>CM039087.1:23762164-26676922 GCA_022113865.1 Chimonanthus praecox | reverse complement strand
CTCTCAGAAATGGTACTTTGAAGGTCGTGTGGAGGACTCTAATAACTCCACCTATACCGTCAAGGACAGAGATAGAGTTGAGGATATTCCTCAAGGTGATCACCTAGAAGGTTCGAGGATGGGAATATGCATAGAGGTCCACCCCTTGGGTGGGGACGAGGTGACCCAGGAGAGCGGGGTAGGAGAAATTTTGGTCACGGTAGAGGTCCAATACGCGTGTGGTCGATCAAGAGTCCTTGACCCCAATGAGCAATTGATGAGAACTATTCGGGTCGAAGCTTCTACTTTTAACGGGAGACCTGACCTAAAGTCTTTCTAGACTGCATCTCTAACATGGACCAATTCTTTGAGTGGCACCCCCTAACAGATGGAAAGAAAGTCCAGTTTGCCAATATGAAATTGATAGGGCAAGCCCGACTTTTCTGGAAAAGTGTGGAGCGAGAGAGAGAGAGAGAGATGGCGATACATGGTCCCATTACCTCTTGGGAGGTGATGAAAGATAGATTGAACATAAAGTATGTGCCTCTCTCTTATCACATTAGCTTATTGGACCAGTGACAAGCCCTTCGGCAAGGGAGCATGCCAATGGATGAGTATATCAACCGCTACGAGGACATAAGATATCGTGTGGGCCAAGGTGATAGATTTCATTTTGGGTCGATTGGTGGATTGGCGAGCGACCCCTGCAGGAGTCCTTTCCCGATCTCTTCTGCATTGCAAATAATCCATCGGCTAGTGTTGTCTTTCAGACAAAACTTAAATGATTGGGAGGTGGACTCTTTATCCAATCTCCTCCTCCTGAAGTGTTGCAACATTAGCAAGGATGATCAAGACCGCAGGAATTGTGCTGCAGCAGCCAAGCCCAGCTTCAAAGACCCAGCAGCTAGGCCCAACTTCACCGTTTTGTTTTAAAAGGGGTCTTAACCCTAGAGCAGAGGAAGAATACGATGGAATGAAAATGGAAACGCTTGGAGCCGTAGCCTATGCGCATGGTGTGATTCCCCTTGAGGGTTTGGTGTGAAGCCAACAAACGATTCTTCCTCTATCTTCTCCTTCTCCTTCCACATCTTCTTCAGGTATTCTTCTTCTACTTCTCTCTCTTCTTCTTCCTCTCTTCCTATCTCTTTTCTTCTGTCTTCTTCTCTTCTCTTCCTTCCTCTTTCTTTTTTGTTGTCTTTTGTCACATGCATCCATCCAAGCCAGATCCCTATTGCCGTTGCCTCCCAATGTCCACTCCATCTTGCCATTACTTCCCAAAACCCATCCCCTTGTTTTCGCCCCTACCAGTTCCCCTCCCTGCTCTCGTAGCCCCAAACCCAGTCCCCACAGATGCCGCCCCTCTTCCCTTGAGTGCCGTGATACCCAAACACCCAACTCCTAGCTTCTGCCCCTTTCATAAGCCTTTCCCTACTTGCCGCCATCCTTCCATTGCAGTCCTAACCCCCTTTCTAAGTCCCATACAGCATCATATTGCTGGATGCTGTCCCAAGCCCCTTTAGACCCTTTCCTTAGCCCATACAGTTGTCGCCACCTACTTAGGCCCTCCCTAGATCCCATATCTTGCTGCCGCACCCTCCACAAACCCTTTCTTGCTGTGGTCTCCCCATTCCAGCCCCTCTACTCGTGTTGCCAAGCCCTCCTAGTCCCACTGTCGTTATTCCCACACCCAAAAGTCCTTCCATTCCTCTTCTAAGCCACTTAGATCCATTCTTATGCCCTTTTTCCTATTCCAATTGCATCCCAATTTCATTATTCCCAAGTCCTATTTAATAACCTCTCCTCATAAATTACTCTTTACCTGTGCGACACAATCTTGACTATTTCACCCGATATTTGTCGGGATTGAGTAATTGTTTGAGTTCCCATGAGTTCCCATTAGTTATATTAAACACATCATACTTTTAGTATTTGCATGTTTATTTGTGGTAATCTTATATTAATTAATTGCACATGTTAATTGATTATTTAATTTCAGTCCATTTTAACTTTAGGGTGCATTATTTTTCATCTCTTTTAATTTTAGGAAACCACATTACGCATTTAGAGTCACCCTATTCCATCCCCCTACATCAAATTGGTATCAGAGCTAAGTTAGATGTTTCCTTAAACATCCACGGTCTTAGACTTGCATCTAGTGAAAAAAAAAATTAATTAAAAAAATTGCATTGCATTTCTACTTAATCATTGCAGAGAATTTAGTTTGTCCCATATCCGTGAGTCTAGCGTAGCGCGTGTATCTGTGCTTGCCCACACATAGTAGCTGGGAGTACCAACCCAACATGAACAGCACACAGCTTGTCAAGATTCTATAAGACATTAATGCCCCCTTAGTCAACATCTGAACCAAGATGGAAAAACATGCATTTTGCTTTCACTGCCGAAGCTATGGGCATTTTCCTAGTGACTGCCCTACTCAGGTTAGGAAAAAGGAACGGGCCCTCTTGTTGGATGAACAGTCTAAGGGTGAGACTGATCAAGAAAATGAATGTGTGGAGATCATTGAAATTGAACAATCTAAGGGTGAGATGATTAGGAAACTGAATATGTCGGGATCGTTGAAATTGAAGAAAACTCCAGTGATGATGTAGAAAACAAAGAATCTTCTCTTGCCTTGGTTAGGTGTGTTTCCATACCATCCCCATCCATAGACCCTACACCAGTGCCAGTGTCGCCAAAGTTTAGTGAGTTTGTTCATGCATCTGCACTGCATATTCATGATTCGCACGCTGAAATTAAAAGTCACATTAATATATGCGATGAAAAATATAAGTTTGTTACAGATTCTCATTGTGAATCCAAGGGATTTGATGTGGATGATTATGTGGGAGACCTCACACCATGTCCAAGTCCAATACCTTTACCTCCAATCCTCATCTCACATCAGCATGACCCTGAACCACAATTTGTCGTTCCTGATCCATCCCATGACCCAACGACTTTACCCTCCAGCTTCACCCCACATCTGTCTCACCTTGACCCTCACATTTTCTTGTAGTCCTCACCATCTAGTCGACCCTCACAACCTGGAACCCCCCTCAATCCAGACCATCACCTTGTCCCACTCCATAGCCCACAACCTACACCTATACAACCTTCACCGATCCGTTCTTCATTGCCTTCCTTGTTTCCCAAAAGAGAAAAGATAGATTTCATCCTGGACGAGGAAAAGTTTTCTACATTTTCAAACTATGAAGCACGGATACTTCGAAACCCTTCAAGTATCCGTGGTCAGATACGGCTCGGACATGCACCCAATTAATTAAAATATTTTTTAAATACGGATAGCCACCGATACACGTAGGTGTGCGAGGATACGGCGGGACACGCCTAGACACGCGACATAGATTTATATAATTTAAAAAAGAATATGCAATCAATATAGCTTTAATTGATAAATCTTGGAAAAACAGTGATTTAAATTACTCAAATTTTAACATCTAAAATCAAGTGACCGAGATGATAAAATGGAGTTCATATTTTACTTTTTTACCATTATCTATATATTTAAAAAAAATAGTCTTTTTAAAATTTTGATAAATAGTTTTTTCTAAATATGGAAGTTTTAATTTTTTTTCTAAATAAATTTATTTATTATATAAAATATATAATTATCTCAAATTTATTTTTTATTATATGCATAATGCATGACTTCCTAAGCCCACTAATTTAAATTACAAAATAGGATTATGGTTCAAATATTTTTAATTATTTAATTTCTTTATAACTTAGTTGTCCAAGTCTCTTAGAGCATCTAGTTAAATAGCTAATCTTCCGAGAATGTGCAAATCACTCTATCAAAACACACTGAGTAACTCTGATTTAATTACTATTTGATAATTATATTGTTATAAATTGAAATTAGAAACATAAGTATGTATATACTGATAATTTATATTTTTATTTATGTAGATTAGTGAAAAATGAAAATAAATAATTTTAATAAATTTATGTTTATCTTATTATTTTATTTTATGTCTTTTTTTTTTCAAAATAGCTGAAATGTTAAAATATCCCATTATAGAAATAAAATCAGACTGAAAATGGTAATATCAGAAGTCATCTTTACTATTAAGATAACATAACTGGAAAAAATTATTCATTTTTAATTAAAATATATTTTAAAAATATAGTGCCACAACAATAAAACAGTTCGGTCTCAAAATGGATTGTCATTTAAAATATTTTAAACTTTTCATCAATAATTGTCATAAATAATAATTTTAAATGTTCTTATCTCGTGCCCACAATGAATTATTTTTAACTTTTCTTCATAGTAGAATTTATGATTTTTTTTGTAAATGTCTGAATTCATTTTGTTGATATATATATATATAACAAAAAATATTTTTTTTTATTTGGCGTATCCCGCCGCACCCGTATCCTAGTTTTTCAAAATTTATCGTATTCCCATATCGGATACGTGTCATATCCGATACACACACCCGCCGTATCGGTGCTTCTTAGTTTTCAAGAGGTTTCCAGTGGTATCTTGTCAAGTGGAAGCACTGGTCAAGGACAGACACCACAAGATTGATAGAGGATGAGTCACATTGACTTGATCCGGACTTGTTGGAGTGACTTCGGAGTTTCCACTCTTCACCGGAGTTGCCTTCTTTCCACCCGGGGAGATATGTTAGTGGTGATAAATCAGGTTTCTACATATATCATCGACGACAGGATAGAGTTGATTCAGTGGTCTCCTGGTGGTTCGATGATAGTTCAATTGGATGTCGACTGAAGGCCTCGCGCACGCATATATCCTTGAAGACCCCACTCGAGGAAGATGCGTGTGTGGGTTGATTCGTCTCATGTGCGCAAGCTACACAATGAAGACCTCACATTAGGGAGGCGCACATGAGATTTGGTTTGCTTTCTTCTCGTTTGTTGGAATTCGAAGTCGAGTTCTTCTCGAGGTTTCCACACATTCCAGAGGTTACAGGAGGTATCTTGAGACGAGGAAGCCCATGCCCATGACAGATGTCACGTGGTTGCCTGAGTGTGAGCTACAACAACCTGATCCAGATCTCCTAAAGCGACATCAGAGTTTTGTCCCATCAGAGGTGTATTTTACTCACACTCTACTATTACCTCCATCTAGAGTTGGTCGTGATGACACTTTTGGATTCAGAGTATATCATCGATGGCGGAGGAGAGCCGCTCCAGCATTCTCATTGTGGCTCGACGACAACCCGACTAGATGACGTGTGACAGCCTCACGTGTGCACAGATATCATTTGAAGACCCTACACTAGGAAGGCACACGTGTGGTGCGACTTGTCTCACGTGCGCGTAGTTACACTTTGAAGACCCCACACTTGGAAGGAACACGTCTAATTTGGTATGCTTTCTTTTCATATGAGACGTCGAGGTCGAGCTTTACTTAGACAGGGGGATTGATGCAGAGTCAGGCCCAGCAACTAGGCCCAACTTCACCGTTTTGTTTTAAAAGGGGTCTTAACCCTAAAGCAGAGGAAGAATACGATAGAATGAAAATGGAAAAGCTTGGAGCCGTAGCCTATGCGCATGGTGTGATTCCTCTTGAGGGTTTGGTTTGAAGCCAATAAATGATTCTTCCTCTATCTTTTCCTCCTTCCACATCTTCTTCAAGTATTCTTCTTCTACTTCTCTCTCTTCTTCTTCCTCTTTTCCTATCTCTTTTCTTTTGTTTTCTTCTCTTCTCTTCCTTCCTCTTTCTTTTTTGTTGTCTTTTGTCACATGCATCCATCCAAGCCCAAATCCCTATTGCCGTTGCCTCCCAAGGTCCACCCCATCTAGCCATCACTTCCCAAAACTCATCCCCTTGTTTTCGCCTTTACCAGTTCCCCTCTCTGCTGCCGTAGCCCAAAACCCAGTCTCCACAGTTGCCGCCCCTCTTCCCTTGACTGCCGTGACACCCAAACACCCAACTCCTTAGCTTCCACCCCTTTCATAAGCCTTTCCCTACTTGCCGCCATCCTTCCATTGCAGTCCCAACCCCCTTTGTAAGCCCCATACGACATCATATTGCTGCCCCAAGCCCCTTTAGACCCTTTCCTTGGCCCATACAGTTGTCGCCACCTACTTAGGCCCCTCCCTAGATCCCATATCTTGTTGCCGCACCCTCCACAAACCCTATCTTGCTGTCGTCTCCATTCCAGCCCCTCTACCTGTGTTGCCAAGCCCTCCTAGTCCCACTGTCCTTATTCCCACACCAAAAAGTCCTTCCATTCCTCTTCTAAGACACTTAGATCCATTCGTATGCCCTTTTTCTTATTCCAATTGCATCCCAATTTCATTATTCCTAAGTCCTATTTAATAACCACTCCTCATAAATTACTCTTTACATGTGCAACCCAATCTTGACTTTTTCACCCGATATTTGTCAGGATTGAGTAGTTGTTTGAGTTCCCATTAGTTATATTAAACACATCATATTTTTAATATTTGCATGTTTATTTGTGGTAATCTTACATTAATTAATTGCACATGTTAATTGATTATTCAATTTCAGCCCATTTTAGCTTTAGGGTACATTATTTTTCATCCATTTTAATTTTAAGGAACTACATTAGGTATTTAGAGTCACTCTATCCCATTTCCCTGCATCAATTTGGATTCTGGATAGTCCGAGAAACTTTACCATGAAATGTTTCTTTTACCATCTCTCTGGTTTTGGCTCCTAAAGTTCGCCCAGATTCGCTTGGCTCGCGAAAGTCCCTTTCAAATGTCTTGCGTTCTGTTGGGCTGCTTCTCAGGATCACATACTCACCATTGATAACCTGAGGAAACAGCACATCAGGGTGATGATTGTCGATGGCTGCTATATGTGTCTTTGCAATGGTGAATCAATGCCCCACCTCCTGCTTCACTGCCACGTTGCATCTACTGTTTCATCTGCAGTTTTGCCTTGCTTTAATGTTCCTTGGGCCTGCTCGGGTTCTCTTGTAGATCACCTCTCCAGCTGGCAATTACGCCCTTTCTCTGCAAAAGGTCGTATCCTCTGAAACATCTCCTTTATTGTTGTTCTTTGGTCACTTTCAATGGAGAGGAATAACAGGTGTTTTAAAGGCCAGTTCTCCAGATTTGCAAACATCATTCAAACTATTAAATGGAAATTTGCTGTTTGGGCCTCAATCTTGACAAAATTCAGATTTCACACAACTCTACCCTGAGAGACTAGGCTTCGGTGATTGGCGATCTTCTCCTTGCCCTACCTTGCACATCCAGTGGCATCCCCCTCCTTTGGGTTTATTCAGGATAAATTTCGGCGGTTGCACCATGGGTGCCTCCAGCTGGCTGGGATGGGAGGCCTCATCAGTAATGATGCGGGTGAGCCCATTATTGCTTTCTCTGTCCCCTGCCCTCCCTGTCTGGACTTTTTGGCCAAAGCCAAAGCCCTACTTTTCGGACCAAAGCTCACCATCAACGATGGGCTTCCCCTCCTCCGTCTTATTGCTGAAGGTGATTCGTCCTGCACGATTAATTGGGTCTCGCATCCTAATGTTTTGCATGGGTGATCGCCGACATTGTGGAGGAAATTGTCGATCTTTGCAAGGGAGGATCCTTCTCTTTTTCTTTCACACTCCTAGGGAGGCAAATGGTGAGGCTGATATCCTTGCTAAGAGGGCATAACCAAGAATCAAGTGATAACCAGTGACCTTCAATACTGTAAGTCTCAGCATTTGGGCTTTGCCCTTGTGGCCTGTTTGTCGGGTAAGGTGTTTTCAATTTTACCCTGCAGGCTCTTTTGTGTTTCTTGTCTGTTCAGGTCCGTTTCTTTGTTGTGGCCTGTTGTTCTCCTTTCTATTATGGCTCTTTTACCTTTCTTTAATAGAACTTTTCTCCATTAAAAAAAAACTAATTGATCAATTAATTAATAATAAATAAGTTCAAAATATAATAATAAGTAATAACTATAACATGTAAATTGTCAAATACAAAACACATAAAACAAAAAAAAAGTTAATAATCAAATTGTCATAAAAAATGTCTAATTCACACTAATTACAATTAGAAATGACGAAGTTTCAAACCTTCTGTGGGCTATTGAGGGCCAACCAACCCAACCCTTTAAAATGAAGGTTACTTGAGGATCTTAGAGGGTTTAAATTTTGAAAAGGTTTTAAAAATGACCGAAGCGCATCTAGTAAAGGTCAGGGTTGAGCCAAAGTTGAACCGAGGAGAAGGGCAGGGTTTTAAAACACTATGTCTCTATTGCCAATGGATAGTTCCATTGAATTCGTTGGCTTTTCCAACCCCCACCCTGAAACAAAAAAAAGATCTGTTTTTAAATTAAGAAATCACAAAAGGTAGAGAGCTTACAAATTCAGCAAAAGTAAAAAAGACTTTACACTTCCCCTATTTCCATATGAAAAATAAAGTGAATAATAACCAGTTTTCCACTTCTAATAAGACCAACCCATTAAGCAGTCCCCAACCTTTTCCTCTTTCAATTTTTGAGTGGTACAGTCCTAAATTAAAGTTCTAAACAAAACATAATTATAAGGTGACCTAAAAGTCCCATGTCCTTTTTATAAAATTTATAACCCATTCACCAATCCAACTAGATGGGATTAGTGGCGATGATGATGAAGGCGGCATTTGATACTATACATAACGGTTAAGAACACTAATAGGTAATAATAGGTCAATTGAAAACATATTACTCTCCCAAAAGCTCAATTTTTCTATTAAATATCCTAAAAAAAGTCGAAGTCCACCTTTTTTGCATGAAAACTGATCCCAAAGAGGAATCAAATGCCAGTTGTCTATCATTACACAAAACCCACAACACCTGAGTGCTTAGCCCCTCCACTGAATTAATTCTACTCTGGTTCACATACTGCTGTATAATCTTCAGTGTCCAGAAGAAAAGAAAAAAACCTTGAAGCACTGCCCTAAACTCATCCTGGGTCATACAAGTCTTAAAAATGCGTCCTTGCTCTACACATGCATCTGAATATCACCTAGGCCTTGGTGAAGGTGAAGCTTCTAGAATTGCACCAGCCCTCAATCTCACCTCATCATCAGTCTGGTCATATTCTCTCATTTGAAACCCCTTTTCCCTATATATGGTTGCAAGTTCTCACAACTTCCAACTCTAAAAATCTACAATGAATAATAAACCAAAGACAATATTGTAGTGTAATATTCAAACCAGAGACAGCAACAATTCAGAAGGAAAACTGCATAACAGTACACAACTTTACTTACAGGAATAGGAACTTTAGCTTCTTTAAGTAATGGCTTGTAATCGGCAGGTGCCTTGTAGCTAGGATTCAGATGCAAGATTTCACCTGAAAATTCCAAGTAATTATCAGAATATGCCATAGACACCTACTTGAGAGCATGGCAGAGCAAAAGAACTTGTGGTTCTCTAAACGCTTACCAATTGCTTCCCGCTTTTCCAGTTCTAGTAGTTCACACTTTTCAAGCTGCAATTTGAGAGGTATAATCTCAGAAATTGACAAGCTAAAACAGTTCCACACAATAATAATAATGAAAATTATCCAACGCTAAAACTGCAATTGGCAGCTGTAGTTTAGAGATATTTGGTTAGGATGCCAGTTCATGCTTAGTATGTTGAACCATAAGCCAGGCCCAAGCGACATTCTGTGTTCTCAAAAAACCACTCCTGAAATTGCAGATCTCAAGGACAAAAACTGGCCAACCCAAGGCTGACTTTCTCCACAGTTGAGTCACGACAAGTACTTGCCTACAATTTAAGCTCGTGTGCAACTTACAGGTGGGCAGTTACACCCAGTTATATGAATATCAAGACTGGTAAATGGACTTGGCCTAGACAGACCTAAGCTCAGCTTGACCCAGTTACACAAAAATATAATTCCATACTATAATCATACCTCATCAACGTGAGAACCGGAAGAATCCCGACTTCGAACTTCATTGGGTGACAGCAAGCTTTGATCTTTTCCAATCTCCAGAGAAGCTGACTTCAACTGCTTTACAATTTGCTCCACTCTAGTCTGCTCAAAATTTGTACCACCAGATAGCAATATCACTTAATGCCACCTGGATTTGGGAAACTTCCATGTGAGAACTTCACAAGGAAGTTTTTGATGTTTTAGCAACCACTGAGGAAGGAGATCTTCAATTGCCAGATGTGAAGCAACTGAATCCCTTCCACAGAGGAGCTAAACATGCTTGTGATCCAACTGCTTGAAGGCTATAAAGGCAAAAACTACAGAAAAAGTTGTGCCCAAAACCAACCAAATGCTAGGTTTTTGCCTTTTGCCAAATGCTAAAATGTTAAGAATGTTTAACTCAGAAGTCTCAAATTGAAATTTTACACGGAAATCAACATCGAAACTACCAGATCTCCGACCTTCTGTTTCAACACTCATCAACATGAAAATATCAGATATTATGATGGCGGAGTATGAATACTTAAGGCTTTTTTCCAAACATCTCCTGATGGAAAAAGAACACATTGTTCAATGTAAACATTTCTTCAGCTTTACAAAATTTTAAATTTGAGACCCACTTATGGTGATCAAACCAAGTTTGGGGGAGGGGAGTTTCCTACTAGTATGAATAATGTGGGCCCACCGGATACGCTATTACCTTTTCTTTAATAATTAATTCGTACATGATTCAAACATCCAACCTTTATTGCAAAGGTTATACCAAGTTGACCCACCTGATCATATACTCTCCACTTTTTTCTTTTTTGAGAAAAGGCACCTGTTCATATTCTGGGAAACAAGGTGAATTCAAACTGGGTCAAACCGCATTTTGACTTGATTAAGGCAAGTCACTAGTAGACTTAACAATTATGGTTTAGTCAAGCCAAGCCAAGCACTGAGTCAACAGTAATTGAATCAGTTTAATAGAGTGTGACTTCAAAAAGAATAATTGGTTGTTACTTATTAGAACCCGAAGCTTAGGTCAGTGAATGTCAATACTTTTAAGTGATGACTATAACTAATGGATGATGTACAATTTATGACATAATCTAGTTAATTCTTTACAAATAATGGTTTCATTTTGGTACTTTATTAAATTTAGATTTTTAGTAAGTTATTATCTTTTAATTAGATAAATATATTAGATCCAATAAAGCCTAATCTATTACGTTCAATAAAAACAACTATATGAAATTTAACCAAACCATGGAGTTGACTCACTGTGTCAACTGGTTAATCTAACCCATCAATTGACCATATCCTGGTAAAAAATAATAGTAAAACATTTAATGATCTAACTTGCTAGGTTGACCATTGAGTCTCATGGATGACCCCAACTTGAAAATTAGTTGAGTCTAGGCCTCTAAACAGACCCAGGTCCGACTCGAAGCCTAGAGTCCGTTTACGATCCGGATCCTAGTGTCCATAAAGACTCGCGGACCGGATCCTACAGTCCGACAGCACACCGCGGGCAGGCCGCGGGCTCATATAAAGGTTTTAAAACACGGTTCTCTCTTGCCTCTGAAGCCTCTCTCGACTCTTGATTCTCTCCTTCGGTCTCTCACATCTTCCCTCTCTCGGTTCACTCTCTCTCTCAGTTCTCTCAATCCTCTCCCTTAGCCCTCTCTTCTCTTCCTAGATTTCACTCTCTCTCAGTTCTCTCAATCCTCTCCCTTAGCCTCTCTTCTTTGCCCAGATTTGCACGCCCCTTTGCCACCGCCCCACCCGCCCTTCACAGGTAACCCTTGTTTCACTTAATTTTTTTTATTTATTTACTTTTATTGCTTTTTTCAAATAAAAATGAAAAAAACTGATTTCTTTTAGGATCTTAAACCCTTTTTTTTAGAAAACTAATTTCTTGTTTCTATAGATGTCGCGATCTGAGGGTATAGGATTTTTCACCTCTTTTGGGTTTGGGTTGCAAGTTCTCAACTTGGATTTTAATCGTTTAGGAAAGAGAAAGAAATGAGGGAGAGTTTGATCTAGGTAGATTTGGGTCAAACTTTTTCACGTAATCTGGGTAGTTTCAGAGCATTATGATATCGATCTATCTGAATTTGATACTAATTTCTCCGACTATGATTTCCTGTGGTGATTATATCGAACTCAAATTGGTCTAGAGCATTTTGCTGTTTTACAGACTTTTCATTTTTGGGTCTTCTGTTTTCTTTTGAGGGCTGCTCTGAGCCTTTTTGCATTTGTTAAATAGTCCTATTTTGCTACTTGATACTAGTCATGTGAAAGTGTGTGCAGGCATTGGTCCAAATCATGTTTGAATTGTTCTGCTCTTTTCTAATGTTCACTTGCATCCTTTCTTTATTTTCCTTTTCTTACTTTGATCGAAACCCAAAAATTATATATGTATTGATTTTTAAGAGGATGTGAGCAGTCTGCTTGAGAGGAGAAGAAAAGGAAATCATAATTTGAATACTTGATTTTTGAATGTTAAGCTGTGTGATACAAATCCATAACCACTGTACTTGCTCAAATGAGTACTTACCAATGTGCCACTTGATGCTTCCTAAGGTATCATGTTTTTTGGACAACATTTACCAAATAAGTTTTTTGACCTTAGATTACCTTGATAGCATGATATGTCTCTCCTTAATACTTGTTTCCTCTGCTGGCAAGCCTGGAATCTATGAAGGAAAGAATGATGTTGTTGTTTTGCCTGATTCTATTATATTATTTTCAGGTATATATTGCACACGGCATTTTCGACAACCTCTACTTCGACAGATTGGAGTAGTGTGTTCTATTCTGTAATCTTCCAGGCATGTAAGTGCTTTCTAGGGCTGCAACTCGGGTCGGGCGGGTCGGGTTTCTTAAAACCCAACCCGACCCGAGTTGATATATATGGAGCCCGACCCGAATTCTCAACCCGAACTCTAGAACCCGACCCGATCCGAATTCTAACCCGAATTCTGACCGGACTCACCTTCTGAACCCATTTTAGCCTAATTTTAGCCGGGTTGGGTCGGGTAGGGTTAACTTGTAAAATCCTCAACCCGGCCCGGCCCGACCCGAATTTCATGCGGGTTTTTATCTTCTCAACCCAACCCGACCCGACCCGCTAGCCCGAAATTCTTGACCCGACCCGCATGATTTCTCGAGTCGGGTCATGCGGGTCGGGCCAAAACCCGACCTGAGTTGCTGCCCTAGTGCTTTCTTTATACCTATATATTACCTTTTTTCTTTTGATTTCCCTACCAACTTTTGCATCAAGGCTTGAAACACTCAGAAAGATCAAAACTCTATTAAAACAATTGGATTCAAGAGGGGTATGCTTGATTCAGTTAAGCTTCTTTCTTTTACTACTAAAACTTCTGTTTGGAAATCATCGCATGGGAACTGACCTCTCACCACAAGAATCAAATGTTGCAGAAGAAACTCTCAATTGTCTTTTGAATTTGTCACCTTATAGCAACATGGGTTCTTTCAACATGATTAAAGAAGTCTCCATCTTAGAGTGTTTGCTTGTTTTATTAGAACATGGCAACACAAAGATCAAGACAAGTTTATGTAATCTTGTAGAGGCAGTCTCATCATCGTTCGATGTGAAAGAGCTCTGTTTTGAATTTGGACAAACTCGGGCCATTTTACAGCAGTTGGTTTCTTATGATGTATGGGTTGTGAATGTGTTCTTTCTGATGTGAATTTAGTGAATTCACTTATTTATCAAGGAGAGGTTGTGTATTTATTATATGAAGTAATCTGAAAATTCATGTTGGTTTCTTTATTTGTTGTTTTGCATGTGAATTACAGGTGAAGTGCAGCAATCTGTACTCTGGGAGCATGTCGGCTTTCATCAGCCAAATCTTCTTCCTCCACTCCACACTCTTCCCTTTCCACAGGCAGATCTTGTTTTGCATGTGAATTGCAGGTGAAGTGCAGCAATCTGTACTCTGGGAGCATGCCGGCTTTCATCAGCCAGATCTTCTTCCTCCACTCCACTCTCTTCCCTTTTCCACAGAATTGCCTCACATACTTCTACTTGTCATTCTCCCTCTTTTCAAAATTCTCATGGATAGTGGGCAAGTATCCATTCTTGACAAGGGTATCCCTAGCAACTCAGTAACCAATGGGGAACCAACCTCTATAGCTCAATATTCTGAAAGTATATCCAAAACCAGTTCTTCTTCTCTTGATGAGGTTCGATGGAGCAAAACATTATTTTTGCCATACGGGGATAAAGTTTCCCACTCCACTTGAGGAGGTTCAACCACTCGGCCTTTCTGATGTGCTTGAGGACGCCACATTTTTCAAAGATCTCTGGATCTGCTGTCCTCTCAATATTGAGTTCTTCAAAGGAGGGGTACGGTTTGAGGGGCAAGAGTAGAGGGGCATCATAATCCTCTTTCTTCTTCTATTTCTTCCTCTACTTCCTCAGGCTCAACATAGCCTTGAGATCCTTCTCCCACTCCATGATCACTTTGATCACCATCATCTTCTTCTTCTTCTTCTTTCTCATCATCTCTTTCTCCTTCTTCCTCAGCTTCTTCAACACCTTCATTTCTCTCATTTTCTTCTTCTCTTCCTACACCACTTCCTTCTCCCACATTTTGAGGTACCCGTACCTCTTCTTCATCACCACTCGACTCCTCTTGGGGACTAGGCTCCCTAGGAGTTTTTCCTTTTCCAACTACCTCTTCTTTTTGGGGACAGACAGGTAAGGTAGGCTCCCTAATGACGATTCCAGGCCTTCTAAGAGGAACTTTAGGAGGTCTTTCCCTAATGGGTCTCCTTGACTTGGTCTTGTTCCTCTATCCAGGAGTACTAGGACTTTGAGATGAAGGGGATTCCTCAAAGCTTAGGGTCGAACCACCCTTCTTACTAGCCATTTGCTTTCCTTTAGAAGGTTTGGCCTTTTTGGGAGGAGGAGAGGAGGCAATGGGTTCTTCTTCAACAATGGGGGTCACATAATCCTCAAGTAGCCTAGCTTTCCTTATTTTCCAAGATTTTACTCACCCCACTAAGAGAAAAATCGAAATGAGATCAATAGAGCCTTACTCGAACCGAAACAACTGAGAAATCCGAGAGATGGGATGTCTCCGAAGGTAGAGGAACCCTTTTTCGTACTATTCCAGTGAGAGATCGGTGTTACGATCGGTTTTCAGAGCTAGGGCACGACATGTCGTAGGTTGAAGAAGGGTTTGGAGAAGAACACTCGAAAAAGAGGGAAAGAAATGGATTTTGAAAGTGAGCAAGGGTTTAACTTAAGGAACTGTTGCTCGACACGAACGACACATCGTCCTGTACGATCGGTCTTCCTGTCGATGCAAAGTCTCCTGGAAATCTATCGCCATGACTTGAAACTGGATTTTCTGCCTAAGTCCATAACAACCTACGGCCGATGCATCATCACTTGATGATTGATCGTTCTGCCGAAGCTTCGCACAATGGCAATGTGTCGCCATACCAGACACTGATTTTTCTAAAAAAAATTGATTTTGCTTTGAAAACACCCTATTAGTTTTTCAACAAAATACATGATATACACAAATCATATACATTATGATAAGCATTTCATATACCAAGTTAAGCATAATTGATCAAATCCATGCAAGACAAGACAATCAAACCATACAACATTCAAGCATGCAAACAAATGACCATGTTAAGCATATTGAACTGAACAATACCACTTGGAACTTGAATTTCCAAGGAATGTATGGATTTCAAAGAAAGACTAGTGCTATAGCCAAGAAAATCATTGTCTAAGCTTGTAGTCACCAATTTCCTATCACATGTCATAGCACTTGGGCTATTTGAACTCACTTGCCACTAGAGTTCAATTTGTAATGGTTTAAGTTATGAAATTGAATCGTAAACGAAAACAAAAAATGATTAGTTGGTGGTCTATCTCCTAGGTACCCAAAGGTATTCCTTTGGACATACCTTGGGGGTCCAAACATAGGATGCCACAACTCCTTCAAGACATGGTCTAATTGTCTAAACAAGGAGTCTTGCCTTGGATCCACCTTCCTTGGGGATACATATCTTGGAGGTTTAGGCCTTGGTGGATGCATTTTAGGCTTTCCTTTAAAGTTTGGTGGGTGTCTTTTAACCTTAATGTTTGGAGGGTGATTAAGGGTCTTCTCTTGAAAGTGCCTCTTCCTAAGGTTACACTCAATTTTGAGTGTCCAACCTTATGGCAATAAAAACATTTCCCCTTTGAGGTCTTGGGCACACTACCCTTAACAAACACCCTTTGCTTTTAGATCCATTGGTTTCCAATGAGGAACCAAGACCCGATCTATCGTCAAACTTTTTACCCAATTTTAGGAGTTTTTGTAATGGCCCAGGTCAACAAAATGGTTATGGGAATAAGATGGTATATGAATCATACGATTTTACGATTTTTGAATCACGTTTTACACCCGTATACCAATTTCGATATGATTCGAGTTTGATAACATTGGGTAAAATTGGAGAATGCCATACACTTAGAGCATTGGAATATTTGTAAAATTGCATGCTCACAAGATGTGTGATAATATGTTTGAGTGAATGTTGCCTTGTGCACATTCCAATGCATAGTTGGGTAAAGTTATGGTTTGACCTCCTTATGGCTATGTGTGATTGATATGAATATATGTATCAGATACATATGTATCAGTTTCCCAAATTCCCTATGATTAGATATTTACTAAAATTGAGAATTCATAGATTTGTGATGTGTTGAACTATGATAGAATGTATGATAAATCAAGATTGTCCAAGATGTGTAATGTAGGCCATTGATAACTTTCCATACTTGTGCATGGTTATGAGTAATGTATGTATCAAATGAATTCTCATGATTGTGATTGGAATTCTTAGATGGGTAACTCATATAATAAGCATGATGAATGTGTTTTAATGCCACGCTTGGACTTTGTGATGATGTGTACTACATCACTAATGAGTACCTATGTTGATAATGATTGTGGTGGATCGACCTAACCATGTGTAGAACGAATTTCCATGATTTGAAGAGGAACTTGATTAAGGGTTAGACTAAATGACATGGGTGAGTTAAGGTCAAGTATGTTAGAACCCAAGGGGGTTAACTTGTGCTACAATGGGGATAGACTAGCATGATTGAGAATGCATGGAATGCAATATAAATGCAAAGAAAGCCTTATTTGATTTCCCCAAAGTAAAAGTATGACCACTCCCCAATGTCAACCCAAATGTGAAAATAATGAACTACGGTTGATCTGATCCACTATGTGGTACATAGACAACTGAGAGCATTATGCCTCAGCTCGATCAAAAGATGCATTGTGTCTCATCCATTTATATTAAGGATGACGGATAATTTATGTTAATTGTTGGAGACCCTTGTGAAGGGTTGAGATGAATTATTGATGAATTTAATTTGGTTAATGTTGTGAAAAATGGAGTGATTGGACTTAGGATAATAAACTACTATGAGACGGATTGAATGAATTGCAAGGACTAAGAATATGTTAAATAGTGTATCTCAGGGTTGGTATCTAGTCCACGTCTCTAAAAAAACCCAATGTGATGAATACGTTGAATGTATGAAACGTAATGGAATGTGTTATACTGCTATCATTGTGAAATTATAGTCATGATGTGATTATGCCATATATGTTGCCCTTATAGTTGTGATTATGATCCATTTTGCATTACTCAGTAATGTGTACCTATGAGGTTATCTAGGAGGTGAGTATGGGATGTTGTATTAATGGACATGATGAGATTGAGAATTCCTAGTGTTGGGATGAGAACCAAAGAGTTTATAGGACTTGATGATGTACATTTCTCTTATTTGGGCCCCACTAGTAGTAGTCTTCACTCCCTAAAGGAGATTAGTGTGACAGAATAATAGTTTTGTTTAAGAAACCCTATTGGATCGGTGGCATCAGCTATGGGACTTGGTGCTATTTGTGGTTGTCATTGAGGAGTATAGCCCCTCACATGATTCGCGCTGTAGGTCACTCTCACGACTATTTGCGCAGGGTCAGATACTCGTGAGCCCATGTTGGCGGTACTAACTTAGTAAGACGCATTGCGCAGGGTTAGATACTCGTGAGCCTATGATGGCGGTACTGACTTAGTAAGGCGTGTTGGACGCAGGGTTGGGTACCATTTACTAATTGCGTAATGGGGCCAACTGGGTAAGGCGCTCATGTTTATGCGCAGGGCTAGATACGTGGACACTCCATGAGGGTAGTACTAGCTTAATAAGACGTGATAGTTGGACGCAGAGTTAGACATTGCGCATCTTTAGATGACGAGTCAGGCAAGGAGCCCATGTTTGTGCGCAGGGTTTGGCATTACACCCTTGTTGGATGATATGTCAACCTGATAAGGCGCAATTTTTAGATCGCCTTGGCATAGGACAGAAGGGACACAGGGTGAGGTAAATTATCTATGTTGTATGGAGATCTCCCACTTTGTAAGTCGTGGCCTATGTCCCTCAAGGGATCATGATGTTTTGACAGCCCGTTGCATAAAAGTGTCCTTGAGTGAACATTGTGTTCACATTGATGAGATTGATAGCAAGATAGTGTTGCAAAGCATGATTTATATTTCATTTCATACATTATTATTATGTGGGTGCGTCCCTCACTTGATATAATATTGAGACGTGGTATGGGTATATCCCTCACGTGATTATTATGTTTAAACTGTACATTCCAGAGAGGTATTCTGGACGGTGGGGTCGGCTACAGAGACTTGATCCCATACGGTTGCCGTCGATGAGTGAGTCCCTCACATGCTACGAGCTGTAGGGCGCTCTCACGACTACATAGCACATTTGATATGTGTTGATGAGCATGGCCAGATACTCGTTTACCCCATGGGGATGATACTAGCTTTGTAAGGCGCGGTCCGACCGCCTTAAAGCTTGACTGAATCACCCATTAGGTGAAGGGATGCATGGCGAAGTAGACTTGATCACGCCAGTCATGGGTCTCTCGCTTAGCAAGTCAAGGGCACTAAGTCTTGCTAGGGGTCGTGGTATGTTTATGATCTGATATGATGATTTGATATTGTTGTCACAGTCACGTAGTGATTCATTCGAGTGTTGTTCCTACGGATAGAAGATTTCATAATAGATGATGTGCCCCTGGATTATTTATGCCCATGGATGGATTATACCCATAGAGGGATTATATTCATGGATATACCCATGAATAGATTGTACTCAGATAGTGTTACCAAGGATGGACGTGTATACCCATGGATGATGGTTCCCATGGTGGTGCTCGGATGTTGGTATTATGGCAGACTTGTTGATCCCATGGTAGACGTATTGGTCGTATGTTAGACATGTTGGTCACATGGTAGACAAATTGGTATTATGGCAAAATTGTTGGTCCTATGATAGACATATTGGTTCTATGAATGTATGAGTTATACTCATGGATGATGGTTCCCAAGGTGGTGCTCAGATGTTGGTTTTATGGTAGACATGTTGGTCTCATGGTAGGCGTATTGGTCTTATGTTAGACGTATTGGTCCCATGGTAGACGTATTGGTCTCATGGTGGACGTCACGGTTCTACGGATAGATATTGTTTCCATGGATGGTTATTCCCATGGGGGACTTTGTGATCATGGATGAGTATTGTATACCGTGGATGGATATTCCCACGGAGGGCATTGATTCCATAGAGGATTAGACCCATATTTAGAGTATTGTCCCCGAGGAGGGATGTACTTATGTTCGGGTATAGGTCTCACAGTTGAGGTTTATCCCATGTGTGACATTGGCCCCATGGTTGACGGTGTTCCCATGGTTGGTATAGACCCATGATTGGCTAGACCCGTGATAGATGATATCTATTCTACTGATGAGGCCCATAATTGGGTAATTAGAATGTCTTGATGTGACATCATGAATAGCAAGGGGTCAGTGAAATAAAATAAATGAATTGCGAATTACGCAAGATCTGATCTCCATTGGAGTACGTAGGCAGCTGATAATTTAGTTCGATCAAATCAAGAGTCCAATAAGTCCTACGATCCATAGGGATCTCGCACCACGTGTAGGTATCAACGTGTTTGGACTATGAGTTGTGCATGCTTCAGAGTTAAAAATATATATATATATTATTGTTTCTCACGTGTCCGTTGAGTCAGGCCGTGACAGTTTTTCTAATCTTTCCTCTCCTTGGGTGAATTTGTTTTGGAACTTCTTTTTGTGTTTTTTAAGTTCCTTAATTTCAAGTGTGAGAAGTCTAACTTGCTCATCAAGATCCTTCTTGATATTCCACAAGTTATCAACATCTTCACAATGAATTGAAATCTCCTCTTTAAGTGTCTTTTCGTTGTCTTTTAGCTTAATGATTTCATCATTAGAGGCGTTTAATTTTGAGGTGAGTGAAGTGTTTTCAATTTTTTACACCTTCAAATTGGCTTGACAAATTTAAGTTTTCACTTTTACTCTTATCTAACTTCTTGGCCAACTTCTCACTCTCAAGGTACAAGGTATTGAAAGATGATTGAAGATCATCTTCATCACTGGCACTTTCAATATCCGCCATTGTATCAATTGTGGGAACATCCTTATTTTGAATAATTGAGGCCACAAAACCCTTGAGGTTTCCTCATCTGTATCACTTTCGGATTCCGAGGTATCCTCATACGTGGCATTCATAGCCTTCTTGGGCTTTTCCGAAGGACATACATTTGAGTAATGTCCTTTCCCTCCACAATTGAAACATTCTTGTTCCTTGGTTTTCTTTTTCTCCTCTCTCTCACCATGAGGTTCATGTCTTTTAGGGGTTTTATCACTAGACTCTCCCTTTCTAAATTTTCTGATCTTGTTGAACCTTTTAAAGTTTTTTAAATATTTCTTAGCAATCATAGCCATTTCTTCACTTGGGTCATCTTCCATTTCCGGTTCTTTTTCTTTAGTTGATGAGGGTTTAATAGAAGACTTCAAGGCAATTGGCTTTTCCTGTTGAGGTTCAAGTTTGAGTTCAAAGGTTTGAAGAGAGGCAACCAAATCATCAATTTTCATTTGGGCCACATTCCGGTACTCTTCAATTGCCACCTTTTTAGATTGAAACCTCTTAGCAAGATTTCTTAAGATTTTTGTGCACACTTTGGCATCAGGAATTCTTTCACCAAAAGCCCACATAGAGTTGATTATGTCACTAACTCTAGAGTAGAAATCTATGAAGGTTTCTTCTTCCCTCATTTTTAAGGCATCGAATTGAGCTTCCAATAATTGGAGCTTTGAACTTTCTACAACGGATGTGCCTTCGTGGGTTCTCTCGAGAATTTCTCATGTCTCTTGTACGGTCTCACACATCATTATCCTTTTGTGTTCATTGGGTGAGAGTGCACAATTCAATGTATTTAGAGCTCTACCATTAGCCGAGCATGAGGCATTTTCATCCCTAGTCCATGAGGAGTATGCTTTTAGCTCAACGGATGTAGGCGTAGTGACCGTATACATTTTCTTAATCACCGGATGTGTCCATCCAGTACACACAGAATCCCATACGGATGCATCGATGGAGATGAAAAAGCTTTTCATCTTTGCTTTCCAAGAAGCATAGTTTGATCCATCGAAGTAGGGTGGTCTAGAGATGGCATAGCTCTCTCCCATAGACATGGTTCTTAGCACTTTGATCACTAGATGGTTAAGTCCTTACAATGAGCACAAGGCTCTGATTCCAATTGAAAGTTCCCTTTATGCTTAGAACCAGATTAACCCTAGAGGGGAGGGTGAATAGGGTAATCACAAATTATGTGTCCTTGTAAAATTTATTTGATTAATAGAGTGCGGAATTAAAAACAATTAATCAAGTGTGTGATTTCAAAGTGTGCAAGAATAAAAGCAATCACACAGAGACAATGCACACGATTTATAGTGGTTTGGTTAAACAACCAACAGACTCACCCAACCTTGGGCTATCTCCAATTTACTAAGCGTTGGAATTATACCAACACAATAGATTAGGACTTCCACATATCCAATTGATTGGGACTTTCACCCAATTCCTATCCCACTATTTTTTATATTGGTTCAAGAGAAACTCAGTCTCTTTAATCCACTTCACAACAATATAGATTTTAAAGTAAAATCTAAACTAAGAAGCACTTGCCTTTGCAAATGAAGTTGTGCGTCTTGAATCGATCCACCCAATGTGAGCTCGTACAATCCCGACGTTAATGAAGATACGTCATGTAGAGCAACCACAGTCCTTGGGAGGTCCTTCTAGAAAATTGGGTTCCAATTTCTATCCTTGATTGGATACTTGAATGATTTTCAATTGTTTAGCCAAGAGAGAATAAGCCTATGAGTTTCCCTTTGGTGGGTGAGGATTAACTTGGGTAGATGGCTCTTTGATCGACCAACCTCACTACTAAACAATGATTAATATTTATAGGCAAACATAAAAAAAAAATCGTAACACAGACCCACACGATTGATCGTGTACAGGCGAGCGATTGTCCGTGTTTGAATTCCTTTTCACCAACCCAACCATTGAGCAATGAATGCACAGTAACTGCTCTAAAACGATAACCTCACGATGGATCGTGCCACACAACTAATCGTCCGTGTTTCCGGCAACTGATTGCGAGCTGGCGAATGTATCGGCCTGAGACTGATTGTATTTTCCAGTGTCAAGTCCCATCCAGGCCCAGGGCGATGGATTGTGATGCCGATCTGTTCCTACCATATACACACGATCGATCGCTTGCCGGATTGATCGTGTGATACCAAGTTTTCCAAGATTTGTTCAAGTCCAACTTATGTCCTGTCTCAGCGATACATCGCCCACACGATTGATTCTTCAAGGTTCCAGACGATCAATCGTAGGCTCCCAATAGTATCGTCCTAAGACCACATTGGTTTGACAGTCTTGTTCAACCAGAACCTCCAACTTTCTACACGACATATCGCAAGACCACGATTGGTTGTGTGCTGTCTTTGGCGAATGATCGCCCGACACGATGTGTAGCCCTGACAGTGAATTCATATTTCCAAGTTGAATTCTAATTCATTGTCAAACACATGTTAGGCTAGTTTAATTCTCCAGATGTGATCTTCAAGCCTAGGCAGGTCCACCTAAGGTATGGGTACCACTTATGGTCATCTATGGTCACTTACCATCAGTGATTGCCATACTCGTTGATCCGTTGAGTCTTCACACTTTAACCAACGCTTGAGATCTTGAGTCTTGAGCTCCTCACTTCAAGGCATTGCTTCACCTAAGTCACGAACTTGACAAACAGGTGCCTCCGCAAGCCGGGGCACTAACATAATCAATACGTATTGTATTGGTTGGTTCAACTTGGGCATCAATTAGAACAGGTACCAGGCTGGAAACAAATAAAACAAAATATTGCACAAAAAATTAATTTATCCCCAATATATCTACCCAATAATTTGATCTCAAAACATTGAATAGTTTTTTTTCCCAAAATATAAGCTGATATTTTCAAATCATCATCATCACAGCCACAATCCCATCTAACTGGGGTTGATTTCTCAAGTTCTTTCTCCATTTGACCCCATCATAAGCCATAAAATCAATCACTCCACTATATACCATGTCTTTATTTATCCCTCTCTCCATGTTTTCAATGGTCTACTCCTCCTTGTACCTGCAACTAGTAGCCTCTCACTCTATGAGCTAGATTGTCTCTAGTCTTCTACATACATGCCCAAACCACCTCAAACAGGTTTCTCACAATTTTTCATCTTTGGAGTTATTTTTAAACTTTTCCCAAGATAGTCATTTCTAACTCGATCCTTGGAATTAATCCACTCATCCAACATACATGTGCATCACTATTACCCTTTGTCTATTTGTTTTTCTTCATTGCCCGACAGTCTGCTCCATAGAGCATTGCAGGGTCTAACAACTTCTTAAAGAATTGCCCTTTAAATGATGCGGGACTCTCATATTTACACAAAAATCCACTAACTTGTATATACCTCGTCCACCATGTTCCCATCCTATTAGGTGTATCTAAGTCCAATCCTTCAAGAGATTCTACAATAGATCCTAAGTATTTAAGCTTATCCATTTTGCTACTAAATCATTTCCAATGTAATTGGATCGCCTTCTTTGTCTGCTACCCCACTAAAGTTGCACTCCATGCTTCTAGTTTTTTTTTTTTTTTAAATGGAACTTAATTAAAAAAAAAGCCAGAAATGCACCGAACAAAGGTTACAACAAGAAGGGCAAACGAAACCGGCACCCCTCTGAACACCCAAAAACTGGGGAAAAGAAGGAAAGCTCCAAAAAATTACAACTGAGAACTAAGACAAGCCAATGCACTCTTTCCAAGCTCTGAAAATATTTGACATAGAATAGTCCTAGGACCCATTAAAACATGAAACCAAAGCATTGCATTTGGCCATAATCCTGCTACTGAGATCCAAAGGGTATTTTATTTTTGTTCTACTAATTTTTAAACCATTGTCTCAAAAGATCTCTTCCAAGATTCCAGCTTCCTATTAAGTAGTTGTTTCGTTTTAACTAATTAATACTAAATTATCTACAAAAATCATACACCACGGCACTTCATCTTGAATTTCTAAAGTTATCCATAATTAATAAAAAAGGTACAGGCTTAATACAAATCCTTAGTGAAGTCCACTCGGACCGGGAAATCCGTCACTTCACCACATACAGCTCTAACATTGGTGGTTGCCCCATCGCACGTCTTAAATAATTTTTGTGTACTCATTGAGAATACATTTATTTTTTAAAATTTCTCCATATCAATTTCCTTGAAACTTTTGTCATAATTTTTTTCTAGGTAATAAACACCATATACAGGTTCTTCTGCTTTTCTCTTAATTTCTCTGAGTTGCCTTAGTGCAAATATGGCCTTTGTAGTTGACCTACCCAGCATAACACAATTTGATTTTTAGAAATATTTGACTCTTGTCAATGTTGAGCTCTCTATCACCCTTTCTCAAAGTTTAATAATGTGATTCATGAATTTAATAGCATTATAATTATGTCAGCTGAAATTATCACTATCAAGCCATCTTCATAGAATGGCCATTTTTCCCACTTGTTTTCATTTCTTTCATACTTCCCCCCCTTTCTCTACCTTTTGAGACATTTTTTTATCTACAACATCCAAGTCCATGCAAACACAAATGGACCATTTTTTTTATTTCTTAATACTTATTTTGGTTTTAATATTTCAAAATTAATTATTATTTTAAAAAACTGCAAATAAACACTATATTTATATTTTGAACCTAGATGTGTCAAATGCATGCACAAACGGCATATGTATATGTCATTTGTGCATTTTTTTTATTTACTTTTGGTTTTAACTAAAAAAATTCTAGCATTTTTAGTAATAATAATTTCTTTATCATAAGATATATCTATAATATGCAGTAACAAATAGAACAAATTTGTAATAGCTATTAACCTATTAGCCATTTAGGGATTTGGATAACCAGACATTCAGACATGTGGCCATATACATCTATAGTATGTACCCTTTTTCTTATTGAAAGAATCTATAGTATGTACTTGATAGACAATGTTATATCATTTACACTCTTTCACAAGCTATTAAAATGTTCATCACCTTACTTAATTGTTTGCTAAGGTTGCTTTTTAGAAGTTGTGACTGGCTTGTACAAGTAACCATTTCTTGACTACTTACTATTTAATAATTAATTGTTTAAAGATGAAATCATAGTGAACCAATATAATGATTAGCCATTTCTATTCACTTATTCTTGTTTTTAGTAACATGGGTATCCCCAACCAACACTAATTCCACGGATAGACGAAGCTGCCCACAACACTCTTGGATCAGGTTACATATCTTTGAACAAATATGGATATTAGAAAGACTAGATCTCAAAACCATCAACTTTATAAACACAATATAGTTCATGATCAAATGGCAATGCCAGCCATATGTCATGTAAGGGGGATTTATACTATTCCATGTGTTTAGATAGTTTTAAAGCAAATTTTACAACGCATGATTTTCCAATGTTCTTGATTTTTAGGATGTTCTCTCATATTTCTCAAGCGGTTTTGAAATTTCACACCAATATAAACCAGTATGACCAATATCATTGGTCAGTTCGTATCATGTATTAGAAGGGATGCATACAATGATTGATACCAATATTCTGAACCATGCAAAATTTATAGTCTATTGCAAGTTTCTCAAAAGTTAAAACAGCCTTTAAGAAATCTAAATAGATTCTTAATGGAATAACCAATGCAAATGAGAGAAGATGCAAAATGGTCTTAGCATACCTGATATGCAAAAGCCCTTCCTCTTCTAATAGAAGCATCCTGGGTCAAATCAACCCCCCACTTTGTCTTCCTTTGAACCCGCTTACCGCTTTCTTCCTTAACGGTATCACTTGAATCCACTTTTCCACCACCACGAAAGATGGGAACAAGAGCACCCGATAATTTATTCTTTGGTATAACAAAGCCAGATTTTGATCCAAACATTGAGATTTTGGGACTAGTAGCTGGTACTGTAGAAGAAGACATAGACACAGTAGTCTGAACACATTGAGATTCAACAGCAGATGACTGCTCAACATCCATAACCATCTTATCTTATTCTGCAGCTATCTTCCCTTTATCCTTCAGGTAGCTAACCAAAAGATTTTCTAGCAACATTTAGAAAAAGAAACTGCAATTAAAATATTAGTTGGATGGAAGGAAAAAAAATCACAAAAAATAATTACAATAGTTTATTTTCTGTTTCAAAAATAATAATTATAAGAAATATTTGAGCAACAGCAGCAACAACAATAGATGGATACTTTTTAAATTGAATAAAAATCATTGGCACATATTCAAAATACAGCATAGGCTATCACATAGAAGATATTAAGTAGTAGAGTTGCACCAGTGAGATGTTACCAATGCTGCCCCTTAAATGTCAACTGTGCCCTACATGGGTGGGACATGTTCGAAACTACATTTTTGACGGATTGTTATGGGGGAGTTCATCCTCTTAGCTTGAGGTTTTTTCCTTCATTGTCAAATTCTCTCTTCAGAAGTATTGTATGATACTGGAATGTATCTTCGGAGATAGCCATTCGTTGATCTAGGTGCCTCAATTTCATCAAAACTTGATAGATGAGGAAGGTGAGCGGTTTGTTTCTCTCCTTTTGTTGCTCCAAGAAGGTTACATGCCCAGAGGTGAAGAGGACTCTCATGTTTGGGAGCTAAATTACAATGGCCTCTTCTTATTAATTCTTTCATAGCACTGCTTCTACTTATGTCATTCCTAATTCAATCTAGAAATTTGGAATTTTAAGGCTCCTCCATGGGTTTTAGCTTTCATCTAGACTATTAGATTGGATATGATTTTGATTATAGATCATTTGTGAGATAGAGCCCATCTTCGAGTGAATGTTTGATATGTCTTTAGGATGTCAAATCATTAAACCATCTGTTTTTGTTTATTCATCGTGAGTTCTGTAGGTGCGTTTGGCCTTCTTCTTTAGGTTGTTCGTTCTTCCTTGGGTGATGCCTAACAGTTTTGTTGACCTCATTAACTCCAAGATCTTTGGGTTAAATTCTTGTAAGTGTTGGATGGTTTGGAAATTATCACTAGCAATTATTCTTTGGTCAATTTGAACAAAGCAAAAAAATCAATCTTGTTAGTGCCCCGGTTTGTGTCAATTCTATGACTCAAGAGAGCATTGCCTTGGAAGAATGAAGCAATGAAACAAGACTCAAGGATGGTAAAGTTTGATTCAAGACTTCAAGCATTGGAAGATCAAGTACAAGTTTCAACATCACCATGTGTATGGCAATCACACAAAGGTAAATTGGCAATAGATGACTCTAGGGTGGACCCAACACACCTAGGAAGACCTTGCCTAGGCTTAAACATATATTGGTAAAATTAGAACAAGCCTAGAGAAAATGGACCAAAGCCTTGGAGCACTTAAACATATCTTAGAAAAATTCTGGGTTGTCAAAATGCCATGAATTGTGAAACTCTTCCAATCTATCAAATGTGGTAATCAACTGGTAAAACTACCATGGTTGGATAGAGCATTGAAAGAGTTTTTCATAGAGCCCAAGAATACTCAAATCGGAGTTCGGGAGCCCAAAAGATGGCCATTTTAGTAGAGAGTAGTTTTGCTAAAAACTGTCAGGACGACCTATCATCAGGGAACAAGGACAATCCATTGTCTGGAAAAAGACATGTTCTGGTTGGAAAAACATTGTCTTTTTGGGTTGTTCTCAGGATGATATAATCGTGAAATAACGATCCATCATGGGCAAGACCCATCGTGGGTGACCGTTTTGTTTCCGTTCGAAACCCACTCAACTATCAACAGTCACATTGCAACGGCGCATTTTTAAGACACGACCCATCGTCACTTTACTTCGGGATTTTTTTTGTTTTGCCTATTTAAACTCCAAACCTTGTTGAGTTTGGTTGGAACCTTCACATAGGAAAATCCTAAGGCATTCCCAGAGATCCCAATCTCTCTCTAAGCACACTAAACACTCGGTAAATCATTTGTGTGATCAATCATCATTGATTGAACTTGAGAGAGAGAAAAACCTCTAGGATTCCATTGGCAAATCTAAAATCCTAGAAACCTCTCCCAACCTCTCTAAGCACTTCACCTTGGTGAATCATTTGAAATCCAATCAACCATTTCATTAAGATAGAGAGAGAGAAATCCAGTCTAGCATTACATTGGCAAATCATACATCCTAGAACCTCTTCCAAAACTTGTGGTTGCTCATACATTTGCACATCTTCGTCATCAAGGACATCAAGTTGGGAGAACTCTTCAAGAAGCACAACATCTACAAGTGAGCTACAAAAGGCAAGTGCTTCTTTTTGTGTTTATTTCAAACATCACATTGTGAAGTGGATTAAAGAAAAGTGCTTGAACCACTATAAAAAAAATAGAGGGATAAGGAAGTAGACCGGGGTAGGTCGAACCTTTCAAAAGTAGGATTCGAGTTTGGTGAAAATCTCACTCTATTCCTGAGGGCGTAATTCCCCACATAGTAAATTTGAGATAACCTAAGAGTGGGTGAGTCCAATAGTGGATGTAGGAGGGATTTACTCCGAACCACTATCAATCTGGTGTTTGGGTTGCTTGTTGAATAATAAACTGAAAATAAGAAAATAAGAAGAAGAAGAGAGATGGAGAAGAATTATTCTCTTTTTGTATTCTTTTCTGTATATAAAATTGTGGTGTTGTACATGTAAAAATAGCAAATAAGTGAACTAATCATGTAGACAAAAAAGGAAAATAATAATCTAAAATCTACTTACAAGAGATATTAGACAACTAATCTAGTTGGCCTTGCAATATACATTGAACTTGGACAATTGCTGTCCCGAAATGGGTCGGGGCACCCACAACACAAGAATGGTACCCGAATTAGATCGGGTCCCACAACACTCCCCCTCAAACTGGATCGAAGATATCGAGTAGTCTCAGCTTGCTAATAACGGAATCAAGTTGAGCTCGGAGAACAAACTTCGTGAAAATGTCGGCAAGTTGATTAGAGGACTTCAGATGAGGAATGACAAAGTCGACCTTCAGAAATATGTTGGTGAAGGAAGTGGCAATCAACCTCAATGTACTTGGTCCTCTCATGAAAGACCGGATTGGAGGCAATGTTGATAGCTGTCTGATTGTCACAGAACATGATAAGAGGATCAACAGGGGCAAATCCCAATTCTGTAAGAAACTGACAGATCCAAAGTAGTTCAGTTGTAGTATTAGCCATTGCACGATACTCAGCTTCAACACTAGAGCGAACAACAACAGAATGCTTCTTGCTATGTAGAGCGACGGACATCAGGAGAGCCAGCTCAATCTGCATTGGAATAACCACGGATAGGTAGTGAAGTCTGTTGGGCAAAGAACAGCCCTCGTCCAGGATGAGATCTAATATAGCGGAGGATGAGAAAGACAACATGAAGATGAGTATCCCGTGGAGCTTACATGAATTGACTGACCACACCAACAACATATGATAAATCAAGCCGGGTGATAGTAAGGTAAATCAATTTCCCAACCAGCTTCTGATAAAATGAAGGAGAATCTAGAAGAGTCTCGTCTGAAGCAAATAGCTTGATGTTGGTATTAAGTGGCGTGTCAGCTGGTTTGCAACCAGAGTACCCGGCATCTTAGAGGCAGATGGATCACTCGGCTTTTATCTATCGTCGTCCAGATGTGGTCATGATTTTGGTAGTATATGTGGATGATATTGTTCTTACTGGTAATGATGCAACTGTTATTTCTACATTCAAAACGTATCTTCACCACACCTTTGCCATCAAAGATTTGAGACCATTACCCTACTTTCTTGGTATTGAGGTTGTTCATTCATCTCAGCACTGCTAAACTTCTCAAACCGCCCTTGGAGATTGCCTATGGCCATAAAGAGCTTTACGGAGTTTGCAGACAGAATGAGACTCCCCCTGCTTGAGAAACCTAGGAGGAGGAAGCATATAGACTTCATCTTGTAAATCACCATGAAGGAAGGATTCTTCACATTTAACTAATGAAGAGGCCAAGCATTGGTGGTGGCAATAGGAATTAGAATTCGAACAGATGTAGTCTTGGCCACAAGAGAGAACATTTCCTAATAGTTCACCCCATAAGTTTGTATGAATCCTTTAGCAACCAACCGAGCCTCATATCGAGCAATGGACCCATCTGGATTATGTTTCAAGGCAAATATCCACTTTCATCCAACTGGAGTCTTCCCTAGAGGAAGAGGAACCATATCCCAAGTATGATTTGATTCAAGGGCCGCTAACTCTTCATTCATGGCGGCCTTCTAAGAGGAATCTCGTAGTGCACTGTCAACCCTCTTGGGAATCTTCACATTGATAGGAAACAAATTGAGCAAGTGGATGTACAGTACAAGAATGTTTACCTTTCCAAAGGACTATGGAAAGGTCAGACTCAACAGCACTGGGCGAATTTGGACTAGGGGCAGATGTGATAGTGGCGTCTGCTGGAGGTGGAGTCTTGTGTTGCCGGCGTCGATATACCAAAGTAGGCTTGGGAGTGCTAGCTGAAGTAGGGCAAGGTGGAATAGTATCTACAGGGAGGAGAGGTAAAACAGGAGAGGAGGATGGACCAGATGGATTAGAAAAATAGGGGATTGTCTCAAAAAAGGTGACATCCATAGACACATAGGTTTTGCCAGCGGTAGGATCAAGACACTTGTAGCCTTTGTGAAAGGGTGAGTACCAAAAAAAATGCAACGCACAGCACGAGGGGAAAGTTTATCGCCAGAGAACTGGTGAACAAAGCATGCACATCCAAAAATATGTAATGGTAGCAGAGGAATATGTTTATGGAGTGAGAGAAGTTGAACAGGCGATTTGTCTGACAACACACGGGATAGCATGCGGTTAATAAGGTAACAAGATATCATGACTGCCTCAAGCCAGTATGACTGTGGAGCATGCATGGTAAGGAGGAGAGATCGAGTGACTTCAATAAGGTGTCTGTTTTTTCTTTCTATTACACCATTCTGTTGTGAGGTAGAATGACAGGACAATTGTGATTCAACACCATGCTCGTGCAAAAAATTAAGAAAGGAATGAGACAAAATCCCCCCCCCCCGTTATCACTTCGCAGAGTGTTAATTTTCAAATCAAAGTGAGTGGCAACCCAATTATAAAATGTGCGAAAATTATCAAACACTTCAGACTTTTGTTTCATGAGATAAATCCATATCATTCGTGAAAAATCATCAATAAAAGACACAAAATATCAAAGACCAGTGCGAGAGAGAGGGTGATTGCCAAACATCAGGATGAATAACATAAAATAAAGGAGATGCACATTTATTCATAGATGAAGGAAAACAAGTTCGAATATGTTTGACATATTGGCAAGGTTCACACTCAAAATGCTGAAATGATAAAGAAGGAACAAGCTTCCGTAAAACTGAATCACAGGGATGGCCAAGCCGAATGAGGTCGAGCAGGCTTTAGAAGCACTAGTCGGATCATCAAAAACGTATAATCCTCCAACTTCACGTCCACCACCAATCGCCTGCCTCATGGTCAGATCCTGAAAGACACAATGAGAGGGAAAAAATGTGGTTGAGCAATTAAAATGTTTAGTGAGCGCACTAACAGCGAGTAAATTACGAGATAAATGAGGGACATGTAGCACAGATGGAAGGTGCATGGTGGAAGAAAGAGAAATGGTCCATTTTCCAATAATGGTAGTAGAGGAACCATTAGCTAATCGAACATTACCATAGGAAACAAGAGAAATGGACGAGAAAAGAGTGGACATACCAGCCATGTGATCAGTAGCACCAGAATCGATGATCCAAGAATGAGAGGAGGTATGATTGGCAATGCGCCCAGTACCTGAAGTAGAGGAGACAGCATTAGAGACCTCGAGGTGTTGACGATGATCCAGTCTTTATAACAGCATGTTAAAGTCCTGACGAGTCACGGGAGCACCATCCCTAACCTCATCAGAGGAGGAAGTGACAGGAGTGGCAGCGGAGACATTTGCTTGCTTCGGACGACCATGTAGTTTATAGCAGGAATCCACATAATGGTTTGTCATCTTACAATAAGTGCAAAATTGAGACCCCTTCTTCCGAGGACCTTTGCCAAGAGGACCAGGAGACCCCCGTGCTGGAGAAGGCATGGGAGGAAGAGAGGTCACTAAGGCAGAGCGTTCAGTAAGCACAGAAGTCATGACTAAGCATTGCCGATCATCACGGAGTAAAGCAGAGTAGACCTCTTCCAGAGATGGAAAAGGGCGTTGTCCGAGCAGCTGGGCCCGAATAGGTTCAAACTCCTAGTTGAGACCAGCCAGTAACTCAAAAACTCGTCAGCGAGAAAGAAGTTGTTGATAGAGAACTGCATCATCAGGAGGCACAAGCTTAACTGCTTCAAGTTGATCCAACTCAAGCCAACATGTACGCAGATTGGAATAGTACTGGATCAGAGAAAGCTCCCCCTGTCGGAGATGAGAAGCAGTTTGATATAACTCATAGAGGCGGACAGAATTATAACCATCTGAATATAAGGCCTTAATGGTGTCCATACATCTTTGGCCATGGGAAGTGTATATACGGTCCCACGAACATGATCCTCCATGGAGTGAAGGAGCCAAGATTGCACCAAGGAATTCTTGGCTTTCCAGGTGCAATAGGAGGAATCCGTTTTGGCGGGTTCAGGAGCAGTACCATCAATATAATCAAACAACTGTTTGGTGGTAAGAAACATTTTCGTTGAATGAGACCATTGGAAGTAATGTCTCATTCAATAGGACGGTGGTGATTTTCCCAATATATGAGTCCAAAGGAAGCCATATCAGGGAGGGAGGCAACATTAGATCGCGTAGAAGACACAACCTCAGGCTATTCTGAAGAGGCCATGATCCCGAATGAGAAAGCTCACAAGCTGCGGAAAATAGGGACAATACAACTGGCCCGGATGACAAAATTGCTCTGAAGTGGGGCCCCACCGACAATAGGAGAGGAGGAAGTGCAGTCCGATGATGTCAGTGTGGAGGGGCGAACACAACCTTGTGGAATCCAGGCAAATGGAAGGCTAAAAGCAGCAGATCTGGGCAAAAACGGGGTACACAGGTGGTGCAGGCTGCAAGAGGAAGGTCCAAAGTAGGTCCCACCGTTGATGATAGATGAGAAAAACCAATCCAATGAAAGAACAAGGCAGGGGCGACTCCAAGGGAGGTGATTGGAAGGAGATCCAATCCCAAAAGCAGCAGATCCAGACCAAAGTTCCCAAAAACGAAGGATCTGGGCAGTACAGGCAGCAGCAAAGGGAACAACAATAAGGTGGGTCCCACTGTGAATAGGGAGTGGGCCACCGGGTGCGATGAAGACTAGGCTAAGGGGCGATGCAAAGGGTAAGAAACGACTAGGTAGGGAGGCACTTCCTATGCAGATCCAGCCGAAGAAACCCAAAACTGCCAATATGCTAGGCGAAAGAGTTCTTGTTGCGGAAGAGGAGAACTGGGCCCCACATGGTACCGAAATCCAAGGACAACCTTGGGCGTAGAAAGAGGACCCTGGGGCAAAGTGAGGGGTGATGATCCTTGTTGCAAAAGAGTAAGATCCACGCAGATCTTAATAGAAGAATCTAACAGGTGGGATGAAGGCCAAGAATGTCGCTGGGCTAAAGAAAACAGCAAGGTCGACCCTGCACGAAAGCAAGGGAAAATCCACAAGGGGAAAAAAAATCCACCGGACAGTAGATCAACGATGAAAAACCAGAATACTTCAAGGCGGCATCCAGAAAACCTTTTTGACTGATACCATGTTGAATAATAAACTGAAAATAAGAAAATAAGAAGAAGAATAGACATGGAGAAGAATTCTTCTCTTTTTTGTATTCTTTTCTATATATGAAATTGTGGTGTTGTACATGTAAAAATAGCAAATAAGTGAGCTAATCATGTAGACAAAAGAGAAATTAATATTCTAAAATCTAATTACAGGATATTAGACAACTAATCTAGTTGGCCTCACAATATACATTGAACTTGGACAATTGTTGTCCCAAAATAGGTCGTGGCACCAACAACACAAGAATGGTACCCGAATTGGATCGGGTCCCACAACATTGCTTGTGTGATTGCTCTATTATTTGTGCACTCTTGTTATCACACAACACATCTTCTTGATTAATTTGTTAATTCCGCTGCATATCATTTTAATTAATCAAGAAATTTGTGAAGACCATTAAAATTGGGATTGTCCTATTCACCCTCTCTCTCTCTCTCTCTCTCTCTCTCTCTCTCTCTCTCTCTCTCTCTCGACAATCATATTCTAGCACCGGGAACTTTCAAAGCTTTTAGCAATAAAGGTTTTACTCACAATCAGGTTGCTTCAATGGCAAAATCTACACTTATCTCTCGAGCAATATTTTTTCTAAAGTTTAGTTGACATTCCAACGGAGATAACATCATAGAATGGCACTCTTGTTTTCTCCTCTCAAGTTTCTCACTTTATTTCTAAATGGGAGCCACCTTCAAGAGGAATCTTGAAGCTCAATTTGATGGTAATCTTAATCAAGACAGTAGCAAAGGAGGTATAGGGGTTCAATTAGAGATTATTCTTCAACCATCATTGGATCTTTCTCTAAGAATTCTTTTGGAGTTTGTGCCAACAAAACTGAGGTCAAACTCTTTTCAGAGGCTGCAAAACGGCATATTCTTAAATCTTAATATTTCAAATGCTAGAGTGGAAGGCGACAAAAGAAGTGCAACAAATTGGTGCTCCTCATCCGTTGTTTTCTTAAATGTTATCTCGCTCGATTATTGAAATAAGGGATATTAACCCCATTAGGGGATTCAATGTTGCAAGTGCAGAAGATTTCAATCAGCTAATGAAGAGGCAAATCATCTACCTTGATCGATGTCTTCTTTTTCTATCTAATTCTATTTCTGATTGTTTGTGGTACTTTTTTTCTTAATAAAAGTTCCCTTGTATTTTTTTCCCTTTCCTCTTATTCCAATTCTTCTTTTCATTTAATAAAAGGGCAAGGAGATTTGAATGTAGAATAAGCATAGCCCATAAATAGTTTTGGCTAAATATATTACATGGTTAGCTACTTATTAATGCACACAAAGTATTAAAGTAGAATAATATTTTTTTTGAAAGATAAAGTATAATATTATTAACAGTAATGATAGTTATAATGACAATAACAATATGGATAAGCAAAAAGTCAATCCCAAATCGATGGGAAGAAATACAAAGGAGATGGTTTATAACAATGTAGAATGGCAGACCAAACATAAAAAACCAACCTAGATAGATGGGAAAGTGGAAACGATGATGATGGTGGTGGTGGTGATAAAGACAATAATAATAATGTATAAAACCTTTAACTAGACTCCAATCAATATGGATGAGTAATCGTGTAAAAGATAAAAAAATATCAGAACTCATGGAAAATGGTTACAAAGAAAATGGAGTTCAATTTCCCCCTATTTAGGTGATCTATTTGTACTTCAAAAAACAATGTGGAAATAAGTTGCCCTTGTTTTGGGTTTAGGGTTTAGCGTCTTTCTTTTTTCTTTTTCTTTTTTACTTTGGAGTGATAATTAGGATGCAACTACTCATCATCATCATCAAGTCATTTATCCCATCAACTTGGGGTTGGCATTTATATTTGGATTTGGCAAATTGTTTTCTATGGGCCGACTGCATGTTTGACTCCCATGAGACTTGAAAGCACAACTTTTAGATAGTAACAATGAGCCCTTACCAGTTGTGCTAGTGGTTCTAATTGGGATGCAACTAATGTCTTTTACAAATTCCCTAATCCACAAAATATCGAGAGAAGGATGCACATGAGCTAGAGCAAATAGCCAATTTGTTGCAAGTAACCATAAAGGCATTGTAGCTTCAAATGTGAAATATGTAGAAAAAAATAAAAAATGGACTAACAATTGACCAAAGAAAATATCTAGAAAACTGAATGGAGAGGATTGATCTTGGAGAGAAATGAGATGTAAAAGGAAAAAAAAGAAATAGAGGAGGATCAAATGTCACCTTCCTAAAAATAAGGGAGGACAAAGAGGATAAAGATCTTAGTGAAGGTAAAGACTTTGAAAGCAAAAGAGAAAAATGAAGTGCTTAAATGAGCACTTTGACATATAGCAAAGAGGCGGTTAGCTTCCAACAAGAAAAATGCCTCAAAACCTTAGAAATTGGAAGCATGCAAATAGGGGGTTGAGAAATCAAGAAATTCCAAATCAGACCTTGTAGAAAAACCTCAGATCTAGTTTCCTACCACGAGGAGAGTCAAGATCTCTAGATGATTTCATTTGACCTATAAAAAATGATAAAGACAAAAGATTGGTTTTGGAAATTGCAAGTCAAACTTCTTTGAATCTACTTTACAATTGGGAATAGTTGAAACTAACGAACCAACAAGGGGAAAGAGAAACATGATGACCCACTACAAGAGAGGGCACGTTTGAAATGCCTAAGTTGGAGAGGAAGAGATGTTCATACCAAGTGTTCTAAGAGAGAGATGCATCTACAAACGAGATATTGTAGGGTGTTTACTCATAAAAATGAAAATTGCATATGAAAGGAGAGAGATGCTATGGACTTCAAGGATGTTGAGCCAATCCAACGTAAGGCCACAATCTACACGAATATGTGGACATCTAACACAATCGTCTTACCACTTAAATACCAATTAAATGTCAAGTAGGATTTCTGTTTAGGAAATGTCCTTTCAATTAAGCTAAGCCAGATGCCAAGGCTTATCTTTTGGCTCACATCATAAAAACATATCTAAGTAAGACAAGGCTTTTAGAGCATTTTTTTTATTTGAACAAAAGTGTGAGAAACTCTCTATTGAGATCATTTTTTAGGAAATGTGTTTTAGAACCTACACTTATGATCTTCATCTTGAAGATTACATCTACTTATTCTACCCAAGTCATCTTATATTATATCATGGCTGCAAGTGTATGCATTATTCTTGATCTTTCCAAGATCATAGAAAGTGGTTGGTCTCACAATGAGGACAGCAACAGGTATTTGACACTTCATCATCATCATACCCATTTTTCTCATCCAAGTGATTGGTTTTTTGAGTTGAACATTTTCACTCTAACCAAAAATAATATCCTTTGTTACTCTAAATTTTTCATGTCATTCTACAACCCCCATCCATCTACGTCTTAAAACTATCACCTTCCACTTATAATCCTTCAATCCTTTGTACTAGGGTTGTTTCTAGCTGTCTAAATACATGTCAAAACCATTAATGAAAATTCCCTCATTTCTTGTCCAATAGAATGACTTTAGAGTGCCTTTAATGTAATTACATCTGATTCCATCTTTTAATGTTTCTCCATTGATCCATCTTTTAATGTTTCTCCATTGATCCATCTTAACATATGAATCAATATCACTATTACCTTCTCTAATTACATTTTCTTCATTACTCAACATTTAGGGTCATACAAGATCCTAGATCTGACTAACCTCTTACAAAATTGCCCCTTTAACCTACACAACACTTTTTTATTGCACAACCACCCACCAGCTTGCCTACACATAACCCACCTTGGATTGGTTACTTATAAATCAGATTCCCCATTTGATTCTATAGTTGCAACTAAGTATCAAAAATCTACCATGTTGTAGTGCTAAGTCATTTTCAAATTTGACCGAATCAGCTTCTCTACAGTCAATTTTGTTAGACTACATTATTCCACATTTATAAAGTTATATTTACCATTTGTATGATGCCATTAGATTTCTCTCTGACGATCAAAATTTGGATAGAGAATGCATCAAGATTCCATGTTCAGTGTAACTGGAATTATAGATTGAGAGTTTCCTTTTTTTTTTTTTTATAACCAGGGTGTCCAAGCCTCTTAGAACACCCGACTAATCCTCAGGGCATGTGCAAGCCTCCCTACCCACACACCGGTAACTCTATGGGGAGTGGCCCTTTGGGGGCGAATCGAATCAGGACTCCTGCTTCCTGAGGCGGTTCCTGGCCATCACTCCAACCCCTTTGGGTTTCTAGATTGGGAATTATGAACCCAAAAAATCCAAATCTAGGAGGTTAAGCCTCAATCACTTAGATTGTAGAATCCTTAGGGTTCCAACTTCCAACTAATAATCCCAAGTTACTTAACACAAAATGGCTATGATAAGACTACAAAGCCCAAAATTAAAAAAAGTTGTTATTTGTAGAATTTGAGAATGATAGTTCTGCTGGAATTTTACACCAAACATGTAATTAGAGTATGTTTGTCTCGCTTTATAGTTTGCTAGAAAAGCAGTTCCCGTCGTAATAAAGGTCTGTGGTGGTCTTTTTTTTTTGTTTTGAATTGTCGGTCTGTGGTTATGTCCCAAAAGGATCCTAGGAAAGCACTTTTTTCCATGGGGAAAAGTTGGGAAAACACCAAGAATTTGGAAAACATTCACCTAGGAAAATTCTTAGAAAGCACTTTCCTTGGAAAAATCAGCAAAATAAACCGTAACCTAAGCAAGAAAATTTTGAAAAGGAAGTATGGAAAAAGTGATGATATTAAAATCTATCTTGGGTCATGGTCGTACAGGTTCTTTAGTCACATAGCACGGTAGCTAGTCAATGCCAATTTGCTTGTGCCCTATAGTTCGTGGGGAAAAACTAAACGCTGCAGACAGTGAAAAATAAACATAGATGAGAGAGAATGAGTATGGAAAGGAAATTAGAGAGAGAGAGAGAGAGAGAGAGAGAGATTACCGTGGAGGAATTGCGAGGATCCGTCCTATGAGAAAAGCCCAAAATTGGAAGAACGGAGGATAGAAGCGGCGCTAAAACCACCGTGGAGGAATTGCGAGGATCCGTCCTATGAGAAAAGCCCAAAATTGGAAGAACGGAGGATAGAAGCGGCGCTAAAGGGTTTTAGCATAGTGTGAGAAGCAGAACTTGTACCGGATCTATTTCGGCCCGGAAAGACGAAAATGCTTTCCCAGTAGCCCCCACATAAATCATAGTGAAACTTCACTTCATTAAAAAAATTAGACTTCCTTCAAAAAATTTAACAATTTTATACATATAATTATAATTATTAAAATTTTGATTAGTTTAAAATATTAGTAATATAAAATAATTTAATTTAATTATTTTTTTAGACAATATAATAATAGGAAATTAAAATAATTCAAATTATCTCCTTTCATCCCCTTTAGTAAGGTGAGCTCAATTCATATTAGATAACCAATCCTCTTAATAGAGTTTCTAAAGTACATTTTTGAAATTTTCAAAATCATTTCACCAATGGAATCATTTATTCTGTCTATTTAAAATTAATACTAATAATTAAATATATAGATTATTTATTACCTATTTCTCTTTGACTACTACGGCGTTGATAAAAATTACTACAAGACTCGAAATTAGGACCTCTAGTTTGTAGACTAAAGTGTATGTCAATTGAACTACTTCGTATGAGGTATACTCTCTAACCTACCCTTACAAGTCTTAAGGCAATTAAAATATTGTGTAATCTAATCCTTTTTAAAATATTTTTCAAAGTACTTAATGAATTAGAAATTCCAAACAAGAGATGATCAACTCTATGAAAAGAGTTGAAAAAAGTCTCTCTCACACCATTGGCATGCAACTAGAAGCCATATCATGACCATTATGGGAGGTTTAATAACAGGGTGTGTAGTTTCAACAATCGCAACCTATTATGTGCGGTAATTGATGAAGTCATCAAACACTCAAATAGATGAAATGAAGACAATTGGAAGAATGAAGATGATACTAGAGTTCTCCAAGTGTGCAAAGTTTTTTTATGAGAAAAATGGAGACGTCGATAAAGAATTGTGTGAAGGAATTGTCCAATTGGCCTTAAAGAGGTGATGAAAAAATTGATGAGATGAAAGACCCGCAATTATTCACTCAAAAGCCCATAAAAATCATCAAAAATCAGATTATGGACATAGTATATGGGTCCATATACCCAAATTCCCAATTAGAATATCCAAATCCAAATGAGAGAGAAGCCACGCGCTTGCTTGAAGTGGTCCCAAATTCCAAGTAGGCAAGCAACCGAGGAGGAAAGAAGACCAAAAAGGCAATGGCATGGGTAGTCCTCTCATATCCTTAAAGTTAGCCAAGCAAAATTTCCATGCTATTTGCATTGTTTTGTATCAATGGTTGAAATGTAATCTAGTTAAGTAGGTATCATATGTCAAGCACCATTTATGGTAATCCTTGTGATTCATTTTGTGAAAAATTATTATAAAAAATAGCCTTGCGGCGTGTACATAATCATCCCAAGCATGAGTTTTCTCTCCAATTGCTTAGAGCAAGTTCTAGTTCCTTTGTGATGTTTTCGCTTATAGTTGACTTCTAGTTGAGTTTGCTTTGCAAATTTCTTGGGGTTCTAGTAGGATTCAGTCTTACCTTGGGTGAATTTGTTTCTAGTTTCTTGAATTTGGCTCAAACTAATTAATTATAGACTTCTAGAATTCATTCTCTTTGGTGATTTTCGCATGGTGTTGAATTTTGTCTAAGGGAGATTTTGACCTTATTCTAATTTCCAGTGAGAGAATAGAGTTTCATTATCCAATTGATGTTCTATTTGCCCATACAACTTGGTGAATAATCAATTGGCGATTTAAGTTCAGGAAGATCCGATGAACTTCTTTATAATACCCTAACTCAAATTAAGCCTAATTAATATGGTTTATTTTAATAAATCATTTTTTGACCTGTTAATCATGAAGATTATAGTTAGGGCTTTGTGAAAAGTCCAGAATTGGCCCAATCAGCACTCGATAGCAGCTCGTTGATCCAACTCATTTAAGTTGGAAGGGCAAAATAGTAATTTACCATAAAAAGTGTTATTTTATTATTAATTAATTGTTTGATTATTGATTGAGTGATATTGATTTATTTATTAAGGATTTAAATTCTAAAATTTATAAGTATTTTTATTATATTTTTAATTTCAGAAAATGTTATTAAAAACTACTTGAAAAAATCCTGAAAGTTAGGAAATAATTATTTTAAGAAATTTTAGAAGTGAGAAAATGCTAAGAAAATATTTGTTATTAAGTTTTAATTCATTGTTTTATGTTTTTAGATTTTGGAAATAAAGGATTTAAACCCTTTAGATAAATACAATTCAAATTAAGGGAATAGTGATAAAATGTAATTTTTGTTTAAATCAATTAATTTTGGTAAAATATAAATCTCCAAAATTTTATAATAGTTTTAGATTTTAAAACCCAACATTTTGGATCAGATGGATTAAATTAATTAAATCCTTTAATAGTTAATATTGGAAATAAATGAAGGAGGGTTAAAATGCAAATAAGTTTAAGGGGACTAAACTGCAAATATCCAAACTTCAAACACCTGTGTAGCAGGTGACGAACGGAAGCTGCTGCACAGGAGTCGAATCATGCAAGCTATCGCCGTAGCTTGTAGAACAACGTGGGATCTTCATGGCCATGCATGAAACCTACTACCCTACTCCTCAAAGCCTATTTAAAGTCAGCAAATGTAGTGGAAATCTCTATTGCTACTAAGCTTCTTTCTTCTTTATGTTTCTTCCATTTCAAAATTTTAGCTTAAGTGGAAGATTTTTCCAGTTGTTGGATTTGAACCAAAGAACAGAAGTGAATGTAACCATTGTGTTTATTTTCAAATTCTAATCTGTTTAGGATCAAAAGGAAGTGAATTCGGTTCAGATTTGAGTTCCAAAATCAATTTTGAAGTTTAATAGAAAACATGGATTTTAATGTGTTTTACTGATTTCTCTCTTAAAATCAAAGGTTTTCCATTGCTATTTATTGTCTAATTCATTTCAAAAGTGAAGAGAACTTAACGTAGAACTCATCTGACTAGAAGGATGTGAAAAACGAATTCAGGGAGCTCATTGTTTATGGATTCGTATTTCACTCTGTCTCTCCCGTCACTGTACTGTTGCAAGTGACATAGGAAGAAGACGACTCTCTGAAGATTCGAGAATCGGCCTTCGGAAGTTCCGAACTTATGTTCGGGGTTCCGAAGCGAGTAGAGGCCAACTGTTTTACCTTCTGCCTCAACTGGACAGACAGGACGTTCGGAACGGCTCGAAAGTTCTGAGTAGACTTCGACAGGTTTCGAGACAGACCAAGACTCATTGGTTTCTGATTTTTTGTTTTTCTGTTCGGAAACAGGCTCGGACGTTCCGAGACCTGAACTTCGGAAGTTCCGAAGGACTGAACCTATGTTCCGAAGGTTCTTTAAAAACTCAGAGTTAGGCAGTGGCTCGGAAGTTCCGAAGCCACAAACCTGGTTCCGAGGCAAGTTCCGAGGAATCCAGAACTGGTTTTTGAAATTTAGCCTAAATTAAGGATTCCATGTTAGGTTTAGACCATAGATTTTTTATGTGATATTTATACCAGATTGTTAATTATAAATGATACTAATTTTTTTGTTTGTATTATATATACATATATTATGTATTCACTTTCAGGCCGATACTCTCTATGTATGGCGCAGTGGAAACGCAACTCGGTAATTATCAGTAGCTGAGCGATTAACTTCGCCGCTCGGTAGAAAAGAATGGTTCGGATACTTAGTGATCTCTAGGTCTAACTAAATATGCGAGTTGGGGCCTGAACATCCTATATCTCTAGGCCTAACTCAATATACGAGTAGTGACATGAGCATTTTATATCTCTAGGCCTAACTCAATATGTCTCCATGGTCATTTCCAGAAGCAATATGTGTAGTGGCTGAGCACCATTATTATATTGATGGATTATTGTAATTAAAAATGGATAGTAACTCATTTAGGAGACTTATATCCATTTCCCTTAAAGTTTTCTAAAACATAGGACAGAAATATTTGAAATACTATGAATGTATGTTGTATTGTATATAATTGTGTATTTTGTTTGACTATATGATTAATTGTATTTCTATTTGTGTATTTGACAGATACTGCGATACCCCACATTTTCGGTGAGGATATTTAACATTGCAGTAGGAGTAAATCAGGTTAAGAGAATCTAGTGCAATGAGTGATTTCAGGGATCAGACTTAATGAACTCACTTTTATGCCTAGACATGATGCACTACTATGAAATGTGCTTATTGACACTAATGATGTTTATCGTATATTATGATTATTGATGATGACATACTAACGAACTTGAGTATTATGCTGATAATGATATTGCCTCTACGTACCCTCAATTGCTGAACTATTATCGGCTCAGGTGTGTCGGTTTGCTTTTACCGGCCCAGCGGAGATGCTCTTATAAGATGTTGCATTTTGACTGTGTCGGGATTTAATGCCTTTACAGTCAGTATAGTGCTTAGCTGTTACGGTGGATATCGACAGTAATATGGATGATTTAATCTTTTAACATGATAAACCAATTATGATTTCAAATGATGATATTGATTTATCTAACCTGGTATTTATTACACTATATTGTTATGTTCTCTTCATTGGACTAATTAGCTCACTCATCTCACATTTCAAGAGATATACCCAATGAGAAGGAATCTCCATTTTGAGCTTAGGATAATAAAAGCTGTTGTGGTTGCCTGTGATTCTCACATACGGGATTACACTCTATTTTGACTATTGATTCTTGAGAACTATGTTTTGTATAAAGTACCTCATGTGTTACTTAATATATTTGATCATGTATCGAACCACCATGTTACTGTTAGTAACTCTGATATAAATAAAATTATCCTTTTTGTGATGGAAATATTTGCTTGTATGATATGTGTTTGTAAACGGGTAGACATATAGTATATGTTTGACTCCACATGTAAAGATCATGTGTTAAATTTATTTCTGGGCCTAACTAATAGTAGCGTTCCGGGCCCATCTTCAGGTCGGGGCATTACATTATTAGACTTCAAAAATCTCAGAGTTTGAGTTTTCTCGAGTTAATATCATATTTGATTTGGATACAAAATTTTAATTTTCTTTTATGTGGAAGTATAGGTAGGTGTTAAAATTGATCATTTCCTCCATCAATAATGAATAAAAAAAATTCATATAAAATTGTGGTATTTGTGAATTGAATTTGTAGATTGCTTACTCATGTTTTAACATTTATCCTCATTAAGTTAATATTTTCTCAATTTAATAGGTTTAATTAAAATGAGACAAATATGTATTAAATTGATAGAGTGTAGGTAGTCTATGTAATATTTTAATATCTTTAGTGTATGTTTTTATTGCTTCATTTTTTTTTAATAAGTGTTGTTTGTCTCTAGATTGTTCTTAACATTTTCCTTTTATATTATTATTTAGTCATCCCCTTACACGGGCAACAATGAAATTTGTATTTCTTTTTGTGTTTCATCGTTTTCAAAATGTTCTTATTAATTTTCTTAAGTACTATTTTTAAGTATTATATTGTTTTTCTCATTTTCATAATGATGTTTTAGTGAATTTATAACGACCCGACCCTTGAAGTTGGATTTAATTTGAGAAAGTGGACCCTTAGACACATGAGAATAGGATTCATGTGGGTGGGAGTGTGTTGGGAAGCTCCCCGTGGGATCCAGAGAACTCACCAAAATCTGGAAATTTTTCTTCGAGTACTTGAGCAAGGCTTGAGGCAGTCCTCGAGGGCTCAAAGGATTTATCAAGGACCAACAATAAACGTGAAATCAGCTCTCGGGTCCAAGGGCTCGAGGAGACTTTGAGTACTCGAATGGGGCTTCGAGTACTTGAAGCTACTCAAAATTGTTGCTTTAAGTTTCCCCAAATCGGTTGAAAACAGCATCCAAAAACCCTTCCTCCCTTCCAGCTCCGAGAGAGGCCTTTTTTTCAGCTGATAACGACTCTCTTGTCCCTTCTAACCTCTATTTTGGGTATTACATGTTTTGAATTCGGGATTGGCCAACCTCAAGCTCCCTTTTATTGGAAATTTCTCTTCCCCAAAGGTAACCATGCTGCTCATTTCCCTATCTTTTATCATTAATGACATGTTTTACCTGAGAACTAGTGGAAATGGGGATAATGTGGAGTTTAGACTAGTAATAGGAAAATGTATTTGGAGAAAGATGAAACCTGGGATGGTGTTATGAACCTCACCCTTTTAAGAGTTGAGATTGGGCCTTGAACTGGGAAGACCAGCTGTAGGAGGAAGAGTATAGAGTTCTATAGGGGTTGTTTCCCCTATGATTTCAAATGTGAGACCCTAAATGGGGAAGGGTTGGGCCTCAATTGGAGTAAGGACCTTAAAGGGAGTGGAGGGAATTGGGGAAAAAACAGAATTTGGCTTGTTGATTGATGGAATTTGGAGGAAATGCTAATTTGAGTTGGTGCACAAGTGAGAACTAGGGGTTGGAATGGTTTGGGTTTGAACAACCTCGTAAAAGGGGTTTGGCAAAAATTGGGGCTTTTCACCTAATTCTGAAATTAAGCTTGAATATAGGGTGGTATAGTAGACTCATGTATGTGTATAGCATGTTTGCATGTGTTGTGTTTGATTAATGCTCATTTCCCCTAACTTCGGTGTTGGTCGACCAAGGATAATCGGAGGCATTTTAAGAACCCCAAGGCTAATGTATATGAGGCAAGTCGAATGAAAATGTGGATCAATGTTTGATTGTGTAAAGGTGTGTGCCCTTCATAATTCGTTTGTGTTGGAGTAATTGGTATGGTTGAATCACTCACGTGTGTGAAGAACGCTACACACCTTGAATGGATGAGTTGATATAACATGCATTGCTGTGAAACTCATGTGTTAACGAATTATATGGAAGCATGATGATTTATTATTGTTAATGCTATGCTTGGATGTTGTTATGATATATGTGTCTTATGTAAATTCACATGTTTAACGATGGTTGTAATTGGTTGATTTACCGATACTTTGATTGTAATACCTTGACCCAAATTAAGCGTGATTAGTTTAATAAATCCTTCTTAGACCGGTTAATCTCGAAGATTACGGTTAGGGCTTTGTGAAAGCCCAGGTGTGGCCCAATATGAGTTTGAAAACTCAGCGATCCAACTCGTCTAGCTTGAGGGGCAAAATGGTAATTTACCACTTATTGTTCTTATTGTATTATTTGTGTCATTATGTGATTATTATTAGATGATATTATTTTCCTTAATCAAGGATTCCTATTTCTAATTTCAAGATAATTTTATTTTCAGAAAATGATATTTAAAACTGCCCATCAAGACTTCGAAAGGGAGAAATAAATATTTTTAAATGGTTTTGGAAATGAGAATTTTTTTGAGACAAGTATATCTTATTAGACTATTTTAGTATGGTCTAGTTTATTCTTTCAAACCCCAAAAATGAGGATTTTAAATCATTTTATTTAACACAAGTTAAATTAAGTAAATAATGTTAAATTATGGTTTTTATTTAAATCTATGGTTTTTATTGAATTTTAAATCTCCAAATTTTTATGGTGATTAGGGTTTTTAAAATCCAACATTTTTGTTAGGTTGGATTAAATTTATTAAACTTTAAAAGTATTGTTTTAAGTTAAAAACCGAAATTTTATAAAAAAGTGGCCTATTTGCAAAACCAAAATTTGGCAGGAACTTATTTGCAACCAAATACCCAAACAGTGTCATTACTGTTGGGACATCGGCACCGCTGCATGCAAATACCTGATAGCCTCCACCGATTGATCAGTAACTTTTATAAGATCATCTCCTCCCAACTGGTTTTACTCCCAGATATTTTCATCTCTCTCAGCCCTGAGAAACCAGCCGATCACTCCCTCCCTTGCCTCTGTTTTTCAAAGTTTCTCTTGAACGTAGCTTAAAGAGGAGGAATTTTCAAAAGTTGGATTTTCATCCCAAGAACTGAAGTGAAGGTAACCACTGTGTTCCTTTTCAAATCTTAACTGGTTTAGAATCAAGTAGAAGTAAATTTGGCTAAGTTTTGAGTGTGTAAAACCGAATTCAAGTTTAAGGAAAAACATGGGATTTCTTGTGTCAGTGTGGTTTTCGTGTTAAAATCTGATGTCTTATTAAGTGTTAAAGCTTCAAACTACTCCCTATGGAAAGATGACTCACTGAGGAGTCCATCTGACCGGTTGGATGTAAAAATCGAATCCAGGAAACCCGCTGTTTCTGGATTTGTATTTCACTCTCTATTCGGAGTCACTGTCTGCTGTTGTAGAGAGAGGAGAAAGACGACTCTCGGACGGTCCGAGAGTTGTACTTCGGATGGTTCGAGGGTAACCCTCTTCGGACAGTCCGAGAGTCACCTTTCGGACATTCCGAGCTTCACTTTGAAGTCCCGAAGCGTCCGAGGCTAGCCACTCTCCCGCCTCTGCTTCGGACGTTCCGAGTCCTGTTCGGAAGGACCGAACCCCTCTCTGACGATCCGAGCTTCTCTCGGCATGATCCGAGACGCACAGACCCACCGAAGCCTATTTTCTCTGTTTTTCGGTTCTAAAGGACCTTCGGACGATCCGAGACCTGACCCTACGGCGGTCTGAAGACAGACCCAAGTTCCGAAGTCTGTGACTAGTTTTAGATAGTGGTTTGGATGATTCGAAGCCACAGTACCTGGTTTCGATGCATGTTCCGAGGAACCTAGTTTTTTAATGTAAAATCTTGATTGATTGATGATGCATATTTAGATGCTAAGTTTTAATTGAGATGTTTATACCTACTTGATAAATTAAAAAGTGTACTAACCCTTCTTCTTTTATTACTATAGTGCATATTCTATTTGTATTCACTTCCAGGCCGACTCTATTTGTCGGGCACTAAGTGACTTCACTTCTAGGTCGAAGCTATATCTGTCGGGCATTGAGTGACCTCGAGGCCTTACTCAACATATCAATCTGGTCTTATCCAGAAGATAATACGAGAAGTGACCTGAGTATTTAGACCTAACTCAATACGTCAATCTGGTCATACCCAGAAGACAATATGAAATTTGGTTTGAACACCTTATTATGATTATATTGTGGATTATTTTAACTTAAAATGGTTATAAATCAAGTAGGAGACTCAGTTCCATTTACCTTGGAGATTTTTGGGAAAACAGTATGGCTTTGAAATACTACTTGTATGTATTTATTGGAATGTTGTGTATGTTGACCTATTATTGATTGTGAACTTGTTTGCATGTTAAACAGAGACCGCAATACCACACAATTTCGGTGAGGTAACTTAACTTTGCAGTAGGTGTAATCAGGTTTAATGAGGTGAATCTTGAGCAATGAGTGGTTTCAAGTTGATCAACCCACCCATTTGCCCGGACATGATGCACTGTTGTAAGAAGTGCTTATGATGATTATAAATGTGTTTATGATGTTGATCATATGAGATATGTAATACTGCTTCCACGTGCCCTTTGACTAGTGATCCAATATTGGCCATGTGTGTGAGATGGTTTACGTCTACTGGACCAGGGGTGTCGACAGTTGCTGACTTAAGTCGTAAGTATCGGCTATGTGAGGGCCGGAGATGTACTTGTAAGGATGTATTTTGACCGTGTCAAGACTTAATATGATGGTCTCAGCGTAGTATGTATGTGTAACATTGGATGACGGCAGTAATGAAATGATGATGAGATTATATTTGATGTTGAGATTACTTTGACAAGCATGGGATATTAGACTGCATTGTTATATTTCCTTCACTGGGCTAGTTAGCTCATACCACTCACATTTCAGGAGATGTGCCCGAGCAGGAGAACCCTCCGTATGAAGCTTAGGATGGATAAGCTGCTGCGTTGCCTTAGGATTCCCACTGAGGGGAATTCCGATATCTTTGTCTTTTGGTTTCTTGAACCCTTTGTTTATATAAAGTACCGGGTGTGGTACTTAGTTTGTATTGACTTCATGTATTGAACTACCATGTGTTCCGTAGTTACTCTGATTATGTTGTAATAATAATTCGTTGATGGAATTATGTGTCTATGTTTATGTTTCTTTTGGGTAGACTTATGGTATGTGTTTTAGTCCACATGTTGAGGTCATGTGTGACCTTTGGGCTTAACCGTTGATCCGGCCCAGTTAGAATTCTTGAGTTTTGTTTAAAAAAAAAAAATCAGTGACGTTCCAGGCCCACTTTTCGGGTCGGGGAGTGACATTGATTGAGTGATGAAGTCCCTCTTGGGGTAAAGGTTGAATGTGAGGTAGGGGAGGAGTAGGGCCAAATGCCACATGACCAATGAGGCTAGCCAGACTGAGGATAGAATCGTATAATTGAGATTGCAAGAGCTAAATTGTTGAGTTAAAAACAAGCCACGTGTGATTTCCCTCGGGGCAAGAGTAGGTCCACTTCCCAAGTCAAATCATGATTTGAGTGAATGATGAAATGTATGATTTCCCCAAATGAACTACGATTGATCTGATCCACCATCTGATACGTAGAAAACTGAGGGCATTGTGCCTTAGCCCAATCAAAGATTACTCGAGTCTCATTATACATTGAGAAATGGATGTGATGATATGTATGAACCATTCTTGTGTTTATGTTACTCATTATAATGCATGTTAGACTTAGGATGTGTCTCATGAGAATTTGTGGACTTGCATTCACAAGTAGAGGCATGGTAGGATGCACTATTGCATTAGGTGTATGCATGAGGGGTAGAGGGGACTAATGAGTGTTTGAGTTCCTCGATGTGGACCCCCTAGTGCTAGGACACAGATCCCATAGGTAGAGCCCAAAGTGGCTATGGTGACATGGGAGTCTAGAGATGGCCATAGAAGCTGTGGCATTGATGTGGATGATGCTCGATGATGTAGACACCGTGGATGAGTAAGTCTCTCACGTGTATATACCATGGGATGGGTATGTTTCTCATGTGTGCATGAGCATGACCATGTGATTGTTTCTCGATGATATAGACACTGTGGATGAATAAGTCCTTCACATGTATATGTCGTGGGATGGGTAAATCTCTCACGTGTGCATGAGCATGTCATGTGGTTGTTGCTCGATGATATAGACACCGTAGATGAGTAAGTCCCTTACGTGTATATGTCATGGAATGGGTAAGTCTCTCACGTGTCCATGAGAATGGTATGTGATAGCACTCGAGGAGGAGGATGCCATCATGCCAATGATATGATTATGTTGCCACAATCACATGATGGTCTCTACTAGAGGCATTGATTCCATGGTTGACGTATTGGTCACATGGTGATGTATTAAACCCATGGTTGACGTGTTAGTCCCATGGTAGACGTATTGATCGCATGGTAGACGTATTGAGCCCATGGTTGACGTGTTGGTCCCATGGGAGAACCCATAGTTGATGTGTTGGTCCCATTGTACATGTATTAAGCCCATGGTTGACGTATTGATTTCATGGTAGATTTATTGAGCCCATGGTTGACATGTTGATCCCATGGTAGACGTATTGAGCTCATGGTGGACGTGTTGGTCTCATTATAGATGCATTAAGCCCATGGGTTACGTGTTTGTTCCATGGTAGACGTGTTGGTTCCATGGTTGATGCTGGACCCATGGTTGGGTTTTGGATCCACAATTTGGTTTTGGACCCATGGTTGGGTAGTGGCATGACATGATGCGTAGTGTTGAGACATGGAAAATGACATTTTTACCCCTGATTATTGGACTAATTAGCCTTTGATTTTGTATATATTAGATACAATTAATGTTGTTTGTTAGTTTTATAGACAAAAATGGAAAATACAGGAAATCAATCAAAATCAATGGAAAGTTTTGTGCTTAAAATTGGAATACCTAGAATTTTAATAATTAATCTCAGACCATTTCTAGGATTTTTATTGTAAATTGATTAATTTGGATCCAATTATGAGAGTCTAGATTTATTCAATATTTTTAGATTTCAAGTGGTGAGTTAATTATTTAATTCTAGAAAGAGAACACTGCAATTCAAGGGCCAAAGTTTGAAATTCAAGATCCATGGGCCAGAAATCCACTCCAAATGGGTTAAGCTATGCTCCATATGCCAATCATTGGGCCAGGCTCAAGTATTCCATGCGCATTCTCCAAGTGGGTCAGGTCAGTGTGCAAGTCCAAGTCCAGTAGGCCCAAGTTCAAGTCCATGTGCTCAAAGTCCAAGAAGTCAATTTGGAGGCCAATTACCCAAACCCAATCCAATTACCATATGCAAATTTCCCTGTGTAAACCCTAAGTCCACACACCCAAACCCTTGTCCATGCATTTATCATCCACACCATTCATTAGCCATCCTTTAATCCAGACCATCCATTGCATACATAAACTTAGGTAAACCCTATAGCTACATTTTCCTTATCCATTGCATACATACTTAGCATTAGATCTAGGCCATCCATTTCATCTTTTATCTAGATCAACCATTGAATATCAACCCTCCATTAGGAACCTCACTTTTTATGTAATTTGTTTTAACCAATTATCCGTAGGACCATTAGATCTAAACCCATTTAATCACAACAATTCATCTATAAAACCCTAGTATTAGATAACCTTGCATCCCAAGCAACACAATCCAATCCATTCACATATGCTTTGTCAACAACACATCATCATCCAATCCACCACCTCACGCACGATTTTATCATATCCCAATAGATCACTTCGAATTCTCCATAGAGTCAACCCTCCACATCATCTCCCATTCATCCAACCATCCATTCATGTTAGCATTAGATCCCAACCATTCATACCATGCATTGCATAAACGCATAAAACATAATCCTATGTGTCAAATTCGCCCATAGCAAATCCAATCCCTATCTTTTCTATCTTTTTACTTAGCCACCAAGCCAACTTGATCTCCAAGCCACTATGGTCGACCAATCCCTAATACCCTAATCCTTTTCATATCTAAATCCCATCCATCCACACCTAATGAGATTTAATCTTAGCCTTCCAATCAACACTCAACCCAAGATTAAATCTCAACCATCCATTCCAACCTAGAGCCAATAAATAGAGCACTGTGCTACAAGGAAAAATCGAATTTGATCAGGAGCCAAAAGGGACTGAAGATTGGAGAATATTCAAGAGACAAAAGAGCATACACGAATTTTACATGTGAGCCTCACATATTGTAAATTTATTTTGATTGTCTTTGTTGTATTTTTCCAATATTTGTGTATTAATTCTTTCATTAAATAAATTTATGAAACATCCAAATTTTTAATTTCTTTTATGATTGTTTGATTTAATTTTAAGTTTATATTCTTTGTTTAATTAAAAGGAAATGATGAAATAGTTAGGACTGAAATTTCTTTAGATTTAAATCTAAGGTTCCTTTAGGACAAAATGAAATAGTTAGATTTTGAATTTAATTGTTTAAATCTAAAGATATACGGTTCGATTAATTAAATTAAAGTTTATGAATTTTAATTTAATGAAAGACATGAATTGAGATTTGAATTTTTACGTGAATTTCAGATCTGGATCTTTTATTTGTTTACTTACTTTGGGCTATGATTGATCTTTTCTATTACCACCTTTAAATTATGTCTTACTTTGTTATTTTATTTACTTTAATTGTTAATTTATTTTCTTTGTTCATTTTATTTATGTTTTGTTATGTTATTCATTTCAATTGTATAATTCAATTTAATTTCAATTTTTACTTTGTTGTTCATTTATATTGTGTACTACGTTGTATTCAATCCACTCTCTCTCAAGATTTGTTAACTAGGTTGAGGATATGATATTTTGATCTTAAAACATGTGATTTTTAATTAAGATGAGACTACCATTATTCTTGTTTCACCATTTTAATAAAAAGGAGATGGATTTGAATCTTGATATTAATTGGACCTAATTTTATTTTGTTAAATTCAAAGGTTAGATAATGATGTTAACTTTGATTTTCTAGATCTAAGTTTTGCTAAATTAAAATTATAATTTCATGTATTAAAATTCTTTTTTCACATTTAGATTTAATTCTAAGTCTTAAAGATCACATCTTTTTAAAGGTACCAATTTAATTTTTAAGCATATACTTTATGATTTCCTTTTGGTTCGACCTCGCACTCAATCGCTATACTATTAAACGGTTCATGCGCTTGCGAGTAATAAATTTAAAATTTTCACAACACGTAGCGCGTGGATAATACATGAAATGTGGATTCCATTGAGTAAGATTAGAATGAAAGTAGAACTACGCTTAATCTGGTCTCAAAAGAGTACGTAGGCATCTAACTGTTCAATTCGATCACACCGAGGGTCCAAGAAGTACAGGACTTCATGGGAATCCCTTGCACATGTGAGCGCGACGTGTATGGACTAAGAGATGTGTATGCTTGAGAGTTTTTTTTTAAAAATATCTCCGCAGTCATGTTCCCGCGGGAAGGGCGTGATAGAATTAAATTATGAAATTTTATTTATTCATTTATTTTAATCAATATTTTCATTTTAGTTGACCATTCTCATTTTTTCATATTTTGAATTTCAAATTTTTGTATTCTTTCTAATTATTAAAAGGACTGGTTCATTAAGATATATAAATTGTATTTTATATTTGATGCAAGTTCTCTACTTTTATTTATTTCAAATATTTATTTGTTTTATATTTCCATTCTGTAAGATTTTTAATTTTTACTTTAATAATTTAACTATTTTTTATTTTATTGTAAGACATGTATTTTCTTTTTGATAAAAAATCACTAAATTTAGATATCACATTTTACATGTTTGACTACTTATTGTGTTTTTTTATTTTTTATCTTTCTCTTTTATTGTTAGTAGAAATGATTTTTTACATTTTAAATTATTTCTATATCTTCTTTAATGTCTTTTTATTTTTTCATTTACATTAAAATTTTCATAACGTGTAAAATAGGTTTATTTTTAAATTATAATTTTTCTTTTCAGCTTTTTATTTACTTTTTCCTTATATCTGAGTGCCATTAGAACTTGTATGAGGTTATGCGTTTTCAAGGAAGAGAATGTCGAGGGGGACCATTGGAGGAATCCTTCTTCCTCAAGGATATTCCTTCCTCAAGATTCCCCCTTCAAGGAAGTTCAAAGTTGATAGAAATTTCTAGTCTACATTAAGGATTTAAAATTTAGTATCCACCAATATGGCCGATACATATCGAAAATTGGCCGATATTATAAATTTCAACTAATACAATTTGTATTGACTGATATATACCGATTTTCAAAACTTATATATATACCTTAGACTAGACACATGCACATATATAAAGTACAAAATATCTCGATGTTAGAATGTTGCTAAACAAATATATATTTGTGAGAAAGGACAAAGATCACCAAATTATATGAGAAAAAAGTCTCAAAACGTCACGACCTCTTTCCTACAATGTGTCTGACAGATTTAAAGGATCTGGTTATTATAAATAGCAATCTCCATTGCTGAGAGATGGTGATGACATTTGGTCCGAGACAGTACTAAGAGTGAATTCAACTTGTATCTCTGAAGGGCATAAAGGGTCTAAAGGATTTTGTCTTATTCAAACAAGTGTAGTGTTCCTCGAGAGTGATGAATGGAATTAGGCTTAAGCCTTTTACTTGCATTGATTTTGTTTCATCTTTCTTCATACATGCTTTAGTCCATACACTTGAAAGCATTCTCATTGTTTGTTTGTCTTCGATTGACCCATGAAGGGAAAAAACCACGGGTTTTGCCATTGAAAATGCAGTTTTGCTTTATTTCTCAACCCCATTTTATACCATCCTTAATCACTCAGTTGGGCTCTAGTCGCAAATTCATCCATTCAAATCACCCCCTGCCACCATGGGCCTCATACTTTTCATAATTCCAGTCTGGACTCATTTTGGTCTCAGTTTGTGCTATCTGTTTCTTCAGAAATTCCATTTGAACCAAAATCTGAACCTCCCCTTCATCGGCAACTTTTCTGAACTTTTCTTAAAATAGTCCTTGTAGATATTGGACATGTATAACAGCACGTTATGATGACTCCATCAGGAGCTTAATCAAGCCAAGGAAATTTATGAAGATCCACTAGAGAATGGTGGGATCCATTTGAGCATAATTGATGAAATTCTACTACAATTACATGCTAGAATCGACAATGTATTTTATCCTTGTGGTACAAAGGCGTATATTTTATCCTTGGACTGGTCTCTTTCTTCGATTCCCATATTCGTGGATGCCCACGTATGTAGCCAACTTGCGTTTCAGCCTCGAGAGGAATGTAGGAATTAATTTGTGGCCTATGTGGACCAGTGCCGGCTCCCCTGAAATGCCTTGAAATTTCAGGGGCGCTAAGCGAAATTGTAACATTAGGCCACCTTGATGTGGACCTTCTTTGGACTCAAGTTTAGATTTGATATAGGTTTTGCACAAACAAGAGTAGCATGACAAGTTCACTTAGGTGGAACCTCTTGTATCTATCTCGAACAAGAGTTCCACCTTGCCTCGAATTTACATGTTGAGTGTGATAACTTCAATAAGCTATGAAGCTAGTTGGGTCTTCTCTCTTCTCTCTCATAACTTGTTAGATTGGGGAGAGGTAACACACACACTTAGAAATGTAATAACCCGAATTTTTGATAAATATATATATTGGCATTTATTCATTTTAAATTGAAGTTTGATGTAATAAAATGTCAAATGGACCAAATTTTGGGACAATGGCCCAAGGATGGCCCAATTGGGCCATGGGTTGGATGAAATCCATTAAATGGGTCAATGAGGACTAATCGGGTCAACGATGGTCAAAGTGGGCCCGATAGCCATGTGGGGCCCAATGGATCAAAATCGGTTCAAACCCTAAGGTAAGTGGAAAAGGAGGGAATCTAACTGGGCCATGGGCCCAATGGTTACCCAATAAACCTTGAATTGGAATTGATACATGTAATTGGTCAATGGTAAGTAATCGGGTCAAAGATAGGCAATTTGGGTCAAAGAGCCATGTGGGACCCAATGGGCCAAGGTAACTAAGCCCTAAGATAAATGGGTAAGACAAGAATCAAATTGGGCCATGGGCCCAATGGTGATCCAATAAAAGGGATACAATTAATAAAATTTAAATCACCTAAGTTAGGTGATAAATGGACCAAGGTAACATGGCCAATGGGGCCCACCTCCACCTCACCCATTGAGGTGGCGTGTGGACCCAAGAGTAGTGGGGCCGACCACCATGGTTGACTTGGTCAACCATGGGTGGATCATGGAGGGAAATTAATGGGATTAAATTAAATAGAAAGTGATTAATTAAATTAATCAAGGGATCAAGGTGATCTAAGTTAATCAACCTAAGATTAAAATGGTCAAATGGTTAAATGGTCAAAACCACTCCAACAAACACAAACCACCTCAAGAAAATACAAATTAAAACCATGGGCTTGAATGGTGGTTGGGTCTCAACCACCACCACCAAAGTCAAGCCAACCCATGCTTGGTTGGTGAGAAAGTTAATGCTTGAGTGAGACCACTCCAACCACCTCCATTCCATTGCAAACCAACCCATTTCACTCTAGCATTCCCCATACACCAAGAAAAAACGGCACCCACCTTGCAAGAGAGAAGAAAGAACTTAGAAGAAAAACTTAGAAGGAAAAGAAAAGAAAAGAGAAGAAAAAGATTAGTCTTGGGCCACCCCAAGATCAAGAACCTTGAAGATCTCTCCCTCATCTCCATACTCTCTTTCTCTCTTAACCTAACATCATTTACCTTAGCCAATCCAAGCATGTCCCACCATTGATCAAGCTCATCTAGCCAATCAAACAAGGAAAGGAAGGAGAAAAGAGACCAAGGAAGTTGACGGAAGCGACAAAGACCGGAGAAGTCGTCGGATAGTAAGTATATTCTAAACAAGAAATTTATTATTTAGGGTTTTTAATTTTGAAATCCATCCTTGCCATATGATGGTGGCCAAATTATTTTAGGCTATGGAATGGATCTAAAATCCATCAAATGGAAGGCAAAGAAATGGAAGAAATGGTCTAAGGAAAAAATGAAATGAATGGATTAAGTATGGAAAAGATGGAAGTTTTAATGGAATGGATGAATGATCATAGGGTTCGGCCATGTAGCATGGCCGAACCCCATGATGAATAATGAGTGATTTATTAAGATTATTAGGTTTGAAGATAATGAAGAAATTAGGTTAAGTTAATGATGAAATTTACATGGATTTACAAAGTGAATGATATATTTTAGAGGGCCAAAATGAATGAGGATTATTGATTTTAAAAAGGGATTTCTTTTGGACAAAAACATTGGTCTAAGGATGGCATCAATGGATGATGTGCCATGAACCATGGGTTCGGCCATGGTGTATGGCCGAACCCTTGGTGGTATTTAATAATTCTCTTTATGATGGAAAAGTATAGAAAATGGTTAAGAAAAAAATGGATGGATTGTATGGATGTTTCAAGTATGATATGTGATGTTGGTGATTTAAATGGATGATTAAATTAGAGGTATGTTTAAAAGGGTAAATGAAACCAAGAAAAATGGGGAAAGAAACATCATGGGTTCGGCCATGGTGTATGGCCGAACCCATGACCCAAATTTTGATCAATTTTAGGCTAAGGTTAAATGCATGTATCAATGCTTAGGAGTTTGATTTAAAGGGCCAAAATGATTAAAGTTTTGTGATTTTAAATTGGATTATTTTGGGACAAAACTTAGTCTTTGAAAATGGTATCCATAAAGGTGAACCTTAGGGTAGTGATTAGTGGTTTTAATAAATGGGAAATGATGTAGAAGAATGCTAGATTTTAATGGATTTATAAAAATGATATGTGAGGTTTTAAATGGGATGAAAATGGGGACTTAAGTGGATAATTTAAATTCATTGGAGATTGGATTAAAAGGAGTAATATGGACCCAAGGGAATGGAAAATAAGCATCATGGGTTCGGCCATGGTGTATGGCCGAACCCATGACCCATTTGGAGGTCATGATTGTGGGCCACCTTTAGGGCCAAATGTGAAAGGTTATATGGGGTTAAATGTTTTTCAAAAATTAAGTAATGGGTGGCTGAATTTGGATATGATATGGAATCATAAATAAGTCTAAGTTAGGGATGAAATCTATACTTAAAATATACATGAAGGGGTGAAATATTAAACATGGAAGAGAAAGTGGCAAAACGGTAAATAAGTGCCACATTGAAGAACCATGGGTTCGGCCATGGTACATGGCCGAACCCTATAGGGATTAGACATAAAAATCGGATATTTTGTGAATGGTTAAGTAAAGCGATTAGTTGCTGCGTTGTAGGCCGCTAATTGGAATATCTAAATTGGCCAAAAATCGGGTTTATGTATGTGTTTTAAACCACAAAAAATGAGTCTAAGTTAAAGGGCTGATTTTCGATAAATTTGTAACCTAAATTAATGACCATTATTGAGTCTAAGTAGATGGATCAATTATGAACTTAATCGTGGATAACGTAGGGACTAATTCGGTAAATGTAATAAGGTATCGGACGTCGCAAACGGTACGCGATTGGCGACCGGATTATCGAACGGGAAGCGTAAAGGAACGCGACACGGTATTCGGTAGGATTCCTACCTCTTTGTAAGCGATGGATATGTGATGGTGTTTTAAATTATCTTGATTTGATTTATGATGGATTTATGATTTATGGGACTTGCACTATGATGGGTTTTTAATTATGAATTACATGATAATATCATGGATTATGTTTTAATATTATGCATCATATGACTGTGTATGGTATATCGAATATGGTTTATCTATATACTACATAGCATAATGCACATACATCTCATGCATGGCATGGGCAGGAAAATAATGAAACTGGAGTCCATGCTCTGTCGGGGCGACCGAGAATCAGACATGGGGATAGCCTGAAGGCTATGACCGGAGTCCATGCTCCGTCGGGGCGACCGAGAATCACACATGGGGATAGTTCGATAACCGGAGTCCATGCTCCGTCGGGGCGACCGAGAAGCAAACATGGGGAACAAGATATTGTATGATCATACGGATGATGGGTGGGACACATGACATAAGCACCCATAGCATAACATTTATCACATGATTATTTTGTTGTATTTTATTGTATCGGTATGTGTGTATCACTAATCCATGTGCTAGCCCTACTCGGAGTCCTACTGGGCGCGTTGACTAACGCCCTACTTCTACCCTAGCTGATGACGCAGGGGATGGCGGAAGCGGTGGACATGACAGGAGCCAAGCTTAGGAGCTTGGGCAGTGCAGTCTTAGTTTTATTTGCGTTTACATTTTGGAGATGTAATTTGAAAGTAACTTAGCTTGTCGGGTTGTATAAGTTTACATTCTTGCAATGTTTTGGACGTTACTTATGGACGATTACATTTTGTGATATAATTATGAACTTAGGGGCATTTTGGTAATTCAATGTTGTATCTTCCCTTCTATCTAAAAATCGGTAGGATAGACTCTATTATCATGTTCTGCAATAACTATAATCCGCGGGCTTACTTCCTACGCGTGAACCGCTCTCGTGGACTTAGCTCCGCGCACACATGGGGTTGGCCAGTTAAGGGCCGGGCTTTAGAAGCTCGGACTTAACTCGCGTCGTGGCGTCCGCGCCCTCTCTCACTCTTCTATTTCAAAAAAAAAATAGACTCTGATTTTTGGAAAACGGGTGAAAAAGGGCGGGGCGTTACAAGAAAAACTTCCAAGTCTAGCTATTGAGTAGCATCAAATGACAAAGGAAATACTTGAAAAATTATATGAGATAGAAAACTAAATGTTGCTTCAATTACATCATAAGATCTAGACATCTCTTTAAATAAAAATTAAATAACAACTAACTAAGCACACACATCACCATAACATGTCTAAGTCTAGGGGCCCATTGACACACATGAGACACCTCATTACCCATTACTAACAAACATGAGACACCTAATCCTTATTGGTAGGACACCTAATCCCACATTCATGAGACTAACAGCTCAAACCCTTAAATGATGGGGTAGTAGGATGACTCACAAAACAAACTATGACTCAACATGAGACCAAGTCAATTTATTCATTAATTTCAACACTCCCCCTTATTGCATAAATGTAGACACTCCAAGCAAATCTCTGAAGTCGATGACCTTGTCTAGCGGCAATTGCAACACCCGGATTTTTCAATGCATAAATATATTGGATTTTGTCTATTTAAATTGTTAAATTGGTTGAATTTAAGATTTATGGATGAAATGGACCTTAGATGGGTAAAGGAGTTAGGTCAATAACCCAATTAAGATCCAATAGATCTTGGTTAGGATTTGATTTGGAAGTAATTGGGTAAATGTGATTAAATGAGTCAATTACCCAATTGGGATCCAGTGGGTCATAGATGAACTGATTTGAATGTAAATGGGTAGGTTTAATTTAATTGGGTCAGTTACCCAATTAAGACCCAAATCCACTTCATCAAGTGAGGTGGCAAGTGGGTGAGGTGGCATGTAAGTGACATGGCCAAGGTGGGATCTAAAATGCAATGTGGGGCATGGTCGGCTAAGGTCATGGTTGACTTGGTCAACCATGAGTGAAGTCAATGGAGTTCAAGATTAAAGTGAGTTAAATATTAAATTGAGTTCAAGATTAAAATAAGTTAAATATTCAATTGAGTTAAATTGGCTTGAATTGGAAAGTGAGTTCAAGACTAATTACATGAGCTAAGTTGCATGGAAGTGGAGTAGACCTCTTAGTGAGTGGAGAGGGAAGATGGAGAGTTTCCATCTCAATGGATGGAATCCATGCACACGTTGGAAGGCCAAGGGTCTTCTTGGTTTGGCCAAGAGACTCCTTGGTCAGATACAAGTCATAAAGAGAGGAAGGGAAAGGGATTGGGCAGGTATACAAGGGGGCACACTCCACCCCTTGGCCAAATTTTATCCTTGGAACAAAAAGATCTCCCATCTTCTTCTATATCTCTCTCTCTCCATGTCTACACCTAGAGGATCAGTGAAGCATCAAGGAAGGAGAAGGACTAAGGAGGAATTCAGAGCAAAAAGAAACGAAGGAGACGGGAAGGAAGGTAAGGTTCTATGTTTCATAGTATTAGATTAAGACTAAGGGAAACCATAGTTTTGGCCATGGTATGGCCGAACCTATGGGTTCCATATTGGACTTCAAGGGCTGGCCAAACTATTATAGGGCCATGAAGTTGGACATCCCTTCAGAAAGTGGATACGTGGTCAAATACAAGCAGTCTAAGGAATGGATCCAAAACCATGCGGAAATGGTTTAAATGATTGGAATGATTATGAATAGATCCTAACTTTGGATAGTGAGAAGAGTAAATTCAACAGAGAGTTGTATGATGACAATAACCATGTATAGGAATGGTAAGAAGTGGATTTCATAAAAAAGGTCGAGTCAAATAATCAAACAAAAAAGACTGACAAATAAGTCAGTTGACTGAATCTGGGATTCAGTTGACTGAACTAATGGTGGCTGAAACAGAAAATTGTTTCTGGGAGTTTCAGCCGACTGAATCACCAGATTCAGTCAACTAAACAGAGACGTAACAAAGAAGAAAAAAGATTTTGGCGTGTTTCAACCGATTGAATCTATGATTCACTTGACTGAAAGATTGCTTATCAAACACGGAAGTTGTTGGTTGAGGATTCAGCCGACTGAATTTGTACTGGCCGAACACACAGTTAATCTGATCCAAAGTCAGCCGACTGAATCTGTGATTCAGTCGACTGAAAGAGGGTTGACCAGGGATATGAAGGGTTTGACTCAGAGTCAGCCGACTTAATCTGGGATTCAGTCGACTAAAAGGTATCGAATCTAGGAAAGAACAACACTGAGTTGGGTTTCAGCTGACTGAATGTGTATTTCAGTCGATTGAAAGTCTGCGGTAAGATAGAACACTGTAGTAGAATGTGTTTCAGTCGACTGAATCCCTGATTCAGTCTACTGAAATGAAAAAAGTTGATTTTCAATTGATGTTTCCAGAAACTTTAGTCTAACTGGAAGGATGTATGGGATGATTTTAATCAAATTGATATATGTATATGATTAAATTGATAAGGTAAAGAGGTGTGATTCACTTTCATGCGACGGTTAGCGATTGTTCGTGCGAAACAAGAAAAGGACAGTAAATCGGACTTGGGTAGGATTCCTACTTGATTAAAATGCATAAGGATCTCTACATGTATATGTTTCTGGTTTTGATTACAAACATGATGAGTTATTTTGGTTAAATAAATGGCATATGTTTTATGAACTGTTTTCAATGTTATTATGTATTTTGATACGAAATGACATTTATGCATCCATAATCTCATGCATGCCATGGGAGGGAATATATGGGGCAGCAAGCCAAGTTATGAGCTGTTCGGACATGATTTGGGGCTTGAAACTAGCTTATGTAAAGCTATGTGAACCATTGATTTATTGGCCTTGTCCGGGATTGCTAGTTAGGGGTACGGCGTAATATGGGCTAAAGGGCTCCGGGGTAACCAGTCCAAAAACGCTGCGTAGAGGGAGGAGTCTACGCTCCATTGGTAATTCCGATTAACACACGTGGGGAGGTATAACAGTGACCTGGTGGTGCCGTCACAAAACACTGCGGACGTAAATGGCAAGGGAACACCTTGATATGGTTTCATTATATCAAGGAAAATATTGTTATGATTTGTATGGTGTTTGATGTGGAGATTGGGTGGGGGATCGTTGGCATATGACACCCATGGCATGACACATACATTGCATGGTTTGGATATGATTATCATTCACTATTTTTGGTACTATGATATGTTACAGTTTTAATATGATGTTCTTAATCTGATTTTTATATTGATCCTATGTGTATAACCCTATTTGGAATTTCTACTGGGGGCGTTGACTAACGCCTTACTTCTACCCTTTAGATGATGGAACAAGAAATGGAAAGGACAATGGACGTGGAGAGAGTCAAGCTTAGGAGCTGGGGCAGAATGTTGATTTTACTTCATTTATTTTGGAACAATGTATTTGAGATAATTAGCATTTTGGGATTGTAATAACTTAGTTATTTCGCTATGGTTGATTGATGATTTTGGATATTTAAACTTAAGTTAATCAAATAGTGATTGGCTTCCTTGCTTTAAATATCATGGTTATGGATAGTTTTCTATTCATAAGTTAATTTCACAGTTAAATTATATAACGTGTGAACTGTTTAGTGGACTTGGTCCACGCACACGAATTGTTGGCCAGTTAAGGGTTGGGTTTGGAAACCTGGACTTAGTCGCGTTGTGACGTTCCAGCTCTCTCTCACTTTTTCATGTGAAAAAAAAATATACTCTGATTTTTGGCGAGTGAAAAAGGGCGGGACGTTATAGCAATGACTTTGTGAAAATATCAGCCACCTGATCATTGGTGCTGATGTGTGCCATATTAGTGCTTCCATTTTCCACCAAGTCACGGATGAAGCGATACTGAGTCTCTATGTGCCTTGTGCAGTTCAAATTTATTGAATTTCTTGTCATAACAATTGTGGATCGATTGTCATAATAGATGGTGGTTGCCTCATCTTGATTTTGCTTCATATCGGCCATGATTCTCCTCGTCTAAAAAACTTGACATGTTGTTGTAGCCGCAACATATTCAGCCTCCGCTAATGATAAAAAAACTGATTGTTGTTTTTTTGAAGACCATGAAATAACACCCGATCCAAGATTGAATGTGTATCCTATAGTGTTTCTTCGGTCATCAAGTGAACCTGCCCAATCACTATCACAGAAACCACACAATTTGAAAACATTAGTGTTAGCATAATACGAAATGCCATATGCAATTGTCCCCCTCAAGTATCTCAACACTCTTTTGGCAGCTCCATATTGGATCTCGCTTGGACTTTGCATATATCTTGACAATAGACTTGTAGTTTGAATAATGTCAGGCCGTGTGTTTGTAAGATACAACAAACTACCAATCAAGCTTCTATAAACATCATGATAAACTTTTTTTCTCCATCATCCTTACTAAACTTTTGATTTGTGACCATCAGAGTCTTCACTTGATTGCAATCCTTTATGCTAAATTTATTGAGAAGATCCACCACATACTTTTCTTGTGAAAGGAAAATTTCTTCATCACATTGCTTCACTTCCAACCCAAGAAAATAGTTCATTGGACCCAAACATACAAACAAACAACCAATAACTCATTTGTACTTTTTGATTTGACATACAAAGTGGGATAAATCACACTTATTTTGAACCCATTATGCAAAAAAAATGTCTATCAATTTTGGCATACCAAGCCTTTGGAGCTTGTTTCAAGCCATAAAGAGCCTTTTTTCAACCGGTACACCTTCTCATTTTCACCTGGAATTTCAATGTCCTACGGTTGCTGCACATACACTTCTTCATCCAAGAAACCATTTAAAAAAGATGATTTTACATCAAATTGAAAAGCATTCCATTTATGATAAGCAGTTATGGCTAAAATGATTTGAATTGTATCAAAACATGCAACGGGGGCATAAGTTTCAAAGAAATCAATACCATCTTGCTGCATGTACCCCTTGGCAACTAACCTTGCCTTATGCTTGTAAAATGAGCCATTAGATTTGTATTTCACCTTGTAAATCCATTTCAAACCAATTACATCCTTATCTTTTGGCAAATTTACAAGTTCCCATGTCTCATTTCTTTACAAAGTTTTAATCTCATCATACATGACATCACACCACTCCTTATGTAACATGGCTTCTTCAAATTTGGTTGGTTCTTCAATTTGGGTGAATTGACAAATTTTATATACTCCTCTCAAGGACCTCATCTTCCTTGGTGGAGTCCCAAAAGAAGATAAAGAACATGGAGTAGATGAACTTGTAGATGCCAAAGGATTCCATGGTGAGGATGAACTTACGACATTTTGATTTTCATTCTCAACCATTTGACTCTCTTCTTCCAAAACCAAAGGTGTGTGCTGCATTTCATCCCATTTCCATTCATCTTGTTCATCAAAAATTGCATCACGACTAACAATGAGTTTTTTAGCAATGGGGTCATACAAACGATAGGCTTTGGATTCAACACTATACCCCATAAATATGCATTTCAAACTATTATCATCTAATTTTTTCTTTCTTTGAGATGGAACATGCACATAAGCAATAGAGCCAAATCCCTTCATATGATTTACCTTAGGCTTCCATTCACTCCAAGCTTCAAGAGGGGTCATGCCTTGCACGGATAAAGTAGGACTTCGATTGAGAATGTATGTTGTTGTATGCACCGCTTCAGCCCAAAAAGAATTTGGCAAATTTTTGGCCTTGAGCATACTTTTGGCGATTTCCACCAAACTTCTATTCTTCCTCTCTGCTACGCCATTTTGTTGAGGTGTGTATCTTGTTGTCAATTGCCTACAAATACCTTTTTTTGCACAAAATTCAGTAAATTGTTTTGATGTAAATTCTCCACCTCTATCGGTACGTAGTGTTTTCAATGCATACCCACTTTGCTTCTCAACATAGGCTTTGAATTTTTGAAAAACATGCAGCTCCTCAAATTTCTACTTAACAAAATATACCCAAGTCATCCTACTGAAATCATCCACAAACACAACAAGATATTTGTTGTTGTTAAATGACAGTGTTTGCATTGGACCACACAAATCAGCATGTACCAATCAAATTGGTTTTGAGGCCCTTCGTGAACACTTCTTTGGAAATGGATCTCTGTGACGTTTTCCCCTTATGCAACTTTCACATATAATGTCATCTGATTTAATGAAAGGTAGACCGTTGACCATATTGTTTTGGGACAAAAATGACAAGCTCTTCAAGCTCAAATGGCCAAATCTATGGTGCCATAGCCAACTATCATCAAATAAGGACATTTTCAACGCATGTTTCTCACCACGATCAAGACTAAGAGGGAAAATCTTATTTTTGGCCATGAGATTTCAGCCAATAAATCTTTCTTATCATTAAACACCAAACATTTAGAGTCATCAAATACTATCCATCTAGCATAAATTGTCCAACTCTAAGGAAACTTATGTCCAAATCAGGCACATATAAAACATTCTTTATGGTACTAATTCCACAAGAATTTGTTTTTATACTACCTTTGCCTTGTGCCTCATGTACATTTCCATCTCCCATTTTCACTTTGTTGGTCACGGATCGGTCCAAATTGATGAAGGCTTCAATATCCACTGTCATGTGATTGTTACATCCAATGTCTATGTACCACAATGTTTAGAACATTCACTAGCAGAGTAGCATGCAAAAAAAAATTTCATTGTTATCCTTTTATCTTTTCCTTCCATTTTTCTTCAACAAATTTGGCTTTTTTTCTTTAAGCCGATAATATTTCTCAATATGGCCAAACTTTTTACAATAATAACATTGGGGCTTTTTCCTTTCTCCTTCCTCATTGGATCACAATTATGATGGCTGTTGGTTTGTCATTACGTTGGCTATACCCACCAAATCGACCCCCACCTCTTCTTCCTCTAGAAGAATGGCAAACTTTTTACAATAATAACATTGGGGCTTTTTCCTTTCTCCTTCCTCATTGGAGTCACAATTATGATGGCTGTTGGTTTGTCATTACGTTGGCTATACCCACCAAATCGACCTCCACCTCTTCTTCCTCTAGAAGAATGGCCTCCACGCCCTGAATTTCTATTGTTTGAATCTTCTATGGATATGAAACGCATTTTCAACTGAATTCTCATGAGATCTATTCAATATTTCTTCATGTGATTGAAGAGATCCAAGCAATTCATCAACTGAAAGGGTAGTCAAATCTTTTGACTCCTCAGTTGCAGCCACTACATGATCATATTTCATAGGCAAACTTCTAAATTTTTTTTCAAAAATTCTTTGATGAGATAATGTTTCTCCATACACTCTCATATGATTTACAATTTCTAGCAAACAAGAAAAATAGTCATGCATGTTTTCACCATCTTTCATGTAGAGAGTTTCAAATTTTCTACAAAGGGGTTTGAAGTTTGACGGTCAATACCTTGGCACTGCTTGATAGTCCTTCTGTAGTGCATCCCAAGCCTCTTTTGATCTTGAGGCAACTGCAATTTGTGGAAAGATGGGCTCATCCACACCTTGTTGGATGATAAAAAGAGCTTTGTTGTCTTTTTTGGCATGATCCTTCAAACTTTCAGCAGTGAGCTCAGCTTCAACATAGCCTTTCTCCACCAATTCCCAAAGATCCTGAGATTTGAATAGCATTTGCATCTTTTTTCTCCAAGAGTCATAATTGCTATCTTTGAAGAAGGGAATGGATGGCTGTGACAAATTGACTGTTGTATAGTTGCCCGCATCATGCTACTCTTTCTACACTTAGCACTGAACTTCAAAACAACCTGGCTCGCATAAAACTTGATAACTTCATTAAGCTATGAAGCTAGTTCGGTCTTCTCTCTCACAACTTGTTAGATTGGGGAGAGGTAACACACACTCTTAGAAAAAATTCCAAGTCTAGCTATTGAGTAGCATCAAATGACAAAGGAAATACTTGAAAAATTATATGAGATAGAAAACTAAATGTTGCTTCAAATACATCATAAGATCTAGACATCTCTTTAAATAGAAAATAAATAACAACTAACTAAGCACACACATCACCATAACATGCCTAAGTCTAGGGACCCATTGACACAACATGAGACACCTCATTACCCATTACTAACAAACATGAGACACCTAATCCTAATTGGTAGGACACCTAATCCCACATTCATGAGGCTAACAACTCAAACCCTTAAATGATGAGGTAGTAGGGTGACTCACAAAACAAACTATGACTCAACATGAGACCAAGTCAACTTATGACTAAGTCAATTTATGCATCAATTTCAACAGAGTGGAGTTCCCTCTCAACCATTAATAGGGGCCTACTGGTCCAACTCATATCACTTGGGCATATTTATTAATGGATAGTTGGGCAGTGTGGAGCCACAGTGAGGGTCACCTATACCCTTGACGTAGAAAGTAAGAAATATCGGTCGACATACATTCATCAATACAGTCATCTCACAGAAGCCGGTCCTAACAAAAGTTTGAAAATCGAAGATGATGTCATTTCACTTTTTCCACGTCATACATCCGTTGTGGATGATGCAACCCATGTCGGATGCAACTCATGTGATGTGAATGGATAGGCATCCTGAACCCAGGTAATCAATTTGAAAAGGAAGAGTTCCAACAAGACACTAAAAATGTGAGAGAGTTTTATAGTCCAGACTCTTTGAAAATTAGCACGGGAAAGAATATGCTTTAAAACTTTCCAAGGTGTGCTCTCCTTTGCTCAATGATTTGAGAGAACAATGCACCAAGTCCAATAACACTTGGACCACTTAATCATGTTGGCTTTCATTACCAAAACCCATTTGGTTTTAAGATTCATCTTTTAAAGATGAAAGCCACAACATAGGTGCATACCAAACATTTTGGAGAAGGAAGATTTTCCTTGTTTGAGCATTTCTCCAAAACACATTTCCAATGTCGAATGATTTTCCAAGATAATGAATTAGTAAGACATGGAAAGACATGAATTCATCCCTATATGATTTACCAATTTTGGGGGATGAGAGGTGTGTGCTTGTGATGCATGCAAGTTCACAAGACAAGAAGTTTTGCAACTCACCTTTGAATGCCAATAAATGTCCATACATTCACACACCAATTTGTGCCATTTGATGATTCAACCAAATTATAAACACTTGCACAAATTGGTAGTATTTTGGATCAAATTACCATTGGGAGTCCAACTTTTAAAATTTTGACCCAATCTAAATCCAATAACCTTGGGTATATAAATTTACTAATTTAAACAACTTTGCCCATGTGTGATGTCATACGATGCGACACTCTACGTTTAGCAAAACTTGATGTTTTGTGAACAATAATCATTCCTCAAAATATATTTGCCAATAAAGAGAATATAGGAATGAAAAACAAGCACACAACACACACATTCATTTCACAAGATATATACCAATCAAAGTGCATGGAAATGAAGTACGAACGGAATATGGCATTCGAAAGTTATGATTCTACCAATTAAGGACACATATGCCAATAATCAGAAACACTTGCAAAAACATTTTCAAATGCACCAAAAATATACAAATTTAAATCAAGGAATAGTGCATTAGAAATGATCTCCATGTATAGCATACAAGTGTTTGTCCAAAACTATTTTTGCTCCCATGCTTTTCAAAAATTACCATTCAAATTGGAATGCTCCATTTAAGTTCTAAATTCTCGAATGGTACATGAATGGATTACCAATTGTAAGCATTTGATCACATTTGGATCACCAATACCATTCACAAGCATGGAGCAAGTTTCATTCCACAAGAGATTCACAAACTTTGTAAACTTGGAATGAAACATCACTATGTATGTGCACAAGATCATCTCACAAGCAAGTTACTACCAATTAAGTACAGAGATGAAACCAAGAAATGCAAGCACATACAAGAAAGATACATGAGGCAATGCACAACATCATTCATTCCAAAATTACACACCTAATTGAGAATAAGGAATGAGATGAAACATGATATATTCCAAAAATTAAGGCATTTAAGTGCAAGCCAGCATGTAAACACACATTCCGTAAAAGATTTACATATATATGAACATGGAATGCAACAGAGACAGAAGAGGGATTTTAAACCAAAACCATCTGTTCATGCACGATACATCGAAGGGTCGAAACCTCTATACATCGACTCCGCGATGTGTCGAAAGAACAGACCACAAAATTTTCCTTATAAATCTTTTTTCTTTTGAAATCTCCCTCTTGATTTTAAAAACCATGTGGCATATGATGAACATGATTCTACCAATATAAGCATGTATGCAACACAAGTATCTTGCATAAGATCAATCCAACAATCAAACAAGAACATGGAATGAAGGTAAGATACGCAAAGTGATTCCAAACATGCTTCAAATGTGTTAACCATATAGAAAACATAACACATTTGAGTAATCATTGTGGGACTTGGAGTCTAAGTCCACAACTCTATGACACTTCAAGCAAAATTAATACTATAGCCAGGACAAGTACAATCAAGTGCTTCAAAGTGTCAAATGTGCCATTCCACAACTCATGGTTGTTTGAACTCACTTGAATGAATATTTGAGTTCAACTACATTTGGAATAGAGATACTCCAATGATGCTCAATGCTTAGACAAATGTAGGGCATGAACAAGGTTCTATCCCTTGGGGATCCATTCAAACTTTTGATCCGGACCTTCCTCTCAAATCCTTGGACTTTGGGCAACTTAATCTACCATATTGAACATTTGGCCCAAATCCAAAAGATTGAGACAAGGCCCACCTTTTGTTCACCCACATTTTGTTCTCCCAATTCATATTATAAAGAGGTCTTAACTTATCCCTATTAGATTTTCCATTGTAGGGATGATATGTGTGATGAGGTGTATATGGTTTCCTAGGTAAATTCACACAATCAAAATGATTTACCTTATTCTTTGCGACACGTGAATTTCCAATCACCTCATGCTTTCCTCTTCTTTGTTCTTGGAGAAGAACCATAAGCCACCTTTGATTTGACCTGCAACTTTCTCGTTTTGCACTCATGCTTGAAGTGCCCGGTCAATTCACAATGAAAACATTTTACTATAGATGTGTGTGTGGTGTGGCTTTTACATAATATGGATTGGTTCATGGGTCTTTTTGGGTTAGATTGAGAAATACCATGCCAATCACCATGAAGTTTATCCAAAAAGGATTCTTTCAATTTTTTATTTCCTTGGGTAACCATGTCTTGAGATTTCTTAATATTTTTATCTCCAAGACATGGTCCAACTTCTTTTAGCTTCAAGTTTTCATTTTCAAAAACTTTAAATTTTTCTTGAAGCAAAACTTGAGATTCTCTCAATTTCATGATTTCATCAATTTTCAATGTTTTTACTTTGAAGTTGGCTAGAGAGTTTGACATTCTAAATTTTTACCTTATCAATATCCTTTGTCAATCTCATACTCTCTAAATACAAGGCATTGAAGGATTCTTGGAGGTCATCTTCCTCTTCAAGATCCTCTTCACTAACTTCTTCTCACTAGAGGGATCATCTTGGTCATCACCAATGGAGGCTATGAGACATTTGAAATTTTCACCTCTCTTGATACTCCAATTGATTATGATAGATGTATCCAACCATTGAACTATCCATGCAAATATTTTCAATAAATTCGTTTTGGATAGTGGACCAAACATCTTCATCATAGGATGCCAATATATTCTCTATTTTTGTTTTCAAATATACCAATATAGAGTAAACAAACAAAACATAATAATGAATGAATTTTCTTGCATCCATAATGATATTCTAGCACAAAGATCTACTCGGATGATTAGATACTTTATGAAGAGCAGAATGCTCTGATACCAAGATTGTCCCTAGAGGGGGAGGGGAGGTGAATAGAACAATCACCAAATTCGTTGGTCCCTTTAAAATTTCTTGATTAATTAAACAATTTTGCAACATATAAACAATTAATCAAGATGTGTTGTGTGTGCTCAAATAACAATCCAACCAAAAGGCTCTAACACCACAACACCATGTTTATATTGGTTCAGAGTAAACCCTCCTACATCCACTCTAAGGACTCACCCAACCTTGGGTTATCCCGAATTCACTATGTGGGGACTTACACCCTCACAAATAGAGTAGGAATTTCACCTATCTCAATTGACTGGGAATTTCACCCAATCCCTAGGATTTTGAAAGGTTCGACCTACCCCGGTCTACGTCCTTGTCCCTCTATTTTTTATAATGTTCTGACCTCCTTGCCTTAGTCCACTTCACAAGTTTGATGATTCAAAAATGAAAATCAAAACCTAAGAAACACTTGTCATGTTTGAGCTCACTTGTATATGATTTGCTTCTCATCAAATCCTTCCCAATGTGATGATGTCTGATGACGAAGATGCGTCGTGTGTAGAACAATCACAGTCCTTGGGAAGCATCTAGGAAATTGGGTAATCAATATCTATCCTAGAGTGTTTGTCTTTCCTCTCTCTCTCTCTCGCACTCAATCTCAATCTATGGAAGATCAGATTACTTGATTGATTTTCCTAATATAGGTTCATAGATAGAAGATGGGGAGAGCTTGGGATCTCTGGGGTTGCCTTTAGATATGCCTAATCAAAGCTCTAAGGTATCCCACCAAATACACCAAAGGATTGGAGTATACATAGGCGAACATAAAAATCCCGACTCTGGGTCACCGATGGGTCGGTGTGGTCGAAGGGTCAGTGCAGGAAAAATGCTGTTGCAAAGTGACCATTGGGCATTAATTGCAACTCAAACGAATAGAAAACGGTCACAACCGATGGATCGGTCTCCTCAATGGGTCGACATGACTTATAGTCTATGTGTCGGTCTTGTCGATTGGATCGACCTGAGGCAAAACCATGCAGAGAGAGTTTCAAGTCTAGAAACTTGTCAAACCCAGGTCGACATGTTGGTACCATTGATGGTTTGGTCATGGTACTCTCGATGGGTCTATTACATCGATGTGTTTGTTCTGAGAGTACCCTAGAGTTCTAAGTTCCAGAACTCACATAACCCAGATCGACGTGTCGTGTGCACCGATGATATTTCCTCATTGATGTGTCGGTGCACCGACGGGTCTATCTCCTGTGATACCCTATCCCTCCCTCTCTTGAAGTCCCACATCGGTGGGAGAGAAAGGAGGGAGTGGGTTTATTAGAAAGCCACCCATGTGTAACTTAGTGTGAGGCCTTCCAGCCCAGTGGATGGGTAATGGAAATAAAACCTTGAGGGGGTGGACCCCAAAGAGGGACAATATCGCTCTGCGTACTCTGATAACAGGTGAGGCCTTTTGGGCCAGGCCAGATGGGCCTGGGCCCAAATGCAAAACCGTACGGGTTCACTGGTGTGTGAGGCCCAAAGAGGACAATATCACACTGAGTCAAGCCCTAAGCCCTGTATTCGGGTCGGGTCGTTACAAATTGTAACGCCCCGCCCTTTTCACTCACTTAAGTTTATTTTGAAATGTAATTTGAGTAACTTAGCTCGTCGGACTGTAATAATTTAGATTACTTGCTATGGTTTGGACTTTATTTTGGACATTATGATTTTGAGGTATTTTAGTAATTTAAGTAACATACGTCCTTGCTATCTAAAATTGGTAGGATAGTCTCTATTATAATTCCGCATTTATTTATTTTTTGCGAGCTTACTTTTCTACGTGTGAACCGTTCTCGTGGACTTCGTTCCACGCACATGTAGGGTTGGCCAGTTAAGGGCCGGGCTTTAGAAGCTTGGGCTTAATTCGCGTCGTGACGTCCCGAGCTCTTTGTCGCTCTTATTTCAAAAAAAAAAAAAATAGACTCTGATTTTCGGATAAATAAATTTAAGCAAGTGAAAAGGCGGGGCGTTACAGTTGGTATCAGAGCGAAATCGGAAAAATGAATCTTTCGAAGTAAGATTAAGACGGTTTCACGTCTCACTGACGGATAAGAATCCCAACTGACCGACTTTTCGAAGTCCGCTGCACGGGGACAGGATTAATTTACTTCGTTAGACTCAGACTGAAGCATTCAATCTGAGAGCAACCTTTGACGAAAAAGGAATGATAGCAAGGGAAGGACAGTCACTATAAGTTGGAATTTATCAAACATAGCAAGATAGGGCTTACTTCCCTAAGAATGAGAAAAACATCTAGATTTTCCCCAAATTGAGAAACAGTGAGGGATTTATCAAACGTAGCAAAATAGGAAAATTTCCCCGATTTCCCCAAATTGAACAAAACATTTGATACTTAGGAAGTTTTCCCCCAAAACAAAGTGTGCTTATTTGGCAATTTTTCCCCAAAAATTAAGAAAGGAACATTGATACTTAGGAAGATTTCCCCCAGAAACAAACCAAAACAAAGAGTGATGATTTGGCAATTTCCCCAAACAAGATACATTGTATTATACATAAGAAATCCCCCAAAACCAAGATTGGTTTTATTGGAAACTGCTGTTGATTATTTTTGTATTCTAATTGTATGATACAGATATGTCGAGTAACGTGGAATATACGGAGTTATGGGATAAGGGAACCCCTAGCTGTCCCATAGATTTGGTGTCTGCTTCCAACAGCTCCAGCATGGAAGTTAACATGAATTTTCAGGAGGGACCTCCCGAGGAAGATGAAGTGGATTTAGTATCTTTTTCTGAAGAGCATATGGAAGACTTTCCAAAGATAAGAGAGTCGGTAGGGGAAATAGAACCCTATTATATGTGCGAGTTATGCAACCAGGATGGGCACAACTGCACATACTACCCCTACCCTCTTGAAGTTGTATGCCCGGTTTGTGGACTACATGGGCACTGGGAAGAAAGGACTAACTGTCCTTATATTGGAGGACTAGGGATAATACCCTGTTTGTGGAGTACTGGGTCACATGTCGATGTCGTGCCCTGAGAGTTCCTTTATGTTTGAGGATGATGCAGGGTCTTCTACGGAAGACTAGGCTGGGAAGTAGTAAGAAAGGTCATTAAAAAGAGGGTTATTTTGTAAGGGTTGTGGGTGCATTTTGTTATTTTGAAGGGTTTATTTTAACCCTATCAACCCATTGTACTATGATAGAAGTTTGAATGACTTTTTAAGGAAGTATGCAAACTTAAGAGTTTATGAGGACTTTGGCACTGAGAGGTAGGTAACGAGGTCACTTGATTGATGATTGAGACGTGGTATGGGTGCGTCCCTCACGTGATGTTGATGAGATAAGTATTTAGATTCCATGAGTATGGCCTAAAATAATCGTAAGACTATGGAAATCTCGATATGAAATACAGAAATTTGGTTTCATAGGGTTACCGTTGAGGAGTGGGTCCCTCGCATGCTACGCGCTGGAGGGACTCGCACGGCTATTTTTCATACTTAATGTGCGTGGAGGCGCGGAGCTAGGTGCTATCTTACCTGTGGGGGTGGTATTAGCTTCGTCAGACACGGTTCGACCGCCTTAGTGCTTGACTGAAACACTCTTGGGGTGAAGGGATGCAGGGCGAGGTAGACCGGATCACGTTGGACGTAAGTCTTCCGCTTGGTAAGTCATGGGCTCTAAGTCTTGCTAAGGGGTCGAGGTATATTTGTGATTTGATATGGTCGCCATAGTCATATAGTGATTCATTCTAGTGTTGTTCCTACGGATATTAATCATGGATAGATGATTCTCGTGGACAGAGTGATACCAAGGATGGATTGTTTTCATGAATGGATTATACCCATAGGTGGGTTATATTCATGGATGATTATTAAACAGGGATAGATGATATTTACTGAAAACGAGATACCAAGGGTGGATGAGAATAACCGTGGATGAAGGTTCCCATGGTGGATTGGATTGAGGTCAGATATCGGTACCATGGAAGACATGTTGATAGTATGATGGACCTGTTGATCTCATAAATGACATAGTGACCTAATGATTGGGACATGTTTTCGATTCACATCCCACGTTTTAAGGAAAAGATGCTGGTCGTATTATGACTTGTATCACAGGAAAGTTGGTACTGAGAGATACTTAGCATCGTAAAAGTTTTGAACAAAAAGTGTTAGTCACATAGCGAAGTATGTGTAGAGGAAGATATAGAGAAGATAGCATTTCCACTAACTCGACTCACTCAAAAAGGGGTCAAATATGAGTGGACAAATCTGTGCAATCAAAGGTTTGAAGAGCTGAAGACAAGACTTACCACTGTCCTGTTTTAGTTTTGCCGGTGAGTGGCAAGTGTTACGAGATATACTGTGATGCTTCCGGAGAGGGACTGGGGTGTACACTCAGTCAAAGTAATCGTGTGGTGTCCTACGGATCAAGACAGCTGAAAATACATGAACGTCTTCACCCCACACATGATTTGGAATTAGCCGCAGTGGTATTTGCGCTCAAAAGTTGGAGACATTATCTATATGGCGAGAAATTTGAATTGTTTTCTGATCATAAAAGTTTGAAATACTTATTTGATCAGAAGGAACTCAACATGAGGCAGCGCAAGTTGATGGAATATCTGCAAGATTATGAGTTCACGCTTCGGTATCATCTTGGTAAGGCGAACAAAGTGGCGGATGCCCTCAGCCTCTTATCACATGCATCAGTGGCCAGTTTGATTAGGATGGAATGGGAGCTACGACCGGGACAAGGTCTTGTGTTCCGAGGCAGGACATATGTGCCTAAGAGCTGCAGAAGAGAGTTGTTGATTGAGGCACATCAGACCAAACTCTTTATCCATCCGGGCAGCACCAAGATGTATCATGATCTAAAGAGGCATTATTGGTGGCATGGACTCAAGAGAGATGTGGTAGAGTTTGTTGCTCACTGCCTAACTTGTCAGCAGGTTAAGGCTGAACATCAGAAGCCACCGGGTTTACTCCAACCCTTACCAGTGCCGGAGTGGAAATGGGAACACATCTCCATGGATTTTGTGACAGGGTTGCCAAGGTCATCGAAGGGCAACGATGCGATATGGGTCGTGGTGGACCGATTGACCAAGTCTGCGCATTTCCTTCCCATCAAGACGACAGATTCATCTGAGACCTTGGGTCGACGGTACATCCGGGATATCATCAGACTACATGGTATTCCCCGGACTATTGTATCCGACAGAGATGGCTGATTCACTAGCAGAGTATGGCAGAGCATGCAGTCGGCTATGGCGACCGACGTATTGACTAGCGCAGCATTCCACCCACAGACGGATGGATAGTCGGAGAGGACGATACAGATATTGGAGGACATGTTGAGAGCATGTATGCTAGACTTCAAGGGTGGATGGGAGGATCACTTACCACTGGTGGAGTTCTCGTACAACAACAATTACCAGGCGAACCTTCAGATGGCTCCATTTGAGGCCTTGTATGGTAGGCCATGCAGATCACCAGTGTGCTGGACAGAGGCCGGTGAGCCTGCACTGATTGGACCCGAGTTGGTTGCGGAGACCACGGCACAGATCAAGTTGATACGACAACACCTACTCACTGCGCAGAATCGTCAGAAGAGCTATGCTGACAAGAGGAGAAGGTTCCTTGAATTTGAGGAGGGAGACTTAGTGTTCTTGAAAGTCTCACCATGGAAGGGACACATGAGATTTGGAAATAAAGGGAAGTTGTCGCCTAGATTTGTGGGGCCGTTTCCAATCCTAACGAGGGTAGGGGAGGTAGCTTATCAGTTGGTGCTTCCTTCACAGTTATCATCTTTACATGATGTGTTCCATGTGTCCAGGTTGAGGAAGTACAACCCCGATCCTTCACATGTCCTGAGTGTGCAAGACGTCGATGTGCAAAGCGACGTGACGTATGTGGAGAAGCCGATCAGAGTGATCGGGAGAGAACAAAGAGTGCTACGGAACCGCATTATTCAGTTGGTCAAGGTGGTATGGGAACGACATGGCAATGAGGAAGCCACCTGGGAACTTGAGTCAGAAATGAGAACCGTTCATCCGGAGTTTTTTGTATGAGTTGTTTGAACCCCTACTTCGCTCGAATTTTCGGGACGAAAATTTCAAAAAAGGATTGTATTGTAATAGCCCGGATTTTTAAATCAATATATATATATATATTGGCTATTATTCATTTTAATGATGGAAATTGAGAATTTTAATGGAATAGATGTTAAATGGGTCAAAATTTGGGCAATGGCCCAAGTATGGTCCAATGGACCATGGATTGAAATGAATTCACTTAATTGGGTCAATGATGATTAATTGGGCCAAGGATGGTCAATTGGATCAAATACTCATTTGGGACCCAATGGATCAAAATGATTTATGCATTAGGGTAAACGGGTAGGAAGTGGAATGTAATTGGGCCATGGGCCCAATGGTGATCCAATTAGTTGAAATGGATTGAATTGGTTTAAATCACCTAAGTTAGTTATGAATAAATCAAGATGGCATAACCAAGTGGGGCCCACCTCCACCTCATCAAGTGAGGTGGCGTGTGGACCGTGACTAAGAATTGGTGGGGCCAGCCACCATGGTTGGTCAACCATGGGTGGATCCATGGAGAAGAATTAAGGAGATTAAAGGGGATTAAATTAAGTAATTAAATGACCTAGGTTAGAAATTAAATTAATTAAAATTAGGTGAGTCAAATGGGTCAAAAGGAGGAGTCAAAGGGGTAAGTCAATGGGTGGTTTCATCTCATAGAAACCACCCAAACCACTCATCTAGACACACCAAAACCATTGGCTAAGGGTGGTAGTTTCATCTCAACCACCACCACCAAAGGCATGAGAACCCATATCCCTCCCCATGATGTTGGTCAATGGACTTGATGGGAAGACCAAACCACCCATCTTAAGACCCAAAACCGTTGGCATGGTGGTGGTTTCATCCCAACCACCACCACTAAGGACATGTAAGCCCATACTCCCCCATTTTGGTTGGTCAAAAGGAATCATGGTGTAACACCCCAATTTCTCAATGAGATGGATAATTACGAAAATGCCCCTGAATTGGTAAATTTATTAATTATGATGTTAAATGAGAAAATAGTGGGGCCCATTACTCAAACTAAGATCTTAAGAACATATTATAAGGGTTAAATTAAAGTGAACGGATAATGTACATCAATTGAGTCAAAATGGTTAATTGGGTCAAAAATTCTCAATGAGATGAATATTTACGTAAATGCCACTGGATTGGTAAATTTAATAAATGTGATTGCAAATGAGGAAATGGTGGGGCCCATTGTTCAAATTAAGATCATATGAACATATTATAATGGCCAATTTATCATGAATGGGTAATGAACATCAAATTGGGTCAATATGGTTAATTGGGTCAAGGATCCAATTGGACCCAATCGGTCAAATGGACTTATTAGACCATTGGGTGAGCCCAAATTTAGTGGGGTTAAGCTAAATTTATTGGAAATCAAATGGAGCAAATATGGGTAGGCCTGATGCACATGTGAAAACCAAATGCAAATGGCTAAAACAGCCCATAAATGGGTCATGTTGTCAAAACGGGTCAAGGAGCTAAATGGGGACCCAATGGGCCGGGTTGACCAAGATTGACCATGGCTGACCATGTGGGCCCTCAAATGAGTTCAATGGTGAGTCAAATCAGGTTGAGTGGGACTGAATTGAGTTGGTTTTGAATTAAGAAATGAGTTGACTCAAGTGTAATTAATGTATGGTATTTAATGTGGTGAGTTAAGCCATTGAGTTGAGTGAGTCAAAATGGAAATCAAATGGGCTATGAATTCAGTGAGTTAGAAGGGAATATGAGGAGGTTTCTTGGTCTCAAACAAACCAAAACAAGTCCCACACGTTGGGGACTTGTTATGGTGGTTTCCATGCAAAGTCTTAAATGGATTTATGTAAATGAGATAAGATGCATGGGCCTACATGAAGGGTTGCAACGGTTGGTACCAAGGGGTGCCTTGGATGGCACCCAATACCTCCTTGGTTTTAACAAAGAGTAATGAGGAGTGATGAGCTAGTTTGGGTTGTTTTAACAAAAGGAAAACAACCATCATATGACCGAATTTCACTTTGCAAACACCTTAGAAATCCATCCCTCTCCCCCTCTCAAGAACATCATCTTCTTGGCTGAACCAGCTGCTGGTGTTTCACCATTTGATCCAGCACCATTTCGGCAAGGGATTAAGGAAGAAGGAAAGAAAGGAAGCAAGAGGGAAAGAGCAAAGGAAATTGGTAAGATTTTCTTAAGTGTTTAAGTTAAACAAGTTGTAAAAAAAAGTATGATTTGGCCATCATTTGGTCGAATTCATCAAGGATTAGACCTTGGATGGTGGTACATAAATAAGATGGAAAACTGATCATAGGGTTCGGCCTTGGGGATGGCTGAACCCCATGAAAAGAATGGGTTATTTGGATGGTTTTTGTAAGACAAAACCATAGACTGTTTTTTATGCTAAGTTAGATCATGTACATGTTTTGGAAAGTTCTAAAATCATGGTTTCGAGTGTCATATGTTGGGCCATGGATTGGCTGAATATATCAAGGAATTAAACCTTGGATTAGATGGTTTAAAAGGATAAAAAAATATATCATTGGGTTCGGCCATCTTGGTTTCCGAACCCCATGAAAAGAGAGGTTTAGTTAAATGTTTTGGAAAGTCAAAAACCATGTCAACTATGGTGATTTTTACACATGTTAATTGGGTCATCTTGTGGCCTAATTAAGTACTGATGTAAAGTATTATGAAGAGGTTTAAAAGATGAAAATTTAAAGCATGGAGTTCGGCCACTTTGGATGGCCGAACCCCATGAAAGTAATTGATTAAATGGTATGGTTTTTGGGGATAAAAACCATACCATGTGTGAAGATTGCTAAAGGATTGTAAAATGGAATTAATTAATTGTATGGGATTGGCAATGGATGGTTAAACCTTGCTGTTTTTATGGCTAAGATGCATGATAAATTATGTAAGATCATTGGAAGAATTGCATCAAAGGACCATGACCATGGGCTTTATGAGTCCATTTCATGGAAAGAGTCGCTGGTTTTTAAAGTTAGTGCATGATAAAATTATTTATTGGTAGCAATGGCATAAAGGTAATTGTTGATGAAATGATCAAAGATGGTATGATCATGGGGTTGGATGTATGGACCCAAACCAATATGGTGTGGTTCGGCCATGTAGTATGGCCGAACCCCACCAAGTGATATTTTATGGATTGAGGTTGTTAATAAACTATTTGGATGGTGTTAATCCGAATTAAGAGAGAGACCAATGGTAAATAGGTGAGGCTCAGCCATGGAGTATGGCCGAACCCCACATAGTGCATTTTTGGGACTTAGACCAAGTTGGGATTACATGGATGAATGTTTGATTTGTTGTTATGTAAATAAGGTATCGAGACTTGCTTTGACGGCCCACTAGTCGTGAACGGGTGACGCTTTAAGAAAGAACAAACACCGAAGCTAATCTTCGGTAGGTTTCCTACCTACTTGTAACCACAATTATGATTTGGTTTTATCATGTTTTTATGAGATATGTTGTATTTGATATTATGTTTCAAATATGGTTTTGAATGATGAGATATGTATTTACAAATGACATACATGTACATTGACATCTCATGCATGGCATGGGGTGATGATTATGGGTTACCTTGACTTGAGAGTCCCAATGAAAGAACACTGTGAAACAATTCAATGATGAAGTGTCTTTCCACAGGTAACGAGGATTACTGTGAATTATCTTATCATGTGAGTCCCAATGAAATAATACTGTGAAACAACTCAATGATGAAGTGTCTTTCCACAGGTAATGAGGATTACTGTGGATTACCTTATCATGTGAGTCCCAATGAAAGAATACTGTGAAACAACTCAATGATGAAGTGTCTTTCCACAGGTAACGAGGATTACTGTGGATTACCTTATCGTGTGAGTCCCAAATGAAAGTGTATTGTGATTTACCTTGACGGTGAGAGTCCCGTCAAGTGATGGCTATGTATGTGTGATGGGGTGGGGCTCATTACATTTGCATACATACATAGCATGGTTTTATATGTTTTTGATAATCATGTACTATGATATATATGCATGTTTTATATGCTAACCATATGGTAGCCCTGATCGAAAACCTACTGGGCGCGTTGATCTAATGCCCTAATTCTATCCTTAGAGGATAATGCAGGAACAAGGAAAGGGAAAGAGAAGGTCGATGACCAGGAGGGGAGCCAAGCCTAAGTGCTTGATTGTTGTTCGGGATTTCTTTATTACTGTCTTTTTAGTTATATTTTATGGACATATAATAAGTTGATACCTTGCTATGGTTTGTTTAGGATATTAACAATGGATGGTTGGTTTATGTTATTTATTAATTGAGACTGGTACTTGGTATCTATTCAATCTATTTCCGCAGTTAGTCTAGTTTATTCCGCAAGTCATTGTTTAGTTCCATGTGTGGTTTGTTATCATGGGTTAGTCCATGCACACATGGGTGGCCAGTTAAGGGTGGGACTTTGGAAGTCCGAACTTATCTCGCGCCGTGACGTCTCTCTGCCCTTGTCCGGGTTTAATTTTTTTAAAAAAAATTAGACTCTGATTTCTCAGAGAGGGCGGGGCATTACACATGGAGAGTGTAACTCAAGCTACCCAAAGACTAGATGGAAAGATGGGTCCCCATCCCATTCCCCATCTCATCTCATCTCTCCATCTCTCACTCCCTCTCCCAAACCGTCCTCCCCTCTCATCCAAAGAGAACACCAAAAAGAAAAGAAAAAAGACGTAGAAAAAAAAAGGGGAAAGACCCAAGCTTGGCCGACCACTCCAAGGACCAAGGAGACTTAGAAGATTTTTCCATCCTCTCCTCCCCTTCCTCTCTCAAACCCACTCCATTTTGGCCGAACCCAAACCTTGATGATCTCATTTTGATCAAGCACATCTTGGCCGAAGATCAAGGAGAAAGGCTAAGGAACCAAGAGGAGAAAAAGGAAATCGGAGGAGCCACCGGAGTGGTAAGTAATTCTCAACAAGAGTTTACATTTTTTTAAGGGTTAAAAAGGTGATCATGGAGTCTATTTGCTTGGATTAAATGGTGGCCAAAATGTTATGGGCCATGGATCTAAAATCCATCCAAGGGAAGGATGAGAAATGGACAAACCCTAATGGGTGAGATAGGTTAAGAAAAATAAAGGACTATTAAGGACATTGTGTATTTAAGGTTTATTAAAGCATGGAGATGTAATTTTTGAGGAATGATGGACCATAGGGTTTGGCCATGTAGTATGGCCGAACCCCATGGTAGTTGATTAAGTAAATTTTAAGGGGTTTTAAAGAAAGAAACCATGGAAGGATGATTTATGATTTTAAGGTTTTAATGATTAAATGTTAGTGATTTTTAAAGGGATTTAAATGAGGAAAATCATGGGAGATGTAAATGGTTTTTATGGCCTCAAAAGGCATGGATGAGGATGAACCATGGCTGAACCCCATAGGGAGATTTTGATGGATTAAGTATTTTGGAACCATGAAAAAAAAATAGGGAATATGGCTAAGTTGATGGACCAAAATACATCTAATGATGATTAAAAAGGATGATTTAAATGTGTGATTTTAACCCCCTCATGGGAGGACTTATTGTGGATCTAAATGTGGTGAAAAGGTCCAAAAAAAAAAAATGGGGAAAAGACATCATGGGTTCGGCCATGGTGTATGGCCGAACCCATGACCCATTTGTGAGTCATTCTATGGACTAAGATTAAGGTATATGCATGTGGTTAAATTAATGGGGATTAAATTAAGTAAAGGGCTATTTTTAATAATTTTATGTCATGGTTGATGGGTCATTAATGGATCCAAGTTTTATGGATCAGTTATGGGTCTAAGGATGGAAAAATAAAATGAGGATTTAACCATGGAAGAGTAGTGGCAAAATCGTAAATGTGGGCCAAAATGAAGAACCATGGGTTCAACCATGGTGTATGGCCGAACCCCATGGGGATGATCATGGACTTAGGTACATTTAAGATGACCTTATGGGTGGATCAATGAAGCCTAGGGTTGCTGGATTTTAAACCCACAAGATTAAGATGATTAAGGGATTAAATGGGACCCACAAACCTAATTAGTAGGGTTCGGCCATGGGGTATGGCCGAACCCCACTAAGGCATGTGTTAGGGACTTAATCATGGATAAAACATGGGCTGATTTTTTATATGTAATAAGGTATCGGACATCGCAAACAGTGCGCGATTGGTGACCGGATTCGTCGACGGAAAACGTAAAGGGACATTAGTCGGTATTCGGTAAGATTCCTACCTTATTGTAAGCCATGGATTATGTGTTATGTAATTGTTTTTCCTTGATTTATTTTGGTAATCATGTGATTGTTTTAAGATGGGTTTTAAGGCTATTTATTATATATTACATGGCATATTGCATTTACATCTCATGCATGGCATGGGAGGGATAGTAATGGAACCGGAGTCCATGCTCCTTCGGGGCGACCGAGAAGCAAACATGGGGATATCTTGATGTGTTTCATCCTTCAAGAGGGGGACTATGAGATATAACCGGAGTCCATGCTCCGTCGGGGCGACCGAGAAGCAAGCATGGGGATACCTTGATGAGGCTTTGCTATCAAGGGGGATACCTAGTGTTGATCATATCTTGATGAGGCTTTTTTCATCAAGAGGGACATGGCATAATGATAGTATGGATGATGGGTGGGACTCATGACATTGACACCCATGGCATGGCATTGATTTTATGGCTTTTGTTATATTATTCCCTATATGCATTGTTATCACTAATCCATGTGTTGGCCCTACTCGGAGTACCTACTGGGCGCGTTGTCTAACGCCCTACTTCCACCTTAGATGACGATGCAGGAAACGGAGGACGTGACGGGAGCCAAGTGTAGGAGCTTGGAGAAGGGGGCTAGATGTTTCACTTAAATTTATTTTGGAATGTAATTTGAGCAACTTAGCTCGTCGGACTGTAATAATTTAGATTACTTGCTATGGTTTGGACTTTATTTTGGAAATTATGATTTTGAGGTATTTTAGTAATTTAAGTAACATACGTCCTTGCTATCTAAAATTGGTAGGATAGTCTCTATTATAATTCTGCATTTAGTTATTTTCCTCGAGCTTACTTTCTACGTGTGAACCGTTCTCGTGGACTTCGTTCCACGCACACGTAGGGTTGGCCAGTTAAGGGCCGGGCTTTAGAAGCTCGGGCTTAACTCGAGTCGTGACGTCCCGCGCTCTTTGTCACTCTTATTTCAAAAGAAAAAAATAGACTCTAATTTTCGGATAAATAAATTTAAGCGAGTGAAAAGGGCGGGGCGTTACACAAATGGTATCAGAGCCGAGGTTCTACACTCGGACTGTGTGGGCTTTCCTCCTTCCCCTGCAGTTGTTGAGGTGGACCTGATCGAGTCGGGGGCGGCTCGAGACTTTAGGGGGGTGATTGTGATACCCTATCCCTCCCTCTCTTGAAGTCCCACATCGGTGGGAAAGAAAGAAGGGAGTGGGTTTATTAGAAAGCCACACATGTGTAACTTAGTGTGAGGCCTTCCAGCCCAGTGGATGAGTAATGGAAACAAAACCTTGAGGGGGTGGACCCCAAAGAGGACAATATCACGCTGCGTACTCTGATACCAGGTGAAGCCTTTTGGGCTAGGCCAGGTGGGCCTGGGCCCAAAGGCAAAACCTTGCTGGCTCGCTGGTGTGCGAGGCCCAGAGCAGACAATATCACACTGAGTCAAGCCCTAAGCCCTGTATTCGGGTCGGGTCGTTACATCTCTCTTATCAGAGAGCACCCGAATTTTACAGTCTGTTCTTTCCAAATACTGTAATAAGCCAGTCGACATATCGATGACCACGATGGGTCGGTCCTGTGTCACCAATGGGTCGGTGAACTTGATATGCTCGATTTTGAGAGTGGTCCTGAGTGATAGTCATTCCAGTTCAGAACCCTTGTCAATCCGGTTGATGTGTCGATGACCTCGATGGGTCTGTCCTCTCTTCATCGATGGGTCAGTGGACACAACGGGTCGACCTAACAGTTTACCAGATTTCCAATGTTTATCCATTATGGTTCTGTGACTGTCCAGGTACCAGTTTAGACTTAGATTAATTTTACCAATATAATCCCTAAGTCTAGGTAAGGTCCACTAAGGGTGTGGGTTCCACCTAAAGTCATCTATGACCAATTACCTTTTGTGATTGCCATACACCAATGATGTTGAATCTTGCACTTGATCTTCCTTCTTTGAGGCTCTTGATTCAAACTTCACCACACCTTGAATCTTGTATTATTGCTTCAACCTTCCGAGGCAATGCTTCACCTAAGTCATGGAATTGACAAATAGGCGACTTGGCAAGCCGGGGCACTAACACATCTAAACTTCATTGTTCATTTTCTAAATTTCTTCTTATTTTGCACTTGGCCAGTGTAGATTAGGGAACATTGAGGACAATATTAAATTCGAGTTTGGGGGTACTAGGGGAGTTATAAAAAAAAAATTAATAATAATATTTTTTTTTGAGTTTTTGTCTTTGTGACCTATAGACGTTGCATGTAGACAGTCGAGTTTTCATTTTTGCAATGTGTCTATCTAGAACACAAATTGCCCCAGATTTGTGTAAGGAAATTATTTCCTTAGCTATGAGGGTGAGGAAGCTGGAAATCTAAGAGGAGCAACCCAAACCTCTTTGTGGTTGAAGCACTCTGTCTGCAAAAGGAAATCTAAGAGGCTAGGAATTTGTCACAAACGTGGACGAGGCAATTGTAATGGAATAACATCTGATTATGGAGTCCGATATGTGATAACAACAAAATATAAACACATAAGTACGAATAGGCAGATTTATTTGGATTTAGGGTAGAGTAAGTCCAGAAAGACTGAGACGCCTTGAGCTCCAAAGAATTGTTGATTGTCGCTTAGGGGAATAAAAATGTCTTGACAATCTAACGTTAAACGAGTCATGATCTTGTCTAGACAGAGATAGACAATTTTTTTTTAAAGAAGAGTAAGTGAGGATTGAGACTTCTTGGAGCTGAAACACTGTCAAATTTAGTCTAAAGAGATTAAATGCATTTTGATGATCTGACGTTAAAAGTGTCAACTTTTTTTAACAGTGATACGTTTATAAAAAAATTTATATCATAGTTTTTCGATAAGATTTTTATGGGATTTATGCTTGGAAATGTTTGAACACAGTCATATTAACATTATTCTGAAAAAGAAAAATATTCATGAGACGAGTGATCACTAGAGGAATATCAGTTGAGACTTATGTTGTGTTTTAAATTTAACTCGCAAGGGCACGAACCATTAAATAGTATAGTGATTGAGTGCTAGGTCGAACCTAAGGGAAATCAACAAAATATATGTATAAATATTAAATTTGCACCATTTAAAATTAATGTGATCTAAGAAAACATAGTTAGGGAATTAAATCTAAACATGAAATCTAATCTTCTAAAACATAGAGTTATGTTCTTAATTTATCAAAATCCAAAATAATATCTAGCATTGGAAATTAATTAAGTATGAGATCTAAAGTTAATACATTCAAAGTTTAATTAAAATGGTGGAGAGAAATTAAACCATCTCAACTTAACTTAAAACCAATTAATTAAGAAGCAAATAGAATATTTCTATTCTAGTTCCAAATAATTTGAATGAATTGAATAAGTGAAATAAAAATAAAAAGTATTAAAATATGAACAAACGTAAAATATTTACAATTGGACAAAGTCAAGTTCTCAAGCCGGCATCATATCCCATACTCTAACTAAAATAAATTTGTGACCTAGACTATGGAACTCACAATAATTTACAAATTGTATTTCATGTCTTCCTTTTAAATTTAATCTTAGAAGAAATAATATGAGTTTTATTAAACAAAAATTAATCAAATTAAACCTTAGGTTAAATCGAGTTTCCACTTGAAATTTCATGTCTAAATATTTTAATACCCTAAAAAAAAGCCTTAGAATGAAAGAATCAAGTTCAAGTTCTCCTAAAATCATGATGTTTAACTTTGAGAAAGTTTTAGATTAAATATTCAACATATAACCATAAAAAGATTAAAATCAAAATTTAAACATTCATAAATAAAATTCGTAAACAGGAAAAACCAATAGTCTAAACAACTATGCCTCAAATTTATTTCATTAATGATAAAAAAAATTCAGAATTATAATACATGGATGTGAATTAAAAATTCAAGAATTACAATGCATGAATTAAAAAAATGCCAGCCTGAAATGAGAATTCAGCACTGCTCCTCTTGATCTTCTCTTCTCCTATTTCAATGCACTTGTTCAGCCCTTGGCTCTGGTCGAATTTTACTGTGTAGATATGGCCCTCTATTTATAGCTTGAAGTGGAGGTGAAATAAAATTGGAATAAACAATATGGGATTTAGCCATGGACGAATTTAAAAGAAAAAATCTCCATTCCATTCCATTCGTATGGAGCATATACGGATGTGGAGGAGTGGAAAATCGCATTGGATTTGGTTTTTATCTGCTGACTCATCCTCTATCCAAATTTGGACTCAAATCCCATTTTTATCTCCTCTCAAAATACTCCATGCGAATTTCATTGGGTAGTATGCGCATGACATATTCCAACTTAGGCTCCATGCGTTTGTTGGCATAAAAGTTGGAGAGAAAACTTCTCCACAAGTCTCTCTTCCATGATTTTCTCTCACAATTCAACTCCAAGTTGATCTCTTCTCCTAAATCCACTATGCTTCACACGGCATTCACTGTGCCTCCTTTGCATTACATGACAATTGTATTATTTTCCTTTGGCTTACACGATTTGGAGTTGGCAATTTGGAATTTGGAGAGTTGGTGGGCCCCACTAGGATCTGTAGAATTCAATATATCCAGTGAGCTTTAGAGTCATTCTTTTTATTCTGACGGTTATAATTCTACTCTTATTTTTTTTGTTCAGTGCATTAAGTCGTTGTTCATCTCATTATTCTTTCTCCTAGTTATAGTACTTAGAACGACATTTGTTAGTGCCCCGGCTTATCGAGTCCCTTGTTTGTCAAATCCATAACTCGTGTGAAGCATTTCCTTGATGTTAGAAGCTCAAGAATCAATAATCAAGTGGTGGTTGAATCAATCTCAAGTATGGAAGACCAATCAAGATTCAACGGATCATCAAAGTGTATGGCAATCACGCAAGGTAAATTGGCCATAGAAGATTCTAGGTGGACCCCACACCTTAGGATGACCTTGCCTAGGCTTAGATAACACATCTGGATAATTGACGTAGCCTAGTGTTGGTTTGACACCAAAACCAGAACATGGACTTAATATGCAAACCATTGATTTTACTGTCATGGCGACACATCGTGTCGATGATCTATCGCATTGACAGAGGACGATCATTCGTGGTGTAGCGATGCATCGTCTTGGGAATCAAAGTTTCTAGTTGGAAATGGTCTGTTAAACAAATCTGGTCTCAAGACGAATGCATCATGGTGACGATACATTGTTGGGACATGGTCAATCTATCGGGCATAACGATCAATCAGCGGGACTTAAACAAAGTCAGGGCTGTCATTCACTGTTTATTCTCAGGAAGATCAATTGTGTATACAATCATTCGTCTGGTACATGGCAAATCAATCGCCCACATGATCAATCGCCTGGAGGCTGGTTTGAGTGTCAATTGTGTATACAATCCTTCGTCTGGTACATGGCAAATCAATCGCCCACATGATCAATCGCCTGGAGGCTGGTTTGAACACTCACTGTAAAATATAGTTTAGGTTTAGGACGATACATTCACCAGGCGGCAATACTTCGTGAGGAGTCTATCATCACATATTGGGCGTTCGACCAATCGTTAGAGGCAGGGCCGACACATTGGGACCATGACCTGTCGCCTTGGGAAATGTTTGAGGTCTATCTTGACAAGCCTGTAAAAACATAGCCTCAGGCCGATACAATTGCCAACCCACGATACATCGCCAATGGATTTGTACGATCAATAGTGGCACATGATCAATTGTGGGGTGACCGTTTTTGAAACGGTGGATTGCATTTATTGTACAACGGTCATTTTGGTGGAGAAATTTTTGGAACCACAGCATGAGGGCAATCAATCGCTAGTGTCGAGTTTTGAGTTATCTATTTAAGCTCTGGATTTTGTTGAGGGAGATAGAGTTTTAGCGTGTGTTAAGAAAAGCTGAAGGAAATCTTTGACACTCCTTGTAACACCCCGTTCCGCTACGGGTGCGTTAGCTCTGAAATATCAGAAATATCACAAAAAGACAGATATCGGGTATTTTTTTTTTTTTATATCTTGGGAAATGGGATAACTACCTCCCGCTCGACAACTACAAATCCATAATACTAGGAAACATAACAGTCACCTGGACAAACAACATACGAATAAAGTTCATACAACAAAGTATCTAAACTAAGAATAAACACGATTAACAAATATCTACTGCTACTGCTCCTCTCCAGGCGCCTGCTCATGGGGCCCGCCTGGTTTCTCGGTGTTCGGGGTACCTGAAAGGTAAGGGGTGAGCTAACCAGCCCAATGAAGAGATAAAACATATCACATGTCAGCAACATATATATACCATGTGCATGAATAAAACAACATCATGATAACAAAGGTTCTCATGCACATGCAAAACCCAAGAACATCACCAACTAATAATCCACTGTCCAAATCCGAGACATCCTCTCGGTAGCCCACACCGGGTCCTCTAACAAACTCTGGTCTCCCTACCAGTGCCATCGGGAGACTACTCAATGTGACCAGCCCAACGAAGAGATAATGCACATTACATGCCAGCAACATGTGTATCATATGCATCAATGCAAGAATATCATAATAGAATGAATGTCTCTGTATATGAGTACCCAACTATACTACCAACCAATGGCCCCACTGACCAGTCCGAGACACCCCCTCCAGAAGTCACAATGGTTCTCCAACAACTTCGGTCTCCCTACCAATACAACCGGAGATCATATAATACACAACCGCCTCTACCGCCGGAATGCAACGGGGAAACCCGCATCCCCTATGGGGGTCTCAACCGCTGGAGCATAACGGGGAAGCCAATCTCAAAGGTAGGCACCTCAACCGCTGGAACGAAACTGGGAAACCCACATCTCTTATGGGGGTCTCGACCGCCGGAGCATAGCGGGGAAGTCCTTCCAACTACCAAATCATCATTTCATCATAAGCATACACATGTAAACAATTTCTTAACCTCAATACCCAACGGCATACTGTTCGTTACGGTTTACCTCCCCTGCATGCACATAATGTTAGGATCACGTATAACAGTATAATCATGTTTTGTCCTCCCAACAACCAATGCATCTCATCGTCATGAATGTATACACATAGACAAATCCTTTCATGCGTGCACATGGTATCATAATCATGTATGACAACACAAACACGTTCTAATGTAATATTAGCATCAACAACATACTCCATCATGCAGTCAACAACACATGACAATGCTTAAACACATACCTCTATATCCAACTTAATTTCATTCGCATCCATTGCATAGACACGCAATGTATAATCAACATAATCCAAGTATCACATATAATATGTACTAGTTCGATTAAAATTTTTCGTAATTGCATATAATTGATAGGAGTGCACTGAATATATCTCTTGCCACATGATCCTTTTCAACATTTTACCCTTACCGAGCGGTTTAGAATAATAATGGATCTCATTCGGGTCACTCCAAGTCCATGAATAAGTATTTGTAGGTGCAGATGAATGCTAAAAATGTGATAAATCCCCTCACATGCATGCATTTTTGAAACCCAAGTGATGAAAACAGGTCGAAGGATTGGAGGAAGCGACACACGAGCAATCAGGCCTTAGAAGCTGGGGCGGGTCTACAAAAATTGGGATGATCCAGCAAAATTGGGTCGATCCCACAAAACTGGCCGGAGATGAGCTAGAAACGATCCATGAACGATCTAAAAGGGCCTAGAAATGCTCCAGAAGTGATCCAAAAAACAGGCCGGAAGCAGCCCAAAGCTGGGCCTGAAATGTTTCTGGTCTGGAACCGGGCCGAATTGGGCTGCTGGATCAGGCTTGTCCTGCTGGACCGAAGAAGACGAGCTGGGCCCAAGAAACTGGGCTCAACTCGATCGGTCTGCTGGGTCTAAGGAGGCGAGTTGGGCTTGGCCTGCTAGCAACAAGGCCTGGAAAAAGAAAGGGCTGGCTCCGTTGCATAGCTTAGGAATCACAAGCCTAAACCAACTGAGCTAGAGAGGTTGCTCACTCGACCAAGTTGACTCGGTCGGACAAGGAAAAAGGAGGAGAAAGAAGAGAACCAAGAAGAGAGGAGAGGAGAGAACAAAAAAGAAACCAATAGAGGAGGTGGAGGCAGGTTAGGCTTGTCCGAAGAGGAGGAGCGGTGGCACAACACAATCAAAGAAGAAGAAGAAGATGGTGAGAGAAGGGAAGAGAGTAAAAAAGGGGATGGACGGCGGCGGCTTGAGAGAAAGAGAGGGAAAGAGAGCAAATGTGGCGGCTAGAGTTAGGGTTTGATGGCGGTGGCGGCTTGAGAGAAAGAAAAGGAAGAAGAGCCAAGAAAGGGAGTGATGTGAATTTTAAATTACTCGCAAGCGTACGAACCAATTTATAGTATAGAGTATGAGTGCGAGGTCGTACCCAAGGGAAATCTACAAAATATATGTATGAAATAGAAATTGGCACTATAAAATGTGATTTAAGGAAATAATTTTCTAAAACATTTAGTTATAATCTTAATTTAGAACAATGAATAGTTTTGATGAATTTTTTTTAAAAAAAAAGAAAAATAAATCAAGAATAAATAATTTTTTACATAATCTACAATGGAATCGGGTCAAACATCGACGCGACATATTATCCAATTTAAGAATAATAAAATCACGGCCTAGACTATGAAATGTTCTAGAGTTATAAAATATAATTCAAATTTATTTTCTATTAAAATTCTAATTAGAATTTTTATGTCATCCTTTAAATCAGATTTTTTTTTCAATTCAAGCCTTAGACTTGAGCGGGTTTTATACTTGTGTTTCCCCAAATCTAAAACAACTGTTCTTGATAAGAACCTTAGATTGGAAAGACGGCAAATCCCACTAATCCTAATAGGGGTTCTACTCTCCTTGAAAAAAAATTGTAAAAATATTTTTGTTTTTACATAAATTCATAAAAAGAATCAAAAATAGAATACAAATCATCATTATTAAATATTTTAATAACTGGGATCATCATAAATCTAAACAACTGCAATTAATTTTTATTAATAAATTGGAAATGAAATACAATTCTTTTTGAACTTGACATAAAAATAAAAATAAAAATAAAATAACTTACAAGAAATTATTTATTTTTTTCTCTTCTGTCTTTTGGTCATCCAATTTCAGTCCCTTCGATGTCTAGCCCGGTTCAACCTTCAATGGACCCGAAACCTTGAATTTATAGGAGAGAAAGGATGAGATAAGGGTCCTTCAAAACTCAGCCGGGATAAGACCCATTTTTAAATTCAAATTCAGCCGAGCTATAAGGATCGGCTAACCCTCTTCTTTCTTTCCTTTCTGCTTTATCTCTTTCAAATTTGAACTCCAACTTCTATCGGTTCAGCTGCAGCTTTTTCAAATCCTTGCTTTATCTCTTATCTTCCTTATCCCTCATCTTCTTCAAGAGACCCTGTAGAGTCCTAAGGCTGCAACCCTCTCTGCTGTACCTTATCTCTTTCTTATCTCTTCTTTCAGCTGACTCTTCTCATTTTCCTTATCCTTTATCTTTTTTTTTTTTTTTTTCAAATTAGAAACCAGCTGCTACATGGCAGCTGGTTTATGGCTCAGCTGCCTTATCTTTATCCATCTTCAAGGAACCCAACTACACGACATCTGCATTTCGATTCCTTCTGTTTATCCCAGCTAAACATCAAATTCTTCTTTATCCTCCGATCTTCCTTTCTCAGTTTTAATCGGCTAATCTTATCCTTATCTTATATTCCTTCTTTCACTGATCTGAAATCAATCTTATCAGCAGCTAATTCTTTCCTAGTTGCTTGGTTAACAGCTGCTGCACGGCAGTTCTGCTATTCATCGTCATCTCTTCTCCTTCCTGCTTCGATCATCTCTGGCTGCTTCCACTGCTGTTGCTGTCTTCTTTTGCTTCAGCCGACTGCTTCTCTTCTAGTTGAGATTCCCAGATTGCTGTTTTTTTTTTGCTCGGTTAACTTTCTGCAGTGGTCCCAACGGTTGGGCTGTTTACTTGGCTAACTCTCTGTTTGCTTTCAGCTGGCTGCCGTTCAGCCTCTGCTCCAGCTGCTTGCTGGTTGCCGCTGTGTACGGTGTTGGTTGCAGCTGCCTCAGTCTCTGCTCGGACTGGCTGCCTCCTGCATGCGTGGCTGCCTTTCTTCTCTTTTTCGGCTGAGAGATAGAACCCAAGACCGATGAGAAGATCTTCTGCTTTCAATCTGTGGTGGGGCTGGCTGCCGCTGCCTCCACCGCTGGCTGCTCTTGCCTGCTGTGTTTCACTGTGTGCCGTGCTGCCCAGATTGCTCTGCCTCTGCTCCAGCTGCTTCTGCCTTTTCTCTCAGACTGTTGCTCGGGCGGAACCTTCCTCAGTCGGTTGCTCATGTCAGCTGTTCTTGTGTTGCTCTTGCTCGGTTGCTGCCTGCTCTATCTTCCCTTGTGCTGCTATCGGTCACTGCTGCTCTATCTTCCCTTGTGCTGCTATCGGTCACTGCTGCTCTATCTTCCCTTGTGCTGCTATCGGTCACTGCTGCTCTATCTTCCCTTGTGCGCCGCTACAGATCCATCATCGGCAGATCTGGCTGCTCTGCTTCTGTTGCCTTCAGCCGGTTGCTGTCTGCTGTGTGTGTTACTTCAACTGGCTGCTGTTTTGCACTCAGTTCAGGTGGCTGCCTCCGGCTGGTTGCCGTGTGCTGCTTCAATCTCTGCTCGGACTGAACTGTGTGGCTATGGGTTGTTTTGCCTCTCAGCTGCCTCCAGTTGGCTCTGTCGGACTGCTGGCTTCTCTTCCTCTCTCCATCGCCACTACCTGCTTCAGCCACTCCATCTCTGTTTGTCACTAGGTAGCAGACTGATGCTGCTACCGCTGGCTGTTCTCAGCTGGTTGCACTTTGTTTTTCCACAAGTCCTGCGACGAGAGAGAGGAAAAAAAAGTAGAAAAGAAATGGAAAAAGAAAAGAAAAGAAATCGAAATAGTTCTTTCAGACCTTAGGCGTTGAACACCCCGATCGACAATGAATGAGACTAGACTTTCACTCAAAATTTGGATAATAAAATTTAAATATTAATCTGAGTGTAGAAGGTTGGTTCTGAAAACCCCACTAGTTTAACCGACTTGACCTGACCCTTCTGACGGTAACGTCGACCGTATTTTTTACTTAACCAATTTTTATCATTTTTTTTTTATTTTTTTTCTTTTCTTTTTTATATTTTTCAAAATAAACTATAAAACTAAAAACAACCCTAAACATATCTAATATTTATAAAATAAGGACTAATTAATCTAATATTAAAGGGTAAAATTGTAATTTTACGGTGTTCATCAAATACCCCCAAACTTAGATTTTGCTAGTCCTCAAGTAAAACTAAAACTAAAAATTAAAATGGAAAATTAAAAATCTTAAATGACACCACTTTCGCTGGCTCTCTCGATTGCATTTAGCTTATGCAACAAGCCTTTAAACCCCTAGGTTACCCCTAGTGGACGAGTTATAGTCTCGTGAGGGTTTCCAATGATGATACCCACAAACATCATCATTTTTTTTTTTTTTTTTAAATTTATATATATATATATATATATATATATATATTTTTTTTTAAATCTATTTTTTTTTTAATCTAAACATAGCCAAAAATCTAAACATCATACAATTCTAAAATTTGTTTTACAAGACTTATACTCGGAGTGTTGTGTGTGATAGTCATTATTAAGACAATCTTCTTTTTCCAAATTGACACAAGTTTTATAACCAACATTGGAAAATACGCTTTGACTTCAAACCTCACCAGATATATCTCTCAGAAAGATTAACGCTCAAAGGTGGGTTTATTTTCTCTCAAGGTATATGTGAGCGGAGTTTATGTTTCCAAATCAAAATTCTCACATATATTTTAAACAAAGACGGCATAGATGAAGAAAAATAATTGATCTCATGATTAGATGCCATTTTCCTAAGAACGTTGAGTCAAACACCTTTATTTTTCCTCCTCTATTCTCTACTTGAAATACCTTATTTAGACTTAGGATCAATAGGACTTTCTACTGGGACGAAACGCGGCTTAGGACCGGGTCATATCAAAGAAGGGATAAAAGACTCTAAAAATTAACATTTTCATAAGAAAAGGTTAGAGGTCTTCATAATATAAGCGGGATATTTTTCCTCTAATATTTTTCACAAATTTTTTTTTTTTTTTTACATCCCATTGTGACGTATGGATTTTTTTTTTAAACATCCCATTTTGACGTATGGATTTTTTTTTTTTTTTAAACATCCCATTTTGATGTATGGATGTTCCCATTTTGCTTTCTCTTTTATTTTCATTTTTCAGTGATTTTTATCCCAAAGTCTTCCCTAACCTTTTCTCATATGATAATAGGTAATGGATATAAAATTTTGGCTCAAACTCCATATCCGGAGTTGGGTACGGAAGATATGGTTAGTCAATAAAAGAAGCTATATTAGGCTCAAATAGGGAACTATCAAGATGGAATGACCAAAATAGGTGGGCTTGAAGGCTCAAACGGTCAAAAAATGGCCTATATCCTATCCTAAGCTTCATAAGATGATTTCTTTGTTTTGAATAAATTCAGAAAAATTTTAGGTGTAATAACTCAATTTTAATGGCGTTCTTAGTAATATGACCAAAACAATGATAATGAGATCACACAACGACTTGATGCGCTTATCAAAGAAATAAGAGTTTACTTATAACCATCAGAAGGACAAAATGGCTCTAAAACTCACTGGGTTTAAGTCTCCACTAGTATTCCTCTGGTGATCACTTGACTCATGAAAATTTTTCTTTTTCAGACTAACATTAATATGACTGTGTACATGTACTTCCGAGTATAAATCCTATAAAAGTCTTTCCGGAAAAGTATGACATAAAGATTTTTATTTACGTATTAATGCTAAAAGAATTATTCTATGACTCTTTTTACGTCAGATTGTCAGGACGCATGATTTTCTTAGACCTCAATTGACATTCTTTTTAAGTACCAAGGTGTCTCAGCTTTTGCCTACTCTACCCTTAAAAGATTAAGTTTGTCTCTCTCTGCCTAAGAAAATTTTGACTCGTTTAACGTCAGATTGTCAAGACGTTTATAATCCCCTAAGCGAAAATCAACAGTTCTTTGGACACCAAGGAGTCTCAGTCTTTCTGGACTTATTCTACCTTTGACTAGGTCCAAATAAATTTGTCTATTTTCACTAATAGGTCTATGTTTTGCTGCTGTCACACAACGAACTCCTTGCTCAGATATTTTTCCATTACAATTTACACGTCCACATTTGTGACAAATTCCTAGCCTCTTAGCTTTCCTCTTTGCAGCCAGAGTGCTTCGACCACAAAGAGGTCTGGGTTGTTCCTCTTGGATTTCCAGCTTCCTCACCCTCATAGCTAAGGAAACGATTTTCCTACACAAGTCTGGGAGAACTTGTGTTCTAGACAGACATACAGCGAAGACAAAAACTCGACCGTCTACGTGCATGACTCCTATCCAGTTCTTTAACGTCTGCTGGTCACAAAGACAAAACAGATGATGATTTTTTTCTTTTTTAATCTAAAATGGTAAATGACCTCAGTACCCCCAAACTTAAATTGAACATTGTCCTCAATGTTCCTTAATTGACACTGGCCAGGTGAAAAAAAAGAAATTTTTTAGAAAATGAACAATCGGGTTTGGACATACCTAGGAATGCATGAGGTGCAAAATGGACAAAATAAAAAAATCCTACACTGACTCAATGAAAACCTAAACTAGACACTGAAGATGTAGACTGACTCAGACATAGACAGGTGGATATGTGGGTTAGGGTAATGGAAATGATGAAGATGGGTAGGTGAGTGAATGGGTATGAATCCGCAAATCAGTCCTGATACACTAGATCAGCTAACTCGACCTCAGTCTCTTCTTCTGGAGTGGGGAACGATAAAAATGGCTTTAATCGTTGCCCATTAACTTTGAACACACGACCACTCGTAGGATGCCTGATCTGTACTGCCCCATGTGGGTAAACAGTTGAAACAATGAATGGACCTATCCATTTGGACCTTAACTTCCCAGGAAAAAGATGCATCCTTGACCAATTGTAATTTTTTTTCTCAATATGTGTTTATCATGAAACACTTTCATTCGGTCTTTGTACCTTTTAGCCGTGTCATAGGCTTCATTTCGTAATTCCTCCAGCTCAACAAGCTGAAGTTTCCGATGTTGTCCAACAGAGTCTAGAGCAAAATTGAAATTTTTGATTGCCCAATAAGCTTTGTGCTCTAACTCGACCGGAAGATGACATGCTTTTCCATAGACCAGACGGTAGGGTGACATTCCTATAGGCGTTTTGAAAGCTGTACGGTATGCCCATAGTACGTCAATGAGTCTGGAAGACCAATCTTTCCGATTTGGATTGATTGTCTTCTCGAGAATACGCTTAATCTCTCTATTTGAAATTTCCACTTGGCCACTTGTTTGTGGGTGATAAGGAGTAGCTACTTTATGCGTCACCCCATAAGATTTTAACAAATTAGCAAATGGGCGATTGCAAAAGTGTTTACCCCCATCACTAATGATGGTTCGTGGAATTCCAAATCTAGAGAAAACATTTTCTTTAATGAAGCGAAGGACAACCTTATGGTCATTGGTTTTGCACGCCACCGCTTCGACCCATTTTGACACATAGTCGACCCCTACGAGGATATATTGATTGCCAAAAGAATTAGGAAATGGTCCCATGAAATCGATGCCCCAAACATCAAAAAGCTCAATGGTTAGGATGGGGTTTAAAGGCATCATATTTCTACGGGAGATACTTCCCAATCTTTGACACCTATTACACGAGACACAGAAAGTGTGGGTGTCTCGAAACATGGAGGGCCAATAAAATCCACACTGCAAAATTTTTGCAGTTGTCTTTCTTGTGCTAAAATGCCCTCCACAGGCCTGGTCATGGCAGAAACTTATGACACGATTTTGCTCTTCTTCTGGGACACACCGACGAATGATTTGGTCCGCACAGTGTTTAAACAGATAAGGGTCATCCCAAATAAAACTTTTGACCTGGACCAGAAACTTAGACCTATCTTGCTTAGTCCAATGCGGGGGCATTTGACTAGTAACAAGATAGTTCACAATATCGGCAAACCATGGTACTTGGGACACTGACATGAGTTGCTCATTAGGGAAGGACTCAGTGATAGGACGGGTCTCATCGGTGAAGTCAGTTATCAATTTAGACAAGTGGTCTGCTACTACATTCTCGGAACCTTTCTTGTCCCGGATTTCCATATCAAACTCTTGTAGTAGCAATATCCAACGGATCAGGCGAGACTTAGCATCTTTCTTAGAAATGAGATACTTAAGTGCTGCATGATCAGAATAGATAATGACTTTCGAACCCACTAAGTAGGATCGAAACTTATCTAATGCAAAAACGACTGCTAACAACTCTTTTTCCGTGGTGGAATAATGGAGCTGAGCGTCATTGAGAGTTTTACTAGCATAGAAGATAACATGAGGCAACCGATTTAACCTTTGTCCTAAAACGGCTCCGACTGCATAATCGGAGGTATCGCACATAATTTTAAAGGGGACAGACCAAACAGGTGGTTGTATTATCGGAGCGGAGGTCAGAGCGGTTTTCAATTTTTCAAAGGCTTGAATGCACTCATCATCAAAATCAAAATTAGCATCCTTGGCCAAGAGTTTACAGAGAGGTTTTGAAACTTTACTGAAATCTTTTATAAACCTTCTGTAAAAACCAGCATGACCTAAGAATGACCTGATCTCTCTAACGGTTTGGGGTCTTGGTAAATTAGAGATCAGGTTGACCTTTGCCTTATCCACTTCGATACCCTTTTCAGAAATAATGTGCCCTAGTACTATGCCGTTTTTCACCATAAAGTGGCATTTTTCCCAATTCAATACCAGGTTCTTTTCTTTGCAGCTGATTAGCACAAGGCTTAGATGGTGCAGGCACTGGTCAAAAGTGGACCCAAACACAGAGAAGTCATCCATGAAGACTTCTAAGAAACGTTCGACCATATCGGAGAAAATACTGATCATGCACCGTTGAAAAGTGGCTGGTGCATTGCACAATCCGAATGGCATACGGCGATATGCGAACGTACCGAATGGACATGTGAATGTGGTCTTCTCCTGATCCTCAGGAGCAACGTAGATCTGGTTATAGCCGGAATAACCATCAAGGAAGCAATAAAATGCATGACCGGCTAACCGCTCAAGCATCTGATCGATGAACGGAAGAGGAAAATGGTCATTTCGAGTAACAGTGTTCAGCTTACGGTAGTCAATGCAAACTCTCCAACCCGTTTAGATGCGGGTTGGCACCAACTCATTATCCTGATTTTTTACTACCGTAATACCCGATTTCTTAGGTACAACCTGTATCGGACTCACCCATTTACTATCGGAAATCGGGTAGATAATACCCGTCTCGAGAAGTTTTAAAATCTCAGCTCGTACCACATCCTGCATTGCCGGATTTAACCGTCTCTGTGGTTCTCTGGACGTCTTGGAATTTTCTTCCAAGTGAATTTTATGCATGACCACAGATGGGCTAATTCCTTTGAGATCGGCAATGGACCATCCAATAGCTTCACGGTGATCTCTTAAAATAGCAAGGAGTTTAGATTCCTGCTCAGAAGTTAAATCGGAAGCTATGATCACAGGTAACGTTTCTGATGGTCCAAGATAAGAATATTTCAATGTCTCAGGAAGTGGCTTGAGCTCTAACTTTGGTGGCTTCTCGATAGAGGGGATCAGTACAGATTGACTAATAGGGAGAGGTTCAAATTTAGAGAACCTTCGTACATATGGAGATGCATCAAAAATTTCGTTCACTTCTTGTTTTACCATCTTCATTGAAGTCTGTGCCAAAAGTGGACAAAGTCTTCTCAAACGAGTCATCACAAATGAAGTGAAGGAAGGACTCTTGAACAGAACTCTGAATCATGTTAACCTCATATGGATCGTCTGTACAAAAAGGTTGTCGACATAGGCCAAACACATTGAGTTCTGTCGTCAGATCTCCAAATGACAACTTAAGCATACCATTTTGGCAATTGATAACAGCTTTCGTGGTGGCCAAAAATGGTCGTCCTAAAATAACCGGAATGTGCCCACTTTCGTTCTGAACTGGTTGTGTATCCAGCACAACAAAATCGACCGGAAAGTAGAATTTGTCTACTTTCACCAAAACGTCTTCTATCACACCCCTTGGAATTTTTACAGAGCGGTCAGCTAACTGTAGTGTGATAGGAGTGGGCTTAAGCTCTCCCAACCCCAACTGCTCATAAACGGAATATGGCAGTAGGCTAACACTAGCTCCCAAATCTAATAAGGCCCTTTCAACTTCATATATACCAATGGTGCATGCAATGGTTGGGCACCCAGGGTCCTTATGTTTAATTGGGAACGGTTGTTGGAGGAGAGCACTTGCATTTTCTGCTAGAAATGCCTTTACAGGAACATTAGTTTTCCGTTTTGCCGTACAGAGGTCTTTAAGAAACTTAGCGTACGAGGGTATCTGATTGATGGCATATAGTAGAGGAATATTGATATTGACATTTTTGAAGACCTCTAATATGTCACCATAAGGTACTCCTTGCTTGGTGATGAGCCTCTGAGGGTACGGAGCCCAGGTACGTAAGTTTTTCTAGCAGATGGATCCGGTTCATTTTGGACTGGGGATGAACTAGATGGGTCATCCAGATGCTTGGAATGACCAGTGGCCTGGTCTTCCGGTTGCGGAGGTAATTTTACTTTATTATCTACCTGTCTCCCGGATCTCAAGGCAATAATGGAGTTAGCGTCTTCTGGATTAGACGATGAAACTTCATTTTGGCCCTTGGGGTTTGGGATAGGTTGACTTGGAAATTTACCTTTCTCCCTATCTCCTATTACGGTGACTAATTGCCCAAGCTGTGTCTCAAGCTTGTGCATAGCCTGTTGGGTAGACTGCATGAACTGTTGCAACGTATCCTCGAGAGAGGGCTTACGTTGCTGAGATGGACCGAATTGATAAAACTGATTTGACTGGGCTGGATTGGATTGATAAGACTGATTTGACTGGGCTGGATGATTTTGAGATGGATGGAATGGTTGATTCTGAGGTGGTTGGTATGGTGGATTTTGATATGGTGGATCTTGATATTGAGGGGGTCCTTGACCTACAGGAGGTTGGTTCTGGCGCCAAGAAAAATTGGGATGATTCCTCCAATTAGGATTGTATGTGGCAGAGAAAGGGGTTCCCTGCTGTCTTCCGAAATTATTGAGTGCGTTGGCCTGTTCGGTTGAGCACTCGGTGTTAGGTCCAAAGGAAGGACAGTTTTGGGCATTGTGTCCTAAGTTAGAACACATCGCGCAAACCTCTACATTCAATCCTAATGTTGGGTTCATCGCCTGAATCATCGCTAACGTATCGATTTTCTTTGTTAAGTTTGCGATTGCAAGCTTAACATCAAAGTCAGTACTAACTTCGTATAAACCTCCTCTTTTTGAGGTTTGGGCTGAATTATCCCTTTTGGAGAAGTCCCATCGCTGAGAACTTTCTGCCAAGGTTTCTAAGAAATTCCATCCATTGGTTGCAGTTAGCATTAAAAATTCCTCACCCTTCATAGACTCGACCATTGTGCGGTTTGAGATGGTTAAACCATCATAAAAGAATTGCACGAGTCTTCCCGTTTCAAAACCGTGGTGGGGACATTTATTCAACGTATCTTTGAATCTTTCCCATGATTCATAGTATTGTTCACCCTCTTTTTGATTAAAATTTGAAATTTCTTTCTTGAGGGCGTTAGTTTTAGATACAGGGAAAAATTTATTCAAAAATTTGTTGGCTAACAGATCCCAAGTTGTGATGGAATTTGGAGGTAGAGAATTTAGCCAAGATTTCGCTTTTTCTTTAAGAGAAAAAGGAAATAATCGAAGTTTGATGGATTCATCAGAGATGCCTTGAAGTCTGATGGTGGCACAGATTTCTAAAAATTCTTTGATGTGTAGGTAAGGGTCCTCATGATCAAGTCCATGGAATGCGGGTAGAAGATGTAATAGGCCTGGTTTGAGTTCAAAGGCTGCATTAGTTGGTGGGACAACTATGCTTGATGGTGTATTAGGAGTGACTGTTGAAAAATAATCTTGGAGGGTTCTCTCTTCGATTCTTTCTTCGGCCATTTTGGGTGATGGTGGTGGTGATGGAGTTGGATTGTCTATGACTGAGCTAGACTGAGCTCCGGACACGACGATCGGTAAATCGACAGAAGACTTGACTCGAACTAAACGGTTGTGTGAATCACGATACCAATATTTCATACACAATCAAGCTCATTCATGTTCATCCAAATTCACACAAGAAGAATGCCTAAATCTAAATTTGAATTGCAATAATGCAATCAAATCTTTATTATTGGGATCCTAAGGATTATTTCTAGACTGCTCCTACTTTCTCTCCAAATAATCTAAGTCTCTGGTGAGAGCTTAACCACAATCATGGTCAGGTAAGTGGAGGAGCACACGGCATCTTCTTAAGTTTCCAACTTATCCTTAGGCTCTTTACACCTTGGTGACAGAACTAATCTTAGACACCATGATTGAAGATAAAATATTCACCGGTTACAAAAATTAATTTAGATTAAAAAGGTTCCTATTGAGCATAAAACCCTAAAGTCTACCCTAATGGTTTCTTAATTGATTTTATTAGGGAAGTGCAACCAATTTTACTAGTCTTATTTTTTCTAAGTATTGTGAAAATGCAATCCTAGATTACCATACAACATTCAAATCAATATACAAACATTAATAAAACAATCTAAACTAATGCATGAATACTAACAACCTAAATGCATGGACATATTAAATGCAAATAGTAATAAATAACACCCTAAATAAATCTATATGAATGCATAAGAAAATAAAATAAAATAAAAAAATTAAAAACTCACCTTAGCCTTTTATGTGTATTTTCAGCATTTTTTTGTTTTTGTTTAAGTGCGTATTTTTAAGATTTGCGGAAGATTTAGCCTTTTGTGCATATCCCCATCGATTTTTAAGCGCAGCGTAAAAAAAAAAAATTCCTGCAAAACAGACAATAAAAAGCTTTGGTGAAGATTCTAATTCAAATAAAAATAAATAAATAAATGAATAAGTTAGATGAAATTCTAAATTAAGACATATCTGCAGTATTAGATTTATTTTCAAAAATCACATAATTTAATAGCACAAAATTTTATTTCGAGATTTCCCCGGCAACGGCGCCAAAAACTTGATGTGAATTTTAAATTACTCGCAAGCGTACGAACCAATTTATAGTATAGAGTATGAGTGCGAGGTCGTACCCAAGGGAAATCTACAAAATATATGTATGAAATAGAAATTGGCACTATAAAATGTGATTTAAGGAAATAATTTTCTAAAACATTTAGTTATAATCTTAATTTAGAACAATGAATAGTTTTGATGAATTTTTTTTAAAAAAAAAGAAAAATAAATCAAGAATAAATAATTTTTTACATAATCTACAATGGAATCGGGTCAAACATCGACGCGACATATTATCCAATTTAAGAATAATAAAATCACGGCCTAGACTATGAAATGTTCTAGAGTTATAAAATATAATTCAAATTTATTTTCTATTAAAATTCTAATTAGAATTTTTATGTCATCCTTTAAATCAGATTTTTTTTTCAATTCAAGCCTTAGACTTGAGCGGGTTTTATACTTGTGTTTCCCCAAATCTAAAACAACTGTTCTTGATAAGAACCTTAGATTGGAAAGACGGCAAATCCCACTAATCCTAATAGGGGTTCTACTCTCCTTGAAAAAAAATTGTAAAAATATTTTTGTTTTTACATAAATTCATAAAAAGAATCAAAAATAGAATACAAATCATCATTATTAAATATTTTAATAACTGGGATCATCATAAATCTAAACAACTGCCATGAATTTTTATTAATAAATTGGAAATGAAATACAATTCTTTTTGAACTTGACATAAAAATAAAAATAAAAATAAAATAACTTACAAGAAATTATATATTTTTTTCTCTTCTGTGTTTTGGTCGTCCAATTTCAGTCCCTTCGATGTCTAGCCCGGTTCAACCTTCAATGGACCCGAAACCTTGAATTTATAGGAGAGAAAGGATGAGATAAGGGTCCTTCAAACTCAGCGGGGATAAGACCCATTTTTAAATTCAAATTCAGCCGGGCTATAAGGATCGGCTAACCCTCTTCTTTCTTTCCTTTCTGCTTTATCTCTTTCAAATTTGAACTCCAACTTCTATCGGTTCAGCTGCAGCTTTTTCAAATCCTTGCTTTATCTCTTATCTTCCTTATCCTTCATCTTCTTCAAGAGACCCTGTAGAGTCCTAAGGCTGCAACCCTCTCTGTTGTACCTTATCTCTTTCTTATCTCTTCTTTCAGCTGACTCTTCTCATTTTCTTTATCCTTTATCTTTTTTTTTTTTTTCCAAATTTGAAACCAGCTGCTACATGGCAGCTGGTTTATGGCTCAGCTGCCTTATCTTTATCCATCTTCAAGGAACCCAGCTACACGGCATCTGCATTTCGATTCCTTCTGTTTATCCCAGCTAAACATCAAATTCTTCTTTATCCTCTGATCTTCCTTTCTCAGTTTTAATCGGCTAATCTTATCCTTATCTTATATTCCTTCTTTCACTGATCTGAAATCAATCTTATCAGCAGCTAATTCTTTCCTAGTTGCTTGGTTAACAGCTGCTGCACGACAGTTCTGCTGTTCATCGTCATCTCTTCTCCCTCCTGCTTCGATCATCTCTGGCTGCTTCCACTGCTGCTGCTGTCTTCTTTTGCTTCAGCCGGCTGCTTCTCTTCCAGCTGAGATTCCCAGATTGCTGTTTTTTTTTTGCTCGGTTAACTTTCTGCAGTGGTCCCAATGGCTGGGCTGTTTACTCGGCTAACTCTCTGTTTGCTTTCAGCTGGCTGCCGTTCAGCCTCTGCTCCAGCTGCTTGCTGGTTGCCGCTGTGTGCGATGTTGGTTGCAGCTGCCTCAGTCTCTGCTCGGACTGGCTGCCTCCTGCATGCGTGGCTGCCTTTCTTCTCTTTTTCGGCTGAGAGATAGAACCCAAGACCAATGAGAAGATCTTCTGCTTTCAATCTGTGGTGGGGACTGGCTGCCGCTGCCTCCACCGCTGGCTGCTCTTGCCTGCTGTGTTTCACTGTGTGCCGTGCTGCCCAGATTGCTCTGCCTCTGCTCCAGCTGCTTCTGCCTTTTCTCTCAGACTGTTGCTCGGGCGGAACCTTCCTCAGTCGGTTGCTCGTGTCAGCTGTTCTTGTGTTGTTCTTGCTCGGCTGCTGCCTGCTCTATCTTCCCTTGTGCTGCTATCGGTCACTGCTGCTCTATCTTCCCTTGTGCTGCTATCGGTCACTGCTGCTCTATCTTCCCTTGTGCGCCGCTGCAGATCCATCATCGGCAGATCTGGCTGCTCTGCTTCTACTGCCTTCAGCCTGTTGCTGTCTGCTGTGTGTGTTGCTTCAACTGGCTGCTGTTTTGCACTCAGTTCAGGTGGCTGCCTCCGGCTGGTTGCCGTGTGTGGCTTCAATCTCTGCTCGGACTGAACTGTGTGGCTGTTGGTTGTTTTGCCTCTCAGCTGCCTCCAGTTGGCTCTGTCGGACTGCTGGCTTCTCTTCCTCTCTCCATCGCCGCTACCTGCTTCAGCCACTCCATCTCTGTTTGTCACTGGGCAGCAGACTGATGCTGCTACCGCTGGCTGTTCTCAGCTGGTTGCACTTTGTTTTTCCACGAGTCCTGCGATGAGAGAGAGCACAAAAAGTAGAAAAGAAATGGAAAAAGAAAAGAAAAGAAATCGAAATAGTTCTTTCAGACCTTAGGCGTTGGACACCCTGATCGACAATGAATGAGACTAGACTTTCACTCAAAATTTGGATAATAAAATTTAAATATTAATCTGAGTGTAGAAGGTTGGTTCTGAAAACCCCACTAGTTTAACCGACTTGACCTGACCCTTCTGAAGGTAATGTCGACCGTATTTTTGACTTAACCAATTTTTATCATTTTTTTTTATTTTTTTTTCTTTTCTTTTTTATATTTTTCAAAATAAACTATAAAACTAAAAACAACCCTAAACATATCTAATATTTATAAAATAAGGACTAATTAATCTAATATTAAAGGGTAAAATTGTAATTTTACGGTGTTCATCAGGGAGAGAGAGAAAGAGAACAAAGACGGCGACTACAGTTAGGGTTTGACTGCGGTGGCGGCTTGAGAGAAAGTGAGTGGAGGATTTAGGGTTAGGGAGATGGGAGAGGAAGATGAGAGGATGGGGGCTAGGTTTTGAAAGAGGAGGAAGAGATATTATATAGGTGGGAGAATCAGGGTTTAAGGCTATGGCTTGGGTTAGTGTTCACCAAAGTCTTTTTTTTTATTATAATATATCAAAGCCCAAGAACTCTTGATTTATTTTATTTTATAAGACTATATATTTTTATTTTATATTATTTATCTATTTATTATTAGTAATACTTATTTTATTTTATTTTTGAGGAAAAAAATATCGAAATGTGTGAAAACAAAGTTTTAAAAAATGACATGGAGTTTTCAAAACAAATATCTAAATTCTGTTATAAAGTCGAACGTCGAACATCGGGAGAAAACATGTTATTTTCAAATATTTTGCATGACAAAAATATAATAATTTAAAATTACTAAAATGCCATTTGAGCTCCCTAGCTCGAAACCAGGCAAACTCGGGCCCACCATAGAGCCCACACTCTCTCCACTGCCACCAAAACACCTAATCCAACATGGAAACACGAAAATCTCCCCATAAATCCCGACAGATCGGGTCTGGTCACTACAACACTACCCCCTTTAAGGAAATTCGTCCTCGAATTTCAAACTGAACTCATACCTCTAAACTCAAACAAGGCTGGAAACTGCTTTCACACTCTTGCGTCATTCTCTTAAGGTGAAGACCCTCTGCCTCTGCACAACCAAACCACTACAACAAGCGAATAGTCTTGCCACGAAGCCTCTGATCTCTCGAATCCTTAATTTGTCCTGGTGCCTCCTCATACGGTCAGTAAAACTCTTCTGTTTTCTTTGGGCAGTCAACAACCATTGCCTGATCAATCTCACTTGCTCAAAAGTCTCCTTGACCATACCTAGTCCTGACATCACTGTATCATTGGTCTAGTCCCAACACACGGGCGACTGCACGGTCTGACTTATAAGGCCCCATACATGACCATCTAGATACTAGACTGATAGTTGTTGTAAACGAACTCAACTAGATGTAAGTGGCTCTCCCAACTACCGCCATGATCCCAAGCACAAGCTCAGAGCATATCCTCTAAGATTTGAATAGTCCGCTCCAACTGACCATTTGTCTGTAGATGAAACGTTGTGCTGAAACACAACTGTATGCTCAACTTTTTTTTGAAAGCCTTGCTAGAACCAAGAGACAAACCTCGGGTGCCGGTCTGAAACATTTGACTTAGGTATACCGTGCAGTCTGACAATCTCTGTCCAAAGCAGCTGACTGAAAATCTCAACAGGATCTGTTGTCTTCATCCCAATAAAGCGGGCCGACTTAGTTAATTGATCCACTATGACCCACACTGCATCATGTCTCTGACCTGACCTCGACAACTCAGTCGCGAAAACCATAATAATATGATCCCATTTACATTCAGGGATCGGAAAAGACCACAACCCAACACCAGTTCTCAAGTGCTCTATCTTGATCTGATGCCAAATCAAATAACGGGTCACAGACTCAGTCACTGACCTCTTCATGTTTCTCCACCAGAACTACTGAAGCAAAACATGACACATCCTTGCACGTTCCAGACGCACAACGAATCTAGAGTGATGGAAGTGCTGCAATACCTCCTCGCGGCACTGCCCTTACATAAGTACAAATAGCCTGCCCTGAAAGGTCAAACCACCATCTCGTCTCACAATCCATCCAAAAGGTCCTCTGTCACTAGCCACAGCATCTCTTGACGCGATACACCTCTCATCCGTCTACTGAGCTCTCAAAACCCTATCATAATTCTCTGGCTGAACATACATGTTGTAAAGTATGGATGTTCTATATCCTTCGATCAGACTCGACAGTGCTACCCTCGCCTTGTCGGGGTGTTAAGGTAACACGAAGTCATAGTCATCAAGATACTCCATCCACTGTCTCTGTCTCATATTCAACTCCTTCTATATGAACAGATACTTGAGGCTATGACGATCTGAGAAAACCTCGAACATCTCACCATATAAGTAATGTCTCCAGACCTTAAGTGTAAAAACTACCACCACTAACTCGAAATTATGAGTAGGATAACTTTGTTCCTGGGTTTAAAGCTGTCTTAAATCGTAGGCTACCACTTTTCCATCCTGCATCAGTACACAACACGAACCACTATCGGAAGCATCATAATAAACCGCGTAACTACGGCCCCACTCTGGCACTACCAATACCGGATTGGAAGTCCAACTCTCCTTCAGCCTCTGGAAGGCCGCCTCTCAAGTTTCGTCCCAGATGAATTGTACATCATTGTGGGTCAAATTTGTCATGGGTGTGGCAATCTTGAAGAAATCCTTGATAAACCGTTGATAATAACCCGAAGGATAAAAAAAAAAACTGCGGATATCAGTCGCGCTTCGTGATCGCTCCCAACATCAGAATAGCCTCAACCTTAGTTGGATCCATGGCCACACCATTAGGTGACACCACGTGTCCCAGAAACTGAACTTCTGGCAACCAAAGTTTACATTTGTTGTACTTCGCACAAGTTTGTGATCTTTCAAGACATAAAATACCGCTATCAGATGTCGCTCATGATCCTCCTGTGATCCTGAAAATACCAACATGTCTTCAATGAATACCACTACAAACCGATCCAAGTACGACCTGAATATCTTGTTCATTAGGGCCATGGAAGTTGTCGAGACACTAGCCACCCCAAACGGCATCAGCACAGACACGAAGAGTCCAAAACGAGTGCGGAAGGCAGTCCACAAGATATGTACTTCATACAACAGTGTGAGGTAATTTGATATGATGCACATCAAGTATGGATTAAATCACCGTTCAACCCACATAAACATCTCTGATCATAATAAATTTTCACTCAGCTAACATGGATTTGTAGGCCCTCCTCCCTCATGAAATATACATCAGTAGTTGGTATTTAACAATACTATGTTGAAAATAAACACAATTTATATTGACTGAAATTCAAAGTGATGTACACAAGTTCTATCAGTTACTGTACTCTCGGGTCGGGTACGTCTACCCTCTACTTACCATTTACCGTGTAATCGTATTTCCTACAACACATCGGTAAACGCACAAATACGTGTATTCCAATCAGAATCACGGTTGGAATTCGATTTATCTCGAGATCTCCAATTGATAACCAATCAGCCTCTAGGAATAAGTGGTTTCCGTTCTCCGTTTTAGAATGACTAGACCTCGACGTCTCGAACACTCTATCGTTCACATTTCATATCTAGAAACATTCATTCATCCCCTTCTGTGTGAGCAGTGTCAGTATCATTTTCTAGTCTGTTCATATTTTTTCCGTCAGTAAAATGACCACGGATATCTATTCATTACCGTAGGACTAATGGTGTAGAATTTACAGAATTAAAATGCAAATTGAATGCATTTTAATAACACAGTGTGGTTGAATCTCCTCACCTTTAACTGGCTAGTGTTTTGAGTGAAACTGTCAAAATTTTAAAATCGGGTAAATAAATCATACACTGATAAGAAAGAGTTTAAAATAAACACATAAGCGGTCAAATACATGAATTTTAAATAAACACAATATAATTTTCAGTTTTTGAAAATTTTGCAAAGATAACGATTTTGCCATTGGCACTATCACCAAACATTGTTACTGTTCACTGAAGCACATTACAATTCATTGGACGCTTAAAAAACTGGTCATTGAAGCGCCTTACTGTAAATTGGACGCTTAAAAACGCTGAGCAGTTTTTTTCCAATCTTTTTATATTTTCTTGTTGATTTTTCAATAAAAATCTACAAGGTATTTTCTGACGAAATTTTAAACAGAGTTTCTACTAAGTATTATCTACTAATGAAAAATAATAACTTGAGAAGAAACCATACTGAAATCCTCTGAAGAATTGATCCAAAAGTGTTGCTTGAAAAGGGAATGGAAACTAACAGAGAATGAGAAGAACTAAGATGGAAAGTTGTGATTTTTTTCTAAGGCCAAGCACCCATATTTAAAGTGTTTCAAAATATCAAATGGGTGAACCCCATCCACTCAACGAGGGTGGGTCACAACTCAATTCAAAATTTTCTTTCTTTTTCTTATTTTTAAAAATCTAAATCCAAAATATCTCATAAATATCTTCAAAATATCTACTTTCAAGTTTATCCAAACATCAAGATTAGATTTTGTAAATTGAACATGTTTAGATAGAAATTTGACAAAATTTGATACCGCCATCACGTTGAGAACGTGAGAACAGCTAAGATGATAAATTAGATTTTCATTTCATTAACAAAAAATCCTCCATTTTTACAAAATTTACATTTCACCAAAAGTAAGCCGTTCAAGTTCTTTTAATATTTGAAACCCATATTCTAGTGTTTTAAAATATTAACTCAATATTCTAAAAATACCTAAAGTTTAGTTAAAACACAGATTGAATGTGATTCAAGTTTGTAATTTTTCGGATTACTGGGTATATGACAAATCGGGGCTTTTTGATAAAATGCGTCTAAGAATCGTATTCCGGGTAAACGTTAAAAAATTTCGAAAATACCACTGCGTAGAGTACTCAAATACATAGAGTGTGTGAAATTTTCAGTTTCCAAATTGGCCAATAGTGGTCTCATACACTTTGATCGTTTTAAAGACACTATTCATGATTTTTCAAATAAAACAAAGGACATTATGTAATGTCAAAAATGCCCTCTGAATTTCGTCAGGCTGGATCACTAAGCAAACGAGATCCGATTGGGTCATATTATACATTTTCGGGAAGCTCTCTCTGCACTCTAACATATTAATCGGTCACAAATCCGAGTTAACGGTTCTAAAATTTTATCATTTTTCTAATTAAGGGTTGTGTTATTACAATAGTTCTACGAGTATAAAGTAAAAAAAAGGCATTTTGACATGTCATGAATTTAATTTATAACCTTACAAACCAATAAAAATATGTCAGAATTTATCTAAGTACTAGACCACCAAAAACCAACTTTATTGGATTAATTAACGAATATTTTTTAAGGTTGAAGATTAAAAAATAATTTAAATTGATTGAATTTTGGAGTGCTTAAAAAACATAACTTGATTGATTAAATTGGAGTAATCTGTGATGGATCATGTATTGAAAGGGCCTACCAAATGAAATAGTAATAGGTCTAAGTGATTATTTCAATGCATTAAAATAACTGTAGATGCATCTATATAAATTGAAATGATCAGCCAAGTGTGTACACAATGAATGGGGGTGATAACAAGTCAATTTGAAAGATTTTTATATGAGCATACAACTCATTAAAAGTCACTTTAATTGTATTAATTAGTTTTATTTTTTAAGCTCTCTAAAATTTGATTATTTAAATTATTTTTAATATTAAAATTTTCTTACTTTAAATGATTAATTTGATTCTAATGAAAGTTCTTTTTTGATTAATTTGATTTTAATGAAAGTTTTTTTTTTTAATTTTGTTCGATACACTAAAAAGTGGCCTCTAAAGTTCAAACGCTCGCTCAAACTCTATTATTTTCATGTTTTCCCGCTACACCGCGCGCTTTGATTATTTGAAATTAAAATGGCACTCTTTTGTGCTGAAACAAGACAGTTGGAGAGTTGACAATGGCGCAGGCCGCCAGGCTGAACCTGCGAATGCAGAAGGAACTCAAGCTACTCTCCACTGATCCCCCTCCTGGCGTCTCTCTTCCTCTCCTTTCCGAAAGCCAAAGCGGCAGCAGCAGCAGCGACACCGTTTATTCCTTGTTGACTCTTGAAGCCCGTAAGTTTGTTCGCTCTCTCCTCTTTGTAGGATTGCTCTTTGATCATCCATGTCTCACAATTATAAGCCAATCTCTTCTGTTTGGTGCTTCTTGTTGCACCACAGGGATCCAAGGACCTGAAGGAACTGCTTATGAGAAAGGGGTTTTCAACATCAAGATTCAGATCCCTGAGAGGTTTTCTTTCTGATTTTATTTTATTTTTTTGTCCTTTGTTTCTTTATATGAAATTTTCACAAAATGACAGCATGCGCTTCAATGTCTTTGATTTCAGGTACCCTTTTCAGCCTCCTATTGTGACATTTGTGACGCCAATCTACCATCCCAACATCGACAATGGGGGTCGGATCTGCCTTGACATTCTCAACTTGCCACCGAAGGTGCTGTGTCAATTTTAGCATTTTTCTTGTATTGGGTATCTCAATTTTGTTTGTTTTGTATCTCTGCATGTGAATCCTGGTGAGACTTGATTTGTTTTGAATGATCTAGGCATGTCTAGATGTACACATGAAGCACATGTATGCACTTATTGCTAGTTTTTCCTCAAGTCTTTCGTGAGATAGATGGGTCAAATTTGTATGTTTCACCTGCTTTTGGGTGCAAAATACGAATGAACTGTAACTTCAGCATCAACATCATCACTCTCCTCATCAGAGCCACCTCCATCTATTTGGAGTTGGCCTTCTAAGTTCCATTTCTCCACCCTACTTTATCCAAAATTAATAGCCTCTGTTTCTCCATACTTCATGATATCCTTTTTCTCTACAAGCCATGTTTTTAAAGGCCTTCTTCTCTTTGAACCTTCTATGGCTGTATTGGATGAGGAGAACTTAAAGTAAGATGTTCTCTCGGGAATAAGAGAAATTAGGAAAATTTCTACCCAAAGTTTCCTCCATGTTGTAAAGCAAAGAATTTAATAATCTAGAGGAACCTAATCACGAGGCCACACGTTTTGTACCTTATTTTTTTATTTTTACTTTCCAAATTGTGTATTCTTAAGAAAAAAGAATCTGGTGAGATTGAAAGTTAATTTCATAGCTATCCGTGGAAAAAAAAATCAGCTTAAAAATCAAATTCAAATCACTTGATCTTAGCAGTTAAAATCACAAAACACCTTTTAGGAAAAAAGAGAGATTTTTGGTAAATTTCAACCATTATGATTAAGTGGCTAAAGTTTAAAATTTAGGATGGAATTTAATCCATTAATAGTTTATTAATTAAACTTTCAATCCCAACAGTATTTTTATTATAATTCAAAGATAAAAACATAGAAACATAACTGTGCAACCCAATTGACTAATTGCACCTACAACCATCTCCTCATTTACTAGAGAAGATGACGTTCTCTTGGTAGAGGAGCAGAATGTCGTCTTGTCTTGGAGGAGAAGTTTACATTTTTGTGGACCCCACTTTCTCTTGGAGACAACATCCATGCAAAAGAACTTGGATGTCTTTAGGAGATGTCTCCCCACTTCTTCACATCCAAACACAACCTACATCTAATACCTCAAATAGGGGTGGTATCCTTTCTTCTACGGACATGTCAAAACCAACATAAGTGACATTTCCTCATCCTTTCACCTATTGGTGCTACTTCTACGGTTTATCTAATTTGATCATTTTTATCTATTAGTGTAACTCCACATATCCAACTAAGCACATTTATTTCCATTACCATAACTTTATCTGTTTGCTTATTCTCCATTGTCCAATATTCCAGTCCATAGAGCATTATCAATCTAATGACCATTAAAGTACAACCTAAATGCCATACAGAAATCCCTACTTTACGACATTTCATTAATAGCTCTTAGCGATAACAACAATTTTCAATATCGTGATTCTCTCTTAATGTTCTGCAATGTTTTGAAACCCCACCCTCTCCTGTATTTGAACCCAATTCAATCCTGAATTTTAATAAATGCGGTTCATTTATTTCTAAAGCTTTTCAAAATTCATACCCTCAAAAGCCCTTAGTGACCTGCAGTTCAAAAGGGTTGTGATGGTTGACTCTCAATGACCCTCAAAAAGTTTAGATTTTATTATATTGGATTGTAGGATTACTTTGTTATTAATAATTATAATTATTGTAAACAAGACATTTTTATGAAAATATAATTACTTCTTTAATATTTTATGTGTTTTATGTTTGACATTTTATAGTTATTCACAAATTATTATACTTTTAGTTTATTTATTATTAATCAATTGATTGATTAGCTAATAGTATTATATAGGACATTATTAGTTGATTAATATTATACAGGACATTTCGTTAGCTAGCGTTTGATTGTAGGAAGGCATACCTCAAGTTTCTTCTTCATCTATTTTTATCCACTGTCTTTAGCTTTTCTTTGAATGTTTTTATGTTTATATTAAAAGATGACTCGGTACGGAGTTGAATCCCTAACTCCACCCCTGTACTTCCAAGTTAAATTGGAGTATGATTTGGGGAACTATGAGAGTTATACATCCAGATTTCTGATGGACAGGTTCTGGAATAGCTTATTTCCTTCTTTTCTTTTTATGTTTGCTTCTCACCTGATATGCATAGGAAGTTTCTTGTACTCTGTTTTCTTTGAGACCCAAATGGAGATTGTACATATACTCTAATTATTTTTGGTTGTAGGAGCATTTCATTTCATCTTTTGTTCGAAAGACCAATGACTCATTGAAATTTTGCAGGGGGCATGGCAACCTTCTCTAAATATTTCAACTGTACTCACAAGCATCGGGTTGTTGTTAAGCGAGCCCAACCCTGATGATGGCTTGATGTGTGATACTGTAAGTACATGTTTGCAATTGATGTTGGTTGAATAGGAGGTACCCTAATTTCTTATTTTGGCATATGTTTGGTGGATGTGCAGAGCAGGGAATACAAATACAATAGGCAAGCTTTTAATCAAAAGGCCCGATCTTGGACCGAGAAATTTGCTATCTGTGGGGCTCGTGATAATGGTAGTGGTTTGGTTCTACATAGCCAGAGCATGGTAATGATTAATGAGCATCTATGCTGTTTTATTTCTTAAGCAACTAATAACAAATTTGTGTGTAGTTCTCCAATTGACGAGATTCACAGGGGTGCAACTTAAACTTTAGAATTTACTTGAAACTAATTAATTTGATTTGAAATATAAACATATACTCTTCATTTTTTAAATCTTTATTTGATGATTTTTAAAATTAAATTTGTGCGATGATTATATTTTTAGCGGTAGAGACTTGTTTTTATGAATATTTTTTCACTTGAGATATACCAACATGATTTATAGACTCAATTATCTATTCAATTACATAGATGCAACCCAATTTAACTTGACTTTAATTGGTTGGTCTAAATTAAAAATGAGTTATAAGTGGGCTAGAATAGGGGTGAAATATGAATTGGGTCAAAAAGTAATAAGCCTTACTTAATATAAGTGGGTTAAGATTAGAATTTTAACTCCATCCATTAGCACAAGTTACTTTTAGGACTGGGTATCTATCCCAAAAGACTAGTCTATTAGGTGGAGTTGTAATACTTCGTCATAATATCAGAGTTTATTGATTGAGAATAAATCATACATTCATTTATCATTAATTTAATGTTTGACATTCTTGAACAACATAACTACATGATCTGGATTGATTAATGTTTGAAACATGGTTTAATCTTAATGCGAAAATCATAAACATCATAATAATAAGACATCACCTGGATCCATTGATGAATAAGAGTGAGTTTTGATCTTCCCTTTGATATACCATGATTTTTGAAGTCCAAAAACAAGAGAAAATAGACACTTTTGAGTTTCTATCTTGTTTGAGGACTCCTAAGACAATTAGAACTTTCCTTTTTTAATTTCCATCAAAATATGAAACTAACCTCCTTTAGAACTTTTCTAAAATAGACTTTTATTTAAACATAGTTTTCTTAATTTAAGATCTTCTATATGGAGTCTCAAATTTAATGTGGGTCATGTTTAGTCTTAAATTCTCTCATTTGGCCCATATTTGTACTTCATGGGATTTAAAACATGTATAACATAAGGTGTACACATAAATTGTATTTAACAACATATTACAGTCAATATCATAATGCTAATACTAAACAAATAACAAGTGTGAGCAATGACGGTTGCACATTATTTTATCCCGACATAGTCATTTTCATCACTACAACATAAGTGACCTACTTAGCATAACTTTAAAATGAGAGATTTTTATAATGGTCCACATAAGTGTTATAACATAATGACTATTCCTATTAGTGTCAAAATAAATACACATAATGTATATCTATAACAATAATAAACATGAACAATAAACAGAAACACATATTTGAGTACTTAAATGTCAAATAGTGCACATTTATTCATAATGTAGTCTAAAAATACATAATTACATTATAATAGATTATGTTTAAAACCCATTCTATTGACATGTTCTTTAAAGGTCTTTATAGGTAATCCCTTCGTCAACGGATCTGTCACCATAAGTAAAGTACTAATGTGTTCAATAGACACCGTCTGTTTCTAAACTTCGTATTTTACGACAAGTACTTCAATTTCACGTGTTTTGATCCATTTGAATAGTTGTCGTTCTTAGAGAATAATACTGCTGCAGAATTACCACAGTAAATTCTCAGCGGCTTGACAATGCTATCGACAATTTCAAGTCCTGATAGAAAGTTTTACAGCCACATTTATTGAATAATGACCTCATAACACACCACAAATTCTGCTTCCATGGTTGATGTTGTAGTGATAGACTGTTTGGTGCTTTTTCATGATATTGCTCCGCCGGCTATAAGGAACAAATAGCCAAACGTTGACTTTTTGCTATCAATGCAACTACTAAAATCTGAATCTGAGTAGCCAATGATCTCGAGATAATCAGACCTCTTAAATGTGAGCATAAAGTCTTTAATACCTTGTAAATACCTCATTATTTTTTTTAAAGTTTTCCAGTGATCTATTCCAGGGTTACTTTGGTATCTCCTTAGGATACTCACAACAAAACTAATTTTGGGTCTGGTGCAGGTCTGAGCATACATCAGGCTACCTACAACTAGGGCATAAGGGATTTCCTCCATTTGTTTCCTCTTAAGTTCATTATGCGGATATTTATTTAAACTATATTTATCTCCTTTCTGAATAGGGACTTTTTGATAGGAACAATTTTGTATACTGAATCTCTCTAAAATTCTTTTTATGTAGCTTTTCTGAGACAACCTTAATATACCACATATTCTGTCACGAAATATTTCTAATCCAATCATGTAATCTGCTTCTCCCATATATTTAATTTCAAAATTATTGGGAGAAACTTCTTGGTTTCAAACATCATACCAAGATCATTAGTGACAAACAAAATATCAACATATAATATTAGAAAGAGAAACTTATTCTCACTGACCATCATGTATATACACCGAGCAACGGTGTTTTCCTTAAAATCGAAGGAGCTAATTGTATCATTGAACTTAAGGTACCATTGCCTAGAGGCTTGTTTAAGGCTATAAATTGATTTCTATAATTTGCATGCCATATATTCCTTACTCTATGGAGAATCATTTAGGTTGTTCCATATACACATCCTCATCTAAACTACTATTTAAAATGCAGTTTTAACATTCATTTGGTAAAGCTTCAAATGATAATGAGCCACCAAAGCCATAATGATTTTAAAAGATTATTTTCTGGATACAGGAGAGAATGTCTCTTTAAAATCAATGCCATCTTTCTGAGTAAACCCTTTGACCACAAGTCTTATTTTATATTGTTCGATATTGCCCTTCGAGTCTCATTTGATCTTAAAGACCCATTTACATCCAACTTTCTTATATCCTTAAGGCAATTCTACTCTCAGATTTCATTATGGTCTATGGATTGTAGATCGTCTTTTATGACATCTAACCATTTACTAGAATCATTAGATTCTATGGCTTTTTCATAAGTGACTGGATCTTTAATAACTCTTAAATCATAATCCGATTATTGTAGATATACCACATAGTAATCAGAAATAGTAGATCTCCTTTATCTTTCGGCCCTTCTTAATATTATTTCTTGCGGTTGTTCCACAATCGATTCATTATTGGTGATGGTTTCATCATAGATTGTTTCATCATTCAGGTGTTCTTCATCAAGTTGTTTAGTGACATTATGAACAATTATTTTTGAAGTCATGAGTATAGGGACTTGTACCCTCACTTCTTGTACACCAACGTTTCTCATTATGTCACACCCACTAACCTCACTATTCTTAATAAATTTTACATTACGGGTCTCTACGATTCTTATACTATGGTTCAGACAATAGAACTTGTACCCTTTAGATTTCTCAGGGTAATCTATGAAGTAACCACTGATTGTTAGTTTATCAAGTTTTTTTTCTTTCAAGTAGGTTATAAATTCTTGCTTCTACATGACATCCCCATACATGCAGATGTCTCAAACTGAGTTTCCTTCCCGTCCACAGTTCAAAAGGAGTCTTAGGAACTGACTTATTAGAAACCTGATTAAGCAAGTACATTGCGGTTCTTAATGCATACATCCATAACATAATGGGTACAATGCTATTACATAATATACTCCTAACCATGTCCATAAGTGTACGGTTACGCCTTTCAGCAACACTATTTTGTTGAAGCCTACTAGACATTGTTTATTGTGCAATTATACTGCGACTTTCTAATAGTCTAGCAAAAGGCCCTTGGTGTTGACTCGTTTTATCATACTTACCAAAATATTCACCACCTCTATCTGACCTTATGACTTTCACCTTTGTATCTAGTTGTTGCTCTTTTCTCTCTATTCACAAACTCAATCAACAAGATTGTTTGTATTGGATATCCAAGTATAAGCTCAAGAGAGAGTGATCCTTTCATTGGCCCTTGTGTAAGCTCAATGGTAATGATAAGGGTCTCAACGGTTTTCTAAAGGATGATCAACTGGTTGTACAAAGATTGGTATTTATAAATAAGATAACCAGTTTTTCGGGACAGTCCATTGCTGACAGGTCGGGTGCACCGATGGGTCGGTGACTTAAAATATTACCGTTCAACTACCCGACCGTTGAGTATTAAATGCACTTTCAACGACATAATTTATATTTGACCGATAGGTTCGTGTTACCGATGGGTCGACAGTTATGGCACCGAGAGGTCGATCTATACGAGAGGCTCGGTCTCGAGCAACACCATGCTGACAGAGTTTCAAGCCCAGAAACTAGTCTTACCCAAAACGATATGTCGCCCTTTATCGAGATGTTGGTCTTGGTACTTTCGACTGGTCTGTATTACCGATATGTCTGTTTTCTCGAGAGTCCATACGAGTTCTAAGTTCCAGAACTCATAAGTATTTATCGAAGAGTCGTTGACCACGAGGGGTCATTTCATCCTTTTATTGAGGGGTCGGTGCATACGAGACTCTCGATTAGAGGCACACCCATAATGACAATTCTTATGATCCAGAACCTCTGTCAATCTGGTCGACCAATCTTTAACCACGGTGGGTCGATCCTGTCTCCACCGAGGGGTCAGTGAGACCAAATTTTCGAGCTGATAGTGAACTTAATTCATATTTCCAAGTTCGTTTCAAATTCAATGTTAAGCTTCCTCTATAGGCACCCTTTGTTCAACTAAGCCTAGGCATGGTCCTCCTAAGGTGTGGGTACCATCTAAAGTCATCTATGGCTAACAAACATGTTGTGATTGCCATATACGATGAGCTTTGAACCTGGTGGAGTTGATCTTCTTTTTTGATCACATTGAGTCTTCAAGCTTCTCGCAAGTGCTTTTTCCCGAGTCATGGAATTGACAAAACTTAGGGATTGCAAGTCGGGGCACTAACAAAGACAATCAAATAAATCTAAGTGGTGGCCAGTGTCGAGGAAAAAATGGTAAGTCCTGATGGCTTTTACTGACACCTTTTGTCGATTTTTCATGTAAATGTAGGCTTTAGTTGAGTCGATGGTCTGGGTCGTAAGTTATAACTGCATCGTATTAGAAACATAAGTTGTAGCCCCAGAATCAAGCCACCAACTATTAGAGGATACTTCAGTTAGATTAGATTTGAAACATACAGAAATGGAATGATTACCTTTTGTAACGCTCTGTCCCGTTACGAGCGCGTTATCTCCAAAAAGTTTCTAAACATAACTAAGGAACATATGTCGTGCAATTTTTTTTTGAAACAGGGTAACTATCTCCCGCTCAATAATCTGATAAAGGCCAAAACCAACATAATAATTAACATAACAAACAACCACCGACCGTTCAATATAGTTTTACAATCATCCAAACAAAACATGTGATAATGAGTCCATATAAATAAGTCTCCCAAAACTAGAGTATAAACATAATATGGGATATTTAACTATTGTTATTCCTCCTCCATGTACCTTCTCAAGGGGCCTTCCTGTCGCCTTCGCAATCGGGGTACGTAAAAGGTAAGGGGTGAGCTAACCAACCCAGTGGAGGGAATAATCATATCACATGTCAGCGACAACATATTTCACATGTATGAGGAATAATGGACAACGTAATAAAATGAATGTTTACGTACAAGATTCCACTATACAACTATTCAGTGATTCTACCGACTAATCCGAAACATCATCCTCATAACTCGCAACTATCGTCCTCCAACTCCGGTCACCTTATCAATACAAATGGGAGACCTCATAATACACAACTGCCTCAACTGCCAGAATGCAACGGGGAAACCCGCATGTCCTTATGGGGGTCTCGATCGCCGGAGCATAACGTGGAAGACAATCTCAACGACCCCTCGTGGTCAACGACTCGTCAATGTAAAACTTGTGAATTTTGAACTTTGAACACAAGTGGACTCTCGAAGAACAGACTCATCGGTGGTTCAAGATTGATCGAGAGTACCAGGACCCTTCGGTAAAGGGCGACATGTCGTTCTGGGCAGAACAAGTTTCTGGACGTGAAACTCTGTCTGCATATTATTGCCCCAGATCGAGACACTCGTATGGACTGGCCTCTCGGTGTCATGACTATTGGCCCATCGGGGACATCGACCTGTTGACCGGGAAGTAATTATATCGTTGAGAGTGCATTTAATGTGCAACGGTCTGGTGGTTGAACGGTAATAAATATGAACACCGACTTGTCGGTACTGGACAGTTTGAAAAACCGTTAAGACTCCTCTTAAATATAAGTGTTGTGTGATCATTTTATTATCTTCCTTTAACTGAGAAGAGTCACACACTATAAGAAACGATCAACTCTCTTGTGCTTACACCTGAGAATCATAAACAACCAATCTATTGATTGAGTTTGAAAGAGAAAGAGGAGAAAAAATAAGATATAAACTAGGAAAGCTTTGGTAAAACCAATTTCCTTGTCACCCTGGAATTGTGATTGCTATACAACGGCTATAAGGAGGAGCGTCGACACACATTGGGTGGATCTTTGAGAATCACACATCTTCGTGAAAGAGCTTTAAGGCATGTGCTTTTTTGTTTAAATTTTTGTTTTAAAAACCTTTGCTCCGAAAGTGGATTAAAGAGGAGGCTTCGAAATCACTATAAAAAACTCTAGAGCGTCGTCTCTGGCACAATGGTGGGTGGAATTCCCAACCAATTGAGTGAGGTTGAATTTCTACTCTTTATGAGGGTCTAAGTCTCCATCCCCAGTTAGTGAATTTGAGGATAACTCAAGGTTGAGCGAGTTCTAACAGTGGATGTAGGTTGGCGAACTGAACCAATATATATCTTATGTCCTTTCTTTTTCTCTTATAAGGTTAATCAAAGATTGGATATATGTTTTTTAGGTATAACCACAAGAGAGATGATCGTTCCTTAGAGTGTATGATTTTTCTCAGTTCATGGAAGATGATTAAATGATCACACAACACTCATATTTATAGAGGAGACTTAACAGTTTTTCAAACTGTCCAGCACTGATAGGTCGGTGGCACTGATGGGTCGGTGTTCGTATTTGTTACAGTTCAACAACTCGACCGTTGCTCATTAAATGCACTCCTAATGGTATAATTCGTTCCCGGTCGATATGTCGGTGTCGTCGATGGGTCGACAGTCATGGCACCGAGATGTCGGTCCATACAAGAGGCTCGGTCTGGGGCAACACCATGCTGAAAGAGTTTCAAGTCCAGAGACTAGTTTTACCTATACTAACCTGTCGCCCTTTACCGAGGGGTCGGTTCTGGTCCTCTCGATCGGTCTTGAACCACCGATATGTTTGTTTCCTCGAGAGCCCATTTGAGTTCAGAGTCCAGGACTCTCAAGTTTATTTATCGACGAGTCATTGACCACGAGGGGTTGTTGAGTTCTTCACCTAGGGGTTGGTGCATACGAGACTCTCGATCAGAGACATACCCAGAATGATAGTTCTATGTTCCAGAACTTCTGTCAATCTGGCCGACCAGTCCTTGACCACGATGGGTCGATCCTGTCTCCACCTAGGGGTCGGTGAGAATGGTTGGTCGAGCTGACAGTGAACTTAATTCATATTTCCAAGTTCACTTCTAATTCACTGTGAAGTTTCCTCTCTAGGCTTTGTTATGTCTATTACCAACATATGTAACTAGGCCTAGGGATGGTCCTCTCTAAGATGTGGGTTCCACTTAAAGTCATCTATGGCCATAATACCGTTTTGTGATTGCCATAACGATGAGCTTTGAACCTGGTGGAGCATGTCCTTCACTCTTGATCATCTTGAGTCTTCAAGCTTTTAGCAAATGTTTCTTTCCGTGTCATGAATTTGACAAACATAAGTGACGTAGGACAAGACAAAAGGTGACCCTAAATGCCTGAATGCGATTTATGCAGTAATAAGAAACTAAATGAGGCTAAAATTAAAATTAATAATACCAATTAGAATAATAAAATCTACCACAAATAATTAATAAAATTCAGAAGATTCAATGTAAGTAATAAAATCACAATCCAATTTAAGTTATAGCTCAAAATAGAAGGCCTTTCAGAACAAAGGGGCTTATTAGATCTTACACGCGCTTAGAACCACATCAAATTAGGACTGAAATCGAGTTTAAATGGGTTAAAGGGACTAATGGCAATTTTAAAGGGACTAATGGCAATTTGGTAATTAAAGAAAAGAAAAATTAAAAGCCACATGAGTTTTAAGTGAAATGGGTTACTCCTGGGACTTAAGGCTTTTATTAAAATAAAAGGGTATGGGAATAGAAAGACTGGGATGGAGCGGAAGACATGAGAAGGAAGGGGTTTTGCTGTGGCGGCGAGATGGAAGGCTTGGGAAAGGGGCAGCAAGGGCTGTTTGGGTTACGACAGCAAAATCTGGGGACTCTGAAGGGAGACAGAAGCAATAGGGAAGAGATATGGGACTGGCGACAAGGTGAGAGGGGTTTAGGACAAGGGGCGAAGGTCTAGAATGGGTTTTAGAGGTGGTGGCGACAATCTAGGAAGAGCTTAGAGTTCACAGCAACAACGTATGGGTGTTTGGGGCAAGGAAAAGAAAGAAGAAAGAGATAGGAAGAGAAGAGGAAGAAGAAGAAGAGAGAAGAGAGGAAGAGAGAAGACAAGATCGTACCAGGAAGGAGGGCTTCTCGCCAAAAGCTTCTTGCCGGGGGTCAAGGATTTGCAAAATCTCCAAAGAGTTTATTTTATTCATTCATCGGTAAGTTTGCCCCAAAGGACTACAAGCTTAAATAAGGATTTACATTGCTTAAAATAAAATAAACAGAATTTACCAAAATACCCTTACTTAAAACAAACTAAAACAAAAATAACAAATAAGAAAAACAGCAGAATGGCAGAATGGCACTGCATCAATAAGGACTCAGCAAAGTCGGGACACTAACAATGTGCAACTTATTCTACTTATAATTGATAAAATATTATGTATCCGATGGTTGCTTCTCGGTTTGCACTTGCGCTTTAGATCTATTTTGTGGTCGCTTAGCTTCTATTAATTAAATTTAACTTTTTTATAATAGCTAATAAATATTAAAGTTAACATCAACTACTTGATAGTAATATTTAATGAGAAACTCTAATTATTATAATTGTACTTATGCATGTATATAATGCATAATTTATAATGTCTTTGGAAGCTTAATTGTTAATATTTTTTATGCTTTAATGAGTGACATTATATTTTTCTTGACATTGATGCAATAAGGATAAAAATCAATGAATCTACACATATTTAAAGTATTTAAAAATGTATCTTACAACATTAATCTCATGCCTAAATATGCACTTTGCATCTTACACTCTGAGACCCCTTGACATCTTGATTGCTCCTTATACTTTGCCTTCTATGATAATTAGGAAAGGATACATAAGAGGAAAACCAACGATTGCTCTAATAGAAAGAAAACCAAGAAATGTCATTAAAGATGGCTAGGGGTTGGCACAGTTACTGTAAAAAAGCATAGTAATCAAGGCATAAGGCGCAGTTAAGGCACAATTGCATTCTGTAGCCTAAGGATGCAAAGTTAACACTTGGATGGTTTACAAATGTCTGTTTTTGTCCATTACTTCATGTTTTTATCACAATTTTGCTAACAAAATATCATTTATTCTTTTAAAACTCAAAATGAATGGTCAATTCTCAATGGGGCTTTCAAACATATTAATTTTTATTATATATAAGGCAAGTAAATTACATACTCATAGGAATATCTAATTGAGTATTGCCACCTAAAAAAGTTTTAATTAGGATATCTAATAATTGTTATATAAAAACAAAAATACTTATTACAATTTTTTTTCCTTAAAAATTGGATTGTGATCCGCTTCAGAGCCACAAGGTGCAAAATGGGATTGGAGCTAACGTGCATCTAAGACGTGCCTTTGGTTACATGTAAAATTAGCAAGGGGTTATTAAGATATGAGGTATGCCTCATGAGAGTCTGGATACTCCAGAAGTTTCACTTCCATAGAGCAGTGAAAATCATCCAATCCCTTGGTGACACTTCAGCTTGTGTCAGATGCAATGGAAACAAGCATCTGATACTGGCTGAGATGTCACTTGGGAATTGGGTGATTTTCACTGCTCTATAGAAAAGTGAACTTTTAGAGGATCCACATTCGCAACATGATGATAAGATAAAATATCGCTTATCTAGTAAAAATCAGTCTGTCATGTGCTAGACAACCCTAACACTAGAGGCACAGATCTACCTCAAGTCAAATATTCTAAATTGTGGGCTTAATTGGATCGATCATGACCCAAAGTTACCACCACCAAGTGATTCTAATTATTGAGTGGTGACCATGTTTGATAGCCATCAAATGGGGTATAAATTGGGGTACATGTTCGTGTTTCCATGTGAATTGTTATACTTTACCATGATATCATCTCTCTCTCTCACATCAATTACTTGTTCAAGGAAATCAGGATTTACAATTTTTCTTTATCATGCTTGCTCAGAATGAAGTAAAGAAAGCAGGGCCTGCTTTAAAAAATGCTGTCGATTGTGAGGGTAGTCGAAAGAAACTGCGCACTGTTGGTTCAAAGTTGTCACTGGATTCTTACGTACCATCGGAAAGGAGGAACAATGATAATAAGGAGAACATCACTCCAACTGATAACAAAGAGAATGGTGTCTGGGTTTGTCAATTATCGCTCTTAAACTCCCAACCTTTAAAGGATTCGGTAAAGTCATCACTTTTATCTCTGGCATCTAACTGCGATGAACAAAAGTCGTGTAAAAATGACAGTGGACAAGCTGTGAATGCCTGCCTCAAGCGAACGGAAGCAGTTTCAGATATCCCCACGGTTATAGTGTCTGATAGTGAAGAAAGCGATGAAGAAAACGAACAATCCACAAGGCCAAAGTTGTCTCTGGTAAGAAAACGCCAAGGGAAATGGAGAACTAAGGCATGCAACTGAAGTGCTCTCTCACAATATTGAGTACTCACTTGCTATAGAAGCTACTAGTTCAAATTGTGAAGATGTTTAGTCATTACATGTACTAATAGAAGCTACTAGTTCAAATTGTGAAGATGTTTAGTCATTACATGTTTAGTACAGTGATCAGTTATCTGTTTCAAAATTCATGATTGGGTTGATTGTTGCACTCTCAGCTTTGATCAAATTCTAACCAATGCAATTTTCTCGCTGAAGCACAACGGATCGAAAATGTCACAGGCCTCTAAATTACCCTTGGATTTGACTCTATTTTTCACTCAATTAAGCCTTGTATGCTAGTGTAACCTATCAGCCACACACAAAAGTTTGAAAATTTGAAATTCAAACTCTCGAACTAAAAAAAAGTCAGTAAAATCTATTGACATGTTTAACAATACTATTATATTATTAATATAAAAATATGATCTTTTAACAATATACATTTTAATCATAAAAAAATAAATTATTCAAAAAAATCTTTATTATAAATATCATTTATTCTTTTAAAACTCAAAATGAATGGTCAATTCTCAATGGGGCTCTCAAACATATTAATTTTTATTATATATAAGGCAAGTAAATTATTTACTAATTGGAATATCTAATTGAGTATTACTAGCTAAAAAATGTTTTAATTAAGACATCTAATAATTGTTATATAAAAACAAAAGTATTTATTACAATTTTCTTTTCTTAAAAATTGGATTGTGATCCGCTTCAGAGCCGGACAAGGTGCGAAATGGGATTGGAGCTAAGATGCATCTAAGACGTGCCTTTGGTTACATGTAAAACTAGAAAGGGGTTATTAAGATATGAGGTATGCCTCATGAGAGTCCAGATACTCCAGAAGTTTCACTTCCATAGAGCGTGAAAATCATCCAATCCCTTCGTGACACTTCAGCTTGTATCAGATGCAATGAAAAGGCCTCTAAATTACTCTTGGATTTGACTCTATTTTTCACCCAATTATGCCTTGTACGAGCCAGACACAAAAGTTTGAAAATCTGAAATCCAGAACACTCAAACTCAAAAAAGTCAGTATTGATTGTTTATATTATTTATGATATAAAAATATGATCTTTTAAAATATACATTTAATATAAATATTATTATTATTTTATTTATTATAAATTTATCTAAGTTTTTATTTTTTATTTTTTATTTTTTTTTTTTTTCTAATACCTAATTATAGAAGAGGATGGAAAAAGGCATAAAAGACAATCCCTGATTAGAGAAGAGAAAATAAACTCTTAATTAATAGTTAATATAAAAGGGATCTTTAACTTAACCTAACTCTATCCGTTTGTGATTGTATCCCCAAAGTCCCGCTTCTCTTTTGCATCCGTAAGTCCAAACCCTAACGCCGCCGCACTTCATCTTGTAAGAGAGAAAAAATGAGAAGAAGGGAGAACTAGAGAAGAGGAACCCATTAGCAAAGAAGAGGTTCTGAGTCTCCAATCGTTGGCTGGAAGGAGAAGACACTTCTTCTGATCGTTCAATGGAGATTTTATTAAAGGGTACCCAAAATTTGGGGTTGTTGAGAGAGTGGATGGCAGTTAAAGGAAGTGAGGGAGGGTTAGGATTTCTCAAAGAGGAGAAGAAGAGAACGAGAGAGAGTACGGACGAGAGAAGGATTGTCAAAGGAGGCCTAAAGAGAGAGGGTAAAAACGAGAGGGGACCGAAAGTAAGAGGGTAAAAACGAGAGGGGACTGGGGCCCTAAGGTGGTGGCCTTAGTCACCTTACCCTTCAGCCCGCCCTGATTGTAACGCTCTGCTCTCTTTCACTCGCCACAAATCAGAGTATATATATATTTTTAATTAGTGAAAGAGAGCGGAAATGTAACGACGTGAGTTTATTCCGAGTTTTCAAAATCTGACCTTTAACTGACCATCTTTACGTGTGTGTGGACCAAAACCACTTAAACATTTCACACACTTTTCTTAATACTTGCAGAATTATTTATATGAATAATATACTATTCATATACATGACATTATAAGGCAAGGAAACCCAATCACCATATACTTAACCGAAACTTAAATATCATTAAACCATATCAAAATAAATCTAAGTTATTACAGTCCAAAACATCAGTCTTCCCAATACATCATAAACATCAAAATTAAATAAATTAACTTCATTCATTCCAAGCTCCTACGCTTGGCTTTCTTTATGTCTCATGACCGTTTCCTTGTGATTCCCTGTTCCATCATCTATAGGGTAGAAGTAGGGCATCAGTCAACATGCCCAGTAGGAATTCCAAGTAGGGTTATGGTACACATAGGATCCATATAAAATCAAGAATAAAAATATCACATCATAATTGTGAAACATCTCATAAGTAGTCAAAATAATGCATGATGTCCATATGATAATTATGCTTACTCATGTGTCATGTCATGGGTGTCAATGCCAAATGATCACTCACCAAGTCTCCATATCCAATTACATCATATATAAATAGTTTCCTTGATACATCACAATATCAAGGTGTTCTCTTGGCCAATTACGTCGCAGTGTTTTGTGACGGCACCACCAGGTCACTGTATACCTCCCCACATATGTTAATTAGAATTACCGATGGAGTGTGAACTCCTCCCTCTGCGCAGGGTTTCGGGACTATCTACCCAGGAGCTTTTTGGCCTAAATTAGACCGTACCCATTTCTAGCAATCCCGGACAAGGCCAAAATATCAATAATTCACGTAACTTCATACAAGTTAGTTTCAAGCCCAAATCATGTCCGGACTGCTCATAACTTGACTTGCTGATCCCTTATATTCCCTCCCATACCATGCATGAGATAATGAATGCAAGAATGCCATTTCATATCAAATTACATAATATTATTGAAATTCAGTTCATGAACATATATCATTTGTTAAATCAAAGTAGAACATCATATTTGGAAATAAAGACCAGTGTCATATATATAATCCATAGTGCCTCAATAAGGTAGGAATCCTACCAACGTCCAGTATACTATCCTTGTTGTCTTGTGAAGGTAACGTTAACGATCACGTCGGAACGAATCACAAACCTTGTTGCGAATCTCTTTACCTTATTAAATTCAATCATATATACTAATTTGATTTTCCATTTTAATTTCATCATCCTTTACATCTTTCCAGATAGACAGAGGCATTTGGAAAAATCATTTAAAAATCAAACTTTTCAATTCAGTTGATTGAATCATGCCCAATTACTATTCTCTGCCTTACCCGTAGACTTTCAGTCGACTAAATACAATATTCAGTCGGCTGAAACACAACTAAGTACTGTATATATTTGACCTTTAACCCTTCAATCGACTGAATCATAGATTCAGTCGGTTGACTTTGGGTCAAATCCTCTTTGTTCTCAGTCAACACACTTTCAGTCGATTGAATCACAGATTCAATCGGCTGACTTTGGATCAGATCATTTGTGTGTTTGGTCAGTATGCATTCAGTCGACTGAATCAAAGATTTAGTCAGCTGAATTATCAACCAACCCTTTACGTGTTCGATAAGTATACTTTCAGTTGACTGCATCATAAGATTCAGTCGGCTGAAACACACCAGATACTTACTTGTTTGGTACGTCTATGTTTAGTTGGTTGAATCCGATATACAGTCGGTTGAAACACCCTGGTATCCCTTATGTTGCTTGGCCATCACGCTTCCAGATGACTGAATCATAAGATTTAGTCGGCCAAAACACCTAGAATACACTTGGTGCTCAGCCAGCCTCCTTTTAGTCGATTGAATCCCAGGATTCAGTTGACTGACTTTTTGTCAGTCTTCTCTGTTTGCATGCCTTGTTAGGCCCTTCTCCATGAAATCCATCCCTATTCAAATCTAAACATGGATTTCATATTCAACCCTTCGTTTACTAAGTTTATTTAACCCATTAGTCAAGGTTAGAGTCTTTTTCATAATCCCTTCATTCATAGCATGAATTCGGTTTTAATCTTATTTTGTTCCAACCCATAACCATTCCTTTGAATGGATTTCCAACTCCATGGCCTTATAACCATTTGGCCATCCATTTCAACCAGCCATGGAACCCATGGGTTCAGCCACACCATGGCCAAACCTATGGTTTTGTAATACCCTAGATTTTTCATTATATCAATATTTACGGAAATGCCATTGAAATTATGAATTGAAAGGATATGATCGTGGATGAGTAAATAGTGGGGCCCATTGTTCAAATAAGACCCAATGTACATGTTATAAGGTTAAATTAAATTAAATGTGTAATGTACATTTATTTGAGTCAAAGTGATTAATTGGGTCAAAGGACCCAAATGGGACCCAATGGGTCGTGGTTGACATGTTTGACCATTAGGTGAGCTCAAAGCTTAATTGGGTTAAGTTTAATTAAATGTTTGAGTTTGGATTGAATTGAAGTAAATGGTGGAGTTTAGATGAGCTGAATTTATTGGTTAAGTTGAACTAAATGAATGAGTTGAGTTGAGTGAGTTAAATAAATGAGTTGGATGAAATATTTATTTCAAATGAGTGAGGTGTGAAGAGGAAAGGTGTTGTGGGTGGTTTCAAATTCAAAACTACCCTACACGTTGGTTGCATGGGGGTGGGGGGTGGGGTGGTGGTATGGTGTGGTTTACCTCATGCATGAAACTCCAAGATAGATAGGTGATAAATGGAAGGTGGCGTTTTTGTGGAGTTACAAAATGGGTTCACACTTGGAGGGGGGGAGTTTCATCTCAATGATGAAACTCTCACATGGGGCTTTGATGAGGATCAAAGGGAGCTGAATGGTTTGGTGGTCAAAGACAATACAAAACCGTTGGTTGGTGGGAGTTTCATCTCATGGATGAAACCCCCACAAGGGTAAGTAAATGAGGAATGGCGGTTATAGGTTTCAAATTCATACACGCCGTTGGGGCACATGAGAGTTGCACATCTTGGATGAAACTTCAAGATGGAAGATGAATAAAACTTGTGGAGGTTACACAAGATATTGCCTTAGAGCCGTTGGAGCCTTGGGAGTTTCATCTCAAGGATGAAACCCCCAAGGGAAGCATTAAGGGAAAGGTTAAGGTGATGGGAGTTACACAAGGGTTTAATAAAAAACCATCACCTTGGCCGACCACCACATTTGAAACAAAAGACTTGAATCTCCATCTCTCTCTCCCCTTGGACAGTTTTCATCTCACAAGACAAAGATTATTGGTTGATTGTATCTCATACCAATCAGTCCTTGGCTGATCCTTTCACCAAGACAAAATTCAGCAAAGGGGTTTTGGCATCAAGGTTATCACTCACATCCAAGGACAAGTTCCTATCTCTCTCCCTCTCTCAAATCAATACTTTGGCTGATCAACTTCAAGGAGTTTCCAGCAAGATTAGGCTTGGCTAAAAGACAAGGAAGGAAAGAGGAAGGCTAAGGATCTAAGAAGAGCAAAAGGAACGGAAGAACAAGCAAAGATCAAATCGGTGGAGTCGTGGAAACGGTAGGTGTTCTATAATTTTTATTTAGTAAGATAACCAAAGAAACATGATCAATCCATTGTATGTCCAAATCTTAAAAAGGGATGTACAAAAACCATTGAGTATGAAAAGGAGGTGATTAGGTTTGGCTATGATGAATGGTCAAACCCATCAAAGGGTATGATCAAGGCTATGAAGTCTAAATGAAGAGGTAAAGGAACCATAGGGTTCGGCCATGAGTATGGCCGAACCCCCATGGAAGAAAATGAATGGATAATGATGTGTAAAAAGGATAAGAAATGGATCATAGGGTTCGGCCACTTGGGATGGCCGAACCCCATGAAAAGACTTGGTGAATTTTAGGGTTTTTAAGGGATAAAATCCATATTATGTTTTGAAGGTTTAAATGATTTTTAATGGAGATAAGGTTACTGTTTTGGATCGGCAATTGCATGGTTGAACTATGTTGTTATCATGGCTAAGTTGCTGATCATAAACCATGGATAAATGATGGAATAATTGAATTAAGAGAACCATAGGGTTCGGCCATGTGTATGGCCGAACCCCATGGACTGTTTTTATGGTTTAGTTAGAGAAAGAACATGGATGGAAATTATGGATTATGATATGCTTTTGATTTGAGAATCACATATGTTAATCTATGGACTTAGTATAAGAAATTAATCAGCCATCAAAGATGATGGAAAGAGGGACAAAAATCAGTTTGGTGAGGTTTGGCCATGTAGTATGGCCGAACCCCACTAAAGGGTCATTTGGTGGACTTAGTGCTAATATATAATGTAATTGGAGATCGGTTAATGAAAGATTTAAAGGATCAAAAGTTAAGTGGTGAGGTTCGGCCATGTGTATGGCCGAACCCCACTAAGGTGGTTTGGATATGGACTTTGGTTTTTAAGAAAAATTAAACAAAGGTTAGTATAATGACATTATTGTAAATATGGATGAAATGATCAAAGTGGTAAGGTTCGGCCATGTTGTATGGCCGAACCCTACCAAGGTTCATTTGGAAGATTAAGTTATTTAAATGATGTGTTTGGGCCTAAGAATACAAAGAAGGGATTAAAACAAAATTAAGTGAGGTTCGGCCATACACAAAGTTACATTTGGTGGATTTGGGGTTTGTTTATAAGTAAATTATATGATTTTGGTTAAATAAAAACCAAAAGTTAAGTGGGTGAGGTTCGGCCATGGGGTATGGCCGAACCCCACAAAATGGACTTTGGGACTTAGTCTAAGTTTGAAGTGATATGGACATATGTTTGACTTGCTGCCATGTAAATAGTAACGAGACTCTTTGAACGATATTCAAGTCGTGAACGGGTGACGGTTCTAAAGAGCGGTCAATCTAAGTGAACTTTGAGTAGGTTTCCTACCTTTTTGTAACCACACATATATGTGATGTTTTATCTTAGTTTTGATGAGTTATGTGCTAAGTTATCATGTTTTAAAGTAGTTTTGTATGGTAATATATATTTACAAATGGCATGACATCATGGACATCTCATGCATGGCATGGGGTGGTGATTATGGAAACCGGAGGCCACACTCCGTCGAGACGTCCGAAAGACCACTGTGGGGTACCTTGATGATGAGAATCCCATCAGGAGGAATCCGGAGGCCACACTCCGTCGGGGCGTCCGGAAGACCACTGTGGGGTACCTTGACGATGAGAATCCCTTTAAGAGGAGGCTATGTATATTTGTGATGGGTGGGACTCATTACATGAGCATAACATACATAGCATTGTTTTTATGAGGTTTTGATGAACATGTATTATTATATTATTTGCATGTTTTTATACTAAACTTGTGGTAGCCCTATTTGGAAACACCTACTGGGCGCATTGATCTAACGCCCTATCTCTATCCTTAGTGGATGACACAGGAAAAGGGAAGAACGTGGAATTTGAAGGAAACCAAGCATAGGAGCTTGGGCTTGAATGGACTTTGAATTATGGGCATTTTATTTAAGTTTATTTGGACAATGTAATTTGATAGTTAGTTGTTGTTGGCATGTAATAATGTAGGTAACTATTTGCTATGGTTTGGTAGGATTTGGATGGTTTAGAATGAATGCTTACTTTAAGGTTATTTTGGTAATTTTGGATGATTATGTACTTGTTATCTAAAATTGGAAAATGGAGTAGTCTTAGGATCTATTATAACCATTAGTTAGACTAAGTAGTTTCCGCAAGTTTATTGTACCATGTGTGGATCGATTCTTATGGACTTAATCCATACGCACATGGGCTTGGCCAGTTAAGGGTCGGACTTTAGAAGTTCGAACTTAACTCGCGTCGTGACATTCCGCCCCGATCACTTGATTATTATTATTAAAAAAAATAAAATAAACTCTGATTATTAGAGTGAAAAGGGCGGGGTGTTACAAGTTTCCTTAGTCTTAATCCCATATTACTAAACCTTAAACATACATTTTTTCCCATCTCCTTCTTTTCTTTTGGTCTGTCCTTTCCTTCCTTAATCCTTCGTCTTCCTTCCTTGCTCTTCAATAATTCACCCAGTATAGAAGTGTAGGTGGGAGAGAAGAGAAGAGGAGAAAAAAACCTTTTGCTCACAAATGGAGGAGTCGGCCAAGGGGTGTGGAGTGCCCCTTGGTTTGTGTCTCTTTGTATAACAACCTTAGGCCTTTCAACCACCCTCATTATGTTTTTGTCTAACCAATGTATCCCTTGGCTTAACCAAGGAGACTCTTGGCTTAAGCCAAGATAACTCTTTGACTTCCAACGAATTCATTGATTTCATGCCCTTTGAGATGGAAACTCTCCATCTTCCCAACTCCAACAATATTTAAACTCAATTGGACTCACTTATGGTTGACCAAGTCAACCATGCCATGGCTGGCCATGCCACATGGCATTCGGGTCCCACCTTGGCCATGTCACTTGATGATGTGGCCTCCTTGTCTACTAAGCTTCCTTGTGATGACTTGTTATGCCACATGGCAATGCCACATCACTTGATGAGGTGGATTTAATGCATTGGGTCTTAATTGGGTAGTTGACCTATTTACTTTAAACTTACTCAATTTCTTTAAAATCAAGCTCATCCATAATCCATTGGGTCTTAATTGGGTAGTTGACCCATTTACTTTAAACTTACTCAATTTCTTTAAAATCAAGCTCATCCATAATCCATTGGGTCTTAATTGGGTAATTGACCCATTTACCTTGCCCACCTAATGTCCATTTCAATAATTTAATTTCACATTCATTTAATTCGCAATTCAAATGGAATATTCCAATATATTCATGAGTAAGGAAAATCCGGGGTGCTACACTGACACCCCGGGTCAGAGACGGCACAAAGTGAAGCTATAAATCCATAGCAATCAAGTGCAACATTCCAATACCGCCTGAAGGTAAAATTATATCCGTGGTGAAGATTGAGAAACAAGTGTTGTGGTTGGAAGTCATATGAAAGAAAGAATCCAAGGGGTACTGAAGCCATTGCAAGAGATAATGTATTCCACCAAAGTGGGTGCAAGTGCATTAGTTAATCTTCGATTGTGAAAGGAAGGTGAGCTGATCAGAATTGCTAAACATTATGATGCGGAGAACTACCTGATTAGCATTAGTTTCTTTATTTTATCTAATTATTTATTTTATTTATCATGAGTTTGATTTTTATTATTCCATTGCATTTTAAAGTTGTAATTTTGGGTTTATTTAAGGGTATTTCAGGAAATCTGATGTAAAAAGGGCATTTTGGTCTTTCATTACATTGTTTTGTATAAATACTCTTAACCCTCATTCGGGTAAGATAGATTATGAATGAAGAAAATAACGAATGCTTTGCAACTTGTCTCCTGTGCATGGAGTGCGAAGCAGCAAATGATGTCTTGGTCACAAACCACAGACAACAGCGAGGCGAGAAGACACCGGAATAGCGTGCGAAGCCTTTTCCAAATCCAGGTACCTATCTATCCTCTTCTCTCTCTTTCTCTCATTTTCTTCTTTTTCTTTCTTGGATGAAACCATGGCCACCATCATCTCCCCCTTTCCACCTGCTGGCGTCAACCTTTAAGCCCAATCCCTTTGTCGCTACCCTCTTCTGCCTATCGCTTACTATAGCCCCCACTTGTAACCCATTTCCTCTCTGTCGTCACCTTCCCAATGCCCATACAATTTCCACTTGCCCTCCCCTGTTATCCAACCATTTTAAAACCTTCACTGCTGTCGTCTCCCCCTCCCTAAGCCTACACCTGAATGTAGTCCTCTTTTCATCTCTATTTTGCAGTTGCAAGGTTTGTCCATCCCTTATTTTGTCATCGCCACCTTTTTTTGAACCTTCTTTGCTGTCACAACCCTCATACCTTTCAAAACAGTCGACAACAAGCCTATTCCCCTTCCATCGTTGTTGTTCCTATCCCGTATAACCTCATTTCGAATCAACAATCAACCATTACCTCTCAAATTACTAGTTCTTTACATCCATAACGTAATCCCTAAGCCCTAGATTCCTTTGTCTTGTTGTCCCATATTCTTACCCTCTATTTGAGCCATCATTCACATTAGGAACTGGACCTATCCTTTACCGTTGCCCTATTCTGCCTATCTCTTGATGCAGCCCCCACCTGCAACCCATTTCCTCCCTGCCGTCACCTTCCCAACAACCCATACAACTTATGTCCACCCTCTTCTGTTCCTTAACTGCTGTAGATCCTTTTCTATCCCTATAAGCTGTTGTTCCAACCCTTTTTTAAACCTTTACTGTTGTTGCTTTCCCCACCCTAAGCCTACACCTCACAACAAGTAATACTCCGACCCGAAATTAGACCGAATAATGTGATTTGTGTTAATAAATAGTATTTTAACCCGTTAATCATGAAGATTATGGTTTGGACTTTTTGAAAAGTCCAGGATTGGCTCAATCAGAGCTCAGTAGCTCTTTCATCCAACTCATTTAAGTTGGAAGGGCAAAATGGTAATTTACCATAAATGTTATTATTGTTGTTTGAATATTGATTGGGTTAAAGTTGGTTTTTAAATTTATAAATTAATAAGGATATAAATTTTGCATTTGTAAGACCATTTAAGTTATAATTTAAGTTTTGAAAATATTAAATAATTTGACCCGAAAAGGTCCCGATCTATGAGAAATAATTATTTTACATAATTGTAGAAGTTAATTTTTTTTAAGAAAATACATTATGATTAATTTGTGTTTAAACTTATCATTTTGTATTTTGGATTTTTAAAATGATTTTTTTTTAAACTTTAAATAAATGCAATTCGATTTAAGAAATTTGTCTTAAATGTTATTTATATTTAAAATCTATTGATTTTTAAAGAGTATTGTTTTCTAAAATTCAATAGTAATTATAGATTTTAAAACCCAATATTTTGAATCAGTTGGATTAAATTAAATTAAATATTTTAATAGTTAAATATTATAAATAAATAAAAATTGGACTAAAATATAAATAAGTTTCAAAGGACTAAAATGTAGTTAGGAAAGAAATTTTTAAAACGCCTGCGAAGCAGGTGACGAACGAAAGCAGCAGTATGGGTATCGACTCATGCAATCTATGATCGTAGCTTGCAGAGTAACGTGGGCATTTTACTTGCCAGTGGCAAGGCTATTAGCCTACCCCCTCCATCTCTATATAAACAGATGTTATTGCTGAAGTTTGAACCTAATTTGAAATTCAAAACCAATCAAGTTACTGCTCTGTTCTCAAACTGTTTCTTCTTCCAACGTTCTTCACCTTAAGCAAATTTTTGGAAAGCTGAAACTTCACCCAACTCTCCAAGCGAAGGTAACCATTTGTTCGTTTTTAAATTTCAATGAGTTTAGGATCAAACAGAGCTAAATTCGGTTTAGATTTGAGTTTCAAAATGAATTTTGAAAGTTAGTGGAAACTTTGGATTTTTATGTGTTTTAGTGATTTAATCAGTAAAATTAGATTTTTCTCTTAACTGATTTCTGTCTAATTTATTTCGAAAATATACTAGACTTAAAGAGGAACACATCTGACCAGAAGGATGTGAAAAGAGAATTTAGGAAACCCACTGTTATTGAATTCGTATTTCATTATGTCCGTCCCGTCACTGCACTGGCTGCTGGTGACAGGTTGAAGAAGACGATTTTCGGAAGATCCGAGACTTAGCTCAGAAGTTTCAAAGATATGTGTTCGGAAGTTCCGAACTAATGTTCGGGAGTTCCAAAGCGAACAGAGGCCAACTGTTTTTCTCTACCTCTACTGGATAGACATGGACATTTTGAGGACATCTTTGGACGTTTCGAACAGCTCGGAAGATCCGAGCAGACTATGACAAGTTCTGAGGCACACTTAGGCTGGTTTTTTTTTTTTTTTTGCCTCTATTGTTCTCTGTTTGGAACCGTCTCAGAAGTTCCGAGACCTGAACCTCGGAGGTTCCGAAGACTCTGTTAGACACAGTATTTATGACAGTGTCTCGGAAGTTCCGAAGCCACAGTACCAAGTTTCGAGGAACCCAGAACTGATTCTTGAACTTTATTTAAGATTATTAATTTAAGATTATTAATTTAAGATTTGTGTTAGATTTATGTTTTAATTGTTGATGATAAATTATAGAAGCCTGATCTTAAATTTTCAAATATCACTGACTCTAACTCTTGTGTGTTCACATTATCACTTTTTATGTTTGCTTCTAGGACGAAAACCCTCTACCTGTAGCGCAGCGGAAATGCCCCTTGGTTGCTATCAGTAGCGTTGTGGAAATGCCGCTCGTTGGTAAAAAAGAAAAAGGGGATCGGGCACTGAGTGATTTATTTTCTGTACTCTCTAGGCCTAACTCAGTATGTTTCCATGTTCCTATCCAGAAGACTATACGAGTAGTGCTTGAGCATTTTACATTTCTGTATCTCTCTAGGCCTAACTCAATATGTCTCTATGGTCCAATCCAGAAGAAAATATGTGCAGTGGCCTGAGCACTTTACATTTCTGTACTGTACCCTCTGGGAAAAGTCTAAATACTCTACCTTGGCCAAGAAGAAATATGAGACTGGGTACTGAGTACTTTCATTTTTATTTTTCATTGGATGTTTTGATTTGGCTGCATATTCTGACTTAAACTTAAAATGAAGTAGTAACCTATGATAAGTTAGAAAAGATTAACTATGCTATCATTATGAATGGTGTTTGTTTATGGATGTATATTCATTGTATTCTATTGTGTGTTACAGATTTCTGCGATTACTCTACTATTAACGGTGAGGAGACTTAATAATACAGTATTTGTAAATCAGGTTTTATAAACCTACATTCTAGTGCAATAAGTGGTTTCATGGATTTTACATGAAATGGAAAAGATTGAAATGGCCAGAATGCGAGACTTGACACTACTTCCATGTGAGGGATGGATATTGTTCTAATTATTAGAACAGAAGCATAACACGGTGTTAGGGAGTCGAAGTCTAGTAGTCTATAATGAAGAATGAACCCACTTACATGCCTAGATATTGATATATTCTTGTTGATGTTTATTATGCATATTGTCATTGACATTATCTGATGTGAGAACCTGAGCATCATGGTAAGTGGATGAGATATGAAGTTGGTTAATGGTACTGCCTCACACATTTAGCTGCTGTGCTGATTCTAGGCCAATGACACAGGAACAGTGAGGTCGGACAGTTAGGTTAAATATTTTTGGCCAGTGAGGTTCGACTTGTGAGGTCGTTTATGCTCTTGCAATATGCTGCATTTTGACCATGTCGGGACTTAATGCATTTGAACAACCAGTGTAGTGCTTCATATGTGTGGCAGTGATATGGCAGTGGTGGTAAGTTGGATATATGGTGTATGAGACCATCCATGGTAAGTTGGTGAGATGACTATTGGTAAGAGTAAACCATTATTGCTATTAATAAACTGCTTGTATAACCTGTAAATGTTGATGAATGTATTATTTTAAGAAATCCTCACTAGGCTTGGAGTTCACACCCCTCACATTTCAAGATTAGCACCCGAGGAGGAGGAACCTCCATTGCAGGCTTAGGATGAGAAAGCCGATGCGGTCGCTTGTATCTCCCACAGTTGGAAAATACATTTATCCTTTTTTTTTTTATAAACAATGTTTTGATTAAGTACCGCATGTGGTACTTATTATTATTCTGAGCATGTATAAACCACTATGTTACCGTACGTAACTCTAATAATGGTGATGATGTTTGATCATATTTATGGAAATATTGGTTTGTATGATATGTGTTGTATATGTGTAGATATATAGTACATGTTTGAGTCCACATATGAAGAGCACTTGTGACATTTTATTATTATGGGCTTACTGTTTATTATGAAGATCTAGCCCAGTTATGATATTAAGTGATGGGAGATTATTTAAAAATAAAATAAAATTTAGTCACTTTTCTGGTCCACAATCGGGTCAAGGCGTGATAGCTTGGTATCAGAGCTTTTTGTTCAAGCTCTCAGACTGTAATGGGTAATACCTGTTTAGAGCCTATTTTTGGATTAGAGTAGAATCTTGATATGTATATTCTGTTGATATTATCTAACAATCTTGGTGAATTGTGTTGGACAGATATGTCGACTAGCAGGATACCTAGTGAGGTTGGGGCAAATGGGACATCTGGTACCCAATAACTTTGGATTCTACTACTAGCAACTCTAATTCACAGGGGAGAATTCAGGACATCCACCAATAGAAACCATAGAAGTGTCATCTTCACAGGAGCAACCACCCTCACCCGACTACACATCATCCAACTCACCTGCCGATGACGCAGAATACTATATTTGCCAACTTTGCAATCAGTGGGGGCATGCAGTAGAATACTGTCCTTATCTTATTATTGTAGTATGCCCAGTCTGTGGATTCACGGGACATGGACATGAAAGGACCAATTGTCCATACATTGGAGGACCGAGGATAATTCCATGTGCTACCTGCATAGTGTTCGGACATATGGCTGAAATATGTCCTGACAACATCAATGCCAACTATGATGCAGAATCATCTACAAATGAATAGATAAGAGGGATAGAGATGGAAGGGGATGGAGAGAAAATTGTACAAATATAAATATTGTATATATGTGTGGGCTTGGTACTAAGGCATCAAAAGACCCTACCTTATGTGTATAAATAAATGGTGTTGGTGCCCCGGCTTGCCGAGTCACCTGTTTGTTAAATCCATGACTTAGGTGAAGCAATGCCTTGAAGAGAGAAGCTCAAGATTCAAGACTCAAGTGTTGATTGAAGCATGAAAGATTCAAAGGATCAACATATGTATGGCAATCAAAGAAGGTAATTGGCCATAGATGACCTTAGGTGGAACCCAAACCTTGGTTGGACCAAGATAGCCTAAACTGTGTTTGACACCAAGTGGAACCCAACTTGGAAATATGTAAATCTGCTGTCATGGATGACACATCGTGTCGGCGACCCATCGCCATATGACATGACGATCAATCATTGTAACACCCCAAATTTTGAAGTTATAAATATTTACGGAAATTACCCATTTAATTTGCGAATTTTTAGATATGGATCTTATATGGTTAAAGTGTTGGGTCTTTGCCCAATTTTGACCCAACGGATTATGGAAAAGGGTTTTATTTAAATTAAATGGGGCTGAATTAAATAATAATGCAATATGTCTAAAAATTAAATTTGGATTGCTTGGGGCTTGTATGTGAGGTTGACATGAAAGATTTTAGGAATTGGAAGATTGCATGCGCATGGAAGATGTTGATGGAAAGATTTTAGGAGTTGCATGGTTGTGTATGGGATATTGTTTGGCCGAATATGAGATTTGCATATCCAAGTTAATGTGCATAAGATCTCTAAAAAGGGGTCTTTCCTTGTTAAAAATGACATTAAGGCAATGGCTAATTGAAGGGGCGCATGACACCTTCTATTTAGATCAAAAGGAAGTCTTAATAAAAGAAGGGCATCAAGGCGCATGGCACCTTTTAAGATGGGATTAATTGGAAGGTTTTATAAAGAGGCAACACAAGGAGCGCATGGCACTGTCTAAATATGGAACCAAGTGGAACTACTATAAAACTAAGTTAGTGCACACGACATAAGGGAATTATTATCTTAGCACCTTCTAAGTTGGGATCAAGAGGGAGTAATTAAAGAAAGAGGCAAGGGGCTCACGGCACTTAGGCACCTTTTAATATTGGACCAATTGGAAACAATAAAAGAGAAGGGCAGCAAGGGCGCAATACATACATGCACACAACCGAATTATCTCTCTCTCTCAAGATCATTCACGGCATACACAAAGGAAAGAGCAGCCAGCAAGAGGGAAAGATCTAGGAGGAGAAAAGGCTAAGGAAGAGAAAGATTGGAAGAACAAGAACCAATCGGAGCGAAGGAAAATCGAAGGAGTCGCGGAACCGGTAAGTGGTTTTGATATTTTTGTTTAAGAAAAGGAACCATAGGGTTTGGCCATACACGGAAGAAAATTGGAAGATGAATATGATGATTTTTAATGGAAAGAATGGACCATAGGGTTCGGCCATGTGTATGGCCGAACCCCATGGAAAAGCATGGTTTAATTATGGAATTTTAATGATGAAAACCATGGAGTAATTATGCATGTTTTAAAAGGGATTTAAAATGGTTTAAGAGAATTGGATAAACCATAGGGTTCGGCCATGATGAAGGGCTGAACCCCATGGAAGGTTGTTGGTTATTTTATGGGATGAAAACCATGGAATAATTATAGGATTTTAAAAGGTTTGAATGGAGTTGTGTTGATAATAATTATGGAATTTCGAAGGATGAATTCCATGGAAAGGATAATGATTTATTTTAAATGGATTTGTGTTGATGTTTTCTTAGATGCAATTTGATCATGAAAACCATGGAAATGTCTTAAGGAATTCATATTGGCTAAATTTTGTTAAGGTGAGGATTTTGGAACCCCATGGAGGATGGTTACTAAATTAGAATCTTTCTAATTATGGAAGGTGGAAATTAAATTGGAAAGTTTCTAATTATGGAAAGTGGAGATTAAATTGGAAAGTTTCTAATTATGAAAGGTGGAGATTAAATTGGAAAGTTTCTAATTATGGAAGGTGGAGATTAAATTCGAAAATTTCTAATTATGGACTTTCTAATAATGGATGCATTATAGATAATTGGGAATTAGACATCATAGGGTTCGGCCATGGTGCTTGGCCGAACCCCATGAACCAATTATGGATCTATTATGTTTATGTGTTAATGAGTGGAAGTTTTGAAATGATTTATGGTTTTTAATGATTGAAATGATTTATGCCATGGATGGCATTTTGGTAATTAAGTGAAATCAATGAACCATGGGTTCGGCCATGGTGTATGGTCGAACCCCATGGGGAAGGTTTGCTGAGCATAAGGTTGATGTATCTTAGATGATTAACTTGTTTATCATTAGCTTAATGAATAAAAGTGGTACAATGGCATTATTGTAATTAAGTGAGTTAAGGGACCATGGGTTCGGCCATGGTGTATGGCCGAACCCCATGGGAATTGTTTGGTGGACATAGAGACTATGTTTGGCATATTAAAAATGAAATATTAACTAAATATTAGACCAATGGTAATTTGGTAAATAAGTGTGAAAATGGTAGGCCATGGGTTCGGCCATGGTGTATGGCCGAACCCCATGAGGATTGTGTTTATGGACTTAAACATTATTGTAAATCAAGTAGGACTTGGTTTTAATTGATTGTTATATTATAAGGTAACGGGACCTCACAAGGTATGTACGATCGTGAGCGGTTACCGGACGAAAGACGCAAGGACACGTTAGCGGTCTTTGGTAGGATTCCACCTCTTTGAAACCATGGGTTTATGCACATTGTTTTTATCTTGATTTGATGAATTTATATTGCAAAGGATATGTTTCAAAATGTGAGTTTTAAATGCTATGTTTATATGATAAAATAGCATGTGTTGTATATGTTTCAAATATGAACTTTTAAATGCTATGATTTGTATAATTGCATAGCATGTAGACATTTGCATCTCATGCATGGTATGGGAGGGACGGTAACTGGAGACCCACACTCTGTCGGGGCGTCCAAAACATTCGTGGGGGGGATACCTTGATGAGGAGCATTCCATCAAGAGGATACTATGTATGAAATGTAACCGGAGATCGACATTCCATCGGGGCGTCCGTAATAGAATCGTGGGGGATACCTTGATGAGGAGCATTCCATCAAGAGGATACTATGTATGAAATGTAACTGGAGATTCACACTCCGTCGGGGCGTCCGTAATAGAATTGTGGGGGATACCTTGATGAGGAGCTTTCCATCAAGAGGATACTATGTATGAAATGTAACCGGAGGGTCCATACTCGTCGGGGCGTCCGAAAGACCTATGTGGTGGGTACTTTTATGTACATGTGATAGGTGAGACTCATTACACATGATGGCATGGCATGGCATTGAATCGGCATGAATATGACCTTTATTATCATGCAATGTTTCTGGTTTTATCTGTATGATTGGATCTCTATTATCATACACTGTTTTGGATACAATGCTTTATAAGTATGGTATAATTTATTATATCTGAATTTTTAGTACTAACCCATGTGTTAACCCTAATTGGGATACTTATTGGGCGCGTTGTTCTAACACCCTACTTCTACCCTAGTGGATGATATAGGAAATGAGGGGAATGATGAACGCGAAACGGACCAGGCATAGGAGCTTGGAGGATTATAGTTTATATTTTGTTTAAGATACTCATGGACTTGTAATTTGAGTATCTAGAATTCGGATTGCAATAACTTAGATGAATTTGCTATGGTTGGATGTTTTATTGGATAATTGCATTATGATAATGATGATTAAGGACTTGACGTACTTTGCTATCTGAATGGAATAGAACTGTGTTCTATTATGTTTCCGCATGTTATGATTTTTATTCCGCATGTTATGATTTTTATTCCGCATGCTTATATTGCTATATGTGAACCGTTTTCTTGGACTAAGTCCATGCACACATAGGGTTGGCCAGTTAAGGGTCAGACTTTAGAAGTTCGGACTTAGCGCGTGTCGTGATGTCCCGTTCTCTATCACTCTTTGTTTAATAAAAAAAAAAAATAGACTCTGATTTTCGGAAGAGAAAACTAGTGAAAAAGGGTGGGGCATTACAATCGTGGTCATACGAACGATCGTCTGGATTGTCAAGGGTTTTGGATGAAATGAACTGTAAAATACATCAAGTCTCAGGACGATACATTTTTGCTCACGATGTATTGCTCGGACAGAGCTGATCCAATCGTGCATACGATCGATCGCCTTCGACTTAGACAAATTTGGACTGTCATTACAGTCAAGTATCGGATAACAGATTGTGCAGACGATGCCTCGTCTAGGTATAGGGCCGACTAATGCTTGCATCACCTAACCCTTGACTGATGTAATGAAAAGAACCTAGTACTTAATTGGGAAAAATGTCACTTCATGGTGAAGCAGGGCATAGTCTTAGGTCACATCATATCAGACAAAAGAATAAAAGTTGATAAAGCTAAGGTCGATTTGATCTCTCGTCTTCCACGACCCCAAACTATTAAAAAGATCAGATCATTTCTAGGTCATGCTGGTTTCTACAGGAGATTTATCAAACATTTCAGTAAAATTTCCAGACCTCTTTGTAGACTCCTGACCAAGGATGCTAGTTTCGATTTTGATGATGAATGTATGCATCACGCTTTTTAAAAATTGAAAACCGCATTGTCCTCTGCTCCGATCATTAAACCTCTTGATTGGTATGTTCCTTTTGAGATAATGTGTGATGCTTTTGACTACGCATTAAGAGTTGTTTCAGGTCAAAAGGTCAATAAGTTACCTCATGTTATTCATTATGCGAGCAAAATGCTGAATGATGCCCAACTACATTACTCCACCACGGAAAATGAACTGTTTACAGTCGTTTTTGCGTTAGACAAATTTTGATCTTACCTTGTGGGTTCAAAGGTCATTGTCTACACTGATCATGCTGCTCTGAAGTATCTTTTATATTAGAAAGATACTAAGTCCCACTTGATCAGGTGGATTCTCTTGTTACAAGAGTTTGATATTGAAATCTGGGACAAGAAAGGTTCCAAGAATGTAGTAGCAGACCATTTGTCTAGATTGATAACTGAATTTTTTGATGACCCGATGCCTACTACTGAATCCTTCCTTGATGAACAACTTACGTCAGTTTCCAAGTACTTTGGTTTACAGATATTGTGAACTATCTTGTCACTGGTCTGATGCCTGAGCATTAGACTAAGCAAAATAAGTCAAAAAATTTATTTGGGATGATCTCTACCTGTTTAATTACACTTCGGACCAAATAATTCATCGTTGTATCTCGAAATCTGATTAAATCAGTGTCATTAAGTTCTGTCATAATCATGCTTGTGGAGGTCATTCAGTACAAAAGAAACCACTGCAAAGATTTTGCAGTGTGGTTTTTACTGGCCTTCAATGTTCAAAGATACCCATACCTACTATGTGTCATGTGAAAGATGTCAGAGGTTAGGTAGTCTGTTTTGTCGGAATATGATGCAGCTAAACTCAATTTTACCTGTTGAACTTTTTGATGTTTGGGGCATTGATTTCATAAGACATTTTCCTAATTCCTTTGGTAATCTTTACATTTTAGTAGGAGTCGAATGTCATTAAGTGGGTAGAAACTGTGGCTTGCAAGACCAATGATCATAAGGTTGTCCACTGTTTCTTGAAAGAGAATGTTTTATCTAGATTTGGTATACCACGAACCATCATCAGTGATGAGGGAAAACACTTCTGTGATCGTTCATTTGAAAAATTGATGAAATCATATAGGGTGATACATAAGGTTGCTACTCCTTATCATCCACAAACAAGTAGGCAAGTGGAAATTTTAAATCGAGAGATAAAACATATTTTAGAAAAGACAGTTAATCCCTCCAAGAAAGACTGGTCTTTGAGACTTACTGATGCACTTTGGGCATATTGTATTGCGTTCAAGACGCCTATTGGAATGTCACCCTATAGGTTGGTCTATGGGAAAACCTATCATCTACCAGTTGAGTTAGACTATAGAGCATATTGGGCTGTCAAGCATATGAATTTTTCTCTAGAGAAGGCTGGGCAACATAGAAAGCTCCAGTTGTCTGAACTAGATGTAATTAGGCGTGATGCCTATGACACTGCAAGGAAATACAAGGACAAGATGACACTAGTTCATGATAAACACATTATGCGAAAAACATTCACTGTGGGTCAAAATTTTTTGTTGTACAACCCGAGACTTCATCTGTTTCCGAGTAAACTTCGATCGAGATGGTTAGGTCCTTACATTGTTAATGAAGTTTTTCCACATGGGGCAGTTTAGATTAAGCATCCAAAGAGTGGTCATGTTTGGAAAGTTAATGGTTAGCGTCTTAAGCCATTCTTAGAGTTTCACAATCGGAGGAAGAAGTTTAGATCCCGCTAGATGTCCCGTCTACTAGGATTGATTAGGACGATCAACCCATCCACATCCACATCCACCCATTCATCCATCCACCCATCATTCTAAGTCTGAGTCTGTTTGTGTCTGTGTGTCCATTTTGTCAGTCTTTTTAGGTTAGGTTTTCGTTGAGTCAGTCCTTGTGTTAGTCTAATCTCTTTGTTGTGTGTTTGTGTTTGTTTGTTTTTGTAGGTTTCTGAATAAAGAGAGCCATCTTAGGTATTTTCTAAACTTTAGTTATTCCTTTCTGATATTTTCTTCTAATTTACAACTGATCACTGTAGATTAGGGAACATTGAGGACAATGTTCAATTTAAGGCTACACTTGGGCTACACTTTTGTCTATGTTGTTTTAAGTAAAAATAGAAAATTGAAAATCTTTTTAAAAAAAAAATTATTTTTCAGCATTAATATGTGGATAAAAAATTTTATATCATGCTTTTCCAATTGAATTTTATGAAATTTATGCTTGAAAAACTTTTACATAGTCATATTAATGTTAGCCTGAAGAAGAAGAACATTCATGAGTCAAGTAATCAGTAGAAGAATACCAGTGGAGACTTATACCCAGTGAGTTTTAGAGCCATTCTATTTTCCTGAGGGTTTTAAGTAAATTTTTATTTTATTTGATGTGCGCATTATTATTATTTTTGTAAGATCACATTACTCTTTATATTGGTAAAATTACTGCGAACGACATCAAAATTTGATTATTACACCTAAAGTTTTTCTGATTTTTTTTTACGCAAGAAAAATATACATATGAAGCTTAGGAAATGATATAGGCCATTATTTTGGATCGTTTGAGCCTTTGACTCCTAACTATATTGGTCATATTAACCTGTTAGTTCACATTTTTGAGCATTGAATGAAAATTTAGCCTATTTTTATTGATTAGCCATGTTATCCATACCTAACTCCGATTGTGGAGTTTGAGCCTACATTGAAATATGTGTGACCTATTCTAAGGATCCAGAAAAGGTTGGAGTTGATTGTTATTGGGATGGTAATCTGAAAAAAATATAGCACTTGAAAAAAAAAGGGAAAAAGAATGGGAACATTCGTACATCAAAAGAAGGATGTAAAAAAAAAAAAAGATATGGGAAAAAACAATGCTTTGAGAGTGTTTAAAAAAAAAAGAATATTAGAAGAAAAAGAATCCTAGTGAAAATTTGAAGACCTCTACTTTTTCTGATCAAAGTATTAATTTTAGAGTGTTTTTATCCTTCTTTGATATGACCCGGTCCTAAGCCATGTTTCGTCCTATTAGGAAGCGCTATTGATTCTCAGTTAATATGGTGTTTTAAGTGGAGAATAGATGAGGAAAAATAATGGTCTCCCTCTGCCTATAAAAGGGTCTCTCTCCATAATTATCCATCAACTTAAGCCAACCCTAGTGTCTAAAAATACTATTCATGAATTTGGGAGAGGGCATTAAAGTGGCAAGAGGTAGAAACTCCAAGGTGGGTGTTTTCTCATGTTTTTGGAGTTCAGGAAGTATTGACATATTAAAGGGAAGATCAGATCTCACTCTTCTTCATCAATGGATCCAGATATGTCTTATAATTATTACGTTAATGATTTCCGCATTAAGATTGATCAGTGTTTCAAGCATTAATCGATTCAGATCTTGTGATTATGTTCTTCGGGTATGTCGAACATTAAGTTTAATGATGAATGAATGTACGATTGATTCTCAATCAATAAACTCTGATATTATGATGAAGTATTACATGTAGTATCAGAGCCTGGTTCATAGGATCAATTATTGCTTGAAATAAAGAATAATTAAAGAAATAAAATTTTCGGATCTCAAGGAAGAAGACGACCCTTTATAGATTTTAAAATTATGGATTTAAAATTGTTCAGATTATGGTTTTTAAAATTATGAAGTTTAAAATTTTATGGATTTTAATATTATGATCTTATGGACTTAAAATCTAGGGGTTTTTCCTCTTATGTTTTTGGAAAACCAATAATGAGCAAAGCCATTATTCTTGACCTAATACCATATTATGATACGATTTGGTTAGTCACCAAAGTGGCCCAATCAGAATGTATTTGGACATCAGGTCATATAATTGTAGTCCAATACTTTTCCCAAGTATCGGATAATAATGACTTTACTAATCGCGATCCCTGATCACAGAGATATTAAGTTGGCTCAAAGGTGCACCGTTCCGAGTGGTTAACGGATTGGGATAGGAAGATTGGCGGTACTTGTGGTTGGTATTTGTCCGAACACCCAAAGGTGGCGATTGTATTTGATCACTTGTATTTTGTTGGTCAGTTCTATCGGTGACTGGAAATCACCATAATGAAATAGTATGTCATAAGATTACCCAACAGTAGATCCGGTAATATTATTTACTAATGTTGACTGTTTGTGTGTTTTAATTAAGTTTAACTCATAGTGTAATGTAAGTAAGCATGAAATTATGTAATTTTTGCAGCATCTCTCCCTATTAGTTTGCATTCGCAAACTTCTGTTGTTCCAATATTGACTGGACTTAATTTCTCTGAATGGAAAGAACAAGTTGAGTTTCACTTCGGTGTGCTTGATCCTGACAAAGCATTAATTTATGATAAGCCTACTATTACGGGCACAAGTACGACTTCTGAGAAAAAGTCCTATGAAGCATGGATCAGGTCAAATAGACTCAGCCTTATGTTCATACGCATGACGGTGGCAAATAATATCAAAACTTCGCTACCCAAAACTGAAAGTGCTAAGGAATACCTCCAAAATATTGAAAATAAACTCAAAACAGCGGACAAGTCCTGAGCAGGGACACTTATGGCCAGGCTGACCACCATTAAGTTTGATGGAAGCCGTGGTATGTATGAGCACATAACGGAGATGACAAATATTGCTGCTCAGCTGAAGAATATAGGGATGAGTGTTGATAATACTTTTTTTGTCCAATTTCGTTCTGAATTCTCTGCCTCCTCAGTATTGGCCATTTCAAATAAATTACAATACTATGAAAAATAAATGGCAAGTAAATGAACTGTCAAGTATGCTGATTCAAAAGGAGGGCAGACTTAAGCAGATGGGACATCACTCACTCCATCTAACACATCAAGAACCCAGTAAGAAAAGAGGATGGAAGCCCAAGAAATTTAAGAAAGCTGGAAAGAAACCATTTGAGCCCAGTACATCTTCAGGGACTCAAAGTCAGGGGACATGTAGTGTAAGGTACTTCTGTAAGAAATAAGGGCACTTCCAGAAAGACTGCCATAAAAAGGAGATCGTGGTTCGAAAAGAAAGGTAACCATTCCATTTCTGTATCTTTCGAATATAATCTCACTGAAGTTTCCTCTAACACTTGGTGGCTTGATTCTGGGGCTAGAACTCATGTTTCTAATACGATGAAGGGATATCTTAGACCTAGACCATCGATCCAAATAAAGCCTTCATTTACATGGGAAACCGATAGAAGGTGCCAGTTGAAGCCATCAGGACTTATAGTCTTTTCCTCGACATTGGCCATCACTTAGATTTATTTGATTGTCTTTATGTTCCTTCTGTTGCCAGAAACCTTATTTCAATTTCCAAACTTGATGTTAATGGTTATTATTGCAAATTTGGATATAATGCATTCAGTTTGCTTAAATGTCCTTTTTTATTGGGTCTGAATTATTGATTGATAGCCTTTACTGTTTAAAGCTTGATGATTCCTTTGTTAATTCTGTCCTAACCCTGCATCATAATGTTGGTATTAAACATGAGTTGATTAATGAAAATTCCTCTATTTTGTGGCATAAACGTTTGGGACATATATCCTGCAAAAGAATTCAAAGATTAGTAAAAGATGGGATTCTCCCGAATCTTGATTTTACTGATTTAGGTGTGTGTGTGGAATGCATTAAGGGAAAGCAGACCAAACATACTAAGAAAGGAGCCAGAAGATCTTAAGGGCTTCTTGAGTTTATCCATACTGATATTTGTGGCCCATTTGATGTTCCATCTTTTGGTGGAGAGACCTATTTTATCACCTTTATTGATGATTTTTCGCATTATAGTTATATTTATATGTTGCATGATAAATCTCAAGCAATTAACAGCGTAGAGATATTTATCACTGAAGTTGAAAGGCAACTAGATAGAAATGTGAAAAGTCATAAAATCAGATAGAGGTGGTGAATTTTATGGTAGGTATGATGAAACGGGTCAACACCCGGGGCCTTTTGCTAGACTACTTGAAAGTCGCGGTGTAATTGCACAATACACGATACCCGGTAAGCCTCAGCAGAATGGTGTTGCTGAAAGGCGTAACCGCACACCTATGGACATGGTTAGGAGTATGTTATGTAATAGCACTGTACCCATTATGTTGTGGATGTATGCATTAAGAACCGCAATGTACTTACTTAATCGGGTTCCTAGTAAGTCAGTTCCTAAGACTCCTTTTGAATTGTGGACAGGAAGGAAACCTAGTTTGAGACACCTGCATGTATGGGGTTGTCCTGTTGAAGCAAGAATTTATAATCCACATAAAAGAAAACTTGGTGAACGGACAATCTGTGGTTACTTCATAGGTTACCCTGAGAAGTCCAAAGGGTACAAGTTCTATTGTTCGAACCATAATATGAGAATTGTGGAGACCTGTAATGCTAGATTTATTGAAAATGGTGAGGTTAATGGGAGTGATATAATGAGAAACGTCGGTGTGCAAGAAGTAAGGGTACAAGTCCCTATACCCCTAACTTCATAAATTGTTGTCCCTAATGTTACTGAACAACCTGATGAACAACACCTGAATGATGAATCACTCCATGATGAAACCATTACCAATAATGAACAGATTGTGGAACAACCACAAGAAATAACATTAAGAAGGTCTGAAAGACAAAGAGACCTGCTATTTCGGATGACTATGTGGTATATCTACAAGAATCAGAATATGATTTAGAGGTTATTAAGGATCCGGTCACTTATGAAAAAGCCATAGAATGTGATGATTCTAGTAAGTGGTTAGACGCCATGAAATATGAGCTAATGCCCATGGCCAAGAATGAAGTCTGGGATCTAGTACAATTGCCTCAGGGATGTAAGAAAGTTGGATGTAAGTGGGTCTTTAAGACCAAACGAGACTCTAAGGGCAATATCGAATGATATAAAGCAGGACTTGTGGCCAAAGGGTTTACTCAGAAAGATGGCACTGATTATAAAGAGACATTTTCTCCTGTATCCAGAAAGAACTCTTTCAAAATCATTATGACTTTGGTGGCTCATTATGATTTGGAGTTTCACCAAATGGATGTTAAAACCGTATTTTTTAATGGTAGTTTAGATGAAGAAGTGTATATGGAACAACTTAAAGGATTCTCCATAAAGGGTAAGGAACATATGACGTGCAAATTAAAGAAATTAATTTATGGCCTTAAGCAAGCCTCCAGACAATGGTACCTTAAGTTCAATGATACCATTACCTCCCTCGGTTTTAAGGAAAACATCGTGGATCGGTGTATATACATGAAGGTCAGTGGGAGTAAGTTTATCCTTCTGATATTATATGTTGATGATATTTTGCTTGCTACTAATGATCTTGGTATGATGTTTGAAACCAAGAAGTATCTCTCTAATAATTTTGAAATGAAAGATATGGGAGAGGCAACATACGTGATTGAAATAGAGATATTCCATGACAGAACACGTCCTATGTTAGGGCTGTCTCAGAAAGGCTACATAGAAAGAATATTAGAGAGATTCGGTATGCAAAATTATTTCTATCAAGATGCCCCTATTCAAAAGGGAATTCCTTATGCCTCAGCTGTAAGTAGCCTAATGTATGCAGAAACCTGCACCAGACCTGATATTAGTTTTGCTGTTAGTATGCTGGGGAGATACCAAAGCAACTCTGGAATGGATCACTGGAAAGCTGCAAAGAAAGTAACGAGGTATTTATAGGGTACTAAAGACTTCATGCTTACGTTTAAGAGGTCCGATAATCTTGAGATCATTCGCTACTCAGATTCGGATTTTGATGGTTGCATCGATAACAGAAAGTCAATGTTTGGTTATTTGTTCCTTATGGCTGGCGGAGCAATATCATTGAAAAGTGCCAAACAATCTATCACTGCAACATCAACCACAGAAGCAGAATTTATAGCGTGCTATGAGGCCACTATTCAAGGAATGTGCTGCGGAACTTTATCTCAGGACTTGAAATTGTCGACAGCATTGCCAAGCCGCTGAGAATTTACTGTGATAATTCTGCAGCAGTATTCTTCTCTAAGAACGACAAGTATTCGAATGGATCGAAACACATGGAATTGAAGTAATTTGTCGTGAAAGAAGAAGTTCAGAAATAGACGGTGTCTATTGAGTACATTAGTACTTTACTTATGGTAGCAGATCCATTGACGAAGGAATTACCTATAAAGACCTTTAAGGAATATGCCAATAGAATGGGTCTTTAACGTAATCTATTATGATGTAATTCTGTATTTTGGACTGCATTATGAATAAATGTGCACTATTTGACATTTGAGTACTCATATATACTTTTCTGATTATTGTTCCTGTTTATTATTGTTATGTATATACATTATGTGTGTTTATTTTGACACTAACAGGAATAATCATTATGTTATGACACTTATGTGGACCATTATGAATAATCTCTCACTTAAGAGCAATGCTAGGTAGGTCACTTGTGCCGTAGTAATGGAAGGGATCATGTCGAGATAAGATGATGTGCAACCGCCATTGTTCGCACTTGTGGTTTGTTTAGTATTAGAATTATGATGTTGACCGCATTATGTTGTTAAATACAGTTTATGTGTACACTTTATGATATACCTATTTTAAATCCAATGAAGTATAAATGTGGGTCAAGTGGGAGAATGTAAAACTAAACATGACCCCACATTAAATTTGGGGCTCCACATAAAGGATGTTAAATCAGGAAAACTGTGTTTAAATAAGGAAGGTCTATTTTTGGAGAGTTCTAAAGGGGGTTAGTTTCCTATTTTGATGGGAAGTAGGAATGGAAAGTTTTAATTGCCTTAGGGGTCCTCTCTCTGCCTATAAAAGGGTCTATCTCCATAATTATCCATCAACTTAAGCCAACCCTAGTGTTTAAAAATAGTATTCACGAAATTGGGAGAGGGCATTAAGGTGGCAAGAGGTAGAAACTCCAAGGTGGGTGTTTTCTCATGTGTTTGGAGTTCAGGAAGTATTGACATATTAAAGGGAAGATCAGATCTCACTCTTCTTCATAAATGGATCCAGATATGTCTTATAATTATTACGTTAATGATTTTCGCATTAAGATTGATCAGTGTTTCAAGCATTAATCAATTCAGATCTTGTGATTATGTTTTTCGGGTATGTCGAAATTAAGTTTAATGATGAATGAATGTACTATTGATTCTCAATCAATAAACTCTGATATTATGACGAAGTATTAAAAGAATCTCTGAAATGAATAAAAATTGAAAGAGAAGCAAAAAAGGGACGGTGGCTGATTTATTTCTAAGATGTGTTGATATAAGGAAAAGATTAAGAAGATAGAACAGAGAAAATAAAGGGGCAGAGTTGTTCGAATAACAGGATGGAGAAAACATAGTGATTTTTGGAAGATTTTGCATAGAAATAAATCAACCAAAGAGCTGAGACTAAACAGAGACTTTTCGCCTAGGTTTGTAGTGCATCTTGGGACGGTTTGGGTTTGATTTTCTAGTAGCAACTAGATAATTGCAGTTGAGGAATACATGAGAAAAAGGAAAGCCTAAGCAACCAGTTCCTTTATGTAACAGATTTCATATAGCAGAAAAGGATGAGAGCAGAAGATTCAATCGGGTTCAAGCCAACAAGAATGTTGACGGAATTGTGAGGATTTTGGAGGAAAAAGCATGAAAAATCAAAATATAATCTGCTGTTGTTCCAACTCAAGAAATCTGTCCAATTTTCATGTTTGTTTTGCCATTCAAACTGATTGAAGAGGATAAGAAAAAAATAAAAGAAAGAAGAGAAGAAACATGAACAAGAGATGGCTTGTTTTCAGCATGGAAAACAAAACAATTGTTGCTGCATAACCCATCAAAACTGAGTAATCTGCTGACTAAGCAGCACTTGGCGACCCACCTAGCCCACTTGCGCCACTTGCTTGTTTCTTTGTCCTCTCCAATTTAAGATAACTCGATCTTGGGTCTCCATGTGTCCCTTCCTTAAATAACACATGAGATCGTGGCCTTTGCTTGTGCCTCATTTTCTCTAATACACAAAGCCCATCGGCTGAATCTCCATACACGCCACATCCATTCTATTTTCATCTCCATCCCAATTTGAGATAAGCCTATCTTGTCCATCCATGTGTCCTTTCCATATTTAATCCATTCAATCTTCACCATCCATTTACACCTTCTTTCTCCTATAAATTCAAGGTTCCTCCATTGTAAAATTCGAACCTGGCAAGAGAAAATTGAGGATTGGCATTAGAAAGGAGTAGAAGAACATAAGAAAAAAAGAAGACACTCCAAGGGTCGAATTTTACAAGGGCCTTAGGTTGGTTATTTTTTTTATTTTTTTTTCCTTTTTGCATTGTGTTCTTGTATTTTTTTTATTCCAAAATTCCACTAAGTTGTAATTTCTGTTTCATGTTTTAAATAAATTAAAGGTGTGTTGAAATATTAGTCTAAGGTTTTCCAATTATTTAATTCATATGTTATGAGGATTTGATTTGATATTAATTCTTTTTATAAAAAACATGTTGGATTTAATTCTAGATGTATCAAATAGAAGCACTAAAATATTTAGACTAATTAGACTTCCTCTTTCGATCTAAGGCTCTTGTTTTCAAGAGTGCACTGAAATATTTAAGTTTGGAGAAACAATTTAAATTCTAATTAGTCTAAGGTTTAATTTGAGAAATTCTTGATTATTGAATTCATGGATTTCATATTTATAATTTTAATGGATGAAAAATTTGAATGCATGGTGGGTAATTTACATGAGCTTTGTAGTCTAGGCATTTATTTTGTTTTCAAAATATGGAAAATAATGCTTCCTTGATTCTTTGAGCCAGTTCCACTGTAAATATAAACAGAAGTAATTTTAGGTGTTATTTTATTTTTGTTTATAAAATTCAAAACCACTTGAAATTGGGGAACTAGGTTGGTTGATTAATCAATTGCATCTTAACTTTGTATTCTAAATTAGATAAAGATTGTTTATAATTTTTAGATTAATTCCACCATCTTAATTGAAATTAAATTAATTTTGTGTTTTCCATGGAAATTAGATTTCTTTAACGGATAGTTTCTATGTTTAGGTGTGATTTCTACGTTTAGACTGTAATATCCCCGGATTTTCAATTTATTATTTTATATGAAAATTATCCATGTTAATTGTGAATTTTAGATTGGATCTTATATGGATAAAGAATTGGGCCATGACCTAATTAGGAACCAATTAATTGTGAAATTGGTTTTATTAAAATTAAGTGGGGTTGAATTAATTTAGTTATGCATTATATCTAAATTTAAATAAAAGATTTCATGGCCGAAATTTAGATGTAAAAATCTAGGAATATGCGTATGAATATATGCATATCTAGGTGACATGGTAGAATATTTAAACAGGGACTTTTCTAATTAGATTGGATTTGCATATCTTAAGAAATTGTCCACGTTTAAATAAGATTGTGCATGGCCGTGTATAGAGATATTTCATATCTATATTATGCGCATGTGATAATTTAAAAAGAGATTTTTCCTTGATTAAATAAAGGAAAGAGGGAAAATGCAATTAAGGAAGGTTTTTGATTAAGGAAGCAAGGATGCCACACGGCATTGACATCTAAGGCAAGGGAGGGGCGCATGGCACCTTCCCCATTTAGATTAATTGGAGCTCATATAAGGAGATAACCCCTTAGGCCGACTTCTCTCTCTCTCTCTCAATTGTTTATTTTCGGCCACACCAAGATCAAGAAGAAGGCAATCAGCAAGAGGTTGTTCGGCCAGCAAAGGGAAAGAAAAATATTGGAAGAGAAAGATCGGAGCGAGGGATAACAGAAAGAGTCGCGAAACCGGTAAGTGATTCCGATTTTTGTTTAAGAACTATGGTTATTTTTAATGGAAAAATGGACCATAGGGTTCGGCCATGGAAAGACATGGGTTAGGTTATGGAATTTTAATGGAGGAACATTAATTGATTTATGGAAGTTTGAATGATGGAAATAATTATGGGTTTTATGTTCATGAATTTTAGATCATAGAAACCTTGGACGGTTAAGTGTATTTGAATTTAAAAGAGGAGATTTTGGAACCATAGGGTTCGGCCATAGTGCATGGCCGAACCCCATGGAGGAGGATTCTTAAAAATTAAATAAGAGTTGATGTAATGGAATATGATTCTATTTTGGAAGGGATTAAATGTGAAGAACAATGATTTATTAATGAAGTTTGGAGAATCATAGTTCGGCCATCATGTATGGCCGAACCTCATGAGGTATTTTATTTATTTAATTTATCTTGTTGATTAAATAAATGAAGAATGAAAAGGGAGATTAATTTAGAAAGTTTCCAAATATGGAAGATGGAGTTTAAATTGGTAAGTTTTAATTATGGAAAGTTATTGGATAAATATGGACTTTCTAAATAAGGATTTTGGAAACTATAGGGGTTCGGCCATGGGTATGGCTGAACCTCATGGAGTTGGATTGGTATTTTAATGTAAGTAAAGTTATTAAAATACAAGGATGGTTATTAAGTTAGAAAGGATCTAAGGTGGAGATTAAATTAGTAACTATCTAATTGTGAACCTTAGATTAAAATGGAAGGAGGTGATTAAATTAGAAACTTTCTAATTATGGATTCACTATGAAAGATGCTACATTTAGAAAGTTTGACATCATAGGGTTCGGCCATGGTGTATGGCCGAACCCCATGAAGAAAATTTGTATGGGTTTAGTGATTTGTAAAGAGGGGATTATGGACCATAGGGTTCGGCCATGGTGTATGGCCGAACCCCATGGAAAGTGATTTTAAATTTAGAAACTTCTTAATTGTGGACCTTTGAATTTAAAAAGGGGAATGAAACTTAAACCATGGTTCGGCCAAGGGTATGGTCGAACCCCATAAATATTATGGAGTTATGTTCATGTGCTTAGAACATGGAAAATGATGGGAAATGTCTATGATTTTAAAGGGGATAAAATGGAGGATCATGGTTTCGGCCATGAGGTATGGCCGAACCCCATGAGGTCTTATACGGATGTTTATGGGTCATTAATGGACCTAAGATGGTGAACCAATTTAATGGGTCATATGGATATGTTTTATGGAACAAATTATGGATCTATTAGTTGTATGTTTTAATGAGTGAAAGGTTTGAAATAATTAGACCAATGGCAAGGTTGTAAGTACTTGCAAAATATAGAAGGTTAGCCATGAGTGGCAATTTTGTAAATATGAGAATTAATGGACCTATGTTTTGGAACCTAAAACTTAGGTAATGAGAGTAATGACATTTTGGTAAATAAAGGGTGAAAAATGAGGAATGGTTTGTCGACTTAAAATATTGTAAATCAAGTGGGACTTGGTTTTGATTGGTTATTATATTATAAGGTAACGGGATCTCACAAGCGGTGCCCGATCGGTGATCTACTCTTGGACGAAAGACGCAAAGATAAGTTAGCGGTCTTTGGTAGGATTCCACCTCTTTGAAAACCATGGATTTATGTACATTTGTTTTATCTTATGTTTGATGAAAATATGTTTCAAAGGATATGCTTTATTATTGAATTTCAAATGCTATGTTTAATTGTATAAATAGCATGTGTTGATTATGTTTCAAAAGGTGATTTTAAATGCTGTGTTTATGTTATAAAATAGCATGTATTTCATTGGCATCTCATGCATGACATGAGGTGGAGGATTTGCAACCAGAGACGTCACACTTCGTCGAGGCGTCCGAAAAACCTATGTGTGATACCTTGATGTGATTTCTATCAAGAAGATTCCGGAGGGTCCACACTCCGTCGCGGCGTCCGAAAGACCTATGTGGTGGGTACTTTGATGTACATGTGATGGGTGGGACTCATTGCATTTGTCATCATTGCATGACATGGATTTGTATGGTTTTTGACATTACGATATTATTATATGTTTTGTACTAACCATGTGTTAGCCATAACTGGAATACCTACTGGGCGCGTTGTTGTAACGCCCTACTTCTACCCTAGTTAATGATACATGAAATAAGAGGAACGATGAACGTAAGACGGGCCAGGCATAGGAGCTTGGAAGACTTATTTTATATGTTTTGAATAAAGTTACTCATGGACTTGTATTTGAATAGCTAGATTTCAGAATTTAATAACTTAGATGGATGAATGTTAATTTTGATAATTATGGTATTTGAATGATGATTAAGGACTTGACGTACTTTGCTATCTGAATGGAATAGAACTTGGTTCTATTAGGATTCCGCAATTTTGATGTTATGATTTTATTCCGCATGTTGATATTGCTATGTGTGAACCATTTTCGTGGACTTAGTCCATGCACAAATAGGGTTGGCCAGTTAAGGGTCGGACTTTGGAAGTTCGGACTTAGCTCGCGTCGTGATGTCCCGCGCTCTATCACTCTACTCTGTTATAAAAAAATAAAAAATAGACTCTGAATTTACGGGAAAAGCGAGTGAAAAAGGGCGGGGCGTATACATAGACCATGTTTTCTATTTTTTAGAATATTCCTAAATTAAAGTTAGATTTCCTAGATTAGAGAATTAATTCTATATTTAAGATTTATTTCTATAATTTTCTAGATGTTTTAAACTACATAATTCAATGGTATATTTTTCACGAATATATTTTTCTAAGTTCCGATTGGTTCTACCTCTCACTCATAATCTATATTATAAATGGTTTGTGAGCTTGCGAGTATAAATTTAAAACATAACAATTGTCCATTTATTGGCATGGCCGTACCTTCACAGAACATGAGGCCGACACAGTCTGTTACGCAATCATCCTATGGTAGAGGATCTCAGCAGACCTCCAGAGGCTTGGTGGCACCTGGGAATGCCCCACCAAGGACCGGACAAAGAAGGGCACAATGGCATCCCCACACCACTCATGAGAGAGTCTACACAATTGGGACTCAGATGGAAGAGCTAATGGAGAACACAGTGATGGAAGGTACACTATCTCTTTTTAGCCTTATGGCTCGAGTGTTGTTTGATACCAGTGCTTCGCATTCTTTCATTTCTAGATCTTGTTGTGATAAGTTGGAATTGCAACCGGTAGAAGTAAGTAAACCATTGATAGTAGCGTCACCTTTGGGTAAAAAGGCAATAAAACAAAAATGCATGTCATGCATCTTGAAGATTTGTGGTTTAGATTTTTCCTATGAGTTTTTAGTTTTAGAAATGACAGACTTTGACATTATCTTAGGCATGGATTGGTTAGCAGTATACCAAATCTTGATTGATTTCTCTCAGAGAAGAATTTTTGGGGTCTTTCTAACCAATGAACGGTTCATAGAGAAATTAGTGTAGTGGCTAGTATGGGATGGGGAGATGTAGGAGGCGTATAATCTGATATACCTCGGGTGGTGTGTGAGTTTATGGATGCTTTTCCTGATCAACTTGTTGGGCTACCTCCACGCTGAGAGTTAGAATTTGTTATTGATCTAGAGCTAGGGACATCCCCTATTTTCATGGCATCCTACCGGATGGCGCCAACTGAACAGAGAGAGCTAGCTACACAGGTAGATGAGCTTCTTAAACTCGGTTTCATATGATTGAGTAACTCACCTTGGGGAGCACTAGCTCTCTTTGTGAGGAAGAAAGATGGATCCATGAGAATGCGTATAGATTACCGGCGACTCAATCAGGTAACTATAAAAGACAAATATCCATTGACTAGAATAAATGATTTGTTTGATTTGTTGAGAGGATCGAAATGTTTCTCTAAAATTGACTTGAGATCGGGAAATCATCAGTTGAGGAGTCGGGATGAAGACAGCCCCATAACTGCTTTCAGAACAAAGTATGGTATTTATGAATTTTTGGTGATGCCATTTGGTCTGACCAATGCACCAGCCACATTTATGGATTTGATGAATCGAGTTTTCCGACTGTATCTGAGATAATTTGTGATAGTTTTTATAGATGATATCTTGATTTATTCATTGTCAGAAGAGGAACATGAACGTCATCTACGTATTATTCTTCAGACCCTAAGAGATCATCAGCTGTACGCTAAACTTAGCAAATGTGAGTTTTGGTTAACTCAGGTTTAATTCCTTGGACATATAGTATCTATAGAAGGAATCTCAGTAGATTCAGCAAAGATAGAGACAGTGAAAAATTGAGAAAGACCCAAAAATGTGTTTGATATTCGAAGTTTTTTGGGATTAGCTGGATATTATAAAAAAAATATTCCGTACGTTTCCCAGATTGCTGTGCCAATGACTCAGTTGACAAGAAAGAATGTCAAATTCGAATGGAATGATGCATGTGAAAAATCATTCCAAAATCTAAAAGAGAAATTGACCACCTCTCTAGTATTGGTAGTACTTGAGTAGGGATGAAGTTATGATGTATATTGTGATGCTTCTTAATTTAGTTCAGGATGTGTTTTGATGGAGGAAGGAAAGATAGTTGCTTGTGGTTCCAGACAAGTGAAATGACATGCGCAAAATTATCCAACTTATGATCTGGAACTGGTAGTTGTAATCTTTTCATTGAAACTTTGGAGGCATTATTTATTTGGTGAAAAGTTTAATGTATTCTTTGATCATCATAGTCTCAAATATTTGTTTACATAGAAAGATCTAAATATGAGACAATGGATATGGACGGAATATCTAGGAGATTATGATTTTAATCTCTCCTACCATCCTAGAAAAACCAATGTAGTGGAAGATTCCTTTAACAGAAAGTCGCATGGAAGTATAGCATGTATGGCATCCCTATAATGGAAAATGTTGGAAATCTTATCTGAATATGATTTGGAGTTGATCAAAGGAAACGGGCCAACACGAATCTCGTATTTGGTTCTGCAGCCTGAATTAGTCGGAATAGTGTTGGAAAGACAGTAAACAAATCCAAAAGCAAAGGATCTGGTGACCCAACTCTCTAACGGAGCTAAAATAGAAGATTGGAAAGTCAGAACTGGTAGAGGTTTGACTTTCAAAGATAGACTTTTTGTACCAGAATCTGATGGATGCAGGAGTAAGTACTTGATTATTTTCATCATTCCCAATTTGCAGTACATCCTAGTGGTACCAAAATGTATCATGACCTTCGCTGACAATTCTGGTGGAGAGTTATGAAATATGAAGTAACAGATTTTGTATTCAAATGTCTAACTTGTCAACAGGTTAAAGCTAAACATTAAAGACCTGGTGGTAAAATGCAACCTCTTCCAGTGGCTAAGTAGAAATGGGAGCATATCAGTACAGATTTTGTGGCAGGTTTTCCAAAGTCAGCTAAGAAGAATGATTCTGTATGGGTAATTGTTGATCGGTTGACAAAGTCAGCCCATTTTCTTGCCATCAAAAAGAAGGATTCCCTGACTACTTTAAGTAGATTGCATATTAAAGATATAATTAGATTGCATGGAATACCTATATCTATTGTATCTGATAGAGAACTAAGATTTGTGTCAAGGTTTTGGCAGAGGCTACAAAGTGAAATGGAGACTAAGCTATGTTTTAGGACTACTTTTCATCCTCAGACTGATGGTCAATCAGAAAGAACCATCGAAATATTAAAGGATATGTTGAGAGCATGTGTCATGGACATGCAAGGAAGTTGGGAAGACCATTTAGCATTAACTGAATTTGTATACAATAACAATTATCACTCTAGTATACAAATGGCACCCTATGAAGCCCTGTATGGAAGACCCTGTAGACCACCTCTATGTTGGATTGAGGTAGGAGATAAAGCACTATTAAGACCAGAGATGGTGCGTGAGATGTCTGAATAGGTCGAAGTGAAAGACAACATCTCAAGACAGCTCAGAGCAGACAGAAAAGTTAAGCTAATAAAATGTGAAGACCATTGGAATTTACGGTTGGTGACCGAGTATTCCTGCTTGTGCCACCACTTCATGGTGTACAAAGCTTTGGTCGCAAAGGGAAACTATCACCTCAATATGTTGGACCCTTTTGAAATTCTGAAAAGAATAGGAGAAGTAGCCTATCAGTTAGTACTTCCTCTGACTTTGGTAAGAGTGCATAGTACATTTCACGTGTCTATGTTAAAGAAGTATGAACTCGATCCATCTCATGTACTGAATTATGAGGACATTCAGGTCTCAGAGGATCTGACTTTTGAAGAAGTTCCGATAGAAATACAAGGAACTCGGATCCAAGTACTCAGATGAAAAACTATACCACTAGTAAGAGTGTGTGGCAGCATCGTGATGTTCAACATGTGACGTGGGAAACAAAATCGACGATCCATATGTTGTACCCTAGTCTATTTGATGAGTAAAGGTACGAGGTTTTATTTTTAAATTTCGGGACGAAATTTCTTTAAGGAGGGTGAGATGTAATACCCCGACCCAAAATTAGGCCTAAAAATGTGATTTGTGTTAATAAATTGTATTTTAACCTGTTAAACATGAATAATTCGGTTTGGACTGTTTGAAAAGGCCAGGGTCGGCCCAATCAGAGCTTGGTAGCTCTTTGATCCAACTCATTTAAGTTGGAAGGGCAAAATGGTAATTTACCATCAATATTATTATTGCTGTTTGAATATTGTTTGGGTTAAAGTTGGTTTTTAAGTTTATACATTAATAAGGATATAAATTTTGAATTTGTAAGACCATTTAATTTATAATTTAATTTTTAAAAATATTAAATAATTTGACCCGAACAGGTCCCTATCTTTAAAAAAATAATTATTTTAAATAATTCTAGAAGTTAGAAAATTTTAAGAAATACATTATGATTAATATGTGTTTAAAATTATCATGTTGCATTTTGAAAATAATTTTTTTTAAACCCTTTAAATAAATGCAATTCGATTTAAGAAATTACCAGTAGACACCGTTTTTTGTTTTTAGGTGTGAAATTACCAGTTTGGCTTTCCGTTTTAGTTTGTCCGAATGAACATCCAATTCATTTTTCGTCGTTCGGACGATCTTCTCTCTATGGGTTGTGGAGAAGAATTTTTCAAACGAGGCCGTTTCTCGACCGATTTATACAAATAGGGTATCAAAATTCATCTAGTCTGAATTTCAGGAACTCCGTGACTGATTTTAAGTATGGTATAATTGTGGACTTCATAATTCGTATCCAAAGAATTAAGAAAAAATGACCTTCCCTTTTAATTCTATGGGTACTATTTTTGAAGTCCAAAACTATACCCTTTTCACTTAAAATCAGTCTCGAAGTTCATGAAATTCAGACTAGATGAATTTTGATACCTTATTTGTAGAAATTGGTTGAGAAACCGCCTCGTTTGAAAACCCAAAACAAACGCGTAAAGGTTAGAGTTGGTAGGGAGGCGGTTTCTCGACCGATTTCTACAAACAAGGTATCAAAATTCATCTAATCTGAATTTTATGAACTCCGTGACTGATTTTAAGTGAAAAGGGTATAGTTTTGGACTTAAAAAATCGTACCAAAAGAATTAAGGAAAAATTGCCTTCCCTTTTAATTCCTTGGGTATGATTTTTGAAATCCAAAACTATATCATTTTTCACTTAAAATCAGTCCCGAAGTTCATAAAATTTAGACTAGATGAATTTTGAAACCTTGTTTGTAGAAATTGGTTGAGAAACCGCCTTGTTTGGAAACCCGAGCCAAACACACAAATGTTTCAGTTGGCAAGGAGGAGGTTTCTAGACCGATTTCTATAAACAAGGTATCAAAATTCATCTAGTTCGAATTTTATGAACTCCGGGACTGATTATAGTGAAAATGTATAGTTTTGGACTTCAAAAATCGTACCCAAAGAATTAAGAGGAAAGACCATTTTTCCTTAATTCTTTGGGTACAATTTTTGAAGTCCAAAACTATACCATTTTCACTTAAAATTAGTACCGGAGTTCATAAAATTCAGAGTAGATGAATTATGATTCCTTGTTTGTAAAAATTGGTCGAGAAACGACCTAGTTTGAAAATCCCTCTCCACAACCCATAGAGAGAAACCGTTAACTGGATGTTCATTCGGACGATCTAAAACAGAATGGACAGCAGTGTCTGCTGGTAGGAAAGTGTGGTGTCTATATAGCCAGCCTAAGAAAATTATTTTAAATGTTATTTTTATTTAAAATCTATTATTTTTAAAGAGTATTGTTTTCTAAAATTCAATAATAATTATAGATTTTAAAGCCCAATATTATGAATCAGTTGGATTAAATTAAATTAAATATTTTAATAGTTAAATATTGGAAATAAATAAAAATTGGACTAAAATATAAATAAGTTTCAAAGGACTAAAATGTAGTTGGGAAAGAAATTTTTAAAACACCTATGTAGAGGGTGACGAACGAAAGTAGCAACATGGGTATCGACTCATGCAAGCTACGATTGTAGCTTGCAAAGTTACATGGGCATTTTGCCTGCCAGTGGAAAGGCTATTAGCTTACCCCCTCCATCTCTATATAATCAGATCCCATTGCTGAAGTTTGAACCTTAATTGAAATTCAAAACCAATCAAGTTACTGCCCTGTTCTCAAATTGTTTCTTCTTCCAATGTTCTTCACCTTAAGCAAATTTTTGGAAAGCTGAAACTTCACCTAATTCTCCAAGCGAAGGTAACCATTGTGTTTATTTTTAAATTTCAATAAGTTTAGGATCAAACATATCTAAATTCGGTTTAGATTTGTGTTTCAAAATGAATTTTGAAAGTTTGCAGAAACTTTGGATTTTCATGTGTTTTAGTAATTAAATCAGTAAAATCAGATGTTTCTCTTAACTAGTTTCTATCTAATTTATTTCGGAAATATACTAGACTTATAGAGGAACACATCTGACCAGAAGGATGTGAAAAACGAATTTAGGAAACCCACTATCTTTGGATTCGTATTTAACCATGTCCATCCCATCAATGCACTGGTTGTAGGTGCCAGGTTGAAGAAGACAATCTTCGAAAGATCCGAGACTTATCTCGGAAGTTCCGAAGATCTGTGCTCAGAAGTTCCGAACTGATGTTCAGGAGTTCCAAAGCGAACAGAGGCCAACTGTTTTTCTCTACCTCTGCTGGATAAACACGAAAATTCTGAGGACATCTTCGGACGTTCTGAACAGCTCGGAAGATCCAAGCAGACTATGACAAGTTTCGAAGCACACTTAGGCTAACTACTTTTCTTGCCTCTATTGTTCTCTGTTCGGAACGATATTGAAAGTTCTGATACCTAAACCTCGAAGGTTCTGAAGGGTATAACCCAAGTTCCGAAGACTCTATTAAACACAAAATTTAGGACAATGGCTCGGAAGTTCCGTAGCCACAGTACCAGGTTCCGAGGCATGTTCCGAGGAACCTAGAACTAATTCTCGATTTTTTTAAGGATTATTAATTTAAGATTTGTGTTAAATTTATGTTTTAATTGTTGATGATAAATTACATAAGTCTGATCTTAAATTTAAAAATATCACTGACTCTAACTCTTGTGTGTTTACATTATCGCCTTTTATGTTCACTTCTAGGCCGAAAACCCTCTACCTGTAGCACAGCGGAAACGTCGTTCGGTAGCCATCAGTAGCGCTGCAGAAACGCCGCTCGTTTGTAAAAAAATAAAGGGGATCGGGCAATGTGTGATTTATTTTCTGAACTCGCTAGGCCTAACTTAGTATGTCTCCATGGTCCTATCCATAAGACTATACGAGTAGTGGCTTGAGCATTTTACATTTGCATATCTCTCTAGGCCTAACTAAATATGTCTCCGTGGTCCAATTCAAAAGACAATATGTGTAATGGCCTAAGCACTTTAAAAATTTGTACTGTACCCTCTGGGCAAAGTCTCAATACTCTACCCTGGCCAGGAAGAAATATGAGATTAGGCACTGAGTACTTTCATTTTTTATTTTTCATTGGATGTTTTGATTTGGCTGACTATTTTGACTTAAACTTAAAATGAAATAGTAACCTATGATATGGACCCAAATCCATTTCCTTTGAGTTTTTCCGGAAAATGAGTTAGAAAAGATTAACTATGATATGATTGTGAATGGTGTTTGTTTATGGATGTATATTCATTGTATTCTATTGTGTATTACAGATTTCTGCGGGTACCCTACGAGTAACGATGATGAGACTAAATAATATAGTATTGGTAAATCAGGTTTTATAAACCAAGATTCTAGTGCAATAAGTGGTTTCATGGATTTTACATGAAATGGAAAAGACTGAATGGGCTAAAATGCGAGACTTGACACTGCCTCCATGTGAGGTGTTGAGACTGAAAATATTACATTTTTACCCCTGATATTTAGGTTATTTATCCTTGATTTTGTGTATATAAGATGCATTTAATGGTTTATTTTACTTTTGTAGGAAAATTCAGGGAAAAGAAGGAAATCTTCATAAAACAGTGGATAATTGCTGGAAGAGAGCTTAAAGTGAAAGATTTAAAATTTTATAATTAAATCATGCCACTTTTAGGGTTTTAAATGTATATTGGATAGCTTGTATCCATTTATAAGATTTCGGATTAATTCAATATTTAGATTTTTAAGTGGTTTGATTAATTATTTAATTTTAAAAGAAAGTCTACAATTAAAAAGGCCAAGATTTGAAAATCAAGATCCATGGGCCAGAGATCCATTGTAATTCGCCAAGCTTCTCTCCAAATGCGAAACATTGGGCCAGGCCAAGCACTCCATGCGCATTGCCCAATATGGGCCAGGCCAAAGTGAATTCAAGCCCAACAAGCCAAAGTCCAACTTCAATCCAAAATCCAATGCTCCAGGTTCAAATTCAAATTCACTAACCCTAAGCTCAAATTCACTCTAAGTCCAAACCCAAAACGCCCATTTCCAAAACCCATCCTACCATGCAATCTTAACCATCCAATTTTTAACCACTCATCCACACCAACCAATAACCCATCCAAGCAATCCAAACCATTCATCTTAAACATCTCATTCATACCATTCATTCCATATCACAAAACCCTAGATCCACCTATTAAATCCAATCCGTTCATGCATCATGATTAGATCGAGAACATTAAAACTATCCATCATATTAATGAACCTTAGGATTAAGATCATCCATGCATTACCTATTCATCCATCTACTTAGATCATCTATCATACATCATAGCAATTAGATCTAGGCCAATCAATCATAGCCATCCATTTTTAAACCCTAAGTCCCATGCACAAACTCTAGATTTCAGGCATTCATGCACATATCACATTCATGACATGACACACACACACACTCTCCATGCGCATACACACAATGGAAAATCCCTAGAATTTTTATCCTATCCCTCCACCTCACCTATATCCTATCTTGTCTCCAATTTAATCCAACCATAGGTACACAAGATTTTAGCACTAAAAACACTCCTTACACTTAGACAAAATTCCATTCAAATACACTCCTAAGATCACTAGACCACCTCACCATCCTAATCACAAACACATCATACGATTTTTCACAACTCCATCCACCCATTTGAATTTCACACTAAGTCAACCTTCCACATCACATCTCATCATCCATCCATTCATGCATCCATTTCCATCCTTTTAATCCCATCCATTGATCCATAATTGCACAACCCAAAACCCTAAACCACATAACCAAATTCGAAAATCACATATCCAAATCCCAATCCCAATTTTCTCTACAATTCCTATCTTCTCTCCATTTTTACTTAGCCACAAAGCCACCATCTAGCGAAATTCGTATATAGCAATGTGCAACTCTAGGTTTTCAATCTTTTAATGTCAACCACCTATATTTCATTAGATTTAATCCCATCCTTTCATCCATTGACTTAAACTTAGATCTAATCTCCATTGTCCGTCCATTCCTTGAGCCTATAAATACCTCATTCAACCATGGTGAAAATTGAATTAGACTTGGAGTTCAAGAGGACCTGGGATTGGAGAAGACACCCTGAAGAACAAGAAACACTGTGCTTCATGCGAATTTCACAAGTGAGCATTCATTGTAAATTCGATTTTTAGTTGTCTTCTTGATTGTTGTTTTCCCATATCTTGTATTAATTCTTCCATTAAATAAATAAGAGATGTCCATTTTAGATTCTTGAAAAGCCCGATTATTCAATATATCTTTTATGCTTTATTTTAATTTTAATTTGCATTCTTTGTTTATTAAAGACTTAGGTTGTGAACATTGAACCTAGGATCCAAACTTTAATTAGATTAAAGGGTATGATTTTTGAATTCTATGCGTTGAATTTCAAATCTAGATTTCTTATTTATTTACATATTTTGGGCAATGAGAGAATAATTCCATAACCACCTTTAAATTATGTATTTTAATATTATTTCATTTTTTTATTCGCAAATTTAATTTATATCTTTAGTTATGTTAGATCTTTTCAATGTATGTTGTATTTTAATTATTTGAATTCTCTTAATTTGTTTGTCATGTATTTAAAAAATCATGCATTTTATTTCATGTATACAAACCACTCCTTCAACACGGGTTAACTAGTTTGAGATCTAAGGTAAATAAACTTTAATTTTGTTTTGTAGAACTTAGGTGTGAAGTTGTCATAATTCTATCTTAATCCATTATCTTAATCATATTTAAATCAATGTTCTTACTTTTTATTTTGAATCTGAAATGAGAGATTGTTAATTTAGAAGTAAATTTATAAAATTAGGATTGATTTCTATGATTTGATTTATTTTTAAATCTCTATGTTTTCGAAGAAACATGTCAACTCAAGCACTAGATTCCAAACATATTATTTTGATGCATAGGTTTTGCTTGTTCTTTGTGGGATCGACCTCCCACTCAAATCGTAATACTATTAAATGGTCCGTGCGCTTATGAGATTATATATTTAAAACTTTGCACAATTTTCACATCAAGTTTTTGGCGCCGTTGTTGGGGAACAAAAAGTATGTTCCTCCGCTTTGCCGGGGAACAAATCAAAATATATGTCTTCAAATCTTATGTCTTGAATTTTATGGTTTTTTAGAAAACACTTTTATTTTTGGGATGTTTTAATTTAGGTAACTCTCTAAAATTAGAAAATTCTATTTATGGAAGCTCTAATTTTTGAAGGTTACCTAAATTTAAAATATTCTTTAAAATAAAAGAGATCTTAAAATGTTTCAAATTGTAATTTTTTTTGCTAAACTTAGATACTTGTTAAATTTTGAAGTTTCTATTTTTGTAGAAAATTTTTATTTTTAGAAAGTTTTTATTTTTGGAAGACTGGTAGATTCAACTAAGTTTCTTCCTTTACCCTCTTTCTAATTTCATAAATCTAATCTATTTTAATAATATTTTAATTTTGGAAACAAATCTAATTTTAGAAGGCTTTAAAATTTCTGCCTATGGAAAATTTTAAAACTTATCTAATTTTGGAAACATTCTATTTTTAGAAAATTGCTCGATTTTGGAGACGTCTAATTTTGGAAATTTCTATTTTTGGAAAGTTCTTAATTTTAGATCCTTTTTTTTTAAAATTTGCATTAAGTGATGGTATTAATGTAGAAATTTATTTTTAATTTGACATTAGTTTAAGAGACTTAATTAGGGTTAATTATTTCAATCTCTTTCTAGTTGTAGTTTAGGATCTTGCATTTAGTTAGTTCATGCATTCTTGAGTTAGAATTTTTACCTAGGTTCGTGTGTCTTATTTTTCAGGAGTTTTAAAAATTGCAAGTCAAAGTTGCTGGAAATTACAAGCATTGGCTAACGTAAGTGCCTAACTATTTCTTTTTTACTTTTTTACTTCTCATGCATTCATATAACTTTTACTAGGTTGTTTGCATATATTACTTGCATTTAAAAAAAAATTGCATATTTATTTTGATTATGCATTTAGGTTGCTAGTTTCATGCATTTAGTGTAATTTGTTTGCTTATTGTTTTGCATATTTGCTTGATGCCTGCATTGTTAGGTAAGGATTGCATTAAAAAAAGTTAGGAAAAAAAAGAAGATTAGTAATAAAATGGTTCATGCATTTTAAAATAAAATCAATTTTGGAACCACAGGTTAGTCTTTAGGGATTTTTTATTCAAATAAAATAACCAATTCTAGTTTTTCTTCAATAATAGTGTCTAGGCTAGTTCTGTCATGTAACTCCCTGCCCTTTTTCACTCGCTTCTTCCTTTAAATTCAGAGTCTATTTTTTTTTATAACAGAGTAGAGTGATAAAGCGCGGGACGTCACGACGCGAGCTAAGTTCGAACTTCCAAAGTCCGACCCTTAACTGGTCAACCCTATGTGTGCATGGACCAAGTCCACGAAAATGGTTCACACATAGCAATATCAACTTGCAGAATAAAAATCATAACCTGCGGAATTATAACATCAATTTGCGGAATCATAATAGAACCAAGTTCTATTCCATTCAGATGGCAAAGTACGTCAAGTCCTTATCCATAATTAAAACACCATAATTACATTCCGAAATCTAGATACTCAAATACAAGTTCATGAGGAACTTTATTCCAAACATATAAAATAAGTCTTCCAACCTCCTATGCCTGGCCCTTCTTGCGTTCATCGTTCCCCTGATTTCCTGTGTCATCCACTAGGGTAGAAGTAGGGCGTTAGAACAACGTGCCCAGTAGGTATTCCAGTTACAGCTAACACATGGTTAGTACAAGACATATATTATAATATCGTAATGTCAAAAACCATATAAAACCATGCCATGCAATGATGACAAATGCAATGATTCCCACCCATCACATGTACATAAGAGTACCCACCACATAGGTCTTCCGGACGCCCTGGCGGAGTGTGGATCCTCCGGATTCTTCTTGATGGAAAATCACATTAAGGTACCGCACATAGGTTTTTCGGACGCCCCGACGGAGTGTGACCCCTCCGGTTACAAATCCTCCACCCCATGCCATGCATGAGATGCCAATGAAACACATGTTATTTTAAAACATAAATACAACATTTAAAATCACCTTTTGAAACATAATCAACACATGCTATTTATACAATTACACATAGCATTTGAAATTCCTATAAAACATATCCTTTGAAACATAATATCATCAAAGGTAAGATAAAACAAATGTACATAAATCCATGGTTTCAAAGAGATGGAATCCTACCAAAGACCATTAATGTGTGCTTGCATCTTTCGTCCAAGAATCGATCACCGATCGCGCACCGCTTGCGAGATCTCGTTACCTTATAATATAATAACCAATCAAAACCAAGTCCCACTTGATTTGCAATATTTAAGTCCATAAACCATACTTGTGGGGTTCGGCCATACCCATGGCCGAGCCTCACCCTTTTTGTTTATTTATTCCATTAATTACCAAAATGCCATTGGTCTAAACCTTAGTTAATCTAAAATACATAACCCTAGGTCCGACAAACAATTCCCATGTTTAGGTCCAAAAACATAGATCATAAACATCTAAGTTCTCCAAATAATTCCTCATTCATTTAAATCTACCATAACCAAACCCTGTATTAATTCATGAACCAATCATGTCCATAAAATAAACCTCATGGGGTTCGGCCACACACCATGGCCGAACCCATGATTCTCCACTTTGGCATGAAATTACAACTTTGCCATCCATGGCTTACATAACCAATAATCCGATCCTTCCAAACATTAAAAATCATAACTCATTAAACATAAACCATAATTTGATTCATGGGGTTCGGCCATACACATGGCCAAACCCATGATATCCTTGTTTCCAATTAATAATCCATCCTTCCATACTTTAGAAGGTTTCCATATTTAATCTCCACCTTCCCTTATTAGATAATTTCCTAGATTAGAAACCATCTTCCATAATTAGATAGTTTCCTAGATTAGGAACCATCTTTCCATAATTGGATGCTTTCCAAATTTAGCAACCTCTTTCCAAAATTAGATAGTTTCCTAAATTAGAAACCATCTTTTCATAATTGGATGCTTTCCAAATTTAGCAACCTCTTTCCAAAATTAGATAGTTTCCTAAATTAGAAACCATCTTTTCATAATTGGATGCTTTCCAAATTTAGCAACCTCTTTCCAAAATTAGATAGTTTCCTAAATTAGAATACATCTTTCCATAATTGGATGCTTTCCCAATTTAGCAACCTCTTTCCAAAATTAGATAGTTTCCTAAATTAGAAACCATCTTTGCATAATTGGATGCTTTCCAAATTTAGCAACCAAAATCCATCTACCATTCCAAAACAACCCCATGGGATTTGGCCATACACCATGGCCAAACCCTATGGTTCATGATCTTGACCATTAGTTTAAATCCTCAAATTCATAAATTTATTTGGTGGGGTTTGGCCATACACCATGGCCGAACCTCACCCCTCTAAACATCATATTACATTATCAACAAACTCCCATGAAATTCATGAACATATTAGGTGGGGTTCGGCCATACACCATGGCCGAACCTCACCCCTTTTCTTCCATTCTTTTCATTTTATATCTTAGCCATAATCAAATCATGGTTCGGCCATGCAATGGTTGACCCATATCCTTAACCATATCTCCATTTAAAATCCTCTTAAAAACATAAGTATAAATCCATTATCTTCATGTTTGAAAACCCCATAAACTTATTAACACTTCCATGGTTTTCATTCTTAATAACCCAATAAAATAAATCATATCTTTCCGTGGGGTTCGGCCATGCACTATGGCCGAACCCTATGGTTCTTTCTTTCCATTCAAATCATTAAACCCATCTCCAATCTTCTTCCATGGGGTTTGGCCACACACCATGGCCGAACCCTTTGGTTCTTTATTTCAAACATAATTATCAAATAAGAATACCAACCTTTTCCGTTTGATTTCTTGCTCTTCCAATCCTTTTCCTTCTTAATCTTTTCCACTTGCTGGCTGCCTTCTTCTTCCCCTTGCTCTTTGGCGAGAATGAGAGATTGAGAGAGATAAAGAGAGAGTTCGGTTATGAAGGTGTAAAAACCATGTACCCATCTTTGTCTCTCCTTTTATTACTCCCTCTTAATCCCAAGTTAGAAAGTGCTTAAGATAATCTTTCCTCCTTGATACATTAGTAATTGCCGTGTACCCCTTTTGAGATAGCCATTGTCGACCCCTTGTTACCTCTTTTAAAACCTCCTCTTGATCTAAATAGAAGGTGCCATGCGCCCCTCTCTCATTTAGTACATGCGCATATCCTAAATATGCAATGTCATACACGGCCATATAATCTATCTTATTCCTAAAAATCTTTCATCTATATCTTCCATGCGCATACACATAGATTTAAAATCTAAAAATTTGGCCATGCACATTTATTTAATAATTCACAAATTTTAAAAGGATTATTTTCATACAAAATAATTAATTGAAAATCCGAGGTGTTACATGTCACCAAGACGTGAGGTCGAGTACGTCTAAGGATAAGTTGGGAAGAGACGTCGTGTGCTCCCCCACTTACCTGGGAACTTACCTGGCCGTGATTGAGGTTAACCTCTTATTTTGAAATTTAGAAATTTTGAAGAAAAGATTAGGAGCTAGCCTAGAGTCCTAGGTTTGTTTAGGTTTTTATTTTTAGATTAGGTCATTTATTTTGTGTGAATTTTTTTGTCTTGTGTGGTCTTGTTTGAGTGAACATGAGTACTTGGAGGCGTGATTCGACTAAGCGATTAGTTAGAGTTAGGTCACCAACTGGTGGAGCCCAAGTTAGTCATCAATCTATTTCGGAATACAATAGAGTTTATGAAGTCATGTCGGTTTCATCAACATCCGTGAGTTTCAACCAAAGTGAGGAGAGTCTAGCTGGGGAAAATGAAGAAGATAACATGAACGATAAAATTGAGGGTGATACTATCATAGCTAATAATCCCAAAGATCCATGAGAATTCTTTATGCCAAAAGGAAAAAATCTTTATGAAAAAAGATATTTAGCCTATGATGTCTTGTACTCAGTTAAGCATATTTATCAGCACCATCTGTCACATCGTATGGAACTCACTCATAAAAGACTAGGTTGTATAAAGTGTGCAAAAATAATAGAGTTCACATCCATCATAGGATTTCTATACAGTTGAATCACTTTTAGGTTGTTCCTCTTAGATACGTCGAAACCCAAAATTAATAATGTCCTGACATCTTGCACCTAACCGTTGAACATTGATGACAATGTCAAATTTAAGTTTAGGGGTATCAAAAGAAAGATACAATAGTTTGAGTCAAATAATAATAATAAAAAAAATTTGTGTCTTAAAAATTATAGGGAGAGAGTAAGTTCGAAAGAACCAAGACCCCAATTAAAAAATTCAAGGGAAGACTAAGTTTACAAACAAAAACTGAGACTGCTTGTAACGAGCTGACCCTATTTTCGGGATCTTTAAGGAGATTTTTAGATCTTCGTGTCACATTTGGTGTTTTAGTAGAAGTGGAGAGAATGTGGCTTCCACAGTGGACACTGATTTGCATGATTTCGAGCTCGGGAGCTCGAAGGATATTTTGGTAATTTTGGACTAGTCAATATTTTGTCATTCCAAAAACATTTTAAAAATCACACCTTTTCCCCGACGTTCGACAATTGATTTTTATCTGGTTTAAATTATTTTGAAAATCGAGATTTAGATATTTTTGTGTGTATTTTTTTTTAAAATGCTTAAAACTCCAAAACCATAATTTTCCCTAAACCCCTTGGATCCCATCGTTTGCCGCATCCATCTCATTCCTCTCTCTTTCGTTCTTTCTCTCCTCATCTCTCTTCTTCTCTCTTTTTTTCCTTTGCCAAACCCTAACCCTAGCCATCGTCGCTGCTACCTCTTCTCTGTCTTGACCCCACTTTATATTCCCTCTCGTTTGTCTCTCATCTTTTCTCAGCCCTCACCTCCCTCTCTCGCTCCGCATCTGCTGTTGTTTTGTCTTCTCTTTTCCCCCTTTTCTCTCTCAGTTTCTCATCTCTCGCTTTCTCTCTCACCTCTTTCCTTCCCCATCGCCATTAGCTCTGTTCATCGTCGGAATTGCATCACCTCCAATCGTTGGATTCCTGCCCCCCTTCGGCCAGATCCAGGTATTCCCCATCTCTTCTATTCCTCCTTCTCTCTCTCTGATTTCCTTTTTCCCTCCCCTTTCCCCATTTCTCCCATTTTCTTTCTTTTTCCTCCCCTTTCCGACCTGGACTGCTCAGCCAACTCAGTCGAGTCACTGAGTTGACTCAGTTGAGTTCAGCCCTGGTCCAGCATTCTGGGCCTGTTCCCTCAGGCCCGGCTTGGTGCTTGCAGACCCAGCCTGGTCCAGCTCTGCCAATCAGATAGGATCAATGGAAATCTATGGACGTCTACCGAGTTAATCCGACCGGCTTACTCTGTAGATGGCTGCTGGAATTCCTTGAAAGATCGATGGGCTTGGTATGTTTGAGTTGTTGATTAGGTCCGCTTAGACTTAAGATTGTGGGGAGTGTCGAGGGGCTGAGCCAGTGGGTGTATGTCCGGCTCTTGGACTCTCGCAGGTCCAACGTTATGGTTAGAGGTTGTTATGTCTTTTTAGGAGCCTGTTTAGGTTAAACTGGTAGGGTTGACTGTTGGGACTCTAGTGGACCCAGTGTACGGGGCGATTCCGATGTGTGAGTGAGCTGGGAGCTCAGCACCTGAGCAGGGCACGTGGGTGCTTTGTGGCCCTTGACCCATGTAGTGTTCAATTCTAGTGCTTCTCACTCCTTTTTCACTTTGAGTTTCATTGGATACAAATCAGATTTGTCGGCCAGGTGTTTTGACCCTTAGGGCTTAGCGTTGGAAGTTGATTTATAAGCTTTGGAGGTGTTAAAGTTCGGCATCATCTTGAAAATGGAGTGGTTGTCCTTCCTAGAAGGCTCCTTTGATTATTGCCAGGTCGAAAGGTAGGGTTTGTTGTAGATCTACTCCCCCGGTGCGGTGCCTGTTTCGACCACTTGTTATCGAGTGGTGCTAGTAGAGGTATTAGAGGTGGAGAGTTAGCTCAGGAAGTTGGAGTCTTTTGGCTACAGTTGACCGAACGCCCTTTCTGGAGTGCACTTGCTTTCTTGACCAGGGAAGGAATAACTCTTTGAGTTTGTGCATTGGTTACCGTCAGATGAGTGGAGTATTTGTGAAAAGCAATTCCCTTTTTGCCTAAGATGGACGACATTTGGTACACTCAGTGTTAGAGGAGGAATATGAGCAGAATTTGAGGACTGTACTATGTCTTGAAAGATCACCAACTTTAAGCGAAGTACAATGATTGTGAGGTTTGGTTGTCAGATGTTCGGTTTCTGGGGCACGTGGTGCTAGCTGAGGGCTTGGTTGTGTACATGTCCAAGGTTGAGACCGTTCTGAGTTAGGAGCGACCGTGGAGTGTGACCGAGATTCACGGCTTTTGTTTCTCGCAAATTATTATCGATAGTTCTTGAAGAAGTTCTCTAAGATCGCCACATCCATGACGAGGTTGGCCTGTAAGTATGTACATTCATCTGGGATAAAGCTTGTGAGGTAACCTACAGGAGGCTGAAAGAGTGTCTGACTTCAACTCCAATGTTGGTTATGCCAGAAAGAGGCCGTGGCTATGCAGTCTTCTGCAATAATTCAGTTGATTGTTTGAACTGTGTATTGATAAAGGATGGGAGAGTGATAGCTTATGGTCTGAGACAACTTAAGATTCAAAAGCAGAACTATCCTACACATGACTTGGAGTTAACGACTGTATTATTTGCACTCGAGGTTTGGAGACATTTCTTGTATGGTGAAAGGTTCGAGGTTTCCTCGGATCAGCATGGCTTCGAGTACTTGTTCGATCAGAAATAATCAAACATGAGGCAGAGACGGTGGATGGAGTGTCTTGGTGTCTAATTTCGTGTCTTACCACATCGGTGACGCGAATGTAGTTGCAGACAACTGAGTCGAAGGGCAAGAGAAGCCCTGTCGAGTTTGACCGAAGGATGTGGAGCATCCAAGTGTTGCAACATGGTAGTGCAGTTACAGATTTATGGTGGAGTTATGAGAGCTCAGTAGGCAGATGCAAAGTGCATCGCATTGAGACATTTTGTGTCCAGTAGTAGTGGATCCCCCTTTGGATGGGCTGTGAGATGAGATGGAAGTTTGATTTGTCAGGGAAGTGTTGTGAGGTGGTATTACGATGCTTCTATTACTCTAGATTTGTAGCGCGTCCAGGACATAAGGAGATGCATTATGATTTGCGTCAATAGCCTGGTAAAAGCATGAAAAGGGCAATTGTAGAATTTGTGAACTGTGTTTGATTTACCAATAGGTCAAGATAGGGTATTTGAGAACAAATAGTGGAATACAGTCTTTTACGATCCTAGAGTGGAAATGGGATCGTATTATTATGGATTTTGGCGACTCGTTTGTCGAAGCCACTTCGAGGGCATGATGCAGTGTGGGTCATGGTGGATCGATTGACTGAGCTGGCCCATTTTATTGGTGTAAAAGGTAACAAATTCTCTGCAGACTTTGAGTCAATTGTAGTTGGTAGAGGTTGTCAGACTACTTGGCGTGCCCATGTCGATTGTTTCAGACCAGGACTCGGGGTTTGTTTCTCGATTTTGGCAAAGCTTGGAAAGATAGTTGGGCACACAATTGTGCTTCAGTACGACGTTCCATCCGTAAATAGATGGCCAGTCAGAGTGGATCATTCAGATCTTAGAGGATATGCTCCGAGTTTATGTTTTGGATCTTGGCGGTAATTAGGAGGATTACTTGTGCTCGGTTGAAGTCATTTACAATAGTATGTATTCGTATAGTATCAAGATGACTCCGTATAAGACCTTGTATTGCATACCTTCCGAATCACCCTTGTGTTGGGCTGAGACCAGCGATACAGTGATACCGGTTATGGTTGGGTGGACCACTAAGCTTGTAAGACCGATCTGACAGAGGTTCTTAGACTATCCTTAGCTGCCGGGAGAGCTTTGCTGATCGTTGAAGGAGGGCACTGGAGTTTGTAGTGGGGGATCATGTTTTCTTAAATGTTTTGCCCGTCATGAGATTCAGAGGATTGGGCGCAGAGGAAAGTTATCACCCCGATACTAGATGTATGCGTTCAGTTTGAAATTCGAGGACGAATTTCCTTAAAGGGGTAGTATTGTAACTATTCGACCCTATTTTTCTGGATCTTTAGGGAGACTTTTAGATCTCCGTGTCAGATTTGGTGTTTTAGTAGCAGTGGAGAGAATGTGGCCTCCACGGTGGACCCTGATTTGCATGATTTCATCTGGTTTAAATTATTTTGAAAACCAAGATTTAGATATTCTTGTGTGTATTTTTATTTTATTTTAAAATGTTTAAACCCCAAAACCCATAATTTTCCCTAAACCCCTTAGATCCCATCGTTTTCCGCATCTATCTCATTCATCTCTCTTCTTCTCTTTTTTTTTCCTTTGCCAAACCCTAACCCTAACCCTACCCGTCGCCGTCGCTACCTCTTCTCTCTCTTGACCCCTCTTCGTCTTCCCTCTCGTTTGTCTCTCTCATATTTTCTCAGCTCTCCCCTCCCTCTCTCGCTGCCGCATCTGTTGTTGCTCTGTCTCTCTTTTTTCCCCCTTTTCTCTCTTAGTTTCTCATCTCTCTATTTCCCTCACCTTTTTCCTTCCCCATCGCCATCAGCTTTGTTCGTCGTCGGAATTGCAACACCTCCAATCGTTGGATTCCTACCCCCATCCCACCTTCTGCCAGATCCAGGTATTCCCCATCTCCTCGATTCCTCTCTCTCTCTCTGATTTTCTTCTGCCCTCCTCATTTCCTTCTTTTTTCCACTCTTTTCCTCCCCTTTCCAACCCGGGCCGCTCAGCCAACTTGGTCGAGTCACTGAGTTGACTTAGCTGAGTTCAGCCCTAGGCAACCCTAGTACAGTGTTTTGGGCCAGTTACCTCAGGCCCGACTCGGTGCTTGCAGAACCAGCTCAGTCATTGGCCTGGTCCAGTCTTGGGCCCAACTCAGATCTGGTCCAGCCCGTTTCAGTCCAACCCAGCTTTCGGCTCAACCCGTTTCGGCCTAGTTTCGTGCCCGACCCATATTTTTGGGCCAAGATTTTAGTTTTGGGCGCAGCTTCGGCTCGAGTTCAGTTTCAAGCCCAGAATTGTTTTGGCATATTTAGCCAGTTTTGTCGCTTGGATTTCGAAAGCACGTACACAGCTGAGGGAACCTATCACCGGTTTTAACGTGCACTATACGCATTACTTCTCTATCTAATGTGCGGGTATGGAATGTGGTGAATGTGGATTCCCCGGTGTTGTGAGCCACTCGGCGTGGGAACTGTTGATACTATTATGTGGCGGGGATCCCCATCCGGGTGTATTCGTACCTAGTGCTCGCGGGGGAACGAATGAATCATTTATCTCATATTATGGTTGATTGGTGGTGTGATAATACGTATGGTTGGAATGTGTGCTAACCTGTTATACCTGTGATTGATAGTTTACTTAACATGTCGTAGATTCGCATGCGTTAGACAGTAGATGGTGTTGCCTTCTATGCTTGATTGAACATGTTTTGGTTGATAAAATGTTGGAGTGTAATATGCTAATATGTGATAGATGATAATGCATATATCTGATTATGATTCGTCATTTCTGCATTGATAACATGCCTATGGATAATTGTGAATGTAAGTAGCTTGTGTATATGGAATGTCGGTGGGGAATGGGTACTAGGCCACATCATGATCTAGAGACTCCCCCTAGCTTGTCAGCTAGTTAGAGTTGGGAAGTTATGTAGGACCGCGCAATGGAAGCGTGGTCGGACTATGGGTTGCCCGGTGGTTGGATATGGGTTGATGTATTCCATGGTATGGGTTAGACTGTCAGGTCTATGCTTGTGATCTTTGAACATGCCCATGGGAGAGGCATGGTCCGGTTTGGAGGGCAATGTGCTCGTGGGTTACCCGGTGATTGGACATGGATAGATGTACTCCCTAGTGTAGGGTTGGCTGCCAGGTGTATCATTCTGATATTAGGACACGTCTATGGTGTAATGGCCCGGAATTTGTAAAGTAATATATATGTGTTATTATTGATTTTTTTATGGTGGAAATTGGGAAATTGATGGAATAAATGGTAAATGGGCCAAAACTTGGACAAAGGCCCAAGTATGGCCCAATAGACCATGGATTGGATTTTAAAATCATTTAAGTGGTCAATGATGGCCAATTGGGCTAAGGGTGGTCAAATTGGGCCCAATACCCACTTGGGACCCAATGGATTAAGATAATGTAACCCCTAAGATAAATGGGTATGGATAAATGTAATTGGGCCATGGGCCCAATGAGGATCCAATTGGTTAGAATGGACTTAGTTAAAGTTAAATCACCTAAGTTGGTGATGGAATTAGACCAAGGTGATATGGCCAAGTGGGACCCACCTCCACCTCACCAAGTGAGGTGGCTTGTGGACCAAGGGTTGGTGGGGCCGGCCACCATGGTTGACTTGGTCAACCATGGGTGGATTTCATAGAGGAAATGTAATGGAATTAAATTAAATGGGAATTAAAGTAACCTAATTATCTAAATATTAAATGATTAAAATTATTCAAATGAAGTGGTCAAAGGGGTCAAACGGTGAAGACCAAAGCACCTCATTCCAAGCTCAAAATAAAACACGTTGGACTTTGGTGGTGGTTATCTCAACCACCACCATAAAGCAAGATAAATATCTTGTGTTCGTTGGTGGAGAAAGTTAATGTGGAGTGTAAAGTTACATAACTAAATGAGATAATCTTATCTCTTTTCTTTTCATCTCCTTTACTCTCATTTCACTCTCCTCATCTTTCACACTCTCCTAGCCGTCCCTCATACCCAAGGTAGAGAAGAAGAAAAAAATTAAGGAAGAAGAAGAAGAGAAGCTTGGAAGAAAAAAGAGGAGGAAGTTGTAAGTTGGACCATCCCTTTAAGATCAAACTATAGAATCCTATTTTCTCATCTCCATCTTTCCCTCTCCCTCTCTCAAGCAAACCCTACCTTGGTCAATCCTAAGTTTGGAGGGTTTCACCATTGATCAAGCATCTTAGCCAATCAAAAAAGGAGAAGAAGAAGAAAGGAGGCCAAGGAGTCCGACGGGAGCGAAAAAAGTAGGAGGAGACAACGGATTGTAAGTATTTTCTAAAACAAGAAATTTGGATTTTCTTAGGGTTTAAGAGGCTATGAAATCCATTTCTTGGATTTGGAGGTGGCCAAATCATGGCCTTGGATCTCAAATCTATCAAATGGAAGATGAAAATGGGGAAAAACCCTAAATGAGTAAATTAGGGTTAAGAAAAAAATAAAAAAATAATAAATGGGCTAAGGACATTAGGTAATGAAATTAATTAAGCATACTTAGATGTGGATTTTGAAGAGGTTAATGGACCATAGGGTTCGGCAATGTAGCATGGCCAAACCCCATGGTAGGTGTTTGATTTAATTGGTTAGGGTTTTAAAGAATGGAAGACAATGAGGGTAGGTAATGAATTTTAGGGTTTTTAAATGAATAAATGTGGGTAAGTTTTAAAAGGGTTTTTTTTTTATGATGAAAATGCAAAGGGGTTTTATGGCCTTGAAAGGCATAGAAGAGAATGAAGCATGAACCATGGGTTCGGCCATGGTGTATGGCCGAACCCTAGGTTGTTGTGTGTGAATTTAATGGGTTTGGAAGGATGTACTAACATATTTGAGAATGGTGATGGTTTTAAATGGACTTTAAGCATAGAAGATTATGTTTTAGAGGGATGTAGATGATGGGAAACATGGACCATGGGGTCGGCCATGTTGCATGGCCGAACCCCATGGGGAGATTTAATGGTTTAAGTATGTTTGAAACCATGAAAAGAATGGGGAATATGGCATGATTAAAGGAGACATTCATGGATTTAAAAATGTAGTTTATGATGATCAAAAATGGTAAGTCAAATGTGTTTAAATTGATTGGGATTAGGTTAAGTTAAGGATTTATTTTAATGGGTTCATGTTATGGTTGATAGGTCACTAATAGATCTAAGTGATGGATTAATTAGGAACTCAAGATGTGGCTAAGAATGATGACTCAATTATAAGTCATTTTATGGCCTAAGAAAGGGTTTATGTATGTGGTTTAAATGCATGATGTAAAACCCATGGGAAGATTGATGAATTAGGTATTTTGAACCCATGATCCATTGGTTGGTCAAAGTATGGGTTAACTTAGTATTATACGTATGTTTAATTAATGAGGATTTAAGTTAAGAAGAAGGGCTAATTCTAATGATGTTAGGTCATAATTAAATGGGTCATTAATGGATTGAGTTAATGATTAGTTATGGGCTTAAGTAGGTATGAATGAATGAGTAATTAATCATGTAAAGGAGTAGTGGCAAAAATGGTAAATATTGGCTAAAACGAAGAAAACCCACTAAGATATGATGTATGGGCTTAGATATGATGTAATAAGGTATTGGATATCGCGAGCGGTACGCGTGTCGGTAGCCGGATTATCGGACGAAATCGTAAAAGGACGTGAGTCGGTATTCTGTAGGATTCTTATCTATTTGTAAGCCATGGATTAGATGCTATGTAATTGGTTTATTGGTTTATTTTTAGTAATTATATTGATTGGTTGTATGATGGGTTTTAAGACTATGATATGTTTAAGATGGATTCTTATGGCTATGATTAAGTATTGGAATATGGCTATGAATTATGTTTTAAAGTTATGCATTATAAGTTTAGGCTATGTATGATATGTTAAGGTTATGAGTTATAAATATTACATAGCATAATGCATTACATCTCATGCATGGCATGGGCGGAAAAAAAAAAACAAACCGGGAGTCCATGCTCCGTCGGGGCCACCGAGAACAGGCATGGGGATAGCCTATAGGCTATAACTGGAGTCCATGCGCCGTCGGGGCGACCGAGAACAGGCATGGGGATACCTTGACGAGATCTTGCCGTCAAGGGGGATATGACATCATGATGGTAGGGATGATGGGTGGGATTCATAACATAGACACCCATGGCATGTCATTCATTTTATAGTTTCATTATATGATGGTTTACCAGTTTTTATTGGGTTATATCTGTATGCTGTTATTACTAATCCATGTGCTAGCCCTATTTGAAGTCCTACTGGGCGCGTGGTCTAACGCCCTACTTCTACCCTAGCTGATGACGCAGAAAATGCCGGAGCAGAAGGACGAGACAGGAGCCAAGCTTAGGAGCTTGGGAAGGCGGACTAATTATTTTTGTTTAAGTTTATTTTGGGGAAATATGTTTTTGTATAGTTTAGCTTGTCGGAATGTAATATTTTTAGACTTATTGCTATGTTTTGGATTGTATTGTAGACATGTGGTGTTATGGCATTTTAGTAATTAAATGATGAAATCTTCCCTGCTATCTAAAAATGGTAGGTTAGTCTCTATTTTAATTTCTGCACTTAGGGTAGTTTTCCTCGAGCTTGCTTCTGCGTGTGAACTGTTCTTCATGGACTTCGTTCCACGCACACGTAGGGTTGGCCAGTTAAAGGCCGGGCTTTAGAAGCTCGGATTTAACTCGCGTCGTGACGTCCGCGCCCTTTGTCACTTCTTAATTAAAAAAAAAAAAAAAATAGACTCTGATTTACGGTGAAAAGGGGCGGGTGTTACATATGTAAGGTCTTGGAATTTGGGAATTAATATAAATGTGAATATTAATTATTTTAATGATGGAAATTAGAAAATTGGTGGAGTAAATGGTAAATGGGCCAAAATTGGATAAAGGCCCAAGTGTGGCCCAATAGACTATGGTTTGGATTTAAATTTATTTAAATCGGTCAAGAATGGTCAAATTGGGTCAAATACCCATTTGGGACCCAATGGGTCAAGATGGTTAAGCTCTAAGGTAAATGGGCTAGTGGGAAATGTAATTGGGCCATGGGCCCAATGGTGATCCATTTAGAGTGGGCTTAATGAAATTTAATCACCCTAAGTAATTTGGAATTAAACAATGGTGGTGTGGCCAAGTGGGACCCACCTCCACCTCATCAAGTGAGGTGGCGAGTGGGCCAATGATTGGTGGGGCCGGCCACCATGGTTGACTTGGTCAACCATGGGTGGAATAATGGGAATTAGGTTAAATAAAAAATTAACCTAAGTTAATTACCAAATTAATTAAATACTTAAATTAAATTGGTGGCTAAATTGGTCAAATGGGAGACCAAGCTACCCCACCTCAAAGGCAAGACACGTTGGGCTTGGTGGTTTAGATAACCACCACCATAAAGAGATTAAAATATCTTAAAATATCTTTGGTTGGTGAAAAATTAATGTAAAGTGTAAATGAGGTCATCAAATGGGGATAAGTTTGATTTTTTTTCTTTCTCATGTTCATTTTCACTAACTCCATCCCTCCCACTCCTCCATTGCCGTCCCATGTCCAAGTGAAGGAGAGAAAAAAAAAAAAAGAGAAGGAGCTCAAGGAGAGAAGAAAAAAAAATGGAATTTGGAGGGAGTTCACTCTAAAATTAAGGTCATCATCTTCCTCTCATCATCTTTTCCTCTTTTCATCTCTCAAATTCAAACCTAACATGGCCGATTTTAAGGTTGGGAGTTGCCACCCTTGATCAAAGATCTTGACCTATCAAAGATCAAGAGGAAGGAGAGAGGAGGCTACGGAGATCGACGGGAGCGGCGGAAATCGGAGGAGACGTAGGATAGTGAGTATTTTTTAAAACAAGAAATTTTGGATTTTAGGGTTTAAGATTTAGGGCTTGTTTTTGTGAAATTTAATGGTGGATAGATAATTTTATGCTATGGACTTTAAATCCATCAAATGGAAGGAATGGAAAGTGGGTAAAACTCTAATGGAGAAAAAAATTAGGGTTAGGGAAAAGAAATAAATAAATGTATGTGCATTGTATAAATTATGGAATTGAGTATGGAATGGGGTGCTTGGAATAAGAATCATGGGCCATAGGGGTCGGCCATGTAGCATGGCGGAACCCCATGGTGGGTGATTAGGGTTTGATGAAATTGGTTAGGGTTTAAAGGATGGAAGGCAATGAAGGTTTTTGATTAATGCATTTAGGGTTTTAATGAATGCATGGGAGTAATGTTTAAAATGGTTTTATGATGAAAATGTAAAAGGATTTTATGGCATTGGAAGACATAAAAGAGAATGAATTATGAACCATGGGTTCGGCCATGGTGTATGGCCGAACCCTAGGTTGTTGTGTGTGTGAAGTTAATTAGAGTTTTTTAAGGTTAAAGTCATGGAAAAATGGGAAGAGTAATGGATTTAATATTTTGGTGAATGGAGATATTTTGGAGTAAGGAGTGATGAATCATGAACCATGGGTTCGGCCATGGTGTATGGCCGAACCCTATGGTGAACAATGGTGGATTTAATGGTTGTGATTTATGGAGAAATAAATGGGAAAATGTTAGTAGTTTTGATGGACCCAAAATATGTAATGATACCTTAAAATGGTGATTTAAATGCATGATGTAAACCTCTCATGGGAGGACTCGTGGTAGATCTAAAATGTACTAAAGGATCCAAGGAAAATGGGGAACAAGACATCATGGGTTCAGCCATGGTGTGTGGCCGAACCCATGACCCATTTTGTAAGTTATTGTATGGGCTAAGGTTGGGTCCATGCTTGTATCTAGATGATGGAAAATTTGATTAAATTAAGTGGATGATTTAGGGATGTTAGGTCATGGTCAATGAATCATTAATGGACCTAAGTTAGGGACCTAAGTGGTGGATCAAATTTGGACTTAATCATACCTAGATAAATGAGTACATAATCATGTGAAGGGGTAGTGGCAAAAATGGTAATTATTGGCTAAATTGAAGAAAACCCACTAAGATATGATCTATGGGCTTGGAAATGGTAAAATATGGACTAATGTGGTAATTTAATAAGGTGTCAGATAGCGCGAGCGGTACGCGAGTCGGTAGCTGGATTGTCCGACGAATACGGGAAAAGGACGCGAGTCGGCAATCGGTAGGATTCCTACTTATTTGTAAGCCATGGATGTGTGATGGTATTTTTGTCATATTTTATTGATTTTGGTATTTATCTTATGATGGGTTTTTTTTTCTTATAATTATGGATGCTATGTTTAAGATGGATTTTATTTAATGGCTATGAACTATGATTAAGGATATGCATTATAAATTAAGGCTATGTATGATATCTAAAGGTTATGAGTTATAAATATTACATAGCATAATGCATTACATCTCATGCATGGCATGGGCGGAAAAAAAATAAACAAACCGGAGTCCATGCTCCGTCGGGGCGACAGTAAAGCAGGCATGGGGATATTTTGATAACCGGAGTCCATGCTCCATTGGGGCGACCGAGAACAGGCATGGGGACACCTTGACGAGGCTTTGCCGTCAAGGGGGTATTTTACAGTGTGATATATCTTGACTAGATTTTGGTTCCATCAAGAGGGATATAACATCATGATGGTAGAGATGACGGGTGGAATTCATAACATAGATACCCATGGCACGGCATTCATGTTATACTTTCATTATATGACAATTTACTAGCTTTCATTGGGTTATTATCTGTATGCTGTTATTACTAATCCATGTGCTAGCCCTACTCGGAGTCCTACTGGGCGCGTGTTCTAACGCCCTACTTCTACCCTAGCTGACGATGCAGGAGATGGCGGAACGGAAGGGCGAGACGGAAGCCAAGCTTAGGAGCTTGGGGAGGCGGATTAATTATTTTGTTTTATGTTTATTTTGGAAAGATGTATTTGTATAGTTAGCTTGTCGGAAATGTAATAATTTAGGTAGTTTGCTATGTTTAGGTATTATTTTGGATAATACAGTATAATGGCATTTTCGTAATTAATTGGGTATTTCTTCCCTGCTATCTGAAGAACTGGTAGGATAGTTCTATTATCATCCACAGTTATTTTTATGTTCCACGAGCTTACTTTCTACGCGTGAACCGTACTCGTGGACTTATGTTCCACGCACGCGTAGGGTTGGCCAGTTAAGGGCCGGGCTTTAGAAGCTCGGAACTTAACTCGCTTCGTGACGTCCGTGCCCTTTGTCACTTTAAAAAAAAAAATAGACTCTGATTTTTGGTGAAAAGGAGCGGGCGTTACAACATATGGGAGAGGCGTTGTAACGCCTGCCCCTTTTCACTACGCTTAAGCTTGGAAATCAGAGTCTATTTTTTTTTTGGTAAATAAAGAGTGACAAAGGGCGCGGGACGTCACGACGCCAGTTAAGTCCGAGCTTACAAAGCCCGGCCCTTAACTGGCCAACCTTACGTGTGCGTGGAAATAAGTCCACGAAGAACGGTTCACATGTAGAAAGTAACCTTGCGGAATTATATTTAATGCGGAACTATAATAGAATCTATCCTACCAATTTTAGATAGCAGGGGATTACATCACTAATTTAATAATAATACCTCAAAATTAAAATGTCCAAAATAAAGTCCAAACCATAGCAAGAAATCTAAAATATTACAGTCCGACGAGCTAAGTTACTCAATTTACATTTCCAAAATAAATTTAAGTAAAACAACTAGCTCGGTCCCCCAAGCTCCTACGCTTGACTCCCGTCACGTCCTTCATTTCCTGCGTCATCATCTAAGGTGGAAGTAGGGCGTTAGACAACGCGCCCAGTAGGTACTCCGAGTAGGGCCAACACATGGATTAGTGATAATAAAACACATAGATAATATTATATCAAAACCATGCAATTAAGTGTAATGTCATGCAATGGGTGTCCTATGTCATGAATCCCACCCATGATGCTCATCATCATTGTACAATGTCCTTTTTCAATCATACATAATGTCCCCCTTGGTGAAAAAGCCTCATCAAGATAAGATCAACACAAAGTATCCCCCTTGATGGCAAAGCCTCATCAAGGTATAATAATAAATACAAATATCCCCCTTGATGGAAAAACCATCATCAAGGTATAATAAACACATAGTAACGTTCTTGTTTGAATAATTTCATCAAGATAATCATAAACCCATACTAACCTTCTTGTTTGAATAGCCTCATCAACATAGTAACCTTCTTGTTTGAATAGCCTCATCAACATAGTAACTTTCTTGATGGATAAAGCACATCAAGATATCCCCATGTTTGTTTATCGGTCGCCCCAACGGAGCATGGACTCTAGTTTCATTTCGTCCCTCCCATGCCATATCCCTCCCATGCCATGCATGAGATGCAAGTGTTAATATGCTATATGATATTACAAACCTGGCATTAAAATCCCATTATCAAAACATATAATTTGATTACCAAAATAAATCAAGAAACACATCTATATAACACATAATCCATGGCTTACAATAAGGTTGGAATCCTACCAAATACCGACTAGTGTTCCTTAGCGTTTCCGTCCATGATTTCGGTCACCGATCGCACACCGCTTGCGATGTCCCGATACCTTATTATATATTGATAAGTCAGCCCATGTTTTAACCATGTTTAAGTCCCTAACACATGCCTTAGTGGGGTTCAGCCATACCCCATGGCCGAACCCTACTAATTAGGTTTGTGGCTCCCATCTTAGTCCATCAAACATTCCAATTATGTGAGTCTAAAAACCAGCAACCCTAGGCTTTATTGATCAGCAAATAAGATTATTATTTAGAGCCCTTTACTTAACCTAATCCCCATTAATTTAAACAGATACATAGCTCCAAACTTAACCCATCAAATGGCTTGTAAAATGGGTCATGGGTTCGGCCATACACCATGGCCGAACCCATGATGTCTTTCCCTTTTGACCATTTGACCCTCATTTGATTATTTTAATCATTTAATAAATTAACTAATTACCTTAGGTTAATAAATTCCCACCTAATTTAATTCCATTTCTTAACTTCCCTCTATGTATCCACCCATGGTTGACCAAGTCAACCATGGTGGCCGGCCCCATCAAACCTTGGGTCCACACGCCACTTCACTTGGTGAGGTGGAGGTGGGTCCCAATTGGCCACATTACCTTGGTCTAATTCCATCACCAATTTAGGCAATTTAGCTTTAACTAAGTCCATTCCAACCAATTGGATCCTCATTGGGCCCATGGCCCAATTACATTTATCCATACCCATTTATCTTAGGGCTTACATTATCTTAATCCATTGGGTCCCAATTGGGTATTGGGCCCCATTTGACCATCCTTGGCCGAATTGGCCATCATCGACCACTTAAATGATTTTAAAATCCAATCCATGGTTTATTGGGCCATACTTGGGCCTTTGTCCAAATTTTGGCCCATTTACGATTTATTCCACCAATTTTCCAAATTTCCATCATAAAAAAAATAATAACACATATATATTACTTTACAAATTCCGGGCCATTACACAAACAATATACCAGTTTAAGATCATGGAATGAACCCAAAAATTTCAGAAGAAGGGTTTTAACTTAAACCATTTTTGGCTCTAGCAAGACATCATCGTCGACGATTGATCATCGCTGACGATGTGTCGTCAAGACAAAACAACAAATTTTCCTTTTTAGGTTCATTTTCATTTTGAAATCTCCCTCTTAAATTTGAAAACACATGGCATATGATAAATATGATTTTACCATTATGAAACGATATGCCACACAAATACCTTGCACATATTCATTCCAAAAAAAATAAAATACCAATAATCAACATGGAATGAAATGCAAGATACACACTAAGATTCCAAACATGTGTCAAATGTGTTAACCATTTAAATAAACATTAACACATCTGAGCTAACACAATAGGACTTGGAATCTAAAATCCATAACTGTATGACTCTTCAAGCATGACATGTACTATAGTCAGGAAAAGTACAATCAAGGCTTGCTTGAGTCAAAAGTTCCATGTCATAGCGCAAAGGCTAATTGAACTCACTTGAATGAAGATTGAGCTCAACTGCACTTGGTCTAGAGATACTCCAATGAGACACAATTCTTAGACCAATGTAGGACATGAGCAAGGTTCTATCCCATAGGAATCCATATGAAATTTTGATTCGGACCTTTCTTCTCAAACCTTTGGGACATTTTAACTTTTCCAATTTGAACATTTGGCCCAAATTCATTGACTTGAGACAAGAATTCATAATCATATTCCAATCCATGGTATGAGGAGGTCTTGACTTATCTCTATTTGATTTGCCTATGTAGGGATGATGCATGTGGTGAGGTGCTTTCAGTTTCCTAGGAAAAATCACATATTCAAGTTGATTTACCCTTTTTTTTTTTGCAAGGTGTGAATTTCCTTTCAACTCATTCTTTCTCTTCTTTGCACTTTGAGAAAGACCTTTAGCCACCTTGTTTTTTAACCTGCATCCTTCTAGTCTTGCAATCATGTTTGAAGTGTCTGGTTATACCACAATAAAAACAATTTATAATTGAAGAATGTGTGGTGTGGCTATTACCAAATCTGGTTGGTTTTTGGGTCCCTTTCCACTTGACTTTGCAAGTATCATACCAGCATTAGCACTATGAGGTTTATTAAGACCCTGCTCAGTTTGGTAGCCTTAAGCTTGAGGTTTTCAGATCTGAGAAAGGTTTCAGACTTCCTTCTTCAAGACAATTTATAACATTCTTTATCTTCAAAGTGTCATCCTCATACATTTTGATATTGTCTTGAAGAGATTTTTCAGTCTCTCTTAACTTCATGATCTCATCATTTGGAGTTTTCAAACACTTGGAGAGAGATTCTTTCTCAGCTTTTTCAATGTCCAGCTAGTTTGAGTGTTTTGCATTTATTGCATTCATTTTGAGTAGATGCTTAGCCATTTTTCTACTTTCCTTAACCAAGGCATTATAGGCTTCCAGAAGATCTTCACTATCTTCACCATCCTCTTCATCATCCTCTTCTTTACTTGAGGATTCTTTTGGTCAAGAACAATGGAGGCAATGGAACAATTTAAATTTTCACCTATTTCTTGATTCTCCATTATTGAAACAATTTCAGATTGTGATCCCTTTTCAATCTCAATGGAGTCACAAGAATAATGATCCATTGGGTTACAAGAGGTGGAGCCTTCCATTGAACTTGAAGAGGTAAAGCTTTCATGGGTTCTCTCAAGAATGTCCCATGCCTCTTTAGCAATTTCACAAGACATGATCCTTTTGAGCTCATAAGGTGAAACAAAACATTTTATGGCATTTAAAACTTTACCATTTGCACTGTATAAAGCCATTTCATTTTCAGTCCAATTAACAAAATCTTTGGGCTGAGTGGACTTTGAGCAAGAGGCTACATTAGATGCTTCTACCATAGGTTTAATCCACCCTCTCTTCACTAATTTCCAAACAACTCCATCAATGGAAATAAAAAAGCTTTTCATTTTAGCTTTTCATGAAAAAAAGTCTGTTCCATCAAAGAATGGAGGTTGGGAAATGTCTTGCTTTTCTCCCATAGACATTGTTCTAGCACTTGGATCAACTCGGATGGTTAGATCCTTATGAAGAGCACGAGGCTCTGATACCAATTGAAAGTTCCCGGTGCTAGAACAAGATTGTCTCTAGATGGTGTGTGGATGTGACAACCCCCAATTTTTTTGGTCTTCAAAAAATTCTTGATTAATTAAAATGATATTCATTGGAATTAACAAATTAATCAAGAAGATGTGTTGTGTGATAATGAGAGTGCACAAATAATAGAGCAATCACATAAGCAAACCAAACACCCGTTATATAGTGGTTCAGATTAAACCCTCCTACATCCACTATTGGACTCACCCACTCTTAGGTTGTCCCAAATTCACTATGTGGGGAATTACGTCCTCACGAATAGAGTAAGAATTTCACCTAAACAATTGAATGGGAATTTCACCCCTCCATAAGATTTTGAAAGGTTCGACCTACCCCGGTGTACTTCCTTATCCCTCTAATTTTTATAGTGGTTCAAGCACCTTACCTTAATCCACTTCTCAAGATGATGTTCATTTAAAATACAAGAAGAAGCACTTGCCTTTGTAGCTTAAATCTGATGAAGATGTGCTTCTTGAAGAGTTCTCCAAACTTGATGGCCTTGATGACGAAGATGTGCCAATGTATGAGCAACCACAAGTTTGGAAGAAGGTTCTAGGATTTAAGATTTGCCAATGCTATCCTAGACTTCTTTTTTTCTCTCTATCTCAATCAAATGTTTGATTAGATCTCAAATGATTCACCAATGTGAAGTGCTTAGAGAGAGGTTGGGATCTCTGGGATGCCTTAAGAGTTTCTAAGTGAAGGTTCCAAGCATATTCTCCAAAATTTGGAGCTTAAATATGCAAACCAAATTTTTCGAATCTATAAGTTAATGATGGGTCGTGGAGCTCGAAAGTGACCTCCCAATAGTACGACCGTTGCACATTAAAAGCACCCCAACGGATAGATAATGGTCACCCACGATGGGTCATCTTGCCCAGTGTCGATGGGTCCCCACAAACCATTGTATTGTCCTAAGTCCAACTGAGTTTGACAGTGTTTTCCAAATCAGAACTTTAAAAAACCAATCGATATGTTGGGGTCCACGATGGGTTGCCCCTGTCTTGTACGATGGGTCGGCATCTGTTGTGTCTTATATTTATTACTCATTATTCGCAAGCGCACGAACCATGTATAGTATAGCGTTAAGAGTACGAGGTCGACCCCACAAGGAACAAGTTCTATGAAAGAAAAAAAATATATGAAATTGGAATTTTGTAGGTTGTAAAAAATATAGATTTAAATTAATCCCATCATAGAAATCAAATTCTATCCTAACAATTATATCTTTAAATTAATCATCTTCTAGTTTTAAATAAATAGATCCAAAATGTAAGCATCAACTAAATATAAAACTTAACCAATTATTTCATTTTAAAATCCAATTAGGATAACGGTTTTAATATAGAATTTATAAATAATCTTACATCCCGGTTTAAGAAACCAAAATTAAAGATCGAATTTATTTAAATCTCCAACTAATTAATACATCTTTGAGAAGGTGGTTACAAGAAATAAATACAATTATTCAATAAAATAAAGAATGAAAATAAATTGAACAACAAAAATAAATCATACAAATAAAACAAATGACATAACAAAATAAAACAAGCAAAGGAAATAAATTGACAATTAAAACAAATGAAATAACAAAACAATGCATAAATTTAAAGGTGATGATGGAATAGATCAATCATAGCCTAAAAGTAAGTAAACAAATAAAAGATCAAGATCTGAAATTCGTGTAAAAATTTAAATCTCAATTCATGCTTTTCTTTAAAATTAAGATCCATAAACTTTAATTTAATTAATCGAACCTTAGATCCTTAGATTTAATTAAATTCAAAATCTAACTATTTCATTTTGTCCCAAAGGAACCTTAGATTTGAATCTAAAGAAACCTAAGTTCTAACTATTTCACTACGTCCTTTTAATTAAACAAAGAATATAAACTTAAAAATAAATCAAAAAATCATAATAGAAATTAAAAAATTGGATGTTTCAGAATTCTAAGAGCTTATCTTTTATTTATTTAATGAAAGAATTCAAGTACAAAACATTGGAAAATTACATCAAGATAATCAAAATAAATTTACAAATTGATATGCTCACTAGTAAAATTCATGTATGGCTCCTTGTCTTTTGAATATTCTCCAATCCTCAATCCCTTTCGGCTCCTGATCAAATTCGAGTTTCGCTATGGTGAAATGGACTATTTATAGGCTTGGGATTTGAATGAAGGGTGGAGATCTAATCTATTTTTAAGTGATGAATGGATGGCTGGGATTAAATCTAACTAAGCATGGATGGAAGGGATTTAAAATGAAAAAAGCTAGGGCTACAAGGGTATACACGAATTTGGTTTCTTAGGGATCAAGTTGGCTTGGTGGCTAAGAAAAGAATGAGAAAATCATGGGATTGGGTTGCTATGGTCGATTTTGACACATTGGATTAGGGTTTGGTGTGTTTATGCAATGCATGAAATGGATGGTGGAGATTAAAAGTTGAAATGCATGAATGGTTGAGATGAGATGTGATGATGTGGAGGGTTGACTTAGTGTAAAATTTGAATTGATCTACTGGGAGATGGGAAAATCGTGTGAGGTGGAGATGGATTGGTAATGAGGTGTTGGTGATGTGTAAAATTCAAATGGATTGGGTTGAGGTGGCTTGGGTTCCGAGTTAATCTAGATCTGGGGTTTTATGAATGGATGGCTATGATTGAATGGGTTTAGGTCTAATGGCTTACTAATGGATGAATGAGATGAATTTAATCAATGATATGATAATGCAAGAAGGGTTAAGATTCTATGGTTAATTTAAATGTATGATGAAATGAATGGCCTAGATCTAATATGATAGACGTATGCAATGGATTTGGAAAGGTGGCTTTGGGGTTTACCTAATTTTATGAATGCAATGGATGGTTTGGACTAAAGGATGGCTAATGAATGGTGTGGATGGTAGGTGCATGGACATGGCTTTGGGCGTGTGGACTTAGGGTTTGCAACGCAAAATTCGAATATGGGCTTTGGAGCAATTGGATTTGAACTTGGACTTCTTGGACTTTGATTGGAGCACATGGACTTGGGTTTGCTAGACTTGGATATGCACATTGGCTTGGCCCACATTGTGATATGCCCATGGACTACTTGACTCTGGCCCAATATCTAACATTTGGAACATAGCTTGGCCCATTTGAAATGGATTTCTGGCCCATAAATCTTGAATTTCGAATTCTGGCCTCTTGAATTGCAACTTCTTTCTTCTAGAACTAAAATAATCAACTTACCACTTAAAATCTAAAAATATTGATTTAATCTAGAGTCTCATACTTAAATTCAAATTAATCAATTTACATTAAAAATCCTAAAAGTGGTCAGAAATTAATTATTAAAATTCTAGGTCTTTCAATTTAAGCACAAAACTTGCAATTTTCCACGGAATTTGATTGGTTTCATGTATTTTCCTATTTTCATCTACAAAACTAACAAAAAACATTAAATGTATGTGATATATACAAAATTGAAGGCTAACTAATCCAAATAACAAGGGTAAAAATGTCATTTTCATGTCTCAACAAACACCCCCAATCTTAGATTTTGCTAGTCTTCGAGAACTACCTAAAAACTCTAAAAATAAAAATCCTTTCTCTCGATTGCATTTAGCGTATCCAACAAGCCTTTAAACCCCTAGATTACCCCTATTGGACGAGTTATAGTCTCGTGAGGGATTGCAGTGATGATACCCACAAACATCAAATTTTCTTAGTCTAAGTTTCAGTTTCAATAAAAACATTTACATAAAAATATAAATATCTTATGATTCCAAAATTCATTTACAAAACTTATACCAGGAGTGTAATGTGTGCTTAGCCAATATTGAAATAGTTCTATTTTTCCGAATAGACACAATTTTTGTAACCACCAGCGGAAAATGCACTTTGACTTCAAGCCTCACCAGATAGATCTCTCAGAAAGACTAACGCTCAGAGGTTTGGGTTTATTTTCTCTTAAAGGTATATGTGAGCGGAGTTTATTTATTCAAATCGAAATTTCTCACATATGTATTTAGAAAAGACGGCTAAAGTCAAAGAAAATAAATATATCTCATTAATGGACACCACTTTCCTGAGAACTTTGAGTCAAACACTATCATTTTCCATCCTTTATTCTCTACATGAAATACTATATTTCGACTTAAGATTAATATGACTTCTTAATGGGACGAAACATGGTTTAGGACCGGGTCATATCAAAGAAGGATATAAGGCTCTAAAACTTTAAATACTTTGAATAAAAAAAGCTAGAGGTCTTCATAATGTAAATGGGATATTCTTCCTCTATTTTCTTTCAGTACTTTCAAAAATATTTATTTTTCTTCTCTTTTCTATTTCTTTCACATCCTTCTTTTGATGTCTAGAAGCTCCCTTTTTTTTTTTTTTCTAATGCTAAATTTTTTTTCTTTTCTTTTTGCATCATCATTTTTCTTTCTTTTCAAGTGCCAATTTTTTTAGACTACCATCCCAGTTTTTATTTCATCTCTAACCTTTTTTGAGCTCTTAGAATAGGTCACAAACATTTCAATGAGGCTCAGACCCCATAACCAGAGTTGGGTATGGTAAATATGACTAAACAATAAAACATGCTTTATGAGGCTCAACTGGGAACTATCACAATTAAATGACTAAAATTAGGTAGGTATGAAGGCTCAAACTGTAAGGACCTGCTCACGCCAGCACAATATTGTCCGCTTTAGGCTCGCACCCCGGGCCCGCACGGGTTTGCTCTGAGGACCCCACCAAAGAGGAGCCCCCAAAACGCATTGTACTTTATGGAGGAGCGTCCAAGCTTATATACCAGTGGAAATCCACCCTCATAGGCTATGTGGAACTCATTCCTAGATCATCTTGCGGAGGCGCTGTCCATCGTCGGTTGGACTGGGAACAACTGTAGGTCGGACCGACAGGACCAACATCCAAATTTTTTCTCCTTTGGTACCCTCTAGTCCCACGCTAACCCCATCAATTGGTCTAGGCCTCCTCAAAATGGCAGGGTCTCACATCCTACCCCTTTAAGACTATAGGCGCCCTTGGCTCTGCCAGTTGAGAATCGCACCAGCCCACACCCTCAGTCTGAGAGTTGAACCGTGCTCTGATACCACTTGTAACGACCTACCCCGAACTTTGAGCACAATATTGTCCGCTTTGGTCCTGTACTACTTTTCATCTGAGGACCCACGCCAAGGGAGCCCCCAAAAAGCATTATGCTTTATGGGAGGAGCGTCCAAGCTTGTATACTAGTGGAAATCCACCCTCCTGGGCAATGTGGGACTCATTCCCGCTGAAGCGCTGTCTGTCGTCGGTCAGACTGACAAGCCAGGGTCCTCAGATACAAATTCGTGCAGGCTCGGGTGTGGGACCAAAGAGGACAATAATGTGCTAGAAGGTTGGGGTAGCTCGTTACAAGTGGTACCAGAGCATGGTTCAACTCTCGGCTGAGAGTGTGGGATGGTGCGAGTCTCAACCGACTGTTGAACCGTGGGCGACTCTGGTCGTAAGGGGGTAGGTTGTAGTACCCCGCCGCAGAGGGAGGCCCAGCTGAGAGACCAAAGGGCACTAAAATGGGAGAGATAAAATCGCCATGCTTGGGATTTGCGCCAATGGGCGTGTTTGCAAGTCCCACATTGCCAGAGGAGATTGGAATCCTCTAGTATATATTAGGTTGGCTCCTCTCCATCTAGCACAAGGCCTTTTGAGGGCTCCCTTGATGTGGGTCCTCAGATGCAAAGCAGTGTAGACCCGGGTGCAGGACTAAAGTGGACAATATTGTGCTAGGACGGGGCAAGTCGTTATGCAAACGATCCAAAAATGGCCTATATCCTATCTTAAACGTCATACAATAATTTCGTTGTTTAAAATAAATTCAGAAAAATTCAAGTGTACTAACCCAATTTTGATGGCGTTCTCAGTAATATGACCAAGATGAAGGATAATGAGATCACACAATGACTTAATGCGCAAACAAAAAAAATGAAATTTACTTATAACCGTTAGAAAAATCGAAAGGCACTAAAGCTCACTGGGTATAAGTCTCAACTAATATTCCTCTAGTGAACAAAAATATTCATCGAGTCTAGTGATCACTAGACTCGATGAATATTTTTGTTTTTCCAACTAAACTTAATATGGCGTGTGTAAAAACTGTTCCGCGTATATATTCCATAAACATCTCTTCGAAAAAGTGTGATATAAATTTTTTGTTTACCTATTAATGCCAAAAAAATCACTTTGACTCTTTGTTTTTACGCTTGTTGTAGTCTCAGTCTTCACTTACTTTTCCCTTGATAAAAGAAAAAAATTAGACTAAAAAACGCAAAACTTTTTTTTTCTTTTGGCAAGGGTAGTTTCAGTTTTTGTTTGTAAACTTACTTTTCCTTTGAATTTTTTATAGGGATCTCAGTTCTCTCGAACTTACTCTTCCTTGAGTTTTTCAGACACAAATTTTTTTTATTGGACTCAACAAGTGTAACCCCTTAATACCCCCACATTTAAATCAGACATTGTCCTCAATAATGATCATGTGCAAATAAGATTTTTTTGGAACAATGCTAATTAGGGCTTAAATGTACCTAAGAGGGTTCACTCATAACGAACCTAAAAACAAAAATAATCCTAAACTAGACTGACTCAATAAAAATCCTAGACTGACTCTAAACTGACTCAAAAATTCCTAGATGGCTAACTCTAAAAAAAACCTACAACGGACGCATACGCAATTATTTTTTAACACAATGTACAACTTAGACCTTCTTGAGTGAGTTTCATTCTGTTCGGCAATTGGTGATGATGAATGTGTTCAAGGGAGTACATAACATCATGAGAATAATCTCTCTTTTCCACCACATTTTCACCTACGAGTACGATGAATGCCCATGGATCATCTGAAATATATCAAAAAAAAAATCAAACTTTTCAATTCAGTCAGCTGAATCCCTGATTCAGTCGAATGAATCCCTGATTCAGTCGACTAAATCACGTCCAATTACTGTTCTCTGCCTTACCGCAGACTTTCAGTAGACTGAAATACATTTTCAGTCGGCTGAACCCCAACTCAATACTGTTATTCCTTGACTCACTAACATTTCAGTCGACTGAATCTGACTCTGAGTCAAACCCTTTGTATTCTCGGTCAACCCTCTTTTAGTCGACTGAATCATAGATTTAGTCGGCTGACTTTGTATCAGTTTTACTGTGTGTTCGGCCAGTATAGATTCAGTCAACTGAATCCATAATTCAGTCGGCTTAATCATCAGTCAACAGTTTACGTGTTTGCTAAGTAATCATTCAGTCGACTAGATCAAAGATTCAATCGGCTGAAACACACCGTATGCCTTTACTTATTTGTTACGTCTAGTTTTAGTCGACTGAATCCCTGATTCAGTCGGCTGAAACATCATTATATCACTTATATTTTAATCCAGCCCTTGTTCAGTCGACTGAATCCCTGAAACTCCCAGAAATGGTTCTCTGTCTTCAGCCACACCAGTTTAGTCAACTGAATCACAGATTCAGTCGACTGATTGTTTGTCAGTCTCTTTTGTGTGATCCTTTGGCTAGGCCTTTCCTCATGGAATTCACCCCTTATCCTTTTAAACATGCATATTATTATTCGTACAAGTTTTGATATACTTACTACACCCTTCCCAAATCAAAACTAGGGTCTTTCATAACCATTTCAACCTTTGTACCCTTATCATGTGGTTGTGTATTCAATCCTTTGATTGTTTGTTTTTAATATCTATCCATTCCTTGAATAGATACCAACTCCATGATCATTTAACAGTTTGACCATTTATTGTAACCACTCTTGGAACCCATGGCCAAATCCATGACTTCCTTTATCTCATTCCTATCTAAATAAACATGGGACATACCTTTACTTGTCTCCTCCTTTCTTCTGTTCTGTCTTTTCTCATTACTCCTTCTCCTTCCTTGGTGTTTCACTGATCCTCTAAGTATAGATGTAACGCCTCGCCCTTTTTCACTCGCTTTCCGAAAATCAGAGTCTATTTTTTTTTTAAATAGAAAAGTGACCGAGAGCAGGACGTCACGACGTGAGCTAAGTCTGAGCTTCCAAAGCCCGACCCTTAATTGGCCAATCATACGTGTGCGTGGACCAAGTCCACTAAAATGGTTCACACGTACTCAAGTTAACTTACGGAATAAATCACATAAGTAGAAATAATAATAGAATAACAATTTTATTCCATTTTAGATAACAAAGTAGTCCAACACTTAATAATATTTGCCTTAAGTTAAATATCCAAAATCAGCCATCCAAACCATAGCAAATATACCAATGTTATTACAATCCCGAATGCTAGTTATTCAAATACATAGTCCATGAATAACTTAAACAAAATATAACTTAATTATCCAAGCTCCTAAGCTTGGTTCCGATCTCGTTCCTCATTCCGTTCATTCCCTGTGTCATCAACTAAGGTAGAAGTAGGGCGTTAGACAACGCGCCCAGTAGGTATTCCAATTAGGGTCAAACACATGGGTTAGTATATAAAATCCCGATATAATATACCATATCATACTTGTAAAGCATTGTATCCAAAATAGTGTATGATAATAGAGATCCAATCATACAGATAAAAACCAGAAACATTGCATGATAATAAAGATCATAATCATGCCGATTCAATGCCATGCCATGCTATCATCTGCAATGAGTCCCACCCATCACAAACATCCTCTTGATGAAAAGCTCCTCATCAAGGTATCCCCCACGAGTGTTTTACGGACGCCTCGACGGAGTGTGGATCTCCGGTTACATTTCATACATAGTATCCTCTTGATGGAAAGCTCCTCATTAAGGTATCCCCCACGAATGTTATACGGACACCCCGACGAAGTGTGGGTCTCCTGTTACCTTTCATCCCTCCCATGCCATGCATGAGATGCAAATGCCAACATGCTATGTAGAAATACAAATCATAGCATTTAAAACTCCATAATTGAAACATATTGTTTGATACCAAAATAACTTATCAAACGTGAAATAAAATCACGATAAATACATAATACATATCCATGGTTTCAATGATGTAGGAATCCTACCAATGACCACTAGTTTGTCCTTGCATTCTTGTCCGAAAACCGCTCACTGATCGTGCACCCCTAGTGAGGTCCCGTTACCTTATAACATGTCAACCAATCAAACTAAAGGCCCATTTGATTTACAATAATGTCCAAGTCCGTAAACACACTTTGTGGGGTTCGGCCATACACCATGGACGAACTTCACTCACTTGGTTTTAGTGCCTCTCTTGATTTATTAATCACTCATCACCAAGTTCTTCATTTAAACACTTATTCCACAAACTACACCTTAGTGGGGTTCGGCCATACAACATGGCCGAACCTCACTCACTTGAGTTTGGTCCCTCTTTGTTATCCTTTGATCCAAGATCTTGTCATTTTTTATTCATAACTCTAATCACTTATACAATATTAAACATTAGTAACCACTTAAGTCCACAAAACTTTCCTCATGGGGTTCGGCCATACACCATGGCCGAACCCATGGTCTATCATTTCCTCCCATATTTACACATTTGCCATTATTCCCATCCCCTCATGCTTAGGTCCAAAATTGATCCATAACCTAGATTCATAAATGATTCATAAATCACAACATAAAACCCAAAGTCCACCAAATATTCCCCATGGGGTTCGGCCATACACCATGGCCGAACCCATGGTCCATTATTTTTACTTATTTACCACATTGCCATTAATCTATCCATGGATAACATCTCATTCATTAAAGCATACTTTAAGTCCATAATTTGATCCACCAAATGGTTCATGGGGTTTGACCATACACCATGGCCGAACCCTATGATGTCTAAATCCAATTTATCCATTGAATCATTTCCCCTCCTTAGGTCCATAAGCCAAGGTCCCTCCATGGGGTTTAACCATATATTTAGATTCATTCTTTTTGGTCATCATCTACCATGTTTAAAATCAATTAAACTTACCATCATTCCCCATCATTTCCATGATCTAAAATACCTAAGTCCAACAATATTTTTCCCTTTAATCCCTTCAAAAATCATTGATAACCTTCCATGGTGTTCGGCCATACACCATGGCCGAACCCATGGTTTATGGTTCTTTCACCAATTATCATTTTAACACCATGTAAAATGATTAGTATTCCTTAACATGCATCTACAATTCCATGCTTTGAAACCCATAAAATTATTAAACAAACCACATAATTTCAATATCTAAGAAAACCCTAAGTCCATAAATATTCCTTGGTGGGGTTCGGCCATACAACATGGCCGAGCCTCACCCTTTGGTTTTGTGCCCTTCTTTTCCATTCTTTATGGTTCTCATACTCACATCCATTTGCACCCTTTAAAAACCTTTTAAAATATGAATCATCTTCCATAGAGTGCATCCTTCAAAAACCCATAATCCTTACCAACACACCTCCATGGGGTTCGGCCATGCAACATGGCCGAACCCTATGGTTCTTTAATTTCTTTAAAAATCATACAAGTAAGATTACATCATTTGATGGTTCTCATTCATACATTCATCCAAACCTTTTAAAACCTTTTAAAACCATCCGCATACTTCTATGATTTCCATCTTTCAAATCCATTAAAAAATAAACAATGTCCTTCCATGGGGTTTAGCCATACATCATGGCCGAACCCTATGGTTCATTCTTTTCATTAAACCTCATCATTCATCCCTTAATCTTTCTTCCATGGGGTTCGGCCATACACCATGGCCGAACCCTATGGTTCCTTATTTAAACAAAATCCATTAAAATACCTACCAGTTCCGTAACTCCTCCAGTTTTCCTTTGCTCCAATTGTTCTTCCGATCCTTTCCTTCTTTAGCCTCTTCCTCCTTCCTTCTTAATCCTTTGGCCGAGAGTGAGAGCTTGAGATAGCGAGAGTTCGGCCTTGAGTGATAGGGAGAGAACCTTGAGATGAAGCTCTAAGTCTTTTCCTCCTTTGTCCAAGAGAGTGATCGGCCTTGAGAGATAAGAGAGTGAGATGAAGACCAACACTTGTTTTGTTCAAAATGAGGGTGGTCGGCCAAGGGTGGTGCCTTTTAGTAAAGCCCTTTTGTAACTCCAATAACTTATCACCTTCTCATTGATACTTACATTGGGGCTTTCATCCTTGAGATGAAACTCCCAACCGTCTGCCCCTTGGTGACCTTGTGTAACAACAAAACCATCCCCTCCCATTAGTGACCCATTTGGGCATTTTCCAATGTGTGCTATGAGTTTGAATATCCCAAAACCCTTTCATCTCCTCATCAATAAGCCTTTGGGGGTTTCATCCATGAGATGAAACACCTATGTCTCCAACGGTGTAAACCTTTGTGTGACCTTGTGTAACCTCCACAAAACCGCCAACTCTCCTTTAATGATGCATTTTGGAGTTTCATCCATGAAATGAAACTCCCATGTCCCAACGGCGTAGCCTTGAGTTGGCTAATGTAACATCACAAAACCGTCACCTTCCCATTCATGATATACATGGAGTTTCATCCCATGAGATGAAACTCCCATGTTACCAACGTGTATCCTTGAATTGGTATTTGAAACAACCAAAACTCCTCACCTCTCCATTAATGATCCAATTGGGGGTTTCATCCATGAGATGAAACTCCCCCACTTCCAACGTGTAACTCCCAACTTGGGTCTCATGAGATGTATCTCTCCACCTTCTCACTCCACACACTTGAAATTAAAGTTCCATTAGCTTCCATTCAACTCAACTCACTTCTTTAATTCAACTCTTTTAACTCAACTCACCTCTTTAATCCAACTCATTTAACTCACTTAAAAATCAATTCAATCACTTGATTCCATTCTAACTTAATTCAGCCCCAATTTAGTAAGCTTGAACTCACCTGGTGGTCAACCAAGTCAACCACGACCCATTGGGTCCCAATTGGGCATTTTGACCCAATTAAATAAGTTTACCCATTTATTTCAAGTGAACCTTATCCATGATCCATTGGGTCTTTATTGACCAATTGACCCAACACCTTACCCATCTAAGGTCCATATCCATTAATTCATAAATTAAATGGATAATTTCCATATATAGCCATCGCTTGAAAATCCGGGGTGTTACAGTAGAGATGTAACTGGGAGAAAGAGAGATAAGAAGATTATATACTCTTGGTTGCAAGAGATGGAATTCGGCCAAGGGGTGTGAAGTGCCCCTTGGTTGTACCCCTTTGTAACAGCCCAAGGCTTTTCCTCTTCCCCTCTTTATTTCTTTGTTTGTTCATGCTGTCCCTTAAACCAAGGAGACACCTAGCTCCCATCGAGTTCCATCCATTGAGATGGAAACTCTCCACCTCCCCATCCAACTCACTTGAGATGGAAGTCTCTTCATCTCCCATTTTACCTCATCTCCAACTCATGCCTTAATTCATTTGAACTCATTCCCTTGAACTCACTTCCCACTGGACTCAAGTAATTTAATTTCTAACTCAACACTTGGACCCACTTCAATGTGAACTCAATCTAATTGGAACTCAATTGAGCTCACCCATTCATGGTTGACCAAGTCAACCATGACTTAGCGGACCATGCACGTGGTCACATGGTCACCACATGGCACGTGGGTCCTCTCCTTGCCATGTCATTTATGATATGGCACCTTACATACATGCCACCTCACTTGATGAGGTGGATCTATGCATTGTGTCTTAATTGAGTAGCTGACCCCATTAATTAAACCTTACCCATTTACTTAAAATCAGTTCATCTATGACTGTAACACTTCGGAATCCCATGTTATCAATATTTACAGAATTTGCCACTTTAATTGTGAATTAACGGATATGAACCTTAGATGGGTAAGGTGTTGGGTCATTGGCCCAATTAGGACCCAACGGTTATGGTATAAGTTTCAATTTAAAATAAATGGGTAAGGCACATTTAATTGGGTCCATGTTGTTATTTGGGCCAAAATGCCCAATTGGGACCCAATGGGTCGTGGTTAACTTGGTTGACCACCAAGTGAACTCAAGCCTAATTAAATGGGGCTGAATTAAAATGGTAATGCAATATATCTATAAATAAGGGATCTAGATTAAGTGGCATGCGCATAGAGGGAACTTGGAAGATTGTATACGGTTGTAGAGACTTGGAATGGAAGCAAGGTAAGGATATACGCATGAGGTGCATGAGGATAAGGTGTCAACGGATGGAAGGTATTGATGGAAAGATTTTAGGAATGGGATATTGTGCATGGCCGTGTATGAGATATGCACATCCATGATTATGCGCTAGAATCTTTTTAAAAGGGGTCTTGTCTTTGGTTAAGAGTGAAACTAAGGGATTGCTACATAAAGAAGGTGTTGAAGATTAAACACATGAGGTTACGATTTTTGGACTAAACCGGAATAGCAATTGCAGTCTTCCCACACGACTGAAATCGTTATGTGCTATTTCAGCCATATAGGATCGAGTGGAAGTTTTATAAAGAGAGGAAGAAGGGTGCTTGGCATACACATACAAGGCCAACCACCCTCAAGACAAGAGCTTGGAGTATTTTCTATCCCAACCACTCTCTCTCTGAAACTATATCTCTTAGCTGAATCACTTCAAGGGGTTTCATCAAGATCAGTCTCGGCTAAAGATCAAGAAGAAGGAGGAAAAGGCTAAGGAAGGAAAGGATCGGAAGAACAAGTAGGAGCGAAGAAAAATCGGAAGAGTCGCGAAACCGGTAAGTATTTTGATAATTTTGTTTAAAATAAGGAACCATAGGGTTCGGCCATGGTCTATGGCCGAACCCCATGGAAGAAGATTAAGGGATTAATGTTGAGGTTTAATGAAAAGGATGAACCATAGAGTTCGGCCATGATGTACGGTCGAACCCCATGGAAGGACATTGTTAATATTTTTAATGGAAGTTTGGAGGATGAAAATATAGAGTTATGTTTATAATTTTAAAAGGCTTTAAAGGGTGTAAATGGACTTATGTAAAAGAACCATGGACCATGGGTTCGGCCATGGTGTGTATGGCCGAACCCCACGGAGAAAAACTAAGAGATATATTATGGATCTTAAGGTTAATTGATGAATTTAAATATATGATTAAACCGCATGGAAAGGATATTGGATGAATGATTTTTAAAGAAGATTATGAACCATAGGGTTCGGCCATGGTGTATAGCCGAACCCCCATGAACTTTTTTTATGGATGTTATGATCCATGTATGCATGTTTAAATGAAATGCATGATTGAATCATGGAAATAAAGGACCATGGGTTCGGCCAAGGTGTATTGCCGAACCCCATGAAGAATGTTTGTGCATGAAATGCTAGTCATGGACCGATGTTTTGGAACCTAAACAAAAGTTGATGGATGTAATGGCAATATTGTAATATAAGCTAAAAATGAAGATCATGGGTTCGGCCATAGTGTATGGCCGAACCCCATGAACCATGTTAGTGGGTTATAATTAGCCTAAGCATGTCTTAAAGAATGAAATGGACGGCCATAGATAGAGAAATGGCAATGATGTAAATGAGAGTGAAAATGATAGACCATGGGTTCGGCCATGCGGTGTGTGGCCAAACCCCATGGGGAATGATTTATGGATTTAATGTATGAATGGTTAGATTAATGGAATGTTAGCCATGGATGGCAATATAGTAATTAAGTAGAAATAATGGTCCATGGGTTCGGCCATGGTGTATGGCCGAACCCCATGAGGAATGTTTTATGGACTTAGGTGGCTACCAATGGTAGATGATTAATTGCTAAGTGATTAAATGATTAACTTAGGGTTTATTGATTAATAAACCAAAGGAGGGACAAAAACCTAGTAAGTGAGGTTCAGCCATGGTGTATGGCCGAACCCCACAAGTTGGGTTTTTGGACTTAGACATTATTGTAAATCAAATGGGACATGGTTTTAATTGATTGATATATTATAAGGTAATGGGACCTCACAAGGCGTGTACGATCGTGAACGGTTACCGGACGAAAGCGCAAGGACACGATAGTGGTCTTTGGTAGGATTCCACCTCTTTGAAACCATGGGTTTATGTACAATGTTTTATCTTATTTTGATGAATTTACGTTGTAAAAGATATGATTCAAATGTGAGTTTCAATGCTATGTTTACAATATAAAATAGCATGTGTTTCATTAGCATCTCATGCATGGCATGGGGTGAAGGATATGTAACCGGAGGGGCCACACTCCGTCGGGGCGTCCGAAAGACCTATGTGGGGTACCTTGATGATGAGAATCCCATCAAGAAGAAACCGGAGGGTCTACACTCCGTCGGGGCTTCCGAAAGACCTATGTGGGGTTTCTTACATGTGTTTATGGTGGGTGGGACTCATTGCATACGACACATGGCATGGCATTGTTTTTACATGGATTTATTATTATGTTATATGCATGTTTTGTACTAACCATGTGTTAGCCCTAAATGGAATACCTAGTGGGCGCGTTGTTCTAATGCCCTACTTCTACCCTAGTGGATGATACAGGAAACGAGGGGAACGATGAACGCGAAAAGGGCCAAGCATAGGAGCTTGGATGCTTTTAGTTTTTATTTTGCTTAAGATACTCATGGACTTGTAATTTGAGTAGCTAGACTTCGGGCATGTAATAATTTAGATAATTTTCTATGGTTGGATGTTTATTTGGATAATTATGTTATGTTAATTATGATTAAAGATTTAACGTACTTTCCTATCTAAAATGGAATTGAATTAGGTTCTATTATAATTCCGCAATTATGATTTTAATCCGCATGTTTATGTTGTTATGTGTGAACCGTTTTCATGGACTTAGTTCATGCACACAAAGGGTTGTCCAGTTAAAGGTCGGACTTTAGAAGTTCAGACTTAGCTCGCGTCGTGACGTCCCGCTCTCTATCACTCTTCTATTTATAAAAAAAAAATAGACTCTAATTTTTGAAAAGCATAGTGAAAAAGGACGGGGTGTTATAGTTGGTATCAGAGCGAACCAGAAAGATTGAATCTTTCGAAGTAACATTAAGACGGTATCATGTCTCACTGACAGATAAGAATCACAACTGACCGACTCTTCGGAGTCCGCTGCACAGGGACCAGATTAATTTACTTCGTTAGACTCAGACGGAACATTCAATCTGAGAACAACAATGGATGATAGCAAAGGAAGTACAGTCAAAATAATTAGATTTATCAAACGTAGCAAAGTAGGATATATTTCCCCAAGATACCCGAATTGAAACAAACAATAGATACTTAGGGAATTCCCCAAAAACAAAGAAAATCAAGAGTGCTTATTTGGAAATTTCCCCCAAAATAGGAAAATACAAACTTTACGATGAAAACTAAGTCATGTTATTTTTCAATGGCTTAGGGAAAAATGCCTCCAAAGAGAAATACCCGACAAAACTAGAAAGGGAAAGAAACGGAGGTAGAAAAATCTCAAGATGAAGAGAGGAGTGACAATCTCGACATGAAGAGGAAGAACAACCATCCCACCAAGAGGATGAAGAACAAAGCAGCGTGAATATACCGATGGTGCCTCCTGAACTACAAAACTTGGTTCAAGCGGTAGTCACTTCGGTGCTTCAACAGCACTTGAACGGGAATGGAACCACCAACGAGACCAATGACAGGAGCATGGTCAGGGATTTTCAGCAACAGTGTCCTCCTTATTTCAAAGGGAAAGAAGGGGTTGTCAAAGCAGAAAATTGGCTGAAAAAGATCACTCAGATCCTGACCCAACTCAAGATTTCTAGTCATGCTGACAAGATTTTACTGACCACGTCACAACTGATCGATGATGCCGGGAAATGGTGGGTGGTGGTAGAGAAGCAGTGAGCACTTCTTCTGGAAGGAGAGAGGACTGCAATGACTTGGGATCAGTTCTCAGCAACCTTCTTGGACCATTATTTCCCTGAGGAGGAGAAGGAACTCCAGACTCAAGCTTTTCTATCTTTGGTACAAGGTACCATGACAGTGGCAGAGTACTACCAGGAGTTTCTCAGCTTGTCTTGCTATGCATTCTATATGGTGGATACAGAGTATCGAAGGGCACGCAAGTTTGAGAGGGGCCTTCGGTCAAGCATTAGGGCCAAGGTAACAATATTCAAGGCAGCTACATTGGCAGAGGTGGTCAGCAGGGCCACCATAGCTGAGCAAGAGATGGCTGAGTTAGTGCGTTTTGACCGCCGAGCTCAGAATGGGAGGGGTACATTTCAGCCCAACAAGAAGTTTCGACCGAACTTTAGCAGACCCTCACCATCCACTGGGTCAATAGGGGGATTTCGTCCCAATCATCCCTCCCCATCAGAATCAGTAACTCAAGCTCCCAGAGGGTTGAACAACTGCTTTCATTGTGATCAGCCGGGTCATTTTAAGAGGGAATGCCCACAACTCAACAAACCCTCTTATTCCAGAGGTTCATCTCGCCCACTAGCTAGACCAGCTAATTCACGAGGAGGCAGGACATTTAATCAGGCAGGATGGGTGCCTATAGGATCTGTACGGTTGTTTACCTTAGCTCCTCTAGCAGTAGAGGATCACTATGTGATTCAAGGTATGGCGGTAGTTAGTAGTTCCTACGCCTTTGCTTTATTTGATTCTAGAGCATCTCACTCTTTCATATCTGCTGCATTCATATCTACAACTGGAACTTTATTACAAAAACTGTCCACATCACTCACCATTGTATCCCCCATCAGAGACACATCATTGGGGCTTATATGCACAGCAGTGAATACTGAACTCGCTGGACTCAGATTTGAGTTCAACTATTTGGTACTCGATATGACAGAGTACGATATTATCTTCAGCATGGACTCAATATGACAGAGTATGATATTATCTTTAGCATTGATTATTATCGCCGCTGGGTGACATTTTGGTCACCCGAGGGAAAACAACATGTAGTGCGTACTGACAAACAAAGCAGACTGCATGAAGGGTTGAGTCATCTGGTATTGAACAGTATCCAAATCAACAAGGCACCGGTGGCTGAACTTCCGGTAATAGTAAAAGACTATGCAGATGTATTCCCAAAAGAATTCCTAGCTGCTTCCCATGAGGGAGATTATTTTTGAAATCAAGTTGTACCCTGGCACTGCACCAGTGTCATTACCACACTACCGGATGGCACCAACGGAGATGTCCGAGCTAAAGAAGTAGATTGATGAACTGCTTAGACTGGGTTGCATCCGGAACAGTACATCGGCTTGGGGAGCTCCGGTTTTATTTGTGAAGAAGAAGGATGGTTCACTCCATATGTGTGTGGATTATTGAAAACTGAATCAGCTGACAGTCAGAAACAAGTATCCTCTTCCCAGAATCGATGATCTATTTGATCAACTTAGAGGTTCCAGCCATTTCTCTAAGATTGATTTGATGTCCGGATACCACCAAATTCGGGTTAGGGAGGAAGATATAAAGAAGACAACCTTCAGAACGCGGTACAGACTATATGAGTTTGTAGTCATGCCGTTTGGACTCATTAATGCACCGGCTGTGTTCATGGATCTAATGAACAGGATTTTTCGTCCTTACTTGGACCAATTTGTCATTGTATTTATTGATGACATTTTGATTTATTCCAAAACTCAGGAAGAACACGTTGAGCACCTGAGGATAGTTCTGGACACTTTGAGGAAGAACAAGTTATATGCCAAAGCCAGCAAGTGTGAATTCTGGCTACCCAAGGTAACTTCTTGGGACATGTCATATCAGCAGAAGGTATAGCCGTGGATCTGGCTTAAGTGGCAGCAGTGGGAGAATGGAAAGCACCAAAGAATGTAACCGAGATCCGTAGCTTCTTGGGGATTGGCTGGTTATGACAGGAAGTTTATCATGGACTTCTCCAAGATTGCATCTCCATTGACCCGACTCACTCAGAAAGGAGTCAAATTTGAGTGGTCAGACGTATTCAACCGGAGATTTGAAGAGCCGAAGAAAAGACTTACAACTGCATCTATCTTAATTTTGCTGGAAAGAGGCAAGGGTCATGAAGTACAATGCGATGCTTTAGAAGAAGGACTCCGGTGTGTCCTCAGTCAAACTCATCGTGTGGTGGCTTATGGTTCAAGACAATTGAAAATACATGAACGCCTCTATCCTACGCACCATCTTGAACTAGCAGCAGTGGTATTCGCTCTCAAAAGCTGGAGACATTATCTATATGGCGAAAAATTTGAAGTGTTTTCAGATCATAAGAGCTTGAAGTACTTGTTTGATTAGAAAGAACTCAACCAGAGGTAGTGCAAATATATGGAATATCTGCAGGATTATGAGTTCGCACTTCGTTATCACCCTGGCAAGGCGAACAAGGTGGCAGATGCCCTCAGCCGCATATCACATGCATCAGTGGCATGTTTGATCAGGACAGAATGGGAGATGCTGAATACCATACGAGAGTTCAATTTATATATCAATAACCATGGGATTATGTACAATTTGATCATACGGTCCAACATGGTTACTAAGATTGAACAGGAACAACGGACAGACCCGGAAGTGGAGGAGATATGGGCCAAGATGTCTACTAATGAAGTCATACCGGAATGGGAGTTACGACCAGGGACAAGGGCTTGTATTCCGAAGAAGGATATATGTACCTAAGAGTTGCAGAAAAGAGTTACTGATTGAAGCACATCAGACCAAACTCTCTATTCATCCGAACAGCACCAAGATGTATCACGACCTGAAGAGATATTACTAGTGGCACGGACTCAAGAAGGATGTGGCAGAATTTGTGGCTCATTGTTTAACGTGTCAGCAAGTTAAAACGGAGCATCAGAAGCCACCAGGGTTACTCAAACCCTTACCAATGCCAGAATGGAAATGGGAGCACATCTCCATGGACTTTGTGATGGGGTTGCCAAGGTCTTTAAAGTGCAACGATGCGATATGGGTCGTGGTAGACTGACTGACCAAGTCTGCACATTTCATTCCCATTAAGATGACAGACTCATCTGAAATCTTGGGTTGGCGATATATCAAGGATATCATCAGATTGCATGGTATTCCTCGGACTATTGTGTCCGATAGAGATGGTCGATTCACTGGCAGAGTATGGCAGAGCATGCAGTCGGCCATGGGAACAGACCTACTGACTAGCACAGCATTCCATCCACAGACTGATGGGCAGTCTGAGAGGACAATACAAACATTGGAGGATATGCAAAGAGCATGCATGCTAGATTTCAAGGGTGGATGGGAGGATCACTTGCCGTTGGTAGAATTCTCATACAACAACAGTTACCAGGCAAGCCTCCAGATTGCTCCATTTGAGGCATTATATGTTAGACCATGTAGATCACCCATGTGCTGGACAGACGCCGGTGAGCTTGCGTTGATTGAACCCGAGTTGGTTGCAGAAACTACAGCGCAGATACAGGTGATATGGCAGCATCTATTGACTGCGTAAAGTCGTCGGAAGAGCTATGCTGACAACAGGAGGAGGTTCCTTGAATTTGAAGTGGGGGACATGGTGTTCTTCAAAGTCTCGCCACGAAAGGGACACATGAGATTTGGAAAGAAGGGGAAATTGTCTCCAAAATATGTGGGACCGATTTCAATCATAAGAAGGATGGGGGATGTGGCTTATCAATTGGCACTCCCTTCAAAGTTGGCATCTTTGCACGATGTGTTCCATATATCGATGTTGAGGAAGTACAATCTGATCCCTCTCATGTACTGAATATACAAGATATAGATGTCCAAAGCAACGTGACATACGTCGAAAAACCTGTCCGAGTGGTGGAAACGGAACAAAGAGTACTACTGAACAGAGCGATTCAGTTTGTCAAGGTGGTATGGGATCGACATGGCATTGAGGAAGCCACTTGGGAACTCGAGTCGAAAATGAGAACAGCTCATCCTGAACTATTTATGTAAATGTTTGAAACCCTACTTCACTCGATTTTCGGGACGAAAATAAAAAGAGGGTGGTATTGTAACACTTCGGAATCCCATGTTATCAATATTTATGGAATTTGCCATTTTAATTGTGAATTAACGGATATGAACCTTAGATGGGTAAGGTGTTGGGTCATTGGCCCAATTAGGACCCAACAGTTATGGTATAAGGTTCAATTTAAAATAAATGGGTAAGGCACATTTAATTGGGTCAATGTTGCTATTTGGGCTAAAATGCCCAATTGGGACCCAATGGGTTGTGGTTAACTTGGTTGACCACCAAGTGAGCTCAAGCCTAATTAAATGGGGCTGAATTAAAATGGTAATGCAATATATCTATAAAATAAGGGATCTAGATTAAGTGCATGCGCATAGAGGGAACTTGGAAGATGTATACGGTTGTAGAGACTTGGAATGGAAGCAAGGTAAGGATATGCGTATGAGGTGTATGAGGATAAGGTGTCAACGGATGGAAGGTATTGATGGAAAGATTTTAGTAATGGGATATTGTGCATGGCCATGTATGAGATATGCACATCCATGATTATGCGCTAGAATCTTTTTAAAAGGGGTCTTTTCCTTGGTTAAGAGTGAAACTAGGGGATTGCTAAATAAAGAAGGTGCTGAAGATTAAACACATGAGGTTACGGTTTTTGGACTAAACCGGACTAGCAATTGCAATCTTCCCACACGGCTGAAATCGTTATGTGCTATTTCAGCCATATAGGATCGAGTGGAAGTTTTATAAAAGAGAGGAAGAAGGGGCGCTCGGTATACACATACAAGGCCGACCACCCTCAAGACAAGAGCTTGGAGTATTTTCTATCCCAACCATCTCCTCTCTCTGTCAAACTATATCTCTTAGTTGAATCACTTCAAACGGTTTCATCAAGATCAGTCTCGGCTAAAGATCAAGAAGAAGGAGGAAAAGGCTAAGGAAGGAAAGGATCGGAAGAACAAGTCGGAGCGAAGGAAAACCGGAAGAGTCGCGGAACTGGTAAGTATTTTGATAATTTTGTTTAAAATAAGGAACCATAGGGTTCGGCCATACAAGAAGAAGATTAAGGGATTAATGTTGAGGTTTAATGAAAAGGATGAACCATAGGGTTTGGCCATGATGTACGGCCGAACCCCATGGAAGGAAGTTAATATTTTTAATGGAAGTTTGGAGGATGAAAATCAAGAGTTAGTTTATAAAAGGTTTTAAAGGGTGTAAATGGACTTATGTAAAAGAACCATGGACCATGGGTTCGGCCATGGTGTATGGCCGAACCCCACGAAGAAAAACTAAGAGATATATTATGGATCTTAAGGTTAATTGATGAATCTAAATATATGATTAAAACGCATGGAAAGGATATTGGATGAATGATTTTTAAGAGAAGATTATGAACCACCATGGCCGAACCCCATGAACTATTTTTATGGATGTTATGATCCATGTATGCATGTTTAAATGAATGCATGATTGAATCATGGAAATAAAGGACCATGGGTTCGGCCAAGGTGTATGGCCGAACCCCATGAAGAATGTTTGTGCATGAAATGCTAGTCATGGACCTATGTGTTGGAACCTAAACATAAGTTGATGGAGGTAATGACAATATTGTAATATAGGCTAAAAATGAAAGATCATGGGTTCGGCCATGGTGTATGGCCGAACCCCATGAACAATGTTAGTGGGTTATAATTAGCCTAAGAATGTTTTAAAGAATGAAATGGACGGCCATAGATAGAGCAATGGCAATGATGTAAATGAGAGTGAAAATGATAAACCATGGGTTCGGCCATGGTGTGTGTGGCCGAACCCCATGGGGAATGATTTATGGATTTAATGTATGAATGGTTAGATTAATGGAATGTTAGCCATGGATGGCAATATAGTAATTAAGTAGAAATAATGGACCATGGGTTCAGCCATGGTGTATAGCCGAACCCCATGAGGAATGTTTTATGGACTTAGGTGGCTACCAATGGTAGATGATTAATTGCTAAGTGATTAAATGATTAACTTAGGGGTTATTGATTAATAAACCAAAGGAGGGACAAAAACCTAGTAAGTGAGGTTCGGTCATGGTGTATGGTCGAACCCCACAAGTTGGGTTTATGGACTTAGACATTATTGTAAATCAAATGGGACATGGTTTTAATTGATTGATATATTATAAGGTAACGGGACCTCATAAGGTGTGTTCAATCGTGAGTGGTTACCGGACGTGTAACTCCCGCCCCTTTTCACCACAAAAATCAGAGTCTATTTTTTTTTTAATAGTGACAAAGGGCGCGGACGTCACGACGCGAGTTAAGTCCGACCTTCTAAAGCCCGGCCCTTAACTGGCCAACCTTACGCTTGCGTGGAACGAAGTCCACGGAGAATGATTCACACGTAGAAGTAAGCTCGAGGAATAATACATTAAATGCGGAATGACAATTAGATACCATCCTACCAATTTTTTCTAGATGGCAGGGAAGATTTCATCATTTAATTACCAAAACGCCATAACATCATACGTCTACCACAAAATCCAAAACATAGCAATAAGTCTAAAATATAACATTTTCGACAAGCTAAACTATTTCAAATTACATTATCCAAAATAGACATTAGTATCTAGCACGCCTTTCCAAGCTCCTCAGCTTGGCTCCCGTCTCGTCCTTCCACTTCGCCACCTCCTGCGTCATCAGCTAGGGTAGAAGTAGGGCGTTAGACAACGCGCCCAGTAGGACTCCGAGTAGGGCTCACACATGAATTAGTGATAACAAAGCATATAGATAATATTATAATAAAACCATGCACTTTGGGCAATGTCATGCAATGGGTGTTCTATGTCATGAATCCCACCCATCAATCTCATCATCATTATACAATGTCCCTTTTTCAACCATACATAGTGTTCCAAATAAAATCCATACCATCATCGTGCCATGACCCTCTTGATGGAAAAGCCTCATCAAGATGCGGTCCACACTAGGCATCCCCCTTGATGGAAGAACCATCATCAAGGTATAACAACACATAGTAACATTCTTGTTTGAATAACCTTATCAACATATCATAGAGCCCATAGTAACCTCCCTGATGAATCAAACACATCAGAATATGCCCATGGTTGTTTATCGGTCGCCCCGACGGAGCATGGACTCCGGTTTCATTTCATCCTTCCCCTGTCATATCCCTCCCATGCCATGCATGAGATGTAGATGCCATATGCCATGCAATGAATATAATAACAAACCATGACATTTAAAAATCCCATCAGTAAAACATATAACTTGATTATCAAAAGTAGATCAAGCAAAGCCTCAATAATCACATCATAGCCTTAAAACCCATTTTAAACCACTCATATGCTTACCAGAATCAATTAAGTAAAAACCCCTACATAATACATAATTCAAAACCAATCTTAAAACAAACCATATAATCTCCAAAATAATTCAAAGAAACCATCACTCAATCCATGGCTTACAAAAATGTTAGAATCCTACCAAATACCGACTAGCGTTCTTTCTTTCATTTTCGCCCGATAGACCCGGTCGCCGATCCATGTACCGCTTGTGATGTCCGGTACCTTATTACATATTAACAATTAGTCCATGTTTTACCCATTTCTAAGTCCATACATCATGTCTTAGTGGGTTTTCCTCATTTTGGCCAATATTTAAACGGTTTTGGCCATTACCCTTCCATGGATAATTCATTCCCTCTTCCACATACATTATGGTCTATAATGGATCCATAACTTAGACCCATTAATGATCCATAACTTAGGTCCGTTAATGACCCAGCAACTATATCATGTGATCATAAAATTAGTCCTTTTATTAACCTAATCCTTATTCCTTTAAACCCATGCAAAACCCCATACTTAACCCTTTAAATGGTTAATGGATCATGGGTTCAAAATACCCAATTCATCAAATCTTTCCATGGGGTTTACATCATGCATTTAACCCACAATGAGTCCATTATCCACTCATTCCCTTTATTCATAATTGATCCATACACTCACCAATCATGGGATACAACCATATCTTAACCTAATCCCCATTAGCTAAAGCATATCCATAGACTTTAATCTTAGCCTATCCATTGGTTCACAAAAATGCATCCATTGATGTCTCATTAACTATGACAAAAGAACATTAGCAATTAACCATTTAATTAACCTAACCTCCATTTATTTAAACCACAAATATATAACCCCATACTTAGACCATTAAGTGGCTCATAACAATGGGTCATGGGTTCATTAAAAATCAGCCCTTTCAACTTAACCAAATTCCCATTTTTTTTCCTTAGTCCTTGGTTGCACTTTAGATTCATCACAAATCCCTCCATTGAGAGAACCTAAACCATACCCTTAATTCATCATTCTTTAATCACATTTAAGTCCATTAACTTAGCCACATTTAAGTCCAAAATTGATCCATAACTTAGATCTATTAGTGACCTATCAACCATAACATGAACTCATAAAAAATAAGTCCTTAACCTAATCCCAATCAATTTAAACACATTCATACTCCAATCTAACCCATCAAAAGGCTCACAAATGGGCCATGGGTTCGGCCATACACCATGGCCGAACCCATGGTGTCCTTTTTCCCATTTTTTTTTTCTTGGGTCTATTTACATCATTTAGATCCAAAATAAATCCTTCCTTGAGGTGGTTTAAATCACACTTTAAACCATTACTCTTAACCACATTTGGATCATTACATTTGGTCAACCTTAATTATATTTAAGGTTCATTCAAGCCACCAATATTTCCTTATTGTCTTCATGATCCAAATACTTTTAGATCCACCAAGAACCTCTCCATGGTTTTTTTCTTTTTTTTTAAATCATTATTTACACCCCTTTCAAAATCACTACATTCATTCATTGAATTTTTAAAATTCACTAGCCACTTACATTTGATCATTAACTACTTAAAACCCTAAATCATTATCCATTGCTTCCATTCTTACAAACCCTAATAATATAATCAATCACCTACCATGGTTTTTCTCATAAAAACCCCTTTTTAATCATCCAACATTTAATCATTAAAAACCTCAAAACCATAAACCATTCTCCATGTTTAATTAATTTAATTTCATAATATCCTTAATCCATTTAATTTGTTCTTAACCTTAATTTATCCATTTTTCCAACCTTCCATTTGATGGATTTGAGATCCAAGGCCTATGATTATTTGGCCACCATCAAATTTAACAAGAATGGATCCCAAAACTTAAACCCTAAAAATCCAAATCTCTTGTTTAGGAATTACTTACAATCCGACGCCTCCTCCGACTTTCATCACTCCCGTCGGCTTCCTTGGCCTCCTTTCTTCTTCCTCTCATTGTTTAATCGGCTAAGATGCTTGATCAATGGTGACAACCTCCAAACTTGGGTTTGGCCATAGTAGGATTTGCTTGAGAGAGAGAGAAAAGGAGATGGTGAGAAATAAGATCCCAACCTTTGATCTTGGAGTGGTGGGCCTTAACTTGAATTTTTTCTTCTCTTCTTAGCTTCCTTTTCTTCTTTCCTCCATGGTTTTCTTCCTCTCCACTTCTTGGGCATGAGGGACGGCTATGAGAAAATGGGAGAGATGGAGTGAGTAAAAAAAATGAGAATGGGATAAGATGAGAACCCATCTTATCCCAAGGTAGCTTACTTTACACTTTAACATGAATTTCCCACCAACCAAGCCTAAGATATTTTTTATGCTTTTTGACCCAACAACATTATCCAACGTTTTTTGTGTCCTCCAATGGGTGGTTTTGGTCTTTCATTGACCATTTGACCACCTTTTTAACTTAGCTTAATTAACTCATTAATTGGGTCATTAAGTTAATTAATTCCATTCAACTTAACCCCACTTGCTTAAATTCCCTTTGTGCCTAACCCATGGTTGACCAATTCAACCATGGTGGCCGGCCCCACCAAACCTTGGGTCCACACGCCACCTCACTTGATGAGGTGGAGGTGGGTCCCACTTGGCCACATCACCTTGGCTTAATTCAAATTAACTTAGGTGATTTAAATCCATTCCATACATTCCAATTGGATCACCATTGGGCCCATGGCCCAATTACATTTTCATCTTACCCATTTACCTTAAAGCTTACATCATCTTGATCCATTAGGTCCCAAATGGGTATTGGGCCCAATTTGACCATCCTTGGCCCATTTGACCATCTTTGACCCTTTAAGTAAACTTAAATCCAATCCATAGTCCATTGGGCCCTAGTTGGGCCTTTATCCATATCTTGATCCATTTACCCTCTATTCCATTAGATTTTCAATTTCCACCATTAAAACAAACAATAACCACATATATTTTGATTTACAAATTCCGGGCCATTACATTAATCATTATTGACCAATTAAATGAATTTCATCCAACCCATGGTCCATTGGACCATACTTGAGCCTTTGCCCAAATTTTGATTCACTTAACATTTATTCCATTAAAATTCTCAATTTCCATCATTAAAATAAATAATAACCATAGATATACTGATTCACAAATTCCGGGTCATTACAGGATGAAAGCACAAGGACACGATAGTAGTCTTTGGTAGGATTCCACCTCTTTGAAAAACCATGGGTTTACGTACAATGTTTTTATCTTATTTTGATGAATTTACATTGTAAAAGATATAATTCAAATGTGAGTTTTAATGCTATGTTTACAATATTAAATAGCATGTGTTTCATTAGCATATCATGCATGGCATGGGGTAAAGGATATGTAACCGGAGGGGCCACACTCCGTCGGGGCGTCCGAAAGACCTATGTGGGGATACCTTGATGATGAGAATCCCATCAAGAAGAAACCGGAGGGTCCTGTGACGCTCCGCCCTTTTTCACTCGCTTCTTCCCATAAATCAGAGTCTATATTTTTTTTTTTATAAGCAAAGAGTGATAGAGAGCGGGACGTCACGACGCGAGCTAAGTCCGAACTTCCAAAGTCCGACCCTTAACTAGCCAACCCTATGTGTGCATGGACTAAGTCCACGAAAATGGTTCACACATAATATCAACTTGCGGAATAAAAATCATAACTGCGGAATCATAACATGCGGAATAATAATAGAACCAAGTTCTATTCCATTCAGATAACAAAGTACGTCAAGTCCTTAATAATTATTAAAACGTCATAATCATTCAAATAAACATCCGACCATCTAAGTTATTACATTCCCGGAAACTAGTTACTCAAATACATGTCCATAAGTAACTTTATTCAAAACAAATAAAATAAATCATCCCAGCTCCTATGACTGGCCCTCCTTGCGTTCATCGTTCCCCTTGATTCCTGTATCATGAACTAGGGCAGAAGTAGGGCGTTAGAACAACGCGCCCAGTAGGTATTCCAGTTACGGCTAACACATGGTTAGTACAAACATATATTATAACATAATATCCAAAACCATATAAAACCATGCCATGCAATGATGACAAATGCAATGAGTCCCACCCATCACATGTACATAAAAGTGCCCACCACATACATCTTTCGGACTCCCCGACGGAGTGTGGACCCTTCGGTTTCTTCTTGATGGAAAAGCACATCAAGGTACCCCACATAGGTTTTTCGGACGCCCTGACGGAGTGTGGACCATTCGGTTACAAAACCTTCACCCCATGTCATGCATGAGATGTCAATGAAACACATGCTATTTTATAACATAAACATAGCATTTAAAAATCATATTTAAAACACATGCTCTTTCCTCATATAGACATAGCATTTAAAATCATCATTTGAAACACATGCTATTTTCTAACATAATCATAGCATTCAAAATCATATTTGAAACCATTCCTTTGCAGCATAAATTCATCCAAAAATAAGATAAACACAATGTACATAAACCATGGTTTCAAAGAGGTGGAATCCTACCAAAGACCGCTAACGTGTCCTTGCGTCTTTCGTCCAGTAACTGCTCACGATCGTAAACACCTTGTGAGGTCCCGTTACCTTATAATATAACAATTAATCATAACCAAGTCCCACTTGATTTTCAATGTTCTAAGTCCATAAACAAAACCCCATGGGGTTCGGCCATACACCGTGGCCGAACCAATGGCCTACCATTTTTTTTACTATAATTACAATAATGCCATTATTACCGTAGCCATTTACCTTCCTTATTTCCATAAGACTTAAGTTCTAAAATAATCCATACAATAGTTCATTAATTCTATGTAATTACCAAAATGCCATCCATGGCTAACTTAACCGATCATCCAATCCTTTCAAACATTAACACTATAAATTATTCCCCATGGGGTTCGGCCATACACCATGGCCGAACCCATGGTCTATCATTTTCAAACCTTCCATTCATTAACTCATGAATATATTAGATCCAAGATTAATTCATGGGGTTCGGCCAAGCACCATGGCCGAACCCTATGATGTCTAAGTTTCCATTTTCATCAACTTAGCAAATCCATAATTCATGGGGTTAGGCCAAGCACCATGGTCGAACCCTATGATGTCTAAGTTTCCATTTTCATCAACTTAGCAAATCCATAATTAACAAGTCCATATTTAGAAACTTTCTAAATTCAATATCCTCCTTCTATTTTTAAATCCTTTCTAAATTAAACTCCACTTTCCATATTTAGAAGGTTTCCAATTTAGCACCCATCTTTCCATAATTGGAAGCTTTCCAAATTTATCTCCACCTTCTATATTTAGAAGGTTTCCAATTTAGTAACCATCCTTCCATAATTGGAAGCTTTCTAATTTAGCCAATCAAAATCCATCAACCATACCAAAACAACTCCATGGGGTTCGGCCATACACAATGGCCGAACCCTATGATTCACAATCCTTCTTCTATTTTAATTAATTAACATACAATAAAAATATACCAAACCAACTCCATGGGGTTCGGCCATACACCATGGTCAAACCCTATAGTTCTTTAATTTCTTTAGAAATCATACATTCCCATTCATCCATTAATTTGTCTTTCCATGGATCTAAAACCATCAACCATACATCCATTTAAAATAAATCCTATGTGACCTTTCACATGGGATTCGGCCATACAACATGGCCGAACCCTATGATTCAACTTTTCCTTTAAACTTCCATTTAAAAATCAATGTTCTTTCCATAGGATTCATCCTTCAAAAACCCATTAAACAAACCCAATGTTCCTCCATGGTTTTCAATCCTAAAAACCCATGAATTAAAACATGTCTTTCCATGGGGTTCGGCCATGCACTATGGCTAAACCCTATGGTTCTTTCTTTCCATTAAAATTCATACATTCATCTCCTTGTTCTCTTCCATGGAGTTTGGCCATACACCATGGCCTAACCCTATGGTTCTTTTCCTTAAACAAAATTTATCAAATAAAATACTAACCGGTTCTGATTGATTTCTTGCTCTTCCAATCCTTCTCCTTTCTTCTTAATTTTTCCAAACCAAGAACACCTCTTGCTGGCTACCTTCTCCTTCTCCTTGTTCTTGCCGTGAATGAGAACTTGAGAGAGGGAGAGTGAAAATTCGGCAATGTGTGTATGTAAACCGTGTGCTCTTGTCCTTCTCTCCTTTTATTACTTACACTTGAACCCAACTTAAAAGGTGCTTATGCGCCCCTTCTATAAAAATTCTACTCGTCCAATACCTTGTTTGAAATGGTAATTGTCGTGAGCCTTCTTGTTCCTCTTTTTAGAAGGTGCCATGGCCCCTCTTATTGCCTCCTTTATAAGCTTCCAATCGGCCAATGCCAAGATAGCAATCGCCGTGCCCCTTGTGTGTCTTAAATAAGAAGGTGCCATGTGCCCCTCTTGTAATTCCTTTAATGCCATTCTTAATCAAGAAAGCCCCTTTTTAAATGATCCATGGGCATGTAACACTCCAGTTTCTCAATGAAGTGGAAAATTACGAAAATGCCCCTGAGTTGTTAAATTAATTATTTTGTGATGTTAAGTAAGGAAATAGTGGGGCCCATTGTTCAAGTTAAAATCATATGAGCACATTATGAATGATAAGTGTGATTGGTTGGGTAATTTACAGCAATTGGGTCAAAAATGGCTACATTGGTCAAAGGGCCCAAATGGGACCCATCGGGTCAAAATGGATGATTTGACCATTTTATGAACTTAAATTAAATGGGGTTAAACCTATTTGATTAGAAATCAAGTGGAGAAAAAATGGGTAGGCTTGATCCATATGTAAAAATCAATTGCAAATGACCAAAATACCATAATTGGGTCATGGAGTCAAAAACGAGTCAAGGAGCTAAAAGTGGACCCAAAGGGTCGAGTTGACTATGGTTGACCGTGTGGACCCTCAAGGGAGCTAAAACACGAGTTAAATCAGTTGAGTGGGACTGAAGTGAGTTGGAATTAAATCAAGTGTTGAGTCAACTCATGTACATTAAATGAAATGCATTAAGTATGTGAGTTGGGTGAGTTGAGATGGAAATCTAAATAGCCTTGAGTTCAAGTGAGTCAAAAGGGAAATTGAAGGGGCTATAAAATCAGTGAGTTGAGTGGAAATTTGAAGAGGTTGGCTGGTCTCAAACCAACCAAAACAAGTCCCACACGTTGGGGGCTTGTTTGGTGATTTCCATAATGTATTTTAAATGAGAATACATGGGATTGAGATGAGATGAATGGGAAACTGAATGGCTGCATGGGTAGGTGCCAAGGGTGCCTACCCAAGACCCATCGTTTTATGGGAAAATTGATGAGGAAGTGGAGGGGTTTTGGGGCTGAAATACAAAAGCAAACAACACCCATGTTTGGCCGATTTTTATCATTGCAAAAGCCTTAGAACCCCATCTCTTTCCCTCTCTCAAGAACACCTTCATTTGGCCGAATTGGATTTGGTGTTTCTCACCATTGAATCAAGCATACAACCCGCTAGGAACTAAGGAAGAAGAAAGGAAATAAGAAAGAAAGGAAGCAAGGATCAAAAGGCAAGACAAGAGCTTGGAATTTGGTAAGTGTTTCATGGACTTTTGGATTAATAAAATGGGTGTGTATTGGGCCAGGGTTATGGCTGAATATACCAAGGTTTTAACCTTGATTAATAGAGGTTTAGAAATGGTAAAGATGACCATTGGGTTAGGCCACCATGAAGGGCGAACCCCATGTGAAAGATTGCTTGGTTTTCATGTTTTGGAAACATGAAAACCATGGGTTTTATGAACTGATTTTTGGGTTTGATTTAAAAATCAAATACATGTTATTGAAAGGATTATAAACCTGTATCTGAATATCAGAAAAGGCTGAAGTTTTTATGGTCTAAATCAGTGGATTAAAAGATGGAAATGGACCATTGGGTTCGGCCACTTTGCATGGCCGAACCCCATGGAAACAAGTGGTTGATGTTGATGGTTTTTGGAAATTAAAACCATATAAAATTGGGACTGTTATTAGATGTTAGTGTTAGTTTTAAAATCATGCTTTAAGAAGGTTAAATCATTAATATGGATGTTTGGTTCAGACCCAAGATGACTGATTAAATGTTTCAAAACCAAAGGGCATGGTGTTCAACCAATAAGCATGGCCGAACCCTATGAAATTGGGTTAGTTATTGGATGATGTTTAATTAGTAAAAATCGGTAATAATATGTTGTTTATTACATGATGATTGGAGGTTTAAAAATAGTAAACATAACCATTGGGTTCGGCCACCATGGAAGGCAGAACCCCATGGGGCTAGTTTTGGGATGAATGGACCAAGACTTATGGGTTTTCTTATGTATGTTAAATGAAATAAGCTTGCTGTTTGGGTTGGTCATGGGATGGCTGAACCTTGTAGTTAACATGGCTAAATGGTACAGCCTAACTTGTAAACAAATGATGGGATCATTGAGTAAGAGGATCATAGGGTTCAGCCATATGAATGGCCGAACCCCATAGATTGTTTTATTGGAGATTATGAATTGGTTATATGAGTTGGATTAAGTAAACGAAAGGAGTTATATTTGGACTTAGTGATAAGTAAATAACCAGCCACTAAGGTAGATTACTTTTATGATTTTTGTTTATGAGCAAGATTAGCCATTGGTTAGACCAATGGCAAATCTGTGAATACAAGTCAAATGAAGGGATTGATCAAAGGACTTACAAGATGTTTTGGGTCTTATATGTGAATGGACATTTAAGTGACAATATGATTTACTGATTATTGTATCACAAGGTGACGAGAGTTGAACGACGAACGAGTCGTGACCGGGAGAAGCTCAAAAAGGAACGGATACTTAAACAAAGCTTAGTAGGTTTCCTACCTACTTGTAACCACAATTTTTATCCCAGTTTTCTTATGAGACTCTTGTTTTATTTTATGTGTATCAAATGTTATATTATGCATTAACAAATAGCATACAGGCATTGGCATCTCATGCATAAACATGGGATGATGAATGAGGTTCTACAGTGTTTCAAGTTATGAGTTACGTCCTCCTTCGGCGGTGCAAGTCATGCCAGGAAGAATAACATGATGATCATAGTCACAATGGTCTCCTTAGGCGATGAGAGTCCCGCCAGGAGGACTCATACATGATATGAATCAGTCAGTGATGAAGAGATGAAAGTGTGTTGTAATTTACCTTGTCAGTGCAAGGCACGTCAAGTGATGGCTATGAATGTACATGATGGGGGAGGCTCATTGCAAGTGCATACTTCATAGCATTGTTTTACCTGTTTTTACTAATCATGTACTATGATATATATGCATGTTTATATGCTAATCATATGGTAGCCCTGATTCGGGAACCTACTGGGCGCGTTGATCTAACACCCTAATTCTATCCTCAGAGGAGAATGCAGGTACAAGTAAAGGAAAAGAAAAGGTCGTTGACCGGGAGGGGAGCTAAGCTAAGCTAAGCCTAAGCGCTTGAATGCTGGATTGAATTTATAATTGCTGTTATTTTATACTTTATTATGGACATGTAATAAAGTAGTTACTTGCTATGGTTTTCTTAGGATATTAACAATGGGTGGTTGATTTATGTAACTATTAATTGAGACTGGTACTGGCTATCTTTTCATATTATTCCGCAGTTAATTTATATTATTCCGCAAGTTGATGTTAGTTCCATGTGTGTTCATTATTATGGTCTAGTCCATGTACACATGGGTGGCCAGTTAAGGTTCAGACTTGGGTAGTCTGAACTTAACTCGTGTCGTGACACCGCCCTCTCTCTTCCGATGTTATTATTTAAAAAAAAAAATTAGACTCTGATTTATCGGAAAGGCCGGGGTGTTTACAGCGCATCACCTAGATATGCAATCCCTATACACGGCCAATGAAATCCTTATTTGATTTTCAAACATCTCCTTGAATATTCAAATCCAAAATTCGGCCATGCACAATCTTTTATTTAATTCTGGGCATAATGCATTACTAAATTAATTCAACCCATTTAATTTAATTGGAACCCTTTCCAAAACCGTTGGGTCCTAATTGGGCCAATGACCCAACTCTTTACCCAATTTAAGATCCATATCTAATATTCTCAAATTAAATGGATAATTTTCATACAAATTAATAAGTTGAAAATCCGGGGTGTTACAGGTCCACACTCCGTCGGGGAGTCCGAAAGACCTATGTGGGTGTACTTACATGTGCTTATGGTGGGTGGGACTCATTGCATACGACACATGTCATGGCATTGTTTTTACATGGATTTATTATTATGTTATATGCATGTTTTATACTAACCATGTGTTAGCCCTAAATGGAATACCTACTGGGCGCGTTGTTCTAATGCCCTACTTCTACCCTAGTGGATGATAAAGGAAACAAAGGGAACGATGAATGAGAAAAGGGCCAAGCATAGGAGCTTGGATGCTTTTAGTTTTTATTTTGCTTAAGATACTCATGGACTTATAATTTGAGTAGCTAGACTTCGAGCATGTAATAATTTAGATAATTTGCTATGGTTGGATGTTTATTTGGATAATTATGTTATGTTAATTATGATTAAAGACTTGACGTACTTTGCTATCTAAAATGGAATAGAATTAGGTTCTATTATAATTCCGCAGTTATGATTTTAATCCGCATGTTTATATTGTTATGTGTGAACCGTTTTCGTGGACTTAATTCATGCACACATAGGGTTGGCCAGTTAAGGGTCGGACTTTAGAAGTTCGGACTTAGCTCGCGTTGTGACGTCCCGCTCTCTATCACTCTTTTTTTTAAAAAAAAATAGATTCTGATTTTCATAAAGTGAGTGAAAAAGAGCGGGGCGTTACAATGACCCATTGGGTCCCAATTGGGCAATTGGCCCATTTAATCACATTTGCCCAATCACTTTCAAATCAAATCCTATCCATAGTCCATTGGATCTTAATTGGGTTATTGACCCAACTCCTTTACCCATCTAAGGTCCATTTTATTCATAAATCTTAAATTCAACCAATTTAACAATTTAAATAGACAAAATCCAATATATTTATGCATTGAATAATCTGGGTGTTACATAAATAAGATTTTCTCCCCCATTTTTCTTTCCTTTATGGCTCTCTCTTTTCAGAGGCCCAAGCACATCGGCTTTCTCCGTACACCCAATTCTCCCCATAATTGGTTTTTGTCTTTGGCTTCTACTATTGTCTCCCCCATTTTGTCATTCAATTGACAAACGGTTAGTAGGCAATCATCAAGATTAAGCACTCCTCCATGCTTCTTGCATTGGTGTTTAACTGAGATCAAATCTCACACATGGTTCTCCCCATGGATTAGTGCACACTTTTCGTGCATCAAGCTTCTGGGTTAAGCTAAAGTTCCTAGCTTCTTCGAGTTTCATCTCCCATTCTCTAGGCTATCTTTCTTAGCTTTTTCTTCTCATCTCCCCACAAACTTAGTTGTACTTAAGCTGATTTTTCCCAAGCTTTCAAGCTTGCATTCTTCTTCGTCCACAAGTTAACAACACATATTTTGTGCTCCCCCATACTCCAAGGATGTGTGCAGCATTACAGCCTGGTCCCTTATCTCCCTAACATGCCAAAACAAAGCCAACTCATTCAAACATGCATGTTAGTCTATCATACTCAAGAGATAAATGGCATATATACACAACAATACACACATCACACTAAAACCATACCATGTCATTGTATTGATAACAAAATGTGCATTGAGTACATATGGTTTTTATTAAAGAGCATTATGGATGCTTAGACAAAAATACCAAAAGTATAGTTTTTCAAAACTAAATATCACGAAAAACTATCTTAACAAGAGCCATCCTGAGGAGGTGCTGGAGGAGGAGGAGATGGAGAATCTGGAACTCGGTTAGAGAAGGAGGTAGCAACACCAAGATATTGGATTGTCATTCTCAAAGTATCCAGGGATCTTTCAAGGCAGTAAATCTTTTTTTCTAGTCTGAAGATCTTGTTGTTCAGACTGTCATTCACCTAATGAAGGTATTCAAATTCTCTTTCTTCATCAGAATATCTCTAAAGGTCCTCAGACCGATGACTATACTCCTCACTGGTGTCGTCAGGAATATCAACATGGTCTTCATGACCAGTTTGAGGACCATTCTCCTTTTCTAATTCTTCTTCCTTTCCTTCTCTTCGATTTTCAACGAAGATGGCACCTTTGTCAATAATGGGCTCTTCTCCCACCTCTAATTGGGTTTCCCGTTCGTCCTGAACATATATAGGACTTTCAAAGCTCGACCCAGGGCAAAAGCGAGAGACTGATCATTTGGTCATTTTGGCCCATCGAATGGCACGACTGGATTCTCCTTATTCTGTAGAGTGCTTAGGACATGACTGAGCTATGATCTTTGTAGGCATAGTGTTTCCTAGAGGAGATCCTCAACCTGTGGCTCGAAGAGGGATGAGATGACGACTGACCCTTAACAGATCTATGAAGATCACAAAATCGGTGATTTTCAGGCTTCTAGAGGCTTGAGGAACGAAAGCCTTATGATTTTTCGACGGGAAATCACTCCAAGAGGTCCTATCGACTGGTCTAGGGCACAGGAGGAGAATGAGGGACCACAGCCCTTCGCGGCAGGGGATACAGCGAATTCGAAAGTTTTGTCGCTTTCGAAGAAAGTGTTGTTGCTTTCTAAGAAAATGACCCCTTTTTTTTTAACTTTTTGTCTCACAGATATGTCGGTTCCACCGACAGATCGACTTTTTCAACATTTTCCCCATTTTTCAACAATGCATGTTTTAACACAGAATCAACATGTCTGTCACACCGACAGTCTATTCACCGACATGTCGTCTATACTGAGAGGTTCAGATTGCAGAGCAATAATCCTTGATTTGCGCATCTTGATGAGATCATATCCTTAGTATGCATAGATTCATGCATAGATATGCCAAACATAATTTCATCAAATCATGCACATACACAACAATTCTAAAAAAAATGTATACATTTCAAAATAATTTGAATGGAATGTATGGGTTTCCAAGTAGAAATGTACTATAGCCAGGAAGAGTACATTCTAGACTTGTAGTTAGCCAATTCCTCTCTTCATGTAATAGCATTTCTCTACTATGTGAACTCACATGGTCTTTTGTGAGTTCATTTGTAGTGGTTTAAAATATGGAAGAGAATCTTAAACCACAACAAAACATGGTTAATGGTCTATCTCCTGGGTACAAAGATTGTGGCATTTGGTGTTGCATACACACCCCTACGATCATACCTTTGATGACCAAACCTTGGATTCATCAACTCTTTTAAGACATGATTCATCTGTCTTAACAAAGAGTCTTGCCTTGTATCTATCTTCCTTGGGTTTCTTTTAGAATTCGGTGTTGGTGGATATCTTTTGAGAATAGGCTTTTCTTGATTTTACCTTTATGCTTTCTTTTCTAGGTATCTCTTCAGATGATAACAATTTATTTTGAAATGCCCATCCTTTGTGGCAGAAATTGCATTTACCCATTGAAGGAGAGAGATACCTGTTTTTCTGAGCACTCATGGTTCATAGGTACTTTGGTGGATGAGGACCAAGTCCAGACCTATCACCATATTGTCTACCCGAACCAATGAGTCTTTTAAGTCTTTCATCTCCTTGGGTGAACCTATCTTGGAATTTTTCTTTGTGACTTTTTAATTCTTCTACTTCCAAAGATAGTCTTTTAATATCCTCTTCAAGAATTTTATTGTGATGCCACAGATTTTGGACATCCTTGCAATGTATGCTTATTTCTTCTTGAATAGTTTTATTACTCTCTTTTAGGTTTGTGTTTTCATTATTAGAGAGTTCCCGCTTGGAGATTAGAAGAGATTTTTCTGTTTTAAATCTTCCACTTGATTAGAGAAGTTCAGGTTTTCATGTTTAACCTTTTTAAGTTTTTTAGTCAGCCTCTCAGTCTGAAGGAACAAGGCACTGTAGGAAGCTTGAAGATTTTCATCATCTTCACTCTCATCTTCCTCTATTTGAATTGTAGGATTTTCATGATCATCAATGATCGAAGCTATGAGACCTTTTGATACATCAACTTTTCGTCGAGTCTCATCATCTGAATCACTTTCTAATTCAGAAGTTTCAACATGGGTCACTCCCGCATTCATAATCTTCTTTATTTTATCTCGAAGGACACTCATTCATGTAGTGTCCTCTTCTTCCACAATTGAAGTAGATCTGTTCTTTGACCTCCTCTCTTTCTCTCCCTTTCCCTCTGAAACCCTCTTGCCTTCTTGGGTAATTTTTACTTGGTTCACCCTTACCCATTCTTCTCAAGTTATTTCTTTTTACAAAGTTTTTATAAAAAAATTTGGCAAACATTGCGATTTCATCACTTGAGAGTTCATCTTCCAAATTTTTTTCTTTTTCTTTAGTCTTTGTTCGTTTTAGGGGAGATTTCAAGGCAATTGATTTATCATTTGGTTGTTCAAAGTGTAATTCATAGGTTTGCAATGAACCAACCAAATCATCAATGTTCATTAAGGACACATCTCGGTTGTCCTCCGAAGCCACAACCTTGGGCTTAAATCTTTTTGCAAGATTCCGGACAATTTTTGTACATACATTGTCCTAGGGTATTCCTTCACCTAAAGTACACATTTGATTTACAATATCGTTTATCTTTGAATAGAAGTCCATGAAGACTTCATCCTCTCTCATCTTAAGAGTATCAAACAGATTTTGGAGGATCTGAAGTTTAGATCTCTTAACTATTGAGGTGCCCTCATGGGTTCTCTCAAGAACTTCCCATGCTTCTTTTACAGTTTTATAGATCATGATTTGCATATATTCACTGTCAGAAACTGCACAATTAAGGGCATTCATGGCTTTCCCATCTACTGTCTGAGAAGCTTTCTCAGCAGGGGTCCAAGAGGCAAAAGGTTTATGAGTTTTGGTTGTGATGGAAGCTGCAGTTTTCTTTTCCGTGGGTTCTTGTCATCCAGTTTTTACAATATCCCAAACCGATGAATCAATGGAAATAAAGAAACTTCTCATTTTGGCCTTCCATGAGGCATAGTTTGTTCCAACGAAATAAGAATGTTTAGATATTGCATGACTATTTCCCATGGTGTTCTAGCTTTGATCTACTCGGATGGTTAAATCCTTGTAACGAACATTAGGCTCTGATACCAATTGAAAGTCCCCTTAACAAGGGTGCTAGAACAATACGATTGACCCTAGAGTGGGGGTGAATAGGTCAATCTAAATTCGTTGGTCATTTTTTAATTTACTTGATTGATTAGTTAAGTATAGCAGATATAACAATCAATGAGCGTGTGTTCAACAAGTGTGATAGACAATCAACATAAGAAACTGGCTCTAATACCACAAACACAAGGACACAAGATATATAGTGGTTCGGTTCGCCAACCTACATATAAGACTCGCTCAACCTTGACATATCCCCAAATTCACATATGTAGAGACTTACACCTTTCAATTACAGTAGGAATTCCACCTCACTCAATTGGCTGGGAATTCCACCGACCACTGTGCCAAAGACGACGCTCTAGAGTTTTTTATAATGGTTCCGAAGTACTGCTCCTTAATCCACTTTCGGGTTACTGTTTTAAAAAGAAAATTAAAACCAAGAAGCACTTGCCTTAAAACTCTTTCTCATTGATGTGTGCTTCTTGAAGATCCCACCCAAGCTATGTCAGCGCTTCTCCTTGTAGCCATCGTAATTCAATCACAACCTCTGGATGACAAGAAAACTTGACTTAACCAAAGCTTTCCTACTTTATGGCTTTCTCACTTGCAAACTCAATCCGAAGATTGGTTGTTTATGATCTTTTTTCCTCCTCTCTTTCTCACTTGCAAACACAATCAATAGATTGGTTGTTTATGATCTTTCCTATAAGAGTGTTGATCGTTTCTTAGAGTGTATAACTCTTTTCAGCTCAAGGAAGATGGTAAAACGATCATACAACACTCATTTTTATAGAAGAGTTTTAACAGTCATTTAAATTGTCCAGGACCGACAGGTCGGTGGCAACGATGGGTCGGTGTTCGTATTTATTACCGTTCAACCACCCGACCGTTGAGCATTAAATGCACCCCAATGGCATAGTTACTTCCCGGCCGACATGTCAGTGTCGCTGGTGGGTCAACAGTTATGGCACCGATGGGTCGATCCATACGAGAGGCTCATTCTGGTGCAAAAACATGCTTGACAGTAGTTTCCACTTTCGAAACCTGTTACCCAGAATGACCTGTCGCCCTTTGCAGAGGGGTCGGTCATGTTACTCTCGATCGGTTGTGATATACCGAGATGTTTGTTTTATCTAGAGCCCTTATGAGTTTACAGTCCAGAACTCATAGGTTTCATATCAACGAGTCGTCGACCACGAGGGGTCGTTCAAGTTCATCACCAAGGGATCAGTGTATACGAGACTCTCAGTCAGAGGCATATCCAGAATAACAGTTCGAAGTTCCAAAACTTATGTCAAACTGGCAGACTAGTTTTCGACCACGATGGGTCGTTCCTGACTACACCGAGAGGTCGGTGAGATAGACTGCTCGTGCTGACAGTGAACATAATTCATGCTTCCAAGTTCACTTCCAATTCACTGTTCAACATCCTCTCTAGGCAAGTTATGTTTATTACCAACATATGCAACTAAGCCTGGGATTATTCCTCTCTGATGTGTGGGTTCTACCTAAGGTCATCTATGGCCATATACCTGTTTTTGTGATTGCCATGACGATGAGCTTTGAGCTTGGTGGAGTATAATCTTCTTCCTTGATCATCTTGACTCTTCAAGATTCTTTGACAAGTGCTTATACCCGAGTCATGAAATTGATAAACAGGGACTCGGCCAAGCCGGGCCACTAACAGACTCTTTTTATTGTATTTGAAATAATTAGACATGAAATTTCAAGTGGAAATTCGATTTAACATAAGGTTTAATTTGATTATTTTTTTTTAATGAAAGTCATGTTATTTCTTCTAAGATTAATTTTAATTGGAAGACATGAAATAAAATTTGTAAATTAATGTAAGTTCCATAGTCTAGGTCATGAATTTATTTTGTTCAGAGTGTGGGATATGATGCCAGCTTGAGAACTTAACTCTGTCCAATTGTAAATATTTTTTATTTGTTAATATTTTAATTCTTTTATTTTTATTTCACTTATTCAATTCATTCAAATTTTTTGGAACTAGATTAGAAATATTTTTTTTTCTTCTTAATTAATTGGTTTTAAGTTAAGTTGAGATGGTTTAATTTCTCTCCACCATTTTAATTAAACTTTGAATGTATTAACTTTAGATCTCATATTTAATTAATTTCCAGTGTTAGATGTTATTTTAGATTTTGATAAATTAAGAACATAACTCTATGTTTTAGAAGATTAGATCTCATGTTTAAGAATTAATTCCATAATTTTATTTTCTTTGATTACATCATTCTAAATGATGCCAATTTAATTTTTAAACATATATTTTGTTGATTTTCCTTGGGTTCGACCTCGCATTCATATCCTATACTATTTAATGGTTCGTGTACTTGAGAGTAAATTTAAACACAACAAATTCTCCACTTATTTTTCCAGTACATCTCCTGCATTGCAAGGGATGTGAGCTACTAGCACAGTGAGGAGAACTCAATGTACCAAGGAAATTCCAGAGATGCATGTAACAATTAGCAATGCACATGAACATGCAACTTGTAACATCCCGGATTTTTCAATGCAATAATATATTGGATTTTGACTATTTAAATTGTTTAATTTGTTGAATTTAAGATTTATGGATAAAATGGATTTTAAATGGGTAAGAATTGGGTCAATGGCCCAATTATGATCCAACGGATCATGGATAGGGTTTGATTTTAATTAATTGGGTAAATGTAATTATTGGGTCAATTACCCAATGGGTCAAACTGAATGGATTTTGGGAAGTAAATGGGTAAGGGATTAAATTTAATTGAGTCATGTACCCAATTAAGACCCAAGACATGGGATCCACCTCATCAAGTGAGGTGGCATGTGTATGAGGTGGCATGGCCAAGTGGGACCCAAATCCACCTCATCAAGTGAGGTGGCAAATGGTTAAGATAACCTACATGGTCAGCTAAGCCATGGTTGACTTGGTCAACCATGGGTGAGCTCAAAGGGTGAGTTAAATTATGTTGGGTTGGAAATTAAAATCACTTGAGTTAAGTGGCCAATGAGTTCAAGTAAATTAAGTGAGTTAAAGTGAGTTAGAGTTGAGTAAGAATTCATTAATGTTGAGTTCAAAGGCTTGAGTTGGAGAAATGAGTTCAAAAATATTGCATGGAGTGAGCCGAGTTGCATGGAAGAGGAAGAGGCTCTAAGTGAGTCAAAGGGGGAGTTGGAGGGTTTCCATCTCACGGAAACCCTAGACATACACGTTGGGAAAGGGGTGGGTGGGTAGGTGGGAGAAGCCCCAAGCTTAAGCCATGTGTCTCCTTGGTTAACCAAGGGGCACATGGGAAAGACCAAGGAGTAATGAGGGTGGTTGGGAGGCTAGGGCTGATTACGAACGACACACACCAAACCCTTAGCTGATTTTTCCATCTTAAGAAAGATAGAATTTTCATCTCTCTCCCTCTCCCTCTCTCCCTCTCACAATCAACACCTTTGGCTGACCCTTCCATAGAGAATTTTCCATCTCATTCTCTCCTTCTCTCAACTACCTTGGCCGAATGCTCCATTGAAGAACAAGGAGATCCTCATCTCTCTCTCATTTTCGGCTCTAGACTTAGAGAAACCGAAGAACAAAGGAGGAAGAAGAAAGCACTAAGGAAGGAGAAGGGCTGAAGATTAGACCTAAAGATTCGAAGGAGACGCGGAAAGAAGGTAAGGTTTATGTTCATAGTATTAAATTTAAGAAAACTAAGGGAACCATGGTTTCGGCTATGGAATGGCCGAAACCATGGGGTCCATATTTGATTGAGATGATTGGGCGGCCAGCTGGTTATATGGGCCATGAACTGAAAAATACATCCAAGAAAATGGTTAAATGATTGAAGAAAATAATGGATCCAAAACTATGTGTAATACGAAGATTGGGAGAATAATGGCCAAGACCCTAGTGTGGTTTGTGAGTAGGGCATACTCACTAATTATTAAAATATATGGATTACATTATTTATGTTAAATATAAGAAAAGAATTTCATAAGGAAAGGTCAAGCGAAACATCAAATAAAATGAGGACTGATCACGGATCGCACTGTCTGCGGACGAGTTTTTATCGTCCGCAGGACGGGTTTCGACAGTCCGCGGATGGATAATAAACTGGACATGGGTTGTCTGTGGACAGGTAATAAACTGGACAAAGGTTGTTTGAGGAAAGGTATCACCGTCCGCGAACGGGTTTCTGTAGTCCGCGGGACTGGTTTCTACCGTCCGTGGACGGGTAACAGATAGAAATTTTATATGGTCTGCGGGCGCGTTGTATGTATGTAGGACGGGTTATACTCTCTGTGGGACGGGTGTCTACTGTCCATGGGACCAATTTTTATCGTCCGCGGAGGGTGTGGACCGTCCGTATGAAGGGCAACGGGTGTGGATTGTCCGCGAGTAGTAGACAGCGGGTATCGCTGCGAATGGGTATCACCGTCCACGGACGGGTTTCTCTATCGTCCGCCGGACGGGTTTCGACTGTCCCCAGATGGGTAACAGACTTGAGTATAGTACTGTCTGCGGACGAGTTACAGTCTGTAGGACGGTTTCTGCTGTCCGCGGAAAGGTTTCTGTCGTCCGCAGGATGGGCAGCGGATAGATAACCGACTAATTTTAAAAGTGAAGTTTTTGTATGATTTTCCTTCTCCAGATGGTTAAGTTTAATTGGAAGGATGTAAGGAATGATTTAAATCAATTGGATAATTAATTTGATTATTTTATATGATGGAATTCATTTAAGGTAAAAAGATTCCACAAGAGGGGGTGTGATCGATTTTGACGAAATCGTTGCACGTCACATCACAAAACAGCAAGGATACAATACTTGGACGTGGGTAGGATTCCTACCTTGTTGAAACACTTTGGATTATGTACCTGTAATGGTTTTATTTCCATATTTGATGATCTATTTTGGGTATCAAAATGCGTATGTTTTAAGAACGGAATTTCAATGCTAATATGTAATTTAATATGAAATAGCGTGTTTGCACTCACATCTCATGATTGGCATGGGAGGGAACATATGAGAGGAGCCCACGCTCCATTCAGGGTATCCGATAAACAAACGTGGGAGGGATCCGCACTGATTCCGATTGACATACGGGAAATGGTATATGATATTTGAAATGAAAGAGGAGTCCACGCTCCATTCGGTAGGACTGATAAGGCATACGTGGGGAGTCATGACAATGAATACCTTGATGTGGCTTGTTCATTAAGAGGATTATCAATGTGTTTTGAGATATGGTTGATGGGTGGGAAATCATTGGCATATGACACTCATGGCATGACATTGAATTAGCATGATTTTGATATTATGTATCTATTCTGATTTTATACTAATCCCATGTGTATGAGCCTAATCAGAATACCTACTGGGCGCATTGACTAACGCCATACTTCTACCTTAGATGATGGTACAGGGAACGAAACGGACGATGGACGCGAAAGGAGCCAAGCTTAGGAGCTTGGGCAGCTTATTGCTTATTTTATTTAAGTTTTAATTTTGTACAATGTATTTGAGTTAATTGCATTTTGGGACTGTAATAACTTAGATATTATTTTGCTATGGTTTGACTTTACTTTCGGATATTAAGTTCAGTTAAGTTATGGGTGATTGACTTCCTTACTAAGTAAAAGGTTATGGTCGGTTTTTGTAATCAAATATTATTTCCGCAATGTGTTTATTCCACAAGTATAACTTTAAAGCGTGTGAACTGTTTTAGTGGACTTGGTCCACACACACGTATAGTTGGCCAGTTAAGGGCCGGGCTTTGGAAGCTCAAACTTAGCTCGCGTTGTGGCATCCCGCTCTCTCTCACTCTTTATTTAAAAAAAAAAAAAAAAAAATAGACTCTGATTTTTGGCGAGTGAAAAAGGGCGGGGCGTTACACAACTTACAGACCCATGACCATTTTCACCCTAGGATCATTTTCTATGTACACTGTTGACCAAGATTTATCATCAAGTCCTATCCCATTATGTCATACAGGCATTTCTCACTAAGTCATATTCATAAACCAATTGGGGTATCCTTCAACAAGTCATACCCCGTTATTTGGACGAAATTCACCAAGACACATCCCATTGTCCCTACGGGGATCTATCACCAAGCTATATCCAACGTATTGAGGTTCTAAGTTGAGCCTCTCTGAGGATCACTACCTAGCCTCGGAAGCATTAAATCTAACCACGGGAAGTACTGTTGCAACTTGCAAGTGCTTCCAGTCATTATGACTCCACCATTATTACATTCACTAAGATTTACTCTATCCAAACGACAGACCATATACCTAGAAGAGTCCGAGTTAACTCCATTGTTTCTCCTCCATAACTCATACCACCCTTGGTGGCATTTCTTTCCTATCCTCTAAGTTTACCACAAGTGACCACATGCACAAATATAAATGTATAAAATGGGTTACTAACGGTTTGCGCCTTTACCCTATTCACCGAATCACTCGACCTTTAGACATCCGTGTGGATCCCATTCTGTGTTCTAGATTAATAGACCTCGGCTCTCAGCCAACTTTGTTTGCTTACGTTCTAATAGGTAAAACAAATATCTAGTCCCTTGCAGGTAAACGGTGTCAGGTCTCACTTTCTGGCCCACTTAGTCTTTTCCATCTATTTAAATTCCATGGGTCCCACTTTGTCTAAAAAACGATTCATCATAGGTTGAGTCTCATAACCTTCTCCAATTGAGTTTTCACAAAAAAACTGTACAGTTTAATAAGCGTATAAATTTCCTATTTAACAGCATATACATGTAAACTATTTTCAAAACCCCGTGTTACTTTTTTAGAAAGACAGGGTAAATGGAGACGAGTCACCTAGGCTCTTTCTACTCCTATGAATTATGTCAGTGGATTAGCCGTCAGTCATCCAAAACACACAATGAAAGAAAATGGAATTTACTCCGTGCCCTGTTTCATATTTCTTCTTAGCCATAGAAAAGTATTGAGATGGAGCCTAGAGAGTACAAAGACAGTAAATAAATAAAGTACTCAGTGCCCAAACCCTTTTACCACAGAGCGACTTTAAGCATCGCTACTGATGGCCACCGAGCGGCGAAACCGTTGCTCTACAGGTGGAGATTTTCACCCTAGAGGGTAGAGTGCATGAATTTAAACAAACAAGGCAGGAAAATAAACACACAATAGTTAGATGTGGTTAATCTTTTCTCCAATTTTACTTAGAGATGAAAAACTGAGTTTTGAACGTATAATAAAACTGATTTTAAGGGTGTAACTTGAAATTTAAGAGGAAAGCCTATCGTCCCCCCCCCCCATTTAGAAAAACCCATTTTTAAAACCCATCACTAACCCATTCTACTTCTAACTTGCTCTGGAGCTAATAAAAACGAGAAAATGATCATTTTGATACCTTGTTTGCAAAATTCCGTTAAGATTTGGCTTTGCTTGAAATCTCGAGGGACCGTGGAAAAATCCGAGGCTTATGTTGTTTAAAAATTAGAAAAGAAGAAGAAGAAAAAAGAAAAGGAGCATAAAAAGAAACGCTCGAGAGAGAGTGATTTTTTTTTCTTTCATTCTCATCTCTTCCTTCACCTTCGTTTTATAAGAAACGATGGTAGGTGTTATGTGGTGAAAGAAATTCCCACACCACCTAAGCTATAAAACTATAGGTATGATATTTATCCTTTTATTATTTTATTAACGTCCACATCCTTCCTCACACTAAGTATTACAAAGGTCCCACTAGACTAATCAAATTAGTCTAAAATATTGGGTATTAAAAAGTAAGTAGGGTATTAAAATCTGTAGAGAAACCCATGTCAAAAACCAGTATTTTTGTCACGACCCAACCCGGGCGTGCTCGATCCAACTCAACTCAGCCCAACACAATATTGTCCGCTTTAGGCCCACATTGGCCCGCACGGATTTGCATTGGACCTGATTCAACACACAAGCCCAAAATGTGTTGTGTTAGGAAGGAAGGGTGTGGCCTCATATAAACCCCTTCCAATTCATCTCATTTCCAATGTGGGACCTTTTTCAACACCCACTCGTCCATTCCACTGTTGGTCGTCGGTTCGACAGACACTGTTTGTCGGTCCGACCGACACAGACTAGATTTCACAATTTTAGCCCTTTTGGGCTCGACCTTCTGGGCTTTCTAGTTCATGGCCATTACAATCCACTCCCCTTAAGCCCAGAGCCTCCCTTGGCTCGACTCAGCCGCTTACGGGAAAGTCCAGTCCTTGACTCGGCTCGATAACTCCAGTGGAAGGCCCACACAGTCTAGGTGTTGAAACTGCGCTTTGAAACATTTGTCACGGCCCAACTCGGGCGTGCCCAATCCAACTCAATTTGCCCCAACACAATATTGCCCGCTTTGGGCCCACACTAGCCCTCATGGCTTTGCATTCGACCTGATCCAACACACAGGCCCAGAATGCGTTGTGTTAGGAAAAAGGGGTCTGGCCTCATATAAACCATTTTCCAATTCATCTCATTTCCAATGTGGGACTTTTTTCAACACCCACTCATCCATTCTACTGATGGTCGTCGGTTCGACGGACACTACCTGTCAGTCTGACTGACACAGGCCAGATTTCACAGTTTCATACCTATTGGGCTAAGCCTTCTGGTTTTCTGGGTCAAGGCCATTACAATTCACCCCCTTAAGCGCAGAGACACCCTGGCTCAACTCGGCCGCCTAGGGGAAAACCCCATCCTTGACTCGGCTTGATAACTCCAGTGGAAGGCCCACACAATCCGAGTGTTGAACCTGGGCTCTGATACCATTTGTCATGGCCCAAATCGGGCGTGCCCTATCCAACTCAACTCGGCCGTGCCCGATCCAACTCAACTCGGCCCATCACAATATTGTCTGTTTTGGGCCCACACTGGCCCTCACGGCATTGCATTCGGCTTGATCCAACACACAGGCCCAAAACGCGTTGTGTTAGGAAGGAGGGGTGTGGCCTCATATAAACCCCATTCCAATTCATATTATTTCCGATGTGGGGCTTCTTTCAACACCAAACTCGTCCATTCCACTGTTGGTCGTCAATTCGAGCGATACTGCCTGTCAGTCTGATCGACACACCCAGATTTCAAAGTTTCAGTCCTAGCCCTATTGGGCTTGACCTTCTAGGCTTTTTGGGTCAGGGCCATTACAGTTTTAACCAAAAATCATCCTTTTGTCAAATTTTGATAATTTTAAAGAATATCTCGGAGAAATTTTGACTTCATAACAAGATTGAGTAAATTCGTCTGATGAAAACATTCTGAAGTTTTAAGGAGTTTTGAAATAAAAAACCATTCCATCCAAGTGAAAGAGTGTTTTTCGTTAAAATGACGGTCCACATTTCACGGTATAAAATAAGTGTAAAATACTTAATGTTATGGAAACATGAAAACATATGAAGCTTAGATATGACACAGATCGAGTACTGATTCTCTCCGTATATTTTTAGGACTCTGTCTTCCCTATTAAATTGGAGCTTTACCACCTAAGAAATTTGAGGGGGTCAAAATCTGTGGAAGTAAAGCGAACTTGGCATTCTGTTAGGTCCAAAATGTAAAAATATTGATAGTGTATAAATTTGGAGTCCTAACTAATTCAAATGGATGGGTTTCCGGAGAAAAATAGTTTTAGGCTTAATTAGAAAGTCAAAAAAATTACGGTTTTGCCATTATGAAATAGAAGAGTCAAATGAAGTCCTATTGGTATCGGATCGGACCAAACTTGGACTCGTTGGAAAGTCCACTCTATAATCTTCACGATTAAAGGAACACAAATCACAATTAATGGCTTAAAATTACTTCATAAATTGCTAATTCGGATCGGGTTATCACAATCTAACAATGGAGAAACACTTAGCATTTTTATCTTTTCACGTGGATTAAACTAGGTTTGAACACATATGTCCTAATACACTCAGTATATAATTACCTCCCCAGTCTATCATGCATTCCCAACACATACCCTCATGCAAATGCATGCAATACATCATGTAACGATCTGACCCAAACTAACGGGTTAGACTCAGTTTAGAACCCTAAGGGTAGGAATAAGAGGTTAATTGGTTTCATTCTTGTAATTGTGTGAAAACTGTGTGACATTAGATGAAAACCCTAATTTTTAGTTTGAATTACTAAAAATAGCAACTTTCTAAATTTAGAACCTGAATTATTTTAAAATTGTATTGGTAAAATTTTAAATGTCGAAATTTATATTTTTATTTTTGTTGTGTGATTTTTGAAAACATCAGTGAATGAGTACTCCAAGTATTTTATAAAAATACTTCGGAAGAGAGGTTGCCAAATTAGAAAGGAAACCAAATTTGTAAAATTTGAATTTTCTAGTTTAGGAATTAAACACTTGAATATATATATAGAAAAATAAATTTAGTAAAATCATTGGGCCCCACCTTGGGTGTGTGTGGCTTGAGAAAGCAATCTTAGCCACCTCCTTTTTAATTTAGATTTTGAAAGTCCCTTGGGAGTTAGAACACGATTGACCCGAGAGGGGGGGGGGTGAATAGATCAATCCCAGTTTCTATTATATTTACAAATTTCTTGATTGTTTAAATTTTAAGTGCAGCAGAATAACAATCTTAATCAAGAGATTTGTTTAGTGTGAAATTGTTTATAATTTAAATGATCACACTAAGTTTAGAACCCTTTGCATATTGTTTGATTAATGCTTGTGCACAATGTATCAATAAAGATGATCAAATTTAAAGTGATGTGTGTTGAGAAGAGTTCTTAAATACTAAATACAAACACACAAAGATTAAACACCATAAGACCAAATTTATAGTGGTTTGGTTAGCCAACCTATCCACTGTTAGGACTTGCTCAACCTTGAACTATCTCCAGATCCACTAAGTGGGGACTTACACCCTCACAATTAGAGTAGGAATTCCACCTCACTCAATCGACTAGGAAATTCACCCACCACTGTAGAATAGAAATTCCACTTATTCATTTGGCTGGGAATTCTACACACCACTGTGCTAAAGACGCCGCTCTAGAATTGTTTATAGTGATTCCAGAGCCAAGCTTTCTTAATCCACTTTAACGGGACAAAGGTTTTAAACAAAATTAAAATCAAGAAGCACTTGCCTTTGAAGCTCTTTCTCGTTGATGTGAGCTTCTTCAAGATTCACCTAATATGTGCCGACGCTCCGCCTTCTAGCCATCATAAAGCAATCACAATCTTAGGGCGACAAGGAAACTGGTTTTACCAAAACTTTCCTAGTTTATTATCCTTTCTCCTCTCTCTCTCACAAACTCAATCCATATGATTGGTTGTATAATATTCCCCAAGTGTAGGCACGAGAGAGAGAGAGAGTGATCTTTTTGTTGGCCCTTGTTTAAGCTCACTGATAATGATGAGGTTCCAACCGATTTCCTAAAAGGATGCTAATTGGTTGCACAAAGATTGGTATTTATAGAGAAGGCAACCAGTTTCAGCAACGGTAATGTACTGACAGGTCGGGCGCATCGAGGGGTCGGTGAATAAAAATATTACCGTTCAACAAACCGACGTTGCGCATTAACGCTCCCAACCTTATAATTCTTTCCCGGTCGACATGTCGATGTCGCCAATGGGTCGACAGTCATGGCACCGATAGGTCGGTCCATATGAGAGGCTGGGTCTGGGGCAGCACCATGCTGACAGAGTTTCAAGACAGAAACTAGTCTTACCCAGACCAACCTGTCACCATTTACTGAGAGGTCGGTCCTGGTATTCTCGATCGGCTTAAACTACCGAAATGTCTGTTTTCTCTAGAGTCCACCTGAGTTTTAAGTTTCATAACTCATAAGTCTTCATCAGAGAGTCGTTGACCACGATGGGTCGTTTTATCCTTTCACCGAGGGGTCGGTGAATACTAAACTCTCGATCAAAGGCACACCCAGAATGATAATTCTATGATCCAGTACCTTTGTCAATTTGGCCAACCAGTCTTTGACCACGATGGGTCGATCCTGTCTCCACCGAGAGGTCGGTGAGAACGAGTGGTCGAGCTGACACTGTCAAGCTTTCTCTCTAGGCTTTTAATGATTTTACCATTTGTTTAACTAAGTTTATGAATGATCCTCTTAAGGTGTGGATACCACCTAAAGTTATCTATGGCTAAATACTTATTTTGTGATTGCCATAACGATGAACTTCAATCCGGTGGAGCATGATCTTCAATCTTGATCATCTTTGAGTCTTCAAGTTTCTAGCAGGTGCTTCTTCTCGAGTCATGGAATTGACATACTTAGGGACTCAAATTTTTACTTAATTACCCCTCTTAATTAGTGTTTTAAGTAAGGAGGTGGGGTGTTTTAGGTAATTAGCCATCAAAGAAGCTTTTAAATAAACTCCACAAGGCCATACACAAATTTCACAATTCATTGGAGGCCTTTGGAGGACAATGATCATGTGGAACTTTCTTCCTCTCTCTCTTGGCTTTGGTTTTCTTCATTAAAGGCTAGTAGTTTTCCAAGGATTAGATTTTTCTTAAAAGATTTTATTCTTTTTTTCTTGGATGGAAATACTTGTTTCTGAAATATATGTATCATCCAAACACACCCTACACGAATTTGGAATACATGGAAATCAAAAGATCAAGTTTAGATATGATTTGTTTTGTCAAAAACGAGTAAGATTGTTTCTCGGATCTGTTCTGCGCATCGTCGCGAGAAAATTCATATCTAGGGTTCCCGATGGAATTTTTCGACGAAACTTGTTTTATTGAACTCTAATTTGATATATCAAATTTTTTCCTATATTTTATAGAAAACAAGGTAATCTGATTTTCCAAATATGATCTGAAACACGGACCAAATTCAGGTTCAGATCTGAGATGCAGTTTTACTGGGTTTTACTAAATAAATCATAACTTATTCTCTTGTTATTGAAACCATGCGAAATTTGTATCTATTATGATCTAGACAAAGAGAAATATCGTCAATTAAAATATGAAGATTTTTGGATGAGGGTTGATACCCCAAACCATGTCTGCAACTCGGATGTAGTTGTTGATTGCTGAAAATCAGATAGTTTTATACCGCTGGATTGTAGAAACTTTATCTCAGTCTACTGTTATTGAAAGGTGTAAAATTTGAGCCTAAAATCAAGCCCATGAAAATATTTATCTCCGATAAACATATCAGAGCAAAACTCATCGATTTGATAGGTCAAATCTAGTCTGTAAGACAGGAACCTCGGTTAAGAATGCAAACTGTTGAGCAGTGTACATGTTGAGTATTTTGATCATAACTCGGGCTAGGAAAGTCCGTTCTGGGAAAAAAAGATATCCTTGTAATCCTTACTCAGTGACCTATCCTTTTTACAAATATTAAACCCTAAAAAATTCGAGCTGATACCAAAAAATTCTGCAAGATAGGTTAAATTTTGCACTGTTTTGATTCCTTAAAACCTTAGACCGACTATGAATTGTTTGACACTCATGGACTTGGTTTGTCGGGGCAGAAACCTCTGGGGCTAATGTATAGGCTCATATGTTTAAAAACGTATAAACTGAATAAAACAATGATGATCCAAACTCTTATGAAAATTGCAGCAAATTTGGAAACCTAAGGCTTCTTGGAGCTTAGATTGGTGATAACTTGCACTAGACAAATTCGCAACCTTAGGTGAGGAAACCAACATTGATATTTATTAGTCCTTTGCCATCAATAATTGTGGAAAATTATATACTTGTGTTTTTTTATTTTGTATACATGTTGTTTGCTGCTTTGGATAAATTGATTAACTTATGATTTAAATGAATTGGTTGGGTTTATTGAAAGACTGAGAAATTAATAATGGACGAGTAAAGTCCGGTGAAGATCTTGAATGTAAGGGAATTAATTTGGCTAAATTTTAGAAGCTATGAGCATCTCAGTCAGCACGAAAATTTGGTTTATTACTCGTCTAAATTATTGAAAATCCAAACTAAGCATTTTGACAATAGATTGGTGATATTGTCATGTGATTGTATTCGTTGAAAATTATTCATGCTTGCCTTATGAATTGGGATGTTCATGAATTAATGTTGGTTGATTTAGCGTGAACACTTGGATAATACCATTGTTAGAATCATATATATGCTTGACTTGTCGTCGTTGGGGCATGCTTTATTTGTTTAAGAATTTATTGAATTTCTAATTTGAGCATGTTAATATTGTACATGACATGGCATTCATGCATAAGATATTTGTTGGTTATTCAGCATGAGCATCCACATTTGGGTAGGTGTGAGTTTCGTAGCTATGGACCGTCGAGTTATTGGCTTGTTTTCTGTCGAGATCATTGGCTTTGCACATCCCTTTAAGGAGAGTCATGTGTGCAGATTTGTTTGAGCTTTTGACTTCCCTTGTATACTCACAGATCCTATTTAGCTTTATTTGTTGATTTGGTTCATTAGTCTTGCACTCCTTTGGGCATAGAATGGTTTCTCTCTATGAATAGCTGAACCATGAAAAAATTCCAAGTCTCTCTCTTTGGTTTAAAATTTTAGAGATGATTAGACAACAAAGTTTGGTCGAATTCTAGAGAGAGAGCATGGAGGAAGAAGATAGGAAATAGAAGAAGAAACTAGAAGAACAATCTTAGAAAAGAGAAGGAAAATTTACATACCTTAGAAAAGATGAAACCCAAAGGAAAACCAAAGCTTGGAGAAGAGGAGAGCTTGTTTTCATCCAAAAAAGAGAATGAGAGAGGGATGATCGAATTCTCTATGAATAAAATAGGAGTATCGGCCAAGGGAGTGGGTTTTTATAAAATTACAACTCTCTCCCTCCATCGAGTGCGGTCCACAAGGTTACAAAATTAGCAATTGCACTAAGATAAAAACGTGTAAAGGAGTTGTCTCACAAGGCTATCAACGAAAATAGAGAGGAAAAAGGAGGAGAGAGGGTCGGCCATGGGATTCTCTCTCCCACTAGGATTTATTTTTTCTAAAAACAAAAGGATTAAGCTACCCAATTTTTGAAAATTTCTAATATTCTTAAGGCTTCCGACGTGTACAAGGGATTGGAATTTCGACAAAATGGGGAAAGGATAGGAGAGGATGAATTCAACCATGACATTCTAAAATTTGGTTTTTATTTTTATTTTATAAAATTCGCCAAAGGCATGAGCAAATTGGTCTTTTCACAATTGAAATAGTTGATGTAAAGATTTTTAAATTTTGATCCATTAACAATTTATTTTAATTGGGTTCTTTAAATTAAAATTTGATCACTGAATTTTATTTACTTACTAATTAATTGTTTAATTCAAAAGGTAGTTCAATCGTGTGATTCTAATTGAGGAGAAATTGTGTGCATTTGGGGAGCCAATTAAATTTAATACTAAGTCTCAGTGTGTTAAAAATATATATTTTTATAAAAATAATGACACTCCAATACAAGAAAATAATAACTTTCTAAGCTAGCTCTACCCAATAACACTGACCCACTAATCTGGGTAGGGTCACTACATGTGTACATTGAGAAGATCTTCAAGGGGATAGATTAACCTTATAGGCAAACCTTATTTCATCCCTTGATTTTTTTTTTCTTCCACTTTGGCTTGGCATTCAATAAAGCATTTCTTCATCACCAAATATCAAGAAAGAGAAAGATCAACAAAGAACACGCCACAAGCTACATCGATTATCAGGGGTCAAATGTTGTTGGTAACATCTCTCAAACTAATGTTTTCTATATATTGTGAGATTGTTGTAAACGGCTACTTAACCTTATTCCCATTCAAGAGAAGTGTTCTTTGGGGATTTATAGTTTAATCACCGTCTAAGGAGATTGGTTTATGGGTTAATCTCCACTCTTAATGAGATTAGTTTATAGTTTAATCTCCACCTACAAGGATTCACAATTTAATCCCCACCCGTAAGGAGAAATGTTTAGTAAAATATAAAGTAGGTTACGTGAGTCGTGGACATAGGCGGATTTATCAAACCATGTACAAATCATCTTGTCACAATTTATCCATCTCTTATCACCTCCTCACTTTACTTTGTGCAAATTAAATTTATAGTTTACATCTTAAGCACATAAACATTGTGAAAGTACCCTTTACACGGATGCTAGAACAACCTGATTGACCCAAGAGGGGGGGTGAATAGGTCAATCCATTTTTAATGGTATTTACAAATTTCTTGATTGTTTTAAGTGCAGCAGAATAATTAATCTAGAGAATTGTTTAGTCTGGTGAATAATTTATTTACTTCGTAGAACATTCACACTAAGATTTTGACTTCTTTACATAGAACTTGATTATCGATGTTAATGAACAAAGTATAAAATAAGATAATCAATATGTAAAGCGATGTGTGTTAAAAAGAGTACATAAATACTAAATACAAACACACAAAAATCAAACATCATAAAACCATTTTAAAGTGGTTCGGTTAACCATCCTACATCCACTGTTAGAACTCGCTCAACCTTGAGCTATCCCCAAAATCCACTAAGTGGGTACTTACACCCTCACAAATAGAGTAGGAATTCCATCTCACTCAATCGGCTAGGACTTCCACCCACCATTATGCCAGGACGACGCTCCAGAATTTTTTATAGTGGTTCTGGGGTACCTCCCCCTTAATCCACTTCGGAACAAAGCTTTTAAAGAAAATTAAAACCAAGAAGCACTTGCCTTTAAAACTCTCTCTTTTGATGTGTGTTTCTTCGAGAACCCACCCATGTATGCCGACACTCCGCCCCATAGCCGTCGTTTAGAAATCATAGTCTAGGGTGTCAAGGAAACTAGTTCTACCAAAGGTTTCTTAGTCTATGGTTCTCTCCTCCTCCTCACTTTCAAGCTCAATCCTCAGATTCGTTGTTTATGAGTTTCTCATCCTTCCTCTCTCTCTCACAACTCAATCCATTTGATTGGTTGTATTTGATTCTCCTAATGTAAGCACGAGAGAGAGAGAGAGTGATCCTTCTGTTGGCCCTTGTTTAAACTCACTGGTGAAGATGAGAGTCCAACTGATCCTACCGAAAGATACCAACTGGTTTCATAAAGGTTGGTTTATATAGCAAAGGCAACTAGTTGAAGTAACGGTAATGTACCGACAGGTCGGTCGCACCGAGAGGTCGGTGACTAGAAATGTTACCGTTACATTTCCGACCGTTGTGCATTAAGTGCACTTCCAACGGTAATATTCTTTTCCTGTCGACATGTCGTTGTTGCCGATGGGTCGACACTTATGGTACCGAGGGGGTCAGTCCATACGAGAGGCTCGTTCTGGTGCAAAACATGTTTGACAGTAGTTTCATCTCTATAAACCTCTTACCCAAAACAACTTGTCCCCCATTACCAGGGGTTGGTCATGTATCTCTCGATCGGTCTTTGATTGCCGATATATCTGTTTTATCGAGAGCCCTTATAAGTTCCCAGTCCAGAACTTATAAGTTTTATACCAACGAGTTGTTGACCATGAGGGTCGTTCAAGTTCATCACTGATGGGTCGGTGCATACGAGACTCTCGGTCAGAGACATGTCCAAAATGACAGTTCAATTTTCCAAAACCATTGTCAGTCTGGCCGACGAGTCTTTGACCATGATGGGTCGTTCCTGACTACATCGAGAGGTCGGTGAGATAGACTGGTCAAGCTGATAGTGAATCATAATTCATATTTCCAAGTTTGCTTCCAATTCACTATCAAGCTTCCTCACTAGGCTTCATATGATTTTAACCATTTGTTTTTCTAAGCCTATGGATAGCCCTCTCTAGGGTGTGGGTACCACCTAAGGTCATCTATGGCCAACATACATGTTTTGTGATTCCCATAACGATGAGCTTTAATCCGGTAGAGAATGATCTTTACTCTTGATCATCTTGGGTCTTCAAACTTCCGGCAAGTGCTTCTTTCCGAGTCATGGAATTGACAAACATAGGGTCTTGACCAAGCCGAGGCACTAACATATTGTGAGAACATTAAATCTTGATTTGGATAAAACATTTGCATTATACTGTAATTTGTTTAGAATACCTTAAAATTGGATAATGAATTGGGTTAATTTCAAAGAGTCATATCAACGATCAACCAATATTTTATAGATACTTAAAATTCTGCAAAAGTCCTATTAACCCCCCTCTAGGACACCTCTAGATATTGGTCTAGCTCAACTAACAGTTTCTCCGGAGGCCACTTAGAAGTTGACACGGAGATTGTGTCTGGGCCAAACTAACAGTTGTGCTATAGGACGTGAGTGTGAGACCATAAAAGTCTCTGTGGGTCAAACGAATGGGTAATAGTGGGTCCACTTAGACTTTTTAAAAAAATAGTGGGCCCACTTAGGTGTTGACACGGAGACTGCCTATGGGTTTGACTCACAGGATGATTGATATATGAGGGCATGGTAAACTTAGGTGTGTAGGTGGTTTTGTCTCATATGTATGATAAGAGTTTCCCTAAAGGGGTCTTGGGGTGACTGGTAGTTGTCATAGAGACATGCTTAGGTGTCGGTTCATGTACTAGGTGTTGAATGCATGACAGTAGATGGTACATGTAGACTCCTAGGTGTTGATGTTTACATGTGTTTGATCCCAAGGGTAAGTCAAAGGTCTCTTAGGTCTATTTAATTCTGATTTACATGTGGTTGACCTTCAGTTCATTCTCCTTTGTTGTTACAATTCCTTCCAAAATCACGGCTTTTGGTCTTTTCTTTCAAAGTCTTCCAGAGACAAGGAACGGAAACACATAAACATAAAGACACGGAATTGACAACATTCGGGAACACCATATTCAACTATGGTTCTAACAGCAACTTCATCTCCGACAGTATCCGAGATTTCGTCACTTGCAAGATGTGTGCATAGCAACTGTGGTTGTTGTTACCACTCACAGCCGGCAGCCTCCCTGCTGCCTATCCAGGTTTCGCTACTAGTGTGCTCCATGCCCAACAGCTCAACCATCCTCATCTCTATTGAAACCCAATCCTACCCACTGCTTCAAGTGGTTATCAAAGCCTCAATTGAATCATTTTCGAACAAAGGTTTGCCATTCTTCATTGTGAACGCGTGAGATATTCTTCAAATTAGTATTCAAAGCCACGATCGGACGATGATTCAAAGAAAAAAGGTAGATCTCAAATCTAATGTCCTCTCCATACAATTCGATGCCTTCGAATAGTGCCTTGGGAAATCGAATCATCACTCAAGCAGAGTAGAACCAGTCATGCCCCGAACCCAGATGTGGGACCGGAATGCGACTATTTTTTTTTTTTAAAAACCAAATCCAATTATCAAGTCCATGGGCCTTAAAGTGAGCTCACTTAAGCCCATAGAAAATGTCACACATTCTCATGTGGACATCAGGGTGACTAAATCTAACTCAACAACCACCAATCGATACTAATGATCACGTCCTGGTCGAACCATTCGACATTGATAGTATCAGTTATATTCGATGATTTCTCAAATTTCCAATTTTTCGTACTTACTACACAGGGATTCACCAAACACACTATATTACAATCAATTATACCTCATATTATCATATTACACATATATGACTTATACACAAGGTCTTGATGCCACAAATGGCATAATCACCTAATATTTACATGATTTTAATATAAAACTAAACAAGTATAAATTTTACCCTTGATTAGCACTGGATTCCGACTCCTAAGCATCGCAGAGGGATTCTTCATTTCCCCCATCAAGTACATGACCTGTATTGTAAGGGACGTGAGTTCCAACCCAGTGAAGAGAACTCAATTTAACAAGTCCCTCCAAATTTTCAGAATATCAAATTTACAATGCAGTCCACGAGGAAAACACTTAGAACACTATGGCACACCTTTACCATTTGTTCTTTCCTATCCACATACACACCCATGCATACTCACACATATACATGTAAACCACCCATGTATACACACAAATGCAGATGCAAACCACACATGCATTCTCACATTTGCACTTGCAAACTCACACATGTATTCATAATATCAATAACACAATGCATGTTTAATAACATGGTAAGCAAATAAATCATATTTACCATTTACAAGGTTACAAATAAACTTGTAATACACTGGGGTATCCCACTCAACCCCGTTGAATTATCCCACTCAACGCCAACTATACAGGTCCAGGGTATCCCACTCAACCCCGTCAAGGAATCCCACTCATCCTCGAATGCATTAAGTCAAGGCAGACAGAATGCAACATTTTGCAAGAGCTCGACCGAACGTACAAGTGTGTGTATATACATTAACATGTATATAAACTATCAATTATCCATAAATATGGAAACAATAAAAAATCACCATTCACATATCTTTTCTCCATATATCCTTTCCATGAGGGTTTAACAATGGAGTTTCACTTACCATCCATTAGTTTCGTCCAGGTTTAATAACCTAGAATATTTTCATCTCATTACCTGCACAAACTTATTAGCACATGAATAATCACATACATACATAACTCTATGCATGATCAAATATCACACCCACCACATGCACCTATACTATAGTATGAACCACGTGTATGTTCTAATATAACATATACCACATGCACCACTAATCCTAGCATGAACTCCATGCATGATCAAAGCCACATATATCACCTATTCACGTAACCAATACATGAATCACGTGTATAAACTAGTATAAAACCTACTACATGCACCACTAACCAAAATATGAATCACATGCACACATCCTAAAATGATTTACATGTTCCTTTTCATAAATCACAGCGTCATTGGACTTTTCACTCTTTTGTCCAAACCTTAAACCTATCACCCTCTAGAGTTCCAATGGGTCCCATACTGCGTTTTAGACCACTAGGCCTCGGCTCCCTGACACCTTTGAGCGCTTCCATTCTAATAATTAGAACAAAAATACCGTCCCTTACATGGAAGCGGTGTCAAGTCTCACTTTCTGGTCCTACTTGGTCTTTTCTATCTTAAAAATACCATGGGTCCCATTTTCAGTATAAAATCTAACAGGTTTTCACAATAATCAGTATGTTAAGTTGAGTCTACTCACCTTGATCGATGAATCTACGTTTCTCGATTTGCGTGAACGAGAGAGAACCGGTCCAACTGTTTCAATTGGATAATTGATGGAGTTAGACATTATTTATTGACCTAAATTGACCCGACCGACAACTTAATGGGTCCAACTGACAAAACATAGTTCTGTCAAGATAGACTCTTGGAACAAAGAAAGAAAAAAGTCATAAAATTCTAATAACTCTTTTAACATTTCACCGTCTAAAAATACGATAGTTAATCTCAATACATAAATAATTTAAACAATAAATACATTAAAGGCCTAATTTACTAAGTTTAAAAATATAATCACTTCAACTAATTATTAAAATAATTTTATTTAATCAACTTAAACAAAATCTTGAAATCCACTTTAAACTAAATCATAGCTTAAAAATGCAACATGAAGGTCTTAGCACATAAAAAATCACTTCTCAAGGTGTTACTTAAAAATTAAAAGAAAAGGGGTATTTTTCCCTTAATTCTAAAAATCTAAAAATGAAGCCCAAAATCAACCCATTTCACAAAAAGAACAATCCCAGAACTCCTAAAATTTTGAATAGATGGATTTCCATACCTTAATCGTCGAAATTAGTTGAAAAATAAAGAAATCGGAAGAAATCCTGAGCTCACATGCGAAGAAAGATTCAGTCATTTGGAAGAATATGAAGAAGCAGTAAAAGGAAAGCAAAATATGAAAGGGGATAAAAGCTGATAAAGAAAATAAGAAATGAAAAGAGAAAAAAGAAAGAGGAAAACTGATGAAGAAAGAGGAAAGTGGGTAGATTTCTTTTTTTCTTAATCTCTTCCTACTCCATTGTGCTTATATTTCCACCGTAAGTCGGTGGCTTTCTTTTCTCTCTCCTCCACGTTAGCCTAGCTACAAAGTAGATTATTAGCTTAAATCTTATCCCTTTAAAAATAAGTTACAACTTTATAACTTATATAGTTTAGATAAATAAATTTTAAACCAATTAATTACCACAATTTAGAAAAATAGATCTTAAACCTTATAACTTATAATGTTCAAGAAAATAAAATTTAAACTTTTTTTATTTCCAAATTAAAACACACTTCTTCTTCTTCTTCTTCTTTTTTGAAATACAGTAAACTTAAAAGAAAATCACAAAAATACCAAATTTCAAAATTAAAATAATGCTTAATAAAAATTGTACCTTTTCAGCCGGATTAAATACATTGACTGATAAAATACTTCTAAAAATTTTCGGGACAATTTGACACTCTTCTAGCATTTAAAACTTTCATTTTATAAATATAGAGACACCCCTAATAACTCAAAATTCACATTTTTGTAAATTAAAATGGCCGACGATAAAATCCTTTAAACCCAAAATTTTATACTAAATAAATGAGTAAGATTTGAGAATTTAAATACCTCAAATCACTTATTTTCCAAACAAAGATTATTTTAAGGGTCTTAGCTTGAGAAAGTTCAAATAATTTCAACTCTTCCACTGCTCTTAACGAGTTGGATCCACTCACCTCCAAACTCGAATCGAGTCAACTTTGACTCTAAGCAAGGCCCATTTGTTAATTACTCCAATTAACTGGCCACTAAGCACAATTAATTATAAAAATTTAAACACTAATTTGGGCCAGAGTATTACATAATCGAACAAAGCTTTTAAGATTTGCAAGCAATAGTGATGAATCTCACCGCTAGTTTTGATCAACTTGATGATAGGCATGTCTTGCCCAAGAACAACGATCGTGATTATTGGGTTTGGAGACCACAAATGTCCGACACTCGGCCCGCCTACTACAACGATTCAATTGAAGACGAGTAAGAAGAACTCTATATGCGGTGTGCATGTAGATGCACAAATAGGGGTATGTCCCATCATGATCGAGATTACCGTGTGAAGGTGGGCCTCTCACCTTTCAACAGACATTTGTTGCGCAGACGCCTACTTCCAGCATATTGTGATCGAAGTCCACTAGCACTTGATGAAAGAATGACCGCCTCTAGTCGGTGACATTGAGTCGAAATTGCTGAAGGCATATGAGATCCCAACATTAGTCGTATAGGAGTCAGCCTCGGAATTCGTACATGTTCCATCAAGATGCGTTCCAATTTGTTCGGGATGCACGCCTGTCTCCTCGGGATTTGTGCTTGCTCTCTCAAAATTCATGCATGTTCCCCCATAGATGGTCTCAGGATTCTAGTCAGTTCCTCCAGAGACAATGTCTCCCCAACAATTGCATCCAGTGCAAACAACACCAATATTAGAGAATGAGCTACCTGCATTGCTGGTGTTATAGTCAATGCAATCAGCAAAGGTTGACCCATTATTGGTGTTGCAACTATTAGAGACACCACCAGTACCAGATGCACTACATCATAGGCGTCAAAAAAGATGGATTTCATAAAAAATGACTTATTTTCTTTCTTCTGACGTCAAGCCACTCTTCGTTGAAGATTTCTTCCTTCAAGCCTCCCTTATTTCCCTTGTGGCACCAGCACCACAAGTACATGTGGAAATTGTGACTAATAGGACACATTATGAAGGACTACTTGATATGCTCAACATGCTCGAATCCTCCAAGCCCTAAATAGCAACCATCAAATATTGAAGATGCTAGCATTGGATGCAAACTTGAGGACGAGTTCTTTCCAGCCATTGGGAATTGATGTAGAACAACTTCCAATATTGAAGAAAATCGAAGAGACCTGGCCAACGAATCGAAGAAGAAAACTTTCATTTTTTATTTTATTTTATTTTATTTCTTCTCTAAAAGATCTGTTGGCCAATTGACTATAATACTTCATCCCTGATTTAAGATCCTCTATGTGGAACTTCAAATTTAATGTGGGTCATGTTTAGTCTTACATTGGCTAATGCAATCAGCAAAGGTTGACCCATTATTGGTGTTGCAACTATTAGAGACACCACCAGTACCAGATGCACTACATCATAGGCGTCAAAAAAGATGGATTTCATAAAAAATGACTTATTTTCTTTCTTCTGACGTCAAGCCACTCTTCGTTGAAGATTTCTTCCTTCAAGCCTCCCTTATTTCCCTTGTGGCACCAGCACCACAAGTACATGTGGAAATTGTGACTAATAGGACACATTATGAAGGACTACTTGATATGCTCAACATGCTCGAATCCTCCAAGCCCTAAATAGCAACCATCAAATATTGAAGATGCTAGCATTGGATGCAAACTTGAGGACGAGTTCTTTCCCCCATTGGGAATTGATGTAGAACAACTTCCAATATTGAAGAAAATCGAAGAGACCTGGCCAACGAATCGAAGAAGAAACTTTCATTTTTTATTTTATTTTATTTTATTTCTTCTCTAAAAGATCTGTTGGCCAATTGACATAATACTTCATCCTGATTTAAGATCCTCTATGTGGAACTTCAAATTTAATGTGGGTCATGTTTAGTCTTACATTGGCTAATGCAATCAGCAAAGGTTGACCCATTATTGGTGTTGCAACTATTAGAGACACCACCAGTACCAGATGCACTACATCATAGGCGTCAAAAAAGATGGATTTCATAAAAAATGACTTATTTTCTTTCTTCTGACGTCAAGCCACTCTTCGTTGAAGATTTCTTCCTTCAAGCCTCCCTTATTTCCCTTGTGGCACCAGCACCACAAGTACATGTGGAAATTGTGACTAATAGGACACATTATGAAGGACTACTTGATATGCTCAACATGCTCGAATCCTCCAAGCCCTAAATAGCAACCATCAAATATTGAAGATGCTAGCATTGGATGCAAACTTGAGGACGAGTTCTTTCCAGCCATTGGGAATTGATGTAGAACAACTTCCAATATTGAAGAAAATCGAAGAGACCTGGCCAACGAATCGAAGAAGAAAACTTTCATTTTTTATTTTATTTTATTTTATTTCTTCTCTAAAAGATCTGTTGGCCAATTGACTATAATACTTCATCCCTGATTTAAGATCCTCTATGTGGAACTTCAAATTTAATGTGGGTCATGTTTAGTCTTACATTGGCTACCATTTGCTTAGTTCCTCTTTTATTTAATATCTATTTTCATTTTTTTTTTATAAACCCCATTCGACTGTAATGTAGGATTACCGAATGATTGAATGAAATTTGAGAATTCACCGTAAGGTGTATTAGAAGGCGAACGAGTTCCACTCTATATTAAAAGAAAATTTGGTGATAAAAAACTGAGAAAAAAACCATTCCATACTTAAATGCATTAAAATTAGTGGTCATCTCATCGTTTATTTTGTTGTTCAAAATTGACAACTTGAAAAGAACTTTAGAACTAACTTTTATTTTTAGGAAAGTCTACAATCCTATGTACAATATAATAGTCTACTAGTGCACCACATATCATGTCAAAAGATTAAATGCGTTAATACATTAGTATTGTACATCATGAAAAGTGAGCATACACTGAATCAGAAATTAGAAAAATATGAAAATGTAGGTGTGCAAGTTGGGCGAATCAAGTCAAGCCTTTGAATCATGACCCAAATTACAAATATAGGGCCTGAACTTAGACTTGGCCCATATAGCTTCAATTATTTGAACTTGGGTTGGGTCCTAATAAATAAAGCCCATATGGGCCTTCTGCCCTTAATCAATTTAGTTGTAAATCAACTTCTACTAGACATGCAAGGACTAATTATATCAACTCAGACTCAGATCTTAACAAAAAAATAAGGGCCCATGAGGGCCTTTAGGCATTTAGACTTTAATTTAATTGAAAATCAATTACTAATAGTCACAGTCAAGCTAAAATTCACTAATTACAATTCTTTTTTCATGATATAAATGATCATCGTTATCACAACCACCAATTCCATCACACTTATCATATAAATAAAGTTCCAAAGTGAATATCCCGTTCATATAAAAGTCAAAGCAAATCATCTTTTTTCCACAATAGAGTTGTTGATTTAATAATGTAACTAATGTTTTAATTACTCATTACATATTAATATTATTTTATCTAATATTAACATAATTATAATGATACATTGTATAATATAAGGTTACAATGTTACAGCTGGCTATTTAATTTTTATTTTTCCAATGAATAAAACAATGAAACAAAAATGGTAGTGCTAAAAGTAGATAAAATTTCATCCCAAAACTCAATTATAGTCACTTAATCTTATTGGTCAAAATCCACAAGCATTCTTGAATTCAAAAATATTTGTTAATTTTGACTATTAAGATCAAGTGGCTATATATTGAATTTTAGTATGAAATTTAAACTCTTTTTAGTTCATTAAGTCTATTCGTAAGGATAGGTTTCTTTCCATCATTTATCAAAATTTAGGAGAAAAAAAGAGACATGGACTAAGTGCAACCCATGCTGTAAGAAGCCAAGTTTCATTCGGGTTTTTCCAGGCCCAACCCAATTTAGCCCAGAAATGGGCATATCTTTGAGTAGACTTGAGTGCCATTTTCACAAATCAGGCCGAGTCAGTGCATGTTGCTTCTGACCCAACTCGCAACCCTATGAAATCTGTTTGTTTGCAACGGTTATAAAGGTTACTAAGATGGCATTTGAATGTGAAGAAAGTTTTTATAAGAAATTATACCCAGGTAGGGAATTCCCTTTAATTAGAAGATTATTTTGTACTTTGCTTGGTAGTTACAGACACTGTCACAAATATTGGCAGTATTTTCGAATTTACCACGTTAAAAATGCATTTTTATCGGCGCGGCGATAAATTCCCGATAAAATCGCATTAAAAACGCAATAAATGGTAATATCGCGATAATATCCCAGTAAATTTCTTATTACCATTTTTTTATTAATATTTTTATTTATTCTATTTTATTATTTTTAAATATTATAATTTCCATGTGATTTTCCCGTAATATTCCCGGTGAAAACTCGAGAATTTGAAAGTATCCCGATATTACCAATTGCCATTAATATTCTAAGAACAGTATTTGTAACCATGGTTACAGGTACAAAAGTATGAGAAGAAAAAGAAAAAGGAAAAACCATGATTTCTCCTTCTCAAAGAGACATTGATTCTGACTTGAAATGGGAGATGAAGGTATATGATAAGCCTACTTTCCTCTATTTAGCACATAGCAGAGGAAACGATTAGAACCCTTGCATTCCCCTACTTTCCCTTCATTCAAACGAATCCTAAAGAATAAACAAGAGACATTAAAAAAGTTGATTTGAATTGAGGACAAAATTGCCACTTGATTGTAAATGCTAATAAGGCATTTTAGTTAAAGGTTAAGTATCATTTATTATAAAAATGATTAAATTACACTTACTGTAAAAATGTACTCAATATAAAATAAGATGTTCTCTTTATCACCATCCAAAATAATTCATGCTTTCCATATTGATATAAAAAAAAAGATGGTAAAAGTCAAATAGCAAAGCATAATCAAAGCAGTAAAGGGTCTTAGAGTGCAAAGCACATATTTAAACACGAACTTAACTTTACTAAGCTCACCTATTTCAATACACATCAAAATACATATAGATCTATAAATTTATGCCCCTATTGGCATGCGTGTCAACAAAATACAACACTAATAAAAACAAAAACATATTACAACTAAACGTACAAGTACAGTAAATGCATTTATATACACACAACTCTATTGTCAAAATATTTAAAAATTAGATTTATTATAAGAAAAATTATGTCAAAGAGACACAAAAACGCTATACACGGGCAAAATGAAAATGAAACTTAAAACACATTTAAAAGCACACTTTTTGGGGGGTGGATACACTGTGGAAAAAGAGCATTGATAGATGCACCAATTTTAATGTGAACACACCCCTAGTTAAGAAGACAAATACAAGGGTTATGTTATCCCTACATAATCAAACTTAATTATTTTATAACCATTTTAAGTAATAATTGCCTCATAAAAAACAAAAAAAGCCCTATAGCATTAAACAAAATATTTTGACTTTTTTTCTATAAGAAACTATCCCTAAAAATTAAGTTCACAAGGAAATTTGTTTTCCATTTTTCTTGAGAATAAAATTTCTTTCGAAGAGAAAGAAGTCTTCAGAAAGAACGTACCATAAATTTCTACCATGGAGGATCAAATTTATATTACTGATGAAAAATTGAGCTTGGTCAATAAGAACGTCATCATGTCTAAAACTCTATATAGAAAAATACGCAAGACAAAGTTCCCACTGATAAAAAAAACAAGTGATCATGGTCTGACAATTAAATAGAACAAGCAAAACCCATGCATACATTCAATCCAAATTCTTTAAACATCTATTACAACTCCAATATGAAGTCACGTTTTACACACAACAACAATAGGCAATACCACTGGTGTAAATAAAAGTGATGGCTCTGTCATGGTGCATGTGGCAATTGATCTTTTGAAAAAAAAATATTAATGAATTGATAAAAATTTACTCCTAATTACATAAGTTTGGTAATCCTCAGATAGGCCATGGAGCACAATAAATGCAGAATAAATGGACACATTATATAGTCCCTCAATATAGAAAAATCCTTTCAATTTTTATTTCTCACATAGTTGACCCTAATCAATTGTTTGACAAATGTCAAGATTGAAATCTTCAATTTATTAAGATTAAAACATCAAACATATGAACATTTAGTATTGCAAAACACACTCACTTGTAAGAGGCAGGATGTGTACATTCAAACAGGAAAGTTTGAATGAAGCCTGAAAGGAAACCAAGTAAAAGAACCATGGCAGCATCCATTGAAACCTGAAAGTCTGAAACAAATATGTCTGAATACATACAGGCCAAATAGCACATCCTCCATTAGCAAATATGAATGAGCTCTGAATGTGTTCTCTTTCCTAACAAGAAACCCATTCTTGCAATTGATTTTATGGAGTTGGAATTCACCACAACGTTGTAAGAGAGTCATTCCTAAAACAAATCCACAAGACAAGTCTTAACTGCAACATTTGATCAAGACCACAGAAGAGCAAGAATCACAAATATGCCAATCGCAAAGAAGGCAAACTTCAAAATAGAATCGGTCTGTTGCGCTTGAGCAGAAGGCTGTTGAAAGCCATGACCATGGCCCCCATGAAATGTGTTTGAAAACCCATAGGGAAAGCCGGTCGCCGCCCCATATGGAGTGGGATCAGGAAACCCATGTACATGCAAATTAAGAAGGGATGGGAAGAGGCCACCAAAACCAGCAGAGAATGTGAAGTTCCCAAACCTTGCAGTTGCCATGGGAGCTCCCATGAATCCAAAGCCATTTTGAGGGAAATGATTTGGCTCTGGAGGACGGGCTGTTTCCGGCCTCTGCCCGGCTGGACGATTGGGAATGCTCACACCTGGAATTGATTTGGATCTTGGATCTGTGGGAGCCTTTCCTCTCCCATAAAGGGGGACCAATTTCTCCTCCTGTATGACAGCCTTGCAAACTGGGCATTCCTGAGAATGTCCATGGATGTGGAGCCATTTGTAAAGACAAGGCCAACAGTAAAGGTGACCACAGAGTGTCACTATAGGATCTTGAGCTAATTCAAAGCATATATTGCATTCAAAATTTGCTGCATCATTGCTTCCACTGCCAGAGCATGAAGCATTTTCCGGTGTACTTGATGACGACTCAAAACCATTAGCCATATCCAAACACAAAATAGCTGAATGCCTGTAAAATCATTTAACCAAACCAAGTCAACACCGGTCACACCAAAGAAAATCCTACCTCTAACAAAATAACATTCCTAAAGAATTTTCAGATCAAAGACTAGAACATCATCCAGCAAAGATGAAAAAGATGCAAATTCATCCATAATTAAAAAAAATAATGTACAGATTTGTAGCTAAACATCTACTGTTAAATCAAACCAGTGAAAAGGCATTTAACCTCTATAAACAAAACAATTGAATCCCTAAAACAGAAATTACAACGTAATTCAACTACAGAACCAAAAAGACACAAGTGACTAACAAGAAATATATTCATTAAATTTCCAAGAAAAAAGATCAGTGACAAGGTCATTAAATTTAGGAATAATCATCATCATCAAAGCCAAAGCATCATCTATCTAGAGTCGGCTTTTCAAGTTCTACTACTCCATTTAACCCTACCATCATCATATTGTAAGTCACTCCACCGTCTACCACATCTTCCTTTATCTCTTCCCTCCACATTTTCAGTGGTATGAATGCAATTTAGGAATGTAATAGTGAAAACATCATCATCCATCATCCATCACCTTTAGCCATGCCCCATCTATATGGATCATTTCTTCTTTCATGCAAAATTCAACTGTATTGAATATCACATCCACTGTTACTACCATTCTCTCATGCTTCAATCCAAGATCCCCCTTCTCCTAGTCCCTGATATCAAAACCTCAAATGAAAGTGGGTTACATCTGCAAAACTAAGGGCAGGTTTGTTTATTTTCTCAAGAGAAAGAAATCAATTTCATAGGAAAATGTTTCAATGGATTGGCGAAAAACCTTTTCCTATGAAATCTTATTTCTTTATGTTTGTTTGTACACCATAACATGGTCATGAGAAATCACTATTAAAACATAAAAAAGTCAACCTCATCCAATCAATCAAATTTATCATCAGATATAGAGTAGGTGGGTTTTACTAATGCCTGTAAAATATAAACGGAGCTCACATATATGTTACAAAATGAACTTGTAACTTATACTTATGTCACTAGAAAACAAACCCCTCTGTTATTAAACTTAGAATAGAAAAGGTTTTTCTATCAAACATTCGTGTAATTGTCGAGTCACAGTTGAGTTAGGTCAGGTGACATATTTTTTTGACCTTTCTTTCAATTGAGCAAAGCTGGATCATGTGAACCCATTTATTGAGTTAAAATTTTAAATTTTAGGATATGTTTAGGTCAAGTTAGGTTGCAGATAGGGATGTGGATCAGGTTTGGATTGGTCAAGTACTCCAGTAACAAGTCAAGCTTGGGTCAAGCTGCTTCAAAGGTAAATTTTGGGTCAAGTTGGATTTTGATTTAAATTTGGGTCAAGTTGGTATGCAGGTCAGATCTGTGTCAAGTCAGATCATGGATCAACTTTGGGTGGGTTGGACGGGCAATGGGTCAAGATCGGGTCAATTGGGGATAGGTCAAAATGCGGGTATAGTCATGTTTTGCATTCCTCAATCTCATACATGTATGAGATGAAAAAATAAATGTGGGAAAAGGAGATCCGTTTTCCCTGTGATGATGACGATGATGATAATAAAATCCCATGCAAACAAACATGTATGAAAAAACAGTTTACAAACTTGTGCAAACAAACGTATCCTAGAAGAAAATGCATAACATTGAAAAACACTGAATAAAACCATAATCATAGACCCTGAATAAAACCATAATCATAAAAGGAAAGAACAACACAAATGGAAAACTTGGATGAAACTATGGGGATCATAAGAACAAATCGCACCAAATTTGGATTCACAGTGATGGTGAATTTAATAAACCAATAAAAAAGAAAAACATTTGACTTGATTACATTAGTATTACTAATATTTGGACAGAAAATTTATTTTCCACAGGTTGAGGGACGATCTGTTGCCCGAAAAATCCTCCTCCATCCTAGCCATTAACAGACATGATGAATTACCAAGATGTAGCGTAGTTATCAATTCCTAAAATCAAACCTAAAATTAATATCCAACTTAATCATCCAAGAATTAAATTATAATTCAGATGAAAAACATGCATTCGTGTAGATCATAGGAAACCTTAATTAACATCTGAATCGAACATAATAGAAAAGAGAGAAAGACAAAGAAACCCTAAAATCAAATATGTTACAACCACCAAATTCCTTCGAATTTGAAAACTAAAACACCCTAAAACAAACGAAATCAATGAAAAAATATTAAAATTGCGGGCTAATACCCAAAATAACTCCATCATACGGGTTTGAACATTTAATCATCGAATGAAATGAAAATGGAAACCGCTGGACCCTGTTGTCAGAGAGAATGGAACCAAATACCTGGCGATGGAGAAAAGAAAATAAATGGCCAAAATGGACAAGGAGCAGCTTTGGAAGGAAGGGAAGATTAGAGAGAGAGCGAAGAAGGAAAGATCGAGGAGTCGTTGACGAGACGCGTTTTCTAATTTGCCAAAGCCAGAGGAAAGAAAACCGAAACGGGACAAGGATGATAAAAGTTGAACGGAAGGTTCCAGGCCCTGGGTGCTGCCAGATCTACGGGGGGATTCGCACGTGTGTTGGCCTGCTATTGTGCTGAACGCGTGTCAATCTAGGACTGCATCTTTACTATCTAGAACGTGTGTGAGTTAAACCGGGTCGAGTTTTGGGCATGTCTGAGTCTGGGCCTAAAGTGCAATTAAATAGTCGGAAGGGGAACTCAACGGCAGATAGGAAAACCCGAATTAATCAAACCCAAATCTAACACGAATTGTATTTCTTAGACCCAGGCTCAATTTCAAGCCTGTAATTTGATATATATGTACTCACAGTAGCACCAAGTTGTCTAGTTCATCCAATCCGGAGTTGAACTATATGCCACTCGCCCACTCGCCCACTCGCCAAGTTAGATTCACTAAGTAGCAACATGTGGGATTTGAGCCATCAAAATCATATATATATATATATATATATATATATATATATATATATATATATATATATATATATATATATATATCAAGCCAAAAAAAAAAAAAATCAAATAATAACTAATGAGATTTAATGACTAATCTCACCGTCCCACGGCAAAATATAAAGTCTCAAACTAAATTCAACTTATTACAAATCCTCAAAAGACAGATACTCTACGTGTCTCAAATAAATAAATTTAAACCAAATCTAATTATCTCTAAATTAAAAATTAAAATAGTCTAAGAATTTATTGCTCTAGCAACTCTAGAAGATCCTAAGCTTGCTTCTGAACTTCACCTTGATAAAACTCCAAAGGAAATTCTGAAATGTAATGGAGAATGAGCTCCAAGCCCAGTGAAAGAAACATACACAACGAACCATGTAGCATATTCAATCACGAAATCCCAATTAATCAAAGTATAAAATTTCGTATGTAATTATATGAGAAATGATGCATGTAATGCAAAATTGAAAGTCCCGATGTTAATGAGACAATTTTCTTGATTAATGAGAAATTGTGCGGAATTAATTCTTAGTTAATCAAGTGTGTGATTTTGAAAATGTGTAAGATAACAATCAATCAATCACACAGAGAGACAATGCACACGATGTATAGTGGTTCGGTTCGTAAACCTACATCCACTGTTAGGACTCGCTCAACCTTAAGCTATCTCCAATTTACTAAGTGGAGACTTACACCCTCACAATTAGAATAGGAATTCTACCTCACTCAATCGGCTGAGAATTTCACCCACTACTGTAGAATAGGAATTCCACCTATCCAAATGGCTAGGAATTCAATACACCACTATGCCAAAGACGACGCTTTAGAGTTTTTTATATTGGTTCCAGAGTAAATCCCCCTTAATCCACTTTACACTGATATGGTTTTAAAAATGAAATTAAAACCAAGAAGCACTTTCCTTGGACCTCGATTCCGATGAAGTGTGCTTCTTAAAGATCCACCTAATGTGTGCTCGCACAATCCCGACGTTCCGCCTTGTAGAGTAGTCGTGTAGAGCAATTGTAACGCCCCGCCCTTTTTCACTCGCTTTCCGAAAATCATAGTTTTTTTTTTTTTTTTAAATAAATAAAGAGTGATAGAGGGCGGACGTCACGACTGAAGCTAAGTCTGAACTTCTAAAGTCCGACCCTTAACTAGCCAACCATACGTGTGCATGGACTAAGTCCATGAATACGGTTCACACGTATAAAATTATACATGTGGAATAAAACTTAACTGCGGATTATAATAGAACCTAAATCTATTCCATTTTAGATAGCAAAGTAATTCAAGTCTTTAACACTAATTAACTTACTAGAATATCCAACCTATACCATTCAAGCCATAGCAAAATATCTAAGTTATTACATGCCCGAATTCTAGTTACTCAAATTACAAGTCCGTAAGTAACTTAATCAAAATATAAATTAAACACATTCAAGTTCATATGCTTGGCTCCGGTCACATTCATCATTCCCTTCATTTCCTGTGTCATCCACTAGGGTAGAAGTAGGACGTTAGAACAACGCGCCCAGTAGGTATTCCAAGTATGGCTAACACATGGTTAGTACATAAAACATATAGATATCATAATACAAAATCCATGTAAAACAATGCCATGCCATGGTGTAAAATGCAATGAGTCCCACCCATCACAAACACATGTAACCTGTTGATGGAATTCTCCTCATCAAGGTATCCCCACAGTTGCTTTACGGACACCCTGACGGAGTGTGTTCTCCGGATACTTCTTGATGGATAATGCACATCAAAGTCTTCCTACAATTGCCTTACGGACGCCCCGACGGAGCGTAGCCTTCGGTTACAAACATCCCTCCCACGCCATGCATGAGATGTATATTGTAACGCCCTGCCTTTTCTGAGAATCAGAGTCTAATTTTTTTTTTTAATAATAATATAATAACACCGGAAGAGGGCGGACGACGTCACGACGCGAGCTAAGTCTGGACTTTTAAAGTCCAACCCTTAACTGGCCACCCTTGTGTGTATGGACTAAACCATGATAAATAAAACACACATGGAACTAATCAAGTCATGAGGAATAAAACTAGACCAATTGCGGAAATAAACTGAATAGATAGCAAGTACACGTCTCCCATTAAAATTACTTAAACCAAAGATTCATTATCAAAACTATAAACAAACCATAGCAAAGTTACTAGCTATTACATATCCATAAAATTGTAATTCAAACGACAGTAAAATCACGTTCATCATTCCCTTCATTTCCTGTGTCATCCTCTAAGGATAGAATTAGGGCGTTAGATCAACGCGCCCAGTAGGTTTTCCGATCAAAGCTACCACATAGTTAGTATATAAAACATGCATATATCATAGTATATGATCAACAAAACATCTGAAATCAATGCTATGTATGTAAATGCAAATGTAATGAGTTCCACCCATCACACATATACATGGCCATCACTTGATGAGACTCTCATCGTCAAGGTAAACCTCAATACTCTTTCATTTCTTCTTGATGATATTCTTCCTGGCGGGACCCTCATCGCCTAAGGAGGCCGATGTGGCTCTCATCATCATAATATTCCTTCTGGTGGGACCCTCATCGCCTAAGGAGGCCGTTGTAACTCTTTTCATCATGATACTACTCTTGGCGGGACCCTCATCACCTAAGGAAGCCTTCCATAATCATCATCCCTTTTCCATGCATGAGATGCCAATGAATATATGAAGCATGTAAATGAAACTCGTCATTCAAATCCAAGATGATAAATAATAGTATAACAAATGTCTCATAAAAGCCATCATAAAACCAAGTATCAATGTGGTTATAAGTAGGTAGGAAACCTACTGAAACTTGCTTAAGTGTCCGTTCTTTTTGAGCTTCAACCGATCACGACTCGCACTCCGTTCAACTTCCGTTTCCTTGTTTATACAACAACAAGTTAATACTTAATCTTCTTGACTTCTAATCAAGTTTAGATTCCATATAACATCTTGTGGGGTTCGGCCATACCCATGGCCGAACCTCACCAACTTAGGATTTAATCTTCCTTTTCATTTGATCAACCCTTAAACACTTTACCCTTCAAACATATCTTGGTAGGGTTCGGCCACACAACCTGGCCGAACCTTATCACTTTGGTTTTGGACCCCTCTTTCCAAGTCCTTTGATCAATCTTTTCATATTACACTTTGACTTGTATTTACAGTTTTGCCATTGAACTTAAACCAATGCTTACTTTTGCTCAAAGACCAATTTCCATAACCAATCCACCTTAGTGGAGTTCGGCCATACTACTTGGCCGAACCTCACCAATCCAAATTAGGTCTTCTAATCCTTCAAGACCCTCAAACATGACCCAAGTTTCTTTTTATGGGGTTCGGCCATACCCATGGCCGAACCCTATAAATCATTCTTGGTTCTTTTATCCTTTCATCACCCTTCTCCAATTATAACAAAAATTAACCCTAAGCCCATCAAATGATCATTAGTGGGGTTCGGCCATACTACATGGCCGAACCTCACCCTATGGATTTTTATCTCATGTTCCACCATTTATCATGGTTGATCAATTTATATTCATAACTAAGCGTAGATGATTCTTAACACAAAATCATAAAACAAGACATAAATTCCAACATGATCTTAATCCAATTACCCCGTGAAAATAGTCCATGGGGTTCGGCCATTCTCATGACCGAACCTTATGGTTCTCTTTGGCTCAATCCTTCCATCATTCATACATAACTTAGGCTCATTACTTTTGACCATAAACCATATGGTTCAGCCATCCAATGGCCGACCAACCTATTACACTTTTCTTCATTCAAAAATCCCTTTTTAAACTTTCATTACATAACATGGATTTTATCTCTCAAAAACCATCAAAGATTACCATATAATTATCATATGATTTCATGGGGTTCGGCCATCCCCATTGGCTGAACCCTATGGCCTATAATTCAAACCTTTTTAACAATTACTTTGCCTCATCAAACATGTACCAAACTCCATGGTTTTGCATGGTTTGTAGCCTTCAAAACCATCAACCTAACCAAATAAATTCCATAGGGTTCGGCCATCCAAGGTGGCCAAACCCAATGATACATGTTTACCATTTTAAACAACCTTTAACCAAGGTTTAAGTCCTTGATGAATTCGGCCATTCCATGGCCAAACCATGTTCCATTTAACCCATTTTATTAAACAAAATTCCATGGAAACACTTACCAATTTCCTTTGTCTTTCTTCTTGCCTTTGATCTTTGCTTCGCTTCTTCTTGTTCTCCTTTTGATCCTTGGCTGATTGTATGCTTGAATAATGGTGAAAACACCAAAGTATAATTCGGCCAAGAGGGTATGTTCTTGAGTGAGAGGGAGAGATAAGAATTCTAAGATTTCTTGGTGTAATAATCGGCCAAAGGTGTGGTTAATCCATTTTGTTAAACAGCCCTTGAACCTCTCATTTGCCTCATAAATTCTTGCTTAAACCAAGGGGACATTTGGTGCCAACCAAGGCATCCCTTGGCACCAACCAATGCATCCTTTGAGATGGAAAGACCCCTCCATCTTTCCTCATTAAAGCCGCACCCAAACATGGTAACCTTTGGCTTGGCCAAGGCACCACTTCACTTCCAACGTGTGCCATCACTTGACTTTGAGTCTTTGAGATCAAGACAACCCTTCATATCCCATTTGACTCACTTGAACTCAAGGTCCTTTTGATTTCCAACTCAGCTCACCCAACTCACTACACTTAATGCATTTCATTTAATATAATTGAGTTAACTCTTTACTTGATTTAATTCCAACTCACTTCAGTCCCAATTCAACCTGATTTAACTCATATTTGAGCTCACTTGAGGGTCCACACGGTCAACTATGGTCCACATGGTCAACTCGACCCATTGTGTCCCCATTTAGCCCATGGATCCAATTTGACGCCATGACCCAATTATGGGTTGTTTTAGCCATTTGCATGTGATTTTCATATGTGCCTCAAGCCTACCCATTTATGCTCCATTTAGTTTCCAATCATTTCAGTTTAACCCCATTAAATTTGGGCTCACCCAATGGTCAAACAAGTCCATTATGACCCATTGGGTCCTTTGACCCAGTTAACCACATTGACCCAATTTGATGTTCATTACCCAATCATGATAAATTGACCCTTCTAATATGTTCATATAGTCTTAATTTGAACAATGGGCCCCACAATTTTCTCATTTACAATCACATTTATTAAATTCACCAATCCAGTGGCATTTTCGTAAATATTCATATTATTGAGAAATTGGGGTGTTACATATATGTCCACATGCTATGTAATAGAATGATCATAGCATTAAAAACCACATAATTGAAACATATTATTTTTACAACATAAACCATCAAAAATAAGAATTAAAACATCATACATAACCCATGGTTTCAAAGAGGTAGAATCCTAACAATGACCACTAGTGTGTCCTTGCGTTCACGTCCGAAAACCGCTCACGATCGTGCACCCCTAGTGAGGTCCCATTACCTTATAACATGTCAACCAATCAATCCCATGTCCCATTTGATTTACAATAATGTCCAAGTCCATAAAATACACCTTTGTGGGGTTCGACTATACAACATGGCCGAACCTCACCCACTTAATTTTGGTCCCTCTTTTGAGTCTTTTAATCCTTTAACTTAATCATCTAAACTTGGTAACCACCTAAGTCCATAAAAACATTCATCATGGGGTTCGGCCATACACCATAGCTGAAGCCATGATCTTTCATTTTAGCGTATATTTACAACATAGCCATTATTTCCCTTTCCTTACAGTCATTCATCTAACATGATTGGTCCATGAATGACCCATAAAATGGTTCATGGGGTTCGGCCATACACCATGGCCGAACCCTATGATGTCTAAATTCCATTTTCTCCATTGAGTTCATTACCAATAAGTTCATAAACAAGTCCCTTCATGGCGGTTTACTCATATCCTTAGGTCATCATTTACTACCCCAAGTCCATCAACATGATTTCCATCTTAAACCTTTTAAAAACATCAACACCCTTCCATGGGATTCGGCCATATGGAGAATCAAGGGAGAGGTGCAAATTTAAAATGTTTTATTGCCTCCATTGTTCATGACCAAAAGGAATCCTCAAGTGAAGAAGAGGATATTGATGAGGATGATGACCTTCAAGAATCCTATGATGCCTTATACTTAGAGAATTTAAAATTGGCTAAAAATCTTCAGAAAGTAAAATCTGAGAATGCCAAACTCTCTTGCCAACTTCAAAGTGTAAATGCTGAAAATGACCTTCTCTCATCAAATTTGAAAATTTCAAATTATGAAATCATGAAGTTGAGAGAATCTAAAGAAGGGTTTCTGTAATGGCCCGGCCCAAAAATCCGAGCTTAGGGCTTGGCTCAGCACAATATTGTCCGCTCTGGGCCCACATGGGGCCCCCACAGCTTTGCATTGGGCCTGGCCCAACAAGTAGACCAAAAACTCTGCATTTTTTATGTGGGACATTTTTCGCACTCTCACTCGCCATTCCAAGGCTGGGGTGTCGATCGGACCAACACTGGCCCAGTTTCACAGTTTCATAGTTTCAGCCCTTTAATGGGCTCAGGCTCTGGGCTTTTCTAGATCAAGGCCCTTTCAATCCACCCCCTTAAGCCCAGAACCGCCCCCAGTTCAACCCCGATGAATCCAGTGGAATGCCCACACAGTCTGAGTGTTGAACTCCGCTCTGATACCATTTGTAACAACTAGGACCAAAAATCCAGGCTTAGGCTTGGCTCAACACAATATCATCCACTCTGGGCCCACACGGGGCCCTGATGGCTTTGTATTGGGCTTGTTCCAACAGGTAGGCCCAAAATACGTTGTGCTAAGTAGGAGGGGCGTGGCTACATATAAACCCCATTCCAGACCACTGCATTTTCGATGTGGGACTTTTTCTGACTCTCACTCGTCATTCCACTGATGGGGTGTCGGTCGGACCGACACTGGCCCAGTTTCACAGTTTTAGCCTTTTAATGGGCTCGGCCTCTAGGATTTTCCAGGTTAGGGCCCTTTCAATATTGTGACTACTCAACCCGACCCCATCACAATATTATCTGCTTTGAGCCCCATGGGCCCTCACGACTTTGCTTTGGGCCCTGGTCCACTTGGCCTAGCCCAAAAGGCCTTGTGAAAGGGAGAGGTTTGCCCCCTCAAATAAGATCCCCACCACCCAAGTCCACAACCAATGTGGGAATTTTTTCGGGGGTATTACAATCCACCCCCCTTAAGACCAGAGCCGTCCCCGACTCTATCACGTTACACTGATAGGGGTTCCACACACACAAGTAGGCAACGTCATGCAAGCATCACAATATTGTCCACTTTGGGCCCCACAGGCCTTCACGACTTTACTTTGGGCCGTAGCCCACTTGGCCAAGCCCAAAATGCCTTGTGATGGGGAGGGGCTTGCCCACTCAAATAAGGCCCCCACCACCCAAGTCCACAACTGATGTGGGACTTTTAGGGTGGGGTATTACAGCTTTAAGAAACTTTAAAAGTTTATGAGGATGATATCTTGAAGCTAAAGGAAGTTGGAAAATGTTTTGGAGATGAAAATCTGAAATTGGACTTAGAGTTGAAAAGCCTTAAGAAGAAATCTCAAGATATGTTTACCCAAGGTGATAAAAATTTTGAGAGACCTTTCAAGTTGGGTAAACCTCATGGTACGAAATTTTGTATGGGGCTTGCAAAGTCAAATGGAAAGGGACCCAAAAACCAAACCAAATTAGGTAAAGGCCAAAAATACTCATTCTTCTATTGTAAATTGTTTTTATTGTGGATTAATTGGGCACTTCAAGCATGAGTGCAAAACTAGAAGAATGCAGGTTCGAAAACAGGTGGCTAAGGTCCTTATCAAAATGCAAAGAAGAGAAAGAATGAATTGAATGGAAATTCACACCTTGCAAAAAAGAAAAAGGTAAATCAATTTGAATATGTGAATTTTCCTAGGAAATACAAAGCATTTCACACCATGCATCATCCCTACATAGGGAAATAAAATAGGGATAAGTCAAGACCTCCTCAAACCATGGATAGGAATATCAAAATGAAGTTCTTGTCTTAATCCTCCGAACTTGGGCCAAATGTTCAAAATGGAAGAATTGAAATGCCCAAATTCCAAGGATTTGAGAGGAAAGGTCCGGATAAAAAATTCCTATAAATCCTTAAGAAATAAGACCTCGTTCATGCCCTACATTAGTCTAAGACTTGAGCTTAATTGGAGTATCTTGAGACCAAATGTAGTTGAACTCAATCTTCATTCAAGTGAGTTCAAATAATCCTTGAGTTGTGGCATGACACATTGGCTCAAGCAAGCACTTGATTATACTTTTCCTGCCTATAGTATATGTCATGCTTGAAGGGCCAAAGAGTTGTGGACTTTAGATTCCAAGAACCAAAATATTAGCTCAGATGTGTTAATGTTTACCATTATGGTTAACACACTTGAAACATGTTTGGAATCTTAGTGTCTTGCATTTCATTCCATGTATCTCATTGGTATTTGTAAAATATTTTATGGATTGAATTTATGCAAGATGTTTGTGTAGCATATCACATTGGTAAAATCATGTTTATCGTATGCCAGATGAGTTTTAAAATCAAGACAGAGATTTCAAAAAGAAAAATGCTTTTAAAAGGAAAAAGTCTGTGTTCTGTCTTGTCGACTGTAACGCCCTGTCCATTTTCACTCGCTTCTTCCCGTAAATCAGAGTCTATTTTTTTTTTCTTTTTTTTATAACAGAGTAGAGTGATAGAGAGCGGGACGTCACGACGCGAGCTAAGTCCAAACTTTCAAAGTCCGACCCTTAACTGGCAAACCCTATGTGTGCATGGATTAAGTCCACGAAAATGGTTCACACATAGTAATCTCAACATGCGGAATAAAAATCATAACATGCGGAATTATAATAGAACTAAGTTCTATTCCATTCAGATAGCAAAGTACGTGAAGTCCTTAATTATCATTCAAATATCATAATTATCCAAATAAACATCCAACCATCTAAGTTATTACATTTCGAAATCTAGATACTCAAATACAAGCCCATGAGTAACTTTATTCAAACATATAAAATAAATCATCCAAGCTCCTATGCTTGGCCAGTCTTGCGTTCATAGTTCCCCTGATTTCCTGTGTCATCAACTAAGGTAGATGTAGGACATTAGAACAATGCGCTCAGCAGGTATTCCAATAAGGGCTAACACATGGTTACTATAAAACATATATAATATCATAATGTCCAAAACCATATAAAACGATGCCATGCAATGATGACAAATGCAATGGCCCCACCCATCACATGTACATAAAAGTACCCACCACATAGGTCTTTCGGACCCGCCGACGGAGTGTGGACCCTTCGGTTTCTTCTTGATGGAAAAACACATCAAGGTTCCCCATATAGGTTTTTCGGACGCCCTGACAGAGTGCGGACCCTCCGGATACAAATCTTTCACCCCATGCCATGCATGAGATGCCAATGAAACACATGTTATTTTATCATATAAACATAGCATTAAAATCATATTTTGAAACATATCCAACACATGCTATTTTATCATATAAACATAGCATTTAAAAATCACAACATTAAAACATATCTTTTGCAACATAATTTCATCAAAAATAAGATAAAACAAATGTACATAAACCCATGGTTTCAAAGAGGTGCAATCCTACCAAAGACCACTATGTGTCCTTGCGCTTTGTCCGGTAACCGCTCACGATCGTACACACCTTGTGAGGTCCCATTACCTTATAATACATCAATCAGTTAAAACCATGTTCCATTTGATTTCCTATTATGTTTAAGTCCATAGACCATTCCTCATGGGATTCGGCCATACACCATGGCCGAACCCATGATCCATCACTTTCACCCTTTATTACAACTTTGCCATTGGTCTAATCCTTAGTTAACATTTCATTCATTTTAATCTACCATACATAGTTCTTTAATTCAAACACATGATCCATCAAATAGTTCATGGGGTTCGGCCATTCACCATGACTGAACCCTATGTCCATTATTTTCACCTATTTACAACATTGCCATCCATGACTAACATAACTCATAATCCAATCCTTTCAAACATTAAAAGCCATAAATTATTCCCCATGGGGTTCGGCCATACACCATGGCCGAACCCATGGTCTATCATTTTCAAACCTTCCATTCATTAACACATGAACATAATAGATCCAAAATTGGTTCATGGGGTTCGGCCAAGCACCATGGCCGAACCCTATGATGTCTAAGTTTCCATTTTCATCAACTTCTATTATTAGCAAATCCATAATTAACAAGTCCATAATTACATAGTTTCCAAATTTAGCATGCATCTTTCCATAATTAGATAGTTTCCAAATTAGAAAGTTCATAAATAGAACTTTCTAATTTAATCTCCACCTTCCAAAAATAAACCCTTGTGGGGTTCGGCAATACACCATGGTCGAACCTCACACATAGAGACAATCCATCCTTTCATTCTTTCTATCTTTAAATCCTTTCTAAAAATCCACCTTCCAAAAATAGAAACTTTCCCATTTTACTCTCCTCCTTCTATTTTTAGAAACTTTCTAAATTAATAAACAACTTCCATAAAAATAAACTTTAGTGGGGTTCGGCCATACACCATGTCCGAACCTCACCCATAGAGACAAATCTAACCCTTTCCATTTATTTTCTAAATTAATAACATCCTCCATGGGGTTCGGCCATACACCATGGCCGAACCCTATGGTTCATGATCTTGACCATTATTTACTCTTTGATCTTCCATTATTTAATCCCATTAAAATTAAATAATAATACCAACACAACTCTAGGGGGTTCGGCCATACACCATGGCTGACCCCTATGGTTCATAATCTTCTTTTAACAATTATCAATAATATTCCATGTATCCAAAAACCATCAACCATACATCCAATTAAACCCTTTAAAATCATGAATCTACACCTATGATTTTCATCTTCGTATTCCATTAAAATAACTAATATTCTTCATGGTTTTGAACCCATAAACATAACCAAAGTCCTTTTATTAAACATCTCCAAAATCCTTCCATTAAAAAGAATCATCAAAGTTCTTCCATGGGGTTCGGCCATACCACATGGCTGAACCCTATGGTTCATCATTCCATTAATTGATACTCCAATCATCTCCCATTCTTCTTCCATGGGGTTCGGCCATGGTGGTTCTTTTCTTTTAAAACTAATTTATCAAATAAAATACTAATCGGTTCCGATTGATTCTTGTTCTTCCAATCCTTCTCCTTTCTTCTTGATTTTTCCCTCTTGTTGGCTGCCCTCTTTTCCTCCTTGTTTTGCCGTAAATAAGAACTTGAGATAGGGAGAGAATTCGGCTAGGGTGGTGTTGCCGTGCGCCCCTTGTTGTTTCTCCTTTATTACTTCCAATTGGTCCTCTATTTAGAAGGTGCCATGCGCCCTTTCTATAAAAGTTCCACTCAGCCAATCTTAGAAGGTGCTGAGATAGCAATTGCCGTGCGCCCCTTGTGTTGTCTCTCTTTTATAAATCCAATCAGTCCTATCTTAGAAGGTGCCGATCCTTCAATTTAGCCATTGCCTTAATGCCATTTTTTAATCAAGGAAAAGGACACCATTGAGCGCATCCTCATGGATATGGAAATCCCTATACAGGGCATAAGCATCCTTCTTTATTTAGTAATGTAACACCCCAGTTTCTCAATGAAGTGAAAAATTATGAAAATGCCCCTGAGTTGTTAAATTAATTATTTTGTGATGTTAAGTAAGGAAATAGTGGGGCCCATTGCTCAAAATAAAATCATATGAGCACATTATGAATGTTAAGTTTGAATGGTTGGGTAATTTTCATCATTTGGGTCAAAAATGGCTAAATGGGTCAAAGGGCCCAAATGGGACCCATTGGGTCAAAATGGATGATTTGACCGTTTTGTGAATTTAAATTAAAGGGGGTTAAGCCTATTTGATTGGAAATCAAGTGGAGAAGAAATGGGTAGGCTTGATTCATATGTAAAAACCATTTACAAATGACCAAAATACCATAATTGGGTCATGGAGTCAAAAATGGGTCAAGGAGCTAAAAGTGGATCCAACGGGTCGAGTTGACTATTGTTGACCGTGTGGACCCTCAAGGGAGATAAAACACGAGTCAAATCAGTTGAGTGGGACTGAAGTGAGTTGGAATTAAATCAAGTAGTAAGTCAACACATGTGCATTAAATGAAATGCAGTAAGTATGTGAGTTGGGATGGAAATCTAAATATCTTGAGTTTGGTGAGTCAAAAGGGAAGTTGAAGGGGCTGTAACTTGTTTTGGTGAGTTCCATGGTAAATATTAAATGTATATGATGGGTTTTGAGGTGAGTTACATGAGAATATGAATGGCTGCATGGGTAGAATGCCAAGGGGTGCTTTGCTTTGCTGGTTTGTGCAAGGCTTGATGAGGAGTAAATGGTGATGGGGTGGCTGAAAATACAAAAGCAAACAACACCCATTTTGGGCGTGTTTTATCATTGTGGAAGCCTTACAATCCCATCTTTCTCCCTCTCTCAAGAACACCTCTCTTGGCCGAATTTTATCTTGGTGATTTCACCAGTGGTTCATGCTTCAAACTAGCTGAGACAAAGGAAGAAAGAAGGAAGGAAACAAGAGGGAAGAAGACAAGGACTAAAGGCATAAGAAAAGCTTGGAATTTGGTAAGTATTTTTCATGGACTTTTGGTTAATAAAATGGGTGTGTGTTGGGCCATGGTGATGGCCGATTACACCAGGGTTTAACCTTGATTAGTGGAGGATTTAAAATGGTAAAAATAACCATTGGGTTCGGCCACCATGAAGGGCCGAACCCCATGAAAGAGATGGTTTGGTTTTCATGTTTTGAAACATGAAAACCATGGATTTTGTGGACTGTCTTTGGGTTTTGTTTTAAGATTTAAATACATGTTTTAGAATGGTTAAAAACATGGATCTGAATGACATAGGGACTGAAGTTTATATGGTCTAAAATCAGTGGATTAAAAGATTGAAATGGACCATTGGGTTCGGCCACTTAGCATGGCCGAACCCCATGGAAACAAGTGGTTGTTTTTGATAGTTTTTGGAAATTAAAACCATATGATTTGGGATTGATATTAGATGTTATTGTTGGATTTGGAATGCATGTTTTTAAGGAGGTTAAAACATGGATTTGGGTTTGGTTTCAGACCCAAGATAAAGGGTTAAATGTTCAAAACCAATTTCATGGTGTTCGGCCAATGAGCATGGCCGAACCCTATGAAATTGGGCTAATGTTTGGATGTTTGTTTGAAAGGTAAAACCTGATTTTAATATACTGTTATTACATGATTATCCGAGGTTTAAAAACAGTAAACATAACCATTGGGTTCGGCCACCATGGAGGGCCGAACCCCATGTAAAAGAATGTTGGTTTCCATGTTGGAAAACATGTAAATCATAGACTTTTTTATGGACTGTTTTTGTATGATTTTTGAAAGGTAAAATCTGATAATATTATGCTGATTCTTACATGATTTAATGGACATGAAATGTAAGTGAAAAAGGTTCCAAAACATGGGTATGGGGTTCGGCCACATTGGATGGCCGAACCCCATAAAATTGGTTGATAAGTTGGTATGGTTTTGGAGAGATAAAACCATACCAAATTGTGGAGATTGTTATGTGTTATGGTTACTGATTTTGGGTTGGCCATAGGATGACTAAATTATGTGTTTAACATGGCTAAGGGGTAGAGCCAATTAGTATGAAAATAAAGGACATTGTTGAGCAAAAGAATCATAAGGGTTCGGCCATGAGTATGGCCGAACCCCATGGACCGTTTTCATGGGTCATTTTATGGATGTGTGTGTGATTAAAAATGGAATTATGTTTGCTGATTTGGTCGGCCAAAACATAGCTGAACCATGTTAAGGTTGTGGGTAAGTTGTAAAGTTTAATCAAAGTATTGGCAGCAATGGCATGTTTGTAAATAAACGTCACAACCATGAGTGGGTATTTGTGGATTTAGACTCAAAAATGGGAATCAAATAAAGTAAGGGATTAAAAGTTGGTCCATGATTTATGTGAATAAGGTGACGGATATCTGTGACGGTGCACGACTGCGAGCGGTGACCGGATAAAGCCTAAGAAAAAACAGACACTGAAGTGATTCTTCAGTAGGTTTCCTACCTACTTGTAACCACGGATTTTACTCAGTTTTTCTTATGATACTCTTGTTTTAATATATGTGTTTCAAATGATATATTATGCATTAACAAATGGCATACAGGCATTGACATCTCATGCATAGACATGGGATTATGAATGAGGTTCTACAGTGTTTCAAGTTATAAGTTACGTCCTGCCTCGGTGGTGCAAGTCACGCCAGGAGGAGTAACATGATGATCATAGTCACATTGGTCTCCTTAGGCGATGAGAGTCCCGCCAGGAGGACTAATACGTGATATGAATCAGTCAATGATGAAGAGATAAAGGTGTGTTGTAATTTACCTTGTCGGTGCAAGGCACGTCAAGTGATGGCTATGAATGTACGTGATGGGGGATGCTCATTGCATGTGCATATTTCATAGCATGGTTTTACTTGTTTTTAATGATCATGTATAATGATATATATGCATGTTTTTATATGCTAACATGTTGTAGCCCTGATTCGGGAACCTACTGGGCGCGTTGATCTAACACTCTAATTCTATCCTCAGAGGAGATTGCAGGTACAAGTAAAGGGAAAAAGAAGGTCGATGACCGGGAGGGGAGCCAAGCCTAAGTGCTTGAATGATGGATTGGATTACTTTATATTACTGTCATTTGAATACTTTTGTTGGACATGTAATAATTCATTACTTGCTATGGTTTGATTAGGTTAATAACCTTTGGATGGCTGATCTATGTTAATTAATGTTTAAGACTGTTACTTGTTATCTCGTCTTTCTATTCCGCAATTAATCTAGATTATTCCGCATGTTGATGTTAGTTGCATGTGTGATTCACTATCATGGTCTATTCCATGTACACATGGGTGGCCAGTTAAGGTTCAGACTTGGGTAGTCTGAACTTAACTCACGTCGTGACGCCGTCCGCTCTCTTTCGATGTTTTACTATTACTTTAAAAAAAAAAAATTAGACTCTGAGATTCTCGAAAAGGGCGGGGCGTTATAAGTAATTCCCCTAGTATCACTCTTAATCAAGGGAATGACCATTTTTAGAGATATTCTAATACATCATGTGCATATCTCATACATGTGCAAATCTTTCATACACGGCCAAGACAATCTTCTTGGGTAAGCAAATCTAATACTCGGCCATGCACAATATCCCATTCCTAATCTCTTTATGCGCATGACAATTAATTTATATCCCTTATTTATAGATATTGAATTACCATTTTAATTCAGCCCTATTTAATTCTATTCAAATCATTTCCACAATCCGATGGGTCTTAATTGGGCAATGACCCAACACTTTACCCATATAAGGTCCATATCTAATAATTCACAAATTAAATGGGTAATTTTCATATATATTAATAACTTGAAAATCTGGGGTGTTACAATACAACCCTCTTTTTGAAATTTTCATCCTGAAAATCAAGTGAAGTAGGGTTTCAAATATTTACATAAATAGCTCAGGATGAGCTGTCCTCATTTCCGACTCGAGTTCCCAAGTGGCTTCCTCAATGCCATGTCGCTCCCATACCACCTTGACAAACTGGATCGTTCTGTTCCATAATACCCTTTGTTTTGTGTCCACCACTTGGACAAGCTTTTCGACGTATGTCACGTCGCTTTGGACATCTATGTCTTGTATGTTTAGTACATGAGAAAGATCAGGATTGTACTTCCTCAACATTAATATATGGAACACATCGTGCAAAGATGCCAACTGTGAAGGGAGTGCCAATTGATAAGCCACGTCTCCCATCCTTCTTATGATTGAAAATGGTCCCACATATCTTGGCTCGACAATTTCCCCTTCTTTCCAAATCTCATGTGTCCCTTTCGTGGCGAGACTTTCAAGAACACCACGTCCCCCACTTCAAATTCAAGGAACCTCCTCCTCTTGTCAGCATAGCTCTTCTGACGACTCTGCGCAGTCAATAGATGTTGTTGTATCAACTGTATCTGCGCTGTAGTCTCTGCAACTAACTCAGGTCCAATCAGTGCAGGCTCACCGGCCTCTGTCCAACATACTAGTGACCTATAAGGTCTACCATGTAAAGTCTCAAATGGAGCCATCTGGAGGCTTGCCTGGTAACTATTGTTGTATGAGAATTCTACCAACGGCAGGTGATCCTCCCATCCACCCTTAAAATCTAGCATACATGCTCTCAGCATATCCTCCAGTGTCTGTATTGTCCTTTCAGACTGTCCATCAGTCTGTGGATGGAATGTTGTACTAGTCAATAAATCTGTTCCCATGGCCTCCTGCATGCTCTGCCATACTCTACCAGTGAATCGACCATCTCTCTGTTAGACACAATACTCCGAGGAATACCATGCAATCTGATGATATCCTTAATATACCGCCGATCCAAAGTCTCAGATGAGTCTGTCATCTTAATGGGAATGAAATGTGCAGACTTGGTCAGTCGGCCTACCACGACCCATATCGCATCGTTGCCCTTTGAAGACCTTGGCAACTCTGTCACAAAATCCATGGAGATGTGCTCCCATTTCCATTCCGGCACTGGTAAGGGTTTGAGTAACCCCTGGTGGCTTCTGATGTTCCGTCTTAACCTGCTGACACGTTAAGCAATGAGCCACAAATTCTGTCACATCTCTTTTGAGTCCGTGCCACCAGTAATGTCTCTTCAGGTCGTGATACATCTTAGTGCTGCCCGGATGAATAGAGAGTTTGGTCTGATGTGCCTCAACCAATAACTCTTTTCTGCAGCTCTTAGGTACATAAATCCTTCCTCGGAATAGAAGACCCTGTCCTAGTCGTAACTGCCATTTCGGTATGACTTCACCAGTAGACATCTTAGCCCATATCTCTTCCACTTCTGGGTATGTCCGCTGTTCCTGTTTAATCTTGGTAACCATGTTGGACCGTATGATCAAATTGTACATACTCCCATGGTTATTGATATAAAGATTAAACTCTCGAATGGTATTCAGCATCTCCCATTCTGTCCTGATCAAACATGCCACTGATGCATGTGATATGCGGCTGAGTGCATCTGCCACCTTGTTTACCTTGCCAGGGTGATAGCGAAGTGCAAACTCATAATCCACCAGATATTCCATCCATCTACGCTGCATCAGGTTGAGCTCTTTCTGATCAAACAAGTACTTCAAGCTCTTATAATCTGAAAACACTTCAAATTTCTCGCCATATAAATAATGTCTCCAGCTTTTGAGAGCGAAGACCACTGCGGCTAGTTTAAGATCGTGCGTAGGATACAGACGTTCATGTATTTTCAATTGTCTTGAACCATAAGCCACCACACGATGACTTTGACTAAGGACACACCCGTGTTCTTCTCCTGAAGCGTCGCATTGTACTTCACAACCCTTGCCTCTTTCTGACAAAATTAAAATAGGAGCCCTTGTAAGTCTCTCTTTCAGCGTTTCAAATCTCCGGTTGCACAAATCTGACCACTCAAATTTGACTCCTTTCTGAGTGAGTCGAGTCGGTGGAGATGCAATCTTGGAGAAATCCATAATAAACTTTCTATAATAACCAGCCAATCCCAAGAAGCTACGGATCTCGGTTACGTTCTTTGGTGCTTTCCATTCTCCCACTGCCGCCACTTTGGCCGGATCCACGGCTATACCATCTTCTGATATAACATGTCCCAAAAAGTTAACCTTGGGTAGCCAGAATTCACATTTGCTGGCTTTAGCATATAACTGGTTCTTCCTCAAAGTGTCCAAAACTATCCTCAGGTGCTCAGCATATTCTTCCTGAGTTTTGGAATATATCAAAATGTCATCAATAAATACAATTACAAATTGGTCCAAGTAAGGACGAAAAATCTTGTTCATAAGATCCATGAACATAGCCGGTGCATTGGTGAGTCCAAATGGCATGACTACAAACTCAAATAGTCCGTACCGCGTTCTGAAGGCTGTCTTTTCTATATCCTCCTCTCTAACCAGGATTTGGTGGTATCCGGACATCAAATCAATCTTAGAGAAATGACTGGAACCTCTAAGTTGATCAAATAAATCATCGATCCTGGGTAGAGGGTACTTGTTTCTGACTGTCAGCTAGTTCAGTTTTCGGTAGTCCACACACATACGAAGTGAACCATCGGTTTTCTTCACAAATAAAACCGGAGCTCCCCAAGCCGATGTACTGTTCCGAATGCACCCCAGTCTAAATTGTTCATTAATCTACTTCTTTAGCTCGGACATCTCCGCTGGTGCCATCCGGTAATGTGGTAATGACACTGGTGCTGTGCCAGGGTACACCTTGATTTCAAAATTAATCTCCCTCATGGGAGGCAAACTAGACAGTTCATTTGGAAAAACGTCCGCATAATCCCTTACTATTTCCAGAAGTTCAGTCACCGGTGCCTTGTTCATTTGGATACTGTTCAATACTAGGTGATTCAACCCTTCATGCAGTTTGCTTTGTTTATCAGTACGTACCACATGTTGTTTTCCCTCGGGCCACCAAAATGTCACCCTGCGACGATAACAATCAATGTTGGCCTTAAAGCTAGCCAACCAATCCATGCCGAAAATAATATCATATTCTGACATATCGAGTACCAAATAGTTAAACTCAAATTTGAGTCCAACAAGTTCAGTATTCACTACTGTGCATATAAGCCCCAATGATGTGTCTCCGACGGGGGATACAATGGTGAGTGATGTGGACAGTTTTTGTACCAATGTACCAATAACAGTTATAAATGCAGCATATATGAAAGAGTGAGATGCTCCTGAATCAAATAATGCAAAGGCGTAGGAACTACTGACTACTGCGATACCTTGAATCACAGAATGATCCTCTGCTGCTGGAGGCGCTAACGTGAATAACCGTCTAGATGCTATAGGTGGCCGTCCCTCCTGGTTAAATGTCCTGCCTCCACGTGAATTAGCTGGCCTAACTGGTGGACGAGATGAACCTCTGGAATATGAGGGTTTGTTGAGTTGTGGACATTGCCTCTTAAAATGGCCAGGCTCATCACAATGAAAGCAGTTGCTCACACCTCTGGGAGCCTGAGTGACTGATGCAGATGTGGAGGGATGATTGGGACTGAAAGCCCCCTGTTGACCAAGTAGATGGTGAGGGTCTGTTAGAATTCGGTTGGAACCTTTTATTGGGCTGAAATGTACCCCTCCCACTTTGAGCTCGGCGATTATCAAAACGCGATAACTCAGCCATCTCCTGCTCTGCTATAGTGGCCCTGCTGACCACCTCTGCCAATGTGGCTGCTTTATATATGGTTACCTTGGCCCTTATGCTAGGCCGAAGGCCCCGTTCAAACTTGCGTGCCCTTCGATACTCTGTATCCACCATATAGAATGCATAGCAAGACAAGCTGAGAAACTCCTGGTGGTACTCTGCCATCGTCATGGTACCTTGTACCAAATATAAAAAAGCTTGGGTCTGCACTCATTCTCCTCCTCGGGGAAATAATGGTCTACGAAGGTAGCCGAGAACTGATCCCAAGTCATTGCAACCCTCTCTCCCTCTGGAAAAAGTGCTCGCTGCTTCTCTATCACCTCCCACCATTTACCGGCATCGTCGATCAGCTGTGACGTGACCAGTAAAATTTTGCCAGCATGACTCTTGATCTTGAGTAGGGTCAGGATCTGTGTAATCTTCTTAAGCCAATTTTCTGCTCCGACAGCCCCTTCTCTCCCTTTGAAGTAAGGAGGGTGCTGCTGCTGCAAGTCCCTGACCATGCTCCTGTCAATGGTCTCTTTGGTGGTTCCATTATCATTCAAGTGTTGTTGAAGCATCGAAGTGACCACCGCTTGAACTAAATTTTGCAATTCAGGAGGCACCACCTGTATGTTCACGCTGCTTTGTGCCTCCTCCTCGTGGAGGGATGGTTGTTCCTCCTCACGGTGAGATTGTCGTTCCTCCTCATGGTGAGATTGTCGTTCCTCCTCATTTCGAGGGTGTTCTACCTCCTCTTCACCCCCATTTGGGTTTCGTCGGGTATTTCTCATTGGCCTTCCCCTTGAAGCCATTTTTTACCTAAGCCATAAGAAAAAATATATCATGACTTTGTTTCCATCATAAAAATTTGTGTTTCCTGCTTCTAGGGAAAATTTCCAAATAAGCACTCTTGATTTTGCTTTGTTTCTGGGGAAATACATCCTATGTTGCTCTGCTTGATAATCCGTTTATTTTGACTGTACTTCCTTTGCTATCATTCGTCTGAGTCTAACGAAGTAAGGGTGTTCTACCTCCTCTTTACCCGCATTTGCGTTTCGTCGGGTATTTCTCATTGGCCTTCCCCTTAAAGCCATTTTTTACCTAAGCCATAAGAAAAAATATATCATGACCTAGTTTCCATCATAAAAATTTGTGTTTCCTGCTTCTGGGGAAAATTTCCAAATAAGCACTCTTGATTTTTCTTTGTTTCTGGGGAAATACATCCTATGTTGGTCTGTTTGATAATCCGTTTATTTTGACTGTACTTCCTTTGCTATCATCCGTCTGAGTCTAACGAAGTAAATTAATGCATGGATGCCGGATTAATTTACTCCGAAAGATTCAATGTTTCAGGTTCGCTCTGATACCAACTGTAACGCTCCACCCTTTTTCACTCGCTTCTTCCCCTAAATCAGAGTCTATTTTTTTTTTAATAACAGAGTAGAGTGATAGAGAGCGGAACGTCACAACGCGAGCTAAGTCGAACTTCCAAAGTCCGACCCTTAACTGGCCAACCCTATGTGTGTATGGATTAAGTCCACGAAAATGGTTCACACATAGTAATATCAACATGCGGAATAAAAATTATAAGATGCGGAATTATAATAGAACCAAGTTCTATTCCATTCAGATAGCAAAGTTCGTGAAGTCCTTAATCATCATTCAAATATCATAATTATCCAAATAAACATCCAACCATCTAAGTTATTACATTTCGAAATCTAAATACTCAAATACAAGCCCATGAGTAACTTTATTCAAACATATAAAATAAATCATCTAAGCTCCTATGCTTGGCCCATCTTGCGTTCGTCGTTCCCCTGATTTCCTGTGTCATCAACTAGGGTAGAAGTAGGGCGTTAGAACAACGCGCCCAGTAGGTATTCCAATTAGGGCTAACACATGGTTAGTACAAAACATATATAATATCATAATGTCCAAAACCATATAAAACGATGCCATGCAATGATGACAAATACAATGAGTCCCACTCATCACATGTACATAAAAGTGCCCACCACATAGGTCTTTCGGACGCCTCGACGCAGTGTGGACCCTTCGGTTTCTTCTTGATGGAAAAGCACATCAAGGTTCCCCATATAGGTTTTTTGGACGCCCTGACTGAGTGCGGACCCTTCGGATACAAATCTTTCACCCCATGCCATGCATGAGATGCCAATGAAACACATGCTATTTTATCATATAAATATAGCATTAAAATCACATTTTGAAACATATCCAACACATGCTATTTTATCATATAAACATATCATTTAAAAATCACAATATTAAAACATATCCTTTGCAACATAATTTCATCAAAAAGAAGATAAAACAAGTGTACATAAACCCATGGTTTCAAAGAGGTGGAATCGTACCAAAGACCACTACGTGTCCTTGCGCTTTTGTCCGGTAATCGTTCACGATCGTACATACCTTGTGAGATCCCGTTACGTTATAATACATCAATCAGTTAAAACCATGTTCCATTTGATTTCCTATTATGTTTAAATCCATAAACTATTCCTCATGGGGTGCGGCCATACACCATGGCCGAACCCTTGATCCATCACTTTCACCCTTTATTACAACTTTGCCATTGGTCTAATCCTTAGTTAACATTTCATTCATTTTAATCTACCATACATAGTTCTTTAATTCAAACACATGATCCATCAAATAGTTCATGGGGTTCGGCCATACACCATGGCCAAACCCTATGTCCATTATGTTCACCTATTTACAACATTGCCATCCATGGCTAACATAACTCATAATCCAATCCTTTCAAACATTAAAAGCCATAAATTATTCCCCATGGGGTTCGGCCATACACCATGGCCGAACCCATGGTCTATCATTTTCAAACCTTCCATTCATTAACACATGAACATAATAGATCCAAAATTGGTTCATGGGGTTCGGCTAAGCACCATGGCCGAACCCTATGATGTCTAAGTTTCCATTTTCATCAACTTCTATTGTTGGCAAATCCATAATTAACAAGTCCATAATTACGTAGTTTCCAAATTTAGCATGCATCCTTCCATAATTAGATAGTTTCCAAATTAGAAAGTTCATAAATAGAACTTTCTAATTTAATGTCCACCTTCCAAAAATAAATCCTTGTGGGGTTCGGCCATACACCATGGCCGACCTCACCCATAGAGACAATTCATCCTTTCATTCTTTCTATCTTTAAATCCTTTTTAAAAATCCACCTTCCAAAAATAGAAACTTTCCCATTTTACTCTACTCCTATTTTTAGAAACTTTCTAAATTAATAAACAACTTCCATAAAAATAAACTTTAGTGGGGTTCGGCCATACACCATGGCCGAACCTCACCCATAGAGACAAATCTAACCCTTTCCATTTATTTTCTAAATTAATAACATCCTCCATGGGGTTCGGCCATACACCATGGCCGAACCCTATGGTTCATGATCTTGACCATTATTTACTCTTTGATCTTCCATTACTTAATCCCATTAAAATTCAATAATAATACGAACACAACTCCATGGGGTTCGACCATACACCATGGCCGACCCCTATGGTTCATAATCTTCTTTTAACAATTATCAATGATATTCCATGTATCCAAAAACCATCAACCATACATCCAATTAAACCCTTTAAAATCATGAATCTACACCTATGATTTTCATCTTCATATTCCATTAAAATAACTAATATTCTTATGGTATTGAACCCATAAACATAACCAAAGACCTTCCATTAAACATCTCCAAAATCCTTCCATTAAAAAGAATCATCAAAGTTCTTCCATGGGGTTCGGCCATACCACATGGCCGAACCCTATGGTTCATCATTCCATTAATTGATACTCCAATCATCTCCCATTCTTCTTCCATGGGGTTCTGCCATACACCATGGCCGAACCCTATGCTTCTTTTCTTTTAAAACAAATTTATCAAATAAAATACTAACCGGTTCCGATTGATTCTTGTTCTTCCAATCCTTCTCCTTTCTTCTTGATTTTTCCCTCTTGTTGGCTATCCTCTTTTCCTCCTTGTTTTGCCGTGAATAAAAACTTGAGATAGGGAGAGAATTCGGCTAGGGTGGTATTGTCGTGCGCCCCTTGTTGTTTCTCCTTTATTACTTCCAATTGGTCCTCTATTTAGAAGGTGCCATGTGCCCATTCTATAAAAGTTCCACTCGACCAATCTTAGAAGGTGCTGAGATAGCAATTGTCGTGCGCCCCTTGTGTTGCCTCTCTTTTATAAATCCAATCAGTCCTATCTTAGAAGGTGCCGACCGTTCAATTCAGCCATTGCCTTAATGCCATTTTTTAATCAAGGAAAATGACACCATTGAGCGCATCCTCATGGATATGGAAATCCCTATACACGGCATAAGCATCCTTCTTTATTTAGTAATTCCCCTAGTATCACTCTTAATCAAGGGAAATAACCAATTTTAGAGATATTCTAACACGTCATGCGCATATCTCATACATGTGCAAATCTTTCGTACACGGCCAAGACAATTTTCTTGGATATGCAAATCTAATATTCGGCCATGAACAATATCCCATTCCTAATCTCTTGATGCGCATGACAATTAATTTATATCCCTTATTTATAGATATTGAATTACCATTTTAATTCAGCCCCATTTAATTCTATTCAAACCATTTCCACAATCCATTGGGTCTTAATTGGGCAATGACCCAGCACTTTACCCATATAAGGTCCATATCTAATAATTCACAAATTAAATGGGTAATTTTCATATATATTAATAACTTGAAAATCCGGGGTGTTACAATACAACCCTCTTTTTAAAATTTTCATCCTGAAAATCGAGTGAAGTAGGGTTTCAAATATTTACATAAATAGCTCAGGATGAGCTATCCTCATTTCCGACTCGAGTTCCCAAGTGGCTTCTTCAATGCCATGTCGATCCCATACCACCTCGACAAACTGGATCGCTCATTTCCGTAATACCCTTTGTTCTATGTCGACCACTTGGACAGGCTTTTTGACGTATGTCATGTCGCTTTGGACATCTATGTCTTATATGTTCAGTATATGAGATGAATTAGGATTGTACTTCCTCAATATTGATATATGGAACACATCATGCAAAGATGCCAACTGTGAAGGGAGTACCAATTGATAAGCCACCCCCCCCATCCTTCTTATGATTGAAAATGGTCCCACATATCTTGGCGACAATTTCCCCTTCTTTCCAAATCTCATGTGTCCCTTTTGTGGCGAGACTTTCAAGAACACCACGTCCCCCACTTCAAATTCAAGGAACCTCCTCCTCTTGTCAGCATAGCTCTTCTAACGACTCTGCACAGTCAATTGATGCTGCCGTATCAACTGTATCTGCGCTGTAGTCTCTCCCATTCTGTCCTGATCAAACATGCCACTGATGCATGTGATATGCGGTTGAGTGCATCTGCCACCTTGTTTACCTTGCCAGGGTGATGGCGAAGTGCAAACTCATAATCAACCAGATATTCTATCCATCTGCACTACCTTAGGTTGAGCTCTTTGTGATCAAACAAGTCCTTCAAGCTCTTACGATCTGAAAACACTTCAAATTTCTAGCCATATAAATAATGTCTCCAGCTTTTGAGAGCGAAGACCACTGCGGCTAGTTCAAGATTGTGCGTAGGATAGAGACGTTCATGTATTTTCAATTGTCTTGAACCATAAGCCACCACACGATGAGTTTGACTAAGGAGACACCCGAGTCCTTCTCCTGAAGCGTCGCATTGTACTTCACAACCCTTGCCTCTTTCTGACAAAATCAAAATAGGAGCCCTTGTAAGTCTCTCTTTCAGCGTTTCAAATCTCCAGTTGCACAAATCTTACCACTCAAATTTGACTCCTTTCTGAGTGAGTCGAGTCAGTGGAGATGTAATCTTGGAGAAATTCATAATAAACTTTCTATAATAACCAGCCAATCCCAAGAAGCTACGGATCTCGGTTACGTTCTTTGGTGCTTTCCATTCTCCCACTGCCCCCACTTTAGTCGGATCCACGGCTATACCATCTTCTGATATAACATGTCCCAAAAAGTTAACCTTGGGTAGCCAGAATTCACATTTGCTGGCTTTAGCATATAAATGGTTCTTCCTCAAAGTGTCCAAAACTATCCTCAGGTGCTCAGCATGTACTTCTTGAGTTTTGGAATATATCAAAATGTCATCAATAAATACAATGACAAATTGGTCCAAGAAAGGATGGAAAATCCTGTTCATAATATCCATGAACACAGCCGGTGCATTGGTGAGTCCAACCGGCATGACTACAAACTCAAATAGTCCATACCACGTTCTGAAGGCTGTCTTTTCTATATCCTCCTCTCTAACCCGTATTTGGTGGTATCCGGACATCAAATCAATCTTAGAGAAATGACTGGAACCTCTAAGTTGATCAAATAAATCATCGATCCTGGGTAGAGGGTACTTGTTTTTGACTGTCAGCTGGTTCAGTTTTCGGTAGTCCACACACATACGTAGTGAACCATCCTTTTTCTTCACTAATAAAACCGGAGCTCCCCAAGCCGATGTACTGTTCCGAATGCACCCCAGTCTAAATAGTTCATCAATCTGCTTCTTTAGCTTGGACATCTCCGCTGGTGCCATCCGGTAATGTGGTAATGAGACTGGTGCTGTGCCAAGGTACAGCTTGATTTCAAAATTAATCTCCCTCATGGGAGGCAAACTAGAGATTTCCTTTGGAAAAACATCCGCATAATCCCTTACTATTTCCGGAGGTTCAGTCACCGGTGCCTTGTTAATTTGGATACTGTTCAATACTAGGTGATTCAACCCTTCATGCAGTCTACTTTGTTTATCAGTACGTACCACATGTTGTTTTCCCTCGGGCGACCAAAATGTCACCCTGCGACGATAACAATCAATGTTGGCCTTAAAGCTAGCCAACCAATCCATGCCGAAAATAATATCATATTCTGACATATCGAGTACCAAATAGTTGAACTCAAATCTGAGTCCAACAAGTTCAGTATTCACTGCTGTGCATATAAGCTCCAATGATGTGTCTCCGACGGGGGATACAATGGTGAGTGATGTGGACAGTTTTTGTACCAATGTACCAGTAGCGGTTATAAATGCAGCTGATATGAAAGAGTGAGATGCTCCTGAATCAAATAATGCAAAGGCGTAGGAACTACTGACTACTGCCATACCTTGAATCACAGAATGATCCTCTGCTGCTGGAGGGGCTAAGGTGAATAACCGTCTAGATGCTGTAGGTTGCCGTCCCGCTTGGTTTAATGTCCTGCCTCCACGTGAATTAGCTGGCCTAACTGGTGGACGAGATGAACCTCTGGAATATGAGGGTTTGTTGAGTTGTGGACATTGCCTCTTAAAATGGCCAGGCTCATCACAATGAAAGCAGTTGCTCACACCTCTGGGAGCCTGAGTGACTGATGCAGATGGGGAGGGATGATTGGGACTGAAAGCCCCCTGTTGACCAAGTAGATGGTGAGGGTCTGTTAGAATTCGGTTGGAACCTTTTATTGGGCTGAAATGTACCCCTCCCACTTGAGCTCGGCGATTATCAAAACGCGATAACTCAGCCATCTCCTGCTCTGCTATAGTGGCCTGCTGACCACCTCTGCCAATGTGGCTGCTTTATATATGGTTACCTTGGCCCTTATGCTAGGCCGAAGGCCCCACTCAAACTTGCGTGCCCTTAGATACTCTGTATCCACCATATAGAATGCATAGCAAGACAAGCTGAGAAACTCCTGGTGGTAGTTTGCCACCTTCATGGTACCTTGTACCAAACATAGAAAAGCTTGGGTCTGGCGCTCATTCTCCTCCTCAGGGAAATAATGGTCCAGGAAGGTAGCCGAGAACTGATCCCAAGTCATTGCAGTCCTCTCTCCTTCCAGAAAAAGTGCTCGCTGCTTCTCTATCACCTCCCACCATTTACCAGCATCGTCGATCAGCTGTGACGTGGCCGGTAAAATTTTGTCAGCATGACTCTTGATCTTGAGTAGGGTCAGGATCTGTGTAATCTTCTTAAGCCAATTTTCTACTTCGACAACCCCTTCTCTCCCTTTGAAGTAAGGAGGGTGCTGCTGCTGGAAGTCCCTGACCATGCTCCCGTCAATGGTCTCTTTGGTGGTTCCATTATCATTTAAGTGTTGTTGAAGCATCGAAGTGACCACTGCTTGAACCAAATTTTGCAATTCAGGAGGCACCACCGGTATGTTCACGTTGCTTTGTGCCTTCTCCTCGTGGAAGGATGGTTGTTCCTCCTCACGGTGAGATTGTCGCTCCTCCTCATGGTGAGATTGTCGTTCCTCCTCATTTCGAGGGTGTTCTACCTCATCTTCACCCCCATTTGGGTTTTGTCAGGTATATCTTATTAGCCTTACCCTTGAAGCCATTTTTTTCCTAAGCCATAAGAAAAAATATTTCATGACTTAGTTTCCATCATAAAAATTTGTATTTCCTACTTCTGGGGAAAATTTCCAAATAAGCACTCTTGATTTTGCTTTGTTTCTGGGGAAATACATCCTATGTTGCTATGTTTGATAATCCGTTTATTTTGACTGTACTTCCTTTGCTATCATCTGTCTGATTCTAACGAAGTAAATTAATGCACGGAGGGCGGATTAATTTACTCCGAAAGATTCAATGTTCAGGTTCGCTCTGATACCAACTGTAACGCCCCGCCCTTTTTCACTCGCTTCTTCCCGTAAATCAGAGTCTATTTTTTTTTATAACAGAGTAGAGTGATAGAGAGCGGGACGTCACCACGTGAGCTAAGTCGAACTTCCAAAGTCCGACCCTTAACTGGCCAACCCTATGTGTGTATGGATTAAGTCCATGAAAATGGTTCACACATAGTAATATCAACATGCAGAATAAAAATCATAAGATGCGGAATTATAATAGAACCAAGATCTTTTCCATTCAGATAGCAAAGTACGTGAAGTCCTTAATCATCATTCAAATATCATAATTATCCAAATAAACATCCAACCATCTAAGTTATTACATTCCGAAATCTAGATACTCAAATACAAGCCCATGAGTAACTTTATTCAAACATATAAAATAAATCATCCAAGCTCCTATGCTTGGCCTGTCTTGCGTTCGTCGTTCCCCTGATTTCCTGTGTCATCAACTAGGGTAGAAGTAGGGCGTTAGAACAACGCGCCCAGTAGGTATTCCAATTAGGGCTAACACATGGTTAGTACAAAACATATATAATATCATAATGTCCAAAACCATATAAAACGATGCCATGCAATGATGACAAATGCAATGAGTCCCACCCATCACATGTACATAAAAGTACCCACCACATAGGTCTTTCGGACACCCCGACGGAGTGTGGACCCTCCAGTTTCTTATTGATGGAAAAGGATATCAAGGTGCCCCAGATAGGTTTTTCGGACGCCCCGACGGAGTGCGGACCCTCTGGTTACAAATCTTTCACCCCATGCCATGCATGAGATGCCAATGAAACACATGCTATTTTATCATATAAACATAGCATTACAATCACATTTTGAAACATATCCAACACATGCTATTTTATCATATAAACATAGCATTTAAAAATCACAATATTAAAACATATCCTTTGCAACATAAATTTCATCAAAAATAAGATAAAACAAATGTACATAAACCCATGGTTTCAAAGAGGTGGAATCCTACCAAAGACCACTATGTGTCCTTGCGCTTTTGTCCGGTAACCGCTCACGATCGTACACACCTTGTGAGGTCCCATTACCTTATAATACATCAATCAGTTAAAACCATGTTCCATTTGATTTCCTATTATGTTTAAGTCCATAGAGACCATTCCTCATGGGATTCGGCCATACACCATGGCCGAACCCATGATCCATCACTTTCACCCTTTATTACAACTTTGCCATTGGTCTAATCCTTAGTTAACATTTCATTCATTTTAATCTACCATACATAGTTCTTTAATTCAAAACATGATCCATCAAATAGTTCATGGGTTCGGCTATACACCATGGTCGAACCCTATGTCCATTATTTTCACCTATTTACAAAATTGCCATCCATGGCTAACATAAATCCTTTCAAACATTAAAAACCATAAATTATTCCCCATGGGGTTCGGCCATACACCATGGCCGAACCCATGGTCTATCATTTTCAAACCTTCCATTCATTAACACATGAACATAATAGATCCAAAATTGGTTCATGGGGTTCGGCCAAGCACCATGGCCGAACCATATGATGTCTAAGTTTCCATTTTCATCAACTTCTATTATTAGCAAATCCATAATGAACATGTCCCTAATTACATAGTTTCCAAATTTAGCATGCATCCTTCCATAATTAGATAGTTTCCAAATTAGAAAGTTCATAAATAGAACTTTCTAATTTAATCTCCACCTTCCAAAAATAAACCCTTGTGGGGTTCGGCCATACACCATGGCCGAACCTCACCCATAGAGACAATCCATCCTTTCATTCTTTCTATCTTTAAATCCTTTCTAAAAATCTACCTTCTATAAATAGAAACTTTTCCATTTTACTCTCCTCCTTCTATTTTTAGAAACTTTCTAAATTAATAAACAACTTCGATAAAAGTAAACTTTAGTGGGGTTTGGCTATACACCATGGCCGAACCTCACCCATAGAGAAAAATCTAACCCTTTCCATTTATTTTCTAAATTAATAACATCCTCCATGGGGTTCGGCCATACACCATGGCCGAACCCTATGGTTCATGATCTTGACCATTATTTACTCCTTGATCTTCCATTATTTAATCCCATTAAAATTAAATAATAATACCAACACAACTCCATGGGGTTCGGCCACACACCATGGCTGAACCCTATGGTCCATAATCTTCTTTTAACAATTATCAATAATATTCCATGTATCCAAAAACCATCAACCATACATCCAATTAAACCCTTTAAAATCATGAATCTACACCTATGATTTTCATCTTCATATTCCATTAAAATAACTAATATTCTTCATGGTTTTGAACCCATAAACATAACCAAAGACCTTCCATTAAACATCTCCAAAATCCTTCCATTAAAAAGAATCATCAAAGTTCTTCCATGGGGTTCGGCCATACCACATGGCCGAACCCTATGGTTCATCATTCCATTAATTGATACTCCAATCATCTCCCATTCTTCTTCCATGGGGTTCTGCCGTACACCATGGCCGAACCCTATGGTTCTTTTCTTTTAAAACTAATTTATCAAATAAAATACTAACCGGTTCCGATTGATTCTTGTTCTTCCAATCCTTCTCCTTTCTTCTTGATTTTTTCCTCTTGCTGGCTGCCCTCTTTTCCTGTTTGTTTTGCCGTGAGTAAGAACTTGAGATAAGGAGAGAATTCGGCCAGGGTGGTATTGCCGTGCGCCCCTTGTTGTTTCTCCTTTATTACTTCCAATTGGTCCTCTATTTAGAAGGTGCCATGCGCCTCTTCTATAAAACTTCCACTCGGCCAATCTTAGAAGGTGCTGAGATAGCAATTGCCGTGCGCCCCTTGTGTTGCCTCTCTTTTATAAATCCAATCAGTCCTATCTTAGAAGGCGCCGACCCTTCAATTTACCCATTGCCTTAATGCCATTTTTTAATCAAGGAAAAGGACACCATTGAGCGCATCCTCATGGATATGGAAATCCCTATACACGGCCTAAGCATCCTTCTTTATTTAGTAATTCCCCTAGTATCACTCTTAATCAAGGGAAAGGACCCTTTTTAGAGATATTCTAACACATCATGCGCATATCTCATACATGTGCAAATCTTTCATACACGGCCAAGACAATTTTCTTGGATATGCAAATCTAATATTCGGCCATGCACAATATCCCATTCCTAATCTCTTTATGTGCATGACAATTAATTTATATCCCTTATTGATATATATTGAATTACCATTTTAATTCAGCCCCATTTAATTCTATTGAAACTATTTCCACAATTCGTTGGGTCTTAATTGGGCAATGACCCAACATTTTACCCATATGAGGTCCATAACTAATAATTCACAAATTAAATGGGTAATTTTCATATATATTAATTTGAAAATCCGGGTTGTTACATCGACCCATCGGCAACGGCGATGTGTCGGCGGAGCATAGAAGGTTTTGGTTAAAAAACCTCTTTTGAAAAGTATGCTCCATCTTTGTTCTAAATATGGTTATATGTTCTTGGAATGTTTGATTTGTGTTTGCATGCATTTTGTTTTCATCTCTATACCTAATTGGTAGTATCTTGGTTGAGAGATGATCTTTCGCACATACAAAGTGGTATTTCATTCCATGTTCTCTAAATTTGTGAACGTATGAATGGTATTGATGATCCAAATGTGATCAAGAGTTGAAAAGGGTAATCCATTCATACACCATTCAAAAAATTTAGAACTTCAATGGAATATTCATATGTGAATGGTAAATGCGTTGAAATGCATGGGAGCTAAACTTGTGAATGGCAAACACTTGTATGGTTCATATTGATCATTTATCTCTTGCACCTTCTCTTATAGGTATATTTTGGTGCATTTGAAAATGTTTTTGCTAAGGGTTTGTGATTATGGCATTTCATGAGCTCTTATAATTGTTGCATATTGTTAAATGCCATATTTCTTTCGTACTTATTTCTATACACTTGATTGGTATATTTTTGAGAAATGATTGTATGATTTATGTGTTTTTGGTTCATATACCTATACTCCTTATTGGTATATATCTTGAGGAATGATTCCAGTTCATAAAGCACCAAGTTTTACTAAACCGGAGAATGCCTTATTAAATGACTTCACACAAGCGCCATGGTCTTTAAAAATGGTAAATTGAAAATGCCCAGAAATTGGAGTGTGGTTTGGATCAAAATTTTGGTTGGACTCAAGGGTACATCGATCCATAATCCAATCAAATTTGTGCAATTGTTAGTAAATTGGTTTGAATCATCAAATGACACAAATTGGTATGTGAATGTTTTGGCATTTATTGGTATTCATTTCTATGACCCTATATGGTGTATCGTAATGAGAAATGAATATGTGTATTCAAAGGGTCGAAATGCAAAACTTGTTGTCTTGTGGACTTACATGCATCACAAGCACACACTCATCATCTCTCAATTGGTAAATCTTATAGGGATGAATTCATGTCTTTCCAATGTTCTTGTGTAGCATTATCTTGGAAAATCTTTCAGACATTTGAAATGTGTTTGGAGAAATGTTCAATTAAGGACAATTATCCTTTCTCCAAGAATGTATTTATGAATGCACTTATGGCTTGGCTTTCAAGAACATACAAAATTAAATCTTAATGCCAAAAGGATATTGGTATTAAAAGCCAACATGGTTAGTGGTCCAAATGTTAACGAACTTTGTGCATTGAGCTCTCAAAATGTTGAGCAAAATGAGAGCATGATATACAGTGGTTCGGTTAGCCAACCTACATCCACTGTTAGGACTCACTCAACCTTGAGCTATCTCCAAATTCACTAAGTGGGGACTTATACCCTCACAATTAGAGTAGGAATTCCACCTTACTCAATCAGCTAGGAATTCCACCCACCACTGTGCCAGAGACGACGCTCTAGATTTTTTATAGTGGTTCCGGAACCAAGCCTCCTTAATCCACTTTCAGGATAAAGGTTTTAAAAATAAAATTAAAACCAAGAAGCACTTGCCTTGAAGCTCTTTCTCGAAGATGTGTGCTTCTCAAAGATCCACCCAATGTGTGCCGACGCTCTGCCTTGTAGCCGTCATAAAGCAATCACAATCTTAGGATGACTAGGAAACTGGTTATACCAAATCTTTCCTAGTTTGTATACTTTATTTCCTCCTCTCTTTCTCTCTTTTACTAACTCAATAAATAGATTGGTTGTATTTGATTTTCAGGTGTAGGCACAAGAGAGTTGATCGTTCCTTAGAGCGTGCGACTCTTCTCAGTTCAAGGAAGATGATTAAAGGATCACACAACACTCATATATATATAGAGGAGTCTTCACATTTTTTTCAACCACCCTAGGTTGGGGGCACCGATGGGTCGGTGTTCATATTTATTACCGTTCAACCACCCTACGTTGCACATTAAATGCACTCCCAACGACATTATTACTTTTAGGTCGACAGGTCGGTGTCACTGATGGGTCGACAGTCATGGCACCGAGAGGTCGGTCCATATGAGGGTCTTGATCTGGGGTAACACCATGCAGACAGAGTTTCATGTCCCAAAACTTGTCCTGCCCAGAACGACTTGTCATTTTTTACCTAGGGGTCGGTCCTGGTACTCTCAGTCGGTCTTGAATTACCAAGATGTCTGTTTCTTCGAGAATCCACTTGAGTTCTAAGTTCCATAACTCATAAGTTATCATCGATGAGTCTTTGACCACAAGGGGTCGTTAAGTTTATCACCAAGGGGTCGGTGCATACGAGACTCTCGATCAGAGGTATACCCAGAATGATAGTTCTATGATCCAAAACCTTTGTTAATTTGGCCTACCAGTCTTTCCAATGAGGGGTCGGTGAGAACGACTGGTCGAGCTGACTGTGAACTTAATTCATATCTCCAAGTTCGCTTCCAATTCACTATCCAGCTTCCTCTCTAGGCTTTTTATGGATTTACCATTTGTTCAACTAAGTCTAGGAATGGTCCTCCTAAGGTGTGGGTACCACCTAACACCATATATAGCCAAATACCTGTTGTGATTGCCATACATGATGAACTTCAATCCAGTGGAGCATGATCTTCACTCTTGATCACCTTGAGTCTTCAAGCTTCTAGCAAATGCTTCTTCCCGAGTTACGGAATTGACAAACATAGGGACTCGGCAAGCCGGGGCACTAACAATCTCGCCTTTTGTCAATTTCATGACAAAACCTAAAAGCTAACTCAGTTACAAGCCCACCTTTATCACATTTGAATACAAAATATTACATCAATTACATGTACATATTCAAATGGAAAAACAAGAATGATCTTCGCATATTCTTGTTCTGCTTGCTTCAAATCATGATTTCATTTTTCAGCACATAAGCAAGCAACAATAGACAATCATTAGAGGGGTTAGTTCAAACATAGATATGTATCCATGGACTAAACAAGATTACCATTCATTTTCTCCCATACACCAATGATTTTCTAGCAACCAACACTACCCATAGCATATCCAAGCTATCAGTGTTGAGAAGACTTTCTCCCTCAATCTTCTTTGAGTTTGAGGTCCCAAAGTCCAAGCATAGACATTTTCCCATGTCCACTGGGTTCTTCATATTCTCCCCTCCATGACTTTCTCTTTCTAGAAGCCCAAACACTTAGGCTTCATCAATTACTCCCCATAATTGGTTTTGATGTCTTATAGATTCTACTAATTTCTCCCCCATTTTGTCATACATGTAACGCCCCGCCCTTTCTGAGATTTAGAGTCTAATTTTTTTTTAAAAAAAATAATAATATAATAACACCGGAAGAGGGTGGACGATGTCACGACGTGAGTTAAGTTCGGACTTCCAAAGTCCGACCCTTAACTGGCGACCCATGTGAGCATGGACTAAACCCATGAAAACAATCCACACATGCAACTAATCAAGTCATGCGGAATAAACTAGACCAATTGCGGAAATAAACTGAATAGATAGCAAGTACAAGTTTCCCATTAAAATTACTTAAACCAAACATCCATTATCAAACTATAAACAACCATATCAAAGTTACTAGCTATTACATGTCCATAAATTGTAATTCAAATGACAGAAAAATATAAATCCATCCCAACACCCAAGCGCTTAAGCTTGGCTCCCCTCCTGGTCCTCGACCTTCTCTTTTCCTTTCCCTTTTCCTGCATTATCCTCTAAGGATAGAATTAGGGCGTTAGATCAACGCGCCTAGTAGGTTTTCCGATCAGGGCTACCACATGGTTAGTATATAAAAACATGCATATATCATAATATTTGATCATCAAAAACATCTGAAATCAATGCTATGTATGTAAATGCAAATGTAATGAGTCTCACCCATCACAAGTATACATAGCTATCACTTGACGGAATTATCACGTCAAGGTAATCCAGAGTACTCCACATTTCCTCTGAATAGAATTCTCATGTCAAAGTAAGCCAGAGTACTCCACATTTCCTCTGTATAGAACTCTTATGTCAAACTAATCCAGAGTACTCCTCATTTCCTCTGGATAGAACTCTCATTGTTAAGTTGTTCCATAATCATCACCCCATGCCATGCATGAGATGTCAATGTATATATATGTCCTTTGTAAATATATAACTCATCATTCAAAACCAATTTGAAACATAATATCAATATCAACATATCACATAAAAACATGATAAATCCAAATATAACAGTGGTTACAAGTAGGTAGGAAACCTACTGAAACTTCGCTTAAGTGTCCATTCTTTTTGATCTTCGCCTGATCACGATTCGTGTGCCGTTCAAATCCCGTAACTTTGTTTATACAACAGCAAGTTAATACTTAATCTTCTTGATTTCTAATCAAGTTTAGATCCCATATATCATCTTGTGGGGTTCGGCCATACCCATGGCTGAACCTCACCAACTTAGGATTTAATCTTCCTTTTCATTTGATCAACCTTTAAACACTTTACCCTTCAAACATATCTTGGTAGGGTTCGGCCATACAACATGGCCGAACCATTCCACTTTGATTTTGGACCCCTCTTTTCAAATTCTTTGATCAATCCTTTCATATTACACTTTGACTTGTATTTACGGTTTTGCCATTGATCATACCCTTGTTTAACATTGTTAACAACCTATGGCAATAAACATTAATCCATTAAATTTAACATCCCAAAACCAATGTTTATAGGTGGGGTTCGGCCATACACTTTGGCCGAACCTCACTTATTTCACTTGAGTCCACTTTTATCTCTTGATTTAGTAATTCCATTCAAGTGACTCATTTACAAAAACTACAATCCACCAAATACAACTTGGTGGGGTTCGGCCATACAACATGGCCAAACCTCACCTTCTAACCTTAACCATACTTAAATATTAAAACCAATTATTTCATGGGGTTCGGCCATACTCCATGGCCGAACCCATGGTCCTTTATTTCCTTTAAAATTGATTCATAACAATCCTAGCAATGGTCCAAAATTGGGTCCTTTTAAACCCTTGAAATTCTTTAACATGCATTAACCATATATCCCAAAACAAGACCCTTTTTAAAATTAATAAAAACAGTCCACTAATTTCCATAACCAAGAAACCTTACATCCATATAAAGTGGTCTATGAGGTTCGGCCATACACATGGCCGAACCCAATGGTTCCCTTGGTTCAATGATTCCATCATATGTACCTAACTTAGGCTCTACTCTTTAACTATAATAACTACATGGTTCAGCCATCCAATGGCCAACCCAAAATAATAAACTTATCTTCATTCAACACATTTTAACACCCTTCATAACATGTATGGTTTTATCTTCCAAAACCATTAAAATTAACCATAAGCCTATTAATCCTTTCATGGGGTTCGGCCATGTATGGCCTATGTTTTGAACCTCTTTAACATATAATTTGAGTCTTATTAAAACACATAAAATCTCTATAATTTTGCATGGTTTTTAGCCTTCCAAAAACCATCAAAATACCCAAATCATTTCATGGGTTCGGCCATCCAAAGTGGCCGAACCCAATGATACATTTTTACCATTTTAAACAATCTTAATCCAAGGTTTAATTCCTTGATGCATTCGGCCATTCCATGGCCCAAAACATGCTCCCTTTTTACCAATTTAATTAAACCAAATTCCATGGAGTACTTACCAATTTCCTTTGCCTTTCCTCTTGCCTTTGATCTTTGCTTCCCTCCCTCTTGCTTCCTTAGTCTCTAGCTGATTAGAAGCTTGAATCAATGGTGAAAACACCAATAGCTGGTTCGGCCAAAGAGGTGTGTTCTTGAGAGAGGGAGAGAGATGAGAATTCTAAGGTTTTGGCAATGTACAACTCGGCCAAGTGATGGTGTTTTGTTTTTGTTAAACAACCCCATATCCTCTCATTAAATCTTGATTAAACCAAAGGGGCCCTTGATGCCAACCAATGCATCCCTTGGCACTCCCAACGTTGGAGCCTTGGGTTTCCATATGAGATGGAAACCCTCCCAATTCCCATGAGATTTTTATCTCATTCCATTGGTTTCCATGCACCAAAAATTAATTCCAACCCACCAACGTGTGGGACTTGTTTTCTTGGTGATGTTTGAGATCAAGACAACCCTTCATATTCCATTTGACTCACTTGAACTCAAGGTCCCTTTGATTTCCAACTCAACTCACCCAACTCACTACACTTAATGCATTTCATTTAATGCACTTGAGTCAACTCATTACTTGATTTAATTCCAACTCACTTCAGTCCCAACTCAACCTGATTTGACTCATATTTAAGCTCACTTGAGGGTCCACATGGTCAAACATAGTCCACATGGTCAACACGACCCATTGGGTCCTCATTTAGCCCATGGATCCAATTTGACGCCATGACCCAATTATGGGTTGTTTTAGCCATTTGCATGTGATTTTCATATGTGCCTCAAGCCTACCCATTTATGTTCCATTTAGTTTCCAATCATTTCAGCTTAACCCCATTAAATTTGGGCTCACCCAATGGTCAACAAGTCTATTATGACCCATTGGGTCCCAATTGGGTCCTTTGACCCAATTAACCACATTGACCCAATTTGATGTTCATTACCCATTCATGATAAATTGACCCTTATAATATGTTCATATGGTCTTAATTTGAACAATGGGTCCCACCATTTTCTCATTCACAATCACATCTAATAAATTTACCAATCCAGTGGCATTTTCTTAAATATTCATATCATTGAGAAATTGGGGTGTTACAATATAACCCTCTTTTTAAAATTTTCATCTCGAAAATCGAGCGAAGTAGGGTTTTGAAATAAATTACATGAATAACTCAGGGTGAGCTTTTCTCATCTCCAATTCAAGTTCCCAAGTGGCCTCTTCAATACCATGTCGATCCCATACCACTTTGACGAACTCGATCGCTCTGTTTTGTAACATCCTTTGCTCAGTCTCTAATATTCTGACACGCCTCTCGACGTATGTCACGTCGCTTTGTACTTCTATGTCTTGCACATTCAACACATGGGAAGGGTCGGGATTATACTTCCTTAACATCGATACATGAAACACATCATGTAAAGATGCCAACTGTGGAGGAAGTGCCAATTGGTATGCTACATCCCCCATCCTTCTTATGATGGAAACGGTCCCACAAATCTTGGTGACAGTTTTCCCTTATTCCCAAACCTCATGTGTCCTTTCCGTGGTGAGACCTTTAAGAATAGCATGTCTCCCACTTCAAATTCTAGAAACCTTCTTCTTTTGTCAGTATAGCTCTTTTGCCGACTCTGTGCAGTCAATAAGTGCTGACGTATTAACTGAATTTGTGTTGTGGTCTTTGCGACTAGCTCAGGTCCAATCAATGCAGGCTCACCAGCCTCTGTCCAACACACTGGTGATCTACAAGGCCTACCATATAAAGCCTCGAATGGAGCCATTTGGAGACTTGCCTGGTAACTGTAGTTATACGAGAATTCTACCAGTGGCAAATGATCCTCCCATCCACCCTTGAAGTCTAACATGCATGCTCTCAGCATATCTTCCAAGGTTTGTATCTTCCTCTCTGACTATCCATTAGTCTGTGGATGAAATGCGGTGCTAGTCAGTAGATCTGTCCCCATAGCTGACTGCATGCTCTGCCACACTCTGCCGGTAAATCGGCCATCTCTGTCAGATACTATAGTTCGGGGAATGCCATGTAGCCGAATGATTTCTTTGATATACCGCCGACCCAACGTCTCAGATGAATCCGTCATCTTGATAGGGATAAAATGTGCAGACTTGGTCAGCCGGTCTACCACGACCCATATAGCATCATTGCCCTTTGAGGATCTCGGCAACCCCGTCACAAAGTCCATGGAAATGTGCTCCCATTTCCATTCTGGCACTGATAAGGGTTTGAGTAACCCTAGTGGCTTCTGATATTCCGTCTTAACTTGCTGACATGTTAAACAGTGTGCCACAAACTCCGCCACATCTCTTTTGAGTCCGTGCCACAAATAGTGTCTCTTCAGGTCGTGATACATTTTGGTGCTGCCCGGATGAATGGAGAGCTTGGATTGATGTGCCTCAATCAATAGCTCTTTCCTACAGCTCTTTGGTACATATACTCTTCCCCGGAATAAGAGACCTTGTCCTAGTCGTAATTCCCATTCCGGTATGAGTACGCCAGTGGACATCTTGGCCCATATTTCCTCCACTTCCGGATTTGTTCGTTGCTCTTGTTCATCTTGGTAACCATATTGGATCGTATGATTAAATTATACATACTCCCATGGTTGTTGATATAGAGATTGAACTCTCGAATGGTATTCAACATCTCCCATTCCGTTTTAATCAAACATGCCACGGATGCATGTGATATGCGGCTGAGAGCATCAGCCACCTTGTTTACTTTACCCGGATAATATCGGAACGTGAACTCATAATCCGCCAGATACTCCATCCATCTACGCTGCCTCAAGTTGAGCTCTTTCTGATCAAATAAGTATTTCAACCTCTTATGATCAGAAAATACCTCAAATTTCTTGCCGTAAAGATAATGTCTCCAACTTTTGAGCGCGAAAACCACTGCAGCTAATTCCAAATCATGTGTGGGGTAATGACGTTCATGTATTTTCAACTGTCTTGAACCATATGCCACCACACGATGACTTTGCATGAGTGAACACCCCAGTCCCTCTCCTGAAGCATCGCATTGTACTTCATATCCTTTGCCTCTTTCCAGTAAAATCAAAATAGGAGCGGTTGTGAGTCTGTCTTTCAGCTCTTCAAACCTTTGGTTGCACAAATCTGACCACTCATACTTGACTCCTTTCTGAGTGAATCGAGTCAATGGAGACGCTATTTTGGAAAAATCCATGATAAATTTCCAATAATAACCCGCCAATCCTAAGAAACTACGGATTTCGGTTACATTCTTTGGTGCTTTCCAGTCTTTCACTGCCGCCACCTTAGCTGGATCAACGGCTATACCTTCTTCGGATATAACATGTCCCACGAAATTCACTTGAGGTAGGTGTTCTGCATGTTCCTCCTGACTCTTGGAATAGATCAGGATATCGTCAATGAACACAATGACGAACCGGTCCAAATACGGACGGAAGATCCTGTTCATTAAATCCATGAACACAGCCGGCGCATTTGTGAATCCAAATGGCATGACTACAAACTCGTATAGTCCATACCGCGTCCTGAAGGCTGTCTTTTCTATATCTTCCTCCCTAACCCGGATTTGATGGTATCTGGACATCAAATCAATCTTCGAAAAATGGCTGGAACCCCTCAATTGATCGAATAGGTCATCGATCCTAGGTAGAGGGTATTTGTTCCGGACAGTTAGCTGATTCAGCTTCTGGTAATCCACACACATTCAGAGTGAACCATCCTTCTTCTTTACAAACAACACTGGAGCTCCCCAAGACGATGTGCTGTTCCGGATGCAACCCAGTCTGAGCAGTTCAAGTGAGTCAAAACCTTATATGTTAATAAGACTCAAATTATATGTTAAAGAGGTTCAAAACAAACGCCCAATGGCCGAACCCCATGAAAGGAGTTGTCAAGCTTATGGTGATTTTGATGTTTTTGAGAGATAAAAACCATACAAGTTGTGGAAGGGTTAAGTTGTTTAAAAATGGAGATAAAGTGTATATATTGGGTCGGCCAATGTATGGCTGAACCATATGGTTCTTATGGCTAAAAGTGTTAAGCCTAAAGTAAGTACACATGATGGAATCATTGAACCAAGGGAACCCCATGGACCATTTTATATGGATGTAAGGTTTCTTGGTTATGGAATTTAGTGGACTGTTTTTATGGATTAATTAGGATAAGATCATGGTTGAAAATTATGGATGATGATATGATTATCTATGGACATAGTGTAAGTAAATAACCAATCATGGTAGATGATGGAATATGGGATAAAAATCCATAGGATAAGGTTCGGCCATGTAGTATGGCCGAACCCCATCAATGATCATTTGGTGGACTTAGGCTAAGTTATAATATAATTGGAGATGGTGAATGAAGGACCAAATCAAATGGTGAGGTTCGGCCAAGTAGTATGGCCGAACCCCACTAAGGTGGATTGGTTGTATGACTTTGATTATTAAGGAAAATTAAACAAGGCTTAGCCTAGTGGCATTATGGTAAATATGTATGAAAAGAGCAAAGAACTTAAAAGAGGGGCTCAAACCAAAATTGTGAGGTTTAGTAAATTGAGGTTTTCAATAAATTATTTGGATAGTGTTAATCCAAAATAAAAGAGATCAAATTAAAGTGGGTGAGGTTCGGCCATGGGTATGGCCGAACCCCACAAGATGTTATATGGGGATCTAAACTTGATTAGGAGTCAAAAAGATTAAGTATTAACTTGCTGTTGTATAAACAAGGAAACGGAAGTTGAACGGCGTGCGAGTCGTGATCGGGTGAAGCTTAAAAAGGAACGGACACTTAAGCGAAGTTTCAGTAGGTTTCCTACCTACTTGTAACCACTTTTATAATTGGTTTTATCATGTTTTTTATGAGATATATTGTTATTGTTTTATGTTTCAAATTGGTTTTGAATGATGAGATATATATCTACAAATGACATATATATACATTGACATCTCATGCATGGCATGGGGTGATGATTATGGAACAACTTAATGATGAGAGTCACATTGGCCTCCTTAGACGATGAGGGTCCCGCCAGGAGGAGTATCATGATGATCAGAGTTACATCGGCCTCCTTAGGCGATGAGGGTCCCGCCAGGAGGAATATTATGATGATGAGAGCCACATCGGCCTCCTTAGGAGATGAGGGTCCCGCCAGGAGGAATATCATCAAGAAGAAATGAAAGAGTATTGTGGTTTACCTTGACGATGAGAGTCTCGTCAAGTGATAGCTATGTATATGTGTGATGGGTGGAACTCATTACATTTGCATTTACATACATAGCATTGATTTCAGATGTTTTGTTGATCATATACTATGATATATGCATTTTTTATATACTAACCATGTGGTAGCCTTGATCGGAAAACCTATTGGGCGCGTTGATTTAACACCCTAATTCTATCCTTAGAGGATAATGCAGGAAAAGGAAAAGGGAAAGAGAAGGTCGTGGACCAGGAGGGGAGCCAAGCTTAAGCGCTTGAATGTTGGATTGGATTTATATTTTACTGTCATTTGAATTACAATTTATGGACATGTAATAACTAGTAACTTTGCTATGGTTTGCTTATAGTTTGATAATGGATATTTGGATTAACTAGTTTTAATGGGAGACTTGTACTTGCTATCTATTCAATTTAATTCCGCAATTGGTCTAGTTTTATTCCGCATGACTTGATTAGTTCCATGTGTGGATTGTTTTCATGGGTTTAGTCCATGCTCACATGGGTGGCCAGTTAAGGGTCGGACTTTGGAAGTTCGAACTTAACTCGCGTCGTGACGTCGTCCGCCTTCTTTAGGTGTTATTATATTATTATTTAAAAAAAAAATAGACACTGAATCTCGGAAAGGGCGGGGCGTTACAATACAATTGACAAATGTTTTGTAGGCAGACATCGATTAGATTTCAAGCACTCCACCATGCTTTCTGCATTTAGTGCTTTCACTTCCAACTCTTTTAACTTCTCCATTGATCAATGTATGCTTCTCATGTATTCAAGTATTCATCTCCCCCATAGTACAATGCAAATTGCTATTGTATTACTGTTTTTCTTCCCCTTTAAGATCTGTGTTGTCGTAAAGGTGTACTCCCAATGGGGTCAAGCTAACTTATTTAGCTTCCCTAGAGTCTTCTCCACCCTTCTCCCAGCTATTATTTCTAGCTTCTACCAACCTTCCTCCCTTCATTGTCATGACTAGTGACAGGTGCTATACAACACATTTTGTGCTTCCCCAAACTCAAAGGATGTGTGCAACATCACAGTCCGATCCCTATCTCCTTAACATGCCAATACACAACCAACTCATCACAACCTGCATGCTAGTATATTTAACAAAATCGATGTTAAAATAGACATAGAGATAGAAGTCATTCAAACATAGGAATACACACATCAAACCATAGCTTACCATATTATATCAATGATAATCAAATTCGTGCAGTACATATGGTTTTGGAGGGAAGGGCATCATGGATGCTTAGACAAAAATATCAAAACATATAGTTTTTCAAAACAGAGGCATGGAAAACTATCCTAAGCAGAGGCATCCTGAGGAGGTGCTGGAGGAGAAGGGGACCGAGAATCTGGAACTTTGGCAGAGGACGAGATAGCAGAGACTAGATCCTGGACAGACAACCTGATCCTGTATAGACTTTTTTTAAGGTAGTCTATTCTCCTTTCAAGTCTGAAGACCTTTATGCCCAGATTTACATTCTCTTGAGAGGGATATTGGTATTCTTCCTCTTCCGCAGAGTCTCTCCAAAAGTTCGCAGAATGATGACTTTCTTCCTCATTGTTGTCATCAGGGATAACAACATGGTCTTTATTACCAGTTGTAAGACCATTTTTCCTCTTTTGCATCTTCTCTTTTTTTTTCACATCGTTCTTCGACGAAGATGACATACTTGTCAATGATGGGGTCTTCTTGAACCTTTGGTTGGGTTCTCTGGTGAGAACTAGATTCTGGTCTGTGGGGAGAGAGATTACCAGCCTAAACAGAAGCAGGATTTCTAGGGTTAGGGCCAGAGCAAGATCGAGAGACTGATCTTTTGGTTCTTTTGGCCCACTGACTGGACTCACCACGTTCTTCAGAGGTTTGAGGGTACGATCGGGCTGCCATCTTTCTGGGCATGGTTTTTCCAAGAGGAGATCCTCAAACAGTGGGTTGGAGGTGAATGAGGTGAAGACTTAGCATAACCTGTTCTACGAAAAATCACAAAAACTGTGATTTTCAAGCTTCTAGAGATGGGAGGAACAAAACCCCTATGATTTTCAGGCGAGAAATCAATCCGAGAGGTCCTATCGACTGGTCTAGGGAACGGGAGGTAAAAAAAGGACCACCAGACCTTCGCGGAAAAGAAAACAACAAATTTGAATGAATTGTCACTTTCACAGGAAGAGTCCTTTTTAATTTAAACTTTATGTCTCACCAACATATCATTTCCATAGACAAGTCGACCTTTTAGACATCCCCCCGTTTTCAACAGTGCTAGATTTTGTATAGTACCGACATGTCTATCACACCGACAGTCTACTCACCGACATGTCGACTATACTGAGAGGTTTAGATTGCAGAGCAATCATTCTTGATTTGTACAACTTGATGAAATCCTATTCTAAGCACGATATACATAGATTTATTCTAATGTATAGATAAGCCAAACCTAATTCATCAAATCATTAAACATGCACACAATCAAAATTTACATTCCAAGACACACAAAGTTCAAAACACTTTGAATGGAGTATATGGCTTTCCAAGTAGAATATGTACTATAGCTAGGAAGAGTACATTCTAGACCTGTACTTAGCCAATATTTCCTTTCCTCATGTCACAGCATTTTTCTTCTATGTGAACTCACATGGTCTCTTGTGAGTCCATTTGTAGTGGTCTAAGATATGGAAGTGAATCTTAAACCAAAACGAAACATGAATGGTGTTCTATCTCGTAGGTACAAAGATTGTGGCATTTGGTATTGCATACACACCCCTATGATCGTACCTTTGATGACCAACCTTAGTATCCTTCAACTCATTTAAGACATCATTTAGCTGTTTTAACAAAGAGTCTTGCCTTGTCCACTGTAACACCCCAGATTTTCAAGTTATTAATATATATGAAAATTACCCATTTAATTTGTGCATTATTACATATGGACCTTATATGGGTAAAGTATTGGGTCATTGCCCAATTAGGACCCAACGGTTATGGTACAAGGTCCAATTTAAATTAAATGGGGCTGAATTAAATTAGTAATGCATTATGTCTATAATTAAATATTATGCGCATAAAGGGAACATAGAAAGATTATAGGAATGGGATATAGATAGTATGGCCGTGTGTGTGGGATTTGCACATCCATGGGATGCGCATAAGATCATCTAAAAAGGGGTCCTTTCCCTTGATTAAGAGTGATATTAGGGAATTGCTAAATATAGAAGATGTCTTAGCCGCATATGAGATATGCACATGATGTGTTAGAATATATCTAAAAACGGTCCTTTCCCTTGATTAAGAGTAATACTAGGGGAATTGCTAAATATAGAAGATGTCTTAGCCGCATATGAGATATGCGCATGATCTGTTAGAATATATCTAAAAAGGTTCCTTTCCCTTGATTAAGAGTAATACTAGGGGAATTGCTAAATATAGAAAATGTCTTAGCCGCATATGAGATATGTGCATGATGTGTTAGAATATATCTAAAAAGGGTCATTTCCCTTGATTAAGAGTAATACTAGGGGAATTGCCAAATATAGAAGATGTCTTAGCCGCATATGAGATATGCGCATGATGTGTTAGAATATATCTAAAAAGGGTCCTTTCCCTTAATTATGAGTAATACTAGGGGAATTGCTAAATATAGAAAATGTCTTAGCCGCATATGAGATATGCGCATGATGTGTGGGAGTATCTTTAAAGAGGGGCGTACGGCAACTTCTATTACACGGCAATTGCTATTTCAGCAAGGGGCGCATGGCATTAGGCAATGTCTAAATTAAAGGGTCTTGGTACCTTCTAAGATAGGACTATTGGATTTATAAAAGAGAGGCAACATAAGGGGCGCACGGTAACACACAATCTAGGGAAAGATTGACGCATTGTGCTCTGTCAAGAGGGTGTTCTCAACCGTGTGAAAGATCAAGAAGGAGAAGATTGGAAGAGCAAGAACAAGCGAAGGAAAACCAGAGGACTCGCGGAACCGGTAAGTAATTTTGATAATTTTGTTTAAAGAAAGGAACCATAGGGTTCAGCCATGGTATATGGCCGAACCCCATGGAAGAAAATTGAGGGAATGATATAGAAAAATAATGGACTGATGAACCATAGGGTTCGGCCATGTTGTATGGCCGAACCCAATGGAAGAACATTGGTTAATTTTTATGGGTTTTTGAGGGATGAAAACCATGGAATATTATGTATGTTTTAAAAGGGTTTAAATGGAAGGTTGTTGGTGAAGAACCTTAGACCATGGGTTCGGCCAAGGGGTATAGCCGAACCCCATAAATAATTATGGAATTATGTTCATGTATTTAGATCATGGAAAATGATGGGAAAGGTTATTTATGATTTATTTTAAATGGATGGAAGGTTTGATGGTTTTATATGCAATTAGATCATGAAAACCATGGAGAGTTATGATGTTTTGATTGGATTTAAAAGAGAAGATTATGAACCATAGGGTTCGGCCATGGTATATGGCTGAACCCCATGGAAGATGGTGATTAATTTAGAAAGGTGTTAATGGTGGAATTTTGGATTAAAAAGGAAGGAACCTTGATTTATGAATTCAAGGATAGTAATTGATAATTTAGACATCATGGGTTCGGCCATGTGTAGGGCCAAACCCCATGAACCAATTTAATGGGTCAATTATGGATCTATTATATTTATGTATATGAATGGACCTATGTGTTGAACCTAAACCTAAGGTGATGAAGGAAATGGCAAAAAGGTAAATATTGAAAATGATGGACATAGGGTTCAGCCATGGTGTATGGCCAAACCCCATGAACTATTTGATGGACCATGTATTGGAATATTTTAAGGGACACTTAGAGTGGTTTTGCATGTTCAAGGGAATGAGGGATTTAAATTATACATAGACCTATGTTCATGGTTTATGTTATTGGTTATGGATAGGTATAATGGCAATATTGTAATTAAATGAATTAATGGACCATGGGTTCGGCCGTAGTGTATGGCCGAACCCCATGGGGAAGGTTTGACGGACTTAGGGTTTATGTATGTTGGATTAATTAAAATGGACAGCCAAAGATTATGCAATGGCGTGAATGTAATAAAGGGTGAAAGTGATGGATCATGGGTTTGGCCATGGTGTATGGCCGAACCCCATGAGGAATGGTTTATGAACTTAAACATAATAAGAAATCAAATGGAACATGGTTTTAATTGATTGATGTATTATAAGGTAACGGAACCTCACAAGGTGTGTACGATCGTGAGCGGTTACCGGACGAAAGCGCAAGGACACGTTGCGGTCTTTGGTAGGATTCTACCTCTTTGAAACCATGGGTTTATGTACAATATTTTTATCTTATTTGATGAATTTATGTTTATAAAGATGTGTTTCAAATGTGATGTTTTAATGCTATGTTGGTTATATAAAATAACATGTGTTTCATTAGCATCTCATGCATGGCATGGGGTGAAGGATATGTAACCGGAGGTGCCACACTCCGTCGGGGCGTTCGAAAAACCTATGTGGGATACCTTGATGTGCTTTTCCATCAAGAAGAAATTGGAGGGGCCACACTCCGTCGGGGCGTTCGGAAGACCTATGTGGGGGTACTTATATGTACTTGTGATGGGTAGGACTCATTGCATTTGACATCATGATATGGCATGGATTATATGGTTTTTGACATTATGATATTATTATGCAAGTTTTGCACTAACCATGTGTTAGCCCTAATTGGAATACCTGCTGGGCGCGTTGTTCTAACGCCCTACTTCTACCCTAGTGGATGATATAGGAAACAAGGGGAACGATGAACGTGAGAAGGACCAAGCATAGGAGCTTGGATGTTTTTAATTTATATTTTGATTAAGTTACTTATGGACTTCTATTTGAGTAACTAGACTTCGGACATATAATAATTTAGGTGATTAGCTATGGTTGGATGTTTATTTGGATTATTACGTTATGTTAATCATGATTAAAAACTTGACGTACTTTGCTATCTAAAATGGAATAGAACTAGGTTCTATTATAATTCTGCAATCATGATTTTATTCAGCATGTTTATATTGTTTTGTATGAACCGTTTCCATGGAATTAGTCCATGCACACATAGGGTTGGCCAGTTAAGGGTTGGACTTTTGAAGTTCGGACTTAGTTCGCATCGTGACGTCCCGCTCTTTATCTCACTCTTTTACTTTAAAAAAAAAAATAGACTCTGATTTACGGAAAGCGTAGAGTGAAAAAGGGCAGGGCGTTACAGTTGGTATCAGAGCGAACCAGAAAGATTGAATCTTTTGGAGTAAATTAATCCGGCCCTCGTGCATTAATTTACTTCATTAGACTCAATGGATGATAGCAAAAGAAGTACAGTCAAAATAATTGGATTTATCTAACATAGCAAATTAGGATATACTTCCCCAATATCCCCAAATTGAGAAACAAACAAATTGATATTTAGGAGGTTTCCCCAAAAACAAAGAAATACAAAGAGTACTGATTTGGTAATTTCCCAAAGACAAAAAACACAAGATGTTTATTTGGCAATTTCCCCAAACAAGAGACATTATTTGATATATAGGAAATTCCCCAAAACAATGATTAGTTTGATTAAGAACTGTTGTTGTCATTGATAGGTTTCTGTTACTGTGATACAAATATGACAAACAATATTGAGTAAACAGAGTTGTGGGACATAGGGACCCCTAACTGTTCGATAGATCTGGTTTCTTCTGACGATTCCAGAGTGCCAAACTTCATCAATGAAGTTGTAAACAACCAGGACAGGGAAGTAGAATTGCCCGAGTACAACGTTGGGGTTGCTCCAGCCTTTGTACCTGAAGAGGACGAAGAAGATGTCCCAAATTTAGAAGAATCAGTAGCGGAAATAGGCTCGCCCGAGTATACTCTGGCTACTCCGACTTCGGATGAGTTGACAGATTACATGTGTGAATTATGCAATCAGAAGGGGCACAACTGTATTTATTGCGCCCACCCTATTGATATTATTTGCCCTGTTAGTGGACTTCAGGGGCACGGGAAGGAGAGAACTAACTGTCCATACATTGGGGGACCGAAAATAATGCCCTGTCTGACTTATGGAGTGTTGGGGCACACGTCGACGACATGCCCTGACAACTTCTTCGATTTTTATGATGATGCAGGGCCTTCTACGGAAGGTTAGGCTAAGAGATTGTAAGAAAATGTCAAGGAAAAGGGAAATTTTGCAAGGGTTGTGGGTACCCTACCAACACTTGTTTGGTGATGAAAATTTAAATGATTTTTTTTTTTTTATAAAGTATGCAAACTTAAGAGTTTATGGGGACTTTGACATTGAGATGCATGTGACGAGGTCACTTGATTTTATTGAGATGTGGCATGGATGTGTCCCTCACATGATATTGATGAGATAAGTATATAGATTCTATGAGTATGGCTTAGAGTAGCTATGAGACTGTGGGAACCCCGATATGAAATACGGAGACTTGGTCTAGTAGGGTTGCCGTTGAGGTGTGGGTACCCCACATGCTATGCATTGGAGGGCGCTGTCACGGCTATTTCGCACACTTGATGTGCTTTAATGCGCAGAGCTAGGTACTATTTTAACCCATGGGGGTGGTGCTAGCTTCGTTAGACGCGGTCCGACCACCTTAGAGCTTGACTAAATCACCTTTGGGGTGAAGGGATGCAGGGCGGGGTAGACTGGATCACGTTGGACGTGGGTCTTCCGCTTAGTAAGCCATGGGCCCTAAGTCTTGGTAGGGGTCAGGGTATATTAATGATTTGATATTGTTGTCACAGTCACATAGTGACTCATTCAAGGGTTGTTCCTACGGAAAGAATATCTCATGGTGGAAGATGTACCTGGATTAATTATGATCAAGGATGGATTAGTTATGCCCATGAATGGATTATACCCAGAGGGGGGTTATATTTATGGATGGTTATTAATCATGGATAGATGATACTCACTGATATAGTGATACCAGGGATGGATTTGTATAACCGTGGATGGTGGTTCCCATGGTGGTTTGGATTAATGTCAGGTATCGGTACCATGGTAGACATGTTGGTAGTATGACGGACTTGTTGGTCCCATAGATGACATATTGATCTAATGACTGGGACATGTTTCGATTTACATCCCACGTTATAAGAAAAAGGTGTTAGTCGTATTACGACTTGTATCACAGGAAAGTTAGTGTTGAAAGATACTTGGTATCGTAGAAGTTTTGAACAGAAGGTGTTAGTCACATAGTGACTTATGTGCAAATGAAGGTATGTGTACTTTTGGAGATGTATTTAGTGGAAAAGATAGGAGTCTAGTGAAGTTTGAATGGGAAGCTATGGGCGAATGCCGTGTTAAACTGATCACCTGACTCTGTAGTTAGCAGATAGAGTTCCAGGAGAGTGTAGCTAGAAACCTAGTTAAAATGGAATCAGCGAAAGTCTTGAGCATAGGATCGTATTGATAGGCTACCTCACACAGAGTGTAGACGAATGAACGTATTGAGCGAGTACGTATAAAAAATATCTTGGTAACAGGTAAAGTGAAACACAGTACATTGATCTACATAAGATCGCAAATGGGTTCACAAGAAAAAGAGATAATATGAGACAGAGTAAATTCGGCGAGAATGAAACTCATAGGTTAATATGAGTGACTTTGATGTAATTAAGTGGTACTTGACAAGATTGAACAGGAACAACGGATAGATTCGGAAATGGAGGAGATATGGGCCAAGATGTTTACTAGCAAGGTCCTACCGGAATGGGAGTTTCGACCAGGACAGGGTCTTGTATTCCGAGGAAGAATATATGTGCCTAAAAGCTGCAGAAAAGAGTTACTGATTGAGGCACATCAGACCAAACTATCAATTCATCCGGGTAGCACCAAGATGTATCACGACCTGAAGGGACATTATTGGTGGCACGGACTTAAAAGAGATGTGGCAGAATTTGTGGCTTATTGCTTAACTTGTCAGCAGGTTAAGACGGAACATCAGAAGCCACCAGGGTTACTCAAACCCTTACCAGTGCTGGAATGGAAATGGGAGCACATCTCCATGGATTTTGAGACAGGGTTGCCAAGGTCTTCAAAGGGCAACGATGCGATATGGGTTGTGGTAGACCGACTGACCAAGTCTGCACATTTCATTCCCATCAATATGACAGACTCATCTGAGACCTCGGGTCGACTGTATATCAAGGATATCATTAGGCTACATGGTATTCCATGGACTATTGTGTCCGACAGAGATGGTCGATTCACCGACAGAGTAAGGCAGAGTATGCAATCGGCCATGGGAACAGATCTATTGAATAGTACAACATTCCATCCACAGACTGATGGGCAGTCTGAGAGGACAATACAGACATTGGAAGATATGCTGAGAGCATGTATGCAAGATTTCAAGGGTGGATGGGAGCATCACTTGCCGTTGGTAGAATTCATACAACAACAGTTACCAGGCAAGCCTCCCGATGGCACCATTTAAGGCATTATATGGTAGACCATGTAGATCACCTGTGTGCTGGACAGAGGCCGGTGAGCCTGCACTGATTGGACATGAATTGGTTACAGAGACTACAATGCAGATACAGTTGAAACAGCAGCATCTATTGACTGCACAAAGTCGTCAGAAGAGCTATGGTGACAAGAGGAGGAGGTTCCTTGAATTTGAAGTGGGGGACATGGTGTTCTTGAAAGTCTCGCCATGAAAGGGACACATGAGATTTGGAAGGAAAGGGAAATTGTCGCCAAGATATGTGAGACCGTTTTCAATCACAAGAAGGATGGGGGATGTGGCTTATCAATTGGCATCCCATCACAGTTAGTATATTTGCACGATGTGTTCCATATATCGATGTTGAGGAAGTACAATCCTGATCCCTCTCATGTACTGAATATACAAGACATAGATGTTCAAAGCGACATGACATACGTCGAAAAGCCTGTCCGAGTGGTGGATACAGAACAAAGGGTATTACGGAACCAAGCGATCCAGTTTGTCAAGGTGATATGGGATAGACATGGCATTGAGGAAGCCACTTGGGAACTCGAGCGGAAATGAGAACAGCTCATCCTGAGCTATTTATGTAAATGTTTGAAACCCTACTTCACTCGATTTTCGGGACAAAAATTTTAAAAAGAGGGTTGTATTGTAACACCCTGGATTTTCAAGTTATTAATATATATGAAAATTACCCATTTAATTTATGAATTATTAGATATGGACCTTATATGGGTAAAGTATTGGGTCATTGCCCAATTAGGACCCAACGGTTATGGTACAAGGTCCAATTTAAATTAAATGGGGCTGAATTAAATTAGTAATGCATTATATCTATAATTAATTATTATGCGCATAAAGGGAACATGGAAAGATTTTAGGAATGGGATATAGAGAGTATGGCCGTGTGTGTGGGATTTGCACATCCATGGGATGCGCATAAGATCATCTAAAAAGGGGTCCTTTCCCTTGATTAAGAGTGATATTAGGGGAATTGCTAAACATAGAAGATGTCTTAGCCGCATATGAGATATGCGCATGATGTGTTAGAATATATCTAAAAAGGGTCATTTCCCTTGATTAAGAGTAATACTAGGAGAATTGTTAAATATAGAAGAAGTCTTAGCCGCATATGAGATATGCGCATAATGTGTTAGAATATATCTAAAAGGGGTCCTTTCCCTTGACTGAGAGTGATATTAGAGGAATTGCTAAATATAGAAGATGTCTTAGCCGCATATGAGATATGCGCTGATGTGTTAGAATATATCTAAAAAGGGTCCTTTCCCTTGATTAAGAGTAATACTAGGGGAATTGCTAAATACAGAAGATGTCTTAGCCGCATATGAGATATGCACATGATGTGTTAGAATATATCTAAAAAGGGTCCTTTCCCTTGATTAAGAGTAATACTAAGGGAATTGCTATATATAGAAGATGTCTTAGCCGCATATGAGATATGTGCATGATGTGTGGGAGTATCTTTAAAGAGGGGCGTACGGCAACTTCTATTACACGACAATTGCTATTTCAGCAAGGGGCGCATGACATTAGGCAATGGCTAAATTAAAGGGTCTTGGTACCTTCTAAGATAAGACTATTGGATTTATAAAAGAGAGGCAACATAAGGGGTGCACGGCAACACACAATCTAGGGAAAGATTGACGCATTGTGCTCTGTCAAGAGGGTGTTCTCAGCCGTGTGAAAGATCAAGTAGGAGAAGATTGGAAGAGCAAGAACAAGCGAAGGAAAACCAGAGGACTCGCGGAACCGGTAAGTAATTTTGATAATTTTGTTTAAAGAAAGGAACCATAAGGTTCGGCCATGGCGTATGGCCGAACCCCATGGAAGAAAATTGAGGGAATGATATAGAAAAATAATGGAATGATGAACCATAGGGTTCGGCCATGTTGTATGGCTGAACCCCATGAAAGAACATTGGTTAATTTTTATGGGTTTTTGAGGGATGAAAACCATGGAATATTATGTATGTTTTAAAAGGGTTTAAATGGAAGGTTGTTGGTGAAGAACCTTAGACCATGGGTTCGGCCAAGGGGTATGGCCGAACCCCATTTATAATTATGGAATTATGTTCATGTATTTAGATCATGGAAAATGATGGGAAAGGTTATTTATGATTTATTTTAAATGGATGGAAGGTTTGATGGTTTTAGATGCAATTAGATCATGAAAACCATGGAGAGTTATAATGTTTTGATTGGATTTAAAAGAGAAGATTATGAACCATAGGGTTCAGCCATGGTATATGGCCGAACCCATGGAAGATGGTGATTAATTTAGAAAGGTGTTAATGATGGAATTTTGGATTAAAAAGGAAGGAACCTTGATTTATGAATTCAAGGATAGTAATTGATAATTTAGACATCATGGGTTCGGCCATGTGTATGGCCAAACCCCATGAACCAATTTAATGGGTCAATTATGGATCTATTATGTTTATGTATATGAATGGACCTATGTGTTGAACCTAAACCTAAGGTGATGAAGGAAATGGCAAAAAGGTAAATATGTGAAAATGATGGACATAGGGTTCAGCCATGGTGTATGGCCGAACCCCATGAACTATTTGATGGACCATGTATTGGAATATTTTAAGGGACACTTAGAGTGGTTTTTGCATGTTTAAGGGAATGAGGGATTTAAATTATACATAGACCTATGTTCATGGTTTATGTTATTGGTTATGGATAGGTATAATGGCAATATTGTAATTAAATGAATTAATGGACCATGGGTTCGGCCATAGTGTATGGCCGAACCCCATGGGGAAGGTTTGACGGACTTAGGGTTTATGTATGTTGGATTAATTAAAATGGACAACCAAAGATTATGCAATGGCGTGAATGTAATAAAGGGTGAAAGTGATGGATCATGGGTTCGGCCATGGTGTATGGCCGAACCCCATGAGGAATGGTTTATGAACTTAAACATAATAGGAAATCAAATGGAACATGGTTATAATTGATTGATGTATTTGTAACATCCCGGATTTTTAATATATCAATTTACAGGAATTTTGTCCATTTAAATTATGAATTAATGTTTATGAACCTTAGATGGGTAAGGTGTTGGGCAATGGTGCAATTAAGACCCAACGAGTATCGAATGAGTGTTCAATGTAGAGTAAATCGGTAAGTTACACTTAATTGAGTCAAAATGCCCAAAAGGGACCCAATGGGTCATAGTTGACTTGGTTGATCACCAAGTGAGTCCAAGATTAATTTGGTTGGGGCTGATTTGAGTTGGAAATGGAATTAAATGGTTGACTTGAATTAAATGGTTGAGTTGAATTAAAAGGTTGAGTTGAATTAAATGGATGAGTTGAGTTAAGTGAGTTAAATAAATTTGAATTAAATGAGTTGGATAGAATATTTATTTTTAAGTGAGTGAAGTGTGTAGATGAAAGGTGTTTGGTTGTTTTCAAAATTCAAACAATGGAACACATTGGTTGCATGGAGATATATTGCATGCATAAAAACCAAATGGGAATTAAATGGAGAGGAGGTGTTTTGTGGAGGTTACACAATGTAACATCAAAGTAAGCACACGTTGGATGTAGGGGGAGTTTTTATTTCATGCATGAAACCCCCATGTGAATCGTTAATGGAAAGGTGAGGGGTTATGGCAATTTCAAATTTAAACAAGGAGTTCACACATGGAGGTGGGAGTTTCATCTCATGGATGAAACCCCCAAAATGGTCACTAATGAGAGAGGACGGTTTTGTAAGCCAAGATATCCATTGTAGCCGTTGGAGCCTTGGGAGTTTCATCTCATGGATGAAACCCCCAAGGGAAACTTTAAGGAGGGAGGTTAAAGAGATGGGAGTTACACAAGAGTTTAACCCAAAAGGCATTATCTTTGGCCGACCACTCCATGAGAACAAAACAAAATTATTTCATTCTCTCCCTCTCTCTCCCTTGGCTGTTCTTTTCTCCCTCAAAAACATCTATTGGCCGACCAGCACTCTAGAAGAAAGAAGACCAAACACTTAGAGAATTTTATCATGTTCTCTTCCTTCCTCTCAAGGCCAATTCTTCTCAAGACCAAAGAGGACTTAAGATAATTTGATCTCAAGCTTTTCTCAATTCATATCACTTGGCCGAACCACTTCAAGTGGTTTTCAGCAAGGTTAGTCTCGGCTAGAGATCAAGAAAGGAGGAAGGAGAAGCTAAGGAAGGAAAAGAACAAGCCGGAGCAAAGGACAAATTGGAGGAGTCGCGGAAAAGGTAAGTGCTGGACAAATTTTATAAATTAGAAAAGAGGGTCAAAGGTCAAGGATATGGTTCGGCCATTGCATGGCCGAACCCTAATTTGATTATGGAAGAAAATAGGAGCATGATCTTGGTATTTTAAATTGAAAGAAGGAACCATAGGGTTCGGCCATAATGCATGGCCGAACCCCATGAAGGAACATTGGTGATTAATAAATTTGTGAAAGATGATAACCATGGAAGGACATGGGGTATATATTTTTAATGGATTTTAAAGATGGAATATAGACATCATAGGGTTCGGCCATGGTGTATGGCCGAACCCCATGAATCAAAATTATGGATCAAAAGAAGAGATGAGGTTCGGCCATGGTGCATGGCCGAACCCCACCAAATAACATGTATGGATTTAAGGTTGCTTGGTTATTGAATTTTATGGACTGTTTTAATAAAGTTAATGGGTGGAAATAATAGATCAAGGATTAAAAGGGACCCAAGTTAAATGAGTGAGGTTCGGCCATGGAGTATGGCCGAACCCCACTATGGTTTATTTTATGGGCATATGAATGAAATGGAAACTAAGAATTGGATCAATGGCAAGATGGTAAATAAATGAAAATAATGAACCAAGGGTTTGGCCATGTTGTATGGCCGAACCCCATGGGAAATGTTTTATATATTTGAAGTATTAATAAGGTTGGATGGCTGATTTAAAAGTGTTGGGTTTTATGAATCAAGAATGGCAAGGATTGGATTTGAAAGATCAAAAGGTTGAAAAGAAAGGACCAAAATCAAGATGATGAAGTTCGGCCATGTTGTATGGCCGAACTTCACCAAGGTGTATTTGGTGGACTGAGGGTTTTTAAATGGGTCACTTGGATGAGATCGGTTAAATACAAGGGACCAAATTAAAAGGGTGAGGTTCAGCCATGGTGTGTGGCCGAACCCCACAAGGTTGAGTTTTGGACTTAGACATTGATGTGAATCAAATGGGTTGTTGGTTTGATTGATTGTTGTGTAAATAAGGTAATGAGACCTTACAAGTGGGACGCGATCGTGAGCGGTCGACGGTTTAAGAAGCAAGGACACTTAGTGGTCTTGGTAGGATTCTACCTCATTGGAACATGGTTATGTAATATGTTTTATCTTTATTTTGTTGATTTATGTTGTAAATATATTATGTTTCAAAAGTGGAGTTTTTAATGCTATGGTTATTTATATTACATAGCATATGGACATGTACATTCCATGCATGGCATGGGAGGGAAGTTTGTAACCGGAGGCCACGTTCCGTTGGAGCATCCGTAAGGCAATCGTGGGAAGACCTTGATGTGCATAATCCCATCAAGAAGAATCCGGAGGCCACACTCCGTCGGGACATCCGAAAGACCACTGTGGGGATACCTTGATGAGGAGAATTCCATCAAGAGGTTACTTGTATTGTGATGGGTGGGACTCATTGCATAAGACATATGGCATGGCATGATTTCATATGTTTTTGATGATATGATATTATATATGATTTTGTTACTAACCCATGTATTAGCCCTATTTGGAATACCTACTATGCGCGTTGTTCTAACGCCCTACTTCTACCCTAGTGAATGACACAGGAAGGGAACGAAACGAGGACGTGATTGGAGCAAAGCTTAGGAGCTTGGATGATTAAGTTATATTTTGCTTAAGTTATTCATGAACTATGTATTTGAATAGCTAGCATCTGGAATTGTAATAACGTAGATATATTTGTTATGGATTGGATGGTTAATGTTTGGATATTTAAGTTATGATAATTATGGTTAAGTGTTGGACTACTTTGCTATCTAAAATGGAATAGGATTGTTATCCTATTGTTATTCCGCATATATGATTTTACTCTCAAGTTAACTTGAGTACGTGTGAACTGTCTTAGTGGACTTGGTCCACGCACACGTATGGTTGGCCAGTTAAGGGTCGGGCTTTGGAAGCTCGGGCTTAGTTCGCGTCGTGAAGTCTCGCTCTCTATCACTTTTAAAAAAAAAATAGACTCTGATTTTAGGAAAGTAAGTGAAAAAGGGCGGGGCGTTACAGTATTATAAGGTAACGGGACCTCACAAGGTGTGTACGATCGTGAGTGGTTACCGGACGAAAACGCAAGGACACGTAGTGGTCTTTGGTAGGATTCCACCTCTTTGAAACCATGGGTTTATGTACAATGTTTTTATCTTATTTGATGAATTTATGTTTAAAAAGATGTGTTTCGAATGTGATATCTTAATGCTATGCTTATTATATAAAATAACATGTGTTTCACTAGCATCTCATGCATGGCATGGGGTGAAGGATATGTAACCGGAGGGGCCACACTCTGTCGGGGCGTCCGAAAAACCTATGTGGGATACCATGATGTGCTTTTCCATCAAGAAGAAACTGGAGGGGCCACAATCCGTTGGGGCGTCCGAAAGACCTATGTGGGGGTACTTATATTTACTTGTGATGGGTGGGACTCATTGCATTTAACATCATGACATGGCATGGATTATATGACTTTTGACATAATGATATTATTATGCATGTTTTGTACGAACCATGTATTAGCCCTAATTGGAATACCTACTGGGCGCGTTGTTCTAACGCCCTACTTCTACCCTAGTGGATGATACAGGAAACAAGGGGAATGATGAATGCGAGAAGGACCAAACATAGGTGCTTGGATGCTTTTAATTTATATTTTGATTAAGTTACTTATGGACTTGTATTTGAGTAACTAGACTTCGGACATGTAATAATTTAGGTGATTAGCTATGGTTGGATGTTTATTTGGATTATTACGTTATGTTAATCATAATTAAAAACTTGACGTACTTTGCTATCTGAAATGGAATAAAACTAGGTTCTATTATAATTCCGCAATCATGATTTATTCCGCATGTTTATATTGTTATGTGTGAACCGTTTCCATGGACTTAATCCATGCACACATAGGGTTGGCCAGTTAAGGGTCAGACTTTAGAAGTTCGGACTTAGTCGCGTCGTGACGTCCCGCTCTTTATCTCACTTTTTTTTTTAAAAAAAATAGACTCTGATTTACGGAAAGCGTAGAGTGAAAAAGGGCAGGGCGTTACACCCACCTTCCTTGGATTTCTTTTAAGGTTAGGTGTTGGTGGATGTCTTTTAGGCATAGGCTTTATTCGATTGTGTCTTTTCTCTTGTGCTTTTCTTTGCAAGTATCTCTTCTAATGGTAGCAATTTCTTTTGAAATGCACATCCTTGTGACAGAAATAACATTTACCCATTGAAGGGTGAGAGACACTTGTATTCCCAACACCCCATGATGTATAGGTTTTTTGATGGATGAGGCACAAAGACCAGACCTATCACCATATTGTTTACGCACCCCTAGGAGTCTTTTAAGTCTTTAATCTCCATGGGTAAAACTTATCTTGGAATTTTTCTTTATGAATTCTTAATTGTCTTAATTCCAAAGACAATTTTTTAACGTCTTCTTCAAGAAGATTATTGTGATGCCATAGATTCTCGACATCCTTGCAATGAATAATTATTTCTTCTTGAAGTCTTATATCACTCTCTTTAAGTTTTATATTTTCAGCATTGGATAGTTCCAGCTTAGAGGTTAGAAGAGATTTTTCATTTTTTAAATCTTCCACTTGACTAAAGAGGCTCAGGTTTTCATTTTTAACCTTCTTTAGTTTCTCTGCCAGCCTCTCACTTGGAAGGAACAGGGCACTGTAGGAGGCTTGAAGATTTTCATCATCACTCTCATCATCCTCCGTTACAATTGTGGGATTTTCTTTATCAATGATCAAGGCTATGAGACCTTTTGATATATCAACTTTTCTTTGGGTCTCTTTGTCAGAATCACTCTCTGATTCAGAGGTGTCCACATGGGTCGCACCCACATTCATAGCCTTCTGAATTTTTTCTGAGAGACATTCGTTCATGAAGTGTTCGCTCCCTCCACAATTGAAACAAGTCTGCTCCTTGGCAACTTCTCTCTCCTTCCATTTCCCTCTAATTTCATCTTGTCTTCTAGGGTATCTTTTACTTGATTCACCATTTCCCATTATTCTCAAGTTGTTTCTTTTAACAAAGTTTTTATAAAACTTTTTGGCAAACATTGCCATTTGTTAGTGCCCCGGCTTGACCGAGTCCCTGTTTGTCAATTACATGACTCGGGTAGAAGCACTTGCTAAGAAGCTTGAAGACTCAAGATGATCGAGGAAGACGATAAACCTCCACCAAGCTCAAAGATCGTCGTCATGGCAATCGCAAGAACAAGTATATGGCCATAGATGACCCTAGGTGGAACCCAGACCTGAGAGAGGACTACTAGGCTTAGTTGCATATGTTGGTAATAAACATAAAATGCCTAGAGAGGAAGCTGAACAGTGAATTGGAAGTGAACTTGGAAATATGAATTATGTTTAGTGTCAGCACGACCAGTCTATCTCACCGACTCCTCGGTGTAGTCAGGATCGACCCATCGTGGACAAAGACTAGTTGGCCAGATTGACATTGCTTCTGGAAATTAGAACTTTCATTCTGGAAATGCCTCTGACTAAGAGTCTCGTATGCACCGATCCCTCGATGATGAACTTGAACGACCCCTGTATAAGTTCTGGACTGGGAACTTATAAGGGCTCTCGATAAAACAGACATATCGGTAATCAAATACAGATCGAGAGTTAAAGGACTGACCCCTCAGCGAAGGGCAACAGGTCGTTCTGGGTAGCAGGTTTCCTAAGGGTAACTACTGTCAAACATGTTTTGCACTAGAATGAACCTCTCGTATGGACTGACCCATTGGTGCAATAAGTGTCGACCCATCGGCGACAATGGCATGTCGGTCGAAAAATAATTATGCCTTTGGGGTGCATTTAATGCGCAACAGTCAGGTGGTTGAACGGTAATAAATATGAACACCAACCCATAAGTGCCACCGACCTGTCGGTCCTGGATAATCAATATGACCGTTAAAACTCCTCTATAAATATGAGTGTTGGGTGATCGTTTTACTATCTACTTTGAGCTTGAAAGAGTTAAACACTCTAAGGAACGATCAACACTCTTGAGAGAAAGATCATAAACAACCAATCTTCGGATTGTGTTTGCAAGTGAGAAAGAGAGGAGGAGAGAAATATCATAAATAACCAATCTTCGGATGGAGTTTGTAAGAAAGAGTTATAAACTAGGAAATCTTTTGTTAAGCCAAGTTTCCTTGTCGCCCACAAGATTGTGATTGCTACACGATGACTGCAAGAAGGAGCGTTGACACAACTTCAGTGGAATCTTCAAGAAGCACACATCAGCGAGAAAGAGCTTTAAGGCAAGTGTTTCTTGGTTTTTAATTTTCTTTTTAAAAACCTATAACTCAAAAGTTGTAACACCCCAGATTTTCTTTAGATTATAAATATATTGGATTGGTCCATTTGAATTGCGAATTAAATGAATTTGAGATTAAATGGTTGAAATGGACATTAGATGGGCAAGTAAATGGGTAAATTACCCAATTAAGACCCAATGGATCATAGATGAGCTTAATTTTAAAGTAATTGGGTAAGTTTAATTAAATATTTGAATTGAATAATTAGTGTATTTAATACATTAAAATACACCTCATCAGGTGAGGTGGCATGTGAGTGATGTGGCATTGCCATGTGGCATGCATGTCATCACATGGAGGCCAATTAAGCAAGGTGCCACATCATCAAGTGACATGGCCAAGATGGGACACGAATGTCAAGTCACCACATGCATGGCCGGCCATGTCATGGTTGACTTGGTCAACCACAAGTGAGTTCAATTGAGTTAAGGTGGGTTGAGTTGGGTAGATGAAAGGCTTTCATCTCAAGAGGCATGAAGCCAAGAGTCTCCTTGGTTAAGCCAAGGGACTCATTGGTTAGACAAGCCATTATGAGAGGGAATGAAGAGTCCAAGGCTGTTACATAAAAACACAAACCAAGGGGCACTCCACACCCCTTGGCTGACTCCTCCACACCTTGAGCAAAGGATTTTCCTCTCCTCTCTGTCTCTCTCTCTCTCCCACCTACACCTTTATACTTGGAGAATTGTTGAAGAACAAAGAAAGGAAAAAAAGGATTAAGGAAGGAAATACAGATCAAAAAGAAAAGAAGGAGACGGAAAATAAGGTATGTTTTAAGATTTAACAATATGGGAATAAGTCTACAGAAACCAAAGGTTTGGCCATGGGATGGCCAAACCCATGGGTTCCATAATTGGTTAGAATGGATGGCCAAATTGTTATAAGGCCATGGAGTTGGAAATCCATCTAAGAAATGGTAATGGGTTGAAACAAAAGTAAGGTGATATTCGAATCCATGATATGATACTAGGAATTGAATGAATTATGGAAAAGACCCTAGCCTTGGCTAGTGGGTAGAGTAAATTCACTAAGAGATGTTTGGAAGATGAAATCCATGTTTAAAAATGATAAGGAATGGATTTCATAAAGAAGGGCCTAACCATGCATGCAAACAGAGAAAACTGACAAAGAAGTTAGTCGACTGAATCTCAGGATTCAGTCGACTGAAAGGGTGCTGGCCGAACACACAAGGGTAATCTGGATGTTTCAGCCGACTGAATCTAATGATTCAGTCGACTGAACGTGGACTAGCCGAGCACATAAGGGATATCTAGGTGTTTCAGTCAACTGAATCTTATGATTCAGTCGACTGAAAGTACACTGGTTAAGCACAGATGGGGTCTACTGGTATTCCAGCCGACTGAATCTTTTATCCAGTTGACTGAATGTATATTGGCCGAACACACAAATGATCTGATCCAAAGTCAGCCGACTAAATCTGTGATTCAGTCGATTGAAAGTGTATTGACCGAGAACACAGAGAATTTGACCCAAAGTCAGCCAACTGAATCTATGATTCAGTCGACTGAAAGGTTTCGGGTCAAGTTTATACAGTACCTAGTTGTGTTTCAGCTGACTGAATATTATTATTCAGTTGATTGAACGTTTGCGGGTAAAACACAGATGGTAACTAGGCGTGATTCAGTCGACTGAATTCCAGATTCAGTTGACTGAATTGAAAAGTCATATTTTTACATTATTTTCCAGAACCTCTTGTTGGATGTAAGGAGTGATGAAATTAAAATGGAAAATTGAGTTATATATATATATGTGTGTGTGTGTGTGTGTGATTGAATTTAATAAGGTAAAGAGATTCGCAAATGGTTTGTGATTCGTTTCGACGTGATCGTTAACATTATCTTCACAAGACAGCAGGGATAATGTATTGGACGTTTGTAGGATTCATACCTTATTGAGACACTATGGATTATATATGACACTAGTTTTATTCCAAATATGATGTTTATTTTGGTTAAACAAATGGCATATGTTTATGAACTGATTTTCAATGATATTATGTAATTTGAAATGAAATGGCATACTTGCATACATTACCTCATGCATGGCATGGGAGGGAACACATGTGACCAGCAAGCCAAGTTATGAGCGGTCCGGACATGACTTGGGCTTGAGACTACCTTGTATGAAACTATGTGAACTATTGAGATTTTGGCCTTGTCTGGGATTGATAGAAATAAGTACGGCGTAATTTGGGCCAAAGAGCTCCTTGGAAGGTCCCGAAACCCTACGCAGAGGGAGGAATCCACACTCCATCGGTAATTCTGATTAATTTGTGGATAGGTATACAGTGACCTGGTGGTGCCGCCACAAAGCACTGCGGATGTAATTGGCCAAGGGAACACCTTGATATGGTGATTTATCAAGGAAACTATTTATATATGATGTGATTGGATATGGAAATTGGGTGAGAGATCATTTGGCATTGACACCCATGACATGATATATATGATAGCATGATTATGTTATGAACATCATGCATTGTTTTTATTACTTATGAGATGTTTTACAAACATGATGTGATGTATCTATCTTGATTTATATTACTCCTATGTGTACCATAACCCTACTTGGAATACCTACTGGGCATGTTGACTGATGCCCTACTTCTACCCTATAGATGATGGAACAGGGAATGACAGGGAAACGGACATGAGATATGAAGGCAGCCAATCGTAGGAGCTTGGAATGAATGTGTAACACCCTGGATTTTTAGGTTATCAATATTTACAGAGTTTGCCATTTTAATTGTGAATTAAAGGATATGAACCTTAGATGGGTAAGGTGTTGGGTCAATGGCCCAATTAAGACCCAATGGTTATGGTATAAGGTTCAATTTAAAGTAAATGGGTAAGGTACATTTAATTGGGTCAAGGTTGTTATTTGGGTCAAAATGCTCAAATGGGACCCAATGCGTCGTGGTTGACTTGGGTGACCACCAAATGAGTCCAAGCTTAATTAGGTTGGGGGTGATTTAAGTTGGAAATGGAATCAAATAATTAAGTTGATTCAAGTGAATTAAATGAGTTGATTTAAAGAGGTGAGTTGAGTTAATTGGATGAGTTGAGTTAAATGAGTTGGATGGGAAGTTAATGGGACCATGATCTTAGATAAGTTAGGTGATAAAATGGAGAGTTACATCTCATGAGGTCAAACCTAATGGTTACACGTTGGATGCATGGGAGTGTCATCTTATGCATGAAACGCCAAATGAATCATTAATGGGGAGATGAAAGGGTTTTGGAGGTTACACAAGGCTTAACCTTAGCACATGTTGGAAAGATGGGAGTTTCATTTCATAGAATGAAACTCCAAATTGTATCACTAATGGGAGGTGGACTGTCTTGTGGTTATTACACAATTCAACCATGGCACACGTTGGAAGCATGGAGGGTTTCCATCTCAAGATGGAAACCCAAGGGTCAATGGTGGGAGTGTTTCATCTCATGCATGAAACCTCCAAATGAACCATTAATGGGAAGAGAAAGGTTGGTGGAGGTTACACCATTCAAACAAGGCAGCACCATTGGGGGCCTTGGAGTTTCATCTTATGGATGAAACCCCCAAGATGGAACACCAATGGGAGGTGGACGGTTGCACAAGCCAATGGTGGGAGTGTTTCATCTCATGCATGAAACCTCCAAATGAACCATTAATGGGAGGAGAAAGGTTGGTGGAGGTTACACCATTCAAACAAGGCAGCACCATTGGGGGCCTTGGAGTTTCATCTTATGGATGAAACCCCCAAGATGGAACACCAATGGGAGGTGGACGGTTACACAAGCCAAGTGAAGGCACACCGTTGGGCACATGGGAGTTTCACCCCATGGATGAAACCCCCATATGGAAATTAAATGGGAAGAGGACCGTTTTTGAGTGGTCACCCAATTCAAGCAAGACAACACCATTGGAGCCTTGGGAGTTTCATCTCATGGATGAAACCCCCAAGTGGAGCACTAAGGAGGGAAGTAAAGGAGTTTGGGAGTTGCAAGGGGTGTCACCAAAGGACACTAACCTTGGACTGATTTTCATTAACCAAGAAAAGAGTGGAGTTTCATCTCACTCCCTCCCTCTCCCTCTTGGTTGTTTTCTATCCTTCAAACACTCTCTTGGCCGACCACTCCTCAAGACTTAGAGCTTCATCTCAAGGTTCTCTCCCTCTCACACAAGGCCGATCACCCTCAAGACAAGGACTTGGAGTATCTTTCTATCCCAAGCTACTCTATCTCTCTCGAACATATATCTCTTGGTCGGACCACTTCAAGGGACTTCATCAAGATCAACTTCGGCTAAGGATCAAGGAGGAAGAAAAGGCTAAGGAAGAGGAAGATTGGAAGAGCAAGAAGGAGTGAAAGAAACTGGAGGAGTCGCGGAATCAGTAAGTACTCGTTAAGATTTCATAAGTAAGAAAAAGATGATCAAGGATCATGGTTTGGCCCTTTCATGGCCAAACCCTAAATGGTATACACAAGAACCATCAAAGACCAAAAAGGGGTTGGATGAGGTTCGGCCATGATGTATGGCCGAACCCCATCAAATGACCAATCTTGGATTTATGATTTTAAAATGGAAGGGTGTAATTGATATTAAAGGTTTTTAAGTTTGAGATTGGTGGAAAAACATTAACAATGTAAATGGCCATAAAATAAGGTAAAGGATGGAGAACCAAGGACCTTAGGGTTCGGCCATGGTGTATGGCCGAACCCCATAGAGAATTATTGAATTATGTTATGTATTTAGATCATGGAAATAATGGGAGGATGATGTTAAGTTTAATTGATTTTAAACATGGTAAATGGTGTTTCAAAAAGATGAACCTAAATGTATGGTTAAACCCCATGGAGGGTGGTTCATGAATTTAAATATTGTAATTGAGTTCACGGGGAAGATGGAGATAAGACATCATGGGTTCGGCCATGGTGTATGGCCGAACCCCATGAACCATATTTTTTAAGGGGTTATGTATGGATATATGCATGTTTAAATGGATCGATAATCAAGCTAAGGAATGGAAGCATTTGTTAGGGTTTTATGTTATGATTAAATAAATCATTTGTGGATTCATGATTATGGATCAGTTATGGACCTAGATATGTATAAAAAAGAGGAGTGTTTAGCCATAGAAAGAAGGATGGCTAAGATGGAAAAATGGTGGAAAATGGAAAGACCATGGGTTTGGCCATGGTATATGGCCGAACCCCATGAACCACTTTAATGGGTCATGTGGTATTATATCATGATTTGATGGATCATTTTTGGAACTAGGTTTATGGATCAGATTATGGACTTAGGCATGATTTAATGAATAAAATGTTTAGCCATAGATAGAGTAATGGCAATGTTGTAAATAGGTGAAATTGATGGACATGGGTTAGGCCATGGTGTATGGCCGAACCCCATGGGAATGTTATTGTGGACTTGAGTGGTTATTGATATTAAATGATTAATCTATAAGTGTTTAGATTAATGAAACAAAGATGTCTTGATCTTGGATTAATTTAAAAGATCAAAGGATTGAAAAGAAGGGCACAAAACCAAAGGAGTGAGGTTCAGCCATGTTGTATGGCCGAACCCCACTAAGGAATTTTTATGGACCTAGCTTGTTGTGAGTGTTAAAAGGTTAATGTGTGAATGATTAGACTAATGGATTGGTGATTAGACTTAATTAAAAGGATCAAATGACTTGAAAGAGGGACCAAAAGCAAGATGGTGAGGTTCGGCCATGTTGTATGGCCGAACCCCACTAAGGCGGATTTTTTGGTAGGACTAAGAGTTAAGTAATTAGTTAAGTGGTGATTGAGTAATAAATAAAGGAATGGTTGAAATCAAAGTAAGTGAGGTTTGGCCATGGTGTATGGCCGAACCCCACAAAGGTGTGTTTATGGACTTAAAACCAAATGGTAAATCAAATGGAATATGGATTGACTTGTTGATGTGTAACAAGGTGACGGGACCACACAAACGGTGCGCGATCTTCAACGGTTGCCGGTTTAAAGCTCAAGGACACCTTAGTTGTCTTGGGTAGGATTCCTACATCATTGAAACCATGGATATGTATTATGTATTTATGATGATTTTATTTCATGTTTGATAAGTTATTTTGGTATCAAACAGTATGTTGCAATTATGGGATTTTCATGCTAGGTTTTGTAATATTCTATAGCATGTTGGCATTTGCATCTCATGCATGGCATGGGAGGGATGAAATGTAACCGGAGACCCACGCTCCATTGGGGAGTCCGTAAGTCGTGAGGGGTATTTTAACCAGAGTTCCACACTCCGTCGGGGCGTCCGTAAAAAAATCGTGGGGGATACCTTGATGAGGAGAATTCCATCAAGAGGATACATGTGTTTGTGATGGGTGGGACTCATTGCATATGGTAGCATGACATGGCATTGAATCGGCATGATTATGATCTTTATTATCATGCAAGGTTTCTGGTTTTTATCTGTATGATTGGATCTCTATTATCATACACTGTTTTGGATATGATTTTTTACAAGTATGATATAGTATATTATATCTGGATTTTATATACTAACCCATGTGTTAGCCCTAATTGGAATACCTACTGGGCGCGTTGTCTAATGCCCTACTTCTACCCTAGTTGATGACACAGGAAGGGAACGGAACGAGGACGTGATTGGAGCCAAGCTTAGGAGCTTGGATGATTAAGCTATATGTTGTTTATGTTATTCGGAATTGTAATAACATAGATTTATTTGCTATGGATTGGATGGTTAATGTTTGGATATTTAAGTTATAATAATTATTATTAAGTGTTGGACTACTTTGCTATCTAAAATGGAATAGGATTGTTATCCTATTGTTATTCTGCATGTATGATTGATTCCGCAAGTTAACTTGAGTACGTGTGAATCATTTTAGTGGACTTGGTCCACGTACAAGTATGGTTGGCCAGTTAAGGGTCGGGCTTTGGAAGCTCGGACTTAGCTCTTGTCGTGACGTCCCGCTCTCTATCACTTTTTTTAAAAACAAATAGACTCTGATTATCGGAAAGCGAATGAAAAAGGGCGGGGTATTACAGAATGAAGTCTAATTTACTTGGTTTTGATGTTTATGATGCATTGGGAGGACTGATATTTTGGATTGTAATAACTTAGAAACTATTTGTTATGGTTTGATTATCTTTATGTTTTAATTGGAATTGGATGGTGATTTGTTTTCCCTACTTAATGATGACATGATTATGGATAGCATCTTATCCATATATATATATATATATGTATATTACTCTGCAAGTATTCAGAAAACTGTGAAATGTTTAAGTGGACTTAGTCCACGCACACGTACAGGTGGCCAGTTAAGGGTCGGGTTTTGGAAACTAGGACTTAAATCGCTTCGTGACGACCCGCTCTCTCTCACTCATTTTAAAAAAAAAAAAATATACTCTGATTTGTGGCAGTGAAAAAGGGCGGGGCGTTACAAAAGTGGATTAAAGGGAGGTACCCTGGAATCACTATAAAAAAACTTTAGAGCATCGTCTCTGGCACAATGGTGGGTGGAATTCCCAGCTAATTGATTAAGGTGGAATTCCTACTCTAATTGTGAGGGTGTAAGTCCCCACATAGTGAATTTGGGGATAGCTCAAGGTTGAGCGAATATTAACAGTGGATGTAGGTTGGCGAACCGAACCAATATATATTTTATGTCTTTGTGTTTGTGGTGTTAGGGCCAAATTCTTGTGTTGATTGTTTTATTTACATTTGCTAACACACACACTCTTGATTGTTGTTTCTACTGGATTTAAATTAATCAACCAAGTAAATTAAAAAAGGACCAAAGAATTTGGATTGACCTATTCACCCCCGTCTAGAGTCAATTAGGTTGTTCTAGCACTCGTGTAAAGGATACTTTCAATTGGTTTCAGAGCAAGTTGCTCGTTATAAGGATTTAACGATCAGAGTAGATCCAAGCTAGAACACCATGGGAGACAGTGATGCAATATCCAAACCTCCGTAGTTCGATGGCTCAAACTATACCCCTTTGAAGACTAAAATGAGAAGCTTCTTTATTTCCATTGATTCATTGGTTTGGGATATTGTAAAGACTAGATGGCAAGAACCCATGGAAGAAAAACCAGTAGCAGAGACCTCAACCGTATCCAAGACTCCCAAACCTTTTGCATCTTGGTCCACTGCTGAGAAAGCTAATCAGACAGCTGATGGCAAAGCCATGAATGCACTAAATTGTGCAATCTCAGACAGTGAATATAGGAGAATCATGACCTATAAAACTGTAAAGGAAGCATGGGAAGTTCTTGAGAGAACCCATGAAGGCATCTCAATAGTTAAGAGGTTTAAACTTCAAATCCTCCAAAATCAGTTTGACACCATTAAAATGAGGGTAGGATGAAGTTTTCATGGATTTCTATTCCAAGGTCAGCGACATGGTTAATCAAATGTACGCTCTAGGTGAAGGGATACCCGAGGACAAGATATGAACCAAAATTGTTCGGAATCTTGCAGAAAGATTCAAGCCCAAGGTTGTGGCTATGGAGGACAACAAAGATGTGTCCTTAATGAAAATTGATGATTTGGTTGGTTCATTGCAAACCTATGAACTACATTTTGAACAACCAAAGGATAAATCAATTGCCTTGAAATCTTCCTTAAAACAAAGTAAGAAAACTAAAGAAAAATAAAAAATTTCGGAAGATGAACTCTCAAGTGATGAAATGACAATGTTTGCTAAAATGTTTTATAAAAACTTTGCAAAGAGAAACAACTTGAGAAGAATGGGTAAGGGTGAACCAAGTAAAAATTACCTAAGAAGGCAAGAAAAAAACAGAGGGAAAGGGAGAGAGAGGATGTTAAGGAACAGACCTGTTACAACTGTGGGGGGAGAGGACACTTCATGAATGAATGTCCCTCATATAAAGTAAAGAAGGTTATGAATGTGGGTGTGACCCTTGTAGAAACTTCTGAATCAGAAAGCGATTCAGATGAGGAGACCCAACAAAAAACTGTTTTGTCAAAAGGTCTCATAGCCTCGATCATTGATGATCGTGAAAAACCCACAATTGTAATAGAGGAAGATGAGAGTGAAGATGATGAAGATCTTCAAGCTTCCTACAGTGTCCTATTCCTTGAGAGTGAGAGGAAGACTCAACAAGGTTAAAAATGAAAATCTGAACCTCTCTAATCAAGTGGAAGATTTAAAAACAGAAAAATCTCTCCTAATCTCAAGTTATGGTTGAATCAAGACCAAGATTGGAGGAACATTTGAAGATTCAACTCAACATCAATGTATGGCAATCACTCAAGTAAAATGGCCATAGATAAGTCTAGCATGGACCCCACACCTCTAGGATGACATTGTCTAGGCTTAGATATCACATTTGGATAAATTAAATCAAGCCTATGGGAAGTTTGACATCCAACAGAACCAAGTGGACTCAACTTGGAAAATTGATGAATTGTCACACCGATCTATCGTGTCCCGGCGATCTATTGCCTAGGTCTAGGACGACCCTTCATGGTCATACAATCAATCGTCCGAATTGACAGTGGTTCTGGATGGAAAAATACTGTCAAAAAAGTTTTGCCTCAAGCCGATCTTATCGTGGATATCACGATCGATCGCGCTAGATAGGAAACGACCCATCGTGGAGTGACGACCTGTCGGCATGGACTTCCAGAGTTCTGGTTGAAACAACTCTGTAAAACCCAACTGCTCTCAGGACGATTTTTCGACAGAGCACAATCTATCGTCACCGGTGTTCACAATTCATTGTGAAGCACGATAAATCAAGCACAATTTTTTCCTAACCGTTGGAATTCACTAATGTGCAATGGTCTGGTTAGTGGGAAGTCACTTTCAAAGTCAAACGATCCATCGTGGTTCCGTGATTGATCATGGACTTACAGATTTGAAAATTTGGTTTGCCTCTCTATAAATACTCCACTTTTTGGAGAAGTAAAGAATCTCTTCCAGAGCATTTATGAGTCTCATCTACCATATTTAATTGGCAAATTCAAAGGCTAAGATCAGTGGATCCAAATCTCTCAAAGTTTTTCACTTGGTGAATCATTGAAATCCAATCATACATTGATTGAGATTGAGAGAAAGGAAGGCAACCATAGTCTAGGATCAACTTGCATATCCAAATCCTAGAAACTATTCCCAAGGATTGTGATTGCTCATATATCGACACATCTATGTCATTAAGCGAGATCACATTGGGAGAGACTCTTCGGAAGCACATCCTACATTTGCAAAGCTACTAAGGCAAGTGCCTCTCTTTGATTGATTTAAATTCTAAATCATCTTGTATAGTGGATTAAAGCGTGTCCTTGAACCACTCTAAAACATATAGGGATAAGGAGTAGACCGAGGTTGGTTGAACCGTTCAAAATTAGGATTCGAGTTGAGTGAAAGTCCCACTCTATTTGAGTAAGGTGTAATTCCTTCTCTATTCGTGCAGGCGTAATTCCCCACATAGTGAATTTGGGATAGCCCAAGGTTGGGTGAGTCCATCAGTGGATGCAGGAGGGATTTACTCCGAACCACTTTATATCGGGTGTTTGACTATTTGATTGTGTGGTTGATTTTTGTACACTTTTGCTCATACAACACTTGATTAATCTTGACTTATCCGCTTCACTTATATTGATTAATTAAGAAAAAATTTAAAAGGCCATTTAATTGGAGATTGCCCTATTCATCCCCCCAATCGTGTTCTAGCTTCGGGAACTTTCAATTCGTATCAAAGCTTGTGTGCTCTTTATTAAGGATTTAACCATCCAGTTCATTTAATCTAGAACACCATGGGTGATAGTCATACCATTTCCAAACCTCCATATTTTGATGGAACAAACTATGCTTTTTGGAAAGAAAAAATGAAAAGTTTATTCATTTCCATTGATGGAACCGTCTGGGAATTAGTAAAAACAAGACAGACTGATCCCATGGAAAAGAAAACGCTTGAGAAATCTTCTACCAAGGTTTTAGCACCCAAAGACTTTGCCACTTGGACCATTCATGAAAAAACCATGCATACTGCAAATGGTAGAACCTTGAATGCTATTAATTGTGACGTATCTGCTAATGAATATAAAAGGATCGTGACTTGTGAAATCGTAAAAGAAGCATGGGAAGTTCTTGAAAGAACCCATGAAGGTACCTCAATAGTTAAGAGGTCAAGACTTCAAATCCTTCAAAATCAATTTGATACGATTAAGATGTGAGAGGATGAAGCCTTTATGGATTTTTATTCCAAGTTGAGTGACATTGTCAACTCAATGTGGGCTCTTGTGAGAAAGTCCCCGAGGATAAAGTATGCACCAAGATTGTGAGAAATCTTGCAGAAATATTCAAACAAAAGGTGGTGGCTATAGAAGATTATAGGAATTTAGCCCTCTTGAATGTTGATGATTTGGTTGGTTCTCTACAAACTTATGAATTACATTGAACAACCAAAGGAGAAACCTACTTCCTTGAAATCTTTCTTGAAATAAAAAAATTAAAGAAAAATAAATAGAATTGGAATCCGAAAATGATTCAAGTGAAGAGGTGGCATTGCTTGCCAAAAAGTTTTTGAAAAACTTTGGTAAAATGAATAAAATGAGGAGCTTAAAGAAGGGAGAAACAAGTGAAAAAGATTTTAAAAAACATGAACATCATAAAGAAAAAGAGAGAAGAAAACCCAAGGAACAAACTTGTTTCAATTGCGGTGGCCGAGGACACTATGCTAATGATTGTCCATTGGAAAAATTGAAAAAAGCTATGAATGTGACTTATGAAGACACGTCCGAATCCGAGAATGATTTCGACAAGGCAACCCAAGAAAAAGTTGAACCATCAAAGGGTTTCATAGCCTCAATTGTGGGTGATGTTGAAACACCCGCAATTGAAATGGAGGATGATGACGAAGATGAAGATCTTCAAGCATCATACCATGCGTTGTACCTTAAGAGTGAGAAATTGGCTAAAAAACTTGATAAGGTTAAAATTTAAAATACAAACCTCTCTAGCCAACTAGAAAATTTGAAAAATGAAAACTCTCTCATGTCTTCAAAGTTAATACTCTCTAATGATGAAATCTTAAAATTAAAAGAGAGTGAGAAAGCCCTTCAAGACGAAAATGAAATTCATTGTAAAGACGTCGAAAATTTGTGAGACATCAAGAAAAATCTTGAAGAAGAGGTTAAGAAACTATATCTTGAACTCAAAGAATTTAAAAATCATAAAGAGAAGTTCCAAGATAAATTTACCCATGGTGAACAAAAATTGGAAAAATTGCTTAATTTGGGTAAAAAGTATGGTGATAGGTTGGGACTTGGTTCCTCTATATCAACCAAAGGACCTATGAACCATACGGTGTTTCTCAAAGGGAACGTCTCTCACCCTCCAAAGGGTAAATTTTTTTATTGTCATAAGATTGGATATTACAAGATGGAATGCAATCTTAGGAAGAGACACTTGAATGGTCAAGCCTTTAACAACCTACCTAAAGCTAAGGTTTCAATGCACAACCCACCTAAACCAAAAGCTAATACACACAAACCTCCAAGGAAGGTGGATCAAAGGCAAGACTCCTTGTTAAGAAAATTGGATGAAGTCTTAAAAGAGTTGAAGAATCCAACGTTGAGACATCAAATGTATCATCATAGGGGTGTGTATGAAACACCAAACTCAACCATTTGGGTACCTAAGAGATAGACCATCACTCGTGTTTTGTATTGGTCTTAGACTCACCTCCATATCTTAGACCATTACAATTGAACATCACAAGAGACCTATGTGAGTTCAAATAGCTAAAGTTCTATGGCATGAAACATTTTGGACATTACAAGCTTAGACTATAATCTTCCTGGCTATAGTACTAGTCTTGCTTGGAAATCCATACATTAATAGACATTTGAATTTCAAAGTCCTACATTTCAGATTCAATGTACATAACATTATGTTTAGTTTAAACATGTGAAATGTGTGTGGTGTGTTGATTTGTAATCTTGAATGTTAAATTCAATATTTTGATGTGAATATGTGATAATTGAATTTGATGATTGCAAGATGTTTTTTTGGCATGTCTAAGATCTATTATTGTGAGTATAATATGTGTATGCCATGTGTGTTTTGAAAAACAAAGATGAGATTTCAAAACTGGAGAGGTTTTCCAAAATAGAAAATTGTCATCTGTCATGGCGACAGATCGTCACTTGACGATGGATCGGCTCAACGATCAATCATCACTTGGCGACCGATCGGCTTAGCTAACGATCGTTCGTGTGCAGAAAGGTCTTTTAAGTTAAAATCTTACTCGTGAAAATCAGTCTCACTTTTGATTTTGCCTTTTTCTGCGAATGCTCTTCTCTTCCCTCTCTCGATCTTTCTCACTCTAAGTGTCCGTACCTTCATCTCCGATCGATCGTGGCAAGAAATCTCCGAGGAAAAGCTTTCCTTTGGAGTGTGGACACCTTTCTTTCACAAGTTGAACGGATTTTTCGGGTTGGGTAAGCCCCAAATCCTCTCTAATTCAAATTTTCGGTATAATTTGTGGATTATCCCAAGAAATCATGCCTAGGATGAAGCTTCCCATCTATTATAAGACTTCGGTGAATGAGGATAACCCGAATGAATCGTTTCCTCCTCCCAAAAGGGCAAAGACTCGTCCCGCGAAGGAAAGTGTCCGAAAACCTAGGCCATTTACTCTAACCTTTGAGGAAACCCCCTCTTCAGATGTACCCTATGAGAGACCTACTAAACTTAGGGTATCTAAGCCTGAATCCTCTTCTCGTCCTCAGCCCCAACCTCAACCTGAGGAAGAAATTGTAGAGGAAGAACATGTAAAGGAAGAGAATCTAGAAGAAGATGAGGATGTAGGCGAAGAAGAAGAAGAGGATGATGATGAGGAAGAAGAAGGAGATGAGGAAGATCAAGGAGATGAGGGAGGGAGGAAATCAAGGTGATCAAGGAGGACACACTGATGAGGAAGGTCCTCAACTTAAATCCATAGTGGATTATGCCGCATTCAAAAGCCTGAACACTGAACGTAAGAGTTGTGTCGAGGATTTGGCCAAGTGCAATGCCCTTCGTCATATCAAACGAATGGGTTGGGAAAATTTGTTGGAGTGGGGTGGAAAAATACATCCCTCAATTTCAAAGAGAATGTACTGCTCATACAAGATGCAACTTGAGGAGAATTGTTTTGAAATTGAATTTCAATCACATGTGGTCACACCTCAACTAGTGTTTGAGTTGATGGGCATTCCAGTTTTTCAGAATGGATACATCCCAGTTGTCCCCAACAAATTTGTGATGAAGGATAAAAAAAATATGCTAAGAAATTCTTTGGCAAAGAGGTAGAATGGAGAAACCATATTTGATTGAAGGGTGGAGATATGTATCCGGAGTACAGGATCATGCACTTCTGTGCAAATGTAACACAAGATGTGGAATCAAAGGTGATCTTAATAAGTACATACTAGTTCATCTATAACATGCCACAACTGGAAAGAAGTTCTGTCTTCCCACCCTCATGTGCTCAACAATCATCAAGTATGCAAAGTCAGCAATGGTTAGCCATCCTCCTTTTTACTATTTCATGTATCGCCTGGCATTACACTTTGGGGTGAAGCCTGCCAAGAATGAAGCACCTACTGGTGTGAGGACCTTGAATGCCACTGCCATCAGGAAGTCCTTGGGTAAGGCTCTGTTCAATGAAATTTTTAGAACCCCTGCCTCTACCTCAACTGGCCCCTCCCCCACCTCAGTGCCTGTGATTGAAGAAGAAGAAAAAGAAGAAGACAATCTTTCTCCCCCATAATTCACACTCCAAACTTATTCTAAGCTTCTAAAAATTCTCCCCTTTTTTGTCATAAATTGACAAAGGGCGCTAAGCATGGATATACCAAAATTATTGTGCTTCAACAAGTCCCAACAGATGGACTAGAAATGGAGAAGGTGGAAACAGAGCCAGATGCATTTCATCTTAAAGTATGCCAATATGAAAGCAACTCATGCATGCTCTGAGGAGGGAATCACTCATACAAGTATTTTACTATGAGAGGGGTTTATGAGTGAACCCTTATGAACCATATGAACCATACACCAATAGAGCATATAGTTCAAGAATAATGCATAAACATTTGCCAATATAAGTACAAATGCATCAAAACATGTAACAAATTCATTCATCAAAACATACACCAATGAAGAAACAATGAATGAACCAACACCTTATCCTTGGAAATCCATTATACACTGGAAGATGAAAGCTTGTTTCTTCCCTTAAACTTTCCAAGGCTTGCTCTTCTTTGCTCAACATTTTGAGAGCACAATGCACCAAGTCCTTTAACATTTGGACCACTAAACCATGTTGGCTTTCACTATGCCCATATCCTTTTGGCATTGAGATTTACCTTTAAGAGTTCTTTGAAAGTCAAACCATAGGTGCATTCATAAATACATTCTTAGAGAAAGGATAATTTTCCTTATTTGAACATTTCTCCAAACACATTTCCAATGTTTAAAAGGTTTTCCAAGATAGTGCTTTACAAGAACATCGGAAAGAATATAAAGTCATCCCTATAAGATTTACCAATTGAGGGATGAAGAGTGTGTGCTTCTGATGCATGCAAGTCCACAAGACAACAAGTTTTGCATTTCAACCTTTGAATGCACATGACAATAAATGCCAAAAACATTCACACACCAATTCGTGCCTTTTGAAGACTTAAACCAATTCACTAATACTTACACAAATTTGGTTGGATTTTGGATCAACGTACCTTTGAGAGTCCAACTAACATTTTTTTATCCAAAACATACTTAGATTCTTAGGCATTTTTAAATTTACCATTTGAAAGACCATTGCCCATATGTATGAAGTCATCCAAGCATTCTTAGGTTTTAGCAAGAACTTGGTTCTTATGAGCTGGAAACATTCCTCAAAATATATACCAATAATGGATTATAGGAATGAGAACCACGCACACAAATCATACAATCATTTCTCAAATTATATACCAATCAAGTGTATAGAAATGAAGTATGAGGAATATGGCATTTAACAATATGCAACAATGATAAAAACTCATGAGATGCCATATAAACAAACACTTTGCAAAGATAAGTTTCAAATGCACCAAGATATACCTATATGAGATCACTGAAATGGTGCAAGTGAGAAATGTTCAATATGAACCATACAAGTGTTTGTCATTCACAAGTTTAGCTCCCCATGCATTTCAACACATTTACCATTCACATATGAATATTCCATTGAAGTTCTAAATTTTTTTTAATGGTGTATAAATGGACTACCCTTTTTAACTTTGATCACATTTGGATCATCAATACCATAGTAACAAATACCGTTCTCGGGATAATAACGGCAACTGTTAATAACGGGATATTTTCAATTTCTCGGGTTTTTAACGGGAATTTAACGGGAAAATCTCGCGGAAAATATAAATATTTAAAAAATAATAAAAATAAATATAATAAATAAATAATTCTCATCTTACACTTCTTGAGTAAAAAAAAATAGCATATAAAGCTATAATAACATAGACAATTTACTCGATTAAAAAATGTAAAGAAGCAATTGTTCTCAGGGTTACTCATGCAAGGATTGAAAGAAGAATTGAATAAGATCAATTTACTAAACTACACTAAAACAAGAAATCATCTATCATCGCAACCAAATCTTCTACAATCAAAAGAGAAAAAAAAATAAAACAGGAAGCTGAACATAAACAGTAGTCATTTTTCTCTTAAACATTGTATTAGAAACTATATACAGACATACTCATTCAAAAAAACAGAGTTCAATTTCTTTATACAGTTAGCCTTACTCAAACCTGCATCTAAATAAAAAACCAAAATAGAACAAGCCACTGCCCTATTTATTAAGCTCTAAACCAACCCACATTAATGGTGGAATTCCTTATTTCCAAGACGAAAACCATGAGCAGGTTTATCAATGTAGGGCCAGAGAAAAGAAAAACATCGCACAAAAGCAAAATGATGAGCATTGGCCGATACGTTGTGATTCGATGCGCATTGTATCTGCCACAATGTAGCTCACAACTGTAACAGATTTACTTGGAGACTCATAAATGTCCAAGATTTTTCCCCCTTTTCCTGTCATGAAAAGGAGAGTGATGATTAAGATCCCGTTTCATGAAGTGAGAGTTTCGAATTCGATTCTCAATTCATTCTAAAGAGTCACTCTCTATAAAAAAAAATGATAAGAGAGAGTTTCCTCTCAAGGCAGAAAATGCACAGATGTCCGGCAAGGTTCTGTCAGTAAGAGTGCTAAATTGAGGACTGTTTGGTAGACTTCTTCAGAAATTTTCAGTGGAATTCAAAAACCAGAATAATGAATTTGTTTAAGGTGCTACCGATTTCTCTAAATGAAATTCCAGGTTGGGAAAATTGGAAGCCAAGCTATTTGGTATGGTGCATTAAATAATAATCTCAAGGTTCCCCTCCCCCTTACGTTTTCATGGAAAAGTAGAAAATTCCAGGCTGCTCAGAATGGGCAAAAAAATTCAAATATAAAATCATGGGGAGAATGCTAAAAATCTATGCTAGGATTGGGTTACCTGTGCAACTCCAGAGAAAGAGCCGCCACCAGGAAGAGAGAAAGAGCAGCCACCGGCAAGAGAGAGAGCAGTGACAGGCGATAGGCGAGAGAGCAGGCGACAGGCGAGAGAGAGAGCAGGAGACAGGCAAGAGCGCAGCCACCGGCAAGAGGGAGATCAGGCAACAGGCGAGAGAGAAAGAGCAGGCTCGAGAGAGAGCAGTGAGTCAGTGACAGGCGACGGGAGAGAGAGCAGGCGACAGGTGAGAGCACAACCGCCGGCAAGAGAGAGAACAGAGGAATCGGAACTCGGAAGAAGAAGAGGAAGCACGGAAGCAGATTAGGGATTTTCGGATTTCAGAATCGGAGTGAAACCCTAAAACAAAGGGATTCAGGATTTTAAAATTTTTAACTTGTAAGAGTCTCAAGCGCGGGATGGTACGGGCGTGCGGCCGGGCTGAGTCGAGGCTTCGATTTCCATTTTCGAATGGGATTTAACTCAACGTTTTTAACGCGTTTTTAACGCATTTTTATCGTTTCTCGCGTTATTAACGCGTTTTTACGGTTAAATTCCTGATAATAACGGCATTGGCGTTAAAAATGCGTTTTTTACGCGAGAACGGTATTTTTCCGGTATTATCACGGTATAAATGAAAATACCGACGGTATTTGTTACATTGATCAATACCATTCATAAGCAGGATAAAGATTCATTCCATATGAGATTCACAAATTTTAGAACATGGAATGAAACAATACTATGAATATGCACAAAGTCATCTCCCAAACAAGATACTACCAATTAAGTATAGAGATGAAAAGTCATAATGCATGAACACACACAAATCAAGCATTCCAAGAATATATAACCATATTTAGAACAAGGAATGGAGCAACCATTTTAGAAGATGGGTTCTTTAACGAAAACCTTTTGTGCTTTGCTGACACATCACCGTTGCCGATGGGTCGACAATACAGAACACAAAATTTTCCTTTTAAAACCTTTTTTCTTTTGAAATCTCCCTCTTAAACTTAAAACACATGGAATATGATGAATTTACCAATAAGAACAGATATGCCACACAAATATTTTGCACAATATTCAATTCACAAAACATATACAATTAATCAACATGGAATGAAAGCAAGATACCAACAGAGACTCCAAACAAGATTCAAATATGTTAACCACAGTGACGAACATAACAGATCTGAACTTAACACTTTAGGACTTGGATCTAAGTCCACAACTGTATGACTCTTCAAGCAAGACATATACTATAGCCAAGAAAAGTACAATAAAAAACTTGCATGAGTCAAATATTCCACGCCACAACACAAGGTTGTTTGAACTCACTTGTATGAAGATATAGCTCAACTACACTTGGCCTAGAGATACTCTAATGAGTCACAAGTCTTAGACCAATGTAGGACATGAGTAAGGTCCTATCCCTTAGGGATCCACTTGAAATTTGGGCTCTTTCATTTTTCCATTTCGAACATTGGGTCCAAATTCGGTGACTTGAGACAAGAGCCTCATTTTGATATTCCTATACATGGCATGAGGTCCTCTTGACTTATCCCTATTTCATTTGCCTATGTAGGGATAATGCTTGTAGTGATGTGCATTGTGTCTCATAGGAAAATTCACATATTCAAGTTGACTTACCTCTTTCTTCTTTGCAAGGTTGACTTTCCTTTGAACACCTTCTTTTTCTTATTTGCCTTTTGAGAAAAACCTTTAGCCACCTGTTTTTCAACCTGCATTCTTCAAGTCTTGCACTCATGTTTGAAGTGCTCAGTTATACCACAATAAAAGCAATTTATTTTTGAAGAATGAGTAGTGTGGCCTTTAATACTTTGGATTGGTTTATGGGTCATTTTAGGTTTGACTGAGAATGACCAAAACCATGCCAATCACTTTAAGGTTTACCTGAATTTAGAGAATTTTCGAATTTTTTATTTCCTTGGGTAACCTTGTCTTGAGATTTCTTACGACTTCTCAAATCTGACGACAATTTCAGATTTTCATCTCCAAGACATTTTCCAACTTCCTTTAGCTTCGAGATATCATTCTCATGCATTTCTAATGTTCATTGAATCAACTTTTGAGATTCTCTCAATTTCATGATTTCATCATTTGCAACTTTTAAATTTGATGAGTGAATGTCTTTTTCGACATATTCATTATGAAGTTGGCTAGAGAGTTTGGCATTCTGAGTTTTCACCTTGTGAAGATCCTTCTGAAATTTTAAACTCTCTTAAGTACAATGCATTATAGGATTCTTGGAGGTCAACATCCTCTTTTTCACTTGAGAACATCAACAATAGAGGCAATGAAACAATTAAATTTTTTTACCTCTCTCTTGATCCTCCATTTGGTTATAAGAGTTGGAGCCTTCCATTGAACTATCCATAGATTTATGAATATTTTCAATAAAATCATCTTGGATAGAGGTCCAAACATCTTCATCATAGGATGCCAATATATATCTATTTTTCTTTTCAAATACACCAAGATAGAATAAACAAACAATAAAGATCTATGGATAATTTTTGGGCATCCATATTTGATGTTCTAACACAGGATCAACTCGGATGGTTAGATCCTTATGAAGAATACAAGGCTCTGATACCAATTGAAACTTCCCGAGTGCTAGAACACGATTGTCTCTAGAGGGGGATGAATAGGGCAATCCCATTTTTTGGTGGCCTTCACAAATTTCTTAATTAATTAAAATGATATGCAGCAGAATTAACAACTTAATCAAGAAGGTGTGTTGTGTGTTAACAAGAGTGCACATATAATAGAGCAAACACACAAGAAAGCCAAACACCCACAACACCCGATGTATAGTGGTTCGGAGTAAATCCATCCTACATCCACTGTTGGACTTACCCACCTTTGGGTTATTCCAAATACATTATGTGGGGAATTACGCCCTCATGAATAGAGTAGAAATTCCACCTACACAATTGAATGAGAATTTCACCCACTCGCCTAAGATTTTGAAAGGTTCGACCTACCGCGGTCTACTTCCTTATCCCTCTATTTCTTATAATGGTTCAAGCACCTTGCCTTAATCTACTGTACAATGATGATTTAGAAATTAAATCAAACATTGAGAAGCACTTGCCTTTTGTAAGCTCTCTTGATGTGGATGTTATGCTTCTTGAGGATCTCTTCCAACTTGATGTCCTTAACGACGAAGATGTGCCAATGTATGAGCAACCACAAGTTTGGGAAGAGGTTCTAGGATATAGATATGTCAATTGAGCCTAGATCTATTTTTCTCTCTCTCTCTTAATCTCAACCAAAGGTTTGATTGGATTCTCAAGTGATTCACTGATGTCAAGTGCATAGAGAGGTTGGGAGAGGTTGGGATCTCTGGGAATGCCTTAAGATTTTCCTATATGAGAGGTTCCAAGGTGTCCCGCCAATTTCTCTAAAATCCAGAGTTTAAATAGGCATCCAAACTTTATCCAACTCGGAGTCACCGATGGATTGGTACTTAAATTTGTGCCATTCTAATATGATCCTTAAATATTTATGCACTTCCAACGTATATAATACGGTCACTACCAATGGGTCATTGACCCCATTGTCGATGTGTCGACTCTGACGATCGTATCGTCCTGAGACTAACTCAATCATACAGAGTTTTTGATCCAGAAACCTGTCTGACCCTGATCGACATATCGATTCCACCGATGGATCGATCTTGTTACTCTCGATGGGCCTTCGAAATATAGAGTCTTCCCAACTAGAATTCTGTAAACCCAGGTCGACATGTCGTGCGCACCGATGGGTCTGTCCAGTACATATCAGTGGGTCGGTGTGCACGATACTATAGATGTGAGAGAAACCCAATATGACAGTGTCTTCCAACTAGAACCTTTTTCATTCCAGTTCATATACAGATTACCACGATGGGTCTGTCTTGTCTACACTGATAGGTCGACAGACTCGATGTGTCCACTGGCAGTAAATCAATTTTTTCATTTTGAGTTCTCTTGTTCTATTGGCTCTCAAAGGACCATTTAGACTTAGATTGGATTTACCAATATGATTCTTAAGTCTAGGCAAGGCCCACCTAAGGGTGTGGGTAGAACCTAAGGTCATCTATGACCAATATACCTATGAATTTCCATACACAAGGTGATGCTTGAATCATGCACTTGATCTTCCAATGCTTGCACTTCATTCAGTCTTCACACCACTTGAGTCTTGTATCATTGTCTTCAATCTTCCAAGGCAATGCTCTTAGACAACAAGGTGACTCGGCCAAACCGGGGCACTAACAGTCTTCATCTTTGAGATTCTCCCCCTGAAGTTATGCCGGCAAAAACAATTTCTCTTGCACAAAACAAGGCAAACTTGGTGGGATTTGAATCTCCCCCTCAAACGTTAGTACTACTCCCCCCTTTTTGTCAAAAATTTGACAAAGGAAAGTCCATGAAAACAGGCATAATAAAATGAATATGTAACCATGAAGTACAAAAACATAAAGGTAGAGCATAAGTGTTTAAGAAGACACACAAAACACGTTAATACAAGTGTGATCAAATTACAAAATATAGTAGTATAGCACACATGGTCTTCTAACACATCAAAAGGAGAGAGCTGCACATCAGCTACTCAAAATCGAACGAAGTTGGAGGAGGAGGAACCACATCATTGCACCGACACGAGGTAGAAACTGAAACATCTCGTTTAACCAACAAACGAGGCGCTACTGAAGTTAAAAGGATCTGACACGACATGAGACACACATTCATGGCTATTTTTTTTTATATACAATAATAAACATGGTTTCCCAAAATATATTCAAAGTGTGGAATAATTAATTCAAATAGCCATGAACTCCATCTCACATCAACTGTATCATTTAACAAGCATGGAATATCAAACCATCTCCAAAATAACTTAATTAACTCAAAGGAATTAAATGTCCAATCCACATCCCAAGATAAATATAGAATCTCAAAGACTAAGTCTATTACGAACTCAAAGTGACACTCCATGTGTCTCAATTAAACTTAAACCAATGAAACTCTATGAGTCTAATAAAATCAAATAACTAAGACTCCTCCGTCCTAGCGGCTCCAAGAATTATCCTAGTTCTGCGTCAAAGCATCACCTTGGCCTAATTATTTAGGAAAACCTGAAGTATAAAGGTGTGAGCTCCATGCCCAGTGAAAGATACTGTTGTGCAAATTTTAAATACTCGCAAGCGTATGAATCATTTTTATAGTATAGCATATGAGTGCGAGGTCGATCCCATAAGGAACATTCAAAATATATGAAAAAAAAAACAAATATATGTGATTGAGATTGCATAGTTCAAGAAAAGTAAATCCTGGAAATAATCTAAACATGAAAACCAAAATTCTAATCGTTAAAAACATATCATTAGCTTAGAAACTTTCTAAATTCCTAGAACCAATCTAATAATGGAATTATTATCTAAAATTAAAATTTAACCATTATGAAATTTTATCTGTCATGAAAACATCTCATCTAAAAATTATAAACAACCCCCTCTCAATTAAAAAGAACAAAATTAAGATTCGACAAAATAATTTTAACCTAGTTCCAAAGAATTTGAAAGAATTGAATAAATGAAATAAATACAAAATTAAAAATACATATGTACAATTGTTTTGACAGTAGAGACAAATATTCAATCTGGCATCATATCCCATATTTTATGAAAAATAAAAACAAACCCTAGACCATGTATTTTTTAATTAACAAAATTACATTCATAAATCTCATTTATAAAAATTCCCAATATGCGTAATATATTTTCCATTAGAGCAAGAATTTCAATTTAAGCCTTAGGCTTCGGCAGAATTTATGCTCTCCTCCCCGAAATCTAAAAATAAGCTACTCTTCGAAAAGACTCTTAGGTCTAAAAAGGTTAAGTTTCACCAATCCTAAACGGGGTTCTACTTTCCTTGAAACCTTTAAATAATTTTCAATATAAACTATATAAAAGGAATAGAAATAAACTCAACCAATCACAATGTAAATTGAAAATTGGAAACCAATGAAATCTAAAAAATATACTTTGAACTCTATTATTGATGGGAAAAGAATATAGAAATACAATAAAAGGAACCTTGAATTAACAATACAAGAATACAAAAGCTGAGAAATCAAAATTTCACCAACCTTAACCTTCGTAAAATTCCAATTCCAGCTTTGTCTTCTTGATACCTAATCCTCCTTATCTCAATTCACAAATCTAGCCTTTGCTCTGGTTAAATTTTATTGTGTCTCAAGACCAATATTTATAGTGTTAAAAAAAAAGACTGGATTAGGTAAGGCTTGGAAAGAATTTCTCCATAATCCTCTCTCCAAAATTTTCTCCAAAAGTCTCTCTCTTCTAAAATTCACGGTCTATTCCAAGCCAAGGGCGAATTTTACTGTTAAGACTCCATGATTTTAGGAATTTTGGATTACTTTTGGAAAGTAGTGTGCAAATCCCATTTTTATACCCATTAACCATCTTGAAGCTCAATTTTGACCTAGTAAACGTTTGAATCAAAAACATTTCATGAAATACAAAGTTTTAGCCCTTGAAGTCTTATGTCCAACGCAACAAGAATCAACACAATCGGACATTGGAGTGAAACGTTAAGGCCAAAATAATGAAGCTATGTTAAAATATTCCTTCTAAGATTTCTTTCAAAATTCTCTTTCTGGCCAATCCAAATCCCATTTTTTCTCTCTTTCTTGCTTCCACAATGCCTCACATGAATTTTAATGGGCCAACTTGAGCTGATGAGCTTGAATTATAGACTTGGGCTTCAATCTGAACTTTTGGTTTTGGCTCATAGACTTCAATTTCAAATTGGATCTTCATGCTAGATAAATGGGCCCATTTTCATAGTGTTGTGAATTTACGACATTTACAATACATCTCCCAAAATTAATTATCCTAATACAAACTCTCATTGCTGGATTTGATTTATGATAATTTTACAATAAATTCCAAAATGAGTGGTAAATTACACACGCTTTCCAAAAATAGTAATTCTAACCCACTATCTGTGCATTTCTTTCCAATTTTAGCTCAATTCCTTGTATTCTCTAAACTAATCTACAAAACTCAACAACAACATTAAACAAATCTAATATACAAAAATTAAAGGCTAACTAATCCAATAATCAAGGGTAAAGTAGTCATTTTTCAGTGCTCAATAGATACAAACGAGCGTGTAGTGTACAAACAAGAATTCCAAATATTCAAATAAAGAAATTGATAGGCCACATGCAATTATTTGTTAATGTAACGCCCCGCCCTCTTCGAGAATTTCAGAGTCTAATTTTTTTTTTTTTTTTAATAAACATCGGAAGAGAGCGGGCGGCGTCACGACGCGAGTTAAGTTCAGACTACCCAAGTCTGAACCTTAACTGGCCACCCATGTGTACATGGAATAGACCATGATAGTGAATCACACATGGAACTATCATCAACATGCGGAATAATCTAGATAATTGAGGAATAGAAAGACGAGATAGCAAGTAACAGTCTTAAATATTAAATAACATAGATCAACCATCCACATGTTATTATCCTAATCAAACCAGAGCAAATAACTAATTATTACATGTCCAACAATAGTATTCAAATGACAGTAATATAACATAATCCAAAATCCATCATTAAAGCACTTAGCTCAGCTCCCCTCCCGGTCAATGACCTTTCCTTTCCCCTTGCTTGTACCTGCAATCTCCTCTGACGATAGAATTAGGGCGTTAGATCAACGCGCCCAGTAGGTTCCCGAATCAGGGCTACCACATGTTAGCATATAAAACATGCATATACATATCGTAATACATGATCATCAAAATAGGTAAAAACAATGCTATGAAATATGCACATGCAATGAGCATCCCCCATCATGTACTTTCATAGCCATCACTTGACGTGCCTTGCACCGACAAGGTAAATTACAACACACCTTCATCTCTTCTATAAGCGATGTACATGTAATGAGCAACCCCCATCATGTACCATCGTAGCCATCACTTGACGTGCCTTGCACCGACAAGGTAAATTACAACAACATTCATCTCTTCTATACAATATGTACATGCAATGGGCAACCCCCATTATGTACAATTGTAGCCATCACTGTAGAACTTCATTCATTATCCCATGACTATGCATGAGATGCCAATGCCTGTATGTCATTTGTTAATGCATAATATATCATTTGAAACACATATATTAAAATAAGAGTATCATAAGAAAAACTGGGTAAAACCGTGGTTACAAGTAGGTAGGAAACCTACTGAAGAATCACTTCAGCGTTCGTTCTTTCTTAGGCTTTAACCGGTCACGACTCGTTCGTCGTTCAACTTTCGGTACCTTATTATGCAACAATAAGTAAATCATAATCTTATTTACATGTCCATTCACATATGAGACCTAAAACATCTTATAAGTACTTTTGATCAATCTCTTCATTTGGCTTGTATTCACAGATTTGCCATTGCCACCAATACCTTGATTAAATTCTACAACCTTAACCGTAACCTTAACATGGTTCAGTCATGTTTTGGACGGCCAAAACAGCAAACATGATTCCATTTTTAATCACACATACATCCATAAAATGGCCCATGAAAACAGTCCATGGGGTTCGGCCATACTCATGGCCAAACCCTTATGGTTCTTTGCTCAATGATGTCCTTTGTTTAAATATTAATTGGCTCTACCCCTTAGCCATATTAAGCCCATGATTTAGCCATCCCATGGCCAACCCAAAATCAGTAACCTTATTACACAAAGACCTCCCAAAAACAGTCCACAAAGGTCTATGGTTTCCATGTTTTCCAACATGAAAACCAACCCTCTTTTACATGGGGTTCGGCCCTCCATGTTGGCCGAACCCAATGGTCATTCTTACTCTATTTAAACCTCCAATAATCATGTATAAACAGTATATTAATATCAGGTTTTAACTCTCAAAGAAACCATCCAAAACAGTCCATAAAAAGTCTATGGTTTACATGTTTTTCCAACGTTAAACCAACATTCTTTTACATGGGGTTCGGCCCTCCATGGTGGCCGAACCCAATGGCTATGTTTACTGTTTTTAAACCTCAGATAAACATGTATAAACAGTATATTAACATCAGGTTTTATCTTTAAAGAAAGCATCCAAAAACCAACATCATATCATGGGATTCGGCCATCCAAGATGGCCAATCCCCATGGTCCATCTTTTTCTAATTTTAACCCACTGAATTAGACCACCTAACTTCAGCCTTTTCTGATATCCAAATCCATGTTTTAACCCTTTTTAAAACATGTATTTTAAACCTAATAAAGCATGTAAAACAGTCCAACCTTGCATGGTTTTAAATTTCAAAAACCAAAACCATTAGCCAACTTTTTCCATGGGGTTCGGCCACCCAAAGTGGCCGAACCCAATGGTCCACTTCCACTCCTCTTTGACACTATCTTCCATGGTTTAGACCCATGTCAAATTTCAGTCCCTATGTCATTCAGATCCATGGTTTTTAACCATTCTAAAACATTTATTTAAATCTTAATTCAAAACCCAAAACAGTCCACAAAATCCATGGTTTTCATGTTTCAAAACATGAAACCAAGCCATCTCTTTACATGGGGTTCGGCCCTTCATGGTGGCCGAACCCAATGGTTATTTTTACCATTTTAAATCCTCCACTAATCAAGGTTAAAACCTTGGTGTATTCGGCCATAACCATGGCCAATACACACCCCATTTGCTCCATGTTATTATACCAAAATAACAAATAAATACTTACCAAACTTCCAATCTTTCTCTTTGCCTTTGGTCCTTGGTTTCTCCCTTTTATTTCTTCCTTTCTTTTGCTGTTTTGTGCTTGATCTACTGGTGCAAACACCTCTGCTATTCCAGCTAGGAAAAACGAATTTGAGAGAGGGAGAGAGAGAGATGGAAATTCTTGGATTTCCAATGTGAAAAATGGCCAACCTTGTGTGCTTATTGTTTTTGTAGTTCAGCCCCCAAAACTCCTCCACTCCCTCATAACTTCTTGCAAACCAATGGGTATTGGGTACCATCCAAGGCACCCCTTGGCAGCTACCTATGCAGCCTTTCAAATCCCCAAGCATCTCATCACAATCCCATGTATTCCCATTTAATACATCATGGAAATCACCCAAACAAGTCCCCAACGTGTGGGACTTGTTTGGGTGGTTAAAGCTGGGCCAACCTCTTCAAATTCCCATTAGACTCAATGATTTACAGTCCCTTGAATTTCCATTTTGACTCACCCAACTCAAGGTATTTTTATTCCAACCCAACTCATCACATTTAATGCATTTCATTTAATGCACATGAGTTAACTCACCTTTTGATTTAATTCCAACTCACCTCAGTCCCACTCAACTGATTTGACTCGTGTTTGAGCTCCCTTGAGGGTTCACACGGTCAACAATAGTCAACTCGACCCGTTGGGTCCACTTTTAGCTCCTTGACCCGTTTTGACAACATGACCCATTTATGGTATTTTGGTCATTTCTAATTGGTTTTTACATATGGATCAAGCCTACCCATTTTTCCTCCACTTGATTTCCAATCAAATAGGCTTAACTCCATTTAATTTAAAATCACAAAACGGTCAAATAACCCAGCAAGACCCGATGGGCCCCATTTGGGCCCTTTGACCCATTTAGCCATTTTTGACCCAAATGATGAAAATTACCCAACCAATCAAACTTAACATTCATAATGTGCTCATATGATTTTATTTTGAGCAATGGGCCCCACTATTTCCTTACTTAACATCACAAAATAATTAATTTAACAACTCAGGGGCATTTTGGTAATTTTCCACTTCATTGAGAAATTGGGGTGTTACAGTTAAAATAATGCAAAAATGCAAATGCCAATGGTGATGCATGAATTCTCAAAACCCATGCACCCAACCAAGTTACCGAACAGCATGTGCACATAATGGTCCGTAGACCTAGCTCGTCAGCCACAAGCTAAGCTGCCTGCTACAGCATACCACCCAAATATCGGAATGTCAAATGACATGACTACCTCTCAATCACTAGCATAGGCATGACCTGTAGCGCAACCCGCACCGGCCAACAACTTAAGTTGATGGTCGTAGAGGTACCTGAAAGTTTCCGGTGTGATAGAACACGATTGCTCCTAGAGGGGGGTGAATAGGATCATCCCAATTTTTATGGGCTTAACAAATTTCTTGATTAATTAAAATATAAACAGAGGAATTTAAAGATTAATCAAGTGTATGATTTAAGAGTACACAAATAATAGAGTAATCACACAAGAAAAGATCCAAACACCTGATGTACAGTGGTTCGGAGTAAATCCCTCCTACATCCACTGTTGGACTCACCCAACCTTGGGTTATGCCAAATACACTATGTGGGGAATTACGCTCTCATGAATAGAGTAGGAGTTCCACCTATACAATTGAATGAGAATTTCACCCACTCGCCTAAGATTTTGAAAGATTCGACCAACCCCGGTTTACTTCATTATCCCTCTATTTTTTATAGTGGTTCAAGCACCTTGCTTTAATCCACTGCACAAGATGATTTGAAATTAAATCAAACACTTAGAAGCACTTGCCTTTTGAAAGCTCTCTTGAAGTAGATGTTGTGCTTCTTGAAGATCTCTTCCAACTTGACGTCCTTGATGACGAAGATGTGCCAATGTATGAGCAACCACAAGTTTGGGAAGAGGTTTTAGGATTTTAGATTTGCCAATGTAATCCTAGACTAGTTCTCTCTCTCTCTCTTTGTATCTCAGCCAAAAGATTGGATCTTTGAAATGATTTACCAATGTGGGTTATTAGAGAGAGGCTGGGAGAGGCTGGGATCTTTGGGAATGCCTTTAAGATTTTCCTATGTGAAGGCTTTAAGATGTCCAACAAATTTCTCCAAAATCCGGAGTTTAAATAGGCATCCAGAATTTTCCCGAACTGACATGGCGATGACTCGTGGCACCACGATGGGTCGTGATTTAAAAATGTGTTGTTGCAATGTGACCGTTAGCATTTAATGCAGTCCCAACTGAAAAAAAACGATCACGGACGATGGATCATGAAAACTAGTGTCGCTGGGTCGCCACTTGACGATAGGATCATCCTGGGGCCAGCTGAGTTTGACAATATTTGTTCAAACTAGAACATTAAAAATCTCAGCCGATAGTCGTGAACTTGATGGGTCAGTCCTTTTCCATACGATGGGTTGTGCCCACGATAGTATCGCCTTGTCAACAGACCAGTTTGACAGTGTCTTTCCAACCAAAACCTTTATCATTCCAGATGATGGATCATTAAACCACGAAGGATCGTCCCCATCCTTGGCGATAGATTGCCTGAGACGATGTGTCGTCCTCACAGTTTATCAGTTTTCCATGTTTAAGTCCATCTGGTTTTGTTCGTTGTCAATGGTCCACTAGACTTAATTTAGATTTACCATTTTGTTCTTTAAGTCTAGTCCAGGTCTTCCTAGGTGTGTTGAGTCCACTCTAGAGTCATCTATGGCCAATTTACCTTTGTGTGATTGTCATACACTTGGTGATCCTTTAAACTTGCACTTGAACTTCCAATTCTTTGCTCTTGATTCAATCTTCACCACACTTGAGTATTGATTCATTGCTTCATTCTTCTAAGGCAATGCTTCTCTTGAGACACGGAATTGAAAAATAGGTGACTCAGCAAGCCGGGGCACTAACAATACCCCCTCTGGTCATCAACTTATCTATGGACAGACCAAACCGGTTACGACATCAGTCGATGGTCAACGAGGCAATTGCCCTGGTCATCGACCTAGTCCAAGGATGAGGCCATAATTGGCCGTCTCAGACCCAAAGGCCAACCAAAAGAGCTATAAAAGCCCAAACTCTCCAACACCCACCCAATTGTGGATGCTCATACATGAATGCACTGCAAATAATATCCATGCATGTATGTCATGTCCAAAATAAATTATGGAGATCTAAAACATATTAACATATGCCATAATGAACCAGCATCTTAATAATTTTGCAATTCTAAATTAAAATTCTAGGCACATAATATTCCATATAAGAATGTGCAATAATCAAGGTTCATCAAAAATGGCACCACAAGATCCAATCATAATCACCAAAATTCCCAATCATGACATAGAACAAATTCAAAATCCAATTTGAATACATAGTATGGGTTTTTCAACAAGGTAAAGGCTTAATCACAGTCCAGGCTGACTGAGTCACTCACTGGTTTAAAATATTTAACCAAGTAACCCCCTCTACATTCTGTGAGAAGCACATGACTCACCCGTTTAAAATTAAATTCCCAGTCCCTTTAATTAAACCCATTCAATGGATTCAAAGGCACCAACATCTTTATTGGAATGCAAATAAAATAAATACATGTAAGAGTTTGTTTCCCTCACCTCGATACAAGAGTTTAATGAATGGAAGATATGGGAATTAAGAGGGGTCGGCCAAGTTTATTTCTCACAAGCAAAATTCGATCAAGAAGAGAGAGTTTTGGGTTGGTTTCCAACTTGATTTCCTAGTTATACTAGGATTTCTGAAGTAAGTCTCAAGGTAAACCCACCTACACTATGTGCTTAAACACAAGGGACCCCACGATTTGTTGATTTCTATCTAAAATCTCTACTAATCCTAGGAACAAGAATCGTTTAGAGGTAGGGAATTTAGGATATTTATTGAAACTTTTAATTTTGGGAATTTTAATAAAATTTCTAATTTTATAACTAAATTTTTCTTAATTTAGAATTTTCGACTTTGCACTCTAAAAACTTGGGTTATTTTTATTTTATGAAGCTCTCTTAAATCACACAAGAATCGTGTGCGACCATGGCCCACCAAAACTCCAAATTCCCAAAATTTATTACGTTTCACAACTTGTAAAATTTTTATTTCCAATCAAAAATTATATTTACTGAAAATAAATTCCCAATCAATCTTTTCGAAAATAAAATAATTTGGGTTCCACAAATACTAATTTTTAGGAAGTTTCCAAAATGGAATCCAAAATTAAAAATTTGAATAATTATATTCATATAAAACTTCTTAACAATTGAGGACCCTGATATCACACCAATTTTAAAATTTTCTAAATTTGAAAGCTTTCCAAAAATAGACACCTACTATTTTTTTGAGTCTCGCATCACAAGTTTATTTTTAAATCAAATATTAAATTTTTAGACAATTTCAAACAAATAAACAGGCAACATAGACAACCGCCGATAAAAATCTACCAAAAAACTCTAATCCGGTCAAAACCTTCTAATTTGGATAGGGTCGCTACAACCTATCCCCCTTAAAGAAATTTGCCCCAAAATTTTAAGTAAGGTACGAAGACTCATTGGTCCTTCCAAATCCAAGTCTAACTTACCAATAAGTATAGGTGATGTAAAAGTATAAGATGCTCAAAATCAAACCATATTTCAATCGAAGTATCAAAATTAAAGACATACCTTACATAACGGCCGGCTTTATTGTATCACCCTCAAAGGAAAAAACTCGACTCTGGGTATTCTGATTTGGACGAACACGCCCTGAGCACGATTGTTCTTCTGAGGAGTTCCAGCGTTCTGTCCTTTTCAATCTGAGCCAGGCCTGTAATCGGACCTTGATCCGGCCCGGCCCGGCCCGATGGCTAATCGGACTGTCCGCGGCCCGGCCCGAAAATACAGGGTCAGTTTAGTCTTGAGTCCGGCCCGGCCCGATCTGGCTTTCGGACAGTCCGCGGCCCGGTAAAGGCCCATTTATCTGTTTGGTCTATCATATGGCCTTAATGCTACTTGAGTGCTAACAAAGCCAAAATTAAAACTTTTTAACTTTAATTTTAGGCTACTAAGCCCGATAAATCAGATTTTATTCTAAGTCTAATTAGAGTTTGAAAATTTAAAATTAAAATTTCATTTAAAATTAATTAAGATATACAACAATCCATTAAACTTGAAATCCTATGGGTGTCCCGTGACCCTTACTTACAAGCCAAATTCTATGTGACCCTCGATCTCAAACTCTACTTTGGGGAGATATTCAATAGTACCCAGTGCAGTCATTTCAAATTACAAAACTGTAATGCTTTACATAGCCTTTTGAAAAGAATGGATTTACATATACAAGGAAAAGAAGAAAAGGCAGTAGATGGTTGAAATGATCAACGAAGGCTGTCTTGAGCAACTGCTTGGCATAATTCTTCTTCATAGAAAAGAACTCTGTTAGATCCTCCTACTGCCTTGCAAGGAGCCCTTGGCAAGCCCCATGCCATAATACACACTTGAAGGGAAAGCATTCTTGAAAAAGAACAGCAACAACTTGTCGCATCTCTCTCTCCCCATACAAAAAAAGAAAAGTCAGAATTTAATCCAACCAAGAGCTTAAAAATTCCAAAGACCCAACCCAACTAAAAATTCAATTAAATAATTAGCCCAAGAAGATACCTTTTCAAGCAAAAGACTTTTTCAACCAATCCATCCAAGAGGATCCATGTCAAAATCCTGCATCCCATAAAATAAGCAAATAATCATGTTAGGGAGGGGTTCAAACATTGGATAATCATTGTTAATATAATAATCGACGTCCTTTTCCTATCTTTTTGGGATCTAGAAGAGTTAGATGTTGCATCTATCTCATTCTCCGCAATAAAATCATTCCTCTCATTAGGATTAGACATTGTACTGCAGAAAAGTATAATAAATTTCATTTATGTTAAGTTCTAATCATATTTAAGAATACATTTAACCCAATCATATTTAAGAATACATTTAACCCAATCAAAACATGATGTTCCATAACAAGGCTATTTCTAAGGAAGATATTTTGAATATCTATAAAGCAACTCAAGTTTATCTATGCTTGATAATGGTTTCCAAAAGATGATAATCAAGGCGGTCACACTTGCAGAACAAACAAGTGGAAGCAATGTGGTGATGTATCAATAACTTGGGCCAGATTGTGATGTGCTACATTGTACAAATTCTTCTTGGGTTATTCTAAATATGTAAAGCTTGGATAGAACCCATGGCCACACGGTTGGTGCATCCAGCCCTTTCCAAGTGTGTCTAATTGAGCTACAAAACAAGGACCTATGTCTCTCTTTGCTTCCATTTTTCATGCCACAAAGCTTTCCTGAATGTCTAGTGTAGAGTTTCTTGAGAATGTTTAAACTCAACCCATAAAAATTTCTGGGCCCTGCATGTATACCAATGATGAATGGATTTGTGATCCACCCATTCCGGTATGATTATCAACCATTGTAGTTGATAGTCAAAATCATTTCTCCCATCTAACTAGAGTGGCACTTAAGCATGTGGTAAATTATTTGTCAAGTGTTGATTGCTGTTTTACCCACAATTTTGAATATTCAACCTTTTTAGTTACAATAATAAGATGTTACTTGTATAATCAATGTTTATACCCTAAATAAAGAAGTTTTTGAGAAATTATGACAGCACTTGATTTATTCTGTTGTAGTATTGCTTAGGTCAAGGCTTATCTCATTGCAAGTTTAGGTAAGCTGAGGTCTATCTTATTCAAATTAAGATATTAAGTCAACGAAGAGGCTCCTTTTGTAAGAAATTCTCTATGAAAAATGCTAGATTTCCCAAAAATGACATAGTGATCAAGCCCTTCAGGTGTCTCTAGTCTGTTAGTTCATGTTTGTGCATTCATCATCTTGGAGCAGGGATAAATCCATTCTTTTTTATGTTCTTTTTCTCTTTATTATTTATGTTTTTTGGCATTTATTGTCTAACTATGTTTTGGAAAAATAGAGATATTTCTTTATGAAAACTCTGTTTCTGAATAAAAATTGCTCTTATCCAATAACTGAAAGAAATCCCTGTCATTGTACCATATATACACTCTGGATACTTCTCAGTTCTGTTTAGCTTCATTCACAGTTCTATTTTTTATTTTTTCAGGTTTCAGAATTCAATGTCTTCTGTTTAGATCTCAAATCCCACTAATGCAAACTAGCCCCGCATACTATCAGAGAATCCATCTTAAATGACTAATATGTTAGGTGGAGTGATTGAAGTCTTTTATAAATCTAAAGATCTCCCTCTATACTTTCAATGTGGGATTCCTTCACAACTAGCCCCAACAATTTTGAAGACTCTAAACTCTGGGTCGAAGTACTATTGAAGTTTAAAATCTGTAGCTTTGATTACTTATTGGTTGAAGGTGCCATGATTATGGTTTACAAATGAGGGTTATGGTCTTCGAATCTTGTGAAATTTCTACTTTAGATTTTCCATTTCACCAAATATGAAAATCTCTGGTGGAATTGTGAAATGGCATAAAATTTCAATTCCACTCAAGAATTTCAGCCCACCAAGTGGACTAGTAGATGAGAATGGAAGTGAATGCAAACCAAATGGAGAGAACAGAGGTCACCGATTTCCTGCTACAAAGTACTGCCTTCCAAATTCTGGAAGTGTTTGGTCTCAAAAAATAGCAGAAATAATGCAGATGCTGTTGACAATATGATAGACCAACTTTTTTACCAGCAGAATGATGGAACCCATTTTTCTCAATTTGAGAAAGCAAGATACATTACTGATTTGTGCATTGTTTGCTCAAACCAGTTAAAAAGAATATATGGTAAGTGGGTGTAGCCCAAAAAATAATGCCCTCAAATCAATTGGAAAATTTCTAGCAAGCACCATTCTACAAAGTAAAGCACTAAAAAATGCCCGTAGATGAGCATCACCAAGCAAATCTCACTAAAGTACTGCTTCAGAATCAAACCATTACTTACATGAAGGGAAAACAAAGCAACAAATTAGGAAACCTGCCTGTCTAATGATAACAAAAACTGTTCCAATAATAAAAAGAGGGGTATGCATAGAATGAAAATAAATAAAATTAAAAATAGAAAATGATATTCTCTAAATAGAAAATACTCGTCGTCTCTCTCTTCTCAATCCGTCTTTCCCTCTTTCTCTCTCACCCATGAAATTAAAAAGAGAAAAAAAAAATTACCTGTGACGGATGCGTAGGGCGGCGACAAGGAGCGACCCAAGCGGCAGCAAAGGGGCCAAGGGCAACGGCGTTGGCCGCTGCAAATCCGAACAGAGAAGAGGGCTGAGGGAGAGGATTGAGAGAACTGAGAGAGAAGGGAAGAGATTGAGTGAGAAAGAGAGTGAAATCCTAGCAGAGCGACGGCGAGAGAAGGGAAGAGAGGGAGAAAGCAATCGAGAACGACGGCGAGGGAAAGCGATCGAGAACCCAAGCGGCAGTGAAGGGGCGAAGGGCGAAGGGCGACGGCGAGAGATGGAGAGAGTGACAAGGGCGAAGTGTATCTTTCGAAGCGTGAAGGAGACGGAAGAAAAAAGGGTTAGGTTTTATTTACGGTAGCTTTCGATTTCGAAACTTAACCGGACTGTCCGACGGGCTCGCGGACCGTCCGCGGCCCTTCCAAAAATAAACGGACTATCCGAGTCCGAGTCCATGACCTTAGGATCCTGCCTGTATGTTTATTTCTCGGGCCGGGCCGGACAGTCTGCGGGCCGGATCCAGGTCCGTTTACACCCTTAATCTGAACAGTCCCAGGAAATATGTCCAACCTTCCCACAAATATAGCACTCGGGCCCTTGAGTAGTACACTGGTTTTCATAGTGACCCCACTTCTTACACTTATGGCACTTAGACTTGGCTCAGATTAGGACCACTAGCTTTCCCAGAAGAATAATAAATCTTCCTTGAAACAATTCAATCTGTTTTTCTTTTCTTATTCTGTCCCTGGAAAGAATTATGCTTCCCAGGTTCTCGCTTATTGTCCCCATACATTCTAGCCGTTGTATCCTCGGTCAACTTGGCCCTTTGCCCTACCTCATCAAAAGTGGAGTCTCATCGGAATCACTGTTTACTGAATGACCTTATTCAAACCCTATTCGAAATTTCTCTCTTTCAGCACTTCGTTCTTAATCAATTCAGGACAGAATCTAGTCAGTCCAACAAACTTAACTTCATATTCGGTCACTAAATCACTTCTCTGCCTAAGATTCAGAAACTCGACCATTTTTGCTTCTTTGTCTACCTGAGGAAAGTACTTCTCCAACAGCTCTTCGGTGAAGGTCTTCCAAGTCACAATCTCAGCCTCTTGTCTAGCCTATGTCAAACTCATCCCACCACTGTCATGTTTCCTCAACCAGTTGGTAACCTTCCAAATTTACCTTGGTCTTATTGTCAGTGATGGCTAAAGCTTTGAATATCTTCTCAATTCTACGTATCCTGTCCTGAACCACTCTAGGGTTTGGGTCACTTTTGAATTATGGGGGTGATTGCCTCTGAAACTCCCTGAGTGTTGTCAACTCCTTGGTGTCTCCAACAGCGTTGGAAGACGAAGCACCATGGCGGTCTCTGACCTCCCCTCCAGAGATAACTCTCATGGCCTCGCGAATCACTTGATATACTTCCCTAGTCGCAGGGTTGATTGGATAGGGAGGTTGCTGTGGAGGTTGCACTAGAGGTTGCACTGGAGGTGGAGGGAGATTGACTTGTTCTCCTGAATCAGTGCTCTCAGCAAGTCCTTCCCTAAATTGCTGAACAACCTCACGATGCTCCACAACAGAAGTAGTTATCCCCTTGCCTCTAAGATTGCCTCTTCCTGCTATATCTGAGAGAACTAGATTCCATCAGTCTTACAAATATGCAAGAATTCACTTAGCAATCACTAAAGGCTAACTAAGCTACACTGCCAACACAAAAATTAACCTTCCACTCTAAGAAGAATTTTTATCCTACTCAGCCTAAGGGGAAAACTAAGATTCAACTTCTAACCTTGGCCCTACTCACAACCGTAGAGTTGAACCTAAGCTCTGATTCCATACTGTAACACTCCGCCCATTTAACCAACAAACGAGGCGTTGTTTAAGTTAAACTGATCCGACCTGACATGAGACACACATACATCGCTAAAAAATTTATATATACAATAATAAGCATGATTTCCCAAAAATATTCAGAGTGCGGAATAGTTAATTCAAATAGCCATGAACTCCATCTCACATCAACTGTATCATTTAACAAGCATGGAATATCAAACATCTCCAAAATAACTGAATTAACTTAAAGGAATTAAATGTCTAATCTCACATCCCAAGATAAATATAGAATCTCAAAGACTAAGTCTATTACAAACTCAAAGTGACAATCCATGTCTTTCAATTAAACTTAAACCAATAAAAGTCTATAAGTCTAATAAATCAAATAACCAAGACTCCTCCGTCCTAGTGGCTCCAAGAATTATCCTAATTATGCGTCGAAGCTTCACCTTGGCCTAATTTTTTTGGAAAGCCTGAAATGTAAGGGGTGTGAGATTCATGCCCTTTCAAAGATACAAATAAGGATGTAGTGTACCAACAAGAATTCCAAATATTCAAATAAAGAAATCAATAGACCACATGCAATTATTTGTTAAAATATTGCAAAAATGCAAATGCCAATGGTGAAACATGAATATCCAAAAGCCATGCACACAACCAAATCACCAAAGACCATGTGCATATAATGGTCCGCAGACCTGGCTCGTTAGCCACAAGCTATGTTGCCCGCTACAGTGTACCACCTAAATATCGGCTTGTCAAACGACATGACTACCTCTCAGTCACCAACATAGGCATGACCTGTAGCGTAACCCTCATCGGCCGACAACTTAAGTTGATGGTCCCCCTCTAGTTATCAACTTATCCAAGAACAGACCAAACAATTACGTCATCAATCGATGGTCATCGAGGCAATTCCCCTGGTCATCAACCTAGTCCAAGGATGCGACCATAATTGCCCGTCTCAGACTCGAAGGCCAACCAAAAGAGTTATAAAAGCCCAAAATCCCCAACACCCACCCAATTGTGGATGTTCATGCATGAATGCATCGCAAATAATATCCATGCATGTATACCATGTCCAAAATAAACTATAGAGATCTAAAACATATTAACATATGCCATATGAACCAGCATCTGAATAATTTTGCAATTCTCAATTAAAGTTCTAGGTACATAATATTCCATATAATAATGCATAATAATCAAGGTTCATCAAATATGGCACCACAAGATCCAATCATAATCACCAAAATTCCCAATCATAACATAGAACAAATTCGAAATCACAATTCAAATACATATTATGGGTTTTTCAACAAGGTAAACAGGCTTATTCACAGTCCGAGCTGACTGAGTTACTCACTGGTTTAAAATATTTAACCATTTAACCCCCTATACATTCTGTGAGAAGCACAAGACTCACCCCTTTAAAATTAAATTCCAAGTCCCTTTAATTAAACACATCAATGCATACAAAGGCACCAACATATTTATTGGAATCCAAATAAAATAAATACAGGTAAGAGTTTGTTTCCCTCGCCTCAATACGCAAGATCATCCAAAATCCAAAAGCCAAACCTTAAGTTGATTGCCCGAATCCCAATTCTCTAAAATTTGGGTTTAGGGTTTGATTTAATTAAATTAAGCTCAATTTAATCTATTGATATATAATTAATCATTAATTAAATCACTAGGGTTCTGGAGATAGGACTCTCTATGGGCTCAAATTTAGGAACAAATTTGGCACTGATCGATCTCTAATGACTGAATTAAAAATCATACACCGAGAAACTACAAAACTGTCCAGAAATCACAAATCTGCAACTGCGTCCACTAGCAGTCTGAATTCAGTCCATCAAATCAATGAAATTAGCTCTAATATTTTTAATGGAACTATATCTCCTCATTTTGATTAATTTGGACATAAATTTTGCAGCATTTTGATACATGGAGATAAAGTTATGATTTATTGAACAAACAACAACAAAACTTGTAACGCCCCGCCCTTTTTCACTCGTTTCTTCCTATAAATCAGAGTCTATTTTTTTTTATATAACAAAGTAGAGTGATAGAGAGCGGAACGTCACGATGCGAGCTAAGTCCGAACTTCCAAAGTCCGACCCTTAACTGGCCAACCCTATGTGTGCATGGACTAAGTCCACGAAAATAGTTCACACATAACAATATCAACATGCGGAATAAAAATCATAACCTGCAGAATTATAATCATATCATGCGGAATCATAATAGAACCAAGTTCTATTCCATTCAGATAACAAAGTACGTCAAGTCTTTATTCATAATTAATTATCCAATAAAACATCCAACCATAGCAAATTCATCTAAGTTATTACATCCGAATTCTAGATACTCAAAATACAAGCCCATGAGTGTAACGCCCCGCCCTTTCCGTAATAAATAAAGAGTCTATTTTTCTTTTTAAAATACACCGGACAAAGGCGGAGAGACGTCACGACGCGAGTTAAGTCCGGACTCCCAAAGTCCGACCCTTAACTGGCCACCCATGTGTGCATGGTATAACCCATGATAACAAATCACACATGGAACTAAACAATGACTTGCGGAATAAACTAGATTAACTGTGGAAATAGATTGATTAGATAGCAAGAACCAGTCTCAAGTAATAATTAACATAAAACAACCATCTAATGTTAATAACCTAATCAAACCATAGCAATGTATCAACTTATTACATATCCACAAAATATAACTCAAACGACAGTAATAAAGAAGTCCTGAACAACAATCAAGCGCTTAGGCTTGGCTCCCCTCCCGGTCATCGACCTTCTCTTTCCATTTCCTTGTTCCTGCATTATCCTCTAAGGATAGATTAGGGCGTTAGATCAACGCGCCCAGTAGGTTCCCGATCAGGGCTACCACATGGTTAGCTTATAAATCATGCATATATCAAATATCTGTTTATCAAAAACATATAAGAAAACATGCTATGATTGTATGCAAATGTAATGAGCCCCACCCCATCACACGTACATATAGCCATCACTTGACTTGTCTCATATCAACATATTAGTCCTTCTGGCGGGACTCTCATCGCTTAAGGAGACCAATGTGACTCTTATCATCATGTTACTCCCTCTAGCGGGATCCTCATCTCCTAAGGAGGACGGTAACTCATATCATCATAATACCCCTCCTGGCGGGACCCTCATCGCCTAAGGAGGTCTCACAATTGCATCACAGCACATCAAGGAAGTGCAACTCCGGGTTCCACAATCATCATCCCATGTCCATGCATGAGATGCCAATGCATTGTATGTCATTTGTAAATACATAACTCATCATTTAAAACCACATTTGAAACATAACTCAAATACAACATATCTCATAAAACATAATAAAACCAAATCATAATTGTGGTTACAAGTAGGTAGGAAACCTACTGAAGATTCACTTCAGTGTTCGATCTTTCTTAATCGTCACCGTTCACGACTCGTACGCCGTATACGCAAGTCTAGATACCCTATTTACATAGCAGCAAATCAAACATTCATCATGTAATTCCAACTTGGTCAAAGTCCCAAAAATGCACTATGTGGAGTTCGGCCATACCCATAGCCGAACCTCACCTATTTATCCCTTGGTCTCTCATTCGTTTAATCCCTATTAAGCATCAAATTCTAATAAAATACCTTGGTAGGGTTCGGCCATATAGCATGGCCGAACCATACCCCTTGGTTTTGGGTCCATACAACCATACTTATGATCATTCCACCTATAATTACCATTATGCCATTGAGACCAACCTTTTCCTTAAACATCCTTGACTATGACCAAACCACCTTGGTGGGGTTCGGCCATACTCATGGCCGAGCCTCACATTTTTATTGATTCTTTAAATCATTCTTTCCCATATTTTAATCACAAAATTGGCTACACAATAAGGCCACCAAAGACCTTTAGTGGGGTTCTCTTGATTTAATTCTATAATCAACTATCCCTGATTTAAATTAATAACTTAACCACAATATTATCAGGGTTTAGCCATACATTGGCCGACCAAAATACTAATATGTAACTTCATTTAAATCTCATAGAAACCCCATAATTTACATGGTTTCTAACTCTCCAAAGCCATACTATTCATCAAATTCTTTCATCGGGTTTGACCCTCCAAGGTGGCCGAACCCTATGTCCATGACTTGATCCTCATAAACATATATTATGTTTCAATAATCATGTAATAAACAGTATAATACTACCGAGTTTTACCATTTAAAAATCATCCAATAACCAACCCAATTTCATGGGGTTCGGTCATGCTCATTGGCCGAACTCTATGACCTTTGGTTTTGAACCTCTTAATCATTCATCTAGGTCTAAATAAAACTTCCATATCCATGTTTTAACCTTTTTAAACATGCATTTTAAATCTAATAAAAGCATCTAAAAACAGTCCCACACTTGCATGGTTTTAAATTCCAAAAACCATCCAAATCAACCAATTATTTCCATGGGGTTCGGCCCACCAAGGTGGCCAAACCCAATGATCCCTTTTACAATTTTAAAACCTCCATTACTCAAGGTTTAGACCTTGATGCATTCGGCCATACCCATGGCCCAATACATGCTCCATTTGTTCCATGTTATTAAACCAAAATAACACATAAACACTTACCAAACTTCCTTTGCCTTTGCTCCTTGCCTTCTCCCCTCTTGTTTCCTTCTTTCTTCCTTAATCCTTTGCTGGTTTATGTTTGATCAATTGGTGCAAACACCTCTGCTGGTTCAGCCAAGAAAACGAGTTTGGAGAGAGGGAGAGAGAGATGGGGATTCTTTGAATTTTCAATATGAAAATCGGCCAACAATGGTGGTCTTTCCCTTTTGTACTTCAGCCCCAACTTCCATTCATTTCCCTCATTAAACCTTGGCAAAAACGATGGGATATTGGGTTCCATCCAAGACACCCCTTCATTCCAAACGTTGCACACCCTTTCATTCTTAACACATGCATCTCATGAGATTGAGATGATGCCGCCCAACCTTGGTGTCCCTTGGCTTTGCCAAGGCACCCTTTCACTCTCAACGGCTAGGATTGGTTTGATTAAGAGTTGTGTGAGATTTGAACTCCTTTCCACTTCCTCTTGACTCACTTGACTCATGATCTTTTTTATTCCAACTCAACTCATCCAACTCAACACATTTAATGCACCATATTTGAGTCAACTCTTTTCTTAATTCAAACTCACTCCAAATCAGTCCAACTCAAGCTGAACTAACTCATACTTGAGTTCAATTGAGGGCCCACATGGTCATCCGTGGTCAACTTAGTCAACCCGACCCATTGGGTCCCCAATCAGCCCCTTGACCCGTTTTGACAACATGACCCATTAATGGGCTGATTTTGCCACTTTTAAATGGTTTTCACTTATGCATCAAGCCTACCCATTTTTGTTCCACTTGATTTCCAATCAATTCAGATTGACCACATTTAATTTGAGCTTACAGAATGGTCAAATCATCCATTATGACCCATTGGGTCTCAATTAAGCCCTTTGACCCATTTAGCCATTTTCGACCCAATTGATGTACATTACCCATCCAATCAAATTTGACATTTATAAATAATGTGCTCATATGATCTTAATTTGAGCAATGGGCCCCACCATTTCCTTATTTAACATCACAAAACAATTTATTTAACAAACCAGGGGCATTTTCATAATTATCCACTTCATTGAGAAATTGGGGTGTTACAATGAGTATCTTAAACAAAATATAAATTAAAAGCATCCAATCTCCTATGCTTGGCCCGTTTTGCGTTCATCGTTCTCCTTGTTTCCTGTATCATCCACTAGGGTAGAAGTAGGACGTTACTACAATGCGCCCAGTAAGTATTCCAATTAGGGTTAACACATGGGTTAGTACCAAAAATCTAGATATAATATATATCAAAACCAGTTATAATAAATCATACCATACTTATAAAGCATCGTATCCAAAACAGTGTATGATAATAGAGTTCCAATCATACCGATAAAAAACCAGAAAACCTTGCATGATAATAAAGATCATAATCATGCCGATTCAATGCCATGTCATGCTATCATATGCAATGATTCCCACCCAACACAAACACATAGTAACCTCTTGATGGAAAGCTCCTCATCAAGGTATCCCCCACGATTGTATTACGGACGCCCCGACGAAGTGTGGATCTCCGGTTACATTTCATACACAATATCCTCTTGATGGAAAGCTCCTCATCAAGGTTTCCCCTACGATTATATTAGGACGCCCCGACGGAGTGTGGATCTCCGGTTACAGTCCATACACAGTATCTTCTTGATGGAAATCACATCAAGGTACCCCACATAGGTTTTTCGGACGCCCCGACGGAGTGTGGACCCTCCGGTTACCTTTCATCCCCCCATGCCATGCATGAGATGTAAATGCCAACATGCTATGTAGAAATACAAATCATAGCATTTAAAACTCACATATAAACTGCATGTTATTTTTTCATATAAACATAGCATTTAAAATCACAATTTGAAACATAACCCTTGCAACATATATTCATCGAATAAAATAAGAAAACATTGTACTTAATCCCAAAGACCGCTAACGTGTCCTTGCATCTTTCGTCCGGTAACCGCTCACGATCGTAAACACCTTGTGACGTCCCATTACCTTATAATATATCAATCAATTAAAACCAAGTCCCACTTGATTTACAATAATGTCCAAGTCCATAAAAAAATCATTCCTCATGGGGTTCGGCCATACACCATGGCCGAACCCATGATTCATCACTTTCATCATTTATTACAACTTTGCCATTGGTCTAAACCTTAGTTAATATTCCATTCATTTAAATATGCCATTCATAGACCCTATATCCACCAAATAATTCCTATGGGGTTCGGCCATACACCATGGCCGAACCCATGGTCCATTAACTCACTTAATTACAATATTGCCATTATACCTAATAACATAACATAGGTCTATTCATTTTTTTAAACACTCATAACAATCCCAATAACCCTTTAAAATAATTCATGACCGATTCCTTTAAACATATTAGGTCCATACATGACCCATAAAAATTCCTTAACCACTTAAGTCCATAAAGAACCTCATGGGGTTCGGCCATACACCATGGCCGAACTCATGATCTTTCATTTTGGCCTTTAATTACAATTTTGCCATTTATACAAATCTCTAAGTTACTTTATTTAAACACTTAGTCCATCAAACATTCATCATGGGGTTCATAATGTTCTCCTTTCTAAAAGTTAATAAACATTCATCTTCCATTTAATCAATCACCATATTAAATACATCTATATTTTCCCATGGTCTCCATTTAAAATTAAAACATAAATAACATTTCCCATCATTATAAATCCATCAAAATTTATTAATATCCTTTCCATGGGGTTCGACCATCCCGCATGGCCGAACCCTATGGTTCATCTTATTCCATGGTCTCCATTTAATCAACCACCAAAATAAGTCCATCTTTAGATTACTTTCTAAATTAGTAACATCCTCCATGGGGTTCGGCCATACACCATGGCCGAACCCTATGGTTCCAAAATGTTCTCTTTAAAATTCATTAATCCTTGATCTTCCATGATCATTAAAAAAACATATTTATCCACTCATTTAAACCCATTAAAATTATTAATATCCTTTCCATGGGGTTCCGCCATTCCACATGGCCAAACCCTATGGTTCCTTGTTTCCTTTTGAACATCAATTAAACCCTTTTAAAACCATATAATTATTCCATGGTTTTCATCCCATAACAATAACCATGCCTTTCCATTAAAATCATCATATTCATCTTCCAATTTTCTTCCATGGGGTTCAGCCATACACCATGGCCGAACCCTATGGTTCTTTATTTTTAAACAAAATATCAAAACCACTTACCGGTTCCGCGACTCCTTCGGTTTTCCCTCGGTTGATCTTGCTCTTCCAATCTTCTTCTTTCCTTCTTGATCCTGCCGTGAACACCTTCTTGATTTTGTGTGTATTATGCGCCCTTGCTGCCCTTCTCTTCCTTTGAATAAAATTCCAATCGGCCAATGCTAAGATATAATTGTCGTGAGCCCTTTTTCCTTTGTTTTATAAAAACTCTACACGGTCTCAACTTATTGAAATGGCAATTTCCGTGTGTCACCCAAAACAACAATTGCTATCCTTGTTGTAGGCGCATTTACCACTTGCCCATTATAAATCCAATACTTCTAGGCATGTTGCTCATTAGAAAGTGCTAAGATGGCAATTGCCATGCGCCCCTCTTGCCTCTCTTTCTTGCAAATCCCTAATATCTCTCTTAATAAAAGAAAGGACTCCTTTTTAAAGATAGTCCATACATCATGCGCATATAATTAATTATAGACATCTTATTATTTGGCAATAAGATATCATTGCCTAATCCCAACGTGTGACCCATTTTAGGACCATCCTAAAATCTTTCCATTTAATCTTAGATATCTTCTCAAGATATTCTAGCATAAAATCATGGATATGGATAACTAAAATTCGACCATGCAATATATATTCCATTAAAATATTAATATCCTTTCCATGTTCCCTCTATGCGCATGCCACTTAATTTATATCTCTCATTTATAGATATTGCATCACTAATTAAATTCAGCCCCATTTAATTATGTAATGGCCTGTAATTTGTAAATCAATATATATGTGGCTATTATTTATTTTAATGGTGGAAATTGGAAATTTGATGGAATAAATGGTGAATGGATCAAAATATGGACAAAGGCTCAAGTATGGCCCAATGGACCATGGATTAGATTTAAAATGATTTAAATGGTCAATGATGGTCAATTGGGCCAAGGATGGTCAAATTGGGCCCAATACCCATTTGGGACCCAATGGGTCAAGATAATGTAAGCTCTAAGGTAAATGGGTAAGGGTGAATGTAATTGGGCCATGGGCCCAATGGTGATCCAATTAGTTGGAATGGATTTAATTCAAATTAAATCACCTAAGTTGGTGATGAATTGACCAAGGTGACATGGCCGATTGGGACCCACCTCCACCTCACCAAATGAGGTGGCGTGTGGACCAAGGATTGGTGGGGCCAGCCACCATGGTTGACTTGATCAACCATGGGTGGAATAATGGAATTAGGTTAAGTGGGTATTAATTAACCTAAGGTAATTATCTAGTTAATTAACTGACTAAACTATCCAAAAGGTGGTCAAAGGGGTCAAAAGGTAGAAGACCAAACCACCTTATCCTTAAAGCCAAGAATGTTGGGCTTGGTGGTGGTTTATTCCAACCACCACCATAAAGCATAAAAAGATCTCATGTGGTTGGTGAGAAAATTAAATAGGAAATGAACCTTATCTCTTTCTCTTTTCATCCAACTCATTTCATTCTCTCCCTCTCTTGCTCTCCACCACCGTTCCACACCAAGAAGAAAAGAAGAAAAAAAAAAACTAAGGTATGATTTATGGGCTTAGAAATGGTTAAAAACCTGGACTGATTATTCATATGTATAATAAGGTATCGGGACATTGCAATCGGTGCGCGATCGGCGACCGGATTCGTGATCGGAAGAGTAAAGGGACGCTAGTCGGTATTCGGTAGGATTCCTACCTTTTTATAAGCCATGGATTATGTGTTATATATGGGTTTTTCCTTGATTTATTTTGGTAAGCATATGATTATTTTAAGATGGGTTTTAAGGCTATGATGTGTATATTGATGCTTTGTTTGATCTATTTTTTATAATCAAATTATATGTTTTATTGATGGGATTTTAAATGCCATGGTTTGTGCTATCATATACATTACATGGCATATGGCATCTACATCTCATGCATGACATGGGAGGGACATGGCATGGGAAGGAGGAAAATAAAGAAACCGGAGTCCATGCTCCGTCGGGGAGACCGAGAAGCAAAGATGGGGACACCTTGACGAGGCATTGCCGTCAAGGGGGATGATTTGTGATTGTTTATATCTTGACGAGGTTTTGCCGTCAAGGGGGATGATGTGTGACTGTTTATATCTTGACGAGGTTTTGCCGTCAAGGGGGATGATTTGTGATTGTTTAAATCTTGACGAGGTTTTTCCGTCAAGGGAGATATGGAAGCATGATGGTATGGATGATGGGTGGAACTCATGACATAGGACACCCATGGCATGGCATTCATTGTTATGGTTTTGATTATATTATTACATATTGTGGCTGTTATCACTAATCCATGTGTTAGCCCTACTCGGAGTCCTACTGGGCGCGTTGTCTAACGCCCTACTTCTACCCTAGCTGATGATACAGGAGATGGTGGAAACGAAGGACGAGACGGGAGCCAAGCGTAGGAGCTTGGGAAAGCGAGCTACTTAGTTTATTAAGATTTATTTTGGAAATGTAATTTGTGTAGCGTAGCTCGTCGGATTGTAATAATGTAGATTTCTTACTATGGTTTGATCTTTATTTTGTACATTATCACTTTGAGATATAATTATGAATTTAGGGGTATTTTAGTAATTTAAGCACCGTACTTCCTTGCTATCTAAAACTGGTAGGATAGTCTCTATTATAATTCCGCACATATTTTAATATTCCACAAGGTTACTTCTACGTGTGAACCGTTCTTCGTGGACTTAGTTCCACACACACGTAGGGTTGGCCAGTTAAGGGCCGGGCTTTAGAAGCTCGGACTTAACTCGCGTCGTGACGTCTCGCGCCCTTTGTCACTTTTATTTCAAAAAAAAAAAAAGAGACTCTGATTTCGATGAAAAGGGGCGGGCGTTACAAATTAGGCTTGAACCCACTTGGTGGTCAACCAAGTTAACCATAACCCATTGGGTCCCAATTTAGCATTTTGACCCAATTAACAACCTTGACCCAAATTAAACACATCTTACCCATTTATTTTAAATTGATGTTAAACAATAACTGTTGGGTCTTGATTGGGTAATGACCCAATACTTTACCCATATAAGATCCATATCTAAAATTTCACAAATTAAATAGGTAATTTCTGTAAATATTTATAACTTGAAAATGCAGGGTGTTACAAAACTGCCATGTAGATCTGAGCAGAAATTTAGTCCGAGTTGTAGACCTAATTTGGGGTATGCCAATCATCATATTTTGATTTGATTTTTGGACAGAAACTAGATCTATTAATGTAGCTTCTAACCCAAAAAATATCATTGAAAAATACGTTTGGAAACTCAAGTTATGATTTTTCTCCTTTTGGATTACGAATAGGTTGACTGAGAAATTTGTTTTTCTCCCTTTCGCCTATCGCAGTGGCTAACTGACCAAGCTGTGTTTCAAGCTTGTGCATATCCTGCTGGGTAGATTGCATACTCTGATGCAACGTATCCTCGAGAGAAGGTCTACATTGAGATGGACTGGATTGATAAGATTGATATGGCTGGGATGGTTGAAATGGCTGGTTTTAAAGTGGTTGGTATGGTTGACTTTGATATTGAAGGGGTACATTACTCACTAAAGGTTGACTTTTCCGCTAAGAGAAATTTGGGTCATTTCTCCAGCTAGGATTATACATGGCAGAGAATGGGGTTCCTTGCTGCCTTGAAAAATTATTGAGTGCATTGACCTACTCGGTTGAGCACTCAGCATTTGTCACTGAAGAAGGACAGTTCGGGGCAGTGTGTCCAAGGTTAGAACACATCGTACAAACCTCATTGTTCAATCCTAATGGAGAGTTTATCACCTGAGTTACTACTAACGCATCTATCTTTTTCGTTATGTTTGCAATTGCCAGCTTAACGTCAAAGTCATTGCTAACTTCGTACAAACCTCCTCTCTTAAAGGTTTGAACTGAACTCTCCCTTTTGGAGAAGTGCCATCCCTGAGAATTCTCTGCTAAATTTTCCTAAAAATTCTATCCTTCATTTTGACTTTGTTCCAAAAATGCCCCATTTTTCATAGATTCGACCAAAGTACAGCTTGATGTGGTTAAGCCATCATAGAAAAATTGTATGAGTCTCCAAGTTTCAAAGCCATGATGAGGACATTTGCTCAATATATCCTTGAATCTTTCCCATGATTCTGAGAATTGTTCACCCTCTTTCTATGCAAAATTTGAGATTTTCTTCTTGAGGGCATTTGTTTTAGATATGGGGAAAATTTTATTCAAGAATTTATTAACCAATTGATCCCATGTTCTAATGGAATTCACAGGCAAGGACTTCAACCACGACTTCGTTTTTTCTTTGAAAGAATAAGGAAACAGGCGAAGTTTAACAGATTCTTCAATGACATTTTGAATTTTAATGGTGGCACAAATCTCTAGGAATTCTTTGACATGTAAGTATGGATCCTCACGATCAAGACCATGGAATGAAGGTAAGAGAAGTAAAAAGGCTGGTTTAAGTTCACAGGCTGCATTGGTTGGTGGGATGACTATAGTGGAAGGTGTATGAGCTTTGACCGATGAGAAGTAGTCCCGAAGAGTTTTCTCATTTTCAGGTCCTTCGGCCATTCTGAGTGATGAAGTAGATGGTGATGTGGTTGGACTGTCAATGTCTAAGACTGCGCCTGACTGGGCTCCGGATGCAACTATCGGTGAATTGACGGGCAATGTAACTCTAACCAAGCGATTGGAAGAATTGTAAGACGAATGAAGCATACACAGACACGACCATTCACGTTCAACCAAATATTACACAAACTAGTCTAAATTTTGAATCTCACTAGAGATATCGAATTTTATTGGTGACTAAAGGAATCCTAAAAGCTAGACCTTGCTCCTAATTTTTTTTCCAAATAATCTGTCTCCGATGAGAGTTTAACCACAAGATGGTCAGGTAAGTTTCCAGGTAAGTGGGGGAGCACAGATGACATCTCGTCCCAACTTATCCTTAGACGTGATCGGCCTCACGCCTTGATTACAAAACTAGCCTTATACACCATTCTTGAAGGAAAACTAATCATCGGTTACAAAAAATTGATTTAGATTGAAAAGGTTCCTAATGAGCATGAAAACCTACTAGGTGATGTTTTTATTGAAAAAGACCGAAGTTCTAACTTAAGGGTTCTTAAATTGATTTTATCAAGGAGATGCATGAACCATTTGTACTATCTTGTTTTTCTAGATATTGTGAAAAAAGCAATCCTAATTTACCAACACAACATTCAAGCAAATATGCAATCAATAATAAATCAAATCTACATTAATGCATGAGTACTAGCATCCTAAATGTATGAACAATTTAAATGTGCAAACTAATTTTAAGAAATTAAAAAAACATCATAAAAAAAAATCTATATGAATGGATGAGAAAAGTAAAATCAAAAGAAGGTGATTAGGCACTCACCTTAGCCTAATATGAATATATCCAGCAATTTTTAAGCATGCATTTAAAAACCTACAAAACAACACATACAAGCATTGGTGTAGATTCTAATTCAAAGAATGCATGATCCTAAGCTAAATGTGTTTCTCCTAAACAACAACTAGTGAAGGAAACATAATATTTACATCTTAATCAAAAAATTAAATGAGATAAGACTATAAAAAAAAATAAGATTAGGTTTCACCAATTTAATCTATAATTCCATAATCTCCACGATTTGACAGTTAGATGAAATATCTAAATCTAGAAAAATTCTAAGTTTGGAGATTTTCTAAAAATGGATGGTTTCAAAAAATAAATACTTTCCAAAAATAGATTTCTAAAAATGAAAACTTTCCAAAAATAATCTTTCCTAAAGTAAGTTACTAAAATTTCCAAGACTAGAAAAATTTTTGCTAAAAGAGGAAACTAATAAATTAGAAGATTTCTAGAAAAAAATTAGAAAATTCTAATTATAATAGTTTTAAAATTTAGCAACTATCCAAAAATAGTTTAATTCTAGAATATTAATATTTTCAAAAATCTCTAATTTAAGAAACTTTTTAAAATTATACTTTCTAGAAATAGAAATTTCCAATTTTAAAGAGTTGCCTAAAATAGAAATATTCCAAAAATAGCAATCTTTCCAAAATCACATAATTTTAATGGTGCTCAATTTATTTTTGACTTCCCAGGCAACAGCGCCAAAAACTTGTTATATCTCATCATGTTTTACATTTATTACACGCAAGTGTACGAACCATGTATAATATAGCAGTGTGAGTGCGACGTCGAACCAAAAGGAAATCACAAAATATATGTTTAAAAAAAAATTGACACCCTTTAAAAAGATATGATCTATGAAATGGAATTAAATCTAAAATTTGAAAAAGAATTCTAATGCATGGAATTTATAAAAACTCAGATCTGAAATAAACATGCTTCTTAACTTTTTAATGTAACAAAGTCCAATTTATCAAATCTTTCATCCTTTTAGTAAAATGGTGAAACAAAAATTTAAATAGTCTACATCTCAATTTAGAATCATAAAATTAAGATAAAATATTATATGTCCAACCCAGTTAACAAATCCTGAAAGAATGAATTATAAACAAACATTACATAAATTAAAAAACATAGTTGAAATGAATAAACAACAACAACAAAAAAAAAAAAAGCAAATCAAAAAGTAAATTAAATGGAACAAATAAAATGAATCAAATAACATAAAATAACATAACAAATTTACAATTGGATTAGATCCATCATGACCATCGAACATCATACCCAATTATATTAACAAATAAGAGATCTAACCATGGAATTCGCGTAAAAATCCAAATTTCAATTCAAATATTTCATTAAAATTAAAATCCATATCCTTTAATTTAATTAAATGAACCTTAGATCCTTAGATTTAAAACAATTCAATTCAAAATCTAACTATTTCATTATGTCTCATCGGAACCTTAGATATGAATCTAATGAAAGCCCTAACTATTTCATTACGTCCAATCAATTAAACAAAGAAGAGAAAATTAAAAATAAATCAGACAATCATCAAGGAAATTCAAAAATTGATGTTCTAGGATTCTAAAAGATTATCTCAAATTTATTAAATGGAAGTATTACAACTCTTTGGAAAATACATCAAAGACAAAGATTAAAAATAAAATTACAAAATAAAATAAAAGATCTTACTTTTGCAATTTTCAAATTTTGCTCCACTCTTGTCCTCTTCGTGTTCCAACCCACTGATGTTCTCAAGTTCCAGATCTAGTTTGAATTTTACTATGCCATAGTGCTCTATTTATAGGCCTCAGGTTAGAATGGATGGCTAGGATTTTATCTTTGTTTAGGTGTTGGGTGATGGCTAAGATTAAATCATCTTCAAATATGGATGGATGGGATTAAAAGATGAAAGAGATTAGGGTTACATAGTTGAATGGAGTGGCTTGGGAATCAAGTTGGCTTGGTGGCTAAGCAGAGAATTTCGAATGTGTAGGGATTGGATATGGGTGTGGACGAATTTTGCATATTGGATTAGGGTTTGTGTTATGCAATGCATGATATGATTGGTTGAGATTAAAACTAACATGAATGGATGAATGAGATGAGAGGTGATGATGTGGAGGGTTGACCTATGGAAAATTTGAATGGATTGAATGTGATTTGATAAAATCGTGTGTGAGGTGTATATGATGTGGCAAATTCGAATGGATGGGTTTGGGGTTGCTTGTAGTGCAAGTTGGGTTAGATCTAGGGTTTTATGAATGAATGGCTTGGATTAATTGGGGTCTAAATCTAATGGTCCTAATGATGGGTGGTTAAGATGTGTTATATAAAAGGTAAGATTTTGTATGGAGGGTTGTGATTCAAAGGTTAATCTCGATGGAAGATGAAATGGATGGCCTAGAACTAAGATGCAATGGATAAGGAAATGTAGCTCTAGGGTTTTTCTAAGTTTATGAATGCAATGGATGGTCTGGATTAAAGATGGTGCAATGGATGGTGTGGATGACAAGGAGGGGGACAAGGATAAGGGCATGTGGACTTAAGGTTTACAGTTAACACCTTGGACTTGAGCTTTTGAACTTGAACTTAGGGCGTGGGACCGTTTTCAATCATAAGAAGGATGGGGGACGTCACTTATCAATTGGCACTCCCATCACAGTTGGCATCTTTACACGATGTGTTCCATATATCGATGTTGAGGAAGTATAATCCTGATCCCTCTCATGTACTGAACATACAAGATATAGAAGTCCAGAGCGACGTGACATACGTCGAAAAATCTGTTCGAGTGGTGGACACAGAACAAAGGGTATTGCGGAACCGAGCGATCCAGTTTGTCAAGGTGGTATGGGATCGACATGGCATAGAGGAAGCCACATGGGAACTCGAGTCGAAAATGAGAAAAACTAATCCCTAGCTATTTATGTAAATGTTTGAAATCCTACTTCACTCGATTTTCGGGACAAAAATTTTAAAAAGAGGGTTGTATTGTAACACCCCGAATTTTCAAGTTATTAATATATATGAAAATTATCCGTTTAATTTGTGAATTTTAGATGTGGATCTTAAATGGGTAAAGTGTTGGGTCATTGCCCAATTAAGACCCAACGGTTGTGGAAATGGTTTCAATTTAAAAATTAAATGGGGCTTAAATAAATTAGCAATGCATTATGTCTTAGCCGGATATGGGGTATGCAAATCCATGATTATGCGCATAAAGGGATCATGGAAAGATTTTAGGAATGAGATAGATTGTTTATGGCCGTGTGTGACATTGCATATCTAGGATATGCGCATGTGCTAGCATATCTTAAATAAGGGATTGCTAAATAATAAGATGTCTAGAGATAAATATAGATGGCTTGGTCGCATGAAGAGATATGAATATCTAGGTGATGCGCATAAGATCATTTAAAAGAGGCAACAAGGGACGCAAGGCAAGGGTCAGATTGGAAGGTCGGCAACATCTAATTAAGGCACAAGAGGGGTGCACGGCCCTAAGGGGAATTGTTATCTTAGCACCTTCTAAGTTGGGACCAAGAGGAGGTTATTAAAAAAGAAAGAGGCAAGGGCGCACGGCAACACACACACACCATAGTCGAAATCTCTCTCTCTCTCTCAAGTCTCATTCACGGCAAGAACAAAGAGAAGGAGAAGGCAGCCAGCAAGGGTGAAAGATCTAGGAGGAGAGAAGGAGAAGGATTGGAAGAGCAAGAACAATCGAAGGAAAATAGGAGGAGTAATGGAACCGGTAAGTAGTTTTGCTATTTTTGTTTAAGATAAGGATCCATAGGTTCGGCCATGGTGCATGGCCGAACCCCATGGAATTAGAGAATGATAATAGATTTAAATGATGGAAAAATTATAAATGTATGCTTGATTTTTAAAAGGGTTTAAATGGTTTAAAGAGAAGTTGTTGAACCATAGGGTTCGGCCATGATGAAGGGCCGAATCCCATGGAGGAACTTTGGTTATTTCTATGGGTTAGAAACCATGGAAAGACATGGTTTAATTAATGGATTTGAATGATGAAAACCATGGAAAATTATATTGTTTTAAAAGAGTTTAAATGGAAGTTTGGAGGATCATGGGTTCAGCCATGATGTATGGCCGAACCCCATGAGGTCTTTTATGGATTTAATTTATTAAGGAATTTTATTGGATGAATAATTTTTTTAGAAAGAAGATTATGAACCATAGGGTTCGGTCATGGTGTATGGCCGAACCCCATGGAAGGTGGTTTTTAATTTAGAAAGGATCTAAAGATAGAAGAATGGAAGGATAAATGCTAAATTTGGAAACTTTCTAATTATGGAAGGAACCTTGAATTATGATTCAAATATGGAAAGTGATATATTTGGAACTTAGACATCATGGGTTCGGCCATGTGTATGGCCGAACTCCATGAACCAATGTTATGGATCGATTTTGGACATAAACCTAAGGTAATGACAAAGTTGTAAATACATGCTAAAATGGAAGGTTAGCCATGAATGGCAATATTGTAATTTAAATGGAAATAAGGGACCATGGGTTCGGCCATGGTGTATGGCCGAACCCCATGAACCAATTATGGATTATTATATGTATTTTAAATGAAGGGTGAGAATAATGGGAATTATTTGGTGGACATAGGGTCTATGTATGTCGTATTAAATAATGGAATGATAGCCATGGATGGCATTTTGGTAATTAAGTAAAATTAATGGACCATGGGTTCGGCCATACACATGGGGAATGTTTGCTGAACTTAAGGTTTGATGTATATTAGATGATTAATTGGTTTCTCATTAGATTAATGAATAAAAGTGGTATGAATGGCATAAATGTAAATATGGTAAAAATGAAAGACCATGGGTTCGGCCATGGTGTATGGCCGAACCCCATGGGGATTGTTTTGATGGACTTAGGGTTTATGTAAGTGAGATTAAATAAAAGGGAAGTGATTAAATGTTTAACTTAGGGGTTATTGATTAATAAACCAAAGAAAGAAATTAAAACAAAAGGGGTGACGTTCGGCCATGGTGTATGGCCGAACCCCACAAGTTTGGTTTATGGACTTGGACATTGTTGTAAATCAAGTGGGACTTAGTTTTAATTGATTGTTATATTTAGGGCTGCAACTCGGGTCGGGCGGGCCGGGTTTCAGTAAACCCAACCCTAACCCGACTCGCACTACATTGAACCCAACCCGACCCGACCCGAATAAAAAACCCGATTTACTGAACCCAACCCGACCCGAGATTGTAATACCCTTAACCCAACCCGACCCGACCCTTAACCTGACAAAACCCGACCCGAGTTGCAGCCCATTCATATCTAAGAGGTTTTGGGAGAAATGGAATTTTACCAAACTAAGACTGAAAAAAAAGACTAACAAGAAAATGAAAATTAAAAGAATTTGAAAAACAAAGTAAACATGGATTTTCGAGAGAAATGGTGGGAAAATTTACAAATAATAGAAGATAAATTCTGAAAAATTGAAAGTTAAAGTGGGCACCTCGTTAGAGGAGGGCGGATCTGCGACGTGGCGATTGCCGGAAGGGAAGAAGGCCATGGAATCTCGGTGGGTCTTACCTTAAGCCACGTGTCCAGTCGCAGAGAGGTCGCTCGGTGGTCGGCGAGGGCGTAGGTGGTACAGCAAGCGACGTAGGCTGCCTGCGGAGGAGGGGAAGAGAGGTGGGTAGAGTCACGAGACTCAAACCCTTTTTCTCTCTCCAGTCTCTCTCCTTTCTTTTCATCTTTTCCTCAAATGACATTTTTCCCTTTTCCTCCATGGAACTCAGCTAGGGTTTGGGACTTAAGGTAGCTTTTATATTTATATTAAGTTATGTTGAGTTGGGTCGGGTCTTTTCGGGTCGGGTTTTCTCGGGTCGGATCGGGTCGGGTTGAAATTTAAAAGTCCCAACCCAACCCGACCCGAATTTCGGTCAGGTTTTTCTTTTCTCAACCCGACCCGACCCTACAACCCGACTATTGTAACCCGACCCGCATGATTTCTCGGGTCGGGTCATGCGGGTCGGGCCAAAACTCGACCCGAGTTGCAGCCCTAGTTATATTATAAGGTAACGGGACCTCACAAGGTGTGTACGATCGTGAGCGGTTACCGAACGAAAGACGCAAGGACACGTTAGCGGTCTTTGGTAGGATTCCATCTCTTTGAAACCATGGGTTTATGTACATTATTTTTATCTTATTTTTGATGAATTTATGTTGCAAAGGATATGTTTCAAATGGTGATTTTAAATGATATGTTTATATGATAAAATAACATGTGTTTTCAATGTGAGTTTTAATGCTATGTTTATATTATAAAATAGCATGTGTTTCATTGGCATCTCATACATAGCATGGGGTGAAGGATATGTAACCGGAGGGGCCACACTCAGTCGGGGCGTCCGAAAAACCTATGTGAGGTACTTTGATGTGCTTTTCCATCAAGAAGAAACCGGAGGGTTCACACTCCGTCGGGGCGTCCAAAAGACCTATGTGGGGGTACTTTAATGTACATGTGATGGATGGGACTCATTACATGGCATGGTTTATATGGTTTTTGACATTATGATATTATTATATATGTTGTGTACTAACCATGTGTTAGCCCTAATTGGAATACCTACTGGGCACGTCGTTCTAACGCCCTACTTCTACCCTAGTGGATGATATAGGAAACCAGGGGAAGGATGAACACGAAACGGGCCAGGCATAGGAGCTTGGATGATTTAGTTTATATTTTGAATAAAGTTACTTATGGACATGTATTTGAGTAACTAATTTCCGCCATGTAATAACTTAGATGAATTTGCTATGGTTGATGTTTTATTGGATAATTATGATATGATAATTATGATTAAGGACTTGACGTACTTTGCTATCTGAATGGAATCGAACTTGGTTCTATTATGATTCCGCATGTTATGATTACAATTCCGCACTTTTGATGTTATTCTGCATGATTGATATTGTTATGTGTGAACCGTTTTCATAGACTTAGTCCATGCACACATAGGGTTGGCCAGTTAAGGGTCGAACTTTGGAAGTTCGAACTTAGCTCACATCGTGACGTCCCGCTCTCTATCACTCTTTGTTTATTAAAAAAAAATAGACTCTGATTTTCGGAAGGGAAAGTGAGTGAAAAAGGGCGGGGCGTTACAGAACAACGATACCTTCAATCCATATCATAGAGAAAGCATTCACTTATCCTCTCTCGATATGGGATTAGTGAAAACCTCATCCCTCACCTGTAGCCTGTCAGTGAGCTAGCCCGCCAGTGTGGTAGCCTATGCTCATCCATCACCCGCCGACAAGGACTGTTGGGTCTTTTTGCCCCAGACCTCCCCATCAAGGAGACATATTAGTGTAACGCTCTTAATTAAACTTCACAAATCTTAATACTCCACACACATGAATTTATCATCCTAAAATCTGCAAGCATTCATTCTAGCAATTTCATAATCGTCGGGTATGTCACGTCACCACAAAGTGTTCACCTCCACCTTCGGTAGTCCCTGCACGAGTACCTTTGCCACTTGCGACATGGTAAGGATGTCTACCTCCAATCTCGGTAGTTCTTGTAGTGTTCGTCACATCTCAAAATGAAACCATTCATAAGCTAACTATATCTTAACTTCTCCATCCTAACTTTCATCTCTTGGAAATATATACAATAACTCACCATACCAAACAAGATCCTCTAATACTATTGTCATAATCACAGTACTATATCTGACACACTCAAAGGTGAAATTACCAAATTCCATCTCACATTGGTCCACATGTGGAATATTGTTAGTGCCCCGACTTGCCGAGTTCCTTGTTCGTCAAATCCATGACTCGTGCGAAGCATTGCTTTGAAGTTAGAAGCTCAAGAATCAAGATTCAAGTGGTGGTTGAATCAAGCTCAAGATGGAAGATCAATAAAGATTAAAAGGATCATCAACGTGTATGGCAATCACACAAGATAAATTGGCCATAGGAGACTCTAGGTGGAACCCACACCTTATGATAACCTTGCCTAGGCTTAGAGATCACATCTAGAAAATTTAAGTAGCCTAGTGAGTGTTTGATCCATAACCAGAACATGAACTTAATATGAAAATCATTGATGTTACTGTCATGCCGATACATTGTGTCTGGCGATCAATCGCCTTTGACAGTGGATGATCTATCGCGGTCATACGACCAATCGTCCTGGAAAACAAAGGTTCTGGCTGAAAATGATCTGTCAAACACCTAAGGTCTGAGGACGTTACAATCGTGCAGGCGATGTATTGTTGGTACAGGACCGATCCAATCGTGCATTACGACCCATCGGCAGGACTTAGAGTGAATCTGGACTGTCATTCATAGTCATGTCTCAGAACGACCTTTCGTCTACGTACAGGGCCAACCAACCGGCCTCACGATCTATGACCTGGAGCCTGGGTTGAACAGCCACTGAGAAAATATAGTCAGGCTCAAGACGATGCATTCGTCTGGCGGAAAACTTTCGTGTGGTATAGAGCACGATCAATCGGTCGCACGACCTACCGGCCAGACAGGGCAGAAACACATCGGTTCCACGACCAATTGCCATGGGTCTGGATACGACTTGACTCCAAAAAATACATTCAGTCTCAGACCGATACATTCGCCATGTCACGATCTATCGCCAGTGAACACGGACGATCAATCGTGTGAGACGATCAGTCGGGCACGAACCTTTTCTATCCATTGGGAAAACATTTAATGCGCAACCGTCATTTTACAAAGGTAAAATTTGAATACACGATCAATCGTGTAGGCCGATCGATCTCCCGTGTGGAGATTTCTCAGATCTCTATTTAAAACCCGAAATTTGTTGAGAGAGGTAGAGCTTTTCACTTTGAAATTTGAAAAACGTGAAAAAAAAAATTTGAAACACCTCTCCTCCCTCACTCTCTCTCTAACCTATACATTTGTAAATCTTTTAGAGATTCAATCACCTTGTTGATTGAGAAATAGAGAGAAGAAGAAATCCAGTCTAGGATCTACATTGGAAAATCATATATTCTAAAAACCCTCTCTTTATCTTGTGATTGCTCCATACGAAGGTACATCTTCATCATCAACAAAATCAAAGGGAGGAATCTTCAAAACACACCACTTCATCAAAGCTTGAGCTTCAAAGGTTTTTATCTTCATTGTGAAATGGACTAGAACAAGGAGATCAAACCACTATAAAAAATAGAGGGAGAAGGACGTAGACTGGGATTGGTCGAACCTTCTAAAACTAGGAGTGTGTAGGTGAAAATCCTACACTATTAGTGAAGGTGTAATTCCCCACTTAGTGATTTGGAGATAACCTAAGGTTGGGTGAATCTTAATAGTGGATGTAGGTTATTTAACCGAACCACTATACATCGGATGTCTATATGCTTTATTGTGTATGTGTATGTAATTACTTATTGGCACATCTCTTGTTCACACACATTATAACATCTTGATTAATTTCATATTGCATTTGACTAACCCTAATTAATCAAGAAATTTAAAAAGAACCAAGAATTGGGGATTGTTCTATTCATCACCGCCGCACACACCCACCCCCTCCGCCCGCCCCCTAATTAATCAAGAAATTTAAAAAGAACCAAGAATTGGGGATTGTTCTATTCATCACCGCCGCACACACCCACCCCCTCCGCCCCCCCCGCCCCCCCCCCCCCCCTCCCTTTCCCTTTTAGGTTCAATTAGCAGGAACTTTCATAACTCATTCGAAGTAATCGTACAAAACCTGACATCCACCATGTTGATGTTTTAAATTTGTAAATCACGCAAGTGTACGAACCTATTGCTAGTATAGCATATGAGTGCGAGGTCGAACCCAAAGGAAATCCACAAATTATATGCCTAAATTAAATATGTACCTTTTAAAAAGATGTAATCTTTTGAATCTTGGTTTAAGACTAAATTTTAAATAAAAAGATGACTTTTATTTGGAAAACAAATGGACACCATTTTTTTATTTATTTAACGTGTGAATCAAATCTGTCCATTTAATTTTTACATTGGTGAATCAAAGAATGTGTAGTCCCTTTCTTAAAATTGCAAAGTTCCGGATTAAAATAATACATTTACTATCCTTAGTTAAAGAATCTTTTGAGAGAGGTTAGTTTTATACATGAATGAAAGAATAAATTAAAGAATGAATATATAAACAAAGAATACAATGATTTGTTAAATTAAGAATCAAACAAATAAGATACATGGCTTGGACATAAATGAATTACAACACAAATAATCATACATCAAATACAACATTAAAAATAAACTAATTAACAAACATACAAGATGGATGACATAACTAAATAAAGTAAACAGCAGAATTGAATTGACATGCAAAATAAATGACAGAATAAAATAAGACATAATTTAAAAGTGGTTGTGGAATTTTTCTTTCATCGTCTAAAATTATTAAATAAACAAGAAACCTAGATCTGAAATTCAACGCATAGAATTCAAGATTCATTTTACACCTTTTAATTAAAATCTATACTCTTTGATCTAATTAAAGTTTGATCCTAGGTTCAACATTCACAACCTAAGACTTTAATCAAATTAAGAACATAAATTAAAAATTAAAATGAAACATAAAAGACATCATGAATAATCGGACTTTTCAAGAATAAAAAAAAAGGATGTTTCTTATTTATTAAATGGATGAATTCAATTTACAAAAGATGGAATTGCAATACATGAAAGACTTAAAAATAAATTGCAAAACAAAATAATTCTCACTTGCAATTTTCGAGAATGCTCCTGCCTTCTGTGTATTTCTCCAACTTTAGGTCCTCTTAAGCTCCAAGTCAAATTCGAATTTTGGCTTTGAGGAAGTGGGTATTTATAGGCTCAATGTTGAAATGGACGGCTGAGATTAAATCTTGGTTTAAGTGACAAAGGAGTGGATTGTGATGAGTGCAAAATTATTACATATTTTACTCCTAAATTTATAATTGTTAGTATCTCATTTGATTTAATTTTATCTAATTAGTATAATTTTGTGTTTTGCAGGTTTAAAAGTGAGGATGACAGAAAACATGCTTAAATATAAAGCCTGGGCCCATTAGGAGTTATTTTGGACCTCAAGGCCATTTGCAAGCCCACTAGAAATGCACATAAGAGGATTGTTGTAAGTTAATGGAAAAAGAACTTCTCTTGACTGTTAAGATATTCATTAAGGAGAGAGAGCTAAAGCTTGGTGAAACTCAAGCTAAGGTAGTCATTGAGTGTGCATATAGCTGCAGGTGTAGGTGTCTTGTTGAATGATGATAATACAAAAGGCAGCACCTGTAGATTCCCAGCTAACTTGAAAAATACAAATGAGAATCGGGATTGAAACAGCAGCACATAGAAGCCAAACAACAAGAAGAGAAATACAGCAGCGTTAAGATGAGCAAGAAATTTGTCCAATTTATGTGTGTTTTGACCGATCAAACTGAAGAAGAGGAGGACCGAGTAATGTCAAGTGGTGGTGAAGTTGGAAGACTAAACAGGGTTGGTGCTAAAGAGATTGGCCCTCTTAGATGATGGCCAGATCGCATGTGTCTATCAAGATCAATTGGCGATGAGATGTTGGAGAGTTCATTGTTCCTACCCCTCATGTAAAACAAGTGAAGTTATCTACTGCTGGATGTCAACTTGTCCTCTCAAGTGATCAACAAGATGTGCTAAAGAGTTGAAGACAGGACCGAGAAAGATATCAAGGAAGGAGTTGTGCACGAAGATGAAGAGAGAAATGATAAATAAAAAAGATGGGATAATGGCTGGGACGGTGGATATGTTGGAGGAAACCTAGGCAGAGAAGTTCGGCCAAGCATAGAATCGGCTGAAGCAAAGTGGGTCCCACTTGCCTTGCTAAATCTACCCCTCTCTCCTATAAATTGGGCACAATACACAGGAGAATCAGTGAACTTGAACTGGACAGATGGACAGAGGGCTGAAACAGAGAGATTATGACATTCGCTCGGGATCTCCGACATGGCTCGGCTTTTATTTTTCTATCTCTTTTGTTTTAATTCTTTCATAATGTCCGACTAATTTCTTTTACTGAGGTTGAGGATGAAACCCCATTATTTATTTAATTCCAAATTATGTGTGTTTGATTATTTATGATTTTGGCTTCATCAAATTAATAGATGTTAATTATTTTTACCATCAATGCCATGTATTTTTGGTTATTAATATTAATATCTAATTAATTAATGTTTGTTTTTTAATTGAATAAAAGTAAACCCTTTGATTCATTGTTTTCTTTTATTTTAATTTAAATACATTATATGCTTAGATTAATACTTTGATCCATTCTCTTTTGAATTAAGATATGATACATTGAATTCTTCAAAATTATATCTTTAAAAACGAAGAAAAATCTAAATTTTGAACACCATATTAGTGAACTCAAATGTTTAAAAATTTAAAAACTGGGAATTGATAAATAAATAATTGAAATATTATGGATTTAATGGTGGTGGAATCCGATACCTTAGTAATTTCTCTCACTTGATTCAATCTCTATTTTAGTTGTTTTATTTTAATTTTGCATGTTTAATTCAACCATCCTCCATAAAAAGTGTTAACTAGGTTAAGGTTAAATTTTTAAGCGTTTTAATTTGTTTTCCCGTTCATTCTAAATCAAGTCCCTGTGGGTTCGACCTCGCACTTGCATATCTCTATACTCCAATTCGATTCGTGCACTTGCGAGTAATTATAAATTTAAAATTTGCACAACAACTTGGATTAAATCTCAAGGGAATTGAGTGGATGGGATTAAAGGTTGCAAAAGGTTAGGGTTTACAAGGGGTGTACACGAATTTGGAATTTTATGGTGGCTTGGAGTGGATTGCAAGCAAGGAGAGAGGGACTTTAGGGATTGGATTGGGCAATGGGATTCTCGAGTTTAGCATGTAGGGTTTAGGGTTTGTGTTGTGCAATGATGAATGAATGGTTGAGATTGAGAGATGAGATGAATGGATGGATGGATAATAATGAGATGATGTGGAGGGTAGACCTAATGTGATATGCGCATAAGGTGGATTGGGTATGCAAAAATCGTGTGGATGCATGGTGGATTGGGATGATGAGGTGTGTAGGGATTTTAGGAGTGTATCTAGATGATTTTAGGTCTAATTGCATGGAGAGGTTTTAGGTTGCAAAAATCGTGTAGAGTGTGTGTTGGATAGATATGGGTGATGACAAAGGATGGTCGAATGGAGGCTACTTGGTCTCCAAGTTGTTCTAACTTAGGGTTTAGGGCATGGATGGTTAAGATTGGTTTGGGTTAGATCTAATGGTTCTAGGGTTAATTGGCTAAAATAAATTATATATATGGTAGGTATCTAATGTAGGGTTAAGATTCAAAGGTTGACCTAAGTGGATGATGAAATGCATGTCCTAAATCTATCATGATGAATGTATGCATTGGATAGGTAAGGTGGCTCAGGGTTTTTCCTAGGTTTATGAATGTTATGGATGGATGTGATGGAATATCCTAAGATCTAATGGTTTAGATGGTTGATGGATGATCTATGTAGATGGATGCATAGGTGATGCGAGGATGGATGTGATCCTAAGGTCAATCTAAATGATAGATAGGTTGGATGGTCTATATCAAAAGTTTATGCATGTATCGTTTGGATTTGAAGATGGATCTAAGGTTTGACCTAATTTTGGTATATGAAATGAAGGGTTAGGATCTAAGATGGGGATTTGATGGTGTGGATGTGAAATTGGATTATGGGTTTTGGTCATGGGCAATTGGGTATGGACTTGGGTGAAATTTGAACTTGATCCATGGAGCATTGGACTTTGGGCTTGGACCTCAACTCTTGGACTTGACTTTGGACTTTTGAACTTGGACTTGAGCTTGAGAACTTGGGCTTGAGTTGCACATTGGCTTGGCCCACTGTGTAACATCCCGTTCCGCCGTGGGAGCGTTATCTCCGAAAAATCTCAAAACATCACAAAAGGGCTGGTTATCGGGCATTTTTTTTTAAACGTGGTAAATACCTCCCGTTCAACAATCTAAAAAAAAACATCAAATCCAACAATGACAAACATAACATGTAACCACCAACCGTTCAATATAATTATGCAGACATTCAAACGGACATGTGATAATGAGTTCATACAAACAAGTGTCTCTCAAATCTAAAGCAAAAACGTGATCATAAAAAGTTCAACTACCACTACTCCTCCCAAGGTGCTTACTCAAAGGGTCGCCTGGCCCATCCGCGATTGGGGTACCTGAAAGGTAAAGGGTGAGCTAACTAGCCCAGTGAAGGGAAAAAGCATATCACATGTTAGCGATAATATATATATCACATGTATGAAATGTAATGAACTTGATAGAATGAGTATGCACATACACAAGTATTCAAATATACTACTAACCAATGGTCCCACTAACCAATTAGAGACATCACCTCCATAACTCACCATAGTCCTCCAACAACTCCGGTCTTCCTACCAATACAACTGGGAGACCACGCAATACACAATCTCATAAACCTTGGGAATGCAATGGGGAAACCCGCATCCCTTATGGTGGTCTCAACCGCCGGAGCATAACGGGGAAGCCAATTTCAAGGGCAGGCACCTCAACCGCCGGAACACAATGGGAAAACCCGCATCTCCTATGGGGGTCTCGACCGCCGGAATGTAACGGGGAAGTCCTCCCAACAACCAAAACATCATTATCTCACATAATCATATACACATATAGATAGTTCCTTCATCTCAATGTCCAACGGCACGTTTTTCATTACGGGTTACCTCCATGCATGCACATGATATCATAATCATGTTTAACAACATAAACATATAACAAGGTCTCAAAGCAGAAATCCACATACTCATCATGATCTCATTCACATATTATAAGTGGACATCAACATATTACCAACAGGTTCCAAGCATCATATTAAATATCCAGACGCATATCTTACTCTCAGTATAAATTCATTCATGTGTGATAGACAAACACACAACATGTTGTCATTAATTCCCAAGGATCGTGTTCAACATCCAACACGTATCCTGTTCTCATTATAAATTCATTCACATGTTATAGCTAAATAAACAACATGTTATCGATAAGTTTCAAGCATCATGTTCAATATCCATTTATCCAGTTAGAATTTTTCTACAATTGCACATAGTTGACAGGAATACACCTGAACTGATCCCTCGTCAAATGATCATTTTCAACAATTTTCCCTTACCGAGTGGGTTAGAAAATAAAGGGTTCAGTTCGGGTCTCTCCATGTCTAGGAATAAGTATTTGATATATGTAAATACATGCTAAACCGTGATAAGTCCCCTCACAGTGTGTGGAGCCAAAAACCGAAGCCAGTAAGCGGCTTGATGGGATGAAGGGAGCCCAATCTGTTCAAATAAGGAAGAGCGAATAAGTAAATAAGGTAAAATAGGCTAAAACGAGGCCGGACAGGAAACAGGCCTACAACTAGGCTGGGCCCAAAATGGGCCGAACTAGGCCGGGGTGGAAAATAAGCCGCAGAGTTGGGCTTGCTAAACTGGGCCAAGATGGGTCAAACTCGAGATGGCCCGAACTGGGCCAAGCTGGGTCAAAACCGAGCTGGGCCGAACTGGGCTAAGCTGGGTCAAACCCGAGCTGGGTAAACCCAAGCGCCCAACTGAGTCCACTCGATGACTCAGCCGAGCCAACTCAGTTGCCCAACTGAGTCAAAAAAAGGGGGAAAATGGAATTCAGTGAAATAAGGGAAAACCAAAGAAAATGAAGGGAAACTAGGAAAGCCAAGTAAAATCGAGGGAAAACAAGGAAAACCGATGAGAAGCGATGAAAACGACAAGAAAGCGATGAAGATTGAGGAGAGGCATGAAGAAATCGAGGAAATCCAAAGGAAGAAGGGAAAGGAAGAAGGGAAAGGAATACCTGGAATCGCATGGCGAAAGGGGGGAAGAAAGCGCGGCAATCCCTGCAGCGAAAGAGGTGCGTCGAGCTCCAAGGAAGTACGGCGGCGGCAAAAAGGGAAAACAGTTGCCAGACAGAAGGAGGGAAAAAAGCTTGTAGAGAGAGGAAGAATAACCGAGAGAGACGAAGAGGGAGGGGCGCGGACACTGTAGCAGCTGCGGCTACAGTGTCGAGCGGAAGAGGGTTAAATATGAGGGGTATTAATGTTAGGGTTTGGGGGACCTTTTTTTTTTTAAACGAAGTCTCATAAAAGTTCAAAAGCCACCATTTTTTGTTTTATATTATTTACTTAGCTATTTATAACTTAATTTACTTATTTATATTTTGAAAAGGAGAAACCTCAAGAAGCGTGATCTTCAAATTTGACACTTTAATATATATATATATATAGATCAAAAACTCAAAAACAAAATGAATGTCGAACCTTGAAGGAGAAAGCGTGTTATTTTCAAATGATTTTCATGACAAAATACATAATAATTATAAAATTACCAAAATGCCCCTTCGAGTTTCTGAACTCGAAATCAGGCAACTGGGGCCACCACAGAGCCCACTCTCTCCTCGCTGCTGCTACTGTCCCGAAAACAACTCCGAGATTCGAAAATCTTTGCAAAAAATCGAGAAAACTCGAAATGGGTCATTACAACAATACCCCCTTTAAAGAATTTCGTCATCGAAATTCAAATTTGACTCACACCTCTAGCCTCAAACAAGGCTGGAAACTGCTTCCGTATCGTTGCCTCATTCTCTCAAATAGAAGTCTCTCAGCCCTCGCGCTACCAAACTGCTAAAATCAAAAGGATAATCGTGTCACAAAGCCTTTGCTCTCATGAATCCTCGATCCGCACTGGTCCTTCCTCACAAGTAACGTCCTCGTCGAGCTACACATCTTCCCATCTAATCATATGCGACGGATCCTGATGATACTTCCGAAGCATTAAAACATGGAAGAAGTGTACTCGGGCGAGACGTGGAGGGAGTGCAAGTCTATAAGCCACTACCCTGATTCTCTCTATTAGCTCAAATGAACTAATATATGGAGGCGACAGCTTCCCTCGATGCCCAAACCTCTAAATCCCATGACGGGGTGAGACCCGAAGGAAAACACGGTCTCCAAAAACAAACTCAAGTGCCCTCCTCTTAATGTCAATATAACACTTCTGCCGGCTCTGGGCAGCCAACAATCTCTGCCAAATATAGCTGACTCCAAGTCTCAAGAGAATCTGTCATCTTCATGCCAATAAATCGGGTCGATTTAGTCAATTGATCCACTATGACCCATACTGCGTCATGACTTCGAGGTGACTTCGGCAACCGAGTCACGAAATCCATAATAATATAATCTCACTTCCACTCAGGGATCAAAAAGACTGCAATTTTTCACCGGTTCCCAAGTGCTCTATCTTGACCTGATGGCAAGTCAAAATAATGGATCAAAGACTCAGCCACTGACCTCTTCAAGTCTCTCCATTAAAACTGCTGAAGCAAATCAGGTCACATCCTTGCACGTCCCCGATGCACAACAATCTAGAGTGATGGAAGTGCCGTAATACCTCCTCGCAGCACGACCGTTCCATAGGTACGAAAAGCCTACCCTTAAAAGTTCAAACCACCATCTTGTCTCACAATCCATCCAAAGGGTCAACTACCACTGACCACAACACTCCTCAATACAATGCACCTCTCATCTGTCTACAGTGCTCTCAAAACACTATCATAAAACCCTGGTTGGACAACCGTGCTGCAAAAATCTGGATGCTCTAACCTCCGATCAGACTCGACAAAGTTCCCCTCGCCATGCAACTCAAGGCGTCTGCAACTATGTTCATCTTACCAGGGTGGTAAAACAACACAAAGTCATAGTCACCAAGGTACTCCAACAACTGCCTATGCCTCATGTTCAGCTCCTTCTTGAGGTCAATACCACAATCGCTAACTCCAAGTCATAATTAGGATAATTCGGCTCTTGGGTCTTAAAATGTCTCGAACCATAAAGTATCTCTCTCCAACCTACATCAGTAAACAACTCAAACCATTACCTGTAGTATCATAGGAAACCACATAGTCGTGGCCTCTTCCTAGCACAATCCACACTGAAGCAGAATTCAGACTCTCATTTAACCTCCAGAAAACTGTCTCACGAGGTCCGTCCCAAACGAATAGCACATTCTCCCAGGTCAAACTTGTCATGGGTATGGCGATCTTGGAGAAATCCTAGACAAATTGTCGGTCGCAACCCGCAAGACCCAAAAAGCTGCGAATTTCAAGCACACTCCGTGGTCTCTCCCAACTCAGAATAACTTCAACCTTAGGCGGATAAACAGCCACACCGCCAGGTAACATTACGTGCCCAAGAAACTAAATCTCTGCCAACCAAAATTCACACTTGTTGTACTTCGCACAAGACTTGTGATCGCTCAAGACATGAAGAATGGTTCTCAGATGCTGCTCATGATCCTCCTCTGCTGCTGAACATATCAAGATGTCGTCGATGGACACCACTACAACCGGTCCAGGCATGGTCTGAATATCTTTTTTCTTTTAATTAGACCCATGAATGTCTCCGGGGCATTAGTTACCTCAAACTCAAAGAGTCCGAAACGAGTACGGAAGGCAATCTTCTCAATATCACACCCCGCACCCTCACCTGATGGTAACTCGAACGAAGATCTAATTTGGTGAAGTACTCGGATCCTCTCAACTGGTCAAACAGATCATCAATCCTTGGCAATGGATACTAGTTCTTCACTGTAATCATGTTCAACAGTCGACAGTCGACAGTCTCATGGAGCCATCCTTTTTCTTAGCAAACAACGTAGGTACACCCCAAGATGAAGTGCTAGGCTGAATGAAGCCAAGGGTTTCTAACTCCCTGAGATGTTTCTCCAACTCGAAAGTCTCTGCCGGTAATCAAAGAACAAACTCATAGAGCCATCCCATTCTTGGTGAACAAGGTCGGTGCGCTCCAAGGAGGGCACTGGGTCAATTGTAGCCAAGAGACTCCAACTCCCCGAACTAACTCTTCAGCTCCAATACTCCTACTCACACCACCCGATAATGAGTAATCGAAACAGCCGCTGCACCGATAGAGCAGATCCATAACAAAACCCACCTCATGAAGTGACGACAATCTAAGGGGCTTCTTCGAAAAGACATCCGGGAGCCCTCGGACCACGTAGGGCATCTCAACATCCGCTAACCCCGAACTCTCCTCTAACCCAAGCTAGTCAACAAACTGACAACTCCTCCACATCCGGACTATGAGTTGTAAACTACTTGAAGAAATCATCCCCGCAAGGAACTGACTCGTCACTCGCTACGGTGACAGTCCAAGGTAACTTGATGGGAGAACAACCAATCCATCCCCAAATGACATCGAACTCTGACATCTCCAAAACTCGTAAACCGACCTCCAATGCTAACTCCAAAGGTCAAAACGCACGATCCACAGATCTGGTCCACAACCAACGAAACTCAAGGTAGAAAAATAGAGGGGAAGACTTGAAACAGCCAATACGCCGGTCAAGAGCAAAGAAACACTCACGTGCCCTGTTCAAGGTGCCAAGCTCCCAACTCACTCATACATCGAAATTGGGTCGTACGCCGAGTCCACCTGAGTCTCAACGGTCAACCCTACCAGTCTGACCTAAACAAGCCCTTAACAAAGCCACAACTACCTCTAGCCATAACATTGGACCCGCGAGAAACCTAGATCCAGATGTACAACCACTAGCCCAAAATGGACCTAACTGACAACTCAAACACACCAGGCCCATCAACCTCTCATGGAATTCCATCGGCCATCTACAGAGTTAGCCGGCCGGACTAACTCAGTAGACACCCATAAATTTCCAATGAGTATATCTCCATACTATATAGTCACAAGCAAGGCCCACATACGGTGGCCTTGCACTCTAAACACGAGTCTCCTACGGACCCAGGAGGTAGACCCACATTATAGTCTTCTCCTAACAATATTAGACCCTCGAACAGTCCCACCTCAATCACAGTCTGAAGCCCCCTTGACTCCATCATGGTACTCAAGCCACTTTGAAAAAATACCACCAACGCGCCTCAAAGGTGAGGACTCCTCCTAATGTGGGCCCCACCGATGAACACCTCTAATTACTCTAGGGAGTAAGACCAACATGACTCCAAGCCTAGAGATCTATATCCCACGGCTCCCGTGACCACGCCACGGTGCTCCACCCATTCAAATGAGTGATCTATCTCACCAATGACTCACCCACGAACCAAACACTGGGGAGTCTCACAGAGCGAGAATACGCTACAAATCACATCTCAAGTGTGCTAACTGAAAGATAATGCATCACGCACACTGCACAAACCTAGGGTGCCTACGCACCACCCCATAACCCAGTTCAATCTCCCTATCACATAGGGGGTGAACCTAATCTCTAGTTATCATCATATCCATCTCTGTCCCATGCACAATCTGAGAGTTGAACCGTGCTCTGATACCAACTGTAACGCCCCGTCCAGCCATGGGCGCGTTATCTCCAAAAAATCTCAAAACATCACAAAAAAAACTGGTTATCGGGCATTTTTTTTTAAACGGGGTAAAAACCTCCCGTTCAACAATCTAAAAAAAAAATCAAATCCGACAATGACAAATATAACAAGTAACCACCAACCGTTCAATATAATTATACAATCATTCAAATGGACATGTGAAAATGAGTTCATACAAACAAAAGTCTCTCAAATATAAAGCAAAAACATAATCATAAAAAGTCCAACTACCACTACTCCTCCCAAGGTGCTTACTCAAGGGGTCGCCTGGCCCATCCGCGATCGGAGTACCTGAAAGGTAAGGGGTGAACTAACTAGCCCAGTGAAGGGAAAAAACATATCACATGTTAGAGATAATATATATCACATGTATGAAATGTAATGAACTTGATAGAATGAGTATATACGTACACAAGTACTCAAATATACTACTAATCAATGGTCCCACCGACCAATCCGAGACATCACCTCCATAACTCACCACAACGCTCCAACAACTTTGGTCTCCCTACCAATACAACTGGGAGACCACGCAATACACAATCGCCTCAACTGCCAGAATGCAACGGGTAAACCTACATCCCCTATGGGGGTCTCAACCGCTGGAGCATAACGGGGAGGCCAATTTCAAGGGCAGGCACCTCAACTGCCGGAACGCAACAGGGAAACCCGCATCTCCTATCGGGGTCTCGATCGCTGGAGCGTAACGGAGAAGTCCTCCCAACAACCAAAACATCATCATCTCATCATAATCATATACACATATAGATAGTTCCTCCATCTCAATGTCCAACGGCATGCTTTCCGTTACGGGTTACCTCCATGCATGCACATGATATCATAATCATGTATAACAACATAAGCATATAAGAAGGTCTCAAAGCACAAATCCATATACTCAGCATGATCTCATTCACATATTATAAGTGGACACCTAACAACCAACAAGTTCCAAACATCATATTAAATATCCAGACGCATATCTTATTCTCAGTGTAAATTCATTTATGTGTGATAGACAAGCACAGAACATGTTGTCATTAATTCCCAAGGATCATGTTCGACATCCAATACGTATCATGTTCTCATTATAAATTCATTCACATGTTATAGATAAATAAACAACATTTTATCGATACGTTTCAAGCATCATGTTCAATATCCATTTATCCAGTTAGAATTTTTCTACAATTGCACATAGTTGACAGGAATACACCCGAACTGATCCCTTGCCACATGATCATTATCAACAATTTTCCCTTACCGAGTGGCTTAGAAAATAGAGGGTTCATTTCAGGTCTCTCCATGTCCAAGAATAAATATTTGATATATGCAAATGCATGCTAAACCGTCATAAGTCCCCTCACAGTGTGTGGAGTCGAAAACCGAATCAAGTAAGCGGCTTGATGGGTTGAAGGGAGCCCAATCTGTTGAAACAAGGAACAACGAATAAGTAAATAAGGTAAAACAGGCTAAAACGAGGTCGGACAGAAAATAGGCCTAAAACTGGGCTGGGCCTGAAATCGGCTGACTGGGCCAGGCTGGAAAATGGGCCGCAAAGCTGGGTTTGCTAAAGTGGACCAAGCTGGGTCAAACTCGAGATGGGCCGAACTGGGCAAAGCTGGGTCAACCCAAGCGCCGACTCAGCCGAGCCGACTTAGTTGCCCAACTGAGTCAAAAAAGGGGGAAAAGAAAACGGAATTCAGTGAAATCCGGGAAAACCAAAGAAAATGAAAGGAAACTAGGAAAGCCAAGTAAAATAGAGGGAAAACAAGGAAAACCGACGAAAAGCGATGAAAACGACGGAAAATCGATGAAGATAGAGGAGAGGCATGAAGAAATCGAGGAAATCCAAAGGAAGAAGGGAAAGAAAAGAGAAGAAAGGAAGGAAGATGAGGAATACCTGGAATCGTGTGGCGAAAGGGGGGAAGAAAGCTCGGCAATCTCTGCGGAGAAAGAGGTGTGTCGAGCTCCAAAGAAGTACGGCGACGGCAAAAAGGGAAAACAATTGCCAGACAGAATGAGGGGAAAAAACTTGTAGAGAGAGGAAGAATAACCGTGAGAGACGAAGAGGGAGGGGTGCAGACACTGTAGTAGTTGCAACTACAGTGTCGCGCGGAAGAGGGTTAAATATGAGGGGTTTTAATGTTAGGGTTTGGGGAATTTTTTTTTTTTAAACGAAGTCTCATAAAAGTTCAAAACCCACCATTTTTTGTTTATATTATTTATTTAGCTATTTATAACTTAATTTATTTATTTATATTTTGAAAAGGAGAAACCTCAAGAAGCGTGATCTTCAAATTTGACACTTTATTTATATATATATATATATATATGTTTATATTAAAAACTCGAAAACAAACGAATGTCGAACCTTGAAGGAGAAAGCGTCTTATTTTGAAATGATTTTCATGATAAAATACATAATAATTATAAAATTACCAAAATGTCCCTTCGAGTTCCCGAACTTGTAACCAGGCAACAGAGGCCACCACCGAGCCTACTCTCTCCTCGCTGCTACCACGGTCCCAAAAACAACTCAGAGATATGAAAATCTCTGCAAAAAATAGGAGAACTCGAAATGGGTCATTACACATTGTGTGAAATGTGCATGGACTGCTTGTGGCCTAGCCCAATACTAGCTTGTGGAGCTAAGTTTGGCTCATTTGAAGTGGATCTTGGCCCATTTGGTCTTGAATTTCAGCCTTTGCACCTTGAATTGCATATTCCTTCTTCTGAAATTAAATAATTACTTCACCACTTTAAAATCTAAAATATTGATTAAGTCTAGACTCTCATAACTGGATCTAGACTAACCAATTTACATGAAAAATCCTAAAAGTGGAGTGAAATAAATTATAAAATTCCAGATCTTCACTTTTAATCTTTAATCTTGTAATTATCCCTTGAATTAATATTATTTTCCTGAACTGTCCATTTTTATCCCCAAAACTAAGAAACTGCATTAAATTCATCAATATAAGATTTTAGTGTTCAACACACCACATATAACTTCAACCACAGTATCTTAACCTCGAGTAAATTTTTCACAATGCTTATAATGGAATTATCCCTTAATAACCTTAACACATCCAAAACTTCCAAGTGCATCCTTAATGATGTTTTCTCATGGCAAGCCTCATCAAGGCATTAACACCAGCTTACATAATACTTAGCCTTACTTTGGGAAAGGATCTGAACTCCACAATAGCTTTCGTCTTAGTTTTACCCATTGAACTCTTTCCCCCGCAACTAGAATTTCAATCTCAAGTCAATATTATTGAAGATACCACATATTATACTTCTCACATCCTTCGAAGATTTACTCTTCTTGTTCTTGTTCCTTTTTTTGAATCAACTAATGAGTTATTTACTTCTTTTATAAATTTTCACATTCCATCCTCGAATGACAGATGCTACAAAGGCTACTTAAATCACAAAACAATTCCAAAATCAATTGAGTTTCTCTTGGCCTTCTGATGAGTCTATCCATTTCCTTACAATGGTCATTCAATTGTGAAATCTTGATCCCATAATAAATACCAACATCCTCATACTAAAAAAAAATTAGGTAAAAGGATCAGGCATCCAATACCACCAAATCGTCATCTAACTCACTCCATCAATAGCTATCACACAAGTCTCGCGAATACGGTTCACCTTAGAGGTTTATCCTAACTCCAACACTAAACAATGATCTTCAGGCCAAATATCGATCACCTCGTGATCCGTCAGGGTAACTCCTTTGGGACTTAAAATATCATTAAGGCCATTGAAATTCGCAAGACTTCACTTCACTCAAAATCTTTCTTAATGACAAATTCTAGAACTCTATCATTTTTCCAAAACCAAATGATGATCCAATCAACAACAATATTACTAATCCCGAGAATATACTTAAATTAGGTCCATACATGACTGATGGAATCTAGTTTACCCATAATTCAATCTACCCAATCCAAGGAGTTGCCTACGCCTATGATTGCCTCTTCCAACCATTTTAGTAAAACTAAAACTTAATCAGTCTCAACCTTAGGTAGGAATTCCAAACACCAATAGAACCTAAACTTAGTCAAACCACATCTCCTCAGAACACTCCTAGCTTATTCGAATCTAATGTTAATTTTTTTTAACGTCACATTCGAAGACTACACAATTGCAACCCCCCTTAAAATATGTCTACCCCACTCAGTCTAGGGGCAAAGGGGTCTAGTTTGTCTCTAACATTGAGCCTCACCTCTTACTCACAGTCAAAGGGTTTAACGCAAACTCTGATACCAATTGCAACGACCTGCTCCCACCAGCACAATATTGTCCACTTCAGGCCCGCACCTGGGCCAGCACGGCTTTGTTCTCAGGACCCCACCGAAGAGGTGCCCCCAAAAGGCCATGTGCTTTATGGGAGGAGTGTCCATGCTTATATACCAGTGCTCCAGGCCTTCACTGGGTGATGTGAGACTTCTCCACACGCCCGGCACCCAGCTTTGCGCTTTTCTCTCCATCTGGCGCCCCTTTGGTCCAAGGTTGGGCACCACTTTGGGTCCAAGCCTCCTCAATAGGGCGGGGTATTATATCCTACCCCCCTTAAGACTAGAACAGCCCATGGCTCTCAATAGCCAGTTGATATTCGCACCAACCCACACCCTCAGTCCGAGAGTTGAACTGTGCTCTGATACCAAATGTAACAACCTGCTCCCGCCAAAACAATATTGTCTACTTTGAGCCCGCATGGCTTTGCTCTGAGGACTCTACCGAAGAGGAGCCCCCAAAAGGCCATGTACTTTATGGGAGGAGCGTTCGTGCTTATATACCAATGCCCTAGGCCTTCACTGGGCGATGTGGGACTTCTCCACAAGCCCAGCTCCCAGTCTAGTGCTATTCAGTGGGGTATTTAAGCAAAGTCGTGCGAACTCGGGTACGGGTCCAAAGCGGACAATATTGTGCTGGCGGGAGTGGGTCTTTACAGTTGGTGTCAGAGCACGGTTCAACTCTTGGACTGAGGGTGTGGGCTAGTGCGAGTCTTAATCGGCTATCAAGAACCGGGGGCGGCTCTGGTGTTAACGGGGTAGGATGTAATACCTCGCCCTATTGAGGAGGCCTGGACCCAGACAGGGGCCCAACTTGACTAGAGGGATGCCAGGTGGAGAGAAAAGCGTCAGTCTAGGTGCTGTGCGTGTGGAGAAGTCCCACATCACCCAGTGAAGGTCTAGGGCACTGGTATATAAGCATGGACGCTCCTCCCATAAAGCACAAAGACATTTGGGGGGCTCCTCTTCGGTGAGGTTCTCAAAGCAAAGCCGTGTGGGCCCGGGTACGGGTCCAAAGCGGAAAATATTGTGCTGGCGGGAGCGGGTCTTTACAGACCAACCCATCAGTGTGCTCAACCCATCGGTAATGAACTGTTTTGAAAAATTCAGTTTGCCTATTTAAACTCCATTGTTCGAAGAGTTTGATTGATCCTTAGAGACAGAATTTACTGCCCTTGTTGAGACATGAACAATGACATCTTTACCCCTAATTATTGTACTAGTTAGCCTTCAATTTTGTATATATTAGATGCATTTGATGTTGTTTGTTAGTTTTGTAGATAAAAATGGAAAATACAGGAAATCAATCAAAATCAGTGCAAAATTGCAAGTTTCGTGCTTAACATAGAAGACCTAGAATTTTTAATAATTAATTTCTGACAACTTTTAAAGATATTATTGTAAATTGATTAATCTAAATCCAATTATGAGAGTCTAGATTAATTCAATATTTTTAGATTTTAAGTGGTGAGTTAATTATTTTAATTATGGAGAGAGAAGCTACAATTCAAGAGGCCAGAGTCTGAATTTCAATCAATGGGCCAAAAATCCACTCCCATTGGGCCAAGCTATGCTCCATATGTCAAGATTGGGCCAAGCTCAAAGTAATCCATGCGTAATTCACAGTTGGGCCAGGCCAGTGTGCAAGTCCAAGTCCAGCACGCCCAAATTCAAGTTCAAGAGCTCAAGTCGAAGGTGTTTATTTGAGGCCCAATTACCCAAACCTAATTACCAAAAGCCCATACTCGAATTCACTATAAACCTTAGGTCCAAAACCCATGTACATGCCCCAAGCCTTGTGCATGCGCATTTCATATCTACCATCCATTTCTCTATCTTCAAATATCCACCATCCATTTCATGCATAAACTTAGGAAAACCCTAAAGCCACATTACCTAATCCATTGCACACATAATTCATGTTAGATCTAGGCCGTGCATTTTATCCATCATATAGATCAACCTTTGAATCTCAACCCTCCATTTGAAACCTTACCATTTACATATTTTATTTTAACCAAATATCCTTAGAACATTATATCCAAACCCAATCATAGCCATTCACCTAGATCTAGATTAACTTAGAACCCAGGCAACCCAATCCCAATCCATGTGCATATGCCACATCATACACACCTCATCTTCTAATTCCTTTCAATCCACACGATTTCCCCATATCTTCTCCACCTCATTCGAATTTCACAAGTCAACTCCTTAGCCGTGTCATTTCCAATGCATCCAACCATTCATGCATTTCAACTTTTAATCCTAACCATTCAAATCATGCATTGCATAAACACATAAACCCTAATCCCATGTGTCAAATTCGACCATAGCATATCGAATCCCTACCTTTTCTCCTTTCTTTCTTAGCCAGCCAACTAGATTTCCAAGACACAAAATTTGTGTAACCCTATGTAACCCTAGCCTTTTCAACTTAAAATCCCATCTATCCATATTCAAGTTGATTTAATCGAAGCCCTCCATTCATCACTTAAACCAAGATTAAATCTCAACCATCCATTCCAACCCAGAGCCTATAAATAAACCACCAAAGCATTGTAAAATTCGAATTGGGTCATGAGCTGAAGAACATTGGAGCATTGGAAACACCGAAAAGACAAAAAAGAATAACTGAACTCAAATTTTACAAAGTAAGAAATTATTTTTGTAATTTTATTTTTAATCTCTATCTTTGATGTACTTTTCCAAATAAGTTGTAATTTTTCCATTTAATAAATTTGAGATAAGATTTTAGAATCCTGGAACATCTAATTTTTGAATTTCATTGATGATGATCTGATTTATTTTTAATTTTATATTCTTTGTTTAATTTATGGGACTTAATGAAATAGTTAAGACTTAGATTTCGTTAGATTCAGATCTAAGGGTCCAATGGGACATAATGAAATAGTTAGATCTTGAATTTGATTGTTTTAAACCTAAGGATCTAGGGTTCGATTAATTAAATTTAAATTTCATGATTTTAATTATGATGACAGATTTGAATTGAGAATTGCACTTTTACGTGAATTCCAGCTCTAGATCTCCTATTTGTTAACATTTTTTAATCTAATGTTTGATGATGGTTGTGATTGATCTATTCCATTACCACCTTTAAATTTTGCATTGTTTTGTTATTTCATTTACTTTAATTGTCAATTTAATTCCATTGTTTATTTTATTTTGCTATGTCATTTATTTGATTAATTTTACCAGTTCAAGTCATTTTGATTGTTTGTTTGCTGTTAATTCAATTCAATCATGTTTTATTTTATGTAAACTTTATTTGTAAATCCACTCTCTCTCAAGATTCTTTAACTAGGATTGAACATGTAATATTTTATTCTTAAACTTGTAATTTTAAATTGAGATGAGGACTATCTAATTTCACCATTTTAATAAAAAGATGAAAAAGTAATGTAAATTCAGAGGATCTAATTGTTAATATGCCTTTAAAATTTTGTTTCCTTTAGATCTAGGTTAATCTAAAATTCTATGATTTAGAACTCTCTTTCAAAATGTTAATTCCATTTCGTAAAACATATCCTTTTAAAAGGGCATCAATTTAATTTATTTGTTTCAAGCATATATTTTATGGATTTCCTTTCCGGTTCAACCTCATACTCATATGCTATACTATTAATTGGTTCGTGCGCTTGCGAGTAATAAAATGTAAGACTAAACAACCCACATCTACAAAAATTTATTGGCAAATTCAAAAGGCAATTTCAAGGATCAAATCTGTAACGACCCGACCCGATTTTTCAAGATTTTTGAGGAGATTTATGGATCTCTGTGTTGTTCTTGGTGCTTTGGTAGCAGTGGTGAGAGAGTGGGTTCCGTGGTGGACCCCTGTTTGCCCGGTTTTGGGCTTGGGAGCTCGAATGGCATTTTGTCAATTTTGGCTTATGCGACGATTTCATCATTAAAATTATTTGAAAATCACACATTTTGGTTTTCATTATGAAATCATCTTATAAAAGTGGTGCCTTTCCCTTTTTCCAAAAAAAAAACTAACCCTAACCCTAACCCTAACTATATTTAGACTCTTTCCCCCTCTCCTCTTCTTCTCCATCACTCCTTCCAAACCGTGGACAACAGCCGCCGCCCCCTCCATGGTGTGTCCCTCTCTTTCTCCCTTTCTCCCTCATCTCTTCCTCCTTCCTCTCCTTCTACCTCTCCTTGCAACTGCCCTCAAAAACCCTAAGCCTTCAAGGTGTCGCCGCCCCTTTCTCTTCCTCTCCTTGTAACGCCTTACGCTTTTTCACTATGCTTTTCGTAAATCAGAGTCTATTTTTTTTTTTTAAATAACAGAGTGAACAAGAGCGGGACGTCACGACACGAGCTAAGTCCGAACTTCTAAAGTCCGACCCTTAACTGGCCAACCCTATGTGTGCATGGACTAAGTCCATGAAAACGGTTCACACATAACAATATAAATATGCGGATTAAAATCATAACTGTGGAATTATAATAGAACTTAATTCTATTCCATTTTAGATAGCAAAGTACGTCAAGTCCTTAATCATAATTAACATAACATAATTATCAAAATAAACATTCAACCTAACCAAATTATCTAAATTATTACATGTCTGAAATCTAGTTACTCAAATTACAAGTCCATAAGTAACTTAATCAAAATATAAACTAAAAGCATCCAAGCTCCTATGCTTGGCCCTTTTTGCGTTCATTGTTCCCCTCGTTTCCTTTATCATCCACTAGGGTAGAAGTAGGGAGTTAGAACAACGCGCCCAGTAGGTATTCCATTTAGGGCTAACACATGGTTAGTACAAAACATATATAATAATATCATAATGTCAAAAAAACATATAAACCATGCAATGTCATGATGTTAAATGCAATGAGTCCCACCCATTACAAGTACATATAAGTACCCCCACATAGGTCTTTCGGACGCCCCAAGGGAGTGTGGCCCCTCCGGTTTTTTCTTGATGGAAATGCACATCAAGGTATCCCACCTAGGTTTTTCGGACGCCCCGACGGAGTGTGGCCCCTCCGGTTACATATCCTTCACCCCATGCCATGCATGAGATGCTAATAAAACACATGCTATTTTATATTGTAAACATAGCACTAAAACTTCACAATTGAAACATATCTTTTACAACGTAAATTCATCAAAATAAGATAAAAACATTATACATAAACCCATGGTTTCAAAGAGGTGGAATCCTACCAAAGACCACTAACGTGTCCTTACACTTTCGTCCACTAACCGCTCACGATCGTACACACCTTGTGAGGTCCTGTTACCTTATAATATATTAATCAATTAAAACCATGTCCCATTTGATTTACAATAATGTCCAAGTCCATAAACCCAACTTGTGGGGTTCGGCCATACCCCATGGCCGAGCCTCACTTACTAGATTTTAGTCCCTCCTTTGATTTATTAATCAATCACTCATACAACAATTACTTAACCTAGATAACAACAAAGTCCACAAGACAATCCCCATGGAGTTCGGCCATACACCATGGCCGAACCCATGGTTCATTATTTCACTTAATTACAATATTGCCAATCTTCTATCCATGGCTAGCATTCCATTAATCTAACCATTCATACATTAAATCCATAAATCATTTCCCATGGGGTTCGGCCATACACCATGGCCGGACCCATGGTCTATCATTTTCACTCTTATTTACAATTTTACCATAGTTTTCATCACCTCATGTTTAAGTCCACAATATAGGTCCATGACTAACTTTTCATGCACAACACCTTCTTCATGGGGCTCGGCCATACCCCAAGTCCAAGAGTGATCCATACATAATTCATTCACCATTTACAACCTTCATGCCAACTTAGATTCAAAAATACTATCCATGGGGTTCGGCCATACACCATGGCCGAACCCATGGTCCTATAGTTTCATCCCTTTGGTCATCACTCATACCACAATTGTTTAACATTGTTAACAATTTAAGTCCATAAAAAGACCTCATGGGGTTCGGCCATATACCATGGCCGAATCCATGATTTTTCGTTTTAGCCTATAATTACAACTTTGCCATCATTTCCATGATCTAACTATATGCATATAATTCCATAATTCTTTATGGGGTTCGGCCATACCCCTTGGCCGAACCCATGGTGTAAGGTTCTTTACCAACAACCTTCCATTTAAACCCTTTTAAAACATACATAATATTCTATGGTTTTCATCCCTCAAAAACCCATAAAATAAACAATGTCTTTCCATAGGGTTCGGCCATATCTATGGTTCATCCTTCCATTAAATTATCATATTCATCCCCTCAATTTTCGTCCATGGGGTTCGGCCATACACCATGGCCGAACCCTATGGTTCCTTTCTTTAAACAAAATTATCAAAATCCTTACCGGTTCCGCGACTCCTCCAGTTTTCCTTCGCTCCGACTTGTTCTTCCGATCCTTAGCCTTCTCCTCCTTCTTCTTGATTTGTGTATGCCGTGCCCCCTTTGTCTTGCTGCTCACACCTTTCAGCACTTCCACTAGCTTGTTTCACGCTGGAATCACCTTCACTACCTCTCAATACTCGTGGTTCCCTTTCTTTTCTAATTCTTCCTCTCGGTCCTAATTAGAAGGTGCCGAGTGTAATGCCCGCCCCTTTTCACCAAAATCAGAGTCTATTTTTTTTTTTGTTTGAAATAAAAGTGACAAAGGGCGCGATACATCATGACGCGAGTTAAGTCTGAGCTTCTAAAGCCCGGCCCTTAACTGGCCAACCCTACATGTGCATGGAACTAAGTCCACAAGTACGGTTCACACGTAGAAGTAAGCTCGAGGAATATTAAACTAAAATACGAAATTATAATAGAGACTATCCTACCAATTTTTAGATAGCAGAGAAGATACATCATTTAAATTACTAAAATACCCCTAAATTCATAATTATGTCTCAAAATAATAATGTCCAAAGTACAGACCAAACCATAGTAAGAAATCTACATTATTACAGTCCGACGACCTACATTACACAAATTACATTTCCAAAATAAATCTTAAATAAACTAAGTAGTTCGCCTTCCCAAACTCCTAAGCTTGGCCTCCGTCTCGTCCTTCGTGTCCGCCATCTCCTGTGTCATCAGCTAGGGTAGAAGTAGGGCGTTAGACAATGCGCCCAGTAGGACTCCAAGTAGGGCTAACACATGGATTAGTGATAATAGGCACATAGGTAATAATATAATGAAAACCATAAAATGAATGCAATGCCATGGGTGTCTTATGTCATGTGTCCCACCCATCATCCATACTATCATGATATCCCCATGTCTGCTTCTCAGTCGCCCCGACGGAGCATGGACTCCGGTTATATCTCAACACATCAAGATATCCCCATGTTTGCTTCTTGGTCGCCCCGACGGACCATGGACTCCGGTTATAGCATATCAAGTTATCCCCATGTTTGCTTCTCGGTCGCCCCGACGGAGCATGGACTCCGGTTCCTTTATTTTCCCGCCCATGCCATGCATGAGATGTAGGTGCATTATGCTATGTAATATATATAATTTGTAGCCTTCATATATAATTCATAGTCTAATCATATAAATCATAGCATGGCAATATGCCATATAATATATATAAATCATAATCTTAAAACCCATCATAAAACAAATCATATAAATTACCAAAAATAAATCACGGGAACCATCATATAACACGTAAATCCATGGTTTACAAAAAAGTAGGAATCCTACCGAATACCGACTAACGTTCCTTTGCGTTTCTCCGTCCACAAACCCTGTCGCCGATCGCGCACCGCATGCGACGTCCGATACCTTATTACATATTAATAATCAGTCCATGTTTTATCATATCTAAGTCCATTATCCAAGCCTTAGTGGGGTTCGGCCATATACCATGGCCGAACCTCACTATGTACTTCTGTGGGTCCCATTTAATCTAGCAAATATTTAAATCCCATGAGTCTAAAAACCAGCCACCCTAGGTTTATTAATCACACATAAGGTTATTACTTAGAGTCCCTAAGTCCACGATTATCTCCCATGGGGTTTGGCCATGTACTATGGCCGAACCCATGGTTCTTGAATTTGGCCAATATTTACGGTTTTGCCACTCTTCCTCCATGGTTAAATCCTTAATTCATTCTTTTCTATTCTTAGGTCCATAATTGATCCATAATCTTGGATCTATTAATGACCCACCAGTCATGAGATACAACCATTTAAAATCAGCCACCAACTTAACCTAATCCCCATTGATTAAAGCATATACACAACTCCAACTTAACCCATCAAATGGCTTGTAAAATAGGTCATGGGTTCGGCCATACACCATGGCCGAACCCATGATGCCTTTTTCCAATTTTTTTCTTAGGTCTAATTACCACATTTAGATTCAAAATAAGTCCCTCCATGAGGGAGTTTACATCATGCATTTAAATCATCAACTTCGATCATTACTTGGCACATTTTTGAGTCCATTAATGACCCATTTAATCATGGCCTATTCCCCATTCTTTTTCCATCTTTTACACCCATCATCATTACACATACATCACTATAGGGTTCAAAAACATTCCCTCCATAAAATCTCTCCATGGTTTAATTTTTAAAACCTCATTTACAATGCTTAAAGTCCATTTAAAAATTGTCAATCTTCTCCATTAATTTCCATAACTTCACACCCAAAAATCATTACAATACCTCACCATAGGGTTCATTATCCATTCATTTCTTTTGAGGCCATAAACATCATTCACATATCCCTTGATTTTTCTTATTTAAAACTCCTTTAAAAATCACCAACTTTTAATCATTTAAAACCTTAAAATCATTAACCACCCTCCATGTCTTCCATATTTTAAAACCCTAAAAATCATAATCACTTACCATGGGGTTCGGCCATACTACATGGCTGAACCCTATGCTCCATGATTTCTTCTAACATCACACACATCCATGCTTAAATAAATTTTAACACATAATGTCCTTAATGCATCTTCTCCTTTTCTTACCCTAATTTACCCATTTAGGGTTTGTCCACTTTTTCATCCTTTCATTGGATGGATTTGAGATCCAAGGCCCATGACAATTTGGCCACCATTAAATCCAAGAAGAATAGACCCCAAATCTTAAACCTTAACAAAATCCAACCTCTTGTTTAGAAACACTTACGGATCTGACGGCTCCTCCGACTTTTCTTTCTCTTCTTGGACTCCTTGGCCTTATTTCTTCTTCTTCTCCTTTGTTGGTCGGTCAAGATGTTTGATCAAGATGAAAGCATCAAAGCTTGGGTTCGGCCAACATGGAGTGTGTTTGAGAGAGGGAGAGGAGGAGATGGTGAGGAAGAAGATACTAAGCTTTGATCTTGGAGTGATGGCCAAGCTTGAGCTTCTTTCTTCTCTTTTTCTTCCAAATTTTTCTTCTTCTTTCTCTTGTTGGTGTGGGACGGTTTTGAGAGAGCAAGAGAGGGAGAGGGTGAAGTGAGAGTGAAGTGAAGAGATGAGAGGAAAAACCCATCTCATCCCAAGGCTTGCTTAAGTTACACTTCACCGTTAATTTTCCCAACCACCAAGCATGGGCTTCACATGCTTAGTGGTGGTGGTTGGGACCAACCACCACTAGTCAACGTTTTTGGTGTCTTAGAGATAAGATGGTTTGGGTCTTCCATCTTTTGACCCCTTTTGACCACCTTTTTGGATAGTTTAATTATTTAATTAATTAGATAATTAACTTAAGTTTATTAATTCCCACTTAATCTAATTACATTCTCTTAAATTCCCTCCATGTATCCACCCATGGTTGACCAATTCATCCATGGTGGCCGGCCCTACCAATCCTTGGTCCACACGCCACCTCACTTGGTGAGGTGGAGGTCGGTCCCAATCAGCCATGTCACCTTGGTCTAATTAAAATTAACTTAGGTGATTTAATTAAATCCCTTCAATTACTTGGATCACCATTAGGCCCATGGCCCAATTACATTCACCTCTTACCCATTTACCTTAAAGCTTACACCATCTTGATCCATTGGGTCCCAAATGGGTATTGGGTCCAATTTGACCATCCTTGGCCCAATTGACCATTTAAATGAACTTAGATCCAATCCATAGTCCATTGGGCCATACTTGGGCCCTTGTCCAAACTTTGAACCATTTACCATCTATTCCATCAAATTTCCCAATTTCCATCATTAAAATAAATAATATCCACATTTATACTAATTTAAAAAGTCTGGGCTATTACACTGAGCGCCCCTTGTGTCTTCCTTTTCTAATTCTTCCACTCGGTCCTATTTAGAAGATGCCATGCACCCCTTCAATTTAGCAGTTGCCTTGTGCCGTTTTTAACCAAGGAAAGGACACCTTTTTGAGATACTCTAACATATCTTCATGGACGCGCATATCTCACATACACGGCCCAAAGCAATTTTCCAAGTTCCCTTTATGCGCATGCCTCTTAATCTAGATCCCTTATTTATAGATATATTGCATTACCATTTTAATTCAGCCCCATTTAATTAGGCTTGAGCTCTCATTTGGTAGTCAACCAAGTTAACCACGACCCATTGAGTCCCAATTGGGCATTTTGGCCCAAATAGCAACATTGACCCAATTAAATGTGCCTTACCCATTTACTTTAAATTGAACCTTATACCATAACTGTTGGGTCCTAATTGGGCCATTGACCAAACACATTACCCATCTAAGGTTCATATCTGTTAATTCACAATTAGAATGGCAAAATTCGTAATTATTTATAACATGGAATTCCGAAGTGTTACAATACAACCCTCTTTTTAAAATTTTCATCCCGAAAATCGAGTGAAGTAGGGTTTCAAACATTTACATAAATAGCTCAGGATGAGCTGTTCTCATTTCTGACTCGAGTTCCCAAGTGGCTTCCTCTCATATGTTCCCTCCCATGCTATGCATGAGATGTGAGTGCAATCATGCTATTTCATGTTAAGTTCATAATAGTATTGAAATTCCATTCTTAAAACATAAGCATTTTGATACCCAAAATAGATCATCAAATATGGAAATAAAATCATTACATGTACATAATCCAAGTGTTTCAACAAGGTAGGAATCCTACCCATGTCCAAGTATTGTATCCTTGCGTTTTCATCAAAACCAATCACACCCCCGCTTGCGGAAATCTTTTTACCTTAAATGAATTCCATCATATAAAATAATCAAATTAATTATTTAATTGATTTAAATCATTCATTACATTCTTCCAATTAAACTTAACCATTTAAAAAAGGAAAATCATACAAAAACTTCACTTTTAAAATCAGTCGGTTATCCGTCCGCTGCCCATCCTGTGGACGACAGAAACCCTTTCGCGGATGGCAGAAATCCGTCCTACAGACAGTGAACCCATCCGCAGACAGCACCATACTGAAGTCTGTTACCCGTCCGCGGACAGTAGAAAATCATCCGCGGATGGTGATACCCGTCCGCAGACAGCACACAGTCGTGGTCTGATACCCGTTGTCCGGTACCCGCGGACAGTCCACACTCGTTACCTGTCCTGCAGACGGTCCACACAAGTTCGCGAACGATAAAAACACGTCCCGCGGACGGTAGACACCCATCCCACAGAGAGTGTAACCCATCCTTCATACAAATCACCCATCCGCAGACAGTACCATATTATGTTTGTTACCCGTCTGCTGACGGTCGAAACCCGTTCCACGGACAGCAGAAACCCATCCTACATACATATCACCCGTCCGCAGATAACCCATGTCCAATTTATTATACGTCCGTGGACGGTCAAAACCCATCTCGCGGACGATAAAAACCCGTTCGCGGAAGGTGATACCCATCCGCAGACAGTGCCATCCAAAATCAATCCTCATTTTATTTGATGTTTGGCTTGACATTTCCTTATGAAATTCATTTCTTATATTTAACATATATAATGTCATCCATATATTTTTAAAATCAGTGAGTATGCCCTACTCACTAACCCCACTAGGGTCTTGTCCATTATTCCAAATGTTTAACCATTTCCTTGGATAGATTTTTCAGTTGATGGCCTTAGATAATTTCTTTGCCAATTTTTCAATCAAATATGGAACCCCATGGTTTCGGCCATTCCATATCCGAAACCATGGTTCCCTTAGCTTCTTTTAATCATTTAATCCTCGTTAAACATTACATACCTTTTCCGCGTCTCCTCCGTTTCTTTAACGTCTGAATTTCTTCTTTGGTCTTTCTCATTCCTTAGTGCTTTCTTCTTCCTCCTTTGTTCTTCGGTTTCTCCAAGTCTAGAGCAATGTATGTGAGAGAGAGAGAGATGAAAACCTCCTTGTTCTTCAATGGAGCATTCAGCCAAGGTGTTGATTGAGAGAGGGAGAAAAATGAGATGAAAATCTCTATGGAAGGATCGGTCAAAGGGGTGTAGGTTGAGAGGGGGAGAGAGGGATAGGATGAGATGAAAATCTCTATCCTTTTCTATAAAGGAGAGGATCGGCCCTAGGGTTTGGTGTGAGCCCTTTGTATCTAGCCCTAGCCTCCCAACCACCCACAATACTCCTTGGTCTTTCCCATGTGTTCCTTGGTTAACCAAGGAGACACATGGCTTACACTTGCCCCCCCCCTCCCTCCTCCTTCCCAACGATCTAGGGTTTCCATGAGATGGAAACCCTCCATCTCCCCCTTTGACTCACTTAGGCCTCTTCCACTTCCATGTGACTCACTTGCTTATTTGAACTCACTTCCCATTCAACTCTATCCCAACTCACTTTACTTTTCTTGAACTCATTTCCATATAACTCAAATGATTTTTAATTTCCAACCCAATGTAATTCAACTCACCACATTTGAACTCACCCTGGTTGACCAAGTCAACCATGGTAACCGACCCTAGATGTTACCTTAGACCACTCGCCACCTCACTTGATGAGGTGGATTTGGGTCCCACTTGGCTATGCCACTTACATGCCACCTCATACACTTGCCACCTCACTTGATGAGGTGGATCCCAAGCCTTGGGTCTTAAGTGGGTACATGACCCAATTAAATTAATTCCTTACCCATTTACTTCCCAAAATCCATTCACACTTTGACCCATTGGGTCTCAATTGGGTTATTGACCCAATTAACTACATTTACCCAATTAATTAAAATCAAACCCTATCCATGATCCGTTGGATCATAATTGGGCCATTGACCCAATTGTTACCCATTTAAAATCCATTTCATCCATAAATCTTAAATTCATCAAATTAAACAATTAAAATCGACAAAATCCAATATATTATTGCATTGAAAATCTGGGAAGCTACACAACTCTCGACCTAGTAGTTCAGCCCAGTAATTCAACAGGTACATTCCAGCCGGTCAAGCACACTCCAGCTTTTGGCCTAGCTTCCCAAGCCCAGTACCAGTTCGGTCCAGCAGCCATGTTTGGCCCAACTCGTCTCCTTAAACCCTGCAGCTTGTTTTACCACTTGGATTTCGAAAGCATGCACACAAGTGAGGAGACTCATCACTGATTTTTGTATGCACTTACGTATATTACTTCTCTATCGAATGTTCGTGTACGAAATGTTGTGAATGAGATTCCCTGGTGTTATTAGCCACTCGACAAGGGAGTTGTTGATACCATTATGTGGCAGGGATCCATCCGAATGTATTCATACCCTTAGCTCCCAGGAGCATGTATGAGTTGTTTATTTGATCTCATGATGGATTGATGGTTTGATAACATGATTAATTGAAATGTGTGATAACCTCCGATGTTTGCAATTGATAGTTAATCAACATGTTGTAGAATCGCATGCGTTAGATAGTAGATGGTTCTACTTGTTGTTGTTTTAAATTTGTAAATCTCGCAAGCGCATGAACCATGTATAGTATAGCAATTGTGTGCGAGGTTGAACTCAAAGGAAAATCTCAAAATATATGAATTAAAATTAAATTTGTGTTCCTTTAAAAATAATTATTTTCAAGAAGTAGAACCTATATATGAGTCATATATCTAACTTGGAAAATCAACAAATAAGATGTGTGAATTAGTTGTCCTTGAATTAAAATGGTGAATTAAATGATAATCTTAATCATTGTCAAAATTACAAGTTATAAGATTAAAGTACCACATCTCCTAACTTTATGTAATAACCCGGATTTTCAATGCAATTATTATATTGGTTATTATCTATTTTAATTGTTAAAAATTAAATAGATGGAATGGATGTTAAATGGATAAGAATTGGGGCAATGGCTCAAGTATAGTCCAATGGATCATGGATAGGGTTAATTCTAATTAATTGAGTAAATGTGGTCAATTGGTCAAATGCCCAATTGGGACCCAATGGGTCAAGAGGAATTGATGTTTAGGGTAAATGGGTAAGGAATTGATTTAATCGGGTCATGTACCAAATTAAGATCTAAGGCATGGGATCCACCTCATCAAGTGAGGTGGCAAGTGTGTGAGGTGACATGGAAGTGGCATAGCCAAGTGGGACCCAAGTCCACCTTATCAAGTGAGGTGGCGTGTGGTCTAAGGTTGTAATAGCCCGAAATTTTAAATCAATCTATATTTGATTTTTATTGATTTTAATTTGAATTTTGACATAGGGGAATACCAAATGGATCAAAAATTGAGACAAGGGTCCAAGAATGGCCCAGTTGGGCCATGGATTGGATGAAATCCATTTAATGGGTCAATGAGGACTAATCAGGTCAAGGATGGTCAAATTGGGCCCAATACTCATTTGAGACCCAATGGACCCAATTGAGGTAAGCCTAAGGTAAGGAGGAAATTTAATTGGGCCATGGGCCCAATGGTTACCCAATAGACCATGAATTGAAATTAATTCATTTAAGTGGTCAATGGTAAGTAATTGGGTCAATGGTAGTCAATTTGGGTCAAAGAGCCATATGAGACCCAATGGGCCAAGGTAGCTAAGCCCTAAGGTAAATGGGTAAGACAAAAATTTAATTGGGCCATGGGCCCAATGGTGATCCAATAAGAGGGATACATTTAAAAAATTTAAATCACCTAAGTTAGGTAATAAATTGACCAAGGTAACATGGCCAATGGGGCCGACCACCATGGTTGACCAAGTCAACCATGGGTGGATCTTAGAGGGAATTTAATGAGATTAAATTAAGTGGGAAGTGATTAATTAAATTAACCTAGGGATCAAAGTGATCTAAGTTAATTAACCTAAAATTAAATGGTCAAATGGTCAAAACCACTCCAACAAACACAAACCACTTCAAGAAAACACAAAATGAAACCATGGGCTAAAGGGGGTGGTTTTATCCCAACCACCACCATTAATGCATATTGGTTGGTGAGGAGTTAATGTGAAGTTTGACTTAGGTAACCAAAAGATGAGACTTCATCTCATTGTCCCCATTTCCATTTTCTCTCTCTCCATCCCTCCTCACACACACAAAAAACGTCTCTCCACCTTGCCAAAAGAAAAGAGAAGAGAACTTAGAAGAAGAAGAGAAGAAAAGAGAAGGAGAGAACAAGTCTTGGTCCATCCCCTCAAGATCAAAGGCCTAGATCTTGGTTTTCATCATCATCCCCTCTTCCCCCCTCCCAAACCTAACTCTACCTTACCCGATCCAAGCATATCCCACCATTGATCAAGCTCATCATCTAGCCGATCAAACAAGCAGAGGAAGGAGAAAAGAGGCCAAGGAAGTTGACGGGAGCGAAACAAAGACCGGAGGAGTCGTCGGATCGTAAGTATGTTCTAAACAAGAAATTTATTATTTAGGGTTTAAATTTTGGAATCCATCCTTGCCATATGATGGTGACCAAATTATTTTAGGCTATGGAATGGATCTAAAATCCATCAAATGGAAGGCTAAGAAATGGATTAGGGATGCTTTATATTCAAATTTTTAAGCATGGGATTGTATAAAAATTGGAAGAATTGTGAACCACATGGCCGAACCCCATGGTGGGTGATTAGATGATGAATGCATTTTAATTAGGGTTTTTATAAGAATAAAAAAAGATGGAGAATGGTTTAGGGTTTCAAGGGTTTAAAGGGTTAAATGTAGGCACCTTTTGGAAAAAAAAATTATGATGGAATCCATGGATGAAATTGTAGTGTTTTATAAGAATGGAAGCATGGAGAGTATGGAATTTTTAATGATTGAATGGACCATAGGGTTCGGCCATGTAGCATGGCCGAACCCCATGGTAAATGAAGATGATTTTTAATTAAGGTTTGAAGGTTTAAAAATGGTGGAGAATGATTTATGATAACTAGTTTACAAGTGGTTTAAATAGTGATTTTTAAAGAGGATTTAAAGGCATAGAATGTGATGTTTAAATGGAGTGAAAAGGGTAATGTAAATGGATGATTTAATTCAAATGGAGTTGTGATGTTTTAAAAGAAATCAAGGACTATAGGGTTCGGCCATACAAGGTGGCCGAACCCCATGGTTAGTGATTGTGAATTATTGGAATTGTTATAAGAATGGAAATATGGAGAGTGGTTAATGAAAGTTAGGCCTCAAATGATTAAAAAAATGGATGATTTTAAAGGATTGTTAAAATGAGAAAATCATGAGAAAATGTTGGTGATTTTAATAGACTTTAAATAAAGTTAGTATTGATGAAAAGAAGTGATCTAAATGTATGATGAAATTCCCCTCATGGAGGGACCTTTTAATGGACCTAAATGAATTAAAGGATCCAAGTTAAAAATGAGGGAAAGACATCATGGGTTCGGCCATGGTGTGTGGCCGAACCCATGACCAATGTTTTTAGGTCATTTGTGGACTAAATTGTGATTTATACATATGGTTAAGTGAATGAAAATTTGGGTAAGTAAAGGGTAAATTTAAATGGATTTACAAAGTGTATATGGTTTTTAAAGGGCCAAAACAAATGAAGATTAGTGATTTTAAATTGGATTGTTTTGGGACAAAAAACTTAGTCTTTGAAATAGCATCCATAAAGGAGAACCTTAGGGTAGTGATTAGTGGTTTTAATAAATGGAAAATGATGTAGAAGAATGCTAGATTTTAATGGATTTATAAAAATGATATGTGGGGTTTTAAATGGAATGAAAATGGGGACTTGAATGGATAAATTAAATCCATTGGAGATTGGATTAAAGGGAGTAAAATGGACCCAAGGGAATGGAAAATAGGCACCATGGGTTCGGCCATGGTGTATGGCCGAACCCATGACCCATTTGGAGGTCATGATATGTGGGCCACACCTTAGGCCAAAATGTGGAATTAGGTGTGGGAGTAAATGTTTTTTTTCAAAATTAAATATTAGGTGGCTGATTTTTATGATGTAGGTCATGATTGAAATGGACCTAAGTATGAATGAATCTTGGACTTAGAATGCACATAAATGAATGGATGATTTACCATGGAAGAAGAGTGGCAAAACCGTAATAAGTGGCGACATTGAGGAACCATGGGTTCGGCCATGGTACATGGCCGAACCCTATAGGGATTAGACATAAAAATCGGATATTTTGTGAATGGTTAAGTGAAGCGATTAGTTGCTGCGTTTTAGGCCGCAAATTGGAAATATCTAAATTGGCCAAAAATCCGGTTTATGTATGTGTTTTAAACCACGAAAAATGAGGCTAAGTTAAAGGGCTGATTTTCGATAAATTTGTAACATAATTAATGACCATTAATGAGTCTAAGTAGATGGATCAATTATGAACTTAATCATGGATAACGTAGGGACTAATTCGGTAAATGTAATAAGGTATCGGACGTCGCAAACGGTACGCGATCGGCGACCGGATTATCGACGGGAAGCGTAACGGAACGCGACACGGTATTCGGTAGGATTCCTACCTTTTTGTAAGCGATGGATATGTATTGGAGTTTTAAATTATTTTGATTTGGCCTATGATAGATCTATGATTATGATTTATTTTATGATGAGTTATAAGTTTATGAAGCATATGGTTTATATCTTAATATTATGCATTATATGGCTATGTATGATATGTCAAGTATATGGGTTAAATATATATTACATAGCATAATGCACTACATCTCATGCATGGCATGGGCAGAAAAAAATAAACAAACCGGAGTCCATGCTCCGTCAGGGCGACCGAGAATCAGACATGGGGATAGCCTGAGGGCTATAACCGGAGTCCATGCTCCGTCGAGGAGACCGAGAATCAGACATGGGGATAGCCTGAGGACTATAACCGGAGTCCATGCTCCGTCGGGGCGACCGAGAAGCAAACATGGGGACAATACATTGTATGATCATACGGATGATGGGTGGGACACATGACATAGGCACCCATGGCATAGCATGCATCACATACTTATTTTGTTATATGTTATTTTATCGGTATGTGTATTATTACTAATCCATGTGCTAGCCCTACTCAGAGTCCTACTGGGCGCGTTGACTAACGCCCTACTTCTACCCTAGCTAATGACGCAGGAGAGGCAGGAAGCGGTGGACATACCAGAGGCCAAGCTTAGGAGCTTGGGCAGTGCAGTCTTAGTTTATTTACGTTTACATTTTGGAGATGTAATTTTAAAGTAACTTAGCTTGTCGTGTTGTATAAGTTTACATTTCTTGTGATGGCTTGGACGATTACTTATGGACGATTACATTTTGTTATATAAATATGAACGTAGGGGCGTTTTGGTAATTCAATGTTGTATCTTCCCTTCTATCTAAAAATCGGTAGGATAGACTCTATTATCATGTTCCGCAATAATTATAATCCGCGAGCTTACTTCCTACGAGTGAACCGTTCTCGTGGACTTAGCTTCGGGCACGCGTGGGGTTGGCCAGTTAAGGGTCGGGCTTTAGAAGCTCGGACTTAACTCGCGTCGTGGCGTCCGCGCCCTCTCTCACTCTTCTATTTAAAAAAAAAATAGACTCTGATTTTCGGAAAATGGGTGAAAAAGGGCGGGGCGTTACAAAGGTAACTTGTGGGGCCGGCCACCATGGTTGACTTGGTCAACCATGGGTGAGTTCATAGGTGAGTTCAAGAGGGTTAAGTGAAGTGAGTGGATCAAGGAATTAATTAATTAAGAATGAATTCAAGTGCTTGAGTTAGGGGAATGAGTTTCATTTAAATGAAGTGAGTTGAATGGGTGGTGAGTCACATGGAAGATGAAAGGACTTAAGTGAGTCAAAGGGGAGGTGGAGGGTTTCCATCTCATGGAAACCCTAGGCACAAAAAACCGTTGGGTAGAGGGAGAATGCCAAGTGTAAGCCATGTGCCCTTTTGGTTAGCCAAGGGACACATGGGGAAGACCATACCTTGATGAGGGTGGTTGGGAGGTTAAGGTTTATCCAAGAAACCCTAGGGCAAGATAGAAAGGGCTCATCTCAACCCTCCCTTGGCCGATTTTTCCTTAGACAAAAATAGTTGAGAGTGTTTCATCTCACCCTCTCTCTCTCTCCCTCTCTCAAACCTTCACTCCTTGGCCGAACCCTCCCTTAGGGTTTCATCTCAATCCCTCTCTCTCTACACTCCTTGGCTGAATACACCTCTAAGAAACCTAGAGACCTTCTTCTCTTCTCTATCTCTCCCTCTCTCCCCATTTCAGCACTAAAACTTGGAGAAACTGAAGAATGAAGGAGGAAGAAGAAATGACTAAGGAAGGAGAAGAACGGAGGAACAAGAAGGAACGAAAGAAAACAAAGGAGACGCAGGAAAGGTAAGATTTATGTTTCATGTTACTAAAAATGTATGAAACCAAGGGAACCATGGTTTCGGCTATGGAATGGCCGAAACCATGGGGTTCCATTTCGGATTTGGGAAGATTGGTCAAATGGTTATAAGGCCATGGATTTGAAATCCATCTAAGGAATAGTAATAAGATGAACATAAAGCAAAGTATTGTTCAAATCCGAAATGTGATCTTTGAGATTGAAAAATGGACAAAACCCTAATCTTGTTGATGGGTAAGATGGGTTGTACAAATGAAGTTGTTAAGGACTATGTGTATACATGATTTATGGAGGACCTTATGCATGTTCAATATAAGGGATAAAACTTCATTGAAGAATTATCAAAGATCATGGTTTGGCCTTTGCATGGCCGAACCCTAAATTTTATGTATAAGGACCATATGAGGACTTAAAAGAGATTGGATGAAGTTCGGCCATGTTGTATGGCCGAACCCCATCAAATGACCTAAAACTTGTTGTATATGATTTTTAAGAAAACCATCCTCAAGGTGATATGAAAATGGAAAATAGGATGAAGAGGAGGAACCATGGGTTCGGCCATGATGTATGGCCGAACCCCATGGAGGAATGTTTATAGAGCTAGAGATGTTTTAAATAATTTAACCATGGGCTATCAAGTTAAGAAATAAGTGAAAAATGATGGACCATGGGTTCGGCCATGTTGTATAGCCGAACGCCATGCAGGAATTCTTATGGATCTATAAATATATTTAATTGGCTACCTATGGACTATCAAGTTAAAAAATAGAAGATAGAAATGAAGAAACATGAGTTCGGCCATGCAAGATGGCCGAACCCCATGAAGAACTTTTATGGACCTAGGTGTATGATTAACCATGGATGATATGTATGGACCTAAGTGTGTTTAAAACATCAAATGATTAAATTAGAGATTATGAGACCAAGAAATAAAAGAATGAATGACGTTGGACCCGTTGTGTTTAAAGGATTAAAAAGGGGATCAAAATCAAAAGAGTGAGGTTCGGCCATGTTGTATGGTCGAACCCCACTAATGAGTTTTTGGTGGACTTAAACATGTTTCAGCCCTAATGTTTGGCCGAAACCCCTTGGGGGACTTAGCCGGCTTAAGGGCTATGATCGTAAATAGAAAGGAATATGGAATGATGTAGGGGTTGATGGAAATCAAACGGATCGTCGGTTTGATTTATTTATGTGTAAATGTAATAAGGTAACGGGATTTCACAAATGGGTGTACGATCGGTTTTGACACGATCGGCAATCGGTTTTGATGAAAACGCAAGGATACGATATTTGGACGTTGGTAGGATTCCTACCTTATTGATACACTTGGATTTATGTATATGGATGATTTTTATTTCTATGTGTTATGATTTATTTTTGGTATCAATATGCTATGTTTAAAGGAATGGAATTTCAATACTATTTGTGCAATATGAAATGGCATGATGTACTCATATCTCATGCATGGCATGGGAGGGAACTTATAAGGGGAGTCCATACTCCAATCCGATAAACAAACGTGGGGAGGGATCTTCACTAATTCTGATTATGATGTTTGAAATGAATGAGGAGTCCACGCTCCGTTCGGTGGGACCGATAAGACATACGTGGGGAGTCATGACAATACCTTGATGTGGATTATTCATCAAGAGGATTATTTATGTGATTGTGATATGGTTGATGGGTGGGAATCATGGCATATGACACCCATGACATGGCATTGACTTGCATGATTTTGACATTATATATCTATGTGATTTTTATACTAATCCATGTGTTTGACCCTACTCAGAGTACCTACTGGGCGCGTTGTCTGACGCCCTACTTCTACCTTAGATGATGACACAGGGAATGGATGGAGCAAAGGACGTGAACGGAGCCAAGCTTAGGAGCTTGGATGATCTAGATCTATTTTATTTACGTTTTTATTTTGGACAATGTAATTTGAGTAATTAGCATTTTGGGACTGTAATAATTTAGAACTATCTTGCTATGGTTTGTTTTAATTTTGGACATTAAACTCAAGTAATTATTTGTGATGGACTTCCTTGCTATTTAAAATGGGTAGGAATAATAATTCTATTATAATTTCGCATTACGTTTATTCCGCAAGTTTAGCCTTATTGCGTGTGAACTGTTTTAGTGGACTTAGTCCATGCACACGTATGGTTGGCCAGTTAAGGGCCGGGCTTTGGAAGCTCAGACTTAGCTCACATCGTGACGTCCCGCTCTCTCTCACTCTTTATTTTCAAAAAAAAATTAGACTCTGATTTTCGGCGAGTGAAAAAGGGCAGGGTGTTACACTTTAATTGAATGGGTCTTTGAGCGAGTGATTTAAGAGAAAAAGAATCAAAGAATTAAATGATGAATTAAAGAATTAAAGATTAGATTATACAAGATTTGGGTTAAAACAACTATTACACAATAAACATGAGATTTAACATAATTAAAAGGCAGAAAATTAAATTGCATGGAAATAAATGACTCAAATTAAATATGCAGTAATGTAAAGGTTGGTTGTTTGGAATAAACCGTTCATCACCCAAGATGTGTAAACAAAATAAATGCTTAGATCTGGAATTCACGTAAAGATCTAAAATACAATTCATATTTATTAATAAAACAAGATTCACAACTTGTAAGTTAATTAATCAAAACCTTAGTAATCAAGATTCAAGTCTTACAATCAAGATCCTAACTATTGCATACGCTCATGTTAAATCAAATAAATAAAAGTTATGTTCCTGAAATTAAAAATAAAGTAATCATAAAAGTATCTTAGAAATTGGATGTTCCAAGGTTTTAAATGAATGCTTCATTTTATTTAAATGGAAGAATTAAAGTACAAAGCTTTTATAAATTAAATATAAGAAAGACAACATAAAAAACTTAAAATCTACACTCTCACTTGTAAATTCGAATGGTGTTCTTGTCTTCTTGTCTTTTGCTCCAGCCTTTAGTCCTCTTGAATTCCAAGTCATATTCAAATTTTACCCTAGGGTAACGGGGTATTTATAGGTTTTGAAAAGAGATAGATGACTTTGATTAAATCAAGGTTTAAGGTGGGAAATCAAAGGACTAGATTGGATCTAAATGGGAATGGGTGATGGGGATTTAAGCTTGGATTTTAGGGATGCACAGGAGAGTCACACGAATTTGGTGTGGATTTCCTTGGTGGCTAAGTCAAGGTGGAAAGAAGATAGGAGATTAGCAGAGAAATTAAGACTGGGATTGGCACTGTGAAATTCGAATTTAGCTATGTAGTTTTAGGGTTTGTACAATGAGATGATGAATGAATGGATGAGATTAAGAGATGAGATGAATGAATGGATGGATGATAGGAAGATGAAATGGAGGGTTGACTAGTGTGAAATTCGAATGAATTGGATTGGGATTGAGAAAATTGTGTGGGATATTGTGATTGAGATGATGAGGTGTGTTAAGATCTTAGGAATGTATCAAGATGGTTTTTAGTCTAAGTGCATGGAGAAGTTTTAAGTTGCAAAAATCATGGGATAATGATTTGTAAAATGCGCATAGAGGTTAGCTTGAACTACAAGTTGTTCGTAGCTTAGGGTTTATGAATGGAGTGCTTAGATTAAATGGGTTTTGATCTAATGGCTCTAAGATATTTTGGGTAAAATAATTATAGCAATGGGTAGATGGTTGATGGAGGGTCTAGATGCACAGGTGGATCTTAAATGGATGATGAAATGCATGACCTAAATCTAAGGTAATGTGTGTATGTGATGGATGCATGTGGAGGCTCTAGGGTTTCTAAGAGATAAATGAGTGAATGAGATTAGATTACCTAATATCTAATGGCTAAGATGATCAATGCATGAAATGAATGCAAGGATTAATAGGTGGTGCATGGATGACTACTAATCTAAGGTTAAGATGATCATGATGATGATGGATGACCTATATCTAATGATAGATGAATGCATGGGTTAGATTTGATGGTGGATCTAAGGTTTGACCTAAGTTGGTGTGTGAGATGGAAGGTTAAGATCTAAGATGGAAATTGGATGGTATAGATGTAAAGTTGGGTTATGGGTTTTAGACATTGGTAGTTGGATTGGACTTAGGTAAATTCAAAAATGGACCATGGAGTTTATTGGACTTGGGCTTTGGATTTGGATCTAGACCTCAACTCAGGCCCATTTAAACTGGATTTGAGAGCTTAGGGCTTAGTTGGACTGAGTTTGCACACTGGTCTGGCCCAAAGTGTAAAATACGCATGGGCTTGCATGTGGCTTGGCCCATTAAAGCTTTGTGGAGTATAGTTTGGCCTATCTGAACTGAATCTTGGCCCAATGACTTGAAATTCAGGCTTTGGCACTTGGATTGCAACTTTTAACCTCTAGAATTAAATAATTATTCAGCCACTTTAAATCTAAAAAATATTATTAATCATAGACTCTCATAACTGGGTCTAGATTAATTAATTTACATGAAAATCCTAGAAAGTGACATAAAATAATTATAATAATTCTAAGTCTTCTCTTTAAAGCTCTAAACTTGCAATCTTCTGTTGTTTTAACTTGATTTTTCTGAACTTTCCATTTTTTACTACAAAACTGATAAACTACATTAAATGCATCATTATATACAAAATTGAGGGCTAACTGTCCCAATAATCAAGGGGTAAAAATGTAATATTTCAATGCTCAACAATCAACATGTTGTTGAATCGCATGCGTTAGATAGTAGATGGTATTGCTACTATGCTTGTTTGGAACATGTTTTGGTTGATAACATGTTTGGATGTTAACATGCTAGAATGTGATAGTTAGTGATGTATGCATCTGATAAATGAATGCGATATTATTTTGTATAACCACGTTCTGATTGTTTGATGATGATTGGGTGATAACATGCTCGAGTGCCAATATGTTAGTCTGCTAAAGATAACTATGTGCATACTTGATTATGATTCATTATTATCGTTTTGGTAACATGCTTATAAACAACCGTTCATACATGTAGCTAGTAATCGTGGGATGCCAGTGGGGCATAAGTACTAGGCTACACCAGGATTTAAAGACTCCCCCTAGTTTATTAGGTAGTTGGGGTTTGAATATTGTGTGAAACCGCGCAGTGAAAACATGGTTGAGCTATGGACTACCAGTGGTCAGGTTTGGGTGGATGTACACTCTAGTGAGGGATTGACTAGGCTTGTCCTTGTGATCTTCGGACAAGCCTATGGGAGGAGTGGTCCGGTTTAGAGGGCGAGGTGTCCGGCGGTCCCAAGAGAGACAGGTGTAAGGTGGTCCTAGATACTTTAAGGAAACTCTTGGGTCGAGTGCAGTGCTCAAGGCAGATTTAGAGGTCATTACAGACACGGTACTAGAGTGCGTGACAGATGAGGCGCCACCGGTGGTCTAATGGGTTGAGTGGTCCGCTCACATGATACTGGGGGTTGAGGGTGTTCCATCCATGTTCAGGTCAGGGGATGAGGCAAAACCTGTGGTACCAGTTGGTCAGACGCATGGGTTTGATGTGGACCCGTACTAGGCTATGACACATGTAGAGTGAGTACAGTCTAAGGAATAGTATTCGAGGCTATGACACCTACAGGGTGGGTACAATCTGAGGTATGGTATTCCAGACTATGGCACATGCAGGGTGGGTGCAGTTTGAGGTATGATATTCGAGGCCATGACACCTGCAGGGTGGGTACAGTCTGAGGTGTGGTATTCTAGGCTATGACATATGCAGGGTAGGTACAGTCTGAGGTATGGTATTCCAGGCTAGGACACCTGTATGGTGGGGACAACCTGTGGTGTGATGTGGTATAATGTTTTACACTAGGACACCTTCGGGATGGGGATAGTCTGTGGTGTGTGTGGATTTCCATGGAGATGGCCCCTAGATGTAGGGTGGTCATAGAGTACATTGAGTACGTATTGGGTCACCCTAGGAGCTAGATGGGTTGAGTGTCTGTTGCCCACATTTTGGCTGGGGGTGTGGTAATGTGATTGCCCACAGTTATGACTTTGGAGGTTTATGTGTGACGTTTGTGGTGTGGTTGTTGACTCATTGGGAACTTATGGGCGCCTAACTAGTGAGTTCGGTCGGCTCACTCTGTAGAAGGCCTATGGAATTCCGTGAGGGGTGGATGTGTCAGTTGTGTTGAGACCAACAGATAGGGCCCAAGGCTACACGTATGACTGCTGGGAGTCTGGTACTCAGTTGAGGAGACCACAGATGGGTCTGGTGGCAGTCAGTTGAGGACTGGTACGGTTATTACTCCCGTTTGATAGTCTGTTTGGGACTCTAGTGAACCCGACTCATGAGTTGACTATGGTATGTGTGTGGGTCGCCTTAGGAGAGTCATAGCACTGGTTGAGGGCCAGGGACCCTGATCTAGTTGGAGACGGTCTGTGTACCCATGGGCGGGTTGACTGTAGCGGATGGGCATATGTATGAGTTGCTCTAGTGTTGCATTAGGTCGGTTAGAGGATGTGTTGGATGCCCAGTAGATGTGGGCCCGTGTGCTAGGGGTAGGGCATACGTTCGCATGGTCGTGCACGTAAACATCCTAGACATTTATGAGTCCATATCATTATATGTAGTGTATGGTTGATAACATATGATGCATGTGTTACCCTCACTGAGCATGTAAAGCTCACCCCTTGCCTCACAAGTACTTCTTAGAGGTGGGGTTGACGGGACCCTCTATCGGACATTGGATGTGGAGCTACAGCTTTAGTTCTGTCAGAGTTCCATTCTTGTCAGTTGGGAGATTATTCATGTATTTAAGCTATGTGTATATTTCTTGAGTTAAATAAATGTAATAATTTGTTGATGTTATTGTTTCTAATCATAGAGAATGCTATGGTCGTACTTTTGGTTATTCATTTATTGTTGGGTTGCCCGTGGTGAGTGTGGGTTGCGGAAGCGGTGTCTCCCCAAGATAAAAATAGACTCGATATCTGTTTTTATTTTTTTTTGAGATTTCTTTAGTTGTTTTGGAGATAACACGCCCGTAGCGGGACGTGGTGTTACAAAATCTCTCTTAAGTTCTTCACTTGGTGACATTGAAATCCAATCATCCCATTAATTGGGATTGTGAGAGAGAAAGGCAACCAATTATAGGATACAACTTGCATATCCATTTTTCTAGAAACCTCTATCAAGGATTATGATTGCTCATACACGGCGCATCTTCGTCATCATGAGAGATCACACTAAGAGAAAATCTTCGGAAGCACATCTACATTTGCAAAGCTTCAAAGGAAAGTGCTTCTCTTGGTTTGATTTATCTTTAAATCAATTTGTATAGTGGATTAAATCTTTGGGATTGAACGACTCTAAAAATAGAGGGATAAGAATTAGATCGGGGTTGGTCGAACCTTTCAAAATTAGGATTCGAGTTGGGTGAAAGTCTCACTCTATTTGAGTAAAAAGTAATTCCTTCTCTATTTGTGAGGGCGTAATTCCCCACTTATTGAATTTGGGATAACCCAAGATTGGGTGAGTCCATCAGTGGATCTGGGAGAGATTTACTCCGAACCACTTTACATCGGGTGTTTGGCTTCTTTATTGTGTGAATCCTCTTGTATTTTATACACTCTTGATTTCACACAACACTTGATTAATCTTATAATTCCGCTACATATATTGTTGATTAATCGAGAAATTTTAAAAGGCCATGGAGGCTATGGATGACGTATGGGGGCGGCAAAGCTAGGGTTTTTCTTTTGTGTTATGCACATGAAGGGTTTGAGAGTTAGGATTTGCGCATGTGGAGAGTTTTTGGGATAGGTTTACCTCATATGGAGTTCAAGGAGTGTGGAGGCGCATAGAGTTTGTAACTTAGGCTGCGTTTGGATGGGGGTAAGAGGGGGTAACCCCCCGTTACCCCTTGTTACCCTCGTTTGATAACAAGGGGGTAAAGGTAAAAATTCAAATTTTTACCTCTCTTGTCACCATTTTGAATACCCCCATGGGGCTTGGGGTATTAAAAAATGAATACCCCTCCTTACCCTCCCTTTTGCTCTTTTATGAGATTTTTTTTTTTACATTTTATTTATTTATTTATTTTGGTGAGTACTTGGCTTTTATTTTTTTTAAAAACACTCTATTATTTTCATTTGATAAAATTCATATCACCAAATAACAATTTATTCTGTTAGAAGATTATTTTAAAAATGTGTCAACATTTTCAACGTGATACATTTGGGTGAGGGGTAAATTTTTACAGGGGTTACCTTTGAGTAGGGGTAATTATAAGTAGAGGTAAAGTGACATTAACAATTTTATGAGAATTAATAATTTTATTAAATCTATATAATATAAAAAAAATTTGCAACATTTTCAACATGATGCATTTGGGTAAGGGGTAAATTTTTACACGGGTTACCCTTGAGTAGGGGTAACTCTAAGTAGAGGTAAACTGGTATATTAACAATTTTATGAGAATTAATAATTTTAGTAAATCTATATAATATAAAAATAAAAATAAAATTTTCTGAAATATATTTGTCAAAATATTCTATTTTTAAGGAGTTCAGCCCGTGACAATTTTTAATATTAATTTTATATTTGTTGTGATTTATTAAACTATTATAATAATTTATTATATTATATATTTCATGTTACTAATGAACAAATTATATTTTTTTTATAAAGAGATATGTTGATATATTTTTATTCATTTATTGGGATTTAAAATAATAATATCTATTTTTTCTTTATTTATTTTTTTACTGTTAGAATGTAAGTGTTCATTTTAAATTATAGTTATAAACAAGAATCTATAAAAATTAAATAATATTAGATTTACTTAATGAATATTATTTAATAATTATATTTTATAAAATTTCTCATAAATTTATTAATATAATCAAATTATCTCTAATAATAGGTAAAAAAAGATTTTTTATCCTTATAGTAAATTTTTACTTTATTATTATAATTACCAAAAAAAAATAAGAGTAATTTCTTTTTAAAAGTGACTCTTACTCAAGAATGATCCTAGAAGAGTAACTGCTGTAAAAATTACGCTCCGTCCACACTCAGCCCTAGTGTTTATACCGTCGGATACACGTGAGGCCTCTCTGCATTTTCGCATCTTTGTTTATAAAATATATAGAATTTTAAAAACGAAAATCCACTGTATAACTTATTAAAAATCCCTTAAAAAGATATTCTCCTCCCAATGCCCAAATGCATTCTCGAGCTAGAAGTCATGACTGTGATCATCGTATTAATGAAAAATAACATTAACATCGAATAATGTTCTTCTACCAACCGTAAAATATAGCAAATAGGGAAAGACGGCGAAAAGAGGGACAGTGAGATGCGGATTTGGGGCCACTTTGCTGAAAAAACATTAGCAAAAAGTCAATAGCCTAAACGATTATTTTTTCTTTTTCTGAAATTCAATCTCTCCAGCCGCCTCTTTTTTCTTTTGGGGTAGTGGTTATAGGAATCCTGAGCAAAATCACTTGTTCTTTGATTTTTTCCACTTTTTGTTTGGATGATGTTTCAAGGTAGATATGGCCTTTTTGGGTGTGCAGAAAAATCAGCTTTTTCCACTCTCCAATTTGTTCTCCAATGCCAAGTACAGAAGCTAATAGGACAGTAGATGTAAAAAAAAACTAGAAAAAGGCAAACAAAACCCTATACCTATTTGTACTTTTACTAAATGATTTTGCTCTTTGGCCTTGAGTGGTGAAAGGGCAAGGACCCACATCCAATATGGCTTTAGAACTTGATGAAAAACTATTTAACACGCAGTCGGCATTGGTGTCTTTTCTCCAATTTCTTCAGGATTATTTTTATTTTTTTAATGAAGTGGATGTGGGAACAAAAGTCAGGAAATGGTGGGCTTTGGTCCTTTTGACGTGAGATGGCGTAAAAATGAAGGACACTCATTGTTTTTTTAATTTTGGTTCTTCTGATATTTTGCCCCCCACAGGAATGTTCCTTTCCTGCACATAGCAGAAAAAAGGGTCTGGGTTTTTCTGTTTCTTTCTGCTTCGAAGATTCGTCCTCTCTCTAAGAGAGAGAGAGAGAGAGAGAGAGAGAGATTCGAATCTTGTTCCAGTCTGTGAATGCTTCTGGTGACAACAATTTTGCGAATCCCAGGTCTTTTTATTCGATATGGGTCTGTTGGATTCCAAGATTCTTGCGGAATTTGAACCTGTATAAGGTGATTGACAGACCCCTGATTAAATTCTTCTCTTTTAACCTTTCAAAAAAAAAAATTCTTCTCTTTTAAATTGAGTGCTTTTATTTGTGATTCTTCTAATTCATGCACATCTTAAGCTGGAACAATCTTCCATTTCTTTGTGTTTTTTGTATATCTATCTGTATTAGGCTTGTTTACAGCAGTCTTATGATACTGATATTCTGTTGGAATAGGGAAGGTTTTGACACTCCAACCATGGTGTGCAGCTCTAAATTTCTGGTTTTATTTTTGTTTTCTTTTCCCATAGACTTTTTGTTCTTTCTTTTGTTCTTATTGTTCTTTGACAATCCATCTTTCTGAATTGGACTTATATCCTTCGGTTCTGTGGAAGGATGTATCCCATGGATAATTGGAAGATTTATCCTGTGGAAATATTCTGTGGGTGGGCCACAGGCCATTTCTTGTTGCTTCTTTTGATTCCTTAAATGTTTTTTTCTTTTTAATTCTCTTTTCTTGTTAAACAATTGGGATTTTCTTCCATATAGGCTGCTTGGGAGGAAAGTGATCTGAATGAAAGGTGGTTTCTTTTTATCTTTTTTGGTCAATTTTAAATCTTCAGGTTGTGTTGGGTTGTACTGAATTGTTTGGGTCGGTATGGTGCTTTTGGGTCCAGGAAAGAAATGGGCTACGTTTCAGACTAGGCTGAAAGTCGCCAATCTTCGTGGTGTTTAGAAAATGCAGTTGGAGAAATAGTGCATGCATTTGCTGATTTCATTATCCATGCAGTTTATAAATGGCATCATCCCTTCCAACAAAATTTATGTTCAAATTGTGATCTGGGTTACATCCTTTGTTGCTATTATCTGTAGAGATCTGGGTACATCCTTTGTTGCTATCATCTGTATACGGAACCTAAGGATGAAACATGTGTAAATGCTTCTATTCCATTATCCAAGTTGTCCAGATATGCATGTGGCTAAAAACTCATTACTGGAAGCAAGGAAATCATTTGATTCTTCTTAAATCTTGGACAAGGAAGATATGGACATGGTATCCATAAAATGGTCTTCATTTCAAATTTAAGGTCATCATTTTTATCAGAAGTGTTCACACCTTGCAAGTAGCATTTTTTCAATACTAACAATTCTTCTTCTTCTTCAAATCATTCCCAAATTGCTTAAATATTAGTAGGCACCACTATGCTAGGCTTAGGCAAGTATCTGAGAATTATCGCTTTGTCTTGTAGAATCAACCTTGTGCTTTGTCATGAGCATTTCTATCAGATTACAAACTAAGGAATCCTGAGTACAGAGGTAGCAGTTTCTAATTTTCAGAATATTGTCTTCTATGATGGGTTTAGTCTTTCCTAGGACCTCGTACTACTTATGCACATTGGTTCTGGTATAGCACATGGGTTTCCAGGTGGGTCAAATGACTATTTTAAGGCCCTGTTGTCTAATTTAAGATTCACAATCCCTTCTCTGCATGAGATTATCACTTTGTAGATAAATTATGTGTCGAGAGTTTAGGCTCGTTTACTGTGGCTTCAGTGTTTGTAAAACATGTCTCTATGGTATTGGTCTGAAATTTGCTAGCTTATAAGTTTATTTTTGATCTCCTAGTACTACTATGGTACAACTTCTTGAGTTACTTTTAGTTTCTAAGGTGTATGTGCTAGATAATATATGCCCATTTTTTGCTAAATATCTTTCCTTCCTTCATTTATAAGAAAGTGATCTTAGAATCCTTTCTAGGGAAAATATTTTCAACATGTTTTCTAGAAAATTCATTGACACATTTAATTGTGGATTTTTTTCTTATGTCCAAACTATAGTGTCATACTTCAACTTTTTCTTTTGCTGCATTAATAAGACAAAGATACTACAAAGACAATGGACCAGCCCTATGAAATAAAATGGTGAATAGTTAGAAGGAAAAAGAAATGAAGAGGAATGTTGAACCTTGGACCATTAGCAAATAGTGAAGGTAATGAAACACCAATACAATCGAAGGACCAAAATCTCATGCAACAAGAAAATTGGCCAACTTGTCTATTGACTTGAACATGGTTCATCAAACATCTCGTCATATCATTAGTTATGACGAAAAGCAAGTCTTCAAATCCTTTGAATGCAATGGCATTATGTGAAGATTGGCATTTTCAATTACCTGACCCAAAAATGACTCCATGAAAATGATTATTATTTCCCTAATAGCTACGGTTTTAGCTTCATTTGAATCCTTAATCCCCAAGCCCTGGAAACATACTTAGACCCCACTATCATTGCATAGCTGATCTCCAATCCATACTGGCCCCTATATCTCCCTGGCTGCCATGGACATAGCTTTTAGTTTCCTGCTGTTGGCTGATTGAAGGTACATGTGCAACCATCTTGTAGATGCAGCCACTTAACATAGAGGTTTTTCAATTATCTAATTGTCACTCCAGTTTTTCAACCATCTTTCATATTAAAGTGATCCAGTTTATCCCTCCTGACTTTGCTGATCTCAAAAAGGTCAAGTGGTGACATACCTTTTTTCTGTAGACCCTGTAATTTCGTTTCCTCTAAATTGACCAAAAAATACAGTTGGAACTACTTTGCAAAGAATTGTGAACTCTTTTCTGAATCTGACCATCTCCCAACCAAAATGACATTGTGTGAAGACTCAAAAAATATCCAAGCCATTTTGAGCAAATAAAGAAAGGACATAGTTTCAACTGGATCAGCATGAATAAAAGGAGCATGATGGTCTCAAGTCTCAAACTTTTTGGATAAAATGTTTGCCATGGTGGGTGCTAAAGCATCTGTTCTATTTATGCAGCCCTGCTCATTTGATGTTGTCAGAAAAATTTTCTTTTGGATTTTTTATTCATTTCACTTTTGACATGATACCATGGTTTCCAATGATTAATAAGATTATGGTCATGAGTATTGTACAGGAAGCTTGCTTTATTGTATTGAACCTTCCTAGGTATGTCATTGAGCATTTTTCAAGTATATCATTTCATAATTTTTTTAGAGTGGGAACTGGGTATAGAATCTATATCAAAGTATCTGGGTAACATAAACTTGTATTTTACTTATTCAAGTATCTGATCTTACATTTGTGCAATGTCTGGATCAAGAGCTCCAATACTTGTTATATGGCTCCTCTTATGGTCTAGGTCATGTTTCAGAGATATTTTTGCATCCATTTTGCAATTACCAACTGAATAGTTTCTTTCTTGGTTCAGAAAGATTCTTTAGTGGAGTTGTCAATTTCCTTTTTTGATGTATGGAAAATTTGATTAAAAAATATAAATACTACTCAAAAGTGAGGGAATGAAATATAAAAACCAATAGTTATATCTTCTGATGCTGGGGAAGAAATGACAAGAAGTTACAGGCTAAATAATTGATCATACCAGAGATATAAGAATGCTGTATGTCTGGGTTCTTGAAAACCCATGAGGTGACCTCCTTTCTTGAATTATAAAGCACTGAGCAAAATGAAGAAACGCTCTTCATCGTTGAACTTTTGTTCCCATTGGTTCGAGTAGATGTGTACATTTAGTTAGGAGCTTCTTTATGATTTTAATCTTTTACTATTATTTTTGAATTATGCAATGCAAATTCGAGTTCAGAGAAGAATGTGCAAAGATTAGAGTCTGAATGCTTCCAATAACTATTCAGATTTGAAATGAAACATCACTACTTTTACAATAAAAAAATCATGTTTGACCTCCGTGTTTTTTTTAAGTGGAGATTTGTTGGGCCTGATCCTTGCCAATGGTGGTAGAGGACTGCTTGAGAACATACCCTATAAACCTTGCATGCCATTCGTATCCCCTACAGGTTTCAGAAAAAAAATCAATGAAAACCAAAGAATCTCAGGTTTGGATGCTTAATGGAAGGAAGAAGAAAAGAAAGATTTCTTTTCAATTTTTTTTTTTTTTTGTATTCTCACCTTCTTGTTTCGCCTTACTGTTTTCATTTCTGTTCCATAATTTCATGTCAATCCCACTTCAATTTGGAGTAGGCATGGAAGAAGAAAGTTGCTTATGACACAGGATCCTATATACACACGCATGAAACATATGTAGTAAGAAGACCATATTGCCACTACACCCAAATCATGCCCTGTAGCAGCTCTAGCTTGTATTTTCAATATTTTGCAATTTGTATTCAAATTTATCCTAGTCCTTTCACTTTCACGTCATTGGTTATGGTGAGAACCAATCTCTAGAGAGGCTATAGGAAATCTTGAGATTTGATCACATGGAATTCCACTACACATTAGGACATCAACTAAAAATCTTAAAAAACTGGTCTAAATCACTTTTTTAACTTGCTAGGTTGGATGCTTTGGATTCCCGACAATTGTCTCCTCATTGCAATATGTTTGTTGATTGCTTTTAGAACTCCTAGCATCCATATGCCTTGTACCTAATAACATCATGGTAATAGCCATAGTATGGCATCACTAATTGTACCTAATAACATCATGGTAAAAGCCATAGTATGGCATCACTAATGGTGTGGGTTAGCCATGAAAGGATATCAAAGAAACCTCCTCATCCTTAGAATACATGCTCAAGCTGAACAATGATAATGTTGAAGGCATAGTAGTCAAAGGTGTTCCTTAGTTGTCCATGGCTCTTGCCTAGCCTTTGGACCCATTTTGCGTTGATCCTAACTCTGTGGTACGATTACCTTACCTAAGCCTACTTTGTTTAGAAGCCTTTTCTATAATAAGCCTATTATTTGACCTTTTTTTGCAATAGCTAGTAAATATTATAGCTAACATGAAGTAATTGTTGGTAATACTTAATTGAAAATGTGATTATTGTATAATATATTGTGCATACATATAATAATGCGTATATAATGTGCTTGGAAGTTCGGTTGCACATATATTTTGGTACTTCTGATGAGTAGCATTGTATTTTGTCTATGTTGATGCAATAAAGACAGAAATCCATGAATCTGTATAAGTTTGCCTAGCAAAATTAGGCTAGCTCCTGGACATGCCCCTTGTGCCGTGGGCATCAGGATTACTTGGCGCCATGATTGTGTCTTGGGCCTTGACTACTATGGTCATAGACCAAGTATGATAAGCATGCTAAGAGACGTCTTTAGTCCATTCTAGCATACAAAATTTCTTGCTTTGGAGAAGATCTAGTTCCAATGGTCTAGATTAATCCCTGGATGAGTAGGGTGTGTATCATATAAGATAGCATATAAAATCATGAGCTAACTTGACTCAACCTTGTAGCTTTGGACAGTTTACATGTACTAGCAAACTGAGACTTAAGATTTAGCTAATGGCCATTGGGTTCACTACTAGATGTTCCTCACAGAAATCACACTTGCTTTTGAAGGATGCATGTTAGACAAATATATGCAACTCGATGCTTCCATGCAATTGTACCCATATTTAGTTAAAGATAAAATATTCATTTTTTTTTTTCTGAAGTCTAATTGGGTTGTTAGTTTGTCTAGTATACTGCATCAAATATTTATTTGAAGTCAAATTTGCAACAGCTTATTTATAGAACATGGCCAGCACTAGATTACCTAAGTATACTGCATCAAATATTTATTTGAAAGTAGTAGTTGAGCTGCAATAAGTGGTTTTGCATCAAATATGGAAAATCCCATTAGAGAATTACCTTCCGGTAGATCCATTTTCTCAGTTTTGCCCGCTACAGTAATGCACTCAGTTGTAGACTAAGTATATTTCTATATTTTTGCAAAGCTTTAGTAGTCCACCAAATAGATGTCACTAGGTCTGAAATTTATTATGCTCTTTTAGCTTACTAATGCTTTCTCAGTTTTATTTTATGATTTAGGTGAAATGTCTTCTCTTTTATCCTTTAGCTTTACATGTTTGTGCAGGAATTTTTTTTTTGGACCATGGCCAGATAAATAACGTACTGTATCATGGGTTGGCTGAACAAAATTTTTAAAGGTTCGTCCAGCCATAAAATCTCAGAAGGGCAATATCATGGGAAATATGAAGATGATATGGTCTGGAATGACCATTCTAGTACGTTGGTAATTCCAAATCCTAGTCCTTGTTGGGTTTATCTAATTTTTACATGCAATCAAAGTGGGTAATATGATGATGCTATCATAGTAATTTACAATGAGGCTGTCTTTGGGTATTTCAAGTAGCATGAGTAATGCACTTCATTTCCTTCATATCCATTAATTTCATTTCAAGTATGAGCTGAAACATTACACTATTAATGTTAATTGGAATAACAAGAACCATCCTATTGCAATATCCACATTGTATGCTGCTACATGGGAGTTCAATTTTTCAATCTAATGGTGGGATCCAATTGGGCACAAATCCAATTCACTGATGGGTATTAGATGTGGGTCGGGAACGAAGCAAATGGGGCCATGAGAATCCTTTCTCTGGGGTCCACCCTGGCACCATTTGCATCTATTTCCGCCCCACATCCATAATCTACCATTAAATTGGATCTCTACCCAATTGGATCCCATACTTGAGTAATACCTGTTGTTGGATTGAAAAATTGCACTTATGTACACTTAATTTTTGGGCTTTCAAAGACATACAAGTCATTCAATTGATCCAATTTCTGATAGGCACCATATCTGAGGAGATCACCCACCCCATAATCATAACTAGCTCTTGCATGGAGTTCTCATAGGGAGAACCCCTCATGGTCTATGGCTAAACACTACCCTATGTGCATGTGTTTGTGTGCATGCATTCAACTAGAAACCATATGACACTTCTCATTTTAAACACCCTCACATGTTTAAATACAATATATTGAAATGAATAATGACAGAGAAAAGATTGAGAAATTTGAGGAAAATTTTTATTGTGTTTTCTTGTATAATCAAGGTTCAAAAATACAATATTTTTAGATAAATATCATAGCCACAAATGGAACGTGAACTCTACATTCTTCAATGATTTGCATGACCATTTGATTGTATATACCCACTTTCCCAATATAAAAAAATGCCTAACTAGGTACACGATGCTACAACACTCCCCTTTAAGCTAGTGCATAGGTATCCAGTAAGCCCAGGTTGCTGAGCATACCATCAAGTTGAAATGAGAGATAACTTTAGTGCGCTTATTTGCTAGCTAATTTGGGATTATCAATAAGGAATGACAATGTTGCTAGAAGACACACTCTATCGAAAAAAGTAGCAATCAAATTCGATATGATTGGCCCACTCATGGAAAATTGGATTTGGAGCAATATTAATGGCAGCTTGATTGTCACAAAGCATTATTAGTGCCTCTGAAGGGAGAAATCCCAAGTCCCAAAGCAGTGTTTGCCATCGCTATGTATTCAGCTTTAGCACTGGATCAAGCAGCTACATGTCGCATCTTGCTCCTCCAAAGGACCAAATGAGAGCACAAAAATATAAAATAGCCAGTAGTGGATCGTCGATCATAAATAGATCTTGCCTAGTCGGCATTGTAATTACCATGGACTGTGAGATAGGGTTGAGCCTTATAAGGAAGGCCTCGACCTAGATGAGCTTAATACAGTGAAGAATAGTTCTTGGAGATGTACATCTTGAGGAACATCCATAAATTAATTAACAACACCCGCAACATAAGATAGATCCAACTTGGTGATCATAAGATAAATAAGCTTTCCACCAATCATTGATCAAACTTTGATTTTCAAGGGGAATCCCATCATCAGTAGATAGCTTAACATTTTTTTTGAAAGATAACTTCATTAAAAAAAGAGAGAATAAATACAAAAAACCAAAGTGGGCAGAAAAAGCCATCCACCAATCAGAAAATAAGAAACTACCCCTGTAAATTACATAAAGTTATGGACAATTTCTGACTCCAAAGTCACACCCTGCTGAGCCACCTCATCTGCTCTCGAATTTGCAGAACGGGTAGCCCATGAGACTGAATATCCATAAGTTTGAATTGAGAGACGAATCTTGTCAATCTTTTCCAAATAAGACCAAGGACAAGGAGACCCCAAGGCTCAACTCACAACAAGCTTAAAATCCCTTCTAAGATACTCCCAACCGCCCCCAACTCTTCCAAAGTCAAAATACCTCTCCATAAAGCATGCAACTCCACATCAAGCACTGAACTTGGAAGAGGGCTCGCAAAAGAAAACAATGTGTCACCAGAGTTATTTCGAATAACTCCCCCATAACCAGCTAACCCAAGCTCACGCACACAAATCCTATCAAAATTAAGCTCAAGGATACCCAAATCTGGAGGAGACCAAGTAATAGACCTCGCCGGAACTGAAGGAGGCATGACATGATCCACTGAATCCCACACCCTGCAAACATCGGAGATACTAATACCACCAAACCGCCCGGATCCCACCAGCCACCAAGCAACTCTGCACTTAATAATTTCAATAAGGTGACCGACATATTACTTTGAAAGACTTGAATTCTTTCCAGCCAAATGGGCCATACTATACTCAAAATTGTAGTAGCCCAAAGAGTCCTAAACGAACTTCCATCCAACAAAACATCTTCATTAAACAAAGCCAACCAAGCTTTTGGCAAACAAAATGACATCCCTAATAACTGAAAGAAATGACACCAAATCTGATAAAAGAGCTGACAATGAAGAAGAATATGATTTACTGACTCTTCATCAGCCAAACAAAGCGGACAAGCATTAACAATAATCATATGCCGCAACTACAAATTGTCAAAATCTTCTCCATTCCTCCCAACCAGCAAAAAACCTTCACCTTGAAAGGAGCAAAACCCTTCCAAGTTTTCAAACACATTTGAGACACATCACCAACACAAATAAGCTTAGTACAAAAAGACCTAACTGAAAAGATCCCATGAGGATTAGGATCCTAGTTACGCCTATCATCACCACTCCGCACAACAAAAACATCACCCAACATGGCCATTAAAGAAAGCCATTCCTCCAGCATCCAATCTTCCGAAGGTCTTCTAAACAGAGGACACTAAACAACCTTACCATGATGAAGATCAAAACAAGCCCTAACCTTAGCTTCTTTATCAGCAGCAAGGGCAAAGAGTACAGGAAACTGTGAAGCCAATGAAACTTCACCCAACCATTTATCTTTCTAGAAAAAAATATCAATCCCGGAGTAAGCACGATACTTGATACAAGAATCGTAGAAGCCGGAAATTGAACAAACTCCTTTCCAAAAATTAGAAATCTTTCTATTATAGGCAGTAGCTCGCTAACCCAAACTATTCAACCTGTACTTTCGTAGCACAATCTGTTTCCATAAACCCTCTGAGGCATTCCCCAAACGCCACAACCACTTCCCCATGAGAGCAATATTGAATAACCAAATCGGCCTAACACCAAGACCACCTTCCTTCACTGATTTGCAGACCTGAGACCAAGAAACTAAATGAAACTTTCTTCTTTCCCTATCATGTTGCCACAAGAAATTCTTCTGAATCCTCTCCATCTTAGTAGTAACAACAACATGGCATTTAAACACACTTAAAAAGTACAGAGGAAGGCTAGAAAGGACATACTTAATAAGATGTATGCGACCACCAATCGACAAATATTTTCCTTTCTATACAGATAATCTCCTCGCCATTTTTCTCAATTACCTTATCCCAACAACACTTGGTTTATCCTTACACAAGGGGGGACCAAGATTAGAAGACGGAAAAGAAGCAACTCTACAAGCCAACTGCATCGCCAACTGCATCGCCAACTCCACACACAAACTGTGATCCACATTAACCCCCAACAATTCACTTTTATGAAAATTAATCTTCAAACCTGAACATATCTGAAACCATAAAGGGATAGCCCAAACCATCCTCAACTCCTCTACATCTGCCTTAAGGAACAAAATAGTTTCATTGACATATTGAAGATGGGTAATATCAATCTCCGAGTGAGCAACCTGGAACCCATGAATCAATCCCTGAGTAGATGCAACATGAAGCATACGATGGAGAGCCTCAGCAACAATAACATAACGATAAGGAGATAAGGGATCCCCTTTGCTTGATACCCTTATCCATTCTAAAAAAACCTTTAGGACTCCCATTAATCAAAACCGAAAGATGACCAGAAGCAACACACGCCCCAATCCACGTCCTCCACCGAACACCACACCCATTCGAAGCATCACAAAATCAAGAAACGACCAATCCACCCTATCGTAGGCTTTTTGGAAGTCCAACTTACAAACAACACCTGTCTCCTCTGACTAAAACCTCGAATACAAGCACTCATGAGCCACCACCACAGTCTACAATTTGCCTTCCTTCAATAAAAGCACTCTGATGAGGAGAAATAAGAAAGGGAAGAATGACTTTCAACCGATTTGCCAGGACTTTAGCTAAGATTTTATATGGACTTCCAATCAAGGAAATAGGCTTCTGACTGAGCACCAATTTCTTTACCAACACTCGCTTTTCAACAACCCCAAGACCCTGGACGTTCCAGGAAAGAATTTTCATGTAGAAACTACCATCTCCCCCGAATTACCTACCACCACCAAGGACCAATCATAGTTCACCGAAGATTGCAAATTCCTCAATTACCTCTCATGCTTTTTGTTTCTTCGCATCTTCTGTTCTTCATCTTGTTCTCTTCGCTCAGCTGCCAAAAATTCTGTCAAAACTTCCTTCATCTGTAAGGTTCGATTCTGGGAAGAAATACCAAGAAGATTTCCCACCAATAGAGCTTTCTCCTCATCAATAACCTGTAAACAAGCTGTTTGGTTCAATAACTCATCACCGTTTTCCATCTCAGATCACCTCACAGATCTGCCACCACCCCCTTCCCTCTCACCATTAGTCGTTGCCTCCCCCTGTCCATGTAAAACATCATCTTATCAAGAGAAGTGTCTGCTAGTTCACAACCTAAATAGCCGACATCATTTAGAAGGTCCAAAGCCTACTTTTGTTGGGATAAGAAAAGTCCTTTTGAAGATCAGGCCAGATCCTCAAAGGTCATGTGAAGATATTCCTTTACAAAAGTGAGAGATGATGTATCATTGCTTGTGATAACAATATCATCAACGTAAACAACTAGCAACATGATAATAACCTTGATCAGTCCGGAGAATACTTCTTATAGTTGTTTACCACGGAAGGGTAAAAAGATTAGAAACTAGCTAAAGACCAACTACGTATCAAGGGCTCGGGCCTTAACGCATCCTTTATGAGTTGACTAAGTCTCTGATTTTAAGTAAAACAAGCTTTGTAGAGGTGGTGGAGCCTTCAAGACTCGCCTTGACAAGAACTAAATGAGCTGCTTTGCCAGTTGTCGAGGGTCTTTCTATTTCGTAAGAAAAAACTACTAAATAGAACCCAATAGGGGGCGAACATGCGGTACACAACTCTTCGGGTTCGGAAGATATGGGATTAGAACCTGTGGAGCTGGTCGTTTCTCATACCGGGCCATTGAAGCAGCGCCTTGGGCTACTTGCAGGTCGACTGCATCGATAAGCAAAATCAGCGGGATTCCAAAGCCCAAGGTGCCTCGACCTTTTGACTCATGATTGAGGTGGGTGGTAGGTGGGAGCGCTCCAATTCAAACATGTGGGCGCAAAAGGCTATCTTGCTCTATTGTTGCATAGCAATAGAAGCCTGCTCATGCTGTTTCTGTGGTGGTTTTTCGCCTTCTCTTCGCTCTGGAAGTGAGTGCTAATGGACACGGAGAGTACCAACCTGGTATACAAAAATTGAATGATTTGACTGACTTTTGGAAAATCCATAACCGAACAAGGCATTACTAAGTTTATCAAACTAAGCTTTAGGAGATTGTTTAATGCCATAAATAGCCTTCTTAAGTCGACAGACCAATCCTTGTGCCATTTGTTTAATAAATCTTGGTGGAGGTGGCATATAAACTTCCTCTTGGAGATCTCTATGGAGAAAGACATTTTTCACAGCAAGTTGACGCAGTGTCCAATTTTGGGTAGCAACAATTGAAATTAGGAGGCATACAAAGGTAAGCTTCGCAATTAGGAGAAAACGTCTCCATGTAATCCACTTTGTACGTTTGAGTGAAACCTTTAGCCACTAGACGAGTTTTATATTAGCAATAAAACCATTAGGATTGTATTTGAGAGCGAACACCCATTTACAACCAAAATGATTCTTTCCTTTTGGAAGAGGCACCACTTCCTCTATCTGATTTTTTTTTAAGTGCTGCCAGTTTTTCTTCCATTGCCTCTTTCCAAGAAGGATCTCAAAGAGGCGAGTTAACCATTTCAGGAATAGTGAGAGTATCTATCATGGACATAAAGCTGTAATATGAAGGAGATATGGAGTGATATGAGGCAAAACACTCACTAGGATGTCTAGTGTAGGCACGCTTACCTTCGCAAAGCAATTAGCAGGTTAGTAGGACTAGGAGTGGGACAGAAGGAGCAAGACGCTCGGAGGGTGATTGGGTGGTAACTTGTGGAGTTGGGGGACAGTTTGTCTCCAACGATATACAATGAACAGTTGGGAAGAAGATGCCTCAAATGAAGGGGCACTAGTCTCTTCATGTAGATTGGGGTGGCACTAGTTTCGTGAAAATAGGAAGAACAAGAGAACTAGAAGAGGTTGAAAATAGGGAATGTGTTCAAATATAATGGCATCCATTGAAACATAGCACCTACTAGTGATATGATCTAAACAACGATAACCTTTCTAAGAGGAAGCATAATCCATAAACATGCATTTCATAGAACGCTTTGAAAGTTTGTTGGTAGCAAAGTTATGTACAAAACACACATGTTAAAAAACACAGAGTGGAAGCATAGGCACATGTTTAAAAGAAGACACAAAAACTAGGTTTTTGTTATTTCGTATTCTTGTAGGCATTTGGTTAATCAAATAACATTGAACAAGTATAGAATCTAGCTAGTATAACTTCGTAACATTCATTAGTGAACAACAAAAATTGAGCTACTTCAAGAAGTTGACAATCCTTCCTTTCAGGAAACTCTATTTTGTTGAGGTATGTGCGGGCAGGATTTTTGTGATTCAATCCCATGTCTTTGGAGATATTGCAGAAGGGATAAGGAAAATATTCTCCACTGCTACAACTCCACAAAATTCTAAGATTACAACAAATGGAGTAGTTGTCCATTGATGAAAAATGCAAAAATGATCAAACACCTTAGACTTATGTTTCTTCTATGAACTTGTCATATGAGAATGATTATCAATAAAGCTAACAAAATAATGAAAACCATAAGAATGAATTAATGAAAGAAGTGTAGATGACTTATTATTAGAAGAAGACTTATAACAAGGTTTGTGTTGTTTGCCATGTTGACAACCCTCAAACATAAAATTCTTAATGTCCAGTGATGGAACTAGATGTCAAAATAAGTTGTTGGATGGATGGCCTACCATATAATGCCACGGCTAAATCTTCTGAGAACTAGTAGAGCAAGCAATTGGACAGGAACCAATATGCAATTTGAATAAGTACAAACTCCTTTCTTCATGACAACCACTAATCATCTTCTTCATATCCAGTTCTTGGAGGACACAGAAAGAGGGAAAGGAAGTACAAAAAAAAAAAAAAAAACAGTTAGAAAGTTTTAGCAAGTGAACTAACTGACAAAAGATTAGAAGATAACGTGGTACATGAAGAATAGAGGATAAAACAAGATTAGAAGACTGTAGGCCACTTCATTTACCATTAATTTTAGTAAAGGTTTCTTTAGTTAGTTTGACATGATTTGGGGAAATTGGACTAAGGGACTTAAACAAATGAGACATGCCTGCCATATGGTTTGTAGCACCAAAATCAATGATCTAAGAGTTACTAAATGAGGTGTGGAAGGTAGAGGGAAGAATACTTCTCTGGGCAACAAAAGCTTGAAAACTACTCGAGGATTGCAGGCTCTTCGACAACAAGGATTCATACTCTTGGTGAGACACTAGAATAGTATCATCAACTGGGGAAATGGGAGCAACAGTAGATTATAGAAGTCTAAGAATAATGCGTTTGCTTATTCATAGGTTTTCCATGCAAATTATAGCTGGAGTCGACATATGATTTTTCATCTCTCAATAAATACAAAAGCAATTGCCCTTCTTACATTGGTGATTTTTATTAGAAATTTGTCATTGACCATTAGATGTTGAATCTAACCCTTTGGATGATGGTCCTTTAGCAACCAAAGCAAACTATTTAGGGGTACCCGAAGTAGTGGCCATAACTTGATGACACTTTTCATCTTGTTGTAGCGTTCAATAGACTGTGGTGAGGGATGACAGTGGCTTGGTCTGAAGTATCTATATGCGGATCGGTTCATACCTCCATATTCAACCTAACTTGTCTGCTGCTCCCTGTCTCCTCCACCACCGGCAAACTTTCCTACTGTGGTCATCAACACTCCTTGGGGACCTGCTCACATTTCGGCCTTCGTGAGCTCCTCCACCATTGTCGTGAGCTTCGTGCTCCCTCCTACAGTCATCAGCATGGTGACCAGTGCTTCATGAGGCTCCTCGTTTTGTGCCGATCATCCTTGCAGCTTCTCCATTTCCTGCTGCTCCCATCTATTCCTTCACCGACCAGCTACCGACTACTCCCCCTAGCATTCCTGGGTGTCTTGCTTGCGTTTCTGTCTTCGCACAACACTTGGATAATTGCACCGTCCTTCCGGTTCCCTCTTCCTAACTGACATCCTCGGTCTTCGCATGGCTCTAGCGTCTTTCCTGCCTCCCTCTCCCATACCCTGCTTCCTCCCGCTTGCCATTTTTTTTCTCATTTCATGTATGCCAGGCTGTCCTTCTGCCTGGTCTCTTGCTAGTTGTTTTTTTCTTTATTTCTCTGTTTTCCTATTTGTCAGTTTTTTTAATTTTTTATGTATGGCAGTTTGTTTACTTTTTCCCTGCGAGCCAAGTGTTGGGCTCAGTTTCTTTTCCTATTCCTCTGTAATTGCACCACTGGTGCTTTTTATCTATTATTATTAATATATGAACCATTTCAAAAAAATAAAGAAGGAATACCCGATGTTTTTCAACATTCTGCTTATGAGTGACAATATCATTAAACATTTAAATTTCAGATTTTCTAAATGATCCAACTCAAGCCAATAACTTCGCATATGTGTATGATAATAGATGATGGATGATGAGGCCATCGCTGAGGACATGGAAGAAAATATTGAAGAATCTTATAAAGTTTTTGGCCGTGGCAATGTGTCGCGAAAGCGGCAAAAGTTGGAGTTGTCATTTAACCTGTTCAATATTGTTTTCTCCCATTGAAAATTCAGAGTTTGTTTTGTGTTGGAATAATTTGATTTGTGTAATCTTGATTAAGTTCTTCAGTGATTTACTTATTTCAGATCTGAAACTTGTTTATGAAAATTTCAGTGACTGAATTTTATTTTATGAGAGTTCACTTAACAATTTAATTTCAGTCTTCGATTTTATTCTTGGGTTTCGTCGAATTTGGTTACCTAAGACTTAATCCAGACTTCTTCGAATCTGAAATTTACGGATCTGAATTGTTGTAATTTAATTTCACTTCACAAATAAATTAATCCAGCAAAACCAAATTCTCATTTTCATTGGTGAATTTCACAAGGTGATGATTTCCCAGTGAGATTTGAGCCCTTTCTAATTTTTCCAGAGTGAAATTAGGTTAGTTGTTATTTTTGCAATTGAGTTCATTTGCCTAGATTTGATGAAACTTTAATTGGTATTGGAAAGGGAAGAAGATTCAAGGAACTTCTCGATTTTCTGAGCAAGTACGCGAATCGGGCTCTCCCAAGCACGCCGTAACTTAAGCCTGATCCTAGTTTGCTGTTTTTTTATTTGGAGAATTCGAAAGGTTGTAAACCCGTTCATTTCCTTCATAAATAGAAGACTCCCCTTGACGGAGATGAGCTATATTCTGAGTAATGTGATAAATACGGCCAGAGTGTCCTCATTGGATATAGATTACGGAACGTGCTTTAAATCTCCTTAACCATAGGCAACATAGACACCATCACACGAATGTGTTCCTCCATGGAATAGATTAAACATGATTGTACCCAACAATTGTTGGCCTGCATACCTTGTATTTAGGATCCTCACTAAAGGGTTGAATTGTAGCCATTAATATAATCCATCTTTTGTTTTTCTCCGATAAACATTTTAGTGGAGTGGGGACCATTGGAGATTGTTGGATTCATTCAACAATTTGGTGGTGATTTTGCCTATGTGTGTATTATCATATGCATACTAACATCATTTTGTTGGAGGCTGTTGTGGGAGCAAAATATCAGCTAGAAACTACTAAATGATGAATCAAGATGCAGCAAATAGATCTAGAAAACCAGCCAAATCTAATCAGCATCCAAAATCCAATGAAGTGGGCTCCACCGTTGACCAAAACCCTAGGTCAACTGAACTAGAAGATGTAAGAGGTAGGGGTGACTGTGACTAAAATCTCAGAGAGATCCAATGGCTAGAAACCCAAATCTAAACACAAAAAAAAGGTGCAGAAAGTGGGGTTTCTGGCGTCCCTTTGTTAGATATGAAAAAACAGCAAAGTGGACCCCGCTGGTGATCAAAACCCTAGGTCATCGATATAGATAGTGACCCAGGTAAGGGGGAACAGGTGTAGTAGTACCAACGTCAATAGAATTCTGAAAGTCTAGATCCAAAGGTTTGAATGAAAAAACTGTGTTTTTGGTTGTCTCCCCGATGCTTGTTCAAAGTTTTGCCAAAAAAGGGTCCCACTAGTGACTGTACCCCTAAAAGATACGTATGAACTGAAGGTAGGGATGGAAATGACAAGGTTATGGGTTCAAATTGGCAATCATGAAGCAGTTCTAAGGATAGAAAATGAGAACTATCCTATGAACCGAATAATGCATGTAAATGAAACCAATATCCTGACCTAGTTGTTGGTGATGAAGAACATAAAGAAGCTTTAGTAGGGAGCTGATCTCGGTAGAGCATCACAGTAGCACTGCAAACACAGAAAATGAATTCCCGATTAATACCATGTTGAAATGAAATATATCGAAACAAAATAATGGAAGAAAAAGAGAAAAGGAAAAAGTGATTGAGAAGTTTGAAGAAAAATTATATTGTGTTTTCTTGTATCATCAAGGTAAAAAACTAAAGTATTAATAGACAGATTATAGCCACAAATGGAAAGTCAAACCTACATTCTTCAGCGATCTGCAGGACCATATGATTGTTTATACCCACTTTCTTAACATATAAAATGCCTAAATAGGTATAAGTTACTACAACATCACGTGCGGCCCACCCTATCTCCTATTTGGTCCACTTTCTCCTCTCACATTCACTAAACCCTGTGAATTAGGTCCCTACCTATTTGGATCGTCAAACTTGAGTTACACCCATCATTGGATTCAAACTTGATAAAACCATGTCCCTAGCTACTATTGTTTTTTTGGGACCTTTGTAGCCTTACATTAGTTCAGTAGGCATCATATCTAGGCATATATCTTTCTAGCCATCTTCACTACTTGAATATACCATTTATCCCCTATGTCCACTTACATGTAACCATTCATGTCCAACCTATATAGGCCCCACAAGGGACCATAAGGATTGTTTTGTGGGCAAAATCTTTGCTTGAGTTATTGGACAAATCAGTTTGATTAGATCTATAAGCCAAAACATTCATAAAGATTAACATTGTCATAGCTTGAGGTTTAATCCCTAGTGAGTGTAACTTGGGATGGGTTCAAATAGATTAGTGATCAAATTCACGTTGGTGGGGTGGAGTAGGGGGCGGGCGCTAGGTGGGTGGGTTTCAGGAAAGGGTTCTAATAGTGGCCATGGTGGGCCCTATCTGGCCAAGAACACAAGTTAGTTTTTTGCAGTCTTGGCTTTGTATTTTTTTTTCTCTAATGCTCCTTTTGTAGTCACTTTATCTCCACAAAATAGATTAAATTGTAGTATGAGTTCGTCCCTTGTTTCCTAGTCTGTCCATTGTAAAAGACAAAGCCTCAGTGGTTTGTTTGTTTGTGGGTGATGATGCTTTTGTGAACGCTAAGACTGAATTTGATCAAGGAGCATAAGTGTGAACTGTGTCTTTTATGACAACATTTCATATTCTTATTACAATAAAGTAAACACTTTTGGTTAGTAGATTAAAAAATTAGGTATATTAGACATTTCTATCCATTTGATCTAAGGTAATAATCATAGCTCTTAACAGAAAAATAATAACTATGTATTTTGAACTAATCTCCCTATCATGGTCAGTGGTTTGGATTGTGAAATCCTGAACCCCAAACTCAATTTTTGAAAAGAGAAAAATACAAATAATGGGATGGTAAATAAGATGGGTTGTCATAATGACAAAATCTAGGTCATGAGCTTCTTTTATATTCTTAAATCTTGAGTCATGATGGGCCAACCATTTTTACATGTGCTAATGACTTCGTCATGTGAGCATTTTTTAGAATCTTTTAAATGCATTAGCATAGTATGTGAATTTCCCCTAGTAGAAAGCACTATATGAGATGTGATAAAATCCAAGACCACGATATTCCTTTTCCGACGGAAACAATAATCTAATAGATAAGAATGGTGCATGTAGGAAAGAGAAGATGCACACATTGATCGCTCGGTGTATACTTCTTAGGGCCCAGTATTTGGAAATGTTATGGCGGATGTACACTAAATCACTTGGATGTTCTACTTGCAAAGTTTGGGACCTATCTGATCATCTTGATCATTGATTTTTTTTTTTGAGTGGTAACAAAGAAGAAATATTATTAGAGAAAAAGAGTACAAGAAGGAGGTCTAAAAGGTATAGATCAAAAAGAGAAAAAAACAACAAAACAAGAAGAAACAACAACACAAAGACGACAAGAAGAAAACAAATACAATAACAAATCCAACTCCAATCATATGAATCCTCCTCTCAAATGTAGAAAACGCCTTGAATAGACCCGTCAACACCATTTTTGGCAAAGTAGTCCGCAACCCCATTTGCTGTACGCTGATATGAACAAAGGACACCTCAATGCCCCCTAACCAGTGCCTTGATTTCCTTAACTGTAGTGATCAATCTCCGAGGGGTCATTTCAAAACCTTTGGCCCATTTTATGGCATTTACCGAATCTCCCTCTATAACTAGCTTTCCACCACCTAAACTAACCCAAATGGACAAAGCTCTCTTAATACTAACGAGTTCTGCTTCATTAGAATCTCTAGGCCCTATAGATTTTGTGGAAACCACCGAAGTCTGACCTGTGTGATCTCTAAGAACGCCTCCTATACCTACTGGACCCGGTTTTCCTCTAGAAGCACCATCAACATTAAATTTCATGACCCCTATTTGAGGGGACCATTCCACCACAGGTTTGGAATCCCTAGTTCTTCCTTTCAAACAACCCTCCCAAGATAACAAAAGGTCACTGGCTTTGAAGTCTTGAAAATGATTTTAGGATCCAAAATTTCAATGGCTTGAAAATCATGATGAATATGTTTGTTCCAATGGTGAATATCACTTTGATGGATGTTTCTAGGGTTTTCTTGATAATTAAAAGGTAGGGAAGGTGTACGGGAGGTTGGGATTGACAAAAAAAGGTGGGATCTACCGATAGTAGTCAAGAGCACGCTTTAATTGTGCTTAATCCCCAGACCTATTTTGCACCTTGCCTTGCACTTTTTGTGCCTAGGCTTTCACTTAATTCTTTTGGAACTTTTTTTTTCTTCCATAACAAGTCTATTTTTTAAATTTATTTAGTAACTTGTAATGATTAAAATGAACCAAATGTTAGTAATCCTAAGGAAAATTCTAATTTCTCGATAATACACTTGTGCATGTATCAAATATGTGCTTACATTATGTTCTTGGAAGCTTAGTTGGCAATATATTTATATTTTTTGAATGATTATTGTTGTATTTTGTTAATATTGATGCAATATCGGCATAGATACGTTAATATGCACATATTTTGAAGTATCTAAATAAGTGTGCTTAGAAAATTAAGCCCGCACTTAAAATATGCGCCTTGCACTTTGACTACTATGGATCTACCTTTTCAAATATGGAGAAGATACATATACTCTCAAGTGTATATAAAAACCCTATATATCTATGTATATATGTATATAGGGGTCTTTTTGTGTCCTCATGGATGTAGTACACCCAACTTCTTGATGGCCTTGTTAAGAGGGTGGGACTCACTTTAACTAGTTTGATGAGGTAGCTGGCTAATGAATCTTAGGATCTAGGTGCCTAACAAGTTTTACGACCATCCAATATTCCAATTCTTCATCTTTGGGCCCCAATTTTTATGGATATGAATTCATAATTTTAAATTCATTGGTGAGGGTTGTACTAGATATGCTTGACAATTTACACTTGTGTAGGGCATGTGGATGATTTGGATTGGCCAAAAAGTGAATCCCATTCCATGAAACATAATTTAGATGTCCTAAATCTGTAATATATATATATCTGAGAAACCCATATCTAGTACAACCCTCTATGAACTTGTCAATAGTGGGACCCATCTCCTACCAATCCAAACATTTACATGCCTTTTTCCTTTTGAGTGTTGTTAGTTGCCTTAATTTTAAAAGCCTCCATTTGTACTCACGTTGGTAGTAAAATCTTCTTGTTGTTGAGGGTGAAAACTTGGGGTCCATAATATATATATATATATTTTTGAGCAAAGATAAATATATTAAAGAAAGAGAAGTACAAATACATGAGAGAAATGTCTAACAGGATTAGAACGAAACCAAAAAAGAAAAATACAAGGAAAAGGGAAAAGACAGAAAATACACGGAGAACAAAAGAACAACTCCATAATATTTGTTGTTGGCAATGTATTAAAAACCGACCCGTCGAGCGACCCGTCTTAGAGGAAGGGTGGGTTAAATAAGGTTCAACCGGGTTGACCCTTCGTCAAACCTGGTCAAACCCATGCATGAATATTATATTATAAATAATATTAAATTATTAATTAATGTTTAATTGATGAGTTGAAATAAAATTTTAAGTAATTTTTTTGGAAAAATTAAAATGTGATTTTTACTAGTAAAATCAAGTGACTAAAATTTGAATTTTAAGTTCAAATTTTGATCTACTCGTGGCTTACCATATCTAATTTTAATTCAATATTTTTCTTTTATGAATCATCTTTAAATAATTAAATAAAAAGAAAATACACCAGATGTAGTCATATATATATATATATAACGTGGTTGTCTAGATTAGGTAAATGAGAAAATTAAATCATTTTTAAGGATTTTCATTTGATGTAAATTTATGAAACATATGATTCAAATAAAAAATATTTATATTCCTATTTAAAAAGTTAAATGGGTGTATGTTCAAGTTGGGCCAAATATTACGAAATTATTTAAGTTAGGTCCAATTAAAACTACTTGATACCACATCTTCATTGCACTAAATTCCTACATAAGCCAATTAAATCTAAATATTCTTTTCAAGTTATCTATATACCCCTAATATTATCCTCCTAATTGGTCATTACCAAATAATATGAATCCATAAAATGTCTTGAAGAAATCTATGTAGAAAAATAAAGAATTCAATATATTTTCTAAAAGATATACCAAAAATAATTGTCTATTGTTATTAATTGACTAAAAGATGTAATGTTTAGTTCACAATAACGATTTTGAGTTGGGAATATTAACATTCGAAATTTAATTTAAATCATGTTATTATTTCTTCACTTAAAAAAAAATGTATAAATTTTTTAGTTTCATATACTAACATGAGAGACTGAGTTAAACTTTTCCAATCCATTGCAAAAAAAATATAATTATTTTCTATTTTTAGTATTTTTATATGAAATTCTCATTTTTTACAATAATACGATAAGAGTAGACCATTACCTTCAAATTTATCAAATCTTATCTTCAAAACTTTTTTCCAATTTTTTACACATTTATCTATTTTTAACATTAATATGAAAAGAATAGGTTAAATTTTTATATTCACTTAATTAAAATATAAATTTCTTATTCCTATTTGAACCTTTTTGTTACAAACTTTTTGTAAATATAATTTATTTTGAAAAGTCATCTAATTAGCTCTTTTACATTAATAAATATGTGAAAATTGGATAAAAAAAGAAGCCCGCAAGCAACTACATGCTGTCCGAGCACTAATTTTTCAAAAAACCCACGTGCTATTAGGTTTTTTAAGAACCCACGTGCAAGCTCTATAAATGAGAGTGAAAACTGAAAACCCTAATCTCATTTCCTCCTTCATCCCTAATCTCACGTCGCCGCCTCCTTCCTCATCCCATCTTCCCGTTTTGCTATTTTCATCCCTTCTTCCCATTCTGCTATTTGACTCTCATCAGCAGTCCATGTCATTCCCTGTTGCACATTAAGAGTCCGTTCCCATCTCATTTTTTTTATTTTTTTTATTTCTATATTTTAGAAACGGGTTTTAGGTGCAAATGGGTCACGGGTTTATGTAATAAACCGGGTTGAACCATTGGTGACAAAGGGTATTTATGGGTTCTTAACCCAGGCGGGTTTAAAAGCGATCCGACCCGTCATGTCGCCGGTCACTGTTGAACCTCCGGTTCAACCGCGGGCCGGGCCGGGTTTGATAACATTGGTTGTTGGGATTATTTGGTCAGGTTGAAATTTGGCCATTGAAATTATCAATCAATTTCATACAAAACCTATCCTACTCATGATTTGGATCCCTTTCTACTAAAGTAATAAACCCTATGGAGGGCTCACAACTCTTTTTTTTTTTTTACCACAAGTTATATTGGGTGCCCTTCCGACTCCACACACACATGCACACACCCCAATGAGTCATGGTTTTGAGATGCATCAAGAAAAGTCCTTAGTGAGCAAATATGATATGTTAGTTTACTAAGTCTGCCTGTGGAACACATCTTATTTCAAAATTTCAATTGCTAGAGGCTGTTGCACTATGTTAGACTGCGATTTCACTGACTAGACCAATTTTTTGTCTGTTACTGGTAGTTCTTTTGCTGATTATTTTCTGGTCATGGCCTTGCTAAGCTTGTGCAATATGTAATGTATCCACTGAGTTTTTATGGGGTACATTATTATTACTGATTGTTACTGGAACTGTAACATAGGATGGTGTGCCAGACTTTGATAATGAAGATATAGATCGTGCTATTGCACTCTCGCTTTCAGAAGAAGAGCATAAACAGGCTGATGTGGCTGGTAAGTAATTTATCTGTTATATGACTGGGATTTAACCACTCTTGGCCCACTAAGGCTCCATGTTGTTCAAGCATGAAATTGTTTATTTCTTTTCGTTAGGTATCACATTATTAAGCCCTCAAGGAAGGAAAGAAAACTCTCCCTAACTAATATGATCAATCATGGCAAAGATAAGTTTTAAACTTTTACTAAGGGTGCTTTAAGATCTCTTATTTATTCAAATATCAGGACAAAATAATTAATTATGCCTTTGGTTTCGTTATGCATGTGTGCTTTAGTTTGGGTGCCAATTTCCCTTTGTATGTGGGTAAGTTGTTCTTGTGCTCGGTTATGCAGGGGTTAAGCCTTATCATTGTGGGGCCTCTGACAAAGACATGAAATAAAAACAAGAATGAAAATGTGCAAATTGAGATTCTTGTGCTGACATGATAAAAATGAAAGTAAGCACATGTCTATGATAAATTTTTTGCTGATTGTAGTAAATGTGAAAATAAAAGGGGTTTTTATACGAGTCTTTACTAACATTAATGTATCAATATCGGTCCCTATTTAAAAGGTGGAGGCATACCCATCTATAAACATCTGTCATAAACTTTGGGGCATGTTAATCTCAACCATTGAAACAATTGTCATTCTTTATCAAATATTCAAAAGAGATTTTGCCAGGATGTTAAATCTTCATTGACATAAATATTTTTAGAATACAGAATAGGAAAATTTTGAATCTTCACTGACACTTTTTCTTATTAACTCAATTCACTATTATAACCTTAGTTACACTAATGTAAAAAATACCCTTGTAGCATTTTATATATTCAAACAAAAAAGAAGTCAAGAAATCTATTGTAATTATGTTTTATTCGACTTTATCCTTCAAAAATTTATACTGATTCAGTTCTTGTCAACGGAAAGATGTACTTGAGTCTCGTGATAGATGCATGAATTAGCTGATTAGCATATGCCTATCATTTTCCAAGAAATTATCTATTAGAACTGGTTCATTGTGAACCAGGTACACACTTTTTTGAGGCTCTCCTTGGACCATGAGGATGAGTTGGTTGGATAGATCTATGCTTGGAGAAGTGGTGGTACCTAAAACCAGCTTAAATAAATTACTCTTAAGGTTTTTGAGGCTACAAAAATTTAATGGTCTGTAAGACTTATGCTTAACCAAATCTGAGTGTTTCCCAGAATCATTTCAAAGTAGGTATGGAGCGAATGCATATGACAATGATAGGTATGAAAGGGAGAGCTTATAAATGTTTGGCTATACCCAAAAATTGGTCAATTGGTAATGAACCATTCTCAATGGATAACTTATCATTTATAACCACTTGAAGCTCTGTGCATTAACCCTCGAGTTGTATAACTCAAGGCATCTATGGATATTATTACCTTGAGGTGAACCTAAGGATGCAAGCATCCCATACTTTTGAAAACAATGATTTTGACCATATGGTTGAACCACATTGTTTAGAATTCAAACTTGAAACTCATTGTCTAATCCAAGTCAATCATGCCAAGTTTGAAAACAAAAGCAACAAATATGGAAGAATAATAACGTGATTCCAATCTGCTTGTAACTTGTAACATTAAATAAAACAATTGTATGAGGTTCATAATTTTACTCTCTGATGATAGATAATGGATCTCACTTGGAGGAAGATGAACAACTTGCCCGAGCTCTCCAAGAAAGTTTGAAAGTAGAATCTCCTCCTCGTGAAAATGGTCATCCTTATGAACTACCATTCCCTTTTACAACAGATTTCAGGTATGGTTCTTATTTAAGTAAAGTTTGATAGTGTACTTTCTCTCTGAGTATTGAAATATGTTTCTAGGATGAAATAAAGATGTTAAAAATGTACCATGTTGGAGTCCTTTCCATAAAGGAAAATGAAGTAAGATTCATCTTTTACTCTTCTTCTGGAGTGCTGAAATACGAAATTATACAATGCTAGTCAAGAAGCAAGGCCCACTCAATGGAGAAAGGGGTCTTGATGGTGTAAGATACAAGAAAAATGTCTGTGACCTTGTTGTTTTCTTGGTGCACTTATTTACTTAAAAATACACACGCATGTATGAGTTTTCTTATGCGCTCATGGATATATTACATCTGGCACTTCTACTAACCCATATCATAGGGTTGGGCCCACCTTTTGACATGTAAAATGGGTTGCAAGGGTACAAAATCTTGGCATCTAGCTTCCTATCATGTTTTGGGGCTTCTTCTATCATCCTAACCCTTAATCTTAAGTCCTGAAGTTGGATGGGCATATAATCATTGTCAGATTTTGTCACATCTATCTGGGATCAGCTTTTTGAGTTCCATTTCAGCACTCAACCCTATCAATAACCATGTTCTCTGTTACCCCACATTCTATTATATCATGCTCTATGACCTCAATCCACGCTTAACTGCCTCTCTCTTCTCCTAGTACCTTCTATTTGTTACTCTTCAACTCGTTGTATTGGGGCTGGCTCTATTCTACCATGGATGCACCCAATTGAATAACTGACATGGTTAATGTATAACGTTTCTTGTAGGATTTGTGCTGGTTGCAATACTGAGATTGGTCATGGACGTTTTCTGAGCTGTATGGGTGCTGTTTGGCATCCAGAATGTTTCCGCTGCCATGCTTGCAATCTTCCTATATCTGATTATGAGGTATGGATATATTTCTTGGCCGTGTAGTTTCTTATAGGACTTGAGTAGGAGACATAACCTCCATCAGCTTCTTTTGTGCTGTTGATTTTCCATTTCCTGAAATAAAAGTATAGTTTATCAGCAGTAAATCTGATGATTATATCTATGCTATCTCCTTTTATAGTTTTCGATGTCTGGGAATTACCCTTATCACAAGTCCTGCTACAAGGAGCATTACCATCCAAAATGTGATGTTTGCAAGCATTTTGTAAGTATCAGTCTCTTTTTTTGAGCGATTATGTATCAGTCTTTCTCGCGCTTATAATCTCTCAATTGAGTGGAACAAAGTTTGTGCGTAATTTTTTCTAATGATAGTATCTGCGTTCTCTACTAAACATGAACTTATGATGTAGAGAGAATAAATAATCATCATTGATTTCAATTACACAAGTTGGAAGGGACTCATTTGGCAGTTTCAGACAATGTAATACACGTTATGGGGAAGTCAGGCATCACCATTATTGTTCTGTTTCAGGGAAATTTTGAAGGAGCTACATGAATGTTTTGAAAGTTCAATCCATGGTTTTAGAAAAAATGGAAAAAAGTGATAGGAATGTTTGGAATATTTCTAAAAGGAGCAAAGTTGAGCAATCAAAAATCATCATTCATTATTAGTCCCTTCTCATTTCCTCCTTCTGGAACACTTGCAATGTGCATAATTAATACACAAAAAAATTATAAAAATGAGAAAAAGAAGAGTAAGATGTAGTTGGTTTCTTTTGTTCATTATGGGAGTGTTGTCATCAGCCAATACAAGTTTCCAGCATAGAATTTTTTATTTCATGATTGGTTGCCTTTATTGGACTTCTTTGTTATAATGTTATGTCTTTGAATATATGCAGTTTACATATTAACCACCTATGTATGCACTTTTTTTTCTGCAGATTCCTACAAATGCCTCTGGTCTAATTGAATATAGAGCACATCCTTTCTGGCTCCAAAAGTATTGTCCTTCACACGAGCATGATGAGACTCCTCGGTGTTGTAGTTGTGAGCGAATGGAGGTTGATGTGAAATACTTAATTATGAAAAAAATATTTTCATTTTGCATTTATAGCGACTTCTGATATCTATGTTTGCTTCAAGATGCTAAGAATTCTATAACTCTAATTGATATATTCATGCTGTAAGCTTATCATGTAGGACCAGTGGCAGTGGACATTTTCACCACACAATATTTTGTGCATTAATGGGCCTTTTTGACTTGTTCAGTTGTTTTAGTTATGGTGTAAAACCTACCAATGAATGCATATGCTTTTTAATTTTTATTTAACATTAAAAGATCGAATTAAAAATAATTGGATTATAGGAACATTTAAGGTAGCCTAGTCGATGAGATGCTGAGGAAATGACATTTAAGATGGTTTAGACATGTGTATAGACAACTGGAAATATCCCCTATATGGAGAATCTATCCAATACTAGTTGAAGGCACTAGGAGAAAGTGGAGGCCTTGGAGACTTGGATCAATGAGGTTAAGAACATGATAAACTGTGGTGGGACAGAGAATTATGACTTTTGAAAGGAAGAATGGAAATCTAGAACCAATACGGTCCCGGATAGATGAGAAAATGGCTAGGATGATGATCACCATGAATTTCATTTTGTATATAATTGTTCTAGCAAAGAACCCGTGTCTTCTTAAAGGGAGAATTTTAACAAGATCAGAACTCAAAAAGGAGAGGTTTTTTCCACTAGGAGGAGGTTCCCATTTTCCCCATTTGTGAGACAGAGGAAGAAGACATTGATGATTTGTTTTTATGTTGCCCACTTGTGCGTTGCCTTTGGAATCACTTTACTAAGCTTTTTAAGGTGTCCTGGGTTTTTGATCGAACTTGTGCTGGGTTTTTGGACCATTAGGAAACTTGCATGGAATACTCTCCCAGCAGCCATCTTATGGACCATTTGGAAAGAAAGAAACTCAAAAATCTTTGAAGGAAAAACAATTGACATCAATGAGCTCATTGAACAGTTAAGTGGAGGCTGTGTGTTTGGCTTCTTTTGAGCACATAATTTAGTGGCCTTAAACTTACGGATCTCATCTCTTCTTGGGACGAATGTATGGACGGTTTTAAAAGAAAGAGGAAGCCCAAAGATGAATGGAATCTTCCACAACAAAATGTTTTGAAGTTCAATGTTGACGGGGCAGCAAGAGGGAAGCCTTGGCCGGCGGGGACTGGTGGGGTGCTTAGAAATCATGAGGGTTCCACGTCTATTGTCTTCACTGAGTCTATGGGAACGATAGATTCCAATAACGCGGAAATTCTTAGCATTAAGAGAGCTCTGCACATCTGGAAGTCGTATGGTCAAGGAAAACTTATTATTGAGGGGGATTCGGCAAATGCAATTAAGTGTGCAAAGGGTCAAAGAAGACTGCCCTGGAAATTGATCACTGTAGTTAGGGAGATTATGTTGCTAGCTGAGGGGATGGAGATGTCTTCACCAAGATCGGCAGGGCAAAGAATGGTGTGGCAAATTATTTTGCCAAGATTTGAGTTACAAACCTTTTTTCAGGAGTTTTCTTTCTTTCGGATTAGAGGAGTTTTCTTATATTCTCATTGTATTTTCTGTTTTTTCTCTTTTATTTGGGTCCAATCCTATTAGATCTTCTCTTGTACTTGTTCTCTTCCTTTTAATAGATTTCTCTTTATTACCGTTCAAAAAAAAAAGGAACCCATGCCATGTATGGGAATGTGCAGGAAAGACAAAAAAAATATTAACTAAAGTTGAAATAAATTGTATTTAATGGTGATATAAAAATGAATTTGAATTCATCTGTTTTATATACTTTTGTACATCAACAAAGTTTGTCTAAAACCAGGAAAAAATGGCTATCTATGTGAATGTTTCACACTATTTGTTAAAATAACCAATATCTGCTTCATTTAATCTAATGTAAAAAATGTTACCCATACAATTAAATTTTAATGAAAAAATGGCTGGTAATCAATATTCGTACAGTTTTAATTACCAATTTATGCATCAGATTGTTTTAAGGAATAAAAAGGAAAATATCAAATGATGTTTACTTAAGGTGAATCACTCTTGAAATATTTTATGTTAGACATGTAAGCCTATAATTATAGTTTTTGATGAAGATAAAAGAGAACTTAAAAGAGCACTTGAAAGAGAGATGCATTCTCACAACTTAAAATAACAAACTGGAGGGAGAACTTGTCATGGAAACAGGGAAAGACTGTTTGGAAGACTGAGTGTTGGAGAGATGAGGAAGAGAGTAAATATTGGTAATTGAAAAAGATGATAATAAGTTGGTGTTGTGGGACCCGACTTAGCTCAGGACCTATCTCAGGACAGAAAGTGTCCAAGTTCAGTGTATTTTACATAGTCAACTTGTAATTAGTTGTAATTAGATTCCAATGATTACATAAACAACTAAAATCATGACCACAGTAGTACGGCGATAGATAAAAACAAAATGATCCATCTAGCAGCGAGAGAAACCATAAGGCAATACTGCACCACTTAACTTCTCAAACCAAGCCTTTGGAGATTGCTTGAGGCCATATAGAGCTTTGCGGAGTCGACAGACTGAATGAAGCTCCCCCCTGTCTGACAAACCACCGAGGAGGGAGCATATAAACTTCATCCTGTAAATTACCATGAAGGCATTTTTCACATCCATCTGATGAAGCCGGCCATGCATTGGTGGTGGCAAGAGAGATCAAAAGTCGAATAGAAGTAATCTTGGCCACGGGGGAGAAGGTCTCCTCAGAGTCCACTCCATAGATCTGTGTCAATCCTTTGGCAACCAAACGAGCCTTATAGCGAGCAATGGATCTGTCAGGATTATGCTTCAAGGCAAAGACCCATTTGCAGCCAACTGGAGTATTTCCTAGAGGAAGAGGCACCATATCCCAAATATGATTTTGTTCTAGTGACGCTAATTCTTCTACCATGGTGGCCTTCCAAGAGGGGTCCCGAAGTCCAGTGTCAACTCTCTTGGGAATCTTAGCATTGTCCAGTGCTGTGAGGAAGCTGTAATAGGAAGAAGAAATAGCATGATAAGAAACAAATTGTGCAAGGGGATGAAGATTACAAGTACGCTTACCTTTGCAAAGGGCTATAGGAAGGTCTGACTCAACATGGCTAGGTGGATCTGGACCAGGAGCAGATGTGATAGTGGCCTGTTGATGCGGTGCATCATCCTGCTGTGCTGCTGCTATTTTTCTTACTTGCTATTTCCAGTTTTTCTATTTTTGTGTGTTTATTTTAAGCAAGGGTTGCCTTTTTCTTTACTTGCTATTTCCAGTTTTAGTTAGTTTTATTTTAAGCAAGGGTAGTGTTGTAGTTTTGCTTTATTTTATTTTAAGTAAGTGATTATTTATATAAGGCTTTGTAGCCCTTTGGACAAAGACAGTTTTTACAATGAAATAAAATCAAGATTGAGAATTTCTCTGCAAATCCTCTGCCGTGATTATCTTGGAGCGAATCCGAGAGTTTGGCGTGAAGCTGTTTCCCTTCCAGGTACTTGATCCTCTTCCTCTTCCTCTTCTCTTCTTCTTCTCTCTCTTCTTCTCTTCTCCTACTCATCGTATACCCTTTAACTCCATCCAGATCTGCTGAACCCCTTATCTTAGCCTCCTTTAACCCTTTCACTGTTTTAAACCTCTTCATCCAAACCATAACAGTCCACCATACAGCTGCCCTCAAACCTTTGGACCCTTTTCAAGCCTCATACAGCCTTTACCACCTGTCCCAACCTCCATACAGCCCTAAACTACAACTGTCATGTTTTCCTATAGCCTTTCTTAACCTCTTTTACACCTGTCCTGTTCTTCCGGTCCCCATCTTAGCCTTTTCAACCTGTTTTCCTCTCTCTCTTACTGCTGTCCTACAAAACTGGGCCTTTTCTTCACCTCATTAACCTCCCACACTGCTGTTAAAATCAGATTTAATCTTTATTTGATGTTGGTTTTTATGTGTTTGTGTGATTTGATAATCCTTTTGGTTTTGAGAGCCTTCTACTTTGAGCTATGACATGGTTTGGATTGTGATTTTATTACTTACATTGAATCCTCTGAATTTTATTGATTATTCGTGGTAGATTTTATTATTCTAATTGTTACTATTAATTTTAATTTTAATTTCAGCCTCATTTAGTTTCTTATTATTGCATAAATCGCATTTAGGCATTTAGGGTCACCTTTTGTCTTGTTCTGCGTCAAATTTGGTATCAGAAGCAAGGTTGGGTTGTTTCCTTAAACACCCACGGTCTTAGGTTGCATCTTATTTTTTTTTTATTTAAAAAAAAAAAAACAAATTGCATTTTTTTTATTTTTTTTAAAAAATTGCATTTATTATTTAAAAAAAAAATAAAAAAAATTCATTGCATATAGACTTAAGTCATAGCATATAGTCAGAATTAATCCCTATATTTGTGAGTCTAGAGGAACACTAGTGCGTGTACCCGTGCATGACCACTAGGAGTGGAGTTACCTATCAAAAAGAGTCTGAACTATCCAGCGAAATGTCAGGAGATCAACCCCCAGTTTGGTTTACTCAGGCCTTTGCCCAATTAGATGCCCGGCTCACTGACCTTAAGAGAGGTCAAGATACCTTAGGTACTGACATGACCAACTTGAGAAACCGGATTGAAGTCCTTGAAACCCCTAGGAATGATGAGAATGGGTCAGTTCATGAGGATAATGAGAATTTTAGGAATCGAGACCATAGAGGCCGCAGATTTGGTCATGGTAGATTCCAACAGCCACACAGGCATCAGGAACCCATCAACCATGAGGAACGTGCTTTAAAGAACGTGCGATTAGAAGCCCCTGAATTTAAGGGACGAGCAGACCCTAAGGTTTTCTCAGATTGGTTGTCAGACATGGATCTCTACTTTGAGTGGCATGATATGTCGGAACCTCGTAGGGTCCGTTTTGCCAAAATGAAGTTGGTGGGACAAGCTCGGCTTTTCTGGACCACAGTGGAACATAAACTACGGAGGCAAGGAGTTAAACCCGTTAATCTGAATTGGGATGAGATGAAAGAATATTTCAAAGAAAAGTATATCCCTCTCAGATACAAACAAAAACTCATTGACCAATGGAACTCTCTACGTCAGGGCAACCAAACTATTGATGAGTACATTGAGAAGTTTGATGAGTTTCTTATGAGATGCGAGTTGGATGAGGACCCCAGTCAAACCCTTTCTAGGTTTAGAGTAGGTCTTCGTCTTGAGTTCCAGCGTGAGCTTATCTTACATGGGGTGGAAACTTTGGAGGAAACTTACCAAATAGTCCAAGGTTTAGAAGGTTATTTTAAGCCGAATCCTCCAAAGCATTTTGACTCCCGGGGTGCCAATTCTAGGCCTAATCCGCAAGGATCTCGGCAGAATACGGTGAGTCAACCCAAACAAGCCACCAGTACTCCATCCAAGAACAAGGATGCAAGTTTTAAGGGAGCTTCTGGTGCGAGCTCTTCTAGGAATGGTCCTCAGTGTTACTACTGTCAGGGATTCGGGCATTTTGCTCGTGAATGTCCTACTAAGACTAGGAACCAGGAAAGAGCCCTTTTGTTGGGAGAACCACCCATTGAAGAGATTGCCCATGAAGATGGCATAGAAGCTCAATTTCAGGGTGAATATCCTTCGAGTGATGAGGAACTTGATGAGGAGATCGATGTAGATTTTCTTGCAGTAGTTAGATGTGCCTTTGCTCGATCTCAACCCTTAGAAGATTGGAAGCGCACAGCTATTTTCCACACTTACATTAAGTGCGGTGGGAAATCTTGCAAATTGATTGTGGATAGTGGAAGTTGTGCAAATGTCGTATCCACCAGCGCGGTTGCTCGATTGGGTTTGAAGACTGAACCTCATCCTAATCCTCATCGAGTTGCGTGGGTCAATGATACGTCAATCCCGATCACTCATCGGTGCCCCGTGCCCATTCAGTTCCTCACCTATCAGGACACTGTGTGGTGTGATGTAATCCCTATGGGCGTAGGACACATTATTTTGGGTTGTCCTTGGTTGTTTGATAATGATGTGACACTGTTCGGTCAAGCGAACACGTGTAGCTTTGAGCATAATGGTAAGAAGATCAAAATCCTCCCTATGCAACCTAGGCCCCCTCACTCAAAACAGGATGACACAAAGAGGGACAAACCGAAAACCCCATCAAAGACCCAGTCCAAGTCTCTACATATCATTGCTGCTAAAGAATTTGAAAGAGAGATTAGTGAAACTTCGGTTGTGTATGCCCTAGTGTCGAGAGAGACCTCTCCTGAGGTTGGTACTGAGTTGCCAGAGGTTGTAGTTCCGGTCTTTAAGGAATTTCAAGATGTATTCCCATCTGATTTGCCAAATGAACTACCTCCCATGAGCGACATACAACATGCCATAGATCTTGTCCCTGGGGCGACTTTGCCAAATCTGCCTCATTATAGGATGAACCCTAAGAGCATGAAGAGTTGAAGCGTCAAGTGGATGAGCTTCTACAAAAGGGATTCATCAAGGAGAGTTTAAGCCCGTGCGCTGTGCCAGCCCTCCTGACACCCAAGAAAGACGGCACTTGGCGCATGTGTATAGACAGCAGGGCTATTAATAAGATCACTGTCAAGTATAGATTTCCAATCCCACGTCTCGATGACATGCTTGACATGATGGCCCGTGCTACTATCTTTTCAAAAATTGACCTCAAGAGTGGATATCATCAAATCCGCATTAGACCAGGAGATGAATGGAAGACGGCTTTCAAGACGAAAGATGGTCTGTACGAGTGGATGGTTATGCCTTTTGGTTTGACCAACGCTCCCAGTACATTTGTGCGGGTAATGACTCAAGTGTTGAGACCTTTTATGGGTAAATTCTTGGTGGTATATTTTGATGACATTCTTATCTATAATACCTCTCAGGAACAACACTTGCAGCACCTGAGGTTAGTCTGTGAGGCTCTTCGGACTGAAAAATTATACGCAAACCTGAAGAAGTGCACATTCATGTCGAATAGAGTTATTTTCTTAGGGTTTATGGTTTCATCTGAAGGTATGTCAGCGGACCCTGAAAAGATCAAGGCCATAGTAAGTTGGCCTGAACCGCGGAATATACATGAGGTACGAAGCTTTCACGGCTTAGCTACCTTCTATTGGCGGTTTATCCGAGGGTTTAGTTCCATCACGGCTCCCATCACGGATTGTCTTAAAAAAGGGGAGTTCCAATGGACTAAAGCAGCCTCGAAAGCTTTCCAGGAGATCAAGACTCGTTTGGTCGAAGCTCCTGTCATGCGACTACCAGACTTCTCCAAAGTCTTTGAAGTTGCGTGTGATGCATCTGGTGTTGGTATAGGTGGAGTTCTAAGTCAGGAAGGACATCCTGTCGCTTACTTTAGTGAGAAGTTGAATGAAGCCAAACAGCGATATTCCACCTATGACAAAGAGTTCTATGCGGTTAGGCAAGCACTCCGTCATTGGAGACACTACCTTTTGCCACCCGAATTCGTTTTGTACTCGGACCATGAGGCCTTGAGATATCTCAATTCACAGAAAAAGTTAAACTCAAGACATGCCAATTGGGTTCAATGTCTTCAGGATTACACTTTTGTGTTGAAACACAAGGCCGGGGTTGAGAACAAGCCAGCTGATGCATTGAGTCGTAGGGTTGCACTAATACACTCCATGAGTGTAGAGGTGACTGGGTTTGAGCAATTGAAGGATGAATATCCCACATGCTCGGATTTTGGAGAGTTGTATGATTCACTCTTAAGTGGCCAAGAACGGAGTAATAAAGAGTTTCTCATGGTGAATAATTTATTATTTAAAGGAAGTAAACTCTGCATTCCCCGAACTTCCTTGCGTGATTTTCTTGTTTGGGAGTTACATGCCGGAGGTATGGCCGGACAGTTTGGGAGAGACAAGACGATTGCCCTGGTTGAAGACAGGTTTTATTGGCCTAGTCTCAAGAGAGATGTGGCTAAAATCATTGGACAATGTCGAACTTGCCAACTGGCAAAGCAAAGGAAGTAAAATACGGGATTGTATACGCCTTTGCCAGTTCCCCATGCTCCTTGGCAGGATATCAGTATGGACTTCGTACTTGGACTTCCGAAGACTATTAAGAAGTACGATTCCATTTTGGTGGTTGTGGACCGTTTTTCTAAAATGACCCATTTCCTTCCGTGTTTTAAAACCTCCGATGCTTCTAATATTGCCAAGATATTTTTCGGAGAAATAGTGAGACTACATGGGTTACCAAAGACGATTGTGTCAGATAGGGATGTTAGGTTCATGAGTTATTTTTGGAAGACCCTATGGCACATGATGGGTACTAGGTTACAGTTTTCGTCTGCGTATCATCCTCAGACTGATGGACAGACTGAGGTAGTTAATCGTAGCTTAGGAAATCTGTTGCGTTGTTTGGTTGGTGAGAATACGCGAACGTGGGATGTTGTTCTACCGATTGCAGAGTTCGCATATAATAGTTCGATCAATAGATCTATAGGTATGAGCCCCTTTGAAGTCATGCATGGTTATAAGCCTAGGAAGCCTATAGATCTCATTCCCATGTCAATGTCAAATAGGCCATCTGAGTCTGCATCATCATTTGCATATCGCATACATGAATTACATGCTGAAATTAAAAGAAAAATTAATATGAGCAATGAAGTGTATAAATCTGCTGCAGATACTCATCGTAGATTCAAAGAATTTAATGTGGGTGATTATGTGATGATCCGTATAAGACCTGAGCGGTTCCCACAAGGAACTGTGAAAAAGTTACACGCTCGTAGTGCAGGGCCTTTCAAAATTTTGAGGCGAGTTGGATCCAATGCATACATTGTAGACCTACCATCTAATATGGGTATTAGTCCTACTTTCAATGTGGAAGATTTAGTCCCTTTCCAAGGCCCAACAGCTACACCTGTAAGCCCATCATCATATCAATCCCTTAACCATTCTACTGGCCTACCTGACCTACTTCATGACCCATGGCATGAACCTTCCCAGTCTTCACAGCCTTTACCTACTTTACCTTCCTTGCCACCTAAGAGAGATGAGATAGAATCTATTCTGGATGAGGAAGTTGTTTCTACACGTGCTGGAGGTTATTAGAAGTATCTTGTGAAGTGGAAAAATAGACCGATTACAGCGCCACATGGTTGACAGAAAGTGAGCTACAGCGACTTGATCCAGACCTTCTAGAGAGATATCGGAGTTTTGTTTCGTCAGAGGTGCCCTCTTCTTCGACAGCAAAAGATGATAGCAATGACAAAACCGGTTTTCGAGTCTATCAGCGACGACGGAAAAGAGCCGCTCCAACTCCATCATTATGGCTTGATGAAGATTCACTTGGTTGACATTGAAGACCTCACGTGCGCGTGTTTGCACTATGAAGACCCTACACTGGGAAGACGCGTGCGTGGGAAGATTCGTGTCTTCTCATCTGTTTGAACTCGAGGTCGAGTTTTTCTCAGATGGGGGGATTGATGCGGTGCATCATCCTGCTGTGCTGCTGCTATTTTTCTTACTTGCTATTTCCAGTTTTTCTATTTTTGTGTGTTTATTTTAAGCAAGGGTTGCCTTTTTCTTACTTGCTATTTCCAGTTTTTAGTTTTATTTTAAGCAAGGGTAGTGTTGTAGTTTTTCTTTATTTTATTTTAAGTAAGTGATTATTTATATAAGGCTTTGTAGCCCTTTGGGCAAAGACAGTTTTTACAATGAAATAAAAGCAAGATTGAGAATTTCTCTGCAAATCCTCTGCCGTGATTATCTTGGAGCGAATCCGAGAGTTTGGCGTGAAGCTGTTTCCCTTCCAGGTACTTGATCCTCTTCCTCTTCCTCTTCTCTTCTTCTTCTCTCTCTTCTTCTCTTCTCCTACTCATCGTATACCCTTTAACTCCATCCAGATCTGCTGAACCCCTTATCTTAGCCTCCTTTAACCCTTTCACTGTTTTAAACCTCTTCATCCAAACCATAACAGTCCACCATACAGCTGCCCTCAAACCTTTGGACCCTTTTCAAGCCTCATACAGCCTTTACCACCTGTCCCAACCTCCATACAGCCCTAAACTACAGCTGTCATGTTTTCCTATAGCCTTTCTTAACCTCCTTTACACCTGTCCTGTTCTTCCGGTCCCCATCTTAGCCTTTTCAACCTGTTTTCCTCTCTCTCTTACTGCTGTCCTACAAAACTGGGCCTTTTCTTCACCTCATTAACCTCCCACATTGCTGTTAAAATCAGATTTAATCTTTATTTGATGTTGGCTTTATGTGTTTGTGTGATTTGATAATCCTTTTGGTTTTGAGAGCCTTCTACTTTGAGCTATGACATGGTTTGGATTGTGATTTATTACTTACATTGAATCCTCTGAATTTTATTGATTATTCGTGGTAGATTTTATTATTCTAATTGTTACTATTAATTTTAATTTTAATTTCAGCCTCATTTAGTTTCTTATTATTGCATAAATCGCATTTAGGCATTTAGGGTCACCTTTTGTCTTGTTCTGCGTCACCTGTGTTGGAGGCAGATGCTGTGGTGGCCTGCGTTGATATACCAAGGTATGCTTGGGAGTGCTAACTGGAGTGAATCGAGAGGGAGTAGTACCGTTAGAAAGAGAAGAGATAAAACAGGGTCTGAAGCTGGACCAGAGAATGTAGAAAAATATGGGACTGTCTCAAAGAATGTGACATCTATAAACACATAGGTTTTGCCATTGGCAGGATCAAGACACTTGTAGCCTTTGTGAAAGGGTGAGTAACCTAACAAGATTCAGTACACAGCACGAGGGGAAAATTTATCTCTAGAGAACAGGTGAACAAAGCATGCTCACTGAAAAACATGTAATGGTAGGATGAGAATCTGTTTATGGAGTGAGAGAAGTTGAATGGGCGATTGGTCGGACAACACACGGGGTGGCATGCGGTTAATAAGATAACAAGAGGTTAGAACTGCCTTAGGCCAGTAAAATTGTGGAACATGCATGATAAAGAGGAGGGTGCGAGCAACCTCAAGGAGATGTCGGTTTTTTCTTTCCGCGACACCATTATGTTGGGGGGTGGATGGACATGACAATTGTGATTCAATACCATGCTCGTGTAAAAAATTAAGAAAACAATGAGATAAATATTCCTCTCGTTCTCACTGTGCAAAGTTTTAATTTTCAAATCAAAATGAGTAGCAACTCAATTATAAAATGTACGAAAATGATCAAATATTTCAGACTTATGTTTCATGATATAAAAAATCATCAATAAATGACACAAAATATCAGAAACCCGTGCGAGAGAGAGAAGGAGATTGCCAAACATCAGAATGAACAATAAAAAATAAAGAAGATGCTCGTTTATTCATAGATGTAGTTTAACAGGTTCTGATATGTTTGCCAAACTGGCAAGGTTCATACGCAAAATGCTTAAATGATAAAGAGGGAACAAGCTTTCGCAAAACATAATCACTAGGATGGCCAAGCCGACAATGCCACAACCACAAGTCAGACCAGGAAGAGGTCGAGCAAGCTTCAGAAGTAGCAGCGGGATGATAAAAAATGTATAAGCCCCCAACTTCATGCCCACCACCAATCACCTGCCTCGTGGTCAGATCCTGAAAAACATAATGATAGGGAAAAAAAGGTGGCTGAGTGATGCAGCGCATCCCCCATACACAAGTTACTGCTTTCGTATTTTCTAATTCCTTGCTTTAGTTTTATTTTAGTAAGGGCAGTTTGGGTATTTATTGTTTAATTTTTTTAGTAAGGAGAATACTTATATAAGTTGTAGCCTTCCTTGAGGAAAGACACGATGGAATGAATACAATCTTTTGAGCTTTTTCGTAAACCCCCTTGTGCGATTGAGATTGGAAGTGATTCCTTTGGCGTGAGACCACCATATATTCTCCAGCCTCATATTTTTGCGTCATATTGATTTTTTTTTTTAACATCATAATTGCATTTAGGCATTTAGGGTTGCCCTTTTGTCTTGTCCTGCGTCAAATTTGGTATTAGTAGCCAAGATTTAGTTGTTTCCTTAAACATCCACAGTCCTAGATTTACATTTAGTGTTAAAAAAAAAAAAAAGCATTGCATCTTATTTTTTTTGGAAAAACAAAATGAAAAAATTGCATTTTCATTATGAAAAAAAAAAATCAATTTTCATCATTAAATTCATTGCATATAGAATTAGGTCATTGCATCTAATCTGTCCCATATCCACGAGTAGTGGAGCCCTAGCGCGTGTGTCTGTGCATGCCCACACGTAGTGGCCGAGAGTATCAACCCAATATGGATCTTACACCGTTTACCAAGATCTTAGACGATATAAGTGCCTGCTTAACCAACATGGAAACTAGAATAGAAGAACAGGCGACCAGAACCAATAACCGCTTCGATGACCTAGAGCTTTCCCTCAATCAAAACAATGACATGAAAGTTGGTGGTGGTAGAGGTCGAGGTAGAGTTGGTGACTGAGGGCGTGGTGGAGGAAGATATGGTCCCGAAAACCATTATACTTGCTAAGGATATTCAATTTAATTTGTTTTAATTAATTATTATTTGTTTAAGGAACCAAAAAATAAAAAGGTAAATGGAAGAATATAAAAACGAATGTCAGAAGTGGGATTTGAACCCACGCCCTCGTTAGAGGACCAGAACTTGAGTCTGGCGCCTTAGACCACTCGGCCATCCTGACAAGTTGTAAGATTAAGTAATTGGATGTGATTGATTAATAACATGATGAAATGTCAACATGCTAGTATGTGGTAGATTGTGATATACATGATTGATTGGGATTTAATGTTGCTTTATTGAGAACATGTCTATTGTTAATTGTACCTGCACATGTCTATTGTTAATTGTACATGCAAGTGTTGGATGTGTAGAATGTCAGAGGGACTTGGACGTTAAGTAACATTAGGGTTATATGGGGCTGAGTCCGAAATAGTGAGAACTGTTAAAGTTGAGGCTCCGAGCTTTGATGGTCGACTTGACCCAAAGGCTTTTATTGATTGGTTGTCTGGCATGGAACACTACTTTGAATGGTATAATATGTCAGAAGGGAGTTGGGTGAGATTTGCAAAAATGAAATTGCTGGGCCAAGCCAAACTTTTCTAGACCAATGTAGAGAGCCAAATTGAAAGAGCTGGAGGTGAGCCTATTTCTCATTGGGTTGAAATGAAAGAAAAACTCAAAGAAAAACACCTCCCTTTGATCTATAGAGAGAGATTAATTGACCAATGGCAAGCACTTCGTCAGGGAAACATGTCAGTCTCCGATTACATCGACAAGTTTGATGAGTACATGATTGCGATATAAATGAGAACCTTCTTGTGAATCTTTTTCAGTTTAGAATGAGTCTTCGTCTAGATCTCCAAAAGGAGTTGATTCCCCACAATGTTAAAACACTTTAGAGGAGATTTATCGGAGAGTTCAAGAACTAGAACGTTACCTAAAACTGAACCCTCCTAGCCAGTTTGAGTCTATTCCACGGGGTACAACGAGTCAAGCCAAGCCAGCCACCAGTGCTCCATTCCAAAACAAGGATGTAAGTGCTAAAAGAGCTTTTGGTGCGAGTTCTTCCAAACAAGGGACCAAATGCTACAACTGTCATGGTTATGGGCATTTCGCTTACGAGTGTCCTACAAAGAATCGGAATAAGGAAAGAGCCCTTGTGTTGGAAAAACAGTCTAATGAAAAGACTGACCAGGACATTGAAGATGAAATGATATATGAAGGAGTAGCTCCCAGTAGTGATGAAGGCATCGATAATTTCGATGAAAATCCCCTTGGATTGGTTAGGTGTTTTTCCATGTCATCCCTATCCATAGACCCTAGTCTAGTGCCAGTGTCGCCCAAGTTGTCTGAGTCTACATCTGCATTTGCACCACATACACATGCACTGCATGCTGGAATTAAAAGCGAAATTAATGCATGCAATGAACAATATGAGTTTGCTGCAGATTCTTATTGTAAGTTTCAGGATGCCAATGTGGGTGATTCTACGACGATCCACATGAGGCCTGAACGGTTCCCACAAGGAATCATCGGCAAGTTGCACATTTGTGGCGCGGAACCTTTCAAAGTCTTGAGGCAAGTTGGACCCAGTGTGCATTCCCCATCATACCCTGCACCTTTCCATGACTCAACAACCTTACCACTCCACCCCATCTCTGTAATACCCCAGATTTTCAGTTTATAAATATTTACAGTTTTTGCCATTGAAATTGTGAATTAATGGATATGAACCTTAGATGGGTAAATGTTGGGTCAATTGCCCAAATAAGACCCAACGGATGGTAGATGTGGATCAATGGAAATAAATGGGTAAGAATTATTTAATTGGGTCAAGATTGCCAATTGGGTCAAAAGTGCAATTGGGACCCAATGGATCATATATAAGCTAGTTAGAAGTAAATGGGTAAGGCTTGATAATTGGGTCAATTGGTCAATTAAGACCCAACGGATGTTGTATATGGTTCAAGTGAATCAAATGGGTGAAGTTTTATTTAATTGGGTCAAAATGCCCAATTGGGACCCAATGTGTCGTGGTTGACTAGCTTGATCACTAAGTGAGCTCAAGCTTGATTAGGTTGTGGGGTCTATTGTTCAATCAAGATTCAATGTACATGTTATAAGGATCAAATTAAAGTAAATGGGTAATGTGCATCTAATTGGGTCAAGGTGGTTTTTTGGGTCAAAAGGCACGATTGGGATCCAATGGGTCGTGGTTGACTAGGTTGACCACTAAGTGAGCTCAAGCTTGATTAGGTTGGGGCTGAATTGAGTTGGAAATGGAATCAAATAATTGAGTTGATTCAAGTGAATTAAATGAGTGAGTTGAGCTAAAATGATTAATTGAGTTAAATGAGTTGAATGGAAGTTAATGGGATTTTAATCTCAAGTGAGTGGAGTGGGAAGGTGGAGAGATGCACCTCATGAGACCCAAGATAAGGTTACACATTGGAAGTGGGGGAGTTTCATCTCATGGGATGAAACTCCAAAGGTGCATTAATGAAGAAGTTGAGGGGTTGTGATATTACACTAGCTTGCACCAGCATACACGTTGGAAGCATGGGGGTTTTCCATCTCAAGATGGAAACCCAAGAGCCACACGTTGGGAGTGTTTCATCTCAAGGATGAAACCTCCAAAAGAGACTTGAATGAGGGAGGTGAAAGGACATGAGAGTTACAAAGGGGTGCCATCAAGGGACACCACCTTTGGTCAACCTTCATACTTGTTTTCTTTTCATTCTCTCCCTCACTCTCTCTCCCTTGGCCGTCCCACCTCTCTAGACAAGAACCTTGGCTGGTTGCTTCTCCTCAAAACACTTCTTGGCTGATCACTCCTCAAAGACAAAGTGGACTTCGAACAAAGGAGTTTGCATCTCAAGGTTTTATCATTCACACCCAAGGCTGAAATTCTATCTTTCCTCTCAATCAAAACCTCATTTGGCTGAACCACTCCAAGGGGTTTCTAGCAAGGTTAGGCTCGGCTAAAGATCAAGAAGGAAGGAAGGAAGGACTAAGGAAGGAGAGGATCAAGAAGGAGTGAAAGAACCGGAGGAGTCGCAGAATTGGTAAGTGCTCCATAAACCTTTGTTAAATAAAATGGTTAAGGAAATATGATTCGGCCATTGTATGGATCATAGGGTTCGGCCACTTTGTATGGCCGAACCCCATGAAAAGATATTGGTTTAATTTTGTTGGATTTGAAGAAAAGAAATCATAAGTGTAGGTGTTTGGTTTTGTTAAAAGTTTTAAAAGGATTTAAATGATGGATAGTGTTTTATGTTTAATTGATGGAAGATGGTTGGTATTTTTTAGAAAGATTTTTATTGGATGGTTGGACCAAAAGAAGAGGTGAGGTTCGGCCATGGTGTATGGCCGAACCCCACCAAATAACATTTATGGATTGAGGGTTTTCTTAGAGATTAAAGTATGTGGACTGTTTTAATAAGTTTGAAGGATTACAAAAGATGTAATTAGTGGATGCATGTTAAAGATTTGTAGAAGGAACCATAGGGTTCGGCCATAGTACATGGCTGAACCCCATGAAGAAACATTAGTGATTAATAAGTTGTGAAAGATGGTAACCATGGAAGAAAAATGAAGCGTTATATGATATGTTAAATGGAAGGTGGAGGATGTTTTTAAGGTTTAAAATGAATGTAAATTGATGGACTTGGATGCATTTTGATTATCAAAAGGAATGGACTAGAGTTAGGTTCTATTATAATCCTCAATCAGTTTATGTTATATTCCGCAATTATAAACTTAATACGTGTGAACCATCTCAGTGGACTTGGTCCACGCACACGTATGGTTGGCCAGTTAAGGGTCGGGCTTTGGAAGCTTGGACTTAGCTCGCTTCGTGACGTCCCGCTCTTTATCACTTTTGTTTATTTAAAAAAAAAAATAGACTCTGATTTCGAGTGAAAAGGGCAGGGTGTTACAATCTCATATGAGCCTCATCCTGACTCACATACTGGCCTACCTAGCCCACTTCATAATCCTTGGCCTGAACCTACAAAACCTTCCCTGTCACCCAAGAGAGAGAATGTAGAGTTTATACTGGATGAGAAAGTGGTACCCACACGCCAGCCGAAGACAGAATTCACATGGTTGACAACAGATGAACTTCAGCGACAAGATTCGACTCTTCTGGGGAGATACCATAGCTTTGTATCGCCAGAGGCGTATTCTTCTCATTTAGAGCATGTTGACCACAGTCACAGTTCAGATGTCCGAGCATCCCAGCGACGACAGAAGAAAGCCACTCCACAGCATTGTGGCTTGATTATGATTCCATTGGATGACATTTGAAGACCTCACGTACGCGTGAATGCATATTGAAGACCTCACACTGGGAAGACGCGCGTGGGAAGATAGATGTCTTTTCATCTGTTTGAACTCAAGGTCGAGTTCTTTTCAGATGGGGAGTTTGATGCGGTGCATCCCCATATGCAAGTTACTGTTTCCGTATTTTCTAATTCCTTGTTTTAGTTTTATTTTAGTAAGGGTAGTTTGGGTATTTGTTGTTTATTTTTTTAGTAAGGAGAATACTTATATAAGTTGTAGCCTTCCTTGAGGCAAGACACAATGGAATGAATAAAATCTTTTGAGCTTTTTTGTAAACCCCCTTGTGCGATTGAGATTGGGAGCGATTCTTTTGGTGTGAGGCCACCATATTTATTTTTTTATTTTTAACATCATAATTGCATTTAGGTATTTAAGGTTACCTTTTTGTCTTGTCCTGCGTCACTGAGCAATTGAATTGTTTAGTAAGCGCACTAACAGAAAGTAAATTCCGAGATAAATGAGGGACATATAACACAGATGGAAGATGCATGGTGGAAGAAAGAGGAATGGACCATTTACCAGCAATGATAGTAGAGGAACCATTAGCTAATCTGACATAACCACATGAGGTAGGATAAATGGACGAGAAAAGATTGGACATACCGACCATATGATCAGTGGCTCCGGAATCCATGATCCAAGAATGAGAAGAGGTATGATTGGCAAACGGCTCAGTACCTGAAGGAGAGGAGACAACATTGGAGACCGCTGGGTTTTGAAGACGATCCAGGCGTTGTAACAACATGTTAAAATCCTGACGAGTTACGGGAGCACCATCACTAACCATATCAGAGGATGAAGGAACAGGTGCGGCAGCGGAGACATTGGCTTGCTTTGGATGCCCATGCAGTTTATAGCATGAATCCACATAATGATTCGTCATTTTCAATAAGTGCAAAACCGAAACCCCTTCTTCCGGGCACCTTTGGCAGGAGGATCAGGAGTCCCCCGTGCGGGAGAAGGCATGGGAGGATGAGCGTTCAGCAAGCATAGGAGTCATGACTGAGCGACGCCGATCATCGTAGAGTAAAGCAGAGTACACCGCTTCCAGAGAAGGAAGAGGGCGTTGTCTCAGCAGTTGAGCCCGAATAGGTTCAAAGTCTTGGTTGAGGCCAACCAATAACTCAAAAGCCCGTCTGCGATTAAGGAGTTGCTGGTAGAGAACAACATCATCAGATAACTTAAACTTAGCAGACTTAAGTTGATCCAACTTGAACCAACATGCCCGCATCTTGGAATAGTACTGAATCAGTGAGAGCTCCTCCTCTCGAAGATGAGATACAGTCTGATATAACTCATAGAGGTGGGTAAAATTATCACCATCTGAATACAAAGCTTGAATGGTGTCCCATACATCTTTGGTCGTGGGAAGAGTAGAGACAGTTCCACGAACGTTATCCTCTATGGACTGAAGGAGCCAGGACTGCACCAAGGAATTATGGGCTGTCCAGGTGTGATAACAGGAGTCCGTCTTGGCTGTTCAGGATCAGTGTCATCGATATAATCAGACAACTATTTGGCATTAAGAAACATTTTCGCTGAATGAGACCATTGGAAGTAATTTGTCTCATTCGATAAGACGATGGTGATCTTTCCATTATGTGGGGTTCTAGAAGCAGACATATTAGTGAGGGAAGCATTGGAAGAGCTCCCAGAAGACCATTTTTTAGTTGTATTTGAAGAGGAAGTCATGATCCTGAAGGAGATTGGTCAAATGCAAGCGGAGTAGAAATCTAAGAAGCAGCAGTAGGGCAGTGGCGAGTAAATTGGCCACGCAGCAGCAAGAGCCACAAAGAAAGAGGGCAATGGGGTCCTCTCTGATGAAAAATCAGCAAGAAAAGAGGAATACAACTGGCCCAGATGTAAAAAACTGCTATGTAGTGGGTCCCACCGACGATGGTAGGTGATAAACAATTCAATTGTTGGTCCCAGGCAAAACAAAGCAAAAAACTAGTAGATCTGGCCAAAACTGAGAAGAGAGCAAGGCAACAACGTCAAATGCAGCAATAGCCGTGATGCAGACGAGGGGGTCCCACAACTGTTCAAAGTTGGGACAAGCTGGGGCGATGGAAAACATACTCAAGTGCGACTGTAGAGAGGCAAGATCGAACCCAAACAGAGCTGCAAGCTAGCAGATTGAAGCAGAAAACCAAGACTGGGTTTCCAAAAACGTTAGAATCGCTGGAGACGGAGGGAAGCAAAAATCATAGAAAACAGTGGTAAAACAAAGATCCAAGGTGAGGGAAGGAGAGCTCTATCAAAGATGGCTAGAGAGATAGGGTCCCGCCGGTAGATGTGTCGCTGGATAAAATCGACGGTAGAGAGGATCCGCTACAGTAGTACAACGGACAATAAGAAAAACCTTCAAAAATCTTTCTGGCGTGATACCATGTTAAATAATAGAATGAAAAGAAATATAAGAATAAGACAAGAGATGGAGAAGAATTCTTTCTTTCTGTATATTGTATTTCCTGTCTTTCAATCTATAGCTTTATACATGATTAAATAGATGAAAAGAAGCCAATCATGTTGGCAAAAAAGGAAAAGAATAATTGGAATCTAATTACAACTAATTACAAGTTGACTATGTAAAATACTTTGAACTTGTACACTTTCTGTCCTGAGATAGGTCCCGAGTCAAGGCGGGTCCCACAACAGTTGGTAGTTAGGGGAAAGGAGTAGGATGGTTCGATACATGGGATAAACGTTAAGTGGTGAGATTAAGGGAGAAACTAGTGTTGCAAACTTGCGATGGAGAAGATTAAGATAGATCGTTTAATAGGAGATATTGAGACATTAGGAAGCGATTACACCTATAATAATGTCTTTCTGTAGCCCTAAGCCAAAGTAGTCAATAGTAATTGTTCCTTAGTGCGACCAGTTGAGAGTATTGGCGTTAAGGGGGGTTGAGCCGCACCTTTTAGTAGCGAGCAAAATGTTGAATCTCTTTCGGCTGTATGAGTAAAGACAGCCCTCAGTCCGATCCTATTTGAGTAGCATACAAAATAATGGAGAGAATTACACATTAGTTAAAGAAATTAAAGAAGAAATTAGTGTTAGAATGGAAGGGAAGAAATTGAAGAATCAGATGAGATGTTTAGAGAGCAGGAGAAATGAAAAAACTGTAGAGACTTGACCGTTGGAGAGAGGCTCGGCAATGTTGACACTGCCACATCAGCCTATTTACTCTCGAGGCTTTTTTTTTTTTTGGAATGATCTGTTAGTAATTCATTCAGAAGAGGGGAAAGCCCAAAAAATACAGCGATATAACCCACAGCCCAGGCCAGGCAAGATCAACCCATCACATAGAACATAGAAGGAGAGTGGGCCCAAAAAGGGCCAGGACCAGACTCGAGGGAAAGAGGACCCATATCTCGGGCCCAATGCACACCCACATTTCGGGCCAGGACAGATAAACAGAAGAACAAAAACGAGGAACGCCAGAGGGCGGGAAACAGGCAATATAAGAAATAAAAACAATCAAACCCAAACACAATCCAGAAGTGCTTCAACACAGAACAGAGAAGGGAGCCAGAGAACCATCAGACAGTGTAGGAAATTTTTTGAAACACCTCATGGCTGATTCGAGAGCCTATTGGAGGGAATCCACGAAGATAGCCTTTGCATAACCTCTTTCTTGGTCTTGTCAATCTCAATAAAGCTGGGGCTGAACTTGAGAAGAAGATTCCTGATAGCATCATGGTGAATGCAATATTTCCAGCTGGAGGATGAGTGGCCGAGAAATTGCACAGCAATGTTATTGTTGAGATGCAACTGATGAAGAGGGATCTTCTTGCAGAGAAGGAAATGAAGGATTCTGTGTGTGAAATGCAGAATGGATGGGGAGGCATCCTGACTGTTATCCATAACAATATGGAATCCAAACTGATTGTAACTGCTGTTTTCATACATTTCCCCGAGATGCCTACACTGAGCAGATCCAAAGCATTCAATAACGACAGAGCAAAGCCTGGGGTGGCCAGCGTTGCACTATCAGGTGGCTTTGGGGGAACAGGGGAGGCAGGCGGCAAATTCCAAGATGCAGAGAAAGGAGCAGAAGCTCTCCCAATTTCCTTATCAGATAGAATGAAGAACATGTGGTTCCTGATGTCGGTGAGGATTTTAAGAAGAAGGCCCCTTTCCATTAGTGTAAGAATTTTTGAAAATGCGATTGTTTTTCTCAATCCACAGGGCCAGATTAAAGCAGGCAGGCATAGCTTGGCAGCCAGAATTTCGAGGGAGCTATGTCTGGTTTGAATAAGATTGGAGAATTCAGCAATGACATCACCAGATTGGGCACATTGCCTGAATTTAATCAGAAGTGTCCCAGATACTCCTACTGAAGCTGCAATGCAGCAAATGATGGTGAGACTCTCTGTTATCATTACATAGCATGTATCTCGCATCAATTCCAACAATACCAATATGCTGCAGCTGGTCTTAGTTTTGAGGGCAGAGTTGAAGTATAACCATGCAAAAATGGAATGGCAATTGATGGAGCCAGAGAACTAGACATGCTTTACTCAGGCTCCAAGTCAGAAGAGAGACCAGATTGAACAACTGAAGCAATGGCAAATTCTCCATTCTTGTTTGCAGTCCAAGAATTTAATCATCAACATCACCCAAGCGAAGTTTAACACCCACTATCAACTCAAAGATTTCTGAAAGAACAGATGATGTGGCCAGAGACAACATCCAGCATCCCTGGTTAATGAATCAGCAAACTTTCACAACGGGGCCGTATCCGAGATGGTGGATAGGCCTTCCCGTATAATGGTCGAAAAGGGTGAAGCCAGGTCTAAGTCAAGGATCAAACCAGAAGGAGGTCCTATTACTATTACCAATGGCATAAATAGTGCTGCATTTGACCTACAAGCCCAGTAAGAATTGTACTTCAACATAACCAGCCCGATATTCTTATTCTTCAAGTATTTTTACTGAATCCAATGGCACCAGAGGTTATCTCTATGGTTGCTTAAAATTGTTTCGTAGGCAGGCATCATTAATTAAGGAAATGGGTTTCAGCCCCAAGCCCCCATTTGATTTTGGGAGATTGATTTTAGACCAGGAAACCGTGTGAATTTTCCTCTTTGTTCCAGATCCCCTTAGGAAGTTCCGCATCATTTTCTCTATTGCATTGAAACATGATTTTGGGAGGAGGAAAGCATTTTCCCAGAAGATAAGGAAGGTATTGATAGTCGATTTAAGCATCTCCAATTTTCCGGGAAAGGAGAGACTACTACCAACCAACTGTTGATCTTCGCATGAATTTTGGAAAGAAGCCCATCACGTTCAGCAAGATAGATGAATTCTAGTAGAGAAAAGTGGGAGGTCAAGGTATTTGACTGGCAATCTAGCTTCACTCATACCAAGGATATGCATGATTTCATTCCTGTTACTGACCGAACCAGAGAAGATTATTTGGCTTTTGGGTGGATTGAAGGAAATCCCAGAGAAAGCACTGAAGTCCTCCAAGAGCTGCTTCAAGTAAGGCTGTTTGACTATCAGCTCCACAATAGAGCGTCAAGTCATCAACAAAAAGATGGTAAATCTTGCAATGACCCATAGTGAAAGGGCAATCAATGATGCCTTCAGCCACAGCTCTGTTAAGGGAGGAGGAGAAAGATTCCATCACCAAAGAAAATAAGAAAGGAGAAATAGGATCTCCTTAGGCCTTTGGAGCTGTGAAAGTAACCATAGGGCATGCCATTGACAAGGACCGAGAAAGAAGGCGAGCCAATACAGTTCTCAATCCAGCTGAGCCATTTTGCATTAAAACTCATTTTCTTCATGATTTGGAAAGGACACTTCCAACTCACACTATCAAAAACTCTTTTGAGGTCTATCTTAATACACATCCTGGGATGTCCTTTGTCAAGATGAATTCCTCTGATAAGATCATTACAGATCATGATCTTTCTTGATATGCATATTTGTATAATATAATAGATGGGCACTTGGTCAAAATTGAAACTGATAAAAGCAATGCATGCTGTAGATCTTTCAGATATATCTTAGATTCTGAACCCTTTTCAAATGTTGCTAAACTATTCTTCTGTGTCCACATTTTCAGCCAAGAGACGCAATATATGTTACCCTGAATGATGGTCGGAAGCTCTGCTTGGAATGTCTGGATTCTTCCATCATGGATACTAGTGAATGTCAACCTCTTTACCTTGACATACAAGAATTTTATGAAGGTTTAAATATGAAAGTTGAGCAGCAAATTCCATTACTTTTGGTTGAGAGACAAGCACTAAATGAGGCCTTGGAAGGAGAAAAGAATGTAAGGAAGATGAGAGAAGATACGGAAATTTAAAAAAAAAATATTTCGTTATATATAAAGTCATTTAATTTAAATTAGAGTTTTTAGTGTTTATTAATTAAACTTGAGTTACAAGGAAACTTCTCTTGTTTTGTTTCATTATTTGATTCCTTCTATTATTTTTTTATTTTTTCCATCTGTGCAGGGTCATCACCACATGCCTGAGACCCGTGGGCTGTGTTTGTCTGAGGAACAGACAGTTAGCAGTGTAAGGATGCTTTGTATATGTTACATTGAGTTTTGATTGTTCAGTTTGACATTGACAGCTCTCTCTCTCTCTCTCTCTCTCTCTCTCTCTCTCTCAATACTAGATTTTAAGGAGACCAAGGATAGGAGCAGGAAATCGAATTGTGGAGATGATAACAGAGCCATATAAACTCACACGCAGGTGTGAAGTGACAGCCATTCTCATATTGTATGGGCTGCCGAGGTATTTCTGTCACTTTCTAATCCCTTCTTCAGAATCATAGTTTCACTTTGTTTGTTATGAATTTCTTGGCATTTTCTTTTTAAAATTTTATTTGGTTCTACTACCTAGATTCCCATTCTGCATGCTAGAAATATGCAAACTTGCACAAACTGACAAAAATAAACATCTGAATTAATTATCTTTTAGTGTGGAATATTTGTTTAATTAATTGAATTCCAGTGCTGTACATGTTTCAATTACCTGCTAAATCTTTACTCATCATATTTAGTTCTTTCTAATCTTTGACATAATGTGATTGTAATTATAGGTAGTGATTTTTGCACCACCATTTTCTCTCATAGTGCACCCCCCTTAAAATGAAATTCCAATTTTGCCATTATTTCCCTCCTCCCCTCTCTTTTCCTCTTTTTCAAAAGCAAGTGCAAAATTGGAATTTCCTTTTAAGGGAGTGCACCATGAGAGAAAAAGGTGTTGCAAAAATCACTACCCTATAATTATATTGCATGTAATTTGCGAGTTGTCTACATACAAATGCAATGTTCTTCAGTTACTCAGCCCAATGCTGCCTATACCTTGATGGGGTCACTATTGGAGATAACAATAGGTCAGGCTTACAAGGATCCACCCTGTTGGTTTGAGATTTGAGCTTTTGGGTAAATGTCAAATATTTTTTCTCTTATCCTTTGTTCTTTCTCATCTTTGTCATTGCAACGATAATATATTGCATTTAACATGTCAATTGCATAAATTGAAGTACAAATATCCTGTAGTATGTACGCTGCTTGAGGTTATACTGAATCTTGATGGCAAGCTAGGCATGGCAATGGGTTGGGTTGTGAGTACCTTCTTTGTTGGTATGAGATTGGACTTTTGGTTCAGGCTTGGGTTCAATGGAAGTGACCCAGTTGAATATGGGTTAAAGATCTCTATGTTCTTAATATATAAAAAAGATAGACCATCAAATGAATCTTGACCATATGTTTATTAAATAGTTCTAATTTGCTGTTATGTTGGCAAGGAAAAAATAGAAAAAATCATCCAAAAAATGTGTAAAACATAGAAAAAGAATTTTAAGTTTTAATTTGGTGAATTTGAAAGATATGAGATGTGCTTATTATATTAGTATTGAAACAAAAAGGAAATTCATGTATAGTAAGAATGTAAGATTATAAGAAAGTAAAAGATTTTAAGATACAATTTGGTAAGTTGGAAGGATTTGGTCCAATCTTATCGTATTATTATTACCAATGTCACTCATGCGAAGGACATGCTTTCCGCTAGTGTACTTGAAGAAAGTTCTTTACTTATATGAGTAACGCTAGTACGTGTTGTGTGACCAACTACAATAACTAGTTGATGATGCAGGACAAAAAAAAAGAAAACCCTAGATGATTAATGCAACTACATTAAAATAAATTGATGACCTAATCTACTATGGCTGAATTAAGTTCAATTAATACTTGCAATCCAATAATATAAATCTATCACAAACAATCAATAAATTCTTGGAATCTTATGTAAATGATTATAGAATGATCTAGGGTAAGTCACCACTCACGGTGGGGATCTCTCAAAACAAGAGGGTTGTCAGATCCCACGGAAGTGAAGACCTATCGTCAGAGAGGGGCTAGATCTGGCTGTTTGCATCAAAGTATGGGGGAAATGTGGGGCAACGGCTAGATGGAGGAAAATGAGGGTAGCAGTGGGAAAATGGGCCAAGAAACGGGTGGCGGCAGTAAGGAGAGGGATTGGGAAGGTAGCGACAACAAGTTGGAGGGCTAATGGGAGGTGGCGTCTGCAAGATGGGGCTATTGGAGGGCTAGGGCAGCAAAGATAGGAACTATGGAGGTGGCGGCTGCAATATGGAGGAAGGGAAGGGCTAGGAGGGTTTGGGGTTGGCAGCAACAAGGGGAGAAGGATGGTGGAAGCTAGGGTTAGGGTTTAGAGTTGAGGAGGTGGTGGTTACAAGAGGGGAAGATTGGTGGCGGGTAGGATTAGGGTTTAGGGTTGGGGAGGTGGCGGCTATAGAGGGGAAGACCGGTGGCGGCTAGGGTTAGGGCTTAGGCTTGGGGTGGGGCGGCAACAAGAGGGGAAGGGAGAGATTGTGGCGGCTAGGGTTTGGGAGAAGAAGAAGGGAAAAAAGGAAAAGGAGAAAGATGGAGAAGATAGAAGATACCTGGAGATATAGGAAGGCTTCTCACCAAGACTTGATTTCTCACCAAGTGTTCCAACGCATGGAGCAAAACTTTATTCATTCATTCATCAACCCTAATGAGAGGCTTACAAGAGTATTTATAAGGTTTACAATAAAAAAATGACTAAATTTTTCTTTTAATTACAATAAAGACCAAAGTGCCCTCAAATAAAAGAAATAAAACTAAACCAGAAATAAAGCGAATAACTGGAAATACAAATAATAATATGCTCGGCATCAATCCCCCCATCTAAAAAAAACTCGACCTAGAGTTCTACGGATGAGAAGACACAAATCAAACTATACGCACGCCTTCCCGGGGTCTTCAAAGTGTAACTACGTGCACGTGAGGTCTTCGGGCGTTCACCGAACCGAACCATCGTCGAGTGACAATGATAGTGCTGGAATGGCTCTCCTCCGTCGTCGCTGGTATATTCGGAAGCCTGATCTGTCGTCACTGTCAACTCTCCCTGTGTAAGAAGAATGCACCTCCGGTGAAGGGTGAAGTTGTTGGACTTTGAAAGGGTGCTAAATTCTCCACATTAAAGGTAGAACTAATGCCCATGTCTGATGGAAGGTCTATAAAATACACGTTTGGTCCAAGACGCCTCAAAATTTTAAAAGGCCCTGTGCTATGAGCGTACAACTTTTTCACAGTTCCTTGTGGGAACTACTCGGGCTTGATTCTGATCATCGCATAATCACCCACATCAAATGCAATGAGAATTTGCAGCAAACTTGTATCTTTCATTGTTTATATTAGTTTGACGTTTAATTTTAACATGCAAATCATGAATGTGCTGAACGAATTTATCTGCAAACTCAGATGGTCTATGTGACACTGACATTGGGATGAGATCTATGTGTTTCCTAAGCTTGTAACCGTGCACTGCTTCAAATGGACTCATACCTATGGACCTATTAACCGAACTATTGTATGCAAACTCCGCAATTGGTAAGATAACATCCCATGACCGCATATATTCACCGACAAGACACCACAACAAATTTCAGGGCTACGATTGACCACCTCAGTCTGACCATCAGTTTGAGGATAATATGCAGAAGAAAACTGGAGCCTAGTATCCATCATGTGCCATAGGGTTTTCCAAAAGTAACTCATAAACTTGACATCCCTATCTGACACAATGGTTTTGGGTAACCCATGGAGTCTCACCACCTCTCCGACAAAGATCTTCACGATGTTGGAAGCATCGGAGGTTTTAAAGCAGGGGAGGAATGGGCCATCTTAGAAAAACGGTCCACAACCACCAAGATGGAATCGTATTTCTTCGTCTTCGGAAGCCCGAGCGCAAAATCCATACTAAGATCCTACCAAGGAGCATGGGGAACTGGCAATGGCGTATACAATCCCGTGTTTTGCTTTCTTTGCTTTGCTAGTTAACAAGTCCGACACTGGTCAATGATTTTAGCCACGTCTCTCTTTAGACTAGGCCAATAGAACCTGTCTTCCACTAGGGCAATCTTCTTGTCTCTCCCAAAGTGTCCTGCCATACCTCCGTCATGCAGCTCCCAAACCAGAAATTCCCATAGGGAAGTTCGAGGAATACATAGTTTACTTCCCTTGAAAGACAAGTTGTCAACGATAGTAAACTCTTTATCACTTCTCTCTCGATTGCTCAAGCATGAAGCATACAATTCTCCAAAATCCGGACATGTAGGATACTCGTCCTTCAACCGCTCGAACCCGGTTACTTCTACACTCATAGAGTGTATTAGTGCTACCCTATGACTCAGCGCATCTGCTGATTTGTTCACGACCCCAGCCTTGTGCTTTAGCACAAAGGTGTATTCTTGAAGAAACTCAACCCATTTAGCATGCCTCGGGTTTAATTTCTTCTGGGAACTAAGGTATCTTAAAGCCTCATGGTTTGAGAATAGGACGAATTCCTGTGGTAGGAGATATTGTCTCCAATGACGAAGTGCCTGCACTACCGCATAGAACTCCTTGTCATTGGTGGAATATCGTTGTTTTGCCTTATTCAACTTGTCACTGAACTAAGCAATGAGATGTCCTTCCTGACTAAGGACTCCACCTATTCCCATACTAGATGCATCACATGCGGCTTCAAAAACTTTGGAGAAGTTAGGTAGCCGCATGACAGGAGCCTCAACCCTACAAGTTTTGATCTCCTGAAAAGCCCTTAAGGCTGCCTTGGTCCATTGGAACTTCCCTTTCTTAATGCAGCCAGTGGTGGGAGCCATAATGGAACTAAACCTTCGGATAAACCGCCTAGAGAAGGTGGCCAAGCCATGAAAGCTTCGCACATCATGAATGTTCCGCGGTTCAAGCCAATTTACTATGACCTTGATCTTTTCAGGGTCCCCTGACATCCCTTCTGAAGAAACCACAAACCCTAAGAAGATGACTCTAACAGACATGAAGGTACACTTCTTGAGGTTTGTATAGAGTTTCTTGGTTCGAAGGACCCCGTAGACTAATCTCAGGTGTTGTAGGTGTTGTTCCTAGGAAGTACTGTATATGAGAATGTCATCAAAATAAATCATCGAGAACTTACTTATAAAAGGTCTCAACACCTGAGTCATCACCCGCGTAAAGGTGCTAGGCGCGTTGGTCAAGCCAAAAGGCATAACCATCCACTCATATAGACTTCCACTCATCTCCTAGACTTATGCGGATCTGATGATACCCGCTTTTGAGATCAATCTTGGAAAAGATAGTTGCGCGGGCCATTATGTCAAGCATGCCATTAAGTCGTGGGATTGGAAACCGATACTTGATAGTGATTTTGTTGATTGCCTGACTATCCACACATATGCGCCATGTGTAATCTTTCTTGGGTGTCAGGAGGGCGGGCAATGCACACAGACTTAGACTCTCCCTGATAAATCCTTTCTTGAGGAGCTCATCCACTTGTCGTTTCAACTCGTCGTGCTCCTTAGGATTCATCCTATAGTGGGGTAAGTTTGGTAGGTTGCCATAGGGACAAGATCAATGGCATGTTGAATGTCCCTCATGGGAGGTAGTTCATCCAGCAAATCAGGCGGGAAAACGCCTTGGAATTCCTGGAAGACTGGAACTATAACCTTTGGCAACTTAGTACCAACCTCGGGGGAGGTCTCCCTAGACTCGAGGGCAAACACAACTAAGGCGTCACCAGTCTCTTTCTTGAATTCTTTAGCAGTGATAATGTTTAGAGACTTCGATTGGGCCGTTGTTTGAGCACTCGGTTTGTCCCTCTTCACACCTTCTTGCTTTGACGGGGTGTTCTTGGGCTGAGTTAATCTTCTTACCCTTGTACTCAAAGCAGCACGTGTTCGAGCGACCGAACACATCACGGTCATACAACCAAGGGAGGTACAAGATGATGTGTCCCACATCCATAGGTAACACGTCACACCACACGATGTCCTGATAAGAAAGGATTTGAATGGGCACGGGACACCACTGAGAGACAGAGATTGATGTGTCGTTTACCCACGAAACTCGATGGGGATTAGGGTGAGGCTCGGGTTTCAAACCCAATCGAGTAACCGTGCTGGTAGAAATGACATTCGTGCAACTCCCACTGTCCACAATTAGTTTGTAGGACTTCTCGCCACACTTGATGTAAGTGTCGAAGATGGTGGTTCGTCACCAATCTTCTGACGGTTGGGATTGGACTAGGGCACCTAACCACTACATGGGGGGTTGTTTCAATCTCCTCACGCTCTTCCTCACTTCGGGGATCTACTCCTTCAAAATGCTTTTCATCCCCATCTCTATGGTCAGTCTCATCATTGGACTGTTCACCCAGCAAAAGAGCTCTTTCCTGATTTCTGGTTTTGGTAGGACGCTCACTAGCGAAATGTCCGAAGCCTTAACAGTGATAACACTGTAGGACACCCATGTAAGAGCTCGCATTAGAAACTCCCTTAGTGCTTGCATCCCTGTCTGGGGATGGAGCACTGGTGACTTGTTTGGGTTGACTTATCGTACTTTGCCGAGATCCTTGCAGAATGGGTTTGAAACTAGTACCACAGGAGTCAAAATGCTTTGGAGGATGCGGTTTCAGGTACTACTCTATTCTTGCACAAACTGGTATGTTTCCTCCATAGTCTCGGTACGATGTGGTATGAGTTCACTCTGGAACTCTGGGCGAAGTCCTAGTCGAACCTAGAGAGGGTCTGGCTGGGCTCCTCGTCTATCTCACATCGCATGAAGAACTCATCGAACTTGGCGCTGTACTCACTAATGGTTTGACTACCTTGACGCAAGCAGTTCCACTGGTCGATGAGCCTTTATCGGTACTTGTGGGGGACATATTTCTCCTTCAACTCGTCCCAAGTCAAGTCTAGGGGATCATCTCCTAACCTCCTAGTTTTTTGTTCCACTATGGTCCAAAAAAGTTGGGCTTGTTCCACCAACTTCATTTTGGCGAAACGGGCCCCACAAACGTCCGACATGTCATTCAACTCAAAGTAGCTATCCATATCCGATAGCCAATCTAAGAAAATTTTGGGCTCTAGGCGACCATCAAAGCTAAGGGCCTCAACATGAACGGTCTTCAAGACATGTTTGTCATTTTCAGTAAGTTCTTGAAGCCTATATGACTGGTACACACCACGACCAACACCTCGGCCTCGACGACCTCCATTCCTGTATCCTTGATTCCCACCGTCACCATGAGCAAATTCACTGTCATCGTTCCTAGGGGCTTCTAGGACTTCAACCCTGGTTCTCACGGCGTCCAAGTCGATGTTTAAGGTATCTTGTGTCATCTAGAGCTTGGTTAATTGGTTAAGGATCTGAGTAGTCCAAGCTGGGGGTTGATCTCCTGACATATCTCTAGACTATTCTGACCTTTTCTGGTAGGTAACCCTGCTCCTAGTTGTCATGCATGGAAACACGTGCTAGAATTCCTATAGACTCACAATTATAAGGAAAAGACTTTGGCTAGATGTTGTGTCCTAGACTCTGTATGCAAATGATGACAATGATCGATTCTTTTTTTTTTTTTTAACTAAAATACAATATAAGACCGTGGATGTTTAAAGAAAAATCCCAACCTGGCTCTGATACCAAATTTGATGCAGGACGCCAAAAAAAAAAAAAAGGACCCTAGATGATTAATGCAACTACAGTAAAATAAATTGATGACCTAATCTACTATAGTGAAAATTAAGTTCAATTAATACTTGCAATCCAATAATATAAATCTGTCACAGACAATCAATAAATTCTTGGAATCTTGTGTAAATGGTTATAGAATGATCCAAGCCAAGTCACCACTCACGGTGGGGATCTCTCAAAACAAGAGGGTTGTCAGATCCCATGGAAGTGAAGACCTTAGATCTAGATGTTTGCATCAAAGTATAGGAGGAAATGTGCGGCAGCAGCTAGATGGAAGGAAATGAGGGTAGTGGCGGCAAAATGGGTCAAGAAAGGGGTGGCGGCAGTAAGGAGAGTGATTAGGAAGGTGTCGACGACAAGTTGGAGGGCTAATGGGAGGTGGCGGCTGCAAGATGGGGCTATTGGAGGGCTAGGCAGCAAAGATAGGGACTATGGAGGAAGGGCTAGGGTTAGGGTTTGGGGTGGGCAGCAACAAGGGGAGAAGGATGGTGGAAGCTAGGGTTAGGGTTTAGAGTTGAGGAGGTGGCGGCTAGAGTTAGGGTTTAGAGTTGAGGAGGTGGCGGCTAGAGTTAGGGTTTAGGGTTGAGGAGGTGGTGGCTACAAGAGGGGAAGATTGGTGGCTCCTGGGGTTAGGGTTAGGGTTGGGGAGGTGGCGGCTACAAGAGGGGAAGACTGGCGGCGGTGGCGGTTAGGGTTTAGGGTTGAGGTGGGGCGGCAACGAGAGGGGAATGGAGAGATTGTGGTGGCTAGGGTTTGGGAGAAGAAGAAGGCAAAAAAAGAAAGAAAAAGATGGGGAAGATAGAAGATACCGGGAGATAAAGGAAGGCTTCTCACCAAGACTTGATTTCTCACCAAGGGTTCCAATGCATGGAGTAATGCAAAAGTTTATTCATTCATTCATCAACCCTAATGAGAGGCTTACAAGAGTATTTATAAGGTTTACAATTAAAAAAAGACTAAATTGCCCTCAAATAAAAGAAAGAAGAAAACCGTAATTACAATAAAGACGAAAGTGTCCTCAAATAAAAGAAAGAAAACTAAACCAGAAATAAAGAAAATAACTGGAAATACAAATAATAATACGCTCTGCATTAGTTGACCATATGGGACCCACGTTTGGTCATAGTTGGTCAGAATCATCCCTTTTTTGAAAGTTGACCTGAAAGATAATGCTAGCTGTGTAATTTATTCTAATTAGTTATTTTTTTAATCACATTCCCCTTTTGCCATCGTAATTAGCTCTCCTGTGATTATTCTTCTCTCTATTTTTTAATAGGGAGTTGGTGAATAACATGCCATGATTAAACACCAAATCTGCCATTTCTTCTGTTAGTTTCATTTTATTCAATGGTCTTTCATTATAAACTTTGTTAATTTTTTATCGATCTTTTAAGACCATTTTCTGCTTTCCAGCTGCTGTGCCCTTATCTTTTGTAATATGTTTGGGAAAATGAATTGATTGTACAAAACCTGTCTTCATCCAGATTACTGACTGGGTCCATCCTGGCTCATGAGATGATGCACGCATGGCTACGGCTTAAAGGTACTATTTTATTCAGTCACTAATTATTTCTTAAGTTGTTATTTGCCAGTTTCCAGAGAAAGATTTCATTTGGGTTGGAAAATAACTGACTTCCGACATTGTCCATGGTAAACAATTTCTATTGGAGGGGTCAGAAAATTTGGAGAGCGCCATTAGTTTCATTTGTCAGAGGGCTAATTGACAAGGGAAAAATTTGGTCAAAAAGTGAGAGGTGCTGGCATCTTCTTTTTTTTAAATGTCTCGAACAGCAAGGAAGGTCCTTTTGTCCCTAATTTTCTTAGGAGAAACATTTGCCCTAGAAATTGCCAAATCATACCTAAAACTGTTTTGTGGGTGTTTTCATTGTCGTTTCGCTCCCACGTCGGCAGGGTGGGGGAAGGAGGGGATGGGTTGGAATTGAATGATCAATTTAATGTTTATACTTTAGACCTTGTTGTCTGGAATACTTAGATGTTGCTGGAATTCTCATAATTATTGTGATACAAAGATCTTGTAGCGCATCTGAATCTTGCTATGCCTTGAAACTCAGCCATCCTGTACTGAATGCAAATTTCAGAGATAGATGATACCAGTTCTTACAAATTTTCTGGCTAAAGTTACAAATGTTCAATCAGAAGAAAATAAAATCTCTTCCTTTCTTATTCAAGAATTATCGTCAATTCTTGAATGTGGACTGCCAAATCTGTTTTTGTCTCCACTTTTGGAGACATGAATACTGCTGTTTCGAGCTTATTTTACTTGAATTCTATGGCCAACATTATGACTGAATGAAACCAAGATACATTATGCATTATAACAGAAACGAGTCCTAAATCTAGGTATGTGATTGGGCAAAGTTTTGCACTGGCTTAAATATTACTATTCCTGTTGTCGACCAATATAAAAACCTTCCAAAAAGCACGATTCTTGTTCTACAGGTTACCGTGGTCTTAGTCTAGAGGTTGAGGAAGGCATCTGCCAGGTTCTCGCTCATATGTGGCTAGATTCAGAGGTTATGTCGGGTGCTGGTAGTAATGTCGCATCAACATCGTCATCGTCAGCCTCTGCATCCACATCATCAAAGAAGGGTCCAAGGTCTCAGTTTGAGAAGAAACTAGGTGACTTCTTCAAACACCAGATAGAATCCGATACTTCATCAGCCTATGGAGATGGTTTCAGAGTTGGTAACCAGGCTGTGCTTAAGTATGGTCTCCGACGGACCCTTGACCATATCAAGTTGACAGGGAGCTTTCCATATTAAAGTTGCGCAACTATGGTCTTGTTTTCGCAGCTGGAACTTCTTGGTCCTCATATTTGAATTCCTGGCTGGCACATGAGAATATAAAAGAAAAGAAAGTCATTATCAATGAAATGCTTCTTTAAAATGACACCCTTCAGCTGTTACCATTTTTATACTGTTATGAAAGCCGTCTCATGTATGAATACTAATCAGTGGGATGTTGATCTTCGACATTCTTATTCAACTTTACTGTTGGTTAATATTGAGCCAACTCTATTGGGATCCTTCGTCTCAACCTGTTCAGAATAAATTTGGATGTCTGAAACGTCTGAACATATTTTGTCCATGCTTCCTTTGGCCTTGTTTACGTGTTCTTGATGTGATTAGGACTTTAGTGAGGAAATTTGTTTAAATTATGATTTGAAATTTCCATCATCTCCCACAATCTGAAAGAAAATCGTTTCAGTGGAAGAGGAAACTCTGCTTTTTGCAATCTCCATTGCTGCAATTTATTCATGGAAAATAGCATTGATTTGCAAATGAATGAAAACTGATACCAGTGTGGAAAATGTCCTCACGTTTAAGGAAAACCTCAATGTTATTTTTGGGTGGAAAATGATGAACTGTGGAAGTTGGATGATCAAGGGTCAGAGGACTAGCCAACTGAGCCATATCCTCATCTCTATCCTTTTGGTTACCATTGATATGTAAGTTGAAAAAAAAGAAATGTAACACATGAAATTATCTCCTTTTCACTTTTTCAAGAGAAGCATCAACCAATAGTGACGGTGATAAATCTATTGAAAATGTCTATATTTGAATATGTACAGACTAAATATTATCTAATTAGGATCGTTGAAATCACAATTGTAGAAGCTACAAAAGTTGAGCAATTAGAAATTAATTTAAGATATCAACATTTAAGAGTTTAAAAGAATTTCTAACATATATCACCTCCGTGGAGTACCCACCTTAATGGGTTTGTGGAGGGTCATCTTTCATGCAGCATGGAAATATTTGGGCCCTGTTTGGTAATTTTCAAGCCTCAGATATCAAAGTAGAACCCTCTGAATTCTGTTAACTGTGACGTGATCTGTAGTTCTCAAATTCTGATTCAACTACTAAATTTTACGCAATCACATAGGGTTGTACTAGGTCCATTAATGTAGCTATCCAAGGCATAGAAGATCCATTTTAAGATGATGGGGCCCATTTAGTCCAATTGATGAATTTGCTCTCAAGTTCTACTCTACAATTATACAATTGATGGAGGCAAGAGAGGACTGTTCAAGATTTCTAATGGACTCACTTCCATCCAATTATAAGCCTATATGAGTGCTATATGTCAAGCTTGTTTGAACATTAGTTGGGCCTTAAAAGCTCACATTTGGAGGCCCATATGCGTCACATAAGCTGATGTGATGAATTCCACGTCATATTCGATGTTATTGCCTTGTTAGATGCCATGTAGGATGAAATCTTTCAAACTTAGAAAGTCTTGGGTTCATGGAGATGTATGGGACCACATGAATCAACTTATAAGCTTTGCAAATAAAATGGACTCCAAGTTTGGGCATGTGGATCAGCTAGAGATTGTTGGTGCAAAATCAAGCAACAAAGGAGCATAAACCAAGCACATCCCAACATGCCAAATTCGCCCATGGATATTTAGGGATTATGATGTGTTTTTACTTTTTTCTTAATTCCAAAAGTAATGTAATAATTCCACGTAGATGAATGTCACTGGAAGTTCATTTTAGTAGATTAGGCTAGAATAGCATGGTTTGGTGTGAAAACCATGAGGGATTTTGGTTTTATTTTTATTTTATTTTATTTTCTCTCCTCAATTTTCTCCCATTCAAAGTCTATAAATTGGGGAGGGACGCACATCGTAATGCAGAACAAGTGGAATTCGAATTTCTTGAAGCTTAGGAGGTTTTGAGTCTTTCCAGAGTTTGGTGAGTCTTATTTGGATTCTTTTGGATTTTAATTTGAAGTTGTGTTGAGTTAATTTTAATTTGAAGTGATTGATTTGTTTGATTGTATATTGAATTTGAGTGTTCAATTGTTGCATTCTAGCCAATACTTAATTCAAACTGGTTTCCATAACTTAATTTTAATTGGTTCTTTTGTCATCAATTTGAATTTATGCTGGAGTAAATTTCGTGCATGCATTTGGTTATTTGAATTACATTTAATTTGTAGATCTCAATTAATTGCAGTAACCATTGCATTCGAAATTTCAATTCCATATTTGTATTGGCTTCATCTGAAAACCAATTTTTGTTGGTGAATTTGTTTTAAGAACAATTTATCATTAATGGATTTTTAACCATCTTTCTCTTTCATAGTGAAAGTTAGAGTTGAGTTTTTTTAGGGTTTTTATAATTGAATTCCTTGATTCAATTTTGAGGATTTGGTTTAAATCTTATGAAAGTTGAGGGTTCTATCTATTTAAAGAAATACAAATGAATCTATTATGGTAGTTTTCTCGGATTATGTGTTGCATCTTTTTTATGTCCATGGCAAGGAAAAGAACTACATGTAACCTAAAAGTTGTGCCAGAGACACCAAAGGCATGGCAGATTGCAAAGTTGACATGTAGACTTGAAGTTCTTGCTGAGAATAATAGACAGTGGCAAGAAAGATCTGGTAGTCAGAGATCAAGAAACACAAGATCTTACCTTGCAGACAATGAGCTCAGTTTATCTTCAAACGAGGAAGATTGTAATAACTTTACTCGAATCTGACTCGTACAATACTGACAATTCTGGACCCACACTGGCCCGCACGGCTTTACATTGAGCCTGGACTCACTCACAGGCCCAAAAGACTAAAGTCGTGCGGGCCAGTGTGGTTTTAGAGTGGACAGTATTGTGCAGGTCAGATTCGAGTCGGGTTGTTAGAAATAGTATCAGAGCACAGTTCAACTCTCGGACTGTAGTGTGGTGCTTAACCGTCATGTGTAGAACTGGGGGCGGCTTAGGCTTAAATGGGCTAGATTGTGATGCCCCGCCCCAGAGGGGACCTTAAATAGTAGTGTCCCAACCAAGCTGAAAATAGCCAGGGAGGGCGTTGGGAGTGTGTGTGAACATCCCACATCGCCAGATGGGAGAGGATTATGCCAGTATATAAGCTTGGCGCCTCCTCCTTCAAGCACAACGCATTTTGAGGGCTCTCCTTCAGTAGAGTCCTCAATACAAAGCCATAAGGGCCCCATCCGTAGGCTCAGAGTGGACAATATTGTGTTGGAGGGACTCAGTCGTTACAAAGATACGCAGAACTCGTTTGTCGGAAACCCTAGGCAGCATAGACAAATGGTGGAAGGTATACATGACTGATCAAACCAGATAGAGAAAGGGAATATCACTAGTAAGACAATGACAATACCCTCGGTATCGAACTAGAGAGTCCAGAATCTTGCTGAGGTATGTACAGTGATGATTTCATAGATTGGCTAGAGAGAAAAAAAAACATCTTTGACTACGAGAATGTATTGGATCCAAAGAAGGTACAACTTCTTGTTATTAAACTTAAGGATAGTGCTCTAGCTTAGTACTAGAAAGTAAAAGTGGATCGGTGAAACAGAGGCAAAGAGAAAATTTAGTCTTGGAGCAAAGTAAAATCTATGATGTAAAATTTTTTCTTTCCCAACAGCAAAGCGCATGAATTCTTTCACATATCGCAGTGGTTGAGATAGGTGAAAAGGACTATTGTTGAATATGCAGAAGAGTTTTATTTGTTACTATTTTACAACAACTTATTCGAGATAGAATTCGAGACAGTCTAGAGATTTATCGATGGACTAAGGCCATCCATTGTTGAGGCTATGGTAGCTTTTGATTTCTTAGATTTGGCGGATTCATATCAGACGGTTGTGCAGTTTGAACTCATACAAAGATAGGTAAACAAAACTCAAATTACATCTAAATCTAGTTTACCTAATAGATTTTCTAGTGACCGTACTCTACAAGGCAAGTGTCTCTAGTTCAGATTTTTACTATAAACATCAATTTATCTTGTGAACTGGATAAAATAGATTGTTTTTCTCTTTAACCACTATAAAAAATAGAGGGATAAGAATTCGGTGAAATTCTCAATCAATTTGACAGATAGAAGTCCTATTATATTATGTTGGTGTAATTCCAACGCAGCAACGTTTAGTGATTTTGGAGATAATCCAAGATTGGATAAGTCTTAACAGTGAATTGTAGGTTTGTATAAACCGGACTAATATAAATCTTATGTTCTTGGTGTTAGAGCTTAGGTGTGATTTCATTCAATTGTGCATTCTCTTCTTCACACACCAATTGATTAATATTGTTTTAATTATGCACTTTTAATTGTTAATCAAGGAAAATTTGAAAAGAACACATATTTAGAGATTATCCTATTCACCCCCCCTAAAGATAATCGGGTTCTAAGCACTAGGGAACTTTTAGATGCTTGTGAGTTGCTGTTGGGTAGACCGTGGCAATATTGACAGGAATATAGTGCACGATGGTAGAAGAATATTTGTTCATTCATCAAGGACGACATTTAGACAAAGCTTTGATCAATTCAGAATGACAAAGTTAAAAGACGGTGGGGTACTTGGAAAAGATTAAACTTTCGACAGATGAGGAACAACTGGAACTACCTGCACGGTTATGTGACGATTATGGACACTGACAGTTAGATGTGTTTGCATTGATAGAACATTTGGAAGAAACTCTAGTTGGGGAGCAGTTGGAAGAAAAGCGATTGAGCATATAACTTTAAATACATCCGAGGACAATGCAATTCAAGAAGTGGTAGCCGTTGTGCATCAGGAAAAACAGATGGAGACTCAGACTCCATCACAGATAACTGTTAAGAATATGGGGCGAATTAATGAACCATATGTGGATCCCGTTTGGGATGGCTTTTCACAAAATTCTAATAGTCAATCTCTATTGGCTAATTTTTTGGTTGACAAGTTCCAACAAGTATCTACTCAAAGGGTTTGTGTTCCACCCAAGGGTTGAAACCATATTCTCCATTCTTTTATGGCAAAGGGCAAAGATGAATGTGGTCAAGATCTAGATTTGAACTTTACTATCAAAGCTATTGGACATCAATGGTATCGGAGTGTGCTTCTTCACGAGCGTGATTGTTGTACAGAGAAATGTACTGGTGGTTCGTGAAGTCTGGCTTACCGGTAATCTCTCATTCCCGTCGTCCAGAGACTATAAAAACTATAGCATGCCAGAAATGGGGAGTTGGGGTGGTTAGACCTATACCTCGAAATGCTCCCAACATAGGAGCCTATGGTTCCATTCTTCTTGTTGCTGGATGTATACATCCCTCTTTTTGGTCTGGAGGTATCCCTCTTCTTGGTGTGGATGTTTGAGTTTTTCTCAACCTAGGGGGAATGATGTGGCCATCCAAAGCATAGAAGATCTATTTGAAGATGATGGGGACCATTTATATCCTACTGATGAATTTACACTCCAATTCTACCCATAGAATCGATGGAGGCAAGAGAGGACCATTCAACTTTCTAGTGGACCCACTTTCATCCAATTCTGAGTCCATATGAGTGTGCTATGGGTCAAGGCCTGTTTGAACATGAGTTAGGCCTTAAAAGCTCACATTTGGAGGCCCATATGCATCACGTAAGTTTGTGTGACGAATTCCACATCATCTTATATGTCATTGTCTTAGTGGATGCCATGTAGGATGGAACCTTTCAAACTTAGCAACGCTTGGGCGCATGGAGTTGTTTGGGACCACATGAATCAAATTAGAAGCTATAGAATTAGAATGGACTCCAAATTTGGGCGTGTGGATCAGCTAGGGAAAGATTGTTGGAGCAAAATCAAGCAACAAATTAGCATAAACCAAGCATATTCCAACGAGCCAAATTCGTCCATGGATATTTAGGGGTTATGATGTATTTTTTTAAAATTTTTTTTTTTTCAAAAGTGAAGTAATAATTCCACATGAATAAATGCTATTGGTGCAAGTTCAATTTAGTAGATTAGGCTAGAATAGCATAGTTTGGCATACAAGCCTTGAGGGATTTTGGTTGTATTTTTTATTATTTTCTCTCATCAATTTTCTCCAATCTAAAGTCTATAAACTGGGGAGGGGACGCCCATTGTAATGCACAACAAGTGGAATTAGAATTTCTTGAAGCTTAGGAGCGTTTGAGTCTAACCAAAGTTGGGACAGTCTTGTTTGGTTTCTTATGAATTTTGATTTAAAGTTGTGATGAGTTAATTTTAATTTGAAGTGTTTGGCTTGTTTGATGGCATATTGAATTTAAGTGTTCAATTCTTGCGTTATAACCAATACTTAATTAAAATTGGATTCTACCATTCAATTTTAATTCATTAGATGGTTCTTTTGTTATCAATTTGAATTTATGCCTAATTAGATTTCATGCATGCATTTGGTAGTTTGAATTGCATTTAATTTGTGGATCTTAATTAATTGCATTCGAAATTTCACTTTTATATTCATATTATTTTCATTTGAACACCAAATTTCATTGGTTAATTTGTCACTCCCTGCCCTTCGTGGGTCCGACAAAACGTGATTATTTTTTTTATATAATAATAAATTCCAAATCATTCTCATAGTTCATGGGCTGGATTCTCTATTCAACTAAAGGCCCAACATAAATATGTCACACGTGCTCTTCATACGTAGACTCAAACATGTACCATAATTTCCCGTAAATAATCACATATCATAGAAGCAAATATTCCATTAACTCATCATAGTTGCATACGAAAGTATGGTAGTTTATACATGCTCAGATTTAATATGCCACAGGCGGCATAATTATCAAAAGTACATCATTAGCATGTAAATAAATATAAAAAATATATTTCTCATTACTGGAAACTATGATAGATTGCATAGGTTTCATCTCTTAAGACAGCAGTGGAGGTTCCTCCTCCCCAGGTGCTAAACTTGCAATTTAAGGGACGTGAGCTCCTAACCTAGTGAAGAGAGTTCAAATAATATCTTAACATAACCACATGATAATCAAGAATACAATGCAGTAAAATTCTCAAAATCATAAATATCAGCAATTACTTTTACTATAAACATCATCCGTCTTTTTTGCCAATTCCTGCCATTACACTTTCACACAATTTCAATTGAAGCACTAAAGAGGCCTCATGGGCACAACTAAGTCCCAATTGCATTAAGTCCTAATAAGGTCAAAATACAACATCTTGCAAGCATTTAAACGACCCAATGGTCAAAACAACCCAACGACTAAATGTGTGAAGGCAGTTTCCAACAACAAATTTTCCATACCAGGAAATAATTCATAACTACTTACAATATCATTTCTCAAATTCCTCCGTGTGTGCCCTCTTACTTAGGGGCTACACTGGAGAATATTACCAATTTCCAAAATTTTGGTCTCAAGACCCAAACATAAATATCCTGCATAGATAAACATCACAATATACTACATATAACTCGAATTGACTACTGGCGTTCATTCGCCTTCGTCTAATCCCAATAACCTATCAACCTCTAGACATGTAAATGGGTCCATACTTCGTTTATAGACTACTAGATCTCGACTCCTTGACACCCTTGCATGCTTCCGTTCTAATAGTTAGAACAAATAATAATCCCTTACATGGAAGCGGTGTCAAATCTCGCTTTCTGATCTATTGAGACTTGAAATATTACATTTTTACCCCTGATATTTAGATCAATTAACATTGGTTTTGTTTATATAAGATGCATTTAATGGTTTATTTTAGTTTTGTAGGTAAATTCAGGGAAATACAGGAAATCATCATAAATCAGTGGATAATTGCCAGAAGAGAGCTTAAAATGAAAGATTTGAAATTTTATAATTAATTCATACCAGTTTTAGGTTATTAATGTAGATTGATGGATCTAGACCCAAGTATGAGAGTCTGGACTAATTCAATATTTAAATTTTTAAGTGGTTGATTAATTATTTAATTTTAAGAAAGAAGATTTGCAATTAAAGTGGCCAGAGAAGAAAAAAAAATTGAAAATTCAAGGTAATGGGCTAGAGATACATTGCAGTTGGGTCAAGCTTTGCTCCAAATGTTAGAACACTGGGCTAGGCCAAAGTGAATCGAAGTCCAGCAAGCCCAAGTCCATACTCCAATCCAAGAAGTCCAAGCTCAATTCAAGAGCTAATGCTCCAGGTTCATATTCGAATTTTGCAAAGCCCGAATCTACATATCCCAATAATCCAAGTACATGGCACAATTCCCTAAGTCCACATACCCTAGCCTATCTCATTTAGAATTCATATTATCCATCCATTTCACCAGGCATTAATATCCATCATTCATTTAATCATGCATCAATCTCCACCATTCATTTCATGCATTTAATCTAGTCCATTCATCTCATTCATCAATTTAGGTAAACCATAGGTTAGTATAGGTTTTGATTTTTATTTTTAGGTCATTTATTTTATTTGAACTTGTTTGTTATTGTTTGTTCTTGAGTGAATATGAGTACTTGGAGGTGTGATTCGACTAAGCGATTAGTTAGAGTTAGGTCTCTAATTGGTGAATCCCAAGTTAGTCATCGATCTATTTTAGATGACAGTAGGGTTTATGGAGTCATGTCAGTTTCATCAAATTCCAATAATTGCATCTGAGTGAGGAGAGTCTAGTTAGGGTAGGTGATAATTTGAGTTAAAGTAAAAATTGAGGAAGAGACTATCGTGGATACCAAGCCTAATGATCCATGGGCTTTCTTCATGCCAAAAGGACAAAATCTTTATGAAAAGAAATACTAAGCCTATGATGTCTTGAACTCATTTAAACACATTCACCACCACCTTCTGCCACACAGAATGGAACTCACTCAAGAAGGTCTAGGTTGTATAAAGTGATAAAAAATAATAGAGTTCACATCCATTACATGATTCTTGTAGGATTGAGTTAGTTAGTATAGATTCATTTTTTTTTAGTTTTTTTTTAGGATGTTCCTCTTAGATACGTCGAAACCCAAAATTAGTTAAGTTTGGGGTATTGGGGAGGTACATATTACACTAGTTGAGTCCAATAAAAAAAATAAAAAATTGTGTCCAAAATTTTTTAGGAAGAGAGTAAGTTTGAAAGAACCGAAACCCTTATTAAAAACGTCGAAGGAAGAGTAAGTTTACAACAAAAACTGAGACTGCCTTTGACAAAAAAAAAAAAAAAAGAGTTTTGTGTCTTTGAATATTTTGTGAGTCTAAAAAAAAAATTTCAATCAAGGGAAGAGTAAGTGAAGACTGAGACTACTACCCCTTGGGAGAAAAAAAAAGAGTTCTATTGAGTCTAAGTGATTTTTTAGCAGTAATAGGTAAATACAAAATTTTAAATCATATTTTTTCGAGAGGATTTTTATAGAATTTATATTCGGAACAAATTTTACACAGCCATATTTAAATTAGTTGGAAAATGAAAAATATTTCACGAGTCTAATTATCAACGAAGGAATACTAGTGGAGACTTAACCCATTGAGCTTTAGTTCCAATCTATTTTTCTGAGGGATTTAAGTCAATCCATTTTTCTTTCTTAAGCGCATCAAGTCGTTGTGAATCTCATTATTCTTCAATTTTGGTCATATTACTGAGAACGCCATCAAATTTGAGTTAGTACATTTGAAATTTTCCAGAATTTATTTAAAATAAGGAAATCACTGTATGAAACTTAGGATATGATTTAGGCAATTTTTAGATCATTTGAGCATTCATGCCTACCTATTTTTGGTCCCAGTTGAGCCTGAATGAAAATTTAGCTTGTTTTATTGTTTAGTCATGTTTAACGTACCCAACTCCGGTTATGGAGTCTAAGCCTCATTGAAATATTTGTAATCTATTCTAATAGCTCAGAAAAGGTCAGAGATGACAAAAAAAATTATGGGAGAAGAAAAAGAAAGGGAACATCCAGACATAAAAAAAAGGGATGTGAAAAAGAAAAGAATAGACAATAAAAAGAATATTTTGAAAAGTGCTAAAAGAAAAAAATATATAGAGGAAGAAATATCTTGTCATTAATCTTGAAGACCTCTAACTTTTCTGTTCAAAAAAATTATTTTTATAGTATTTTATCATTCTTTGATTTGATTGATCCCAAGCAATATCCAAACCTCCATACTTCGATGGAACAAACTATGCTTCATGGATGGCAAAAATGAGAATTTTTTTGTTTCCGTAGATTCATCAGTATGGAATATGGTAAAGACTGGATGGCATGAACCCATGAAATATAAAATGGTAGCATCCACCACAACCGTGTTGTTAATACCCAAACATTTTTCCTCTTGGAGCCTCACTGAAAAAGCTGCTCAGACAGCTGATGGCAAAGCCATGAATGCCCTTAATTATGTAGTCTCTGACACTGAATACAAACGATTCATGACCTGTAAGATCGTAAAGGATGCATGGGAAGTCCTTGAGAGAACCCATGAAGGTACCTCATTAGTCAAGAGGTCGAAACTTTAAATCCTCCAAAATTAGTTTGACACTGTTAAGATGAGGGAGGATGAAGTCTTCATGGACTTTTATTCCAAAGTTAGTGACATTGTTAATCAAATGTACGCTTTAGGAGAAGGAATACCCGAGGACAAAGTATGTACCAAAATTATCCGGAATCTTGCAGAGAGATTCAAGCCCAAGGTTGTGGCTATGGAGAACAACAGAGATGTGTCCTTAATGAACATTGATGATTTGGTTGGTTCATTACAAACCTATGAACTACACTTTGAACAACCAAAGGATAAATTAATCGCCTTGAAATCTTCCTTAAAACAAACAAAGACTAAAAGAAAAAAAAAATCTTTGGAAGATGAACACTCAAGTGATAAAATGGCAATGTTTGCAAAAAAGTTTTATAGAAACTTTGTAAAAAGAAATAACTTGAGAAGAATGGGTAAGAGTGAAATAAGTAAAAGATACCCAAGAAGGCAAGAAGAAAATAGAAGGAAAGGGAGATGAAGAGAGGATGTCAAGGAGCAGACCTACTTCAATTGTGGGGGGAGAGGACACTATATGAATAGATGTCCATCAGACAAAATAAAAAGGGCTATGAATGTGGGTGTGACCCATGTTGAAACTTCTGAATCAGAAAGTGATTCACATGATGATGCTCAACGAAAGGTTGATGTATCAAAAGGTATCATAGCCTCGATCATATGTGATCAAGAAATTCCCAGAATTGAAACAGAGGTTGAGAGTGAAGATGATGAAAATCTTCAAGTTTCCTACAGTACTCTGTTCCTTGAGAGTGATAGGTTAGCTAAAAAACTCAACAAAGTTGAAAATGAAAACCTTAACCTCTCTAATCAAGTGGAAGATTTGAGAACAGAAAAATCTTTCCTAACCTTCAGATTGGAACCCTCTAATAATGAAAACACAAACCTAAAAGAAAGCAATAAAACTCTTCAAGAAGAAATTCAATACATTGCAAGGATGTCGAGAATTTGTGGCATCACAATAAACTTCTTCAAGAGGATATTAAAAGACTCTATTTGGAAGTAAAAGATTTAAAAACTCAAAAAGAAAAATTCCAAGACAAATTTACCCAAGGAGATGAAAGACTTAAGAGACTCCTTGGTATGGGTAGACCGCATGGTGATAGGTTTGGTCTTGGTGCATCATTCACCAAAGTACCTATGAACCATGAAGTGTTCAGAAAAATAGGTATCTCTCGCTCTTCATCGGGTAAGTACAATTTCTACCATAAGGATTGGCATTTCAAAAGAAATTGTTATCATCTGAAGAGATACCTGGAAAGGAGAGCACAAAGACAAAATTCAGATAAGTCTATGGTTAAAAGACATCCACCAACACCGAATCCTAAAAGAAACCCAAGGAAGGTGGAGACAAGGAAAGACTCTTTGCTAAGACAAATGAATCATGTCTTAAAAGAGTTGATAAATCTAAGGCTTGGTCATCAAATTTACGATCGTAGGGGTGTGTATGAAACACCAAAAGCCACAATCTTCATACCTAGGAGATAGACCACTAATCATGTTTTGTTTTGGTTTAAGATTCATTTCCATATCTTAGACCACTACAAATGACTCCTAAGAGGCCACGTGAGTTCACATAGCAAGAAAGGGCTATGACATGAGGAGAGGAAGTGGCTAATTACAAGTCTAGAATGTACTCTTCCTAGCTATAGTACATATTCTACCTGGAAAGCCATAGATTCCATTCAAAATATTTTAAAATGTATATATTTTGAATGAGAAATTGTGATTATGTGCATGATCTGATGAATAATGTTTGGTATACCTGTGCATTAGAATGAATTTGTGTATGCCGTACTTAGATTAGGATCTCATCAAAGATGCACAAATCAAGGATGATCGCTCCGTAATCTGAACCTCTCGGTATAAACGACATATCGATGAATAGACTGTCGGAGTGACAGATATGTCGATACTGTGCTAAATCAAGCACTGTTGAAAAATGGGGAAAATGTCGAAAAAGTCAACCTATCGTTAGAATTGACATATCGATGAGATAGAAAGTTTGAATTAAAAGGGGATCCTCTCTGCGAAAGCGACAATTCATTCAAATCTGTCGACTGTTGATGTTTTAAATTTGTAATTCTCGCAAGCGCACGGACCATATATAGTATAGCGATTAAATGTGAGGTCGAACCCAAAGGAAGATCTCAAAATATATGAATTAAAATTAAATTTGTGTTTCTTTAAAAAGAATTATTTTTAAAAGTATAACCTTTATATGAGTCATGTATTTAACTTGGAAAATCAGCAAATAAAATGTGTTAATTAATTGTCCTTAAATTAAAATGGTGAATTAAATGATAATATTAATCATAGTCAAAATTACAAGTTATAAGATTAAAATACCACATCTTCCTATCTTTAATTGAATGAATTTTAAGAGAGATAGTGATTACAAAGAAATTAAAGAATTAAAGAATTAAATATAAGATTATACAAGATTTGGGTTAAAACAACAATTGCACAACAAAAATGAGATTTTACATAATTAAAAGGTAGAAAATTAAATTGTATGAAAATAAATGACTGAAATTAAATGTGCAGTAATGGAAAGGTTGGTTGTTTGGAATAGACCGTTCATCACCCAAGATGTGTAAACAAAGTAAAGGCCTAGATTTGAAATTCATGTAAATATCTAAAATACAATTCATATTTATTAATAAAACAAGATTTACAACTTTTAATTTAATTAATCAAAACCTTAGTAATCATGATTCAAGTCTTACAATTAAGATCGTAACTATTGCATACACTCATGTTCAATTAAATAAATAAAATTTGTGTTCTTGAAATTAAAAATAAAGTAATCATTAAAGTATTTTAGAAATTGGATGTTCTAGGATTCTAAATGAATGCTTCACTTTATTAAATGGAAGAATTAAAGTACAAGGCTTTTCTAAATTAAATATAAGAAAGACAACATAAAAGATAAAAATCTACACTCACTTATAAATTCGCATGGTGCTCATTGTCTTCTTGTTTTTTGCTCCAGCCTTTAGTCCTCTTGAATTCCAGGTCATATTCGAATTTTACCCTTGGGGTAATGGGGTATTTATAGGTTTTGAAAAGAGATGGATGACTTGGATTAAATCAAGGTTTAAGTTGGGAAATCAAAAGACGGATTGGATCTAAATGGGAATGGATGATGGGAAATAAAGCTTGGACTTTAGGGTTACACAAGGAGAGACACGAATTTGGTGTGGCTTTCCTTAGTGGCTAAGTCAAGGTGGAGAGAATAAATGAGATTATGAGAGAAATTAGGATTGGGATTGACAATGTGAAATTTGAATTTTGCTATGTAGTTTTAGGGTTTGTGCAATGAAAAGATGAATGGATGGATGTGATTAAAAGATGAGATGAATGAATGGATGGATGTTAAGAAGATGAAATGGAGGGTTGACTAGGTGTAAAATTCGAATGGATTGGATTGGGATTGAGAAAATCGTGTGAGGTGTGGTGATTGGGATGATGAGGTGTGTTAAGATCCTAGGGATGTATCTAGATGGTTTTTAGTCTAAGTGCATAGAGAGCTTTTAGGTTGCAAAAATATGGGATAATGAGGTGTAAAATGAGCATGGAGGCTAGCTTGAACTACAAGTTGTTCATAGCTTAGGATTTATGAATGAAGGGCTTAGATTAAATGGGTTTTTATCTAATGACTCTAAGGTATTTTGGGTAAAATAATTATAGGAATGGGTAGATGGTTGATGGAGAGTTTAGATTCAAAGGTTGATCCTAAATGGATGATGAAATGCATGACCTAAATCTAAGGAAATGTGTGTATGTGATGGATGTATGTGGAGGCTCTAGGGTTTCTAAGAGATGAATGAGTGAATGAGATTAGATGACCTAATATCTAATGGCTAAGATGATCAATGCATGAAATGAATGCAAGGATTAATAGGTGATGCATGGATGAACACTAATCTAAGGTTAAGATGATCATGATATGGATGACCTAGATCTAATGATAGGTGAATGAATGGGTAAGATTTGATGGTGGATCTAAGGTTTGTCTTAATTAGGTATGTAAGATGGAAGGTTAAGATCTAAGATGGAAGTTGGATGGTATGGATGTGAAGTTGGGTTATGGATTTTGGACATAGGTAGTTGGGTTGGACTTAGGTGAAATTCAAACATGGACCATGGAGTTGACTTGGGCTTGGACTTGGATCTAGACCTCAACTTAGGCCTACTGGAATTGGATTTGAGAGCTTAGGCCTTAGTTGGATTGAGCTTGCACATTGGCCTAGTCCAATGATAGAATGTGCATGGACTTGTATGTGGAATGTCCATTGAAGCTTTGTGGAGCACAACTTGGCCCACTTGAATTGAGTCTTGGCCCAATGACATGAAATTCAGGCTTTGGCACTTGGATTGCAACTTTTAACCCTAGAATTTAATAATTATTCATCCACTTTAAATCTAAAGATTATTAATTAATCATAGACTCTCATAACTGGATCTAGATTAATTAATTTACATGAAAATCCTTGAAAGTGATATAGAATAATTATAATAATTCTAGGCCTTCTCTTTAAAGCTCTAAACTTGCAATCATATGTTGTTTTGGCTTAATTTTCCTGAACTTTCCATTTTTTACTACAAAACTAACAAACTACATTAAATGCATCATTATATACAAAATTGAGGATTAACTGACCCAATAATTAGGGGTAAAAATGTAATATTTCAATGCTCAACATCGACCCCCTCCTGCGAAGATCTAGTGGTCATTCCTTCTCCTCCCATGCCCTAGACCATTCGATAGGACCTCTCGGAGTGATTTCCCACCGAAAATCATAGGGTTTTTGTTCCTCAAGCCTCTAGAAGCCTGAAAATCACTGTGTTTATGATTTTCGTATATCTGGTAAAGGTCAGTTTCCATCTCACCCTTCTTCGAGCCATTGTTAAAAGATTTTCTCTAGGAAAAACCATGCCTAGAATGATGGCAGCTCTGTCACGTCCCAAGACCACTATAGAGGGTGGTGAATCCAGTCGTTCCAATTGATGGACCAAATGAACCAAAAGGCCTACCTCTCGGTCTTGCCTTGGGTAGAGCTCTAGAAATCCTGTGTATGTTCCGGATCAACAGGAATCCGAACTAGAGGAGGAAGAAAAGCCCATGGTTGACAAATGTGTCATATTCGTCGAAGAGCGACGTCAAGTAAGGAGAGAATGTGCAGAAGAAGGGAATGGTCGTCAAACTCGTAATGAAGACCATATCGATATCCCCAATGATAGTAGTGAAGGGGATAATTCCAGTTTAGATGATTTTTGGAGAGATTCTGAGGAGGAAGAAGAATATGAATGCCTTTCTTAAGAAAATGTCAATCTGGGAAGAAAGGTCTCAAGACTAGAAAGAAGAATAGACTATCTTGAAAATAGTCTGGAGAGTATCTGGCTGACTGTCCGGGATCTAGTTGCTGCTACCTCCTTCTCTGACCGAATTCCAGATGCTCCATCTCCTCCTCCTCTAGCACCCCCTTAGGATGGCTCTCCTTAGGATAGTTTTTCGTGATATCTAGTTTTGAAAAACTACACTTTTGGTATTTTTGTCTAAGCATCCATAATGCCCCATAGCAAAAACCATATGTACTCAATGCACATTTTGTTTATAAATGCAATGATATGGTTTGGTATAATGTGATGTGTGTATTGCTCTGTATAAATGTCGTATATCTCTTATATATGATAAACTAACATGCAGGTTTGAATGAGTTGGTTTTGTATTGGCATGTTAGGGAGATTAGGGATCAGACTTTAATGCTGCAGACATCCTTGGAGTATGGGGGAGCACAAAATATGTGCTAATTAACTACTATCACTGGTCATGACAGCTTAAGGGGGAAAATATGAATGCAAGCTTAGAATGAAGCTTAAACTTAGGGGCAACTAAGTTTATGGTAGAGCTAAGGAGAAAAAGCTAAAAAGATAGCTTAGATAATGAGGGAGGAAAATCGAAGAAGCTAAGGACATTAGCTTACCCTATGAAGAAATTAGCTGGAAATCAGCTTGAGCAAGGGCAAACAAATCTTGTTGCACGAAAAGTGTGCATAGAACCATGGGGGAGAACCATGAGTTGGAATAGACCTCAGTTAAGCACTAATGTAAGATGCATGGGGGAGTGCTTAATCTTGATGAATACCTACTAAACCTTTGTCAATTGAATGACAAAATGGGGGAGAAAATAGTAGAAGCCAAAAGACAAAAGCCGATGTGCTCGGGACTCTAAAAAAAGAGAGCCATAAAGGAAATAAGAATGGTGGAGAAAATCTTATTTAGTCTATAGATGTTTATTGTTTGGACTAACCCATCTAATGATTATCTAGTGTTGTTTGCTTTTGTACCTGAACAGGAAAATGAAAATGAAGCAAGCTGAGCAAGAATATGAAGACCATAATCTTATTATCCATTTGAGTATACATGTATTTGATGTAATATTTTGTATTCAAATGTGTTGTAATAAAGGGTGGGCTTATAATTGGGTTAGCTTATAAGTCCCTGTTTGTCAATTTCATGACTCGGGTAGAAGCACTTGCCAAGAAGCTTGAAGACTCAAGATGATCAAGGAAGAAGATCATGCTCCACCAAGCTCAAAGTTCATCGTCATGGAAATCACAAAAACAGGTATATGGCCATGGATGATCTTAGGTGGAACCCACACCTGAGAGAGGACTAATCCTAGGCTTAGTTGCATATAAAACATAACTTACCTAGAGAGGATGCTGAACAGTGAATTGGAAGTGAACTTGGAAATATGAATTATGGTCACTGTCAGCATGACCAGGCTATCTCACAGACCTCTTGGTGTAGTTAGGAATGACCCATTGTCGTCGATGACTAGTCGGCTAATTTGACATAAGTTCTGGAACTTCAAACTGTCATTCTGGATATGCCTCTGACCGAGAGTCTCGTATACACCGAACTCTCGGTGATGAACTTGAACGACCCCTTGTGGTCGACGACTTGTCGGTATAAAACTTATAAGTTCTGAACTGTGAACTCATAAGGGCTCTCGATAAAATAGACATCTCGGTATATCACAACCGATCGAGAGTAGCAAGACCGATCCCTCGGCAAAGGGCGATAGGTCGTTCTGGGTAACAGGTTGTAACGCCCTGCCCTTTTTCACTCGCTTTCCGAAAATCACAGTCTATTTTTTTTAATAAAAGAGTGAGAGAGAGCAGGACGCCACGACACGAGCTAAATCCGAGCTACCAAAGCCCGACCCTTAACTGGCAAACCATACATGTGCGTGGACCAAGTCCACTAAAATGGTTCACACGTACTCAAGTTAACATGCGGAATAATCATAAATGCGAAATTATAATAGGATAACAATCCTATTCCATTTTAGATAGCAAGGACATCCATCACTTAATAATAATTACCTTAAGTTAAATATCCAATATTAACCATCCAAACCATAACAAATACATCTAACTATTACAATCTCGAATGCTAGCTATTCCAATACATAGTCCATGGATAACTTAAACAAAATATAACTTAATCATCCAAGTTCCTAAGCTTGGCTCCGATTCCGTTCCTCATTCTGTTCAATCCATGTGTCATCAACTAGGGTAGAAGTAGGGCATTAGACAACAAACCCAGTAGGTATTCCGATTAGGGTTAACACATGGGTTAGTACCAAAAATCCAGATATAATACATCATATAGTATCTGTAAAACATCGTATTCAAAATCATGTATGATAATAGAGATCCAATCATACAGATAACAACCAGAAACATTGCATGATAATAAATATCATAATCATGCCGATTCAATGCCATGCCATGCTATCATATGCAATGAGTCCCACCCATCACAAAACATCCTCTTGATAGAAAGCTCCTCATCAAGGTATCCCCCACGAATGTTTTATGGACGCCCCGACGGAGTGTGGATCTTCGGTTACATTTCATACATAGTATCCTCTTGATGGAAAGCTCCTCATCAAGGTATCCCCCACGAATGTTTTACGGACGCCCCGACGGAGTGTGGATCTCCGGTTATATTTCCTACATGGTATCCTCTTGATGGAAAGCTCCTCATCAAGGTATCCCCCACGATTGTATTATGGACGCCCCGACGGAGTGTGGATCTCCGATTACCTCTTGATGGAAAACTCCTCATCAAGGTATCCCCCATGATTGTATTACGGAGGTCCCGACGGAGTGTGGATCTCCGGTTATATATCATCCCTCCCATGCCATGCATGAGATGCAAATGTCCACATGCTATGCAATTATACAAATCATAGCATTTAGAATCTCATCTTTGAAACATATCATTTATACAAAATAATTCATCAAAATAAGAATTCAAAACCATCATACATATCCCATGGTTTCAAAGAGGTAGAATCCTACCAAAGACCACTAACGTGTCCTTACGCTTTCGTCCGAAAACCGCTCACGATCGTATACCGCTTGTGAGGTCTGTTACCTTATAATATATCAATCAATTAAAACCATGTCCCCCTTTATTTACAATATTTAAGTCCATAAATATGTCTTGGTGGGGTTCGGCCATACAACATGGCCGAACCTCACCCACTTGGTTTTTAGTCCCTCTTTGAGTCCTTTGATCTTTTAACTTAAGTCCAAGATCATGCCCCTTTTATTCATTAATCTAATCATACACAAATTAATCATCTAACATACATCAAACCTTAAGTTCACCAAACATTCCCCATGAGGTTCGACCATACACTGTGGCTGAACCCATGGTCCATTATTTTTTTTTTACTTAATTACATCCTTGCCATTGTTTTATCTATGGCTGTCCATTTCATTCATTTAAAACATGCTTAGGCTAATAAATAACCCACTAACATGGTTCATGGGGGTTCGGCCATACACCATGGCCGAACCCATGATCTTTCATTTTAGTCTATATTTACAATATTGCCATTATTTCCATCTCCTTATTTTTAGGTCCAAAAACATATGTTTATGACTGAATAATTCATCAACATAAACAAAACCCATAATCCAATCCTTCCATCTCCAAACATAATTATTCATCTAACATGATTGGTCCATGAATGACCCATAAAAATTGATTCATGGCGTTCGGCCATACACCATGGCCGAACCCTATGATGTCTATATTCCATCTTTAAGTTCATGAACCAAGGTATCTATAATTAAATCCCTCAACATGACCTCATTCAAATCCTTTACAATCATCAATACTTTTCCATGGAAAGACCTTTTTAAAATTATTAATAATCTTCCATGGGGTTCGGCCATACACCACGGCCGAACCCTATCGTTCATAATCTTCTCTTTAAAACCATTCATCCAAGATTATAATTCTTTGATGGAGTTCTCATACATACATCCATTTGAACCCTTAAAACCTTTTTAAAAAAAATCATAAACATACTTCTATGATTTTCATCTTTTAAATCCATTAAAAATATTAACAATGTCCTATAATTTCCATCTTTCAAATCCATTAAAAATATTAACAATGTCCTTCCATGGGGTTCGGCCATACATCATGGCCGAACCCTATGGTTCATCCTTTTCATTAAACCTCATCATTCATCCCTTAATCTTTCTTCCATGGGGTTCGGCCATGGTGGGTTCCTTATTTTAACAAAATCCATTAAAATACCTACCGGTTCCGCGACTCCTCCGGTTTTCCTTCGCTCCGACTCGTTCTTTCAATCTTTTCTTTCCTTAGCCTCTTCCTTCATTCTTACTTCTTTGGTCGAGAATGAGACTTGAGAGAGAGAGAGAGTGTTCGGCCTTGAGAGAACTTGAGAGAGAGAGAGTCTAGAATGCAACCCTTAGTCTTTTCTTTGTTTCAATGAAATACAACCAGGGGTGGTGTCCTTTGGTGACACCCCGATAAAAATCAGAAACTTTGCATGATAATAAAGATCATAATCATGCCGATTCATTGCCATGCCATGCTATCATATGCAATGAGTTCCACCCATCACAAACACATAGTAACCTCTTGATGGAAAACTCCTCATCAAGGTATCCCCCACGATTGTATTAGGACGCCCCGACGGAGTGTGGATCTCCGGTTACATATCATCCATAGTATCCTCTTGATGGAAAGCTCCTCATCAAGGTATCCCCCATGATTGTATTACGGACGCCCCGACGGAGTGTGGATCTTCGGTTACAGTTCATATACAGTATCCTCTTGATGGAAATCACATCAAGGTACCCCACATAGGTTTTTCGGACACTCCGATGGAGTGTGGACCCTCCGGTTACTTTTCATCCCTCCCATGCTATGCATGAGATGCAAATGCCAACATGCTATGTAGACATACAAATCATAGCATTTAAAACTCACATTTAAACCACATGTTATTTTATCATATAAACATAGCATTTAAAATCACAATTTGAAACATATCCTTTGCAACATATATTCATAAAAAATAAGATAAAAACAATGTACATAAACCCATGGTTTCAAAGAGGTGGAATCCTACCAAAGACTGCTAACGTATCCTTGCGTCTTTTGTCTGGTAACCGCTCAAGATCGTAAACACCTTATGAGGTTCCGTTACCTTATAATATAATAATCAATTAAAACCAAGTCCCACTTGATTTACAATAATGTTTAAGTCCATAAACACAATCCTCATGGGGTTCAGCCATACACCATGGCCGAACCCATGGCCTACCATTTTCACACTTATTTACCAAATTTTCATTGGTCTAATCTTTAGTTAATATTTCATTTTTAATATGCCAAACATAGTCCCCATGTCCACCAAACAATTCCCATGGGGTTTGGCCACACACCATGGCCAAACCCATGGTCCCTTATTTTCACTTAATTACTAAAATGCCATCCACGGTTATCATTCCATAATCCAATCCTTTCAATCATTAAAATTTGCCTAAGTTCATGTTTGATCCACAAACCATCTCATGGGTTCGGCCATACATCATGGCTGAACCCATGATCTTTCAATTTAGGTGATAATTACAAAATTGCCATTCGAGGCTATAATTTCATTATTCTCACCCTTCATCCCTTGGTTTGGTGAACCATTCAATTACATTATACAAAGGCCCACAAATGGCCCATTAACAAGTTCATGGGGTTCGGCCATACACCATGGCCGAACCCATGATCTTTCATTTAATATGTATAAACCTTAATTCCATAACCAATCCATAATGTTGTTCCATAAAAAATCCATATGACCCATTAAATTGGTTCACCATCTTAGGTCCATAAATGACCCATAAAAATTCCTTAACCACTCAAGTCCCTAAAGGACCTCATGGAGTTCGGCCATACACCATGGCCGAACCCATGATCCTCCATTTTGGCCTTTAATTACACTTGGCATTATTAGAAAATCCATAAATAGCAAGTCCATAATTAGAAGGTTCATAAATAGAAACTTCTTAAATTTAATATACAACTTCCATAATTAGAAAGTTTCCAAACTTAGCATCCATCTTCCATAATTAGAAGGTTTCCAAATTTAATCTCCACCTTCTATTTTAATCACCATGCTTAGATCCTTTCTAAATTAATATCCAACTCCATAATTAGAAAGTCCTTAAATAGAAACTTTCTAAATTTAACATTCAACAAAATACCAATCCAACTCCATGGGGTTCGGCCATGGTGTGGCCGAACCCTATGGTTCTTTAATTTCCTTTTGAACATTATTTAACTATGATACATAGACATAATTCCATAATTATTTATGGGGTTTGGCCATACCTCATGACCGAACCCATGGTCTAGGAATCTTCACAAAATCATCCATTAACACCCTTCTAAAATTAATGACAACTTCCATGGGGTTCGGCCATACACCATGGCCGAACCCTATGGTCTAAGATCCTCTCTTTAAAATTTATCAATAATGTTCCATGTATCCAAAAACCATCAACCATACATCCAATTAAAACCATATAAATTTATTAACCAACTCCCATGGTTTTTTCCTCATTAAAATCCATACATTAACCATATCTTCTTTCATGGGGTTCGGCCATGCACTGTGGCCGAACCCTATGGTTCATGCTTCCATTAAAATTATCAAATTCCTTTTCCAATCTTCTTCCATGGGGTTCGGCCATGCACTGTGGCCGAACCCTATGGTTCATGCTTTCATTAAAATTATCAAATTCCTTTCCCAATCTTCTTCCATGGGGTTCGGCCATGCATTGTGGCCGAACCTTATGGTTCCTTATCTTAAACAAAAATATCAAATCACATACCGGTTCCGCGACTCCTTCGGCTTGTTCTTGCTCTTTTAATCCGTTCCTTCCTTGGCCTTCTCTCCTCCTAGATCTTTCCCACTTGCTGGCTGCCTTTCCTTCTCTTGATAATGTCAAGAGTGAGAACTTGAGAGGAAGAGAGAATTCGGCCTTGTAGTGTATGTGTTGCTGTAACACCCCAATTTTTCAATGAAATGAATATTTACGAAAATGCCACTGGATTGGTGAATTTAATAAATGTAATTGTAAACATGGAAATGGTGGGGCCCATTGCTCAAATTAAGACCCTATGGACCTATTATAAGGATCAAATTTAGGTAAATGGGTAAAGTACGTCAAATGGGGTCAAAATGGTTTATTGGGTCAAAGGACCCAATTGGGACCCAATGGGTCATAATGGACTTGTTTGACCATTGGGTGAGCCCAAATTTAATGGGATTAAGCGGAATTGATTGGAAATTATGTGGAGCATAAATGGGTAGGCTTGATGCAAATGGGTAAACCACATTCAAAGGGGCTAAACCAGTCATAATTGGCTCTAGGCGTTAATTGGGTCAATAAGCTAAATGGGGACCCAATGGGTCGAGTTGACCATGGTTGACCGTGTGGAGCATTAGGTGAGCTCAAATATGAGTTAAATCAGGATGAGTGGGACTGAAATGAGTTGGATTGGAATTAAGTAATAGAGTTGACTCAATGCATTAAATGAAATGCATTAAGTATGGTGAGTTGGGTGAGTTGAGATGGAAATCAAAAGGACCTTGAGTTCAACTGAGTCAAATGGAATTTGAGGGGGTGTCTTGATCTCAAACACCATCAAGGAAACCTGTCCCACACGTTGGGAGTGAAAGGGTACCTTGGCCAAGCCAAGGGTCACCATGGTTGGGGCGGCATTAATGAACAAAGATGGAGGGGTATTTCCATCTCTTGTGATGCTTTGGTTGATACCAAGAGATGCATCGGTTGGTCCCAAGGGGTGCCTTGGTTGGCACCCATGCCTCCTTGGTTGGCACCAATGCCTCCTTGGTTTAAACAATATTTGATGAGGAGTAATGAGGGGTCCAAGGGCTATTTAACAAAAACAAAACACCACCACTCTTGGCCGATTCTACATTGGAAAGTCATAGAAATCCATCTCTCTCCCTCACTCAAGAACACCCCTCGGCCGAACCAGCTAGTGGTGTCTTCACCAATTGATCAAGCATACATTCTGCTAGGGACTAAGGAAGAAGAAAGGGAACAAAAGGGAAGGAAGTAAAGATCAAAGGCAAGAGAGAAACAAAGGAATTTGGTAAGTATTTCCATTGAATTTTGTTTAATAAGATGTATGGCCGAACCCCACTTATAAATATTTTGGATATTAATTTTAATGGGCTGTTTTAATGAAGCTAGTGGATGGAATTATTAAATCAAGGGACTTGATTTGGGGACTTTAAAACAATGACAAAAATGGAAAAAAGGGACCAAACTTAGATGATGAGGTTCGGCCATGTTGAATGGCCGAACCCCATTCAAATGTATTATGGGATTAAAGTTTATTCATGATTTATGTGAATAAGGTGACATATCTCTTTGACGGCACAGTAGTCGTGATTGGGTGACTCTTGAAAGGAACGGTCACATAAGTGAATTCTCAGTAGGTTTCCTACCTACTTGTAACCACTATTATGATTGGTTTTATCATGATTTTGATAAGATATGTTGTTATTATTATTATGTTTCAATTGGTTTTTGAATCATGAGATTTATTTACATGTTTCATATATTCATTGGCATCTCATGCATGGACATGGGATGATGATTATGGAAAGCCTCCTTAGGCGATGAGGGTCCCGCCAGGAGGAGTAACAAAATGATATGAGTCACATTGGTCTCCTTAGGCGATGAGGGTCCCGCCAGGAGAAATATTATGATGATTAGAACCACATTGGCCTCCTTAGGCGATGAGGGTCCCGTCAGGAGGAATATCATCAAGAAGAAATGAAAGAGTATTGTGATTTACCTTGACGATGAGAGTCTCGTCAAGTGATGGCTATGTATATGCGTGATGGGAGGGACTCATTACATGTGCATACTTACATAGCATTGATTTATCTGTTTTGATGATCATATATATTATGATATATGCATGTTTTTATATACTAACTATGTGGTAGCCCTGATCGGAAAACCCACTGGGCGCGTTGATCTAACGCCCTAATTCTATCCTCAGAGGATAATGCAGGAAAAGGAAAAGGGAAAGAGAAGGTCGTGGACCTGGAGGGGAGCCAAGCTTAAGCGCTTGATTATGGGAATGGATTTATATTTACTGTCTTTTGAATTACCTTTTGTGGACATGTAATACTTAGTAGACTTTGCTATGGTTTGTTTATGGTTGATATTGGATGCTTGGTTTAAGTAATTTTAATGGGAGACTTGTACTTGCTATCTATTCAGTTTAATTCCGCAATTTGTCTAGTATTATTCCTCATGACTTGTTTAGTTCCATGTGTGGTTTGTTATTCATGGGTTTAGTCCATGCTCACATGGGTGGCCAGTTAAGGGTCGGACTTGGGTAATCTGAACTTAACTCACGTCGTAACGCCGTCCGCTCTATTCCGGTGTTATTATATTATTATTTTTTTTTTAAAAAAATTAGACTCTGATTCTCGGAAAGGGCGGGGCGTTACAGTTGCCGTGTGCCCTTGCCTCTTTTATCAAACCTTCCACTTAATCATATATTTAGAACAATGCTTCTCTTTGAATATGAATGCCGTGTACCCCTTGCTGCAATCCCCATTGCCGCTTGCACTATCCCTTGTTTTATAGAAATTCCAATTGATCCCAACTTAGAAGGTGCCATGCGCCCCTCCTTGCCTTTCCTTTATTATTTCCAATTGATCCCAACTTAGAATGTGCCATGACCCTTTAAATTAGCCATTGCTAATGCCGTGTACACCTTTCTTATTTTGGAGAGTCCTCTATTTAGAATATGCTAATGCGTCCCTTGTTGCCTTTCTTTTATAAAACTCCCAATCAATCCTAATTTAGAAGGTGTCATGCGCCCCTTCTTCCTTTCTTTTATTAAAACCTTCCCTTGGTCCCAACTTAGAAGGTGTCTTGCTCCCCTACTTAGCAAGTGCCTTAGTGCAGTGTAGCCCCTTGTTTGTGGCCGCCTCTCTTCTAATAATACTTCTAATAAGTCCAATATTAGAAACTACCAAGATCCCTTTAAATTAGTAATTGCCTCTTGCCGTCTTTAATTAGAAAAGACCCCTCTTAAAGAGATCTCTTGCGCATAAACATGGATATGGCTATCTTCATATACGGCCAAGCAATATCTCATACATAGCCATGCAACTCCTAATATCTTTCCATCATATCTTCCATGCATTGACACCATATCCTCATACCTCACATACATGCCCCAAGCAATCCATATTTAATTTTTAGATATCTTGCATACCCTTTTAATTCAACCCTATTTAATTTAAAATGAACTAACCTGGTGGTCATCCAAGTTAACCATGAACTATTGGATCCCAATTGGGCATTTGACCCAAATAAACACATCTTACCCATTTATTTTAAATTGAACCTATAACATATCCGTTGGATCTTAATTGAGCAAAGACCCAACATTTTACCCATATAAGATCCATATCTAAAATTCACAAATTAATGGGTAATTTCCGTAAATATTTATAACTTGAAAATCCAGGGTGTTTCACCAATAACCTTCAATTAAAAATCACCAAAAACATCCATTAAAATCATATAAATTTATTATCCAACTCTCATGGTTTTCCTCATTAAAAATCCATACATTAACCATGTCTTTCCATGGGGTTCGGCCATGCACCATGGCCGAACCCTATGGTCCATTCCTTCCATTAAAATTACCAAATCATCCATCAATTTTCTTCCATGGGGTTCGGCCATACATCATGGCCAAACCTATGGTTCCTTATTTTTAAACAAAATATCAAATCACTTACCGGTTCTGCGACTCCTCCGGTTTTCCCTTGGTTGTTCTTTCTCTTCCAATCTTCTTCTTTCCTTAGCCTCTTTTGTGTATGCCGTGAGCCACTTTGTTTTGCTGCTACCTCTCTTTGAATATGAATGCCGTGTGCCCCTCTCTCTTTCTTATAAAACTCCACACGGTCTCAACTTAGACAATGCCGTGAGCCCCTTGTGCTTGCTTCTCCTTTATTAATCTCCAATCGGCCAATCTTAGAAGGTGCTAAGATTGTAATTGCCGTGAGCCCTTGATGCCTTTCTTTTATTAAAACTTCCTCTTGATCTAAATAGAAGGTGCCATGCACCTCTCTTGCTTTTCTTTTATTAAACTTCCAATTAATCCTAATTTAGAAGGTGCCATGCACATATCTTCTATACATGGCCTAAACAATCCTCTTAATTTAATTAGACATATTCTTTATTGATTATGTTGGGCTAAAACAATATCCCATCTTATCCATGCATGTAACCCATCTTGGGCAATCCTTGTTCAACTAACTTGGTGGTCATCCAAGTTAACCATGACCCATTGGGTCCCAATTGGGCATTTGACCCAAATAAACAACCTTGACCCAATTAAACATATTTTACCCATTTATTTTAAATTGAACCTATAACATATCCGTTGGATCTTAATTGGGCAATGACCCAACACTTTACCCATCTAAGGTCCATATCTAAAATTCACAATTTAAATGGGTAATTTTCATATAAATTAATAACTTGAAAATCTGGGGTGTTACAGAGATAGGCCCAGAGGTTACAGTGCGGAAAAGTAAACACAAAATGCTGAAAGTAAACACACAACTAGTTAGTGTCTGTCTCATTTTAAATTAGAATAATAGCCTTTGAAACTGATTACTGAAAATATATTATATTTCTAAATTCCATTTTTTTGTAAATTTAGAAACAATTTCAAAAATTACTTGCATGTCCTTCGGAACATGTTTCTGATCATGCAGTGTGGCTTCGGAACTTTCGAAGCTACTGTTTTTTCGTAACCTGATCTAGTTCCTTCGAAACTTCTGAGTTTACAGTCTTGGAACGTCCGAGACTGTCTTCGAATCGTTCGAGTCCCGTCCAGCAGAGGCTCAAAACATTTGGCCTCTGTTAGCTTTGGAACTTCTGAGCTTAGTCTCGGATCTTCCGAAGATCGTCTTCTTCAGACAGTCATTTGCAGACAATGCAATGACGGGACGGGCAGAGTCAAATAAGAATAAAAAAACAGAGGGATTCTTAGACTCATTTTCTAAATCTAACCAGTCAGGTGTAGTCTACAATGGGTCTACTATATTTTTGAAATCTATTGGACAAAAATTAATTTAGAAATCCCATTGAAAAATATGAAAAACCATGAATTCAAATATTCAAAACTCCATTTTCGAGCTCCAAATGAACTTGAATTTGATTCTAAACTACTGTAGAACTGATAAAACATTGAGAGGAGTAATTTTTATACCTTTGCTTGGAGACTTGGGCAGAGTTTCAACTCTTTGTAAATTTCCACTAAAAACCAGTTACAGGAAGAGATGAATGGAAGGAAGAAGATGAAGAAGCTTAGAGGAAAAGATGGACTGAAGCAGATGCAGTAAAAATGGTTGTAGTCATTTCATCCATTGGTATTTATGACCGAGGATGGTAGGCTGCATTGGTTTTACAGAAAGCCACGATAGCTTACATGTTGCTTATGAAATTTTTTATTTTATTTATTTAATAGATTTAATTCTTAAATTTTATCTTCATTATTTAAGTATGAAAAGGATTTAATTAGATTAATTTAACTGGTCCAAAACATTGGGTTTTAAAAATCATAAACATTGTAAAAATTTAGAGGAAAATACACTTTGAAAATCAATCGATCTTAACAAAAATGACGTTTAAGCAAATTTTCATAAACTAAAAAGTCTTTATATAAGTGGTCTTAAAATTTTATTTTGGAAATCTAAAAATATAAAATGATTGGTTAAATCACAGATTAAACAAAAGAAATTTTCTTGCAATTTTTTGACTTCTATAATTATTTTAAAACAAATATTTTATAAATAGGGATCTCTTAGGGTCACAATTATACATATTTCTGAGAATAAAAAATACAAATTAAAAGATCCAATAAATTTAGAATTTAAAAATCATTAAGAGTGTGTGAATTTGAAAGTTTAATTAATTCAAATAAGATATTTTCCAAATAAACAAGTATTAATATCATTAATTAATAAATTTATGGAAGATTACCATTTTGCCCTTCCAACTTTAACGAGTTGGATTCATGAGCTACTGAGCGCTGATTGGGCCGATCTGGGACTTTTCTGGAAGCCCAATCCATGATCTTAATGATTAACAGATCACAAAACACTTTTAATGGCACAAAATCACACAGTTTAGCCTAATTTCGAGTCAGTGTATTACATAATTTGTTTAAGAACAAACTATCATAGTGGAATGTGAACCATCCTTTTCTTTCGGAGTGGAAGTGAGAGTCGGGTTTCCAGAGTTTCTACAAAAGTCCTTGATTCAAATATGAATATTTGAATCTAAATCTTATAGAAGTTGAGAGTTCTTGAAAGATTATGAGATTTCTTGTATTTCGACCAATAACCTTCATCATTTATCTTCAAAAAATGGGCATCATAATAGTAGACCCAACAATGGATCGGATCGGGTGAGATCTTGTTCGGTTCAAGTCTATTTGTGTTCCAGGTCAATTTTCAAGGCTTGTTAAACAGGTGTAGTTGATTCAGGTCTCTTTTCGATTCAGTTTCAGACCGGGTTTAGGTTGGGTTTATCCATTTGCCTAGTTAATGAGACTTTTATAGTAATACCATGACCCTAAATTAGGATTAATTGTGTGATTTTGTGACGTTAAGTATGTTTTGTGATCCGTTCATCATGAAGATTACGGAGTGGGCTTTGAGAAAAGTCCAAGTTTGGCTCAATCCGAACTCGACAGCTCATTGATCCGACTCGGTGAAGTTGGAAGGGCAAAATTGTAAATACCTGAACTTTATTAATTTAATTAGAAAAATGAAGGGATAATGTTTTGGATAAACATCAGAGATAAATTTTTGGATAATGTTTTGGATAAACATCAAGGATAATGTTTTCGATAAACATCAAAGATAATGTTTTGGGTAAATATCATCCAAACTTTGGATAATATTCTTATCCAAAACAATGGATAATGCTTATCTATTTATTTTTTCCCTTAAAAAGGGGATGATTCTTTCCTCATATAATCATTTTCTCTCCCTCCTTCTGCAAATTTCTCCCTCTTCTGACACTGCTTCCTACAAGTGTCATTTTTGGTGGGTTTTAGAGGAAAAGCCGAGACCTTGCTAAAACTCTCCCGAAAGGTATCTATTTCATCGACTGTTAGTGTCCCGGCCTGCCGAGTCACATGTTTGTCAAGTTCGTGACTCAGAAGAAGACTTGCCTTGACGAAATAAGCTTAAGACTCAAAACTCAACTGTTGGTTGAAATATGAAGACTCAACAAATCAACACATGTATGGCAATCACGGAAAGTTATTGCCATAGATGACCTTAGGTGGAACCCAAACCTGAGGAGGACCATCCCTAGGCTTAGACATCATATCTGGAAAAAGAACCAAGCCTAAAAAGTGTTTTGACACCAAGAGGAACCCATCTTGGAAATGTGTCAACAGACTGTCAGGGATAACACATTTTATCGGCGACCTATCGCCATTGGCATATTACAACCAGTAGTGGACAAATGACCCCTCGGATTCTTGTCCACCGACACATCAGTCACAATAACCTGTCGGCAGTATTAAGCCTTGATCTGGATTGTTATTTATAGTCAGGCTCAGGATGATCAAATCGTCTGGAGGCGATCCTTCATTTGGTATAGCACGAGATGTCGGTCGTACGACCAATCGCCAGGACAGGGCAATATTACATTGGGCACACGACCTGTCGCCGTGGGTTTGGGTGAGGTTTGTCTTGACAAAGAATTGTCATGACAGGATAGCCTCAGGCCGATTCGATCGCCAACCCACGATCTGTTATCTGGAACACGGACGATCAGTCATGGACACGACTGATTGCGTTGTTACCGTTATTGTGCCGTTGTGGTGCATTTAATGCACAACGGTCGGGTTGGTGAGCATGAATTCAAACACAGACGATCGATCGTGTGGTCACGACCGATCGTGTAGTTCTGTTGTCCGGAAAAATTTATTTTTACCTATAAATGCTTCATCAGTTGGTGAGTTTTGTAGAGACCTTAAGAGCATAAAAATAACATATTCTCAAGGCAAAACTCCCAAGGATCAAAGGCAAAACATCCTGGCTTATTCTCTTATTGTAAATTACAACCAAATCATTCAAGTATCCAATCCAGTTGAGATTGAGATTAAGAGAGAATGATTAAGCACATCATTCTCGGATTGATATTGGTCTACCCAATTTCCTAGTCACCCAAGGACTGTGATTACTCAACACGACTAGTCTACAAGGCGGGACGTCGGGATTGTACGAGTACACATTGGGTGGATCTTCAAGAATCACACTTCATTAGATTCGAACTCTAAGGCAAGTGCTTCTTGGTTTTTAATTTCCTTTTAAAAAAATATGTAACCCGATAGTGGATTAAAGGGAGGTACCCTGGAACAACTATAAAAAACTCTAGAGTATCGTCACTGACACAGTGGTGGGTGGAATTCTCAGCCAACTGAGTGAGGTGGAATTCCTACTCTAATTGTGAGGGTGTAAGTCCCCACATAGTGAATTTGAGGATAACTGAAGGTTGAGCTAGTCCTAACAGTGGATGTAGGTTAACGAACCAAACCACTATACATCGTGTGTATTGTTTCCTTGGGTGATTGATTGAATGTTACCTTGTACACTTCCAAAATCACACACTTGATTAACTAAGATTTAATTCCACTCAGTTTCAAATTAATCAAGTAAATGTTGAAAAGACCATTAACGTTGGGATTGATCTATTCCACACCCCCCCCCCCCCCCACCCCTCTCTCCTCCTCCTCTAGTCAATCCTTTCTAGCACACCGGGCATTTCAATTGGTATCAGAGCCTCGTGCTCACATCAAAGGATGTATTCGTCTGAGTTGATCCATGCTAGAATGTCATCATGGATTCCGAAAAATTGATTGCAGATATTTGCTGCTTGTTTACTTGTATTTGAAAACAAAAATAGAAAACAAATGTGCATCCCATGTTGAAGAAGATTGGACTTCAATCCAAGAAGAGTTTATTGAAAAGTCTCGTAAATCTTTGGATAGTCCAATGGAAGGCTTCACCTCTCATAACCAAATGGAGAATCATGAGAGAGGTGAAAATTTGAAATGCTTTATAGCCTCCATTAGTGATGAACATGAGGAATCCTCAAATGAACAAGAGGATGGGAATGGGGATCTTAATGAGAATGATGATCTCCAAGACTCATACAATACTCTGTATCTATAAAGTGAGAAATTGGCTAAGAAGGTAGACATGTTTAAATCTGAAAAATTAAACCTTACAAACCAACTTGGAGTTTTGAGGAAAACCAATGAGTCTCTCACTTTAGAGCTGAAATCTTCAAATGAAGAAGTTTTGAAGATGCAGAAAAATGAAGTATATAATCGAGAGACATTAAAAAGTCAAAGGGATGACATCAAGATGTTGAGTGATGTCAAGAATGATCTTGAAGATCATGTTATGGAACTATTTATAGAGTTGTAAGATTTGAAAAATCATAAAGAAGAGTTCCAAGATAAGTTTACACAAGGGGAAGAAAGATTGGAAAAAATCTTAAGTATGGGTAAAACATTTGGAGATAGGTCAGGTCTTGGTTCCTCCTTGGACACCAATGGACCTATCGGCCAAATGATATTTGTTAAGGGAAATGTGCCTAAAACCACCAAAGGTAAGCACTTTTATTGCCACAAGGTTGGACATTAAAAGATGGAATGCATCCTTAGAAAGAGGCACATGGAGGATAAAACCCAAAAACAAGCCTCAAATCTTGATGGTAGAAGACACCCACAAAATACTAAGGTAAAGCCTAAGAGACACCCATCAAGACCTAATTTATAGGATACTCCCAATGAAGGTTGATTGATAGCATGACTCCTTGTTAAGACAACTCAACCAAGTTTCAGTTGAGATATCCAATACTTGAACCTCCAAGGTATGCCCAAAGGAATGTGTATGAGAGCCCTAACTCAACCATTTGGGGTCCTAGAAGATAGACCATCATCTAATCATGTGGTGCTGTGGTTTTTAGACTCAAATTCATATCTTAAAACCTTAGAGCACACTGAACTCTAGTGATATGAAAGGTTCAAATAGCTCAAGTGCTATGACATGAAAGAGAAATTTTGGTGATTACAAGCTTAGACTATGTATTTCCTGGCTATTTACCAGTTTTTCTTGGAAAACCATACGTTCTATGGAAAGACAGTTTCAAAGTGCCAAAATTTCAGTTTAAATCTGCTAAACATGCTTGTTTGCTTGATTGTTTTAAAGGGGGTGTGTCTCGGTAGCCTATTCTTGCATAGATTTGATCAAAATGTACTTAACTTGGTATATGGATTTCACTTTGATAAATTGCAAGACGTTTTTGTGATATACGTTGTGATAAATATGATGCATGTATATCATGTTGGTGTTGAAAATCAAATGGTTTTTGAAAAACCAAAAATTCAAAGTGTAGAAAGAAAAATCCAGTCTGTACTTTGGTGATCGATTGCCAAATAATAACTGATCGGGTATGTGACCAATTGCCAGGACAACTAATCTTCTGTGTTGGGGAACTGGGTTAAGTCCAAACCCAGATCAAAATTTAGGGTTTATTTCACTTTCATTTTTGGGAATCTTCGCTTCCTTCCTTTGAGAAAACCAGCGATTGGGTCGTGCCCTAGACCTTCAGAAACGATCGTACAAACGACGATTCATGGTTTTGTTTCGGAAAAAGGTTTCTCCCACCTCCGAAAACCATTCTCCTCTTTGATTCCAGTGGGTTTTTCGCTCGTGTAAGCCCCATTCTTTGTCCATTTCGTTTCTGGTAAGATATTTGTGAGAGGTAGAAAATATATGGCAAGAACCAAGTACCCTGAAAACTTTGAGACACCAGAAATGGAGCTTGAACCCACTGAAACCTCTCCTCCAGCCAAAAATGCTAAACTAGGAAGGTAAGAGAAAAGCCTAAATCCATGCCATCTAAAATTTCTTTTGAGGACATAGACACCCCTCAAAATCAACAGAGCCCCGGGGTTCAATACAAGCATAAGGCTAAGAAAAATTCCTCTCCACAAGACAAAACTTCCAAATTAACCCTTAGAAGGCCAAGTGGAGTGACCATTAGAGAGCCTACCTCTCCAGTTAGAGCCCATGTGAAAGAAGTGAGTGGAAAAAAGGGAAAACTCAAAAGGAACCCACTCCTATAGGAGAATCAAACAGTAGTGAGGAAACACCTATTAGGAGACCTGTTACGGGTGAGGGAAATCGAAGAGAAGAAGTACATGTGGAAGAAAGTGGCCACACTAAGAAAAATATTGGGGATGAAACTATTAGCATGGGAGACCAAGATGAGGATTTAGATGAAAGTGAAGAAGGAGATGATGTGGATTCTGTAACACCCCGCCCTTTTTCACTCGCCGAAAATCAGGGTCTATTTTTTTTTAATACAAGAGTGAGAGAGAGCGGGAGCGTCATGACGCGAACCAAGTCCGAGCTTCCAAAACTCAACCCTTAACTGGCCAACCATACGTGTACGTGGACCAAATCCACTAAAACGGTTCACACGTACTTTAGTTAAACATGCGGAATAAACCATAGATGCGAAATTATAATAGAATCATAATTCTATTCCATTTTAGATAGCAAGGATGTCCATCACTTAATCATAATTATCTTATGTTAAAATATCCAAAATTAACATTCCAAACCATAGCAAATAATCTACGTTATTACAGTCCCACGAACTAATTACTCAAATACATTATCCATGAATAACTTAAACAAAATGAAACTTAATCATCCAAGCTCCTAAGCTTGACTCCGATCACGTCCTTCGTTCCGTCCATTCCTTGTGTCATCAACTAGGGTAGAAGTATGGCGTTAGACAACGCGCCCAGTAAGTACTCCAAGTAGGGTTAACACATGGGTTAGTACCAAAAATGACATAGATAATACAATATCAAAAACATGCAAGTCATGCCATGCTATGGTGTCATATGCCATGAGTCCCACCCATCAGCCATATCACCAACACATAATATCCTCTTGATGGAAACTCCTCATCAAGGTATCCCCACGAATGCCTTACGGACGCCCCGACGGAGCGTGGACTCCTATTACAAATCAATCATACATCATACCCTCACGAATGCCTTACGGACGCCCCGACGGAGCGTGGTCTCCGGTTACCTCTTGATGGGATAATGCACATCAAGCTCTTCCCACGAATGCCTGACGGACGCCCCGACGGAGCGTGGACTCCGGTTACAAATCAATCATACATCATACCCTCACGAATGCCTTACAGATGCTCCGATGGAGTGTGGTCTCTGGTTACCTCTTGATGGGATAATGCACATCAAGGTACCCTCACGAATGCCTTACGGACGCCCCGACGGAGCGTGGTCTCCAGTTAAATTTCATCCCTCCCATGCCATGCATGAGATGCAAATGCCAACATGCTCTGTAATAATACAAATTATAGCATTTAAAATTCCATATTTGAAACATAATATTTGATATAAAATAACTCATCAAAATATGAATTAAAATCATCATACATATCCCATGGTTTCAATGAGGTAGGAATCCTACCAATAACCAACTAATGTGTCCTTGCATTTTCGTCCGAAAATCGCTCACGATCGCACACCGCTTGTGAGATCCCGTTACCTTATAACATATCAATAAATCAAAACCCATGTTCCATTTGATTTCCCACCATGTTTAAGTCCATAAACATGCGTTAGTGGGGTTCGGCCATACAACATGGCTGAACCTCACACACTTGGTTTGGGTCCCTCTTTTGATTCATTAACCAATCATACATGAGTTAGTCATTTAGCATTAATAAAACCTAAGTCCACAAAACCTTCTCCATGGGGTTCGGCCATACACCATGGCGGAACCCATGGTCCATCATTTCCATGATTGAATCATACATTTAGGCCACTTATACAAATCTAGATCCAAAAACATTATCCATGGGGTTTGGCCATACACCATGGCCGAACCCATGGTCCTTCACCATTTGGCCATTCTTTCCTTCCATAGGTAATCACTTTACTTACCCATACTTAAGTCCATAAAATAGATCCATGACTAAAAGTTTCATTCATTTAAACATGCCTACACCATTTGGCCATTCTTTCCTTCCATAGGTAATCACTTTACTTACACATACTTAAGTCCATAACATAGATCCATGACTAAACATTTCATTCATTTAAACATGCCTAGATTCATAAATAACCCATTAAAATGGTTCATGGGGTTCGGCCATACAACATGGCCGAACCCTATGGTTCATCATTTCTATTTAAAAATCATACATCCAAGATTATAATCCTTTGATGGGGTTCGGCCATACATCATGGCCGAACCTCATCTAGCCCTTCTCTTGTCCTCAATGACCCATGCATATCAACCTTAGGGTTTGGCCATGCAAGGCCAGCCCCTGATCTTTGATCATAATACCTTATCTTAGGCATGATGAGATCTTTTCCACATATACACAACAATTAGGGTTCGGCCATGCAAGGGCCGAACCATGATCCTTCACCATTCTTTTCTTACTTATTAAAATCTCATCAAGTACTTACCGATTCCGCGACTCATCCGTTTCTTTCTTTCCGACTTGCTCCTCCGCTCTTTTCCTTCCTTCCTTCTTGATCCTTGTAATGGCCGGAATTTTTAAATCAATATAAATGTGGATATTATTTATTTTAATGATGGAAATTGGGAAAATTGATGGAATAGATGGTAAATGGATCAAAATTTGGACAAAGGCCCAAATATGGCCCAATGGACCATGGATTGGATGTAATTTATCTTAATGGTCAATGATGGTCAAGTTGGGCCAAGGGTAGTCAAATTGGGCCCAATACCCATTTGGGATTCAATGGGTCAAAATAATGCAAACTCTAAGGTAAATGGATAGGAGAGAACTTAATTGGGCCATGGGCCCAATGGTGATCCAATAAGGGAAGTGGATTGAATTGATTTTAATCACCTAAGTTAGTATTAATTAGACCTAAGTGACATGGCCAATTGGGACCCACCTCCACCTCACTAAGTGAGGTGGCATGTGGGCCAAGGATTGGTGGGGCCGGCCACCATGGTTGAATTGGTCAACCATGGGTGGATGCATAAAGGAGTTTAAGCAAATGAATTAAGTTAAATGAGAATTAATTAACCTAATAAGCTAATTAATTAATTAATTAAACTAAACACATGAGGTGGTCAAATGGTCAAATGAGAGACCAAAAGCCATCTATCTTAATGTAATAGGCCGGAATTTTTAAATCAATGAATATGTGGATATTATTTATTTTAATGATGAAAATTGAGAATTTTAATGAATAAATGTTAAGTGGATCAAAATATGGACAATGGACCAATTATGGCCCAATTGGACCATGGATTGGATGAAATTCATTTAATGGGTCAATAATGATTAATTGGGTCAAGAATGGTCAAATTGGGCCCAATACCCATTTGGGACCCAATGGGCCAAGATGATTTAAGCTCTAAGGTAAATAGAGAGGAGAGAACTTAATTGGGCCATGGGCCCAATGGTGATCCAATAAGGGAAGTGGATTGAATTGATTTTTAATCACCTAAGTTAGTATTAATTAGACCTAAGTGACATGGCCAATTGGGACCCACCTCCACCTCATCAAATGAGGTGGCATGTGGACCAAGGATTGGTGGGGCCGGCCACCATGGTGGAATTGGTCAACCATGGGTGGATGCATGAAGGAATTTAAACAAAAGGAATTAAGTAAATGGGAATTAAATTAACCTAATTATCTAATTAATTAAATGTTTAAATAATCATAAAGGTGGTCAAAAGGGGTCAAAGAGGGGAGACCAAAAACATCTCATTCCAAACTCAAACACGTTGGACTTGGGTGGTGGTTATCTCAACCACCACCATAAAGCAAGATAAATATCTAAGCTTGGTTGGTGGGAGACTTAATGTGGAGTATATCTTATGAATTTTTTTTTTTATCTCATTCTCTCCACTCCAACGAGCCCTTTCATTCTCTTCCTCTTTTCATCTCTCTCATGGCTGTCCCCCACACTCCAAGAAGAGAAGAAGAAAATTTAGAAGAGAAGAAAAGATTTAAAGCAAGGGCTCACCACTCTAAGGTCAAGTTTGGGGTCTTCTTCCTCACCATCTCCATTCTCTCTCCCTCTCTCAAGCAAACCCTACTATGACCGATCCTAAGCTTGGAGGTTTTCACCATGGATCAAGCATCTTGGCCGACCAAAGACCAAGAGGAAGGAGAAAGGAGGCCAAGGAGTTCGACGGGAGTGGCCGAAGTCGGAGGAGGCGTTGGATTGTAAGTATTTTCTTAAACAAGAAATTTTGGATTTTTAGGGTTTAAGATTTGGGATTCATTTTGTAAGTTTAATGGTGGCCAAATGATTTTATGCTATGGATTTTAAATCCATCAATTTGAAAGATGGAAAGTGGAGGAAACCCTAATGGATAAATTAGGGTTAGGGAAAGAAAAAAAAATGGAAGCATGGAGAGTGTTTATAATTTTTAGGGTTGTAAATAATTGAATGTGGTGAATTTTGTAAAGAGGTTTTAAAGGAGAGAATCATAGGAGACGGAAGATAATTTTAGTGATCTCAAAAATAATGGTTTAGGGTTTTAAGTGCTTAATGATTAAATGTAGGTAATGTATGATTTTTTTTTAGGGTTTTAAGGAATGGAGGTTATGGAAGGTAATTTGGGCATTTTAATGATTTATTAGGGTTTATGAAGAATGGAAACCATGGAGAATGGTTTAGGGTTTTAAATTTATTGATTAAATGTGATTAAGTTTAAAGGGGTTTTTATAAGAAAAATCATGGGAAAGAGGGTTTATGATTTTTTAAGGAGTTAATGATTAAATGTAGTGATTTGTAAATGGATTTCATGGCCTCAAGAGGCATAGATAAATCATGGACCATGAACCATGGGTTCGGCCATGGTCTATGGCCGAACCCTATGGTGATCAAATGGTGGATTAATGGTTATGAATTATGGGGAAAATGATGGTTTGATGATGGTTGTAAATGAATTAGGGTTAGAGTATTTAAAGGGCTGATTTTTAATAACTCAATTGTAGATCATTATGGCCTAAGGTTAATGAGTTTGTATATGATTAAATTAATGAACTTTAGGTTAAACTAAGTGGCTGGTTTTAATGATTTTTAAGATGATCATGGGTTCATGGACTTAATCATGCATGGATGAATGAGTGATTAGCCATGGAGGAAGGGGTAGTGGCAAAACCGTAAATAATGGCTAAAATGAAGAACTCCATGGGAGATGATCATGGGTTTAAGGGATTCTAAATAATAGCATTATGTATGGCTAAATAAAGCCTAGGATGGCTAGTTTGTTTTAAACTCACAAATTAAAGGGGTTAATGGATTAAATGGGACCCACAAAACCTAAATGGTGACCGATTATTCATGTGGACTTGGAAATGATAATGGGCTTGGAAATAGTTAGAAACATGGACTAATTATTAATGTGTAATAAGGTACTGGACATCGCAAGCGGTACGCGTGTCGGTAGTCGGATTGTTGGACGAAAACGAAAAAAAGACGCGAGTCGGTATTCGGTAGGATTCTAACCTTTTTGTAAGCCATGGATTGAGTGATGGTTTCTTTGAATTATTTTGGAAATTATATGGTTTGCTTTAAGATTGGTTTTGAATTATGTATTAAGTAGGAGTTTTTACTTGATTTATTCTGGTAAGCATATGATTGGTTTAAAATGGGTTTTAAGGCTATGATTGTCATTATTATGGCTTTGCTTGATCTATTTTTGATAATCAAGCTATATGTTTTATTGATGGGATTTTTAAATGTCATGGTTTGTTATTATATTCATTACATGGCATATGACATCTTCATCTCATGCATGGTATGGGAGGGATATGATAGGGGAAGGATGAAATGAAACCGGAGTCCATGCTCCGTGGGGGCGACCGATAAATAGACATGGAGATATTTTGATGTGTTTGGTTTATCAGGAATGTTGTATGTAATTATAATAACTTGATGATGGTTCTTCCATCAAGGGGGATGATGTGTGATTGATTATACCTGGACAAGGTTTTGCCGTCCAGGGGGATGATTGTGATTGTTTATATCTTGACGAGGTTTTGCCGTCAAGGAGGATATGACAGCATAATGGTATGAATGATGGGTGGGGTTCATAACACAGATACCCATGGCATAGCATTCATTTTATGGTTTTTCGTTATAATATTATCTATATGCTTTGTTATCACTAATCCATGTGTTAGCCCTACTCAGAGTCCTACTGGGCGCGTTGTCTAACGCCCTACTTCTACCTTAGCTGATGACGCAGGAAATGCCGGAGCAGAAGGACGGGATGGGAGCCAAGCTTAGAAGCTTGGGGAGGTGGACTGTTTACTTTATTAAAGTTTATTTTTGGGAAATGTATATTTGAACAGTTTAGCTTGTCGGACTGTATAATTAGATTACTTCTTATATTTTGGTTTATTTTGGAAGTTGAGACGTTGTGATGTTTTGATAATATTAGGAATGTTATCTTCCCTGCTATCTCAAATTTGTAGGATAGACTTTATTGTTAATTCCGCACTTAGTTGTAATTTTCCTTGAACTTACGTCTACGTGTGAGCTGTTCTTCATGGACTTCGTTCCACGCACACATATGGTTGGCCAGTTAAGGGCCGGGCTCTAGAAGGTCAGACTTAACTCGCGTCGTGACATCCACGCCCTTTGTCACTTTTAAAAAAAAAATTATACTCTGATTTTCGGTGAAAAGGGGCAGGCGTTACACTTAATACCCAAAAACGTTGGGTGGTGGTTATCCCAACCACCACCATAAAGCATAAAAAAGATCGTATGTGGTTGGTGGGAATTAAATGCTAAAGTGTAGCTTAAGATAAACCTTATTTCTTTTCCCATCTCTTATCCTCTCTTCATTTTACTCTCCCCATTTTTCATTCTACCATTGCCGTCCCACACCCAAGGTGAAGGAAAGGAAGAAAACCAAGAGGAAGAAGAAGAAGAGCTTGGAAGACAAGAGAGGAGAAAGGTGTAAGCTTGGCCATTACTCCAAGATCAAGCCATATAATCCTATTTTCTCATCTCCATCTTCTCCTCTCCCTTTCTCAAATCTAACCCTACCATGGCCAAACCCAAGCTTGGGGGTTTTCACCATTGATCAAGCATTTTAGCCAACCAACAAAGGAGAAGGAGAAGAAAGACGACGGGAGTAACGAAAGTCGGAGGAGGCGTCGGATCGTAAGTATTTTCTAAACAAGAGATTAAATTTTTCTTAGGGTTTAAGAGGTTATGAAATTCATTTCTTGGATTTAGAGGTGGCCACAACATCATGGCCTTGGATCTTAAATCTATCAAGTGAAAGGAGGAAAGATGGGCTAACCTAAATGGGTAAATTAGGGTTAAGAAAAATAAAATGGATTAAGGACATTATGTAAGCATGGTAGGGAATTAAATGATTTATTAGGGTTTATGAAGAATGGAAGCCATGGAGGATGGTTTAGGGTTTTAAGTTTAATTGATTAAATGTGGTTAAGTTTAAAGGGGGTTTTTATAAGAAAAATCATGGAAAGATGGTTTATGATTTTTTTAAGGAGTTAATGATTAAATGTAGTGATTTGTAAATGGATTTCATGGCCTCAAGAGGCATAGATAAATCATGGACCATGAACCATGGGTTCGGCCATGGTGTATGGCCGAACCCTATGGTGATCAAATGATGGATTAATGGTTATGAATTATGGAAAATGATGGAGAAGATTAACAATTTTTAAATGGAGTTTAAGCATTGTAAATGAGGTTTTTTAAAAAAAAAACTATGGAAAGATTTTATGGATGGAATGTTGTGGAACCCTATGGTGATGAATGTTGGTGGTTTTGAGGTACCAAAATGAACCTAGTGTTGATATTTGTAATGGACTCCAATGTAGTTAAAGATGAGGGTTTAAGTGTGTGAGTTAAACCCCTTCATGGAGGGACTTGTGATAAATTCAAATGTGTAACAATGGATCCCAAGAAAAATGGGAAAAGGACACCATGGGTTCGGCCATGGTGTATGGCCGAACCCATGGCCCAATTGTGAGCCGTTTGGTGAGTTAAATTGGAGGGTTAATGATGTTTATGGCCTCAAAAGGGAATGAGTGGGTAATAGACTCATTGTAGTTTAAATGCATGATGTAAACCCCATGGGAAGATTTGATGAATTGGGTATTTTGAACCCATGATCCATTAACCATTTAAAGGGTTAAGTATGGGGTTTTGGATAGGTTTAAATGAATAAGGGTTAGGTTAACTAAAGGGCTAATCTTAATGATGTTATGTCATGATCAAATGGGTCATTAAGGGATTGAGTTAATGATCAATTATGGGCTTAAGTAGGCATGAATAAATGAGTAAATAATCATGTAAAAGTGGTAGTGGCAAAATCGTAAATATTGGCCAAAATGAAGAAACCCACTAAGACATGATATATGGGCTTAGAAATGGTTAAAACGTGGACTGATTGTTAATATGTAATAAGGTACCGGACATCACAAGCGGTGCGCGTATCGGTGACCGGATCATCGGACGAAAACGAAAAAAAAGACGCTAGTCGATATTCGGTAGGATTCCTACCTTTTTGTAAGTCATGGATTATGTGATGGTTACTTTAATTTATTTTGGAAATTTATATGGCTTGTTTTATGATGGGTTTGTAAGATTATGAGTTATGTAAATTATATGGCATAATACAAGACTATGAATTATATCCTAAGTTATGAGTTCTATATTAATGCTATGGATTATACATACTACATAGCATAATGCATCTACATCTCATGCATGGCATGGGCGGGAAAATAATGAAACCGGAGTCCATGCTCCGTCGGGGCAACCGAGAAGCAAGCATGGGGATAGTCTGATAGACTATAACCGGAGTCCATGCTCCGTCGGGGCGACCGAGAAGCAAGCATGGGGACACCTTGACTCGGCCTTGCCGTCAAGGGGGATACATTGTGATTGGTTTTATCTTGACGAGGTTTTTCCCTCAAGGGGGATATGGCATCATGATAATAAGGATGATGGGTGGGACACATAACATAAAACACCCATGGCATTACATTCATTTCTATTGTTTTCATTTTATTACCATCTATGTGCTTGTTATCACTAATCCATGTGTTAACCCTACTCGGAGTCCTACTGGGTGCGTTGTCTAACGCCCTACTTCTGCCCTAGCTGATGACGCAGGAGACGGCGGAGCAGAAGGACGAAACGGGAGCCAAGCTTAGGAGCTTGGGAAGGCGGCTAGATACTTTACTAATGTTTATTTTGGATAATGTAATTTGAAGTAGTTTAGCTTGTCGGAAATGTAATAATTTGGATTACTTGCTATGTTTTGGAAATTACCTTGGACATTATGATTTTCGAGCACTTTAGTAATTTAATGAATGTCATTTTCCCTGCTATCTAAAAATTGGTAGGATAGTCTATATTATTATTCCGCATATAAGGTAATATTCCGCAAGCTTACTTCTACGTGTGAACCGTTCAGTGTGGACTTCGTTCCATGCACACGTAGGGTTGGCCAGTTAAGAGCCGGGCTTTAGGAGCTCGGACTTAACTCGCGTCGTGACGTCCCGCGCCCTTTGTCTCTTTAAAAAAAAATAGACTCTAATTTTCGGTGAAAAGGGGCGGCCGTTACAATCCTTGGCCGAGAGTGATCTTGATTAAGATAAAATCTCTAGGAGTGGTTCGGCCAAGAGAGAGGGGGAGAGAGTGAGATGAAGCAAAGAATTCTCTTTGTTGTCCAATGTAATTCGGCCAAGGGTGGTGTCCTTTGGGTGATGCCCCTTTGTAACAACTATGGCTCTTCATCTCCCTCATTAATGCTTTCTTTGGGGGTTTCATCCCATGAGATGAAACTCCAACCATGTGCCTCTTGGGTTTCCATCATGAGATGGAAACCCTCCACCTCCCAACGTGTGTCTTGGATATAGCTTGTGTAACAACCAAAAACCCTTCACCTCCTCATAATGATGGTGTCTTCCCAAGTGTCCCTTGGCTTGGCCAAGACATCACTTGAGATGGAACACCCCTCCATCTTCCAACGTGTATGCCTTGTATATACTTTGTGTAACAACAACCCTCCAACTTTCTCATAGTGATGGTGTCTTCCCAAGTGTCCCTTGGCTTGGCCAAGACACCACTTGAGATGGAACACCCCTCCATCTTCCAACGTGTATGCCTTGGATATGGCTTGTGTAACAACAAAACCATTCAACTTCCTCATAATGATGCCTTTGGAGTTTCATCCCATGAGATGAAACTCCCACCTCTCCAACTTGTGTACAAGATAGGTTTGGCCTTATGAGATGCAACTCTCCATCTTCCCACTCCACTCATTTAAAATGAAAGTCCCATTAACTTCCCATTCAACTCATCTATTTAACTCAACTCATATCTTTAATCCAACTCTATTTAACTCACTTAAAATCAACTCAACTCCTTGATTCCATTTCCAATTTAATTCAGCCACACCTTAATTGAACTGGAACTTATTTGGTGGTCGACCCAGTCAACCATGACTCATTGGGGCCCAATTGGGCATTTGACCGAATTGACAACCTTGACCCAATTAAATAAATCTTACCCATTTATTTCAATTGAACTTTATCCATAATCCATTGGGTCTTAATTGGGCAATTGACCCAACACCTTACCCATCTAAGGTCCATCTCCATTAATTCACAAATTAAATGGATAATTTCCATATATATTCATAAATTGAAAATCCAGGGTGTTACAATATTACCCTCTTTTGAACATTTTCGTCCCGAAAATCGAGCGAAGTAGGGTCTCAAACAGATTACATAAATAGCTCAGGGTGAGATGTTCTCATTTCCTGGTTTAAGATCTCGGGGTGTTACAATACTAACACCTTTAAGAATTTTTGTCCCGAAAAGTTTCGACAAGGCTTGGGTTCTACTTATTTCCATTCCAAGTATCTCGGATAGAACACTCTTATCTTCTATCCATATTCTCAAGTTCGTTCCTTCATCGTCAAGTCGCTTCCCTGCTAACCATCCCATTATCCATATGGCTTTCGCTGATTCCATTTTAACTAGGTTTCTAGCTGCACTCTCCTGGAACTCCATCGGCTAACTACAGAGTGTAACGTTTTCACTCGCTTTCTGGAAATCAAAGTCTATTTTTTTTTTTAAAGAGCGATAGAGAGCGGGACTTCACGACTCGAGTTAAGTCCGAACTTCTAAAGTCCGACCCTTAACTGGCCAACCCTATGTGTTCATGGACTAAGACCATGAAAACGGTTCACACATAACAATATAAACATGCGGATTAAAAACATAATTGCGGAATTATAATAGTACCTAATTCTATTCCATTTTAAATAGCAAAGCACTTCCAGTCTTTCATCATAATTAATGTTAACTTAAAATATCCAACAAACCATTCAGGCCATAGCAAAGTTATCTAAGTTATTACATGCCGAATTTTGGCTACTCAAATTACAAGTCCATGAGTATCTTAAGCAAAATAAAAACTAAAAGCATCCAAGCTCCTATCCTTGGCCCTTTTCACGTTCATCGTTCCCCTTGTTTCCTGTATCATCCACTAGGGTAGAAGTAGGGGTCTAGAACAATGCGCCCAGTAGGTATTCCATTTATAGTCTACACATGGTTAGTACAAATCATATATAATAACATAAAGTCAAAACCATATAAAACAATGCCATGTCATGATGTCAAATGCAATGAGTCCCACCCATCACAATTACAAATAACCCCTTGATGGAATTCTTATCATCAAGGTACCCCCATATAGGTCTTTCGGACGCCCGACGGAGTGTGGCCCCTCCGATTTCTTCTTGATGGGAAATGCACATCAAGGTATCCCCACATTGGTCTTTCGAACGCCCCGACGGAGTGTGGCCTCTCCAGTTACATATCCTTCATCTCATGCCATGCATGAGATGCTAATGAAACACATGCTATTTTATATTGTAAGTATAGCATTAAAACTCATTCATTTAGACGTATTAGATCCATAAATGACCCATAAAATTGGTTCATGGGGTTCGGCCATGGTGTTTATCTTTCCCCATTTCTCCATTTGCATCCATTACCATTTTTAAGTCTATAAAATAAACCCTAGTGGGGTTCGGCCATACACCATGGCCGAACCTCACTCATTTGACTTTGGTCCCCCTTTTAATCCTTGATCTTCCACCTATTTCATACATGGTTCATGCTTAGCATCTTAGCCATAATAAAATTAGGGTTCGGCCATGCAATGGACGAACCATGTCCTTAACCATATATCCATTTTAAACCCTTTTAAAACACTCATAACATTCCATGGTTTTCATCACTCAAAAACCCATAAAAATAAGCAATGTCTTTCCATGGGGTATGGCCGAACCCTATGGTTCATCCTTCCATTAAATTACTATATTCATCCCCTAATTTTTCTTCCATGGGGTTCGGCCATACACCATGGCCGAACCCTATGGTTCCTTTCTTTAAACAAAATTATCAAAATACTTACCGGTTCCGCGACTCCTCCGGTTTTCCTTCTCTCCGACTTGTTCTTCCGATCCTTTTCTTCCTTAGCCTCTTTTGTATGTATTCTTTTTTCTACTTGATCTTTCACAAAGCTAGCTGCCCTCTCCTTCTCTGCACACTGCCGAGAACTCCTTGTTGACAGAGCACAAGGCGTCAAGCCCTCCTTTGATTTGTGTATGCCGAGCGCCCCTTTCGTTTATGCTGCCTCTCTTTCATAAAACTTCCACTCGGTCTTATTGTTAGAAGATGTCGAGCGCCCCTTCAATTTAGCAATTTCCTAGTACCACTCTTAACAAAGGAAAGGACCCCTTTTAATGAATCTTAAGCGCATCATCGTGGATGTGCATATCTCACACACGGCCAAGCAACCTATATTTAATTTTAGACATCTTCTTTATTTGGATTAGCCAATCAAATGTCATTGCTTAATCCCAACCCATCTACACGTGTTGCCCATTTTAGGACAACCCTTGTTCGACTATAACTCCTTGATTTTCTGAGAGGAATCTCATTCTTAGATGTGGTATATGCGTGTGTGTCATCCTCATCCAGACCATCCCTTTTTTAATAGATATATTGCATTACCATTTTAATTCAGCCCCATTTAATTAGCTTGAACTCACTTAGTGGTCAACCAAGTTAACCACGACCCATTGGATCCCAATTGGGCATTTTGACCCAAATAGCAACATTGATCCAATTAAATGTGCCTTACCCATTTACTTTAAATTGAACCTTATACCATAACCGTTAGGTCCTAATTGAGCCATTGACCCAACATCTTACCCATCTAAGGTTCATATCCATTAATTCACAATTAAAATGGCAAATTCCATAATTATTGATAACATGGGATTCCGAAATGTTACAATACAACCCTCTTTTTAAAATTTTCGTCCCAAAAATCGAGTGAAGTAGGGTTTCAAACATTAAATAATTAGCTCAGGATGAGCTGTTCTCATTTTCGACTCGAGTTCCCAAATGGTTTCCTCAATGCCATGTCGATCCCATACCACATTGACAAACTGAATCGCTCGGTTTCGTAATACCCTTTGTTCTGTGTCCACCACTCAGACAGGCTTTTCGACATATGTCACGTCGCTTTGAGCTTCTATGTCTTGTATATTCAGTACATGAGAGGGATCAGGATTGTACTTCCTCAACATCGATATATGGAACACATCGTACAAAGATGCCAACTGTGAAGGGAGTGCAAATTGATAAGCCACGTCCCCCATCCTTCTTATGATTGAAAATGGTCTCACATATCTTGGTGACAGTTTCCCCTTCTTTCCAAATCTCATGTGTCCCTTTCGTGGCGAGACTTTCAAGAACACCATGTCCCACACTTCAAATTCAAGGAACCTCCTCCTCTTGTCTGCATAGCTCTTCTGACGACTTTGCGCAGTCAATAGATGCTGCCGTATCACCTGTATCTGCGTTGTAGTCTCTGCAACCAACTCAGGTCCAATTAGTGCAGGCTCACCGGCCTCTGTCTAGCACACTGGTGATCTACATGGTCTACCATATAATGCCTCAAATGGAGCCATCTGGAGGCTTGCCTGGTAACTGTTGTTGTATGAGAATTCTACCAACGGCAAGTGATCCTCCCATCCACCCTTGAAATCTAGCATGCATGCTCTCAGCATATCCTCCAATGTTTGTATTGTCCTCTCAGATTGCCCATCAGTCTGTGGATGGAATGCTGTGCTAGTTAGTAGGTCTGTTCCCATGGCCGACTGCATGCTCTGCCATACTTTGTCGGTGAATCGACAATCTCTGTCGGACACAATAGTCTGAGGAATACCATGCAATTTGATGATATCCTTGATATACCGCCGACCCAAAGTCTCAGATGAGTCTGTCATCTTAATAGGAAGAAAATGTGCAGACTTGGTCAGTCGGTCTACCACGACCCATATCGCATCGTTGTCCCTTGAAGACCTTGGCAACCCTGTCACAAAATCCATGGAGATGTGCTCCCATTTCCATTCCGGCACTGGTAAGGGTTTGAGTAACCCTGGTGGCTTCTGATGTTCCGTCTTAACCTGCTGACATGTTAAGCAATGAGCCGCAAATTCTGCCACATCCTTCTTGAGTCCGTGCCACCAGTAATGTCTCTTCAGGTCGTGATACATCTTGGTGCTGCCCTGATGAATAGAGAGTTTGGTCTGATGTGCCTCAATTAGTAACTCTTTTCTGCAGTTCTTAGGCACATATAACCTTCCTCCGAATACAAGACCCTGTCCTGGTCCTAACTCCCATTCCGGTATGAATTCACCAGTAGACATCTTGGCCCATATCTCCTCCACTTCCGGGTCTATCTGCTGCTCTTGTTCAATCTTGGTAACCATGTTGGACCATATGATCAAATTATACATACTCCCATGGTTATTGATATATAAATTGAATTCTCGTATGATATTCAACATCTCTCATTCTGTACTGATCAAACATGCCACTGATGCATGTGATATGCGTTGAGGGCATCTGCCACCTTGTTCGCCTTGCCAGGGTGATACCAAAGTGCGAACTCATAATCCTGCAGATATTCCATCCATCTGCGCTGCCTCAGGTTGAGCTCTTTCTAATCAAACAAGTACTTCAAGCTGTTATGATCTGAAAACACTTCAAATTTCTCACCATATATATAATGTCTCCAGCCTTTGAGAGCGAAGACCACTGCGGCTAATTCAAGATCGTGCGTAGGATAAAGAGTTCATGTATTTTCAATTGTCTTGAACCATAAGCCACCGCACGATGAGTTTGACTGAGGACGCACCCAAGTCCCTCTCCTGAAGCGTCGTATTGTACCTCATAACCCTTGCCTCTTTCTGGCAAAATCAAAATAGGAGCCATTATAAGTCTATCTTTCAGGTCCTCAAATACCTAGTTGCACACATCTGACCACTCAAATTTGACCCCTTTCTGAGTGAGCCGGGTAAGTGGAGATGCTATCTTGGAGAAGTCCATGATAAACTTCCTATTGTAACTAGCCAATCCTAAGAAACTACGGATCCATGGCTATACCTTCTGCTTTCCATTATTTCACTGCCGTCACTTTAACCGGGTCCACGGCTATACCTTCTGCTGATATGACATGTCCCAAGAAGTTAACCTTGGTAGCCAGAATTCACACTTGTTGGCTTTGGCATATAACTTGTTCTTCCTCAAGGTGTCCAGAACTATCCTCAGGTGCTCAACGTGTTCTTCCTGAGTTTTGGAATAAATCAAAATGTCATCAATAAATACAATGACAAATTGGTCCAAGTAAGGACGGAAAATCCTGTTCATTAGATCCATGAACACAGCCGGTGCATTGGTGAGTCCAAACGGCATTGACTACAAACTCATATAGTCCATACAACGTTTTAAAGGCTGTCTTTTCTATGTCCACCTTCCTAACCCATATTTGATGGTATCCGAACATCAGGTCAATCTTAGAGAAATGATTGGAACCTCTAAGTTGGTCAAATAGATCATCGATCCTGGGTAGAGGTACTTGTTTCTGACCATCAGCTGGTTCAGTTTTCGGTAATCTACACACATACGGAGTGAACCATCCTTCTTCTTCACAAATAAAACCGGAGCTCCCCAAGCCAATGTACTGTTCCAGATGCAACCCAGTCTGAGCAGTTCATCAATCTGCTTCTTTAACTCGGACATCTCTGCTGGTGCCATCCGGTAGTGTGGTAATGACACTGGTGTAGTGCCAGGGTACAACTTGATTTCAAAATTAATCTCCCTCATCGGAGGCAAGCTAGGGAGTTCTTTTGGGAATACATCTGTATAGTCCTTTACTATTGCCGGATGTTCAGCCACCGGTGCCTTGTTGATTCTGATACTGTTCAATACCAGATGATTCAACCCTTCATGCAGTCTGCTTTGTTTGTCATTACGCACCACATGTTGTTTTCCCTCGGGTGACCAAAATGTCACCCTGCGGCGATAGCAATCAATGTTGGTCTGAAAGCTAGCCAACCAGTCCATGCCGAAGATAATATCGTACTTTGTCATATCGAGTACCAAATAGTTGAACTCAAATCTAAGTCCAGCGAGTTCAGTATTCACTGTGTGCATATAAGCCCCAATGATGTGTCTCCGACGGGGGATACAATGGTGAGTGATGTGGACAGTTTTTGTATTAAAGTTCCAGTTGCAGATATGAATGCAGCAGATATGAAAGAGTGGGATGCTCTAGAATCAAATAAAGCAAAGGGGTAGGAACTACTGACTACCGCCATACCTTGAATCACAGAGTGATCCTCTGCTGCTGGAGGAGCTAAGGTAAACAACCGTCCAGATCCTGTAGGCGCTCGTCCAGCCTGGTTAAATGTCCTGCCTCTTCGTGAATTAGCTGGTGGGCGAGATGAACCTCTGGAATAAAAGGGTTTGTTGAGTTGTGGGCATTCCCTTTTAAAATGGCCCGGCTGATCACAATGAAAACAGTTGTTCACCCCTCTGGGAGCCTGAGTGACTGATGAAGATGGGGAGGGATGATTGGGACGGTAGCCCCCTGTTGACCCAGTGGATGGTGAGCATCTGGTAAAGTTCGGTCGGAACTTCTTGTTGGGCTGAAATGTACCCCTCCCACTCTGAGCTCAGCGGTTGTCAAAACGCACTAACTCAGCCATCTCTTGCTCTGCTATAGTGGCCCTGCTGACCACTTCTGCCAATGTAGCTGCCTTGAATATGGTTACCTTGCCCCTAATGCTTGCCCGAAGGCCCCCACTCAAACTTACGTGCCCTTCGATTCTCTGTATCGACCATATAAAATGCATAGCAAGACAAACTGAGAAACTCCTAGTGGTACTCTGCGACCGTCATGGTACCTTGTACCAAAGATAGAAAAGCTTGAGTCTGGTGCTCCTTCTCCTCCTTAGGAAAATAATGGTCCAAGAAGGTAGCTGAGAACTGATCCCAAGTTATTGCAGTCCTCTCTCCTTCCGGAAGAAGTGCTCGCTGCTTCTCTACCACCTCCCACCATTTACAGGCATCGTCGATCAGTTGTGACGTGGCCAGTAAATCTTGTCAGCATGACTCAAAATCTTGAGTAGGGTCAGGATCTGAGTGATCTTCTTCAGCCAATTTTCTGCTCTGACAGCCCCTTCTTACCCTTTGAAATAAGGAGGACGTTGTTGCTGGAAGTCCCTGACCATGCTCCTGTCGTTGGTCTCGTTGGTGGTTCCATTCCCAAGTGCTGTTGAAGCACCGAAGTGACCACTGCTTGAACCAAGCTTTGTAGTTCAGGAGGCACCACCGGTATATTCACACTGCTTTGTTCCTCCTCCTCTTGGTGGGATGGTTGTTCTTCATCTTCATGTCGAGATTGTCGTTTCTCTTCTTCATGTTGAGATTTTTCTACCACCTTTTCATGTCGAGAGGTTTCTACCTCTTTTTCCTTCCCTTTCTAGTTTTGTCGGGTATTTCTCTTTGGAGGCATTTTTCCCTAAGCCATTGAAAAATATCATGACTTAGTTTTCATCGTAAAGTTTGTATTTTCCTATTTTGGGGAAATTTCCAAATAAGCACTCTTGATTTTTCTTTGTTTTTGGGGAATTCCCTAAGTATCTATTGTTTGTTTCACAATTCGGGTATATTGGGGAAATATATCCTATTTTGCTATGTTTGATAAATCCATTTATTTTGACTATACTTCCTTTGTTATCATTCATTGTTGTTCTCAGATTGAATGTTCCGTCTGAGTCTAACGAAGTAAATTAATCCAGCCCCCGTGCAGCGGACTCCGAAGAGTCCGTCAGTTGGGATTCTTATTTATCAGTGAGACATGATACCATCTTAATGTTACTTCGAAAGATTCAATCTTTCTGTTTCGCTCTGATACCAACTGTAACGCCCCGCCCTTTTTCACTCGCTTTCCGAAAATCAGAGTCTATTTTTTTTTTAAAGAGTGATAGGGAGCGGGACGTCACGACGCGAGTTAAGTCTAAACTTCTAAAGTCCGACCCTTAACTGGCCAACCCTATGTGTGCATGGACTAAGTCCATGAAAATGGTTCACACATAACAATATAAACATGCGGATTAAAAACATAACTGCGGAATTATAATAGTACCTAATTCTATTCCATTTTAGATAGCAAAATACTTCAAGTCTTTAATCATAATTAATGTTAACTTAAAATATCCAACAAACCATTCAGGCCATAGCAAAGTTATCTAAGTTATTACATGCCAAATTCTAGCTACTCAAATTACAAGTCCATGAGTATCTTAAGTAAAATAAAAACTAAAAGCATCCAAGCTACTATGCTTGGCCCTTTTCGCGTTCATCGTTCCCCTTGTTTCCTGTATCATCCACTAGGATAGACGTAAGGCGTTAGAACAACGCGCCCAGTATTTAGGGTCTACACATGGTTAGTACAAATCATATATAATAACATAAAGTCAAAACCATATAAAACAATGCCATGTCATGATGTCAAATGCAATGAATCCCACCCATCACAAGTACAAATAACCCCTTAATGGAATTATCATCATCAAGGTACCCCCACATAGGTCTTTCGGATGCCCCGACGGAGTGTGGCCCCTCCGATTTCTTCTTGATGGGAAATGCACATCAAGGTATCCCCACATTGGTCTTTCGGACGCCCCAACGGAGTGTGGCCCCTCTCGTTATATATCCTTCACCTCATGCCATGCATGAGATGCTAATGAAACACATGCTATTTTATATTGTAAGCATAGCATTAAAACTCACATTTGAAACATATCTTTTACAACGTAAATTCATCAAAATAAGATAAAAACATTGTACATAAACCCATGGTTTCAAAGAGGTAGAATCCTACCAAAAGACCACTAAGTGTCATTGGTTCTTAATCTAGCAATCGCTCACGATTGTGCACCGTTTGTGAGGTCCCGTCACCTTGTTACATATCCACAAGTCAAACCAATATCCTATTTGATTTACAATTAAGTCTAAGACCATAAACCCAACTTTGTGGGGTTCGGCCATACACTATGGCCGAACTTCACCTCTTTGGTTTTAGTTCCCTTTTTGCTCATTTAACTTAAGTCTAAGATCATATCACTTCTCATTCATTTATTCTAACATACATAAACCCTAAGGCCATCAAACCTTGCCGATGGGGTTCGGCCTTACGCCATGGCCAAACCCATGGTCCATTAATTTTACTTATTTACAATATTGCCATGGTTTCCATCACCTTATGTTTAGGTCCAAAACTGATCCATAACATAGATTCATGATTGATTCATAAATCATAAAATAAAGCCCTAATAATTCCCTTCATCCCTTGGTTTGGTAAACCATTCATTTAAATTATACAAAGACCCACAAATGACCCATTAACAAGTTCATGGGGTTCGGCCATACACCATGGCCGAACCCTTGATGTTTCATTTCTAACTTCTCCTTTAAATGGTTCACCATCTTAAGTCCATAAACATAAGTCTATACTTGCATCCTCCAATTAATCCTCCATTCATTTAAAATATAGTCATTAGTTACTACCCCAAGTCCAAGAGTGATCCATACATAATTCATTCACCATTTACAACCTTCATTCATTTAGACGTCTTACATCTTTATATGACCCATAAAATTGGTTCATGGGGTTCGACCATACACCATGGCCGAACCCTATGATGTCTATCTTTCCAATTTCTCCATTTGCATCCATTACCATTTTTAAGTCCATAAAATAAACCCTAGTGGGGTTCGGCCATACACCATCGCCGAACCTCACTCATTTGACTTTGGTCCCCCTTTTAATCCTTGATCTTCCACCTATTTCATACATGGTTCATTCTTAGCATCTTAGTCATATGTCCTTAACCATATATCCATTTTAAACCCTTTTAAAACACTCATAACATTCCATGGTTTTCATCACTCAAAAACCCATAAAAATAAGTAATGTCTTTCCATGGGTGTGGCCGAACCCTATGGTTCATCCTTCCATTAAATTACTATATTCATCCCCTAATTTTTCTTCCATGGGGTTCGGCCATACACCATGGCCGAACCCTATGGTTCCTTTCTTTAAACAAAATTATCAAAATACTTACCGGTTCCGCGACTCCTCCGGTTTTCCTTCTCTCCGACTTGTTCTTCCGATCCTTTTCTTCCTTAGCCTCTTTTGTATGTATTCTTTTTTCTACTTGATCTTTCACAAAGCTAGCTGCCCTCTCCTTCTCTGCACACTGCCGAGAACTCCTTGTTGACAGAGCACAAGTCATCAAGCCCTCCTTTGATTTGTGTATACCGAGCGCCCCTTTCGTTTATGCTGCCTCTCTTTTATAAAACTTCCACTTGGTCCTATCTTTAGAAGATGTCGAGCACCCCTTCAATTTAGCAATTGCCTAGTACCGCTCTTAACAAAGGAAAGGACCCCTTTTAAAGAATCTTAAGCGCATCATCGTGGATGTGCATATCTCACACATGGCCAAGCAACCTGTATTTAATTTTAGACATCTTTTTTATTTGGATTAGCCAATCAAATGTCATTGCCTAATCCCAACCCATCTACACGTGTTGCCCATTTTAGGACAACCCATTGTTCGACTACAACTCCTTGATTTTCTAAGAGGAATCTCATTCTTAGATGTGGTGTATGCGTGTGTGTCATCCTCATCAGACCGTCCCTTTTTTTATAGATATATTGCATTACCATTTTAATTCAGCCTCATTTAATTAGGCTTGAACTCACTTGGTGGTCAACCAAGTTAACCACGACCCATTGGATACCAATTGGGCATTTTGACCCAAATAGCAACATTGATCCAATTAAATGCGCCTTACCCATTTACTTTAAATTGAACCTTATACCATAACCGTTGGGTCCTAATTGAGACATTGACCCAACACCTTACCCATCTAAGGTTCATATCCATTAATTCACAATTAAAATGGCAAAATCCGTAATTATTGATAACATGGGATTCCGAAGTGTTACACAGAGTCAACTGGCCAGTCTAATTCGGCAGTCGCCCATAGCCATTCGAGTTTCGCTAGACTCTTATCTTTTTCACTGAGTACATCTCCAAAATTAAGCATATCTTCATTTGCACATAAGTCACTATGTGACTAACACCTTTTTCTTATAACGTGGGATGTAGATCGAAACATGTCCCAATCATTAGAGCAATACGTCATCCATCCCTGGCCTTTACTCCTCCTCAGTCCCTATAGAAGAAAAGAAAGCCGCAGAGGACACAGACGAAGAACCTAGAGTTGACACTGTCAGTCGAAGGTTCATCAAGGAACGCCTTCAAGCTCTTGAAGATAGGCAGTCGACATGGTACAGTGCCTTGGAAGCCAGATTGGAAGCCATGTTTGATGCCATGGCAACCTATGTAAAGGAATCCATCCAGACCTTCATCTCCGCCATGTCATGCAGCAACGATGACACTACCCCTCGTCGCTCCTCCTCCCCTCCAGCTGGCCCTGCTTAGGATAGTTTTTCTTATGTGGTTTTGAAAAACTAAGAGTTTTGGCTTGTAATTATTAAAATCTCTTTGCATGGAATGATTTTGTGAATCAATGCAATGACTTTGTTTATGGTTTGTCTTGAATGGATTGCTTTTAATGCATGATTACTTTGATGTTTTGAATGGCATGTATCTTTGTCAATTGTTGACAAAATGGGGGAGAAAGTGGTAGAAGCTAAAGGCTTATGGGGGAGTAGGATGATGGAAAAAAACAATTACAAGTTTGGGAAGCTTGATGTATGGGGGAGATGTATTATGTTGCCACATTGAAGTTTGGGAGAGAGAAAGTAAAAGAAAATCATGAAGTATGGGGGAGTATGAATAAGATGTTTAGTCCATGGATACATGTTTATGTTTGGACTAACCCCACTAACGATTTTCAAATCCTTGTAGCTTACTTGTGTATTTACAGGGAAATTTGAGAATAGAGCAAGATAAGTAAGAACATGAAGCGAAGACATTCATTGTGTAATTTAAATGTAATCAGACAACTTGTACAAATTATGTGTCAAATGATGTATAATTGGGAAGGGATGTTTATTGAGTCTATATTGATTTAGCTTCTAGTTTTTGTCATGAATTGACAAAGGGGAGATTGTTAGTGCCCAGCCTGCTGAGCCACATGTTTGTCAATTTCGTGACTCAGAAGAAGACTTTCCTTGAAGAAATAAGCTCAAGACTCAAAACTCAACTGTTGGTTGAAGTATGAAGACTCAACAAATCAACACATGTATGGCAATCACGGAACGTTATTGGCCATAGATGACCTTAGGTGGAACCCAAACCTGAGGAGGACCATCCATACTCTTAAACGTCATATCTGGAAAAGGAACCAAGCCTAAAAAGTGTTTTGACACCAAGAGGAACCCATCTTGGAAATGTGTGAATAGACTATCATTGAAAGTACCTTTTACACGGGTGCTAGAACAACCTGATTGAACCTAAACGGGACAGGGCGGGGTGGGGGGGGGGGGGGGGGTAGGTCAATTCAAATTAGTTGGTCTTTTTGAATTTACTTGATTGATTAATTTAATTGCAGCGGAAACAACAATCAAGAGTGTGTGTGTTAGCAAATGTGATTAAAACAATCAACACAAGAATTTGGCTCTAACACCACAAACAAAAGGACACAAGATATATAGTGGTTCAGTTTGTCAACCTACATCCACTGTTAGGACTCGCTCAACCTTGAGCTATCCCGAAATTCGCTATGTGGGGACTTACACCCTCACAATTAGAGTTGGAATTCCACCTCACTCAATTGGTTAGGAATTTCACCCACCACTATGCTAGAGACGACGCTCTAGAGTTTTTTAAATTGGTTCCAGGGTACCTCCCTTTAATCCACTCTCGGGTTACATGTTTTTAAAAAGAAAATTAAAAACCTAGAAGCACTCGCCTTAATACTCTTTCTCGCTGATGTGTGCTTCTTGAAGATCCCACCAGAGTTGTGTCGACGTTCCTTCTTCTAGTCGTCGTGTAGGAATCACAATCTGTGGGTAACAAGGAAACTTGCCTAAACCAAAGCTTTCCTAGTGTATAGCTTTCTCACTTGCAAACTCAATCCGAAAATTGGTTGTTTATGATCTTTCTTTCCTCCTCTCTTTCTCACTTGCAAACACAATCTGAAGATTGGTTGTTTATGATCTTTCTCTCAAGAGTGTTGATCGTTCCTTAGAGTGTATAACTCTTTTAAGCTCAAGGAAGATAGTAAAATGATCACACATTACTCATATTTATAGAAGAGTTTTAACGGTCATAGTGACATCATGGACCGACAGGTCGGTGTTCATATTTATTACCGTTCAACCACCCGACCGTTGTGCATTAAATGCACCCTCAACAACATTATTACTTCCCTGCCGACATATCGTTGTCGCCGATGGGTCGATACTTATGGCACCGAGGGGTTGGTCCATACTAGAGGCTCGTTATGGTGCAAAAACATGCTTGACAATAGTCTTCTCTTTGGAAACCTGTTACCCAAAACGACCTGTCGCCCTTTGCTGAAAGGTCTGTCTTGTATCTCTCGATCAATCTTTGCTTGCCGATATGTCTGTTTTATCGAGAGCCCTTATAAGTTCCCACTCCAGAACTTATAAGTTTTATACCGACGAGTTCATCGCCGATGGGTCGGTGCATAAGAGACTCTCGGTCAGAGGTATTTCCAGAATGACAGTTCTAATTTTTAGAACCAATGTCAATCTGGCTGACCAATCTTTGACCACGATGGGTCGTTCCTGACTACACCGAGAGGTTGGTGAGATAGACTGGTCGTGTTGACAGTGAATATAATTCATGTTTCCAAGTTCACTTCCAATTCACAGTTCAACTTCCTCTCTAGGCATGTTATGTTTACTACCAAACTATGCAACTAAGCCTAGTGGTCCTCTCTTTGGTTTGGTTCAACCTAGGGCCATTTATGGCCTTATATCTGTTCTTGTGATTGCCATGACGACGAACTTTGAGCTTGGTGGAGCATGATCTTCTTCCTCCATCATCTTGAGTCTTCAAGCTTCTTGACAAGTGCTTCTATCCGAGTCATGTAATTGACAAACAGGGACTCAGTCAAGCCGGGGCACTAACAATCTCCCCCTTTGTCAATTACATGACAAAACCTAGAAGTTAATCCAATTACATGCCCACCCTTCATTACAATACATTTGAATACAAAACATTACACCAATTACGTGTATATTCAAATGGATTAACAAGACTATGGCCTTCATATTCTTTCTCAGCTTGCTTCATTCTTATTTTCCTGTTTAAGCACAAAAAACAAGCAACACTAGACAATCATTAGATGGGTTAGTCCAAACCATAAAACATCCATGGACTAAATATGATTTTCTTCCCCATACACAAATGAATTGCTAGGATTCCCCCAATCTCCTTGAGCTTCCCAGCTCCAAGCTTCTATTCCATTCTCCCCCATTTTGTCATTCAATTGACAAAGAGTTAGTAGGCATGCACCAAGATTAAGCACTCCCCCATGCTTCTTGCATTGGTGCTTGACTGAGGTCTATTCCAACTCATGGTTCTCCCCCATGGTTCAGTGCACACTTGCAACAAGGTTTGTACGCCTTTACAAGAGCTGATTTTCAGCATATTGCTTCAAGGGTGAAGCTAATGTCCCTAGCTTTTTCAAGTTTCCTTCCCCATTCACTAAGCAATTTTTCTTAGCTTTTTCTTTCTTTGCTCCCCCACAAACTTAACTGCCCCTAAGTTGATTTCTCTTCAAGCTTGCATTCACCTTCCTCCACAAACTGTCATGACCAGTGACAACAGCTGATTAGCACATATTTTGTGCTCCCCCATACTCCAAGTATATGCGTAGCATCACACCTCGAATCCTGATCTCCCTAACATGCCAATACAAAACCCACTCATTCAAACATGCATGTTAGTATATCATACACAAGAGATAAATGACATACGTACACAGCAATACACATATCATATTAAACCAAACCATATCATTGCATTTGACAAAATGTGCATTGAGTACATATGGTTTTTGCTAAAGAGGATATTATGGGTGCTTAGACAAAATAACAAAAGTATAGTTTTTCTAAAAATTGTCCTAAGCAGAACCATCCTGACGGGGTGCAGGAGGAGGAGGAGATGGAGTATTTGGAACTCGGTCGGAGAAGGAGGTAGCCTCAACTAGATCCGGACCGTCAACTGGATACTTTCTAGACTATTTTCAAGATAGTCCATTCTACTTGCTAGTTGGGATACCTTTCTGCTCAGATTTTCTAGAGAGGGGTGCTCATACTCTTCTTCTTCATCAGAGTCTCTCCAAAAATCGTCAGAGTTATCGTTCTCCTCTTCACTGTTAGCCTGGTCTTCGTTTCTGGTTCTACAACCATTTTCTTCATCTATTTTTTCTCTCATTTCCTCTCGTCTTTCTTCGAAAATGACACCCTTGTCAACTATGGGATCTTCTCCTACCTCAGGTTGAGTTTCCTGTTGTTCCTCAATATACACAGAATTTTCAAAGGTTGACCTATGGCAAGACCGAAAAGCCGTTCTTTTGGTTCTTTTGGCCCACCGACTCGTATGACTAGATTCTCCTCATTCTACATAGTACATATGACGAGAGAGATGTCATCTTCCTGGGCATGGTTTTTCTTGGAGGAGATCCTCAAACACTGGTTCAAAGAAGGATAAGACGAATACTGAGCTTTACTCGATCTACAAAAATTACAAGAATGGTGATTTCCAGGCTTCTTGAGGCTTGAGGAACGAAAGCCCTATGATTTTCCGGCAAGAAATCACTCCGAGAGATCCTATAGACTGGTCTAGGCCACTGGAGGAGAAGGAGGGACCACAGACCTTCGCAGGATGGGAGACAACGAATTCGAAAGTGTTGTCGCTTTCGCAGAAAGTGACCCCTTTTTATTTTAACTTTCTGTCTCACCGATATATCGGGTCCACCTACATTTCGAAGTTTTTGACTTTTCCCCCTTTTTAACAGTGCATTGATTTCCCATAGTAACGACATGTCTGTCACTCCGAAAGTCTATTCACCGACAAATCGACAACACCGAGAGGTTCAGATTGCAGAGCAATCATCCTTGATTTGTGCAACTTGATGGAGATCCAAATCTAATCACGGAAAACATATATTCATGCACACATGTGCCAAGCATAATTTCATCCAAACATGCACATACAAAATAATTCTCATTCAAAAATTACATTTTTCAAAAAAACTTTGAGTGGAATGTATGACTTTTCAAGTAGAATATGTAGTATAGGTAGGAAGAGTACATTCTAGACTTGTATGTGACCAGTTCCTCTCTTCATGTTATAACATTTTTCTGCTATGTGAACTCACATGGTCTATTGTGAGTTCATTTGTAGTGGTCTAAGATATGGAAATGAATCTTAAACCACAACAAAACATGATTCGTGGTCTATCTCCTAGGTACAAAGATTATTCCTTTGATGACCAAACCTTGGATTCATCAACTCTCTTAAGACATGATTCATTTGTCTTAGCAGAGAGTCTTGCCTTGTATCCACCTTCGTTGGATTCCTTTTAGGATTAGGTGATTGTGGATGTCTTTTAAGCTTAGGCTTTTTTTTTTTTGCCTTCGTGCTTTCCTTACGTGGTACCTCTTCAGATGATAGAAATTTCTTTTGAAATGCCCATCGTTGTGGCAGAAATTGCACTTACCCGTTGAAGGGCGAGAGATACTTGTTTTCATGAGCTCCTTATGGTCCATAAGTACTTTGGTGGATGAAGCACCAAGACCAGACCTATCACCATGTTGTCTACCCGAACCAAGGAGCCTTTTAAGCCTTTCATCTCATTGGGTAAACCTGTCTTGGAATTTTTTGTTTTATGACTTTTAATTCCCTTACTTCCAAGGACAATTTCTTAATATCTTCTTCAAGAATTTTATTGTGATGCCACAAATTCTCGACATCTTTGCAATGTATACTTGTTTCTTCTTGAAGAGACTTGTTTTCCTCTTTAAGCTTAGAATTTTCAACATCTAAAAGATTAAGCATAGAGATTAGAAGAGATTTTTCATCTTTCAATTCTTCCACTTGATTGGAAAGGATAAGGTTTTTAGTTTTAACATTGTTGAGTTTTTTAGCAGCCTCTCACTCTCAAGGAACAGGGCACTGTAGGAAGTTTCATCATCTTCACTCTCATCTTCATCTGTTACAAATTGTAGGATTTTCATGATTACCAACAATCGAGACTATGAGACCTTTTGACACAACAATTTTTTGTTGGGTCTCCTCATCTGAATCGCTTTTTGATTCAGAAGTTTCCACATGGGTCACTCCCACATTCATGACCTTCTTTATTCTTTCTGAGGGACATTCATTCATGAAGTGTATTCACCCCCCACAATTGTAACAGGTTTGTTCCTTGATGTCCTCTCTCTCTCTCTCTTTCCCTCTGCTATCTTCTTGCCTTCTTGGGTAATTTTTACTCTGTTCACCCTTACCCATTCTTCTCAAATTATTTCTTTTTGTAAAGTTTTTATAAAACTTTTTGGCAAACATTGCTATTTCATCATTTGAGAATTCATCTTCCGAATTTTTCTTTTCTTTTGTCTTCTTTTCTATTAGGGAAGATTTCAAGGCAATTGGCTTAACATTTGGTTCTTCAAAGTGTAGTTCATAAGTTTGGAATGGACCAACCAAATCATCAATATTCATCAAGGACTCATCTCTATTGTCCTCCATGGCCACAACCTTGGTCTTGAATCTTTCCTCAAGGTTCCGGACAATTTTGGTACATACCTTGTCCTCTGGTATTCCTTCACCTAGAGCGTACATTTGACTAACAATGTCGCTGACCTTGGAATAGAAATCCATGAAAACTTCATCCTCCTTCATCTTAACAGTGTCAAACTGATTTTGGAGGATCTGAAGTTTAGACCTCTTAACTATTGAGGTTCCCTCGTGGGTTCTCTCAAGAATTTTCCATGCTTCCTGTGCAGTTTTACAGGTCATAATTCGCCTGTATTCACTATCTGAAACTGCACAATTAAGGGTATTCATGGCTTTTTCATCTGCTGTCTGAGCATCTTTCTTAGCAGGGGTCCAAGGGGCAAAGGGTTTGGGTGATACGATTGTGATGGAGGCTGCAGTTTTCTCTTCTATGGGTTCTTCCCATCTAGTTTTTACAATATCTCAAACCGATGAGTTAATGGAGATAAAGAAGCTTCTCATTTTGGCCTTCCAAGAGGCATAGGTTGATCCATCGAAGTAAGGAGGTTTGGATATTGCATGACTGTTTGCCATGGTGTTCTAGCTTGGATCTACTCAGATGGTTCAATCCTTGTAATGAGAACCACGCTCTGATGCCAATTGAAAGTACCCTTTACACGGGTGCTAGAACAACCTGATTGACCCTAGAAGAGAATGGAGGGGGAGGGGGGTGAATAGGTCAATCCAAATTCGTTGGTCCTTTTTGAATTTACATGATTGATTAATGTAATTGTAGTGGAAACAACAATCAAGAGTGTGTGTGTTAGCAAATGTGATTAAAACAATCAACACAAGAATTTGGCTCTAACACCACAAACACAAGGACACAAGATATATAGTGGTTCGGTTCGCCAACCAACATCCACTATTAGGACTCGCTCAACCTTGAGCTATCCCCAAATTCATTATGTGGGGACTTACACCCTAACAATTAGAGTATGAATTCCACCTCACTCAATTGGCTGATAATTCCACCCACCACTGTGTCAGAGACGATGCTCTAGATCTTTTTATAGTAGTTCCAGGGTACCTCCCTTTAATCCACTCTCACGTTACAGTTTTTAAGAAAGAAAATTAAAAACCAAGAAGCACTTACCTTAAAGCTCTTTCTTGTTGATGTGTGCTTCTTGAAGATCCCATTAGTGTTGTGTTGACGTTCCTTTTTCCAATCGCGTGTAGCAATTGCAATCTGTGGGTGACAAGGAAACTTGGCTAAACCATAGCTTTCCTAGTTTATAGTTTTCTCACTTGCAAACTCAATCCGAAGATTGGTTGTTTATGATCTTTCTTTCCTCCTCTCTTTCTCTCTTGCAAACACAATCCAAATATTGGTTGTTTATGATCTTTCTCTCAAGAGTGTTGATCGTTCCTTGGAGTGTATAACTCTTTTAAGGAAGATTGTAAAACGATCACACAATAATCATATTTATAAAGGAGTTTTAACAGTCATATTGACAATCGAGCACTGACAAGTCGGTGGCACCTATGGGTCAGTATTCATATTTATTACCATTCAATCACCCTCAACAACATTATTACTTCCTGGCCGACATGTCGTTATCGCCGATGGGTCGACACTTATGGTACCGAGGGGTCGGTCCATACGAGAGGCTCGTTCTGGTGCAAAAACATGTTTGACAGTAGTCTCCTCTTCGGAAACTTGTTACCCAGAACGACCTGTCGCCCTTTGCCGAGGGGTCGGTCATGTATCTCTCGAATGCCATTTACTTGCTGATATGTCTGTTTTATAGAGACCTTATAAGTTCCCAGTCCAGAACTTATAAGTTTTATACCGACGAGTCGTTGACCACAAGGGGTCATTCAAGTTCATCAACGATGGGTCGGTGCATACGAGACTCTCGGTCAGATGTATTTCCATAATGACAGTTCTAATTTCCAGAACTAATGTCAATCTGGCCGACCAGTCTTTGACCACGATGGGTTGTTCCTGATTACATCCAGAGGTCGGTGAGATAGACTGGTTGTGCTGACAGTGAACATAATTCATGTTTCCAAGTTCACTTCCAATTCACAGTTCAGCTTCCTCTCTAGGCATGTTATGTTTATTACCAACATGTGCAACTAAGCCTAGTGGTCCTCTCTTTGGTGTGGGTTCCACCTAGGGTCATTTATGGCCTTATACATGTTCTTGTGATTGCCACGACAACTAGTTTTGAGCTTGGTGGAGCATAATCTTCTTCCTCGATCATCTTGAGTCTTCAAACTTCTTGGCAAGTGCTTCTACCCGAGTCATGTAATTGACAAACAGGGACTCGGTCAAGTCGGGGCACTAACAGGAACCAAGTCTAAAAAGTGTTTTGACACCAAGAGGAACCCATCTTGGAAATGTGTCAACAGACTGTCAGGGATAACACATTGTATCGGCGACCCATCGCCATTGGCATATTATGATCGGTCGTGGACATACGATTGCTTGACTTCTTCTCCAACGAAACATTGGTCACAACGGCATGTCGACAGTATTAAGCCTTGTTCTGGACTGTCATTTACAGTCAGGCTCAGGCCGATCAAATCGTCTAGAGGCGATCATTCGTGTGGTATAGCACGAGACGTCGGTCGTACGACCAATCGCCAGGACCGAGCAATATCACATCGGGCACAGGACCTGTCACATTGGGTTTGGGTGAGGTTTGTCTTAAAAAAGAACTGTCGTGACATGATAGCCTCAGGCCAATTCGATCGCCAACCCACAATCTATTATCCGAAACACAGACGATCAGTAGTGGACAAGACCGATCGCGTTGTTACCTTTATTTGCCATTGTAGTTCATTTAATGAGCAACGGTCGGGTTGGTGAGCATGAATTCAAACACGGACGATTGATCGTGTGGTCATGACTGATCGTGTAGTTCTGCTATCCAGAAAAATTTATTTTTGCCTATAAATACTTCATTAGTTGGTGAGTTTTGTAGAGACCTTAAGAGCATAAAAATAACCATATTCTCAAGGCAAAACTCCCAAGGATAAAAGGCAAAGCATTCTGGCTTATTCTCTCTTGGCAAATTATAACCAAATCGTTCAAGTATCCAATCCAGTTGAGATTGAGATTAAGAGAGAATGATTAAACATATCATTCTAGGATAGATATTGGAGTACCCAATTTCCTAGTCACCCAAGGACTATGATTGCTCTACATGACTAGTCTACAAGGCGGAACATCAGGATTGTACGAGTACTTATTTGGTGGATCTTCAAGAAGTACACTTCATCAGATTCGAGCTTCAATGCAAGTGCTTCTTGGTTTTTAATTTCCTTTTTAAAAAACTTGTAACCCGAAAGTGGATTAAAGGGAGGTATCCTGGAATGACTATAAAAAACTCTAGAGCGTCGTCTCTGGCACAGTGGTGGGTGGAATTCTCAGCCAATTGAGTGAGGTGAAATTCCTACTCTAATTGTGAGGGTGTAAGCCCTCACGTAGTGAATTTGGGGATAGCTCAAGGTTGAGCTAGTCCTAACAGTGGATGTAGGTTGACGAACCGAACCACTATACATCGTGTGTATTGTCTCCTTGTGTGATTGATTGAATGTTATCTTGTACACTTCCAAAATAACACACTTGATTAACTAAGATTTAATTCCGCTCAGTTTCACATTAATCAAGTAAATTTTGAAAAGACCATTAACATTGGGATTGATCTATTCACCCCCCCTCTTGTCAATCCTTTCTAGCACACTAAGAGTTTCATCGACTTTGACGTAGGGTGTACAATGTTTTATTTACATTAGTTTAATTTAATAAAATGATGATTTGGTTATTTAACTGTGCTTTGCTTGCCCTTTTTTTATGATGATGTGAGATTTAATTTATAATTTGTGATTTGAATTATAATTAAATTTTACTTTAGTGCATTTTAATCCTAGTTATTATTGGGTATAATTTGGATTATATTTTGGTTTAATGTGAAAACATGATATGATGAATTATTGATCTTATATTATGTCATTAGTGTGATTAGGGTATTGTGAGATGGCACGAGCATGGCCAATGACTTATACCGTTTATGGATTTTTATATGAGTTTTATATGCCCCGAAAAACCTGGCCGGACCCATCAAACTGTTTGAGATCCCATCACATATGAATTATCACTATGTTATGCATGCCATTAGTTGTGAAATATATATGTATGGGTGTTCTTTGCGATACAACATATTTGATTGGGCTTATGAAGTTGTGCATGCACATGATGGATTTCCACGTGTGAAAGATAGATAGACTTATGGGTAAAGAACTAAGGATCAGACGGATGTGTGTAGAATCTATTAAATTGACAATGACTGAGGTCCATGGTTGTATAGAAAGGTATGGTTAAATAGGGGTTGAGCCGAGGATGAGATTGGTACATTCCCCATGTATATATTTGGAAATTGTAACTTGATAAATACGTGTTGTTTAGCGATCTTGAGACTTCTAGACTAATGAATGTGTGTTATTGTGATATGCATGGGTACTATGGACCACGTGGGTGATCTTGGAATTATGCTAGCCAACTGTAGAAGATAAATCTGATTATGGGATGCCGGTTGATGAGATGTATTCCACGAGTTGAGCCACGATGTGAGGGCCAAGTATATGAGATGTGATAGGCCACATTGGGTAATCCACATGTGACATGTGTTTTATAACTAGCATGGTTTAACAGGTTATTGATGATTGTGATTAGTGGCTTGTGAGAGAAAGACTCCACATGTAAGGTTTGACTAAGAGCATGAACGGGTCTGTCATCGGTAGGAGAGGAGTGAGGCCTAGAGACCCAAAAGTCCAAGGGACAACTGTAGATGGCGGGTGATGATGAGTGCCACATAGACGGATTACACACTGTCAAGCTACTACACTATCCCGAGGTGAGGAATGCGGTACTCACAAGTCTCACACCGGAGTCAGATGAGTGAGCGCATTGTTTATAATATGGATTTAGAGTATCATTGTACTAAGTGAGATGAGTCTTGGTGGAGTATGATAGTGTGATAAGTTACACTCTTTAGTTGGTTAAGTTGATGACCGAGTGCATAAGAACTATGATATATCAGTGGATATAGATGACATGGGTATGATATCGAGATAGACACGTCTAGATAGGTTGTATTGTAGTCTTGATTGTATATGGTATTATTGGCCGTACCTTAGGCCTTGTCACTGGTTTTGTGACACTTGTATAGGTCCATGTGTTGTTGAGAATGGACTTGTGTGTTGTATGACTGCATGTTGGATGTATGTGCTGGATGTGGAGTAGCGTTGGGGATCCCGCCTTTTATATTGGATATTGTTGTATACAGGTTCCCTATTGTTTTATTGTACCCCTACTAAGCTGATGATCCGTGGGCAAGTGAAGCTCACTCCCTAACAGTTTTTCAGGCAATTGCGAGGAGTGATGGAGTGGACTCTTGGAGTTAGCGGCATGGTCCTAAGTCGAGGATGGCTTCCATTTGATAGACGACTCTATATCTGTATTTAAATTCAGGGTGGTAATTAATTGATTATAGATTTATTCATGTAACCTTGAATTTGATATTTGGAAGCCAGTAGCCCATGTACATGTATTGTATTACAATCGGTTGTAATGTTTTTTTTAAAAGAAAAAAAAAATCACGCACCCGTCTCAGGGTGGGACGTGACATTTCTAACAAGATGACCACCATGAGTACCCTTTAAATGAGTGTAGACTTCATACAATTGCATATGCATGACAATAATTGGGTCGGTCGGCTTTATCTATTTATTTCCAAGTTCAAGTTGGATCTACCCATTTATAAATGGGATGATTATGGTTGGATCATGTATTAAATGATCAGGTTGTTTGGGTTATTTATCACAATGAGTTGGTTCAGCCAAGTCAATTAATTGAGTCTTGTCAATTTTTGTTAAGTCTATTTGATAGTTCCATAGTTCATCAGACTTCAAATCCAGGAGACCTTTCTTTAATTATCTTGCGACATCTTCTCCCATATTGAAAACCAGACCAATTCCATGAATACGGAAACTATTTATAAATCTAAGTGTATTAGGTTAGTCAGGAAAAAGTAAAACTTTAGTAGACTTATTTTTTTCCTGAAACGGCTTCAGTAGACTTTTTTGTTAGGCTGAGTTTTGTGAGTATTCACCTGTATTTCCGTGTTTCTTTTTAATTGAAAAAAAATCAACTTATAATCTAATGGTGTGACTCAGCAGAATCTATTAAAATATTTTTGCCGCCGAGGATGTCCATTTCTGTCACCATGATATTCTCATTTTGGGTGGAATTAATTCCACGAACAGGACAATTAGAATTATACAATAAGTAACTGTGAGTTGGATTGGAATAATTTTTGCAGGCCAATTTGTTGTCTATAGATGTCTATTTCTATAAGGCCGAAGCGGTCGTCATCGACCCAACAAAGTATCCCATTTCCATTCCATAGCCTCTATCGCCAACTTCAATGTTGAAGGGAAGAAGGGTCTTCTTTATTAATTTTTTTATAACATATACTTTGATTTTTACAAGTTTTTTATAGACAATAACTGCTTCAATTTGGCATGAATAAAATTGTATGTGGTTTTTTAATAAAGCACACCAATTTTTTTTATTTATCTAATACTTATATATCGCTGTACACTGTACGATGATTGGGTTTATGTCTTTAGAACATGTTTCGAAATTTAGACACCTTACATAATGGGCAGGATTGGCTGAATTGCACCAAAACCAATCCACAAGTGCTGTAGATAAGGATAATCATTTCGGGATATATTTCTTGAAAATTTGAATGTTAATGAAGCTTTAGATATGGATGATTATTTTTGGATTTTTTTTGAAAGTTTGATTATTGACTCTTTCAAGAAATTTGAGAAAATAACCTGGCTCTCATTTGATGTTTTTTAATTAATTATTATCGATCAAGGGAAGGGAAAATCCTATTTATTTTAAAATCTTCTTATAATCTATCTAACACATTACTCATGATTAGCCACAAATCTTTCTCATAATAGAATGTAAATAATTGTAACGACCCGACCCGAGATTTCAGGGTTTTAGGGAGGGCCGTGGATCTCTGAGTTGGTTTTCGGAGTGTTAGTAGTAGTGTTTTTGCACCTAGGCTCTCTAGTGAGCCCAAGTTGGCCCAAATTCGAGCTCGGGAGGTCAAGGGTAAATTTAGTAATTTTACGCTTTATGTGTGTATGTTTTGAAAATTTACAGAGGGCTTAGAATTGAACATTTAGATCTCCGATGTTACACACACTTTCTCCTCAAATAGATAGACATGAAGAATGTAGAAACCCGCACAAATACACTTTGGTGCTCAATCAAAATTGATTTCTAATTTTTCCCGTCTTTTATTCGCATTTAAAAACAATAATTTTGAAAATTGTTTTTGAACAATTGTTTTCGACAAAAATTATTTATTAATTTAGGTTCTGTAAAAAAAAAAAAAAATTTTTAGAGTTTCCCAAAAAGGGGTATTTGAGAATTAAAATTTTAAAATGCCCAATATTCTAAGTTCCCTACTCGTGGAGATTTTTTTATTTTTTTTAAAAAGAAACAAGTTTAAAAATTAATTTCAAATTAAAACTGTTGCTTTATGATTTATGAAAGTTTTGGGCTAGAACAATAATAGCCTTTTTAAATTTCTTGATTAATCAAAATAAATGCAACGGAATAAACAAGATTGATCAAGTGCTAGGTGTTGTGTGATAATAGATTGTACAAGATAGAATAACAATCACACCAACAAGGCAATCAACCACATATGCACAAGATATATAGTAGTTCGGTTTCAACAAACCTGCATCACTATTGGACTCACCCACTTTTGTGTTATCCCAAATCCACTATGTATGGGGATCCCTCCCATACAATACAACATAGTTTTGAAAGGTTCGACCTCCCTTGTCTACTCCTTATCCCACTATTTTTTATGGTGGTTCAAACACAAAGTAATAATCCATCTTACAATGTTGATAATGAAAAGAAACAAGAAGCACTTGCCTTTTGTAGCTCCGATGTAGATAGATGTGGTTCTTCAAAATCTCTTCCAGCTAAATCCTTTGATGATGAAGATGTGCCAGTGAATGCACAACGACAACTAAGAAGAGGTTCTAGGATATATGATTTACCAATGGGATCTAAGATATGATTTTTTTTCTCTCTCAATACTCAATCAACACTTGTATTGATTGATCAAATGATTTTCATAATGTAGGTATGTGCTGAGAGAGACTGGGATGCTCTGATCTTGCCTTATGGTTTTCCAAATGAACAGTTGTAATAAACTCTCCAAAATCTGGAGTATTTATAGGTAAAACAGAGTGTCCCAATGGCGAGTTGCGAGAGCTTGCACCTCCACGAGTCCTCGTGACTTTATAACAATCAGAAGTAAGTGCACAAGTGTTTAAATATTCAAACTGGAGCGGCGCACCAATGGTCACCTGCGAGGCCTCGTGAGTCGACGAGGGCTTGCAGGTCCTATGGCGAGGGGCTTGCCCTGAGAGGCCTTGCGAGACTCCTGTTTGACAATATTTTTCTTTCCAGAATTCATTCTTCCTCTGGTGAGGTCTCGTGAACATGCGAGGCCTTGCGAGACTCCTGGAGAGGGGCTTGCCAAGATGTGAGTAGTTCAGCCTGAGAGTGATCAGATTTGACAGTATGTCATCCAGACCCTTGGATTTCTCAGGCATAGTCTCGTGTCCTTGGAAGGGCTCGTCATTGACATAACATGTTTTTCCAGTTTAAGTCCATGAGTTCTTTAGGTACAATAGGCTTGATGAAATTTACCAATAAGATTCCTAAGCCTTGTCAAACTTAGTTTTTGTTTTTATTGTGTTAGTGCCCCGGTTTGACCGAGTCACCTTGTTGTCAATTCCATGACCTAGAAGTGCATTGCCTTGGAAGAATGAAGACAATGGATCAAGACTTAAGTGTGGTGAAGATTGAATAAAGAGCAAACTATTGGAAGAACAAGTACAAGATTCAAAGCAACACCAACTGTATGACAATCATAAAAGGTAAATTGGTCATAGATGACTCTAGGGTGGACCCAACACCTCTGGGAAGACCTTGACTAAACTTAGAAGAATAAATTGGTAAAATATAATCAAGCCTAGTGGACGTTGATAGTCAATAGAACCAAATGTACTTAAACTTGAAAAACTGATATACTGTCAGGACGATCCATCGTGTTTGGCGATCCATCGCCAAAGACAGGACGGACCCATCGTAGTCCACGATCCATCGTCGTGAATGACAAAGGTTCTGGAAAATACTGTCAAATTGGTTCACTCTCAGGCCGAGACCATCGTGGTTGGCGACACAAGTGACAAGGCAGACTCATCGTTGGCCACGACCTGTCGGCTGAGTTTCTCAGAGTTCTGGCTAAAATAGTCTCTCTAAACTGCGATTGATCTCAAGACATTTAATACCCCGTGCCAATAGAGAAAAAAAAAGTCCCACATTGCTAGTTGCATTGGAAATTCTCTGGTATATAAGTAGTAGCCTTCTTCCTTCTAGCACAAGGCCTTTTGGGAGCAACAGTGGGTTGACTCGCCAAAGCAAAGCCGTACGGGTCCGTGTGTAGGCCCAAAGTGGACAATATTGTGCTAGCGGGACTGGTCGTTACAAATGGTATCAGAGGATGTTTCAACTCTTTGCTTGAAGGTGTGGGCTTGGTTGTTGTGTACGCAGAGTTGAGGACGGCTCTGGCTTTAAAGGGGTAGATTGTAATACCCTGTGCCTATAGAGAAAAAAAAGAAGTCCCACATTGCTAGTTGAATTGGAAATTCTCTGGTATATAAGTAGTAGCCTTCTTCCTTCTAGCACAAGGCCTTTTGGGAGCAACAATGGGTTGCTCGCCAAAGCAAAGCAGTGCGGGTCAGTGTGTTGGCCCAAAGCGGACAATATTGTGTTAGAGGGATGGGTCGTTACAGGATGATACTATCATCAATGGCAACCCATCGTGGGTGACAGTTTTCTAGCCATTGAGGTGCATTAATTGTGCAACGGTCATATTGTTGGAAGACAAAACTTAAATGTCACGACCCATCGTGTTAGGACCTGGAATTTCAACTCAATAACTCAGTACAATTACCCCTAAGTAATTCTGAATAAAAAGTGGAGTTTTGAACTCAAGGGTGGAAATGAATGATAAATGGTAAGGAATATCAAGTGAAACAAATAAGAATCTGAAATTCCCAGGTCGACAGTATCGACCTGAGAGTGATGGAAAAATGCAGTGCCTTACGAACAGAACCCAGGTCATTTGAATTCGAAATATCGATGGAGTTAATGTGTCGATGGATCCCTCACTCGACATGTCGATCACGACGATGTGTCGAGCGTGTCCAACTTCTTAAGTCAGATTCGCCCACCGACCACCCTCCATTTGTCACCTCATGCAATAAATGCATGAGGCAATTTTACACCTACCACCCACTCATTTTTAGATCTAGGGCAACCAAGGAGAAGGAGGAAAAGACAGAAAAGAAGAGAGGAAGAAAAAGGAGAAAGAGAAGAAGAGAGAAATGAGAGAAACTTCTCCTTTCCCTCTCCATTTTCTGTGGTATACCCTCCCTCCTCTCATCCCAATCTTCACTACCTCAAAAGAAAGAAGAAACCAAAGCCTTACCGCTTCTCCATCTTCGTTGGTAGAGCTTAAGGGATAGGAGAAGGAAAAAGAAAAGAAGAGAAAACAAACCAAGGAATAAGAATGAAATTTGAATTGGAGCTCACTGTCCACTCACCATTGAAATCCCCAAAAGATCTCCTAAGGTATTTTGATTTTATGATGATTTAGAGCAAAGTGAACACACTAGAATGCTTAGGAAAAGTGTAGATACGAATGTGGGTGGAAAATACCCATGATGGGAAACATGCAAATGGGAGTCGAGGGACTGCAGAGTTTCTAGGTCGACACGTCGATAGTGACAATGTGTCGACTGGATACACGCCCAATTACACACCCAATGGACCAGAAATCCCAAGTATCGAACCTTAAGGACTATGTTAAGTTCCCGGTGTGGACACTAAAGGGGGTGTGAATAGGGCAATAACCAATTTTTTCAGTCTTCACAAATTTCTTGATTAATTAACAATTATGCAGCAGATTAACAATATTAATCAATAGATATATGTTTTGTGATAAGAGAGTGTGCCTATACTAGAACAATCACACCAAAACAAGACCAACACCTGTAACGCCCCGCCCTTTGTCACCGCTTTCCGTAAATCATAGTCTATTTTTTATTTTTTTTTATAAAGAGTAATAGAGAGCGGGACGTCACAACGCGAGTTAAGTCTAAACTTCTAAAGTCCGACCCTTAACTGGCCAACCCTATGTGTGCATGGACTAAGTCCATGAAAACGGTTCACACATAACAAGATAAACATGTGGATTAAAATCATAATTGTAGAATAGATAGCAAAGTACGTCAAGTCCTTAATCATAATGAACATAACATAATTATCCAAATAAACATCCAACCATAGCAAATTATCTAAATTATTACATGCCCGAAGTCTAGTTACTCAAATTACAAGTCCATAAGTAACTTAATCAAAATATAAACTAAAAGCATCCAAGCTCCTATGCTTGGCCCTTTTCGAGTTCATCGTTCCCCTCGTTTCCTGTATCATCCACTAGGGTAGAAGTAGGGCGTTAGAACAACGAGTCCAGTAGGTATTCCATTTAGGGCTAACACATGGTTAGTACAAAACATATATAATAATATCATAATGTCAAAACCATATAACCATGCCATGTCATGATGTCAAATGCAATGAGTCTCACCCATCACAATTACATATAAGTACCCCCACATAGGTCTTTCGGACGCCCCGACGAAGTGTGGCCCCTCCGGTTTCTTCTTGATGGAAATGCACATCAAGGTATTCCACATAGGTTTTTCGGAGGCCCCGACGGAGTGTGGCCCCTCCGTTTACATATCCTTCACCCCATGCCATGCATGAGATGCTAATGAAACACATGCTATTTTATATTATAAACATAGCATTAAAACTTCACAATTGAACCATATCTTTTACAACGTAAATTCATCAATATAAGATAAAAACATTGTACCTAAACCCATGGTTTCAAAGAGGTGAAATCTTACCAAAGACCACTAACGTGTCCTTACGCTTTCGTCCGGTAAACGCTCACGATCGTACACACCTTGTGAGGTCCCGTTACCTTATAATATATCAATCAATTAAAATCATGTCTCCCTTTATTTACAATATTTAAGTCCATAAATATATCTCGGTGGGGTTCGGCCATACAACATGGCTGAACCTCACCTACTTGGTTCTTTGTCCCTCTTTTGATTTATTAATCAATCACCCCTAAGTTAGTCATTTAATCACGAAGTCCACCAAATCATTCCTCATGGGGTTCGGCCATACACCACGGCCGAACCCATGGTCTTTCATTTTTTTTTGACCATATTTACATTTTTGTCATTCTTCCTTCCATGGTTAGTCACCTTCATTTATTCACTCATGTTTAGGTCCAAAATTGATCATTCATAAAACTCAACATAAAACCCCCAAGTCCACCAAATATTTCCCATGTGGTTCGGCCATACACCATGGCTGAACCCATGGTCTATCATTTATTTACATCCTTGACATTCATACAAGTCCATTACCAATAACCTAATCTTAGAACATAGATGTATACAATCAAATCCCTTTAAACATGTTCTATCAAACGGTTCATTAAATGGTTCATGGGGTTCGGCCATACATCATGGCCGAACCCATGATATCATTGTTCCATCCTCCTTCTTAATTTATCTACAATAATAAATCCATAATTGAACCATAAAATTGCTTCATGGGGTTCGGCCATACACATGGCCGAACCCATGATGTCTAAATTCCAATTATATCAATTACCATCCTTGAATCCATAAATCAAGGTTCCTTCCTTTTTGACCCAAAAGTCCATCATTAACTTCTTTCTAAATTAATAACCATTTTCCATGGGGTTCGGCCATACACCATGGCCGAACCCTATGGTTCATAATCCTCTCTTTAAAAATCATTCATCCAATATAAATTCCTTTATAACTTTTCCATGGGGTTCGGCCATACAACATGGCCGAACCCTATGGTTCATCATTGAGTCTTTTAGCCATAATAAGAATTAGGGTTCGGCCATGTCCTTAACCATATATCCAATTTAAAACCTTTTAAACCTTTTAAAATCATAAGCATACATCTATAATTTTCATGCTTTGAAACCCATAAATTAAACCATGTCTTTCCATGGGGTTCGGCCGTGACTATGGTCCATCCTTTCCATTAAAACACAATATTCATTCCCTAATTTTTCTTCTATGGGGTTCGGCAAACACCATGGCTGAACCCTATGGTTCCTTTCTTTAAACAAAATTATCAAAATTACTAACCGGTTCCGCGACTCCTCCAGTTTTCCTTCGCACCGATTTGTTCTTCCGATCCTTTCCTTCCTTAGCCTCTTCCTCCTTTCTTCTTACTTCTTTGGCCGAGAGTGAGACTTGAGAGAGAAAAGGAGAGTTCGGCCTTGAGTGTTTATGCCCTGTGCCCATTGCTACCTCTCTTTTATAAAAACTCCAGTAGGTCCTATCTTGCTGAAATAGCAACTGCCGTGTGCATAGATTGCAATTGCTATTCCTTAATGTCGCCTTTAACAAAGGAAAGGACCCATTTTTAAAGAATCTTAAGCGCATCCTCATGGATATGCATATCTTCATACACGGCCATGCAATCTATTTTTAATCTTAGACATCTTCTTTATTTGGATTTAAGCAATCGGATGTCATGGCCTAATCCAATGCATCTAGGCGTGTTGCCCATTTAGGACAATCCTTGGTCGAATAAACTCCTTGATTTTCTGAGAGAAAATCTAGCCTTAGCTGTGGTGTATGCGTGTGTCTCAACCTCATCCAGACTGTCCCAAATTAAATATAGATATATTGTATTACCATTTTAATTCAGCCCCATTTAATTCAAATTGAACCTTAAACCATAACTGTTGGGTCCTAATTGGGCCATTGACCCAACACCTTACCCATCTAAGGTTCATATCCGTTAATTCACAATTAAAATGGCAAATTCCGTAAATATTGATAACATGGAATCCGAAGTGTTACAACACCCACAACACAAGATGTATAGTTGTTCAGTTTAAACAAAGCTACATCCACTGTTGGACTCACCCAACCTTGGGCCATCCCAAATACACTATGGGGAATTACACCCTCACAAGTAGAATAGGAATTCCACCTAACACGATTGATTGTGAATTTCACCCAATCCCTAAGATTTTGAAAGGTTCGACCTACCACGGTATCTGCCCTTATCTCTCTATTTTTTAAAGTGGTTCAAGCACCATGCTTTAATCCACTTCATAAGATGATTTAAAATAAAATCAATATTAAGAAGCACTTGCCTTTTGATAGCTCAAACTTGTAGATGTGTGCTTCTTGAAGATGTCTTTCCTAATGTGATGTTGACGATGTCGAGCATGTGCCTTGTGTATGCCCATTCACAATCTATGGGTAAGGTCTCTATGATTAAGATTTGCAAGTTCTATCCTAGATTTGGTTTTCTATCTCTCTCTCAATTTCAATCAAGTTGATTGGATTGTAAAATGATTCTCCTAAGTAAGGTGCATAGAGAGGAGGTGGGATCTTTGGGAAGGCCTTTGGATTTTTTTATTCAAAGCTTTCTCCAAAATGTCCAGCCAAACACATTAAGGTTTGGAGAATATATAGGCAAACACAAAAATCCTGACTTTGGGTTGTTGATGGGTCGATCTGGTCGACGGGTCGGTACTGGCATAGTGCAGTTACAATTTGACCGTTAAGCTTCGAACGGATATAAAACTGTCAGTGCCGATGGGTCAATCTTCTCAATGGGTCGACATGACTTATGTTCGACATGTTGATCTTATCGATGGGTCGGTCCCGATTATCAGATAGCAATATAAAAATACAGAGCCTGCTCACCCAGAACCTTAAAAATTCTGATCGACGTGTCTGTCCATTGATGGTTCGGTCCTGGCACTCTCGATGGGTCGATGACCTCGATGTGTCTGTCTGAGAGCACCTTAGAGTTCTAAGTCTAGAACTCAACTCGACCCAGGTCAACATGTTGTGATCCCCGGTAGGTCGAACCTTATGATCAGAGAGCAGATCGAATTTACAGTCTGTTCTTTCTAGAGATTGCCCAAATCCCATCGACATATCGATGACCACAATGGGTCGATCCTGTGTCACCGATGGGTCGATGCACACGATATGCTCGAGCCTTGAATGACAGTCCTTCCAGTCCAGAACCCTTGTCAATACACACGACGTGTCAATAACATCGATGGGTCTGTCTTGTCTTCACCGATCGGTCGGTGTACTCGACAGGTCGACTTGACAGATTACCAGATTTGCAATGTTTATCCCACCTAGTTCTATGACTGTCCAGGCACCACTTAGACTTAGATTAATTTTTACCAATATGATCCCTAAGTCTAGGTTCATTAAGGGTGTGGGTCCACCAAAAGTCATCTATGGCCAGTTTTCTTGTGTGATTTCCCCAACTTGATCTTCAGTCTTCACCACCACGTGACTCTTGTATTCTTGCTTCAATCTTTCGAGGAAATGCTTCACCTAAGTCATAGAATTAACAAATAGGTGACTCGGCAAGCCAAGGCTCTAACAGACTCGACCCAGGACGACATGTCGACCATATAACGAAGGAAAAACATAGAGTATTGTTAGACCAGACCCAAGATCGACGTGTCGACAATATCGATATGTCGAAGCTATGCACCTTCGACGTATCGACGAATACGATATTATCGAACTGAGAATAAAAGATAAGTACAGAGTAAGACAGACAAAACCTTGGCCCAGAGATTCGACGCATCGAGGTTGTCGATGTGTCAAGCCTATCGCGACCAATGTGTCGACAGAGTCGATGTGTCAACTCTGTCCATCACCATCTTTCCAGATTAAGTTCAGATGGATTAAAATTGAATCCAGTGGATACAAACTTAGTTCATATGCATGTTAAAGTTAGAAAATAAAGGTTAGAAACTAAGGACAATCATTTGAATGAGTTTTAATGATTATTATATTTTGCCATGCATGAAATTGAACAAAGGACCGAGAGAAATTCCGAGGTCGTTCTAGCTAGTTCGTGGATTATTTTCCCTCCACTGATCACCTTAGATCAGATAGGTTTTCCTACATTGTTGAATGCACTTGGTTTATGGCCTTATGAATTAAATGCTTTACAAAATTATGTATCTTATGTCTTGAAATGGTGTTTACTCCACTTATGAGATACTTCAACTGTTTTACACCCGTTGAGTATGATATAATTTCAATATGAAGTTTTGAGAAATTCGAACATATGATATATTGTTTTATGTATAGAAGAGTTTTGATATTATATGATGATCTTGTTTTGAACTTATAAGATGCAATAAGATTTCCCATCATGGAACATTCATATACCTCATGTACGATTGGCCATAGTGCTCCTGGGTCAGAAAGAAGTCCCGAAACAAATACTATTTGGGCATACTGGTCCTGGGTCAAAAAGAATTCTCAGAACACAATATTGGGCCATAAAGCTCCTGGCTTAGAAAGAAGTCCCGAAAACCTGCATAGGGCATGATAAGGGCATACATTGATCATGACACGACGTTAAATGATAAATATTATGTTTGATTTTGAGTATGCTATTTTCATAATGAAATGGATATGATTTGAACATGAGATTTTCTAGAATGATATGATTTCAGAAAACATATGATTTTTACAATGATATGATTTTGATATATGATTTTAGTATAACTCTTCTATGTGTACCCCCATCCCCTCTCCCAATACTATTTGATTGGAATTCCTACCGGGTGCGTTGACTAAGTCCAAATTTCCCCCTTTAGATGTGAATGCAGAGCAAGGCAAAGGAGATGAGGCTGGACCAAGTGGTAGCCAAGCACGAACGAGATGGATGCAGAAGAAGAAATTATGATTAGGATAATTTCTTTCTGATATTTTGAGAGTGATATAATTCATAAGAGTATGAGCATGCGAATGTAATATTTTGATGTAACTCCTAGCTTTGGAATTTGATATTATTTGTATTTGACTTATGTTTGGGAATCCTTATCTTTGCTTTGAGATACAATTTCATATGTTGTGTATAAATGTTTAAATTTTTCACAGTTTGTGCTAGCACATGCAAATGTTATCGTGGACTTTGAACAACGCATGTGCTAGGTTGGGCCAGTTGAGGGTCGGATCTTCGGACTCAACTCAACTCACGTCGTGACGCTCGCCTCTTTCTCCAGTAGCATATTCATATTATATTACTCTAATCCTAGTGGGAGAGGGAGGGGCGTTACACATTGCAGGCCACGACTCATCGCCAACTAGCCATTGGGAAGTTTTGTTGATGCCTATTTAAACTCTAGATTTTGATAAAGTTTATTTGGACCCTTTGATTTGGAAATCTTAAGGCATTCCCAGAGAATTGCAACCTCTCCCAACCTCTCTTTAAGACTTCGCATCGATGAATCATTTGTGCTAGTGCCCGGCTTGTCGAGTCCATTGTTTGTCCAATCCATGACTCGAGTGAAGCATTGCCTTGAAGAAAGAAGCTCAAGAATCAAGAATCAAGTGGTGATTAAATCAAGCTCGAAGTTGGAAGATTAATCAAGATTCAATGAATCATCAAAGTGTATGCTAATCACCCAAGGTAAAATGGCAGTAGAAGACTCTACATGGAACCCTCACCGTAGGATGCCCTTGCCTAGGCTTAGACATCACATTTGGATAACTAAGCTAGCCTAAAAATGTGTTTGACACTAAGTGGAAGCCAACTTGGAAACTTGAATCTGATGTCATAGACGACGCATCATGACGATAACCTATCGCCATATGGCGGGATGATCAATCGTGGTCATACGACTAATCGTCTGGAAAGTCAAGGGTTCTGGATGAAATGGATTGTCAAATACATCAAGTCTCTAGACAATACATTCGTGTTCACAATGTATTGCTGGGACATGGCCGATCCTATCGTGCATACGATCGATCACCCTGGGCTTAGACAAATTTGGACTACCATTCATAGTCAACACTCGGATAACCGATCATGCAGACGATTTCTCGTATGGGTATAGGGTTGACTAATCACCCTCACGATAAACCGTTTGGAGCCTGGGTCAGATATCCACTGAAAAATATAGTCAGGCTAAAGACAATGCTTTCGTCTTGCAGTGACCCTTCATGTGGTATAGCATAATCAGTCGGTCGAATGACCAATCACCGAGATAGGGCAATAACACATCGGGGATACGACGTATAGCCCTAGGCCTAGATGGGACTTGACAATAGATAATAGAGTTAGTCCCAGGCCGATGCTTTTGCCAACCCACGTTCTGTCACCAAAAACACGGACGATAAATTGTGAAGTTACCTTTTTGTTACTGTTACTGTACATTTAATGCGCAATGGTCGGGTTGGTGAAGGAATTTGAACACGGATGATCAATCGCCTGTTGTCGATCAATCGTTCGTGTCGAGTGTTTGAACTATCTATTTAAGTTCCAAATTTTTGTTGAGAAGAGAGAGCTTTCATTTTTGAATTTGGAAAACCATTAGGAAAAGCTTGTCACTTTTCTCCTCCCTGATTCTCTCTTCATTCTTCATACTTGGAAAATCATTTTAGAGATTCAATCATGTAGTTGATTGAAATCAAGAGAGAAGAAGAAACTTTGTTCTTGGATCAACACTTACACACCTTAAATCCAAGAAACCCCTCTCCCTATCTTGTGATTGCTCCATACAAGAGGTACAACTTCATCATCAACAAGATCGTTGGGAGAGTTGTTCAAGAAACACATCTTCATCAAGAGTGAGCTTCAAAGACAAGTGTTTCTTAGTGTGTCTTTACATTTCAAATCATGTTTGTAAAGTGGACAAGATCAAGGGGATGAAACCACTATAAAAAATAGAGGGACAATGAAGCAGACCAAGGGTGGTCGAACCTTTCAAAACTAGGAGTGTGCAGGTGAAAGTCCTACACTATTAGTGATGGTGTAATTCTCCACTTATAATTGAAGATAGCCCAAGGTTGGGTGAGTCTCAACAGTGGATGTAGGTTGTTAAACAGAACCACTATATATCGGTTGTCCTTGTGCATGAATCTTTTGGTGTGTGACTGCTAAGTTTCATCTGCTCATCTTTTACTCACACAACATTTACTCAACTTGATTAACCTTGATATTCATTTTTAATAAAAAAAATTAATCAAAAAAATTTAAAAGGACCAATCATTTGGGGATTGTCCTATTCATCCCCCCTCTAGACAATCTGGGTCTATCACCTTGGGAACTTTCAATTTGAAATCCAATCAATACTTTGATTGAGATCAAGAGAGAGTGAAAAAACAGATCTAGGATTCCATAGGAAAATCTAATATCCTAGAATCTCTTCCTAGCTGAGATTGTGCATACATTGGTGAACTTCATCAACAAAGGATTCAACTAGAAGAGATCTTCATGAAGCACAACATCTACTTCGAGTAAGCTCAAAAAGGCAAGTGTTTCTTATTGTGTTTAAAATCAATACATATTGTGAAGTGGATTAAAGCAAGGAGCATGAACCACTATAAAAAATAGAGGGATAAGGATTAGACCGGGGTAGGTCGAACCTTTGAAAATTAGGTGGGATTTTGTAGGTGAAATTCATACTCTATTTGTGAGGGCGTAATTCTCTTACTTAGTGAATTTGTGATAACCCAAGATTGGGTGTAACGCCCCGCCCTCTCCGATAATTTCAGAGTCTAATTTTTTTTTTTAAATAAACATCGGAAGAGAGCGGGCGGCGTCACGACGCGAGTTAAGTTCAGACTACCCAAGTCTGAACCTTAACTGGCCACCCATGTGTACATGGAATAGACCATGATAATGAATCACACATGGAACTAACATCAACATGCGGAATAATCTAGATTAATTGCGGAATAGAAAGACGAGATAGCAAGTAACAGTCCTAAACATTACTTATCATAGATCAAACATCCAAATGTTATCAACCTACCCAAACCATAGCAAGTAGTGAATTATTACATGTCCCACAAAAGTATTCAAAAGACAGTAATATAAAGTAGTTCAGTCCTTCATTCAAGCACTTAGGCTTGGCTCCCCTCCCGGTCAACGACCTTTCCTTTCCCTTTGCTTGTACCTACAATCTCCTCTGAGGATAGAATTAGGGCGTTAGATCAACGCGCCCAGTAGGTTCCCGAATCAGGGCTACCACATGTTAGCATATAAAACATGCATATACATATCATAATATATGATCATCAAACAGGTAAACAATGCTATGATGTATGCACATGCAATGAGCCTCCCCCATCATGTACATCCATAGCCATCACTTGTCGTGCCATGCACCGACAAGATAAATCACAATACAACTTCCATCTCTTCATCACTGACTGATTCATATCACGTATTAGTCCTCCTGGCGGGACTCTCTTCCCAAGGAGACCATTGTGACTATGATCATCATGTTACTCTTCCTGGCGGAACTCTCATCGCCTAAGGAGGACGTAACCCATAATTGTAACACTGTAGAACCTCATTCATCATCCCATGACCATGCATGAGATGCCAATGCCTGTATGCCATTTGTTGATGCATAATATATCATTTGAAACACATATATTAAAACAAGAGTATCATAAGAAAACTGGGTAAAAACTGTGGTTACAAATAGGTAGGAAACCTTCCGGTACCTTATCCATATCAATCAGCAAGTCATAACTTATTCAATCACATCTACGACCCATCCACATCATGTGGGGTTCGGCCATGCCCATGGCCGAACATCATCAACTTTAGAGTTTGTCATTTTATGGGATTCGGCCCTATACTTGGCCGAATCTTGTATTCCCACTCTTCCATCATCAAATGGTTCTCCATTACAATACTTTAAACCCTTTTATAAAATCATGGGAATAATATCAAACACAAACTATGAACTTAGTCCATTTATTCCAAAAACAGCCCATGGGGTTCGGCCATGCACATGGCCGAACCCAATGGTTCTCTTGATCTGATTGATCCATCAATTACCCATGATTTGAATCAGTAATCTTAACCCTAATATTGACATGGTTCAGCCCTACATTGGCCAACCAATAACAACAAGTTAAACTTCACCAAATTACATCAAACACCATATTTTTATATGGTTTTAAACTCATCAAAATCATCAAATACTAACATGGGGTTCGGCCATCCAAGGTGGCCGAACCTCATGTCCATGTTTTGTTCTTTCAAACATGTTTTTAGGTGTCATTTTAAAACATAGTATCAGTATAACTTTGCTGCCTTATTACCTCTCAAGACCATCCAACTAAGTTCATCAATTTGTCCAAATGACCATCAAACTTCGTGGGATTCGGCCATCCAAGATGGCCGATCCTGATGGTCCAATTCATCAATTTTAAACCGTTGATTTAGACCCATGGTACCTTCAGTCCTTATATCATTCAGATCCATGTTTTTAACCCTGTTTAAAACATGCATTTGAGTCTCAATAAAACTCAAAAACAGTCCACCAAAAACTCCATGGTTTCCATGTTTCAAAACATGAAAACCAACCTAACTTTTACATGGAGTTCGGCCCTCCATGGTGGCCGAACCCAATGGTCATCTTTACCATTTTAAAGCCTCTCTTAATCAAGGTTAAAATCTTGGTGTATTCGGCCATAACCATGGCCCAATTCACCCCCATTCATTCCATGTTATTAAACCAAATAACACATAAAATACTTACCAAATTTTTCCAAGTTTTCTTCTTGTCTTTGATCCTTGATTTCTCCCTTTTATTTCTTCTTTCTTTCCTTAATTCCTTGCTGGTTTAGGCTTGATTAACTGATGCCAAACCTCTGTTGTTCAGCCAAGAAAACGAATTGGGAGAGGGGAGAGAGATGGGAATTCTTGGATTCTTTGGTGTGAAAAACGACCATGTATGGTTAGGTTTTCTTTTATAGTTTCAGCCCCCCAACTCCCATTCATCCTCCCTCATTAATGTTGTTAAAAACGATGGGGCAAAGGATGTTAACCAAGACACCTCTTGGTGCCAAACATTGCACCCCTTGGTGCCAAACATTGTATCACATGGGAAATGAACCAATGCAACCCTTCATGAAGAGGTGCCGCCCAACCTTGGTGTCTTTTGGCTTTGCCAAAGCACCCTTTCATACCAACGGCTGAGATTAATTCAGATTAATTGTTGTGTGAGAATACAACTCATTTCCATCTCCTCTTGACTCACCTAACCCGGAATATTTTATTCTAAACCAACTCATCCAACTCATCACTTTTAATGCACTAAGTTTGAGTCAACTCATTTCTTAATCCAATTCATTTCAAATCAACCCAACTCAAGTTGAATTAACTCACACTTGAGTTCAATTGAGGGCCCACACGGTCATCCGTGGTCAAACTGGTCAACCCGACCCATTGGGTCCCCTTTAGCTCCTTGACCCATTTTTTTGACTCTATGACCCAATTATGGTATTTTGGTAATTCGTAAGTGGTTTTCTCATATGATCATGCCTACCCATTTCTTCTCTACTTGATTTCCAATCAAATAGGCTTAACCCTATTTAATTTAAGCTTTACAATGGTCAAATCATCCATTTTGACCATTGGGTCCAATTGAGCCCTTTGACCCATTTAGTCATTTCCAACCCAATTGAAGTACATAACCCATCCAAATCAACTTGATATACATATAATGTGCTCATACGACCTTAATTTGAGCAATAGGCCCCAACATTTCTTATTTTGACATCACAAAATAATTAATTTAATAATTCAGGGGCATTTTCGTAATTTTCCATTTTATTGAAAAATTGGGGTGTTACAATATAACCCTCTTTTGAAATTTTCGTCCCGAAAATCGATCGAAGTAGGGTTCTCAAGTAATTACATAAATAGTTCGGGGTGAGCTGTTCTCATCTCCGACTCAAGTTCCCATGTGGCCTCTTCATCACCATGACGATCCCATACCACTTTCACGAACTGAATCGCTCTGTTTCGCAACACCCTTTGTTCGGTCTCCACTATCCTGACAGGCTTTTCGACGTACGTCACGTCACTTTGTACTTCAATATCTTGAACATTTAAAACATGGGACGGATTCGGATTGTATTTCCTTAGCATCGACACGTGAAACACATCGTGTAAAGATGCTAATTGTGATGGGAGTGCTAACTGATAAGCAACATCCCCCATCCTTCTTATGATCGAAAACGGTCCCCCAAATCTTGGTGACAGTTTTCCTTTCTTGCCAAACCTCATATGTCCCTTCCGTGGTGAGACTTTTAGAAACACCATGTCTCCCACTTCAAATTCCAAAAATCGTCTCCTTTTATCAGCATAGTTCTTCTGCCGACTCTGTGCAGTCAGTAGATGTTGACGTATCAACTTAATTTTGTGCAGTAGTCTCTGCGACTAGTTCCGGTCCGATCAATGCAGGCTCTCCTGCCTCTGTCCAACATATCAGTGACCTACACGGTCTACCATATAATGCCTCGTATGGAGCCATCTGAAGGCTTGCCTGATAGCTATTATTATACGAGAACTCCACCAGTGGTAAGTGGTCCTCCCATCCACCCTTGAAATCTAACATGCATGCTCTCAACATGTCTTCCAAGGTCTGTATTGTCCTTTCAGACTGTCCATCAGTCTGTGGATGGAAAGCGGTGCTAGTCAATAAGTCTGTCCCCATGGCTGACTGCATGCTTTGCCATACTCTGCCGGTAAAACGGCCATCTCTGTCCGATACTATCGTTCGGGGAATACCATGTAGTCGAATGATCTCTTTAATATAACGCCGACCCAACGTTTCAGATGAATCTGTCATCTTGATAGGAATGAAATGTGCGGACTTGGTCAGTCGGTCGACTACGACCCATATAGCGTCATTGCCCTTTGAAGACCTCGGCAATCCCGATACAAAGTCCATGGAAATGTGTTCCCATTTCCATTCTGGCTGCTAAGGGTTTGAGTAACCCTGGTGGTTTTTGGTGTTCAGTCTTAACTTACTGACAAGTTAAACAATGTGCCACGAACTCTGCCACATCCCTTTTTAGTCCATGCCACCAATAATACCTTTTCATATCGTGATACATTTTGGTGCTACCCGGATGAATAGAGAGCTTGGATTGATGTGCCTCAATCAGCAGCTCTTTCCGACAACTCTTTGGCACATATGTTCTTCCTCGAAATAAAAGACCTTGCCCGGGTCGTAATTCCCATTCCGGTATGTCCACACCAGTGGACATCTTGTCCCATATGTCCTTCACTTCCGGATCTGCTCTTTGTTCTTGTTCAATCCTGGTGACTATATTGGACCGTATGATTAAATTGTGCAAAACTCCACGGTTTGTAATGTATAGATTGAACTCCCGAATGGTATTCAACATCTCCCACTCGGTTCTGATCAAACATGCCACGATGCATGCATGTGATATGCGGCTAAGAGCATCAGCCACCTTGTTCGCCTTGCCTGGATGGTATCGAAGCTCGAACTCATAATCCGCCAGATACTCCGTCCATCTACGCTGCCTTAGATTGAGCTCCTTCTGATCAAATAAATATTTCAAACTCTTATGATCAGAATACACTTCAAACTTCTCGCCATAAAGGTAATGTCTCCAACTTTTGAGAGCGAAGACCACTGCGGCTAGTTCAAGATCATGCGTAGGATAGAGGCGTTCATGTATTTTAGTTGTCTTGAACCATAAGCCACCACACGATGATCTTGACTGAGGACACACCCCAGTCCTTCTCCGAAGCATCGCATTTTACTTCATAGCCCTTGCCTTTTTCCGGTAAAATCAAAATAGGAGCGGTTGTAAGTCTGTCTTTTAGCTCTTCAAACCTTGGTTGCACAGATCTGACCACTCATACTTGACTCCTTTCTGAGTGAGTCGAGTCAATGGAGACGCTATTTTGGAAAAATCCATAATAAATTTCCGATAATAACCCGCCAATCCTAAGAAACTGCGGATCTCGGTTACGTTCTTTGGCGCTTTCCAGTTTCACGGCCGTCACCTTAGCCGGATCCACGGCTATTCCTTCCTCGGATATAACATGTCCTAAGAAATTCACTTGAGATAGCCAGAATTCACACTTACTGGCCTTGGCATACAGTTTATTCTGCCTCAATGTATTCAAATTATCCGTAGATGCTCTGCATGTTCCTCCTGACTCTTAGAATAGATCAGGATATCATCAATGAATACGATTACAAAACTGGTCCAGATAGGGACGGAAGATTCTGTTCATTAAATCCATGAACACAGCTGGCGCATTTGTGAGTCCAAATGGCATGACTACGAACTCAAACAGTCCATATCGCGTCCGAAAAGCTGTCTTTTCTATATCTTCCTCTCTAACTCGGATTTGATGATAACCAGACATCAAGTCGATCTTTGAAAAATGACTAGAACCCCTCAATTGATCAAATAAATCGTCGATCCTGGGTAGAGGGTACTTGTTCCAGACTGTTAGCTGATTCAGCTTCCGGTAGTCCACGCACATCCGTAGTGAACCTTCCTTTCTTCACGAACAGCACTGGTGCTCCCCATGATGACGTACTGTTCCGGATGCAACCCAGCCTAAGCAGTTCATCAATCTGCTTCTTTAGCTCCGACATCTCTGCTGGTGCCATCCGATAGTGTGGTAACGACACTGGTGTTGTGCCAGGGTATAACTTGATTTCGAAGTTAATCTCCCTCCTAGGCGGTAAACCAGGGAGTTCCTTTGGAAATACATCAGCAAATTCTTGCACAATTGCCGGAAGTTCAGTAACTAGAGCTTTGTTTATGGTGATATTATTCAATACCACGTGATTTAACCCTTCCTGCAATCCACTTTGTTTATCTGAACGGACTACATATTGCTCGCCCTTGGGTGACTTAAATGTCACTCTTCGACGATAACAGTCGATGTTGGCATGAAACTTAACCAACCAATCTATACCGAATATAATCATATTCTGACATGTCCAGCACTAGATAATTGAACTCAAATCTGAGTCCAGCTAATTCAGTGTTAACCGCCGTACATATAAGTCCCAATGCCGAATCTCCGACAGGGGATACAATAGTGAGTGTTGTGGCTAATCTTTGAACTAATGTACCCGTAGCAGTAATAAATGATGCAGCTATGAAGGAGTGTGATGCTCCCGAATCAAATAGTGCATATGCATAAGAACTATTCACTACCGCCATACCTTGTATCACAGCATGGTCATCTTCTTCCTGAGAAGTTAGAGTAAAATAATCGTCCAGAACCAGCAGGGTCAGACCTTCGACCTCCCCGACTTTGCATTCTGCCTCCTCTGGAGTTTCCCGGTCTAGCTGGCGGACGAAATGATCCTCTGGAGTATGACAGCTTGTTGAGCTTTGGGCAGTCTTCTTGTAGTGACCTGGTTGATCACAGTGAAATCAGGTGTTCATTCCTCAAGAAGCTTGTGTGACTGCTACAGATTGAGTGGGCTGGTTGGGGCGAAAACCACCACTTGATCCAACAGACGGCAAAGGTCTGCTAAAGTTCGTTCTAAACCTCTTGTTGGGTTGGTACGCACCCCTCCCACTCGGAGCTCGGCGGTTGTCCACACTGGCAAATTTCGCCATCTCCTGTTCCACAATGTTTGCCCTGCTGACCACTTTTGCCAGTGTGGCTGCTTTGAACACGGTTACCTTGGCCCTAATGTTTGGCCGTAACCCACGCTCGAACTTGCGAGCCTTTCGATATTCCGTGTCCACAATATAGTATGCATAGATTGACAGGCTGAGGAATTCTTGGTGATACTCAGCCACCGTCATTGAACCTTGTACTAACGTCATAAAGGCCTGAATTTGACGTTCTCTTTCTTCCTCTGGAAAGTAGCGCTCTAGAAATGTCGCGGAGAATTGCTCCCAGGTCATAGCAACTCTTTCTCTTCTTGGCACAAGTGCCTGCTGTTTCTCCACCACCTTCCACCATTTGGCAGCGTCATCTACCAGCTGTGACGTGGCCAATAATATTTTATGAGCATGACTCCTGATGTTCAGAAGAGTCAATATGTGGGAAATCTTCTCCAACCAGTTCTCGGCTCCGACTGGCCCTTCTCTGCCCTTAAAGTAAGGTGGCTGCTGTTGCTGAAAATCTCTGACCATGTTACGGTCATTATTCTCGCTCGTACTTCCCCCTCCGTTCAAATGTTGTTGGAGGACAGACGTAACCACAGCTTGCACCAAGCTGTGCAGTTCAGGAGGCACAAAGGGTACAGTCATGTTACTGTTCTCCTCCTCCTCTCGTCAATAAGACGAGTCATATTCCTCCTCGTCGTCCTGTTGATATGTAGGGTCACTCCCTTCTTCTTCCCGCAGGGAATGTTGTGACTCTTCCTCATCGAGTGAACGTTCATGAACTGATCTCTCTTCGTCATGAACGGAAAGCTCATCATCATGTACCGATGGCACTTTCTCCTGTACCACCTTCTGGCGTTGGGGTACCACCTTCCCTTGTGGTGTGACTATGAGCACCTCATCTTTCTTCTTATCGTCCTGACGGGTCCTTCTCTTCGATGCCCCCTCAACTAATCCGATTTGTAAAACTTTTTCCCTACCCTTCGGATCTTGTACCACTTTTCTCTGTGGCGCCATTTAGTCCTAATTCATGGGAAACATCATATACTTAGTTTCCATTAACAATATGCATCACATGCCATGAATCCTCATAAAAACATGAAATCACATATTTATATAAATTCAAACTTCATTTTTTGTACAAAGGTGGGTAGGGTGAAACAAACCCTATGTATAACAAAAAAATATACCCCCTTACAAAAATAATCCTCTTTTTAATACCTTTATATTAATTCCTATCCTAGTCTTCCGTAGAAGACTCCGCATCACCAGCGAACTTGAAACGGTTATCAGGACACATCATCGCTGTGTGCCCCAATACTTCACACGTTGTGCAGGGTATTAAACCGGGTCCTCCTATGCTAGGACAATTAGTCCTCGCCTCTCCATGCCCGTGCAGTCCACAGACCGGACAGACAATTCCTAATGGATGAGGACAATACAACCTGTTGTGATCGTCCTGATTACACAACTCACAAGTATCGTAGGGATCTACCTCCCCCGCCGATTCCAATATTATAGGAAAGTCTTCCATAGGATCCTCATAAAAGAAAAATCCCAGATCATCCTCTTCCTCCTCAGGAGGTTCCACTAACCAAGGAATATCCTCCATCTGATACTCAGGTAACGGTGCTAGATTCACCTCCTCCATTTGTGCTAAGTTCAACTCTTCCAATGGTGCTAGATTCCATTCCTCTTCCTGAAGGTTCACATTAGCCTCCATGTTGGTGTTGTTAGAAGCAGACACCAAGTCTATGGGATTGCAAGGAGTTCCACTGTAACACTCTGAGTACTCCACATTACTCGACATATCTGTATCATATCAATAAAACACAAGAATATTCAACAACAATTCTAAATAAACCATTCTTGGTTTTCAGGGGAATCTGATCATGTATTATATCATGTACTTTGTTTGGGGAAGATTGCCAAATCATCACTCTTTGTGTTCTTTTGTTTCAGGGGAAATCTCTAATTTCCTATTGTTTGTTTCTCAGTGTGGGGATTCCAGGGGAGTTCATCCTACCTTGCTATGTTTGATTTGTCCAATTATGATGACTGTACTTTACTTTGCTATCTTTCATTGTCGTTCTCAGATTGATTGTTCAGTCTGAGTCACTCGAAGTAAATTAATCCGGCCCCCACGCAGCGGACTCCGAAGAGTCGGTCAGTTGGGATTCTTATCCGTCAGTGAGACATGAAACCGTCTTAATCTTACTTTGATGATTCAACTTCCCGTTTCGCTCTAATACCAACTGTAACGCCCCGCCCTCTCCGATAATTTCAGAGTCTAATTTTTTTTTTTAAATAAACATCGGAAGAGAGCGGGCGGCGTCACGACGCGAGTTAAGTTCAGACTACCCAAGTCTGAACCTTAACTGGCCACCCATGTGTACATGGAATAGACCATGATAATGAATCACACATGGAACTAACATCAACATGCGGAATAATCTAGATTAATTGCGGAATAGAAAGACGAGATAGCAAGTAACAGTCCTAAACATTACTTATCATAGATCAAACATCCAAATGTTATCAACCTACTCAAACCATAGCAAGTAGTGAATTATTACATGTCCCACAAAAGTATTCAAAAGACAGTAATATAAAGTAGTTCAGTCCTTCATTCAAGCACTTAGGCTTGGCTCCCCTCCCGGTCAACGACCTTTCCTTTCCCTTTGCTTGTACCTACAATCTCCTCTGAGGATAGAATTAGGGCGTTAGATCAACGCGCCCAGTAGGTTCCCGAATCAGGGCTACCACATGTTAGCATATAAAACATGCATATACATATCATAATATATGATCATCAAAACAGGTAAAACAATGCTATGATGTATGCACATGCAATGAGCCTCCCCCATCATGTACATCCATAGCCATCACTTGTCGTGCCATGCACCGACAAGATAAATCACAATACAACTTCCATCTCTTCATCACTGACTGATTCATATCACGTATTAGTCCTCCTGGCGGGACTCTCTTCGCCCAAGGAGACCATTGTGACTATGATCATCATGTTACTCTTCCTGGCGGAACTCTCATCGCCTAAGGAGGACGTAACCCATAATTGTAACACTGTAGAACCTCATTCATCATCCCATGACCATGCATGAGATGCCAATGCCTGTATGCCATTTGTTGATGCATAATATATCATTTGAAACACATATATTAAAACAAGAGTATCATAAGAAAACTGGGTAAAAACCGTGGTTACAAATAGGTAGGAAACCTTCCGGTACCTTATCCATATATCAATCAGCAAGTCATAACTTATTCAATCACATCTACGACCCATCCACATCATGTGGGGTTCGGCCATGCCCATGGCCGAACATCATCAACTTAGAGTTTGTCATTTTATGGGATTCGGCCCTATACTTGGCCGAATCTTGTATTCCCACTCTTCCATCATCAAATGGTTCTCCATTACAATACTTTAAACCCTTTATAAAATCATGGGAATAATATCAAACACAAACTATGAACTTAGTCCATTTATTCCAAAAACAGCCCATGGGGTTCGGCCATGCACATGGCCGAACCCAATGGTTCTCTTGATCTGATTGATCCATCAATTACCCATGATTTGAATCAGTAATCTTAACCCTAATATTGACATGGTTCAGCCCTACATTGACCAACCAATAACAACAAGTTAAACTTCACCAAATTACATCAAACACCATATTTTATATGGTTTTAAACTCATCAAAATCATCAAATACTAACATGGGGTTCGGCCATCCAAGGTGGCCGAACCTCATGTCCATGTTTTGTTCTTTCAAACATGTTTTTAGGTGTCATTTTAAAACATAGTATCAGTATAACTTTGCTGCCTTATTACCTCTCAAGACCATCCAACTAAGTTCATCAATTTGTCCAAATGACCATCAAACTTCGTGGGATTCGGCCATCCAAGATGGCCGATCCTGATGGTCCAATTCATCAATTTTAAACCGTTGATTTAGACCCATGGTACCTTCAGTCCTTATATCATTCAAATCCATGTTTTTAACCCTGTTTAAAAACATGCATTTGAGTATCAATAAAACTCAAAAACAGTCCACCAAAAACTCCATGGTTTCCATGTTTCAAAACATGAAAACCAACCTAACTTTTACATGGGGTTCGGCCCTCCATGGTGGCCGAACCCAATGGTCATCTTTACCATTTTAAAGTCTCTCTTAATCAAGGTTAAAACCTTGGTGTATTCGGCCATAACCATGGCCCAATTCACCCCCATTCATTCCATGTTATTAAACCAAATAACACATAAAATACTTACCAAATTTTTCCAAGTTTTCTTCTTGTCTTTGATCCTTGATTTCTCCCTTTTATTTCTTCTTTCTTTCCTTAATTCCTTGCTGGTTTAGGCTTGATTAACTGATGCCAAACCTCTGCTGTTCAGCCAAGAAAACGAATTGGAGAGAGGGAGAGAGAGATGGGAATTCTTGGATTCTTTGGTGTGAAAAACGGCCATGTATGGTTAGGTTTTCTTTTATAGTTTCAGCCCCCCAACTCCCATTCATCCTCCCTCATTAATGTTGTTAAAAACGATGGGGCAAAGGATGTTAACCAAGACATCTCTTGGTGCCAAACATTGCACTCCTTGGTGCCAAACATTGTATCACATGGGAAATGAACCAATGCAACCCTTCATGAAGAGGTGCCGCCCAACCTTGGTGTCTTTTGGCTTTGCCAAAGCACCCTTTCATACCAACGGCTGAGATTAATTCAGATTAATTGTTGTGTGAGAATACAACTCATTTCCATCTCCTCTTGACTCACCTAACCCGGAATATTTTTATTCTAAACCAACTCATCCAACTCATCACTTTTAATGCACTAAGTTTGAGTCAACTCATTTCTTAAATCCAATTCATTTCAAATCAACCCAACTCAAGTTGAATTAACTCACACTTGAGTTCAATTGAGGGCCCACACGGTCATCCGTGGTCAAACTGGTCAACCTGACCCATTGGGTCCCCCCTTTAGCTCCTTGACCCATTTTTTTGACTCTATGACCCAATTATGGTATTTTGGTCATTTGTAAGTGGTTTTCTCATATGGATCATGCCTACCCATTTCTTCTCTACTTGATTTCCAATCAAATAGGCTTAACCCTATTTAATTTAAGCTTACACAATGGTCAAATCATCCGTTTTGACCCATTGGGTCCAATTGAGCCCTTTGACCCATTTAGTCATTTCCAACCCAATTGATGTACATAACCCATCCAAATCAACTTGATATACATATAATGTGCTCATACGACCTTAATTTGAGCAATAGGCCCCAACATTTCTTATTTTGACATCACAAAATAATTAATTTAATAATTCAGGGGCATTTTTGTAATTTTCCATTTTATTGAAAAATTGGGGTGTTACATTGGGTGAGTCCAACAGCGGATGTAAGGGGATTTACTCCGAATGACTATACATCGGGTGTTCGGTTTGCTTGTGTGATTGTTCATTTGACTTGTGCAGTCTTCTATCACACAACACTTGATTAATCTTGTGCATTAAATGCTCAACGGTTGGGTTGGTGAAAAGCAATTCAAACACAGACAATCAATTACCAGTACACGATCAATCGTGTGTTTCATTGTTACAAAATTTTTCATGTTTGACTATAAATAAATCAATGTTTAATGAGTTTTGGTTAGACCCCTTGAGCATTAAAGAACCTCATCTACTAGTCCAAAACTCTCAAGACCAAAGGCAAATTCATAGGCTTATTCTCTCTTGGATATTCACTTTCAAACCATTTAAGAATCCAATCGGTATAGATTGAGATTAAGAGAGAATGATTAAGCCAAAGCTCTCGGATAGACATTGGACGTCCAATTTTCTAGATACCCAAGGATTGTGGTTGCTATACACGACGGATATACATCATCGTCGAGATTATACAAGCTCACATTGGGTGGATCGTTTAGGAAGCACATCTACACATTTGTAAGGCTTCAAGGAAAGTGCTTCCTAATTAGATTTTTCTTTAAAAATCTTATCATTGTGAAGTGGATTAAGGAGACTGAGTTTCTCTTGAACCACTGTAAAAGTAGTGGGATAGGAATTGGGTGAAAGTCCCAATCAATTGGATATGTTGAAGTCATATTCTATTGTGTTGGTGTAATTCCAACGCTTAGTGAATTGGAGATAGCCCAAGTTTGGGTAAGTCTCTACAGTGGATGTAGGTTGTTTAACCGAACCACTATAAATCGTGTGCATTGTTTTTTTGTGTGATTGATTGATTATCTTGTACACATTGTATATAACACACACTTGATTAATTGTTTTAATTCTACACTCTATTAATCAAGAAAATTTAAAAGAGACATTAAAATTTGTGACTACTGTATTCACCCTCGTCTAGGGATAATCTTGCCCTAAGCATTAAGGGAACATTCATTTGGTATCGGAGCCTCGTGCTCATTTTATTTTAAATACTTAACCCTTTGAGTGATCAAAGTCCTAGAACCATGTCCATGGGAGAAAGTTATGCCATCTCTAAACCACCTTATTTCGATGGATCTAATTATGCTTCTTGGAATGCAAAGATGAAAAGTTTTTTATCTACACTGATGCCTCCATGGTAGAGAAAACAGATACGGCCACCAGTTCCATGTCCGTTGAGCTAAAAGCTTACTCTTCATGGAGTAAAGATAAGAAGGCCTCATGCACCACTAATGGTAGAACACTAAATACCTTGAATTGTGCACTCTCACAAAATGAACCCAAGAGAATTATGATGTGTGAGATCGCACAAGAGGCATGGGAAATTCTTGAGAGAACCCATGAAGGCACATCCGTTGTAAAAAGATCAAAACACCAATTATTGGAAACCCAATTTGATGCCTTAAAGATGAGAGAAGAAGAAACTTTTATGGGTTTCTACTCTAGAGTTAGTGACATAGTAAACTCTATGTGGGCTCTCGGTGAAAGAATTCCCGATGCAAAAGTGTGCACAAAGATCTTAAGAATCTTGCCAAGAGATTTGACTCTAAAAATGTGGCTATTGAAGAGTACCGGAATGTGGCCCAAATGAAAGTTGATGATTTGGTTGCCTCTCTTCAAACCTTTGATCTCAACCTTGAACCAACAAAGGAGAAGCCTATTGCCTTGAAATCTTCCATTAAACCTCCAACAATTAAAGAAAAAGAACCGGAAATAGAAGAAGACCCAAGTGATGAAATGACCATGATTGCTAAAAAATATTTGAAAAACTTTAAAAGGTTCAACAAGATGAGAAAATTTATAAAGGGAAAATCTAGTGAAAAATTCCCTTTATACATGAATCTCTTGGTGAGAGAGAAGAAAAATAAGATCAAGGAACAAGAATGTCACAATTGTGGTGGGAGAGGATATTACTCAAATGTATGTCCTTCGGAAAAGCCCAAGAAGGCTATGAATGCCACAATGAGGATACCTCAGAATCCGAAAGTGATTCGGATGAGGAAACTCAAGTCAATGAGGAAACCCATAAAGTTCTTGTGGCCCCGATTGTACAAAATGAAGAAGCACCTATAATTGATACAATGGTGGATATTGAAAGTGATAGTGATGAAAATGATGACCTTCAATCCTCTTTCAATCGACACTATTGCAAGAGCGATAGAAAAATGCAGTGCCTTACGAAAAAAACCTAGGCCTTTCGAATCCGACATATTGATGGAGTCGATCTGTTGACGGATCCCTCACTCGACATGTTGATCATGACGATGTGTCGAGCATGTCCAACGTCTTAAGTCAGATTCGCCCACCGACCACGCTCCATGTGTCACCTGATGCAATAAATGCATGAGGCAACTTTACACCTACCACCCACTTGTTTTTAGATCTAGGCCAACAAGTGAGAATGAGGAAAAGAGGGAAAAGAAGAGAGGAAGATAAAAGAGGGAAAGAGGAGAAGAGACAAAGGAGAGAAGCTTCTCCTTTCCCTCTCCATTTTTGGTGGTATACCCTCCCTCCTCTCATCCCAATCTTCACCTACCTCAAAGGAAAGAAGAAAGCAAAGCCTTACCGCTTCTCCATCTTCGTTGGTAGAGCTTAAGGGAGAAGAGAAGGAAAAAGAAAAGAAGAGAAAACCAACCAAGGAAGAAGAATAAAATTCGAATCGGAGCTCACCGTCTACTCACCATTGAAATCCCCAAAAGATCTCCCAAGGTATTTTGATTTTATGTTGATTTAGAGCAAAGTAAACACACTAGAGTGCTTAGGAAAAGTGTAGATAAGAATGTGGGTGGCAAATTCCTATGATGGGAAACATGCAAATGGGAATCTAGGGAATGCAGAATTTCTAGGTCACCACGTCGATTGTGACGATGTGTCAACTGGATAAACGCCCAATGGACCAGAAATCCCAAGTATCGAACCTTAAGGACTATGTTTAGTTCCTAGTGTACTGGAACGCGATGCTAAATTGACCCTAGACAGGGTGTGAATAGGGCAATAACCAATTTTTCTGGTCTTCACAAATTTCTTGATTAAATAACAGATATGCAACGAATTAACAATATTAATCAAGAGATATGTGTTCTGTGATAAGAGAGTGTACCTATACTAGAACAATCACACAAGAACAAGACCAACACCCACAACGCAAGGTATATAGTTGTTCGGTTTAAACAAAACTACATCCACTGTTGGACTCACCCAACCTTGGGCTATCCCAAATACACTATGTGGGGAATTACACCTTCACAAATAGAGTAGGAATTCCACCTAACTCGATTGATTGGGAATTTCACCCAATCCCTAAGATTTTAAAAGGTTCGACCTAACCCGGTCTACGCCTTTATCCCTCTATTTTTTATAGTGGTTCAAGCACAATGCTTTAATCCACTTTACAAAATGATTAAAAACAAAATCAATACTAAGAAGTACTTGCCTTTTGATAGCTCAAACTTGTAGATGTGTGCTTTTTGAAGATGTCCTTCCCAATGTGATGTCGACAATGTTGAGGATGAGCCTCGTGTATGCTCATTCACAATCTATGGGTAAGGTCTCTGGGATTTAAGATTTGCAAGTTCTATCCTAGATTTGGTTTTCTCTCTTTCTCCCTCTCTCAATCTCAATCAAGATGATTGGATTGTAAAATGATTCTCCTAAGTAAGGTGCATAGAGAGGAGGTGGGATCTCTGCGAATGCCTTTGAATTTTCTTACTCAAAGCTCTCTCCAAAATGTCCAGCCAAACACATTAAGGTTTGGAGAATATATAGTCAAACACAAAAATCCTGACTCTGGGTTGTCGATGGGTCGATATGGTCGATGGGTCGGTACTGGCATAGTTCAGTTGCAATTTGACCGTTAAGCTTCCAACAGATATAAAACGGCCACTACCGATGGGTCAACATGAGTTATGATCGACATGTCGGCCTTATTGATGGGTCGGTCCAGATTATCAGATAACAACATAAAAATACCGAGCATGCTCATCCAAAACCCTAAAAATACTCATCGACATGTCTGTCCATCGATGAGTTGGTCCTAGTACTCTTGATGGGTCGATGACCTCGATGTGTTTGTCTGAGAGTACCCCAGAGTTCTAAGTCAAGAACTCAACTCGACCTAGGTCGATATGTTGTGTTCCTCAGCAGGTCGAACCTTATTATTAGAGAGCAGACCGAATTTACAGTGTATTCTTTCCAGAGACTGCCCAAATCCCATCAACATATCGATGACCACGATGGGTCGGTCTTGTGTCATCGAAGGCTCGATGCACACGATATGATTGAGCCCTGAATGATATTCCTTCCAGTCCAGAACCCTTATCAATATAGTCGACGTGTTGATCACCTCGATGGGTCTGTCCTGTCTTCACCGATGAGTCGATGGACTCGACGGGTCAGCCTAACAGATTACCAGATTTCCAATGTTTATCCCATCTAGTTTTGTGACTGTCCAGGTACCACTTAGACTTAGATTAATTTTTATGAATATGTGTAACACCCCGGATTTCATTTCATAAATATATTGGATTTGTCTATTTAAATTACAAATTGATTGAATTTAAGATTAAATAATTGGAATGGACCATTAGATGGGTAAGGAGTTGGGTCAACTACCCAATTAAGACCCAATGGATCAGAGACAGGATTTGATTTGAAAGTAATTGGGTAAATGTAATTAAATGGGCCAATTACCCACTTGGGACCCAATGGGTCATAGATGAACTGATTTTAAGGTAAATGGGTAAGGTCAAAGTAATTGGGTCCGCTACCCAATTAAAACCCAACACATTAAATCCACCTCATCAAGTGAGGTGGCAAGTATATGAGGTGGCATTCCCATGTGGCATGCATGGAAGCCAACTAGGCAAGGTGCCACATCATGAAGTGATATGGCAAGGATGGGATCCATGTGCCATGTAGTGACCATGTCCCCACATGCATGGTCGGCTAAATCATGGTTGACTTGGTCAACCGTGAATAAGTTCAATTGTGTAAATAAGGCTTGAGTTGAGTATGAGTTAAGATGGAAGTTGAGGAGACTTCCATCTCAAGGTAAGTTAAGTGGGAGATGGAGAGTTTCGATCTCAATGGGTGAAATCCAAGGTAAAATCGATGGAAGACCATGGGTCTCCTTGGTTAAGCCAAGGGACTCCTTGGTTAAAAGAAACTTAAATGGGAAGCTGAAAAGGGCATGGACTGTTACAAAGAGACACCAGCGTAAGGGGCACACCCCACCCCTTGGTTGACTCCTCTCCATTGTAAGCAAAGGGATTTCTTCTCCTCTCTTCTATCTCTCTCCCACCCACACCATCAATACTTAGAGATTTGCTAAAGAACCAAGGAAGGAGAAGGACTAAGTAAGGAATTCAGATCTTAAAGAAAAGAAGGAGACGGGAAAATAAGGTATGTTAAAGATTAGTAACATAGAAATAAGTTTAAGGAAACCATAGCTTGGCCATGAAGTGGCCGAATCTATGGGTTCCAGATTGGTTGAAAAGACTGGCTAAACTGTTATAAAGCCATAGAATTGGAAATCTATTTAAGGATTGGTAAGGGTTGGAAACAAAGTTGATATCCGAATCCAAGTTATAAACCAAGGATTGAAAAAATATTATAAAAAAACTCTAGCTTTGGCTAGAGGGTAGAGTAAGCTCACTAAGAGTTACATGTATGATATTATTTATGTTTAGATAATATTAGGAGTGAATTTCATGAAGAAGGATCGAGTCAATTATGTAAACAAATGAGACGGACAAACAATCAGTGGACTGAATCAGGGGTTCAGTCGACTGAACTGGTGTTGGTCGAAACAAAAATAAGTTTATGGGAGTTTCAGCCGATTGAATCTTATGATTCAGTCGACTGAACAGGGACTGGATTTAAATATATAAGGTTTATTGGTGTTTCAGCCGACTGAATCTAGGATTCAGTCGACTGAAAATAGATGTACAAAATAAGTAAAGTAATCTAGCTTGTTTCAACCGACTGAATCATAGATTCAGTCGACTGAAGGGATGCTTATTGAGCACGTAAAAGGTTGGTTCGTAATTCAGCCGACGGAATCGTTGATTCAGTCAACTAAATGTGAACTGGCTAAACAAACAAATAATCTGATCCAAAGTCAGCCGACTGAATCTGTGATTCGGTCGATTGAAATGGTATTGACCGAGAATATAGAAGGTTTCACTCAGAGTCAGTCGGCTGAATCTATGATTCAATAGACTGAAAGTTTATGAGTCAAGGTTAAAACAGTTCCGAGTTGGGTTTCAGCCTACTGAATATGGTATTCAGTTGACTGAAAGTCTACGGGTAAGGCAGAGGACTGTATTTGGGTATGATTCAGTCGATTGAATTGAAAAGTTTAATTTTTAATTAACATTCCAAAAACTTCAGTTTATTTGGAAGGGTGTAAGGGATGATGGCAATTAAATGGATAATCAAATTGACATATGTATGTGATTGAATTCATCAAGGTAAAGAGTTTTCACAAAAGGGTTTGCGATTCATTTTCGACGTGATCGTTGAACGTGATCTTCATAAAAATAACAAAGATAATATACTGGACGTTGGTAGGATTCCTACCTTATTGAGACACTGTGGATTATATATATGTACTGGTTTTATTTCCATATATGATGATTTACTTTGGTTAAACAATGGTTATGTTTTATGAACTGAATTTCAATGATATTATATAATTTGATATGAAATGGTATTCTTACACTCATTATCTCATGCATGGCATGGGAGGGACCACAAGGGAGGAGTCCACACTCCATTCGGTAATTCCGATTAACATATGTGGGGAGGAGTCCACACTCCATTCGGTGCTTCCGATTAACATATGTGGGGAGGAGTCCACACTCCATTCGGTAATTCCAATTAACATATGTGGTGAGGTATAACAATGACCTGGTGGTACATCACAAAACATTGTACAAGTAATTGGCCAAGGGAACACCTTGATATTGCTTGTTTATCAAGGAAACTATTGATATGATTTGTGTTATGGTTGGATATGAAAGTTGGGTGGGAGATCATTGGCATATGACACCCATGACATGACACATACACTAGCATGATTTTGATATGAGTATCATGCACTGTTTTTAGTACTGCGAGTTGCTTTACAGTTTTGATATGATGTACTTATCTTGATTTTATATTGATCCTATGTGTACTTAACCCTATTTGGAATTCCTACTGGGCGCGTTGACTAATGCCCTACTTCTACCCTATAGATGATGGAACAGGAAATGACAAGGACATGGGGCACGATGGGAGCCAAGCTTAGGAATTTAGGCAGATTCATGTTTATGTTACTTAGCTATATTTTGGAATGATGTATTGAGATAACTAATATTTTGGGATTGTAATAACTTAGATTTATTTTTCTATGGTTTGATGATATTTTGGATATTTAAGTTTCAGTTAATTTTATGGTGATTGGCTTCCTAGCTTATTGATGACATGGATATGGATAATATTTTTTTTATTCATATAATTATTCCTCAAGTATTCTTTAGTGTGTGAAATGTTTTGGTGGTCTTAATCCACGCACAAGTAAAGGTGGCCAGTTAAGGGTCGGGTTTGGAAACTTGGACTTAGCTCGCTTCGTGACGTTTCCCCTCTCTCTCTCACTTTTTATTTATAAAAAAAATATACTCTAATTTTCGGCGAGTAAAAAAGGGCGGGGTGTTACAATATGATCCCTAAGTCTAGGCAAGGTTCACTAAGGGTGTGGGTTCCACCAAAAGTCATTTATGGCCAGTTTGACCTATGAGTTTGTCATACACATGTTGATGTTTGATTCTCCAACTTGATCTTTAGTCTTCACCACCACTTGAGATTTGTATTATTGCTTCAATCTTCCAAGGCAATGCATCACATAAGTCATGGAATTGAAGAATAGGTGACTTGGCAAGCCAGGGCACTAACAGACTGGACCCAGGACGATATGTCGGCCTGGGAATGACAAAAATGAATATAAAGATAAAGAAAAAAATAGGAGAAAGTACCTTTACACGGGTGGTAGAACAACCTGATTGACCCTAGAGGGGGGAGGGGGGTCAATAGTTCAATCCAAATTCGTTGGCTTTTTTGAATTTACTTGATTGATTAATATAATTACAGCGAAAACAACAATCAAGAGTGTGTATGTTAGCAAATGTGATTACAAACAGTCAACACAAGAGTTTGGCTCTAACACCACAAACATAAGGACATAAGATATATAGTGGTTCAGTTCGCCAACCTACATCCACTGTTAGGATTCGTTCAACCTTGAGCTATCCCTGTAACGCCTCGCCCTTTTTTACTCGCCGAAAATCAGTCTATCTTTTTTTAAAATAAAGAGTGAGAGAGAGCGGGATGCCACGACGCGAGCTAAGTCCGAGCTTCCAAAGCCCGACCCTTAACTGGCCAACCATACGTGTGTGTGGATCGAGTCCACTAAAACAGTTCACACGCTAAAATTTATACTTGCGAAATAAACACATTGCGGAAATATCATATGATTAGAGTTTACTATCCCTATCCATTTCTAAGCAAGGAAGTCCATCACATAAACTAACTTAAGTCCAAATGTAACCAAACCATAGCAAGATAATTCTAAATTATTACCGTCCCAAAATGCGATTATCTCAAATTACATTGTCCAAAGAAAACGTAAATAAAATAAGCATAAACTATCAAAGCTCCTATGCTTGGCTTCTTTCACGTCCATCGCCCGTTCTGTTCCCTGTACCATCATCTAAGGTAGAAGTAAGGCGTTAGTCAATGTGTCCAGTAGGTATTCTAAGTAGGGTCATACACATGGGATTAGTATAAAATCAGAATAGATACATAATATCAAAATCATGTTAAATCAATGCCATGCCATAGGTGCCATATGCAATTGATTTCCCACCCATCAACCATATCTCAAAACACATTGATAATCCTCTTGATGAACCAGCCACATCAAGGTATTCAATGTCATGACTCCCCACGTATGCTTTATCGGTCCCACCGAATGGAGCGTGGACTCCTCTTTCATTTCAAACATCATTTACCATTTCTTGTATGTCAATCGGAATCAGTGCGGATCCCTCCCTACGTTTGTTTATCGGATACCCCGAATGGAGCGTGGACTCCTCTCATATGTTCCCTCCCATGCCATGCATGAGATGTGAGTGCAAACATGCTATTTCATATGAAATTACATAATAGCATTGAAATTCCATTCTTAAAACATAGCATTTTGATACCCAAAATAGATCATCAAATATGGAAATAAACCATTATATGTACATAATCCAAAGTGTTTCAACAAGGTAGGAATCCTATCCAAGTCCGATTTACTGTCCTTTTCTTGTTTCACACGGACAATCGCTAATCGTTGCCTGCAAGTGAATCACACCTCTTTACCTTATCAATTTAATCATACACATATATCAATTTAATTATCCATTTGATTTAAATCATCCCTTACATCCTTCCAGTTAGACTAAAGTTTCTGAAAACATCAATTTAAAATCAACTTTTTATTTTAATCGACTGAATCACGCTCTGCTATAGTGTTCTACCTTGCCGCAGACTTTCAATCGACTGAAATATACATTCAGTCAACTGTAACCCAACTCAGTATTATTTATACCTGGACTTGCTCTCTTTCAGTCAACTGAATCACAGATTCAGTTGGCTGACTTTGAGTCAAACCTTTTGTGTTCCTGGTCAATCTTCTTTCAGTCGACTGAATTGGAGATTCACTCGGCTGACTTTGGACCAGATAAACTGTGTGTTCGGTCCATGTGTATTCAGTCGACTGAGTCAAGGATTCAGTCGGCTGAATCATCAACAAGCTGGTTACGTGTTTGTCAAGTATTCCTTCAGTCGACTGAATCTAATATTAAGTCGGCTGAAACACGTCCGATCCCTTTACTTCTTTGATATATCTTCTTTTAGTCGACTGAGCTGAAACATCATTATATCCTTTATATTTTAATCCAGACATGGTTCAGTCGACTGAATCCAAAGATTCAGTTGGCTGAAACTCCCAGAATTGGTTTTCTGTTACCGCCAACTCCAACTCAGTCGACTGACAGCTTTGTCAGTCTTTTCCATTTGCATATTTGTACCTCCTTTCTTCATGAAATTCCCTCCTAATATTATTCCAACATCTTAAACATCACCCATGTAACTCTTAGATGGATTTACTCTACTCACTAGCCAGGGCTAGGATTATTTCTCTAATTCCTCCAATCTTATACTATTACAACATAGTTTTGCATTCAAACTTTGGCTGTTTGTTACCACACTTATCCATTCTCCGAATGGATTACCAATTCCATGGCTCTAATACGACTTAGCCATCCATTCCAACCCAATCCAGAACCCATAGGTTCGGCCACATCATGGCAAACCCTATGGTTTCTTTAAACTTAATCTTAATCTTACATTATCCTCATACATAAGACTTACCTCTTCTTCGTCTCCTCATTTCTTTTGCTCTGTCTTTACTCCTCAGTCCTTCTCATTCCTTTCTTGTTCTTCAGCAACTCCTCCAAGTCTAGAGCCGAAATGGGAGGGAGAGAGATTGGGAAGAGAGGAAATCTCTATGTTACCTAGTGATGCAAATCGGCTAAAGGTGTTGAGAGAGGGAGATAGGTTGGAGATAGGAGTGGAGATGGGATTCTTTTGTTCAAGAGGGAGGGAGAGAGGATCGGCCAAGGGTTTGGTGTGAGCCCTTTGCAATTAGCCCTCTACCCTCTCAACCACCCTCATTACTTTTGGTCTTTCCCATGTGTCCCTTGGTTTAACCAAGGAGACACATGGCTTGATTTAGGTCTTCCCAACGTGCATGACTAGGGTTTCCATGAGATGGAAACCCTCCATCTCCCCCTTTGACTCACTTAGAGCCCCTTCCACTTCCATTTCAACTCACTTGCTTATTTGAACTCACTTCCCATTCAACTCAATCCCAACTCACTTTAACTCACTTAATTTTCTTGAACTCATTTCCATATAACTCAAGTGATTTTTAATTTCCAACCCAATGTAATTCAACTCATCACATTTGAACTCACCCATGGTTGATCAAGTCAACCATGGTTAGCCGACCATGCATGTGCATTAAATCATTTGCCACCTCACTTGATGAGGTGGATTTGGGTCCCACTTGGCCATGTCACTCATATGCCGCCTCATACACGTGCCACCTCACTTGATGAGATGGATCCCATGTCTTGGATCTTAATTGGATAAATGACCCAATTAAATTAATTCCTTACCATTTGCTTCCCAAAATCCATTCACTTTGACCCATTGGGTCCCAATTGGGTAATTGACCCAATTAATTCGATTTACCCAATTAATTACAATCAAACCCTATCCATGATCCATTGGATCATAATTGGGCCATTGACCCAATTCTTACCCATTTAAAATCCATTTCATCCATAAATCTTAAATTCATCAAATTAAACAATTAAAATCGACAAAATCCAATATATTATTGCATTGTAATCAGGGATGTTACAATATTACCCTCTTTTGAAATTTTCGTCCTGAAAATTGAGCGAAGTAGGGTCTCAAACAACTCATACAAAAAGCTCAGGATGAACTGCTCTCATTTCTAATTCAAGTTCCCAGGTGGCTTCCTCATGTAATACCCCGGATTTTCAAGTTATTATTATTACCCATTTATATTTGTGAACCATAGGTTTGGCCATGATGTATGGCCGAACCCCATGAAGTTGTAACGGCATTTTTAAAGTATGTTAATTGTTTTTGGAAGGTAGGATTAAATTGGAAAGTCTTTAATTTAGAAAGGACCTATTTATGGAAAGATTTTGGAATTATGGATCCAAGATTAGGAAATGATAAATTTAGAAAGGTTCCATTTTAGGGACTTTCTAAGTATGGAAGTTGGATAATGAAATTAGAAAGTTTCTAAATGTGGACTTTCTAAGTATAAACTTAAGTTGTTGAGAAATTATTATGGACCATGTAACGGGTGAATGATTTTAAAAGAAACTATGGGTTATGTAAGCCATGAGTGGCAAAATTGTAAATACTTGTTAAAGATGGAAGTTTAGCCTTGTATGGCAATAAGGTAATTGGATCTAAACATGGGAAATATTGGATGAATCATGTTGGGACTAAGGAACCAAGTATGGATATATTAAGTTTATGTATTAATATTATGGATGGGTTTTGGACATAAACCTAAAGAAATGGCAAAAATTGTAAATACATGCTAAAATGGAATGATAGCCATGGATGGCAATTTGGTAATTACGTAGAATGAATGTAACTATGTTTTGGAACTTAAACATTAGATCAATGGCAATTTGGTAAATAAGTGTGAAAATGATAAACCATGGGGATTGGTTTATAGACTTAAAATAATTGTAAATCAAGTAGGACTTGGTTTTGATTGATTAATATGTTATAAGGTAACGAACTTCACAAGGTGTTTACGATCGTGAGCAGTTATCGGACGAAAGACGCAAGGACACGAAGCGGTCTTAGGTAGGATTCCACCACTTTGAAACCATGGGTTTATGTACAATGTTTCTTATCGTATTGATGAATTTATATTGCAAAGGTTATGTTTTAAATGGTTATTTTAAATGCTATGTTTATATGATTAAAATAGCCTGTGTTGGATACGTTTCAAATGGTGATTTTTTATATGCTATGTTTATTTAATAAAATAGCATGTGGTTTATATGTTTCAAATATGAGCTTTTAAATGATATGATTTGTATAATTGCATAGCATATGGACATTTGCATCTCATGCATGGCATGGGAGGGATGACAAGTAATCGGGGACCCACACTCCGTCGGGGCGTCCGTAAAGCACTAGTGGGGGATACCTTGATGATGAGAATTCCATCAAGAGGATACTATGTATAAATACCTTGATGATGAGAATCCCATCAAAAGGAATATATGTATGAAGACCCTGGTGATGAGCATTCCATCAGGGGATACCTTGATGATGAGAATCCCATCAAGAGGATACTATATATCCGGAGATCCACACTCCGACGGGGTGTCCGTAAAACACACTTGGAAGGATACCTTGATGATGAGAATTCCATCAAGAGGATATTTTGTGATGGGCAGGACTTATTGCATATGATAGCATGGCATGGCATTGAATCGGCATGATTATGACTCTTATTATCATGGAAGGTTTCTAGTTTTTACCTGTATGATTGGATCTCTATTATCATACACTATTTTGCATACGATGCTTTAGAAGTATGGTATGATTTATTATAACTGGATTTGATATATATTATATCTGGATTTTTGGTACTAACCCATGTGTTAACCCTAATTGGAATACCTACTGGGCGCGTTGTACTAACGCCCTACTTCTAACCTTTAGTGGATGATGCAGAAAATGAGGAAAACGCTAAACGCGGAAAGGGGCAAGCATAGGAGCTTGGAACACTTTTAGTTTTATATTTTGTTTGAGATACTCATGGGCTTGTATTTTGAGTATCTAGAATTCGGATTGTAATAACTTAGATGGATTTGCTATGGTTGGATATTTTACTGAATAATTATGTTAAGATAATGATGATTAAAGACTTGACATACTTTGCTATCCGAATGGAATAGAACTTGGTTCTATTATGAATCCGCAAATTGATGTTATGATTCCGCATGTTATGATTTTTGTTCCGCATGTTTATATTGCTGTGTGTGAACCATTTTCTTGGATTGAGTCCATACACACATAGGGTTGGCCAGTTAAGGGTCGGATTTTGGAAGTTCGGACTTAGCTCGCGCCGTGACATCCCGCGCTCTATCACTATACTCTGTTATAAAAAAAATAAATATACTCTGAATTTACGGAAAAAACGAGTGAAAAAGGGCGGGGCGTTACACCTCATTACCATGTAGATCCCATATCACCTTGACAAACTGAATGGTTCGGTTCTGTAACACCCTTTGTTCCTTCCCGATCACTCTGACCGGCCTTTCAACATAAGTCATGTCGCTTTGCACATCAACATCTTGCACGTTCAACACGTGTGAAGGATCGGGATTGTATTTACTCAACATAGATACATGAAATACATCGTGCAAAGATGACAACTGTGAAGGGAGTTCCAATTGATACGCCACTTCCCCCACCCTCTTTTGGATTGGAAAGGTTCCCACAAATGTAGGTGACAACTTCCCTTTCTTTCCAAATCTCATATGTCCCTTTCGTGGCGAGACCTTTAAAAATACTAAGTCTCCCACTTCAAACTCAAGGAATCTCCTTCTCTTCTCAGTGTAGCTCTTCTGACGACTCTGTGCAGTGAGTAGATGTTGTCGTATTAACTTAATCTATTATTTGGTCTCTATAACTAGCTCGGGTCCAATAAGTGAAGGCTCACCGACCTCTGTCCAAGACACTGATGATCTACAGGGTCTACCATACAACGCCTCTAATGGAACCATCTAGAGGCTTGCCTGGTAACTGTTGTTGTAAGAGAACTCAACCAGTGGTAAGTGATCCTCCCATCCACCTTTGAAGTCTAACATACATGCTCTCAGCATATCCTCCAATGTCTGTATTGTCCTCTCTGACTGACCATCAGTCTGTGGATGGAAAGCTGTGTTAATCAATAAATTTCGTCCCCTTAGTCGTCTACATGCTCTGCCACACCCTTCAAGTGAATCGGCCATCTCTGTCGGACACAATAGTCCTGGGGATACCATGTAGCCTGATGATATCCTTGATATACCGTCGTCCCAAAGTCTCAGATGAATCTGTTATCTTGATTGGGAGAAAGTGTGCAGACTTGGTCAATCGGTCTACTACAACCCATATTGCATCGTTGCCCTTTGATGACCTTGGCAACCTTGTCACAAAATCCATGGAAATATGTTCCCATTTCCACTCTGGCACTGGTAAGGGTTTGAGTAATCCTTGTGGCTTCTGATGTTCAGTCTTGACCTGCTGATAAGTCAGGCAGTGAGAATCAAACTCTGCCACATCTCTTTTAAGTCCATGCCACCAATAGTGTCTCTTCAGATCATGATACATCTTGGTGCTACCAGGATGAATAGAGAGTTTGGTTTGGTGTGCCTCGATCAATAACTCTCTTCTGCAGTTCTGAGGCACATATGTCCTGCCTCGGAATAAAAGACTTTGTCTCGGTCGTAACTCCCATTCTGGTATAACCTCACCAGTAGACATTTTAGCCCATATCTCCTCCACTTCTGGATCTATCCGTTGTTCCTGCTCTATCTTGGAAACCATGTTGGATCGTACGATCAGGTTATACATACTCCCATGATTCTTAATGTACAAATTGAACTCTCGAATGGTATTCAGAATTTCCCATTCCATCATAATCAAACTGGCCACCGTTGCATGTGACATGCGACTGAGGGCATCCGTCACTTTGTTCGCCTTGCCAGGATGATATCAAAGCGCAAACTCATAATCTTGCAGATATTCCATGTAACATCCCGGACTTTCCAATGCAATAATATATCGGATTTTGACTAGTTAAATTTTTTAATTTGTTGAATTTAAGATTTATGGTTGAAATGGATTTTAAATGGGTAAGAATTGGGTCAATGACCCAATTATAATCCAATGGATTATGGATAGGGTTTGATTTTAATTAATTGGGTAAATGTAGTTAATTGGGTCAATTACCCAATTGGGACCCAATGGGTCAAAGTGAATGAATTTTGGGAAGTAAATGGGTAAGGAATTAATTTAATTGGGTCATGTACCCACTTAAGACCCAAGGCTTGGGATCCACGTCATCAAGTGAGGTGGCAAGTGTATGAGGTGGCATGTAAGTGGCATAGCCAAGTGGGACCCAAATCCACCTCATCAAGTGAGGTGGCGAGTGGTCTAAGGTACCATGTAGGGTCGGCTACCATGGTTGACTTGGTCAACCATGGGTGAGTTACCACGTGGTCAGTTGAATTACATTGGGTGGGAAATTAAAAATCATTTGAGTTATATGCAAATGAGTTCAAGAAAAATAAAGTGAGTTGGGATAGAGTTGAATGGGAAGTAAGTTCAAATAAGCAAGTGAGTGAGTCACATGGAAGTGGAAGAGGCCTAAGTGAGTCAAAGGGGGAGATGGAGGGTTTCCATCTCATGGAAACCCTAGACACCATCGTTGGGAAAGCTGAAAGAGGAGGGGGGGGGGTGGCGGAAGCCCCAAGCTTAAGCCATGTGTCTCCTTGGTTAACCAAGGGACACATGGGAAAGACCAAGGAGTAATGTGGGTGGTTGGGAGGTTAGGGCTGATGTACTCAAAGAGCTCACACCCCCCCCTTTGGCCGATTTTTCCATCCTAAGGAAAGATAAGGATCTTCATCTCTCTCCTTCTCATCTGTCTCTTCCTTTCTCAAACTACACTTAGCCGATTCTTGTCTCTCTCTCCCTCTCTCTTCCACATTTGGTCTTAACACTTAGAAGGCCAGCAAGCATCAAGGAAAGAGAGAAATTAAGAAAGAAATGAAGGAGTTTGGGGGTTGATTTCAAAGAGACCTCTTTGGCCGATCCTTCCATAGAGATTTTCATCTCATTTTCTCCCTCTCTCAATCAACACTCTTGGCCGAATTCTCCATTGAGGAACAAGAAGGTTTTAATCTCTCTCCCTCCCATTTCGGCTCTAGACTTGGAAGAAGAACAAAGACGAAAGAAGGATAAGGACGGCGGAGCAAGATCAGACCTAAAGAAATGGAGGAGACGCGGAAAAGGTATGTAATGTTTAAAGAGGGTTTAATGTAAAAGAGGCTAAGGGAAACATGATTTCGGCTATGGAATGACCGAAACCATGGGGTTCCATATTTGATTGAAAAGTTGGCAAAGAAATTATGCTAAGGCCATGAACTGAAAAATCTAACCAAGGAAATGGTTAAACGTTTGGAATAATGGACAAGACCCTAGTGGGGTTAGTGAGTAGGGCATACTCACTGATTTTAAAAATATATGGATGACATTATATATGTTAAATATAAGAAAGGAATTCCATAAGGAAAGGTCAAGCCAAACATCAAATAAAATGAGGACTGATTTCGGATGGTACTATCTGCGGACGGGTATCACAGTCCGCGGATGGGTATCACTGTAACACCTTGGATTTTCAGATCATTATTTTATATGACACTTACTCTTTTAAATTGTGAATTTTAGAATTAAACCTTATTTGGATCAAGAATTGGGCCATGACCCAATTAGGACCCAACCAATGTTGGAATTGGTTTTACTAAAATTTAATTAGGTAGGATTAAATTAGTGGTGGATCATACCCAATTTTGAATAAAGATTATCTTGGCCGAATTTTAGATAGTGATTTACATATTATGCACATGAGAGATATGTGGGATTTTTAAATCCACAATGATATGCTAGATATTTAAAAAGGGATGAAATATCTATGAATTAAATTAAAAGATTTTTTGGATTATGATTAGGGTTATGCGCATAGTACTTGCTAATAAGAATTAAAGGAAGTCTTAATAAGGCAAGGGAAAGTCGGATATGGTTAATTAAAGAGGGAAAGTCGGCCATAGTTAAATAAGGAAGGTTTGACATATGTCCAGTGTTTTGATTATAACTTTTGACTCTGATATTTGATTGCTTTGATTCTTTTTTCTTTGGAAATAAGATTTCAAGAGCTACAACTTTGTAGTTTACCATTTTTTCTGATTCGGAAGTTAACAAGGTTAAAACTGTGCTACAATATAGTATATGTGTAAAAAAAACGGGAAACTCAAGAGGGCAAGATTCTATTAGGAACATTCTAATATGGGATTAAGGAGAGCTTAATAAAAGGAGAGATCCATAGGGGTGCACGGTTTTTACAACCCCATGGAGAAAGATTGGTGATGAGTATTAGTGGATTAAATGGAGAAAAAGAACCATAGGGTTCGGCCTCATGGCATGGCCGAACCCCATGGAAAGATATGATTAGTTATTGGGTTTTAACGATTGAAAACCATGGAGAGTGTTGATTTATTGATTGAGTTTATGTTCCTACATCTTAAATCATAGAAACCTTTGGTGATTGTATGTTTTAAATTCAAGAAAATCAATGAAAGAATATGGAATATGGGTCGGCCATGGCATGGTCGAACCATGGCTGTTTTATGGCTAATTGAGTGGATCTAAAATAATAAAAAGGAGGGGTGAGGTTCGGCCATAGTGCATGGCCGAACCCCACCAAACATTTTATGGATAATAATCGATTAATGTTATGAGTAAAGGTTTTATTGAATCTAAGCTAATGACTAAGATCATGAACCATAGGGTTCGGCCATGGTGCTTGGCCGAACCCCATGGGTTAAGTTTGGAATGTTAGATGGAAATGGTTGCTAAATTTGGAGAGCAATCCAAATATGGAAAGGTTTCAAATATGGTTAGTACTGCTAAAACTAGAAAACATCTAAGTATGGTAAGGATTGCTAAATTTGGAAAGCAATCTAAAAATGGAAGGAAGGTGGTTATTTTTGGAAACAATCTATTTTTAGAAAGTGTTTCCAATTATGGAAAGGAGGATTGAATATTAAGAAAGTTTTTATTCTTGCAAGTTGTTATTAAAATTAGAAATATCTAATTAAAACCATAAAAGTTATTTATGGAAACCATACCAAGAATGGAAGGTAAGGCTTGATTATGGAACCTAATTTAAATGAAGGGATTGGTTACCATGAGTGAGGTTCGGCCATAGTTATGGCCGAACCCCACTCGGATTAGTTTTTGGAAACCTTGTGAATTTTGGAATATGATATTCAATCATAAAAGGGTTGGTGTTTAATTAAGAAACCTTCTAAATGTGGACCTTAGGTTAAAAATAGAAGGAAAGTTATTTTTAGAAAACTTTCCATGTATGGAAGGAGGTTGTTATTTTGGTAAGTTAAATAGCGAAACCTTCTAATGATAGAAGGGGAAATTAATAAAGGGAAGTTCTATTCTTGGAAGGTGAAATCTAAGTTTGGGGACCTTCCAATTAAGGAAAGGTAGAGATTAATTGGAAATTATACACCATAGGATTCGGCCATGGTGTATGGCCGAACCCCATGTTCTAAATTAATGGATTAAAGGTGTCTTTAAATTATGGTTTAAGGGCTGATTTATGAATCAGATTATGAACCTACATTTTGAGTTAGGTTATGTTAGTTTTAAATAAAATAAATGGTACAATGTATGATATGAATTGATGGAGAAAGTAATGGCAAAAATGTAATTAAAATACCAAAGTAGGAGAACCATGGGTTCGGCCATGATGTATGGCTGAGTCCCATGAGATATGTTTAATGAACTTATTTGATTAAGGAAAAATTTAAGGTCTAATTATGGAAGATTTAAAGGAAGAAGGAAACCAATGGCATTTTGGTAAATATGAGAGAATGTTGGACATTGGGTTCTGCCATGGTGTATGGCCGAACCCCATGAATTATTTTAAGGGAATATGTGCTTTGGAAGCATGAATAGATGACTTGGAACCTAAGCAAAGAAAGGGACTAGGATTATCAACAGTGGCATTTTTGTAAATATATATAAAAAATGGTAAACCATGGGTTCGGCCATGGTGTATGGCCGAACCCCATGGGCTTTTGTTTATGGACTTAGAACCTTATAATTAGGTGAGACTTGGTGTTGATTTATCATTATATTATAAGGTAACGGGATCTAGTAAGCGGTGCACAATCGGTGATCGAATCTTGGACGGAAACGCAAGGACTTGTGAACGGTCTTAGGTAGGATTCCACCTCTTTGAAACCATGGCTTATGTACCTTGGTTTTATATTATGTTTGATGAAAATATGTTTTCAAGAATATGTTTTATTATATTGAATATCGAATGCTATGTTTAATTGTTTAAAATAGCATGGGCCAATTATGTTTCAAAGGATGATTTTACATGCTAAGTGTATTTATATAAAGAGCATGTGTTGGATGTGTTTTCAAATGATGATTTTCAATGCTATATTATGTTATAAAATAGCATGTGTTTCATTGGCATCTCATGCATGGTATGGGGTGGAGGATCTATAACCGGAGGGGTCACACTCTTTCGGGGCGTCCGAAAAACCTATGTGCAACACCTTGATGTGATTTCCATCAAGAAGATTTTCAGAGGGTCCACACTTCGTCGGAGACCGAAAGACCTATGTGGTAGGCACACTTTATGTACAGGTGATCGGTGGGACTCATTGCATATTTGTCATCATTGCATGGCATCGATTTATATGGTTTTGATATCACTATGTTATATGATATGTTTGGTACTAACCATGTGTTAGCCGTAACTGGAATACCTACTGGGCGCGTTGTACTAACGTCCTACTTCTACCCTGCAGTTGGTGAAACAGGTAATCAGGGAAACAATGAACCTAAGGTGGACCAAGCATAGGAGCTTGGAAGATATAGTTTATATGTTTTGAAATAAATTACTCATGAACTTGTATTTGAGTATTTGGATTTCGAAATGAAATAACTTAGATAGTTAAATGTTTTGGTTTGATGATTATGACGTACTTTGCTATCGAAATGGATTAGAACTTGGTTCTAATATGATTCCGTATTTTGATGATTATGATTCCGCAGTTGTATGATTTTATTCCGCAAACCGGTATTTCTATGTGTAAACCATTTTATTGGATTGAGTCCATACACACATAGGGTTGGCCAGTTAAGGGTCAGATTCTGGAAGTTCGGACTTAGCTCGCGTCGTGACGTCCCATGCTCTATCACTCTACTCTGTTAAAAAAAAAAATACACTGAATTTACGAGAAAAAACAAATGGAAAAGGGCGGGGCGTTATAATTGGTATCAGAGCAAACCCGAAAATTGAATCTTTTGCAGTAAATTAATCCGGCTCTCGTGTATTAATTTACTTCGCTAGACTCAGACGGATGATAGCAAAGGATGTACAGTCAAAATAATCGGATTTATCCAACATAGCAAAATAGGATATATTCCTCGGAAACAAAAAAAAAATCAAAAAGTACTGATTTGGCAATTTCCCCAAGGACAGGAAACACAAGATGTTTATTTTGGAAAATTTTCCCAAAACAAGAGACATTATGTGATACATAGGAAAGTTCCCCAAACAAGAGATATTATGGGATACATAGAGGAATTCCCCAAGACAAAGGTTAGTTGATTAGATTTACTGTTGGCATTTGATATGCCTCTTTTTTTGTGATGCAGAAGATTCGCCTAAGTAGTGGTAAGAGAATGTCGGGGAAAAAGGAAAGATTTTGTAAAGGTTGTGGTTACGTTTTGAAGGGTTTGTTCTAACCCTACTTACATTTGTATTGTGAGGAAAGTTTGAATGATTTTCAATAAAGTTTGCAAATTTAACAGTTTATGAGGATTTTGACACTGAGATGTAGGTGACAAGGTCACTTGATTTTAATTGAGATATGGCATGGGTGTGTTTCACACGTGATATTGATGAGATAAGTATATAAATCCTATGAGTATGGCTTAGAGTAGCTATGAGACTGTGGGAAACTCAATACGAAATACGGAGACTTGGTCCCGAAGGGTTACCGTTGAGGAGTGGGTCCCTCACATGCTACACCTTGGAGGGCACTCTCATGGCTAATTTACACACTTGAAGTGCAAGGTTGTGCAGAACTAGATACTAATTTTACCCGTGGGAGTGGTACTAGTCTCGTTAGACGCAGTTTGACTGAAACACCTTTGGGGGTGAAGGAATGCAGAGCAGGGTAGACCGGACAACGTTGGATGTAGGTCTTCTGCTTAGTAAGTCATGGGACCTAAGTCTTGCTAAGGGGTCGGGATATACTATGAAGGATATTTTCGCTACAGTCACAGGGTGACTCATTCGAGTGTTGTTTCTATGGATAAAATATTCCATGGTAGATGATGGGTCTAGATTAATTATAATCATGGATGGTTATTAATTATGAAAAGAATATCTCATGGTAGTATGATGGATCTGTTGGACTCATAAATGACAAATAGATCTAATGATAATAACATGTTTGGATATGCATTTCACGGAATAAGGAAAAGGTGTTAGTCACATAGTGACTTATATGCCAATAAAAGTATGATTACTTTTTGAAGATATACTTAAGGGAAAAATCCAGTGAAACTCGAATGGAAAACTATGGGCGACTGCCGAGTTAGACTGATCACCTGACTCTGTAGTTGGCCGATAGAATTCCAGGAGAGTGAAGTTAAGAGTCTAGTGAAACTCAATGGGAAACTATGGGCGACTGCCGAGTCAAACTGATCACCTGACTCCTTAGTTAGCCAATGGAATTCCAGGAGAATGCTGTAATAACCCGAATTTTTGATAAATATATATATTGGCATTTATTCATTTAAATTTGAAGCTTGATATAATAAAATGTCAAGTGGACCAAATTTTGGGACAATGGCCCAATTGGGCCATGGATTGGATAAAATCCATTTAATGGGTCAATGAGGACTAATCGGGTCAACGATGGTCAAAGTGGGCCCGATAGCCATGTGGGGCCCAATGGATCAAAATCGGTTCAAACCCTAAGGTAAGTGGAAAAGGAGGGAATCTAATTGGGCCATGGGCCCAATGGTTACCCAATAGACCTTGAATTAGAATTGGTTCATTTAATAGGGTAAAGGTAAGTAATTGGGTCAAGATTAGTCAAATTGGGTCAAAGAGCCATATGGGACCCAATGGACCAAGGTAATTAAGCCCTAAGGTAAATGGGTAAGACAAGAATCTAATTGGGCCATGGGCCCAATGGTGATCCAATAAGAGGGATACATTTAAAAAAAGTTTAAATCACCTAACTTAGGTGATAAATGGACCAAGGTGACATGGCCAATGGGGCCCACCTCCACCTCACCCATGGAGGTGGCGTGTGGACCCAAGGATAGTGGGGCCGACCACCATGGTTGACTTGGTCAACAATGGGTGGATCTTATAGAAGGAATTTAATGGAATTAAATGAAATATGGGGCTTAATTAACTTAACCTAAAAATCAAATTGATCTAAGTTAATTAACCTAATCTAAATTGGTCAAATGGTCAAAACCACTCCAACAAACACAAACCACTCTTAAGAAACACAAAATAAAAACCATGGGCTTAAATGGTGGATTGGGCTCAACCACCACCACCAAAGTCAAGCTTGCCCATGCTTGGTTGGTGAGGGAATTAAATGTTGAATAAAGGCCACTCCAACCACCTCCACCTCCTCCCCAACTAACCCATTTCACTCTAGCATTCCTCACACACCAAGATCGTCACCCACCTTGCAAAGGAAGAGAAGAAAAAACTTAGAAGAAAAAGAGAAGAAAAGAAAAGGAAAAGGCTAAGTATTGACCCACCACCTCAAGATAAACACTTGAAACACCTTTCTCATCACCTTCCCCTCTCCCTCTCTCAAGCAAACCCACTCAACCCTAGCCGATCCAAGCATGTCCCACCATTGATCAAGCACATCTAGCCGATCAAAGATCAAGAGGAAGGAGAGAAGAGGCTAAGGAAATCAAGAGAAGCAACAAAGACCGGAGGAGCCGTCGGATCCGTAAGTATTTCTAAACAAGAGTTTAGATTTTTTGTTTATGGTTAAAAAGGGAATCCATTTATTAGATAATGGCCAAAAACATCATGGGCCTTGGATCTAAGATCCATCAATGGAAGATTAAGAAATGGATAAACTTAGAGAGAGATAGATTAAATGAATGGATGACCATAGGGTTCGGCCATGTAGCATGGCCGAACCCCATGGTGAATGATGATAATTTAATTAGATTTAGGTTTAAAATGGTGGAGAAGGAATTTTTATATTTAGTTTTAAGATGATTTATTTAAATGGTGATGATTTAGTGATCTATGAGGATTAGGACCCTTAGATGCTCAATGGTTGATGTTTTCTAAAATTTGAAAATTTTGAGTATGGTATGTGATTTTCAAATGGGTGCTAAAAGATGGAAGTGGTGGAGTAAATAAGTTTGAATTATGGAGGTAATGAGGAAATGATTGGTGGTAGAAGTGGATTTTAAATGTAATTAAAAATCAAAAAAAAAAATGAGGAAAGACATCATGGGTTCGGCCATGGTATGGCCGAACCCATGACCCATGTTTTTAGGTCATTCATGGGCTAAGTATGGTTTATATATGTGGTTAAACGAAATGGAAATGAAGTTAAGTTAATGATGAAATTTAGATGGATTTACAAAGTGTATGATATTTTTTTTAAGAGGGCCAAAATGAATGAGGATTATTGATTTTAAAAAAAAAAAAATGGATGTCTTTTGGACAAAAACATTGGTCTAAGAATGGCATCAATGGATGATGAGCCATGAACCATGGGTTCGGCCATGGTGTATGGCCGAACCCTTGGTGGTATTTAATAATTTTTTTTATGATGGGAAAGTATAGAAATTGGTTAAGAAAAATGGATAGATTGTATGGATGTTTCAAGTATGATATGTGATGTTGGTGATTTAAATGGATGATTTAATTTTCATTAGAGGTATGTTTAAATGGGTAAATGAAACCAAGAAAAATGGGGAAAGAAACATCATGGGTTCGGCCATGGTGTATGGCCGAACCCATGACCCAAATTTTGATCAATTGTAGGTTAAGGTTAATGCATGTATCAATGCCTAGGAGTTTGTTTTAAAGGGCCAAAAAGAATGAAGATTTGTGATTTTAAAATTGGATTATTTTGGGACAAAACCTAGTCTTTAAAAATGGTGAACCTTAGGGTAGTGATTAGTGGATTTTTAATAAATGGAACATGATGTAGAAGAATGCTAGATTTTAATGGATTTATAAAAAATGATATGTGAGGTTTTAAATGGAATGAAAATGGGGACTTGAATGGATACATTAAATTCATTGGAGATTGGATTAAAGGGAGTAAAATGGACCCAAGGGAATGGAAAATAGGCACCATGGGTTCGGCCATGGTGTATGGTTGAACCCATGACCCATTTGGAGGTCATGATTATGGGCCAAGCAGTAAATCTTATATGGAGTTAGATGATTACAAATTTAATTAAATAGGTGGCTGATTTTGGGATATGTTATGGAATCATAAATAGGTTTAAGTTATGGATGAAATCTAGACTTAAAATAGACATAAGTGGGTGAATGATTTACCATGGAAGAGAATGTGGTAAAAGGGTAATTATTAGCCACATTGAGGAACCATGGGTTCGGCCATGGTACATGGCCGAACCCTATGTGGATTAGATGTAAAATTCGATGCAATATGAAAGATGAAAAGAAACGTATAGATCCTGTGTTTAGGCTCGCTCATTTGAATATTCGAAATGGTCAAAATCGGATTTATGTATGTGATTAAACCAATGGATAATGGGCTAAGTTAAGGGCCGATTTTCGATAAACTTATAATGTATTTAAAGATCATTGAATGGACCTAGGGTTATGATTAGTTAGGAACTTAATCATGGATAACGTATGGACTAATTCGGTAAATGTAATAAGGTATCGGACGTCGCAAACGGTACGCTATCGGCGACCGGATTATTGAACGGAAAGCGTAACGGAACGCGACACGGTATTCGGTAGGATTCCTACCTTTTTGTAAGCGATGGATATGTGATGGTGTTTTAAATTATTTTGATTTGGCTTATGATGGATTTATGATTATGATTTATCTTATGATGTGTTTTTTAAGTTATGAATCATATGGATTATATTTTAATATTATGCATTATATGGCTATGTATGGTATATCAAAATTATGGTTTATCTATATACTACATAGCATAATGCACGTACATCTCATGCATGGCATGGGCGGGAAAATAATGAAACCGGAGTCCATGCTCCGTGGGGGCGACCGAGAGGCAAACATGGGGACGATACATTTTATGATCTGTAACACCCCGCCCTTTTCACTCTAATTTTCAGAGTTTATTTATTTATTTTAATATAATAATCATGTGATCGGGGCGGAATGTCACGACGCGAGTTAAGTTCGGATTTCTAAATCCGACCCTTAACTGGCCAAGCCCATGTGCGTATGAACTAAGTCCATAGAACTGATCCGCACATGGTACATATATAACTAGTGGAATTAATTTAGTCTAAATCTAACTGAGGTTATAATAGATCCTATGACTAATGCAATTTTCCATTCTTAGATAGCAAAGTACTTAATTTATTCTCCAAAATTATTATATAACCTTAATCTACCATTCATTCCAAACCATCCAAATAAATTCAGCCATAGCATCTACTTAACTACTTATTACATGCCAACATCTAATTACCAAATTACATTGTCCAAATAAATCAAATAACAAGTCCATAAAAAATCCATTCATAGTCCATTCCAATCATTCAAACCGCCCAAGTTTTCGTGCTTGGTCCTCTTCTCCAACCACGTTCTTTCCTTTCCCTGCATCATCCACTAAGGATATAGATAGGGCGTTAGATCAACGCGCCCAGTAGTGTTCCGAATAGGGCTACCACATGGTTAGTCAAAAACATGCAAATAGTATAATAATAATACATGTGTGACAAAATTCTATAAAAACATGCTATGTATGAAATGAACATGTAATGAGTCCCACCCATCACCATTCAACATAGCCATCACTTGACGGGATTCTCATCGTCAAGGTAACCCACAGTGGTCTTTCGGACGCCCCGACGGAGTGTGGCCTCCGGATTCCTCCTAATGGGATTCTCATCATCAGGGTACCCCACAGTGGTCTTTCGGACGCCCCGACGGAGTGTGGCCTCCGGTTACAACACCATCATCCTATGCCATGCATGAGATGTCTATGCAAACATGTCATTTAGAAACATAACTTTACAAACATATAAGTTATCGAAATCAACGTAAAACAGCATATGGAATAGTGGTTACAATAAAGGTAGGAAACCTACACAAACTTTGCTTAAGTGTCCGTTCCTTTTTGAGCTTCACCTGGTCACGACTCGCTCGTCGTTCAACTTCCGGTACCTTATCCATATATCAATCAATAAGTCATAACATCATTTACTTATTTAATCACATCATAGACCCATCCACATCAGGTGGGGTTCGTGTCCGTACATCCAACCCTATGATCATTTCCATCATTGATCATTCGACTAGTATTTACAGTTTTTTGCCATTGTCCGTAATTATCATGAATGATCCCCTAATTAAAACAACCATAAGCTCCCATTTAAAACAGCCCATTAATTATCAAAACAGCCCCATGGGGTTCGGCCATACTCATAGCCAAACCCTAGGGTTCACTTGATCCAATCATCACCATGATCACTCATGGTTTAATCATGCTAATTCAACCATGATCAATACATGGTTCAACCATCCAAAGGCTGACCCAAATCAGTAACCATAACCCTAAGTAAACCAAATAAAACCATAAAGCAACCCATGGGGTTTGGCCATTCACATGGCCGAACCTCATGGCTCTTTGGGATTCAATTCTTCTAATAATCTTTCATCATTTATCCTGTATCTTAGGCATAAAAACAGCAAACCTAATTCTATTTAAACTCCTATAGAAACCCCATGGTATTGCATGGTTTCTAACTCTTTGATTTCACAACAATCATCAATCTCTTTCATGGGGTTCGGCCATTCAAGTTGGCCGAACCCTATGTCCATGAATTGATCCTTCAAACATGCATTAGGTGTTATTAAATCATGCAATATCAGTACCCTTTTGTTGCCCTTATATCTCTTAGAAACCCTCTAATTAAATTCACCAAACAGTCCATAAAAAGTCCATGGTTTCCATGTTTCCCAACATGAAAACCAAGATTCTTTTACATGGGGTTCGGCCCTCCATGGTGGCCGAACCCAATGGTTATGTTTACTGTTTTTAAACCTCAGATAATCATGTAATAACAGTAACTAAAAATCAAGTTTTACCTTTCAAACAAACATCTAAAATCAACACAACTCCATGGGATTCGACCATCCAAGATGGCGATCCCCATGGTCCATTTTTTTTTCCAATTTTAATCCACTGATTTAGACCACATAAACTTCCCTTTTCTGATATCCAAACATGTTTTAACCCTCATAAAACATGTATTTTAAATCTATTACAAACAAACATCAGTCCCAACTTATATGGTTTTAACTTCTAAAAACCATCAAAACTAGCCACTTGTTTTCATGGGGTTCGGCCATGCTAAAGTGGCCGAACCCAATGGTCCATTTCCATCTTTTAATCCACTGATTTTAGACCATATAAACTTCAGTCCCTATGTCAATCAGATCCATGTTTTTTAACCATTCTAAAACATGTATTTAAATCTTAAATCAAAACCCAAAAACAGTCCACAAAATCCATGGTTTTCATGTTTCAAAACATGAAAACCAAGCCATCTCTTACATGGGGTTCGGCCCTTCAGGTGGCTGAACCCAATGGTTATTTTTACCATTTTAAATCCTCCATAATCAAGGTTAAACATTGGTGTATTCGGCCATGACCATGGCCCAATACATACCCTACTTGTTTTATGTTTTCAAACCAAAATATCATAAAGATACTTACCAAATTTTCCAAACTTCCTCCTTGTCTTTGATCCTTATTTTCTCCCTTTTATTTCTTCTTTTCTTTTGCTGTTTTGTGTTTGAATATTTGATGCCAAAACCTCTGCTATTCCAGCCAAGAAGAACAACGAATTGGAGAGAGGAGAGAGGGAGAGAGAGATGAGGAAAATCTTAGGCTTTGCAATGATAAATTGGCCAAGTGATGGTGTTCATTGATTTTGTATTTCAGCCATCAACACCCCCATTACTCCTCATCAAGCCTTGCACAAACCAAGGAGTAACTTGCAGCCAAGCAAAGCACCCCTTGGCATTCTACCCATGCAGCCATTCATATTCCCGAACAACTCACCTCAAATCCATGCATTTACATTTAATTTTCACCATGGAACCCACCAAAACAAGTCCCCAACGTGTGGGACTTGTTTTGGTTGGGTTGAGGCCAGCCAACCTCTTCAACTTACCCTTTAACTCACTGATTTACAGTCCCTTGAATTTCCATTTTGACTCACCCAACTCAAGGTATTTTTATTCCAACCCAACTCATCACATTTAATGCATTTCATTTAATGCACATGAGTTAACTCACTTTTTGATTTAATTCCAACTCGCCTCAGTCCCACTCAACTGATTTGACTCGTGTTGAGCTCCCTTGAGGGTTCAAACGGTCAACAATAGTCAACTCGACCCGTTGGGTCCACTTTTAGCTCCTTGACCCGTTTTGACAACATGACCCATTTATGGTATTTTGGTCATTTCTAATTGGCTTTTACCTATGGATCAAGCCTACCCATTTTTTCCTCCACTTGATTTCCAATCAAATAGGCTTAACCCCATTTAATTTAAAATCACAAAACGGTCAATAACCCAGCAAGACCCGATGGGCCCCATTTGGGCCCTTGACCCATTTAGCCATTTTTGACCCAAATGATGAAAATTACCCAACCAATCAAACTTAACATTCATAATGTCTCATATGATTTATTTTGAGCAATGGGCCCCACTATTTCCTTACTTAACATCACAAAATAATTAATTTAACAACTCAGGGGCATTTTGGTAATTTTCCACTTCATTGAGAAATTGGGGTGTTACAATATAAGCCTCTTTTTAAAATTTTCGTCCCGAAAATCGAGTGAAGTAGGGTTCTCAAATTAAATTACACAAACAATTCGGGGTGAGCTGTTCTCATCTCCGATTCAAGTTCCCACGTGGCCTCTTCATCACCATGACGGTCCCATACCACCTTGACGAACTGAATTGCTCGGTTACGCAACACCCTTTGCTCATTCTCTATTATTCTGACCGGCTTCTCGATGTAAGTGACGTCGCTTTGTACATCTATATCTTGCACATTCAAAACATGAGACGGATCAGGGTTGTACTTCCTCAGCATCGACACATGAAATACATCATGTAGAGACGCCAATTGCGAAGGAAGTGTCAACTGATAGGCTACATCTCCCATCCTTCTGATAATTGAAAACGGTCCCACATATCTTGGCGACAATTTTCCTTTCTTCCCAAATCTCATGTGCCCTTTTCGTGGTGAGACCTTCAAGAATACCATGTCTCCCACTTCAAATTCGAGAAACCTCCTCCTCTTATCAGCATAGTTCTTTTGCCGACTCTGTGCAGTCAACAAATGTTGACGTATCAACTGGATCTGTGCAGTAGTTTCGGCAACCAACTCGGGTCCTATCAGCGCAGGTTCGCCGACCTCGGTCCAGCACACTGGTGACCTGCATGGTCTACCATACAAAGCTTCGAATGGTGCCATCTGAAGACTTGCTTGGTAGCTATTGTTATAAGAAAACTCCACCAATGGCAAATGATCCTCCCATCCACCTTTGAAGTCTAGCATGCATGCCCTCAACATGTCCTCCAACGTTTGTATTGTTCTTTCCGATTGTCCATCGGTCTGTGGATGGAATGCTGTGCTAAAAGTAGATCGGTCCCATGGCCGACTGCATGCTCTGCCATACCCTGCCGGTGAATCGGCCATCTCTATCAGACACTATAGTCCGTGGGATACCATGTAATCTGATGATGTCTTTGATATATCTCCGACCCAATGTCTCTGATGAACCCGTCATTTTGATAGGAATAAAATGCGCGGACTTGGTCAGTCGGTCTTCCACAACCCATATAGCGTCATTGCCCTTCGAGGACCTCGGCAACCCCGTCACAAAGTCCATGGAAATGTGCTCCCATTTCCATTCCGGCACTGCTAAGGGTTTGAGTAACCCTGGTGGCTTCTGATGTTCTGTCTTAACCTGCTGACAAGTTAAACAATGAGCCACGAACTCTGCAACATCCTTCTTGAGTCCATGCCACCAATAATGTCTTTTTAAGTCATGATACATTTTTGTGCTACCCGGATGAATGGAGAGCTTGCTCTGATGTGCCTCTATCAGTAATTCTTTTCTGCAGCTTCTTGGCACATAAATTCTACCCCGGAACATAAGACCCTGTCCTGGTCGTAATTCCCAATCCGGTACAACCTCGCCATAGACATCTTGGCCATGTCTCTGCCATTTCCGGATCTGTTCGTTGCTCCTGTTCAATCTTGTAACCATGTTGGATCGTATGATCAAATTGTACATACTCCCATGGTTTGTGATGTATAGATTAAACTCACGAATGGAATTCAACATCTCCCATTCGGTCCTGATCAACATGCCACTGATGCATGAGACATGCGGCTGAGAGCATCCGCCACCTTATTGGCCTTTCCCGGATGATATCGGAGCGCAAAATTCATAGTCCGCCAAATATCCCATCCATCTGCGCTGCCTCAGGTTGAGCTCTTTGGTCAAATAAATACTTCAAGCTCTTGTGATCTGAAAATACTTCAAACTTCTCACCATATAGATAGTGCCTCCAGCTTTTGAGAGCGAAGACCACCGCAGCTAATTCCAGATCATGTGTGGGGTAGAGGCGTTCATGTATCTTTAGTTGTCTTGAACCATATGCCACCACCCGATCACGTTGCATGAGTGAACATCCCAATCCCTCTCCTGATGCATCACATGTACTTCATAACCTTGCCTCTTTCCGGCAAAACTAAAATAGGAGCAGTTGTAAGTCTCTCTTTCAGCTCCTCAATCTCTGATTGCACAACTCTGACCACTCATATTTGACTCCCTTCTGCGTGAGTCGAGTCAATGGGGATGCAATTTTGGAGAAGTCCATGATAAACTTCCGATAATATCCAGCCAAACCCAGAAAGCTACGGATTTCAGTGACATTCTTTGGTGCTTTCCACTCGCTTACTGCTGCCACCTTAGCCGGATCAACGGCTATACCATCTGCTGTTATAACATGCCCCAAGAATTTGACCTCAGGTAGCCAAAATTCGCATTTGCTTGCTTTGGTATACAACTGGTTTTGTCTCAAGGTGTTCAACACTATTCGTAGATGCTCAGCATGATCCTCCTGACTCTTGGAATAGATCAGGATATCGTCAATGAACACTATAACAAACCGATCCAGATATGGACGGAATATTCTGTTCATTAAGTCCATGAACACAGCTGGTGCGTTGGTAAGCCCAAATGGCATGACTACAAATTCAAATAGTCCATACCGTGTTCTGAAAGTTGTCTTCTCGATATCTTCCTCCCTGACCCGGATTTGATGATAACCGGACATCAGGTCAATCTTGGAAAAATGACTGGATCCCTCAACTGATCGAATAAATCATCGATCCTGGGTTAGAGGATACTTGTTCCGGACAGTTAGCTGATTCAACTTCCGTAGTCCACACACATTCTGAGTGAACCATCCTTCTTTTTCACGAACAACACTGGAGCTCCCCCATGACGATGTGCTGTTCTGAATGCAACCCAGTCTGAGTAATTCATCAAGCTGCTTCTTCAACTCGGACATTTCTGCTGTGCCATCCGATAATGGGTAGAGACACTGGTGAGGTACCAGGATATAGCTTGATCTCAAAATTGAGCTCCCTCATAGGCGGTATACCAGGAAGTTCTTTTGGAAAAACATCAACAAATTCTTTCACAATTGTTGGAAGTTCAGTGACTGGTGCCTTGTTGATGACAATATTGTTCAACACCAAATGATGCAACCCTTCCTGCAGTCTGCTTTGCTTGTCAGCACGAACTATATACTGTTTTCCCTCGGTGACCAAAATGTCACTCTTCGGCGATAACAATCAATATTGGCTTCATAACCAGCCAACCAGTCCATGCCAAATATAAATCGTACTCAGTCATGTCGAGTACCAAATAATTGAACTCAAATCTGAGTCCAGCGAGTTCTGTATTTATGGCCGTGCATATGAGTCCCAAAGACGTGTCTCCGACAGGGGATACTACTGTGAGTGTGGTGGACAGCTTTTGAACTAGTGTTCCAGTAGCAGTTATAAAGGATGCAGATATAAAAGAGTGCGATGCTCCAGAATCAAACAATGCATAAGCATAAGAACTATGACAACGGCCATACCTTGAATCACAGAATGATCCACATCCTCAGGAGGTTCCAGAGCAAATAGTCGTCCAGATCCGGTAGATTAGGCGCCCGTCCCGCCTGATATATGTCCTGCCTCCTCGGGAGTTAGCTGGCCTAGCTGGTGGATGGAAAGATCCTCTGGAATATGAGAGCCTATTGAGCTTTGGACAGTCTCTCTGAAATGACCCGGCTGATTACAGTGGAAACAGTTGTTCACCCCTCTGAATGACTGGGTGACTGATGCAGATGGGAGGGCTGGTGGGACGAAAGCTCCCCGCGGACCCAGTAGATGGTGAGGGTCTACTGAAGTTCGGACGAACCTCTTGTTGGGCTGAAACCCACCCCTCCCACTTGGAGCTCGACGATTGTCAAATCGCACTAATGCATTCAACTCCTGTTCTGCTATTGTGGCCTTGCTGACCACCTCAGCCAATGTGGTGCACTTAAATATGGTCACTTTGGCCCTGATGTTTGGCCGTAGACCCCTCTCAAACTTTCTTGCCTTGCGAAGTTCTGTGTCCACCATATAAAATGCATAAATGGATAAACTGAGAAATTCACGGTGATACTCTGCCACCGTCATAGAGCCCTGTACCAAGGACAGAAAAAGTTCCGTCTGTCGCTCCTTCTCCTCCTCCGGAAAGTAATGTTCCAAAAAGGTTGCTGAAAACTCATTCCATGTCATGGCCGTCCTCTCCCTAACTGGTATGAGTTCCCTCTGCTTCTCCACCACCTCCCACCATTTACCGGCATCTTCTATCAATTGTGAAGTAGCCAGTAAAATCCTGTCAGCATGACTCGAGATCTTAAGTAATTTTAAGATTTGAGTGATCTTCTTCAGCCAATGCTCGGCTCCGACAGCCCCTTCTTTCCCTTTGAAGTAGGGAGGACGCTGTTGTTGAAATTCTCGTGCCATACTCGGACACTAGCATCCTGGAACTTTCACTCCCATTCATATGTTGCTGGAGTACAAGGTTACCACTGCTTGGACTAAGCCTGAAGCTCAGGCACATGTGGTATATGTACACCACAGTTTCCCTCCCTCCTTCCGTGATGCATTCTCACTCCCCTTTTCTTCCCTCCAAGAGTGCTGTGATTCTTCCCCATTGTGAACTTTTCATGAACAGATCGCTCCTCATCAGGTTGGGTTACCTCTTTCTCATGTATAGACGGCTCCTTCTCATGCACAGATTTTTCGTGTTGTGATAACACTTTCTCATGTTGCTGATTTGCAACACCTTTCCTTCCCTTTCTGGTTCAGGGATCCTTTTCTTTGGAGCCATTTCCCTAAGTCATAAAAAACATTATTGACTTAGTTCCTCATACATTTGTATTTTTTTTACAATTTTGGGGAGATTTCCAAATAAGCAAACTTGATTTCTATTTGTTTTTGAGGGGAGAGTCTCTGAATTCCCTATGTTTGTTTTCTCAATTGGGGAGTATTGGGGAATGTATATCCTATTTTGCTACGTTTGATAGATCAATTATAACAATGACTTTTGCTATCTTTCACTGTTGTTCTCAGATTGATTTGTACATCCGAGTCCACGAAGTAAATTAATCCGGCCCCAGTCAGCGGACTCCGAAGAGTCGGTCAGTTGGGATTCTTATCCGCAGTGAGACATGAAACCGTCTTAATCTTACTTCGGAAGATTCAACTTCCCGTTTCGCTCTGATACCAACTGTAACACCCCGCCCTTTTCACTCTAATTTTCAGAGTTTATTTTTTTTTTTTAATATAATAATCATGTGATCGGGCGGAATGTCACGACGCGAGTTAAGTCGGATTTCTAAATCCGACCCTTAACTGGCCAAGCCCATGTGCGTATGAACTAAGTCCATAGAACTGATCCGCACATGGTACATATAACTAGCGGAATTAATTTAGTCTAAATCTAACTGAGGTTATAATAGATCCTATGACTAATCCAATTTTCCATTCTTAGATAGCAAAGTACTTAATTTATTCTCCAAAATTATTATATAACCTTAGTCTACCATTCATTCCAAACCATCCAAATAAATTCAGCCATAGCATCTACTTAACTACTTATTACATGCCAACATCTAATTACCAAATTACATTGTCCAAATAAATCAAATAACAAGTCCATAAAAAATCCATTCATAGTCCATTCCAATCATTCAAACCGCCCAAGTTTTCGTGCTTGGTCCTCTTCTCCAACCACGTTCTTTCCTTTCCCTGCATCATCCACTAAGGATATAGATAGGGCATTAGATCAACGCGCCCAGTAGTGTTTCCGAATAGGGCTACCACATGGTTAGTCAAAAACATGCAAATAGTATAATAATAAATACATGTGTGACAAAATTCTATAAAAACATGCTAGTATGAAATGAACATGTAATGAGTCCCACCCATCACCATTCAACATAGCCATCACTTGACGGGATTCATCGTCAAGGTAACCCACAGTGGTCTTTCGGACGCCCCGACGGAGTGTGGCCTCCGGATTCCTCCTAATGGGATTCTCATCATCAGGGTACCCCACAGTGGTCTTTCGGACGCCCCGACGGAGTGTGGCCTCGGTTACAACACCATCATCCCATGCCATGCATGAGATGTCTATGCAAACATGTCATTTAGAAACATAACTTTACAAACATATAAGTTATCGAAATCAACGTAAAACAGCATATGGAATAGTGGTTACAATAAAGGTAGGAAACCTACACAAACTTTGCTTAAGTGTCCGTTCCTTTTTGAGCTTCACCTGGTCACGACTCGCTCGTCGTTCAACTTCCGGTACCTTATCCATATCAATCAATAAGTCATAACATCATTTACTTATTTAATCACATCATAGACCCATCCACATCAGGTGGGGTTCGTGTCCGTACATCCAACCCTATGATCATTTCCATCATTGATCATTCGACTAGTATTTACAGTTTTTTGCCATTGTCCGTAATTATCATGAATCCCCTAATTAAAACAACCATAAGCTCCCCATTTAAAACAGCCCATTAATTATCAAAACAGCCCCATGGGGTTCGGCCATACTCATAGCCGAACCCTAGGGTTCACTTGATCCAATCATCACCATGATCACTCATGGTTTAATCATGCTAATTCAACCATGATCAATACATGGTTTCAGCCATCCAAAGGCTGACCCAAATCAGTAACCATAACCCTAAGTAAACCAAATAAAAACCATAAAGCAACCCATGGGGTTTGGCCATTCACATGGCCGAACCTCATGGCTCTTTGGGATTCAATTCTTCTAATAATCTTTCATCATTTATCCTGTATCTTAGGCATAAAAACAGCAAACCTAATTCTATTTAAACTCCTATAGAAACCCCATGGTATTGCATGGTTTCTAACTCTTTGATTTCACAACAATCATCAATCTCTTTCATGGGGTTCGGCCATTCAAGTTGGCCGAACCCTATGTCCATGAATTGATCCTTCAAACATGCATTAGGTGTTATTTAAATCATGCAATATCAGTACCCTTTTGCTGCCCTTATATCTCTTAGAAACCCTCTAATTAAATTCACCAAACAGTCCATAAAAGTCCATGGTTTCCATGTTTCCCAACATGAAAACCAATTCTTTTACATGGGGTTCGGCCCTCCATGGTAGCCGAACCCAATGGTTATGTTTACTGTTTTTAAACCTCAGATAATCATGTAATAACAGTAACTAAAAATCAAGTTTTACCTTTCAAACAAACATCTAAAATCAACACAACTCCATGGGATTCGACCATCCAAGATGGCCGATCCCCATGGTCCATTTTTTTTTCCAATTTTAATCCACTGATTTAGACCACATAACTTCCACCTTTTCTGATATCCAAACCCATGTTTTAACCCTCATTAAACATGTATTTTAAATCTATTACAAACATCTAACATCAGTCCCAACTTATATGGTTTTAACTTCTAAAAACCATCAAAACTAGCCACTTGTTTTCATGGGTTCGGCCATGCTAAGTGGCCGAACCCAATGGTCCATTTCCATCTTTTAATCCACTGATTTTAGACCATATAAACTTCAGTCCCTATGTCAATCAGATCCATGTTTTTTAACCATTCTAAAACATGTATTTAAATCTTAAATCAAAACCCAAAAACAGTCCACAAAATCCATGGTTTTCATGTTTCAAAACATGAAAACCAAGCCATCTCTTACATGGGGTTTGGCCCTTCATGGTGGCTGAACCCAATGGTTATTTTTACCATTTTAAATCCTCCATAATCAAGGTTAAACATTGGTGTATTCGGCCATGACCATGGCCCAATACATACCCTACTTGTTTTATGTTTTCAAACCAAAATATCATAAAGATACTTACCAAATTTTCCAAACTTCCTCCTTGTCTTTGATCCTTATTTTCTCCCTTTTATTTCTTCTTTTCTTTTGCTGTTTTGTGCTTGAATATTTGATGCCAAAACCTCTGCTATTCCAGCCAAGAAGAACAACGAATTGGAGAGAGGAGAGAGGGAGAGAGATGAGGAAAATCTTAAGCTTGCAATGATAAATTGGCCAAGTGATGGTGTTCATTGATTTTGTATTTCAGCCATCAACACCCCCATTACTCCTCATCAAGCCTTGCACAAACCAAGGAGTAACTTGCAGCCAAGCAAAGCACCCCTTGGCATTCTACCCATGCAGTCATTCATATTCCCAAACAACTCACCTCAAATCCATGCATTACATTTAATTTTCACCATGGAACCCACCAAAACAAGTCCCCAACGTGTGGGACTTGTTTTGGTTGGGTTGAGGCCAGCCAACCTCTTCAACTTACCCTTTAACTCACTGATTTACAGTCCCTTGAATTTCCATTTTGACTCACCCAACTCAAGGTATTTTTATTCCAACCCAACTCATCACATTTAATGCATTTCATTTAATGCACATGAGTTAACTCACTTTTTGATTTAATTCCAACTCACCTCAGTCCCACTCAACTGATTTGACTCGTGTTTGCTCCCTTGAGGGTTCAAACGGTCAACAATAGTCAACTCGACCCGTTGGGTCCACTTTTAGCTCCTTGACCCGTTTTGACAACATGACCCATTTATGGTATTTTGGTCATTTCTAATTGGTTTTTACCTATGGATCAAGCCTACCCATTTTTCCTCCACTTGATTTCCAATCAAATAGGCTTAACCCCATTTAATTTAAAATCACAAAACGGTCAAATAACCCAGCAAGACCCGATGGGCCTCATTTGGGCCCTTTGACCCATTTAGCCATTTTTGACCCAAATGATGAAAATTACCCAACCAATCAAACTTAACATTCATAATGTGCTCATATGATTTTATTTTGAGCAATGGGCCCCACTATTTCCTTACTTAACATCACAAAATAATTAATTTAACAACTCAGGGGCATTTTGGTAATTTTCCACTTCATTGAGAAATTGGGGTGTTACATGATCATACTGATGATGGGTGGGACACATGACATAGGTACCCATGGCATAGCATTCATGACATGCTTATTTTGTTATATGTTATTTTATCGGTATATGTGTTATCACTAATCCATGTGCTAGCCCTACTCGGAGTCCTACTGGGCGCGTTGACTAACGCCCTACATCTACCCTAGCTGATGACGCAGGGGATGGCGGAAGCGGTGGACATGACAGGATCCAAGCTTAGGAGCTTGGGCAGTGCAGTCTTAGTTTTATTTACGTTTACATTTTGGAGATGTAATTTGAAAGTAACTTAGCTTGTCGGGTTGTATAAGTTTACATTCTTACGATGGTTTGGACGTTACTTATGGACGATTACATTTTGTGATATAATTATGAACTTAGGGGCATTTTAGTAATTCAATGTTGTATCTTCCCTTCTATCTAAAAACTGGCAGGATAGACTCTATTATCATGTTCCGCAATAATTATAATCCGCGAGCTTACTTCCTAAGTGTGAACCGTTCCCGTGGACTTAGTTCCGCCCACGCGTGGGGTTGGCCAATTAAGGGTTGGGCTTTAGAAGTTCGGACTTAACTCGCGTCGTGGCGTCCGCGCCCTCTCTCACTCTTCTATTTCAAAAAAAAAATAGACTCTGATTTTCGGAAAACGGGTGAAAAAGGGCGGGGCGTTACAAATGCAGCTAGAAAACCTAGTTAATGGAATCAGTAAAAGACTTGAGCATAGGCTCGTATTAGTAGGTTACCTCACACAGAAAGTAGACTAATGAACATTTTGATCAATTATGTATAGAAAATATTTGGGTAGCAGGTAAAATGAAATAGAGTATATTGATTTACATAAGAATTGTAAATGGGTTCACGAGAAAAAGAGATAACATAAGACGTAGTAAAATTTTACGAGGATGAAACTCATAGGTTGATATGAGTAAGTTTGATGTAATTAAGTAGTATTTGATAAGATTGAACAGGAATAACGGATAGATCCGGAAATGGAGGAGATATGGGCCAAGATGTTATTGGCGAAGTCATACCGGAATGGGAGTTAATAACGGAAATGGGGTCTTGTATTCCAAGGAAGGATATATATACTTAAGGGTTGCCAAGGTCTTCAAAGGGCAATGATACGGTATGGGTCGTAGTAGACCGACTGACCAAGTCAGCACATTTCATTCCTATTAAGATGACAGATTCATTTGAGACTTTGGGTCGGCGGTATATTAAGGATATCATCAGATTGCATGGTATACCTCAGGCTATTATGTCTGACAGAGATGGTCTATTCACAGGCAGAGTATGACAGAGCATACAGTCAGCCATGGGAACCAATTTATTGATTAGTACGATTTTTCATCCTCAGACTGATGGACAGTCTGAGAGGACAATACAGACACTAGAAGACATGTTGAGAGCATGTATGCTAGATTTCAAGGGTGGATGGGAGGATCACTTGCCGTTGGTAAAATTCTCATACAACAATAGGTACCAGGCAAGCCTCCAGATGGCACCATTTGAGGCATTATATCGTAGACCATGTAGGTCACCAGTATGCTGGACAGAGGCCGGTGAGCCTGCATTGATTGGACCTGAGTTAGTTGCAGAGACTACAGTGCAAAAACAATTGATACGACAGAATTTATTGACTACGCAGAGTCGTCAGAAGAGTTATGCTGACAAGAGAAGGAGGTTTCTTGAATTTGAAGTGGGAGACATGGTGTTCTTGAAAGTCTCGCCACGAAAGGGACATATGAGATTTGGAAGGAAAGGAAAATTATCGCCAAGATATGTGGGACCATTTTCAATCACAAGAATGATGGGGGATGTGGCTTATCAATTGGCACTCCCATCACAGTTGGCATCTTTACATGATGCGTTCCATATATCTATGTTGAGAAAGTATAATCCTGATCCTTCTCACGTATTGAACGTACAAGACATAGAGGTTCAGAGCGACGTGACATACGTTGAGAAGCCTGTCTGAGTGGTGGACACAGAACAAAGGGTGTTACAGAACCGAACGATCCAGTTTGTCAAGATAGTATGGGATCAAAAGGCGTTGAGGAAGCTACATGGGAACTCGAGTCAGAAATGAGGAAAGCTCATCCTGAGCTATGTATGTAAATATTCGAGACCCTACTTCACTCGATTTTTTGGACGAAAATTTTAAAAAGAGGATTGTATTATAACACCTCGGATTTTCTGATCATTATTTTATATGACACTTACTCTTTTAAATTGTGAATTTTAGAATTAAACCTTATTTGGATCAAGAATTGGGCCATGACCCAATTAGGACCCAACCAATGTTGGAATTGGTTTTACTAAAATTTAATTGGATAGGATTAAATTAGTGGTGAATCATACCCAATTTTGAATAAAGATTATCTTGGCCGAATTTTAGATAGTGATTTACATATTATGCACATGAGAGATATGTGGGATTTTTAAATCCACAATGATATGCTAGATATTTAAAAGGGATGAAATATCTATGAATTAAATTAAAAGATTATTTGGATTATGATTAGGGTTATGCGCATAGTACTTGCTAATAAGAATTAAAGGAAGTCTTAATAAGGCAAGGGAAAGTCGGATATGGTTAATTAAAGAGGGAAAGTCGGCCATGGTTAAATAAGGAAGGTTTGACATATGTCCAGTGTTTTGATTATAACTTTTGACTCTGATATTTGATTGCTTTGATTCTTTTTTCTTTGGAAAGAAGATTTCAAGAGCTACAACTTTGTAGTTTACCATTTTTTCTGATTCGGAAGTTAACAAGGTTAAAACTATGCTACAATATAGTATATGTGTAAAAAAAACGGGAAACACAAGAGGGCAAGATTCTATTAGGAACATTCTATTATGGGATTAAGGAGAGCTTAATAAAAGGAGAGATCCATAGGGGTGCACGGTTTTTACAACCCCATGGAGAAAGATTGGTGATGAGTATTAATGGATTAAATGGAGAAAAAGAACCATAGGGTTCGGCCTCATGGCATGGCCGAACCCCATGGAAAGATATGATTAGTTATTGGATTTTAAAGATTGAAAACCATGGAGAGTGTTGATTTATTAATTGGGTTTATGTTCCTAGATCCTAAATCATAGAAACCTTTGGTGATTGTATGTTTTAAATTTAAGAAAATCAATGAAAGAATATGGAATATGGGTCGGCCATGGCATGGCCGAACCATGGCTGTTTTATGGCTAATTGAGTGGATCTAAAATAATAAAAAGGAGGGGTGAGGTTCGGCCATAGTGCATGGCCAAACCCCACCAAACATTTTATGGATAATAATCGATTAATGTTATGAGTAAAGGTTTTATTGAATCTACGCTAATGACTAAGATCATGAACTATAGGGTTCGGCCATGGTGCTTGGCCGAACCCCATGGGTTAAGTTTGGAATGTTAGATCGAAATGATTGCTAAATTTGGAGAGCAATCCAAATATGGAAAGGTTCTAAATATGGTTAGTACTGCTAAAACTAGCAAACATCTAAGTATGGCAAGGATTGCTAAATTTGGAAAGCAATCTAAAAATGGAAGGAAGGTGGTTATTTTTGGAAACAATCTATTTTTAGAAAGTGTTTCCAATTATGGAAAGGAGGATTGAATATTAAGAAAGTTTCTATTCTTGGAAGTTGTTATTAAAATTAGAAAATATCTAATTAAGACCATAAAAGTTATTTATGGAAACCATACCAAGAATGGAAGGTAAGGCTTGATTATGGAACCTAATTTAAATGAAGGGATTGGTTACCATGAGTGAGGCTTGGCCATAGTTATGGCCAAACCCCACTAGGATTAGTTTTTGGAAACCTTGTGAATTTTGGAATATGATATTCAATCATAAAAGGATTGGTGTTTAGTTAAGAAACCTTCTAAATGTGGACCTTAGGTTAAAAATAAAAAGAAGAGTTATTTTTAGAAAACTTTCCATGTATGGAAGGAGGTTGTTATTTTGGTAAGTTAAATAGCGAAACCTTCTAATGATAGAAGGGGAAATTAATAAAGGGAAGTTCTATTCTTGGAAGGTGAAATCTAAGTTTGGGGACCTTCCAATTAAGGAAAGGTAGAGATTAATTGGAAATTATACACCATAGGATTCGGCCATGGTGTATGGCCGAACCCAATGTTCTAAATTAACGGATTAAAGGTGTCTTTAAATTATGGTTTAAGGGTTGATTTATGAATCAGATTATGAACCTACATTATGAGTTAGGTTATGTTAGTTTTAAATAAAATAAAGGGTACAATGTATGATATGAATTGATGGAGAAAGTAATGGCAAAAGTGTAATTAAAATACCAAAGTAGGAGAAACATGAGTTCGGCCATGATGTATGGCTGAGTCCCATGAGATATGTTTAATGAACTTATTTGATTAAGGAAAATTTTAAGGTCTAATTATGGAAGATTTAAAGGAAGAAGGAAACCAATGGCATTTTGGTAAATATGAGAGAATGTTGGACATTGGGTTCGGCCATGGTGTATGGCCGAACCCCATGAATTATTTTAAGGGAATATGTGCTTTGGAAGCATGAATAGATGACTTGGAACCTAAGCAAAGAAAAGGGACTAGGATTATCAACAGTGGCATTTTTGTAAATATGTATAAAATATGGTAAACCATGGGTTCGGCCATGGTGTATGGCCAAACCCCATAGGGTTTTGTTTATGGACTTAGAACCTTATAATTAGGTGAGACTTGGTGTTGATTTATCATTATATTATAAGGTAACGGGATCTCGCAAGCGGTGCACAATCGGTGATCAAATCTTGGACGGAAACGCAATGACTTGTGAACGATCTTAGGTAGGATTCCACCTCTTTGAAACCATGGCTTATGTACCTTGGTTTTATATTAAGTTTGATGAAAATATGTTTTCACGAATATGTTTTATTATATTGAATATCGAATGCTATGTTTAATTGTTTAAAATAGCATGGGCCAATTATGTTTCAAAGGATGATTTTACATGTTAAGTTTATTTATATAAAGAGCATGTGTTGGATGTGTTTTCAAATGATGATTTTCAATGCTATGTTCTGTTATAAAATAGCATGTGTTTCATTGGCATCTCATGCATGACATGGGGTGGAGGATTTATAACCGGAGGGGTCACACTCTGTCGGGGCGTCCGAAAAACCTATGTGCAACACATTGATGTGATTTCCATCAAGAAGATTTCGGGAGGGTCCACACTTCGTCGGGGTGACCGAAAGACCTATGTGGTAGGTACACTTTATGTACAGGTGATGAGTGGGACTCATTGCATATTTGTCATCATTGCATGGCATCGATTTATATGGTTTTGATATCACTATGTTATATGATATGTTTGGTACTAACCATGTGTTAGCCGTAACTGGAATACCTACTGGGCGCGTTGTACTAACGCCCTACTTCTGCCCTGTAGTTGGTGATACAGGTAATCAGAGAAACAATGAACCTAAGGTGGACCAGGCATAGGAGCTTGGAAGATATAGTTTATATGTTTTGAAATAAATTACTCATGAACTTGTATTTGAGTATTTGGATTCCGAAATGAAATAACATAGATGGTTAAATGTTTTGGTTTGATGATTATGACGTACTTTGTTATCGGAATGGATTAGAACTTGGTTCTAACGTGATTCCGTATTTTGATGATTATGATTCCGCAGTTTTATGATTTTATTCCGCAAACTGGTATTGCTATGTGTGAACCATTTTATTAGACTGAGTCCACACACACATAGGATTGGCCAGTTAAGGGTCGGACTCTGGAAGTTCGGACTTAGCTCGCGTCATGACGTCCAGCGCTCTATCACTCTACTCTGTTAAAAAAAAAAATATACACTGGATTTACGAGAAAAAACGAGTGGAAAGGGCTGGGCGTTACAATCACAGTCCGCGGACGGGTTTTTATCGTTCGCAAGACGGGTTTCGAGCATCTGAGGACGGGTGATATGTATGTAGGATAGGTTTCTGCTGTCCGCGGGATGGGTTTTGACCGTCTGCGGATGGGTAACAAACATAATATGGTACTCTCTGCGGACGGGTGATATGTATGAAGGATTGTTTACAATCTCTGTGGGACGGGTGTCTACCGTCCGTGGGACGGGTTTTTATCGTCCGCAGACTGGTGTGGACCGTCCGCAAGACAGGTAACGAGTGTGGACTGTCCGCGGGCAGCAGACAGAGGGTATCGGACCACAACTGTACACTGTCTGCGGACTGGTTTTGACCGTCCGCGGACAGGTGACAGACTTGAGTATGGTGTTGTCTGTGGACGGGTTACAGTTTGTAGGACGGGTGTCTGTCGTCCGCAGGATAGGCAATGGACGGATAACTGATTGATTTTAAAAGTTAAGTTTTTGTATGATTTTCCTGTTGTAAATGGTTAAGTTTAATTGGAAGGATGTAAGGAATGATTTAAATCAATTAAATAATTAATTTGATTATTTTATATGATGGAATTCATTTAAGGTAAAAGGATTTCCGCAACGGGGGTGTGATCGGTTTTGACGAAAACGCAAGGATACAATACTTGGACGTGGGTAGGATTCCTACCTTGTTGAAACACTGGGATTATGTACATGTAATGGTTTTTATTTCCATATTTGATGATCTATTTTTGGTATCAAAATGCTTATGTTTTAATAATGGAATTTCAATGCTATTATGTAATTTAATGTGAAATAGCATGTTTGCACTCACATCACATGCATGGCATGGGAGGGAATATATGAGAGGAGTCCACACTCCATTCGGGGTATCCGATAAACAAACGTGGGGAGGAATCCGTACTGATTCCGATTGACATACGGGAAATGGTATATGATGTTTGAAATGAAAGAGAGTCCACGCTCCGTTCAGTGGGATCGATAAGGCATACTTGGGGAGTCATGACAATGAATACCTTGATGTGGCTTGTTCATCAAGAGGATTATCTATGTGTTTGAGATATGATTGATGGGTGGGAAACCATTGTCATATGACACCCATGGCATGGCATTGAATTAGCATGACTTTGATATTATGTATCTATTCTGATTTTATACTAATCCCCTTGTATGACCCTACTCAGAATACCTACTGGGCGCGTTGACTAACGCCCTACTTCTACCTTAGATGATGGTACAGGGAACGGAACGGACGATGGACGTGAAAGAAGCCAAGCTTAGGAGCTTGGATAGTTTATGCTTGTTTTATTTAAGTTTTATTTTGGACAATGTAATTTGAGATAATCTCACTTTGGGACTTTAATAACTTAGAATTATCTTGTTATGGTTTGGTTACATTAGGACATTTGAACTTAAGTTAATTTATGTGATGGACTTCCTTACTTAGAATTATATAACGATAGTAACTCTAATCATTTGATAATTCTGCAATGTGTTTAATTCCGCAAGTATAACTTTAATGCGTGTGAACTGTTCTAGTGGACTCGGTCCACGCACACGTATCATTGGCCAGTTAAGGGTCACGCTTTGGAAACGTCAGGATTTCCCCAAATTGAGAAACAATACTTGATACATAGGAAAGTTCCCCAAAAACAAGAAATACAAGATATTGATTTGGCAATTCCCTAAACTATGTAAACACAAAATGTTACGAGAAAACTAAGTCAAATGATGTTTCAATGACTTAGGAAAATGCCTCCGAGAAGAAGAACTCGACAAAACCCGCATGTGGAGGAAGAGGTGTAGCAAACACACCATGAAGAGGAACAGAATAGCGTGAATATTCCTGTGGTACCTCTCGAGCTGCAGAACTTAATACAGGCTATGGTCACTTACGTTCTACAACAACATATGAACGGCAGTGGAAGTGCGACCACCAATGAGGCACATGATCGAAGCATGGTTAGAGACTTCCAACAACAGCGTCCCCCTCATTTCAAAGGGAAAGAATGACATGCAGGAGCGGAGAATTGGCTGAGAAATATCACCAACATTTTGACATTACTGAAGATCACCAGTAATGAAGATAGAATACTGCTGGCTACTTCGCAGTTGATCGATGATGCTGGCAAGTGGTGGGAAGTGATTGAATGACAACGGGTACAGAGTCCAGCAGGGGAAAGGATTGCGATGACATGGGACAAGTTCTTTGCAATGTTCCTGGATCACTATTTTCCAGAAGAGGAGAAGGAGCGCCAGACACAAGCGTTCATATCTTTGGTGCAGGGCACCACGACTGTGGCTGAGTATCATCAAGAGTTTCTCTGTCTATCATGTTATGTTTTATACATGGTGGACACAGAATACAGGAAGGATCGTAAATTTGAGCGGGGACTTCGACCAAGCATCAGGGTCAAAGTGACTATCTTCAAGTCACTTACGTTGGCGGAAGTGGTCAGTCGAGCTACCATAGCTGCAAGAACTAGCAGAGACAGTTCAGTTTGTGGACAACCACCGAGGCCAAAGCGGGGGAAGTATTTTTCGCCCAAACAAGAGATTCCGACCCAACTTTGGGAGACCATCACCTTCTACTGGGTCAACTAGAAGCTTTCGTCCCAATCAGCCCTCCACATTAAGATCCGTCTCTCAGGTTCCTTGAGGTGTTAGCACCTATTTTCAGTGTGGCCAGTAGGGCCATTTCAAGAGGGAGTGTCCGCAGAACAGTAGACCTCCTCACTCTAGGGGTTCCTTTCATCCTCCAGCTCGACCACCTCATTCTGAAGGATCCAGAGCATATAACCAGACAGGATGGACACCTATTCCGACAGGATCTTGACGACTGTATACTTTGGCTCCTCTTCCAGAGATGGTGGATCACTCAGTGATTCAAGGTATGGCAGTAGTTGGTAGTTCCTATGCTTTTGCATTATTTGATTCAGGAGCATCCCACTCCTTTGTATCTGCTGCATTCATATCTGCTACTGGCACTCTAGTACAACAACTGTCTACTGCACTTACAATTGTATCCCCCATTGGAGACACATCATTGGGACTGATATGCACAGCGATAAACACTAAACTTGTTGGATTTAGATTTGAGTTCAATTATCTGGTACTCAAGATGACAGAGTACGAGATCATTTTTGGCATGGATTGGTTGGCTAACTTCCAGGCCAGCATTGATTGCCATCTCCGCAGGGTGATATTTTGGTCACCCGAGGGAAAGTGATATGTGGTACATGCCGACAAATAGAGCATCCATATGACCAGGAGACTACATGATGAATTGAATCACCTTGTATTGAACAACATCAGACTAGACAAGGCACCGGTGGCTGAACTACCTACGGTAGTGAAAGACTATGCAGGGGTATTTTCGACAGAACTCCCTGGTTTGCCTCCAAAGAGGGAGATTGATTTCGAGATCAAGTTGTATCCTAGCACTGGTCTAGTGTCATTGCCGCATTACCGATAGCCCCAGCTGATATGTCGGAGTTAACGAAGCAAATTGATGAACTTCTCAGACTATGATGCATCCTGAACAACACATCATCTTGGGGAGCACCGGAATTATTTATGATGAAGAAGGATGGTGCGCTTCGGATGTGCATAGATTACAGGAAATTGAACTAGCTAACAATCAGAAACAAGTACCCTCTACCCAGAATTGATGATCTATTTGATCAATTCAGAGGTTCAGTCATTTCTCCAAGATAGATCTGATGTCAAGCTACCATCAAATCAGTGTCAGGAATGAAGACATAGAGAAGACGGCTTTCAGAACTCGGTATGGACTATATGAGTATGTGGCTATGCCGTTTGGACTCACTAATGCACCAGTTGTATTCATGGATCTGGTGAACATGATCTTTCGTCTTTACTGGACAAGTTTGTAATTGTATTCATTGAGGACATCCTGATTTATTCTAAGAGTCATGAGTGTAACACCTCAGATTTTCAAGTTACAAATATTTACGGAATTGCCATTTAATTGGTAAATTAATGGATATGGACCTTAGATGGGTAAGGTGTTGGGTCAATGGCCCAATTAAGACCCAACGGTTATGTTATAAGGTTCAATTTAAAATAAATGGGTACGGTGCATTTAATTGGGCCAAGATTCTCAATTGGGTCAAAATGCCCAATTGGGACCCAATGGGTCATGGTTGACTTAGTTGACCACAAAGTGAGTTCAAGCTTACTTAATTGGGGCTGAATTAAGTTGGAAATGGAATTATGTATTTGAGTTGATTTTAAGTGAGTTAAATGAGTTGGATTAAAAGGTTGAGTTGAGTTAAAAGAGTTGAGTTAAAGAAGTGAGTTAATTTAAAAGGTTGAGTTGAATGGAATGGAAGCTAATGGGACTTAAATCTCAAGTGTGTCGAGTGAGAAGGTGGAGAGATACATCTCATGAGACCCAAGTTGGGGGTTACACGTTGGAAGTGGGGGAGTTTCATCTCATGGGATGAAACTCCAAAGGTGCATTAATGAAGAAGTTGAAGGGTTGTGATGTTACACAAGCTTGCACAAGCATACACGTTGGAAGCAATGGGGGGTTTCCATCAAGAGCCACACGTTGGGAGTGTTTCATCTCAAGGATGAAACCTCCAAATGAAACTTAAAGGAGGAAGGTGAAAGGGCATTGGAGTAACCAAGGGGTGTCACCACCAAAGGACACCACCTTTGGCCGACCTTCATGGATCAAAAGGAGGAAGTTGGAGAGTTGTTGGTTGTTACACAAAAAAAATAAACTCTGATTTCGAGCGGAAAGGGCGGGGCATTACAGTTGGTATCAGAGCGAAACAGGAAGGTTGAATCTTCCAAATTAAGATTAAGACGGTTTCATGTCTCACTGACAGATAAGAATCCCAACTGATCGACTCTTCGGAGTCCGCTGCACGGGGGCCGGATTAATTTACTTCGTTAGACTCAGACTGAAACATTCAATTTGAGAGCAACAAGGAATGATAGCAAAGGAAGTACAATCACAATAACTGGATTTATCAAACATAGCAAATAGGAGATTATTTCCCCAATATCCCCAAATGGAGAAACAAACACATGATACTTAGGGAGGTTTTCCTTGAGAACAGGAGAACATCAGGATTTCCCCAAATTGAGAAATAATACTTGATACTTAGGAAATTTCCCCAAAAACAAAGAAATACAAAGAGTGCTGATTTGGCAATTTTTCCCAAGGACAATAAAGGCAAGTTGTTTATTTTGCAATTTCCCCAAACTATGAAGAACACAAAACTTTACATAGAAACCAAGTCAACCGATGTTTCCATGACTTTTAGGAAAATGCCTTTAGAAGGAAGACAAACACAACAGAACCAACAAAAGGAAGACGAACCTAACGAAGAGGGTCAGGACAATGTAAACATTCCTGCACTACCTCCTGAACTACGAAACCTAGTACAAGCGGTAGTCACTTCCGTTCTACAGTAACTCTTGACTGGAAATGGGGACACAACCCCAAATGAAACACAGGACCGAAAAGGTCGGGGTGGGGGAAATACTTTTTACCTCACAAAAGATTCAAACCCTACTTTTGGAGATCTTCAGCCTCTACTGGTTCCACTGGAAGTTCCTGTTTTTGGTGTGGTCAGCAGGGAACATTTCAAAAGAGAGTGTCCACGGAATGGTGGATCTCCTCATTCTTGTTTCCGATGTGGTCAGCAGGGCCATTTCAAAAGAGAGTGTCCATAAAACAAAAGATCTCCTCACTTCAGGGGTTCTCTCCGTCGTTCGGCTCGACTAGCTCTGTCACAAGGATCTGGACGACTAAATACTTCGATTTCTTCTCCAAAGACAGTGGATCATTCGGTAATTCAAGATATGGCAGTAATTTGTAGTTCATATGCTTATGCGTTATTTGATCTACTGCCTTCGCATTTATTACTAGCACCGTAGTACAACAAATGCCCACTGCACTTACTATAGTATTCCCTATTGATAGACGATGACGACAATTGGCAAATATATCGATCCCACAATAGAATATCTCATGGTAGATGATGTGCCCTAGATTGTTTATGCCCATGAATGGATTATACCCATAGGGGGGGTTATATTCATGGATGGTTATTAACCAGGGATAGATGATATTCACTGATAGAGAGATACCAGGGATGGATGTGTATAACCGTGGATGATGGTTCCCATGTTGATGTCGGGTATCGGTACCATGGTAGACATGTTGGTAGTATGATGGACTTGTTGGTCTCATAGATGACGTATTATTCTAATGATTGGGACATGTTTCGATTTACATCCCATGTTATATGAAAAAGGAGTTAGTCGTATTACGACTTGTATCACAGGAAAGTTAGTGTTGAAAGATACTTGGTATCGTAGAAGTTATGAGCAAAAGGTTAAGTCACATAGTGACTTATGTGTAAATTAAGATGTGCTTAATTTTGAAGATGTACTTAGTGGAAAAGATAAGAGTCTAGTGAAACTCGAATGGGAAGCTATGGGCGACTGCCAAGTTAATCTAGCTAGCTGACTCTGTAGTTAGCCGATGGAGTTCCAAGAGAGTACAACTAGAAACCTAGTTGAAATGGAATCAGCGAAACTCTTGAGCATAGGCTCATATTGGCAGGCTACCTCACACAGAGAGTAGACGAAAGAACGTATTGAGCAATTACGTATGGAAAATAACTTGGGAGCAGGTAAAGTGAAACAGAGTACATTGATCTACATAAGATCGCAAATGGGCTCACGGGGAAAAGAGATAACATGAGACAGAACAAAGGATGTTACGAAACCGAGCGATTCAGTTCGTCAAGGTGGTATGGGATTGACATGGTAATGAGGAAGCCACTTGGGAACTTGAATCGGAAATGAGAACAGCTTACCCTGAGCTATTTATGTAAATCGTTTGAAACCCTACTTCAATCGATTTTCGGGACGAAAATTTAAAAAAAAGGGTTGTATTGTAACACCTCGGATTTTCAAGTTACAAATATTTATGAAATTTGCCATTTAATTGGTGAATTAATGGATATGGACCTTAGATGGGTAAGTGTTGGGTCAATGGCCCAATTAAGACCCAACGGTTATGGTATAAGGTTCAATTTAAAATAAATGGGTAAGGTGCATTTAAATGGGTCAAGATTGTCAATTGGGTCAAAATGCCCAATTGGGACCCAATGGGTCATGGTTGACTTGGTTGACCACCAAGTGAGTTCAAGCTTACTTAATTGGGGCTGAATTAAGTTGGAAATGGAATTATCTATTTGAGTTAATTTTTAAGTGAGTTAAATGAGTTGGATTAAAAAGATGAGTTGAGTTAAAAGAGTTGAATTAAAAAAGTGAGTTAATTTAAAAGGTTGAGTTGAATGGAAGCTAATGGGACTTAAATCTCAAATGTGTGGAGTGGGAAGGTGGAGAGATACATCTCATGAGACCCAAGTTGGGGGTTACACGTTGGAAGTGGGGGAGTTTCATCTCATGGGATGAAACTCCAAAGGTGCATTAATGAAAAGCTGAAGGGTTGTGATGTTACACAAGCTTGCACAAGCATACAAGTTGGAAGCATGGGGGGTTTCCATCTCAAGATGGAAACCCAAGAGCCACACGTTGGGAGTGTTTTATATCAAGGATGAAACCTCCAAATGAAACTTAAAGGAGGAAGGTGAAAGGGCATTGGAGTTACCAAGGGGTGTCGCCAAAGGACACCACCTTTGGCCGACCTTCATGGATCAAGAGGAGGAAGTTGGAGAATTGTTGGTTGTTACACAAAAAAAATAAACTCTAATTTCGAGTGAAAAGGGCGGGGCGTTACAGTGAGGAGCATGTTGAACATCTAAGGATAGTCTTGGACACCCTGAATAAGAATCAGTTTTATGCCAAAGCAAGCAAATGCGAATTCTAGCTATCTGAGGTTAACTTCTTAGGGCATGTCATAACAGCAGAAAGTATAGCCGTGGACCCGGCTAAAATGGTGGCAGTTAGAGACTAGAAAGCTCGAAGGAATGTGACTGAAATCCGCAACTTTCTGGGATTGGCTGGTTATTATAGGAATTTTATTATGGACTTCTCCAAGATTGCATCTCCACTTACCCGACTCACTCAGAAAGGAGTCAAATTTGAATGGTCTGATGTATGCAACCGAAGATTCGAAGAACTGAAGGAGAGGCTTACGACTGCTCCTATTCTGATTTTGCTGGAAAGAGGCAAGGGCTATGAAGTATATTGTGATGCTTCAGGTGAAGGACTTGGGTGTTCTGTAACCCAAAGTCAACACATATTGGCTTATGGTTCAAGGCAGTTGAAAATTCATGAATGCCACTATCCCACACATGATCTGAAATTAACCGCAGTGGTCTTCGCTTTCAAAAGCTGGAGACACTATGTTTATGGTGAGAAGTTTGAGATATTTTCAGATCACAAAAGTTTGAAATATCTTTTTGATCAGAAGGAACTTAATATGAGGCAGCGCAGATGGATGGAATATCTGCAAGACTACGAGTTTGTGCTTCGATATCATTCTGGCAAGGCAAACAGAGTGGCGGATGCCCTCAGTCGTGTGTCATATGTAACAGTGGCCAGTTTGATTATGAAGGAATGGGAAATGCTGAATACCATTCGAGAGTTCAATTTGTACATCAAGAATCATGGGAGTATGTACAATTTGATCGTACGATCCAACATGGTTTCCAAGATTGAGCAGGAACAACGGACAGATCCGGAAGTGGAAGAGATATGGGTTAAAATGTCTACTGGTGAGGTTGTACCGGAGTGGGAATTACGACCGGGACAAGGTCTTTTACTCCGAGGCAGGACATATGTGCCTCAGAGCTACAGAAGAGAGTTATTGATCGAGGCACACCAAACCAAACTCTCTATTCATCTTGGTAGCACCAAGATGTATCATAATCTGAAGAGACACTATTGGTGGCATGGAGTTAAAAGAGATGTGGCAGAGTTTGTTGCTCACTGCCTGACTTGTCATCAAGTCAAGACTGAACATCAGAAAGCACCAGGATTATTCAAACCCTTACCAGTGCCGGAGTGCAAATGGGAACATATTTCCATGGATTTTGTGATAAGGTTGCCAAGGTCATCAAAAGGCAACGATGCAATATGGGTCGTGGTAGATAGATTGACCAAGTCTGTACACTTTCTTCCCATCAAGATGACAGATTCATCTGAGACTTTCGGACGACGATACATCAAGGATGTCATCAAAGTACATGGTATCCCCATAACTATTGTGTCCGACAGAGATGGCCGATTCACTGGCAGGGTGTGGCAGAGCATGCAGACGGTTTTGGGGACAAATTTATTGATTAGTACAGCTTTCCATCCATAGACTGATGGTTAGTCAGAGAGGACAATACAGACATTGGAGGATATGCTAAGAGCATGTATGTTAGACTTCAAAGGTGGATGGGAGGATCACTTACCACTGGTTGAGTTCTCTTACAACAACAGTTACCAGGCAAGCCTCTAGATGGCTCCATTCGAGGCGTTGTATGGTAGACCCTGTAGATCACCAGTGTGTTGGACAGAGGCCGCTGAGCCTGCACTTATTGGACCCAAGCTAGTTACAGAGACCACAGAACAGATCAAGGTGATACGACAACATCTGCTCACTGCACAGAGTCGTTAGAAGAGCTATGCGGACAAGAGAATGAGATTCCTTGAGTTTGAAGTGGGAGACTTAGTATTTTTGAAAGTCTCGCTACGCAAGGGACACATACGATTTGGAAAGAAAGGGAAACTGTGACCTAGATTTGTGGGACCCTTTCCAATCCAAAAGAGGGTGGGGGAAGTGGCGTATCAATTGACATTTCCTCCACAGTTGTCATCTTTGCACTATGTATTCCATGTTTCTATGTTAAGGAAATACAATCTTGATCCTTCACACGTGCTGAATGTGCAAGATGTTGATGTGCAAAGCGACGTGAATTATGTTGAAAGGCCGGACAGAGTGATCGGGAAAGGACAAAGGGTGTTACGGAACCGAGACATTCAGTTCGTCAAGGTGGTATGGGATCGACATGGCAATGAGGAAGCCACCTGGGAACTTGAATTAGAAATGAGAGCATCTCATCATGAACTTTTTGTATGAGTTGTTTGAAACCCTACGTCGCTTGAATTTAAGATTTATGGTTGAAATGGATTGAATTTAAGATTTATGGTTGAAATGGATTTTAAATGGGTAAGAATTGGGTCAATGGCCCAATTATAATCCAACGGATCATGGATAGGATTTGATTTTAATTAATTGGGTCAATTACCCAATTGGGACCCAATGGGTCAAAGTGAATGGATTTTGGGAAGTAAATGAGTAAGGAATTAATTTAATTGGGTCATGTTGTCACGGCCCAACTCAACGGACACATGAGAAACAAAAATATATATATTTTTTAAAGCATACACAACTCATAGTCCAAACACGTGACACCTACACGTGTTGCGATATTTCTACGGATCACAAGACTTATTGGACCCATGATTTGATCGGACTGAATTATCAGCTGCCTATGTACTCCAATGGAGATCAGATCCTGCGTAGTTCTCATTTCATTTATTTCATGCCACTAACCCCGTGCTATTTATGATGTCACATCAAGACATTCTAATTACCCTGTCGTGGGCCTCATCAATAGAATATATCTCATCCATCATAGGTCTAGCCAATCACGGGTTTATACCAACCATGGGAACACAGTCAACCATGGGGTCAATGTCACACATGGGATAAACCTCAACCATTGGACCTATACCCAAACATAAATACATCCCTCATCGGGGACAATACTCTAAATATGGGTCCAGTCCTCTATGGAATCAATGCCTTCCGTGGGAATATCTATCCACGGTATACAATACTCATCCATGGTCACAAAGCCCTTTATGAGAAAATAATATCTATCCATAGAACCGTCACGTCCACCATGAGACCATTACGTCTACCATGGCGCCACTATATCTATCATGGGGTAAATATGCGCACCATATAATCAATATCTAAGCATGAATCCAATATGTCTACCATGGGAACAATATCTATGGGATTCATCATCCATCCCTGGTAACTCTACATCAATGAATATCATCTATCCATGGGTAATAACCATCCATGAATATGATCACTCCATGGGTATATTCCATCCATGGGCATAACTCATACATTCGTAGAACTAATATGTCTATCATAGGACCAACAGGTCTAACATAAGACCAATACGTCTACTATGGGACAAACATGTCCACCATAATACCAATATATCTACCACGGGATCAACATGTCTAGCATACAACCAATACGTCTACTATGAGACCAATAGGTCTAGCATAATACTAATATATCTACCATGAGACCAATACGTCTAACATAAGACCAACACGTCTGCTATGAGACCAACAGGTCTACCATAATACCAATATGTCTACCATGGGACCAATATGTCTAACATAAGACCAATACGTCTACTATGAGACAAACAGGTCTACCATTAGACCAACATCCGGGCATGAATCCAAACCACCATGGGAACCACCATCCATGGGTATATACATCCATCCCTAGGAACACTCTATCAGTGAGCATCATCTATCCATGGGTAATAACCAGCCATGAATATAATCCCTCCATGGGTATAATCCATCCATGGGCATAACTAATCCAGGGGCACATCATCTACCATGAGATCTTCTATCCGTAGAGACAACATTCGAATGAATCACTACGTGATTGTGGCAACAATATCAAATCATCATATCATATCATAAATATACTACGACCCCTCGTAAGACTTAGGGCCTATGACTTACTAAGCGGGAGACCCACGACTAGCGTGATCAAGTCTACCTCGCCCTGCATCTCTTCACCTCAAGGGTGATTCAGTCAAGCTCTAAGGCGGTCGGACCGCTTCTAACGAAGCTAGCACCACCCTCATGGGTAAAATAGTATCTAGCTCTGCGCATCAACGCACATCAAGTGTGCAGTGAGAGCGTCCTCAGCGCGTAGCATGTGAGGGACCTACTCCTCGACGGCAACCCTAAGGGACCAAGTCTCCGTAGCCGAGTTCACCGTCCCGAACACATCTCTGGAACGGTCAGTCAACCATCATAATCACGTGAGGGACATACCCATACCATGTCTCAATATCAAGTGACCAAGTCACATATACTTCTCAATGCCACAGTCTCCGTATGTTCATATCAAGGCTCTCACGGTCTCATGGCTACTCTAGGCCATACTCATAGAATCTATATACTTATCTCATCCTTTTACTTATACAAAGGTGAGACACAATGATCTACTGATCGGACAGTTTCCCTTTTCAACGGACAGAGGCATAACGTTATCAATATCACATGAGGGACATATCCATACTACGTCTCAATCATTAATATCAAGTGAGGGATGCACCCATACCACGCCTCAATATAATCAATATCACGTGAGGGACGCACTCATACCACGTCTCAATATAATCAAGTGACATAGTGACATATATCTCAGTGCCAAAGTCCTCATCTGTCCTTCTTAAGAATTTTCACAGTTCTCTAGACACACTAGGCTTTACTCAAGTAACAAACACATATGTCTCATTATATCAGGACTCCCAATGTAACAGCCCGCCCTTTTCACTTGCTTTTCGAAAATCAGAGTCTATTTTTTTTTTAAAAAAGAGTGATAAAGAGCGGGCTGTTACAGTTGGTATCAGAGCGAAACGGGAAGTTTGAATCTTTCGAATTAAGATTAAGACGGTTTCATTTCTCACTGACAGATGAGAATCCCAACTAACTGACTCTTCGGACTCCGCTGCATGGGGGCAGGATTAATTTAGTTCGTTAGACTCAGACTGAAACATTTAATCTGAGAACAACAATGAATGATGGGAAAGGAAGTACAGTCAAAATAATTGGATATATCAAGCATAGTAATAGGATATATTTCCCCGATATCCCCAAATTGAGAAACAAACAATAGATACTTAGGAAATTTGCCCAAAAACAAAGAAAAACCAAGACTGGTTATTTGGAAATTTCCCCAAAATTGTGAAAATACAAACTGTACAAGGAAACTAAGTCAATGATGTTTTCAATGACTTAGGAAAAATGCCTCCAAAAAGAAAGACCCGACAAAACCAGAAAGGGAAGGAAAAAGAGGTACAAACCTCTCAACATGAAACGGAGGTAGAAACATCTCAACATGAAAAGGAGGTAGAAAAATCTCAACATGAAGAGGAGGAACGACAATCTCGACATGAAGAGGAAGAACAACCATCTCAACATGATGAACAACCATCCCACCAAGAGGAGGAGGAACAAAGCAGCGTGAATATACCGGTGGTGCCTCCTGAACTACAAAGCTTGGTTCAAGCAGTAGTTACTTCTGTTCTTCAACAACATCTGAACGGAAATGGAAACACCAGTAATGCCAATGACCAGAGCATGGTCAGGGATTTCCAGCAACAACGCCCTCCTTACTTCAAAGGGAAAGAAGGGGCTGTCGGAGCATAAAATTGGCTGAAGAAGATCACTCAGATCCTGACCCTACTCAAGATTACGAGTCATGCTGACAAGATTTTACTGGCCATGTCACAAATGGTTGATGATGCCGGTAAATGGTGGGAGGTAATAGAGAAACAACGAGCACTCCTTCCGGAAGGAGAGAGGACTGCAATGACTTGGGATCAGTTCTCAGCTACCTTCTTGAACCATTATTTCCCTGAGGAGGAGAAGGAGCGCCATGCTCAAGCTTTTCTATCTTTGGTACAAGGTACCATGACGGTGGCAGAGTACCACCAAGAGTTTCTCAGTTTGTCTTGCTATGCATTCTATATGGTGGATACAAAGTATCGAAGGGCACGCAAGTTTGAGCAGGGCCTTCGGCCAAGCATTAGGGCCAAGGTAACCATATTCAAGGCAGCTACATTGGCAGAGGTGGTTAGTAGGGCCACTATAGCAGAGCAAGAGATGGCTGAGTTAGTGCATTTTGATAACCGCCGAGGTCAGAGTGGGAGGGGTACATTTCAGCCCAACAAGAAGTTCCGACCGAACTTTAGTAGAACCTCACCATCCACTGGGTCAACAGGGGGCTTTCGTCCCAACCAGCTCTCCCCATCTACATTAGTCACTCAGGCTCCCAGAGGGGTGAACAACTGCTTTCATTGTGATCAGCCGAGCCATTTTAAGAGGGAATGCCCACAACTCAGCAAACCCTCTTATTCTAGAGGTTCATTTTGCCCACCAGCTAGGCCAGCTAATTCACGAGGAGGCAGGACATATAATCAGGCGGGACGGGCGCCTAACCCTACTGGATCTGGTCGGTTGTTTACTCTAGCTCCTCCAATAGCAGTGGATCACTCTGTGATTCAAGGTATGGTTGTAGTCAGTAGTTCCTACGCCTTTGCTTTATTTGATTGTGGAGCATCCCACTCCTTCATATCTGCTGCATTTATAACTGCTACTGGTACATTAGTACAAAAACTATCCACATCACTCACCATTGTATCCCCCCTCGGAGACACGTCATTGGGGCTTATATGCACAGCAGTGAATACTGAACTCGCTGGACTTAGATTTGAGTTCAACTATTTGGTACTCGATATGACTGAGTACGATATTATATTCGGCATGGACTGGTTGGCTAGCTTTCAGGCCAACATTGATTGCTATCGCCGCAGGGTGACATTTTTGTCACCCGAGGGAAAGCAATATGTGGTGCGTACTGACAAACAAAGCAGACTGCATAAAGAGTTAAACCACCTAGTATTGAACAGTATAAGAATCAATAAGGCACCGGTGGCTGAACTTCCGGCAATAGTAAAGGACTATGCAGATGTATTCCCAAAAAAAGTCCCTAGCTTACCTCCCATGAGGGAGATTAATTTTGAAATCAAGTTGTATCCTGGCACTTCACCTGTGTCATTACCACACTACCGGATGGCACCAACAGAGATGTCCGAGCTAAAGAAGCAGATTGATGAACTGCTCAGACTGGGTTGCATCCGTAACAGTACATCATCTTGGGGAGCTCCGGTGTTGTTTGTGAAGAAGAAGGACGGGTACACTCCGAATGTGTGTGGATTACCGGAAACTGAACCAGCTAACAGTCCGGAACAAGTACCCTTTACCCAGGATCGATGATCTATTCGATCAACTGAGGGGTTCCAACCATTTTTCAAAGATTGATCTGATGTCCGAATACCATCAAATCCGGGTTAAGGAAGAGGACATAGAGAAGACAACTTTTATAACACGGTATGGACTATATGAGTTTGTGGTCATGTCGTTTGGACTCACCAATGCACCGGCTGTGTTTATGGATCTGATGAATAGGATTTTCCGTCCTTACTTGGACCAATTTGCTATTGCATTTATTGATGACATTTTGATTTATTCCAAAACTCAGGAAGAACATGCTGAGCACCTAAGGATAGTTCTGGACATTTTGAGGACGAACAAGTTATATGCCAAAGCCAGCAGTGTGAATTACGTCTACCCAAGGTTAACTTCTTGGGGCATGTTATATCAGCAGAAGGTGTAGCCGTGGACCAGGCCAAAGTGGCCGCAGTGAGAGAATGGAAAGCACCGAGGAATGTAACCGACATCCGTAGCTTCTTGGGATTGGCGGGTTACTACAAGAAGTTTATCATGGACTTCTCCAAGATTGCATCTCCACTTAACCGAATCACTCAGAAAGGAGTCAAATTTGAGTGGTCAGATGTGTGCAACGGAGATTTGAGGATCTGAAAGATAGACTTACGACGGCTCCTATTTTGATTTTGTTAGAAAGAGACAAGGGTTATGAGGTACAATGTGATGCTTCAGGAGAGGGACTTGGGTGTGTCCTCAGTCAAACTCATCGTGTGGTGGCTTATGGCTCAAGACATTTGAAAATACATGAACGCCTCTATCCCACGCATGACCTAGAACTAGCCGCAGTGGTCTTCGCTCTCAAAAGCTGGAGTCACTATCTATATGGCGAGAAATTTGAAGTGTTTTCAGATCATAAGAGCTTGAAGTACTTGTTTGATCAGAAAGAGCTCAACCTCAGGCAGCGCAGATGGATGGAATATCTGCAGGATTATGAGTTCGCGCTTCGTTATCACCCTGGCAAGGTGAACAAGGTGGTAGATGCCCTCAGCCGCATATCACATGCATCAGTGGCATGTTTGATCACGACAGAATGGGAGATGCTGAATACCATACGAGAGTTCAATTTGTATATCAGTAACCATGGGAGTATGTACAATTTGATCATACGGTCCAACATGTCTCCAAGATTGAACGGGAGCAGCTAGTAGATCCGGAAATGGAGAAGATATGGGCCAAGATGTCTACTGGTGTGGTCATACCGGAATGGGAATTACGACCAGGATAGGGTCTTGTATTCCGGGGTAGGATATATGTGCCTAAGAGCTGCAGAAGAGAGCTACTGATTGAGGCACATCAGACCAAACTATCTATTCATCCGGGCAACACACCAAGATGTATCACGACCAGAAGAGACATTACTGGTGGCACGAACTCAAGAAGGATGTGGCAGAATTTGTGGCTCATTGCTTAACTTGTCAGCAGGTTAAGACGGAACATCAGAAGCCACCAGGGTTACTCAAACCCTTACCATTGCCGGAATGGAAATGGGTGCACATCTCCATGGATTTTGTGACGGGGTTACAAATGTCTTCAAAGGGCAACGATGCGATATGGGTCGTGGTAGACCGACTGACCAAGTCTGTACATTTTCTTCCCATTAAGATGACAGACTCATCTGAGACTTTGGGTCGGCGGTATATCAAGGATATCATCCGATTACATGGTATTCCCCAGACTATAGTGTCCAACAGAGATCGCCGATTCACCGGCAGAGTATGGCAGAGCATGCAGTCGGCCATGGGAACAGATCTACTGACTTGTACAACATTCCATCCACAGACTGATGGGCAGTCTGAGAGGACAATACAAACATTGGAGGATATGCTGAGAGCATGCATGCTAGATTTCAAGGATGGATGGGAGGATCACTTGCCGTTGGTAGAATTCTCATACAACAACAGTTACCAGGCAAGCCTTTAGATGGCTCCATTTGTGGCTTTATATGGTAGACCATGTAGGTCACCAGTGTGCTGGACAGAGGCTGGTGAGCCTACACTGATTGGACCTGAGTTAGTCGCAGAGACTACAACACAGATACAGTTGATACGGCAGCACTTATTGGCTGTACAGAGTCGACAGAAGGGCTATACTGACAAGAGGAGGAGGTTCCTTGAAATTGAGGTGGGGGACATGGTGTTCTTGAATGTCTCACCACGAAAGGGACACATGAGATTTGGAAATAAGGGGAAACTGTCGCCCAGATATGTGGGACAGTTTTCAATCATAAGGAGGATGGGGGAAGTGGCTTATCAATTGGCACTTCCTTCACAATTGGGATCTTTGCACGATGTGTTCCATATATCGATGTTGAAGAAGTACAATCCTGATCCCTCTCATGTACTGAATATACAAGATATAGTGGTGCAAAGCGAAGTGACATATGTCGAGAAGCTTGTCAGAGTAGTGGAGACAGAGCAAAGGGTATTACGAAATAGAGCGATTCAGTTCGTCAAGGTGGTATGGGATCGACATGGTATTAAGGAAGCCATTTGGGAACTCGAGTCGGAAATGAGAACAGCTCACCCTGAGCTATTTATGTAATTTATTTTGGAACCCTACTTCGCTCGATTTTCGGGATGAAAATTTTAAAAAGCGGGTTGTATTGTAACACCCCGGATTTTCAAGTTATTAATATATATGAAATTTGCCCATTTAATTTGTGAATTATTGGATATGGACCTTAGATGGGTAAAGTGTTGGGTCAATTGCCCAATTAAGACCTAACGGATTGTGGATATGGTTACAATTGAAATAAATGGGTAAGATGTATTTAGTTGGGTCAAAATTGTTAATTGGGTCAAAATGCCCAATTGGGACCCAATGGGTCGTGTTTGACTTGGTTGAACACCAAGTGAGTCCAAGCTTAATTAGGTTGGGACTGATTTGAGTTGGAAATGGAATCAAATGACTGAGTTGATTCAAGTGAATTAAATGAGTTGAATTAAAGAGATGAGTTGAGTTAAATGGATGAGTTGAGTTAAATGAGTTTGGATAGGAAGTTATGGGGATATTCATATCGAGTGAGTGAAGTGTGAAGATGAAGGTGGTTTATTGTTTCAAAATTCAAACAATGGCATACACGTTGGAGCCATGGAGTTTCATCTCATGGATAAAACTCCCAAATGGAGAATTAAATGGAAAGGTGGCGGTTTTGTGTTGTTACACAAGCCAAGACAAGGCACACCATTGGAGCCATGGAGTTTCATCTCATGGATGAAACTCCCAAATGGGAATTAAATGGAAAGGTGGTGGTTTTGTGTTGTTACACAAGCCAAGACAAGGCACACGTTGGAGCCTTGGGAGTTTCATCTCATGGATGAAACCCCCAAGTGGAGCACTAAGGAGGGAAGTAATGAAAATGGGAGTTACACAAAGGGCTTTACCAAAAGGCATCACCTTTGGCCGACCACCTCATTGGAACAATACAAATTGGATTTTCATCTCACTCTCTCCCTCTCCCTCTTGGCTATTTTCTCTCCCTCAGACCCTCTCTTGGCCGACCACTCTTCAAGACAAAAGATTTAGAGCTTCATCTCAAGGTTCTCTTCCTATCACTCAAGGCCGAACACTCTCTCTCTCTCTCTCTCAAGTTCTCACTTTCGGCCAAAGGATTAAGAAGGAAGGAGGAAGAGGCTAAGGAAGGAAATGATCGGAAGAACAAGTAGGAGCAAGAAGGAGAGAAGGAAAATCGGAGGAGTCGCGGAATCTGTAAGTGCTCGATAAATTTTTATTAAATAAGATGGAAAAGAAACATGATCCGGCCATTGCATGGCCAAACTCTAAAGGGTATATATACAAGAACCATTGAGAATAAAAAGTGGTTGATGAGGTTCGGCCATGATGTATGGCCAAACCCATCAAAGAATTATAAGGTTGAAGGAATGATTTCAAGAGAAGATTATGAATCACAGGGTTTGACCATGGTGTATGGCCGAACCCCATGAAAGGTTATTCGTGTTGTTAAAAAGTTTAAAATGGATATATTGTGAATGTACTTAGATGCAATTGGATTATGAAAACCATGGAAGTTGGTTAATAGTTTTAATGGGTTTCAAAGCATGAAAATTATAGATGAATGTTAAGTTTTTTTTTTAAAGGGTTTTGAAGGAGGAAATAAGGAAGGATATTAATTAATTTAATTGGTATCAAGGTGTAAATGGTGAAAGAACCATGGACCAAGGGTTCGGCCAAGGTGTATGGCCGAACCCCATGGAGAAAAACTAAGAGATATATTATGGGTCCTAAGATTAATTGATGAATCTGAATATATGATTAAACTCCATGGAAGGACATGGTGTATGGCCGAACCCCATAAATCATTTGATAAACCATTTGATGGACCATCTTAATGGGTTATTTAGAGTTGTTATGCATGGGTAAATGAATGGATTTAATTATATATATATATATATATATGTTCATGGGTTATGTTATTAGTAATGGATTTATATAAATGGCAAAGATGTAAATAGGTGAAAATGATGGACCATGGGTTCGGCCATGGTGTATGGCCGAACCACATGGGGAATGTTTGGTGGACTTAAATGGTTAGAAATGATAAATATAAGTGATTAGATGTATCAATCAAAGAGGGCATGATCTTGTATCTGACTTAAAGATTAAATGATTGAAAAGATGAGCACAAAACCAAGGGAGTGAGATTCGGCCATGTTGTATGGCCGAGCCCCACTAAGGAATTTTATGGACTTAGGTTGTTATGTGTGTTAGATGGTTAATGTATGAATGGTTAGATTAATGGATTGTGTGATTGGACTTAAGTTAAAAGATCAAAGAACTCAAAGGAGGGACTAAAACCAAATAAGTGAGGTTCGGCCATAGTGTATGGCCAAACCCCACAAAGTTGTATTTAGTGGACTTAGGGTTTTAAAATGGTTACTTGGAAGTGATTGGTTAAATCCAAAAAGGGACCAAATTCAAGTGGGTGAGGTTCGGCCATAGTGTATGGCCAAACCCCACAAGGTTGTGTTGATGAACTTAGACTTAGTTGGAAATCAAGTGGGATATTGGTTTGACTTGTTGATACATAACAAGGTGACGGGACCTCACAAACGGTGCACGATCGTGAGCGGTTGCCGGATTAAGAAGCAAGGACATTTTAGTGGTCTTTGGTAGGATTCTACCTCTTTGAAACCATGGTTATGTAATATGGTTTAACTTCTTATTTTGATGGTTTATTTTGTAAACATATTATGTTTCAAATATGAAGTTTTAATGCTATGGTTATTTTATTACATAGCATGTGGACATGTACATCTCATGCATGGCATGGGAGGGAAGTTTCTAACCGGAGGCCACGCTCCGTCGGGGCATCCGTAAGGCATCCATGGGAAGACCTGTGTATAATCCCATCAAGAAGAAACCGGAGGCCACACTCCGTCGGGGCGTCTGAAAGACCACTGTGGGGATACCTTGATGAGGAGAATTCCATCAGGAGGATATATTTGATTGTGATGGGTGGGACTCATTGCATAAGACATACGACATGGCATTGTTTTTACATGGTTTTATGGTTATGATATCTGTGTGTTTTATGTATTAACCATGTGTTAGCCCTACTTGGAATACCTGTAACGCCCCACCCTTTCTGAGATTCAGAGTCTAATTTTTTTTTTAAAAATTAAAAATTAGACTCTGAATCTCGGAAAGGGAGGGGCGTTACAGTTGGTATCAAAGCGAAACGGGAAGTTGAATCATCGAAGTAAGATTAAGACGGTTTCATGTCTCACTGACATATAAGAATCCCAACTGACCGACTCTTCGGAGTCCGCTGACTGGGGACTGGATTAATTTACTTCGAGTGAATCAGACTGAACAATCAATCTGAGAACGACAATGAAAGATAGCAAAGTAAAATACAGTCATCATAACTGGACATATCAAACATAGCAAAGTAGGATGCACTCCCCTGAAATCCCCACACTGAGAAACAAACAACAGAAATTTAGAGATTTCCCAAGAAACAAAAGAACACAAAGTGTGTAGATTTGGCAATTTTCCCAAACGCAATGTATGTTATGATACATAAGAAATTCTCCAGAACCAAGATTGGTTTTATTAGAATTGTTGTTGATTATTTATGAGTTCTATGATATGATACAGATATGTCGAGTAACGTGGAGTATTCGGAGTTGTACAGCAGAACCCCTAGCAATCCCGTAGATTTGGTGTCTGCTTCCAACAACTCCAACGTGGAAGTTAACCTGGATTTTCAGGAGGGGTCTCCCTGAGGAGGATGAATTGAACCTAGCACCATTACCGAAGTATCTTATGGAAGATATTCCTTGGATAATGGAACTTCTCGAGGAAATTGAGGAGGATCTAGCATTTTTTCCAGAGGATCCTATGGAAGATGTTCTTATAATAATGGAATCGGTTGGGGAGGTAGATCCCTACGATACGTGTGAGTTGTGCAACCAAGACGATCACAACTGTAGGTATTGTCCTCATCCTCTAGGCATTGTCTGCCCGGTTTGTGGACTGCATGGGCACGGAGAGGCAAGGACTAATTGTCCTTATATTGGAGGACTTGGGCTAATACCCTGCATGACATGTGGAGTATTGGGGCACATGGCGATGACATGTCCTGATAATCGCTTCAGGTTCGCTGATGATGCAGGATCTTCTACGGAAGACTAGGCTAGGAAGTAATATGAAGGGACATTAAAAAGAGGGTTATTTTGTAAGGGTGCATTTTGTTCTTTATAGGGTTTATTTTTACCCTATCAACCCTTGTACAAAGATGAATTATGAATTTATATAAAGTATGCGATTTTATGATTCTATGAGGATTTATGGCATTTAATGTATATTGTGATGGAAACTAAGTCTATGATGTTTCCATGACTTAAAAAGAAATGGCGCCACAGAAAAAGATCTTAAAGAATCCGAAGGGAAAGGAAAAAGTATTGCAAATTGGATTAGGAGAAGGGGCTTCAAAAAGGAAGACCCGACAAGACGGTAAAAAGAACGAGGAAGTGTTAATAATCACGCAACAAGGGAAAGTGGTACCTCAACGTGAGAAGGTTGTACATAAGAAGGTGCAATCGGTACATGACAGGGATCAGTCAGTTCATGATGTGGAGAGATCAGTTCATGAAAGATCACTCAATGAGGAAGAATCGCAACATTCTCGGCGAGAAGAGGACGATAGTGACCCTTCATATCGACGAGAGGAAGAAGGAAACAGCAACAACAACAACAACGTGACTATACCACATGTGCCGCATGAACTACAGAGTTTGGTACAAGCAGTAGTTACTTCTGTCCTCCAACAACATATGAATGGAGGTGGAAGCACGAGTGAGACTAATGACCGGAACATGGTCAGAGACTTCCAACAACAGCGCCCACCTTACTTCAAGGGGAGAGAAGGGCCTGTCGGAGCTGAGAACTGGTTGAAAAAGATCTCTCACATACTGACTCTTTTGAATATCAAGAGTCATGCTCACAAAATCCTATTGGCCACGTCACAGCTAATAGATGACGCTGCTAAATGGTGGGAAATAGTGGAGAAACAGCAGGCACTTGTGCCAGAAGGAGAAAGGACTGCTATGACTTGGGAGCAATTCTCAACGATGTTCTTAGATCACTATTTCCCGGAGGAGGAGAAGGAACGTCAGATTCAGGCCTTTTTGTCATTAGTGCAAGGCTCGATGACGGTAGCTGAGCGTCACCAAGAATTTCTCAGTCTATCAATTTATGCATTCTATATTGTGGACATGGAGTATCGACGGGCTCGCAAGTTCGAGCGTGGGTTGCGGCCAAACATTAGGGCCAGAGTGACTGTGTTCAAAGCAGCTACGCTGGCGGAAGTCGTCAGCAAAGCTACCATTGTGGAGCAGGAACTGGTGGAGTTTGTACTAGTTGACAACCGTCGAGCACCGAGTGGGAGGGGTACTTATCAACCCAACAAGAAGTTCCGACCGAACTTCAGCAGACCCTCACCATCTGTTGGATCTACTGGGGGCTTTCGTCCCAACCAGCCCACTCAGTCTGTATCAGTCATTCAGGCATCTAGAGGGATGGGCAACTGTTTCCACTGTGATCAACCAGGTCACTTCAAAAAGGATTGCCCAAAACTCAACAGGTTGTCATACTCCAGAGGATCATTCCGTCCGCCGGCCAAACCGGTAAACTCCAGAGGAGGCAGAATGCACAATAGGGGAGGTCGAGGGCCTAATCCTACTGGAGCTGGACGAGTATTTTCTCTAGTACCCCCAGAGCATGAGAATCACTCAGTAATACAAGGTATGGCAGTAGTGAGTAGTTCTTATGCAGATGCACTATTTGATTCAAGGGTTTCACATTCCTGCATAGTTGCATCATTTATAACTGCTACCGGTACTCTAGTTCAAAGATTAGCTAAAACACTCACAATTGTGTCCCCCGTCGGAGACTCGGCACTAGGATTTATATGCACGGTGGTTAACACTGAATTAATTGGACTCAGATTTGAGTTCAACTATCTGGTGCTTGACATGTCTGAGTATGATATAATATTCGGCATGGATTGGTTGGCTAAGTTCCAGGCCAACATTGACTGTTATCGTCGAATAGTGACATTTTGGTCACCCAAGGGCAAACAATACGTAGTTCGTGCAGACAAACAAGTGGATTGCAGGAAGGGTTGAACCACGTGGTATTGAATAATATCACCATAAATAAAGCTCCAATTACTGAACTTCCGGCAATTGTAAAAGAATTTACGGATGTGTTTCCAAAGGAACTCCCTGGTTTACCGCCTATGAGGGAGATTAACTTAGAAATCAAGTTATACCCTGGCACTGCACCAGTGTCGTTACCACACTATCGGATGGCACCAGCAGAGATGTAGGAGCTAAAGAAGCAGATCGATGAATTGTTTAGGCTGGGTTGCATCCGGAATAGCACATTGTCATGGGGAGCGCCAGTGCTGTTTGTGAAGAAGAAGGACGGTTCACTTCGGATGTGTGTTGATTATCGGAAGCTGAATCAGCTAACAGTCCGGAACAAGTACCCTCTACCCAGGATCGATGATTTATTCGATCCATTGAGGGGTTCCAGCCATCTTTCAAAGATTGATTTGATGTCTGGTTATCATCAAATATGGGTTAGGGAGGAAGATATAGAGAAGATAGCTTTCCGGATGCGGTATGGACTATACGAGTTCGTAGTCATGCCATTTGGACTCACAAATGCGCCGGCTGTGTTCATGGACTTAATGAACAGGATCTTTCGTCCATATTTGGATCAATTTGTAATCGTGTTCATTGACGATATTCTGATCTATTCCAAGAGTGAGGAAGAACATGCAGAGCACCTACGGATAGTTTTGAATACTTTGAGGCAGAATAAACTGTATGCCAAAGCCACTAAGTGTGAGTTCTGGTTATCTCAAGTAAATTTCTTGGGACATGTTATATCCGAGGGAGGTATAGCCATGGATCCGGCTAAGGTTGCGGCAGTGAAAGATTGGAAAGCGCCCAAGAATGTAACCAAAATTCATAGTTTCTTGGGATTGGCTGGTTATTATAGAAGATTTATCATGGATTTTTCCAAAATAGCGTCTCCATTGACTCGACTCACTCAGAAAGGAGTCAAATACGAGTGGACAGATCTGTGTAATGAAAGGCTTGAAGAGCTGAAGACAAGACTTACCACTGCCCCTGTTTTGGTTTTGCCGGTAAGTGGCAAGTGTTACGAGGTATACTGCGATGCCTCAGGAGAGGGACTAGGATGTACACTCAGTCAGAGTAATTGTGTGGTGGCGTATGGTTCAAGGCAGTTCAAAATACATGAACGTCTTTACCCCACACATGATTTAGAGCTAGCCGCAGTGGTCTTCGCTCTCAAAAGTTGGAGACACTACCTCTACGGCGAGAAATTTGAGGTATTTTCTGACCATAAGAGTTTAAAATATTTATTTGATCAGAAGGAGCTCAATTTGAGGCAGCGAAGATGGATGGAGTATCTGGCGGATTATGAGTTTGCGCTTCGATACCATCCAGGTAAGGCAAACAAGGTAACAGATGCCCTCAGCCGTATACCACATGCATCTGTGGCATGTTTGATCAGATCGGAATGGGAGATGTTGAATACCATTCGAGAGTTTAAACTCTATTACAACAACCGTGGGACCATATACAATCTGGTTATACAATCTAACATGGTCACCAAGATTGAACAAGAGCAACGTATAGATCCGGAGGTGGAAGAGATATGGGCCAAGATGTCCACTGGTGTAGTCTTACCGGAATGGTAATTACGACCGGGACATGGTCTTTTATTCCGGGGAAGAATATATGTGCCTAAGAGCTGTAGAAAAGAACTATTGATTGAGGCACATCAATCCAAGCTCTCAATTCATCCGGGTAGCACCAAAATGTATCATGACCTGAAGAGACATTATTGGTGGCACGGACTAAAAAGAGATGTGGCGGAATTTGTGGCGCACTATTCAACTTGCCAGCAAGTCAAGACGGAACATCAAAAGCCACCAGGTTTACTGAAACCATTACCAGTGCCAGAGTGGAAATGGGAGCACATCTCAATGGATTTTGTGACCGGGTTGCCGAGATCCTCAAAGGGCAATGATGCCATATGGGTCGTAGTCGACCGGCTGACCAAGTCCGCGCATTTCATTCCTATCAAGATGACGGATTCATCTGAGACGTTGGGTCGGCGGTATATTAAAGAGATCATTCGGCTGCATGGCATACCCCGAACGATAGTATCTGACAGAGAGGCCATTTTACCGGCAGAGTATGGCAAAGCATGCAGTCAGCTATGGGGACAAATTTACTAACAAGTACTGCATTTCATCCACAGACTGACGGACAATCGGAGAGAACGATACAAACACTGGAAGACATCCTGAGAGCATGCATGTTAGATTTCAAAGGAGGATGGGAGGACCATTTGCCTCTGGTAGAATTCTCTTATAATAACAGCTATCAAGCAAGCCTTCAGATGGTTCCATACGAGGCTTTATATGGTAGACCCTGTAGGTCACCAGTGTGTTGGACAGAGGCTGGAGAGCCTGCATTGATTGGACCGGAGCTAGTCGCAGAGACTACAACACAAATTAAGTTGATACGTCAACACTTATTGACTGCACAGAGTCGGCAGAAGAACTATGCTGACAAAAGGAGAAGATTTCTGGAATTTGAAGTGGGGGACTTGGTATTTCTAAACCACGAAAGGGACATATGAGGTTCGGAAAGAAGGGGAAACTGTCGCCAAGATATGTGGGACCGTTTTCCATCATAAGAAGGATGGGGGATGTAGCTTACCAGTTAGCACTCCCATCACAATTAGCAGTTCTACACGATGTGTTTCACATGTCGATGCTAAGAAAGTATAATCCGGATCCGTCCCATATTTTGAATGTCCAGGATATTGAAGTGCAAAGCGATGTGACGTACGTCGAGAAGCCGGTTAGGATAGTGGAGACCGAACAAATGGTGTTGCGAAATAGAGCGATTCAGTTCGTAAAAGTGGTATGGGACCAACATGGTATTGAAGAAGCCACATGGGAACTTGAGTCGGAGATGAGAACAGCTCACCCCAAATTTTTACATAGTTAATTTGAAACCCTACTTCGCTCGATTTTCAGGACGAAAATTTTTAAAAGAGGGTTATATTGTAACACCCCAATTTCTCAATGAAATGGATAATTATAAATGCCCCTGGTTTGTTAAAATTAAATGTTTGTGATGTTAAATAAGGAAATGGTGGGGCCCATTGCTCAAACTAAGATCCTATGAGCAAATTATAAGGGTTAGATTGAAGGGAACGGATAATGTACAACAATTGGGTCGAAAATGGTTAAATGGGTCAAAGGGCCCAATTGGACCCAATGGGTCATAGGGGATTATTTGACTATTGTGTGAGCTCAAATTAAATGGGGTTAAGCTGAATTGATTGGAAATCAAGTGGAGCAAAAAAATGGGTAGGCTTGATGCACATGTGAAAACCACTTAAAAATGGCTAAATCACCCATAATTGGGTCATGGCGTCAAAACGGGTCAAGGGGCTAATTGGGGACCCAGTGGGTTGGGTTGACCACGGATGACCGTGTGGGCCCTCAATTGAGCTCAAGTATGAGTTAGTGCAGCTCGAGTTGGATTGATTTGGAGTGAGTTTTAATTAAGAATGAGTTGACTCAAGTGCATTAAATGAGTGTCATTTAAATGTGGTGAGTTGGACTTGTGAGTTGGGTGAGTCAAACATGGAAATCAAAGGGGCTGTAAAAATGAGTGAGTTGAGGGGAAGATGGAGAGTGCTTTGGTCTCAAACAAACCAAAACAAGTCCCACACGGGACTTGTAATGGCGATACCCATGCATATGTTAAATGGGTTGTATGGAAATGAGGTAAGATTTAATGGAGAGCTGAATGGGTGCAATGGCTGATGCCAAGAGTGGTGACCGTTGGTACCAAGGGGTGCCTTGGATGGCACCCAATGATCCATCGATTTTGTCAAGAAGTTATGAGGGAAGTGAATGGATTTTGTGGCTGAATTACAAAAGAGATAGACCACCTGATTTGGCCGATTTTCACATAGAAAATCTTAAGAATCCCCATCTCTCTCTCCCTCTCTCCAAACTCTTTCTCTTGGCTGAACCAGCAGTGGTGTTTGCACCAATTGATCAAGCATAAACCAGCAAAGGAAGGGAGGTTAAGAAAGATAGGAAGTAAAGAGCAAAGGCAAGAAGAAAAGCTAGGAATTTGGTAAGTATTTCCATGGATTTTTGTTTAAAAAGATGGGACAAATGGAACATGTTTTGGGCCATGGGTATGGCCGCATGCATCAAGGTTTAAACCTTGGGTAATGGTGATTTAAATATTATAAAAGGGATCATTGGGTTCGGCCACCTTGGAGGGCCAAACCCCATGGAAATAATTGGTTGGTTTTGATGGTTTTTGTAACATGAAACCATGCAAGTGTGGGACTGTTTTAGATGTTTTTATTAGACTTAAAATGTATGTTTTAAAAAGGTTTAAAACATGGATTTGGATGTCATGAATGGTTGAATGTATCATGGATCTAAACCTTGGGTATAAAATGATGAAAGGGATCATTGGGTTCGGCCACCTTGGATGGCCGAACCCCATGAAATGATGTTGGAATTTTGATGGTTTTTGTAAGTTAAAACCATGCAAAAGATGTATTGTTTTGGAAGATTAAATTAGACATAAGATGAATGTCTAAGAGGTTCAAACCAAAGGCCATAGAGTTCGTCCAATAAGCATGGCCGAACCCCATGAAATGGTGTGATAATTTTATGGTTAATGATGATGGTTTTGAGAGATAAAAGCCATACATTACCATGGGGTTTTTATGTGATTTAAATGAAGATACATTTACTGTTTTTGGTCGGCCAATATATGGCTGAACCATGTTAATGTTGTGGTTAAGTTGCTGATTTAAATCAGGGTTAGATGATGGACTAATTGAATCAAGAGAACCATTGGGTTCGGCCATGTGTATGGCCGAACCCCATGGACTGTTTTTGGATGGTATGATTGGATTAAATCCTATTGGAAACTATGATTTGTTTATGTTTTTGATTTAAGAATTACCTAGGCTTAGTTATGGATTTAATATTAAGTTGATCAACCATGATATAGGATGGAAGTGGGGACAAAAATCAGATTGGTGAGGTTTGGCCATGTAGTATGCCCGAACCCCACTAAGGGTCATTGGTGGCCTTAAGGTGTAGCTAATTATGTGATTAAAGATGTGTGAAAGAATGATTTAAAGGATCAAATAAAGATGTGAGGCTTGGCCATGTGTATGTTCGAACCCCACTAAGGTGGAATGGTTATGGATGTTAGTTTCAACATGGTTTAAGGTCAATGGCAAAACCGTAAATACTAGTCAAAGTTCAATATGAAATGATTGACCAAAGGAATTGATTTGTGGGCCAAAACCAAAGTGGTATGGTTAGGCCATGGTGTATGGCTGAACCCTACCAAGACATGTTTGAAGTATGAAATGTTTATCAAATGAAAAGAAAAGATTAAATCCCAAAGTGGGTGAGGGTCGGCCATGGGTATGGCCGAACCCCACAAGATGTTTTGGGTCTTAGATGTGAATGAACATTTAAATGATAGTATGATTTACTTACTATTATATGGACAAGGTAAAGGAAGTTGAACGAAGTGCGAGTCGTGACCGGGTAAAGCCTAAGAAAGAACGGATGCTAAAGTGAATCTTCTGTAGGTTTCCTACCTACTTGTAACCACAGTTTTATCTTGGTTTTTATGAGACTCATGTTCTATTTTATTGGTTTTGAATGATGGATATTATTTACATGTTTTATATATATATTGGCATCTCATGCATGGACATGGGATGATGATTGTGGAAACCGGAGCCCACACTCCGTCGGTATGCCCGTGATGCAACTGTGGGGCCTCCTTAGGCGATGAGGGTTCCGCCAGGAGGATTATCTGATGATTATGGACACCGGAGCCCACACTCCGTCGGAATGCCCGTGATGCAACTGTGGGTCCTCCTTAGGCGGTGAAAGTCCCGCCAAGAGGATTAATATGTTGATATAAGACACGTCAAGTGATGGCTATATGTATGTGTGATGGGGTGGGGCTCATTATATTTGCATACATACATAGCATGGTTTTATATGTTTTTGATAATCAGACATTTGATATATGCATGATTTATAAGCTAACCATGTGGTAGCTCTGATCGGGAACCTATTGGGCGCGTTGATCTGACGCCCTAATTCTATCCTCAGAGGATAATGCAGGAAATGGAAAAGGGAAAGAGAAGGTCATGGATCTGGAGGGGAGCCAAGCCTAAGCGCTTGATTGTTGATTGGGATTTCTTTATTACTGTCTTTTTAGTTATATTTCGTGGACATGTAATAAGTTGATACCTTGCTATGGTTTGTTTATGATATTAACAATGGATGGTTGGTTCATGTTATTTATTAATTGAGACTTGTACTTGCTATGTATTCAATCTATTTCCGCAGTTAGTCTAGTTTATTCCGCAAGACATTGTTTAGTTCCATGTGTGGTTTGTTATCGTAGGTTTAGTCCATGCACACATGGGTGGCCAGTTAAGGGTCGGACTTTGGAAGTCCGAACTTAACTCGCGTCGTGACGTCTCTCTGCCCTTGTCCGGTTTTAATTTATAAAAAAAAAAAATAGACTCTGAATCTCAGAAAGGGCAGGGCGTTACAATACCTACTGGGCGCGTTTTTCTAACGCCCTAATTCTACCCAGTGAATGACACAGGAAATGGAAGAAACGATGAGCGAGATCGGAGCCAAGTATAGGAGCTTGGATGTCTTGTACTGTATTTTCTTTAAGTTACTCATGGACTTGTAATTTGAGTAGCTAGATTTCGGGCATGTAATAACTTAGATAATGTTGCTATGGTTTGAATGGTTTGTTTTTGGATATTTAAGTGAAAGGTAATTATGGTTAAAGACTTAAACTACTTTGCTATCTAAAAAGGAATAGATTTAAGTTTTATTATAATCCACAGTTAAGTTTTAATTTCGCAAGATAACATATTACGTGTGAACCGTATTCATGGACATAGTCCATGCACACGTAGGGTTGACCAGTTAAGGGTCGGACTCTGATTTTCGGAAAGCGAGTGAAAAAGGGCAGGTTGTTACACCCAAGGCATCATAACCTCTTCGGGCCGCCTTCGAGGGATCAAACATCTAGCATTAGGGTCTATATTAGGAAAGGTATATCCCACCAATCCCTTTCTACCCTTCACAATTTCTCAACATCTTACATCATCCTTAATATAAATAGATGACACAATACATCTTTTGACCGAGCTGAGGCACAATGCTCTCTGTTGCCTATTTACCACATAGTGGATCAGATCAATCGTAATTCAACATTTTCACATTTGGGTTGACATTGGGGAGTAGTCCTACTCTTACTTTGGGGAAATCAAACAAGCCTTTCTTAGCATTTACATTACATTCCATGTATTCTCAATCATGCTAGCCCATCCCCATTGTAGCACAAGTTAACTCCCTTGGGTTCTAAAATAATTGACCTTAACTCACCCATATCACTTAGTCTAACCCTTTATCAAGTTCCTCTTCAAGTCATGGAAATTCGTTCTACACATGCTTAAGTCGATCCACCACAACCATTATCAACATAGGTACTTACTAGTGATGTACACATCATCACATAATCCAAGCATGGCATTAAAACACATTCATCATGCTTATTATGTGAGTTATCCATCTAAGAATTCTGATCACAATCATGAGAATTCATTTGATACATACATTACTCATAACCATACACAAGTATGGGAAGTTATCAAGGCCTTACATTACACATATTGGGAAATCATACATTCTATCATACTTTAACACATCATAAATTTATGAATTCTCAATTATAGTAAACATCTAATCAGAGGGAACTTGGGAAACTCATACATATGTATTTGATACAATATATTCACATCAATCACACATAGACATAAAGAGGTCAAACCATAACCTTACCCAACTATGCATTGGAATGTGCACAAGGCAACGTTCACTCAAACATATTACTACACACTTTGTGAGCACGAAATTTTACAAATATTCTCAATGCTTCAAGTATATGGCATTCTCCAATTTACCCAATGTTATCGAACTCGAATCGTATTGAAATCGATATATGGGTGTGAATCGTGAATAAAAAATTGTAAAATCGTACGATTCATATGTCCTCTTATTCCCATAACTATTTTGTTGACCTGACCATTACATTCCACCCCCCTTAAAAGAATTTCGCCCCCGAAATTCAATCATTCTAGGGCTCCGGGAAAGGTCTCAACACTCACAAGTCTCGTAGAGCTTCGTCCAAAGGATCCTCCAAAGGTAGCTACTGATCAAAAGTCACTCTGGACTCGACTGCTAAGCCATCAACAAGCTCACATCGCACTTGAACAATGCAATATTGCCTACATAATGGCTCTCATATTGCAGCTCAACATGTGGCAAACAAATATTCATAACTCATTTGGCGATGCTGACTACAATATACATCAAATGTGAACAATACGGGGCGGCTTATTACTCAAATAAATGGCCCTCTCACGTGGCTCACACGTGAAGTAGTGTCACATAACACTAAGATCGACATCTCGAACCAAAACAAGCATCCTCAAGTGGCTACATGATCCCACAACCAAACATAGGGTATACAAAATCTAGGTACATATCATAATGGTACAATATTGAAGTAAGAGTCTCACAGACCTCCAAACAACATATCGAAGAGTCCGAGATACCCATATCTAATCCCAAGCATGAGAGATCACTAACTCTCGGAGCTCTACGATCAATAATCTGAAGATTAATACTTCTCCAACAATTCACGTCACGACCATACACAAAATCGCGCTTGCCAACAGCAGTGGTTAGAAAACTCCAAAAGTGTGTCATGGCTTCACGAGTACTCATACAACCCAAGCCACCTTCGCGGCACATGGAGTCTTTATCACTACTAAGCACATCTCAACTGTGCACAAAAGTGATTCTAGGCTTATCTTGGGCAAGTATTAACTCTAACTTGTCACCGACTCGCCATAAACAATCGCCAACATCAGATGCACACAAGCTCATGTGCTCAAAAATCACATACGGATGTGGCATACGCAAAGCGACTCAACACGTAACCAACGTGGACAACGCTATGCGGCTCAGCACTGAAATGTAGAAAATGCTACAATATACTCATAGGTGTCCATCATGGAAAGGGTTAAATCCCTCAAACGGCCAATTGCACATTGTTTCCCCTACTCCAATCGCGACATAATCTACCACTAAAGCAAAATCCCAACCATGTCTACTCGTACCTCATGGTTCTATATGGAATGGAATATAAGAAAGGCTATGCAAATCTTGATACCATCTCATAATAGGGATAATCTAACCCTTGCAAAGCTTTAAACACTAACTCCCTACTCAAATCCATAGATATTTCTCCTTCCCACATAAACATCGCTTCCAAGCTCCATTCCACCCGGGAATATCCCAATAAAAATACCAAGGAAGGTGGAAGAGCGAAAGAATTACTTTTGGGGAGAGAAAATCTGAGAGGGAGGAAGCTTGAGACAAATCTATCTCCGGTCTCCTGCTTACAATTGCCCAACACGAGGGTATACTCCTCATTAAAAGATATCACACATCAATCTCCAACAAGGAGTACATCTACTACACTAGGGAGTTCAAATGGGGAGGTATTATACTCATATCATCTCTACTCATTTGACAACCACTCCACTCTAGTGTTAAAATATCCAAATGCTCAGTCTACCCATCCTCTTATTCACTTCAAAGTTGACCGACTCCGAGTCTTACTTGAATCTGTGATGTAGATGGAATGCCATGGTAGATACAATGAGTAATTTGATCAAACAAATGCTAGATTTCTAATAAAATAGCATGCATAGCAATTTTCACATATATTCACAACTATTATTCCATATGGGGTTGACATTAGTAGATATGCTTCAATTGCCTTGGGAATTTCATCTATGGCTTGGCTTTTGCATTTCATAATGCTCCTTGCCATTCATATCCATGCCAACCAATTCCCAAACAACAAATTATATCTAGCCAGACTACTCCTTTTATGTCAAATCAAAGCTCTCTCATTCAACATCAATTTCTCTATCATACTAGAGAATCATATCTCTCAAATCATCATAAGGTAATTCCACATACCTTTCACATCATAATTACATCATTAAACAAAATGGAATCCATACACAAACACAAAATCTTTACTCATAAGGCATGAAGTAACAATCTAAACTATCATGCAATTGAGCGCATAAATAATCCAAGGATTCCAAGATATCTTACTAGCCCACAACCATCCATACAAGGTGGCTAGCATTTTTCACATGAGCAACTAGGCTCTAGACACTTATTCACTACACGAGGGGTATTCAAACCATTTACACCCAAGTGCATTACGTTAAGCCTTGTAGTACAAGCATCACATTGCCTGATCATCACTATCGTCGATATCATGAGCCAAAGTACTCCGTGTTCAGAGACTCGGGGAAAACAATCCCTCTCATCATAGGGAAACTCTCCTCAGAAAATATCTATATATGTCTGGCCTCTTGGACCTACCCATCATTTCCTCAGGGAACAACCTTGAAGGTTTTACCGACCTCTCTTGAGTCCTTCGAGTCCATAATCCTTGGCTCAGACTTTCTAGAGTCATAAATCAAATCTAACTCACTTTACGAAGATGCCCTCATTTGTCAAATACCTTTTCTAAACAGAATTAGCGGTCTACCATTACCACTTCTTATAGCCAACTATAGACCTTAACCTGTTGGTCTGGACTAAAAGTCGCATTTCAAGCAAATTCTGGTTTACAGTACCAATCATTCCCAACCGATGCCACAAATACACATATCCTTCTAGTCTTTCTCCAACGTGGTAACAGTGACGACCTCACCTCATCGATGTCCGTCGGGTGGTTACCGCCAGCGTATCATCGCCAGGTCTATCAAACCCCCATCACAGGACCCTCAACTTAATGGTCTCACTTCCACTTCCTGGAAAGACAAGATCATCTACACCTCACAAGGTGGTTCGCATACAGTTCTAAGGGTATTCCAAAGTTATCCACTCAGGGAGCTTAATCATTTCCTCTCGGCCTTTCCAAGTCCGACCAGATCCAGCACCTCACAACTCAAGGTCCACGTGAGTCTAACCCTCATGGGTTCAGCTCATGCTATAATATCATTCTGGCCACCCCGTCTGAAGTACAGTCTAAACATTAGTCACATAAATCTAGTAGCAAAAGGAGGTCCCAGCCTCACTCAAAATCCTGCTCACCCCATTTCGACCCAAAATAATCTCATGCTTTCATCAGAGTTTCAAGCCCCATACACACAGTCTTAGGGAAATTGAGCCTAAGCTCTGATACCAACTGTCACAGCCCGACTCAACGGACACGTGAGAAAGAAAAATAAATTTTTTTTTAAAGCATGCACAACTCATAGTCCAAACACGTGACACCTACACGCGTTGCAATATTTCTACGGATCACAAGACTTATTGGACCCTTGATTTGATCGGACTGAATTATCAGCTGCCTACGTACTCCAATGGAGATCAGATCCTGCGTAGTTCTCATTTCATTTATTTCATGCCACTAACCCCGTGTTATTCATGATGTCACATCAAGACATTCTAATTACCCTATCGTGGGCCTCGTCAATAGAATAGATCTCATTCACCACGGGTCTAGCCAATCACGAGTCTATACCAACCATGGGAACACCATCAACCATGGGGTCAATGTCACACATGGGATAAACCTTAACCATGGGACCTATACCCAAACATAAATACATCCCTCCTCGGGGACAATACTCTAAAATGGGTCCAATCCTCTATGAAATCAATGCACCCCGTGGGAATATCTATCCATGGTATACAATACTCATCCATGGTCACAAAGCTTTCCATGGGAATAACCATCCATGGGAAAATAATATCTATCCATAAAATCGTCACGTCCACCATGAGACCAATACGTCTACCATGGGACCACTATATCTATCATGGGGTCAATATGCCTACCATATAATCAATATCTAGGCATGAATCCAATATGTCTACCATGGGAACAACATCCATGGGATTCATCATCCATCCCTGGTAACTCTACATCTATGAATATCATCTATTCATGGGTAATAACCATCCATGAATATAATCACTCCATTCCATCCATGGGCATAACTCATACATTTGTAGAACCAACATGTCTATCATAGGACCAACAGGTCTAACATAAGTCCAATACGTCTACTATGGGACAAACATGTCCACCATAATACCAATACGTCTACCATGAGACCAACATGTCTAAAATAAGACCAATATGTCTACTATGAGACCAACAGGTCTACCATGGGACCAATATGTCTACCATGGGACCAATATGTCTAACATAAGACCAATACGTCTACTATGAAACCAACATGTCTACCATAATACCAATGTGTCTACCATATGACTAATATGTCTAACATAAGACCAATACGTTTACTATGAGACAAATAGGTCTACCATTAGGCCAACATCCGGGCATGAATCCAAACCACCATGGGAACCATCATCCATGGGTATACACATCCATCCCTGGTAACACTCTATCAGTGAGTATCATCTATCCATGGGTAATAACCATCCATGAATATAATCCATCCATGGGCATAACTAATCCAGGGGCACATCATCTACAATGAGATCCTCTATCCGTAGGAACAACGCTCGAATGAATCACTACGTGACTGTGACAAGAATATCAAATCATCATATCATATCATAAATATACCCCGACCCCTATCAAGACTTAGGGCCCATGACTTACTAAGCGGGAGACCCACGACAAGCGTAATCAAGTCTACCTCGCCCTGCATCCCTTCACCTCAAGGGTGATTCAGTCAAGCTCTTAGGCGGTCAGACCAAGTCCAACGAAGTTAGCACCACCCCCATGGGTAAAATACTATCTAGCTCTGCGCATCAACTCACATCAAGTGTGCCAAATAGCCGTGAGAGTGCCCTCCAGCGCGTAGCATGTGAGGGACCTACTCCTCGACGGTAACCCTACGGGACCAAGTCTCCGTAGCCGAGCTCACCATCCTGAACACCTCTCTGGAACGGTCAGTCAACCATCATAATCACATGAGGGACGTACCCATACCACGTCTCAATATCAAGTGACCAAGTTACATAGACATCTCAATGCCACAGTCTCCGTATGTGCATATCGAGGCTCTCACGGCTACTCTAGGCCTTACTCATGGAATCAATATACTTATCTCATCCTTTTACTTATACAAAGGTGAGACACAATGATCTACTGATCGAACAGTTTCCCTTTTCAACGGACTGAGGCATAAGGTTATCAATATCACATGAGGGACATATCCATACCACGTCTCAATCATCAATATCACGTGAGGAGCGTACCCATACCACGCCTCAATATAATGAATATTATGTGAGGGACGCACCCATACCACGTCTCAATATAATCAAGTGACATAGTCACATACATCTCAGTGCCAAAGTCTTCATCTGTTCATCTTAATAATTTTCACAGTTCTCTAGACACTCTAGGCTTTACTCAAGTAACAAACATATATGTCTCATCATATCAGGACTCCCAAGGCATAATAACCTCTTCGGGCCACCTTCGAGGGATTCAACATCTAGCATTAGGGTCTATATTAGGAAAGGTATATCGCACCAATCCCTTTCTACCCTTCACATTTTCTCAACATCTTACATCATCCTTAATATAAAGGGATGACACAATACATCTTTTGACCGAGTTGAGGCACAATGCTCTCTGTTGCCTATTACCACATAGTGGATCAGATCAATCGTAATTCAACATTTTCACATTTGGGTTGACATTGGGGAGTAGTCCTACTCTTACTTTGGGGAAATCAAACAAGCCTTTCTTAGCATTTACATTACATTCCATGTATTCTCAATCATGCTAGCCCATCCCCATTGTAGCACAAGTTAACCCCCTTGGGTTCTAAGATAATTGACCTTAACTCACCCATATCACTTAGTCTAACCCTTTATCAAGTTCCTCTTCAAGTCATGGAAATTCGTTCTACACATGGTTAAGTCGATCCACCACAACCATTATCAACATAGATACTTACTAGTGATGTACACATCATCACATAATCCAAGCATGGCATTAAAACACATTCATCATGCTTATTATGTGAGTTATCCATCTAAGAATTCTGATCACAATCATGAAAATTCATTTGATACATACATTACTCATAACCATACACAAGTATGGGAAGTTATCAAGGCCTTACATTACATATCTTGGGAAATCATACATTCTATCATACTTTAACACATCATAAATTTATGAATTCTCAATTATAGTAAACATCTAATCAGAGGGAACTTGGGAAACTCATACATATGTATTTGATACAATATATTCACATCAATCACACATAGAGATAAAGAGGTCAAACCATAACCTTACCCAACTATGCATTGGAATGTGCATAAGGCAACGTTCACTCAAACATATTATTACACACTTTGTGAGCACGGAATTTTACAAATATTCTCAATGCTTCAAGTGTATGGCATTCTCCAATTTACCCAATGTTATCGAACTCGAATCGTATTGAAATCGGTCTATGGGTGTGAATAGTTAATCAAAAATTGTAAAATCGTACGATTCATATGTCCTCTTATTCCCATAACTATTTTGTTGACCTGAGCCATTACACATGTACCCACTTAAGGCCCAAGGCTTGTGATCTACCTCATCAAGTGAGGTGACATGTAAGTGGCATAGCCAAGTGTGACCCAAATCCACCTCCTCAAGTGAGGTGGCGAGTGGTCTAAGGTAACATGTAGGGTCAGCTACCATGGTTGACTTGGTCAACCATGGGTGAGTTCAAATGTGGTGAGTTGAATTACATTGGGTTGGAAATTAAAAATCATTTGAGTTATATGGAAATGAGTTCAAGAAAAATAAAGTGAGTTGGGATAGAGTTGAATGGGAAGTGAGTTCAAATAAGCAAGTGAGTTACATGGAAGTGGAAGAGGCCTAAGTGAGTCAAAAGGGGAGATGGAGGGTTTCCATCTCATGGAAACCCTAGACACCATTGTTGGGGGGGGTGCGCCCCAAACTTAAGCCATGTGTCTCCTTGGTTAACCAAGGGACACATGGGAAAGACCAAGGAGTAATGTGCGTGGTTGGGAGGTTAGGGCTGATGTACTCAAAGGGCTCACACCGCCCCTTTGGCCGATTTTTCCATCCTAAGGAAAGATAAGGATCTTCATCTCTCTCCTTCTCATCTCTCTCTCTCCCTCTCTCAAACTACACTTAGTTGATTCTTGTCTCTCTCTCCCTCTCTCTCCCACATTTGTTCTTAACATTTAGAGGGCCAGCAAGCATCAAGGAAAAAGAGGAATTAACAAAGAAAGGAAGGAGTTTGGGGGTTGATTTCTAAAAGACCTCTTTGGCCGATCTTTCCATAGAGATTTTCATCTCAATTTCTCCCTCTCTCAATCAACACTCTTGGCCGAATGCTCCATTGAAGAAGAAGGAGATTTTAATCTCTCTCCCTCCCATTTCGGCTCTAGACTTGGAGGAAGAACAAGGACTAAAGAAGGAGAAGGAGGGAGGAGCAAGATCAGACATAAAGAAATGGAGGAGACACGAAAAAGGTATGTAATGTTTAACGAGGGTTTAATGATTAAAATAAGCTAAGGAAACATGTTTTCAGCTATGGAATGGCAGAAACCATGGGGTTCCATATTTGATTGAAAAGTTGGCAAAGAAATTATGTTAAGGCCATGAACTGAAAAATCTATCCAAGGAAATGGTTAAACGTTTGGAATAATGGACAAGACCCTAGTGGGGTTAGTGAGTAGGGAATACTCACTGAATTTAAAAATATATGGATGACATTGTATACGTTAAATATAAGAAATGAATTTCATAAGGAAAGGTCACGCCAAACATCAAATAAAATGAGGACTGATTTCAGATGGCACTGTCTGCGGACGGGTATCACCGTCCGAGGATGGGTTTTTATCGTCCGCGGGACGGTTTTTTACCGTCCGTGGATTCGTAACAAACATAATATGGTACTCTCTGCGGACGGGTGATATGCATGAAGGACGGGTTACACTCTCTATGGGACGGGTGTCTACCATCCACGAGACGGGTTTTATCGTCCGCGGACTGGTGTGGACCGTCCGAAAGACGGGTAACGAGTGTGGACTATCCGTGGGCAGCGGACAATGGTATCGGACCACTGTTGTACGCTGTCTGCGGACGGGTATCACCTTCCGCGGAATGGGTTTCGACCATCCGTGGATGGGTAACAGATTTGAGTATAGTGCTGTTTGCGGACGGGTTACAGTCTGCAGGACGGGTTTCTACCGTCCGCGGACGAGTTTCTATCGTCCACAGGATGGGCAACGGACGGATAACTGACTGATTTTAAAAGTGAAGTTTTTGTATGATTTTCCTTTCCCAAATGGTTAAGTTTAATTGGAAGGATGTAAGGAATGATTAAAATCAATTAAATAATTAATTTGATTATTTTATGTGATGGAATTTAATTAAGGTAAAGAGATTTCTACAAGCGGGGGTGTGATCCGTTTTGACGAAAATGCAAGGATGCAATACTTGGACGTGGGTAGGATTCCTACCTTGTTGAAACACTTGGATTATGTACATGTAATAGTTTTTATTTCCATATTTGATGATCTACTTTTTGTATCAAAATGCTTATGTTTTAAGAATGGAAATATGAAATAGCATGTTTGCACTCACATCTCATGCATGGCATGGGAGGGTATATGATGTTTGAAATGAAAGAGAAGTCCACGCTCCATTCGGTGGGACCGATGAGGCACACGTGGGGAGTCATGACAATGAATACCTTGACGTGGCTTGTTCATCAGGAGGATTAACTATGTGTTTGAGATATGGTTGATGGGTGGGAAATCATTGGCATATGACACCCATGGCATGGCATTGAATTAACATGATTTTGATATTATGTATCTATTTTGATTTTATATTAATCCTTGTGTATGACCCTACTCGGAATACCTATTGGGCGAGTTGACTAACGCCCTACTTCTACCTTAGATGATGGTACAGGGAACGAAACGGACGATGGACGCGAAAGGAGCCAAGCTTAGGAGCTTGAATAGTTTATGCTTGTTTTATTTAAGTTTTATTTTGGACAATGTAATTTGAGATAATCGCATTTTGGGACTGTAATAACTTATAATTATCTTGCTATGGTTTGGTTACATTTGGCATTTGAGCTTAAGTTAATTTATGTGATGGACTTCCTTGCTTAGAATTGGATAGGGATAGTAACTCTAATCATTTGATAATTCTGCAATGTGTTTATTCCGCAAGTATAACTTTAATGCGTGTGAACTGTTTTAGTGGACTTGGTCCACGCATACGTATCGTTGGTCAGTTAAGGATCGGGCTTTGGAAGCTCGGACTTAACTCGCGTCGTGGCGTCCCACTCTCTGTCACTATTTATTTTTAAAAATAAAATAAAATATAGACTCTGATTTTCGGCGAGTGAAAAAGGGCAGAGCGTTACATTCCATCCATCTGCGCTACCTCATATTAAGTTCTTTCTGATCAAACAAATACTTCAGGTTTTTATGATCTAAAAATACCTCAAACTTCTCGCCATAAAGATAGTGTCTCCAGCTTTTGAGAGCGAAGACCACTGCGGCTAATTCCAGATCATGAGTGGGATAGTGGCGTTCATGAACTTTCAACTGCCTTGAACCATAAGCCACTATATGTTGACTTTGAGTAAGAGGACAACCAAGTCCTTCTCCCGAAGCATCACAATATACTTCATAGCCCTTCCCTCTTTCGGGCAAAATCAGAATAGGAGCAGTCGTAAGCCTCTCCTTCAGGTTTTTGAACCTTCGGTTGCGCACATCAGACCATTCGAATTTGATTCCTTTCTGAGTGAGTCTGGAGAGTGGAGCTGCAATCTTGGAGAAGTCCATAATAAACTTCCGATAATAACCAGCCAATCCCAAAAAGCTGCGGATTTCGGTCACATTCCTTGGAGCTTTCCAGTCTCTAACTGCCGCCACTTTATCCGAGTCCACGGCTATTCCTTTCGCTGGTATGACATGCCCTAAGAAGTTAACCTCAGATAGCCAGAATTTGCACTTGTTTGTTTTGGCGTACAACTGATTCTTCTTCAGTGTGTCCAGAACTATCTGCAAATGTTCAGCATGCTCCTCCCGACTTTTAGAGTAAATCAGGATGTCGTCAATGAAGACAATTACAAATTTGTCCAAGTAAGGACGAAAGATCCTGCTCATCAAGTCTATGAACACAGCTGGTGGATTGGTCAGTCCAAACGGCATGACCAGATACTCGTATAGTCCATACCGAGTTCTGAAAGCCGTCTTCTCTATGTCTTCATCCCTGACACGGATTTGATGGTAGCCTGACATCAGATCAATCTTAGAGAAATGACTGGAACATCTAAGTTGATCGAATAGATCATCAATTCTGTGTAGAGGATAATTGTTTCTAACTGTCAATTGGTTCAATTTCCTGTAATCTATGTACATCCGAAGCGTACCATCCTTCTTCTTCACAAATAATACTGGTGTTCCCTAAGATGATGTGTTGTTTCGGATACATCCTAGTCTGAGCAGTTCATTAATTTGCTTCTTTAACTCCGACATCTCAGCTGGGGCCATCCGGTAATGAAGCAATGACACTGGAGCAGTACCAGGATATAGCTTAATCTCAAAATCAATCTCCCTCTTTGGTGGCAACCCAGGGAGTTCTGCTAGAAATACCTCTGCGTAGTCCTTCACTACCGCAGGTAGTTCAGCCACCGGTGCCTTTTCTAGTCTGATGTTGTTCAATATAAGGTGGTTCAATTATTCATGTAGTCTCCTGGTCATAGGGATGCTCTGTTTGTCGGCATGTACCACATATCGATTTCCCTCGGGTGACCAAAATATCACCCTGCAGAGATGGCAGTCAATGCTGGCCTGGAAGTTAGCCAACCAATCCATGCAAAAATGATATCGTACTCTGTCATCTTGAGTACCAGATAATTGAACTCAAATCTGAGCCCAGCAAGTTCAGTGTTTACTGATGTGCATATCAGTCCCAGTGATGTGTCTCCAATAGGGGACACAATAGTAAGTTCAGTTGTTGTACTAGACAGTTGTTGTACTAGAGTGCCAGTAGCAAATATGAAAGCAGCAGATACAAATGAGTGGGATGCTCCTGAATCAAATAATGCACAAGCACAGGAACTACCAACTACTGCCATACCTTGAATCACTGAGTGATCCACCATCTCTGGATGAGGAGCCAAAGTATACAGTCGTCCAGACCCTGTCGGATTAGGTGCCTGTCCTGTCTGGTTATATGCTCTGGATACTTGTGAATGAGCTGATCGAGCTGGAGGACGAAATGAACCCCTGGAGTGAGAAGGTCTACTGTTTTGCGGACACTCCCTCTTGAAATGGCCCTGTTGGCCATACTGAAAACAAGTGCTCATACCTCGAGGAACCTGAGAAACGGATACTGATTTGGAGGGTTGATTGGGATGAAAGCCTCCAGTTGACCCAGTAAAAGGTGATGGTCTTCCAAAGTTGGGTCGGAGTCACTTGTTTGGGAGAAAAACACTTCCCCGCTTTGGCCTCGACGGTTATCCACAAACCGAACTGTCTCTGTTAGCTCTTGCTCAACTATTGTAGCTTGACTGACCACTTCCGCCAATGTAGGTGACCTGAAGATAGTCACTTTGACCCTGATGCTTGGTCGAAGGCCCCACTCAAATTTACGAGCCTTCCTGTATTCTGTGTCCACCATGTATAAAGCATAACATGATAGACGGATGTAACACTTCGGAATTCCATGTTATAAATAATTACGGATTTTGCCATTCTATTTGTGAATTAATGGATATGAACCTTAGATGCGTAAGGTGTTGGGTCAATGGCCCAATTAGGACCCAACAGTTATGGTATAAGGTTCAATTTAAGGTAAATGGGTAAGGCACATTTAATTGGGTCAATGTTGCTATTTGGGCCAAAATGCCCAATTGGGACTCAATGGGTCGTGGTTAACTTGGTTGACCACCAAGTGAGCTCAAGCCTAATTAAATGGGGCTGAATTAAAATGGTAATGCAATATATCTATAAATAAGGGATCTAGATTAAAAGGCAAGCACATAAAGGGAACTTGGAAGATTGTTTTGGGCCATGTATGTGAGATATGCGCATCCATGAAGATATGTTAGAGTATCTCAAAAAGGTGTCCTTTCCTTGGTTAAAAACGGCACAAGGCAATTGCTAAATTGAAGGGGCGCATGGCATCTTCTAAATAGGACAGAGTGGAAGAATTAGAAAAGGAAGACACAAGGGGCGCTCGGCACCTTCTAATTAGGATCGAGAGGAAGAATTAGAAAAGAAAGGGAACCACGAGTATTGAGAGGTAGAGAAGGTGATTCCACCGTGAAACAAGCCAGTGGGAAGTGCTGGAAGGTGTGAGTAGCAAGACAAAGGGGCACATGGCATACACAAATCAAGAAGAAGGAGGAGAAGGCTAAGGATTGGAAGAACAAGTCGGAACGAACGAAAACCGGAGGAGTTGCGGAACCGGTAAGTATTATGATAATTTTGTTTAAAGAAATGAACCATAGGTTTCGGCCATGGTGTATGGCCGAACCCCATGGAAGAAAATTGAGGGGATGAATATGACAATTTAATGGAAGGATGAACCATAGGGTTCGGCCATATGTATGGCCGAACCCCATGGAAAGACATTGTTTATTTTATGGGTTTTTGAGGGATGAAAACCATGGAATATTATGTATGTTTTAAAAGGGTTTAAATGGAAGGTTGTTGGTAAAGAACCTTAGACCATGGGTTCGGCCAAGGGGTATGGCCGAACAACATAAAGAATTATGGAATTATATTCATATAGTTAGATCATGGAAAGGATGGCAAAGTTGTAATTATAGGCTAAAATGAAAGATCATGGGTTCGGCCATGGTATATGGCCGAACCCCATGAGGTCTTTTTATGGACTTAAGTTGTTAACAATGTTAAACAATTGTGGTATGAGTGATGACCAAAGGGATGAAACTAAAGGACCATGGGTTCAGCCATGGTATATGGCCGAACCCCATGGATAGCATTTTTGAATCTAAGTTGGCATGAAGGTTGTAAATGGTGAATGAATTATGTATGGATCACTCTTGGACTTGGGGTAGTAAATGATGAAGCAATTTTATGGATATTATGTTTATGTATATTTTAAATGAATGCATGATTGAATCATGGAAATAAAGGACCATGGGTTCGGCCAAGGTGTCTGGCCGAACCCCATGAAGGTGTTGTGCATGAAAAGTTAGCCATGGACCTATATTGTGGACTTAAACATGAGGTGATGGAAACTATGGCAAAATTGTAAATAAGAGTGAAAATGATAGACCATGGGTTCGGCCATGGTGTATGGCCGAACCCCATGGGAAATGATTTATGGATTTAATGTATGAATGGTTAGATTAATGAAATGTTAGCCATGGATAGAAGAATGGCAATATTGTAATTAAGTGAAATAATGGACCATGCGTTCGGCCATGGTGTATGGACGAACCCCATGGGGATTGTTTTGTGGACTTTGTTGTTATCAAGGTTAAGTAATTGTTGTATGAGTGATTGATTAATAAATCAAAGGAGGGACTAAAATCTAGTAAGTGAGGTTCGGCCATGGGGTATGGCCGAACCCCACAAGTTGGGTTTATGGACTTGGACATTATTGTAAATCAAATGGGACATGATTTTAATTGATTGATATATTATAAGGTAACGGGACCTCACAGGGTTTGTACGATCGTGAGCGGTTACCGGACGAAAGCGCAAGGACACGTTAGTGGTCTTTAGTAGGATTCCACCTCTTTGAAACCATGGGTTTATGTACAATGTTTTTATCTTATTTTGATGAATTTACATTATAAAAGATATGTTTCAATTGTGAAGTTTTAGTGCTATGTTTACAATATAAAATAGCATGTGTTTCATTAGCATCTCATGCATGGCATGAGATGAAGGATATGTAATCGGAGGGGCCACACTCTGTCGGGGCGTCCGAAAAACCTATGTGGGATACCTTGATGTGCATTTCCATCAAGAAGAAACTGGAGGGGCCACACTCCATCGGGGCGTCCGAAAGACCTATGTGGGGGTACTTATATGTACTTGTGATGGGTGGGACTCATTGCATTTGACATCATGACATGGCATGGTTTATATGTTTTTTTGACATTATGATATTATTATATATGTTTTGTACTAACCATGTGTTAGCCCTAAATGGAATACCTACTGGGCTCGTTGTTCTAACGCCCTACTTCTACTCTAGTGGATGATACAGGAAACGAGGGTAACGATGAACGCGAAAAGGTCCAAGCATAGGAGCTTGGATGCTTTTAGTTTATATTTTGATTAAGTTACTTATGGACTTGAAATTTGAGTAACTAGACTTCGGACATGTAATAATTTAGATAATTTGCTGTGGTTGGATGTTTATTTGGATAATTATGTTATGTTAATTATGATTAAAGACTTGACGTACTTTGCTATCTAAAATGGAATAGAATTAAGTTCTATTATAATTCCGCAGTTATGATTTTAATCCGCATGTTTATATTGTTATGTGTGAACCATTTTCGTGGACTTAGTCCATGCACACATAGGGTTGGCCAGTTAAGGGTCTGACTTTAGAAGTTCGGACTTAGCTCGTGTCGTGACGTCCCGTTCTTGCTCACTCTGTTATTTAAAAAAAATAAAAAATAGACTCTGATTTACGGAAAGCATAGTGAAAAGGGGCGGGGCGTTACACGGAGAAACTCTTGATGATACTCAGCCACAGTCATGGTGCCTTTTACCAAGGATATGAACGCTTGTGTCTGGCGCTCCTTCTCCTCTCCTGAAAAATAGTAATCCATGAACATTGCAGAGAACTGGTCCCATGTCATCCCAGTCCTTTCCCCTGCTGGCATCTGTGCCCGTTGTCGTTCAATCACTTCCCACCACTTGCTGGCATCATCGATCAACTGCTAAGTAGCCAGCAGTATTCTATCTTCATTACTGGTGATCTTTAGTAATGTCAAGATCTTTGTGATATTTCTCAGCCAATTCTCCGCTCCGACAGGTCCTTCTTTCCCTTTGAAATGAGGGGGACGCTACTGTTGGAAGTCTCTAACCATGCTTCGATCATGTGCCTCATTGGTGGTCGCACTTCCATTGCCATTCATATGTTGCTGTAGAACGAAAGTGACCACAGCCTGTACTAAGTTCTGCAATTCGAGGGGTACCACAGGAATATTTACGCTATTCTGTTCCTCTTCCTAGTGTGGTTGCTGCACCTCTTCCACCACATGCAGGTTTTGTCCAAGTATTCTTCTCGGAGGCAGTTTCCTAAGTCATTGAAACATCATTTGACTTAGCTTTCTCATAAAGTTTTGTGTTTACATAGTTTGCAGAATTGCCAAATCAACATCTTGTATTTCTTGTTTTTGGGGAACTTTCATATGTATCAAGTAATGTTTCTCAATTTGGGGAAATCCTGATGTTTCTTGTTTCGGGGAAATATGTCCTATTTTGCTATGTTTGATAAATCCATTTTTTTTATAGTGATTGTCCTTCCCTTGTTGTTATAGTTTTGTTCTCAGTTTGAATGCTTCACTCTGATTCTTAACAAAGTAAATTAATCCAGCCCCCGTGCAGCAGACTCCTAAGGGTCGGTTAGTTGGGATTCTTATCTTGTCAGTGAGACTTGATACAGTCTTAATCTTACTTTGAAAGATTCATACTTCCGGTTTCGCTCTGATACCAACTGTAACGCCCCGCCCTTTTCCACTCGTTGAAAATCAAAGTCTATTTTTTTAAAAAATAAAGAGTGAGAGAGAGCGGGACGCCACGACGCTAACTAAGTCCAACCTTTCAAAGCCCAGCCCTTAACTGGCCAACCATACGTGTGTGTGGACCGAGTCCACTAAAATAGTTCACACGCTAAAAGTTATACTTGCGAAATAAACACATTGCGGAAATATCATATGATTAGGGTTACTATCCATATCCATTTCTAAGCAAGGAAGTCCATCACATAAACAAACTTAAGTTCAAATGTCCAAATGTAACCAAACCATAGCAAGATAATTCTAAGTTATTACAGTCCCCAAATGCGATTATCTCAAATTACATTATCCAAAATAAAACTTAAATAAAATAAGCATAAACTATCCAAGCTCCTACGCTTGGCTTCTTTCACCTCCATCGCCCGTTCTGTTCCCTGTACCATCATCTAAGGTAGCAGTAGAGTGTTAGTCAACGCGCCCAGTAGGTATTCCAAGTAGGGTCATACACATGGGATTAGTATAAAATCAGAATAAATACATAATATCAAAATCATGTTAAATCAATGTCATGCCATGGGTATCATATGCCTATGATTTTCCACCCATCAACCATATCTCAAAACACATTGATAATCCTCTTGATGAACAATCCACATCAAGGTATTCATTGTCATGACTCCCCACGTATGCCTTATCGGTCCCACCGAATGAAGCGTGGACTCCTCTTTCATTTCAAACATCATTTACCATTTCCTGTAAATCAATCGGAATCAGTGCGGATCCCTCCCCACGTTTGTTTATCGGATACCCCGAATGGAGCGTGGACTCTTCTCATATGTTCCCTCCCATACCATGCATGAGATGTGAGTGCAAACATGTTATTTCATATTAAATTACATAATAGCATTGAAATTCCATTCTTAAAACATAAGCATTTTGATACCCAAAATAGATCATCAAATATGGAAATAAACCACATGTACATAATCCAAAGTGTTTCAACAAGGTAGGAATCCTACCCAAGTCCAATTTACTATCATTTTCTTGTTTCGCACGAACAATCGCTAACCATTACGTGCAAGTGAATCACACCTCTTTACCTTATCAATTTAATCATACACATATATCGATTTAATTATCTATTTGATTTAAATCATCCCTTACATCCTTCCAGTTAGACTAAAGTTTCTGGAAACATCAATTTAAAATCAACTTTTTATTTCAGTCGATTTAAAATCAAAGATTCAGTTGATTGACTATTTTGTCAGTCTTTTCCATTTGCATATTTGTACCTCCTTTCTTCATGAAATTCCCTCTTAATATTATTCCAACATCTTAAACATCATCCATGTAACTCTTAGATGGATTTACTCTACTCACTAACCAAGGCTAGGATTATTTCTCTAATTCCTCCAATCTTATACTATTACAACATAGTTTTGCATTCAAACCTTTGGTTGTTTGTTACCACACTTATCCATTCCCTGAATGGATTACCAATTCCATGGCTCTAATACGACTTAGCCATCCATTCCAACCCAATCTAGAACCCATAGGTTCGGCCACATCATGGCAGACCCTATGATTTCTTTAAACTTAATCTTAATCTTACATTATCCTCATACATAAGATTTACCTCTTCCCCGTCTCCTCCTTTCTTTTGCTCTGTCTTTACTTCTTAGTCCTTCTCCTTCCTTTCTTGTTCTTCAGAAACTCCTCCAAGTCTAGATCCGAAATGGGAGGGAGAGAGATTAAGAAGAGAGGAAATCTCTGTGTTACCTAGTGATGCAAATCGGCTAAGGGCGTTGAGAGAGGGAGAGAGATTGGAAATAGGAGTGGAGATGGGATTCTTTTGTTCAAGAGGGAGGGAGAGAGGATCGACCAAGGGTTTGGTGTGAGCCCTTTGTAACTTGCCCTCTACCCTCTCAACCACCCCATTACTTTTGGTCTTTCCCATGTGTCCCTTGGTTTAACCAAGGAGACACATGGCTTGAGTTAGGTCTTCCCAACGTTCATGCGTAGGGTTTCCATGAGATGGAAACCCTCCATCTCCCCCTTTGACTCACTTAGAGCCCCTTCCACTTCCATTTCAACTCACTTGCTTATTTGAACTCACTTCCCATTCAACTCAATCCCAACTCACTTTAACTCACTTAATTTTCTTGAACTCGTTTCCATATAACTCAAGTGATTTTTAATTTCCAACCCAATGTAATTCAACTCACCACATTTGAACTCACCCATGGTTGACCAAGTCAACCACGGTTAGCCGACCATGCATGTGCATTAAATCATTTGTCACCTCACTCGATGAGTGGATTTCGATCCCACTTGGCCATGTCACTCATATGCCACCTCATACACGTGCCACCTCACTTGATGAGGTGGATCCCATGTCTTGCGTCTTAATTAGATACATGACCCATTTAAATTAATTCCTTACCCATTTACTTCCCAAAATCCATTCACTTTGACCCATTGGGCCCCAATTGGGTAATTGACCCAATTAATTACATTTCTCAATTAATTACAATCAAACCCTATCCATGATCCATTGGATCATAATTGGGCCATTGACCCAATTCTTACCCATTTAAAATCCATTTCATCCATAAATCTTAAATTTATCAAATTAAACAATTAAAATTGACAAAGTCCAATATATTATTGCATTGAAAATCCGGGATGTTACAATCCTCAAATTCACTATGTGGGGACTTACACCCTCACAATTAGAGTAGGAATTCCACCTCTCTCAATTGGCTGGGAATTCCACCCACCACTGTGCCAGAGACGACGCTCTAAAGTTTTTTATATTGGTTTCATGGTACCTCCCTTTAATCCACTCTCGGGTTACAGGTTTTTAAAAAGAAAATTAAAAACCAAGAGGCACTTGCCTTTAAACTCTTTCTCGCTGATGTGTGTTTCTTGAAGATCCCACCAGAGTTGTGTCGATGTTCCTTCTTCCAATTGTCGTGTAGCAATCACAATCTGTGGTGACAAGGCTTTGGCTAAACCAAAGCTTTCCTAGTTTATAGCTTTCTCAAACTCAATCCGAAGATTGGTTCTGTATGATCTTTCTCTCCTCCTCTTTTTCTCACTTGCAAAAATAATCCGAAGATTGGTTGTTTATGATCTTTCTCTCAAGAGTTTCAATCATTCCTTAGAGTGTAAAACTCTTTTAAGCTCAAGGAAGCTGGTAAAACGATCGCCAATACTCATATTTATAGAGGAGTTTTAATGGTTATATTGACTGTCCAGGACCGACAGGTCGGTGTTCATATTTATTATCGTTCAACCACCTGACTGTTGTGCATTAAATACGCCCTCAACGACATTATTACTTTCCGGCTGACATATCGTTGTCACCGATGGGTCGACACTTATGTCACTGAGGGGTCGGTCCATACGAGAGGCTCGTTCTGGTGTAAAAACATGTTTGACCATAGTTTTCACTTTGGAAACTTGTTACCTAGAACGACCTGTCGCTCTTTCAGGTGTGGGTTCCAAGTTCACTTCTAATTCACAGTTCAGTTTCCTCTATAAGCATGTTATGTTTATTACCAACATATGCAACTAAGCCTAGTGGTCCTCTCTCAAGTGTGGGTTCACCTAAGGTCCTCTATAGCCTTATACATGTTCTTGTGTTTGCCATGACGACCAGCTTTGCACTTGGTGGAGCATGATCTTCTTCATCGCTCATCTTGAGTCTTCAAGCTTCCTGGCAAGTGCCTCTACCCGAGTCATACAATTGACAAACAGGGACTCGGTCAAGCCGGGGCACTAACAATAGGAATAAATGAATATTGATAAATAAGTTGTATTCCATTCGACATGTCGAGTCCGTTGACGTGTTGAGAGTCCTATAATCGATGTGCCGATCAAATAAACATATCGACTTGAGAACAAAGGAAAAACATAGAGTAATGTTAGACCAGTCCCAGGTCGACGTGTCGACAATATCGGCATGTCAACGTTGTGCACCTTCGATGTATCAACGAATGTGATATTATTGACCTGAGAATAACAGAAAAGTACAGAGTCGGACAGACAAAATCTTGGCCCTAAGATTCGACACATCGATGTTGTTGATGTGTCAAGCCTGTGATGGCTGATGTGTCGACTCTGTCCGGCACCATTTTTTCCAAATTAAGTTCAGATGTATTAGAATTGAATCTAATGGATTCAAACTTAGTTCCTAGGCATGTTAAAGTTAAAAAATAAAGTTTAGGAACTAAACACAATCATTTGAATGAGTTTTAATGATTATTATATTTTTCCATGCATGCAATTGAACGAAGGACCGAGAGAAACCCCGATGTCGTTCGAGCTAGTTCGTAAATTATTTCCCCTCCGCTGATCACCTTAGATCAGGTAGGTTTTCCTACATTGTTGAATGCACTTGGGTTATGACCTTATGAATTAAATGTTATACAAAATTATATATCTTATGTCTTGAAATGGTGTTTACTCCATTTATGAGATACTTGAACTGTTTTACACCAGTTGAGTATGATATTATTTCAATATGAAGTTTTGGGAAATTCAAACATATGATATATTGTTTATGTATAGAAGAGGATTGATATTATATGATGATCATGTTTTGAACTTATAAGATGCAATAAGATTTGTCATCATGGAACACTCACATTCCTCATGCACGATTGCATGGGATGTGAAATGCATGAATTGGGCTACTCCTGGGTCATAAAGAAGTCCCGAAACAAATACTATTTGGCCATAGTGCTCCTGGGTCAGAAAGAAGTCCCGAAACACAATATTGGGCCATAAAGCTCCTGGCTTGGAAAGAAGTCCCGAAAACCTGCATGGGGCATGATAAGGGCATACATTGATCATGACACCCATGACATGACATTACATGATAAATATTTTGTTTGATTTTGAGTATGCTATTTTCATAAATGAAATGGATATGATTTGAACATGAGATTTTCTAGAATGATATGATTTGAGAAAGGATATGATTTTTGCAATGATATGATTTAGATATATGATTTTACTATAACTCTCCTATGTGCACACCCCCCTCCCAATACCCTTTGCTTTGGAATTCCTACTGGGCGCGTTACTAAGCCCAAATTTCCCCCTTTAGATGTCAAAGCAGAGCTAGACAAAGGAGATGAGACTGGACCAAGTGGTAGCCAAACATGAACGAGATGGATGCAGAAGAAGAAATTATGATTAGGATAATTTCTTTTTGATATTTTGAGAATGATATAATTCGTAGGAGTATGAGCATGGGAATGTAATATTTTGATGTAACTCCTAGCTTTGAAATTTGACATTATTTTTATTTGACTTATGTTTGGGAATTCTTATCTTTGCTTTGAGATACAATTTCATATGTTGTGTAAAAATGTTTAAATTTTCCGCAGTTTGTCGTAGCACGTGCAAATGTTATCGTGGACTTTGAACCACGCATGTGATAGGTTGGGCCAGTCGAGAGTCGGGTCTTCAGACTCGGACTCGACTCGCGTCTTGACGCTCGCCTCTCTCTCCAGTAATATATTCATATTATATTACTCTGATCCTAGTGGGAGAGGGAGGGACGCTACACATTGCAGGCCATGACCCATCGCTGACTAGCCATTGGGAAGTTTTCTGGATGCCTATTTAAACTCTGGATTTTGGTAAGTTTATTTGGACCCTTTGAATTGGAAAATGTTAAGGCATTCCCTGAGAATCCCAAACTCTCCCAACCTCTTTTTAAGTACTTCACATCAGTGAATCATTTGTGCAAGTGCCCCGGCTTGCCGAGTCCCTTGTTTGTCCAATCCATGACTCGAGTGAAGCATAACCTTGAAGAAAGAAGCTCAAGAATCAAGAATCAAGTGGTGGTTGAATCAAGCTCAAAGTTGGAAAATTAATCAAGATTCAACGAATCATCAAAGTGTATGGTAATCACCAAAGGTAAAATGGCCATAGAAGACTCTAGAAGGAACCCTCACCTTAGGATGCCCTCGCCTAGGCTTAGACATTACATTTGGATAACTAAACTAGCCTAAAAATGTGTTTGACACCAAGTGGAACCCAACTTGGAAACCTGAATCTACTGTCATAGACGACACATCGTGTCGGTGACCTATCGCCATATGGCAGGATGATCAATCGTTATCATACGACCAATCGTCTGAAAAGTCAAGGGTTCTAGATGAAATGGATTGTCAAATACATCAAGTCTCTAGACAATACATTCGTGTTCACGATGTATTGCTGGGACATGGCCAATCCTATCGTGCATACGATCAATCACCCTGGGCTTAGACAAATTTGGACTATCATTCATAGTCAAGCCTCGGATAACCGATCATGCGTACGATTCCTCGTCTGGGTACAGGGTCGATTAATCACCCACACGATAAACCGTTTGGAGCCTTGGTTTTGTAAATCAAGTGGGACTTCGTTTTGATTGTTTATTGCATTATAAGGTAACGGGAACTCACAAGGTGTTTACGATCGTGAGCGGTTACCGGATGAAAGACGCAAGGACAAGTAGCGGTCTTTGGTAGGATTCCACCTCTTTGAAACCATGGGTTTATGTGCATTGTTTTTATCGTGATTTAATGAATTTATATTGCAAAGGATATGTTTCAAATGGTGATTTTATATGCTATGTTTATTTGATAAAATAGCATGTGTTTTAAATATGAGCTTTTAAATGCTATGATTTTGTATAATTGCATAACATATGGTATTTGCATCTCATGCATGGCATGGGAGGGACGACAGGTAACCGGGGACCCACACTCCGTCGTGGCATCTGTAAAACACTCATGGGGGGATACCTTATTGATGAGAATCACATCAAGAGGATACTATGTATGAATACCTTGATGATGAGAATCCCATCAGGAGGATACTATGTATGAAGACCTTGATGATGAGCATTCCATCAAGAGGATACTATATATCCGGAGATCCACACTCCGTCGGGGCATCCATAAAACACTCGTGGAAGGATACCTTGATGATGAGAATCCCATCAAGAGGATACTATGAGTTTGTGATGGGTGGGATTCATTGCATATGATAGCATGGCATGGCATTGAATCGGCATGATTATGACTTTTATTATCATGCAAGGTTTCTGGTTTTTATCGGTATGATTGGATCTCTATTATCACTATTTTGGATACAATGTTTTACAAGTATGGTATGATTTATTATACTGGATTTGATATATTTATTATATCTAGATTTTTTGGTACTAACCCATGTGTTAACCCTAATTGGAATACCTACTGGGCGCGTTGTACTAACGCCCTACTTCTACCCTAGTTGATGATACAGGAAACAAGGAGAACGATGAACGTGAAACGGGCCAGGCATAGGAGCTTGGAGGATTATAGTTTATATTTTGTTTAAGATACTCACAGGCTTGTATTTTGAGTATCTAGAATTTGGATGTAATAACTTAGATGAATTTACTATGGTTGGATATTTTATTGGATAATTGTGATATGATAATGATGATTAAAGACTTGACGTACTTTGCTATCTGAATGGAATAAAACTGTGTTCTATTATGTTTCCGCATGTTATGATTTTTATTCCGCATGTTTACATTGCTATGCGTGAACTGTTTCCATGGACTTAGTTCATGCACACATAGGGTTGGCCAGTTAAGTGTTGGACTTTGGAAGTTCAGACTTAGCTCGTGCCGTGACGTCCCGTGGTCTATCACTCTACTCTGTTATAAAAAAAAAAAAATAGACTCTGAATTTACGGGAAGAATAGAGTGAAAAAGGGCGGGGCGTTACAGGACCAAGGGAAGATTATAAAAGGAGAGGAGGACAAAGGCACACGGTTTTACACCCTTCATAGCCGAATTTTATTGAACTCTCTCCCTCTCTCAAGCTCTCATTCATGGCAACACATTCAACTTTAAGATCAGTTCGGTTTTGTGAAAGATCAAGAAGAAGAAGTGGAAAGAGGCTAAGGAAGAGAAAGATTGGAAGAGCAAGAAAGAGTCGCGTAAACGGTTAGTATCTAATTGATTAATTTATTTTGAAATAAAGAACCATAGGGTTCGGCCATGGTCTTTGGCCGAACCCCATGGAAGAAGATTGGGAAATGTTTTGATATTTTTTTAATGAAAGCATGAACCATAGGGTTCGGCCACAATGCATGGCCGAACCCCATGAAAGAAGACATGGTAGATGTATGGATTTTTAATGAGGAAAAAACCATGGGAGTTGGTTAATAGATTCATGCAGTTTTAATGGATGTTGTTGGTGATTTTTAATGGAAGGTTATAGATTATATTTGAAGGAACGAAACCATGGAAGGTCATGGTTTAAGTCATGGGTTCTTTGGTTGGAAAAGCATAGAATAAGATGAACCATAGGGTTCGGCTATGGGTATGGCCGAACCCCATGGAAAGGATATTGATGAAAAATTAATGGATTTAAATGAATGGTCAAGATTATGAACCATAGGGTTCGGCCATGGTGTATGGCCGAACCCCATGGAGTTGATTACCAATTTAGAAAGTAAATGAAAAATGATGGATTTGTCTCCAAGGGTGAGGTTCGGCCATGGTGTATGGCTGAACCCCACTAGGGTTTATTTATGGAAACCTTTTTAATTATGGAAGATGATTTCTAAATAAGGAAGGTTATTTATTAAGAAAAATTCTAAAAATAGAAGGAGGGATTTAAAATGGAAAAGCTTCTATTTTTGGAAGGTGGAAACTAAATTAGAAAGTTTTAAGTTAAGAACTTTCTAATTATGGAATCTAAATTTGGAAACTATCCAAGCATGGAAAGAAGGTTGCTAAATTAGGAAGCTTTTATTTATGGAAGTTATGTTAAATTAGAAAGTGAATGGATTGTCTCAATTGGGTGAGGTTTGGCCATGTTGTATGGCTGAACCTCACAAGAGATTATTTATGGAAGATGATTGTTAATTATGGAATTGCTAATAATGGAGGTTGATGAAATTAATGGAACTTAGGCATCATGAGTTCGGCCATGTGTATGGTTAAACTCCATGAACCAATTTTATGGTTTGTGGATCAAAATATGGATTTAGGTGTTTGTAATTGAATGAAATATTAACTATGGATGAGACCAATGGCAAAGTTGTAATTATAGCCGTGAAAGATCATGGGTTCGGCCATGATGTATGGCCGAATCCCATGAGGTCTCTTTTATGGATTTGAGTGGTTATGGAATTTATATGGACCTAATATGATTAAATGAAGGGAAGGATTAGAGTCTTAATTATGAATCATGAATCTATGATTATGGATCGGTTTGGACTTAGACATCATAGGGTTCGGCCATGGTGCTTGGCCGAACCCCATGAATCAGTTATGGGTCCATTGTGTTTATGTGTTATGGAGTGGAAGGTTTGAAATGATTAAACCAAGGGCAAAGTTGTGAATACATGCTAAGATGGAAGGTTGGCCATGAATGGCAATCTTGTAAATATGGGGATTGGTTAATGGACTTTAAATGTTGTAAATCAAGTGGAACTTGGTTTTGATTTATTATTATATTATAAGGTAATGGGACCTCAGAAGGTGTTTACAATCGTGAGCAGTTACCGAACGAAAGACGCAAGCACACGTTAGCGGTCTTTGGTAGGATTCCATCTCTTTGAAACCATGGGTTTATGTACATTTGTTTTATCTTATGTTTGATGAAATTATGTTTCAAAAGATATGTTTTAAAGTGAATTGTAAATGCTAGGTTTATGTTATAAATAGCATGTGTTGAATGTATTTCAAAAGTTGATGTTAAATGCTATGTCTATATGAGGAAAGAGCATGTGATTTAAATATGATTTTAAATGCTATGTTTATGTTATAAAATAGCATGTGTTTCATTGGCATCTCATGCATGGCATGGGGTGGAGGACTTGTAACCGGAGGGGTCACACTCTGTCGGGGCGTCCGAAAAACCTATGTGCGGTACCTTGATGTGATTTTCCATCAGGAAGAATCTGGAGGGTCCACACTCCGCCGGGGCGTCCGGAAGACCTATGTGGTGGGTACTTTTATGTATATGTGATGGGTGGGACTCATTGCATTTGTCATCATTGCATGGCATGGTTTTATATATTATGTTATAATATATGTTTTGTACTAACCATGTGTTAGCCGTAACTGGAATACCTACTGGGCGCATTGTTCTAACGCCCTACTTCTACCCTAGTGGATGACACAGGTAGTCAGGGGAACGAGGAACGCAAGACGGGCTAGGCATAGGAGCTTGTATGATTTAGTTTATTATTTTTAATAAAAGTTACTCATGGACTTGTATTTGAGTATCTAGATTTCGGGATGTAATAACTTAGATGGTCGGATGTTAATTTTGATAATTATGGTATTTGAATGATGATTAAGGATTTGACGTACTTTGCTACCTAAATGGAATAGAACATGGTTCTATTATGTTTCCACAATTTTGATGTTAATATTCCGCATGTACATATTCCTATGTGTGAACCATTTTCGTGGACTTGGTCCATGCACACATAGGGTTGGCCAGTTAAGGGTCGGACTTTGGAAGTTCGGACTTACATCGTGTCGTGACGTCCCGCGTTCTATCACTCTACTTTATTATTAAAAGAAATAGACTTTGAATTTATGGGAAAAAACGAGTGAAAAAGGGCGGGGCGTTACATCACATACATAATTTGCACTAGATCTAGGCCATTCATCATATCATGTATCCATCTCCACCTTTAAATCACAACCCTTCATTAGTTACCGTATCATTCATATACATTATTTTTATCAAATCACCTTAGAGCCAATAGATCTTAACCCAAAGTAATCCAAGCCATCCATTCATTAAAAATCCTATGTTAGAACAACTTGGAGCTCAAGTAGCCTCCATGTGCATATGCCATGTCACCCATCATCTTATCACCACACACCCCACACGATTTTAGCACTTAAAATTCTCCATGCACTTAGACAAAATCCCATCCAAATACACTCCTAAAATCACTAACACACCTCATCATCCCAATCTTACATGCCTCCACACAATTTTCACAATCTTGCAACACTCCATTCGAATTTCACCTTAGTCAACCCTCCACATCACCATATTGCATCTCATCCATTCATCTATCCATCTTTAGATCCCAACCATTCATTGCATTGCATCCCATTAACCCTAGGTTGCATTGTAAATTCGCCCAAGATAAGTAACTCCTACATTCTCTTATTGTTTTCTTGCACTCCACTCCAAGCCACCACACATAAGACAAATTCATGTACACCTGTTAAACCCTAACCTTTAGCAACTTTTAATCTCCATCACCCAATTCCATTAAGATCCAATCCCATCCTTTCATCCATCAACTTAAACCCAGATTTAATCTTAGCCATCCATCCTTTTCTTGAGCCTATAAATACCGCATTACCCCATAGCCAAAATTCAAATTTGACCTGGAGCTCAAGAGGACCAAAGGCTAAGAAGAAAAGATCAAGAGACAAGAAGACAGAAGATCCCACATGATTTTACAGGTGAGAGTTGTAAATTTATGTCTCCATTTTGTTTATTTTGTTCTCAATTTTATGTATGCGTGTACTTGAATTTTTCCATGAGATAAATAAAAGAAGTTCCTTTAGAATCCTAAAAAGTCCGATTATTCAGGCTTCTTTTTATGCTCTCTTTGATTTAAATCTTGTATTCTTTGTTTAATTAAAGGAATTATGTTATAAGCTAGACTTTAATTATATTAAAGATTATGAATTTTAATTAAATGGTGTAATTGATATTTGAATTCTAAGCGTGAATTTCAAATCTAGATCTCATATTTGTTTATTTATTTTGGGCGATGAGAGAAAAATTCATAACGACCTTTAAATTATGTCTTCTTTTATTTTGTCATTTATTTTACTTGTCAATTTTTTTCCGTTGTTTACTTTATTTTGCTATGTCATTTATTTTTCTATCTAATTCATTTTTGAATGATTGTTTTTTTGTATGTTTATTTAATTTGATTGTAATTGTTTACTTATTTTTGTTACATGTTGTATTTCAAAGCGTTTGATTTATTTTGGTTAATCTTGTTTACTTTTACATTCATTCTGTATGTATTTTGTTTATTTGTTCATTATTTATTCATGTATCAAATCAAACTCTCTCTCTAAGTGATTCTTTAACTAGGATTGTAAATATAATTTTCTAGTCTTAAACTTGGCAATTTTAATTAAAAATGAGACTACACATTCATCATTCACCGATTTAAAAATAAAATGGATTAATTTGATGAGATTCACAAGTTATATAAAAATGGTGTTCACTTGGTTTTTCCAAATAAAATATGTTTTCTTACTTTATTTCAAATCTAAGTTTATTTATTTTTCTCAAGATTACATCATTTTAAAGGTATTAATTTAATTTATAACATATATTTTTTGATTTCCTGTGGGTTCGACCTCGCACTCATATGCTATACTGTCAATTGGTTCGTACGCTTGAGAGATTATAAATTTAAACTTTGCAAATCAAACATCAACAAACACGATTGACGCTAGAGGTGAATAGGTTAATCTCCAAATTTAATAGCCTTTTAAAATTTCTTGATTAATCAACAATATATGCAGTGGAATTATAAGATTAATCAAGTGTTGTGTGAAATCAAGGGTGTACAAGATACAAGAACATTCACACAATCAGAAACAAAACACCCGATGTAAAGTGAATCAGAGTAAATTCCTCCTTCATCCACTGATGAACTTGTAACGCCCCGTCCTTTTTCACTCGCTTTCCCTTCCGAAAATCAGAGTCTACTTCTTCTTTTTTTAATAAACAAAGAGTGATAGAGAGCGGGACGTCACGACGCGAGCTAAGTCCAAACTTCTAAAGTCCGACCCTTAACTGGCCAACCCTATGTGTGTATGGACTAAGTTCATGAAAACGGTTCACACATAACAATATACACATTGCCGAATTTTCTTCCTCTCTCTCCCTCTCTCAAGTTCTCATTCACGGCAAGAAGAAAGGAGAAGGAGAAGGCAGCCAGGAAGAGGTGTTCTTGGTTTGAAAAAAATTAAGAAGAAAGGAGAAGGATTGGAAGAGCAAGAATTAATCGGAACCGGTTAGTATTTTTATTTGATAAATTTTGTTTGAAATAAAAGAACCAACACCATGGCCGAACCCCATGGAAGAAGATTGGGAGATGGTTTGATGATTTTAATGGAAAGAAAGAACCATAGGGTTCGGCCATAGTGCATGGCCGAACCCCATGGAAAGATATGGTTTACTTTATTAGATTATTAATAATGAAAACCATGGAAGTTGTTAATAAGTTTATGGGGTTTTCAAGCATGAAGATGATGGATTTATGCTTATGTTTTAAGAGGTTTTTTAAATGGAGATGGTTACTAATTTTGAAGGATGAATCCTATGGAAAGAACATTGATTCTTAAATGAAAGTTTAAAGGAAAAGTTGAATCATAGGCATGTGAAAGGTCATATAGGATTTATTTTAAATGGATGTATGGTTGATGGTTTTAGATCCATGGAAAGACAAATTAATGGATGAATGGGAATGTATGATTTTTTAAAGAAATTAAAGAACCATAGGGTTCGGCCAAGGTGTATGCCGAACCCCATGGAGTTGGTTTGGTATATTTTTAATGTATGTTAATTAATTAAAATAGAAGGAGGATTTTAAACCATAGGGTTGGGCCATGGTGTATGGCCGAACCCCATGGAGTTGTTTTGGTATGGTTGATAGATTTTGATTGGCTAAATTAGAAAGCTTCTAATTATGGAAGTTGGTTGCTAAATTTGGAAAGCTTCCAATTATGGAAGGATGGGTGCTAAATTGGAAACCTTCTAAATATGGAAAGTGGAGTTTAATTTAGAAAGGATTTAAAAATAGAAGGAGGATATTGAATTTAGAAAGTTTCTATATATGGACTTGTTAATTATGATTTGCTAAGTTGATAAAAATGGAAACTTAGACATCATAGGGTTCGGCCATGGTGCTTGCCCGAACCCCATGAATCAATCTTGGATCTAATATATTCATGTGTTAATGAATGGAATGTAACGCCCCGCCCTTTTTCACTCATTTTTTCCCGTAAATTCAGAGTATATTTTTTTTTATAACAGAGTAGAGTGACAGAGCGCAGGACATCACGACGGGAGCTAAGTCGAACTTCCAAAGTCCGAGCCTTAACTGGCCAACCCTATGTGCGTATGGACCAAGTCCACGAAAATGGTTCACAAATAGCAGTATCATCATGCGGAATAAAATCATAACCTGTGGAGTCATAACATCAAAATGCGGAATCATAATAGAACCAAGTTCTATTCCCATCAGATAGCATAGTACGTCAAGTCCTTAATCATCATTAAAATACCATAATCATCAAACTAAAACATCCGACCATCTAAGTTATTACATTCCGAAACTAGCTACTCAATTACAAGTCCATAAGTAACTTTATTCAAAACATATAAAATAAATCATCCAAGCTCCTAAGCCTGGCCCGTCTTGCGTTCCTCGTTCCCCTGATTACCTGTATCATCAACTAGGGTAGAAGTAGGGCGTTAGAACAAAGCGCTCAGTAGGTATTCCAGTTACGGCTAACACATGGTTAGTACAAAACATATATAATAATATAGTGATGTCAAAACCATATAAAATCCATGCCATGCAATGATGACAAATGCAATAGTCCCACCCATCATATGTACATAAATGTATGCACCACATAGGTCTTTGGGACGCCCCAGCGGAGTGTAGACCCTCCAGATTCTTCCTGATGGAAAATCACATCAAGGTAATGCACATAGGTTTTTCGGACGCCCCGACGGAGTGTGACCCCTCCGGTTATAAATGCTCCACCCCATGCCATGCATGAGATGCCAATGAAACACATGCTATTTTATAACATAAACATAGCATTGAAAATCCCTTTTGAAACATATTCAAACACATACTATTTTAAACAAATAAACATAGCATTCCAAATTCATATAAAGCATATCCTTTGAAAACATAAATTTCATCAAACATAAGATAAAACAAGTGTACATAAATCCATGGTTTCAAAGAGGTGAAATCCTACCAAAGACCGCTAATGTGTGTTTGTGTCTTTCGTCCAAGAATCGATCACCGATCGCGCACCGCTTGCGAAATCCCGTTACCTTATCATATAATAATAAATCAATACCAAGTCCCACTTGATTTATAAGGTTCTAAGTTCATAAACAAAACCCCATGGGGTTCGGCCATACACCATGGCCGAACCCATGGTCCATTAATTCAATTAATTTCCATAATGCCATTGTACATAGCCATACTCACTTTCCTTGCTTAGGTTCCAAATAATCCATTCATACTTGCTTTTATTCCAACACATAGTCCCATAAATAAATCATGGGGTTTGGCCATACACCATGGCCGAACCCTATGTCCAATATTTCCATACATTTACAAAATTGCCATTGTTTCCCTCCTTCATTTAAATCTAACATAACTAGACCCTATAAAATTTCCTTAACCAAATCAAGTCCATCAAATACATCTCATGGGGTTCGGCCATACATCATGGCCGAACCCATGATTCTCCACTTTGGCATGTAATTAGATTTTTGCCATTACCTTCATCATTAATCCATTCACTTTATTTACAATACATAAAACATAACCCATAGTTTTGATTCATGGAGTTCGGCCATACACATGGCCGAACCCATGATATCTTTGTTTCCAATTTTATCTCCACCTTCTATATTTAGAAAGTTTCCAAATTAAAATTCCCTAATTAGAAAGTTTCCTAAATTAGCACTTTCTAATTTAGTCTTTATTTTCCAAAAATAGAAACTTTCCAAATTAACCAACTTCCATAAATACTACTTCCTAATTTCAATGTCCATCTCCCAAGAGTAGAAACTTTCCAATATTAGACAAACTTCCATAAATAGATAGTTTCCTAAATTAGAAACCATCTTTCCATTATTGGATGCTTTCCAAGATTTGTAACCTACTTTCCATACTTGGAAGCTTTCCATATTGAGCAACCAAAGTGCACTTACCAATCCAAAACTACCCCATGGGGTTCGGCTATACACCATGGCCCGAACCCTATGGTTCATGATCTTGACCATTAGTTTAGATCCATTAAAATCACTCACCAATCCATAAAATATTTGGTGGGGTTCGGCCATACACCATGGCCGAACCTCACCCCTTCTTTTCATTACTTTTGATCAATATCTTTGCAATAACAAAAATCATGGTTCGGCCATGCAATAGCTGACCCATATCCTTTCATTAAAATTCATTAATCTAATCATTCTTTCATGGTCTTCTTGAATCTAAAACCAACAACCATACATTCATTAAAATTAATTCATAAACAACCTTTCACATGGGGTTTGGCCATGCACATGGCCGAACGCTATGATTCATCTTTTCCTCCACACTGTCCTTTAAAAAACAATGTTTGTTCCATGGGGTTCGGCCCTTCATCATGGCCGAACCCTATGGTCTATCCTTCCATTCAAAATTATCACACCATCACCCAATCTTCTTCCATTTCAATTAAATAAATTCACTAACATCCTTCATGGTTTTTAATCCTCAAACTCATAAATTAAAACATGTCTAAGAACCTCAAATCTATAAAAATATCTTGGTGGGGTTCGGCCATACACCATGGCCGAACCTCACCCCTAATTTTCTATTAAAACCAAACATCAAACTACTAACCGTTTCCGCGATTGATACTTGTTTCTTCCCTCACTTGATCTTTCTCCTCCAATATTTTTCCTTCCCTTTGCTGGCCGAGAACACCACTTGCTGTGTAAGGGCCCGAATTTTTAAATTAATAAAAATGTGGATATAAGTTAATTTAATGATGAAAATTGGGAAATTGGTGGGATAAAAGGTAATGGGCCAAAATTTGGACAAAGGCCCAAGTATGACCCAATAGATTAATGTTTGGATTTAAATTTATTTAAATAGTTAATGAGGGTTAAATGGGTCAAGAATGGTCAAATTGGGTCAAATACCCATTTGGGACCCAATGGGTCAAGATGGTTTAGCTCTAAGGTAAATGGGCTAGATGGAAATGTAATTGGGCCATGGGCCCAATGGGGATCCAGTTAGAATGAATGAAATGAAATTTAATCATCTAAGTTATTTGGAAGAAAACCAAGGTAATGTGGCCACGTGGGACCCACCTTCACCTCATCAAGTGAGGTAGCGTGTGGGCCAATGATTGGTGGGGCCGGCCACCATGGTTGACTTGGTCAACCATGGGTGGAATAATGGGAATTAGGTTAATACAAATGAATTAACCTAAGGTAATTATCAAATTAATTTATTAAATTGGTGGCCAAATGGGGTTAAAATTGGTCAAATAGAGACCAAGCTACCCCACCTGAAAATTTAAACACGTTGGGCTTGGTGGTGGTTTAGATGACCACCACCATAAAGCAAAGAAAAGATCTTAAAAAATATCTCATAAGGTTGGTGAAACCAATTAATGTAAAGTAAAAGTCTTTAAGTCACCAAATGAGATAAGTTTTGTTGGTCCTCCCATTCTCATTTTCTTTTCACAAACTCCACCTCTTCCACTCTCCCATGGTCGTCCCCTACATCCAAGTGAAGGAGAGAAAAAGAGCTAAGGAAAAGAGAAGAGAAGGAGAGAAGAAAGGAGTAGAAATTGGAGGGAAATCACTCTAAGGTGAGGGCTAACATCTTTCCTCTCATGATTTTTCCCTCTCCCTCTCTCACACAAACCCTACCTTGGCCGATCCTAAGGTTGGGGTTTGCCACCATGGATCAAGAATCTTGACCTACCAAAGATCAAGAGGAAGGAGAGAGGAGGCTAAGGAGACTGACGGCAGCGGCGGAAATCGGAGGAGACGTCGGATTGTGAGTATTTCTTAAACAAGAAATTTTGGATGTTTAGGGTCTAAGAATTGGAATTTATTTTTGTAGAATTTAATGGTGGTTACATAAATGTGTGTCATGGATGTTAAACCCATCAAATGAGAGGGTGGAAGATGGAGGAAACCCTAAATGGGTAAATTAGGGTTACGGAAAGAAAATGAATAAATGGGTTATGTGCATTATGTAAATTATGAGATTAAGCATAGAATGGGATGATTGGAAGAAAAATTATTGGCCATAGGGTTCGGCCATGTAGCATGGCCGAACCCCATGGTGGGTGATTAGCCATTTGATGTAAAATGGTTAGGGTTAATGAATGGAAGATAATGAAAGTGGCTAATGGATTTTTGGGTTGTAAATGAATGAATGTGGATGAGTATTAAAATGGTTTTATGATGAAAAATGCAATGGGATTTTATGGCATTAAGAAGGCATAAAAGAGAAGGAATTGTGAACCATGGGTTCGGCCATGGTGCATGGCCGAACCCTAGGTTGTTATGTGTGAAATTAGCTAGGGTTTTAGGGTTTAAAAAGCCATAGAAAATGGGAAGATGGGTGGATTTAATATTTTGGGTGAATATAGGTATTATGGAGCAATGAATGATGAATCATGAACCATGGGTTCGGCCAGGTATATGGCCGAACCCTATGGTTGAAATGATGATTAAATGGTGGGTTTAAAGGATAATGTGTTGATGAATTTTGGATTTCAAATGAACAAAAGTAATGATCCAAATGGGGCTAAGAATATGGTTTAGTTGCATGATGTAAACCCCTCGAGGAGGGTTATTGGTGGATCTAAAATGTAACAATGGACCCAAGAAAAAAATGGGGAAAGGACACCATGGGTTCGGCCATGGTGTATGGCCGAACCCATGGCCCAATTGGGATCCATTTGGTGGGTTAAATTGGATGATGAATGGTGATTTAAATGCATGATGTAAACCTCTCATGGGAAGACTTGTGATAGATCTAAAATGTGCCAAAAGATTCAAGGAAAATGGGGAACAAGACATCATGGGTTCGGCCATGGTGTGTGGCCGAACCCATGACCCATTTTGTAGGTCATTGTATGAGCTAAGGTTGGGTCCATGTTTGTGTTCAGATGATGGAGAATCTTATTAAATGAGATGGCTGATTGTGTTTCATGTTGAGTCATGGTTAGTGAATCCTTAATGGATCTAAGTTATGGATGAATTTTAGACATAAAATATACATGAATAGAGGAGATATTAAACCATGGAAGTTTAGTGGCATAACCGTAATTATGGGCCACAATGAAGCACCATGGCCGAACCTCATGTATGTTGGACATGAACTTGGGTGCATTAAGATGACCTTATGAATGATTAAATTAAGCTTGGGGTTGATGCATTTTAGTTTCATAAATTAGAATGCTTAAAGGGCTAAAATTTGGAATTATCATGTGTTTAAATCAATGGAAATGAGGCTAAGTTAAGGGCTGATTTTTAATGATCTTGTAACGTGGTTAGGGATCATTAATGGACCTAGGTTGTGGATCAATTTTTGGACTTAATCATGCATGGATAAATGGGTGATTAACCATGGAAAATGAGGTAGTGGCAAAACCGTAATTAAATGCCAAATTGAAGAATTCCATGGAGATTGATCATGGAATGAGGGGCTCTAATGTAATAACCTTATAAGTGGTTGATCAAGCCTAGGGTGGCCAAATTTTAAGACTTATGGGAGTAAAAGGTTTAATAGATGACATGGGACCGGACCCACAAAACCTAAATAGTGACCGATTTTTCATATGGACTTAGAAATGGTTAAAACATGGACTAATGATAAATGTGTAATAAGGTACTGGACATCGCAAGCGGTGCGCGATCGGCGACCGGGTTTATCGAACGGAAAACGTAAAAGGACGCGAGTCGGTATTCGGTAGGATTCCTACATTTTTGTAAGCCATGGATTGGGTAATGTTTTCTTTAATTTATTTTGGAAAGCATGTGGTTGCCTTTAAGATGAGTTTTGGATTATGTATCTTGTGATGTTTTCCTTTAAATTATTTTGGAAATCATGTGAATGTCTTAAGATGGGTTTTGGATTAAATATTATGGGATGTTTTTCCCTTTGATTTATTTGATAATCAAGTAATTGTTTTAAGATGGGTTTTTGTGTTACTATTGAACTACATATATTACATGGCACATGGCATCTACATCTCATGCATGGCATAGGAGGGATATGACAGGGGAAGGATGAAATGAAACCGGAGTCCATGATCTGTCGGGGCGACCGATAAACTCATGGGGATGTTCATTATGTATTATTATACCTTGATGATGGTTCTTCCATCAAGGGGGATGCCTAGTGTGGATCGCATCTTGATGAGGCTTTTCCATCAAGAGGATCATGGCACGATGATGGTATGGATTTTATTTGGAACACTGTGTATGGTTGAAAAAGGGACATTATACGATGAAGATGAGATAGATGGGTGGGGTTCATGACATAGAACACCCATTGCATAACATTGCCCAAAGTGCATGGTTTTGCTATAATATTATCTGCATGCTGTTATTACTAATCCATGTGCTAGCCCTACTCGGAGTCCTACTGGGCGCGTGGTCTAACGCCCTACTTCTACCCTAGCTGATGATGCAGGAGGTGGCGAAACGGAAGGACGGGACAGGAGTCAAGATTAGGAGCTTGGGAAGGCAGATTAATTATGTTGTTTAAGTGTATGTTGGAAAAATGTAATTTGAGTAGCTTCGCTTGTCGGAATGTAATAAATTAGATTACTGGCTATGTTTTGGGATTTTATTATGGACATTATGGTTTTGAGGTATTATAGAAATTTAAATGAATGTTATCTTCCCTACTATCTCAAATCTGTAGGATAGTCCTTGTTGTTAATTCCTCACTGAGAAGTAATATTCCTTGAGCTTACGTCTACGCATGAACCGTACTCGTGGACTTGGCTCCACTCACGCGTAGGGTTGGCCAGTTAAGGGCCGGGCTTTAGAAGCTCGGACTTAACTCGCGTCGTGACGTCCGCGCCCTTTGTCACTTTTTTTTTAAAAAAAAATAAAATAGACTCTGATATTTCGGTGAAAAGGGACGGACGTTACATGCTGATTGACTTTTCTTCTCCTTTGTGTATGCCGTGAGCAAGACTTGAAAGAGAGAAAGAGAGAGATAATTCGGCCTTATGTAGCCATGCGCCTCTCCCTCTTTGTTTTATTAGAAACCTTCCATTAATTCTAATTAGAAAGTACTATGCGCATAACATTATACATAGCCTAAGTAATCTTTAAATTTAAAAATTCCCTAATGCCTTGCGCCTCTTTCTTGGATTGTATCTCTCCCACACGGCCATGCACAATCTTATTTGATTTTTGGACATTTTCTTAAGATATACAAATCCAATTTAGTTAAGAAAGTCCCTCTTTAAATATTCTAGCATATCATTGTGGATTTAAAAATCCCACATATCTCTCATGCGCATAATCTATGGATTGCACATTCAAAATTCGGCCATGAAATCTTTTATTTAAATTTAGATATAATGCATCACTAAATTAATTCAACCCCATTTAATTTTTAATAAAACCAATTTCACAATCAATTGGGTCCTAATTGGGTCATGGCCCAATTCTTTATCCATATAAGATCCAATCTAAAATTCATAATTAAAAATGGATAATTTTCATATATATAATGAATTGAAAAATCCGGGGTATTACGTGGAAGGTTTGAAAATGATAGACCATGGGTTCGGCCATGGTGTACGACCGAACCCCATGGGGAATAATTTATGGTGTTAATGTTTGAAAGGATTGGAGGATGGGTTAAGTTAGCCATGGATGGCATTTTGGTAATTACGTAGAATTAATGAACTATTGTATGGATTATTTTAGAACTTAAGTCTTATGGAAATAAGGTAGGTAAATGGCTATGGTAAGAATCACATTATTGTAATTATGGTCAAAAAAATGATAGACCATGGGCTCGGCCATGGTGTATGGCCGAACCCCATGGGGATTGGTTTATGGACTTTAAATATTTTAAATTAAGTGGGACTTGGTTTTTGATTAATTGAATATTATAAGGTAACGGGACCTCATAAGGTGTGTATAGTGAGCGGTTATCGGACGAAAGACGTAAGGACACGTAGCGGTCTTTGGTAGGATTCCACCTCTTTGAAACCATGGGTTTATGTACATTGTTTTATCTTATTTTTTATCAATATATGTTGCAAAGTATATGTTTCAAATTATGATTTTTTAAATGCTATGTTTATATGATAAAATAGCATGTGTTGGATATGTTTCAAATCGTGATTTTAAATGTTATATTTATGTTATAAAATAGCATGTGTTTCATTGGCATCTCATGCATGGGGTGGAGGATTTGTAACCGGAGGGGTCACACTCCGTCGGGACGTCCGAAAAACCTATGTGCGGTACCTTGATGTACTTTTCCATCAGGAAGAAACCGGAGGGTCCACACTCCGTCGGGGCATCCAAAAGACCTATGTGGTGGGTACTTTATATACATGTGAGGGGTGGGACTCATTGCATTGGTCATCATTGCATGGCATGGTTTATATGGTCCTTGACATTACGATATTATTATATATGTTTTGTACTAACCATGTGTTAGCCGTAACTGGAATACCTACTGGGCGCATTGTTTTAACGCCCTACTTCTACCCTAGTGGATGACACAGGTAATCAGGGGAACGAGGAACGCAAGACGGGCCAGGCATAGGAGCTTGGATGAATTAGTTTATAATTTTTAATAAAGTTACTCATGGACTTGTATTTTGAGTATCTATATTTCGGAATGTAATAACTTTGATATGTGAATGGAATAGAACTTGGTTCTATTATGATTCCTCAATTTTGATGTTATGATTTTTATTCCGCATGTTGGTATTGCTATGTGTGAACCATTTTCGTGGACTTAGTCCATGCACACATAGGGTTGGCCAGTTAAGGGTCGAACTTTGGAAGTTCGGACTTATCTCGTCCCGCACTCTATCACTCTTCGTTTATAAAAAAAAATAGACTCTGATTTAAGGAAAAAACCGCGTTACAGAACTCACCCAGTCTTGGATTATCCCAAATTCACTATGTGAGGAATTACCCCTCACAAATAGAAAATGAATTATGCCTTACTCAAATAGAATGAGACTTCTACCCAACTCGAATCCTAGGTTTAAAAGGTTCGACCTACCCCGGTCTAATCCTTATACCTCTATTTTTTAGAGTGGTTCAAGCACCTTGCTTTAATCCACTATACAAGATGATTTAAAATAAATCAAACTTAAAAGCTCTTGACTTTTGTAGCTCATAGGTTGTAGATGTGCTTCTTGAAGAGTCCTCCCAATGTGATCTCGTTGATGACGAAGATGCGCCAATGTATGAGTAATCATAATCCTTGGGAATGGTTTCTAGGATTTGGATATGCAAGTTTATCCTAGACTTGGTTGCCTTCTTCTCACTCAATCTCAATCAATGGATGATTGGATTCTAATGATTCATAGACGTGAAGATCTTAGAGAGATTGATCATTTGATTCTAGCCTTTGAATTTTCCAATTAAGTCTGGTAGATGAGGCTCTTAAATGCCCTAGAAAGGATCCTCAATATCTCCAATCAGTGGAGTTTAAATAGAGGCAAACCAATTTTTTTGAAATAATTAAGTCCACGATCGATCGTGGCACCACGATGGGTCGTGAGGTTTGAAAATGACTTCCCACCAACCAGACCATTGCACATTAATGCACTTCAAAAGGTACAATAACGGTAACAACCGATAGGTCGTGCTCACCGATGGGTTGACAAGCTCACTGTCGATTAGTCGGCCCTGTAGATAGTATCGACCTGAGGCTAAACCATTCAGATAGAGTTTCACATCGAGAAACTTGTCAAAAACTTGTCGACACATCAATACCATTGATGGGTCGGTTCTATTACTCTCGACGGGTCGATGACTACGATCGTATCTGTCTGAGAATAACTCGAAAGTACAGAGTTCTAACAACCATAACTCAATCAACCCAGGGCGACACATCGTGCCCAGTGATCGGTCTGTCCTATTCATATCGATGGGTCGGTGTGCACAATACTATTGATCTGAGAGCAACCCAATATGACAGTGGTTTTCAATCAGAACCTGTCATTTCGGTCGATGTATCGAAGACCACGATGGGTTTGTCATGTCTGCACTGGTAGGTCAGCAAACTCGATGTATCTACCCGACAGAAAATCAGATATGCAAGTTTAAGTTGATCTGGTTCTGTGATTTTCATGGGTGCACATAGGCTTCATTTTGTTTTTACTAACATGATCTCTAAGCATAGGCAAGGTCCATCTAAGGGTGTGGGTTCCAACCTAAGGTCATTAATGGCTAATATACCTTGAGTGATTACCATACACATGATGAACTTGGAACTTGGCTTGATCTTCAAATCTTCAGATCACTTGAGTCTTGAATGATTCTCTTCAATCTTCTAGCCAATGCTTCACTCAAATCCTGGAATTGACAAACTGGAGACTCGATAAGCCGGGATACTAACAATCTTTAATCAATCTGCCCATTGATCATAAATCTTAGATCTTTTCAATATCACTTTCTAAGCTTACTCCAAGCTTCTAAATTTCTCCCCTTTTTTGTCATAAATCGACAAAGGGTGCTAAGCATTGATAATACTAATTTAGTGTGCTTCAACAAGTCCCAACAATTGGACAGGATAAGAAGAAGGAGGAAGCAAAGCCAAATGCATGTGATCTTAAGATATGCAAATATAAAACCAACGTATGCATGCTCTGGAGAGGGAATCACTCGTACAAGTATTTTACTATGAGAGGGGCTTATAAGTGAACACATTTAGATATTCAATAGGAAATTTTGAAAAACATTATGAACAAAATTAAATCATACACCAATAGAGCACATAGTTCATAAACGCATAAAGAATCCAGTCAGGCCAAGTGAATGCCAATATGAAACCAAATATGTATGGTTTACATACATAGCCCCACATAACACACACACGACTCTCCGTGCGAACCATCCTGCACGTATTCGATGTAATCCATCACCACCCTGCCATGTAACACCCGAATTTTTCAATGCATATATATATATATATATATTGGATTTTGTCTATTTGAATTATTAAATTGGTTGAATTTAAGATTTATGAATGAAATGGACCTTAGATGGGTAAAGGAGTTGGGTCAATAACCCAATTAAGATCCAATGGATCATGGCTAGGATTTGATTTAAAAGTAATTGGGTAAATGTAATTAAATGGGTCAATTGCCCAATTGGGACCCAATGGGTCATAGATAAACTGATTTGAAGGTAAATGGGTAGGATTAATTTAATTGGGTCAGCTACCCAATTGAGACCCAATGCATAAATCCACTTCATCAAGTGAGGTAGCATGTATATGAGGTGGCATGTAAGTGACATGGCCAAGGTGGGACCTAAATACAATAAGGTGCATGGTCGGCTAAGCCATGGTTCACTTGGTCAACCATGGGTGAGCTCAAGTGTTGAGTTGAATTGTTTCGAGTTGGAAATTAAATTGAGTTAAGTGGGAAATGAGTGCAAATAATTAAAATGAGTTGAGCGGAGTTGAAAGAGAAGTGGAAGAGATTCCATCTCAAGTGAGTTGAATGGGAAGATGGAGGGTTTCCATCTCATGAGAGAGGAAACCCATGCCCATGTGGGGAGATAGAAAGGCTCCTTGAGCTTAAGCCAAGTGTCCTCTTGGTTAAACCAAGGGACACCTTGGTTGGACAAATAGTAATGAAAGGAGAGTGAAAGGACTTAGGCTGGTATACAAAGGGCACACCAAACTCTTGGCCGAATTTCATCTTTTGAAACAAGGAAATCCCACATCTTCTCCTCTATCTCTCTACACCACTTACACCATCGATACCCAGAGGACTTGCTGAAGAAACAAGGAAGGAGAAAGGAAAGGAACACAAAACAAAAGAAAGGAGGAGACGGGTAAAGGTATGTCCCATGTTTATTTAGATAGGAATGAAATCAAGGAAGTCATGGATTTGACCATGGGTGGCCGAATCCATGGGCTCCAAAAGTGTTAGAATAAAATGGTCAAACTGTTAAATGATCATGGAGGTGGTATCTATTCAAGGAATGGATAGATATTGAAAACCAACAACCAAAGAATAGAAATTAGAATCTTGTTTCCATGGCACAAGATTGAAAAGATAAATGGAGAGGACTCTAGCTTTGGTTAGAGGGTAAGTAAAACCAACTGAGAGTTGTATGGATGAGGTTTAATATGTTTTAAATTAATAAGGAATGTATTCCATGAAGAAAGGAATAGCCAAATGATCAAACGAAAGAGACTGACAAACAGTCAGTCGACTGAATCTGGGATTCAGTAGACTGAACTGGTGTGGCTGAAGACAGAAAACCAATTTTGGGTGTTTCAGCAGACTGAATCTTTGGATTCAGTCGACTGAACCATGTCTGGATTAAAATATAAGGGGTATAATGATGCTTCAGCTGGCTGAATATGGGATTCAATTGACTGAAAGAAGACGTATCAAAGAAGTAAAGGGATCTGACGTGATTCAGTCGACTGAATGATTACTTAGCAAACACGTAAACTGTTAGCTGATAATTCACCCGACTGAATCATGGATTCAGTCGACTGAATCTATACTAGCCAAATACATAGTTAATGTGATCCAAAGTCAGCGGACTGAATCTGTGAATTTCCGGTAACTGAGTTGGAGTTCAGCCGACTAAAAACGTATTTCAGTCAACTGAAAGTCTGCGGTAAAGCAGAACATTGTAGCTGAGCGTGATTCAGTCGAATGAATTGAAAAATTGATATTTTTATGATGATTCCAGAAACGTCAGTCTATCTGGAAGGATGTAAGGGATGATTTAAATGAAATGGATAATTAAAATTGATTATTACATACGATTGAATTTAATAAGGAAAGGAGATTCGCAGGGGGGCCTGCGGTTCATTTCAACGTGATCATTGAATGTAGTATTCACAAAAAACAGCAAGGATACTATACTGGACTTTGGTAGGATTCCTACCTTGTTGAGATGCATATGGTTCTTATATGTTACTGGTTTTTATTTGAGTACAATGTTTATTTTGGTAAATCAAATGATATAAGTTTTATGAACTAAATTTCAAAACGATTTGATATGAAATGGCAATTTTGCATACATGATCTCATGCATGGCATGGGAGGGAGTATATGGGACAGCAAACTGAGTTATGAGTTGTCCGAACATGACTTGGGGCTTGAGACTAGCTTATATGAAGCTATGTGAACCATTGATTTGTTGGCCTTGTTCGGGATTGCTAGATAGGGGTAAGGAGTAATTGGGCCAAAGGGCTCTGGGGTAACACGTCCAAAAACCCTGCAAAGAGGGAGGAGTCCACGCTCCATCGGTAATTCTGATTAACACACGTGGGGAGGTATAACAGTGACCTCGTGGTGCCATCACAAAATACTACGGACGTAAATGGCGAAGGGAACACCTTGATAGGGTTTCATTATATCAAGGAAAATGTTGTTATGATTTATATGGTGTTGATATGGAGATTGGGTTGGGAATCATTGGCATACGACACCCATGGCATGACACATACATTTTCATGATTTGGATATGATTATCAACATTTGTTTTTGGTACTATGACATCTTTACAGTTTTAATATGATGCTCTTATTCTGATTTTTATTTTGATCCTATGTGTATAACCCTATTTGGAATTCCCACTGGCGCGTTGGCTAACGCCCTACTTCTACCCTTAGATGATGGAACAGGGAACGGAAAGGACAATGGACATGAAGGAAGTCAAGCTTAGGAGATTGGGTAGATTATATTTATTTAACTTAATTTATTTTGGAACAATGTATTTGAGATAATTAGCATTTTGGAATTGTAACAACTAGATTTATTTTGCTATGGTTGGATGATGATTGTTGGATATTTGAACTTAAGTTAATTTATATTGATTGGCTTCGTTGCATATCAATATCATGGATTTGGATAGTATTCTATCCGTATAATAATTCCGCAATTATTTGTAAAGCGTGTGAACTGTTTAGTGGACTTGGTCCAAGCACACGTATGACATTCCCGCTCTCTCTCACTCTTTATTTTTTTAAAAAAAATATAATCTGATTTTCTGCGAGTGAAAAAGGGCGGGGTGTTTACATGCCATGGGACCGACCCGTCTACCACGAGTTATACCGATCATACTCACCCTCGGGCCGTAGCCCTAAATATCTTACTATACTGAATAAGTGTCATCTATTGCCATAGGACTGACCTATTAGATTAGATTTTACAATGTAGGGATGATGCTTGAGGTGATGTGCATTATTTTTTTTAGGATAACTTACACTTCTAAACACCTTTTTCTTTTTTTTAGAATGTGAATTTCCTTTGATCCCACTTCTTCTCTCCTTTGCATTATTAGAATGATTCATAGCATTCCTGTTTTCTAGGTGCAATTTCCTTAACTTGTAATCATGTCTAAAATGACCAGTTTAGTTACAATAGAAGCAAGTCAAGTGTCCTTTTTCCTTATGAGTTTTGGATGACAAAATGGGCACCTTAACATTTTTCTTCTTGTCACCAAGAGAATTGGACTTCAAGGAAGCACGCACAATCAGACCTTTAATACATCTGGTTTGGTTCATGATGCATTTATGATGATCTTTTGACAACCCAACACAAGATTTTTCACCATGAAGTGTACTCGACTTGAGAGGTTTTTCAATTTTTTGTTCACCTTGGCTAACCTTGTCTTGAAAATTCCTCTTAAGACTTTTCAAATCTGAGCTTAGTTTCAAATTTTCATCTTCAAGACATTTTCCAACTTCCTTTAGCTCCAAGATGTCATTCTTATATATTTTTAAAGTTTCTTGAAACAATATTTCAGATTCTCTCATCTTCATGATTTCATCAATTGAATTTGTCAAATTGGTTGAGAGAACATCATTTTCAACTTTTTCACTTTGAAGTTGGCTAGAGAGTTTGGCATTTTCAGATTTTACTTTGTGCAGATTTTTAGTCAATTTTATACTCTCCAATTACAAGGCATTGTAGGCTATCAGAAGATCATCATCATCCGCAATTTCATTTGTGGATTCTTCAGGATTAGATGCAATGGATGCAATAAAACAATGTAGAGTCTCACGTCTTTCTTGATACTTTATGTTTGAATCATATTCTGATTCAAAGGTGACACCTTTACCTTCAATTTGAATCTCCTCATCTGAAACACATTCAGATTGGGACGTGTCTATATAGGCAATAGATGTAGACTCATTTTCTTCTTCACATGAGTCCAAGAGTAGCATTTTTCTGGATTGTAGACATTAGTACTTGCCATAGATGTTAAGGAGGCAAGGCCTTCCACAGAATTGCATTCACCTAGATAGGAGGTTGAACAATCCAAAAATTTTGAAATATTTTCAATGAAATCAATTTAGATAGAGGTCCAATAAGCTTCATTGAAAGATGCTAAGATATTCTCTATTTTTGTTTTCAAATAAACCAAGATAGAGTAAACAATCAATAAAGGTCTATAGATGATTTTTTTGGCATCCATATCTGATATTAAAACACTTAGGTCAACTCAGACGATTAGATCCTTATGAAGAGCACGAGGCTCAGATACCAAATTGAAAGTTCCTGAGTGCTAGAACACGATTGTCACTAGAGGGGGATGAATAGGACAATGTCCGATTTCAATGGTCTTCACAAATTTCTTGATTAATTAAAATGATATGCAGCGTAATTAACAAGATTAATCAAAAGAGATGTGTTGTGTGATAAGAGAGTACACACCCTATACATAAGGTAATGCACAAATTACATTCATTTCCTAAAGATGCACAAATCACATGGCATATGAAATGAAATGAGATAAGTATATTCCAATACTAGAGTGCAAGCCTACAGGTACAACACATATCTTACATTAGATCAATCTAAGAATTAAACAAAAACATGGATTGAATGTAAGATACACGAGTGATTCAAAAAACATGTTTCAAATGTGACACCAATAGTACTATCTTTTCACACATTTGAACATAACCTTATGAGACTTAGAATCTAAGTCAACAATCTAGTGATGGACTTTTACCAAATCTGGTTTTAATCTTAGGTGCCTTCCCATTTGACCTTGTGAATCAAAATTTCTAGATTTTACATCACGATGTTGTCATAACATAAGGCAAATATATTGGTATATGGCCACAAAGGATACTTGAAGGTCACTACCTTCATCAAGTTCCTTTGCTCTATCCTCTTCTTTTCTTGGAGGATTTAGCTTGGACTTCTTCAATGGATGAACCATTCAGTTGTATTCTCAAAACACAACTTGGTCATTAATAGGTGGTGTTATCCATTGGACTAGAAGAGGCAATTTTTTGTAGATCCTTTCAGCCTCTTTTGTTGTTTCATGTTTTTCAAAATATTTTAAAGGCATATTATGAAACAATAATGATGAATGCTACAAGTGTTTGATTAAAGTGGATAGCCAATTCGTCACTAGTCCAAGCAATTTTGGTCTTTAGGCTGAGTGGTCACGGAAGTTGAAGGTTTATCTAATACCTCTTCCATAGGCACAGACCACTTTCTATTCACCTATTTCCAACCATATTTAATGATGAAAACATTTAAAGTTTTTCATTCCATTTTTCATCACAAATGGAGGTTTGGAAATATCATAGCTTTCTCTCACAGCCATTATTCTAGAACGGATCAACTCGGATGGTTAGATCATTTCCTAAGAGCACGTGGCTGATACCAATTGAAAGTCCCTTTTCAATGTGCTAGAACAACATGATTGACCCTAGAGGGGGGTGAATAGGTCAATCCCATTTTTAATGGTGTTTACAAATTTCTTGATTGTTTTAAGTGCAACGGAACATTAATCAAGAGATTTGTTTAGTGTGATAGATTGTTTATAAATTCTTTAAACATTCACACTAAGATTATGACCCTTTACATATTGCTTGATTATCGATACTTGTGCACAATGTATAATATAAGATAATCAATATGCAAAGTGATGTGTGTTGAGAAGAGTACTTAAATGCTAAATACAAACACACAAAGATCAAACACCATAAAATCAATTTTATTGTGGTTCGGTCAGCCAACCTACATTCACTGTTAGGACTAACTCAACCTTGAATTATCGCCAAATTCACTAAGTGGGGATTTACACCTTCACAATTAGAGTAGGAATTCCACCATGCTCAATCGGTTGAGAATTTTCACCCACCACATGTAAAATAGGAATTCCACCTATTTGAATTGGCTGGAAATTCCACCCACCACGTGTGCCAGAGACTACTCTCTAGATTTTTTATTGTGATTTCGGATCCAAGACTCCTTAATCCACTTTCACATGACAAAGGTTTTAAAACAAAATTAAAACCAAGAAACACTTTCCTTTTAGATCTTTCTCGAAGATGTGTGTTTCTCAAAGATCCACCCAGTGTGTACCCAAGTTAATCCCGAAGCTCCACCTTGTAGCCGTCACTGAGCAATCACAATTTTAGGGTGACTAGGAAACTGATTCTATCCTAGGTTGTATATTTTCTTTCCTCCTCTCTTTCTCTCTTTAACTAACTCAATCAATAGATTGGTTGTATATGATTCTCAGGTGTAAGCACAAAAGAGTTGATCATTCCTTAGAGTGTGAATTTTCTCAGTTCAAGGGAGATAATTAAATGATCACACAACTCACATATTTATAGAGGAGTTAACACAGTTTTTCAAACTGTCCAGTACTGATAGGTCGGGGACACCGATGGGTCGGTGTTCATATTTATTATAGTTCAACCACCCGAACGTTGCACATTAAATGCACACCCAATGGTAAAATTACTTCCTGGTCGACAGGTCAGTGTCACCGATTGGTCGACAGTCATGGCACCGAGAGGTTGGTCCATACGAGGGTCTCGATTTGGGGCAACACCATGCAGACAGAGTTTCATGTCCCCAAACTTGTCCTGCCAAGAACGAACTGTAGCTCTTTACCAAGGGGTCGGTCTTGGTACTCTCAATTGGTCTTGAAATACCGAGATGTCTATTTTCTCGATAGCCCATTTGAGTTCAAAGTCCAGAACTCACAAGTTTTTCATCGACGAGTCGTTGACCACAAGGGGTCGTTAAGTTCATAACCAAGGGGTTGGTGCATACGAGACTCTTGATCTGAGACATACCCAGAATGAAAATTCTATGATCCAAAACCTTTGTCAATCTGGCCTACCAGTCTATGACCACGATGGGTCGATCCTATCTCCAACGAGGGGTCGGTGAGAACGACTGGTCGAGTTGATAGTGAACATAGTTCATATTTCCAAGTTCGTTTCCAATTCACTGTCAAACTTTCTCTCTAGACTTTTTATGATTTTATCACTTGTTCAACTAAGCCTAGGAATGGTCCTCCAATGGTGTGGGTACTACCTAAAGTCATCTATTGCCAAAAACATGTTTTGTGATTGCCATAATGATGAGATTTAACCTGGTGGAGCATGATCTTCAATCTTGATCACCTTGAGTCTTCAAGCTTCTAACAAGTACTTCTTCCCGAGTCATGGAATTAACAAACTTAGGGACTCGACAAAGCCGGGTCACTAATATTCTCCCCCATTGTCAATTTCATGACAAAACCTAGAAGCTAACCCAATTACATAACCCTTATTACATCACATTTGTATCGTAGAACTATCATTCTAGGTATGCCTCTGATCGAGAGTATCATATGCACCGACCCCTCGGTGATGAACTTAAAGACCCCTCATGGTCAACGACTCTTCGATGATAGCGTATGAGTTTTAAAATTTAAAACTCAAGTAGACTCTCGAGAAAACAAATATCTTGGTAATTTAAGATCGATCGAGAGTACCAGGACCGACCCCTCTGTAAAGGGCGACGGTCGATCTGGGTAAGACTAGTTTTTTTACTTGAAACTCTGTCAGCATGGTGTTGCCCTAGACCGAGCCTCTCATATGGACCGACCTCTCAGTGCCATGACTGTCCACCCATCGGCGACATCGACCTGTTGACCAGGAAGTAATTATACCATAGGGAGTGCAATTAATGCCCAACGGTCGGGTGGTTGAACGGTAATAAATATGAACATTGACCCATCGGTGCCACCGACCTGTCAGCACTGGACAGCTTGAACAACTGTTAAGACTCCTCTCTAAATATGAGTGTTGTGTGATCATTTAACGATCTTTCCCTGAACTAAGAAAAATCACACACTCTAAGGAATGATCATCTCTCTTGCGCTTATACTTAAGAATCATATACCCAATCTTTCATTAAGCTTGTGTGAGGGAAAGAGAGAAGATAACAAAAGATATCAACTAGGATAAGAACCAATCTCCGAGTCACCCTGAAATTGTGATTGCTCTACGACGGCTACAAAGCGGAACGTCGGCACACATTGGGTAGATCTTTGAGAAGCACACATCTTCAAGAAAAAAACTCAAAGGAATGTGCTTCTTGTAACAATTCGAAATTCCATGTTATCAATATTTACGAAATTTGCCATTTTAATTGTGAATTAACGGATATGAACCTTAGATGGGTAAGATGTTGGGGCAATGGCCCAATTAGGACCCAACGGCTATGGTATAAGGTTCAATTTAAAGTAAATGGGTAAGGCGTATTTAATTGGGTAAATGTTGCAATTTGGGTCAAAATGCCCAATTGGGACCCAATGGGTCGTGGTTGACTTGGTTGACCACCAAGTGAGTTCAAGCCTAATTAAATGGGGCTGAATTAAAATGGGAATGCAATCAAGTGAGTGAGTTGATCTTAAAGTGATGAGTTAAGTGAGTTGAGTTGATTTGAATTAAATTATATGAGTTAGGTGAGTTGAAATGGAGTTTCATCTCATGGATGAAACTCCCACATGGAGAGATAATGGAGGTGGACGGTTACCCATTGCAAATTTCAAATTCAAAGGCACAGGTTGGAGCCTTGGAGCTTCATCTCATGGATGAAACTCCCACATAGAGAGATAATGGAGGGGGACGGTTACCATTTCAAATTTCAAATTCAAAGGCACACGTTGGAGCCTTGGAGTTTCATCTCATGGATGAAACTCCACATAGAGAGATAATGGAGGTGGACGGTTACCCATTTCAAATTTCAAATTCAAAGGCACACGTTGGAGCCTTGGAGTTTCATATCATGGATGAAACTCCCACATGGAAAGATAGTGGAGGTGGACAGTTACCCATTTCAAATTTCAAATAAAGGCACACGTTGGAGCATTAAGGTGAGAGGTTAAGGAAAATGGGAGTTGCACCAAGGACTTTACCAAAGCCATCATCCTTGGCCAACCACATCATTGGAACAAAACAATTTTGATATTCATCTCACTCTCTCCCTCTCCCTCTTGGCTGTTTCTCTCCCTCAAACCCTCTCTTGGCCGATCACTCCTCAAGACCAAAGACATAGAGTTTCATCTCAAAGTTCTATCATTCTCAAACAAGGCCGAACTCTCCCTCTCTCTCAAGTTTCACTCTCGGCCAAAGAAGTAAGAAGGAAGGACGAAGAGGCTAAGGAAGGAAAGGATCGGAAGAACAAGTCGGAGAGAAGGAAAATCGGAGGAGTTGCGGAGCCGGTAGGTATTTTGATATATTTGGTTTAAAGTAAGGAACCATAGGATTCGGCCATGGTGCATGGCCGAACCCCATGGAAGAAAAATGGGGGATGAGTATGGTATTTTAATGGAAAGGAATTAAGGAATTTTTATGGGTCAAAGTATTTTTAAGAGAAGATGATGAACTATAGGGTTCAGCCATGTTGTATGGCCGAACCCCATGGAAGATCATTTGTTATATTTTAATGGATCTTGAGGGATAAAAATCATGGACATATGTGTATGAGTTTAAAAGGTCTTTAAAGGTTTTAAATGGATGTGTGTATGAGAACCATCAAAGGACTAAATCTTAGCCGAACCCCATGGAAGTGTGTTAGTAATGGTTTATGGACTTGAGTATTTTTAGATCATGGCAAATGATGATAAAAAAAAGGATGAATCTAAACCTCATGGAGGGACCTTGGTTTATGGACTTAAAAATGGTAATGGATTCAATGGAGAAATTGGAATTTAGACATCATAGGGTTCGGCCATGGTATATGGCCGAACCCCATGAACCTTCTTAAATAGGTCATTTGTGGTTCTATGTATGTGTAAAGGAAGGGATTATCAAAACAAGGAATAAAGGGAATTATTGGAGTTTTATGTTATATGAATCATTTATGAATCTAGTTTATGATCAATTTTGGACCTAAGCATGAAGTGATGGGAATAATGGCAAATGTGTAAATATGGGAGAAAATGATAGATCATGGATTCGGCTATGGTGTATGGCCGAACCATATGAGGAATGTGCTTGGTGGACTTAATTATTATTAATGTTAACTAATTGTAGCATAAGTGATGAGATTAGTGAATCAAAGGATGAATGGTCTTGGACTTAATTAAAAGATCAAAGGACTTGAAAAAGGGACTAAAATCAAGATGGTGAGGTTCGGCCATGTTGTATGGCCGAACCCCACTAAGGTGTATTTGATGGACTTAGGGTTTTTAAAGTGGTCTACTTGTATATGATTGGTTAAATCAAAAGAGGGACAAATTCAAGTGGGTGAGGTTCGGCCATGTTGTATGGTCGAACCCCACAATGTTGTGTTTATGGACTTAGACCTAATGTTAAATCAAATGGAATATGGGATTGACTTGTTGATATGTAACAAAGGTGACGGGACCTCATAAACGGTGCACGATCGTGAGCAGTTGCCGGTTTAAGAAGCAAGGACACTTTAGTGGTCTTTGGTAGGATTCTACCTTTTTGAAAACATGGTTTATGTATGATGGTTTTTATCTTATTTTGATGAATTTATGTTGTAAAAGATATGTTCCATGTGTGAGTTTTAATGCTATGTTTATAATATAAAATAGCATGTGTTTCATTATGGCATGGGGTGAAGGATATGTAACCGGAGGGGCCACACTCCGTCGGGCCGTCCGAAAGACCACTGTGGGGATACCTTGATGTGCATTTTCCATCAAGAGGTAACCGGAGGGGCCACACTCCGTCGGGGCGTCCGAAAGACCTATGTGGGGGTACCTTGATGATGAGAATCCCATCAAGAGGTTATATGTACTTGTGATGGGTGGGACTCATTGCATTTGACATCATGACATGGCATTGTTTTATATAGTTTTGACATTATATTATTATATGTGATTTGTACTAACCATGTGTAGACCTTAAATGGAATACCTACAGGGCGCGTTGTTCTAAAGCTTACTTCTACCCTAGTGGATGATACGGGAAAGGAAAGGGACGATGAACGTGATCGGAGCCAAGCATAGGAGCTTGGATATGTAATTGGACTTTATTTTATTTAAGTTACTCATGGACATGTGATTTGACTAGCTAGATTTCGGGCATGTAATAACTTAGATAATTTTTGCTATGGTTTGAATGGTTTGTTGGATATTTAAGTTAAGTTTAATTATGGTTTAGACTTGAAGTACTTTGCTATCTAAAAAGGAATAGATTTAGGTTCTATTATAATCCGCAGTCTATGATTTATTCCGCAAGTTAATATATTACGTGTGAACCGTTTTCATGGACTTAGTCCATGCACACGTAGGGTTGGCCAGTTAAGGGCCGGACGTTAGAAGTTCGGACTTAACTCGCGTCGTGACGTCCAGCTCTTTATCTCACTCTTTATTTTTTTTTAAAAATAGACTCTGGTTTTTCGGAAAGCGAGTGTAAAAGGGCAGGGCGTTACAGTTGGTATCAGAGCGAAACGGGAAGATTGAATTTTTCGAAGTAACATGAAGACAGTTTCATGTCTCACTGACAGATAAGAATCCCAACTGACTGTAATACCCCGGATTTCCAAGTTATAAATATTTAGGGAAAATACCCATTTAATTTATGAATTTTAGTTATGGATTTTAGATGGGTAAAATGTTGGGTCTTTGCCCAATTAAGACCCAACGGTTTTGGTAAATGGTTTCAAATAAATTAAATGGGGATAGATTTAATTAGTAATGCAATAAGGGATTTGGATAAATTGGCATGCGCATGGAGAGGATTAATATAGATTGCCTTGGCTGAATTTTAGATAATAAATCTAAGATATGAGCATGGAAGAAATTGATGAAAGATTTTAGGAGTTGTATAGGTTTATGTGGGATTTTCCTATCCACATAGATATGATAAAATATCTTGAGAAAATTAAATAAGTATGCATGGCCGAAATTTAAAGATAGGCAATCCATGTGATGCGCATAGATCTTTTTAAAGGGGGTATTTCCCTTGATTAAGAATGGCATTTAGGCAATGACTAAATTAAAGGGAGAGGGGCGCATGGTTCTATCTAAGTATAGATTGGACTAAGTGGAAGGTAGATACAAGTGAGGCAACACATTGAGTGCACACGGCATGGAAGAGGGGTGCAAATCATTGTCTAAATATAGAACCAACTGGGATTTCTATAAGACAAGGGTAGTGCACACGACATTACATTCTCTCTCTCTTTCAAGACTCAGTCACTCCAAGAACAAAGAGAGGTAGCAACAAACAAGGTGGTCACGGCTTGGGAAAGATCAAGAGAAGTGGAAAGAGGCCAAGGAAAATAAGAAGGATTGGAAGAGTAAGAACCTGCTAGTAATTTTGATGTTTTTGATTTAAAGGATAAAGAGCCATAGGGTTCGGCCATGATGTATGGCCGAACCCCATGGAAGAAGAATAGGAGATGATAATGGTAATTTTTATGGAAAGGTTGAACCATCGGGTTCAGCCATGGTGCATGGCCTAACCCCATGGAGAAACATGGATTATTTAATGGATGTTTTGATGATTTTTTTAATGGAAAAGTATGGTTTAATTATGGAATTTTAATGTTGAAAACCATGGACTAATTATGTATGTTTTAAAAAGGGATTTAAAATGGTTTTAGAAGAGGTTGATAAACATAGGGTTCGTCCATGATGAAGGGCCAAACCCCATGAAAGGTTATTGGTTATTTTATGGAAGAAAAATTGGGAAGGATTATGGTTAATAAATTTGTATGGTTTTAATGGAAGGTTATTGATTATATTTTTATGGTTGAAAACCATGGAAGAAAACTATGGGAGATGAATAAAATAAATCTAAGGGAAGGTGATGAACCATAGGGTTCGGCCATGGTGTATGGCTTAACCCTATATAGTTGTTTTGGAATGATTGATGGGTTTTGATTGGTTAAATTAGGAGCTATCTAATTATGGATCTTAGATTAAAATGGAAGGTGGGGATTATTTATGGAAACCTTCTAAATATGGAAGCATGGATGCTAAATTTGGAAAGTGTCTAAATATGGAAGCATGGATGCTAAATTTGGAAAGTGTCTAAATATGGAAGCATGGATGCTAAATTTGGAAAGTGTCTAAATATGGAAACATGGATGCTAAATTTGGAAAGTATCTAAGTTTGGAAGCATGGATGCTTAATTTAGAATGTGTTTAATTATGGAAACCATGGAATGACCTTGGTGAATCTTTTATAGAAGTTTGAATGATGAAATAAGAAATTAATGGACCATAGGGTTCGGCCAACTTGTATGGCTGAACCCCATGGGAAGTGTTGATAATGTTATATGATTTTTGAAGGATAATGATTTATTTTAAAATGATTGGTGATTGATTAAATGGAAGAGGAATTATTATTAATTCTAGAAAGGAGGATTGTGAACCATAAGGTTCGGCCATGGTGTATGGCCGAACCCCATGGAGTGGTTTTGTTAAGGTTGTTGGATTTTGTTTGACTTAATGGAAACTTTCTAATTAAGGAAAATGGAGATTAAATTGGGAAGTTCTAATTATAGAAGGAATATGGAATTATAATTCAAGTATGGAAGTTGATGAAATGGAAAGTTTACATCATAGGGTTCGGCCATGGTGTTTGGCCGAACCCCATGAATTAAGTCTTTAGTTCAATATGGATCTATTATTATTAAATAAATTTAGAGGGAGGATGGAACCAAGATATCATGGGTTCGGTCATGGGTATGGCCGAACCCCATGAACCAATTTTTAAATAGATCCCTCAATGATAGATCATGTTTGGAATAAGGAATTGTTATGAAACATTTAAAGGGGTTATTAGGAGTGTTAGGCATGATTAGATAAATGAGAGGACCTATGCTTGGTTATGTTATTAGGTATAATGGCATGTTGGTAATTAAGTAAGAATAAAGGACCATGGGTTCGGCCATAGTGAATGGCCGAACCACAAGAGAAAAATTTGGTAGACATAGGGATTATGTTTGGCATGTTAAAAGTAAAATATTAACTAAGGTTTAGACCAATGGCATTTTAGTAATTAATGGAATAAATGAGCAAAAAGGAAACTAAAACAAAAAGGGTGAGGTTCGGCCATGGTGTATGGCCGAACCCCACAAGGTTGGTTTATGGACTTAAACATTATAGTAAATCAAGTGGGACTTGGTTTGATTGATTAATATGTTATAAGGTAACGGAACTTCAAAAGGTGTTTACGATCGTGAGCGGTTATCGAACGAAAAACGCAAGGACACGTAGCGGTCTTTGGTAGGATTCCACCTATTTGAAACCATGGGTTTTTTTGTACATTTTTTTTATCTTGATTTATGAATTTATATTGCAAAGGATATGTTTAAAATGGTGATTTTATATGCTATGTTTATTTGATGAAATAACATGTGTTTTAAATATGAGCTTTTAAATGCTATGATTTTGTATAATTGCATAGCATGTGGTATTTGTATCTCATGCATGGCATGGGAGGGATGACTAGTAACCGGGTACCCACACTCCGTCGGGGCGTCCAAAACACTCGTGGGGGGATACCTTGATGATGAGAATTCCATCAAGAGGATACTATGTATAAATACCTTGATGATGAGAATCCCATCAAGAGGATACTATGTATGAAGACCTTGGTGATGAGCATTCCATCAAGAGGATACTATATATCCGGAGATCCACACTCCGTCGGGGAATCCGTAAAACACTCGTGGAAGGATACCTTGTTGATGAGAATTCCATCAAGAGGATACTATGAGTTTGTGATGGGTGGGATTCATTGCATATGACAGCATGGCATGACATTGAATCGGCATGATTATGACCTTTATTATCATGCAACGTTTCTAGTTTTTATTGGTATGATTGGTTCTCTATTATCATACACTGTTTTGGATACGATGCTTTATAAGTATTTCATGTTTTATTATAACTGGTTTTGATATTTATTATATCTGGTTTTTTGGTACTAACCCATGTGTTAACCCTAATTGGAATACCTACTGGGCGCGTTGTACTAACGCCCCACTTTTACCCTAGTTGATGATACAGGAAACGAAGGGAACGATGAGTGCGATACGGGTCAAGCATAGGAGCTTGGATGCTTTTAATTTATATTTGTTTAAAGATACTTATGGGCTTGTATTTTGAGTATCTAGAGTTCGAATGTAATAACTTAGAGATGAATTTGCTATGGTTGGATGCCTTATTGGAAAAATTACGTTATGATAATGATGATTACAGACTTGACGTACTTTCCTATCTGAATGGAATAGAACTGTGTTCTATTATATTTCCGCATGTTATGATTTTATTCCACATGTTTATATTGCTATGTGTGAACCGTTTTCTTGGATTGAGTCCATGCACACATAGGGTCGGACTTAGCTCGGGTCGTGACGTCCCGCTCTCTATCACTCTTCGTTTATAAAAAAAAAAAAAATAGACTCTGATTTACGGGAAGAAGTGAGTGAAAAAGGGGTGTTACACTGACCGACTCTTCGGAGTCCGCTGCTCGGGGGCCGGATTAATTTACTTCGTTAGACTCAAACTGAACATTCAATCTGAGAACAACAATGAATGATAGCAAAGGAAGTACAGTCAAAATAAATGGATTTATCAAAGATAATAAAATAAGATATATTTCCCCAATATACTCGAATTGAGAAACAAACAATAGATACTTAGGGAATTCCCCAAAAACAAAGAAAAATCAAGAGTGTTTATTTGGAAATTTCCCCAAAAGTAGGAAAATACAAAGTTTACGATGAATCATGATATTTTTCAATGGCTTAGGGAAAAATGCCTCCAGAAAGAAGGACCAAGAGAAGGACCTGACAAAACCCAGATGGGGATGAAGAGGAGGTAGAACAACCTCGAAATGAGGAGGAACAAGAAAATAGCGTAAATATACCAGTGGTACCACCCGAACTACAAAACTTGGTTCAAGTGGTGGTCACTTCGGTGCTTCAACAGCACTTGAACGGGAATGGAACCACCAAGGAGACCAATGACCGGAGCATGGTCAGGGATTTCTAGCAACAACGCCCTCCTTACTTCAAAGGGAAAGAAAGGGCTGTCGGAGCAGAAAATTGGCTAAAAAAGATCACTTAGATCCTGACCCTACTCAAGATTTCGAGTCATGCTGACAAAATTTTACTGGCCACGTCACAACTGATCAATGATGCCGGTAAATGGTGGGAGGTGGTAGAGAAGCAGCGAGCATTCCTTCCAGAAGGAGAGAGGACTGCAATGACTTGGGATCAGTTCTCAGCTACCTTCTTGGACCATTATTTCCCTGAAGAGGAGAAGGAGCGCTAGTCTCAAGCTTTTCTATCTTTGGTACAAGGTACCATGACGGTGGCAGAGTACCACAAGGAGTTTCTCAGTTTGTCTTGCTATGCATTCTATATGGTGGATATAGAGTATCGAAGGGCATGCAAGTTTGAACGGGGCCTTCGGCCAAGCATTAGGGCCAAGGTAACCATATTCAAGGCAGCTACAATGGCAGAGGTGGTCAGCAGGGCCACTATAGCAGAGCAAGAGATGGCTGAGTTAGTACGTTTTGACAACCGCCGAGCTCAGAGTGGGAGGGGTACATTTCAGCCCAACAAGAAGTTTCGACCGAACTTTAGCAGACCCTCACCATCCACTGGGTCAACAGGGGGCTTTCGTCCCAATCATCCCTCCCCATCTACATCAGTCACTCAGGCTCCCAGAGGGTTGAACAATATCTTTCATTATGATCAGCCAGGCCATTTCAAGAGGGAATGCCCACAGCTCAGCAGACCCTCTCATTCCAAGGTTCATTTCGCCCACCAGCTAGGCCAGCTAATTCACGAGGAGGCAGAACATTTAATTAGGCGGGACGGGCGCCTACAGGATCTGGACGGTTGTTTACCTTAGCTCCTCTGGCAGTAGTGGATCACTCTGTGATTCAAGGTATGGCTGTAGTCAGTGGTTCCTACGCTTCTGCTTTATTTGATTCTGGAACATCCCAATCTTTCATATCTGCTGCATTCATATCCGCATCTGGAACTTTAGTACAAAAATTGTCCACATCACTCACCATTGTATCCCCTGTCGAAGACATGTCATTGGGGTTTATATGCACAGCAGTGAATACTGAACTCGCTGGAGTCAGATTTGAGTTCAACTATTTGGTATTCTATATGACTGAGTACGATATTATATTCGGCATGGACAGATTGGCTAACTTTCAGGCTAACATTGATTTCTATCGCCGTAGGGTGACATTTTGGTCACCCGAGGGAAAACAACATGTGGTGCGTATTGACAAACAAAGCAGACTGTATGAAGGGTTGAATCATCTGGTATTGAACAGTATCAGAATCAACAAGGCACCGGTGGCTGAACTTTCGACAATAGTAAAGGACTATGCTGATGTATTTCCAAAAGAACTCCCTAGCTTGCCTCCCATGAGGGAGATTAATTTTGAAATCAAGTTGTATCCTGGCACTTCACCTGTGTCATTACCACACTACCGGATGGCACCAGCAGAGATGTCCGAGCTAAAGAAATAAATTGATGAACTGCTCAGACTGGGTTGCATCCGAAACAACACATCATCTTGGGGAGCTCTAGTGTTGTTTGTGAAGAAGAATGATGGTACACTCCGTATGTGTGTGGATTACCGAAAACTAAACCAACTGACAGTCAGAAACAAGTATCCTTTACCCAGGATCGATGATCTATTTGATCAACTTAGAGGTTCCAGCCATTTCTCTAAGATTGATTTGATGTCCGGATACCACCAAATCCGGATTAGGGAGGAAGATATAGAGAAGACAGCCTTCAGAATGCGGTATGGACTATATGAGTTTGCAGTCATACCGTTTGGACTCGCCAATGCATCGGCTGTGTTCATGGATCTAATGAACATGATTTTCCGTCCTTATTTGGACCAATTTGTCATTGTATTTATTGATGACATTTTGATTTATTCCAAAACTTAAGAGGAACATGCTGAGCACCTAAGGATAGTTCTGGACACTTTGACGAAGAACAAGTTATATGCCAAAACCAGCAAGTGTGAATTCTGGCTACCCAAGGTTAACTTCTTGGGACATGTCATATTAGCAGAAGGTATAGCCGTGGATCCGGCTAAAGTGGCGGTAGTGTGAGAATGGAAAGCGCCAAAGAATGTAATCGAGATCCGTAGCTTCTTGGGATTAGCGGTTTCCTATAGGAAGTTTATCATGGACTTCTCCAAGATTGCATCTCCACTTACCCGACTCACTCATAAAGGAGTCAAATTTGAGTGGTCAGATGTGTGCAACCGGAGATTTGGGGATCTGAAAGATAGACTTACAACGGCTCCTATTTTGATTTTACCAAAAAGAGGCAAGGGTTATGAGGTACAATGCAATGCTTCAGGAGAGGGACTTGGGTGTGTCCGCAGTGGTCTTCGCTCTCAAAAGCTGGAGACACTATTTATATGGCGAGAAATTTGAAGTATTTTCAGATCATAAGAGCTTGAAGTACTTGTTTGATCAGAAAGAGCTCAACCTAAGGCAGCGTAGATGGATGGAATATCTGTAGGATTATGAGTTCGCACTTCGTTATCACCCTGGCAAGGCGAACAAGGTGGTAGATGCCCTCAGAAGCATATCACATGCATCAGTGGCATGTTTGATCAGGACAGAATGGGAGATGCTGAATACCATACGAGAGTTCAGTTTATATATCAATAACCATGGGAATATGAACAATTTGATCATACGGTCCAACATGGTTACCAAGATTGAACAAGAACAGCTGATAGACCCGAAAGTGGAGGAGATATGGGCCAAGATGTCTGCTGGTGAAGTCATATCGGAATGGGAGTTACGACCAAGACAGGGTCTTGTATTCCGAGGAAGGATATATGTGCCTAAGAACTGAAGAAGAGAATTACTGATTGAGGCACATCAGACCAAACTCTCTATTCATCCGGGCAGCACCAAGATGTATCACGACCTGAAGAGACATTACTGGTGGCACGGACTCAAGAGGGATGTGGTAGAATTTGTGGCTCATTGTTTAACTTGTCAGCAGGTTAAGACGGAACATCCGAAGCCACCAGGGTTACTCAAACCTTTACCAGTACCGGAATGGAAATGGGAGCACATCTCCATGGATTCGGTGTCAGAGTTGCCAAGGTCTTCAAAGGGCAATGATGCAATATGGGTCGTCGTAGACCGACTGACCAAGTCTGTACATTTTCTTTCCATCAAGATGACAGACTCATCTGACACTTTGGGTCGGCAATATATCAAGGATATCATTAGGCTACATGGTATTCCACGGGCTATAGTGTCCGATAGAGATGGCCGATTCACCGGCAGTGTATGGCAGAGTATGCAGTCGGCCATGGGAATAGATCTACTGACTAGTACAGCATTCCATCCTTAGACTGATGGGCAGTCTGAGAGGACAATACAAATATTGGAGGATATACTGAGAGCATGCATGCTAGATTTCAAGGGTGGATGGGAGGATCACTTGCCGCTGGTAGAATTCTCATACAACAACAGTTATCAGGCAAGCCTCCAGATGGCTCCATTTGAGGCTTTATATGGTAAACCATGTAGATCACTCGTGTGCTGGACAGAGGCCGGTGAGCCTGCACTAATTGGACCTGAGTTGGTTGCAGAGACTACAGCGCAGATACAGGTGATACGGCACCATCTATTTGCTGAGTAAAGTCGTCAGAAGAGCTATGCTGACAAGAGGAGGAGGTTTCTTGAATTTGAAGTGGGGGACATGGTGTTCTTGAAACTCTCGCCACGAAAGGGACACATGAGATTTGGAAAGAAGGGTAAACTGTCGCCAAGATATGTGGGACCGTTTTCAATCATAAGAAGGATGGGGGATGTGGCCTATCAATTGGTACTCCCTTCACAATTGGCATCTTTGCACGATGTGTTCCATATATCGATGTTGAGGAAGTACAATCCTGATCCCTCTCATGTACTGAACATACAACATATAGATGTCCAAAGCGACGTGACATACATCAAAAAGCCTGTCCGAGTGGTAGACACAAAAGAAAGGGTATTACGGAACCGAGCGATCTAGTTTGTTAAGGTGGTATGGGATTGACACGGTAATGAGGAAGCCACATGGGAACTGGAGTCGGAAATGAGAACAGCTCATCTTGAGCTATTTATGTAAATGTTTGAAACCCTACTTCGCTCGATTTTCGGGACGAAAATTTTAAAAAGAGGATTGTATTGTAGCACTTCGGAATTCCATGTTATCAATATTTACGGAATTTAGCATTTTAATTGTCAATTAACGGATATGAACCTTAGATGGGTAAGGTGTTGGAGCAATGGCCCAATTAGGACCCAACGGTTATGGTATAAGGTTCAATTTAAAGTAAATGGGTAAGGCGCATTTAATTGGGTCGATATTGCTATTTGGGTCAAAATACCCAATTGGGACCCAATGGGTCGTGGTTGACTTGGTTGACCACCAAGTGAGTTCAAGCTGAATTAAATGGGGCTGAATTACAATGGGAATGCAATCAAGTGAGTGAGTTGATCTTAAAGTGATGAGTTAAGTGAGTTGAGTTGATTTGAATTAAATTATATGAGTTAGGTGAGTTGGAATGGAGTTTCATCTCATGGATGAAACTCCCACATGGAGAGATAATGGAGGTGGACAGTTACCCATTGCAAATTTCAAATTCAAAGGCACACGTTGGAGCCTTGGAGCTTCATCTCATGGATGAAACTCCCACATGGAGAGATAATGGAGGTGGACAGTTACCATTTCAAATTTCAAATTCAAAGGCACACGTTGGAGCCTTGGAGTTTCATCTCATGGATGAAACTTCCACATGGAGAGATAATGGAGGTGGATAGTTACCATTTCAAATTTCAAATTCAAAGGCACACGTTGGAGCCTTGGAGTTTCATCTCATGGATGAAACTCCCACATGGAGAGATAATGGAGGTGGATGGTAACCCATTTCAAATTTCAAATTCAAAGGCACACGTTGGAGCCTTGGAGTTTCATCTCATGGATGAAACTCCCACATGGAGAGATAATGGAGGTGGACAGTTACACATTTCAAATTTTAAACAAAGGCACACTTTGGAGCATTAAGGAGAGAAGTGAGTTGCACCAAGGACTTTACCAAAGCCATCATCCTTGGCTGACCACATCAGTGGAACAAAACAATTTTGATATTCATCTCACTCTCTCCCTCTCCCTCTTGGCTGTTTCTCTCCCTCAAACCCTCTCTTGGCCGATCACTCCTCAAGACCAAAGACATAGAGTTTCATCTCAAAGTTCTGTCATTCTCACACAAGGCCGAACTCTCCCTCACTCTCAAGTTTCATTCTCGACAAAAGAAGTACGAAGGAAGTGTGTTAGTAATGGTTTATGGGCTTGAGTATTTTTAGATCATGGTAAATGATGATAAAAAAAAGGATGAATCTAAACCTCATGGAGGGACCATGGTTTATGGACTTAAAAATGGTAATGGATTCAATGGAGAAATTGGAATTTAGACATCATAGGGTTTGGCCATGTGTATGGCCGAACCCCATGAACCTTCTTAAATGGATCATTTGTGGTTCTATGTAAAGGAAGTGATTATCAAAATAAGGAATAAAGGGAATTATTGGAGTTTTATGTTATATGAATCATTTATGAATCTAGTTTATGATCAATTTTGGACCTAAGCATGAAGTGATGGGAATAATGGAAAATGTGTAAATATGGGAGAAAATGATAGATCATGGGTTCGGCTATGGTGTATGGCCGAACCATATGAGGAATGTGTTTGGTGGACTTAGATTATTATTAATGTTAAATAATTGTTGCATAAGTGATGAGATTAGTGAATCAAAGGATGAATGGTCTTGGACTTAATTAAAAGATCAAAGGACTTGAAAAAGGGACTAAAATCAAGATGGTGAGGTCAGCCATGTTGTATGGCCGAACCCCACTAAGGTGTATTTGATGGGCTTAGGGTTTTTAAAGTGGTCTACTTGTATATGATTGGTTAAATCAAAAGAGGGACAAATTCAAGTGGGTGTGATTCGGCCATGTTGTATGGCCGAACCCCACAATGTTGTGTTTATGGACTTAGACCTAATGTTAAATCAAATGGAATATGGGATTGACTTGTTGATATGTAACAAGGTGACGGGACCTCATAAACGGTACGCAATCGTGAGCAGTTGCCGGTTTAAGAAGCAAGGACACTTTAGTGGTCTTTAGTAGGATTCTACCTTTTTGAAAACATGGTTTATGTATGCTGGTTTTTATCTTATTTTGATGAATTTATGTTGTAAAAGATATATGTTCCAAGTGTGAGTTTTAATGCTATGTTTATAATATAAAATAGCATGTGTTTCATTAGCATCTCATGCATGGCATGGGGTGAAGGATATGTTACCGGAGGGACCACATCCGTCGGGGCATCTGAAAGACCTATGTGGGGTTACATTGATGATGAGAATCCCATCAAGAGATTATATGTACTTGTGATGGGTGGGACTCATTGCATTTGACATCATGACATGGCATTGTTTTATAGTGTTTTGACATTATGTTATTTTATATGATTTGTACTAACCATGTGTAGACCCTAAATGGAATACCTACTGGGCGCGTTGTTCTAACGCCCTACTTCTACCCTAGTGGATGATACAGGAAAGGAAAGGGACGATGAACGTGATCGGAGCCAAGCATAGGAGCTTGGATATGTAATTGGATTTTATTTTATTTAAGTTACTCATGGACATGTAATTTGAGTAGCTAGGTTTCGGGCATGTAATAACTTAGATAATTTTGCTATGGTTTGAATTATTTGTTGGATATTTAAGATAAATTTAATTATGGTTTAGACTTGAAGTACTTTGCTATCTAAAAAGGAATAGATTTAGGTTCTATTATAATCCTCAGTTTATGATTTATTCCGCAAGTTAATATATTACGTGTGAACTGTTTTCATGGACTTAGTCCATGCACACGTAGGGTTGGCCAGTTAAGGGCAGGACTATAGAAGTTCGGACTTAACTCGCGTCGTGACGTCCCTCTCTTTATCTCACTCTTTATTTTTTTAAAAAATACACTGATTTTTCGGAAAGCGAGTGAAAAGAGCGGGGCGTTACACTTCTTGGTCTTAATTTTGTTTTTAAAACCTTTGTCCAAAAGTTGATTAAGGAGGCTTGGCTCCGGAACCACTATAAGAAACTCTAGAGCGTCGTCTCTGGCACATGTGGTGGGTGAAATTACCAGCCAATTGAGTGAGATGGAAGTTCTACTCTAATTGTGATTGCGTAAGTCCCCACTTAGTGAATTTGGGGATAATTCAAGGTTGAGTTAGTCGTAACAGTAGATGTAAGTTGGAGAACCAAACCACTATATATCTTGTGTCATTGTGCTTGTGGTGTTACAACTAATTTCTTGTGTTGATTGCTTAAACACTTTTACTAACACACACACACACACACACACTTGATTGCTTTGTCCACTGCATTTAATTAATCAATCAAGGAATTTTTAAAAGGACCAACGGATTGGGATTGATCTATCCACCCCACCACTCTCGGGTCAATTGTGTTATAGAACACGGGGAATTTCAATTGGTATCAAAGCCAAGTTGCTCCACATATTTGGATTTAATCGTCCAAGTGAGATCTTGTTGCTAGAACAACTGTCATAGATACTGCCCGGAGAAGAAAATAACTGGGGTAAATATCCAATCGGGGTTATTAAAAAATTATGCATTGAAGACCCACAGTCACAATATCATGCATACAATTCTATAGTAAGTCTTGCTCTTGTGATCTCTGAACAGGAAGGCTAACTCATCATCAAAAGGAAAAAGACTCAAACAAAATAAAAGAAAGTTAAGTGATGAAGAAGACTCTGAGTCTGCATCAATCTTGGATAAAGAAAACAAATGTACATTTCACAGTCTTGTTGCTTTGTTTCCTTGTGACGAATAAGAACATTTTAGTGAATCTCAAAATGAAGAGAATCTTGATGATCTCTAAGAATCATATAGTGCTCTGTATCTTGAGAGTATGGAATTGACCAAGAAATTTCAAAAACTTAGAAGTGAGCCTACCTAACAAACTCCTTGAAATTGAAAGAACTGAAAAAGAATTTTTTTCAACAAAATTTGAAAAATCAATCGATGAGATATTAGTGTCGAGAAAATGTTAGACTGACCTTCAATCCCATGTGGATCTGTGCAAGAGAGATCACAAGCACTTGGCAAAAATGAAAATATAAAAGGGTTATCTAAAGTTAAACGATCTGAAAGAACCATCTGTGGTAACTGCCAAAAGGGAGAACATTTTAGGGCAGCTCATAAACATACAAATTTGATCGCAACTTCTTGTAACGCCCCACCCTTTTTCACTTACTTTCCGAAAATCAGAGTCTATTTTTTTTTTAAAGTGATAGAGAGCGGGACGTCACGATGTGAGCTAAGTCCGAGCTTCCAAAGCCCGACCCTTAACTGGCCAACCTTACTTGTTTGTGGACCGAGTCCACTAAAATGGTTCACATGTATTCAAGTTAAACCTTGCAGATTAAATCATAAATTGTGGATTATAATAGAACCTAACTCTATTCCGATTTATTAGATAGCAAAGATGTACGTCCTTTTACAATGTTTATCTTAACTGAAGTAATCAAATAAAATCATTCCAAACCATAGCAACATTACTAAGTTATTACATGTCCGACATTCTAAGTTAACTCAAATTACAAGTCCAAGTAATAACTTAAAACAAATATAAAGTAAACTCATTCAAGCCTCTAAGCTTGACTCCGATCATGCTCATCGTTCCCTTCGTTTCCTGCGTCATTCACTAGGGTAGAAGTAGGGCGTTAGAACAACGCACCCAGTAGGTATTCCGATTAGGGCTACCACAAAGTTAGTATAAAACATGCATATAATATAATAATACATGATCATCAAAACCTTACAAAACAATGCTATGTATGTATGCAAATGTAATGAGTCCTACCCATCATAAGTATACATATCCTCTTGATGGGATTCTCATCATCAAGGTACCACCACATAGGTCTTTCGGACGCCCCGACGGAGTGTGGACCCTCCGGATTCCTCTTGATGGGATTCTCATCATCAAGGTAACCCACATACTTTTTTCGGTCGCCCCGACGGAGTGTGGCCCCTCCGATTACATAACCATCACCCCATGCCATGCATGAGATGTCAATGAATACATGTCATTTGTAATAAAATCTTAGTAGTCAAATCCTCTTTGAAACATAATAATTTAACCCATATCTCATCAAAATTAAGATTAAAACAGCAAGTATAACCATGCTTACAAAGAGGTAGGAGACATACACAAAGGTCACTTAAAATGTCCGCTCTTCTTAAACCGTCACCCGTTCACGATTGCGCACCATTCAAGAAGTCCCGTTACCTTGTTACATGTCAATAAGTCAAACACATATCTCATTTAGTTTCTAATTAAGTCTAAGACCAAACACACTACCTTGTGGGGTTCGGCCATACACCATGGCCGAACCTCACCCACTTGGATTTGATCTCTCTTTTATTCAACCAAGACCATCCAAGTAACTCATTTACATAAACAAACTATTCCTCATGGGGTTCGGCCATTCACCATGGCCGAACCCATGATCTTGCATTTTTACCCCTATTTACATTTTATGCCATTGTTCATTCTATGGCTATCCATTCCATTCAAAAACATGCCTAGGTTGATCAATAACCCACCAAATACTCCTTAGTGGGGTTCGGCCATACAACATGGCCGAACCTCACCATCTTGGGTTTGGTCCCTCTTTCATGTCCTTTGTTCTTTTAACTTAGATATAAGATCATGACCTCTAGATTCCTTAATCTCATTACTTATGCACCAATTGTTTAACATAACTAATAATATAAGTCCACTAAACATTACTCCATTTTAACCCCTTCAAAGTCCTTGGCAACCTTCCATGGTGTTCGGCCATACACTATGGCCGAACCCATGGTTCATGGTTCTTTCACCACGTAACATTTTAATATCATGTAACATGATTAATATTCCTCCCTTAAAAAATCCTTTTACAAATCTTTAACATGCATACACTAGTTACATGTTTTGAAATCCTTCAAACTTATTAAAATAGTCCACATAATTTAATCTCTAAGAAAACCCTAAATCCATAAATGTTATTTGGTGGGGTTCGGCAATACACCATGGCCGAACCTCACCTCTTCTTTTGGTCCAACCATCCAATCATAAAAACCTTTTTAAAACATCAAACATTCCATGGTTTTTCATCCTCAAAAACCCATAAAAATAACCAATTCTTTTCTTGGGGTTCGGCCATGCACCATGGCCGAACCTTATGATCCATTCTTTCCATTGAAAAAACTGATTCAACAACCAATTTTCATCCATGAGGTTCTGTAACGCCCTACCCTTTCCGAGAAATCAAAGTCTAATTTTTTTTTAATTAAAACCGGACAAGGGCGGAGAGACATCACAACGTGAGTTAAGTTCGGACTTTCGAAGTCCGACCCTTAACTGGCCACCCATGTGTGCATGTACTAACCCACAATAACAAACCACACATGGAACTAAACAATGACTTGCAGAATAAACTAGTCTAACTGCGGAAATAGATTGAATAGATAGCAAGTACCAGTCTCAATTAATAAATAACATAAACCAACCATCCATTGTTAATATCCTAAACAAACCATAGCAAGGTATCAACTTATTACACGTCCACAAAATATAACTAAAAAGACAGTAATAAAGAAATCCCAATCAACAATCAAGTGCTTAGGCTTGGTTCCCCTCCTGGTCATCGACCTTCTCTTTCCCTTTCCTTGTTCCTGCATTATCCTCTAAGGATAGAATTAGGACGTTAGACCAAAGCACCCAGTAGGTTCCCTATCAGGGCTACCACATGGTTAGCTTATAAATCATGTATATAACAAATGTCTGATTATCAAAAACATATAAAACCATGCTATGTATGCATGCAAATGTAATGAGCCTCGCCCCATCACACATACATATAGCCGTCACTTGACGTGTCTTATATCAACATATTAGTTCTCCTGGCGGGACTTTCACCTCTTCAGGAGGCCCCATAGTTGTATCTCGGGCATTCCGACTGATTGTGGGCTCCGGTGTCCATAATCATCTGATAATCCTCCTGGCGGGACCCTCATTGCCTAAGTAGGCCCCATAGTTGCATCACGGGCATACCGACGGAGTGTGGGCTCCGGTTTTCATAATCATCATCCCATGTCCATGCATGAGATGCCAATGTATATATAAAACATGTAAATAATATCCATCATTCAAAACCAATAAAATAAAACATGAGTCTCATAAAAACCAAGATAAAACTGTGGTTACAAGTAGGTAGGAAACCTACTGAAGATTCACTTCAGCGTCCGTTCTTTCTTAGGCTTTACCCTGTCACGACTCGCACGTCGTTCAACTTCCGTTACCTTGTCCATATAACAATAAGTAAATCATATTATCATTTAAATATTCATTCATATCTAAGACCCAAAAACATCTTGTGGGGTTTGGCCATACCCATGGCCGAACCTCACCCACTTTAATTTGATCTCTTTATCCATTCATAATTGTATCATGCTTAAACTTTAGAACCACTAATTATTTCCATGAAATGTAATCATAAAACCCATAAACATGGTCATGGGGCTTTCCCATTTAAACCTTTTCATCATATCTTAGCCATAGAAACCCTATGGTTCGGCCATGAAATGGCCAACCCATATCTTGTCCAATTGTTCACTTAGAAGCCTTTTAAATACCTCATATTGTTCCATAATCTTCAAACTTGAAACCCTTTGATTCAACCAAAACAGTCCATATAAAATGGTCCTTGGGGTTCGGCCATACACATGGCCGAACCCAATGATTCCCTCCTATGTTCTTACTTAGGTTCTACACCCTTTTACCAAGGTAATTCCATGATTAAGCCATCCATAGGCTGAGCCAAATCAGTAACCATAACTCCAAGTAATTCGTATAAAAACAACCCATACAGCAACCCATGGGGTTCAGCCATTCACATGGCCGAACCTCATGGTTCTTTGGATGCAATATTTCCAACCATTTCACATAGTTTATCTTCTGTATTTTAGCCAAAAAAACAGCAAAGTTTAACCATCCATTGCCAATCTCATATAGTTAATTAATTCCATTTTACAATCCTTTTAAACATCTATACACTTGGTATGGTTTTTATCCCCAAAAACCCTACCATTCACCAATGATTTCCATGGGGTTCGGCCATCCCAAGTGGCCGAACTCCATGCTCTAAATTTCCATCCTTTTTAACCTCATCTGTAATAACCCGAATTTTTTATAAATATATATATTGGCATTTATTCATTTTAAATTGAAGTTTGATGTAATAAAATGCCAAATGGACCAAATTTTGGGACAATGGCCCAAGGATGGCCCAATTGGGCCATGGGTTGGATGAAATCCATTAAATGGGTCAATGGGGACTAATCGGGTCAACGATGGTCAAAGTGGACCCGATAGCCATGTGGGGCCCAATGGATCAAAATCGGTTCAAATCCTAAGGTAAGTGGAAAAGGAGGGAATCTAATTGGGCCATGGGCCCAATGGTTACCCAATAGGCCTTGAATTGGAATTGATACATGTAATTGGTCAATGGTAAGTAATCGGGTCAAAGATGGTCAATTTGGGTCAAAGAGCCATATGGGACCCAAGGGGCCAAGATAACTAAGCCCTAAGATAAATGGGTAAGACAAGAATCAAATTGGGCCATGGGCCCAATGATGATCCAATAAAAGGGATACAATTAATAAAATTTAAATCACCTAAGTTAGGTGATAAATGGACCAAGGCAACATGGCCAATGGGGCCCACCTCCACCTCACCCATTGAGGTGGCGTGTGGACCAAGGAGAAAGTGGGACCAACTATCATGGTTGACTTGGTCAACCATGGATAAAATTAAGAAGATTAAGGTGGATTAAGGTAAATTAAATTGATTAAAATTATTGCAAAATTACCTAAGTTAAAATCAAGGGAATTAAAATAACATGGCCAAGTGGGGCCCACCTCCACCTCATCAAGTGAGGTGGCGGATGGGGTAGGTATATGTGGGGGCCGTCCACCATGGTTGACTTAGTCAACCATGGGTGGATTTATTAGATAGATAATTTAAGGGAATTAAATTAGATGAAAATTAATTAACCTAAGTGAGGGCTTAACTTAATTAAGTTGATTAGTTAGGGTCAACATAAACAAGTCAAAGAGGACATGGGAGCCATGCTTGGTGGTTGGGTCTCAACCACCACCACCCAAGTCAAGCTAGCCCATGCTTGGTGGGTGGGGAAAATTAATGAGGAGTCTAAGTCACTCCAACCACCTCCATCTCATTTCAAACTACCCATTTGACTCTAGCCCTCCACACACACAAGGAAATTCGTTCCCCACCTTGCAAAGGAGAGAGTGAAGAAAACTTAGAAGAAAACTTAGAAGAAAAAAGAAGAGAAGAAGAGAAGAAAAGAGGTAGAACCTTGGATTCACCTCTTGAAGATCAATAGCTACCATTCTCCATCATCTTCCCCTCTTCCCCTCTCTCAACCTAACACTATCTTAGCCAATCCAAGCATGTCCCACCATTGATCAAGCACATCTAGCCAATCAAAGATCAAGAAGAGGGAGAAAAGAGGCCAAGGAGGTTGACGGAAGCGACAAAGACCGGAGGAGCCGTCGGATCCGTAAGTATTTCTAAACAAGAGTTTAGATTTTTGTTTATGGTTAAAAAGGGAATCCATTTATTAGATAATGGCCAAAAACATCATGGGCCTTGGATCTAAGATCCATCAATGGAAGATTAAGAAATGGATAAACTTAGAGAGAGATAGATTAAATGAATGGATGACCATAGGGTTCGGCCATGTAGCATGGCCGAACCCCATGGTGAATGATGGATAATTTAATTTAGATTATATGGTTTAAAATGTTGGAGAATGCTTAATGGTTGTTATGAGGATTTCAAGATTTTAAAATGATTGAAAAGTTGGTAAGTTTTAAATGGTGATGATTTAGTGATCTATGAGGATTAGGACCCTTAGATGCTCAATGGTTGATATTTTCTAAAAATTGAAAATTTTGAGTATGGTATGTGATTTTCAAATGGGTGCTAAAAGATGGAAGTGGTGGAGTAAAGAATTTTGAATTATGGAGGTAATAATTGGTGGTAGGAGTGGATTTTAAATGTAATTAAAAATCCAAGATAAAAATGAGGGAAAGACATCATGGGTTCGGCCATGGTGTATGACCGAACCCATGACCCATGTTTTTAGGTCATTCATGGGATAAGTATGGTTTATATATGTGGTTAAACAAAATAGAAATTAGGTTAGGTTAATGATGAAATTTAAATGGATTTACAAAGTGTATGATATTTTTTTAGAGGGCCAAAATGAATGAGGATTATTGATTTTAAAAATGGATGTCTTTTGGACAAAAACATTGGTCTAAGAATGGCATCAATGGATGATGAGCCATGAACCATGGGTTCGGCCATGGTGTATGGCCGAACCCTATGGTGGTAATTAATAATTTTTAATGATGGAAAGTAGAGAAATTGGTTAAAAAAAAATGGATAGATTGTTTGGGTGTTACAAGTATGATATGTGATGTTTAAATGGAATAAAGATGGTGATTTAAATGGATGATTTAATTTTCATTGGAGGTATGTTTAAATGGGTGATTGAAACCAAGAAAAATGGGGAAAGAAACATCATGGGTTCGGCCATGGTGTATGGCCGAACCCATGACCCAAATTTTGATCAATTTTAGGCTAAATTTAAATGCATGTATCAATGCTTAGGAGTTTGATTTAAAGGGCCAAAATGATTAAAGTTTTGTGATTTTAAATTGGATTATTTTGGGACAAAACTTAGTCTTTGAAAATGGTATCCATAAAGGTGAACCTTAGGGTAGTGATTAGTGGATTTAATAAATGGAAAATAATGTAGAAGAATACTAGATTTTGATGGATTTATAAAAATGATATGTGGGCCACACCTTAGGCCAAAATGTGGAATTAGATGTGGGAGTAATTATTTTTCAAAATTAAATATTAGGTGGCTGATTTTATGATGTTAGGTTATGATTGAATGGACCTAAGTATGAATGAATCTTGGACTTAGAATGCACATAAATGAATGGATGATTTACCATGGAAGGAGAGTGGCAAAACCGTAATAAGTGGCCACATTGAAGAACCATGGGTTCGGCCATGGTACGTGGCAGAACCCTATAGGGATTAGACATAAAAATCGGATATTTTGTGAATGGTTAAGTGAAGCGATTAGTTGCTGCGTTTTAGGCCGCAAATTGGAAATATCTAAAATGGTCAAAATCAGATTTATGTATGTGATTAAACCAATGGATAATGGGCTAAGTTAAGGGCCGATTTTCGATAAACTTATAATGTATTTAAAGATCATTGAATGGACCTAGGGTTATGATTTGTTAGGAACTTAATCATGGATAATGTATGGACTAATTTGGTAAATGTAATAAGGTATCGGACGTCGCAAACGGTACGCGATCGGCGACCGGATTATCGAACGGAAAGCGTAACGGAACGCGACACGGTATTCGGTAGGATTCCTACCTTCTTGTAAGAGATGGATATGTGATGGTGTTTTAAATTATTTTGACTTGGCTTATTATGGATTTATGATTATAATTTATGATTTATGGGACTTGCACTATGATGGGTTTTAACTTATGAATTACATGAGAGTATCATGGATTATATTTTAATATTATGCATCATATGACTATGTATGGTATATCGAATATGGTCTATCTATATACTACATAGCATAATGCACCTACATCTCATGCATGGCATGGGGAGAAAAAAATAAACAAACCGGAGTCCATGCTCCGTCGGGGCGACCGAGAATCAGACATGGGGATTGCCTGAGGCTATAACCGGAGTCCATGCTCCGTCGGGGCGACCGAGAATCAGACATGGGGATAGCCTGAGGGCTGTAACCGGAGTCCATACTCCGTCGGGGCGACCGAGAATCAAACATGGGGAACATGATATTGTATGATCATACGGATAATGGGTGGGATACATGACATAAGCACCCATGACATAGCATTCATCACATGCTTATTTTGTTGTACTTTATTTTATCGGTATGTGTGTATCACTAATCCATGTGCTAGCCCTACTCGGAGTCCTACTGGGCGCGTTGACTAACGCCCTACTTCTACCCTAGCTGATGACGCAGGGGATGGCGGAAGCGGTGGACATGACAGGAGCCAAGCTTAGGAGCTTGGGCAGTGCAGTCTTAGTTTTATTTACGTTTACATTTTGGCGATGTAATTTGAAAGTAACTTAGCTTGTCGGGTTGTATAAGTTTACATTCTTGCGATGTTTTGGACGTTGCTTATGGACGATTACATTTTGTGATATAATTATGAACTTAGGGGCATTTTGGTAATTCAATGTTGTATCTTCCCTTCTATCTGAAAACCGGTAGGATAGACTCTATTATCATGTTCCGCAATAATTATAATCCGCGAGCTTACTTCTTACGCGTGAACCGTTCTCGTGGACTTAGCTCCGCGCACGCGTGGGATTGGCTAGTTAAGGGTTGGGCTTTAGAAGCTCGGACTTAACTCGCGTCGTGGCGTCCGCGCCCTCTCTCACTCTTCTATTTAAAAAAAAAAATAGACTCTGATTTTCGGAAAACGGGTGAAAAAGGGCGGGGCGTTACATCATCATCATATTCCAAACCATTGATAAATTCATCATAACATGACCTAATTAAACAATGTAAAATACTTCCACCACTGGTATGGTTTTGCATAGTTTTTAACCTTCCAAAAACCATCAAAATATCAACATCAATTCATGGGGTTCGGCCATCCAAGGTGGCCGAACCCAATGATCCATTTTATCAATTTATACCCAAGGTTTAGACCCATGATGCATTCGGCCATTCCTTGGCCAATCATGACATCAAAATCCATGTTTTAAACCTTCTTTAACAACTATGTTGCCTCATAAAAAACGTGTACCAATCTTCATGGTTTTACATGGACTTAAACTTACAAAACCATTACTCAAAACCATATTATTTCATGAGGTTCGGCCATCCAAAGTGGTCGAACCCTATGTCCATGTTTTCCATCTAACTACACACCAATAATCATACTCTAAACCTTTGGTAGATTTGGCTCTCCCATGGCCAAATCATATCCCACTTAACCCATATTACTAAACAAAATAACACAAACACTTACCAAACTTCCTTTGCCTTTGCTCCTTGCCTTCTTCCCTCTTGTTTCCTTCTTTCTTCCTTAATCCTTTGCCGAAATGGTGCTGGATCAAATGGTGAAACACAGTAGGTGGTTCGGCCCAAAGATGGTGTTCTAGAGAGGGGGAGAGAGATGGGTATTCTTAAGATTTTCTATGTGAAAATCGGCCAAATGAAGTGGTCTATCTCTTTTGTAATTCAGCCACAAAATCCATTCATTTCCCTCATTAATCATTGATAAAAACAAGGAGATGCTGGGTGCCATCCAAGGTACCCCTTGATACCAACCATTGCAACCATTCATGCATCTCATGAGATGAGATGCATGCCGCCATTGCTTGGTGTCCCTTGGCTTTGGGCAAGGCACCCTTTCACTCCAACGGCTAGGATTTGTTTAATTAAGAGTTGTGTGAGATTAGAATACCTTTCCAGTTCCTCTTGACTCATTTGACTCATGATCTTTTTATTCCAACTCAACTCATCCAACTCAGCACACTTAATGCACCATATTTGAGTCAACTCTTTTCTTAATTAAAACTCAATCCAAATCAGTCCGACTTGAGCTGCACTAACTCATACTTGAGCTCAATTGAGAGCCCACACTGTCAGCCGTGGTCAACCTGGTCAACCCGGCCCATTGGGTCCCCAATTAGTCCGTTAACCCGTTTTGACAACATGACCCATTAATGGGCTGATTTTGCCATTTTTAAATGGTTTTCACTTGTGCAACAAGCCTACCCATTTTTACTCCACTTGATTTCCAATCAATTCAGCTTAACCCAATTTAAATTGAGCTCACACAATGGTCTAATAAGTCCATTATGACCCATTGGGTCCAATTGGGTCCTTTGACCCAATTAACCATATTGACCCAAATTGATGTTCATTACCCATGCATGATAATTTGACCGTTATAATATGTTCATATGATCTTAATTTGAGCAATGGGACCCACCATTTCTTTATTTAACATCACAAACATTTAATTCAACAAACCAGGGGCATTTTCGTAATTATCCATTTCATTGAGAAATTGGGGTGTTACAATATAACCCTCTTTTTAAAATTTTCGTCCTGAAGATCGAGGAAGTAGGGTTCCCAAAGTAAATTACATAAATAATTCGGGGTGAGTTGTTTTCATCTCCGATTCAAGTTCCCATGTGGCTTCTTCAACACCATGTCGGTCCCATACCACTTTTACGAACTAAATCGCTCTATTTCGCAACACCCTTTGTTCGGTCTCCACTATCTTGACCGGCTTCTCGATATACGTCACGTCACTTTGTACTTCAATATCCTGGACATTCAAAATATGGGACGGATCCGGATTATACTTTCTTAGCATCGACACGTGAAACACATCGTGTAGAACTGCTAATTGTGAAGGGAGTGCTAACTGGTAAGCTATATCCCCCATCATTCTTATGATGGAAAACGGTCCCACATATCTTGGCGACAGTTTCCCCTTCTTTCCGAACCTCATATGTCCCTTCCGTGGCAAGACCTTTAGAAATACCAAGTCCCCCACTTCAAATTCCAGAAATCTTCTCCTTTTGTCAGCATAGTTCTTCTGCCCACTCTGTGCAGTCAATAAGTGTTGACGTATCAACTTAATTTGTGCGGTAGTCCCTACGACTAGCTCCGGTCCAATCAATACAGGCTCTCCAGCCTCTGTCCAACACACTGGTGACCTACACGGTCTACCATATAAGGCCTCGTATGGAGCCATCTGAAGGCTTGCCTGATAGCTGTTATTATAGGAGAATTCTACCAGAGGCAAATGGTCTTCCCATCCTCCTTTGAAATCTAACATGCATGCTCTCAGCATGTCTTCCAGTGTTTGTATCGTTCTCTCCGACTGTCCGTCAGTCTGTGGATGAAATGCAGTACTTGTTAGTAAATTTATCCCCATAGCTGATTGCATGCTTTGCCATATTCTGCTGGTAAAATGGCCATCTCTATCAGATACTATCGTTCGGGGAATGCCATGTAGCCGAATGATCTCTTTAATATACCGCTGACCCAACGTCTCATATGAATCCGTCATCTTGATAGGAATGAAATGCTCGGACTTGGTCAGCCGGTCAACTATGACCCATATGGCGTCATTGCCCTTTGAGGATCGCGGCAACCCGGTCACAAAATCCATGGAGATGTGCTCCCATTTCCACTCTGGCACTGGTAAAGGTTTCAGTAAACCTGGTGGCTTTTAATGTTCCCTCTTGACTTGTTGGCAAGTTAAACAGTGAGCCACAAATTCCGCCATATCCTTTTTTAGTCCATGCCACCAATAATGCCTTTTCAGATCGTGATACATTTTGGTGTTGCCGGGATGAATGGAGAGCTTGGATTGATGTGCCTCAATCAGTAGCTCTTTCCTACAACTCCTTGGCACATATACTCTTCCCCGGAATAAAAGACCTTGTCCTGGTCGTAATTCCCATTCCGGTATGTCTACGCCAGTGGGCATCTTGGCCCATATCTCTTCCACCTCCGGATCTATACGTTGCTCTTGTTCAATCTTGGTGACCATGTTAGATTGTATAACCAGATTGTATATGGTCCCACAGTTGTTGTAATAGAGTTTAAACTCTCGGATGATATTCAACATCTCCCATTCCGATCTGATCAAACATGCCATAGATGCATGTGGTATACGGCTGAGGGCATCTGCTACCTTGTTTGCCTTGCCTGGATGGTATCGAAGCGCAAACTCATAATCCACCAGATACTTCATCCATCTACGCTGCCTCAGATTGAGCTCCTTCTAATCAAATAAATATTTTAAACTCTTATGGTCAGAAAATACCTCAAATTTCTCGCCGTAGAGGTAGTGTCTCCAACTTTTGAGAGAGAAGACCACCGCGGCTAGCTCTAAATCATGTGTGGGGTAAAGACGTTCATGTATTTTCAACTGCCTTGAACCATACGCCACCACACAATTACTTTGACTGAGTGTACATCCCAGTCCCTCTCCTAAGGCATCGTAGTATACCTCGTAACACTTGCCACTTACCGGCAAAACCAAAACAGGGGCAGTGGTAAGTCTTGTCTTCAGCTCTTCAAACCTTTGATTACACAGATCTGTCCACTCGTATTTGACTCCTTTCTGAGTGAGTCGAGTCAATGGAGACGCTATTTTGGAAAAATCCATGATGAATCTTCTGTAATAACCAGTCAATCCCAAGAAACTACGGATTTCGGTTACATTCTTGGGCGCTTTTCAATCTTTCACTGCCGCAACCTTAGCCGGATCCACGGCTATACCTCCCTCGGATATAACATGTCCCAAGAAATTTACTTGAGATAGCCAGAACTCACACTTACTGGCTTTGGCATGCAGTTTATTCTGCCTCAAAGTATTCAAAACTATCTGTAGGTGCTCTGCATGTTCTTCCTGACTCTTGGAATAGATCAGATTATCGTCAATGAACACGATTACAAACTGATCCAAATATGGATAGAAGATCCTGTTCATTAAGTCCATGAACACAGCCGGCGCATTTGTGAGTCCAAATGGCATGACTACGAACTTGTATAGTCCATACCACGTCCGGACGGTTGTCTTCTCTATATCTTCCTCCCTAACCCGTATTTGATGATAACCAGACATCAAATCAATCTTTGAAAAATGGCTGGAACCCTCAATTGATCGAATAAATCATCGATCCTGGGTAGAGGGTACTTGTTCCGGACTGTTAGCTGATTCAGTTTCCGATAATCAACACACATCCGAAGTGAACCGTCCTTCTTCTTCACAAAGAACACTGGTGCTCCCCATGACGATGTGTTGTTCCGGATGCAACCCAGCCTAAGCAGTTCATCGATCTGCTTCTTTAGCTCCGACATCACTGCTGGTGCCATCCGATAGTGTGGTAACGACACTGGTGCAGTGCCAGGGTATAACTTGATTTCGAAGTTAATCTCCCTCATAGGCAGTAAACCAGGGAGTTCCTTTGGAAACACATCCGCAAATTCTTTTACAATTGCCGGAAGTTCAGTAATTGGAGCTTTATTTATGGTGATATTATTCAATACCACGTGGTTCAACCCTTCCTGCAATCCACTATGTTTGTCTGCACGAACTACGTATTGCTTGCCCTCGGGTGACCAAAATGTCACTCTTCGGCGATAACAGTCAATGTTGGCCTGGAACTTAGCCAACCAATCCATGCGAATATTATATCATACTCAGACATGTCAAGCACCAGATAGTTGAACTCAAATCTGAGTCCAGTTAATTCAGTGTTAACCGCCGTGCATATAAGTCCCAGTGCCGAGTCTCCGACAGGGGACACAATTGTGAGTGTTTTGGCTAATCTTTGAACTAGAGTACCGGTAGCAGTTATAAATGATGCAGCTATGAAGGAATGTGAAGCTCCTGAATCAAATACTGCATATGCATAAGAACTACTCACTACTGCCATACCTTGTATTACTGAGTGATTCTCATGCTCTGGGGGTACTAGAGAAAATACTCGTTCAGCTCCAGTAGGATTAGGCCTCGACCTCCCCGATTGTGCATTCTGCCTCCTCTGGAGTTTACCGATCTGGCCGGCGAACGGAATGATCCTCTGGAGTATGACAACCTGTTGAGTTTTGGGCAGTCCTTTTTGAAGTGACCTGGTTGATCACAGTGGAAACAGTTGCCCATCCCTCTAGATGCCTGAATGACTGATACAGACTGAGTGGGCTGGTTGGGGCGAAAGCCCCTAGTAGATCCAATGGATGGCGAAGGTCTGCTGAAGTTCGGTTGGAACTTCTTGTTGGGTTGATAAGTACCCCTCCCACTCGGTGCTCAACGGTTGTCAACTCGTACATCCTCCGCCAGTTCCTGCTCCACAATGGTAGCTTTCCTGACCACTTCTGCCATTGTAGCTGCTTTGAACACGGTCACTCTGGCCCTAATGTTTGGCCGCAACCCACGCTCGAACTTGCGAGCCCGCCGATACTCCGTGTCCACAATAAAGAATGCATAAATTGATAGACTGGGAAATACTTGGTGATACTCAGCTGCCGTCATCGAGCCTTGCACTAATGACAAGAATGCTTGAATCTGACGTTCCTTTTCTTCTTCTGGGAAGTAGTGATCTAAGAACGTCGCTGAGAATTGCTCCCAGGTCATAGCAATCATTTCTCCTTCTAGCACAAATGCCTGCTGTTTCTCCACTATTTCCCACCATTTAGCAACGTCATCTATTAGCTGTGACGTGGCTAATAGAATTTTGTGAGCATGACTCTTGATATTCAAAAGAGTTAGTATGTGAGAGATCTTTTTCAACCAGTTCTCAACTCCGACAGGCCCTTCTCTCCCCTTGAAGTAAGGTGGGCGCTGTTGTTGGAAGTCTCTGACCATGTTCCGGTCATTAGTCTCACTCGTGCTTCCACCTCCATTCATATGTTGTTGGAGGACAGAAGTAACTACAGCTTGCACCAAGCTGTGTAGTTCAGGAGGTACTAGGGTACAATCACGTTGTTGTTCTCTTCTTCCTCTCATCGATATGATGAGTCACTATCCTTCTCTTCGTCCCGTCGATACGTATGGTCACTATCCTCCTCTTCTCGCCGAGAATGATACGATTCTTCCTCATTAAGTGTTCTTTCATGAACTGATCTCTCCTCATCATGAACTGGTTGCTCCCTGTCATGTACCGATTGCACCTTCTTATGTACAACCTTCTCACGTTGAGGTACCACTTTCCTTGTTGCGTGATTATTAACACTTCCTCCTTCTTTTTACCGTCTTGTCGGGTCTTCCTTTTTGAAGCCCCTTCGCCTAATCCAATTTGCAATACTTTTTCCTTTCCCTTCGGATTCTTTAAGATCTTTTTCTGTGGCGCCATTTATTCCTAATTCATGGAAACATCATAGACTTAGTTTCCATCACAACATATATTAAATGCCATAAATCCTCATAGAATCATAAAATCGCATACTTTATATAAATTCATAATTCATCTTTGTACAAGGATTGATAGGGTTAAACAGAACCCTATAAAGAACAAAATGCACCCTTACAAAATGACCCTCTTTTTAATGTCCCTTCATACTACTTCCTAGCCTAGTCTTCCGTAGAAGATCCTACATCATCAGCGAACCTGAAGCAGTTATCAGGACATGTCATCGCCGTGTGCCCCAATACTCTGCATGTCATGCAGGGTATTAACCCAGGTCCTCCAATATAAGGACAATTAGTCCTTGCCTCTCCGTGCCCATACAGTCCACAAACCGGGCAGACAATGCCTAGAGGATGAGGACAATTCCTACAGTTGTGCTCGTCTTGGTTGCACAACTCACACGTATCGTAGGGATCAACCTCCCCAACCGATTCCATTATTATAAGAACATCTTCCATAGGATCCTCCGGAAAAAATGCTAGATCCTCCTCAATTTCCTCGAGAGGTTCCATTATCCAAGGAATATCTTCCATAAGATACTCCGGTAATGGTGCTAGGTTCAATTCATCGTCCTCGGGAGGCCCCTCCTGAAAGCCCACGTTAACTTCCACGTTGGAGTTGTTGGAAGCAGACACCAAATCTACGGGATTGCTAAGGGTTCCGCTGTACAACTCCGAATACTCCACGTTACTCGACATATCTGTATCATATCAGTAGAACACAAGAATATTCAACAACAATTCTAAATAAACCACTCTTGGTTTTTAGTGGAATTTGGTTATGCATAATATCATGTACTTTGTTTGGGAAGATTGCCAAATCATCACTCTTTGTGTTCTTTTGTTTCTGGGGAAATCTCTAAATTCTTGATGTTTGTTTCTCAGTGTGGGAATTTCAGGGGAGTACATCCTACTTTGCTATGTTTGATATGTCCAGTTATGATGACTGTACTTTACTTTGCTATCTTTCATTGTCGTTCTTAGAATGATTGTTCAATCTGACTCACTCGAAGTAAATTAATCCGGCCCCCAGTCAGCGGACTCCGAAGAGTCGGTCAGTTGGGATTCTTATCCGTCAGTGAGACATGAAATCGTCTTAATCTTACTTCGATGATTCAACTTCCCGTTTCGCTCTGATAGCACACACATGGGTGGCCAGTTAAGGGTCGGACTCCGAAAGTCCGAACATAACTCTCGCCGTGACGTCTCTCCGCCCTTGTCCGGTTTTAATTAAAAAAAAAAACTAGACTCTGATTTCTCGGAAAGGGCGGGGCGTTCAGGTTCTGCCATAAACCTTGGCTGAACCCTATGGTTCTTATAAACAAAAACTAGTAAATTACTCACCGGTTCCGCGACTCCTCCGATTTTCTTTTGCTCTGGCTTATTCCTTTTCTTTCTTTCCTTAGCCTTTCCTTCCTTCCTTTTTGTCCTTTAGCCGAGACTGATCTTGATGCAGTCCTTGGAGTGGTTTGGCCAATGTATAGATTTAAGAGAGAGAGTATTTCAGCCTTGGGTGTGAATGATAAAACCTTGAGATGCAAACTCCTTTGTTCTAAGTCCACTTTGTCTTTGAGGAGTGATCAGCCAAGAAGTGGTTTGTGGAGAAGCAACCAACCAAGGTTCTTGTCTAGAGAGGTGAGACGGCCAAGGGAGAGAGAGTGAGGGAGAGAATGAATGGAAAACAAGTAATGAGGGTTGACCAAAGGTGGTGTCCCTTGATGGCATCCTTCGTAACTCCCCTCCCCATTCATCTCCTTCACTTATTCCATTTGGGGGTTTCATCCTTGAGATGAAACCCTTCCAACGGTTTTGGCTCTTGGGCTGCCTTGGTGCAACCTTCTCCCCCAAGCTTCCTCCTCTCATTAAAGCTTCAAGTGGGGGTTTCATTTTAAGATGAAACTTTCCCCCCTTTCCAATGTGTGTCCTTTGAATTTTGAATTTGAAATGAACCATCACTCCTCACCTCTCCATTACTTCTCCATCAACTCATTTAATTTACCTCATATATTTAACTCAACTCATATATTCAACTCAACTCGTATATTTAACTCAACTCACCTTTAGAATTTAATTCCTTTAAATCATTTGAATCAACTCAAATATTTGATTCCATTTCCACCTCACATCAGTCCCAAGCTAATTAAGCTTGAACTCACTTGGTGGTCAACCAAGTCAACCATGACCCATTGGGTCCAAATTGGCCATTTTGACCCAATTAACAAACTTTGTCCCAATTAGTACTCTTGACCCAATTGAACATACCTTACCCATTTATTTTATTTCCAACACATAACCCATGACCGTTGGGTCTAAATTGAGCCATTGACCCAACACCTTACTTATCTAAGGTCCATAACCAACGATTCACAATTTAAAAAGGTAAATTCATGTAAATTGATATCTTTGAAATTTCGGGTGTTACAATACAATCCTCTTTTTACAATTTTCGTCCCGAAAATCGAGTGAAGTAGGGTTCCAAACAATTTACACAAATAACTCCGAGCGAGCTGCCCTCATTTCCGATTCAAGTTCCCAAGTGACTTCTTCATTTCCATGTCGATCCCATACCACCTTGACAAACTGAATCGCTCGGTTTCGTAACACTCTTTGCTCTGTCTCCACCACTCTGAAAGGCTTCTCGACGTATGTCACGTCGCTTTGCACATCTATATCTTGTATGTTCAGTACATGAGAAGGGTCGGGATTGTACTTTCTCAACATCGATATATGAAACACATTGTGTAGAGATGCCAATTGTGGAGGAAGTGTCAATTGATAGGCTATATCCTCCATCCTTCTTATGATGGAAAACGGTCCCACATATCTTGGCGATAGTTTTCCCTTCTTTCCAAATCTCATGTGTCCCTTCCGTGGCGAGACTTTCAAGAACACCATGTCCCCCACCTAGAATTCAATGAACCTTCTCCTCGTGTCGGCATAGCTCTTCTGACGATTCTGTGCAGTCAGTAGGTGTTGTCGTATCAACTGTATCTGCGCTGTGGTCTCTACAACCAACTCGGGTCCTATCAGTACAGGTTCGCTGGCCTCTGTCCAGCACACTGGTGATCTACAGGGTCTACCATAGAAAGCCTCGAATGGTGCCATCTGAAGGCTTGCCTGGTAATTGTTGTTATATGAGAACTCTACCAGCGGCAAGTGATCCTCCCATCCACCCTTGAAATCTAGCATACAAGTTCTCAGCATATCCTCCAACGTTTGTATCGTCCTCTCCGACTGTCTATCAGTCTGTGGATGGAATGCTGTGCTAGTCAGTAAATCTGTCCCCATGGCTGTCTGCATGCTCTGCCACACCATACTGGTGAATCGGCCATCTCTATCGGACACAATAGTCCGAGGAATACCATGCAATCTGATGATATCCCTGATATACCACCGACCCAAAGTCTCAGATGAGTTTGTCATCTTAATAGGAAGAAAATGTGCAGACTTGGTCAATCGTTCCACCACAAACCATATCGCATCGTTGCCCATCGTTGCCCTTTGAAGACCTTGGCAACCCCGTCACAAAATCCATGGAAATGTGCTCCCATTTCCATTCCGGCACTGGTAAGGGTTTGAGTAACCCTGGTGGCTTTTGATGTTCTGTCTTAACCTGCTGACAAGTTAAGCAATGAGCCACAAATTCCTCCACATCTCTTTTGAGTCCATGCCACCATTAGTGTCTTTTTAGGTCGTGATACATCTTGGTGCTGCCCGGATGAATGGAGAGCTTAGTTTGGTGTGCCTCAATCAACAACTCTTTTCTGCAGGCTTTAGGCACATAAATCCTACCCCGGAATAAAAGACCATGTCCTAGTCGTAACTCCCATTACGGTATTACTTCACCAGTAGACATTTTGGCCCAAATCTCCTCCACCTCCGGGTCAATCTGTTGTTCCTGTTCAATCTTCGTAACCATGTTGGACCGTATGATTCAATTGTACATACTCCCATGGTTTGTGATATATAGATTGAACTCTTGAATGGTATTCAGTATCTCCCATTCTGTTCTGATCAAACATGCCACTGATGCATGTGATATGTGGCTGAGAGCATCCGCCACCTTGTTTGCCTTACCCGGATGATATCGGATCGCAAACTCATAATCCGCCAGATATTCCATCCATCTGCGCTGCCTCAGGTTGAGCTCTTTTTGATCAAACAAATACATCAAGCTCTTATGGTCTGAAGACAGTTCAAATTTCTCACCATATAGGTAGTGTCTCCAGCTTTTGAGAGTGAAAACCACTGCGGCTAGTTCCAGATCATATGTAGGATAAAGACGTTCATGTACTTTTAGTTGTCCTGAACCATAAGCCACCACACGATGACGTTGCATGAGTGAACACCCCAGTCCCTCTCCTGAAGCATCGCATTGTACTTCATAACACTTGCCTCTTTCCGGCAAAATTAGGATAGGAGCAGTGGTAAGTCTCTTCTTCAGCTCTTCAAACCTCCGATTGCACAGCTCTAACCACTCATATTTGACTCCTTTTTGAGTGAGTCGAGTCAATGGAGATGCAATTTTGGAGAAGTCCATGATAAACTTCCTGTAATAACAAGCCAATCCCAAGAAGCTGCGGATCTCGGTTACATCCTTTGGCGCTTTCCATTCACTCACTGCCGCCACCCTAGCCGGATCCACGGCTATACCTTCTTCTGATATGACATGCCCCAAGAAGTGGACCTTAGATAGCCAAAATTCACATTTGTTTGCTTTGGCATACAACTTGTTCTTTCTCAAGGTGTCCAGAACTATTCTCAGGTGTTCAGCATGGTCTTCCTTACTTTTGGAATAGATTAAGATGTCATCGATAAATACAATAACAAACTGGTCCAGGTAAGGACGGAAGATCCTGTTCATTAGATCCATGAACACAGCCGGTGCATTGGTGAGTCCAAACGGCATGACTACAAACTCATATAGTCCATACAGCATCCTGAAGGATGTCTTCTCTATATCCTCCTCCTTAACCCGGATTTGATGATAACCGGACATCAGATCAATCTTCGAAAAGTGACTGGAACCCCTCAGTTTATAGAATAAATCATCGATCCTGGGTAAAGGGTACTTGTTAGGGACAATTAGCTGATTCAGTTTTCGGTAATCCACACACATTCAGAGTGAACCATCCTTCTTCTTCACAAACAACACTGGAGCTCCCCAAGACGATGTGCTGTTCCGGATGCAACCCAGTCTGAGCAATTCATCAATCTGCTTCTTTAGCTCAGACATCTCTGCTAGTGCCATCCGATAATGTGGTAATGACACTGGTGAGGTGCTAGGGTACAACTTGATTTCAAAATTGATCTCCTCATAGGCGGCAAGCCAGGGAGTTCTTTTGGAAAAATGTCTGCATATTCTTTCACTATTGCCGAGAGTTCAGCCACCGGTACTTTGTTGATTCTGATATTGTTCAATACCAGATAATTTAACCCTTCATGCAGTATGCTTTGTTTGTCAGTTTGCACCACATGTTGTTTTCCCTCGGGTGACCAAAATGTCACTATGCGGCGATAGCAATCAATGTTGGCCTGAAAGCTAGCCAACCAGTCCATGCCGAAGATAATATCGTACTCAGTCATATCGAGTACCAGATAATTGAACTCAAATCTGAGTCCAGCGAGTTCAGTATTCACTGCCGTGCATATGAGTCCCAATGACGTGTCTCCGACAGGGGATACAATTGTGAGTGATGTGGACAGTTTTTGAACTAAAGTACTAGTAGCAGTTATAAATGCAGCAGCTATGAAAGAGTGTGAAGCTCCAGAATCAAATAATGCATAGGCATAGGAACTACTGATTACAACCATACCTTGAATCACAGAATGATCCACATCCGCTGGAGGAGCTAGAGTAAACAATCGTCCAGGTCCAGTAGGGTCAGGCGCCCAACCTGCCTGGTTATATGTCCTGCCTCCTCGGGAGTTAGCTGGCCTAGCTGGTGGACGGAATAATCCTCTAGAATAAGAGAGTTTGTTAAGCTTTGGGAAATCCCTCTTGAAGTGACCCGGCTGATCACAATGGAAACAATTGTTCACCTCTCTGAGAGCCTGAGTGACTGATGCAGATGGAGAGAATTGTTTGGGACGAAAGCCCCCTGTGGACCCAGTAGATGGTGAGGGTCTGCTGAAGTTCAGTCGGAACTTCTTGTTGGGCTGAAATGTGCCCCTCCCACTCTGAGCTCGGCGGTTGTCAAATTGCGAGAACTCAACCATCTCCTGTTCTGTTATTGTGGCCCTGCTGATCACCTCTGCCAGTGTGGCTGCCTTGAATATCGTTACTTTGGCCCTAATGTTTGGCCCGTAGGCCCCGCTCAAACTTACGTGCCCTTCGGTGCTCTGTATCCACCATGTAAAATGCATAACAAGACAGATTGAGGAATTCCCGGTGATACTCCGCCACCGACATGGAGCCTTGTATCAAGGATATGAACGCTTGGGTATGGCGCTCCTTCTCGTCCTCAGGGAAAAAGTGATCCAGAAATGTAGCTGAGAACTACTCCCAAGTCATTGCAATCCTTTCCCTTTCTGGCACAAGTGTTTGTTGTTTTTCTATAACTTCCCACCATTTACCGGCATCCTCGATCAGTTGGGATGTAGCCAGCAAAATCTTGTCAGCATGACTTGAGATCTGGAGTAGGGTCAAGATCTGAGTGATCTTCTTCAGCCAATGTTCTGCTCCGACAGCCCCTTCCTTTCCCTTGAAGTAGGGAGGGCATTGTTGCTGGAAATCTCTGACCATAGTCAGGTTATTGGCGTCACTAGTGGTTCCACTTCCATTCAGATGTTGTTGGAGAACAGAAGTAACTACTGCTTGAACCAAGCTTTGTAGTTCAAGAGGCACCACTGGTATACTCATGCTGCTTTGCTCTTCTTTCTCTTGTTCACTATAGTGAGAGTGTCATTCTTCCTCTTCCCACCGTGAATGCCATACATCTTCTTCATGTCGCAATTTTTCATGTTGAGATTGCTCCTTCTCGTGTTGAGATTTTTCATGTTGAGATTGCTCATTCCCATGTTGAGATTTTTCCCTTTCTTCCTCATGCTGAAAGTTTTGTACCACTTTTTCCTTCATTTTCTGGTCTTGTCGAGTCTTTCTTTTTGAAGCCATTTTCCCTAAGTCACAAAGAAAACATTATTGACTTAGTTTCCTCGTACAGTTTGTGATATCACTATTTTGGGAAGATTTCCAAATAAGCACTCTTGGTTTTTCTTTGTTTTTAGGGAAAATTTTCCTAAGTATCTATTGTTTGTTTCTCAATTTGGGGATATCGGGGAAGTGTATCCTATTTTGCTATGTTTGGTATATCCAATTATGATGAATGTACTTCCTTTGCTATCTTTCATTGTTGTTCTCAGATTGAATGTTCAGTCTGAGTCTAACGAAGTAAATTAATCCGGCCCCCAGTCAGTGGACTCCGAAGAGTCGGTCAGTTGGGATTCTTATCTGTCAGTGAGACATGAAACCGTCTTAATCTTACTTTGAAAGATTCAATCTTCCCATAGAGCTGCTTCACATGGACTTAGTTGGACCCACTCAACATGAAAGTGCTGGTGGAAAGAGATATTTTCTAGCAATAGTTGATGACTATACTAGATATACTTGAGTGGCCTTCTCGAGGGAAAAATCTAATGCATTCCATGAATTCAAAATCATTGCAAAACGGATTATGAATGTAAAAGAGTCAAATATTCATTGAATAAAGACTAACCATGGGAGGTAATTTGAAAATCAATCATTTAACAGATTATGTGAAAAAAGTGGCATTCATCATGAATATTCTGCCTCCAAAACCCCTCAGCAAAATGGAGTTGTCGAGAGGAAAAATAGGGTCCTTCAAGAAATGGCCAACACCCTACTTGAAAGTAAGAATGTTCCAAAAAATATGTGGGTTGAAGTTGTTAACACTGCATGCTATATCATTAATCAAGTATATTTGAGAGCCAGACTAAACAAAACTGCGTATGAACTTTGGACTGGTAGGAAACCCAGCTCCAAGTACCTTAAATTCTTTGGAAGCAAGTGTCACATACTGCGGGATAGAGAGCATTTAGGAAAATTTGAATCCAAAAGTGATGATGGTATCTTCCTAGGATATTCCACAAATAGTCATGCTTATAGGGTCAAAAATCTTAGAACTTGTGCCATCCAAGAATCAGTGAATATTGTAGTAGATGATCAAGTAAGTACACCAGATAAAGAGTCAAAAAAAGGGGAAATCATCAGGTTAACTCAAGAAAAAGTAAATCTAGAAAACAAAGATGAATCACAAGATCCCCCACCTAAACCAAAACCTCTAAAAAATTTAAAGGAACACCCTCTCAAACAAATCATAGGAGAACCCACTACTGGATTAAGAACAAGAAGACAGCTTGAGAACTTGGTTAATTATGCGTGCTTTACTTCACAATTGGAACCAAAAGGATAGAAGAAGCCATAGCTAATGAAGATTGGGTTAATGCTATGCAAGAGGAACTAGGACAATTTACTAGAAATAATGTATGGGATTTAGTTCCTAGACCCAAGGAAACGCACATAATTGGAACAAAATGGATTTTAAAAAACAAGCTGGATGAACATGGAACCAGTGTAAGAAATAAAGCAAGACTGGTACCTCAGGGATACACTCAAATTGAAGGTTTAGAATTTGATGAAACATTTGCCCCCGTAGCATGATTAGAATCCATTAGAATTCTGCTCTCCATTGGATGCCATCTCAAGTTCAAACTCTAGCAAATGGATGTGAAAAGTGCCTACTTGAATGACTTTTTAAATGAGCAAGTGTTTGTAGAACAACCCGAAGGATTCATTGATCCAACATTTCCAAACCATGTGTTCAAACTTAAAAAAAACTCTATATGGCCACAAATAAGTGCCAAGAGCCTGGTATGATAGATTAACCCAATTCCTACTTGGGCACAGTTTTCAAAGGGGGAGTGTCGACAATACTCTGTTTGTCCAAAAAATTAAGGAGTCTATCCTTATCGCCCAAATCTATGTGGATGACATAGTGTTTAAATCTACATGTGAAAAGGTTGCATTGAATTTCTCCAACATCATGAAATTTGAATTTGAAATGAGTACAGTGGGAGAACTAAATTGTTTCATTGGTCTTCAAATCAAGCAAAGTCATGATGGGCTTTTTATCTCCCAATCCAAATATGCAAAAGAACTTGTAAAGAAATTTTAACTAGAAGGATGTAAACATGCGACTACCCCTATAAACACAACCATCAACTTGTTCAAAGATGAGAATGGGATAGATGTGGACCCCAGCTTATAAAAGCATGATAGGAAGTCTCTTGTACCTGACGGCAAGTAAACCAGACATCTCATTTAGTTTAGGAGCTTGTGCCAGATTTCAATCCAAACCTAAAGGGTCACACCTCAAAGATGTTAAAAGGATTATAAAATATGTGGCCGGTACTACCTTGCATGGAATTTGGTTTCCATATGATACTTCCTCCTTGATAGATGGATACACATATGCAGACTAGGCTGGAAATATTGATGACAGAAAATCTACCAGTGGAGGCTGCTTTTAAGTTGGAAACTGTTTAGTGGTATGGTATAACCGCAAACAATCCTCAATCTCTCTGTCCATAGCCAAAGCAGAGAACATTGCAGTTGCAAGCTATTGTGCCCAACTGATCTGGATGAAACAAATGTTGGTCGATTATGGACTTAAGCAAGAATCCATGACATTGTACTACAACAACACTAGCATAATAAACATTTCCAAGAATCTAGTACAACACTCCAGGACCAAGCACATAAACATAAGGCATCATTTCATAAGAGAATTGGTGGAGGAGAAAACTATCGAGTTTGTGCACATCTGCACGGAAAACCAATTGGCAAATATCATGACCAAACCTTTGGATTCATCACGATTTCTATCCCTATGAAAGGTCATTGGCGTATGTGCATCACCATAACTTCTATCCCTACTCATACATGTACATATCTCATTTTTTGTACATACATCTCATATCTAAGGTAAGGGAAGCACATCTTATGGGGGAGAAGCCCGTATATGTACAAAGCATGTGGGAGTGTTGCAAATGTCTGCATACTAACCTTTGTCAATTATATGACAAAATGCGGGAGAAATTAGCCAATTATGGGGAGTAACTGGTAATTGGTAAGATTGGGAGAAGCCAATGGACATGGGAATGTATATGCTTCAAGAAGATTAGGGAGCATGAATACAATTCTAGTTTAGTCCATGAATGCATATTTTGGACTAACCCCTCTAATGATTTTCTAGTATTGCTTACGTATGTGTTTTAAGAGGAAATCATGACTTGAAGAAAGTTGAACAAGAATATATGAAGATCATAATCTTGTTTTCCATTTGAATATGTATATGTAATCAATGTAATATTCATGTATTCAAATGTGATGTAATAAGGGTGGGTTTGTAATTAGGTTAGCCTCTAGGTTTTGTCATAAAATTGACAAAGGGAGAGATTGTTAGTGCCCCGGCTTTGCCGAGTCCCTATGTTTGTCAATTGAATGACTCGGGAAGAAGCACTTGCTAAGAAGCTTGAAGAACCCAAGGTGATCAAGAGTGAATATCATGCTCCACCTAAGTGAAGCTCATCGCTATGGTAATCACAAAAACAGGTATTTGGCCATAGTGACTTTAGGTGGTACCAACACCTTAGAGAGGACCATTCCTAGGCTTAGTTAAACAAATGGTAAAATAAAAAAAAAAACCTAGAGAGGAAGCTTGATAGTGAATTGGAAACCAACTTGGAAATATGTAATTGGTTTCACTCTCAGCTCGACTAGCCATTCTCACCGACCCCTCCATGGAGACAGGATCAACGTATTGTGGTCAAAGACTGGTCGGCAAGATTGACAAAAGTTTTGGATTGTAGAACTGTCATTCTAGGTATCCCTCTGATCAAGAGTCTCGTATGCACCTACCCCTCTGTGATGAACTTTACGACCCCTCATGGTCAACGACTCGTCGATGATAATCTATGAGTTCTAGAACTTAGAGCTCAAGTGGACTCTCGAGAAAATAAATACCTCGGTAATTCAAGACCGATCAAAAGTACTAGGACCGACCCCTCTGTAAAGGGCAATAGGTCGGTCTGGGTAAGACTAGTTTATGGACTTGAAACTCTGCCAGCATGGTGTTACCCCAGACCGAGCCTCTCGCATAGACCGACCTCTCGGTGCCATTACTATCAACCCATCGGCGATACCGACCTGTTGACCGGGAAGTAATTATATCATTGGGAGTACAATTAATGCGCAACGGTCGGGTCGTGGAACGGTAATAAAAATGAACACCGATCCATCGGTGCCACCGACCTGTCGGTACTGAACAGTTTAGAAAATTGTTAAGACTCCACTATAAATATGAGTGTTGTGTGATCATTTAACGATCTTTCCCTGAACTGAGAAAAATCATACACTCTAAGGAACGATCATCTCTCTTGTGTTTATAGTTAAGAATCATATACCCAATCTTTGATTAAGTTTGTGAGAGAGAAGGAGAGTAAATAAGAAAAGATATCAACTAGGATAAGAACTAATCTCCTAGTCACCTTGAAATTATGATTTCTCTACGATCGCTACAAAGCGGAACGTTGGCACACATTGGGTCGATATTTGAGAAGCACACATCTTCAAGAAAAAGCTCAAAGGAAAATGCTTCTTGGTTTTAATTTTGTTTTTAAAACCATTTCTCCGAAAGTGAATTAAGGAGGCTTGGCTCCAGAACCACTATAAAAAACTGTAGAGTGTCGTCTCTAACACATGTGATGGGTGGAATTTCCAGGCAATTGAGTTAGGTGGAATTCATACTCTAATCGTGAGAGTGGAAGTCCCCACTTAGTGAATTTGGGGATAACTCAAGGTTGAGTTAGTCCTGATAGTGGATGTAGGTTGGCGAACCGAACCATTATATATCTTGTGCCCTTGTGCTTGTGGTGCTAGAGCTAATTTCTTGTGTTGATTGCTTAAACACTTTTGCTAACACACATACACACACTTGGTTGCTATATCCGCTGCATTTAATTAATCAATCAAGGAATTTTTAAAAGGACCAACAAATTGGGATTGACCTATTCACCCCCCTCTATGGTCAATCGTGTTCTAGAACACCAGGAATTTCACATCAATTTTCCTTTTATTTTGAAGGAATTGGATTTCAAACACTCCCATCCTTCTTGCATTTAGTACTTACATAAGTTCACTTCTAACTTATTTAATTTTTCCATTAATCAATGCATTATAGCATTGATCTCCCCCACAGTACAATGCAAATTGCCATTGCATTACTGTTTTTCTTCTTCTTCCCCTTTAAGTGTTGTGCTGTCATAAAGGTGTTCTCCCAATGAGGTCAAGCTAACTTACCTAGCTTCCCTTTTTGAAGTCTTCTCCCCCATTCTCCAAGCTATCTTTTCTAGCTTCTTTGACTTAACTCCCCCATAAACTTAGTTGTCTCTAAGTTTATGTTTCTCCAAGCTTTCTGTCATGACCATTGACAGGTGCTAAACATCACATATTTTGTGCTCCCCCAATCTCCAAGGATGTGTGCAACATCACAGCCCGATCCTTATCTCCCTAACATGCCAATACAAAACCAACTCATTCAAACATGCATGTTAGTCTATTTAACAAAAATCATATTAACCATAGACAAGATATAGGGCATTCAAAGACAGCAATACACACATCAAACCACAACAAACCATATCATATCATTGATAGTCAAAATGTGCAATACATATGGTTTTGGAGGGGGCATTATGGATGCTTAAATAAAATATCAAAAAGTATAGTTTTTCAAAACATAAAAACATGAAGAACTATCCTAAGCAGGGCCATCCTGTGGAGGTGTTGGAGGAGAAGGGGATCGAGAATCTGGAATTGTGCTATCAGATCTGGCAGAGGAAGAGATAGCAAGGACTAGTTCCTGGACAGACAACCTGATGTTATCTCGACTTCTTTCAAGGTAGTCCATTCTCCTTTCAAGTGTGAAGACCCTTCTACCCAGACTGACATTCTCTTGAGGGGGATATTGGTATTCTTCTTCTTCCTCAATGTCTATCCAAAAATCGTCAGAACAATGACTTTCTTCCTCACTACTATCAGCAGGGATAATGATATGGTCTTGGCTACTAGTTCTAAGACCATTCTCCTCTTCTACATCTTCTTTCCTTCCCTCACGACGTTCTTCGACGAATATGACATCTTTGTCAATGATGGGGTCTTCTTCAACCTCTGGTTGGGATTTCTGGTGAAAACTGGATTCTGGTCTGTGGGGAGAGAGAGTGAACTTACAATCCTAAACAGATGCGGGATTTCCAAAGCTAGGACCAGGGCAAGATCGAAAGGCTGATCTTTTGGTTCTTTGGGGCCACTGATTGGTTTCTCCTCGTTCTTCAAGGGTCTGAGGGCGTGAATGGGCTGCGATATTTCTGGGCATAGTTTTTCCATGAGGAGATCCTCAAACAGTGGCTTGGAGGTGGATGAGGTGAAGTTGAGCCTAAACTGATCTAAGGAAATCACTAAAATCGTGATTTTTAGGCTTTTAGAAATAGGAGGAACAAAAACCCTCTAGTTTTCCGACGAGAAATCAATCGAGAGGTCTCGTCGACTGGTCTATGACATGGGAGGCAAAAGGGAGATCACCAGACCTTCACCGGAGAGGAGACGAAAAATTCGAATGAATTGTCATTTTCGCAGAAAGGGTTCTTTTTTAATTTAAACATTCTATCTCACCGACATATCGTTTCCATCGACAGGTTGAACCTTTCGACAATTTTCGTCATTTTCAATGGTGCTCGATTCAGTACAGTATCGATATGTCTGTCACACCTACTAGTCTATTCACCACATGTCGACTATACTGAGAGGTTTAGATAGCAGAACAATCATCCCTAATTTGTGTAACTTGATGAAATTATATTCTAAGCATGTCATACACAGATCTATTCCAATATGATAAAACATAGATATACCAAAAATAATTCATCAAATCATTAAAACATGTACAAGATGAAAATTTACATTCCAAAACACATAAAGTTCAAAATACTTTGAATGGAATGTATGGTTTTCCAAGTAGAATATGAACTATAGCCAGGAAGAGTACATTCTAGACTTGTAGTTAGCCAATTTTTCTCTCATCATGTCACAACACTTTTCTGCTATGTGAACTCACATGGCCTTTTGTGAGTCCATTTGTAATGGTATAAGATATGGAAGTGAATCTTAAACCAAACAAAACATGAATGGTGGTCTATCCCCTGGGTACAAAGATTGTAGCATTTGGTGTTGCATACACACCCCTATGATCGTTCCTTTGATGACCAACTTTGGGATCCTTCAACTCTTTTAAGACATGATTCAGTTGCTTCAACAAAGAGTCTTGCCTTGTGTCCACCTTCCTTGGGTTTCTTTTAAGGTTTGGTGTTGGTGGGTGTCTTTTAGGCATAGGCTTTACTAGATTGTGCCTTTTAGCTTGTCCCTACTTTTCCAAGTGTCCCTTCCAATGGTAGTAATTTCTTTTAAAATGCCCAACCTTGTGACAGAAATAACACTTTCCCATTGAAGGCTGAGAGACACTTGTTTTTCCAAACACCCCATAGTTCATAGGTTCTTTGGTGGATGAGGCACCAAGACCAGACCTATCACCATATTGTTTACCCAAACTTAGGAGTCTTTTAAGTCTTTCAACTCCTTGTGTAAACTTATATCGGAATTTTTCTTTATGAATTCTCAATTCTTTTAATTCCAAAGACAATTTTTTGACATCCTCTTCAAGAAGGTCATTGTGATGCCACAGATTCTCGACATCCTTGTAGTGAATAATTATCTCTTCTTGAAGTCTTTTATCACTCTCTAAGTTTTGTATTTTCAGCATTACAAGTTCCAATTTAGAGGTTAGGAGAGATTTTTCAATTTTTAAATCTTCCACTTGATTAGAGAGGTCTAAGTTTTCATTTTTAACCTTGTTTAGTTTCTTAGCCAACCTCTCACTCTCAAGGAACAGGACACTGTAGGAGGCTTGAAGACATTTTCACTCTCATCATCCTCCTTTACAACTGTGGGATTTTCTTGATCACCAATGATCGAGGCTATGAGACCTTTTGATATATCAACTTTTCTTTGGGTCTCTTTGTCGAATCACTCTCTGATTCAGAGGTGTCCACATGGGCCACACCCACATTCATAGCCTTCTTACTTTTTTCTGAGGGACATTCATTCATGAAGTGTCCTCTCCCCCCACAATTATAACAAGTTTACTCCTTGGCAACCTCTCTCTCCTTCCCTTTCCCTCTAATTTCTTCTTTCCTTTTAGGGTATATTTTATTTGATTCACCCTTTCCCATTCTTTTCAAGCTGTTTCTTTTAAAAAACTTTTTCGGCAGACATTGCCATTTTATCACTTGAGAACTCATCTTCTGAAAAATTGTACTTTTTCTTTTGTTTTCTTTTGTTTTAAAGAAGATTTCAAGTTAATGGGTTTGTCCTTTGGTTGTTCAAAGTGTAGTTCATAGGTTTGTAATGAACCAACTGAATCATCGATATTAATTAAGGACACATCTCTGCTATTCGTCATAGCTACCACCTTGAGTTTGAATCTTTCTGCAAGATTTCGGACAATTTTGGTACATACCTTGTCCTCTGGTATCCCTTCACCTAGAGCGTACATTTGATTCACAATGTCGCTTATCTTGGAATAGAAATCCATGAAGACTTCATCCTCCCTCATCTTAATAGCGTCAAATTTTCTTTGGAGGATTTGAAGTTTGGACCTCTTAACTATTGAGGTACCGTCATGGGTACTCTCAAGAACTTCCCATGCATCCTTTGCAATTTCACAGGTCATGATCCGCCTGTATTCATTGTCAGAAACTACACAATTAAGGGCATTCATGACTTTGCCATCAGCTGTCTGAGCAGCTTTCTCAGCAGAGGTCCAAGAGGCAAAAGGTTTACGGGCCAAAACCTTGGTGGATGAGGATTCTAAGGTTTTATCTTCCATGGGTTCCTAACATCCAGTCTTTACAATATCCCATACATTTGAATCAATGGAAATGAAGAAACTTTTCATTTTGGCCTTCCAAGAGGCATAATTTGTTCCATTGAAGTACGGGGGTTTGGATATTGCATGAATGTCTCCCATAGTGTTCAAGCTTGGATCAACTCGGATAATTAAATCCTTATAAGGAGCACTAGGCTCTGATACCAATTGCAAGTTCTCCTTTTGTGCTAGAACATGATTGACCCTAGAGGGGGGTTGAATAGGTCAATCTAAAAATCGTTGTCCTTTTAAAAATTACTTGATTGATTAATTAAATGCAACGGATATAACAATTAAGTGTGTGTGTCTATGTTAGCATATGTGATTAAGAAATCAACACAAGAAATAAGCTCTAACACCACAAGCATAAGGACACAAAATATATAGTAGTTCAGTTAGCCAACCTACATCCACTGTTAGGACTAACTCAACTTTGAGCTATCCCCATATTCACTAAGTGGGGACTCACACCCTCACAATTAGAGTAGGAATTTCACCTCACTCAATCGGCTGAGAATTTCACTTATCATATGTAAAATAGGAATTCCACCTATTTGAATTGACTAGGAATTCCCCCACCACGTGTGGTAGAGACTACACTCTAGATTTTATATAATGGTTCCGGAGCCAAGCCTCCTTAATCGCCTTTCACAAGACAATGGCTTTAAAACAAAATTAAAACCAAGAAGTACTTGCCTTGTAGCTCTTTCTTGAAGATGTGTGCTTCTCAAAGATCCACCCAATGTGTGCCCGAGTTAATCTCGACGCTCCGCCTTGTAGCCGTCATTGAGCAATCACAATTTCAGGGTGACTAGGAAACTGATTCAATCATAGCTGGTATCTTTTCTTTCCTCATCTCTTTGTCTCTTTCACTAGCTCAATTAATAAATTAGTTGTATATGATTCTCAGGTGTCAGTACAAGAGAGTTGATCATTCCTTAGAGTGTGAATTTTCTCAGTTTAAGGGAGATAATTAAATGATCACACAACTCTCATATTTATAAAGGAGTCAACACAGTTTTTCAAACTGTCCAGTACCGACAGGTCGGGGGCACCGATGGGCCGGTGTTCATATATATTACCGTGCAAAACCCGACTGTTGCACATTAAATGTACTCGCAATGGTAAAATTGGTTCCCATTCGACTAGCCGTTGTCACCGATGGGTCGACAATCATGGCACCGAGAGGTCGGTCCATACAAGGGTCTCAATCTAGGGCAACACCATACAGACAGAGTTTCATTTCCCAAAACATGTCCTGTCCAGAATGACCTGTCGCCCTTTACTGAGGGGTCGGTCCTGGTACTCTCAATCGGTCTTGAAATATCGAGTTGTCTGTTTTTTCGCCAGCCCACTTGAGTTCAAAGTCCAGAACTCATACGTTTTTTATCGACGAATCGTTGACCACGAGGGGTCGTTCAGTTCATCACCGAGGGGTCAGTGCATACGAGACTCTCAATCAGAGGCATACCCAGAATGACAATTCTATGATCTAGAACCTCTGTCAATCTGGCCGACCAATCTATGACAACGATGGGTCGATCTTGTCTCCACCAAGGGTCGGTGAAAACAACTGGTTGAGCTGACAGTGAACTTAATTCATATTTCCAAGTTCGCTTCCAATTCACTGTCAAGCTTCCTCTTTAGGCTTTTTATGATTTTACCATTTGTTCAACTAAGCAAAGAATGTTCCTCCAAAGATGTGGGTACCACCTAAAGTCATCTATGGCCAAATACATGTTTTGTGATAGCCATAACGATGAGCATTAATCCGGTATAACATGATCTTCAATCTTGATCACCTTGAGTCTTCAAGCTTTTAGTGAGTGCTTCTTTCTGAGTCATGAAATTGACAAACTTAGGGACTCGGCAAAGCCGGGGTACTAACACACACATAGATTTATATATATAATCCTAACTAGAAGCCCAAACACGTTGGGATCGATAGAGAGAGAGGGGATTTCGTTGGTGACAAATTCCTTTTGTTAGTCCCCCGGATTGTCGAGTCACCTGTTTGTCAATTCCGTGACTTAGGTGAATCAATTCCTTGAAAAGAATAAACTCAAGACTCAAGACTCAAGTGTTGATTGAAGCATGAAGACTCAATCGATCAACATGTATATGGCAATCACAGAAGGTAATTGACGATAAATGACCTTAAGTCGAACCCAAATCTTAGGTGGACCATTCCTAGGTTTAGACATCACATTTGGATAACTAAGCTAGCCCAAAATGTGTTTGATACCAAGCGAAACCCAACTTGGAAATATGTATATGCACTGTCATGGACGACACATCTTGTCGGAGATTCATCGCCTTATGGCAGGACAATCAATCGTGGTCATACGACCCGTCATCTGGATTGTCAAGCGTTCTGGATGAATTGAAATGTCAAACACACGGTCTCAAGACGATGCATTCATGCTCACGATGTATCACTGGGATAGGGTCGAACACACGGTCTCAAGACGATACATTCATGCTCACGATGTATCGCTGGGATAGGGCCAATCAAATCGTGCATACGATCGATCGCCCTTGGCATTATACAATAATTTGGACTGTCATTCACAGTCAAGTCTTGGATAATAGATCGTGCAAACGATGTCTCCTCTGGGTACAGTACCGACCAATCGCTCTCACGATCAATCTCCTAGAGCCTAGGTCATATACCCACGATCTGTCGCCAGAAACATGGACGATCAATCGTGTGACACGATCAATCGTGAGGTTATCATTTCGTTACCGTTGTTGTGCATTTAATGCTCAACGGTCGAGTTTGTGAGCGAGATTTCAAACAAGGACGATCAATTACCAGTACACCATCGATCGTGTGTATCAGGGTTACGAAATTTTCTATGTTGCCTATAAATACAAACACTATTTTGGGAGTTGGTAAGAGGATTAAGGAGCCATTAATTGAGCCATCAACCAGTGAGGAAGCTTCCCAAGAATCAAATGCAAAACTTCTAGGCTTATCCTCTCTTGGAAAATCAAAAGCACATCATTCAAGTATCAAATCCCTTGTGATTGAGACTAAAATAGAAGGATTAAGCCACATTTTATTGGATAAAGATTGAGAAACCAATCTTCTTGAAAGAATACCCAAGAATTGTGATTGCTCTATACGGCTAGTCGTCTTCAACATCGGGATTGTATGAGCTCACATTGGGTGGATCATTTTGAAGCACACATCGACATTTGCGAACAACTTGAAAGGCTAATGCTTCCTTAGTTAGATTTTTCTTTAAAAATCATTCTATTGTGAACTGGATTAAAGAGATAGTTTTCTCTTAAACCATTATAAAATATAGTGGGATATGAATTGTTTGAAAGTCCCAATCAATTGGATAGGCGGAAATCATATTCTATTGTGTTGGTGTAATTCCAACACTTAGTGAATTGGAGATAGCTCAAGGTTGAGCGAGTATTTACAGTGGATGCAGTTGGCTAACCGAACCACTATAAATTCTATGTATTGTCTCATGTGTGTTTTATTGTTTTACCTTGTACAAGTTACATAATGCACATTGTTGATTAATTGTTTTAATTCCGCACCTTATTAATCAAGAAATATTTAAAAGGCCATAACTTGTGATTACCATATTCACCCCCTTTCCCTCTAGGTTCAATCCGGTTCTAAGCACTCAAGGGAACTTTCAATTGGTATTGGAGCCTCGTGCTTATTTCCTTGACTTAACCATCTGAGTGATCAAAGTGCTAGAACCATGGGAGATAGCTCGGCCATCTCTAAACCACCTTTCTTCGATGGATCAAACTATGCTTCTTGGAAAGCAAAGGACAGTGTAACGACCCGACCCGAATACAGGGCTTAGGGCTCAACTTAGTAAGATATTGTCCGCTTTGGGCCTCGCACATAGCTTGAACCCGCACGATTTTGCCTTTGGGCCCGGGCCCACATGAGGATACTATGTATGAAATGTAACCGGAGACCCACACTCCGTCGGGGCGTCCTTAAAACACTCTTGGGGGGATACCTTGATGAGGAGCTTTCCATCAAGAGGATACTATGTATGAAATGTAACCGGAGACCCACACTCCGTCGGGGCGTCCGTAATACACTCGTGAGGAGATACCTTGATGAGGAGCTTTCCATCAAGAGGATACTATGTATGAAATGTAACCGGAGACCCACACTCCGTTGGGGCGTCCGTAATGCACTCGTGGGGGGGATACCTTGATGAGGAGCTTTCCATCAAGAGGATACTATGTATGAAATGTAACCGGAGACCCACACTCCGTCGGGGCGTCCGTAATGCACTCGTGGGGGGATACCTTGATGAGGAGCTTTCCATCAAGAGGATACTATGTATGAAATGTAACCGGAGACCCACACTCCGTCGGGGCGTCCGTAATACAATCGTGGGGGATACCTTGATGAAGAACTTTCCATCAAGAGGATACTATGTGTTTGTGATGGGTGGGACTCATTGCATATGGTAGCATGGCATGGCATTGAATCGGCATGATTATGATCTTTATTATCATGCAAGGTTTTCTGGTTTTTATCGGTATGATTGGATCTCTATTATCATACACTGTTTTGGATACGATGCTTTATAAGTATGGTATGATTTATTATAACTAGATTTGATATATATTACATCTGGATTTTTGGTACTAACCCATGTGTTAACCCTAATTGGAATACCTACTGGGCGCGTTGTTCTAACGCCCTACTTCTACCCTAGTGGATGATACAAGAAAAGAGGGGAATGATGAACACGAAACGGACCAGGCATAGGAGCTTGGATGATTTAGCTTAGATTTGGATTAAGTTACTCATGGATTTGTATTTGAATAACTAGTCTTCGGACATGTAATAATTTAGGTGGTTGGATGTTTATTTGGATATTTGAGTTAACTTTAATCATGAATAAAGACTTGACGTACTTTGCTATCTGAAAAGGAATAGAACTGGGTTCTATTATGATTCCGCATGTTATGATTATAATTCCGCAGTTTTGATATTATTCTGCATGTTTGACATTGTTATGTGTGAACCGTTTTCATGGACTTAGTCCATGCATACATGGGTTGGCCAGTTAAGGGTCGGACTTTAGAAGTTCGGACTTAGCTCACGTCGTGACGTCTCGCTCTCTATCACTCTTTGTTTATAAAAAAAAAAATTGTAACACCCAGCCCTTTTTCACTCTCTTTCCGAAAATCAGAGTCTATTTGTTTTTATAAATAGAAGAGTGAGCAAGAGCGGGACGTCACGACGCGAGCTAAGTCCGAACTTCCAAAGCCCGACCCTTAACTGGCCAACCATACGTGTGCGTGGACCAAGTCCACTAAAATGGTTCACACGTACTCAAGTTAACTTGCGGGATAAATCATATATGCGGAATAACAATAGGATAACAATCCTATTCCATTTTAGATAGCAAAGTACATCCATCACTTAATAATAAATCATTCACCGTTGGTAACCTCCTAATCCATAAAACCTTGGTCTATGAAAATCCATCTTAGTTTTTTTCGGCCATACAACATGGCCGAACCTCACCATTTTGGTTTTGGCCCCTTTTTTCAAGTCCTTTGATCTTTTCATTCCATATTTACAATATTGCCATTAGCCTAACCCTTGTTTAACCTTCAATTTACTTTAATCCATCATACATAAGTCTCCATTTTGATTTGACCAATTATAATACAAGTTGACCACTTCAAAAGAAACTAAGTCCACCAAATAACCATTAGTGGGGTTCGGCCATACTTCATGGCCGAACCTCACTTATTTATCTTTGATCCCCTCTTAATCCTTGATCTATTATTTCCATCCTTTAATAATCCAAAAGATGTTATCCATTTACTTAATCTTTATTTTTCATTAAATCAAAACAATTATCTTTTCATGGAGTTCGGCCATACAAGATGACCGAACCTATGGTCCATTATCTCCCTTCTAACATCCTTTTTAGACCCAAAACTTCTTAAACACTTTCCATGAGGTTCGGCCATATTATGGTTCATCATTGGGTCCTTCCTTCATCATTTTGATCCATTTAAATTCCTTTAGAATATCATAATATTCTATGGTTTTCCATCAATCAAAAACCCATAATTTAACCATGTTTTTCCATATGAATGGCCGAACCCCATCTTACATTCCTTCATTTTCCTCTATAGGGTTCGGCCATACCCTTGGCCGAACCCTATGGTTCTTATTTTAAATACAATCCATCAAGAAAAACCTACCGGTTCCGCGACTCCTCCGGTTATTCTTTTGCTCCGGCTTGTTCCTTTCCTTTCCTTAGCCTCTCCTTCTTTTCTTGATCCTTTGGCCGAGACTGATCTTGCTGGAAACCCCTTGGAGTGGTTCAGCCAAATGAGGTTTTGATTGAGAGGAAAGATAGAATTTCAGCCTTGGGTGAGAATGATAAAACCTTGAGATGAAAACTCTTTTGTTCTAAGTCCTCTTTGTCTTTGTAGAGTGATCGGCCAAGGAAGGTTTGTGGAAGAGACCAACAGCCAAGGTTTCTTGCCTTGAGAGGTGGGAACGGCCAAGGGAGAGAGGGAGAGAGTGACTTGAAATAAAACTCCTTTTCTTGGTTAATAAGGGTTGGCCAAAGGTGGTGTCCTTTGTTGACACCCCTTGGTAAATCTCATGTCCTTTCACCTCCCTCATTCAAATCTCTGTTGGAGGTTTCATCCTTGAGATGAAACACTCCCAACGTGTGGCTCTTGGGTTTCCATCTTGAGATGGAAACCCCCCCATGCTTCCAACGTGCATGCTTGTGCAAGCTTGTGTAACATCACAACCCTTCAACTTCTTCATTAATGCACCTTTGGAGTTTCATCCCATGAGATGAAACTCCCCCACTTCCAACGTGTAACCTTATCTTGGGTCACATGAGGTGTATCTCTCCACCTTCCCACTCCACTCACTTGAGATTAAAATCCCATTAACTTCCATTCAACTCATTTAACCCAATTCATCATTTCAGCTCAACTCATTCATTTAATTTTACTCATTTAATTCACTTGAATCAACTCAATAATTTGATTCCATTTCCAACTCAATTCAACCCCAACCTAATCAAGCTTGAGCTCACTTAGTGGTCAACCTAGTCAACGACAACCCATTAGATCCCAATTGTGCCTTTTGACCCAAATAACCACCTTGACCCAATTAGATGCACATTACCCATTTACTTTAATTTGATCCTTATAACATGTACATTGAGTCTTGATTGAACAATGGACCCCACAACCTAATCAAGCTTGAGCTCACTTAGTGATCAAGCTAGTCAATCACGACCCATTGGGTCCCAATTGGGCATTTTGACCCAATTAACAATTTTGACCTAATTAAATAAAACTTCACCCATTTGATTCACTTGAACCATATACAACATCCGTTGGGTCTTAATTGACCAATTGACCCAATTATCAAGCCTTACCCATTTACTTCTAACTAGCTCATAAATGATCCATTGGGTCCCAATTGGATTTTTGACCCAATTAGCAATCTTGACCCAATTAAATAATTCTTACCCATTTATTTCCATTGATCCACATCTACCATCCGTTGGGTCTTATCTGAGCAATTGACCCAACATTTACCCATCTAAGGTTCATATCCATTAATTCACAATTTCAATGGGAAAAACCATAAATATTTATAAACTGAAAATCTAGGGTATTACAAAAATAGACTCTGATTTTTTCGGAAAGGAAAGCGAGTGAAAAAGGGCAGGGCGTTACAGAATACCCATTGAGGAAATAACATCGGATTGCAACATTTACTTAGCAAGGAAGGCAATCAATATAAATTGACGTAATCCAGAATAATCATCATTCGATCCATAGCAAATAGCCTAAGCTAATACATTCCCAAATACTAGCTACTCAAATTACATTGTCCATGAATAACCTTAAATAAAGTGAAACTAAATTATCCAAACTCCTAAGCTTGGTTTCGATCTCGTCCTTCGTTCCGTCCATTTCTATATCATCATCTAAGGTAGAAGTAGGGCATTAGGCAACGCGCCCAGTAGGTACTCCAAGTAGGGTCAACACATGGATTAGTACAAAAATCACATAGATAACATAATATCAAAAACATACAAGTCAATGCCATGCCATGGGTGTCATATGCCATGAGTCCCACCTATCCGCCATGTCACAATCACATAGTATCCCTCTTGATAGATAATGCACATCAAGGTATCCCCCAAGAATGCCTTAGGGACGCCCCAACTGTAATGCCCGCCCCCTTTCACCGAAAATCAGAGTCTATTTTTTTTTTTAAAGTGACAAAAGGGCGCAGACGTCACGACGTGAGTTAAGTCCGAGCTTCTAAAGCCCGGCCCTTACCTGGCCAACCCTACGTGTGCGTGGAACGAAGTCCACGAGAACGGTTTACACGTAGATGTAAGCTCGCGGAATATAACTTAATGCGGAACATTAAAATAGAGACTATCCTACTAGTTTGTAGATAGCAGGGAAGATCACATTCAACTAATTACTAAAATACCCCTGATTCATAATGTCCATAATAAAATCTAAAACGTAGCAAGTAATCTAAAATTATTACATTCCAACCAGCTAAGCTATTCAAATATACATTTCCAAAATAAAACTAAATAAGCTATCTATCCCGCTTTTCCAAGCTCCTCAGCTTGGCTCCCGTCTCGTCCTTCTGCTCCGGCATTTCCTGTGTCATCAGCTAGGGTAGAAGTAGGGCGTTAAACCACGCGCCCAGTAGGACTCCGAGTAAGGCTAACACATGGATTAGTGATAACAAAGCATATAGATAATATTATAATGAAAAACCATAACATCAGTGCTATGCCATGGGTGTCTGTGTTATGAACCCCACCCATCATCCATACTATCATGCTGTCATATCCCCCTTGACGGCAAAACCTCGTCAAGATATAAACAATCACAAATCATCCCCCTGGACGGCAAAACCTCCTCCAGGCATAAACAATCACACATCATCCCCCGTGATGGAAGAACCATCATCAAGGTATCATAATTACATACAACATCCCTGATAAATCAAACACAACAAAATGTCTCCATGTCTGTTTATCGATCGCCCCGACGGAGCATGGACTCCGGTTTCATTTCATCCTTCCCCTGTTATATCCCTCCCATGCCATGCATGAGATGTAGATGCCATATGCCATGTAATGAATATAATAATAAACCATGACATTTAACAATCCCATCAATAAAACATATAACTTGATTATCAAAAGTAGATCAAGTAAAGCCTCAATAAACACGTCATAGCTTTAAAACCCATTATAAGCCAATCATATGCTTACCAGAATAAATCAAGTAAAAACCCCTACATAATACATAATTCAAAACCAATCTTAAAACAACCCATATAATTTCCAAAATAATTCAAAGAAACCATCACTCAATCCATGGCTTACAAAAAGGTTAGAATCCTACCGAATACCGACTAGCGTTCTTTCTTCCGTTTCAGTCCGACAGACCCGGTCGCCGATCACGCACCGCTTGCGATGTCCAATACCTTATTACATACACATAATCAGTCCATATTTTAACTATTTCTAAGCCCATTAATCATTTCCAAGCCCACATGAATAATTGGTCACCATTTAGGTTTTTGTGGATCCCATTTAATCCATTAACCCCTTTAATTTGTGAGTTTAAAACAAACTAGCCATCCTAGGTTTTATTTAACCATACATAGACTTGATACTTAGAGCCCCTTGGTCATCTCCCATGGAGTTCTTGAATTTGGCTATTAATTACAGTTTTGCCGCTGCCTCTTCTCAATGGTTAATGACTCATTCATCCATGCATGATTAAGTCCATAGATGATTCATAGATTTGGATCCATCAATGACCTATCACCCATATCTTAAAATCATTAAAGTCAGCCACTTAATTTAACCTAAAGTCCATTACTTTAAACATGTAAAAACACATTAACCTTAGGCCATAATGATCTACAATTGAGTCATTAAAATTCAGCCCTTTAAACTTAACCAAATCTCCATTGTCCTTGGTCTTTGGTTACACATTAAATTCATCATAAGTCCCTCCATTGAGAGAACCTAAACCATACACTTAATTCATCAATCCTTAATCATTATTTGATACATTTAGGGTCCATCAATCTTAACCATAATTCCTTTTTCTTTTCTACATTAGGTTCATCATTTGGAGTTCATCAACCTTACCAATCTTCCCCACCATTCTTCCATGTTTTTCATTCAAGATCCCTTGTAAAAGAATTACCATTTAGTCACTTAAAATCCTAACATCATTAATCATCCTTTCATAATACTAACCCTAAAAACTCCATTTAAAACCCCTTTACAAAATTCACCACATTCAATTATTTACAACCCTAATTAAATCACTTAAACACCCACTATGGGGTTCAATCATTCATTCATGCTTCTTAATGCCATAACAACCATTTACATTCCCCATAAATTTCCTCATTTACAATCCCTTAAAAAAATTACTACATTAACCATTAAAACCCTAAAATTACAACTTATCCTTCCATGATTTTTAAATCTTAAAATTCCATTAAATCTCCAAATTAACTTAATGTCTTCCATTTTTACAAAACCTAATTAAAATACTCCATCATCTACCATTGTTAAGGCCATCAACATCATGCACTTCTCCCATGCATTTCTTCATTTACCATCCCTTTAAAACAATTTACCAACATTTAATCATTAAACCCTAAAACCATAATTCATCCTTCAAAATTTTAACCCTAACACCCCATTAAAATTTCCTCAATTATTTTTCCTTAACCTAACCCTAATTTACCCATTAGGTTTTGTCCACTTTCCATCCTTCAAATTGATGGATTTAAAATCCATGGCATAAAATCATTTGGCCACCATTAAATTTACAAATTGAATCCCAAATCTTAAACCCTAAAAAATCCAAAATTTCTTGTTTAAGAAAATACTTACAATCTGACGCCTCCTCCGACTTTTGCCACTCCCGTCGGCTTCCTTAGCCTCCTTTCTCCTTCCTCTCCTTGTTTGATAGGCTAGGATGCTTGATCAATAGTGACAACTTCCAATCTTAGGATCAGCCATAATAGGGTTTGAATTAAAAGAGGGAAAGGAGAGAATGGAGATGATGAGGAAAAAGATCCCAAATTTGACCTTAGAGTGGTAAGCCCTTGCTTTAAATCTTTTCTTGTCTTCTTCTCTTCTAAATTTTCTTCTTCTCTTCTTGGAGTGTGGGGGACGGCCATGAGAGAGATGAAAAGAGGGAGAGAGTGAAAGAGCTCGTTGGAGTGGAGAGATGAAAAAAAACAAGACAAGCCTATCTCCTTTTTTATTGGCTAAGATAAAGCTTACATTTAATTTCTCCCACCAACCCCTAAGATCTTTTACATGCTTTTTGACCCAACCAACACCAAGCAACGTTTTTTCATGTTTGAAATAGATTTTTTTGGTCTCCCCTCCTTTGACCCCTTTGACCATGATTAGATTAGCTTAATTAATTTAATTAATTTGATCATTAGGTTAGGTTAATTAATTCCCACCTAATTTAATTCCATTAAATTCCCTCTATGAAATCCACCCAAGTCAACCATGGTAGCCGGGCCCACCAATTCTTGGTCCACCCGCCACCGTACTTGATGAGGTGGAGATGGGTCCCATTGGACCATGTCACCTTGGTCAACTCATCACCAACTTAGGTGATTCAAATTTCATTAAGTCCATTCCCACTAGTTGGGCCACCATTGGGCCTATGGCCCAATTACACTCATCCTTATCCATTTATCTTAGAGTCTACATTATCTTGACCCATTGGGTCCCAAATGGGTATTGGGCCCAATTTGACCATCCTTGGCCCAATTGACCACCATTGACCCTTTAAGTAAACTTAAATCCAATCCATAATCCATTGGGCCCTAGTTGGGCCTTTGTCCAAATTTTGGTCCATTTACCATTTATTCCATCAAATTTCCCATTTCCACCATTAAAATAAATAATAACCACCTATTTATTGATTTAAAAATTTCGGGCCACTACACCGACAGAGCGTGGATCTCCGGTTACAAATCAATCATACATCCCTCTTGATGGATAATGCACATCGAGGTACCCCCACGAATGCCTTACAGACGCCCCGACGAAGCGTGGATCTTCGGTTACAAATCCATAGGAATCAGTGTAGATTCCTCCCCATGATTATTTTTCGGTCCCACCGAACGAAGCGTGGACTCCATTTACATCACAATCATCATAACCCGGAATCAGTGTAGATTTGCCCACGATTGTTTTATCGAAAATCAAATGGATGCGTGGACTCCCCTCATTTGATCCCTCCCATGCCATGCATGAGATGTAAATGCCAACATGCTATGTAATATTAAACATCATAGCATTTAAAATTCCATAATTGAAACATATCATTTGATATCAAAATAACTCATCAAAACATGAATTAAAATCATCATATATACATATTCCATGGTTTTCAATAAGGTAGGAATCCTACCAACGTCCAAAAAACGGGTCCTTGTGTTTCCATCCAAAAACCGATCACCGATCGCGTTAAGTCGATCGTTCACCATTTGTGAAATCCCGTTACCTTATTACATTTTACATATACATACATCAATTTGGTGATCCATTTAATTCCATAAAATAACCAATTTAATTATTCCAATTGATTTAAACCATTCCCTTCATCCTTCCAATTTAACCTAACCATTTGGAAAATCATATAAATATTCCATTTATAAAATCAGCAGGTTACCCACTGTCCACTACCCATTGTCCACTGTCCACTGTCCACCAAAGCTCACTTGTGGGGTTCGGCCATACAACATGGCTGAACCTCACTTTTTGGTTTTGACCCCCTTTTTTACCCTTGTTTTATTTTACACAACATGGGTCCAACACCATCCATTCTTTTATTTATTAATCCCATCACCTATGTTAATCATTTAACTTGATAAAAACAACACCTAAGTCCATCAAATATTATCCATGGGGTTCAGCCATACAACATAGCCGAACCTATGTTTCTTTCATTCCATCTTCTTTCCATTTTAACCCTCCTTTCTTAACTTGGTCATTCAATCACTTATCATGTATAGATTTACCAAAATGACTCATCAAAATAATTCATGGGGTTTGGCAATACACATGGCCGAACCCATGGTCCTTTGTTTCCATTTTCCCATGGTCTAACCATCTTTAAAACCATCAACATTTCTCCATGGGGTTCATCATACACACATGTTCATGAAAATGTCCTTCCTGGGGTTCGGCCATACAACATGGCCGAACCCATGGTTCCTTATTTTATTAATTTCCATCTTAAATACCACATGTTAATCTCTTTTTACTTAATAAAATCATGACAGGTACCACTTACCGATTCCGCGACTCCTCCGATCTTCTTTCGTTCCTTAGTCTTTCCTTTCTTCCTCCTTGATCTTCGGCCAAAGAGTGGTGCTTGATTAAGATGAAAATCCTAAGAGTGGTTCGACCAAGGAAGAGATTTGAGAGAGGGAGAGGAGTTGAGATAGAAATCTTTATGTCTTTCTTGTCTTAGTGAGAGGATCGGCTAAGGGTGGTGTTTTTTGGGTTATGCCCCTTTGTAACAACTATAACTCTTCACCTCCCTCATTAATACTTCCTTTGGGGGTTTCATCCCATGAGATGAAACTCTCCATCCGTGTGCCCCATTGAAATCCTCCATCTCTCCAACGTGTACTCTTGAATATGCTTTGTGTAACAACAAAAACCCTTCACCTCCCTCATTAATGATCCCTTTGGAGTTTCATCACATGAGATGAAACTCCCACCTCCCCAACGTGTGTACACCTTGGGTTTGGTCTTATGAGATGCAACTCTCCATCTACTCTCCTAACTCATTTAAAATGAAAGTCCCATTAACTTTCCATTCAACTCACCTTAACTCAAATATTTTTAATTCTTTTAAACTCAAGACTTGTACCCATTCATTAACTTAATTCCTTATTCCATTTTGAACTTACTCAATTGAAGTTAATCCAATTTAATTCAGCCACCCTTTAATTAAGCTTGAACTCATTTGGTGGTCGACAAAGTCAACCATGTCCCATGGTACTTGGGGTCTCACTTAGCCATGTCACATACATGCCACCTCACTTGATGAGGTGGATCTCATGCCTTGTATCTTAATTGGTTATTAGACCCAATTATCAAACCTTACTCATTTACTTCTAATTAGCTCATCTATGACCCATTGGGTCCCAATTGGGCATTTGACCCAATTGACCACCTTGACCCAATTAAATAAATCTTACCCATTTATTTCAATTCAACGTTATCCATAATCCTTTGGGTCTTAATTGGGCAATTGACCGAACTCCTTACCCATCTAAGGTCCATCTCCATTAATTCACAAATTAAATGGACAATTTCCATATATATTCCTAGAATGAAAATCCAAGGTGTTGAAGAAACCCATAAGAACTTCATCGCTTCCGTTGTTGAAAATGAGGAAGCACCCATAATTGAAATAATGGCGGATATTGAAAGTGATAGTGAGGAAAATGATGATCTTGAATCCTCTTTCAATACCTTGTACTTGGAGAATGAACAATTGGCTAAGAAGCTAGATAATACTAAACTTGAAAAAAAAAATTATCAAGCCAATTAAAAGATGTAAAAGGTGAAAACACACTCCTCACCTCTCAATTAAAAACCTCCAATGAAGAAATCATTATGTTAAAAGAGAGTGAGAAAGCCATTCAAGATGAAATGGAAATCCATTGCAAGGATGTGGAAAACCTTTGGGAAATAAAAGGAAATCTTGAAGTGGAAGTGAGGAAGCTCACTCATGAATTAATGGAACTTAAAAGAAACAAAGAAAAGTTCCAAGAAAAATTTACCCAAGGAGAAGGAAGATTAGAAAGATTGTTAAAGACGGGTAAAACGTTTGGTGATAGATCGAGTCTTGGTTCTTCTTTGGAAACCAATGGATCTATTGTCCAAAGGGTGTTTGTTAAGGGTAATGTGCCTAAGATCCCCCAGGGAAAATGCTTTTATTGTCACAAGGTTGGATACTACAAACTTGAGTGTAACCTTAGAAAGAAGCACATGGAGAATAAAACACTTAACCACATCCCAAATGTTAAGGTTAAAAGGCACCCACCAAGCCTCAATGAAAAGTCTAAAATGCATCCACCAAGGCCTAATGTTAGGAGACCCCCAAGGAAGGTGGCCCAAGACAAGACTCCGTGTTAAGACAACTTGACCAAGTCTTGAAGGAGTTGAGGTATCCTATGTTTGGACCCCAAGGTATGCCCAAAGGAATGTGTATGAGACCAAACTCAACTATTTGGGTGCCTAGAAGATAGACCACCATCTAATCATGTGTTGTTTAGGCTTATGACTCATTTTCATATTTTAAGCCATTACAAATTGAACTCTCATGGCAAGTGAGTTCAAGAAGCCCAAGTGCTATGACATGTGATAAGGAATTTGGTGACTACAAACTAAGATTATGCCCTGGTAATAGCATTAATCTATCTTGGAAAAATCATACATTCCTTGAAAATTAGATTTTCAAGAGGAATATTTTTGTTCATTATGTTTAACATGGTATAGTGTTTGCATATTTGAATGTGTGTATGGTTTATTGTCTTAATCTTGCATGGATTTGATCAAATGAGCTTAGGTTCGACACTTAATTTTCAATTTGATCAATTGCAAGTTGTCTTTGTGGTATATGTTTTGCTTATCATGATGAATATGATTTGTGTACCATATTTTGTGTTAAAAAATCAAATGGGGATTTTGAAAAAAAAAATCAAAGTTTAGGGAGAAAAACCAATCTCTAGTATGGTGACTAATCGCCAAGTGGCGATATGTCGGGCGAATTGCAGTAGTGGACTTAGGAAGAAAATCCAGCTCTATGTCTTGGCGACCGATCATCAACAGACGACAAGTCGGCGATGAGACTGATTGCCTTGACGACTAATCGTCCGTGCCGGGGGAAAATCTTTAAGTCAAAATCATATGTGATTTGGGTTTTTCGTTTACCTTCTCCTCCACGAGTCTTCCCTCTTTACTCTGCAAAATCGACAAAAATGTCGTGCCCTAGACTCCCAGATCCATTCGTACGAACGATTACTCTTGCAGTTGGTCCAAAGAAAAGTTCTCTCGACCTACTGTTACTACTCTCCTCACAGATTTCTCCCTGACTTCCGTTTGGGTAAGACTCAGTCTCAGCTCATTTCATTTTTTTCTAAGAAAAGTGTTGGGAATCTAAGAAGCAATGGCTAGTACCACATACTCAGACAACCTAGAGTCTCCTGATAATGAGGACCAATCCATTATCTCTTCTCCTTCACCGAAGAGATTAATGTCTCGGAAAGGAACCCCCACATGTCTTAGCCCTAAAGGTAAACAAAACATGTCCACCTCAAGGAGAACCCGAAAGGCGAAAACTTCTGATCCTATGCTTAAACGGTTCAGTGGTATACATATTGTTAGTGCCTCGGCTTGGCCAAGTTTCTAAGTTTGTCAGTTCCATGATTCGGAAATAAGCACTTGTTGTAACGCCCTGCCCTTTTTCACTCACCAAAAATCAGAGTCTATTTTTTTAAAAAAATAAAGAGTGAGAGAGCAAGACACCACGATGTGAGCTAAGTCCGAGCTTCCAAAGCACGACCCTTAACTGGTCAACAATACGTGTGCATGGACTAAGTCCACTAAAACAGTTCACACGCATTAAATTTATACTTGCGGAATAAACACATTGGGAAATTATCATGTGATTAGAATTACTATCCTTATCCATTAATTAGCAAGGAAGTCAATCACCATATAATAAACTGAACTTAATTATCCAAATGTAACGTCAAACCATAGCAAAATAATATCTAAGTTATTACAGTCCCAAAATGCAATTATCTCAAATTACATTGTCGAAAAATAAAACTTAAATAAAATAAGCATAAATTATCCAAGCTCCAAAACTTGGCTTCTTTCACGTCCATCGCCCGTTCCATTCCCTGTACCATCATCTAAGGTAGAAGTAGGGCGTTAGTCAAAGCGCCCAGTAGGAGTTCCAAGTAGGGTCATACATGGGATTAGTATAAATCAATATAGAAAAACATATCATACTTATAAAACCTTTTTATAGTATTAAAACAGTGCATGATACTCATATCAAATCATGCCAATATAATGCCATGTCATGGATCATATGCCAATGATCTCCCACCCACTTCCTTTTTAAACATCATATATTTCTCCCCACATATGTTAATCGGTCCCACCGAATGGAGCGTGGACTCCTTTTACATTTCAAACATCATACATCTCTCCCCATGTATGTTAATCGGTCCTACCGAATGGAGCACGGACTCCTCTTACATTTCAAACATCATATATCTCTTCCCATAAGTCAATATGAATCAGTGTGGATTCCTCCCACGTTTGTTTATCGGATACCCCGAATGGAGCGTGGACTCCTCTCATATGTTCCCTCCCATGCCATGCATGAGATGCTAAGTTCAAAGATGTTATTCCTTTTCAAATTACAATGAGCCATCAAAACAGTTCATACACATATATATTTCATAATTCAAGTAAGTCATCATGTTGGAAAAATACAAAACCATATAAAATCCACATGTATTTCAATGAGGTAGGAATCCTACCCAAGTCCGATCTACTGTCCTTATCTTTTTTCGCACGAATAGTCACTAACCGTCACGTGAAAACTAATCACGCCTCTTTACCTTATCAATTTAAATCATACACATATATCAATTTAAAAATAAACTTTTCATTTCAGTCGCATTTATGCATCATAATCCTTAAACCGGTTAAGACCCCCAACGGGGTTCGGCCATACGACGTGGTTGAAATGTGTTAATGTTCACCAAGACCCATCATTGGTGTTCGGCCATACAACATGGCCGAACCTCACTCCTTGGTTTTTGACCCTCTTTTAATCCTTGTTTTATTTCAAAACAATGCAGGTCAACCATCATTCCTTTCTTTTTATTTCTTAACCCAATAATCCATGGTTAATCAATTAATTTTTAAATATTCATGGACTCATAAAACCATTCATGGGGTTCCCGTCCGCCACCCATCCTGCTGAGGATAAAAACCCATCCACAAACGGAAGAAACTCGTCTACAGCCAATATCACATTCATGTTTATTACTTGTCCGCGGACGGTAGAAACCCATCCTATAGTCATACCACCCGTCCGCAGACAACATAAACATTCCTGTCTATTACCCGTCCGCGGACAGTCGAAACCCGTCCCATGAACGGTAAAAATCCATCCTACAGTCATACCACCCATCCACAGACAACATAAATTTTCCTGTCTGTTACCCATCCGCGAACGGTCGAAACCCGTCCCGTGGACGACAGAAACCCGTCCTATAGCCATACCACCCGTCCGCAGACAACATAAAATTTCATGTTTGTTACCCATCCGCGGACAGTCGAAACCCGTCCCGTGGACGGCAGAAACCCGTCCTATAGCCATACCACCCATCCGCAGACAACATAGACTTTCATGTTTCTTACCCATCCGCGGACAGTCGAAACCCGTCCCGCTGACGGGATACCCGTCCGCATACAGTGCCATCTGTGATTAGTCCTCATTTGTTTAATTATTTATAAATCTACTCTTCATGAGATTCATTCTTTAATCTTGTCTAAACATGGTCATTATCATCTTATCTCATTTAAACACGTTTATTTTACCCTCCAAACAAGGTTAGGGTCTTTTCCTTTTTATTCCAAACACTTAACCATTCTCTTGGATGGATTTCAAGGTCCATGGCCTTAGCATAATTTTTTTTGCCATCTTTTCAATCAAATATGGAACCCCATGGTTTCGGCCATTCCATAGCCGAAACCATTGTTCCCTTAGCTTATTTTATTCATTTAATCCTCGTTAAACATTACATACCTTTTTCGCGTCTCCTTCGTTTCTTTAACGTCCGAATTTCTTCCTTGGTCCTTCTCCTTCCTTTCTTGTTCCTCACTGGTTTCTCCAAGTGTGAAGCCGAAAATGGGAGGGAGAGAGAGATGAAAACCTCCTTGTTTTTCAATGGAGCATTCGGCCAAGGGGTATGAAGTGCCCCTTGGTGATGTTTCTTTGATATCAGCCCCAACTCCTTCCAATTCTTCCTTAATTCTTCTCTTTCCTTGATGCTTTACTGGTCCTCTAAGTGTTAAGACCAAATGTGGGAGAGAGAAGGAGAGGGAGAGAATGAGATGGAAAATTCTCTATGGAAGGGTCGGCCAAAGGGTGTAGGTTGAGGGAGGGAGAGAGGATCGGCCAAGGGTTTGGTGGGTGCCCTTTGTAATTAGCCCTCTACCTTCCTAACTCCCTCATTATGATTTGGTCTTTCCCATGTGTCCCTTGGTTTAACCAAGGAGACACATGGCTTGAGCTTGGGGCTTTCCGCCCCTTTCCCAACGTTCGTGCCTAGGGTTTCCATGAGATGGAAACCCTCCAACTCCCCCTTTGACTCACTATGGGTCTCTTCCAATTCCATGCAGCTTAGCTCACTCCAAACTCACTTAATTTTTCTTGAACTCATTTCCATATAACTCAAGTGATTTTTTATTTCCAACCCAATGTAATTCAACTCACCACATTTGAACTCACCCATTGTTGACCAAGTCAACCATGGTTAACTGACCTTGCAAGTTACATTAAACCACTCACCACCTCACTTGATGAGGTGGATTTGGGTCCCACTTGGCCATGTCACTCACATGCCACCTCATACACATGCCACCTCACTTGATAAGGTGGATCCCATGCCTTGGATTTTAGTTGGGTACATGACCCAATTAAATTAATCCTTTACCCATTTACTTTCAAAATCCATTCACCTTGATCCATTGGGTCCCAATTGGATAATTGACCCAATTAATTTCATTTACCCAATCACTTGCAATCAAACCCTATCCATGATCCATTGGATCATAATTGGGCCATTGACCCAATTCTTACCCATCTAAAATCCATTCCATCCATAAGTCTTAAATTCAACAAATTTAATAATTTAAATAGACAAAATCCAATATAATAATGCATTGAAAAATTTTGGGTGTTACACTTGCTAGAAGCTTAAAGACCCAAGGTGATCAAGAGTAAGATCATGCTCCGCCGAATTAAAGCTCATCGTTATGGAAATCACAAAACAGCTATTATGGCCATAGATGACTTTAAGTGGTACACACACCTTAGAGAGGACTATCCTTGGGCTTAGCTGAACAAATGGTTAAATTATAAAAAAACCTAGACAGGAAGCTTGACAGTGAATTGGAACCCAACTTGAAAATATGTATTTGGTTTCACTGTCAGCTCGACCAGTCGGTCTCACCGACCCCTTGATGGAGAAAGGATCGACCCATTGTGGTCAAGGACTGATCGACCAGATTGACATAGGTTCTGGATCAAAGAATTGTCATTCTGGGTAAACCTCTTATCGAGAGACTCGTATGCATCGACCCCTCGGTGAAAGGCTAAAACGACCCAAGACTGACCCCTCGGTAAAGGGCGACAGGTCATTTTGGGTATGACTAGTTTCTAAACTTGAAACTCTGTCAGCATGGTGTTGCTCCGGACTGAGCGCATTGTATGGACCGATCTCTCTGTACCACAGTTGTCGACCCATCGACGACAACAGACATATCGACCGGGAAAGAATATTACCTTTGGGAATGCATTATTGCGCAACGGTCGGGTTGTTTAACGTAACATTTCTAGTCACCAACCCCACGGTGCGCCCGACCTGTCGGTACATTGTCGTTACTTCAACTGGTTGCCTTCTCTATATAAACCAATCTTTATGCAACCAGTTGGTATCCTTTGGCAAAATCAATTGGACCCTCATCTTTATCAGTGAGCTTAGGGAAAAACAGAGGGTTTCTAGTTCTCCCGCCTCCTGTAACTTGAAAATCACGGACTTTGTGATTCTCATTTGGTGGGTAAGCTCAGTACATTCTTTTTTCTCCAATAGTGAAAAATGACAAGGAATAAGTCCCCGGTCATCATTGTGTCCTCTGATTTTGAGAATGATCATGCCACCCTATCTACGAAACCAAAATCTAAGTGGCATCAAGGAGAATCCTCATCTCTCCTGAATACTATAGGGCGTCGAGTCAAGATCCTCTCATGGAAACCTCGCAAGAAAAAATCACCTCCACCCATATCCAGAAGGTCCAAAGGAGTGATCATTAAGGAGCCTACCTTTCCAGTTGGAGCCGGTGCAGAAGGAGTGAGTGGAAAATGGAAAGGTCAGAATCTCACTCCTCCAGTAGAATCAAGCAGTGATGATGATACACCTATGAGGAGAACTGCTACTAGTAAGGTAAATGAGGATAAAAGAAAAGAGCAGATGGAAGATACTAAAGCCGAGTCTGATAGAGCTCTTATAAGAAAAGTCTATTTCTTCCTTGAAAAACGTCGGAGGTTGGAAAGTAAGATCGGTGCCTTTGCAACGTTCATGAATGAATCAATTCAAAAGCTTTCCACGTACATGGAGAAACGCAAAGAGAGTTCCCGACGAAAATCCCCTTCTCCTCCAGCATCACCTCCTCCGGATGGCTCTCTTTAGGATAGCTTTTCATACTCTAAAATTTTACATTTTGGAAAAACTATAATGTTGACATTTTGTTTATGCATCCATGTTATCCCCATCTTTAAACCATATGTACTGATTTATCAATTAAATGATATTGTTTGATTTGTTGTGTGTGCTAATGCCTTCTATCTCATATCTATTGCTAAAATGGATTTTGTTAAATAGACTAACATGCAGGATCTAATGACTTGGTTTCGTATTGGCTTGTAAAGGAGATAAAGATTGAGCTGTGATATTGCACACACCTTGGAGTTTAGAAGAGCACAAAATATGTGCTGGTTAGCTATTGTCACTGGTCATGACAGTATAAGGAGGACGATTGATGCAAGCTTGAAAGGAAGCGTTGTGAAAAATATACTTCGAGACAGCTAAGCTCGTGGGGAGATAATCTAGAGAAGTAAGAAAATATAGCTTACTCCATGGGGGAGATGAGTTAAAAAAGCTACAAAAGATAGCTTGGTTGGGGGAAAAGACTCTAGGGAAGGTAGGACATTAGCTTGACTCATGGAAGAAATCAGCTACGCTAGAACTTAGCTTGTACAAGGGAAAAACAAACCTCGATGCACGAAGAAGTGTGCATTGAACTATAGGGGAGAACCATGAGTTGGAGCAGAACCTAGTTCAGCACTAAATGCAAGAAGCATGGGGGAGTACTTAAAACTCGATGTTTGCCTAATAATCTTTGTCAATTATACAACAAAATGGGGGAGAAATTTGTAGAAGCTAAAAAACATCAAAACCAATTATGGGGGGGAATTGGTTAAGAAGAAGATGTGGAAGCCAATGGACATAGGGAGAATGTCTATGCTTGGAGTTTGGGAGATCAAACTCAAGAAGATTGGATGAGAAATCTTTTCAACACTAGTAGCTTGGATAAAGCTATGGGTAGTGTTGGTTACTAGGAAATCAGGGAAATTGGGAAGCTTGAATACAAATCTTGTTTAGTCCATGAATGCATATTTATGTTTTAGGATTAACCCCTCTAATGATTTTCTAGTAGTCCTTGCTTATGTACTTGAACAAGAAAAATGAAATGAAGCAAGCTGAACAAGAATATGAAAATTATAGTCTTGTTGTTCATTTGAATATGTACATGTAATTCAATGTAATATTTTTTTTTATTCAAATGAGATGTAATAAGGGAGGGATTGTAATTGGGTTAGCTTCTAGGTTTTGTCATGAAATTGACAAAGCGGGAGATTGTTAGTGCATCGGCTTGGCCAAGTCCCTAAGTTTGTCAATTCCATAACTCAGAAAGAAGCACTTGCTATAAGCTTAAAGACCCAAGGTGATCAAGAATGAAGATCATGCTCCACCGAATTAAAGTTCATCGTTATGGCAATCACAAAACAAGTATTATGGCCGTAGATGACTTTAGATGGTACCCACACGTTAGAAAGGACTATCAATATGCTTAGCTGAACAAATGGTTAAATCATAAAAAACCTAAAGAAGAAGCTTGACAGTGAATTGGAACCCAACTTGGAAATATGTATTTGGTCAGCTCGACCAGTCGGTCTCACCGGCCCCTCGATGGAGACAGAATCGACCCATCGTGGTCAAGGACTGGTCGACCAGATTGACATAGGTTCTGGATCAAAGAACTGTCATTCAAGGTAAGCTTCTGATCGAGAGTCTCATATGCACCGACCCGTCGGTCAAAGGCTCGTGGTCAACGACTCTTCGATCAAGATTTATGAGTTCTGGAACTAGAACTCAAGTGGACTCTCGAGAAAACAGATATATCGGTAGTTCAAGACCGATCGAGAATAGCTAGGACCGACCTCTCGGTAAAGGGCGACGGGTCGTTCTGGGTATGTCAAGTTTCTGAACTTGAAACTCTGTCAGCATGGTGTTGCCCCAGACTGAGCCCCTCGTATGGACGGATCTCTCGGCACCATAATTGTCGACCCATCGGCGACACCAACATGTCGACTGGGAAATAATATTACCGTTGAGAGTGCATTATTGTGCAACAGTTGGGTAGTTGAACGGTAACATTTCTAGTCACTGAACACTCGGTGCGCCCGACCTTTCGGTACATTACCATTACTGTAACTGGTTGCCTTCTCTATATAAACCAATCTTTATGCAATCAGTTGGTATCCTTTGGCAAAATCAGTTAGACCCTCATCCTTATCAGTGAACTTAAACAAGGGCCAACAAAATGATCACTCTCATACTCTCGTGCTTACATTTGGAGAATCAAATACAACCAAGCATATGAATTGAGTTGTGAGAGAGAGATGAGGAATGAAAACTCATAAACGACCAATCTATTGATTGAGTTTGACAGTACAAAAAAGAGGAGGGAAAAAGATATAATCTAGGAAAGTTGTGATCAAAACCAGTTTCCTTGTCACCCTGATTGTGATTGCTTTACGAAGGCTATAAGGCTGAACGTCGGCACATATTGGGGGGATCTTCACGAAGCACACATCAAGCAATAGATTTACAAAGGCAAGTGCTTCTTGGTTTTAATTTTATTTTAAAACCATTGTTCCGAAAGTAGATTAAGGAAGCTTGGTTCCGGAACCACTTAAAAAATCTAGAGCGTCGTCACTGGCAAAGTGGTGGGTAAAATGCCCAACCAAATGGATAGGTGGAATTCCTATTCTACAGTGGTAGGTGAAATTCCCAACCGATTGAGTGAGGTGGAATTCCTACTCTAATTGTGAGGGTGTAAGTCCCCACTTAGTGGATTTGGAGATAGCTCAAGGTTGAGCTAGTCCTAACAGTGGATGTAGGTTGGCTATCCGAACTACTTTAAATTCGTCTTATAGTGTTTGATCTTTGTGTGTTTGTGTTTCATATTTAATCACTCTTCTCAACACACATCACTTTGCATTCAATTATCTCTATTTATACATAGTGCTCAAGCATTGATAATGAAGTAATATGTAAAGGAGTTTAATCTTAGTGTGATCGTTTAAATAAACTAGAAACAATATGTCACACTATACAAATCTCTTGATTAATGTTCTGCTGCACTTAAAACAATCAAGACATTTGTAAAGGGACTTTGACAATATTCACCCCCCTCTAGGGTCAATCATGTTGTTCTAGCACCGTGGATAAAGGGACTTTGACATATTATAGAGCTCATTTTTCCTATTTGATCCCAAGTCAAAGAAATTGCTAGCAAATGAAAGGGCGTGTAACACCCTGATTTTTCAAATATATAAATATTTACAAAAATGCCATTAGAATGGTAAATTAGAAGGTTATGATCGTAGATGAGAAAATTGTGGGGCCCATGGTTCAATTAAGATCCAATGTACATATGTTAAGGTTCAAATTAAAATAAATGGGTAATGTACATCTAATTGGGTCAAGATGGTTATTTGGGTCAAAGGACCCAATTGGGACCCAATGGGTCAAGGTAGACTTATTTGACCATTGAGTAAGCTCAATTTTAATTGGATTAGGTTGAATTGATTGGGAATTAAATGAAGGATAAATGGGTAGGCTTGATGCAAGTGTGTAAACCACATTCAAATGGGTAAACCACCCATAAATGGGTCATGGCGCCAAATTGGATCAATGAGCTAAATTGGGACCCAATGGGTCGAGCTGACCATGTTGACCAGGTTGACCATGTGTGCCCTCAAGTGAGCTCAAAGGGTGAGTCAAATCAGGTTGAGTTGGGGCTGAAGTGAGTTGGATTTGAATCAAATAATGGAGTTGACTCAAGTGCATTAAATGAATGGCATTAAATGGGGTGAGTTGAGCTAATGAGTTGGGTGAGTTAAATTGGAAACCAAAGGGACCTTGAATTCAAGTGAGTCAAATGGGGAGGTGAGGAGTTGTCTTGATCTCAAACACCACAAAGACAAGTCCCACACGTTGATGGCATGGAGTGGTTTCCCATGCATAAGATTTAATGAAATGGGATAAGAATTACATGGGGAATTTGGAGGGTTTCCATCTCATGATGGAAACCCAAGACCCAACGTTGGGAGTGCCAAGGGATGCCTTGGTTTGTGTCAAAGGACTCCTTGGTTAGATCAAGAATTCATGAGGGTAAGTGAGAGGTTTGAGGGTTGTTTAACAAAAGGGATACACTATACTCCTTAGCCGAATTTCATCACAAAGAAACCATAGAATTTCACCTCTCTCCCTCTCTCTCAAGACCTATCTCCTTGGCCAAACCAGCCTTGGTGTTTTCACCATTGATCAAAGCTCACAATCAGCTAGGGACCAAAGGAGCAAGAAGGGAGCAAGGAAGAATCAAAGGCAATAAGAAAAGCTAAGAAAGATTGGTAAGTATTTCATGAAAATTGGTTAAATAAATGGGTTAAAGGGAGCATGATTTGGCCATGGTTTGGCCGAATCTATCAAGGGTTTAAACATGGAAGATGATGTTTAAAAAGAGTAGAAAACATGGATCATAGGGTTCAGCCACTTTGGATGGCCGAACCCCATGCAATAATTTGGTTATTTGTATGGTTTTTAAAGGACAAAAACCATACAATGATTTAAGGTTGTAAGGTGTTTAATATGGAGATATGATGGATGTTTTGGGTTGGCCATTTGATGGCTGAACCATACTATGATTATGGTTAAAATGTTGGGTATTAAACCATGAATAATTATGGGAAGGATTGAGTCAAGAGAACCATAAGGTTCGGCCATGTGTATGACCGAACCCCATGGACTATTTTTATGGGTTAATTGGAGTAAGATTATGTTAGAAATTATTATTGGTTCTATGATGTTTTAAAGTTTAAATAGATGGAAATAAGGAACCATAGGGTTCAGCCATGTGTATGGCCGAACCCCATGGAGAGATTTTGATGGATGTAAGTATCTTTGGAACCTTGAAGATGATGGAGAATATGGTTAAGTTTAAAAGGTTTAAAAGTGGTTAAAGATGATGACCAAAATGTATGATGGAATCCCTTTAAGAAGGGACCTTGTTGTGGATCAAAATGGTTGAAAACGACTCAAGGAAAATTAGGAAAATATCATCATGGGTTCGGCCATGGTGTATGGCCGAACCCCATGACCATTTTATGAGTCATTTTATGGGCTAAGTTTAGGTCTATGTATGTACTAAAATGAATGGGTATTAAGTTAAGGAAATGAATGGTGTATAGTGATTTCATGTCATGATTGATGAGTCAATGATGGATCCATGTTTATGGATCAGTTATGGACATAGATGTGCATGAATGGAAGAAGTGTTTAACCATGGAAGAAGGAGTGGCAAAAATGTAAATATGGCCAAAAAAATGAAGAACCATGGGTTCGGCCATGGTGTATGGCTGAACCACATGGGAGATGGTTGTGGACTTAGGGACTCTTAATAATGACCCTATGTGTTGGATAAATGAATCAAAGGGTGGCTGATTTTAGACCCACAAGATTAAAAAGATCAAATTTAAGTGGGTGAGGTTCGGCCATGGGGTATGGCCGAACCCCACAAGATGGTTTATGGGATCTAGACTTAATGAGAAATCAAAAGGTTATGTTATTAACTTGCTGTTATATAAACAAGGTATCGGAACTCCTTGAACGGAGCACGAGTCGTGGACGGGTGACGGTTAAGATGAACGGACACTTAAGTGAACTTTCTGTAGGTTTTCCTACCTCTTTGCAACCACGTTTTATATTTGGTTTTATCTTGTTTCATATGGGATACTTGTTAAAGTATTATGTTTTCAAGTTAAGTCAGAATGCTATGATTAATTTATAAATGGCATATACTCATTGACATCTCATGCATGGCATGGGGTGATGATTATGGAAACCGGAGCCCACACTCCGTCGGAATGTTCGTGTTGCAACTGTGGGGCCTCCTTAGGCGATGAGAGTCCCGCCAGGAGGAATATCTTGATGATGAGAGCAATATCAAGAGTAAACGAAAGAGCACTGTGGATTACCATGACGATGAGAGTCCCGTCAAGCGATGGCCATGTATAATTGTGATGGGTGGGACTCATTACATTTGCATACATACATAGCATTGTTTTGTAAGTATTTGATGATCATTTATTATATGTTATATGCATGTTTTTATACTAACCTTGTGGTAACCCTAATCGGAAGACCTACTGGCGCGTTGATCTAACGCCCTATTTCTATCCTTAGTGGATGACGCAGGAAAGGGAAAGGCAAAGGCTGAGGATCACGAGGAAAGCTAAGCATAGAAGCTTGGGTATTGGAATGGAGTTTATTTGTAGACTTTTTTATTACATTATTATGGACATGTAATAATGTAGATGACTACTATGGTTTGATTTGGATTTACTATGGTTTGGTTTGTTGAGTTGGATATTTGAGTTAAGTTAATTAGGATAGGACTTGTACTTTGCTATCTAAACAGTTTAGTTCCGCAATTCAGTTATGTATATTCCGCAGGTTTTATTTAGTACCATGTGTGGATCGGTTTTCATGGGCTTAGTCCATGGACACATGGGTGGCCAGTTAAGGGTCGGACTTTAGAAGTCCGGACTTAGCTCGCATTGTGACACTCCCCACTCTCTTCCAATCTACATATTTATAAAAAAAAAAATAGACTCTGATTTTCGAAAGGGTGGAAAAGGGCGGGGTGTTACAGTTGGTATCAGAGCGAAACGGGAAGTTGAATCTTCCGAACTAAGATTAAGACGGTTCCATGTCTCACTAACAGATAAGAATCCCAACTGACCGACTCTTCGGAGTCCGCTGACTGGGGGCCGGATTAATTTACTTCGATGGACTCAGACTGAACAATCAATCTGTGGACAACAATGAAAGATAGTAAAGTAAAGTACAGTCATCATAAGTGGATATATCAAACATAGCCAAGTAGGATACACTTCCCCAATATCCCCACATTGAGAAACAAACAACAGGAATTTAGAGATTTTTCCCCAGAAACAAAGCAAAACAAAGAGTGATGATTTGGCAATTTCCCCAACCAAGACACATTGTATTATACATAAGAAATCCCCTGAAAACCAAGATTGGTTTCATTGGAACTGCTGTTGATTATTCTGTGTTCTATTGTTATGATACAGATATGTCGAGCAACATTGAGTATACAGAGTTGTGGGACAGAGGAACCCCTAGCAATCCAATAGAGCTGGTTTCCTCTTCCAACAACTCCAGCGTGGAAGTTAACATAGACATTCAAGAGGGATTTCCCGAGGAGGTTGAAGTGAATCTGGCACCTTTTCCAGAAGAGAATATGGAAGATATCTCAATGATAAGAGAGTCTGTGGGCGAGATAGAGCCCGATTATATGTGCGAGTTGTGCAACCAGGATGGGCACTGTAACGCCCGCCCCTTTTCACCAAAATTATCAGAGTCTATTTTGTTTTTTTTAAAGTGACAAAGGACGTGGACCTCACGACGCGAGTTAAGTCCGAGCTTCTAAAGCCCGACCCTTAACTGGCCAGCCCTACGTGAACGTGGAACGAAGTCCACGGAGAACGATTCACATGTAGAAGTAAGCATCGGGGAACATTTAAACCAAGTGCAGAAAATTATAGTAGAGTCTAATCTACAAATTCTTAGATTGCAGGGAAGTTACATTCATTCAATCACTAAACCTCCTCAAAATCATAATGTCCTAAGTAATTTCCAAAACATAGCAAGTAATCTAAATTGTTACATTTCCGACAAGTTAAGCTACTTCAAATTACATTATCTAAAATCAACATTAGCAAACTATCTAGCCCGCCTTCCCAAGCTCTTCAGCTTGGCTCCCGTCTCGTCCTTCGCTTCCGGCATCTCCTGCGTCATCAGCTAGGGTAGAAGTAGGGCGTTAGACAATGCGCCCAGTAGAACTCCGATTAGGGCTAACACATGGATTAGTGATAACAAGCAATACAGATAATAATATAACGAAAAGCCATAGAATGAATGCCATGCCATTGGTGTCTGTGTTATGAATCCCACCCATCATCCTTACTATCCCGATGCCATATCCCCCTTGACGGCAAGGCCTCGTCAAGGTGTAACCACAAATACAACATCCCCCTTGATGGAAGAAGCATCATCAAGGTATAACAATAAATACAACATCCCCCTTGATGAAAAAACCATCATCAAGGTATCATAATTACAAATATCCCCCTTGATGGCAAAGCCTCATCAAGGTATAATAATACATATATAAAATATCCCCATGCTTGTTTATCGGTCGACGGAGCATGGACTCCAGTTTCATTTCATCCTTCCCCTGTCATATCCCTCCCATGTCATGCATGAGATGTAGATGTCATATGCCATGTAATAAATATGATAGTACAAACCATGGCATTAAAAATCTCATCAATAAAACATATGATTTGATTACCACAAATAGGTCAAGCAAAACATTAATATTCACATCATAGTCTTAAAACCCATCTTAAAACAATCATATGCTTACTAAAATAAATCCAGGAAAAACCCATACATAACACATAATCTAAGGCTTACAAAAAGGTAGGAATCCTACCGAATACCGACTAGGTTCCTTTTTCGTTTCCGTCCGATAATCCGATCACCGATACGCTCACCGCTTGCGATGTCCGGTACCTTATTATACATTACCAAATTAGTCCATATCTTATCCATGATCAAGTCCCTAAATCCTGCCTTAGTGGGGTTCGGCCATACACCATGGCCGAACCTCACTATCTAGGTTTTGTGGGTCCCATTTAGTCTATCAAATATTTAAATCACATGGGTCTAAAAAAATCAGCCACCCTAGGCTTTATTAATCACACATAAGGTCAATACTTAGAGCCCCTAGGTCCATGATCATCTTCCATGGGTTTCTTCATTTTGGCCCATATTTACGGTTTTGCCACTGCTTCTTTCATGGTTGGGTTCTCATCTTATTTATCCATTCTTAGACCCATAATTGATCCCTAATCTTGGATCCATTAATGACTCACCAATCATGAGATACAACCATAAAAATTAGTCACTAACTTAACCTAATTCCCATTAATTAATGCATATACATAGACTTTAATCTTAGCCTATCCATTGGTTCACAAAATGGGTCCATTGATGTCTCATTAATCATGCTATAACAACACTAGAAATTAGCCATTTAATTAACCTAATCTCCATTTATTTAAACACATATATAACCCCATACTTAGACCATTAAGTGGCTCATAACAATGGCTCATAGGTTCATTAAAAATTAGTCCTTTCAACTTAACCAAAATCCCCATTTTTCCTTGGGTCTTTGGTTACACTTTAGATTCATCACAAGTCCCTCCATTGAGAGAACCTAAACCATACATTTAATTCATCATTCTTTAATCACATTTAAGTCCATTAACTTAGCCACCTTTCCATTACAACTATCAACATTAGGTTTACATTGGTCCACCAACACCACCAACATTCCCAATTTATATTTTTTTTTTCATTCTTTTACATCCATCATCATTCCACATCTTCCATCCTTCCAAACCTATTTAAATTCACAACACCATAACCTAGGGTTCAGCCATACACCATGGCCGAACCCATGGTTCATGCTTCATTCCAATCTATGCCTTTCAAGGCCATAAAACCCCTTTGCATTTTCATGAATTTTCCTTATTTAAAATCCTTTCAAGAATTACTACATTTAATCATTTAAAATCTTAAAACCCTAACTCATCCTCCATGGTTTCCATTCTTATAAACCCTAAGAATTAAATCAATCACCTACCATGCTTAAGTACATTTTTAATACATACAATCCTTAATGCATCCTTCAAAAATCCACATACACCCATGTTTAATTAATTTAATTACATAATGTCCTTAATCCATTTATTTTCCTTAACCTAATTTTTTTTTCCACTTTATCCATTTATTCATCCTTCCATGAAATGGAATTGAGATCCAAGGCCTATAATAATTTGGCCACCATCAAATTTAACAAAAATGGATCCCAAATCTTAAACCCTAAAAAATTCAATCTCTTGTTATAAAAATACTTACAATCCGTCGTCTCCTCCGACTTTTCCTTCCCCTATCAGATTCTTTGGCCTCCTTTCTCCTTCTTCTTAATCCTTGGTCAGCTAGTATGCTTGATCAAGATGAGAAACCCCCAAGCTTGGGTTCGGCCATGAGAGTGTAAGGGAGGGAGAGAGGAAAAGAGTTGATGGAAAAAGATGGAGAAAATAAGATAAAGTTTATCTCCTTTGGTAATGTAACTTACACTCCACCTTAACTCCTCCCACCAACTTAGATATTTATCATGCTTTATGGTGGTGGTTGGGATAACCACCACCCAACGTTTTTTGTGTCTTAGGGTAAGATGATTTGGGTCTTCCCATTTGACCATTTGACCACCCTTTTTGGATAACTTAAACATTTAATTAATTAAATAATTAGGTTAATTTAATTCTCATTTACTTAATTCCATTTATTTAAATGGCCTTCATACATGCACCCATGGTTGACCAATTCAACCATGGTGGCCGGCCCCACCAATCCTTGGTCCACATGCCACCTCATTTGGTGAGGTGGAGGTGGGTCCCAATTGGCCACATCACCTTGGCCTAATTCAAATTAACTTTGGTGATTTAAACCCACTCAATTCATTCCCACTTATTGGATCACCATTGGGCCCATGGCCCAATTACATTTACCTCCAACCCAATTACCTTAGAGCTTACACTATCTTGATCCATTGGATCCCAAGTAGGTATTGGGCCTAATTTGACCATCCTTGGCCCAATTGACCATCATTGACCCCTTAAATGAATTTAAATCCAATCCATAGTCTATTGGGCCATACTTGGGCCTTTGTCCAAATTTTGGCCCATTTACCATTTATTCCATCAATTTTTCCAATTTCCATCATTAAAATAAATAACATCCACCTATATATTAATTTACAAATTCCGAGCCATTACAGGCACAACTGTACATACTACCCCCACCCTCTTGAAGTTGTTTGCCGGGTTTGTGGACTTCATGGGCATGGGAAAAAAAGGACTTACTGTCCTTACATTGGAGGACAGGGGTAATACCCTGCTTGACGTGTGGAGTATTGGGACACATGTCGATGATGTGCCCTGATAGTTTCTTTATGTTTGCTGAGGATGTGGGTCTTCTACAGAAGATTAGACTAAGAAGTAGTAAGAAAAGTTAGGAAAAAAGGGATATTTTTGGGTTGTAGGTGCATTTTGTTATTTGAAGGGTTTGTTTTAACCCTACCAACCCTTGTACTATGATGAAATTTGAATATATATATATATACATAAAGTGTAACGCTCGCCCCTTTTCACCAAAATCAGAGTCTATTTTTTTTTTTTTAATAAAGAGTGACAAGGGCGCAGACGTCATGACGCGAGTTAAGCCCGAGCTTCTAAAGCCCGGCCCTTAACTGGCCAACCCTACGTGCGCGTGGAACGAAGTCCACAGGAACGGTTCACACGTAGACGTAAGCTCGTGGAATACGACTCAATGCGGAATATTATAATAATAAAGACTATCCTACGAGTTTTCAGATAGCAGGGGAGAAACATTCATTTAATTACTGAATACCTCAAAAGCATAATGTCCAACATAAAATCCCAAAACATAGCAAGTAATCTAAGTTATTACATTTCCGACAAGCTATACTACTTCAAATTACATTATCCAAAATAAACATAAATAAATTAAGCAGTCGTTTCCCCAAGCTCCTAAGCTTGGCTCCCGTCCTGTCCTTTCGTTCCGCCATCTCCTGCATCGTCAGCTAGGGTAGAAGTAGGGCGTTAGAACACGCGCCCAATAGGACTCCAAGTACGGCTAGCACATGGATTAGTAATAACAGCATGCAGATAATATTATAGAAAAATCATGCACTTTGGGCAATGTCATGCAATGGGTGTTCTATGTCATGAATCTCACCCATCAATCTCATCCTCATTCTACAATGTCCCTTTTTTAACCATCTATAGTGTCCCAAATAAAATCCATACCATCGTCGTGCTATGACCCTCTTGATGGAAAAACCATCATCAAGGTATACCAATACATACAACATCCCCCTTGATGAAAAACCATCATCAAGGTATCATAATTACAAGAGTCCCCCCTTGATGGCAAAGCCTCATCAAGGTATAATAATACATATGTGAAATGTCCCCATGCTGTTTATCGGTCGCCCCCGACGGAGCATGGACTCCGGTTTCATTTCATCCTTCCCCTGTCATATGCCTCCCATGCCATGCATGAGATGTAGATGCCATATGCCATGTAATATATTAAATTCAATAGTAATAAAACCCATCTTAAAACAATTACAAGATTACCAACTAAATCCAAGGGAAACCATCCCACAATATTTAATCCAAAACCCATCATAAGCATTCACATAATTTCCAAAATAATTTAGAGTAAAACATCGCATCATACATAATCCAAAACTTATCTTAAAGACAACCACATGATTTCCAAAATAGATTAAAGAAAACATCACCCAAATCCATGGCTTACAAAAAGGTAGGAATCCTACCGAATACCGACCCGCGTCCTTTTACGTTTTTCGTTCGATAAACCCGGTCGCCGATCGCACACCGCCTGCGATGTCCAGTACCTTATTAAATTACCAAATCAATCCAAGTTTTAATCATTTCCAAGCCCATAAATCATAACTTAGTGGGTTTCTTCATTTTAGCCCATATTTACCATTTTTGCCACTGCCCTTCACATAAACAATTTTTCATTAATTCATGCCTGCTTAAGCCCAAAATTTAATCCACAACTTAGGTCCTTAACTTAGGTCCATTATTGACTTACCAAAACATTAAAATTTGTCAGGTAATTAATCTAACCATTACTCATTTAAACCCCATACTTAATCACATATATACCCATTGACCTTAAACCCAAATTGATTTACAATTTGGGGCATGGGTTCGGCCATACACCATGGCCGAACCCATGATGTTCCTTTCTCCATTTTTTCTTCTTGGGTCCATTGTTACATTTTAGATCCACCAATAATCCTTCCTTGAGGGTTTTAAATCATGCATCTAAACCACATTCTTAACCCCATTTGAATCATTTCTTGTTCATTTAAAAACCCTAAATTCATCAACACATTATCCTTTAAACCCATCATTTGATCACCATTCATCACCATAGGGTTCGGCCATTCACCATGGCCGAACCCATGGTTTATGGTCCAATATTTCTTTATGCCATTTTAGAACATTAACTTAGCCACATTAAGTGGTTCATATAATTGGGTCATGGGTTCGGCCATACACCATGGCCGAACCCATGATGTTAATTTCCTTATTCCTCTTGAATCTTTTCCCATATTTTTTATCCCCATCTTAGATCCCTTAATGCCCTACCACTTCATGTTATAGGATCATTAAAATCAGCCCATCTTAATCGACATTAGGCTCACATTGGTCCATCAACACTACCAACATTTCCCCATTTATTTCTCCATAATTCACAACCATCAAATCCACCATTGATCACCATAGGGTTCGGCCATACACCATGGCCGAACCCATGGTTCATGATCCATCATTTTCTATGCCTCTTGAGGCCACAAAAATTATTTCCACACTCCATGATTTTTCCTTATTTGAACCCCTTTAATTTTTCCAACATTTACCATTTACAACCCTAAAAATTCATTACCTACCTTCATTATCTTCCATCCCTTAAAACCCTAACCAATTAAATCCAATACCAAATCACCCGGCTATACTAAATGGTCGAACCCTATGGCCCATGATTTTATTCCCATTACCTATTTCCATGCTCAATTTAATAAACTACACCATACATTTAATACTTTTACTTATTTCTTTTCCCTAACCCTAATTCACCCATTTAGGGTTTTCTCCATCTTCCACCATTCGATAGCATAGAATTATCTAACCACCATTAAGTTCACAAAAAAATAAATTCCAATTCTTAACCCTAAAAATCCAAAATTTCGTGTTTAAGAAACTACTCACCATCCGTCGTCTCCTCCAACTTCCGTCGCTCCCGTCGGTCTCCGTAGCCTCCTCTCTCCTTCCTCTTGATCTTTGATAGGTCAAGATTCTTGATCAATGGTGGCAATCCCCAACCCTAAGATCGGCCATGTTAGGGTTTGTGTGAGAGAGGGAGAGGGAAGATGTTAACCCTCACCTTGGAGTGATTTCCCTCCAATTTCTACTTCTTTCTTCTCTCCTTCTCTTCTCTTTTCCTTAGCTCTCTTTCTATCCTTCACTTGGATGTAGGGGACGACCATGGAGAATGAAAAATGGAGAGTGCACAAATGAAGAGAGGATAAGAAATGAGAAAAGAATCAAGGCTTATCCCCATTTTTTCTTTACATTAATGATCTCACCCACCCTAAGATATTTTTTAGATATTTAATTTGCTTTATGGTGGTGGTTATCTAAACCACCACCAAGCCCCAACGTATTTTATTTTGGGTTTGGGATGAGGTGATTTGGTTTTCACCCTTTGACCCCACTTTGACCACCTCATTTGTATAATTTTTAATCATTTTATATTTAGATATTTTGGCTACTTTAATTCCCATTTATTTATTTAAATCACCTTAGGTTAATTCATTGTACTTAACCTAACTCCATTATTCCACCCATGGTTGACCAAATCAACCACGGTAGTTGGCCCCACCAAACCTTGGCCCACACGCCACCTCACTTGATGAGGTGGAGGTGGGTCCCACTTGGCCACATCACCTTGGTTAAATTTTAACTTAACTTAGGTGATTTAAATTCCATTGAATTCATTCTAAATGGATCACCATTTGGGCCCATGGTCCAATTACATTTCCATCTTACCCATTTACCTTAGAGCTTAACCATCTTGACTCATTGGGTCTCAAATGGGTATTTGACTCAATTTGTCCACCCATGGCCCAATTGGCTATCATTGACCACTTAAATAACTTTAAAATGTAATCCATGGTCTATTGGGCCATATTTGGGCCTTTGTCCAAATTTTTGGCCTATTTACCATTTATTCCCCCAATTTCCAATTTTCATCATTAAAATAAATAATATTCACATATTTATTGATTTAAAAAATTTCGGACCATTACATAAAGTATGCAAAGTTATGAGTTTATGAGGACTTTTGGCATTGGTTGTATGTTGCAAAGAAACTAAGTCCATAATGTTTTCATGACTTAGGAAAAAAAAATGGCTCCAAAGAAAAAAATCCCTCAGAACCAGAAAGGGAAGGAAAAAGTGTTACAAATCACTCAACATGTGAAAGTAGTATCTCAACATGAAAAATCTTTACATGAGAAGGAGCCATCTCTACATGAGAAGGAGGTAACTCAACTTGAGAAGGAGCAATCTTTTCATGAAAAATCACACTATGAGGAAGAATCACATCACTTTTGGCGAGAAGAGGACAAGAGTGAACACTTATCTCGGAAAGAGGAAGAGGGGAACAGCAACAGCAACGTGAGTATACCAGTAGTGCCTCCTGAACTACAAAGCTTGGTTCAAGCAGTAGTTACTTCTGTTCTTCAGCAGCATCTGAACGGAAGTGGAAGCACAAGTGATGCCAATGACCGGAACATGGTCAGGGACTTTCAGCAACAGCGCCCTCCTTACTTTAAGGAGAGAGAAGGGCCTATTGGAGTGGAAATCTGGTTAAAGAAGATTTCCCAAATCCTGACTCTACTGAATATCAAGAGTCATGCCCATAAGATTTTACTGGCCACATCACAATTGATAGATGATGCTGGCAAGTGGTGGGAAGTAGTGGAGAAACAACAAGCACTGGTGCCGGAAAAGGAAAAGACTACAATGACATGGGAATGGTTCTCAGTAACCTTTCTAGATCAATATTTTCCTGAGGAGGAGAAGGAACGTCAGATTCAAGCCTTCTTATCCTTAGTAAAAGGCTCCATGACAGTAGCAGAGTATCACCGGGAATTCCTCAGTCTGTCATGTTATGCATTTTACATAGTGGATACAGAGTACCGGAAGGCTCGTAAGTTTGAGTGTGGTCTACGACCAAACATCAGGGCCAAAGTGACCGTATTCAAGGCAGCCACGCTGGCAGAAGTGGTTAGCAGGGCCACCATAGCTGAGCAGGAGTTGGCTGAGTACGCGCAATTAGACAATCGCCGAACTCAGAGTGGGAGGGGCACATATCAGCCCAATAAGAAGCCTCGGCCAAACTTCGGTAGACCATCACCATCTATTGGGTCCACGGAGGGCTTTCGTTCCAACCAGCCCTCCCAGTCTGTATCGATCATTCAGGTTTCCAGAGGAGTGAGTAACTGTTTCCACTGTGATCAGCTGGGTCACTTCAAGAAGGATTGCCCAAAGCTCAACAAGCTTTCTTACTCCAGGGGATCATTCCGTCCACCAGCCAGACCAGTTAACTCCTGGGGAGGCAGGACGTATAATCAGGCGAGACGGGCGCCTAACCCTACTGGATTTAGACTATTGTTTACTCTAGCACCTCCAGCGGATGAGGATCATTCAGTAATTAAAGGTATGGCGGAAGTTAGTAGTTCATATGCCTATGCACTATTTGATTCTGGAGTTCACACTCCTTTATAGCTGCATCATTTATAACTGCTACCGATACCTTAGTTCAAAAATTGTCCACAACACTCACAATTGTATCTCCTGTCGGAGACATGTCATTAGGACTTATATGTACGGCAGTTAATACAGAACTCGCTGGACTCAGATTTGAGTTCAATTATCTGGTACTCGACATGACTGAGTGCGATATCATCTTCGGGATGGACTGGTTGACTAAATTCCAGGCCAACATTGATTGTTATCGCCGAAGAGTGACATTTTGGTCACCCGAGGGAAAGCAATATGTGGTTCGTACAGACAAGCAGTGCAGACTGCAGGAAGGGTTGAACCATTTGGTATTGAATAATATCATCATAAACAAGGCACCAATCACTGAACTTCCTACTATTGTGAATAATTTACGGATGTTTTCCAAAAGAACTCCTTGGCTTACCACCTATAAGGGAGCTCAATTTCGAAATCAAGTTGTATCCTGGTACTTCACCAGTGTTTTTACCACATTATCGGATGGTGCCAACAGAGATGTCTGAGCTAAAGAAACAGATTAATGAACTACTCAGGCTGGGTTGCATCCGAAACAGCACATCGTCTTGGGGAGCTCCAGTATTGTTTATAAAGAAGAAGGACGGTTCACTCCGAATGTGTGTGGATTATCAGAAGCTGAATCAGCTAACTGTCCAGAACAAGTACCCTTTACCCAGGATCGATGATTTATTCGATCAATTGAGGGGTTCCAACCACTTTTTGAAGATTGATTTGATGTCCGGATACCATCAAATCCATGTTAAAGAGGAAGATATAGAGAAGATAGCCTTCAAGATGCAGTATGGACTATATGAGTTTGTAGTCATGCCATTTGGACTCACAAATGCACCGGCTGTGTTCATGGATTTAATGAACAGGATTTTCCGTCCGTATCTAGACCAATTTGTTATTGTGTTCATTGACGATATCCTAATCTATTCCAAAAGTCAGGAGGAACATGAGGAACACCCACGGTTAGTCATGAACACTTTGAGGAAGAACAAGCTATATGCCAAAGCCAATAAATATGAATTCTGGTTATCTAAGGTTAATTTCTTAGGGCATGTCATATTCGAAGATGGTATAGCCGTGGATCCGGCTAAGATGGCGACAGTGAGCGAATGGAAAGCGCCAAAGAATGTAACCGAGATCCGTAGCTTCCTAGGTTTGGATGGCTATTGTCGGAAGTTTATCATGGAATTCTCAAAAATTGCATCACCACTTACGCGACTCACTCAGAAGGGAGTCAAATATGAGTGGTCAAATTTGTGCAACCAGAGATTTGAAGAATTGAAGGAGAGACTTACAACTGCTCCTATCTTAATTTTGCCGGAAATAGGTAAGGGTTATGAAGTACATTGCGATGCTTCAGGAGAAGGAGTGGGGTGTTCACTCAGTCAAAGTCAACGTGTGGTGGCATATGGATCAAGACAATTGAAAATACATGAACGTCTCTATCCTACACATGATCTGGAATTAGCTGCAGTGGTCTTCGCTCTCAAAAGCTGGAGACACTACCTATATGGCGAGAAATTTGAAGTGTTTTCAGACCATAAGAGCTTGAAGTATTTGTTTGATCAAAAAGAGCTCAACCTGAGGAAGCGCAGATGGATGGAATATCTGGCGGATTATGAGTTCGCACTACGATATCATCCAGGTAAGGCAAACAAGGTGGCAGATGCTCTCAGTCGCATATCACATGCATCAGTGGCATGTTTGATCAGAACAGAATGGGCGATGTTGAAAACCATTCGAGAGTTTAATTTGTATATCAACAATCATGGGAGTATGTACAATTTAATCATACGGTCCAACATGGTTACCAAGATTGAACAAGAGCAACGAGTAGATCCGGAAGTGGAGGAGATATGGGCCAAGATGTCTACTGGCATAGTCGTACCGGAATGGGAATTACGACCAGGACATGGTCTTTTATTCCGGGGTAGAATATATGTGCCAAAAAACTGTAGGAAAGAGTTGTTGATTGAGGCACATGAAACTAAGCTCTCCATTCATCCGGGCAGCACCAAAATGTATCACGACCTGAAGAGGCATTATTGGTGGCACGAACTCAAAAGAGATGTGGCGGAATTTGTGGCACACTATTTAACTTGTCAGCAAGTTAAGACTGAACACCAGAAGCCACCAGGGTTACTCAAACCCTTATCAGTACCAGAATGGAAATGGGAGCACATTTCCATGGATTTTGTGACTTGGTTGCCGAGATCCTCAAAGGGCAATGATGCTATATGGGTCGTGGTAGACCGACTGACCAAGTCTGCGCATTTTATTCCTATCAAGATGACGGATCCATCTGAGACGTTGGGTTGGCGGTATATCAAGGAAATCATTCGGTTACATGGCATTCCCCGAACTATAGTATCTGACAAAGATGGCCGATTTACCGGCAGAGTGTGGCAGAGAATGCAGTCAGCTATGGGGACAGATCTACTGACTAGCACAGCTTTCCATCCACACTGATGGACAGTCGGAGAGAACGATACAAACATTGGAAGACATGCTGAGAGCATGCATGTTAGACTTCAAGGGTGGATGGGAGGATCATTTGCCACTGGTAGAATTCTCGTATAACAACAGTTATCAGGCAAGTCTCCAGATGGCCCCATTCGAGGCTTTATATGGTAGGCCGTGTAGATCACCAGTGTCCTGGACAGAGGTTGGTGAGCCTGCACTGATTGGACCCGAGCTGGTCGCAGAAACTACAGCACAAATTCAGTTGATACGTCAGCTTATTGATTGCACAAAGTCAACAAAAGAGCTATGCTGACAAAAGGAGAAGGTTCCTTGAATTTAAAGTGGGGGACATGGTGTTTTTAAAGGTCTCGCCACGAAAGGGACACATGAGGTTTGGAAAGAAGGGGGAAACTATTACCAAGATTTGTAGGACCGTTTCCCATCATAAGAAGGATGGGGGATGTAGCTTATCAATTGACATCTCTAAATAATGTGTTCATGTATCGATGCTGAGGAAGTACAATCCCGACCCCTCCCATGTATTGAATGTGCAAGATATAGAAGTGCAAAGCGATGTGACATACATCGAGAGGCCTGTCAGAATAGTGGAGACTGAGCAAAGGGTGCTATGAAACAGAGCGATTCAGTTCGTCAAAGTGGTATGGGATCAACATGGTATTGAGGAGGCCACTTGGGAACTTGAATCGGAGATGAGAACAGCTCACCCCGAATTGTTTATGTAATTTATTTTGGAACCCTACTTCGCTCAATTTTCGGGACGAAAAATTTAAAAAGAGGGTTATATTGTAACACCCCGATTTTTCAAATATATAAATATTTATAAAAATGCCATTGGAATGGTAAATTAGAAGGTTATGATCGTAGATGAGAAAATTGCGGGGGCCATGGTTCAATTAAGATCCAATGTACATATGTTAAGGTTCAAATTAAAATAAATGGGTAATGTACATCTAATTGAGTCAAGATGGTTATTTGGATCAAAGGACCCAATGGGTCAAGGTAGACTTATTTGACCATTGAGTGAGCTCAATTTTAATTGGGTTAGGTTGAATTGATTGGGAATTAAATGAAGGATAAATTGGTAGGCTTGATGCAAGTGTGTAAACCACATTCAAATGGGTAAACCACCCATAAATGGGTCATGGCGCCAAATTAGATCAATGAGCTAAATTGGGACCCAATGGGTCGAGCTGACCATGTTGACCATGGTTGACCGTGTGAGCCCTCAAAGTGAGCTCAAAGGGTGAGTCAAATCAGGTTGAGTTGGGGCTGAAGTGAGTTGGATTTGAATCAAATAATGGAGTTGACTCAAGTGCATTAAATGAATGGCATTAAATGGGTGAGTTGAGCTAATGAGTTGGGTGAGTTAAATTGGAAACCAAAGGGACCTTGAATTCAAGTGAGTCAAATGGGGAGGTAAGGAGTTGCCTTGATCTCAAACACCACAAAGACAAGTCCCACACGTTGATGGCATGGAGTGGTTTCCCATGCATAAGATTTAATGAAATGGGATAAGAATTACATGGGGAATTTGGAGGGTTTCCATCTCATGATGGAAACCAGGACCCAACGTTGGGAGTGCCAAGGGATGCCTTGGTTTGTGTCAAAGGACTCCTTGGTTAGATCAAGAATTCATGAGGGTAAGTGAGAGGTTTGAGGGCTATTTAACAAAAGGGATACACCATACTCCTTGGCCGAATTTCATCACAAAGAAACCATAGAATTTCACCTCTCTCCCTCTCTCTCAAAACCTATCTCCTTGGCCAAACCAGCCTTGGTGTTTTCACCATTGATCAAAGCTCACAATCAGCTAAGGATCAAAGGAGCAAGAAGGGAGCAAGGAAGAATCAAAGGCAAAAAGAAAAGCTAAGAAAGATTGGTAAGTATTTCATGAAAATTGGTTAAATAAATGGGTTAAAGGGAGCATGATTTGGCCATGGTTTGGCCGAATCTATCAAGGGTTTAAACATGGAAGATGATGTTTAAAAAGAGTAGAAAACATGGATCATAGGGTTCGGCCACTTTGGATGGCCGAACCCCATGAAATAATTTGGTTATTTGTAGGGTTTTTAAAGGACAAAAACCATACAATGATTTAAGGTTGTAAGGTGTTTAATATGGAGATATGATGGATGTTTTGGGTTGGCTATTGGATGGCTGAACCATACTATAATTATGGTTAAAATGTTGGGTATTAAACCATGAATAATTATGGGAAGGATTGAGTCAAGAGAACCATAGGGTTCGGCCATGTGTATGACCGAACTCCATGGACTATTTTTATGGGTTAATTGGAGTAAGATTATGTTAGAAATTATTATTGGTTCTATGATGTTTTAAAGTGTAAATAGATGGAAATAAAGAACCATAGGGTTCGGCCATGTGTATGGCCGAACCCCATGGAGAGATTTTGATGGATGTAAGTAGCTTTGGAACCTTGAAGATGATGGAGAATATGGTTAAGTTTAAAAGGTTTAAAAGTGGTTAAAGATGATGACCAAAATGTATGATGGAATCCCTTTAAGAGGGGACCTTGCTGTGGATCAAAATGGTTGAAAAAGACTCAAGGAAAATGAGGAAAATAACATCATGGGTTCAGCCATGGTGTATGGCCGAACCCCATGACCATTTTATGAGTCATTTTATGGGCTAAGTTTAGGTCTATGTATGTACTAAAATGAATGGGTATTAAGTTAAGGAAATGAATGGTGTATAGTGATTTCATGTCATGATTGATGAGTCAATGATGGATCCATGTTTATGGATCAGTTATGGACATAGATGTGCATGAATGGAAGAAGTGTTTAACCATGGAAGAAGGAGTGGCAAAAATGTAAATATGGCCAAAAAAATGAAGAACCATGGGTTCGGCCATGGTGTATGGCCGAACCACATGGGGGATGGTTGTGGACTTAGGGACTCTTAATAATTACCCTATGTGTTGGATAAATGAATCAAAGGGTGGTTGATTTTAGACCCACAAGATTAAAAAGATCAAATTTAAGTGGGTAAGGTTCGGCCATGGGGTATGGCGAACCCCACAAGATGGTTTATGGGATCTAGACTTAATGAGAAATAAAAAGGTTATGTTATTAACTTGCTGTTATATAAACAAGGTATCGAAACTCCTTGAATGGAGCACGAGTCGTGGACGGGTGACGGTTAAAATGAACGGACACTTAAGTGAACTTTCTGTAGGTTTTCCTACCTCTTTGCAACCACGTTTTATATTTGGTTTTATCTTGTTTCATATGGGATACTTGTTAAAGTATTATGTTTTCAAGTTAAGTTAGAATGCTATGATTAATTTATAAATGGCATATATTCATTGACAACTCATGCATGGCATGGGGTGATGATTATGGAAACCGGAGCCCACACTCCGTCGGAATGTCCGTGTTGCAACTGTGGGGCCTCCTTAGGCGATGAGAGTCCCGCCAGGAGGAATATCTTGATGATGAGAGCAATATCAAGAGTAAACGAAAGAGCACTGTGGATTACCATGACGATGAGAGTCCCGTCAAGCGATGGCTATGTATAATTGTGATGGGTGGGACTCATTACATTTGCATACATACATAGCATTGTTTTGTAAGTATTTGATGATCATGTATTATATGTTATATGCATGTTTTTATACTAACCTTGTGGTAATCCTAATCGGAAGACCTACTGGGCGCGTTGATGTAACGCCCTATTTCTATCCTTAGTGGATGACGCAGGAAAGGGAAAGGCAAAGGCTGAGGATCACGAGGAAAGCTAAGCATAGAAGCTTGGGTGTTGGAATGGAGTTTATTTATTGACTTTTTTATTACATTATTATGGACATATAATAATGTAGATGACTGCTATGGTTTGATTTGGATTTGCTATGGTTTGGTTTGTTGAGTTGGATATTTGAGTTAAGTTAATTAGGATAGGACTTGTACTTTGATATCTAAATAGTTTAGTTCCGTAATTCAGTTATGTATATTCCGCAGGTTTTATTTAGTACCATGTGTGGATCGGTTTTCATGGGCTTAGTCCATGGACAAATGGGTGGTCAGTTAAGGGTCGGACTTTAGAAGTCCGGACTTAGCTCGCGTCGTGACGCTCCCCGCTCTCTTCCACTTTACATATTTATAAAAGAAAAAAAATTAGACTCTGATTTTCGGAAGGGTGGAAAAGGGAGGGGCGTTACAGGGCGTTTGAAAACTTTGCTCCTGAGAAGATTCAAGCCGTGAAGAGGAAGATGAGCATAGTAACGACGAAAGTGTTAGTGAAAAAGAAAAATGAGCAAAGGAAAGGGTTGAAGATCAAAATAACAGACCCGGTCAAACTAAGGCTTCTTGAAAAGTAACTTCAGGTTCTTGATAAAAGGCGCAGCTCTTGGAAAACAAGATTGGTGCCTTAGCAGCCCATGTGAACGAATCCATCCAAACCCTCACCTCATTCATGGAATGTAGCAAGGATGACTCTACCTCTCACCCTAGATCTCCTCCGTCATCTCCGCCAACTGGCGAATTTTAGAATAGTTTTTCATGTTTGAAGCATATTTTGGGAAACTATGTATTTTTAGCTTGTACCTCTTTTTGCATTGAATGATTTTGTCTATCAATGCAATGGTTTGTTTCTGCCATATTTATCTCTTTCTCTCCTTGATATGTGATACCATGATTATTACTTATTATTGTTCATGTGTGTTGAATGGTTTGCTTTCAATATGAATGGCATCAATGTTTGGCTATGAAGTTTGGGGAATCACAAAATATGTGCTTGTTTAGCCTTTCTCAATTATTCACAAAATGGGGGAGAAATTAGTAGAAGCTAATGGAGAGATCGCAAGCTTGGAATAGCTTGGAGTATGGGGGAGTTGCATTGAAATGCATGTGTTGAATTGGAGTTTGGGACTTCAAACTCAAGAAAGATTGGGCGAGAAAAATTTGAAAACTATGTAGCTTGGAAAGCTTGGTAATAAGCTTAAGCTATGTGAAGTAGTTTTGGTGTTTAGGAAATCATGAAGCATGGGGGAATTTTATGTTTAGTCCACGGATACATGTTTTATGTTTGGACTAACATTACTCATGATTTCTCTAGCATCTATGTAGTTGCTTGTGTGTTTACAGGTTTTAAAGATAGAGCAATCTGAGCAAGAATGTGAAGTCAAGTCATGTCCAATTGTCATTTGATATACATTGAATGATGTGTTGTAATTTTTGTTTCAAATGATGTATAATTGGGGTGGTATGTATATTGAGTATGTATTTGATTAGCTTCTAGGTTTTGTCACGAATTGACAAAGGGGGAGATTGTTAGTGCCCCAGCTTGCCGACTTACCTGTTTGTCAATTCTGTGACATGGGTGAAACAATGCCTTGAAGATAAGAAGCTGAAGACTCAAGTGTTGATTGAAGCATGAAGATTCAATCTATCAACATGTGTATGGCAATCACAGAAGGTAATTAACCGTAGATGACCTTAGGTGGAACCCAAACCTTAGGCGGACCATTTTTAGGCTTAGACATCACATCTGGATAACTAAGTTAGCCCAAAATGTGTTTTGACACCAAGCGAGACCCAACTTGGACATATGTATATGCATTGTCATGGACGACACATTGTGCCAACGACCCATGGCCTTATGGCACGACGATCAATCGTGGTCATCGACCCATCGTCTGGATTGTCATGGGTTCTGGATGAATTGAACTGTCAAACACACTTGGTCTCAGGATGATATATTCGTGCTCACGATATATCACTAGGATAGGGCCGATCAAATCGTGCATACAATCGATCGCCGTTGGCATTAGAAAACAATTTGGTATGTCATTCATAGTCAAGTCTCGGATAACAGATGGTGCAGACGATGTCTCGTTTGGTTACAGGGCCGACCAATCGCCCTCACGATCAATCTCCTAGAGCCTAGGTCATATACCCACTGAAAAATACATTCAGTATGATCAGTCAGTCGCACGACCCATCACCGAGACGGGGCAATAACCCATCGGGTACACAATCAATCACTCTAGGCCTGGATGGTATTTGACGCTGGAAAATTCAATGAGTCCCAGACTGATACTTTCGCCAACGTGTGGGATGATCAATCGTGAGGTTACTATTTTGCTACCGTTACTGTGCATCTAATGCTCAACGGTCGGGTTGGTGAGCTGGATTTCAAACACGGACGATTGATCACCAGTACACGATTGATCGTGTGTGTCAGGGTGACGAAATTTTCTATGTTGCCTATAAATACAAACACTATTTTAGGAGTTGGTAAGAGGATTAAGGAGTCATTAATTGAGTCATCTACCAGTAAGGAATTCTCCCAAAAATCAAAGGCAAAACCTGTAGGTTTATTCTCTCTTGGCAAATCAAAAGCACATCATTCATGTATAAATAATCCCTTTTGATTGAGATTAAGAGAAAAGGATTAAGCCACATTTTCTAGGATAGAGATTGAAAGACCAATTTTCTAGAAAGGATACCCAAGGATTGTGGTTGCTTTACACAACGGGTCGTCTTCAACATTGGGATTGTACGAGCACACATTGGGTGGATCGATTGGAAGCACACATCAACATTGGCAAAGAGCTTGAAAGGCTAGTGCTTCCTTCGTTAAATTTTTCTTTAAAAGTCATTCTATTATGAGATAGTTTTCTCTTGAACCACTATAAAAAATAGTGGGATAGGAATTGGGTGAAAGTCTCAATCAATTGGATAGGTGAAAGTCCTATTCTTTTGTGTTGGTGTAATTCCAACGCTTACTGAATTGGAGATAACTCATGGTTGAGCGAGTCTCTACAGTGGATATAGGTTGGCGAACCGAACCACTATAAATCGTGTGTATTGTCTCATGTGTGTTTGATTGTTTTACCTTGTACACATTGCATCACACACACTCTTGATTAATTGTTTTAATTTCGCACCTTCTTAATCAAGAAAATTTTTAAAGGCTATAATTTGTGACTACCCTATTTACCCCCTCTCTAGGGTTAATCCAGTTCTAAGCAGTCAAAGGAACTTTCAATTTTTATTTTGGTCGTTTGTGGTCTTTTGCAAAATAAAAATAAAAAATCATTGTGTTGGGCTCTCTCCTCTCTCTTTCGAGTTCTCTCTCTCTCCCTCCTTGAGGTAAGTTATTTATTTATTTAATTCCTTTTCTTTCTTAAGTAATCATTTATTTTAATAAATTAAGGAAAGAAATATTATGCAAAATTAAATTAAACTAGGTTTTATTCCATCAATCACAAGATCAAATTCGAGTATGGTGTTCAAATCTAACCATGATGTTTGCTTCAATGGATTAAGATTGTTGGAGTCTATTTTTTTAATTTTAGTTGTTGTAATTTTTTATTTTCTGAAATCCATGGACTAGTCAATCACACCTCACATGAATTTGGTGGTTCGAAGTTGATTGATAGAGTTTAGAATCAATTAAAGAGGGGAAAATCGGGTAAAATCACTTAGGAGTTCCAATCTACCCACTATCGACAAAAGAATTCATAACTCGGGTATCCAATGGAATTTTTCAACGAAACCAAGTCTTCTCGAAACTAGATTTATAGATCTAGCCACTGTAAACTTCTGAGGCAAAAATAATTTGAATAGATTCCCCAGAACGGATCCCAAAGTGAGACCAAATACAGCTTGGAATTTCTTGGTAGTTTTACCCTAAATTATTGTTCGATTTTTAATTATTTAAGTTTTGATGAGTTTAAGTAGCCCAATTAATTACTGCAAATTGTACCAAATTTTGGGTTACAATTTGGCCACAGTTTTGGGGACCCGACTTCTAAAAATCATAACTTGATCTCTTAGTATCAAAACGACGCAAAATAAATGTCCATTCTGATTAGAACGAGGATATTTATCTCCAATAAAAAAATTTAGAATAAAATTTGTTGGTTTGATGGGCCAAATTCAATCTATAAATGGAGTCAATTGCAGATCAATGATTTCTGGATAGTCTTGCAACGTCTCGTAATTTGATTTTTAATTCAGTCAACAAAGATCAGATCAGTGCCAAATTTGTGCCTGAAATCAAGCCCACAGAGAGACTTATCTCCAGAAACAATTTTAGGTTTAAATTCAACGGTGTGATAGGTATAAATCGGTTTGCAACCCAGGTCTCTCAGATAAATTGCAATTTGTTTAGCAGAGCGACTGTCTGAGTAAAACGATCATATCTCGGGATAGGGATATCGTCTTGTGCCAAACGAGATATCGTTGGAATCAAAATTGAGAGATCTACATGATGGAAAAAATTGGGCTCAAATTAAATTCGTATTGTTTCCAGAAAAATCAGAGATAGGGATGAATTTTAATACTATTTCAGCATTCCAAGAATTCGATTAATCGTGGTAAATTGTTGTACATTGGGCTTTAATCTTTGGGAAAGAACCTTAATTATTTAATTAGAGGTTAATCTAATCATGATATGTTAGAATAAATTTATTTTATTTAGATAGAACCTTAAACCAAATTGCAGTGAATTTGGACTTGGACGATCGATTTAAAAGGTGATTTTTGGGCATTGCTTGATTTAACATCTTGAGGTGAGGGATTCAAATATTTTCATGTATATTTTGATTTCTAAATTCCAATGAAATTATATCGTGTGTCTTGGAATGCATAGAAATTGGGTTTAAAACAAAAGGCAAAGAACTATTTGAATTAACAAGTAAAGGCTTGTGCATGTCACAGAACGTAAGGGGACATTATTTTTGGCTAAATGTCTAAGCCAGTGATTGACTCAATTATCCTGGACTTGGATCTCATACCTGGGACCTTATTGAAAAAACCATAATATTTATTTGAATTTGATTTGTAATTGTTCTATGCCATGTTTGGGAATTTTGGTGATTATGGTTGGATTATGTTATGTCATATTTTGATGAACCTTGAGTATTGCACATGTTTATATGGAATTATATGTGTTTGAAATCTTATTTTAGAATTTGCTAAATTATTGAGATGCTGGTTCATTATGGCATATGTTATTATGTTCTAAATCTCCATATTTTGTTTTGGACATGGCATTCATGCGTAGATTATTATTTGTTATCATGCATGAGCATCCACAGTTTGGGTGGGTATTGGAGATATTGGGTTGTGAGCCTTTATGCTTTTGTGTTGGTGACTTTTGAGTCAAAGACCAACAGAGAACCAGTTGGGTGAAATTGTTCCTTGGACTGCTGGGGACCGGTTTTGTCATGTCCTTGGATGTTTAGTTGATGACCAGAGGGGATGGACCTTTATGACCATCAACTTAAGTTGTCGGCCGATGAGGGTTGCGCTACGAGTCATGCCTATGCTGGTGACTGAGAGGCAATCATGTCATTTGACAAGCCAGTATTGGGTGGTACACTGTAGCGGGCAGCTTAGCTTGTGGTTGACGAGCCAGTTTTGTAGACCATATTTTCATGCGCGCCGGAGTTTGGATGATGGTATGGGATTGGGATTCATGCATCATCTTGGCATTTTACATTATATGCATTAATTGCATATGTTTTTATTTATCTTGATCTATAAATAATTCCTGTATGACTATGTTGCATGCTTGTGTTTGTTTCTTTTGCTGGGCATGGAGCTCATTCCCCTACGTTTTAGGAGTTTCGTTGGAGTTAGATCAGGGAGCAGTGCAGAAGCAAGACTAGATCTTAGAGCTGTTAGAAGCAAGTCTTAGACTATTTATTTTTATAATAGAAATTAATAATTTAGTTTTTTTTGGTTTATTTTGAGGCACTAACATTTGGGGATTGTAATAATTTAGATGGTTTCAGACTTAGATATTATTAGTATTTGCCATGGGTGTGAGACAGTGAGATTTAGTGATAATTCTCATTATTTTTTTTTTTTGGTGGTTTGACTTGATAATTCATACCTGTAAATGGGAAAATTTAATGTGGGATGGTATGTGTTCGATCATGGCTAAATTGAGATTACTCCACAACTCTGAATTTATTGTGAACCATGTGAGTGTTATCATGATTATGATTAATTAAGAAAAAAAATTGGAGCCATGTTGGACGTCCCATGTTATTTGGTCTTTTATCAATGTGAGGACCCGTTTGTTGAGGTTAAACAGGCGGGGTGTTACTGTATGGTATCATAGCTTAGGTTCAACCCTTTGACTGTGATTAGGGCCAATGTTAGAAATTGAATCTTAGTTTTCCCTTTAGGCTGAGTGGGGTAGAAATCCTTCGTAGAGCAGAAGGTTAGTTTTTGCGTTGGTGACATAGCTTAGTAGACAACTTAGGCTGCTAGCCAATCCATCTGGGGTAGACTTGGTAGCCTTTGAGGTAACCTTAGACTGCTTTAAGAGAAAGGTGTGTGATAGATCCCCTAATGGATGAGTTTTCAGTAAAAGATTGTGCCTATCTTCCGAACCTTGTGTGCTTCATCAGAGAGCAGTAGGCCAAGTGGCTAGTATTGGTTGGGAGAATTCAGAATCTTCTAAGATGTGTTTGCCTAGAGTTGTATGTGACTTTCAAGACGTTTTCCTGAGAAGTTGACTGGTTTACGACCCCATAGAGAGGTTGACTTCATGATTGACTTAATGCTCGGTACTTCGCCTGTCTCTATGCCTGCTTATAGGATGGCTAATTTAGAACTAGATGAATTGAAAAGTTAGTTGACTGAGGTTGGATTTGTTCGACCAAATAACGTCACGTCACCTTGGGCGGCACCAACCTTGTTTGTTAAGAAAAAAGATGGATCGATGAGACTTTGTATTGACTATCTGCAGTTGAACAAAGTGACAATTAAGATCAAGTATCCCCCTCCCCAGGATCGATGATTTATTTGATCAATTAAGAGGATCTTAATGTTTTTCCAAATTGATTTGCGGTCTAGATATCACCAATTGAGAGTTAGGGAATGTAATATTGCAAAGACAGCCTTCCGCACAAGATTTGGACACTATGAGTTTGTTGTGATGCCGTTTGGAGTGACTAATGCTTCTGCGACATTTTTGGATTTGATGAACATGATCTTTAGACCTTTCATCAATTACATATTGATTTATTCATAGACTAAAGAAGACCATGAACAGAATTTGAGAATTGTGCTCCAATTCCTAAGAGATCATCGGCTGCATGCTAAGTTTAGCAAATGTGACTTCTGGCTATCTAAAGTGCAATTCCTAGGTCATGTGGTTCCATCAGAAGGTGTGTCAGTGGATCCTGCTAAAGTCTAAGTTGTGCTTAAGTGGGAGAGCCTTCGCAGTGTTTTTGAGTTACGCAGTTTCTTAGGCTTGGCTTGATACTATCGGAGGTTTATTAGAGATTTCTCTAAGATTGCAGCACCTATGACAAGACTGACTAGGAAAGGTGTCAAGTTCATGTGGGCAAACAGATGTGAGCGAGCCTTCGAAGAGTTGAAGAGAAGGTCGACTTCTTCGCCAATGTTGGTGATACCAGAGAGAGGACTTGGTTATGTTGTATATTGTGACGCTTCTAAAGATGAACTTGGTTGTGTATTGATGCAGAAAGATCAAGTTCTTGCATATGGTTCAGGTAATTGAAAGTGTTATCATCATAACACTTACATGCACGTCATGTACATGGCATGGGATGGAAATTGCATTAAACAAGCCAAGCATGAGCAGTCCAGACACGCATTAGTTTTGTCAATGAAAACAAATATCAAATATAAAGGATCAAGGTCGATTAATTTGAACTAAATGATTATCATATGGCCGCGTCCATGGTTTAAACTCTTATGACATTCATTGGGCATTCAGCTCCTAGGTAAATAAGTCTCAAAACCCTGTGCAGAGGTAGGAGGAAACACTCCACCAGTGGTCCCGATTAAAATGTTGGTGTAATAGCCCGAATTTTCGAATCAATATATATTGGACATTTAATTGTTTTAATTTGGAATTTGATGTGATGAAAATGCCAAATGGATCAACTTTAGGACAAGGGTCCAAGAATGGCCCAATTGGGCCACAAATTGGATGAAATCCATTCGATGGGTCAATGAGAAGTAATTGGGTCAAAGATAGTCAATGTGAGTCAAAGTGGGCCCGATCACCATGTGGGACCCATTGGATAAAGGGGTAGAAAATAATCGGTCGGGCCGTGGGCCCAATGGTGGCCAATTAATTTAAAAAGGGTAATTTGGAATTAAAACCCCTAAGTTAGTAATGAAATGAAATGGTATGACCAAATGGGGCCCACCTCCACCTCACCAATTGAGGTGGCGTGTGGACCAAGGAAAAAATGGGACCAACCATCATGGTTGACTTGGTCAACCATGGATAAATTTAAGAATGACTAAGGTGGATTAAGGTAAATTAAATTGATTAAAATTATTGTAAAATTACCTAAGTTAAAATTAATGGAATTAAAATAACATGGCCAAGTGGGGCCCACCCCCACCTCATCAAGTGAGGTGGCGGGTGGGGTAGGTATATGTGGGGGCCGTCCACCATGATTGACTTGGTCAACCATGGTGGATTTATTAGATAGATAATTTGATGGAATTAAATTGGATAGAAATTAATTAACTTAAGTGAGGACTTAACTTAATTAATTAGGTTGATTAATTAGAGTCAACATAAACAAGTCAAAGAGGACAAGGGAGCCATGCTTGGTGGTTGAGTCTCAACCACCACCACCAAGGTCAAGGGAGCCCATACTTTGGTTGGTGGAGACATGATGGAGGGGTATGGTCCAAGTAAGACCAAAGATGAGATGGGTTTTCCATCTCATCCCTCTCATTTCACTCTCCCTCTCTTCACACCCAAAAAACCGTCCCTCCATGTATCAAGAGAAGAAAAGAAGAAAAAAGACTAAGAGGAAAAGAAGAAAGAAAAGGGAAGACCAAGCATTGATCAACCATCACCACCTCAAGATCAAAGGCTAAGATCTTGTTTTCCATCACCTTCCCCTCTCCATCCCTCTCAAACAAACTCACTCAATATTGGCCGATCCTAAGCTTGGAGGGCCACACCGTTAATCAAGCTCATCTTGGCCGATCATCAAGAAGAGAAAGAAGGAGAAAGGGCTAAGGAAAGCAAAGAAGAAAAAAGGACCGGAGGAGTCGTCGGTGCGGTAAGAATTTCTTAAACAAGAGTTTATATTTTTAAAGATAGGATATGGAATCCATTTCTTAGACCAAATATGGCCAAAAATGTTGTGGGTCATGGATCTAAGATCCATCAAAAGATAGGATAAGAAATGGATAAAAATGGAGGAATGGATTAAGAAATGGATGATTTTTAATTAAGGTGTGAAGGTTTAAAATGGTGGAGAATGGTCAATGAAACCCTAATGGATGTAAATTAGGGATGAAGTTTGGACTTAGAAGATAGATAAACGAATGAATGATTGAACCATGAGAGAGGAGTGGCAAAACGGTAAATAAGTGCCACATTGAAGAACCATGGGTTCGGCCATGGTACATGGCCGAACCCTATGGGGATTAGACATGGAATCGGATATTACGAATGATTAAATGAAACGGATAGATGTTGTGTTTTAGGCTCGCAAATCAGAATTTAAAAAAAAAAAATTGGCCAAAATCGGATTTATGTATGAGTCTAAAACCAATGGATAATGGGCTAAGTTAGGGACTTAATCATGGATGACGTATGGACTGATTCGGTAAATGTAATAAGGTATCGGACGTCGCAAACGGTACGCGATTGGCGACCGGATTATCGAACGGGAAGCGTAACGGAACGCGACACGATATTCGGTAGGATTCCTACTTTTTTGTAAGCGATGGATACGTAATGGTGTTTTAAATTATTTGATTTGGCTTATGATGGATTTATGATTATGATTTATCTTATGATGAGTTTTAAGTTATGAATCATATGGTTTATATTTTAATATTATGCATTATATGGCTATGTATGGTAATCAATATTATGGTTTATCTATATAATACATAGCATAATGCACGTACATCTCATGCATGGCATAGGCGGGAAAATAATGAAACCGGAGTCCATGTTCCGTTGGGGCGACCGAGAATCAGACATGGGGATAGCCTGAGGGCTATAACCGGAGTCCATTCTTCGTCGGGGCGACCGAGAATCAAACATGGGGATAGTTCGATAACCGGAGTCCATGCTCCGTCGGAGCAACCGAGAAGCAAACATGGGGACGATACATTGTATGATCATACGGATGATGGGTGGGACACATGACATAGGCACCCATGGTATAGCATTCATCACATGCTTATTTTGTTATATGTTATTTTATCGGTATATGTGTTATCACTAATCCATGTGCTAGCCCTACTCGGAGTCCTACTGGGCGCGTTGACTAACGCCCTACTTCTACCCTAGCTGATGATGCAAGGGATGGCGGAAGCGGTGGACATGACATGAGCCAAGCTTAGGAGCTTGGGCAGCGCAATCTTAGTTTATTTACGTTTACATTTTGGAGATGTAATTTTAAAGTAACTTAGCTTGTCTGGTTGTATAAGTTTACATTTCTTGCGATGGTTTGGACGTTACTTATAGACAATTATATTTTGTGATATAAATATGAACATAGAGGCATTTTGGTAATTCAATGTTGTATCTTCCCTTCTATCTAAAAATCGGTAGGATAGACTCTATTATCATGTTTCGCAATAATTATAATCCATGAGCTTACTCCCTACGCGTGAACTTAGCTCTGCGCACGCGTGGGGTTGGCCAATTAAGGGTCGGGCTTTAGAAGCTCGGCTTAACTCGCGTCGTGGCGTCCGCGCCCTCTCTCACTCTTCTATTTCAAAAAAAAAAAAAAAATAGACTCTGATTTTCGGAAAGCGGGTGAAAAAGGGCCGGGCGTTACAGTTGGTATAGGGAACAACACTCTCTCGGTTGACACTGTAAATGTGGAAGACAAAATTGGCCAAATATAACCATTGAGATGAAAGTATGGTTAAGTTTGGGACATGGAGGGCACATATCACTCATGGCATCCATGACATGTTGATTCATTGTAAACATTACATGGATGTGATCCATGTATGTGATTATTATTATATATGATATAGGTATCTCTAACGATGCAAGTGTAAGTTATCCATTATTTTGTTCTGGTACTCCTTGGTGCACCTCATTGGCCTGGAACTCTTAATGGTGCATTGACTAAGCCCAAATTTCCCTCTACGGATGTGAATGAAGCACAAAAGATCGAGGATGAGGCTGGGCCAGGTGGTAGCAAGAATGAACGAGGCTAAACATGGAAAATGCATAGAATATATTTGTTTCATTTGGGATTTATGCTAAAATGAAGCGTTTATGCCCATTTTAGCCTAAATGAAAATAAATTGACTACTTTGCTCGTCATATCTTAATTTGAAGAGTTACGAAACAACCTCTATGTTGCAAATGGCACCAACAGCTTGCCCAAGCATATTAGAGAGAAAATCTATGAATTTAATGGAAATTTGAATAAGTTCAAATCAGTTTGTTAGTGTTTAACTATTTAAATTGGAATCATTTCACATCACTTTCCTCCGATTTGAATTTACATTTTTTATGTATGTTTTTCTCAATAACAGTCTTAAAATTAAGGGCTAAACATTTGTATTATCTTTCTTTTAATATAAATAAGATAGCATCCCACAGCTAAAGCGTATCGCTGTGTGGATTTTTCCTTAGCATGTCGTAGGGCTGCAACTTGGGTCGGGCAGGGCGGGTTCCTTAAAATCCAATTCAACCCGAGTTGATATATATAGAACCCAACCCAAATTCTCAACCCGAACTTCACAATCCAACTCGACCCGAATTCTAACCCGAATTCTGACTCAACCTACATTTTGAGCCCATTTTAGTCTAATTTTAGTCGGGTTGAGTCGGGTCGAGTCGGGCTAACTTCTAAAATCCTCAACCTGAACCGACCCAACCCGAATATCATGTGGGTTTTTTATCTCCTCAACCCAACCTGACTTGCTGACACGAAATTCTCGACCTGACCCACATGATTTTTCGGGTCAAGTCATGCGGGTCGGGCCAATACCTGACTCGAGTTGCAGCCTTAGCATGGCATTTATATGAAGAACCTAAATGTATAACAAAATTTTGATCTCATTCAGCATAAAAGTTAGTTAATTAAAAGTTCGTCTCTAAATTCCGTTTTAGATTTCTTTTATGTCTAAGGCGTGTACGTTTTGTAGAGCACCCGACTAATTATGAGACATGTGCAAATCTCCCTACCACACATACAGGTAACTCTATAGAATGTGCCATATAGAGTAGAGTGAAAATCAAACTCAAGATTCCCACTTCTTAAGGTGGATAAGACATGATGATAATCATTATTATAAAAGTTATTTATTCTATTTATCAAGTGCTGACAATAAAAATGAAATTAAACTAATTGTCTTTATGTTTTTTTTAAAATTGAATCCATAGTGATGTAGATATTTTTGGGGTTTTTGAATTTTTTATGTATAGAATTTTGAATTACAGATTTTAATATTAAGAACCCAAAGGACCACTCTCAAATCTCTTGATCACTCTCAAGAAAAATGAAAGGTGAGATTAATCTCGATGGTATAGTTTCATAGAATCGAACTCACCGAAGAAATTAGGCGTTCTTGAAAATTAATTGAACGAAGAATTGAGAGTTCGAATATAAAATTTTAATGTATTTAATTAATTAAATTAAATATAATAAAATTAAAAATATACAGAACTCTAGTCCTACTCAAATTCGAGTTAGATTCGAAGAACTTCTAATAAATTAATTTTAATATAAAATTATAATTTAATCAAGCGTCGATGGATACAATTTTCCTTATATTGCTTTCATTCTTTTCTCATTTTCTTTCTTTCTCATTTTCTTTCTATAGTTTGCTGGGATTTCCCAAATCTTTGCTCAAGGATTGCTGCCCACTTATTTCCTTTTTGGGTGCCTGGATTTCCTTTTCTATATTTATTTATTTTTCTTTCTTTCTTATCTACCGTTCTATCCTTCCTGGTTTTTCTCTAAGCCTTTCTTTTTCTTCCATTTATGCACTCAGCCATCTCAACGAAGGACTAATCAGCGTCTGGCCTTCCTTCTGTGTTCTTTCGTTCGATCTTTTTTTTATTCTTCACTTGGCGTTCTTCGTTTACGCAGCAGCTGATTGCTGGATGTTGATTTCGAAATCCCTCTTACCCTTTTTATTTTCATTTTTCCATTTTGACTAAATCGAACAGTCAAGGTTGGACGGTGCGGGACCCACACGTGTCTCATGTGTTCATTGAGGTTGCGTTTGAAGTGGGATCCATGCAGTGCTGACATGGCTGCTGATGTCAATTCAAGCGGGACCCACAACCATGGTGAGATGGAGTTCAAAGTGGACCCCCTCTTCCCACCATCAGTCTAATTCAAAAGCTCAATCTTCCGATTTCATACAATCAGGATTTGATGTCTGCATTATACTCTCTCCGTCTCAAAATACTTGTTGCATTTTTAAATTGTTTCAAATTACTTGTCCTATTTATTTATTTTCATATTGAATCAAAGTTTTAACCTTCTCGATAAGCTCTAAATTATTTTAAAATGATGGGAATACGACATTCTTTTATAAGTTTTGATTTGCCTAAATTTAGAATTCTATAATTATTTTCACTTCTGACTCTCATCGTCTCAATCCTTCATTTATAGTTAGGAAAATATTATTAAGCTTTTGTTGATGAACCCGATCGACAATATCTACAGTTCTACACAATGAGACACCGTTTAAACGTCTTTTGTTTGCATCAGGTTTATATTGACACAGAAAATCTATTGATAACTTTTCAGCAAGCTCCGTGTGAAAAAGACCCTTAAAAAATAAAAAAAATTTAAATAAAATAAGTATTTTGGAACAGAGAGAGTATATCCTCAAAGTTGCAAAGATATAATATATCATTATGTCCATTTATATCTCAATGTTGCATTCAACTTGTCTTCAGGTCATTAAGCTCGATCCATCATTTTTATGTCCTAAATGTAAATCGGTTAGGTCAGTGATGTAGCTGAAAGATTCCTTTGCTGAGGGGATTGTCGGATGGGTAGAATAGAGAGAACGGAATGAATGTATTTTAATGTGGCTTTATTTTAAGAATGAGTTATAGATTTGGTTAGATAAAATAGCTAATGTAGTAGAATGGTCATCCAACAAATGTCTATCACTTCATTCATTTATTCTCTGAAGTTGTTAGTGTGTGAATAGGAAAATTATGATGTTTAGCATAGTGACTATAGGATGTGTTTGAACATGCATGAGATTCTCTTTTAAGTAGAGATTTATTTGATAATTATAAGAGAAAGTATGTGAAAAAAAAAATTCTATGTAGGGAAAAAGTTATTTTATTTGGTAAATGTTAGTATGAGAAATTTGATATATTATCGGTAATGAAATTTCTTTGAAATTTCAACTATGAAATTTTTGAAAAATTACCTACAAATTTTAGCATTTTTTATATTTTTATGAAAAGATTTTTAAAATTTGAGCAAATTTTCTTAGATAGCTCATGATATATTATACTAAATAAACTATTTATTATATGCTTTGATTGATATGAAAAATAATTTCAAACTTTCTCTGAGAATATTTTGATAGATGAATTAGTTTTTTAAAATATTGTACCAGTTTTATTGATATTAGTTTAATAAAAATTTAAAAAACTCATTATTAAAAAGATATTATATTTTAAAACTTATAAATAAAAAGCCAATATTTTTAATAATGAAAAATTTATTAACTAAAGTATTTTTTATTATCTGATAATAGGTTATATAGTAAATGGTTGTAATTAAGATTATTTTTAAAGTATAACATTTTATTCTATAAAAGTCATTAATTTATAGCTATATATCAAATGGTAAAAAAAAAAATAGATAGAGTAAAATTTTTAAAATTATATAAATCTATAAGAAATTTATCATCTCATATAAATTTATAATGCTATAACTTTAATTTTTAAAATATTGAATAATATGTAAAAAGACATTCACTTGCAATCAAGGAAAAATAATGGAAGAGGGCAAAATTGCATTTCTCTTCTTTTTAAGTTAGAGAAATTTAAAAAAAAAAAAGGGGAAGGGAAGAGGCAAACCAATGTTATCAAACTCAGCTCGGCTCGCGGTTGAACCAAAGGTTCAACTGTGACCGACGACACGACGAGTCAGGTCACTTTTAAACCCGCCTAGGTTAAGAACCCGTAAATACCCTTTGTCACCCGTGGTTCAGCCCACTTTATTACATAAACCCGTGACCCGTTTGCACCTAAAACTCGTTTCTAAAATATAAAAATAAAAAAATAAAATAATGAGATGGGAAAGGACTCTTGATGTGCAACAGGGAATGACATGGACTATTGATGAGAGTCAAATAGCAGAATGGGAAAAAGGGATGAAAATAGCAAAATGGTAAAATGGGATAAGGAAGGGGGCGGCGGCTTGAAGTTAGAGATGAAGGAGGAAATCAGATTAGGGTTTTCAGTTTTCACTCTCTCTTTTATAGAGCTTGCATGTGGGTTCTTAAAAAACCTAATAGAAAGCACGTAGGTTTTTTGAAAAATTTGTGCTCAGACGGCATGTAGTTGCTTGCATGCTTAACTTCTTTTTTTCTCCGATTTTCACATATTTATTAATGTAAAAGAGTTAATTAAATGACTTTTCAAAATAAATTATATTCACAAAAAGTTTGTAACAAAAAGGTTAAAATAGGAATATGAAATTTAAAATTTTAATTAAGTGAATATAAAAATTTAATCTATTCTTTTCATATTAATATTAAAAATAGATAAATTTGTGCAAAAAATTGGAAAAATGTTTTAAAGATAAGATTTGATAAATTTGAAGGTAATGGTCTACTCTTATCGTATTATTGTAAAAAATGAGAATTTCATATAAAAATACTAAAAATAGAAAATAATTATATTTTTTTTGCATTGGAATGGAAAATTTTAACTCAGTCTCTCATGTTAGTATATGAAACTAAAATTTTTATACACTTTTTTTTAAGTGAAGAAATAATGACATGCTTACAATTAAAATTCGAATGTTAATATTCCCAACTCAAAATCGTTATTGTGAACTAAACATTACATCTTTTAATCAATTAATAACAATAAACAATTATTTTTAGTATATCTTTTAGAAAATATACTGAATTCTTTATTTTTCTAAATAGATTTCTTCAAGACATTTTATGGATTCATATTATTTGGTTTGACTAATAAGGAGGATAATATTAGGGGTATATAGATAACTTGAAAAGAATATTTAGATTTAATTGGCTTATTTAGGAATTTAGTGCAATGAAGATGTGGTATTAGGTAGTTTTAATTTGACCTAACTTAAATAATTTCGTAATATTTGGTCAAACTTGAACATACACCCATTTAACTTTTTAAATAGGAATATAAATATTTTTTATTTGAATCATATGTTTCATAAATTTACATCAAATGAAAATCCTTAAAAATGATTTAATTTTCTCATTTAACTAATGTATATATATATATATATATATATATATGACTATATCTAGTGTATTTTCTTTTTTATTTAATTATTTAAAGATGATTCATAAAAAAAATAATATTGAATTAAAATTAGATATGGTAAGCCACGAGTAGATCAAAATTTGAACTTAAAATTCAAATTTTATCACTTAATTTTACCAGTAAAAATCACATTTTAATTTTTTCAGAAAAATTACTTAAAATTTTATTTCAACTTATCAATTAAATAGTAAATAATAATTTAATATTATTTATAATATAATATTCATGTACGGTTTTGACTCTTATTTAACCCACCTTTCATTCAAAACGGATCATTTGACAAGTTAATTTTTAAAACATCGATTCAAGATGGATCATTTGACAGGTCAATTTTTAAAACATCGAGGCAAACAGAAAAAAAGAGAGACCCTACTTTTCTTTATAAGATAAATATCATATAGAGAAAGAAGAGGAATAATTCGTTATTTTTCTCGTAAACCTTCATCCAAACGCATATTATTAAACAATAATTTAAACGAAGAAAATGAAATAAATTTTGGAGTGTCTTTTGTAATATCTACGAAATGTTAACAATCTCATTGCTTGATGCAACGTGTCAACAAACACCAATACATTTAATAATACATGGCAGTCTGAACTTTTCTATTTTACAATTAATTTTATCTTATATAAACCAAAATCATTCTTATTCTATCTTAAATTACCTAAATGGCGGAACTGAAAAGGACGAGTGGGTTTGCCGGATGGCAACCAAATTCAGAAATTAGAGTGGTAATACCCCTCCAGGAGAAGCCCTCTTCTGTTTGAACTTTGAAAAAAACCAGTGTCTTGTCCAACGGTAGAAAAGAAAAGGAACAGGAGAAGACAGTTTAAAAAGGAAAAGCAGAAAGAAGCAGCGCAGATGATGACTGATAATGTTGCAGATGGGTATGTCTCCAACTCACCCCATAAAGCAAAAACCAAAAGCATCCCCAGTCGATAAAGTTAAAGGAAGAGTTCCCAAAACCGCCTTCCCATCGCTGGTTTACGTCAACCAAAGAGATAAAAAGCGAAAGAAGCTCTCAAATAACCCATCATATCATCTGTGAGTCTCTTATTTGGTTTCCTTGATGCTTGACATGAAAGCTTCATTCAATCATTATAAACACTTCTCGGATTGACAAAAGAAGAAAAAATCGTAAGAGATGAGAAACCATTTCAAGGGTCTATCTTTGTGAGATTTATTCAGAACCGGGTCGGATCATAGTTGCAGAAAGAAGGAATTTGAATCATTGCTTCTCTTTGGACTTTAGCTTCTTCTGAAGTCCTCGGAAAGATCCACTTAGTGTCATTGAAATTTCTACATTCCGTAAAAAACTGATTCTGTGCTGCTTTCTTCACAGATCAGAGAGAGAGCTTAGTTAGCTTTGGATTTGAATTTTTTTCGAGACCTATTTCATGGTTTCCTGTTAAGAGTAAGAGGAATTGATTTTTAGGATCTTTGATTTGAAATTACAATCGTTTCTACAAAATACATTCTACTTGTGTCTTTCAAATTCCAGTTTGAGAAGTACTGGCTATTTTAAAATTGATTCGCTTCTACTCTCATAAGTTTTCTAGTTTCTTCAGACTTTTAAGAAAGTTCATGATTTCACAGGTGTAAAGTGGTTTGGAGTTTGGAGTTCCACACATCAGATTTTCAGCGCATGTAGTTTATTTTGTGAAATTTTATTCATGATTACTAAGAAGTTCAGCTGTTTTTAAGTTGTAGCCCGTGATTATTAAATCAGAACGCCTTCTATTTTCTGCAATATTGTCAAAAAGAGGCTTGCTGCAATGGCAGATTTTAGAGTCAGAAGAGTTGAGCGAGGTAGTGCCAAGATCAGAAATGTCCCTATTGCTGTAACACCAGAAGGGTTCTGGTGCTGCCCCTCTCCTGTTGTATTTCAACGGACTCTCAGAGCCCAACAGGAACAGCAAAACAGGCACAAAACTTCTCCACCTCCACACAAAATATGTGTTCCGAAACAGCAGAATCACATACGAGAGAGAAAACTGATTTGTACACCATCACGATCCAGAGTTGCAACTGAGGATCAAAGATGTTTGAACTCTGATCCTGCTGGTCTTAATGCAACCAAGGTTTGTGAAAGAGCTCCAAAACATAACGCTGATAATTTCCCGCGGAAAGTTGCTGTGGAGTTTGGTGACCCAGAGACCAGCGACTTGAAAGTGGTTTTATCTGGAAAGCAGGGATTTACAGTGAAGATGAGTGTTCACAAAAATGTCCTTGTAGAGCGCAGCAGTTTTTTTGCTGAAAAGCTTTCTCAACACTCTCCAGCATCTTGTGTTGAAATTGGTGAGTGTGAGGATGTAGAGATCTATGTTGAGACTGTGGGATTGATGTATTGCAAAGAACTGAAGCGGAAGTTAATCAAGCAAAGTATTTCGCGTGTCCTTCGTATTCTCAAGGTAATAAAGATTTAACAGTATTTTTATTGGCTTGTTCTTATATGTGATGAGTGCAGACTACTACTTTATCATAGATGATACCAATTGAGAAGTATGCTCTGTAACCAGCAAGAACAGATTTTAGGTTGGTCTTGCTTTGCATTTAGATTATTTTTTTTTGTTGATCTTGTTGAAAATAATATAATGTTCTATTTTGGCATTTGAATGATCTGTGAGGCTCCTATTAGTTTGAACAAATGGATATTTGAATTTCTTTTTCATGGTATGGTGTCATCTGAAAATTAATTCTGATCTGCACTTCACAAAATTTGAACTATGCATATGATATTTTCCTAAATTACCTCACCCTTTTCATTTCCCTTTATTTTTTATCAGGACTATCAGACACACACAAGTCCACATTGGGTTCACTTGATTAATAGTTATTTACCACTTGTTGTCTGCTTTAGTAAATGATAAGAAGCTCTATGATCTTTTCACTTTGGCCTCTTTTCTATAAGGAAGAGATTCCAATGGGAGTTTTCATTCATTCCATATTTCACCTAATCACCTTTATCCCAATCTTCAAAGAGCCTTCATTATCTGGTAGGTGTCCGATTGATCCAATTTATCAATGCTTCCTTATTTGTTTTTGTTTATTTGCTGTGGCTTAAAATTAAGAGGTCAAAAGAATTAAAATTCCACATCAAAGTCAAGAGCTTCTTAAAAGGGAAAATTTGTGAATGTTTTGAAAAGATGAATACCATGTAGATGAATCAAGAAATAAAAGTTTATGAAGGGGGCCTGGTATGCCCTCTTTGGTTGCTTCCACAGTAAAGAACGAAAAGCATTATCTGAAACTATGCACTCTACAGCCAAAATGTATGGTTTCTTGACCCAATCCCAAAGATGTGGGACACATGGTTTAGGGTTAGTGACATTTGTGATCTGTTATGTTTATGCTATCAATAAAATGAGAAATTACTTGGACATTCAGATTCGAGTCCACCATATCTAATGTAGAACAGCCTGCAACTAGGCAGGGGGCGGAAGACTTGTAATTGAAATAAGCTTGGGATAAAGCCCAAGGCAGCGACAACAGTGTATCTCTTCTGGGATTAAGCCCATAATTAGCGATTGCCGGAACAAAACCAGCAATGAAGGTAAGGTCTGCAACTCGGCAGAGATGATAGAGGAAAATAAGATAGTAAATCTATATCAATTCATATATTCGAAAGAGGTGAATCCCTCTCTTACATGCATTGTATTTATAAGAAAAATTAAGAAATCAAAATAGAAAAGGACTCCTAAATCAAAATAGAAAAGGACTCCTAAATCAAATAGAAAATGACTCCTAAATCAAATAGGAAACTAACTAAAGTTGAACTGCTAAGATCCCAAATGAAAATAACAAATCCTACTTGCTAATTAAGAAATAAATAAATAAAGAAATAAATAAAAATAAATAGAAGTGAAATCTGTGTGCTGCATCTTCCGTGTCCTACATCAATATCTATGGTGGAGGCGTCACATTAATAATATAGATCACAAACCGTGGTCCCATGTGTGCAAAACTTGAAAATGCGCTAATAATCTCTCTTTTTTCTGCTTTATATAATCCTTCAATTTCTAGAAGTTATGATATTCAAATATAAATGGAATTCTGAGTAAACGGTCTTTACTTTCATTTCAAACCTTAAGTGAACCTGTTAGTCTTTCTCTTACCAGTGACAAATTGAGTTAGTCAAATTGAACCAAGTCAAAAATTTTGTTTGGCTTAGTAGTAATCAGCTTCTGTGTAGTCAGTATGTTCGAAGAAGACAAACTGGTCACATATCGTAGTTGCATATCCAGTACTTGCAGCAACAAATGATGGAGCTGAAAATGGCTAATTAGTGGTGCTTTGGGTCAAATGATTGTGACAAACAAGTTCTCACTTCTCAGAGGAGGAAGCAATAAACAATTGGTTTCAAACATGATACCGAAGTCTATTGGCCATCATCTTCATCATCAGCTGTCTCCCAGCATCTGAATAGCCAGTAAGAGTTCAGGTTGGTACTAGTTCATGGTAATGAGCCATGGAGTCATCCATCAGAATTTTACCTCATAATTTGTATCATAACTATCGAATGTCAAAATTTAGTCAGGTTCATAAAAATACTTCCTAAAGTGGAAAGTTTCACATAGATGTTTATATGGGCACTGCTAACTTTCCTCTTACAACCAAGCATGGAAGTTAATAATATTATTAGTACTATTATTATTATGATGATGATGATGAAGATGACTTGTTTCTATGAGTTAGTTGCTATGTTGAACGAACAATGTAGGTGTGTCCATGTCGGATACCCATGTGTATGTCGGGCACTAAAAGTTTATCTGTAAATCAATGTCCCTATAATATAAGATGGTGTGTCCCTGTCTTATCCATGCCATGTCCAGGAATCATAGGTTAGATATATGCTGAAGAAGCTGAAAATTCAACTTTAATGTAAAGGAAATGTTTTTCATATCATGATAGAAGTGTAAGAGAAACATATGTTCTCCACACTTAGCACCAATGTAGACTAAAATTTCCAAATGTAGGTTTAGCTTCCAGGAACCATATGATACTATATACTAAAAAAACTGCAACAAATCACTCTCCTTATATCTCAAACTAAGAAACTGACGGGGGGGAATGAAGCAAGGAACAGATAACTGCTGAATGGTTTGCATGTCCATTACTCACTTACCAATGAAACCATGCTGCATTGTAATATTCCTTATAACATATATGTGCATCATATGTAAGGTGTATAAAGTTGATGAAGCCTCAGCATAAGATTTCTTTGAATAGATCTCATTACATGAGTCCCTTATTTGTCCGTTCCTTGCATGGTGCTCTCTTCACTTTAACGTGTCTTTGATTAGTCATAGCACACGACTTTTGATTCTTGGGAATTCCTTTAAATTCTATATGACAGAGGAATGCATTATATGTTTCACAGGTTGCAGAACTGCTTCGTTTCCATACATGTATCCAAACATGCTTGGACTACTTGGAAGCTGTTCCTTGGATTGATGAAGAAGAAGAAAAGGTGGTGTCATCAGTGCTCTGCCTTAGAAATGATACCAATGAAGTTGGCCGAGTATTGAAACGGGTTTCTTTAGAAGTCTCAAACTCTCCTCATGGTACACTTGACCAGATAATGCAGATGGTTCTCAAAAGCAATGAGGAAAAAGGTCGACGTGAGATGAAATCCTTAGTGTTGAAGCTACTAAGAGAAAATAATCACCTGAATAATGGTGCTACCGATATCTGTACTGAAAACATATATGGCTGTTGCCAGATCTGCTTAGATGCATTGTTGCTTGTGTTTAGGCAAGCATCTGAGCCCTCATTTAACGAGAAACCCTTGGACAACAAAGGTCAAATAGTACGGCAGATAGCCCTAGAAGCTGATAATCTTTTGTGGTTGGTTGAGATTTTATCTGACAGGCAGGTAGCGGATGAGTTTGTGGTAATGTGGGCTAGCCAACATGAACTAGCATCACTACATTCGAAGTTGCCAACTGTGTCACGCCACTTGGTTAGCTGCATAACAGCAAGGCTTTTCATAGGTATAGGGCGTGGCGAGATGCTTCCATCGAAGGAAACTCGACACCTTTTGTTGCAAATATGGCTTCAGCCATTGATTGATGACTACAGCTGGCTAACTCATGGATGCAGATCCTTTGATCGAAAGATGGTAGAGGAAGGGATTGGACGGACTATTTTAACGCTGCCACTGGATGACCAGCAGAGCATTCTGCTCACTTGGTTGGGAAGTTTCTTGAAAGTTGGCGACAAATGCCCAAATCTTCAAAAGGCTTTTGAAGTTTGGTGGAGGAGGACCTTTATAAGGCCATATGATAGTTCAATGACATCCTAGCATGGTAGATAAAGGATGAGATTTATCATTAAATCTGGTTGAGTGATTAAAGTACTGATATGCAAATCAAACTGAATGGCTTCTACATTCATTTGATTTTCTTGAAAGATAAAGAGGGTGGTTTGGATTGTATGTTTGTTAGTAAAGGAAATAGACATTTGAAGGTGAAAGAGCAAATGATTGTATTGTTGGGTTATAATATAAATATTTGTGGGTTTGCTGCAGTATCCTAAGGATCAGGTAAGTAGATTATATGGTAATATTTGTGTTTTTACTATTTTTATTTTACATTTGAATAGGTTGAAAATTTTCCAGGCTCTGCTGTTACTGATCTGAGGTTGGAACTCTCACATTGGTCTTCAGGGGAACAATACACATGATGCTTGACCCATCTAGCTATCCTAAGCAACTACGTGTATTGCTTTCGGTAGTGTTCATGTTACTTTAAGAGGGTCTTCCTTACTTTCCATCTAGAATTTGTGTTCTACTTGATGTGCCATGGATTATCTTGTTTGATACCAAAAACTCTGCTTGTTATTTCTGTGTTTAATCTGTGTTCAATTTGCAACTTGGTGTTATGCTTTGGGTGATTTGTTGGTTGCAAATACATGTCCCATCTATAGTTATCATCACTATCAGCTGATCTCATAAAATCAATCTACGTTATTGCTTCTTTCCAGGAAATTCATCAAATAGTGATTATCTTTATCCATTTTTATCTGTTTGGGGTTTTCTCTTAACTATCTGACGAATATGCCAAAAGCTTCAGAGCTGATGAAATATGGAAAATAAAGCCTTTGAGCCTATTCCATACTAGGCTAGACCAATCAGACGCATATACCCCCGGTTGGGCCCCATTAGACACATAATAGACCATTAGGCTTTTGAGTAGACATCCCAGCAGCTCGCTTTATGATGGCTCTCACTCCATACCAAGTAGCACTTTCCATAAGTCACCCCCTCTAGGATTCGAACTTAAGACATGGTACCTACTCTGTTACCAAATGTTAGTATCTGACTAATAAATCAAAAGCTCTAAATCTGATGGAACGCAGAAAATCAAGCTCTACACCACACTAAGTTAGCTCAACTTAACACCCATACCCTTAGTTGGCTCCATTAAGCACATAACAATTTGTATTAGCCACTCCATGTAATTACAAACTGAATGCAATGGACTTGTCTCATCTTCATGGTGCAATATTTATGAGTATGTTTGCCTAATTAATTTTGTGATGGACGCCATGTGTGTGCGGGTGTATGTGGGCGGGTGAGAGGCACTAGCAGGCTTCCATGGTAGGTGATCATTAGTCCCACATCAGAAACGGACTCGTCCAATGTGAGGCTCATGAGTAGGGTGCCTATATGTCATTGTATGGAGGCCTTTTCTCAGGGAAAACTTGAGGAAAACAAAGCAGTGTGCTAGTATAGGTTGGCAAAGCAGACAATATTTATACAAATGAGGGGTGGGCCGTTAAAAAATAGTATTAGAGCCGAGGATGGCTCTAGTTTCTAAGATGGGGGGATTGTGATGGACGCAATATGTAGTCGGGTGTATGTAGGCTGATGCAAGGCACTGACAGTAATGTAGTGGAAACGGGGACGAAATCAGATAACTTATCAGTTTTGACAATTTTCGGGTCACACACGCGCAACTTGCCACATGTGTGAAAAGTAACTTAAATGGGCTGATGCTTGGCACGTGTGCGGGTAAGTCTTAGGGCTGGATTAGGGTAAACACCAATAGGAAAAGAAAGAAAGGGAACGAACGAAAAGGGGGAACGGAAGAGGCAGTGATGGCGGTGGCGGAAAAGGAAGAGAATGAAGAAAGAATCGAAGGAAAGGGGGAGAAGGAAAGGAAAAGGGAGGCTGGAAGGAGTGTAAGGAGTTGTACCTATCTGTACAAGAGGTGAAATTGGAACTCTAGGGAGCTGAGGTGCCTGTGGTAGATCTTGGCCACGTTGGTAAGGGTCGAAACCGTAGAATAGTGCAGCTGAAGGGTCTTGTGATGTAATTAGGATAAAGCCTAGCCTCTCTGTGATGGATTCCTGCTTGGGATTAAGCCCAAGGGTCGAGAAATCCTGCAACAAAGGCAGAAGAGCAGCAAGATAAAGAGGAATACTCTTCGAAACGATTCAATATTTGTGAAAATAAGGTGTCTTTGCTCCACCCTTCGAATCTTATTTATAGGCAAATGTACCGACTATTACAAGACTTCTAAAACCAAGTTACGAATTTTCCAAATTTTACATACGACTTCTAATGCTAATCAAAGACTCCAAACAACACTTAACCCAAATAGGATTGGGTTCACATCACCGACACACACAAATGGATCCCAAAAGTAGGATCGAACAATAAAATAAGAAAAATAAAAACAACTAAATAAACTCAAGGATGGGCCCAGCTCGTGGTCAAGCTTGTGGGCCATGTTTCGCCATGTTTCTTGTCGACTCATCATGAATACGTCTTAAAAAATCTGTCTATAACCTGTTCTACATCATTCCCTCTTTTGAAAAGAACTCGTCATCGAGTTGATATCTGGCAGATGGATTGGATCTCCATAATAATATGGAAAGATGTCATTTACATTGAAAGTAGGACAAATATGCAAATATGGGGGGAGCTCAATGACGTAAGCATTGTCACTTATTTTCTTGAGAATACGCAAGGGACCAATCTTCTTCATCTTGAGATTGTTGTAAGTGCCGACGGGAAAACGCTTCTTTCGTAGGAAGGCGATAACAAAGTCACCTTCTTCAAAAGTTTGGACACGTCGATGCTTATCTGCATGTGCTTTGTATTTGTCATTGGAGTCGTCAAGTCACTTTTTAACTATGTCATGAAACTCTGTAACCGAATCAACCAACTCATTGGCGGTAGCATTGGAGTCCGGCAGCGAAGGTATGGCCACAAAGTCGAAAGTGTGATTATGCACCTTAGAATACATATTCTTGAATGGAGGAAGTCTTGTGGACCTGTTAGGTGAGGCATTGTAGGCAAACTTTGCTTGAGCAAGTACAAGATCCCACTGGCGCGGTTTCTCACCAGAAAGACATTGAATAAGGTTGCCAAGAGTGCGGTTCACTACTTTAGTTTGGCCATCTGTCTGTGGATGGGCGGTGCTACTGAACTTCAAAAAATGTGTTAAGGCATTTCCAAAGAGTTAGTCAAAAGTGACTTAGAAACTTTGGATCACGATCCGAAGTGATGGACTTAGGGACACCATGAAGGCGAACGACTTCCCGAAAGAAGAAGTGGCAATATTAACTGCATCTATAGTCTTCTTACAAGGGATGAAATGTGCCATTTTGGAGTACCGATCAACTACCACGAAAACAAAATCATTGGCGCGCTGGATACGAGGGAGACCCAAGACAAAGTCCATAGAGAGATCAATCCACGGGCTGTCAGGCATAGGTAAAGGAGTATATAATCCAGTATTCTGTGTAGAACATTTTCCTTGCTGACAGATATAACAACGACGAATATAGGAAGTGGCATCACGTTTCAAAGAAGTCCAATAATGTCAGTCTTCAACAAGAGAGATGGTCTTATCACGACCCATATGACCACCGAGGCCACCTCCATGAGATCTCGAATAATATGATCACGAAGAGAACCCTGAGGGATACAGAGACGAGTCCTTTAGAGGAGGAAACCTTCATGGATCAAGAAATCCTGTGTACTACCCTGATTGTTGGAGCACGCTGTCCATATATCAGTAAAATCAGAATCATTAGGGTAGGGCTCTTTCCAATAATCAAATGCTACAATCTCACTATGCACAGTGGCAAGGAGAGAAGAATGACGACTGAGTGCATCATCAGCTTTGTTTGTTGTCTCGATTGATGTTTCAAGATGAATGTGAATTTTTGGAGAGTAGTGATCCAACGAGTATGCATACGATTGGCAGAAGAATTGCTTTGAATGAACTTCAATGCTTGATAATCGGAATAGAGAATAAACTCTCATTGAATGAGATAATGTCTCTAGTACTTTAAGGATTTGACAACGACATAAAGCTCCATCTCATAAGTAGTCCATTTGCGTTTGATATCAAAGAGCTTTTCACCGTAATATGCAACGGGTCGGTCTTCTTGAGATAGTACAACACCAATACCCATGATAGAAGCATTACAATCAACTTGAAAAAGTTTGTCAAAATTGGGTAATGAAAGCACAGGTGTTGTGGTCAGCTTTTCTTTCAAAAGGGCAAAACTCTTGCCGGCGTAATCAGTTCAGACAAACGGAGAATGCTTGAGGCAATTTGTTATAGGGGTTGCAATGGAGCTGAAGTTACGAATAAAATGTCAAGGCCATGAAAATTGCGTACTTCTAGAATAGAACGAGGTACGGGCCAATCTTGGATTACCCGAATTTTGGCACTGTCCACATGAATACCAGAAGTAGAAACAACATAGCCCAGAAAGAGAATCTTCGGAGTCATAAAGTGACACTTCTTAGGATTGAGGTATAACGTGTTGGCTTTAAGAACATTGAGAACTTCCTGCAGGTGGGACATGTGAGCATCCGAACTGCGGCTGTAGATGAGGATATCATCTAAATACACCACAACTTTGCCACTATATATCATTATCATCGTAAGGATCAATAGGATCTTGCTCGAATGTCTCAGAGTCAATCAATGCCAAACGACTGTGACACTCATGTGATCTATGGCCAACTTTGCCACACTTGAAGCACTTGTCCATAGTTGGGCGGGAATAAGGGTTGGAGAATGTGGATGATTGACTGGGTTGGTTTTGTGAAGGGTAGGTGGAGCGCTGGGGTGGTGGACGGTTATTATTGTAAGGGTTGGAATTATTGGATGATTGGGGTTTAGAGTATTGGGAGTTGGGGTTGGGTAGATGTTGGTTGGTGGTTATTATTGTGATTCTGGGATTGGTTATAGGAGAAAGATGGGTGAGATGAGGTAGGGTGGGGATTGGCTTGGTGGAGAGATATCAATGATTTTTTCCACGTTTAAAGCGGCACTAATAGCCGATGTCAAAGCGAAGTGGCTATGAGAAGCAAGTGCTTTGCAAATATCCCATCTCAGACCATGTAGAAAGCGGGCAATCTTTTGCTCTTCTGTCTCATGGAGATCATTAAGAGAGAGGAGGCGATATAAGTCATCAACATATTCCTGAATAGAGCGTGTACCTTAGTAGCAGTCTTGAAGTTTGTTGAATAAGACCTGAGAGTAATGAGGAGGTAGATACTGACTTTTCAAAAGTTGTTTCATGTGGAACCATATATGAACATGAGCCAAATTTTGTCTTGATTTGTCCTGTTGAGTTTGCTTCCACCAAGAAGAAGCACTTCCAGTGAGTTTGAAAACAACTTATGGAACTTGCTTGGCTTCAGAAACTCCCATGTATTCAAAGAAACACTCAACTTTGGTGACCCATTTTATAAACTCTTCGATGTGAAGAAATCCATTGAAGGATGGAAGTTCAACCTTGGGTCGATATTCATTGTTGTCAGAAGATCGGCTAGAAGCGCTAGAATTCTGTGTATTAGGATTAGGTGGGCGGGTGTGGAGAACTAATTGCTCGATGTCCTCATCATCCCAATCTTCTCGATGTGGTGGCTCTTCATTTTGATTCTTGGCAGCGTCTCTGTCGGTGAAATCTTTAATCATGATTGCTCGAAACTAGGTGAACAATTTTTTCATCTCTGCTTTCATCTCAACTTTAAAGGTATCGAGCTGCGCGGTGGTGACAAACTGATCATTATTGGATGTCATCAAAATTTCCTCGATTTTTTTTTTTTCAGATCACCAAGGAGTGGGGATCGTCACCGGATGCAGGGAACCTTGGCTCTGATCCACTTAATGTAGCAGAAGCGGGGACGAAATCAGATAACTTATCAGTTTCGACGATTTTCGAGTCACACATGCGCAACTTGCCACGTGTGAAAAGTAACATAAATGGATTGATGCTTGGCACGTGTAGGGGTAAGTCTTAGGGCTAGATTAGTGATGGCGGCGGCGGAAAAAGAAGAGAATGAAGAAAGAATGGAAGGAAAAGGGGAGAATGAAAGGAAGAGGGAGACTGGAAGGAGTGTAAGGAGCTGTACCTGTCTGTACAAGAGGTGAAACTGGAACTCTAGGGAGCTAAGGTGACTGTGGAAGATCTCGGTGATGTCGGTAAGGGTCGAAACCATAGAATAGTGCAGCCGAAGGGTCTTGTGATGTAACTAGGATGAAGCCTAGCCTCTCTGTGATAGATTCCTGCTTGGGATTAAGCCCAAGGGTCGATAATGGTGACTGGATTAAACCAGCAGCGAGAAATCCTGCAACAAAGGCAGAAGAGCAGCAAGATAAAGAGGAATACTCTTCGAAACGATTCAATATTTGTGAAAATAAGATGTGTCTTTGCTCCACCCTTCGAATCTTATTTATAGGCAAAGGTACCGACTATTACAAGACTTCTAAAACTGAGTTTGGAACTTTCCAAACTTTACATACGACTTCTAATGCCTAATAAAAGACTCCAAACAACACTTAACCCAAATAGGATTGGGTTCACATCACCGACACACACAAAGGATCCCAAAAGTAGAATCGAACAATAAAGGATGGGCCCTCATCGAAAACAAACTCGTCGCGAATACGTCTTCAAAAATCTGTCTGTAACCTATTCTACATTAGCTAGGCTAACACGGTAGGTGTCCCTCATCGAAAACAAACTCGTCGAACTTGAGATTCACAAGTAGAGTGCTTACACTTCATTGTATTAAGGCCTTTTCCCAAGAAAACTTGGGGAAAACAAAACCGCGGTATGAGCTAGAAAAGTGGATAATATCCATACAAGTGAGGGGCGGGCCATTACAAATTTTCTATTAGTTTAGTATGCTTTGCCTAATTAATTGGTCTTATGATAAGAACAATTGATGCGCCAACTGTGAAGCCTGTAATATGGTCTAGGTCAAGATGTTTATGAGTATGTGGAATAGACGAGTAGTCCAACATCACATGTATCATCAAAGGAGGTGAAAATGGACTTAAGGATTATGTGCAAAGGCCTATTAAGAGGCCCAAAAGACATGAGACATCTAGCCTTTTGTTAGGACTCTTTTAGAGAAAATCTGAATGGCTTTTTTTTTTTTTTTTTCAGTTAAAAAAAGAAAAGAAAAAGAAAGAAATCTGAATGGCATTCTTGTTTTTACATTGTGTTCATATATGTTTCTAAATGGCATAAAATTGGATATAGCTCTATAGTATTCATTTTCCTTTCCTTTAAATTCAAATATGGCCTATTTTTTTTTCTTTTGTGTAAAACTTTTCACCTGGGTGGCTACTGAGTAACATCCCTCCGGGCCTCATGTGGGGCTCATTAGGGCTGAATTCACTTCTTTTCGCACCATCTACACACTAAATTGTATATGTGTCCAATTTGAACCTCTTTTTGACTTGATCTCACTATTGAATTAAACATTCATTCAAAACTAATCCCATTTTGATTATTGATCTTTGAGCCCTTGAAAATTATGACTTTGTAATCCAATAGACTTGATCTTTTACCACAAATATCAACCAAAAAATATCTTTCAAATTTACTAATTCCCATGCGTTAACCCACTCCCATGGGCCGCATAGGGTTCAAGGACGATTGTCGCCATGGGTGGCGTCTCTAGGGTAAAAACTCTCCCTCTTTTGTGTACTAAATAACAACTTATGAATATTTTGGCCATATTTATATGTTGTTTTGCATGGTAAGGATTGAGTATGGTCTAATAAGTAAAAATTAATTGTTGGGATTTAATCCTCGTTCAGCACTGGAAGCCAATCAAAATCAAACCAACAAGCAATTCACATAATCAAGATATAAATTTAACGTGTTTCGACCAAAGACCTGCGTCCATAAGCAACAATGAGAGAATTCCACTCATATCAAAGATACAGATGAGATAGTATCCCAAACCCTCTCTCGAACCCATGAATTTTCTCTCTATCTCACTCTCTCTACAAACCCATAACTCTCGGTGGTGCCCAAGAAAGCCACACACGCTCACGAAGGAGACCTTCTCTGTTTTATATACGGTAACAAGAGAAGGTTTTCAAATATAAATAGGTTTACCAAAGTAGAGTCCTACTACGGTTTTACAAGCCTATCCTAAAACGAAAATAGAAAGACAATCAGAAAAGAAGTAAAAAAGAGAGAGATTAGGAAAATGACACCTAGTTAATGGCCGAAGTATCGGAAGGCCTTTTCCTTTTATTGAAACAATACATATTTTGTGCTTTATAAAGAAAAACAATATAAATATAATGAAAGGTAAATAGTTTCTTAGGCTCGAAAAATTGTTATTGAAGAATGTGGTTTTGAAACTCTTCATACGAAGGTCTTTCTTGTTTTATTGTTCGGATAAGTTACTTCTTGTTTTATCCTCTGTTGCTTTCAATAGGTACTCTTTTGTCTGCAATTTTTTGACTTTTAAGGGACGGATTTCTCGTTTAGATTCCTTCTCAGGTTGTAGCTTATGAGGAGAACTTGTATTGCTTCAAAAGTTACCATAAAGCCACAATACTCACCAATCAATAATTATAGTTTGTGGATAACCGCCAATGGAGAAAAGGAAAATTAGGAAATGAGCTCATTCAGGCTCGAGCTTATTTAGGTAAAAATTGAGATATTTTATATTTATTATATTAAAATAAAAATTATATTATTTCATAAATTTTATATTTGTACAAAGTATTAATTAAAGAAAAATTAAATTTGATTAATTATTGCTCAAATTTGAGATTTGGGCGAAACTCAGGCTTTCATGTATTGTGCTTGGCTAGATGTTAGTAGTAATTTGGGCTTGACATTTTAGGCCCAAATTGAGCCCAAGTCAACCTGAATCCAATAAATATCGTAGTTTTTTCATGCAGGCTCAAATTAGGCCCGGCCAAGTTGCACTCTTACACAAAATTATCTAGAGCTCATAATTCATTTAATGATTAATTATTTTAGAGTGGCGTCATTCTTACACTATTCAGCTTTTTTGTGATATTACAAAGATAGAAAGTCCATTAAATGTCTTTATTTGAAATTCAAACATTGTAAGTACCGTAAGTAGTTTTGGATTCACACAAGAAATCCCCTTTTCTCCTAGGCTGCATTTGGTAACTAAGGGGGAGGAGTAAAATATCAACTTTTTACCTCCCCCTCAACTTTTGAAAATCCTTTTCAAGGGAGGGATTATCCAAAATTTACCCTCCATCCCAACACAACCCTAATCATAATGGCCGCCTTGTGTTATAAATAAATCCATCATAATCTGCTATTTCAACATCATACTATGCAGAAATTGATTTACACATTATCCTGATGGCTCCTTAGGGTTCAATTGAATCCACCACAATATACAGATATTGCGATAACCACCGAGAAAAGATAAAAAAAGGATGAACTGAGTGAGAGAAAATCACATTCTATATACTACCTATTCAAAGTTGTACATCTTTTTTTACAAAATTGAACTAAAAACTATTGATGCTACTTTCTTTGTACATGAAAATACTGCACAAAGCAAGACAGTAAGAAAAGAGTTGTGTGCTTCAGTGCGATTTTGAAATGATAAATGTGAAGTTGACATGAACTGTGAAGGACCAGAAACAAGAGAAGGATGATCATCAACGAGCCATTACAGGGCTGATCATTTCTATACTTTCCTCTGCTTCTAGACCAGAGGTCCAAGACCTTTCAAGTGTCTCATTACATGATTCAGCGAGGACAGAAAGACCGAAAACAATCTCTCCTATGCAAGGCCTTGCAGACGATTTCTCCAATGTGCATGCTCTAGCCATTACTACCAAGTTCAATGCTCCGTCGATTGGATAGAAACTCTCCAAGCTTGGATCCATCCACTTCCTCAATCTACCTTCTTTCTTTTCATTGCTTTCTAGTATTGCCCTTATTTCCTTCCATAACATCACTACCTCACCATCGTCTCTTGTCTCCATCGCTTTCCTCCCGGAAAGTAGTTCTAACAAAACAATCCCGAAAGCATAGACATCTACCTTTGGCGTCAAGACATCTGAAGCAGGCCTAGCCATAGAGAAATTTGCTATCTTGGCCTTAAAATGAGAATTCATGAGTATGTTGCTAGTCCTGATGTCCCCATGAACGATGCTTGGTCTGGTGTGTTCGTGCATGTATTGAAGCCCATTGGCAACATCCAGTGCTATGTTCAATCTCTGTCTCCATGAAAGGAAACTCACAGAGTTTGAGCTCGACGAAGCCGAGAATTTGGGATACAGCCACCTGTCCAAAGACCCATTTTCAGCAAATTCATAAACCAAGAAGCATTTTCCATATCCGTCAGTTGAAACACCTGTTAATTTCACCAGATTTGCATGATTAAATTTCTGTAAGATCTTCAATTCCTCTGAAACATTTGCCTTGCTCTTCTTTATGGCAAAGTATTCTCCTTTGATTGTGCCCCGATAAACTGATCCTCCGATTCTGTATTTGTCATCGAGATTCATGGTTGCTTCCATGATAGTTTTAGTCTCATAGACAACTGGCTGGCCTAAATATCCTGAAACTCCAGGCAAAAGCTTATCCTGGATAGTCTTGTGACTCAAACTCTCTGCTATCTTTATATTTCCGATCAAGTTGACAGTTGCCAATTGGGATTCCTCCAGATTGATGGTCTTTATTCTGTAACAGCTAATGTAAACAAAAACCAACAATCCTGATAAGACTATGAGTGCTACGACAGTGCATAGAGTGACGATCAGGGTCAATTGATGCTTTCTTACAAGAGCAGCTGAGTGAATTGGCTGAGATAGAACTGGCAATTCAGAGACTGGAATGAGTACTGGAAGACCCACAGCGGCACTGAAATTTCGGTAATTATTTTCAGTTAAGACATCATTAGCTGATGCCTTTAGCCTCCTACTTAGATCTAAGACATCATCTCCTGCTTGCCAGACATAGGTGATAAGGAATTTAAGGCCTCTCTCCAACTGGGTCTTGGTGGGGCACTTGCAATATATCGGAATTACTACTTGGTGACCAATCTGCAAGTTGTTGGGATTCAGTGTCGGGTTCACATCTTCCATTGCGTGATAGTCAGTAAGATTTCCAAATGCATGGATGGAAACCAAGTAGAAGCTGTCACCTTTCTTGATTTGATATGTAATGTTCGTGAAAGACCGATTTCCCGTGCATCCACATGATATGGGTACCATCAATAGCTGGTTAGGAAGAAGCCTTGGATCCTTTGTGACCAAATTACTTGCCTTCCCTATGGACAACCTACTGACTCCAAAAAGATCAGAGATGTTTCCAAGGTCCATGAACTCGGGTGGCTGAGCACGGTATATGAGGTAGGAATCGCATGAATCAGAGTAGTTTGAAGGGCATGAGAAATCAGTGACGTTGGCTGGTGGTGTTTGAGCAGTGATATTGCAGATGTGGAAGAAGAGAAACAGCAAAGAGAGGAAAGAGATCACCATTGTTGCGTGTTGGGCTGGCTGTCTCTGATGCTGAAATCTGTCCTAAGATCTTTCCTTTAATCTCCTTCAGTTGGCTGACTAAGAGAGAGAATTGGTGTGGTCAATTTGGAGCTTTCTTGGAAGAATCTTAATTGAAAGATCTTAGGGTCATTGGCTTTGTTGTAATTTGCTTTCACCATCTCAAAGATGCCATTTTATGGAAGGAGCCAAGGAGAAAACCATTAGATGCCCTCTCATTATAATTGGTCTCATTGTTATACAGAAAAATCATTTTCTTATAGTTGGGCTGGCAAGACTTTGCTAGCAATACTCTATCATAGAATCTACCTAGTTGATGGATTGGATACATAATTATATGAGTATTAAATGTGTAAAATTGCATAAAAAATTCATCATACTAGTTATATATCCTGACCTTTTAAGTTTTAATAAATGTAACTCATTGATTTTTTTTTTTGAAAGATAGAATGATCAGATAGAGATGAAATTTAAATTGCGCCTCTCCCTTCGGTTACCTCTCCTCACCTCTCTCTCACTCGTATGACTCCTTCTAACGATTGATTTACAGACAATTTACAATTCGAGCATATGTATATCATCTCCTTCACTGACAGTTTATGTTTTTGTTAATAAATATTTTAAAATTTTAAAAATAAACTTCACACATTTAAAATGACACTAATTAAAATCATTAATATAATAACATAAAACCATTTCTCTTAATTAAATTCACTTCTTACTATATCAATTCAAAACAAATAACTTTACTAAAAATAAAAATATATCAAATTTAATCGATTTTAATAATATCTAAATTCGATCAACAATATTGCAATTTGATCAATATCAACAATAAATAGATTGGGACCATGATGTTATAGTATAACCACAACTTATTGATAATCCAATACATTTGAATCCCTAGATATATGGTCTTTCATTAAGACAGGCAAACAGTAGCCAAGTGGTTTAAAAATATATTACCCTGTGTTAGAAAAAAAAAATAGTGCTCCTTTCAATTAAAAAATAAGTATTCAAACAACAATATATTTATAATGCTAATTAATAAAATTTCTAATAAGAGATTTGTGTGTTAATTATATATTTTAAATTTTATAATTATTGAAGTGTTAAAGAATTCTAAAATTTTGAAAAATAATTCCTCCAAAACATATTCAAATTTCCATCTGGACACGACCAGCTACAGGACCACATATATGCACGAGTGTCAAAACTTGTCGCAAGTTCTACTTCTTGGTTTTGGCCGGGTTTTAGCTATCTGCCACTACTTTGATATAGATAATTGGTAGAGATATTTTATTTTAATTAGTTTATTATTGATGAATGTCTAAATTTATAATTATACTTATGTTGATTATTGCTGTGGGATACATAAATAATAAGTTTTTTATTTTTTATGTAATGAGATTAAGAGGTTACATATGGATGGTATAAAAGAGAAGGAAAAGCAGCGAAAACATAGAGAACATAAGTAGAAATCTTGGTAATATCTCGGCCAATAAATTTCTCTTTTTTTTTTTTTACGAAAGCCACAATTATCGGCCGAGATTATTACCCCTGATACAGAAAATGGAAAAAAACAGATGTTATAGATTTTATAGCGACAGAAAATATAATTTATGAAGTGAGGTCACAGCTTTGAATCTCCATGGCCTAACGTTAGTGTGCCTTGTGGGTAGAGGTCCAGGACTTTACATTTCAAAAAACTGACCCAAATAGATGTAAATATGAAAATTGAGAATGACTATAATGACCATCATCTCTGTGTACAGAGCATAGATTTTTAGTGACCTATAGAGCTCGTCTAGGATCATAGAATCTGAAGATAGGCTTGAGTGGTCTGGACCATCTCTTTTTATCATTTGTTGGTATATTTTTCTGCCTGGGTTCATTCTTCAAGCACTCATCAGGTGAGTTTTTTTTTTCTAAAAATTCCAAATATAATTTTTTTTCTTAGACATCTATTAATTTCTCTTTCATATGATCGTCGTGAGAGCTCCCTTAACCCTTTCACAATTTGCTGGAGATCTCATCCACACCCTTCTTGTTTTCATAGATTAGATAAAGTGTGGGCCCTATCATGTGGGTCATCCTCTATCTCCTAAGGACGCCTTCAACATATTTTTGTTGTTCTTTTTTATTTATTTATTTCATTTTCTGTTATTTTTATCACTTCTGCTAACCTTTTCTTATTATTTTTCGATTGTTTATCACATTTCTTTGCAGTATTTTATTGTTGGAAGTTTAATATTTTATTTCTTTTTCACGGCTGCATTATCTTATTTTCTTATGCTTGTCATTTCTTGCTTTTTCATTCATCACTTAATTGTTATCATACTAAATGACTACTAAAAGTAAAAATTTTAAGTATGCCAATGCTCAAAAAGAACGAAATTTTAGACTAGAGCGGGGTTTCTAGATCTAAATCCCAAGAATTTATATATAAGAAAAAATATAAAAAAAAAATCCTCAAATTAAGGGAATCCTAATTCCGAATGTTGCTTAGAGTCAGGTCCTTTCTACAAATCTCATCAAAACATGGAATAAATACAAAGAATTTTGGCCCAATTGAGAAAAATCAAAATTCTCTTGACAAACCTAAGGTTGATTTCTCTCACTGGAAAAAATAGCAAAGGCATAAACTCACTGGGTACAGAAATTGTTCAATGTAATAAACTTAATGAGCACAACTACTTACAATGGTCTTAGGCAATTAAAATCCTTTTAGGAGGAAAAGAATGTATTGAATACAAAGGCAGGAGTCTTCCCGAGTCTCCCCAAGATACAAGAAATATATGAAAAATGGAAAATCAACTATCACTTGATCCTCTCCAGACTTCTTAATTTTATAGAACCTAATATTACCAAGTTCAAATAATTAACCAAAGATGATTGGGATTCTACTAGGAACCTTAATGCAGATCAAAACAATCTTGCATGTATTTATCTACCCGGTTAAGATGTTGCTAATCTTCGTCAACATGATCAATCCACTGTAAAGTACTATACTTAGATACAAATACTATGGTAAGAATTGGACTATGCCAAAAAATTTACTTTTGTCTATGATAAAGGTATCAAGATATACAAGAAGTCTATTAAATCACAGCATACTTCTGAATTCCTGACTGGGCTCGATTTAGATTTTGAACCTCTTTGTGCTTAGATTCTAAGTCAAACAATATTAGCTTCTCAATATTTTGAGCTATGTTTATTGATAAATCTACTTTAGCCTCTACATGACAGAGTTCACAATTTTTGTTGGCGTGAGCTGTTCCTAAGAAATAGGATGTATAGCTGTAGACAGAAATATAAAATCATTTCCTACAAGGTAGGAAATGATTAGGAAATGATTTGTGCTGTGATTGTAGCATATACCAAAACAGGGATGATAATCTTACCTATTTATTTGTACTCTCTCAATGTAATGGAAAAAAAGAAATAAAATACAAATTATGTAAGATTTGACATGGTATCAGAGCTGGGCCTCAAGCCAACGCATGTGGGCTCAAGATTCCTTAGTCGAACGAGATGGTTGTGTCAAGTCTTACAACGACACTATATGGACTGAAACAATCACCTCGAGCATGGTTTGGTCGGTTCAGTATGGCAATGAGGAAATACAGATTCAACCAATTCTGCTCTTCATCTCGTGTCTCCTCCTGAAGAGAAGAGATGGGGCCGGAGAAAAAAGTGTCGGACTCTAGGAAGGTGACATCCATAGTTACATATAGGCGGCGGGTAGAGGGATCATAGCATTTATAGCCCTTCTGGTGCACGCCATAGCCCAAGAAGAGGCATCGGAGAGCACAAGGATCCAGTTTGGTGCGTCGATTCTGGTGAAAATGCCTCCTTCCCCACAACCCTAATGCTCCCTCCCTGAGTATTTGGCTGTGTGGCTTATGTGCACCTTAACCAGAATCAACGCACCAAACTGGATCCTTGTGCTCTCCGATGCCTCTTCTTGGGCTACGGCGTGCACCAGAAGGGCTATAAATGCTATAATCCCTCTACCCGCCGCCTATATGTAACTATGGATGTCACCTTCCTGGAGTTCGACAATTTTTTCTCAGGCCCCATCTCTTTTCTTGAGGAGGAGACACGAGATGAAGAGCATAATTAGTTGCACTTTAACTGGCCAAACGATGGAACAATGGCAGATGCAGTCACAAGACCTACAGTTGAGCCCTCAACGCTGGATGAGCGTACAGAACAGGATGCATCGTCAGAAAATGACACGCCTTAGCCCCCCCTCTTCCTCAGTACCTGCAGACCCATCTCCTAAGAATATCCCTGAGGTAAGCACTCTTAACACACATTCAGATATCAGTAAGTTGAATACTCCTGCTGGATACACATTACCTTTCAGGGAAATCGTGCCAAGCCACCGAAAAGATACTCTCCTGATGCTGAAAAGCGAAGATCAAAGTATCCAATTGCCAACTACGTATCTACCAGGAGATTAACTGAACCCCTCAGAGCATTTGTCCACGTACTTTCCTCAAGTCAAGTTTCAGCTGGGATTTAGGAAGCCTTGTCTGATTTGAAATGGACTCAGGCAATAAAGGAAGAAATGGAGGCACTTCTAAAGAATGACACATGGACCTTAGTTTCATTACCGGAAGGGAAGAAAACAGTAGGAAGCAAATGAGTATTCTCCATCAAACACAAGACAGATGGATCGATCGAAAGGTACAAAGCAAGACTGGTGGCAAAAGGCTATACACAAACATATGGGGTCGACTACCAAGAAACGTTTTCACCAGTTGCGAAACTGAGCACGGTAAGGATACTGTTATCTTTTACAGCCAACCTTGACTGGCCACTACATCAATTTGATGTAAAGAATGCCTTTCTACACGGCGATCTTGAAGAAGAAGTGTACATGGACCTTCCTCCAGGATACAAGACATCCACTGAGACCAAGGTTGTGTGCAAACTACAACGAGCATTATATGGATTGAAACAATCACCTCGAGCATGGTTTGGTCGGTTCAGTATGGCAATGAGGAAATACGGATTCAAGCAATACAACTCTGATCATACACTATTCATAAAACATAAATTGGGCAAGGTAGCTGTGTTGATAGTTTATGTAGATGACATGATTATCACATGAGATGAGAAGAAGAAATATCGAGACTACAGAAGGAATTTGCCACCAAATTTGAGATGAAGAACTTGGGAGGACTCAAGTACTTTCTGGGAATTGAAGTTGCCAGGTCTAGACAAAGAATATTTCTTTCCCAAAAGAAGTATGTGTTGGACATATTAACTAAGGCAGGAATGCTGGAGTGCAAGCCAGTGGATACCCCAATTGTTCAAAACCACAAACTTGGAGAATATTCAGATCAAGCACCAACGAACAAATGGAGGTACCAAAGGTTAGTTGGCAAACTTATATACCTCTCACACACTCGTCCAGACATTGCATACGCTGTAAGTGTAGTTAGCCAATTCATGCATAATCCGAGTGAAGATCACATGGATGCTGTAATCCGGATATTAAGATACTTGAAGTTGTCACCTGGAAAGGGTCTTATGTTTTCAAAGAATAGCCATTTAAAAATTAATGGCTATACAGATGCAGACTGGGCTGGAAACATCTCAGATAGAAAATCTACTTTAGGTTACTTTATGTTTGTCGGTGGGAATCTTGTTACATGGAGAAGTAAGAAGCAAAAGGTGGTCGCACTTTCCAGTGCCGAAGCAGAATTCTGTGGAATGGCAAAAGGGCTTTGTGAACTACTCTGGATCAAGAGACTACTTACTGAACTTGGTTTCGCCTCTACTTCAGAAATTGATCTCTTTTGTGACAACAAAGTTGCTATCGCAATATCCCACGACCTTGTCCAATATAACCGCACAAAACATGTGGAAGTGGATCGACATTTTATCAAGGAGAACTTGGAAGGGAAAATAATTCGATTTCCATTTGTGAAGTCTGAAGACCAACTAGCCGATGTACTCACAAAGGCGGTATCAAGCAAAGAGTTTCACAACTCACTTAACAAGTGCATCAGAGACTTGTATGCATCAATTTGAGGAGGATTGTTGGTGTGAGCTATTAGAATCCTAAGAAATAGGATGTATAGCTGTAGACAAAAATATAGAATCATTTCCTACAAGGTAGGAAATGATCTGTGCCGTGATTGTAGCATATACCAAAACAGGGATGATAATCTTACCTATTTATTTGTACTCTCTCAATGTAATGGAAAAAAAGAAATGAAATACAAATTATGTAAGATTTGACAATTTTGAGCACCTATAATCTCAGCCCCTTCCTCTAGAAAGCCTTTTGAATCACCTCATCAATCAAGAAGTCCATGGTGATCCATATCCTGACAATGAGACTCATGATAAAGATCTAGATGAAGCATATGAAATTTCAATTCAGTGCCATTAAAAAACCGAGAGAGGTAAAAGGGAACAAAAAAATTCTCAACACATCAAATTTCACCTCAATTGGAGTCTAGATGAGTGAAATATCAAATGGCATCAAATGTGTTCCATTGCTTGCATAGCAGATATATGGACCAATTTCCACATCAACAGTCACATTAGCATGCACATGGGATCCACGTTCCGCTTTTATGGCAAAAATCTCCCATGGAAAGTAATTGCTTGGGCGCCCAAGGCATCAAGTGAGAAAGTTTCCATTTTGAGCTTCCAAGATTGGCAAACACTCCTTTGGGCGTGAGCATGTCTTGGGAAGGTTGTGTTTTTTGGCAACCAATGTGTGATTGAGAATTAAGTAAGGGAATTATGATGTAATAAATTTATTTTCCTATTTTCCACCTAGGATAATAATTTCTTTAGATATAATTTTACCATTGGAGGAAAGTAGGGATTAAGGAATGAATAAATTGAGCATTTCCTCTGTGTGCCCAAGGTTAGGGTCAGCAAGTGTATTATTTTCCTCTTTTTTTTTTTGGCAAATTTCACTACAAAAACATTGGCTTAGCCATTGTCTAGGGGACACCTCATTTGAATTGAGCAAAAAAATTCTTCAAGCAATGCTACCTTGAGTTCTCTCCAAGTCTTGGTGAAATCCTAGATCCGAATTGTAGAATTTGGATTTGAAATTTTATTCTGCTGAAAATATTTTGGAAGTATGCCGTTTCTTAAGGTTACGACATTAGGTCATCAATTGGTGATCAAAGTTTGGATCATTCGACACCTGGTATTTTTAGGAACACCTGCAAAATTTTGAAGTTTGCATTTATGGACACTATCTAATTAGTCAAGGAGGTTTCTAACTGGACAGTTATTATTTTTTGAAGTTTACATTTTCGGAAAGGGGAGTGATTTGTGCACCCGAATTTTACACACCATGCACTCCCTTAAAGTGAAATTCTACTTTTGCCCGGCTATCCATTTCTCTTTTTCCTCTCAATTCCCTCATGTTCCCTTTGCTCTCTTTCCTCTCTTCTTGTATTCCACACTCCTTTCCCACCGGCCACAACAGACCCTCCTCTCATCAAAGAATCTAGCATTCTTCGTGGTCATGAAGGCTTATCGAGAGAAATATGAGCCCTATGTTCATTTCTTGGAATCGACGGCTATGGGAAAAAAGTATCATGGACTCATCTTTTCCATGCAGCCCTGGAAAAGGTCATATGCATTTGTGTGATGACCACTGTCCAACAAAAAATCTAAATCATGGAATATGTAGAATAATGGCAAACAAAGGCCTCCCTATGTATTGAGCCCACGGTTTAGCAATTTCCCAATTGAAAATGTTGAAAGCAAGGGAAATACAAGTAGAGAAGAGGGACTGTTGTAGGAAAGGAGAGTGAAAAATAAGAAGAGAGAAAATGCGAATGAGAGGAAGAGAGAGAAGAGGGTCTGTTTCTTCTTCGTGAGAATGAGAAGAAAGACGCTGCTGCGTAGGAGGGACTGTTGTTGTTTCTCGCCAGTAATGGCTGCTTAAGGAGAGGAGGAATACGATTTGATAAATAAAATGAGGATGCGTGACAGAGGAAGACACTCCACACGGACACAAAAGAGAATCGAGAGGAAAAAGAAAATGTGATAGCTGGGCAAAAATGTAATTTCACTTTAAGGGAGTGCACGGTATGTAAAATTCGGGGTGGACAAATCACTTCCCTTTCCGAAATTATCTAATTTTCTAAAGTCGTTAAGTTTGAAGTTATAAATTTAGTAACATGCTATTTTTAGCACTTACTATTTTTGGAGTGTTATTTTTCTTAGCAAAGAAACAAGATTCTGTTCTGGTACGAAATCTTGGGAGCTTGCCTACAGACGTTTATTCCATATACAGATGGTTAGAGGAAGGACAAGAGGCAACCCAGAGGGTATACCAGAAACACTGGAAGAGAGATAAACTCATTGCTGACCTTCAGAGGAGACTTGAAGAGAGCTTAACAATGAATGGTGGATAGAGGGGACAGAGATCTAGGAGTCAGAAATCCATATCCAACAGCAAGTTAGAGAGGCATGTTCCTACAGATAATGAATCTTCCTTTTCTTCAAATAATGCATAAGGGAATCCATTTGCCCAAAACCCCAGACATCACAGACATAGGGTAGGGGATAATCAGAGGAAGAGAAGATTGGAAAGAGAAATAAATCAATCACATCACCAAGAAGAAGATGACAAAGCCTTCAGAATTAGGTTAGAAATCCCAGATTTTTCAGAAGGTATGTATTGTGATGATTTCAATGATTGGATGGAAGCTGTTGAAAACATTTTTTAATATAAGCATGTACTTGACCCTAAAAAGGTACAACTTGTAGCCATCAAGTTAAAAATGATGTGTTTTAGCATGGTATTGGAATGTTAATTGATAAATTTAATCGAGGGAAGGAAAAGATCCAACCCTAGGATTAGTTGAAAAGATGATGCATAAAGTTATTCTTTATAGCAATTATGCACAAGAGTTGTTTCATAGATTGCAGAAATTGAGACGGAGAAAGAACAGTGGCAAAATATGCTGAAAAGTTTCATCTCCTTTTTTCCAGGAACAACTTGTCAAAGGTGAGTATCTGACAGTGCAAAGACTATTATCAGGTTAAGGCCATCCAAAGCAGAAGTCATGGTACCATTGGATTTTTCTTAGACCATGCAGATGCATAATGAAGGCGGTTCAATTTGAGAAATTACTAAAACAGGTAAACATACCTTCTAAATCTTTTAAATTTAGTTTACCTAACAGACCTACTATTGACTGCAGTACTACCAGTTCTAAACAATCACAGATGACAGGTGAAAAGCCATCATCTTTAGATGTGGAAGTGTAAAAGATAAGTGAGATTCTTCAAGTGCAATGAAGAGGGTCATTTAGCATCTGCATGTTCGAAATGTGAATTTGGTAGAGGAAGGTTCAGAGGGTTACAACATGATACTGATTCAGAAATCAATGTAGATAAGGTGATTGATGCTGACTCTGGTGAATCTTTTATGATCAGACAGACATTGGTTACTTCTCAACATGATACTAAAGACAATTGGTTTTGTTCGAACATCTATCAGACAAAATGCACTACCAAAGGAAGAGTCTGCAGCTTGATCATTTATGAGGAAGCTGCACGAATCTGGTGTTGACAAATAATGGAGAAATTAAACTTACAAAAAGAAAATTTGTCCCAACCCGACCAAATTTCTTGGTTCAAGAACGGTAATGAGGTCCTTGTGAATAAAAATATTTAGGTTCCTTTTCTGTTGGCAAATGATATTTTGATTACATATGGTGCGTCGTAGTACCTATGGATGCATGTTAGCTATTGTTAGGGAGATATTGGCAATATGACGGGGAAATGAAATAGTATATGATGGGAAAAGGAACATTTATTCATTCACCAAGGTCAGAGTTAAAATCAAAGTTGGGCCCATTTAGAATGATAAAGGGTAGAAAAACAATAGGTTATTTATTTCAGAAGAGTTGAGCCTCCAACAATTGAGGAACACCTAAAGCCACCTTCAACTATTTATGATGGTTGTCATGATACGGAAATCAATCAAGTGATGTGTTTACAATGTTAGAGTAGGTTGAGTATGAAACGGTTGAGATAGTTGGAAGATTAGGTGGATGAGCCCACATGACAGAAACAGTCTTAGAGGTACCCATGCAAAATTCCATTGAGATTGTACATGAGGAAGAGCTGATAGAGGTCTCATATCCATCACCAATTGTTGATGATGTGGTTCAACCCATTGAACCAAATATGGAACCCACTTGGGATGATTATATATCTCGAACTGATAGTCAACCCCGATTGACAAATTTGGAGGATGATAGGACCTTACAAGTTGCCGAAGGGTTGGTGCTTCATCTCGGAGTCATGACAATGACCTTGGTGCGAGAAGACAGAGAAGAAGATGGTTGGATGAAAATTTTCTACTTGCCCGTGTTGCTAAATTAAATTCGAGGTTGAATTTTTCCCAACTAGGTGGATGATGCCACCATCAATCGACAAGTCCATGATGATCCATATTTTAAGAATGAGACCCATGATGAAGGTTTTGATCAAGTTGATGAAATTGCATTTTAGTATGACGAGGGCATCAAGCTCAAAGACTCACAGTCAGTGAATTCAGTGGACTTTGACCAAATTGAGGAAATTACCATGAACTTTATGGACCATTGATGTTGGCCTGGGTCGAATAACAATAATTGTAACGACCCGTCCCGCTAGTGCAATATTGTCCGCTTTGTACCTACACACGGACCCGCACGACTTTGCTTTGGCGAGCCAACCCACTGTTGCTCCCAAAAGGCCTTGTCCGAGTATTAGAGTACACAACGGCACAATATTGTCCTCTTTGGGCCCTCGGGTAGAGCCTCGTTCCATACCCGACAACCCTCAAGGTTTTGTTCCTAGCACATGACCCATATACGCCCATTTTCTCCTAGGTGACCTTGTGCTAAAAGGAGGAAGGCCACTACTTATATACCAAGAAATTTCCAATGCCACTAGCAATTTGGGACTTTTTAGGGCAGGGTATTACAATCTACTGGTGACGACCCGACCCTATCCCATTGTGATATTGTCCGCTTTGGGCCCTACCCGGCCAGCACGGTTTTGCTTTGGGCCCTGACCCACATGACCAGGCCCAAAAGGCCTCACCTGGTATCAGAGTACGCAGCTCATAACATACAACATGATATTGTCCTCTCTGGGGTCCACCCCCTCAAGGTTTTGTTTCCACTACCCACACAGGGCTAGAAGGCCTCACAATGGGGAGGGTTGCCCCCTTTCAAATGAAGCCCCCACCACCCAAGATCCCAACCGATGTGGGACCTTTGGGTGGGGGTGTTACAATCCACCCCCACCCCCCCCCCCCCCCCCCCCCCACCCCCCTCTCTTAAGACCAGAGCCGTCCCGGCTCTGTCTCGTCACACTGACTGGGGTCCACACACAAGCAAGCAAGTCACATAAGTAGAGAGTCCTCACAGTCCGAATGTTGAACCGTGCTCTGATACCACTTGTGACGACCCGACCCTACCCCATCGTGATATTGTCCGCTTTGGGCCCTACCCGACCCGCACGGTTTTGCTTTGGGCCCTGGCCCACATGGCCAGGCCCAAAAGGCCTCACAATGGTATCAGAGTACGCAGCTCATAACACACAACATGATATTGTCCTCTCTGGGGTCCACCCCTCAAGGTTTTGTTTTCACTACGCACACAGGGCTGGAAGGCCTCACAATAGAGAGGGTTGCCCCCTTTCAAATAAAGCCCCCACCACCCAAGTTCCCAACCGATGTAGGACCTTTGGGTGGGCGTGCTACAATAATTCACCTAGACGCGCCAGGAGAGTGGATCCAAAGACATTCTTTTCTAAGGAGCCTGTGCAGCCAAACAAATATTTATAAAAAGATTCTGCTGGAAATGATTTGATGAATGAATCTCTTAATGAAACAAGCTTCCACGAATCCAATTACGCTTATATGGAAATTAGATTAAGGTCTCATTTAATTAAATGATTGTAATACATTAGTGGAATTTAAAAAGGATAAATGAAATTGAAATTAAACTTGTAATACACTAACCCAAAATTACGGCTAATTGTATTATTTGTATTAATTAATTGTGTTTTGATCCGTTAATCATGAAGATTACGGATTGAACTTTTTGAAATTGAAAGGGCAAAATGGTAATTTACCACAAATATTATTCTTTCAGTGATTTAATTGTTGATTATTATTATTATTGTTAAAATAATTGGGTTATCCAGATTATGCATTGGTCGTGATTTTAAATGATGAATTTATAGGACCTTTTAATTTATGCTTTGGTTTTTAGAAATATTAATATTTTGACCCGAAGAGATCCCTATTTTACAAAATAACTATGAAAGTTAGAAAATTATAAGAAAATTTTCGGTGTTTAATCTGTATTTTACGTTATCATTTTGTGTTTTGAGATTTTGAAAATAAAATGTTAAAATCCTTTAATTGAATATAATTTCGGTTTATGGAAATTGCCTAAGATGTTATTTTTGTTAAAGTCAATTGATTTTCAAAATATAATATTCTCCAAATTTTTACAGTGTTTTTGATTTTGAAACCCCGGCGATTTGAACTAGTTGGATTAATTTAACTAAACTCATTTCACGCTAAATTAGTAAAGATAAGGTTATAAGACTTAAAATAAAAATAAAATAAATAAAATTACTTATCTCTAACATGCATTCAGTACATGCGTGCGATTCATGTAGATAGTCTACGATCGACAATTGTGGCCAACTTTCCTCCACTACAGCTCTCCATCAATCTCTAAATAGACTCAGCCAATTCAGTGAGATTTTCACCTTCTTAAATTTAAACTCCATTACAACTGTTGCTCATTCTCTGGCTTCTTCTTCGACCAGTTTTCCTCTTCTTCCATCGTTCTTAAGCTTGACAAAATTTTCAGAGGGAAAAACTTCAATCGATTTGCAAAACGAAGGTATGCATTGTTTTCGTTTTTAAATTTTAACAAGTTTAGGATCAAACAGAAGTGAATTTGGTTTAGAAATGAGCTTTAAAATGAGTTTTGAAATTTAGTGGAAACTATGATTTTTCATGTGTTTTGGGAATTCACCTTTAAAATCCGAGGCTTTTCTCATTTTTTTGATGTCCAATTTATTTAAAAAATGTAGAGGACTCATACTGGATCACATTTGGATGGTTAGATATAGAAAATGAATCCAAGAGCACCTCTGTTTTTGGATTCATATATCACCCTGCTTATCCCGTCACTGCACTTTCTGCAAGTGGCTGGCTGAAGAAGACATGTCTTGAAACCTGACTCGGAAGTTCCGAGGTTACTGTAGTAGTGCTGAAGCTAAGCTCCGAGGTCACTGTAGTAGTGCTGTGCTCTCGGAGCTTGACTTGGAGGTTCCGAGGTCACTATAGCAGGTTCTGGGGTTCAGAAGTTCCAAAGAAACTGTAGCATGTTCCGAAGGGATGTTCTGAAGCAGATTTAAGACATTCCGAGACTATAGCTTTAGAAGTTCCGAAGCCATAGTATCAAGTTCCGAAGCTAGGTTCCGAAGGTTCTAATAAAACACAATAATTAGGACAATGGCTTAGAAGTTCTGAAGCCAAAGTACCTGGTTCTGAGAAACCCAAAACTGATTCTTAAAATTTATTTAGATTGTTTAAAATAGGATCTTTGTGTTCGATTTATATCCTAATCTTTGATGTTAATATCACAGAGGCCTGATTTTTAATTAAAAATGATACTAACCTTTGTATGTCTTATTGCCTTGTCTGTTCACTTCTAGACTGATACTCTCTACCTGTGGCGCAACGGAAATGCCGTCCTGTAGCTATCTGCAGCGCAGCGATTAATTTCGCCGATCTATAGAAAAGAATGAATCTGACACTGAGTGATTTTCTTTCTCTTTAGGCCTAACTCAATATATCTCCATTATCCAATCCAGAAGATAATACAAGTAGTGACCTGAGCATCTTATATCTCTGTAGGCCTAACCCAATACGTCTCCGTGGTCCAATCTAGAAGACAATATGTGTAGTGGCCTGAGCACTTTTACTGTACCCTTTGGGTAATGTCTCAATACTTTTCTGGCGCCAAAAAAATACAAGATTGGGCAATGAGTACTTTATTGGATGTTTTGATTGATTGATTATTATAACTTAAAAAGGAGTAGCAGCCTACTATGAGGACTCACAACCATTTCCCTTGAAGTTTTTCTAGAAAATGAGAAAATACTCTGAATGTATTCTGTATGAATGTGTATTATGTTTAATTATGAATGTATATTCATGGTATTCCTATTTGTGTGTAATAGATACCCGTGATATCCTATGTTATTTAGTGAGGAGACTTAGTAATACAGTATGGGTAAATCAGGTTATGTAGATCTAGTGCAATGAGTGATTTTATGGATTTTACATGATATAGAAAAGACCGAATATGCCAGAATGTGAGACTTGACATTGGTTCCATGTGGAGGATGAAAATAAGCCCTAACTATTATAACGGGAGCGTAACACAGTTTCGGGGAGTCGAGGTCTATTAATCTATAAACGAAGAATGAACCCATTTACATGCCTAAACTTGATATAGTGCTAAGGTATGTTCATATTGTTACTAATGATATTTATCATGCATGGTATTGTGATAAATAATGATATTCTCCGATGTGAGAACTTGAACATCATGTTATGATGAGAGATTAAAATTTGAAGTTGATGGGTGATGATATTCTTTGATGTGAGAACTTGATCATCATATTGTGGTGAAAGATGAATCTATGAAGTTGATACTGCCTCCACATCCACTTAACTGTTGGGTTACTGTAGACCAGTGTGGTCATATATTATTGGCAATAGGCCGGACCATATAGGTCATATATTATTGGTAGTAGGCCGGACCATAAAGGTCATATATTATTGGCAATAAGCCGGGCATTGGCCAGACTATTGGGGTCATTTATGCTCTTGCAAGATGTTGTGTTTTGATCGTGTCGGGACTTAATACATTTATAGACAGTGTAGTGCTTTGGTGTGACACTGGTATGGGAGTGATGGTGACTTGATAAATTGGAATAGTAGACCAATTATGAATTCAAGTATAATAAATGGTATATGAGACCATTTGTGTTGTATGACAGTGATGATGACTTGATAAATTGGTATAATAGACAAATTATGATTTCAAGTATGATAAATGGTATATGAAATCATTTATAGTAAGTTGGTAAAATGGTATATGAAGCCATTTATAGTAAGTTGGTAAGAATGGTAAAATAGACCATTCATGATTTTGGTTAAGATAACTGTGGTAAGAGTAGACCATTATTGATATTATGATTAAACTGCATTATTTAAACCTGTAAATGTTGATGAATGTATTATCTTAAGATCTCTTCAATGGGCGTGGAGCTCACATCCTTTACATTGTAGGGTTAACACCAGAGGAGGAGGAACCTCCACCCCCTGACTTAGGATGAGGGAGCCTTTGCAATCAATCATATTTCTCGATGACGGGAAATACGTTTATTATATTATTTCCATGGAAATGATGTCTTGTTGATTTTAGTACCGCCTGTGGTACTGTAAATCTTAGCATGTGTAAACCACTATGCGTTCGTTCGTAACTCTGATGAGATGAATGAAAATGTTCATTTGTGTAATATGTGTTTTTATGTGGGGACATATGATACATGTTTGAGTCTACGTATGAAGAGCACATGTGACATTTTCTATGATGGGCTTTTTGGGTGAGCTTGAAGATCCAGTCCAGTTATGATGTTAGGTGATTGGATAATATAATATTATAAAAAAACAATTAGTAGTGTTCCGGACCCACCATCGGGTCGGGGCGTTACAAAACTCTTAATCTAAAAATGATTAAGACATAATTGAATTAAAACAATTGGTACTCACTTGGGTTTGGACCATAGTATGGTGGGATTACCCATCCAAGGCTTTGGCTCAACGCCACGGGCCACTGCCCGGTGTTCACACACACGAACTCCACTAAGGACTTTTTGAAAAATTTAACTGAATGTATTGAGTTTCGAAAATGGCTACATATTTATAGAGAAACAAAAGCGAAAGACCAACAAATCCTTACCATTGTCGACCAAGCCATGAAGAATTTTGGGGATCATATTCTACCTAAAATCCTAGAGAAAAAAGGAGAGAAAATAGTGCATGGATTGATTTCCTCATTTGGGTCAATCCATGGATTTATTTCTAAGAACATCAAACATAAATAGAAACTAGATATCCTATCCCAAGTTTATAGCTTGCACCAACATGGATTCGATCTTTGGGATTTGCGCTAGTTGTATCTTCTATCTTCTATGACTTTCGTCCATGTGGAGATAACTCTTTGTGATATGCGTCTATGCACCTGCTCCATATGGGGATTTGCGCCAATAACAATTCTTACTTCCTCTCCTTACTTTCTCTCCATTCTAAGTTGGGAGCTTGCATTCTGGATCGTCCATGTGGAAGAGATAGAAGATTTAGGGCCTTGGGCGTATGAGGGCTTGGTGGAGATAAATGGATTTGGCCTTAACATGCTTAGTTGGGTCATTTGGGCCGGTTAAGCAATTAGGCTCAGATTATGAGAATGATCGAGATAATTAACCGGAGTCTAGTAATGGTTGTTGAGCATTGAAAATTACCATTTTACCCTTTAATTTTGGATTAGTTAACCTTTGATTTGTTAATATTAGATGTGTTTAATGGAGCTTTCAAGTTTTGCAGTGTATTTGTGAGAATATAAGAAAAAGGAATTAAAATGCAGAAAAGTGGGCCATAGTCTTATTTTTGGAAAGTTTATAATTTTTACCACCTAATTTGATTTGGAATTATTGTAAATTATAATAATTCAGATTCGGGTATGAGAGTTTGAATTATGATAATATTTTTTAGACTGTGTTAAACTGTAAAGGTGGTAGAAATTTATAAACACACAAATGGACCCACTATTCGAGTCTGAAGCCTATATGCCAAAGTTCACTAGTAGTTAAGGCCAGATAAAAGTCCAAGTATGGGATCCAAGTCCAAAAAACCAAGTGGGACCAGTGAATTTCGTTTGAAGGCCGATCGAGATGACCGGAAAAGATAACAGAGAGGAAGGCCATGCACTGTGGCCGAACCCTATGGTTCATGCTTCCATTAAAATTATCAAAATCCTCTCCCAATCTTCTTCCATGGGGTTCGGCCATACACCATTGCCGAACCCTATGGTTCTTTTCTTTTTCAACAAAAATTATAAAATCACTTACCGGTTCCGCGACTCCTCCACTTTTCCCTCGGTTGTTCTTGCTCTTCCAATCCTTTTTCCTTCTTGATCTTTCCCTCTTGCTGGTTGCCTTCTCTTCCTCTTGTTTAATGCCGTGCGCCCTTGTTGTTTTGCTGCCCCTCTTCTATAAAAATTCCACACGATCCTATCTTATTAATATAGGAATTGCCAATTCTCCTTTGCTTTACTCAGCTGCCCTTTCTTTTCTTAGCTTATGAATGTCGTGCGCCTCTTATGTAACACTCCCAATCGCTCTCTCTTGCTAAGATAGCAAGTCACAATTCCATGCTTAGCAATTGCCGTGAGTCACCAAAACAATAATTGCTATCCTTGTTGTAGGCGCATTCACCACTATAGCAAGAATATCTCCCCAATTATAGCCAATCACTGCCCAATGTAAATCCAATACATCTAGGCGTGTTGCTCATCTTAGAAAGTGCCAAGATGGCAATTGCCATGCGCCCTTTCCTTGTGTCTTTTATAGTTTCCAATTGGTCCCAATTTAGAAGGTGCCTTGATCCCTTCAAATTAGTAATTGCCTCTTGCCGTTTTTAATCAAGAAAAGGCCCCTCTTAAAGAGACCTCTTGCGCATAAACATGGATATGGCTGTCTTCATACACGGTAAAGCAATTTCTTTATTTGGATTAGACCTCTTCTTTATTTAATAATTCCCTAATATCACTCTTAATCAAGGAAAATGATCTTTTTAAAAATACTCCAACACATTATGCGCATATCACATGGATATGCATATCTCCCACTCATGATGCACATATCCTTAATCCATATCCCTTATTTATAATTATGTTTCATTACCAATTAAATTCAGCCCCATTTAATTTTTAATAAAACTCTTTCCACAATCCGTTGGATCATAATTGGGCAAAGACCCAACACTTTACCCATATAAGATCCATATCTAAAAATTCACAAATTAAATGGGGTAATTTCCATAAATATTTATAATTTGAAAATCCGGGGTGTTACAATACACAAGCATAAGATTACATTGCCCATAAGTCTAGTCAACCATGCCAAATTGATCAAGAATGTCCTCGGCATTAAAAGAACAATAAGTGCTAAGAAATCAAATGGAAAATACTGCAAAAAAATATTATTCTTTCCACAAACACTGTGTCCTCGATTGTGTAACACCCCACCCATCCAACTACAACAAACGGGTATTACACAAAAACAAATAGATCCAAGTGTGAGAATAACCAATTACATGACATTTTTTTAACTCAAATAATATTTCACATGGTCTCCAACAAATAACCAGAGTTGTAGAATAATTTAATAGATTTTTGTTGAGAACTGAAAATGATTATTTTACCCCTGTTATTTGGACAAATTAGCCCTTTATTTGTGTATAATAGATATGTTTAATGTTATTTTTGAGTTTTGTAGGAAAAAATACGGAATTACAAGAAATTGAGATAAATATGGACGGAAATACAAAAAATGGACCATAATTGCTATTTTTGGAAAATGTGTAATTTACCATTCATTTTGGAATTTATTGTAAAATTATCTTTATTAAAATCCAGTTATGAGAGTTTGGACTAGGATAATTAATTTTGAGCTACATTGTAAAATGGTAAATTCACAACACTTGGGGAAAATGGGCCCACTAATCCAGCATGAAGTCTAAGCTTGCATATGAAGTTCATAAGTCAAAGTCCAAAAGTCCAGATTTGATGGAAGTCCAAGTCCAATCAAAACACAAGTCTGCAAATTGAAGTCCAAGTCCAAAAGCTCAAGGTGGGGCCCAGTGAAACTCGCATGGAGCAGAAAAGTGCCAAGTGTCCTCTCCAAAAACAACAGATAAAATTCACTTAGATTATGAAGTGTTGTGCGAATCATGCTGATGTGGAATGGAGAGATTATGGGAGAAAATATTTTAATGTATCTAGCCATTATGGAGGATAAATTCGATGGAGATAAAATCTAGGAGATTTGGATTTGAGAGAAAAATGGAGAAAATATTTGGAGGAGAAACTTCTGGAGAAATAAATTCGTGTGAAGCCTTGTGGAGAAAGAAATGGATAAAAAATGGGATTTGGATTGACGAGAGAGAAAATTTTGGAAGATAAGTTTTGACACAACTTTGGTATTTTGACCTTAACTTTCAACTCCGGTATCCGATTGCATTGATTTTTTTTTTTTGAGTTGGAAGGAAGACTTTAAGGGATAAAACTTTGTAGTTTATGAAATTTTGTGATTCAGATGTTGACTAAGTCAAAATTGAGCTACAAGATGGTACATGTACAGAAGAATGAAATTTGCACTTTACTTTCCAAACTGATCCAAAATCCCTAAAATCATGGAGTCTTATCTGCAAAATTCGCCATGCCTTGGAAGAGAAAGTAAATTTTTAATTTGGATAATCAAAGGAGAGAGAATTTTGGAGAAAGTTTTGGAGAGAAAATTATGGGGAATTATCTCCAAGACTTGCTTAATCCAGTCTCTTTTGAACACTATAAATAGAGGTGCCAGGGCACAATAAAAATCAAATTTGACCTGGAACTCATGAAGACCAAAGGCTGAAGAGAAAAGACAAGAAGACAGGAGCACCATTCGAATTTACAAGTGAGAGTTGTAAATTTTCATTTTTATATTGTCTTTCTTGTATTTTATTTATAATTGACAATACTGAATTTTTCCATTAAATAAATACAAGATATTCCTTTAGAACCCTGAAACATCCAATTTTCAGATTTCATTAGTGATTGTCTTGATTCGATTTTAAGTTTATATTCTTTGTTTATTTAATTGGACATGAAATAGTTAGGACTTAGGTTGTAAGTGTTGAATCTAGTTACTAAGGTCCGGTTACATAAATTGAAGTTTATAAATTTAATTTTGATGATGGACATGAATTGAGATTTGGATTTTTACGCGAATTTCAAATCTAGATTTTGTATTTGTTTACACATTTTAGGCGATGAACGGTCTATTCCAACAATCACCCTTTACATTATGCACCTTTAAATTCTGTCATTTACTTACTTTCAATTTTATTTTCAGTCTTTTATTATATTAGTTTTTTTGTTTGTTTGTTGTATTTTAAATGTTCAATTTATTTTTATGTTTTTGTTTCAAGTCTTGTTTGTTTGTTTATTTTATTATTTAATTCTTTATATCACAAAATTCTCTCTCTCAAGATTCACCTAATTAAGGTTGGAGATATGATATTTAAAACGTGTGATTTTAAATTAAGATGTGACTACATATTCATGTTTCACCAATTTAATAAAAAGAAGATGGATTTGATTGTCGACTTGTTAAATTCATAAGTTAGATAATAGTGGTGTTAACTTTGGTTTTCTATGACCTAAATTAAAATTTTAACTCCATGTATTAGATTTCTTATAATCACATCTTTGTATTGGTTCCAATTTGATTTTAAGCATATATTTTGTGGATTTCTTTCGGGTTCAACCTTGCACTCAATTACTATACTATAAATGGTTCGTGTGCTTGTGAGATTTATAAATGTAAAATTTGGACATCAACAAGTTTTTGATGCCATTGCTAGGGAAATCAAAATTAAATTGTGTGCCATTAAAATCATGTGATTTTAGGAAAGATTGTTACTTTTGGAATGTTCTAGTTTTGGCAATTTTTAAAATTGGAAACTTTTATTTTTGGAAAGTTCTAATTTTAGAAAGTTTCCTTAAATAAGAAATTTTTGAAAATCTCAATCGTAATGGAATTATGTTTTAATTTAGAAACAATTTATTCTTGGAAAGTCTATTTTTGGAAAGTTTCTATTTTTAGAAAAATCTATTTTTGTTAATTGATCTATTTTTGGTAACCATCCAATTTTAGAAAAATCCCCAAATTTAGAAGTTTTCTAGATTTAGAAATCTTATTTAACTTGTGAAAGTTTCAAAATAAGATGTCTTAGATCTTGGAGACTATAGAAATATAGATTAATTTGGTGAAACTCAATTTTAATTTTTTTATGGTCTTGTTTTATTTAAGATTCTTGTTTAGGATTGTAAATATTATATCTCCTTCATTAGATGTAGTTTAGGAAAAATTGCATCTAGATTAAGTTTCATGCATTCCGTATGAGGGACATAATCTTCACTTTGTTTTGTGGTATTTCAATGTACAAGGATTTTGAATTGCACAATAAAAATTTCTTGCAGGAAAGCACTACAGGCCAAGGTAAGTAACTAACCTCATTTTCTTTAATTTTTAATTTTACATGCATTCATATAGATTTTACTAGGGTGCTTGCATTTATTTTGCATAAAAAAAATGCATATTTACTTTGATCACGCAATTGGATTGCTAGTCTCATGCATTAGCTTAGATTGTTTGATTAATTTTTTGCATATTTTCTTGTGTTTCTTGCATTGTTAAATTTAGGATTGCTTTAAGAAAAAAAATAGAAAAAAAAAACTATTAAATAAAATGGTTCATGCATCTCCCAATAAAATTAATTAATGAACCATTAGGCTAGATTTTAGGGTTTTGTCCTCATTTGGAACCTTTTTAATCTAAATGAATTTTGTAACCAATGAATAGTTTATTTTCAAGAAATGTGTCTAAGGCTATTTCTGTCACCAAGGCGTGAGGTCGAGCACGTCTAAAGATAAGTTGGGACGAGATGCAGTCTGTGCTCCCCCACTTACCTGGGAACTACCTGGCCAAACTTGTGGTTAAACTCTCTCTGGAGACTTAAATTGGTTGAAAAGAAAAGTAAGAGCAAGTCTAGAGACAAATTTAAGGATCCTATTAGCAGCCAATAAAAATTCAATTTGTCTTAAAGAAGTTTGAATCTAGTTTTAGGCATTTTCTTGTACGATTTTTGTTTGAACGTGAATGATCATATCTGTATATGCTTAACTGGTCACGTGACTCCACCAATCGCTTGGTTAGAGTTACACTTTCCATCAGTACATCGATCGTTGCGTTCGTAGCTCAATCAAATTCAGTCATAGATATATATAAGTCCACCTTTATCACCACCAATATCAGCCATTTCATTTACACCAAAATCATCACAGGGTCTGCCCTATCAGCCCATCCCGAACCTGCAAGTCCAATATCTGATCGAAACTGATTTTAGGAAGATCCATTCACCCATTATCCACTTACTCATTTACCCATCCAATAATTTACCCATCCACCCACACTCATTTACACATATTCACCCACTTATCTCCCTTCACCCAGACCCACCGACCCACTTGTCTTTGTCTGAGTTGGTCTGAATCGTTAGTGCCTAGTTTTGAGTTTATCATGTCTAGTTTAGGTTTTTCATTGAGTAAGTCTTGCCTAGGAGTTAGTCATTTTTGCATGTCATGTACGTTTTTAGGTACGTCTCAACCCTGATTGTTCGTCTAATGAATTTTTTTTCACATTTGCAACTGGTTAGTGTAGATTAGGGAACATTGAGGACAATGTCCAATTCGAGTTTGGGGGTACTAGGGGAGTTTAGTTTCAAAATAAAAATTATTTTCTTAGACAGAGAGAGGCAGACTTAACTTTTTTAAGGGAAGAGTAGGCGGTGGCTGAGACTCCTTGGGGCCGAAAAGACTGTCAATCTTAACTTAAGAAAAGCATGCGTACATATCCTAGGGCAACATTTTTTAGCATTAAGACGTAGATAAAATCTTTATAGGATTTATACTTGGAGAAACCTGTTAAGTTTAGTCTGAAAAAGAAAAATATTCATGAGTTGAGTAATCACTAGAGGAATACCAGTGGAGACTTAGACCCAGTGAGCTTTCGAGCCATTCTTTTTTTTTAGCGTTATAATTAAATTCCAATTTTGTTTTTTGTTAAAGCGCATCAATTTGTTGTTGATCTCATTATTCTTCAATTTTGGTCATATTATTGAGAACGAATCAAATTTGGGTTATTACACTTGAAATTTTTGTGAATTTGTTTGAAACAAGGAAATTACTGTATGAAGCTTAGGAAATGATGTAGGCCATTTTTTTTATCGTTTGAGCCTTCAAACCTACCTATTTTTGGTCATTTTATCTTGATAGTTCCCCAGTTGAGCCTTATACAACCTATTTTATTGATTAGCCATGTTTACCATACCCAACCCCGGTTATGGAGTTTGAGCCTCACTAAAATATCTGTGACCTATCCTAGGGCCCGGGAAAGGTTAGAGATGAAAGACTGTGATGGTACTCTAAAAATACTGGCAGTTGAAAAAAAAAAAGAAAAATGAATGATGCAGAAATAAAAATATATATATATATATATATGCATCAAAAAAATAAAAAATAAAAAAATAAATAGAAAGGGAACATCCAAACATCAAAGAAAGATGAAAAAAGTTAGAAAGAGAAAAAAAAAAGATGAGTTGTTTGAAAAAGTGCTCAAAAAAATAGAGGAAATATATCTCGTTTTACATTTTGAAGACCTCTAACTTTTCTGGTTCAAAGCATTAATTTTTAGAGTCTTATCCTCCTTCTTTGATTTGACTCGATCCGAAGCCACGTTTCGTCCTAATAGGAAGTCATATTGATCTTAGGTCTGAATAGGGTATTTCATGTGGAGAGTCAAGGAGGGAAAATGATGGTATTTGACTCAACGTTCTCAGGAAAGTGGCATCTATTCATGAGATCATTCATTTTCTTTGATATGAACCATCTTTTCTAATACATATGTGAGATATTTTGATTTGAATATATAAATTCCACTCACATATACTTTGAGAGAAAGTGAACCCAAACCTCTGAGTGTTAATTTTTCTGAGAGATATGTCAGCAAGGTTTGCAGTCAAAACGTATTTTTCCAATAGTGAATAAAATTTGTGTCTATTTGGAAAAAGAAGTCTATCTTAATATTAGGTAAGCACACACTACACTTCGAGTATAAGCCTTGTAAAATGAATTTTAGAATTGTATGATATTTAGACCCCTTGTCTATATGTGCTTGCTAAAGATGTTGATGTTTGTGGTATCATCACTGAAAGCCCTCACGAGATTATAACTCGTCCACTAGGGGTAACCTAGGGGTTTAAAGGCTTGTTGCTTACGCTAAATGTAATCGAGGGTGCCAGCGAAAGTGGTTTAGTTTAGGTTTAGTTATGATTTCTATTTTTGTTTTTTAGAGTTTTTAGTTTAGTTGTGCTCGAGGACTAGCAAAATCTGAGTTTGGCGGTATTTATTGAGCACTGAAAAATGACTATTTTACCCTTGTTATTTGGACTAGTTATCCCTTTATTTGTGTATAATAGATATGTTTAATATTATTTTTGAGTTTTGTAGAAATAAATATGGAATTACAAGAAATTAAGCTAAATATGGAAGAAAATGCAGAAAGTGGGCCATAATTGCTATTTTTGGAAAATGTGTAATTTACCATTCATTTTGGAATTTATTGTAAAATTATCTTAATTAAAATCCAAATATGAGAGTTTGGACTAGGATAATTAATTTTGAGCTACATTGTAAAATGGTAAATTCACAACACTTGGGGAAAATGGGCCCATTAATCCAGCATGAAATCTAAGCTTGCATATGAAGTTCATAAGTCAAAGTCCAAAAGTCCAGACTTGATGGAAGTCCAAGTCCAATCAAAGCACAAGTCTGTCCAAGTCCAAAAGCTCAAGGTGGGGCCTAGTGAAACTCGCATGGAACAGAAAAGTGCCAAGTGTCCTCTCCAAAAACAACAGATAGAATTTGCCTGGATTATGACGTTTTGTGCAAGTCATGCTGATGTGGAATGGAGAGATTATGGGAGAAAATATTGCAATATATCTATCAATTATGGAGGATAAATTCAAATGGAGATAAAATCAAGGAGATTTGGATCTAAGAGAAAAATGGAGAAAATATTTTGAGGAGAAACTTGTGGAGAAAACATATCCAGAAGATCTACATGGAAAATTCGCCCAAGGCAAGGAGTGCCACTTGTAAAATTTGTGTGAAGCCTTATGGAGGAAGAAATGGAGAAAAACTGGATTTGGATTGACCAGAGAAAATTTTAGAATACAAGTTTTGACACACCTTTGTTATTTTGACCATAACTTTCCACTCCGATATCTGATTGCATTGATTCTTATTTTGTTGGAAATAAGACTTCAAGGGCTACAACTATGTAGTTTATTAAATTTGTGATTCACACGTTTACTGGCTCAAAATTGAGCTGAAAGATGGCATTTATGTAAAAAAATGGGATTTGCACTTTACTTTCAAACTAATCCAAAATCCCTTAGATCATGGAGCCTTATTTGCAAAATTCACACATGGCTTGGAAGAGAAAGTAAATTTCAAATTTGGATAATGAAAGGAGAGAGAAAATTTGGAAAAATAATTTGGAGAGAGAATTATGAAGGAATTCTCTCCAAGCCTTGCCTAATCTAGTCTCTTTTGAACACTATAAATAGAGGTGCCAGGGCACAGTAAACATCAAATTTGACCTGGAGCTCAAGAGGACCAAAGGCTGGAGAGAAAATACAAGAAGACATGAGCACCATTTGAATTTACAAGTGAGAGTTAGTACATTTTCATTTTTATGTTGTATTTCTTGTATTTTATTTATAATTGTCTGTACTGAATTCTTCCATGAAAAAAATACAAGATATCTTCCATGAGATTTGTATTTTTACGTAAATTTCAGATCTACATTTTGTATTTGTTTACACATTTTGGGCGATGAACGGTCTATTCCAACAACCAATCTTTTCATTCTGCACCTTTAAATTTTGTCACTTACTTTACTTGCAATTTTATTTTCAATCTTTTATTTGTATTTTAAATGTTCAATTTATTTTTATATTTTTGTTTCAAGTCTTGTATGTTCATGTATTTTATTCTATAATTCTTTGTATCACAAAATTCTCTCTCTCAAGATTCACTTAACTAAGGTTGGAGATATGATATTTTGATCTTAAAGCATGTGATTTTAAATTAAGATGAGACTATATGTTCATGTTTCACTAATTTAATAAAACGAAGATGGATTTGATTATCGACTTATTACATTCATAAGTTCGATAATAGTGGTGTTAACTTTGGTTTTCAAAGACCTACATTAAAATTGTAACTCCATGTATTAGATTTCTTATAATCACATCTTTTTAATGGTACCAATTTAATTTTAAGCATATATTTTGTGGATTTCTTTTGGGTTTGACCTCGCACTCAATTGCTATACTATAATGGTTCGTGCATTTGCACGATTTATAAATGTAAAATTTGGACATAAAAAATTTTCCACGTCCAAAAATATCATATTCCCACATCGGAATTATCATTAACATTGTATGAAGTTATCAAGCAAAAAACCACAAATAAACTAACGAAATTAGGTAATCTAATCTCAGAATTCACAACCCACAATAATGAAGCCAAACACAAAATGAACCAAGTCCTCAAATAAACTAAAATGGCTTCAGTCCATAGAAATAGACAATGACTTAATCCAAATCCAATAATGACACTTATTGTGTCTCAAATTAACAAAACCATAAATAAAGTCTAATGTCTCAAATAAACTATGAATAAACTAATTTCTTCGATCTAGCGGCTCCAAGAATTTCCTAAATCTACTTCTAAGCTGTTGCAGTCTTAATTTTACTCGCAATTGTACGAATCATTTTATAGTATAGCATATGAGTGCGAGGTTGTACCCAAGTGACATCACAAAATATATGTCTAAGATGATAAATTGCCACCATGAAAAATATTGTGGTCTTAAGGAACAAGTTTAGAGAATTAAATTTGAACATGGAAACTTTCCTAAACATGAAATTATAATTATAATTTTGAAAAAAACCTATCTTTAGAAAACCAATAATCAAATTAATCATCTAACTTTGGAATTTAACAAAATATAACATCTAATTTATTTTAAAGACCATGGATTATGAGTTTAATATTTTTTAATTAAAATGGTGGAGTAAATCTAAGTAACCTCACTTTAATTTAAGATCACATAATTAAGATTCAAATATTACATTTCCAACCTAGTTCAAAGAATTGAAAGAGTGGATTGAATAAAATGAATAAAATATTTAAAACAAATAACACAAAGAAATTAAATAAACAAGTAAACAAATAAACAAAATATTTTACAATTGGATTAGATCAATTGTAACCATTGAACATCATACCCAAAGAAATAAATAAACAAGAGATCTAGACCATGGAATTCACGAAAAGATCCAAACTTCAATTCATGCCTTTCATTCAAATTAAATTCCATATTCCTCAATTTAATTAAGTGAACCTTAGATCTTAGATTCGGACAATTAAATTCTAGATCTAAAATATTTCATATGTTCTAAGGAACCTTAGATCGAAATTTAAAGAAATCAAAATCTCTAAAATATTTCAGATGTCCATTTAATTAATCAAAGAGCATAAACTTAAAAGAAATCAAACAATCACAAGTGAAACTCGAAAATTGGACTTTCCATTAATCTAAAATCATATCTCAGGTCCATTTATTTGAATTTAAATCACATGATTGGAAAGTACATCAGAAACAACAAAAATAAAATTTACAAATGACAAGACTCATATGTAAAATTCGAATCTCTTCCTTGTCTTATGTGCATTCCAAAGCTTGAATGGTGTTCTCTGCCTCCTGATCCAATTCGAAAGTTATTGTGCAATACCTTTTGTATTTATAGGTTTCAAGTGTGAATGGATGGTTAGGATTTAATCATGGTTTAGTTGATGAATGAAGGGCTAGGATTAGATTATCTTAAACAAGGATGGTTGGGATTTAAAATGAAGAAAGGCTAGGGTTACAAGGGTTGGTCTAATTTTGTGGCTTGGAGAAGAAGTGGGCTTGGTGGCTAAGAAAGAAATTTTGAATGGATTGGATTGGATTGGATTGGAGTGTGTTCGAATTAGCACATGGAATTAGGGTCTTGTGTTTATTCAATGCATGAATGAATGGATGAGATGCAAAGTTGAATTGAATGGATGGATAGATGAATGGATGATGACATGGAAGGTATAATTCGAATGGAGTGGATGGGGATTCGCTAAAATCGTGTGTGAGGTGGGTTGATAGGTGATGATGTGTACTAAATCTAGGGTTGCTTGGAGTGCAAGTTAGATTAGATCTAGGGATTTTATAGAGGCTTGGTCGAACGGATGGTTTAGATTAAATGAGGATTAAGATCTATTGGTTCTTAAAATGGATGGTTAAATGGGTTATGTAAATGAAGAAATTTTGTATGGAGGGTTGACATTCAAAGGTTATTCCAGATGAGAGATTAATTGAATGGCCTAAATCTATGAATGTGTATGAAATGAAATTCGACTGGAGGCTTTAGGGTTTACCTAAGTTTCATGTATGAGATGAAACGCTTTGATTAAAAATGGTGAAATAAATGGTGAGATGTACATGGAGAGGGCTTGTGTAAATGGTTTAGGGCTTAGGGTAAAATTCGAATATGGGTATTTGGATCTCAGGGTTTGAACAGTTGGGCCTTCTTGGACTTTGTGCACTTGAACTTTGACTTTGGCCTGTTGGACTTTAGCTTGCACACTGGTCTGACCCACATATGGAATGCACATGGATTACAGAGCCTGGCCAAGTGTCTGGCTTGTGGAGCATGGCTTGGCCCAATGGAATGGATCTCTCGCACATGGATTTGGAATTTCAAACTCTTGTTCTTTTCTGTTCTCTTGCAATGCAGCTTCTCTTTCCAGAATTAAAATAATTAATTCACCACTCAAAATTTAAAATTGTTGAATTAATCTAGACTCTCATAATTGGATCTGTAACACCCCAGATTTTTCAAGTTATAAATAGTTACGGAAATTACCCATTTATTTAATGAATTTTAGATATGGACCTTAGATGGGTAAAGTGGTGGGTCATTGCCCAATTAAGATCCAACGGATATGTTATAGGTTCAATTTAAAATAAATGGGTAAGATGTGTTTAATTGGGTCAAGGTTGTTTATTTGGGTCAAATACCCAATTGGGACCCAATGGGTCATGGTTAACTTGGATGACCACCAAGTTAGTTCAATTTAAATTAAATAGGGTTGAATTAAAAGGGTATGCAAGATATCTAAAAATTAAATATGGATTGCTTGGGGCGTGTATGTGAGGTATGAGGATATGGTGTCAACGCATGGAAGATATGATGGAAAGATTTTAGGAGTTTCATGGCTATGTATGAGATATTGCTTGGCCGTATATGAAGACAGCCATATCCATGTTTATGCGCAAAAGATCTCCTTAAGAGGGGTCTTTTCTAATTAAAGACAGCAAGAGGCAATTACTAATTTAAAGGGAACTTGGTATTTTCTAATATTGGACTGATTAGAAGTATTATTAGAAGAAAGGCAGCCACAAACAAGGGGGCGCAAGGCACTAAGGTACTTGCTAAGTAGGGGAGCAAAACACCTTCTAAGTTGGGACCAAGGGAAGGTTTTAATAAAAGAAAGGAAGAAGGGGCGCATGGCACCTTCTAATTAGGATTAAGTGATGTTTTATAAAAGGAAGCAAGGGCACACGGCAATTGCCATTTTAAATAAGGTGAGACCGTGTAGAGTTTTTATAAAAGAGAGGAAGAAAGGTAGTGCACACGGCAATTATATCTTAGTATTGGTTGATTGGAATTTTATTCAAAGGAAGAGAAGGGCAGCAAGGGCACACAATACACACAAAATCAAGAAGGTGTTCACGGCAAGATCAAGAAGAAGGAGAAGGATTGGAAGAGTAAGATCAACCGACGGAAAATCGGAGGAGTCGCGGAACCGGTAAGTGATTTTATAATTTTTGTTTAAAAGAAAAGAACCATAGGGTTCGGCCATGATGTATGGCCGAACCCCATGGAAGTTGTCATTAATTTTAGAATGGTGTTAATGGATGATTTTGCGAAGATTCCTAGATCATGGGTTCGGCCATGAGGTATGGATGAACCTCATAAATAATTATGGAATTATGTCTATGTATCATAGTTAAATAATGTTCAAAAGGAAATTAAAGAACCATAGGGTTCGGCCATGGTGTATGGCCGAACCCCATAGAGTTGGATTGGTATTTTATTGAATGTTAAATTTAGAAAGTTTCTATTTAAGGACTTTCTAATTATGGAGTTGGATATTAATTTAGAAAGGATGTAAGCATGGTGATTAAAATAGAAGGTGGAGATTAAATTTGGAAACCTTCTAATTATGGAAGGATGGATGCTAAGTTTGGAAACTTTCTAATTATGGAAGTTGTATATTAAATTTAGGAAGTTTCTATTTATGAACCTTCTAATTATGGACTTGCTATTTATGGATTTTCTAATAATGGCAAGTGTAATTAAATGCCAAAATGGAGAATCATGGGTTCCACCATGGTGTATGACCGAACCCCATGAGGTCCTTTAGGGACTTAAGTGGTTAAGGAATTTTTATGGGTCATTTATGGACCTAAGATGGTGAACCAATTTAATGGGTCATATGGATTTTTTATGGAACAACATTATGGATCGGTTATGGAATTAAGGTTTATACTTATTAAATGAAAGATCATGCGTTTGGCCATGGTGTATGGCCGAACCCCATGAACTTGTTAATGGGCCATTTGTGGGCCTTTGTATAATGTAATTGAATGGTTCACGAAACCAAGGGATGAAGGGTGAGAATAATGAAATTATAGCCTCGAATGACAATTTTGTAATTATCGCCTAAATTGACAGATCATGGGTTCGGCCATTATGTATGGCCGAACCCCATGAGATGGTTTGTGGATCAAACATGAACTTAGGCAAATTTTAATGATTGAAAGGATTTGATTATGGAATGATAGCCGTGTATGGCATTTTGGTAATTAATTGAATTAATGGACCATGGGTTCGGCCATGGTGTATGGCCAAACCCCATGGGGATTGTTTTGATGGACTTAGGGTTTTTGTTTGTTAGATTAATTAAAATGAACAACCATAGATTAAGCAATGGCATGTGTGTGGACTTAATTAAATAAATGAGCAAAAAGAAAACTAAAACAAAAGGGGTGAGGTTCGGCCAAGGTGTATGGCTGAACCCCACAAATATGGTTTATGGACTTGGACATTATTGTAAATCAAGTGGGACTTGGTTTTTAATTGATTGTTATATTATAAGATAACGGGACCTCATAAGGTGTGTACGATCTTGAGCTGTTACAGGACGAAAGACGCAAGGACACGTTAACGGTCTTTGGTAGGATTCCACCTCTTTGAAACCATGAGATTATGTACAATGTTTTCTTATCTTATTTGATGAATATATGTTGCAAAGGATATGTTTCAAATTGTGATTTTAAATGCTATGTTTATATGATAAAATAGCATGTGGTTTAAATGTGAGTTTTAAATGCTATGATTTGTATTTCTACATAGCATGTTGGCATTTGCATCTCATGCATGGCATGGGAGGGATGAAAGGTAACCGGAGGGTCCACACTCCGTCGGGGCGTCCGAAAAACCTATGTGGGGTACCTTGATGTGATTTCCATCAAGAGGATACTGTGTATGAACTGTAACCGGAGATCCACACTCCGTCTGGGCGTCCGTTGTAACACCTCGGATTTTCAGATCATTATTTTATATGACATTTACTCCTTTAAATTGTGAATTTTAGAATTAAACCTTATTTGGATCAAGAATTGGGCCATGACCCAATTAGGACCCAACCAATGTTGGAATTGGTTTTATTAAATGCAAATGGGTTGAATTAATTTAGTGATGAATTATAGCTAATTTTAAACAAAAGATATTATGGCCGAGTAGTGGATTTGAAATATCCAAGTAGATGTTAAAGAAATCAAATAAAGATTATCTTGGCCGAATTTTAGATAATGATTTACATATTATGCACATGAGAGATATGTGGGATATTTAAATCCACAATGATATGCTAGATATTTAAAAAGGGATGAAATATCTATGAATTAAATTAAAAGATTATTTGGATTATGATTAGGGTTATGTACATAGTACTTGCTAATAAGAATTAAAGGAAGTCTTAATAAAGCAAGGGAAAGTCGGATATAGCTAATTAAAGAGGGAAAGTCGGCCATGGTTAAATAAGGAAGGTTTGACATATGTCCAGTGTTTTGGTTATAACTTTTCACTCTTATATTCGATTGCTTTGATTCTTTTTGTGTTGGAAATAAGACTTCAAGAGCTACAACTTTGTAGTTTAACACTTTTTCTGATTAGGAAGTTAACAAGGTTAAAACTGAGCTAAAATACAGTATATGTGTAAAACAAAATGGGAAACACAAGAGGGCAAGATTCTATTAAGAACATTATAATATTGGATTAAATGGAAGGTTAAAAGAAGAGGCAATGAGAGGGTGCACGGTTTTTACAACTCCATTACCAAGTTTTTATTCCTCCCTCTCCCTCTCTCAATTCATCATTCTCTTCCACGCCAAAGCAAGAGAAGAAAGGGCAGCAACAAGAAGGAGTTCTTGTTTAGAGAAAGGCAAAGGGAAAAGAAAGAAAATTGGAAGAGCAAGAAACCAAAGAGGAAAAGGTTAGTATCTTGTTTAATAATTTTATGTTTTGGAACAAAAAGAACCATAGGGTTCAGCCTTATGGCATGGCCGAACCCCATGCAATGATGTGATTTAATTCTTGGGTTTTAAGATTGAAAACCATGGTGTGTTTTTGATTCATTGATTGGGTTTATATTTTTAGATCTTGGATCATGGAAAATCAAGGTTATTTCATGATGGTTTGAATAATGAAAACCATGGGGATTTATGGTTTAGATTAACAAATTTAAATGATGAAAATCCATGGAGGAGTTTGATAATATTTAGAGGAAAAATTGGATGGACATTGGGTCGGCCTTGGTATGGCCGAACCATGATGTTTTGTGGTTAAACTTTGAGATCCAAAATAATCAAAGGAAGAGGTGAGGTTCGGCCATGGTGTATGGCCGAACCCCACCAAACTTTTTATGGAAGTGATGATCTGTTTTGATGGGATCTAAACCAATGGCTAAGATCATGAACCATAGGGTTCAGCTATGGTGCTTGGCCGAACCATAGGGTTCCCATGGGGTAATTTGGAATGGAGATTAAATAGGAAACTATCTAATTAAGGGAAAGGGCTGCTAAATTTAGAAAACTTCCATGTATGGAAGGGGTGGCTAAATTGGAAAGCACTCCAATTTTGGAAAGGAGTTTCTAATCTTAGAAAGTTCCCATTTATGGAAAGTTGGAATCTATATATGGAAACCTTTCATTTATGGAAGATGTTAATTATGGAAAAACCATCTAAAGGAGGTTGCTTATTGGGAAAGTTTTCTATTCTTGGAGGTAGATATTAAAATTAGAAAATATCTACTTAAAGAACATGAAGATTATTTATGGAAACCATCCCAAGAATGGATTGATTGACATGAGTGAGGTTCGACCATGATGTATAGCCGAACCCCACTAGGGTTTAGTTTTTGGAAACCTTGTTATTTATGGAATATGATATTCAATCATAGAAGGGTTCGTGTTTAATTAAGAAACCTTCTAAATGTGGACATTAGGTTAAAAATGGAAGGAAGAGTTATTTTTAGAAAACTTTCCATTTATGGAAGGAGGTTGATATTTTGGTAAGTTAAATAGGGAAACCTTCTAATGATAGAAGGGGAGATTAATAAAGGGAAGTTCTATTCTTGGAAGGTGAAATCTAAATTTGGAGACCTTCCAATTATGGAAAGGTAGGGATTAATTGGAAAGTATGCACCATTGGGTTCGGCCATGGTGTATGGCCGAACCCCATTTTCTAAATTAAGGGATTAAAGGTGTCTTTAATTCATGGTTTAAGGCTGATTTATGAATCAGATTATGAACCTACATTATGAGTTAGGTTATGTGTAGTTTTAAAATAAAATAAAGGATACAATGTATGATATAAATTGATGGAGAAAGGGATGGCAAAAATGTAATTAAAATACCAAAGTAGGGAGAACCATGGGTTTAGCCATGATGTATGGCCAAACCCCATGAGATATGTTTGATGAACTTATTTGATTAAGGAAAATTTTAAGGTCTAATTATGGAAGATTTAAAGGAAGAAGGAAACCAATGGCATTTTGGTAAATATGAGAGAATGTTGGACATTGGGTTCGGCCATGGTGTATGGCCGAACCCATGAATTATTTTATGGAATTATGTACTTTGGAAGCACGAATGGACAACTTGGAAACCTAAGCAAAGAAACGGGACTATGGTTACCAACAGTGGCATTTTTGTAAATATGTACGAAAAATGGTAAACCATGGGTTCGGCCATGGTGTATGGCCGAACCCCATGGGGTTTTGTTTATAGACTTAGAACCTTGTAATTAGGTGAGACTTGGTGTTGACTTATCATTATATTATAAGGTAAAGGGATCTCGCAAGCGGTGCGCGATCGGTGATCTAATCTTGGACGGAAACGCAAGGACTTGTGAACGGTTTTAGGTAGGATTCCACCTATTTGAAACCATGGATTATGTACTTGTTTTGATCTTATGTTTGATAAAAATGTGCTTGAAAGGATATGAGTTATTATTGAATTTCAAATGCTACGTTTACTTTGATTTAAATAGCATGGATTGATTATGTTTCAAAAGTGATTTTACATGCTAGGTTTTATTTGTATAAAGAGCATGTATTGGATATGTTTTCAAATGATGATTTTCAATGCTTGTTTATGTTATAAAATAGCATGTGTTTCATTGGCATCTCATGCATGGCATGGGGTGGAGGATTTATAACCGGAGGGGTCACACTCCGTCGGGGCGTCTGAAAAACCTATGTGCAACACCTTGATGTGATTTCCATCAAGAAGATTTCCGGAGGGTCCACACTCCATCGGGGCGACGGAAAGACCTATGTGGTAGGCACATTTATGTACAGGTGATGGGTGGGACTCATTGCATATTTGTCATCATTGCATGGCATGGATTTATATGGTTTTGATATCACTATGTTATATGATATGTTTTGTACTAACCATGGGTTAGCCGTAACTGGAATACCTACTAGGCGCGTTGTACTAGCGCCCTACTTCTACCCTGTAGTTGGTGATACAGGTAAACAGGGAAACAATGAAACTAAGACGGATCAGGCATAGGAGCGAAGATCTAGTTTATATGTTTTGAAATAAATTACTCATGAACTTGTATTGGAGTATTTGGATTCCGGAATGTAATAACTTAGATAGTTGAATGTTTGGTTTGATGATTATGACGTACTTTGCTATTTGAATGGATTAGAACTTGGTTCTAATATGATTCCGCAGTTTTATGATTTTATTCCGCAAGCCGGTATTGCTATATGTGAACCATTTTATTGGACTGAGTCCATGCACACATAGGGTTGTCCAGTTAAGGGTCGGACTTTGGAAGTTCGGACTTAGCTCGCGCCGTGAAGTCCCGCGCTCTATCACTCTACTCTGTTACAAAAAAAAAAATATATATATATATATACACACTGAATTTACGGGAAAAAAAAGTGAAAAAGGGCAGGGCGCTTACATCCGTAATACAATCGTGGGGGATACCTTGATGAGGAGCTTTCCATCAAGAGGATATTGTGTATGAAATGTCACCGAAGAACCACACTCCGTCGGGGCGTCCGTAATATAATCGTGGTGGATACCTTGATGAGGAGCTTTCCATCAAGAGGTTACTATGTGTTTGTGATGGGTGAGACTCATTGCATATGATAGCATGGCATGCATGGCATTGAATCGGCATGATTATGATCTTTATTATCATGTAAGGTTTCTAGTTTTTATCGGTATGATAAGATCTCTATTATCATACACTATTTTGGATACGAGGCTTTATAAGTATGGTATGATTTATTATAACTGGTTTTGATATATATTACATCTGGATTTTTTGTTACTAACCCATGTGTTAGCCCTAATTGGAATACCTATTGGGCGCGTTGTTCTAACGCCTTACTTCTACTCTAGTGGATGATACAGGAAATGAGGGGAATAATGAACGCGAAATGGACCAGGCATAGTGTAATAGCCCGGAATTTTTAAATCAATATATATGTTGGCTATTATTTATTTTAATAATGGGAATTGGAAATTTTGATGGAATAAATGTTAAGTGGATCAAAATTTGGACAAAGGCGTAATTATGGTCCAATGGACCATGGATTGGATTAAATTCATTTCAATGGTCAAGGATGGTCAAATTGGGCCCAATACTCATTTGGGACCTAATGGGTCAAGATGGTTAAGCTCTAAGATAAATGGGTAGGAAATAAATTTAATTGGGCCATAGGCCCAATGGTGATCCAATAAAGGGAATGGATTGAAATGGATTTTTAAGCATAGATTATAATGTTTTAAAGGGGCTGATTTTAATGGAGATTAGGTTAGTTAAATGGCTGATTTCTAGTGTTGTTATGTCATGGTTAATGAGACATCAATGGACCCATTTTGTGAACCAATTGATCGGCTAAGAGTAAGATCTATGTATATGCATTAATAAATGGGAATGTGGCTAAGTTAATGGACTCAAGTATGATTAAGAGTAATGGTTTAAATGCATGATGTAAACCCCCTCATGGGAGGACTTATTATGAATCTAAATGTGGTGAAATAGACCCAAGGAAAATGAGGAGAAGACATCATGGGTTCAGCCATGGTGTATGGCTGAACCCATGACTCAATTGAGAGTCATTTTTGGGCTAAGATTAAGGTATATGCATGTGTTTAAAATTATTGGGGTTTAAATTAAATTAAGGACTGATTTTTAATGTGTTCATGTTATGATTGGTGGGTCACTAATAGATCTAAGTTATGGATCAATTTTGGACTTAAGTGTGCATGGATAAATGAATGATTAATCACGGAAAGGGAGAGTGGCAAAACCGTAAATAATGGCCAAATTCAAGAACTATGGGTTCGGCCATGGTACATGGCCGAACCCTATGGGGGATGATCATAGACTTAAAAGACTTTAAAGATGACCTTATGTGTGGTTCTATGAAGCCTAGGGTGGCTGGTTTTTAGACCCATGTAATTAAAATAATTAATGGATTAAATGGGACCCACAAACCTAGTTAGTGAGGTTCGGCCATGGTGTATGGCCGAACCCCGCTAAGGTATGATTAATGGACTTAAATGGTTAAAAACATAGACTGATTATTAATATGTAATAAGGTATCGGACGTCGCAAGCGGTGCGCGTATCGGTGATCGGATTGTCGGACTAAAACATAAAGGGACGCTAGTCGGTATTTGGTAGGATTCCTACCTTTTTGTAAGCCATGGATTGTGTGATGGGTTCTTTGATTTATTTTGGAAATTATATAGTTTGTTTTATGATGAGTTTTAAGATCATGATTTATGTATCTCATATGGTATAATGCAAGGCTATGAATTATATGCTAAGTTATGAACTCTATATTAAGACTATGGATTATATATATTACATAGCATAATGCACCTACATCTCATGCATGGCATGGGCGGGAAAATAAAGGAACCGGAGTCCATGCTTCGTCGGGGCGACCAAGAAGCAGACATGGGGATAGCCTGATGTGCTATAACCGGAGTCCATGCTTCGTCAGGGCGACCGAGAAGCAGACATGGGGATAGTCTGATATGTTATAACCGGAGTCCATGCTCCGTCGGGGCGACCGAGAAGCAAACATGGGGATACTTTGATGTGTTGAGATATAACCGGAGCCCATGCTCCGTCGGAGCGACCGAGAAGTAAACATGGGGATATCATGATGGTATGGCTGATGGGTGGGACTCATGACATAGACACCCATGGCATAGCATTCATTTTATGGTTTTCATTATATTATTATCTGTATGCTTGTTATCACTAATCCATGTGTTAGCCCTACTCGGAGTCCTACTGGGTGCGTTGTCTAACGCCCTATTTCTATCCTAGCTGATGACACAGGGGATAGCGGAAACGGAGGACATGACGGGAGCCAAGTGTAGGTGCTTTGAGGAGCGAGCTACTTAGTTTATTTAAATTTATTTTGGAATATGTAATTGAGTAGCTTAGCTCGTCGGACTGTATAATTTACATTTCTTACTATGGTTTGGTCTTTACTTTGTACATTATCACTTTGAGGTATAATTATGAATTTAGGGGTATTTTAGTAATTTAAGCGTCGTACTTCCTTGCTATCTAAAACTGGTAGGATAGTCTCTATTATAATGTTCCGCATTAAGTTATATTCCGCGAGCTTACGTCTACGTGTGAACCGTTCTCGTGGACTTCGTTCCACGCACGCGTAGGGTTGGCCAGTTAAGGGCCAGGTTTTAGAAGCTCGGAACTTAACTCGCGTCGTGACGTCCCGTGCCTTTGTCACTTCTTGTTCCAAAAAAAAAAAAAAAAATAGACTCTGATTTCGGTGAAAAGGGGCGGGCGTTACACATAGGAGCTTGGATGATTTAGTTTATATTTTGTTTAAGATACTCATGGGCCTGTATTTTGAGTATCTAGAATTCGGATGTAATAACTTAGATGAATTTGCTATGGTTGGATGTTTTACTGGATAATTATGATTAAGGACTTGACGTACTTTGCTATCTAAAATGGAATAGAACTGGGTTCTATTATAATTCCGCATGTCTTGATTTTAATTCACATGTTGATATTGTTATGTGTGAACCGTTTTCATGGACTTAGTCCATGCACACGTAGGGGTTGGCTAGTTAAGGGTCGGACTTTGGAAGTTCGGATTTAGCTTGCGTCGTGACATCCCGCTCTTTATCACTCTACTCTGTTATAAAAAAAAAATAGACTCTGATTTACGGGAAGAAGCAAGTGAAAAAGGGCGGGGCGTTACAGTTGGTATCAGAGCGAACCTGAAACATTGAATCTTTCGGAGTAAATTAATCCGGCCCCCGTGCATTAATTTACTTCGTTAGACTCAGACAAATGATAGCAATGGAAGTACAGTTAAAATAATCGGATTTATCCAACATAGCAAAATAGGATATATTCCCCGAAAACAAAGAAAAATCAAAGAGTCCTGATTTGGCAATTTCCCCAAGGACAAGAAACACAAGATGTTTATTTGGCAATTTTTCCCCAAACAAGAGACATTATGTAATACATAGAGAAATTCCCCAAACAAAGATTTAGTTTGATTAGAACTGATATTGGCATTGACATACTTCGGTTGCGGTGATACAGATATGTCAGGCAACACAGAGTATACAGAGTTGTGGGACAGAGGAACATCTAGCTGTCCGATAGATTTGGTTTCTTCTTCCGACGATTCGAGCGTACTGAACTTCAACAATGAAGTTGAAATCAGTCAGGACATGGAAGTAGAATCACCCGAGTACAACGATGGGGTTGATCCAGCCTTTGTACCCGAAGAGGAAGAGGAAGATGTCCCAAACTTAGAGGAATCTGTAGGGGAGATAGGCTCGCCCGAGTATACTCCGGCTACTCCGACTTCGGATGAGTTAACAGATTATATGTGCGAAATATTCTATCAGGAGGGGCACTGTAATACCCCGGATTTTTCAATTCATTATTTATATGAAAATTATCCATTTTTAATTATGAATTTTAGATTGGATCTTATATGGATAAAGAATTGGGCCATGACCCAATTAGGACCCAGTTGATTGTGGAATTGATTTTATTAAAAATTAAATGGGGTTGAATTAATTCAGTGATGCATTATATCTAAATTTAAATAAAAGATTTCATAGCCGAATTTTGAATGTGAAATCCATAGATTATGCGCATGAGAGATATGTGGGATTTTTAAATCCACAATGATATGCTAGAATATTTAAAGAGGGATTTTCTTAATTAAATTGGATTTGCATATCTTAAGAAAATGTCCAAAAATCAAATAAGATTGTGCATGGCCGTGTGGGAGAGATACAATCCAAGAAAGAGGCGCAAGGCATTAGGGAATTGTTTAAATTTAAAGATTGCTTAGGCTATGTATAATGTTATGCACATAGTACTTTCTAATTAGAATTAAGGGAAGGCTTCTAATAAAAGAAAGAGGGAGAGGCGCATGGCTACATAAGGCCGAATTATCTCTCTCTCTCTCTCTCTCTCTCTCTCTTTCAAGTCTTGCTCACGGCATACACAAAGGAGAAGAAAAGTCAATCGGCAAGTGGTGTTCTCGGCCAGCAAAGGGAAAGAAAAATATTGGAGGAGAAAGATCAAGCGAGGGAAGAACAAGTATCAATCGCGGAAAACGGTTAGTAGTTTGATGTTTGGTTTTAATAGAAAAAAGGGGTGAGGTTCGGCCATGGTGTATGGCCGAACCCCACCAAGATATTATTACAGATTTGAGGTTCTTAGACATGTTTTAATTTATGAGTTTGAGGATTAAAAACCATGAAGGATGTTAGTGAATTTATTTAATTGAAATGGAAGAAGATTGGGTGAAGGTGTGATAATTTTGAATGGAAGGATAGACCATAGGGTTCGGCCATGATGAAGGGCCGAACCCAAGGAACAAACATTGTTTTTTAAAGGAAAGTGTGGAGGAAAAAATGAATCATAGGGTTCAGCCATGTGCATGGCCGAACCCCATGTGAAAGGTTGTTTATGAATTAATTTTAATGGATGTATAGTTGTTGGTTTTAGATTCAAGAAGGCCATGAAAGAATGATTAGATTAATGAATTTTAATGAAAGGATATGGGTCGGCCATTGCATGGCCGAACCATGATTTTGTTATTGCAAAGATATTGATCAAAAGTAATGAAAAGAAGGGGTGAGGTTCGGCCATGGTGTATGGCCGAACCCCACCAAATATTTTATGGATTGGTGATTGATTATAATGGATCTAAACTAATGGTCAAGATCATGAACCATAAGGGTTCGGCCATGGTGTATGGCCGAACCCCATGGGGTAGTTTTGGATTGGTAAGTGCACTTTGGTTGCTCAATATGGAAAGCTTCCAAGTATGGAAAGAAGGTTGCTAAACTTGGAAAGCATCCAATAATGGAAAAATGGTTTCTAATTTAGGAAACTATCTATTTATGGAAGTTTGTCTAATATTGGAAAGTTTCTATTCTTGGAAGATGGACATTGAAATTAGGAAGTAATATTTATTGAAGTCGGTTAATTTGGAAAGTTTCTATTTTTGGAAAGTAAAGACTAAATTAGAAAGTGCTAATTTAGGAAACTTTCTAATTAGGGAATTTTAATTTGGAAACTTTCTAAATATAGAAGGTGGAGATAAAATTGGAAACAAAGATATAATGGGTTCGGCCATGTGTATGGCCGAACTCTATGAATCAAAACTATGGGTTATGTTTTATGTATTGTAAATAAAGTGAATGGATTAATGATGAAGGTAATTGTAACGCCCTGCCCTTTCCGAGAAATCAGAGTCTAATTTTTTTAAAAAAATTAAACACCGGACAAGGGCGGATAGACTTCACGACCCGAGCTAAGTCTGGACTACCCAAAGTCCTACCCTTAACTGGCCACCCATGTGTGCATGGACTGAACCATGATAGCTAATACACACATGGAACTAAACAATGACTTGCGGAATAAACTAGACTAACTGCGGAATTAGGTTGAATAGATAGCAAGTACAAGTCTTAATTAATAAATAACTTAAACCAACCATCCATTGTTAATGTCATAAGCAAACCATAGCAATGTATTAACTTATTACATGTCCACAAAATATAACTCAAATGACAGTAATAAAGAAATCCTGATCAACAACCAAGCGCTTAGGCGTGGCTCCCCTCATGATCATCGACCTTCTCTTTCCCTTCCTTGTTCCTGTATTTTCCTCTAAGGATAGGATTAGGGCGTTAGATCAACGCGCCCAGTAGGTTTTCCGATTAAGGTTACTACAGGGTTAGTATATAAAACATGTGCTTATCATAGTATACATATATTATCAAAACATGTAAATCAATGCTATGCATGCATATGTAATGAGTCCCCACCCATCACGCATCTACATAGCAATCACTTGACGTGAATTCCATCGTCAAGGTAACACACAGTACCTTTTTCATTTCATCTTGATGATCTACCTCCTGGCGGGACCCTCATCGCCTAAGGAGGCCGATGTGGTTCTATCATCATGTTACTCCTCCTGGCGAGACCCTCATTGCCTAAAGAGGACGGTAACTCATATCATAAATACTCCTCTTGGCAGGACCTGCATCGCCTAAGGAGGTCTCACAATTGCATCACAGCATATCAACGGAGTGCGACTCCGAGTTCCACAATCATCATCCCACGTTCATGCATGAGATGCCAATGCATTGTATGTAATTTGTAAATACATAACTCATCATTCAAAACCACATTTGAAACATAAATCAAATACAACATATCTCATAAAAACATAATGAAACCAAATAATAATTGTGGTTACAAGTAGGTAGGAAACCTACTGAAGATTCACTTCAGCGTCCGTTCTTTCTTAGGCTTTACCCAGTCACGACTTGCACGCCGTTCACATTCCGTTACCTTGTGATGTAACAGCAAGTCAATCACACTATCATTTTCAATTTCCATTCACATCTTAAGACCCAAAAATCATCTTGTGGGGTTCGGCCATACCCGTGGCCGAACATCACCAACTTAGGATTTAACCTCCTTTTTCATTTGATCAATTCTTAAACACTTAACCCTTTAAACATGTCTTGGTAGGGTTCGGCCATACATCATGGCCGAACCATACCACCTTGGTTTAACCCTTCTTTCAGGTCCTTTTAAACTTTCTCTACCCATATTTACATTATTACCCGTATTTACAGCTTTGCCACTAGTCTAAGCCATATCAAAAACCATTGTCCACAACAACCACCTTAGTGGGGTTAGGCCATACTACTTGGCCGAACACTACCAATCCAATTTGGATCTCTTAATCCATTTATAATTGTATCATGCTTAAACTTTTGAACCACTAATCATTTCCATAAAATTGATTCATAAAACCCATAATCATGGTCCATATGGCCGAACCCTATGGTTCACTTGGTTCAATACTCACCATGATTACTCATGGTTTTAACATGCTATTTCAACCATGATCAATACATGGTTCAGCCATATATTGACCAACCAAAAACAGTAAACATATATTCATTTAATTCCCATAAAAACACCATAATCTTATATGGTTTTTATCTCACAAAATCATCAATTATTACAATAAAAACGTCATACCATTTCATGGGTTCGACCATCCCAATTGGCCGAACCTTATGGCCTATTATTTAGAAATACTTAACTTTATTTAGAACACGTAAACCTCTCCACAATTGATATGATTCTATCTCTTGAAAGCCCTACCAATCATCAAATACTTTCATGGGGTTTGGCCATCCAAGGTGGCCGAACCCTATGTCCATGACTTGGTCCTCTTAAACATATTTTGTGTCTCATTAATCATGTAATTATCAGTATAATATTACCGGGTTTTTACCTTTCAAAAGAAACATCCAATAACCAACACAATTTCATGGGGTTCGGCCATCCAAGGTGGCCGAACCCAATGATGCATTTTATCAATCTATACCACCTTTACCCAAGATTAAATTCCTTGATACCCTCGGCCATTCCATGGCCCAAAACATGACACTCAATTCTTTTCAAAAATATGTATCTTAGGTCTAAATAAAACATCCCAATCAGTCCATCACTTTGCATGGTTTCCACTTTATAAAAACCATCAACATGACCATCACATTTCATGGGGTTCGGCCAACCAAGCTGGCCGAACCCTATGGTCCATGTTTTTTCTATCTTTTAACCATCAATATACCTACTACATGCCCTTGGTAGATTCGGCCAACCCATGGCCAAATCATGTTTCATTTATCCCATTTTATTAAACAAAAATCCATGGAAATGCTTACCAAATTCCAAGCTTTTCTTCTTGTCTTTGCTCTTTGCCTTCTTCCCTCTTGTTTCCTTCCTTCTTCCTTAGCTTCTAGCCGAATTGGTGCTTGATCAAAGATGAAAAACACAACAACTGGTTCGGCCCAAAGATGGTGTTCTTGAGAGGGGGAGAGGGAGAGAGAGATGGGGATTCTTAAGATTTTCTAAGTGAAAATCGGCCAAATGAGGTGGTCTATCCCTTTTGTAATTCAGCCACAACATCCATTCATTTCCCTCATAACTTCTTGGCAAAAACGATGGGTCATTGGGTGCCATCCAAGGCACCCCTTGGTACCAAACGTTGTATTCTTTCATTTCAGACCATGCATCTCATGAGATGAGATGCATGCCGCCCAAGCTTGGTGTCCCTTGGCTTTGGCCAAGGCACCCCTTCATCCAACGGCTGGGATTGATTTAATTAAGAGTTGTGTGAGATTAGAACACCTTTCCACTTCCTCTTGACTCACTTGACTCATGATCTTTTTATTCCAACTCAACCCATCCAACTCAACACATTTAATGCACCATATTTGAGTCAACTCTTGTTTTAATTAAAACTCACTCCAAATCAGTCCAACTCGAGCTACACTAACTTATACTTGAGTTCAATTGAGCGCCCACACGGTCATCCGTGGTCAACTTAGTCAACCTGACCCATTGGGTCCCCAATTAGTCCCTTGACCCGTTTTGACAACATGACCCATTAATGGGCTGATTTTGCCATTTTTAAATTCTTTCCATTTGTGCATCAAGCCTACCCATTTTTACTCCACTTCATTTCCAATCAATTCAGCTTAACCCCATTTAAATTGAGCTCACCCAATGATCAAATAATCCATTATGACCCATTGGGTCCCAATTGAGCCCTTTGACCCATTTAGCCATTTTCAACCCAATTGATGTACATTACCCATCCAATCAAATTTGACATTTATAATGTATTCATATGATCTTAATTTGAGCAATGGGCCCCACCATTTCCTTATTTAACATCACGAACATTTAATTTAATAAACCAAGGGCATTTTCGTAATTATCCATTTCATTGAGAAATTGGGGTGTTACAGTAATGGCAAAAATGTAATTACATGCCAAAGTGGAGAATCATGGGTTCGGCCATGATGTATGGCGAACCTCATGAGATGTATTCGATGGACTTGATTTGGTTAAGGAAATTTTATAGGGTCTAGTTATGTTAGATTTAAATGAAGGAGGGAAACAATGACAATTTTGTAAATGTATGGAAATATTGGACATAGGGTTCGGCCATGGTGTATGGCCGAACCACATGATTTATTTATGGGACTATGTGTTGGAATAACAGAAGTATGAATGGATTATTTGGAACCTAAGCAAGGAAAGTGACTATGGCTATGTACAATGGCATTATGGTAATTAATTGAATTAATGGACCATGGGTTCGGCCATGGTGTATGGCCGAACCCCATGGGGCTTTGTTTATGGACTTAGAACCTTGTAAATCAAGTGGGACATGGTATTGATTTATTATTATATGATAAGGTAACGGGATCTCGCAAGCGGTGCGCGATCGGTGATCGATTCTTGGACGAAAGACACAAACACACATTAGTGGTCTTTGGTAGGATTCCACCTCTTCAAACCGTGGATTTATGTACACTTGTTTTATCTTATGTTTGATGATATTTATGTTTTCAAAGGATATGCTTTATATGAATTTGGAATGTTATGTTTATTTGTTTAAAATAGTATGTGTTTGAATATGTTTCAAAAGGGATTTTCAATGCTATGTTTATGTTATAAAATAGCATGTGTTTCATTGGCATCTCATGCATGGCATAGGGTGGAGGATTTATAATCGGAGGGGTCACACTCCGTCGGAGCGTCCTAAAAACCTATGTGCGTTACCTTGATGTGATTTTCCATCAGGAAGAATCCGGAGGGTCCACACTCTGCCGGGGCGTCCGGAAGACCTATGTGGTGGGTACATTTATGTACATGTGATGGGTGGGACTCATTGCATTTGTCATCATTGCATGGCATGGATTTTATATGGTTTTGACATCACTATATTATTATATATGTTTTGTACTAACCATGTGTTAGCCGTAACTGGAATACCTACTGGGCGCATTGTTCTAACGCCTACTTCTACCCTAGTTGATGATAAAGGAAATCAGGGGAATGAAAAACGGATGACGGGCCAGGCATAGGAGCTTGGAAGACTTATGTTATATGTTTTGAATAAAATTACTCATGAACTTGTATTTGAGTATCTAGATTACAGAATGTAACAACTTAGATGGTTGGATGATTTATTGGATAATTATGATGTTTTAACTATGGATAAAGACTTGACGTACTTTGCTATCTGATTGGGATAGAAATTGGTTCTATTATGATTATGCATTTTGATGTTATGATTCCGCAGGTTATGATTTTATTCCGCATGATGATATTGCTATGTGTGAACCATTTTCGTGGACTTGGTCCATACACATATAGGGTTGGCCAGTTAAGGGTCAAACTTTGGAAGTTCGGACTTAGATCACATCGTGACGTCCCGCGCTCTGTCACTCTACTCTGTTATGGAAAAAAAATATACTCTGAATTTAAGGAAAAAAATGAGTGAAAAAGGGCGGGGCGTTACAGGCACAACGGTAATTATTGCCCCCATCCTATTGAGGTTATTTGCCCTGTTTATGGACTTCATGGGCACGGGAATGAGAGGACTAACTGTCTATACATTGGGGGACCACGAATAATACCCTGTCTGACTTGTGGAGTGTTGGGGCACATGTCGACGACATGCCCTGACAACTTCTTCGATTTTTATGATGATGCAGGGTCTTCTACGGAAGGTTAGGCTAAGGAGTGATAAGAGAATGTCGGGGCAAGGGAATATTTTGTAAGGGTTGTGGGTACGTTTTGAAGGGTTTTTCTAACCCTACCCACCTTTGTAATGGAAGTTTGAAAAAATTTCAATAAAGTATGCAAATTTAAGAGTTTATGAGGATTTTGCCACGAGATGTAGGTGACGAGGTCATATGATTTTTTGAGACGTGGTATGGGTGTATCTCTCACGTAATATTGAGATAAGTATATAGATTCTTTGTGTATGGTTTAGAGTAGCTATGAGACCGTGGGAACCTCGATACAAATACGGAGACTTGGTCCCATAGGGTTACCGTTGAGGAGTGGGTCCCTCGCATGCTACGCGCTGGAGGGCGCTCTCACGGCTATTTCGCACACTTGACGTGCATGGATGTGCAGAGCTAGGTACTATTTTACCCCGTGGGGGTGATTCTAGCTTCGTTAGACGCGGACCGACCGCCTTAGAGTTTGACTTAATCACCCTTGGGGTGAAGGGATGCAGGGCGGGGTAGGCTTGATCACGTTGGATGTGGGTCTTCCGCTTGGTAAATCATGGGTTCTAAGTCTTGCTAGGGGTTGGGGTATATTTGTGATTTGATATGGTTGCCACAGTCAGGTAGTGACTCATTTGAGTGTTGTTTCTATGGATAAAATATCTCAGGGTAGAGGATGTGCCCTGGATTAATTATGCCCATGAATGGAGTATACCCATAGGGGGGTTATATTCATGGATGGTAGTTAACCAGGATAGATGATACTTACTGATAGAGTGGTACCATGGATGGATGTGTATAACCGCGGATGGTGATTCCCATGGTGGTTTGGATTAATGTCAGGTATCGGTACCAAGGTAGACATGTTGGTAGTATGATGGACCTATTGGTCTCATAGATAACATATAGACCTAATGATTGGGACATGTTTCGATTTACGTCCCATGTTATAAGAAAATGGTGTTAGTCGTATTACGACTTGTGTAACACCTTGGATTTTCAATTAATTATTTTGTATGAAAATAATCCATTTAATTTGTGAATATTAGTTATGGACTTTAAATTGGGCAAGGAGTTGGGTCATTGGCCCAATTAGGACCCAACAGTTTTGGAAATGTTTTCAATAAAAATTAAATGGAGTTGAATTTAAATTGGTATTGCAATATTATATAAATAAGGAAGGAGATAATATTGCATGGCCGTGTATAGAGAGATTCATATCTAGGTGATGTGCATGGATCATTTAAAAAAAGGGGATTTCTTGATTAAAAGAGGCAATAAAAGGGGCACATGATATTTTCTAACTTAAGACAAGGCAAGGGGCGCACGGCCTAAGGGGCATTGTGTATTTTAAGCACATTCTAAGTTGGGACCAAGGGAAAGGGTTTATAAAGAGATCATAGCAAGGGCACACGGTTTACACCCATCATAGCTGAATTCTTTTCTTTATTTCAATTATCATTCACGGCAAGAGCAAGGAGAAGAAGAAGGCAGCCAGCAAGAGGTGTTCTTGGTTTGGAAAAATTAAGAAAAAAGGAGAAGGATTGGAAGAGCAAGAAATCAATCGGAACCGGTTAGTATTTTATTTGATAAATTTTGTTTAGGGAAAAGAACCATAGGGTTCAGCCATGGTGTATGGCCGAACCCCATGGAAGAAGATTGGGAGATGGCTTGATGATTTTTAATAGAAAGAAAGAACCATAGGGTTCGGCCATAGTGCATGGCCTAACCCCATGGAAAGACATGTTTAATTCATGGGTTTTGAGGATTGAAAACCATGGAGGGTTATGTTATTTTGATTTCATTTAAAAAGAGGAAAAGAATGGAACCATAGGGTTCGGCTATGGGTATGGCCGAACCCCATGGAGAGGGAATTAATAAGGTGATAAGATCATGGATTTATGCTTATATTTTAAGAGGTTTTTTAAATGGAAATATGGTTGATGGTTTTAGATCCATGGAAAGGAAATTAATAAGGTGAATAGATCATGGAGGATCTAGGATTGATAATTTTTAAAAAGAAGATTTTGAACCATAGGGTTCGGCCATGGTGTATGGCCGAACCCCATGGAAGTTATATTAATGGATGAATGGGAATGTATGATTTCTAAAGAGTATGAACCATAGGGTTCGGCCATGGTGTATGGCCAAACCCCATGGAGTTGTTTATTAAATTTGGAAACCTTCTAAATATAGACGGTGGAGATAAATTTGGAAACCTTCTAAATATAGAAGGTGGAGATAAATTTGGAAACCTTCTAAAAATAGAAGAAGGAGATTAAAATGGGAAAGTTTCTAAGTATGGAAAGATGCATGCTAAATTTGGGAAACTATATAAGCATGGAAAGATGCATGCTAAATTTGGAAACTATCTAAGTATGGAAAGATGCATGCTAAATTTGGAAATTATCTAATTTATGAGGGATGCTTCTTAATTTAGAAAGTTTCTAATAATGGAAGCATGGAAGAACATTGCTCATGTTTAAATGGAGATATGGATAGGGTGTGGGTCGGCCATTGCATGGCCGAACCATGATTTTATTATGGCTAGGATGTTGGATCAAAAGAATAGAAAAGAAGGGGTGAGGTTCGGCCATGGTGTATGGCTGAACCCCACCAACTATATTTATGGATTTTAATTGATTATTGGTATGTAATTTTTGAAGGGATTAAATGGAAGGGTGGATAATAAATTTAGAAACCTTCTAATTATGGATTATTATTAAGGTAATGGCAAAGTTGTAAATACATGCCAAAGTGGAGGATCATGGGTTCGGCCATGGTGTATGGCCGAACCCTATGAGGTTTATTTTATGGACCTAAGATGGAATTAAGATATCATAGGATTCGGCCATGGTGTGTGGCCAAACCCCATGAATCAAGTTGAATGGATTTTATGGATCTAATATGACAATTGGATTAACAGGGAGACATAAACCTAAGGTAGTGGCAAAATTGTAAATATCGCCTAAATTGAAAGATCATGGGTTCGGCCATGATGTATGGGCGAACCCCATGAGATGGTTGGTGGATCAAACATGAACTTTGGCAATTTGTTTTAATAATTGAAATGATTGGATTATGGAATGATAAACCAATGGCAAATTTGGTAAATAAGCATGAAAATGGTAGACCATGGGTTCGGCCATGGTGTAGGGCCGAACCCCATGGGGTTTTGTTTATGAACTTAAAATGTGGAAAATCAAGTGGGACTTGGTTATGATTAATTGTTATATTATAAGGATAAGGTGTTTACGATTGTGAGCGGTTACCGGACGATGAACGCAAGGAGGGCCAGCCATAGGAGCTTGGATGATTTATTTTATATGTTTTGAATAAAGTTACTCATGGACTTGTATTTTGAGTACCTAGACTTCAGAATGTAATAACTTAGATGGTTGGATGATTTATTGGATAATTATGATATTTTAATTATGGATAAGGACTTGACGTACTTTGCTATCTGAATGGAATAGAATTTGGTTCTATTATGATTCCGCAATTTTGATGTTATGATTCCGTGTGTTATGATTTTTTATTCCGCATATTGATATTGCTATGTGTGAACCATTTTCGTGGACTTAGTCCATTCACACATAAGGTTGCCAGTTGAGGGTTGGACTTTGGAAGTTCAGACTTAGCTCGCGTCGTGACGTCCCGCGCTCTATCACTCTACTCTGTTATAAAAAAAAAATAGACTCTGAGAATTGGGAAGAAGCGAGTGAAAAAGGGCGGGGCGTTACAACTTGTACCACAAGAAAGTTGGTATTCAAAGATATGTGGTATTGTAGAAGTGATGAACAAAAGGTGTTAGTCACATAGTGACTTATGTGTAAATAAAGATATGCTTACTTTTGGGAGATGTACTTAAGGGAAAAGTTAAGAGTCTAGTGAAACTCGAATGGGGAGCTATAGGCGACTGCCGAGTTGGTCTAGCTAGCTGACTCTGTAGTTAGCCGATGGAATTCCAAGAGGGTGAAGCTAGAAACCTAGTTAAAATGGAATCAGGAAAAGCTTTGAGCATAGGCTCGTATTGGCAAGCTACCGCATACAGAGAGTAGACGAGTGAACGTATTGAACAAATACGTATGGAAAATATTTTGGTAGCAGGAAAAGTGAGACAGAGTAAATTCTATGAGAATGAAACTCATATGTTGATATGAGCGACTTGGATGTAATTAAGTAGTACTTGATAAGATTGAACAGGAACAACGGATAGATCTGGAAATGGAGGAGATATGGGCCAAGATGTTATTGGCGAAGTCATACCGGAATGGGAGTTACGACCAGGACAAGGTCTTCTATTCCGATGAAGGATATATGTGCCTAAGAGTTGCAGAAAAGAGTTATTGGTTGAGGCACATCAAACCAAAACTCTCTATTCATCCGGGCAGCACCAAGATGTATCACGACCTGAAGAGACATTACTGGTGGCATGGACTCAAAAGAGGTGTGGCAGAATTTGTGGCTCATTGCTTAACTTGTCAGTAGGTTAAGACGGAATATCAGAAGCCACCAGGGTTACTCAAACCCTTACCAGTGCTGGAATGGAAATGGGAGCACATTTCCATGGATTTTGTGACAGGGTTGCCAAGGTCTTTAAAGGGCAACGATTCGATATGGGTAGTAGTAAACCGACTGACCAAGTCTGCACATTTCATTCCTATTAAGATGACAGACTCATCTGAGACTTTGGGTCAGCGGTATATCAGGGATATCATCAGATTGCATGGTATTCCTCGGACTATTGTGCCCGATAGAGATGGTCAATTCAACGGCAGAGTATGGCAGAGCATACAGGCGGCCATGGGAACAGACTTATTGACTAGTACAACATTCCATCCACAAACTGATGGGCAGTCTGAGAGGACAACACAGAACAAAGGTATTACGGAACCGAGAGATCCAGTTTGTCAAAGTGGTATGGGATCGACATGGCAATGAGGAAGCCACATCGGAACTTGAGTCGAAAATGAGGACAGCTCATCCTGAGCTATTTATGTAAATATTTGAAACCCTACTTCACTGGAGTTTCGGGACAAAAATTTTAAAAAAGAGGGTTGTATTGTAACACCCTGGATTTTTCAAGTTATAAATATTTAGGGAAATTACCCATTTATTTAATGAATTTTAGATATAGACCTTAGATGGGTAAAGTGTTGGGTCATTGCCCAATTAAGATCCAACAGATATGTTATAGGTTCAATTTAAAATAAATGGGTAAGATGTGTTTAATTGGGTCAAGGTTGTTTATTTGGGTCAAATGCCCAATTGGGACCCAATGGGTCATGGTTAACTTGGATGACCACCAAGTTAGTTCAATTTAAATTAAATAGGGTTGAATTAAAAGGGTATGCAAGATATCTAAAAATTAAATATGGATTGCTTGGGGCATGTATGTGAGGTATGAGGATATGGTGTCAACGCATGGAAGATATGATGGAAAGATTTTAGGAGTTGCATGGCTATGTATGAGATATTGCTTGGCCGTATATGAAGACAACCATATCCATGTTTATGCGCAAGAGATCTCTTTAAGAGGGGTCTTTTCTAATTAAAGACAACAAGAGGCAATTACTAATTTAAAGGGAACTTGGTATTTTCTAATATTGGACTGATTAGAAGTATTATTAGAAGAGAGGCAGCCACAAACAAGGGGGCGCACGGCACTAAGGCACTTGCTAAGTAGGGGAGCAAGACACCTTCTAAGTTGGGACCAAGGGAAGGTTTTAATAAAAGAAAGGAAGAAGGGGTTCATGGAACCTTCTAATTAGGATTAAGTGATGTTTTATACAAGGAAGCAAGGGCATACGGCAATTTCCATTTTCAATAAGTTGAGACCGTGTAGAGTTTTTATAAAAGAGAGGAAGAAAGGTAGTGCACACAGCAATTATATCTTAGTATTGGTCGATTGGAATTTTATTCAAAGGAAGAGAAGGGCAGTAAGGCCGCACAATACACACAAAATCAAGAAGGTGTTCATGGCAAAATCAAGAAGAATGAGAAGGATTGGAAGAGCAAGATCAACCGACGGAAAATCGGAGGAGTCGCGGAACCGGTAAGTGATTTTATAATTTTTGTTTAAAAGAAAAGAACCATAGGGTTCGGCCATGGTGTATGGCCGAACCCCATGGAAGGAGATTGGGAGAGGAATTTGATAATTTTAATGGAAGCATGAACCATAGGGTTCGGCCACAGTGCATGGCCGAACCCCATGAAAGAAGATATGGTTAATGTATGGATTTTAATGAGGAAAAACCATGGGAGTTGGTTAATAAATTTATATGGTTTTAATTGGATGTGTGGTTGATGGTTTTGGATACATGGAATATTATTGATAAATTTTAAAGAGAGGATCTTGAATCATAGGGTTCTGCCATGGTGTATGGCCGAACCCCATGGAAGTTGTCATTAATTTTAGAAGGGTGTTAATGGATGATTTTGTGAAGATCCTAGACCATGGGTTCGGCCATGAGGTATGGCCGAACCCCATAAATAATTATGGAATTATGTCTATGTATCATAGTTAAATAATGTTCAAAAGGAAATTAAAGAACCATAGGGTTCGGCCATGGTGTATGGCCGAACCCCATGGAGTTGGATGGTATTTTATTGAATGTTAAATTTAAAAAGTTTCTATTTAAGGACTTTTTAATTATGGAGTTGGATATTAATTTAGAAAGGATGTAAGCATGGTGATTAAAATAGAAGGTGGAGATTAAATTTGGAAACCTTCTAATTATGGAAGGATAGATGCTAAGTTTGGAAACTTTCTAATTATGGAAGTTGTATATTAAATTTAGGAAGTTTCTATTTATGAACCTTCTAATTATGGACTTGCTATTTATGGATTTTCTAATAATGGCAAGTGTAATTAAAGGCCAAAATGGAGGATCATGGGTTCGACCATAGTGTATGACCGAACCCCATGGGGTCCTTTAGGGACTTAAGTGGTTAAGGAATTTTTATGGGTCATTTATGGACCTAAGATGGTGAACCAATTTAATGGGTCATATGGATTTTTTATGGAACAACATTATGGATCGGTTATGGAATTAAGATTTATACTTATTAAATGAAAGATCATGGGTTCTGCTATGGTGTATGGCCGAACCCCATGAACTTGTTAATGGGTCATTTGTGGGCCTTTGTATAATGTAATTGAATGGTTCACCAAACCAAGGGATGAAGGGTGAGAATAATGAAATTATAGCCTCGAATGGCAATTTTGTAATTATCGCATAAATTGAAAGATCATGGGTTCGGCCATACATCAATTTTGTAATTATCGCCTAAATTGAAAGATCATGGGTTCGGCCATGATGTATGGCCGAACCCCAAGGGGATTGTTTTAATGGACTTAGGGTTTATGTTTGTTAGATTAATTAAAATGAACAGCCATAGATTAAACAATGACATGGGTGTGGACTTAATTGAATAAATGAGCAAAAAGGAAACTAAAACAAAAGGGGTGAGGTTCAGCGAAGGTGTATGGCCGAACCCCACAAATATGGTTTGTGGACTTGGACAATATTGTAAATCAAGTGGGACTTGCTTTTAATTGATTGTTATATTATAAGGTAACAGGACTCAAAAGGTGTGTACGATCGTGAGAGGTTACCGGACGAAAGACGTAAGGACACGTTAGCGGTCTTTGGTAGGATTCCACTTCTTTGAAACCATGGGATTATGTACAATGTTTTCTTATCTTATTTGATGAATATATGTTGCAAAGGATATGTTTCAAATTATGATTTTAAATTCTATGTTTATATGATAAAATAACATGTGGTTTAAATGTGAGTTTTAAATGCTATGATTTGTATTTCTACATAGCATGTTGGCATTTGCATCTCATGCATGGCATGGGAGGGATGAAAGGTAACCGAAGGGTCCACACTCCGTCGGGGCGTCCGAAAAACCTATGTGGGGTACCTTGATGTGATTTCCATCAAGAGGATACTGTGTATGAACTGTAACCGGAGATCCACACTCCGTCGGGGCGTCCGTAATACAATCGTGGGGGATACCTTGATGATGAGCTTTCCATCAAGAGGATATTGTGTATGAAATGTAACCGAAGATCCACACTCCGTCGGGGCGTCCGTAATGGAATCGTGGGGGATACCTTGATGAGGAGCTTTCCATCAAGAGGTTACTATGTGTTTGTGATGGGTGGGACTCATTGCATATGATGGCATGGCATGGCATGGCATAGAATCGGCATGATAGGATCTCTATTATCATACACTATTTTGGATACGATGCTTTATAACTATGGTATGATTTATTATAACTGATTTTGATATATATTATATCTGGATTTTTTGTTACTAACTCATGTGTTAGCCCTAATTGGAATACCTACTGGGCGCGTTGTTCTAACGCCCTACTTCTACCCTAGTGGATGATACAGGAAACGAGGGGAATGATGAACGCGAAACGGACCAAGAATAGGAGCTTGGATGATTTAATTTATATTTTGTTTAAGATACTCATGAGCTTGTATTTTGAGTATCTAGAATTCGGATGTAATAACTTAGATGAATTTGCTATGGTTGGATGTTTTACTGGATAATTATGATTAAGGACTTGACGTACTTTGCTATCTGAAATGGAATAGAACTGGGTTCTATTATAATTCCGCATGTCTTGATTTTAATTCTGCATGTTGATATTGTTCTGTCTGAACCATTTTCATGGACTTAGTCCATGCACACATAGGGGTTGGACAGTTAAGGGTCGGACATTGGAAGTTCGGACTTAGCTCGCGTCGTGACGTCTCGCTCTCTATCACTCTACTCTATTATAAAAAATAAAAAACTAAACTCTGATTTATGGGAAGAAGCGAGTGAAAAAGAGCGGGGCGTTACAGGATCTAGATTATTTAATTTACAATTGAAATCCTAAAAGTGGTCTGAAATTAATTATTAAAAATTCTGGGTCTTCCAATTTAAGCACAAATGTTGCAATTATTCCTGGTTTTTGGCTTATTTCCTATACTTTCCATTTTTATCTACAAAACTGACAAACAATATTAAATGTACCTAATATATACAAAATTGAGTGCTAATTAGTTGAATAATGTAACGCACAACCCTTTTTCACTATGCTTTCCAAAAATTAGAGTCTTTTTTTTTTTTTTTTAATAGAGTGATAGAGAGCAGGACGTCACGACGCGAGCTAAGTCCGAACTTCTAAAGTCCGACCCTTAACTGGCCAACCCTATGTGTGCATGGATTAAGTCCATGAAAACAATTCACACATAACAATATAAACATGCGGATTAAAAATCATAATTGCGGAATTATAATAGGACCTAATTCTATTCCATTTTAGATAACAAATACTCCAAGTCTTTTAATCATAATTAAACTTAACTTAAAATATCCAACAAACCATTCAGACCATAGCAAAATTATCTAAGTTATTACATGCCGAATTCTAGCTACTCAAATTACAAGTCTATGAGTATCTTAAGCAAAATAAAAACTAAAAGCATCCAAGCTCCTATGCTTGGCCCTTTTGGCGTTCATCGTTCCCCTCGTTTCCTGTATCATCCTCTAGGGTAGAAGTAGGGCGTTGAACAACGTGCCCAGTAGGTATTCCATTTAGTACTAACACATGGTTAGTACAAAACATATATAATAATATCATAATGTCAAAAACCATATAAACCATGCCATTTCATGATGTCAAACGCAATGAGTCCCACCCATCACAAGTACATATAAGTACCCCCACATAGGTCTTTCGGAAGCCCGACAGAGTGTGGTCCCTCCGGTTTTTTCTTGATGGAAATGCACATCAAGGTATCCCACATAGGTTTTTCGGGCGCCCCAACGGAGTGTGGCCCCTCCGGTTACATATCCTTCACCCCATGCCATGCATGAGATGCTAATGAAACACATGCTATTTTATAATGTAAACATAGCATTAAAACTTCACAATTGATACATATCTTTTACAACGTAAATTCATCAAAATAAGATAAAAACATTGTATATAAACCCATGGTTTCAAAGAGGTAGAATCCTAACAAAGACCACTAACGTGTCCTTGCGCTTTCGTCCAGTAACCGCTCACGATCGTACACACCTTGTGAGGTCCCGTTACCTTATAATATATCAATCAATTAAAACAATGTCCCATTTGATTTACAATAATGTCTAAGTCCATAAACCCAAATTGTGGGGTTCGGCCATACACCATGGCCGAACCTCACTTACTAGGTTTTAGTCCCTCCTTTGATTTATTAATCAATCATATACATCAAACCTAAGTCTATCAAATATTCCCCATGGGGTTCGGCCACACACCATGGCCGAATCCATGGTCCATCATTTTCGCTCTTATTTACATCCTTGCCATTGTTCTATCTATGGCCGTCCATTTCATTCTTTAAAACATGCTTAGGCTAATTATAACCCACTAACATGGTTCATGGGGTTCAGCCATACACCATGGCTGAACCCATGAACTTTCATTTTTAGCCTATATTACAATATTGCCATTACCTCCATCAACTTATGTTTAGGTTTCAAAACATAGGTCCATGACTAGCATTTCATGCACCAACATTCTTCATGGGGTTCGGCCATTCACCATGGCCGAATCCAAAGTCCATGGTTCTCCATCCTTTTCATCCTTTTAACCCTTTACAATCCTTAATTCCTTTACATGGGGTTCGACCATACACCATGGCTGAACCCTATGGTTCCTTATTTTCCTTAAATATATCAAACCTATATGGTTTGATCCTTTGATGGTTCTCATACATACATCCATAGTTTTCATGCTTTGAAACTCAATAAAATTATTAACCAACTTCCATGATTTTCATGATCTAATTGCATCTAAAACCATCAACCATACATCCCTTAAAAAATAAATCATAAATAACCTTTCCCATGGGGTTCGGCCATACAACATGGCCGAACCCTATGATTCATCTTTTCCTCTCATAAATCAAATAACCATGATCAAAGTCTTTGATGGGGTTCGGCCATACCTCATAGCCCAACCCATGGTCCATGGTTCTCATACATAAATCCATTTACACCCTTTAAAACCTTTTAAAATTATAAACATAACTCTATGATTTTCATCCTCTAAACTTCCATTAAAATAACCAATGTCCTTCCATGGGGTTTGGCCATACAACATGGTCGAACCCTATGGTTCATCATTCCATTAAATTTCTATATTCATCCCCTAACTTTTTTTCCAGGGGGTTCGGCCATACACTATGGCCGAACCCTATGGTTCCTTTCTTTAAACAAAATTATCAAAATACTTACCGGTTCCGCGACTCCTCCAGTTTTCCTTCGCTTCGACTTGTTCTTCGATCATTTTCTTCCTTAGCCTCTTTCTACTTGATCTTTCACACTGCTGGTTGCCCTCTCCTTCTCTGCACACTGCCGAGAATACCTTCTTGCCAGAGCACCCAGTGTCAAGCCCTTCCCTTGATTTGTGTATGTCGTGCGCCCCTAGTCTTATGCTGATTTTCTTTTATAAAAACTCCACTCAGTCTTATCTTGTTGAAATAGTAAGTAATGATTTCAGTAGTGTGCATAGATTGCAATTGCTATTCCTATTCCTTAGTGTCGCTTTTAACAAAGGAAAGGACCCCTTTTTGCGCATCATCTTGGATGTGCATATCTCCTATACACTGCCAAAGCAATCTATATTTAACTTTAGACATCTTCTTTATTTGGATTTAGGCAATCGGATGTCATTGCCTAATCCAACTCATCTAGGCGTGCTGCCCATCTTAGGACAATCCTTGTTCGGCTATAACTCCTAAAATCTTTCCATCCATTGACACCTTATTCTCATACACCTCATACGCTTATCCTTACCTTGGCTTCCACTCCAAGTCTCTACAGCCATATGCAATCTTCCAAGTTCCCTCTATGCAAATGCCACTTAATACAGATCCCTTATTTATAGATATATTGCATTACCATTTTAATTCAGCCCCATTTAATTTAAATTGTAACGCCCCGCCCTTTTTCACTCGCTTCTTCCCGTAAATTCAGAGTCTATTTTTTTTTTTTTATAGCAGAGTAGAGTGATAGAGCGTGGGACGTTACGACGCGAGCTAAGTCAGAACTTCCAAAGTCCGACCCTTAACTGGCCAACCCTATGTGTGCATGGACTAAGTCCACGAAAATGGTTCACACATAGCAACATAAACATGCGGAATAATAATCATATCATGCGGAAACATAATAGAACACAGTTCTATTCCATTCAGATAGTAAAGTACGTCAAAACCTTAATCATCATTATCATAACGCAATTATCCAATAAAACATCCAGCCATAGCAAATTCATCTAAGTTATTACATTCGAATCCTAGATACTCAAAATACAAGCCCATGAGTATCTTTAAACAAATATAAATTGAAAGCATCCAAGCTCCTATGCTTGACACGTTTCGCATTCATCGTTCCCCTCGTTTCCTGCATCATCCACTAAAGGGTAGAAGTAGGGCGTTAGTACAACGCGCCCAGTAGGTATTCCAATTAGGTTAACACATGGGTTAGTACAAAAAATCCAGATATAATATATATCAAAACCAGTTATAATAAATCATACCATACTTATAAAGCATCGTATCCAAAACAGTGTACGATAATAGAGATCCAATCATACTGATAAAAACCAGCAACCTTTCATGATAATAAATGTCATAATCATGCTGATTCAATGCCATGCCATGCTATCATATGCAATGAGTCCCACCCATCACAAAACGTATGGTATACTCTTGATGGAATTCTCCTTATTAAGGTATCTTCCTTGTGGAATGCTCATCACCAAGGTCTTCTCTCTTGATGGAATTCTTATCATCAAGGTATTCCCCACAATTGCCTTACCGACATTCGATGGAGTGTGGGCTTCGGTTACTTAATATCCTCTTGATGGAATTCTCATCATCAAGGTATCCCCTGATGGGATGCTCATCACCAGGGTCTTCATACACAGTATCCTCTTGATGGGATTCTCATCATCAAGGTATTTATACATAGTATCCTCTTGATGGAATTCTCATCATCAAGGTATCCCCCACGAGTGTTTTACGGACGTCCAGACGGAGTGTGGGTCCCCGGTTACCTGTCATCCCTCCCATGCCATGCATGAGATGCAAATACCACATGCTATGCAATTATACAAAATCATAGCATTTAAAATCACAGTTTAAAAGATATACTCCACATGCTATTTTATCATATAAACATAGCATTGGAAATCACAATTTGAAACATATTTCTTTCCAACATAATTTATCAAAATAAGATAAAACAATTGTACATAAACCCATGGTTTCAAAGAGGTGGAATCCTACCAAAGACCGCTACGTGTCCTTGCGTCTTTTGTCCAAGAATCGATCATTGATCGCGCACCGCTTGCGAGATCCCATTACCTTATAATATAATATTAAATCAAAACCAAGTTCCACTTGATTTACAACATTTAAAGTCCATTAACCAAACTTGTGGGGTTTGGCCATACACCATGGCCGAACCTCACCCTTTTTGTTCATTTATTCCATTAATTACCAAAATGTCATTGGTCTAAACCTTAGTTAATATTCTATTTATTTTAATCCAAAATACATAACCCTAGGTCCACCAAACAATTCCCATGTTTAGGTCCAAATACATAGATCTTAAACATCTAAGTTCTCCAAATAATTCCTCATGGGGTTCGGCCATACACCATGGCCGAACCCATGATCCAACACTTTCACTTATATTTACAATAATGTCATCCATGGCTAACATAGTCCGTAGTCCAATAATATAATTGATAAACATAAATGGGTATACTCCGATTAATATTTAATCAATCACTTATGTTAAGTCCATGACCAATCCATGTTAGAGCTCCATTAATGATCCATTAACCCAAGCATATCAAGTCCATAAAATCCATAATCATTTATTGCATTCTCCAATTGGTCCACCATTCATTTAAATATTAAACCCGTAAAGAACCTCATGGGGTTCGGCCATACACCATGGCCGAACCCATGATCTTTCATTTTAACCTTTTTCATTTACTTTCTATCTTTTGATCCTTTCTAATTTAATGACAACTTCCATATTTAGAAATCATCTTCCAAAATTAAAAGGTTTCCAAATTTATCTCCATCCTTCCATAATTAGAAGGTTTTCATAAATAAACCCCATCCTTCCATAATTGGAAGCTTTCCAAATTTAGCATCTATGCTTCCATAATTAGACACTTTCCAAATTTAGCATCCATGCTTCCATAATTAAACACTTTCCAAGTTTAGCATCCATGCTTCCATAATTGGACACTTTCCAAGTTTAGCATCCATTTAATCAATCAACATTCTCTATGATCCTCGATCATTTAAATCCAATAGAATTATTAATAGATCTCCATGGGGTTCAAACATACACCATGGCCGAACCCTTTGCTTCACAAACCTCCTTCTACAAATTATTAAACATTGATCTTACATTTAATCCATTAAAATCCAATAACCATACTAAAACAACTCCATGGGGTTCGGCCATACACCATGGCCGAACCCTATGGTTTTCATCCTTAAGATTTCATAATTAAACCATGCTTTCCATGGTTTTCATCTTTCCAAAATCCTTAATCATTACCAACTCAACTCCATTAAAAATTATCAAAGTTCTTCCATATTTTTCCTTTCATAGTTTCCAATCCATAAACATAATAAATCAGTCCACATGATTCAATGTCTAAGAAACCCCAAATCCATAACTATATTTCGTGGGGTTCGGCCACACACCATGGCCGAACCTCACCCCTTTCTTTTCTATTTAAAATTATTAAAACCATCTCCCAATCTTCTTCCATGGGGTTCAGCCATACCCCATGGCCAAACCCTATGGTTCCTTATCTTAAATAAACAAAAATCATTAGATCACTTACCGGTTCCGCGACTCCTTCGGTTTTCCGTCGGTTGATCGTGTTCTTTCAATCCTTCTCCTTTCCTCAGCCTCCTTGATCCTTCACTTTGCTGGCTGCCTTCACTTCCTTTGATAATGCCTAGAATAAGAACTTGAGAGAGAGAGAAAGAGAGATAAAATTCGGCTAAGGTGTTATGCCATGCGTCCCTCCATTCTCTCCTTATATTACCTTCCTTTTGATCACAACTTAGAAAGTGCTAAGATAAGAATTTCCCTTTGCCGTGTGCACCTCTCTTTTATCTTATAAAACTTCTCTTGATCCCATTTTTAGAATAGCAATGCCGTGAGCCCTTGTGTCTCTCCTTTTAATAAACTCCACATAATCCAAAATAGAAAGTGCGATGTGCCCTTGATGCCTTTCCTTTATTAAAACCTTCCCTTTAATCCTATCTTAGATTAGAAGGTGCCATGACTGTCTAAACTAGCTTTTGCTAATGCCGTGTACACCTTATCCTCATACCTCACATTCGGCCATGTATCTTTTCAAATTATTCTTAAATATCTTCTCAAGATATTCTAGCATATTACATAGATATGCATATCACTCATATGCATAAACATGGATTTAATATTTATAATTCGGCCATGTAAAATTATCCCATTCTTAATCCCTTTATGCGCATGCAATCTTCCAAATCCCTTATTTATTACTAATTAAATCTAACCCCATTTAATTTATTTGAAACCATTTACCAAAACCGTTGGGTCTTAATTGGGCCAATGACCCAATTCTTTGCCCAATTTAAGATCCATAACTAAAATTCATAAATTAATTGGATTATTTTCATACAAAATAATTAACTGAAAATATGAGGTTTTACATAAATTGAACCTTATACCATTACCGTTGGGTCCTAATTGGGCCATTAACCCAACACCTTACCCATCTAAGGTTCATATCCGTTAATTCATAATTAAAATGGCAAATTCCGTAAATATTGATAACATGGAATTCCGAAGTGTTACAAATAATCAGGGGTAAAATAGTCATTTTTCATGTCTCAGCATAAGCCTCACCCGGTCCTAACTCTGGAGGGCTTCTTGTAATGTAAGGGATGAGGTTCAATGCCCAGTAAAGAAAACACTACCATAGAATGTTCTACAATAAATTTCAAAATTTATGGGCATATACAAATATGTCATATACTCAAAATATGCAATTAAAATGCATGAAATGCTAAATGCGACAACACGATGCATGCTCCCATCCCATGCATCTCTACAATAAATATGTCAACAACAAATCGAATATAGGACATGTGCACAATGATCAAGACCTATCAACAAGAGGGCGAATCACAATCCCTAGTTTGAAGACACTAAAAGGATGTGCTCCCAAAGGTCATAGACCCAATGGTCAACCATCAATGGCGAAACACAATCCCTGGTCCAAAGACACAAAAAGGATGTGCTCCATGGTTATAGACCTCCCACAAAAGGAAAACAACTATGATCAAAGCCCAAGTTCAAATCTGTACCAATGAATTTCTCCAACAGAGTGTGCAAGGCTAATGATCTCAAATCAATAAGACTAAGTACGACCCATTGGTACCAAGCCACATGAAGTCTCACCACCGACCCAAACGTGGATGTTAATTATAAATTTCATGCATGAATGCCATGATATGAACATGAATAACATGTTCTAAGCGAAATTTCAATAAATACGCAAATAAATACAACATATTCTAAACAACATTATGCATAAATCTAAACAACATTATAGATATCTTTGGAAAGGTTATTGAGAGATATACCAACTAAAAAAATTTCATACTTTTCTGGAACTAAATGATGTATAAAATATGCTCTGCAATACATTGTAATCTGTGGGACTGCTGTGATAGATTTCTGCCCAATCTAGTTCTGCACGTGAGTAAGAAAAAAATAATAACCGAAGCTACAAACCTCTGTTTCAGACGTGCTATATACTGTCAAAAGTGGACATCCATGCTGAAAATTTCAAAAAATTTGGAGTAGACTTAACTAATAAGAAACTAATTTTAACTAGAAACCAAATCCAAAACTGCTATCAATCTCTCAGTTCTACAGCTTTCCAATAAAATGACGACATGTCGAACTAGGAAACTCAAAATATAGAAAATAAAATCTTTCAAAACTTACAAAAACATCTACCTTCCATTAATTTTTTTGAATTTTTGGACTTTCCTACTACTACTAGAAAATTCTGTAAACAACGTCAGTTTTAAAGACAATATTGGATTCTGCACTTCATGCACCAAACTAACTTTTCCATACTTAAATCTAACAAAAAATGGTCATTGGTCTCCAAAAAACATCTGGGTTCGTTTCAAACATGAAAATCAAGGATCCCCTAATCAATCACTACCACACACTACTATTCAACAATCTAGTTTGAGCACAGATTGCATGAGGCAGACAATAGTCATGGAGATGAAATCACTTGATCCAACATAAATTACATCGGTTCATAGAAATATCGTCCGGAAATTGAAATACATCGAATCACTTAATTACAATATGTAAAAGTAAAAAAAATACAATAAAATGACTGAAATTAAAAACAGATGGTTGAACAAAAATAAAATGCAATCCATAGCATCCACAACGAGAACGCTGAATTGCGAAGAGCACTTGCTCTGATAGCAACTGATGCAAGCTCGGTCAGATTACAAGAATTCGCCCGAGATGCGCCATGAGAATGGATCCCGTCTAAGAAGTCCACATAGCCAATTAAATATGTATGAAAGGATTTTGCTAGATACGAGTTGACCAACGAATCTAGCTTCCATGAATCCAATTACACTCATATGGAATTTAGATTAAGGTCTCATTTAATTAAATGATTGTAAGACAGAAACAGAATTAAAAAAAGATAAATGAAATTGAAATTAAACTCTTAATCTAAAGACCATGAAGACATAAATGAATTAAAACAACTGGTACTCACATTGGTTTGGACCAAAGTCTGGTGGGATTACCCATCCCCAGAGTTTGGATCAATGCAATGGGCCATTGCCCCGTGTGCACACACACGAACTCCATTGAGTCTTTTCCCAAAAATTTAACTGAATGTATTGAATTTCGAAAATGGCTACATATTTATAGAGAAGAAAATGCAAAAGACCAACAAATCCCTGAAATGGTCATCCAATCCAAGAGCAATTTTGTTGATCATATTCTATCTAAAATACTAGAGAATAAAGGAGAGAAAATGTAATACCCTGACTCAAAATTAGGGCTAATTGTGTTATTTGTATTAATTAATTGTGTTTTGATCCGTTAATCATGAAGATTACGGATTGAGATTTTTGAAAAATCCAAGATCGGCCGAATTAGAGCTCGATAGCTCACAGATCCAACTCATTTAAATTGGAAGGGCAAAATGGTAATTTACCATAAATATTATTATTTAAGTGATTTAATTATTATTAAAATATGCTGGGTTGTCAAAGCTATGCATTGGCAGTGAATTTAAATAATGAATTCATATGACATTTTAATCTATACTTTTGGCTTTCAGAAATACTTATATTTGTGACCCGAAGAGGTCCCTATTTATAAAATATTAATTTTTAATTAATTATAGAAGTCAGAAAATTTCAAGAAAATACCTAGAGTTTAATCTATGTTTAAGTTATCACGTTGTGTCATTAGATTTTGAAAATAAAATTTTAAAACCATTTAATTAAATAAATATGATTTACGGAGTTTATTTAAAATCAAGTGATTTTTAAAGTGTATTGTTTTCCAATCGTTTACAATGTATTTAGGATTTTAAATCAGATCTTTTAGACTCACTGGATTGATTTAATTTAATCTCATATGTTTTAAACTATTAAATAAGCTTTCTGGACTTAAGTGTAAATAAGCTAGAAGGATAAAAATATAAACAAAAAAATTTTAATTAAACCCGTAAGCTGCTTACACGCTGCTGAAGAGCGGGAAGCACCAGCGTCAGTGTCGACCAATGCAATCTATGACAGACAGTCATGGAAACCTTCCTGCCACTGTCTGCCTAAGCCTCCTAGACCTCCATTTCCTATATAAGCATGGCAAGGCACCAAAAGTTCATCATTTTTTAACTCAAAACTATTCCAAAAACTGCTGCTTCTTCTTCCTCTAAACTCCTATTTGTTCCTGTACATTCTGTACTTAGCTTGGAAGTGGAAGATTTTCAAGGACTTCAAAACTCACCTGATTTTCAAAGTGAAGGTATGCATTATGTAATACCCCGGATTTTCAATTTATTATTTTGTATGAAAATAATCGATTTAATTTGTGAACATTAGTTATGGATCTTAAATTGAGTAAAGAGTTGGGTCATTGGCCCAATTAGGACCCAACGGTTTTGGAATTGTTTTCAATAAAAATTAAATGGAGTTGAATTTAATTTGGTATTGCAATATTATATAAATAAGGAAGGAGATAATATTGCATGGCCATGTATAGAGAGATTCATATCTATGATAGGCGCATGGGATCTTTTAAAAAAAAGGGTATGCATATTGTCTTAAATTAAATAAAGAAGTGTCTAAATTAAAAGATTGCTTAGGCTATGATTAGTGATATGCGCATAGCACATTCTAAATATGGGAAGCCAAGGTCGGCAAGTCCCAATTAAAAAGATAAGGGGCGCACGGCCTAAGGGGGTTGGCTATTTTAAGCACTTTCTAATTATGGGACCAAGGGAAGATTATAAAAGGAGGGGAGGACAAGGGCACATGGTTTTACACCCTTCATAGCCGAATTTTATTTCTCTCTCTCCCTCTCTCAAGTTCTCATTCACGGCAAGAGCAGGGGAAGAAGAAGGCAGCCAGCATGAGGTGTTCTTGGTTTGGAAAAATTAAGAAGAAAGGAGAAGGATTGGAAGAGCAAGAAATCAAACGAAAACGGTTAGTATTTTATTTAATAAATTTATTTTGAAATAAAAGAACCATAGGGTTCGGCCATGGTGTTTGGCCGAACCCCATGGAAGAAGATTGGGAGATGGTTTGATGATTTTAATGGAAAGAAAGAACCATAAGGTTCGGCCATAGTGCATGGCCGAACCCCATGGAAAGTTATGGTTTATTTTATTGGGTTATTAATATTGAAAACCATGGAGAAACATCGATTGATTAATGGAAGATTGAATGATGGAAATAATTATGGGTTTATGTTCATAAATTTCAGATCATGGAAACCTTGGATGGTTAGGTGTTTTGGTAATTTTTAAAGAGAGGATCTTGACCCATAGGGTTCGGCCATGGTGTATGGCCGAACTCCATGGAGTTGTGTAGGTATTATTGTTGAATTTTAATGGACTGAAATAATGGTCAAGATCATGAACCATAGGGTTCGACCATGGTGTATGGCCGAACCCCATGGAGATGGTTACTAATTTGGAAGGTTAGATGATTATCTTGGAAACATTCTAATTATGGAAGGATTTATGTTTTAAATATGGAAACCTTCTAAATATAAGGTGGAGATAAATTTGGAAACCTTCTAAAAATAGAAGGAGTTTAAAATGGGAAGGTTTCTATTTATGGAAGGAGGTTGATAAATTAGAAAGCTTTTATTTATGGAAGTTATATTACATTACAAAGTGAATGGATTGTCTCAATTGGGTGAGGTTCGGCCATGGTGTATGGCCCAAACCCCACTAGAGTTTATTTATGGAAGATGATTTTTAATTATGGAAGTTGCATACTAAATTTGGAAATTATCTAATTATGGAAGGAAGCATGATAAACTAGGAAACTTTCTAAATATGGACCTTCTAAATAGGAACTTGTTAAATATGGATTTGTTAACAATGGAAGTTGATGAAAATGGGAGTTAGACATCATGGGTTCGGCCATGTGTATGGCCGAACCCCATGAACCAAATGTTATGGTTTGTATGTCATGGTTTATGGATCATGTATGGACTTAATAAGGTGAATGGATTAATGAAGAGACATAAACATAAGGTAATGGCAATTTGGTAATATTGGCTGAAAAATGGAAGATCATGGGTTCGGCCATGGTGTATGGCCGAACTCCATGAACTTGGATTATTGGGTTAATTATTAGTCTAAGTATATTGTGAATGAGAATAATGGGTAATGTTGGACATAATGGGTAATGTTTGACATATGGATGGCAAAGTTGTGAATATGTGGAAATATTGGACATAAGGTTTGGCCATGGTGTATGGCCGAACCCATGGGGTTTTGTTTATGGACTTAGAACATTGAAAATCAAGTGGGACTTGGTTATGATTAATTGTTATATTATAAAATAACGGGACCTCACAAGGTGGTTACGATCGTGAGCGGTTACCAGACGAAAGACGCAAGGACACGTAACGGTCTTTGGTAGGATTCCACCTCTTTGAAACCATGGGTTTTTGTACATTTGTTCTATCTTATTTTTGATGAAATTATATTTCAAATGATATGCTTTATATGGAATTTTAAATGCTATGTTTAATTGTATAAATAGCATGTGTTGATTATGTCTGAAATGGTGATTTAAAATGCTATGTTTAGGTTATAAATAGCATGTGTTCATTGGCATCTCATGCATGACATGGAATGAAGGTTTTGTAACCGGAGGGTCCACACTCCGTCGGGGCTTCCGAAAAACCTATGTGGGGTACCTTGATGTGCTTTTCCACCAGGAAGAATCCGGAGGGTCCACACTCCGTCGGGGAGTCCGAAAGACCTATATGGTGGGCACTTTTATGTACATGTGATGGGTGGGACTCATTGCATTTGTCATCATTGCATGACATGGATTTATATTGTTTTTGACATTATGATATTATTATATATGTTTTGTACTGACTATGTGTTAGCCGTAACTGGAATACCTACTGGGTGCGTTGTTCTAATGCCCTACTTCGACCCTAGTTGATGATACAGGAAAACAGGGGAACGATGAACGCAAGGAGGGCCAGGCATATGAGCTTGGATGATTTATTTTATATGTTTTGAATAAAGTTACTTATGGACATGTATTTGATTAACTAGTTTCCGGGAATGTAATAACTTAGATGGTCGGATGTTTATTTGGATGATTATGACGTTTTAATAATTATTAAGGACTTGATGTACTTTGCTATCTGAATGAAATGGAACTTGGTTCTATTATGATTCTGCAATTTTCACGTTAATATTCCACATGTTTATATTGCTATGTGTGAACCATTTTCGTAGATTTAGTCCATGCACACATAGGGTTGGCCAATTAGGGGTCGAACTTTGGAAGTTCGGACTTAGCTCGCGTCGTGACGTCTTGCTCTCTATCACTCTTCGTTTATAAAAAAAAAAAATAGACTCTAATTTTACTGAAAGAAGCGAGTGAAAAAGGCGGGGTGTTACACATTGCTTTCGTTTTTAAATTTTAACAAGTTTAGGATCAAACATAAGTGAATTTGGTTTTGAAATGAGCCTTAAAATGACTTTTGAAATTTAGTGGAAACCATGATTTTTTATGAGTTTTGATGATTTCACCTTCAAAATCAAAGGTTTTTCTTAGTTGTTTTATGTCCAATTGATCACTAAATTGTAGTAGACTCATAGACAAATTCATCGAACTGGTTAGATTTAGAAAACAAATTCAAGATCCCCTTTGTTTTTGGATTCATAATTGACCTTGCCTATCCCGTCACTGCACTTTCTGCAAGTGGCTAGCTGAAGAAGGCAGGTCTTGGAACCTGACTCAGAAGTTTCGAGGTTATTGTAGCAGTGCTAAAGCCAAGATCTGAGGTCACTGTAGCAGTACTGAATCTCTCGGAACCTGACTTTGAGTTTCTGAAGTCACTATAGTAGGTTCCGAAGCTAGAAAGTTCCAAAGGAACTATATCAAGTTCTGAAAGCATGTTCCGAAGCAGATTTGAGACATTTTGATACTGTAGCGTCGGAAGTTCCGAAGACACAGTATCAAGTTCTGAAGCTAGGTTCTGAAGGAGCTATGTCAAATTCTGAAGGTCCTTATGTAACCTAGAATTTAGGCAGTGGCTCAGAAGTTCTGAGGCCACATTACCTGGTTCCGAGGAACCCAGAACTGGTTTTGAGATTCATTTTGATTGATTAAATTAAGGATTTCATATTAAGTTTAGACCTTATATTTTGATGTGATGTTTCGTATACCAAATTCTTAATTAAAAATGACACTAACCCTTGTTTGTCTTATTATATTATGTATTCACTTCCAAGATAATACCCTCTATCTGTGGCGTAGCTAAAACGCAACCCGATAGCTATTAGTAATAGAGCGATTTACTTCGCCGCTCAGTAGAAAAAAAGGGATCAGGCACTGAGTGATTTTTTTTTTATCTCTAGGCCTAACTCAATATATCTCCATGGTCCAATCCAGAAGATAATACGAGTAGTGGCCTGAGCATTTTTACTGTACCCTCTGGGCAAAGTCTCAATACTTTCCTGGTGCCGGAAAAAAACGAGACTGGGCACTGCATACTTTATTGGATGTCATGATTGATTGATTATTATAACTTAGAAAGGAGCAGTAACCTACTATGAGGACTCACAGCCATTCCCTTGGAGTTTTCCGAAAAGTGAGTAGAAAGATTTGAAATACTATGAATGTATGTTGTACTGTCTATGAACGTGTATTATGATTGATTATGAGTGTATATGTATTCTATTTCTTTTTGTGTAACAAATACCCGTGATACTCTACGTTTTACAGGAGGCTTAATAATAAAAGATCGGTAAATCAGGTTTTGTAAACCTAGTTCTAGTGTCATGAGTGGTTTCATGGGTGTTACATGATATGGAAAAGACAGAATATGTTAGAATACGAGACTTGACCATGCTTCCATGTGAGGATGAAAATTGGTTCTAACTATTAGAATGGAAGCATAACACGGTGTCAGGGAGTCGAGGGCTAATAGTCTATAAACGAAGAATGAATCCACTTACATGCGTAGACTTGATATATATTGCTAAGATATGTTCATATTGTTACTAATGATGTTTATCATGCATGGTATTGTGATTGATGACGGTATTCTCTAATGTGAGAATTTGAGCATCATGTTATGATGAGAAATTGAAGTGTGAAGTTGATATTGATGATGATATTCTCCGATGTGAGAACTTGAGCATCATGTTATGATGAGAGACTGAAGTATGAAGTTGAAATTGTTGATGAAATGCTCTGATGTGAGAACTTGAGCATCTATGATGTTGATACTGCCTCCACGTACACTTAGTTGTTGGGCTATGGTAGACCAGAGAATGTCATATATTATGCAATAGGCGGACCATATAGGTCATATATTGGCAGTAGGCCAGATCATAAGGATCATACTTTGGCATTGGCCGGACACTGGTGTGTCGTTTATGGTCATGCAAGGTGCTGCATTTTGACTGTGTCGGGACTTAATGCATTTATAGTCAGTTCAGTGCTTTGGTGTTGTAACACCCCGGACTTTCAAGTTATAAATATTTACGGAAATTACCCATTGAATTTGTGAATTATTAAATATAAACCTTGGATGGGTAATGTGTTGGGTCATTGGCCCAATTAAGACCCAAACATTTTGATAAATGGTTTCAAATAAATTTAAATGGGGTTGAATTTAAATGGTAATGAAACATAATTAAAAATAAGGGATATGGATTAAGGATATGCGCATAATGAGTGGGAGATATGCATATCCATGTGATATGCGCATAATATGTTATAGTATTTTTAAAGGATCATTTCCCTTGATTAAGAGTGATATTAGGGAATTATTAAATAAAGAAGATGTCCAAATAAATATAGAGACTGCCTTAGCCGTATATGAGATATGTACATGGGTTGGAGTCTCTAAAGAGGGGTCTTTCCTTGATTAAAATGGCACCTTCAAAGTTAGGAACCAATGGAGGATTAATTAAGACAACAAGAGGGGCGCATGGCACCCTCTAAATTGGGAGTTATGCGCCAAAGGGATCCTTCCCTTGGTGAAACAAGGCATTGTCTAAATTGGGACCAATTGGAAACTATAAAAGACACAAGGAAGGGGCGCATGGCAATTGCCATCTTAGCACTTTCTAAGATGAGCAACACGCCTAGAAGTATTAGATTTATAATGGGCAAGTGGTGAATGCGCCTACAACAAGGGGCGCATGACATTTTCTATTTTTGATTAAGTGGAGGTTTTATAAGAGGCAAACAAAGGTGCACACGACAATTGTTATCTCACAAGACAATGGGACGCATGGCACTTGCTATTTTAGAGAGATAAAGGAGCACACGGCAATGGCTAATTTAAGGGGGTCTTGGTAGCTTCTAAGATAGAACCAATTAGGAGTTTTTATAAGAGAAGGAGAGGCACACGACATTACATTATTAAACAAAGGTCTTCACGCTGGTTTACACCTTAGCAAGGGGTGTTCTCAGCTCTGTGAAGGATCAAGGAGGACAAGGAAGAAAAGAATTGGAAGATCAAGGACAACCGAAGGAAAACCGAATGAGAAGCGGAACCGGTAAGTGATTTGATGTTTTTGATTAAAAAGAAAGGAACCATAGGGTTCGGCCAAGTTGTATGGCCGAACCCCATGAAGAGAATTGGGAAGGATTATGGTTTAATTTAATGGAAAGAAAGAACCATAGGGTTCGGCCATAGTGCATGGCCAAACCCCATGGAAGGTTATTGATTAATTTTAAATGGGAGTTTGATGTTAATGGTATATGATTTTTGAAGGGATTAAATGAAAACCATGGAATAATTATATGATTTTAAAAAAGGGTTTAAATGATGTTTAAGAGGAAGTATGGAACCATAGGGTTCGGCCATGAAGTATGGCCGAACTCCATGGAAGAAAAAGAATGGACAATTATGTTGTTTTCAATGAACTGTTGGATGAAAAAAAAATATGGTAGAGCTTTGATAATTTTTAATGGAGTTTTGAATGATAAAAACCATAGGTTTTGGCCATGGTGTATGGCCGAACCCCATGGAGTGGTGTTGGAATTATTATTGAATTTTAATGGACTTAAATTAATGGAAGATCATGAATGTTCATTGATTAAATGGAAGATCAATGATTAAATAATGGTCACGATCATGAACCATAGGGTTCGGCCATGGTGTATGGCCGGACCCCATGGAGTTGGTTACTAATTTAGAAAGTGAATGAAAAAGGATGGAATTGTCTCTATGGGTGAGGTTCGGCCATGGTGTATGGCCGAACCCTACAAGGGTTTATTTTTGGACGGAGGAGATTAAATTAGAAAGTTCTAATTATGAACTTTCTAATTATGGACTTTCTAATTTGGAAACTTTCAAATTATGGAAAGAACCTGGAATTATGGATCCAAGAATAGGAATTGATAAATTTAGAAAGTTTTTATTTAGGGACTTTCTAAGTATGAAAGTTGGATGTGGAATTTAGAAAGTTTCTAAATATGGAAAATTATGGACTATTGATTAAATGAAAACCATTAAGGAACATTGTTTGGGTTAATAAGTTTAAAAAGAGTTTTAATGGATAATCTCTATGAGTGAGGTTCGGCCATGGTGTATGGCCGAACTCCACTAGGGTTTATTTTATGAAGGATGCTTCTTAATTTAGTAAGTTTCTAATAATGGAAGCTTGGAGGAATATTGCTCATGTTTTATGGAAGATGGTTACTAGTTTTAGTAAGTTTCTAATTATGGAAGGTGGAGAATAAATTGGAAAGTTTCTAATTTTGGATTATGGATAAAAATGGAAACTTAGACATCATAGGGTTTGTCCATGGTGCTTGGCCGAACCCCATGAACCAATTATGGGTCTATTATGTTTATGTGTTAATGAATCGGTTATGGAACATTTTAAAGGGTTAATTGGAGTGTTATGCATGATTAAATGAATGAAAGGACCTATGTTTGGAATCTAAACATTAGTTATTGAAGGCAATGGCAAAGTTGTAAATACATGCCAAAATGGAGGATCATGGGTTCGGCCATGGTGTATGGCCGAACCCCATCAGGTTTATTTTATGGACTTGATTGGTTAAGGAATTTATATAGGGTCTAGTTATGGTAGATTTAAATGAATGAGGGAATCAATGGAAATCTTGTAAATATGTGAAAATATTGGACATAGGGTTCGGCCATGGTGTATGGCCGAACCCCATGAATTATTGTATGAATTATTTTGGAACTTAAGCCTTATGAAAACAAGGAAGGTAAATGGCTATGGATATGAACAATGACATTATTGTAATTAACTGAATTAATGGACCATGGGTTCGGCCATGGTGTATGGCCGAACCCCATGGGAATTGTTTGGTGGACATAGGGACTATGTTTGGCATACTAAAATGAATTATTAACTAAAGAGTAGACCAATGGCAATTTGGTAAATAAGTGTGAAAATGGTAGGCCATGGGTTCGACCATGGTGCATGGCCAAACCCCATGGGGATTTGTTTATGGACTTAGAATGTTGAAAATCAAGTGGGACTTGGTTATGATTGATTGTTATATTATAAGGTAACGGGACCTCACAAGGTGTTTACGATCGTGAGCGATTACCAGACGAAAGACGCATGGACACGTTAGCGGTCTTTGATAGGATTCCACCTCTTTGAAACCATGGGTTTATGTACATTATTTTTATCTTGATTTGATGAATTTATATTGCGAAAGATATGTTTCAAAATGTCAATCCTAAACCGTTGGGTCCTATTTGGGCCAATGACCCAACCCTTTTACCCAATTTAAGGTCCATAACCAATGTTCAATTAAATGGATTATTTTCATACAAAATAATTAAATGAAAATCCGAGGTGTTACAATACAACCCTCTTTTTAAAATTTTCGTCCCGAAAATCGAGTGAAGTAAGGTTTCAAGCATTTACCTAAATAGTTCAGGATGAGCTCTCCTCATTTCCGCCTCGAGTTCCCATGTAGCTTCCTCAATGCCATGTCGATCCCATACTAACTTGACAAACTGGATCGCTCGGTTCCGTAACACTCTTTGTTTTGTGTCAATCACTCGGACAGGCTTCTCGACGCATGTCACGTCGCTCTGAACCTCTATATCTTGTACGTTCAGTACGTAAGAAGGATCAGAATTATACTTCCTCAACATCAATATATGGAGCACATCGTGTAAAGATGCCAACTGTGATGGGAGTACCAATTGATAAGCCACGTCCCCCATCCTTCTTATGATTGAAAATGGTCCCACATATCTTGGCCACAATTTCCCTTTCTTTCCAAATCTCATGTGTCCCTTCCGTGGCAAAACTTTCAAGAACACCATGTCTCCCACTTCAAATTCAAGGAACCTCCTCCTCTTGTCAGCATAACTCTTCTGACGACTCTGCACTGTATCTGCGTTGTAGTTTCTGCAACTACCTCAGGTCCAATCAGTGCAAGCTCACCAGCCTCTGTCCAACACACTGGTGACCTACATGGTCTACCATATAATGCCTCAAATGGTGCCATCTGGAGGCTTGCCTGGTAACTGTTGTTGTATGAGAATTCTACCAACGGCAAATGATCCTCCCATCCACCCCTGAAATCTAGCATACATGCTCTCAGCATATCCTCCAGTGTATGTATTGTCCTCTCACACTGTCCATCAATCTGTGGATGAAATGTTGTACTAATCAATAAATCTGTTCCTATGGCCGACTGCATGCTCTGCCATGCTCTGCCATACTCTGCCTGTGAATCGACCATCTCTGTTAGACACAATAGTCTAAGGTATACCATGCAATCTGATGATATCCCTGATATACCGCCGACCAAAGTCTCAGATGAGTCTGTCATCTTAATAGGAATGAAATGTGCTGACTTGGTCAGTCGGTCTACCATGACCCATATCGCATCGTTGCCCTTTGAAGACCTTGGCAACCCTGTTACAAAATCCATGGAAATGTGCTCCCATTTCCATTCCGGCACTGGTAAGGGTTTGAGTAACCCTGGTGGCGTCTGATGTTCCGTCTTAACATGCTGACAAGTTAAGCAATGAGCCACAAATTCTGCCAATCTCTTTTGAGTCCGTACCACTAGTAATGTCTCTTCAGGTCGTGATACATCTTAGTGCTGCTCGGATGGATAGAGAGTTTGGTCTGATGTGCCTCAACCAATAACTCTTTTCTGCAGCTCTTAGGTACATAAATCCTTCTTCGGAATAGAAGACCCTGTCCTGGTCGTAACTCCCATTTCGGTATGACTTCACCAGTAGACATCTTGGCCCAAATCTCCTCTACCTCCGGGTCTGTCCGCTGTTCCTGTTCAATCTTGGTAACCATGTTGGACCGTATGATCATATTGTAAATAGTCCCATGGTTATTGAGGTAAAGTTTAAACTATGGTATTCAGCATCTCCCATTCTGTCCTGATCAAACATGCCACTGATGCATGTGATAAACGGCTGAGGGCATCTGCCACCTTGTTCGCCTTGCTAGGGTGATAACGAAGTGCAAACTCATAATCCGCCAGATATTCCTTCCATTTGCACTGCCTCAAGTTGAGCTCTTTCTGATCAAACAAGTACTTCAAGCTCTTATGATCTGAAAACACTTCAAATTTGTCGCCATAAAGATAATGTCTCCAACTTTTGAGAGCGAAGACCACTGCGACTAATTCTAGATCGTGCGTAGGATAGAGACATTCATGTATTTTCAACTGTCTTGATCTGTATGCCAACACACAATTACTTTGACTGAGTGTACACCCCAGTCCCTCTCCTGAAGCATCGCATTGTACCTCATAACACTTGCCTCTTTCCGACAAAACTAGTATAAGAACAGTGGTAAGTCTCGTCTTCAGCTCTTCAAACCTCTGATTGCACAAATCTGACCATTCATATTTGACTCCTTTCTGAGTGAGTCGAGTAAGTGAAGATGCAATTTTTGAGAAGTCCATGATAAATTTCCTGTAATAACCAGCCAATCCCAAAAAGCTACGGATCTCGGTTACATTCTTTGGAGCTTTCCAATCTCTTACTGCCGCTATCTTAGCCGGGTCCACAGCTATACCTTCTTCTGATATAACATGTCCCAAAAAGTTGAGCTCAGACAACCAAAATTCACATTTACTGGCTTTAGAATATAGTTTGTTCTTCCTCAAAGTGTCCAGAACTATTCTCAAGTGCTCAGCATGTTCTTCCTGAGTTTTGGAGTAAATCAAAATATCATCAATAAATACAATAACAAATTGGTCCAAGTAAGGACGGAAGATCCTGTTCATTAAATCCATAAACACAGCCGGTGCATTGGTGAGTCCAAACGGCATGACTACAAACTCATATAGCCCATACCGCGTTCTGAAGGCTGTCTTCTCTATGTCCTCCTCCCTAACCTGGATTTGGTGATATCCGGACATCAAATCAATCTTAGAAAAATGATTGGAACCTTTAAGTTGATCAAATAAATCATCGATCCTGGGTAGAGGGTACTTATTTCTTACCGTCAGCTGGTTCAATTTTGGGTAATCCACACACATACAGAGTGAACCATCCTTCTTCTTTACAAATAAAACTGGAGCTCCCCAAGCCAATGTACTATTCCGAATGCACCCCAGTCTGAGTAATTCATCAATCTGCTTCTTTAACTCGAACATCTCTACTGGTGCCATCCGGTAATGTGGTAATGACACTGGTACAGTGCCAGGATACAGCCTGATTTCAAAATTGATCTTCCTCATGGGAGGCAAACCAGGTAATTCCTTTGGAAAAACGTCCACATAGTCCCTTACTATTTTAGGAAGTTCAATCACCGGTGCCTTGTTGATTATAATAATGTTCAATACCAAATGATTCAACCCTTCATGCAATCTGCTTTGTTTATCAGCACGCACCACATGTTGTTTTCCCTCGGGCAAACAAAATATCACCCTGCGATGATAACAATCAATGTTGGCCTTAAAGCTAGCCAACCAATCCATACTGAAAATAATATCATATTCCGACATATCGAATACCAAATAATTGAACTCAAATCTGAGTCCCGCAAGTTCAGTATTCACTGCTGTGCATAAAAGTCCCAATGATGTGTCTCCGACGGGGGTTACAATGGTGAGTGATGTGGACAGTTTTTGTACCAATGTACCAGTAACAGTTATACATGCAGCAGATATGAAAGAGTGAGATGCTCTCGAATCAAATAATACAAAGGCATAGGAACTACTGACTACTGTCATACCTTAAATCACTGAATGATCCTCTGCTGCTGGAGGTGCTAAGGTTAATACCCGTCCAGATCTTGTAGGTGGCCGTCCCACCTGATTAAATGTCCTGCCTCCACGTGAATTAGCTGGCCTAACTGGTGGACGTGATGAACCCTGGTATTAGAGGGTTTGTTGAGTTGTGGACATTCCCTCTTAAAATGGCCAGGCTGTTCACAATGAAAGCAATTGCTCCCACCTCTGGGAGCTTGAGTGACTGATGCAGATGGGGAGGGATGATTGGGTCGAAAGCCCCCTGTTGACCCAATAGATGGTGAGGGTCTCCTAAACTTCGGTCGGAACCTCTTGTTGGGCTGAAATGTACCCCTCCCACTCTGAGATCGGTGATTGTCAAAACGCGTCAACTCAGCCATCTCCTACTCTGCTATAGTGGCCATGTTGACCACTTCTGCCAATGTGGCTGCCTTGAATATAGTTAACTTGGCCCTTATGTTTGGCCGAAGGCCCCTTTCAAACTTGCGTGCCCTTCGATATTCTATATCCACCATATAGAATGCATACACAAATAAACTGAGGAATTCCTGGTGGTACTCTGCCACCGTCATGGTACCCTATACCAAAGATAGAAAAGCTTGTGTATGGCGCTCCTTCTCCTCCTCAGGAAAATAATGTTCCAGGAAGGTAGCTGAGAACTGCTCCCAAGTCATGGCCGTCTTCTCTCCTTCTGGAATAAGTGCTCGCTGCTTCTCTATCACCTCCCACCATTTACCAGCATCATCAATCAACTGTGATGTGGCTAGTAAAATCTTGTGAGCATGACTCGTCATATTCAACAAAGTCAGAATCTGTGAAATCTTCTTCAGCCAGTTTTCGCTCCGACAGCCCCTTCTCTTCCCTTGATGTAAGGAGGGCGCTGTTGCTGAAAGTTTTGACCATGCTCCTGTTATTGTTTCCGTTGGTGGTTCCATTCTCATTTAGGTGTTGTTGAAGCACTGAAGTGACCACCGCTTGAACCAAATTCTGCAATTCAGGATGCACCACCGGTATGTTTACGCTACTTGCTTCCTCCTCGTGGAGGGATGGTTGTTCTTCCTCACGGTGAGAGTGTCGTTCCTCCTCATGGTGAGATTGTAGTTCCTCCTCATTATGAGATTGTTGTTCCTCCTCTTCACCCCCATTTGGATTTTGTCGGGTATTTCTCCTTGGCCTTTCCCTTGGAGCCATTTTTCCTAAAGCCATTAAAGTATCAAGACTTAGTTTCTATAAACAAAAATTTGTATTTCATACCTGTTGGGGAAAATTTCCAAATAAGCACTCTTGATTTTTGCTTCGTTTTCTGGGGAAATACATCCTATGTTGCTATGTTTCATAATCCGATTATTTTGACTGTATTTCCTTTGCTATCATCCGTCTGAGTCTAACGAAGTAAATTAATGCACGAGACCGAATTAATTTACTCCGAAAGATTCAATGTTTTAGGTTCGCTCTGATACCAACTGTAACGCCCCGCCCTTTTTCACTCACTTTTTCCCGTAAGTTCAGAGTCTATTTTTTTTTCTATAACAGAGTAGAGTGATAAAGTGCGGGACGTCACGATGCAAGCTAAGTCCGAACTTCCAAAGTCCAACCCTTAACTGGCCAACCCTATGTGTGCATTGATCAAGTCCACGAAAATGGTTCACACATAGCAATATGTACATGCGGAATATTAACATCATAATTGCGGAAATATAATAGAACCAAGTTCTATTTCATTTAGATAGCAAAGTACGTCAAATCTTTAATCATCATTCAAATACCATAATTATCAAAATAAACATCCGACAATCTAAGTTATTACATCCCGAAATCTAGATACTCAAATACAAGTCCAGGAGTAACTTTTATTAAAAATAATAAACTAAATCATCCAAGCTCCTATGCCTGGCCCGTCTTACGTTCCTCGTTCCCTTGACTACCTGTGTCATCCACTAGGGTAGAAGTAGGGCGTTAGAACAATGCGCCCAATAGGTATTCCAGTTACGGCTAACACATGGTTCGTACAAAACATATAATATAACATAATATATAAAACCATGTAAAACCATGCCATGCAATGATTACAAATGCAATGAGTCCCACCCATCACATATACATAAAAGTACCCACCTCATAGGTCTTCCGGACGCCCCAATGGAGTGTGGACCCTCCGGATTCTTCCTGATGGAAAATCACATCAAGGTACCGTACATAGGTTTTTCGGACGCCCCGACGGAGTGTGACCCCTCCAGTTACAAGTCCTTCACCTCATGCCATGCATGAGATGCCAATGAAACACATGCTATTTTATAACATAAACATAGCATTTAAAATCATATTTAAATCACGTGCTCCTTCCTCATATAGACATAGCATTTAAAATCAACTTTTGAAATACATTCAACACATGCTATTTATAACATAAACCTAGCATTTACAATTCACTTTAAAACATATCTTTTGAAACATAATTTCATCAAACATAAGATAAAACAAATGTACATAAACCCATGGTTTCAAAGAGGTGGAATCCTACCAAAGACCGCTTGATTTACAACATTTAAAGTCCATTAACAAATCCCCATATTTACAAGATTGCCATTCATGGCCAACCTTCCATCTTAGCATGTATTCACAACTTTGCCCTTGGTTTAATCATTTCAAACCTTCCACTCCTTAACACATAAACACAATGGACCCATAACTGATTCATGGGGTTCAGCCAAGCACCATGGCCGAACCCTATGATGTCTAAGTCCAAACCGATCCATAATCATAGATTCATGATTCATAATTAAGACTCTAATCTTTCCCTTCATTTAATCATATTAGGTCCATATAAATTCCATAACCACTCAAATCCATAAAAGAGACCTCATGGCCGAACCCATGATCTTTCACTTTAGGCTATAATTACAATTTTGCCATTGGTCTCATCCATAGTTAATATTTCATTCAATTACAAACACCTAAATCCATATTTTGATCCACAAACCATAAAATTGGTTCTTGGGGTTCGGCCATACACATGGCCGAACCCATGATGCCTAAGTTTCCATTAATTTCATCAACGTCCATTATTAGCAATTCCATAATTAACAATCATCTTCCATAAATAATCGTTTGTGGGGTTCGGGCATACAACATGGCCGAACCTCACCCAATTGAGACAATACATTCACTTTCTAATTTAACATAACTTCCATAAATAAAAGCTTCCTAATTTAGCAACCTTCTTTCCATACTTGAATAGTTTCCAAATTTAGATTCCATAATTAGAAAGTTCTTAACTTAAAACTTTCTAATTTAGTTTCCACCTTCCAAAAATAGAAACTTTCCCATTTTAAATCCCTCCTTCTATTTTTAGAAATTTTCTTAATAAACAACCTTCCTTATTTAGAAATCATCTTCCATAATTAAAAAGGTTTCCATAAATAAACCCTAGTGGGGTTCGGCCATACACCATGGCCGAACCTCACCCTTGGAGACAAATCCATCCTTTTTCATTTACTTTCTAAATTGGTAGTCAACTCCATGGGGTTCGGCCATACACCATGGCTGAACCCTATGGTTCATAATCTTGACCATTCATTTAAATCCATTAATTTTTCATCAATATCCTTTCCATGGGGTTTGGCCATACCCATAGCTGAACCCTATGGTTCATCTTATTCCATGGTTTTCCAACCAAAGAACCCATGACTTTCCATGGTTTTCGTTCCTTCAAATATAATCTATAACCTTCCATTAAAAATCACCAACAACATCCATTAAAACCGTATGAATCTATTAACCAACTCCCATGGTTTATTCCTCATTAAAAATCCATACATCTACCATGTCTTCTTTCATGAGGTTTGGCCATGCATTGTAGCCGAACCCTATGGTTCATGCTTTCATTAAAAAAATATCAAAACCTTTCCCAATCTTCTTCCATGGGGTTTGGCCAAACACCATGGCCGAACCCTATGGTTCTTTATTTCAAAATAAATTTATCAATTAGATACTAACCGTTTACGCGACTCCTTCTTGCTCTTCCAATCTTTCTCTTCCTTAGCCTCTTTCCACTTCTTCTTCTTGATCTTTCACAAAACCGAACTGATCTTAAAGTTGAATGTGTTGCTGTGAATGAGAGCTTGAGAGAGGGAGAGAGTACAATAAAATTCAACTATGAAGGGTGTAAAACCGTGTGCCCTTGTCCTCCTCTCCTTTTATAATCTTCCCTTAGTCCAATATTAGAAGGTGCTTAAGATAGGCAACCCCCTTTAGGGCCGTGCGCCCCTTGTCCTAATTTAGTAATTGCCGACCTCCCTATCTTATTTAGATAGCACTTGCCAACCTTCTTATCTCTCTTTAGTAACCTCTCAATCGGCCAATGCTAAAAATAATAATAGCAATGCCGTGAGCCCATGCCTTGTTTGCCATTGCCGTGTACTCTTCTTTTAATTTAGACACTTCTTTTATTTAATTTAAGAAAATATGCATATCCTTTTTAAAATGATCTCTGCGCATCACATATAGATTTGCCCATCTCCCACATGGCCATGCACAATCTTATTAAATCCTAAATATCTTCTCAAGATATTGTAGCATATTATTCAATTCAAGTCCCGTTTAATTTTATGAAAACAATTCCTAAACCGTTGGGTCCTATTTGGGCCAATGACCCAACCCTTTACCCAATTTAAGGTCCATAACCAATGTTCACAAATTAAATGGATTATTTTCATACAAAATAATTAACTGAAAATCCGAGGTGTTACATGTGATGGATTAGCATGGAGGCTCTAGGGTTTTACCTTTATGAAATGGATGGTTGTGATGAAATGTCCTACGATCTAATGGCTTTAATGAGTGATGGATGATCTAGATGGATGGATGAACAGGCAATGCATGGATGATCATGATCCTAAGGTTAATCTACATGTTTGATGGATTAGATGGCCTAGATCTAAGATGAAAGATGTATGAGTTAGATTTGATGGGTGGCTCTAAGTTTGACGTAATTTTGATGCATGAGATGGATAGTGGAGATTTAAGATGAGGAATGGAGGGTGGAAATGAGTTGCATGAAAATGTATGGTTAAGATTGAATGTATGATGAATGGAAGATTGAGATGGATGAGAGGGATTAGGGTTATGGATTTCACATGGGGTAATAGGATATGGGCTTAAGTAAAATTCGAATATGATCCATGGACTATTGGACTTTGGATCTTGAACCTCAACTCATGGACTTCATCTTAAGCTCATTTGACTTGAACTTGAGCTTCAGAACTTGGGCTTAAGTTATACATTGGCCTGGCCTATTTGTGAGATGCGCATGGATTGCCTGTGGCCTAACCCAATGCTGGCCTGTGGAGCTTAACTTGGCCTATTTATCTTGAATTTCAGGCTTTGGCACTTGAATTGCACGTTCTCTCTTCCAAAATTTAATAATTAATTCACCACTTAGATTCTAAAAATAATTAATTAATTTTAGACTCTCATAATTGGATCGAGATTAACTAATTTACTTGAAAAACCCTAAAAGTGGCATGAATTAAATTATTAAAATTCCAGGTTTTCACTTTTGAGCTCTAATTTTGTAATTATCCACTGGATTGAGATGATTTCCCTGAACTTTCCTTTTTTATCTATAAAACTAGAAAGTGATATTAAACACATGTGATATATACAAAATCAAAGCTAACTAGTCCAATAATTAGGGGTAAAAATGTAATATTTTAGTGCTCAACAGTGTTCTAGCACCGGTAACTTTCAATTGGTATCAAAGTTTCGTGCTTTTTATAAAGGATTTAATCATCTGAGTTGATCCAAGCTAGAACATCATATATATGGGTGAAAGTCATGCTATTTCCAAGCTTCCATATTTTGATGGAACAAACTATGCATCATGGAAAACTAAAATGAAAAGCTTATTTATTTCCATAGATGGAGCCACTTGGGAATCGGTAAAGAAAGGATGGACTCAACCCATGGAAGAGAAAACCGATGCGGCCACTGCCTCTAAGACTCTTGTGCCTAAAGACTTTAGCACTTTGACTCAAAATGAAAAAACCATGTTACTGCTAATGGTAGAGCCTTGAATGCTATAAATTGTGCCGTGTCACCCAATAATTATAAAAGAATCATGACACATGAAACCGTACAAGAAGCATGGGATGTTCTTGAGAGAACCCATGAAGGTACCTCAATAGTTAAGAGGTCAAGACTTCAAATTCTCCAAAATCAATTGGATACTATTAAGGTGCAAGAGAATGAAGTCTTTATGGATTTTTATTCCAAGTTGAGTGACATTGTCAACTCAATGTGGGCTCGTTGTGAGAAAATCCCCGAGGATAATGTATGCACCAATTTTTTTAGAAATCTTGCCGAAAGATTTAAACCTAAAGTGGTGGCTATGGAAGATCATAAAAATGTAGCCCTAATGAATGCTGATGATTTGGTTGGTTCACTTCATACTTATGAATTACATTTTGAACAACCATAAGAGAGTTCTATTGACTTGCAATCTTCCTTGAAAACAAAGAATTTAAAGGAAAAATAAATAGAATCCAAAAATAAGTGTGGTTTAAGTGAAGAAAAGACATTGCTTGCCAATAAGTTTTTTAAAAACTTTAATAAAATGAATAAGATGGGAGATTTAAGAAAGGTCAAACAAGTGAAAAACATGCTAAAAACCATGCACCTCATAAAGAGAGAGAAAAAAGTCCAAGGAACAAATGTGTCTCAATTGAGGTGGCCGAGGACATTTTGCCAACAAATGCCAATCGAAAAAATTGAAAAAAGGCCACGAATGTGACTTATGAAGACACATCCGAATCCGAGATTGATTCAGACAAGGAAATCCAAGAAAAAGTTTAACCATCTAAGGGTTTCATAGCCTCTATAGTGGGTGATCGTGAAACACCCGTAATTGAAACGCAGGATGATGATGAAGATGAAGATCTTCAAGAATCATACAATGCTTTGTACCTTGAGAGTGAGAAGTTGGTTAAAAAACTTGATAAGGTAAAAATTGAAAATTCAAACCTCTCTAGCCAATTAGAAACCTTGAAAAATGAAAACTCACTCCTTTCTAAAAAGTTAATAGTCTCTAATGATGAAATTTGAAAATTAAAAGAGAGTGAGAAAGCTCTTCAAGATGAAATAGTAATTTATGGAAATGATGTCGAAAATTTGTGGCACATCAAGAAACATCTTGAAGAAGAACTTCAAAAACTTTCTCTTGAGCTAAAAGAATTGAAAAATCACATAGAGAAGTTTCAAGATAAATTTACCTATGGAAAAGAAAGATTGGAAAGATTGCTTAATTTGGGTAAAAAGGTATGGAGATCGGTCAGGACTTGGTTCAGCTATGTCAACCAAAGGAACTATGAACCATACGGTGTTTGCTCAAGGAAAGGTCTCTCACCCTCCCAAGGGTAAATGTTTTTATTGTCATAAGATTGGGCATTACAATATAGAATGCAATCTTAGGAAGAGACATTTGAAGGATCTAGCCTTTAACAACCCACCTAAAGCGAAGATTAAAATGCAAAATCCTCCAAAACCTAAGGCTAAAGCACACAAACCTCAAAGGAAGGTGGATCAAAGGGAAGACTCCTTGTTAAGACAATTGGATGAAGTCAGGAGATAAGGAATCCAAGGTTGGGACATCAAAAGTATTACCAAAGGAATGTGTATGAATCACCATCCTCAATCATTTGGGTACTTAAGAGATAGACCATCACTCTTGTTTTTCCTTTGTCTTAGACTCACTTGTATATCTTAAGACCATTGCAATTGAACATCACAAGCGGCCTATGTGAGTTCAAATGGCTGTTGTTCTATGACATTGAACATTTTGGCTAAATGCAAGCCTTGACTATACTCTTTTTGGCTATAGTACTAGTCATGCTTGGAAAGCCATACATTAATGGACATTTGATCTCAAAGTCCTACATGCGTTCCTTAATTGTGTTAAACATGTATGTTTGGTTTACACACTTGAATTGATATTTTGGAATCATGAATGTATCTTGCATGTTTATTTCAATATACTTGATAAAGATTTGTGATTTTGAAACTTGATGTTTGCAAGATGATTTTGTGGCATATTTATGCTTTATCAATGTGAATACAACTTGTGTATGCCATGTGTTTTGTATACATTTTTCAAAATGAGAAGTACTTAAAATGGGAAATTTCAGCTCTATCATGTCGACACATTGACAAAACCAACGAATTGTCGATATGGACCCATCGACATCATCGATATATTGTGCGTGCTCAGTAGGTTAAGTTAAAACCCCGTGTAGCGAAAATCTGTTCAATTGAAACAAATTGGGGTTTTTGTTTCTGCATTCGTTCCTCTCCTCCCTTCGACCTCTTTGTGCCCTAGACTCTTGAAATCATCTTCTCCGACCATATGTCACCGGAAAACCTCTAAGGAAAAGCTTCCTCTGGCGTGTGACATCCTTACTTTTACGGATTTTTTAGCATTATCTTCAGTTAGGGTAAGTCTATTTTCCCATTTTTCATATTTTTCTCTGAAAATTACTTTGTATTCCTAGAAATCATGCCTAGAATGAAGATTCCCACTTCCTATGAAACTCCCGTTAATGAGGATAATCCAGAAGCATCCTCTCCTCCTCCCAAAAGCCCCAAGACTCACCCTGGGAAGAAAATTACACGAAAGACTAGGGCTTCTGCTATAACCTTTGAGGATACCTCCTCTAAATAAGTGCCCTTTGAGAGACCTCCTAAGCTTCAGGTATCTAGGCCTAGATCTTCTTCCCGTCCTCAGCCCCAACCTCAACCTATGATTGTAGAGAAAGAAAATGTAGAAGAAAAAAATAAATGAGAGAGGAAGAAGAAAATGTAGACGGAGAAGAGGGTAATGAGGGAGAAGAGGAAGATGAGGGAGAAGAAGGAGATGAGGGAGATGAAGGTGATGAGGATGAGGATGATGATCAAGGTGGACCCCTCCTAAAACCAATTGTTAGATTTGCCGGTTTCAAAGACCTGAACATTGAAATGAAGAGCTATGCAGAAGACCTGGATAAGTACAAGGTTGTTCGCCACCTAAAGAGGATGGGTTGACAAAATATGGTGGATTGGGGTGGTAAGATGTATCCCTCACTAGCAATGAGGATGTATTGCTCTATCAAGGAGTACCCTGCAAAGAACTGCATTGAGATTGAGTTCCAAAATGGAGAAACTGTAAGCATCACACCAAAACTTGTCTCGGAGCTCATTGGCATCCTATTTTCAAAAGAGGATTCATCCCCACCATTCCCAAGACAATTCGTCTTGAGGAAATGATCTGATAATCCGGATGTTTGGGTGACAATGGATAGAACTACAGTGGAAAGGGATGAGAAAACAAGAGAGACGCAGGATTTTGGGAAGATGAATCTTCCGCTTTTTGGTCTTTTCTTTAATTTCTCTCAAAGATTGTACAATCCAGAGGTCCTGGTGTGCATCCAAAGGTTGGAGACTGGCAAAAACAAAGAGAAAAATGGATAAAAGTGGGCCAAAACTACCCACAACTGTCGAAAACTGCTCTAATCGTCGGCAGTTTTCACGTACCAGTCGACTGGTACGTCGACTGGTACAGTTCAATGAGTGTGCCAGACGATGAACCAGTTGACTGGTGGATCGATTGATACCATCAGAGAGCTGTCTATTCTTACAGACAGACACTAGTCGATGTACCAGTCAACTGGTACTGTTCACAAGCTGTGTAGACGATGTACCACTCGACTGGTGGATCAACTGGTACCATCAGAGAGTTATATGTTCTTACAAACAGACACTAGACGATGTACCAGTAGATTGGTGGATCGATTGGTACCATCTTAAGAGTGATCTGTAACACGGTACAATCACTACACGACGTACCAGTCGATTGGTGCATCGACTGGTACCCTTATAGACTTCTTTTCTTCATTTTTAAGTCTCTAAACAAAAATACAACAAGAGAAAACAAGGAAATGCATGGAAATACATGAAAATACAATAATCGTAGATCCTCCTGGATCATGGCTCCCCATGTTCGGGGAATTTAGGTCCCACTAAATCTTCAAAACTCCAAATAAGGGAACTTTTTATCTCCCTTCTCCCTATTGTACCACACGACTAGCTTGGCAGTTGACCCTTCTTACCGATCCGGTAAGAATCATACATCCCTCACCTAGTCTCCATAACCTTTTCCTCTAGTATGTAATCTTCAGACAGTGGATTCTCCCGCTCTACGTACAAATCATCAATGGATGGTAGTCGCGTCTCTTTGTCTGAATCTTCATCAAGCATAGAAGGTTCGAACAATTTCAAGTTCTCGTCATTGATGGCCGAATACATCTGTATATACGGTGGTAGATCCAGCTGGAATACATTATCTCCAATCTTCTTGATGATTCTGAACGGTCCATATCTAATGGGTTTCAGCTTCTTTCCTACTCCCATCAACCGCTCTTTTGCTTAGCTTTACCCAAACAAGATCACCTTCTTGGAATGTACATTCCACCCGATGTCGATTATGTCGATCTTTGTATCTTTTTTATGAACGTTGCAGCTATGCCTCTATTTAGGAGTAGGGATGATGGTTGAGGGCTACGGCGAGGGAAAAGTAGTTTTCAACGGTTCTGGGCAATTACTCACCCTCAGCCATCACTTACTCTTCCCCTGATTGAAAAAGATTTTTTTTTTCTTTTAGACTCAAAAAGACTCAAAACCTTTTTTTTTTGTCAAGGGCAATCTCAGTTTGTGTTTTTAAACTTACTCTTCCCTTGACTCTTACAATAGGGGTTTCGGTACTTTTGAACTTACTCTCTCCCTAATTTTTTTTTATTGGACTCTACTAATGTAACCCCTAGATACCCCCAAACTTAAATTTGACATTCCCTCAATGTTCAACAGTTAGATGCAAAATGTCAGAACATTTGTTAAATTTCAGGTTTCGACATATCTAAGTGAAATAACCTAAAATTTGAAAATAACTGACTCAATCTAAATTGACTCTCTAAACTGACTATCGTTTTACAAAAACCCTGTGATTAATCCACTCTCTATTATTTTTGCACACTTTCTACAACCTAGTCCTTTGTAACTGTGTTCCATACTCTCCGGCAGATGGTGGTGGTCAATATGCTTAATTAAGTATAATGTATCATAGGCTACAATTCGTTTTTCATAAAGAATTTTTCCTTCTGGCATGAAGTAAAGCCATGGTTCTTTCGGACCATTACCTATGATAGTATTTGTTGAGTCAGTTAATCCTCAATTTTGTATATAATGATGCATTTAGTGTAGTTTGTCAGTTTTGTAGTAAAAAATGGAAAGTTTAGGAAAATCAAGTTAAAACAACAGAAGATTGCAAGTTTAGAGCTTTAAAGAGAAGACCTAAAATTATTATAATTATTTTATGTCACTTTCTAGGATTTCATGTAAATTAATAAATCTGGATCCAATTATGAGAATCTATGATTAATTAATAATTTTTAGATTTAAAGTGGCTGAATAATTTTTTAATTCTAGAGGTGAAAAGTTGCAATCCAAGTGCCAAAGCCTAAATTTCAAGTCATTGGGTCAAGACTCAGTTCAAATGGGCCAAGTTGTGCTCCACAAAGCTTCAAGGGGCCAAGCCACATGCAAGCCCATGCGCATTTCACAATCTAGGCCAGGCCAGTGTGCAAGTTCAGTCCAACTAAGGTCCAAGCTCTCAAATCCAATTTAAATAGGCCTGAGTTGAGGTCTAGATCCAAAGCCAAAGCCCAAGTCTAATGAACTCCATGGTCCATGTTTGAATTTATCTAAGTCCAACCCGACTACCTATGTCCAAAACCCATAACCCAACTTCACATCCACACCATCCAACTTCCATCTTAGATCTTAACCTTCCATCTCACATACCCAATTAGGCCAAACCGTAGATCCGCCATCAAATCTAACCCATCCATTCATCTATCATTAAATCTAGGTCATCCATCATCATCATGATCAACTTAACCTTAGATTAGTGTTCATCCATGCATCACCTATTAATCCTTGCATTCATTTCATGATTGAGCATCTTAGCCATTAGATATTAGGTAATCCAATCACATCCATTCATTCATCTCTTAGAAACCTTAGAGCCTCCAAATGCATCCATCACATAAACACATTACCTTAGATTTAGGTCATGCATTTCATCATCCATTTAGATCTACTTGTGCATCTAAACCCTCCATCAACCATCTACCCATTCCTATATTTATTTTACCCAAAATACCTTAGAACCATTAGATTAAAACCCATTTAATCTAAGCCCTCCATTCATAAACCCTAAGTAATGAACAACTTATAGTTCAAGCTAGCCTCCATGCGCATTTTACACATCATCATCCCATGATTTTTGCAACCTAAAACCTGTCCATGCACTTAGACTAAAAATCATCTAGGTACATTCCTAGGATCTTAACACACCTCATCATCCCAATCACAACACGTCACACGATTTTCTTAATCCCAATCTAATCCATTCGAATGTCATACATAGTCAACCCTCCATTTCATCTTCCTATTATCCATCCATTCATTCATCTCATCTATTAATCTCATCCATTCATTCATTATCTCATTGCACAAACCCTAAAACTATATAGCAAATTCTATCCTATCTTCCCTCCACTTTGACTTAGCCACCAAGGAAAGCCACACCAAATTCGTGTGACTCTCCTTGTGCAACCCTAAAATCCAAGCTTAAATTCCCATCATCCATTCCCATTTAGATCCAATCAAGTCCGTTGATTTCCCAACTTAAACTTTAATTTAATCAAAGCCATCCATCTCTTTTCAAAACCTATAAATACCCCATTACTCAAGAGGTAAAATTTGAATTTGACCTAGAGCTTAAGAGGACCAAGGCTGAAGCAAAAAACAAGAAGATAGGAGCACCATTCGAATTTATAAGTGAGAGTTGTCGCTTTTTATTTTTATATTGTCTTTCTTGTATTTAATTTATAAGTACATGTACTGAATTCTTCCATGAAATAAAGTGAAGCATCCATTTAGAATCCTGGAACATCCAATTTCTAAAATTCTTTTATGATTATTTCACTTTTAATTGAAATTCTGTTACTAGAGTAATGCACGACCTAGATGGGGGTGAATAGGTTGGTTTTCAATTTTAATTCCCTTTTAAAATTTTCTTAACCGATTTATACTTTAAGTATATAAAATATTCAATGAGTTATATTCACCTTTCAAATTAACTGGTGTTCATAAAACTGTCCGATCAATCTATGTGTGTGATATGTGAACAAGTATTCAATCCATGCATTCAATCACATATAAACACAAATATTTTATAGTGGTTCGGTTTCAACAAACCTACATCCACTGTCAGACTTCCCAACTCTAGGGTTGTCCCAAATATACTATGTAAGGGTCTCACACCCAAATAGTACAACCTAGTTTTTTTTTATAGAGGTTCAACACAATCAGTCTAATACTCTATACCTATTTTTTAGAGTGGTTCGAACACACTGTTCTAATCCACTTTACAATGTTTAAAATAAAACGAAGAAGAAAACCTTGCCTTGGGCCTTATCTGTTTTCCTTTAAGCTCTTTCTTCTTTACTAAATTTGTGTGCTCCTTTCCATCAAATCAGCATCATCAAAGTATTCATCGGCACAGTAGTATAGGACATGGGTATGACTGGTTTTATAGTCCTATGTGAACACCTTACTCTTCATCAGGATTGGGGTATTGATTACCGAAACATTCACTAAGGAAGATGATAAAGAAGGTGTAATGAGGGAAGGCTGAATGATTTGGACACACTATAATACTTTTCCTCTTTTTTTTTGTGTGTTCGGACCCTCTTACAAACAGCTTACAGTTTCTTTATAACACTGTCTGCAGCATTGCAGAGTCACGCCCACGAGGCATCGAGGATTCCAATGAGGCCTCGTGGCGGCAAATATGGAAAGACAACACATATATGCATAAGTTAATATGTCTATTAAAACAGTAAGAATCCAGCCACCTCATATGCCACCGTGCATGATTTGCAGTAGATATCTCTCAGTCATCCATCAAGGATTAGATGGGAAGATTGTAAATGAGTTTACAACTCATAGAGGAGCCTTTCCATTCTTGTCATACATGGCCAGCTCTCCAACAGTATTAAATTCAAACTATGTGAGGTGGCAGTTTTGAGTCTTACCATGAGGAGATATTCTTTTAGCATGATTAAGTCCTAATCGAAAGGAAACAGATTTAACTTCCTAAATCTGTAAGAGAATGAGTCAGCTGGATTACAGTTGTCCAAAAGACAACTCAGCTCAACACACAACTCAGCACAACTGGCTGCGAGGCCTCGGTAAACTGCATGAGGCCTCGAAGCTGAAAGTCACTTATTATCTTATTTTCCAGTTTATAACCAATTGACTTTTAAGGTTTTTGACTTAGCCTAAGGTCTCCTACGGTTCACTTACCTGTGTGCCAATACTGTATTCGGTGTAGACTCTTCAACTTCATAGTAGATCTTTTTATACATCCAAGGCAAGTCCAACTGAGTCACATAATTGACAATAAGGGTGACTCGGACGAGCCGGGGCACTTACAATCTCCCCCTTTGTCAATTTCGTGATAAAAATGTAAGATCTGCCCATTACACCAATTTCCCAAAATTACATAAGCACACACGACCACTCCTTAACAAATAAAATTACAATGATATTAAATCCTCTAATATCACATATCTCCCCCTTAACTTGTACCTGCAAAGACACAATCATTTTCTTGCATATAAAAAGATAGATACTGGTGGAACTTGTATGCTCCCCCTCAACATTAGCACATTATTTTACTCCCCCTTTTTGTCAAGAACATTGACAAAGGTAAGTCAAACAAAAAACAGAAGATATGCAAATATGTAGCATAGTAAATCTGATAGGAACATAATAGACAGCATAGGGGGAACTATAATGTAGAGTAATCAAGCATAAACTACATAGTAAGAGAAAGTTTAAATATTACAAAACCAAAAGTAGTTTGAAGATAAACAAAATAAACAGAGTTCCATAATAAAGGCTTCAATCATGAGGAGACGAGGGAGGAAATTCTGCATCATTGCGGCGGTACGAATCTGAAATCTGCTGGATAGAGTGGAAGATGCGCCGGATGGATGTTTTGACATAGCGGAGAGCTTCTGATGTTGACACAGGAGGCGATCTTGACATTTGCTTAGATCAGAAAGAAATGACTCGACTCTTTTCCAGCTCGGCGAATTGCTCATCAAAATACTTGCGATCAATGGAATACGAAGGACTGGTAGCAGCCTTGCGACTTCGGCGATCAGTAGAGGGAGCGGAAATGGGTGAGCCACCAGATGATGGACGAAATGAGCCAATGCTCTCTCAATTCCTGTCTTTGTTAAGGGTCGCACATTGAGAGGAACTTCTCCAGGATAAGGCACCATCCCGAAATGAGTACCAAAGCGGGTAAGGAGATAGCAGAAGGGCACAACACCATGGCCAGAAGACTTCCAGAAACGTTTAACATGTTCACAAATCAGGGAAGGAAGACAGATTTTTCTCCCCATAGCTACAGCATATAAGACATTGACCATGTAGTCACTAAGCTGCGACTTGTTCATCAGACGGGGATAGACATTGTAAGTAAAGATCAGATGAAGGATCTTATACTTGGGAAGGAGAGAAAATGAATGGATTTGAAGTTTTCCTTCCCTGTCTACATCACCACCACAGAGTTTGCTTATGATCTTGTGGGAGTCTTCAAGGGCTACCTCATATCGGGCTGCAGAGATGTCCCCACCTTTAAACAAAGGGATGTTCATGACTGAGAAATCAGCTCAGGTGTCACAGAAATTTTTTCTCGATTGGAGAATTTTACTATGAAGGAATGTGAGGGACCATCTATGAAGGAATGTGAGGGACCATCTATGTTTTCCCAACCAATTTTCTGAAGGATTTTGAAGGTACTGTATTTTTCAAGGTCCAGGAGGTAACATGTACGCTCGACATTGAAATTTTTGAAAGAGTGTTCTTGTAACACCCTGCCTTTTTTCACTCGCCGAAAATCAAAGTCAATTTTTTTTTTTGAAATAAAAGAGTGAGAGAGAGCGGGACGTCACAACGCGAGCTAAGTCCGATCTTCCAAAGCCCGGCCCTTAACTGGCCAACCATACGTGTGTGTGGACTAAGCCCACCAGAACGGTTCACATGCGATAAGGTTAAGCTTACGGAATTAAACATAATGCGGAATTATAATAGAGTTCTATCCTATCCAATTTTAAATAACAAGGAAGTCCATCACTTAATGATAATTACCTTAACTTAAAATGTCCATAATAAAAGTCCAAACTATAGCAAATAGTCTAAGTTATTACAGTCCCAACGAGCTAATTACTCAAATTACATGTCCAAAATAAAAAAAAACTTAAATCAAATAGATCTAGCTCATCCAAGCTCCTAAGCTTGGCTCCGATCACGTCGTTCGCTTCGTCCATTTCCTTTGTCATCATCTAAGGTAGAAGTGGGGCGTTAGACAACACTCCCAGTAGGTACTCTGAGTAGGGTCAACACATGGATTAGTATAAACAAAAGCACATAGATATAAATAATATCAAAACCATACAAGTCAATGCCATGCCATGAGTCCCACCCATCATCCATATCACAATCACATAGTATTCCTCTTGATGGATAATCCACATCAAGGTATCCCCACGAATGCCTTTTCAATCGTCCCGAACGGAGCGTGGACTCCGGTTACATTTCAAACATAGTATTCCTCTTGATGAATAATCCACATCAAGGTATCCCCACGAATACCTTATCGGATGCGCCGAACGGAGCGTGGACTCCGGTTACAATTCAATCATACATCCCTAGGAATCATCCTCTCTTTTAAATCATTTATAAACATTAGACCCATAAACAAAGTCCCTCCATGGGGGTTTAATCATATACTTAGGTCCATCATTTTAAAACCCAAAAATCCATCAACATTTCTTCCATGGGGTTCGGCCATACAACATGGCCGAACCCATGGTCCATGGTTCTTCATCATCTCCTCATTTTTAAACCATCATTTACAACATTTAACACCCATTAAAATCACTAACACACTTCCATGATTTTCATCCTTTAAAACCCATTAAAAATCATTAACATACTTCCATGGTTTTCATCCTTTAAACCTATTAAAATCACCAACACACTTCCATGGGGTTCGGCCATACAACATGGCCGAACCCTATGGCTCATCATTTTCCCTTAAAAATCACATATCTATGATTAGATTATTTGATGGGGTTCGGCCATACATCATGGCCGAACCTCATCCAAATCCCTTTTAAGTTCTCATATGGTCCATGCATAAAATCTAGAGTTTGGCCATGCAAGGCCCAAACCATGATCTTTGATCATTCTCCATCCCTTACATTAAACATGCATGAGGTCCTTTTGCATAACAATATTAGGGTTCGGCCATTGCGTTCCTTGACCATTTCTCATGTTTAGCCATGCATGTTGATATAAACCATATATACATAGTGTCCTTAGTAATCCATCTTACCCACTAGGGTTTTGTCCATTTTTTCCATCTTATTCCTTGGATGGATTTTAAATCCATGGCCCGTAACATTTTGGCCAACTTTCCAATCCGAAATGGAATGTTCCTTTAACCTCTTTCTACTTAATAAAATCTTGTCAAGTACTACTTACCGATTCCACGACTTCTCCGTTTTCTTTCGTTCCGCCTTACTCCTACGATCTTCTCCTTCCTTAGTCTTTTCTTTCTCCTCCTTGATCTTCGGCCAAGTGTGTGGTGCTTGAGAGGGAGAGGGTTTAAGATAAAAAACCCAAGAGATGGTTCGGCCAAGGATAAGGCTTGAGAGAGGGAGAGGAGGAGAGAATGTAAAAACCCTAAGTGTTTTCCTTGTCTTGTGAGAGAGGTTGGCCAAGCTTGAGAGAGGGAGAGGATTTGAGATAGAAAACTCTAAGTGTTTTCCTTTGTCTTAGAGAGAGGGTCGGCTAAGAGTGAGAGGGAGAGAGTGAGAGAGTGAATGAGATGGAAAGCTAACCCTTGCCATCTTATCTAGGGTTTCCTTGGGTATGACTCCACCCTCATCAATGTGGAGTCTTCCCCATGAGTCCTTTGACTAAACAAGGGAATGCATGCCCTCCACATGGCACACACCACGCTCTCCAACGGTTTTGGCTTAGTGGTTTGTATGAGATGGAACCCCCACCTCTCCTTTGACCAACCATGAGAATGCATGCCCTCCACATGGGTTCTTTGTCTAGCCAAGAGGGTGCATGCCCTCCACATGGCATACCACCCCCATCTCCAATGGTTTTGTTGGCTAGTGGTTTCCATGAGATGGAAACCACCCACCTCCCCTTTGACTCACTCCATCTTTTCATCTTCCATGTGGCTCACCCCCATTTGACTCACTTCATTTAAATGAAACTCATTCCTAACTCAAGCACTTGGATTTATTCTAAATTAACTTAGGTGATTTTAATTAAATAATTTACCTCAATTCACTTCACTTGATCCTCTTTAATTCACCTTTGAACTCACCCATGGTTGACCAAGTCAACCATGGTGGCAGGCCCCACATGTGCTCTAGTCCACACGCCACCTCACTTGATGATGTGGAGTTGGGTCCCACTTGGTTATGCCACTTGGATAATTCCTCATACACTTGCCACCTCACTTGATGAGGTGGACCCCATGCCTTTGATCTTAATTGGGTCCATGACCCGATTAAATCCATTTCTTACCCATTTACCCTAATCATCAATCCATCTTGACCCATTGGGTCCCAATTGGGCATTTGACCCAATTGACCATTTTGACCCAATTAAATAGAATTAATCCTATCCATGGTCCATTGGACCATACTTGGCCATTGCCCCAACTTTGATCCGTCTAACATCCATTCTATCTATAAATCTTATTTTTTAACAATTAAAATTAAATAGTAGCCAATAAATTTATTGCTTTGAAAATCCAGGCTATTACAATTCCTTTGGAACTGATCGGAAATGCCGTGCTCGGGGAGGATCAAAAGGAGGTTAGGAGGCATCAGACCCTTCGAGATGGATCTCAGGTGAGTGAGATTGTCTGGATGAGCTGGGAGAGGGGCGAGAAGAGGGTGAAGGACCAGGAACAGGGGTTTCCTAAGGAACAACCTCTGGTTCTTCGTCGGAAGAAGAAACCGTCACGGAAGCAGATGGAATGACCCGATCAGGGTTTTTATACGCCCTGACTTTCTTTTCTGTAGGTGGTGGAGGAGGAGACTAGGTTGGGGCTGACGATGAGGCGTCATGACTCCTCAAGGATCTTTGGGTATGATGTCTTTTGACAGCCCTTGATTTCCTAGGCATCTTAATCGACAAAATCGAAACAAGAAATAGACCAAAGAGGGTAAAATCAGAGGAGAAAGAGTGCCTGAAATTGAAAAATCGAAAAAATTAAGACACCGAGAGTGAAGACGATGACTGGAAGTGAAAAGCCCTAAAAATTCCCTTTTCTGTCTCGCGGTGCCGAGTGTGGGAGCCCTAACTGTGGTCTAACGGATCTTCCAAAAATGACTTGGGTGAATTTTAAAAAGAGAGGACCACAAGGAACTCGATGGCGAGGGCTTGAGTGAAATCACCGAGGCCTCGCTGACGGTGATTTTAAGCCAAGCCGAACATGAAGAGTAGAACTCGACCACGAGGGCTGGAGGGATGGCTCGAGGGCTTGTTGACGGTGATTTTGACAGAAGTACCGAACCGAAAACAAGGAGTTGAACTCGAGCGCGAGGGCTTGAGGGATGGGTCAAGGGCTCGCTGACGGTGATTTTGATAGTGAAGTACCGAACCGAAAACAAGGAGCTAAACCCCCTTTTTTTTAATTTTTTATTTTTTAATTTTGAAATATTATCTCCACTGACTGATCATAGTATCAGAAATATTTAGGATACAGTACACCCCAATTGATTTTCTCAGAGCAAGAAAATGAATTGAGTCAAATGGTTTTATCATTATATCAGCCAATTGATTATCAGTGGAAATATATTCAAACTCGATGGTTTTCTTTTCAACTAACTCTTGAATGAAATGATGCCTAATGTCTATATGTTTGGTTCGAGAGTACTGGACAGGGTTCTTAGAAATATTTATGGCACTTGTATTATCACAGTGGAAACTGTCTGATTGCTTGACTATGCCAAGCAATCAGACAGTTTCCAATGTAAAAACAACCCTCACTTGTAGACTTTCTATCATCTAAGCTTCCTGCCCAGTCCGCATCGGTGTACCCCGCAATATGAAATGATGTATCAAATGGGTACCAAATTCCATATAGACATGTTCCCGATACATACTTTATGATACGTTTTACTGCTTTTACGTGGGATTCTTTAGGATTAGCTTGGAACCGTGCACATGCACCCACACTAAAAGAAATATCGGGTTTAGTCGCAGTCAAATACAGGAGAGTACCTATCATGCTCCTGTATATGCTAGGATCAATATCTTTCCCATTTTCATCTTTTGATAATTTAACAGTAGTACTCATGTGAGTGTTTGAGTGCTTACTGCCTTCAAGTCCGAACCTTTTAACAAGATCTTTAGCATACTTGGATTGTAAAATAAAGAACCCATCATTAAGTTGTTTTATTTGTAAACCAAGAAAATAATTTAACTCTCCAACCATGCTCATTTCAAATTCAGATTTTATAAGATTAGAGAAACTAATAGCAACTTGTTCATCAGTGGATCCAAACACAATATCATCCACATATATTTGAGCTATCAGTATAGCTTCATTGGATTTTCTAACAAACAGTGTTTTGTCAACACTTCCCCTTTGAAAATCATTATCCAATAAAAACTGTGTAAGTCTTTCATACCATGCCCGAGGAGCTTGTTTAAGGCCATACAATGCCTTCTTTAATTTGTAGACATGATTAGAGTATTTTGGATCCATAAACCCTTTAGGCTGCTCTACATAGACTTCTTCATTCAATAAACCATTCAAAAATGCACTCTTGACATCTATTTGAAAAAGTTTAAATTTCAAATAACATGCAATGGACAATAAAATACGTATAGACTCAAGACGTGCTACATGAGCAAAATTCTCATCAAAATTTATTCCCTCAATTTGTGTATACCCTTGAGCAACAAGACGGGCTTTATTCCTAACGATTGTCCTATTTTCATCCATTTTATTTTTTTAGATCCACTTGGTACCTATTACATTTGTATTTTTTGGTCTTGGTACCAAATCCCATACATCATTTCTTGTAAATTGAATCACCTCTTCTTGAATAACATTTACCCAATCTTCATCTAACAATGCTTCATCAATATTCTTGGGTTCTATTTTTGTGAATTGAAACAAAAACAGCTAGATATGTTTTCTAGTCGCTTCCTAGTTTTTACTCCCGTCATGGGATCCCCAATGATGTTCGACATAGGATATTTTTTATTTGGTTTAAGTTCAATGGATGTCGAAGACGACGAAGGAGGATTGTCAATTTGATTTGAAAATTGATCCACCTCATCTATGGTTTCATGTACAAAAGAAGACTGATTATCAATGGCTACATTAATGGATTCCATTATTGCACCGGTTCTAAGATTTTTAACTTTATAGGCTCGGTTGGTGTTAGAGTATCCTAGAAAAATTCCTTCATCACTTCTCTCATCAAATTTTCCCAAGCTTTCACGATCTCTAAGAATATTGCATTTACTACCCAAAACCTTGAGATACTTAAAATTTGGCTCCCGACCGATCCACATTCAAATGCTATTTTACCTATGCCAGCTCTTAGATAAACTCTATTTATGATATAACATGCGGCATTTACAGCCTCAGCCCACAAATTTTTGGTAACTTCTTGCTGTCTAGCATGAACGTGGCCATATCTTGGAGAACCCGATTTTTCCTTTCGGCCACCCCATTTTGTTGGGGTGTCTTAGGAGCAGAGAACTCATGATGTATACCATGTTTTTCACAATATTTTTGGAAACGGTGATTTTCAAATTCACCCCATGATCACTTCTAATTCTATTTATGGGTGTTTGTTTTTCAATCACAATGCGTTTTGCAATAATTTTAAATTCATAATATGCATCGGATTTTTCCCTAAGATAACCTACCCATGTGTATCTAGTGTAATCATCAACAATAAACATGAAATACACTTTTCCTTCTATACTCATATTCTGGGTTGGTCCAACTAAATCCATATGTAGGAGCTCAAGAGGTCTAGTGGTCACAACATTAACTTTCTTATGGGCTACTCTCACTTGTTTACCCTTTTGACACTCACCACAAAATGGTTGAGTTGATCTACTTATTTTGGGCAGTCATTTGATGTGTTCACTCAATTTTGACAAATCTTTGAAATTTACGTGTCCTAGTCTCTTGTGCCATAACTCAGCTTCATTAAGTTTAGACAAGTTACAATGATTTATGCTAGGAGTTGGACAATTTTCAAGAGCATAACACTGATCAAAAGTTTTCAACCCTTTAAGGACAGCTTCACCTTCACTCTTATAGATTTGACAATCATTCTTACGGAAGGTAACATAATGGTATTTCTCACATATTTGAGATATACTTAATAGATTGTGTTTAAGACCATCAACTAACAACACATCATCTTAGGTAAGGGAATCATTTAATTCTAAGGTCCCTTTCCCTACAATTTTAGCCAGATTTCATCCCCAAAAGTAACCAAACCACCATTGAAATCTAAAAGGTTGGACATAAATGTTTTATCACAAGTCATGTGCCTTGAACAGCCACTATCAAGATACCATTTTGACTGGTTTTCAACCTTTAATGCTGTATACACAATCAAGCTTTTGTACTTGGGAACCCATTTCAATGTGGTTGTGTTTTTTAAATTTCTGGGGACTAATTTTTGAAGATTATATCCAATTTTTCTGCTCATTTTTTCATTTAAAGTTTTGTTCAATTTTTGAGCCAAATCTTCACGGTAATGATATTCTCTTTTTTCTTTTTCATAAATTTGTACTTCAAATTTTTTCTGATTTGCTTTTTCCCATAAGTTTCTTTTTCTAAGTTTACACTCAAATCTGAAGTGACCCCTTTTAGCACAGTAAAAACAAGTGATATTTAAAGGTCTAGAAGATTGACCCTTAACAAATACAGTTTTGCTCACTGTTTTTACATTGTCTTGGTTGTACCCAAGACCAGTCTTGTCCCCATGATTTTTATCTGATTTTAACAATCTTTTTAATTTATATTGTCCTTTGGTAAACTTATTTTCAAAGTTGAGTTTATGATTATTAAAACTGTTTATTTTAGTAGGAACATTGATAATTTCTTCTAATAAGATACTTCTAATATCTTCTAATTTTTTAATATCATTCTCATAATTTCTCAACTTATCTTGTAACTCATTTTGAACTTGTTTTAATCTAACATTTTCTTCATTTGTAGTTTTCAGAGTTCTTACAAGATTTTCATTTATTCGTTTTTGTTCTTTTAACTTGCTTATTAAATTTGTATTTTCAGATTTTCTTTTACTTAATTTCTTAGCTAGTTTTTTATTTTCCAGAAAAAGTGAGTCATAGGCCTCTCGAAGATCATCATCTTCATCATTTTCTGATTCACTTTCTGGTTCACTTTCAACAGTTGCTATAGAGGCTATAAACCTTTTTAGATTTTCAGATTTATCTTGAGTGATTCATCAAAATCACTTTCTGATTCAGAGGTATTTTCATAAGTTCCTGTTAAGACTTTCTTATTTCTTTTTGAAGGACATTCAACAGTAAAATGTCTTTGACCTCTACAATTATAACATTTTTGTTCTTTGTCTTTGTCTCTTCCCTTTTCCTTTAATGTATTAAATTTAGTGGTGTCTTTTATTGTATTGAATCTGTTGATATTTTTATCCCTTGGCTTTCTTCTTTTAAAGTTTTTAAACTTGTTCCTTTTATTGAAGTTTCTTAAGAATTTTTTAGCCAACAAAGCAACATCATCTTCACTGTTAGATTCAGATTTTTCTTCTTTAAGTTTCTCAATGTTTGAGGATGACTTTAAGGCAACAGACTTCTTTTTAGGTATTTCATCTTCAAAATGAAGTTCATAGGTTTGAAGAGATTCTAATAGGTCATCAATTTTCATGAATGAAACATCTCTATACTCTTCAATAGCTGCTACCTTAGGTTTAAATCTTTTGGGTAAATTTCTAAGTACCTTGGTACATACTTTAGATTCAGGAATTAATTCTCCTAAGGCCCACATAGAATTTACTATATCACTTAGCTTAGAGTAAAATTCTATAAACATCTCACTTTCATCCATTCGTATGTTATCAAATTTAGATTGGAGAATTTGAAGTTTAGATCTCTTAACAACAGAGCTACCCTCATGTGTTCTTTCTAAGATGTCCCAAGCATCTTTAGCTGTTAAACAAGTCATTATACGTTTGAACTCATCAAGTGAGACAACACAGTTAATGGTGTTTAACGCCTTTCCATTTGCTATGTATAACATTTTCTCCATGTCTATCCAAGTGAACTAGTCTTTAAATTTGCTACTAATAACTTGTTCTACAGATTTTTCAGTTTCATCTCTAATAGGTTTTTCTGTGATTTCCTCAATCGGCGATTCCCAACTTCTTACAAGTGATTCCCAAACAGCTCCATCTAGTGATATAAAAAATCTTTTCATTTTTGCCTATAATACCTCGGATTTTCAAATTATAAATATTTACGGAAATTAGCCATTTAAAATATGAATTTTAGATATGGATCTAAGATGGGTAAAATGTTGGGTCTTTGCCCAATTAAGACCCAACGATTTTGGTAAATGTTTTCAATAAAAATTAAATGAGGGATCATAGAAAGATTTTTGGAATAAGATAGATTATCATGGCTGTGTGGGAGATATGAAATCTATGAGATATGCGCATGGGACTTTCTAATCAAAAAGAAGAAAGGATGCATGGCCGAATGTGGATTTGGATATCCAAGTAAATGCGCATAAGATCATTTTATAAAGGGTCTTTCCTTGGTTAAGAGTGGAACTAAAGGAATTGCTAAGATAGAGGATCGACACCTTCTAATTAGAATTAAGAGGAAAGTTTTTACAAAGCAAAAAGGAAGGGGGCGCATAGCACCTTCTAAGTATGAACCAATGGGAGATTAATTAAGGCAATGGCTAAATTTGGAAAGTGATTAAATATGAAAATATAGATGATAAATTTGGAAAGTGTCTAAATATGGAAAATTGAAGCTAAATTTGGAAAGTGTCTAAATATGGAAACATTGAAGCTAAATTTGGAAAGTTTCTAAATATGGAGAATGGTTATTAAGTTGGTAAGTTTCTAAGTTTAGACGTTAGAAATTAAAATGGGAAGTGCAATTAAGGAGGATTTTAATAAAATGGAAGAGGCAACAAGAATGGAGAGCATGGCACTTTCTATTATTGATTTAGAAAAGGTTTTATAAGAGGCAAACAAGTGCACACAGCATGAGGTAATTAAAGAAGGGAGCAAGGGCGCATAGCACATTCTAAATAGGGATTAAGGAAAAAGAAAGAAAATAAGAAAGGGAGAAAAATAAGGAAGGTTTGAAATATGTCCAGAATTTTTGTTATAAAGTTCCACTCTAGTGTCCGATTGCTTTGATTCTTTTTTGCGTTGGAAAGAAGACTTCAAGGGCTACAACTTTGTAGTTTACCACTTTTCCTAATTCGAAAGTTAACAAGGTCAAAACTGATCTACAATATGGTATATGTGTAAAAAAAAGGGAACACAAGGGCTCACGGCAAGGGGCAATTACTATCTCAAGAACCTTATAAGATTGGCCAACTGGAGATCAATAAAAGGAGAGAAGGAGGGGGCGCACGATACACCTACATCTTAGGCCGATTTTCCTCTCTCTCTCTCTCTCTCTCTCTCTCCCTCTCTCAAACCTTGTCTCACGGCAATCATTATCAAAGGAAGAGAGGCAACAGCAAGCACAAGAACAGCAGCACAAAGTGGTTCATGGCATACACAAGAAAAAGCTAAGGAAAGGAGAAGGATTGGAAGAACAAGATCAACCGACGAAAAGTCGAAGGAGTCACGGAACCGGTAAGTGATTCTATGTCTTTGATTTGATATATGGTTTTAGATCCATGAAAGAGAATTATTATTTTTATAAAGTACCAAAGTATGGATTTTAAAGGATGTTACTAGATTAGAAAATATCTAATCATGGACTTGGATTAATTGGAAGTTGCTAAATTTGGAAAGCATCCAATTAAGGAAACTTGGTTTCTAATTATGGAAACCTTCTAATAATGGAAAGGTGGAGAGTAAATTAGTAACTTTCTAATTATGGTTCTTAGATAAAAATGGAAGGTGGGGATTATTTATGGAAACATGGATGCTTAATTTAGAAAGTGCTTAATTATGGAAATCCATGGAGGAACTTTGGTTACTTCTATGGGTTAGAAACCATGGAAAGTCATGGTTTAAATTAATGGATTTGAATGATGGAAACCCATGGAAAGTTTTAGATAAATTTTAAATGAAGTTTGAAGGGAATAAAGGGAAACATGAACCATAGGGTTCGGCCACAATGCATGGCCGAACCCCATGAAATAATGTTGGTAATGAATGAATGTTGGTTTAGAAGTATGGAAAGACATGGGTTAAGTTATGGTTTTTTAATGGAAAAATATAGATGATTAATTAAATGAAAGAATATTGGGAAAGGATCATGATAATTTGGAAAGGTTGATATGTTTGACTAAAAGAATAGAAAAGAAGGGGTGAGGTTCGGCCATGATGTGAACCCGACCAAATATTTTTATGGATCTAAGTTTTCTTAGAGGTTAAATCATGTAGACTGATTTATTAAATTTAAAGAATGATGGAGAACCAAGGACCTTAGGGTTCGGCCATGGTGTATGGCCGAACCCCATAGAGAATTTTGGGATGATGTGAATGCAATTAGAGTTTAAATTATATAAGTATTATTATTGAATGTTTTAATGGATCTAAACATTGATGAAGATCATGAACCATAGGGTTCGGCCATAGTGCTTGGCAGAACCCCATGGGGTTGTTTTTTGGAATGGAGATGGATTTGGTTGCTTAATATGGAAAGCTTCCAAATGGAAGGAGTTGCTAAACTTGGAAGGCATCCAATAATGGAAATATAGATCTTTCCAAATTTAGGAAACTATCTATCTATAGAAGTTTGTCTATTATAGGAAAGTTCCTATTCTTCGAAAGTGGATATTGAAATTAGAAAATATCTAATTATACACTATGAAGATTATTTTTAGAAAACTTCCATGTATGGAAGGTGATTACTATTTTTATAAGCTTCTAATAAGACATGGGTTTGCCATTGCATGGCCGAACATAATGGCTAAGATACTAGATTATGTTTAATTATGGAATATGATATCTAATTATGGAATCTATATTTGGAAAGCATTCAATTAGGGAAAGTTAGAGTTTAATTTAGAAGTTTCCAATTATAGAAGAAAGAGATTAATTTGGAAAATTCTAACTATGGAAGGTTTTATTTGTGGTTCCATGGTTGTGGATCATTGGTGGATCCATGTATGTAATATAGTGGAACCTAAAGATGAATTGTCAAAGGCAATGGGAAAGTTGTAAATACTTGGTAAAAAATGGAAGGTTAGACATGGATGGCATTTTAGAATTAATAGACCTATGTTTTGGGACCTAAAACTTAGGTGACGAGATCAATGGCAATTTGGTAAATAAAGGGTAAATGAAGAAATGGTTTATGTACTTAAAATATTGTAAATCAAGTGGGATTTGGTTTTGATTCTTTATTATATTTTAAGGTAACGGAACCTCACAAGGTGTTTACGATCGTGAGCAGTTACCGAAAGACTCAAGGACACGAAGCGATCTTTGGTAGGATTCCACCTCTTTGAAAACATGGGTTTTATGTACAATGTTTCCTTATCTTATTTGATGATTTTATATTGCAAAGGATATGTTTCAAATGGTGATTTTATATGCTATGTTTATTTAATAAAATAGCATATGTTTTATATGTTTCAAATATGAGCTTTTAAATGCTATGATTTGTATAATTGCATAGCATATGGATATTTACATCTCATGCATGGCATAGTAAGGATGACAGGTAACCGGGGACCCACACTCCATCGGGGCGTTCGTAAAGTACAAGTGGGGGATACCTTGATGATGAGAATTCCATCAAGAGGATACTATGTATAAATACCTTGATGATGAGAATCCCATCAAGAGGAATACTATGAATGAAACCCTGGTGATGAGCATTCCATCAGGGGATACCTTGATGATGAGAATCCCATCAAGAGGATACTTGTCACGACCCGATCCCGTATGTGGGCCCGGGACGCGACTAATTTTTTTTTTTTTTTAACTTAACCCAATGAGTCACTCACTCCTTAAGATACTACTCATGTGAGTCTAATAACCACATAAAATATCCGTGTCCTAAGTATTCCAAACATATTTAGCAAATTAATCCAAACAATTTTCAGTCAAATACATGGAAGCAATATATTGAGCACACCAACACACAAATATATTATATAGAAATGCCAAACTTATAGACATAGGTTTTTATGCCACAAGAGGCATATTTATTATCGAAATACATATAAAAGTTCATAGATTTATTTTGTTTCCTTGAGCAGGAAACTACGAGAAACATCCGAGTTTGATTTTCAGCGAGGTACCATAGGTTCCTCCATTCCTCTCTCTAGTTCATTTCCTGCAATGTAAGGGACATAAGCAATAGCCCAGTGGGGAGAGTTCACCATAAAAATCAACATACAGTATTCATGAGATTAATAACAATGCAGGTTCCATGAATGCTGTCAATGCACTTGACTCATATTTACCATAACGTCCAACATAAAATCATGAATAATGCATGTTTCATGAATGCAATGGGTAATCCACTTAACCCATTTTCATCGTAGGATTACTTTCTAAGGTGTTTTATAAATTTTTACCGGGGTCAGCCCCCATTCAGCAACTTGCAAGTGCAGACGGTCTCCGCGACCCGGTCTACTAGCTCATCCAACACCAGTGGTTGATGGAGGTCGACCACGGCTTACTAACACGTCCAACCCAACAATTCGCAAACGGTGTTCAGCCTAACATCACAAGGTCTCCAAGACCCGGTCTACTAGCCCATCCAACACCAGCAGTTGATGGCAGTCGACCTCAGCCTACTAACACGTCCAACCCAACGGTTCGCAAACGGTGTTCGGCTAATCTCAGCAATTATAGCCCAACGGCCAATATCAGATTTTCAAATTTATTATCTTTCACAGATTTAACTTATAAACATAATTCTCACATGCAAATGTCAAATGCATGATAATGCATAATTTCCATTGCCCTGCTTACATAGGGACTTATTTTGAGAGAATCACCAAATTCCAGCCTTACCCTTCGGTGTATCCACTACCAATATAAGAAATCAATAAAATAATCAATATCACACAAACATATAAAACTGGATTTAATAACACGAATGCCTTCACCCAGTTTTTACCCTACAATTCTCAGACACTCCATGGGTCCATACTGCGTTATAGGCTACAAGTCCTCGACTCCCTGACACCATTTAACGCCTACGTTCTAAATAGTTAGAACATTTACATCCCTTACATGTAGGCAGCGTCAGGTCTCGTGTTCTGGACCTATATAGCCTTTTCCATCTTTTAATGACCATGGGTCTCATTTCAGTCTGGTGTTAGTGGGTTTAACATATAAAACAATACAAGTGTTGGTTTGAGTCTCCTCACCTCTATTCGCAGAGGTTATCACACAAATCTGTAAGAATAAAATAATAATATAAATTTCAAGATATTCATTGATTATCTACCCGATCCCATGCATTTTCCAACAAAAATATGATAAATGTAGTGAGTCTCCTAATTCTTTCTACTCCATTAGATTAAGTCAGCAGTTAGTCGTCAGCCAACCAAAACATCATATCAAAATAAAAATGTAAAGTATTAAGTGCCCAAATCTTTTTACCACCGGGTGACCAAGGTCGTCTTAGATGGCCACCGAGCGGCGTTTCCGCTGCGCTACATGTGGAGATTTTCGGCCCAGAGAGTACAATGCAAGTAATATAAAAAGTACTCAGTGCCCCACTTCAAGACCATTGGGTGACTAAGCGCCCCCTCAGATGGTATCATCGAGTGACTTAAGCATCACTACTGATGAACCATCGGGTGACTAACCGTCATCTCAAATGGTATTGCCGAACGACTAAGCGCCACTACTGATGATCCACCGGGTGACTAAGCGTCACCTCAAATGGTATCACCAAGCGACTAACGCCACTACAGACGATAGGGTGGCCCAGAGGTTATGAGACTGAATTTAAACATACAATGCGTAAAAATAAACACACAATTGTTAAATGGGGTTAATCTTTTCCCCTCTTTTAATTAAAGGCCAAAAGACAAACTTTGAACTTAAAAATGATTTTAAGGGTTAAATTTAAAATTTGGAAGAAAAACCTACCCTCCCTTCATTTTGAAAATTTAAAAATACAATACTAAACTATTGAAATTATTAAAATTAAAAATAAACTTATTTTGATACCTCACATGCGGTAATCCGTCGATTTTTGACAAAGTTTTGAAAACCCGACGTCGATATGAGAACCCTTCGAATTCGATTGTTACTGCTCCTTCTAGCACCGACCGAAAAAAAGAAAAGGTGAAGGTGAAAATGAAAGAAGGGAAAGGAACAGGAAAGGGACAGGAAGAAGGTGATCGGCGAAGGAATGAGAAAAGAGAGAGATGGATTGTAATGCTATTGTCTCTCCCTTTTTTTTTTTCTGTCTTCTTCGCTGTTGCTGGAAGAAGAGAAATTTTTCTGTCTTCTTCGGTGCTGGAAGAAGGGAAAGCAAAGGCGGCGTTTTTTTTTTTTCTTTCCTCTCCTTCACTGCCTCTGAATCCCTCTTTAAATAAAGGCTGCCGTAGGCAATTAAATGATGAAACTCATCCAACGTCACTGTACAGGTTGAATTTTATCTTCAACAGATATTTTTGATTATTTTATTATTATTTTCTTTTTTTAAATTCCTTTTATATCCTTTGTTAAATCTGCGTGTTTAAAGATCTTCTAATTTAATCTAAATAGTTCACTAGGTCAAATATTAAATTATTAACTAGTGTTAAATTTGGATAAAAATTTCGATCAATAACTTAGTGTTTTAATAAAAAAACACTGATTTGGTAAAATTTCTTAATTTAAAAGTATTTCCTGGAGAAAATCTAATTTTATAATTAGGTAGATTAAATTAATCTGATAAAAACATTCTAAAGGTTTAAAGTGTTTTGGAGTCTAAAACCACTCCATCTAAGTGACAGAGTATTTGACAGCTCACATTTTTCGACGTAAAATAATTATCAAAAACTCGATATTTGGAAATCTGAAGATATAAATGGCTCACTTATTTTACAGATTGAACATTAGCTTCCTTCGTATATTTTTAGGATTTTATCTTTCCTATCCAAGTGGGGTTTTGTCACCTATAAAATTTTACGTAGTGAAAATAGGTAGAATTAGATCGAGATTGGCATTCCGTTAAGTCCGGATTTTAAAAATAGTGTAAGATTTATAATTTGAGGTTGAAATGAAATGAAATGACTGAGTTTCCAAAGCAGCCAAGTTTTGACCCTAAAATAATATTATTAATAATCATAACTTACATTTAAAATTTAATTTGAAAGAGTTTTCGGACTCGGATCGAGTCAAACTTAGACTCATTGAAAAGCTCATTCAAAATTCTTCATGATCAACATAACAAAACTTATAATTAATGGCTAAAAAAATATTTAGTTAATTAAAATCTGTCTAAATTAGTCACTAATTTGGGCTAGGGTATCACAGTACTATATATACGGAGATCCACACTCCGACAGGGCGTCAGTAAAACACTCGTGGAAGGATACCTTGATGATGAGGATTCCATGAAGAGAGAAGACCTTGGTGATGAGAATTCCACCAGGATGATACCTTGATGAGGAGAATTCCATCAAGAGTATACCCTATATTTTGTGATAGGCGGGACTCATTGCATATGATAGCATGGCATGGCATTGCATCAGCATAATTATGGTTTTATTATCATGAAAGATTTCTGATTTTTATCGGTATGATTGGATCTCTATTCTCATACACTATTTTGGATACAATGTTTGAAAGTATAGAATGATTTATTATAACTGGTTTTGATATATTATATCTGGATTTTTGGTACTAACCCATGTGTTAACCCTAATTGGAATACCTACTGGGCGCGTTGTACTAACGCCCTACTTCTACCCTTTAGTGGATGATGTAGGAAACGAGGAAAACGCTAAATGCGGAAAGGGACAATCATAGGAGCTTGGAACGCTTTTAATTTATATTTTGTTTAAGATACCCATGGGCTTGTATTTGAGTATCTAGAATTCGGATTGTAATAACTTAGATGGATTTGCTATGGTTGGATGTCTTATTGAATAATTATGATATGATAATGATGATTAAGGACTCGACGTACTTTGCTATCTGAATGGAATAGAATTTGGTTCTATTATGATTCCGCATTTTGATGTTATGATTCCGCAGGATATGATTTTATTCCGCATATTGATATTGCTATGTGTGAACCACTTTTCATGGACTTGATCCATACACACATAGGGTTGGCCAGTTAAGGGTCAGACTTTGGAAGTTCGGACTTATCTCGCGTCGTGACGTCCCTCGCTCTATCACTCTACTCTGTTATAAAAAAAAAATATACTCTGAATTTACTGGAAAAAGTGAGTGAAAAAGGGCGGGGCGTTACATTGCCTTCCAAGAGGCATAGTTGGAGCCATCAAAATAGGGAGGTTTAGAAACATGGTGACTATCACCTTTGTGCATGATTCTAGTAAAAGATCAACTCGGACAATTAAGTCCAACTCAGAGTGACCGAGCTCTTGATACCAATTGATATTCTGTTACTAGAGTAATGTACGACCTAGAGGGGGGTGAATAGGTCGGTTTTAAATTTTATATCCCTTTTAAAATTTTCTCAACCGACTTATACTTTAAGTAAATAAAATATTCAATGAGTTATATTCACCTTTCAAATTAACTATTGTTCATAAAACTGACCGATCAATCTACGTGTGTGATATGTGAATAAGTATTCAATCCATGCATTCAATCACATATAAACACAAATATTTTATAGTGGTTCGGTTTCAACAAACCTACATCCACTGTCAGACTTCCCAACTCTAGGGTCGTCTCAAATATATTATGTAAGGGTCTCACATCCAAATAGTACAGCCTAGTTTTTTTTTATAGAAGTTCAGCTCAATCGGTCTAATCCTCTAGACCTATTTTTCAGAGTGGTTCGAACACACTGTTCTAATCCACTTTACAATGTTTAAAATAAAACGAAGAAGAAAAACTTGTCTTGGGCCTTATCCGTTTTCCTTTAATCTCTTTCTTCTTTATTGAATATGTGTGCTCCTTTTCATCAAATCAGCATCATCAAAGTATTCATCAGCACAGCAGTATAGGACATGGGTATGACTGGTTTTATAGTCCTATGTGAACACCTTACTCTTCATCAGGATTGAGGTATTGATTACCCAAACATTCACTAAGGAAGATGATGAAGAAGGTGTAAAGCGGGAAGGTTGAATGATCTGCACACACTGTATTACTTTTCCTCTTTTTTTTTGTGTGTTCGGTCCATCTTACAAACAGTTTATAATTTATTTATAAGACTGTCTGCAGCATTGCAAAGTCACGCCCACGAGGCCTCGAGGCTTCCAATGAGGCCTCGTGGCGGTACATATGGAAAGACAGCACATATATGCATAAGTTAATCTGTCTATTAAAACAGTAAGAATCCAGCCACCTCATATGCCACTGTGCATGATTTGCGTTGGAAAGAAGACTTCAAGGGCTACAACTTTGTAGTTTACCACTTTTCCTAATTCGAAAGTTAACAAGGTCAAAACTGATCTACAATATGGTATATGTGTAAAAAAAAGGGAACACAAGGGCTCACGGCAAGGGCAATTACTATCTCAAGAACCTTATAAGATTGGCCAACTGGAGATCAATAAAAGGAGAGAAGGAGGGGGCGCACGATACACCTACATCTTAGGCCGATTTTCCTCTCTCTCTCTCTCTCTCTCTCTCTCTCCCTCTCTCAAACCTTGTCTCACGGCAATCATTATCAAAGGAAGAGAGGCAACAGCAAGCACAAGAACAGCAGCACAAAGTGGTTCATGGCATACACAAGAAAAAGCTAAGGAAAGGAGAAGGATTGGAAGAACAAGATCAACCGACGAAAAGTCGAAGGAGTCACGGAACCGGTAAGTGATTCTATGTCTTTGATTTGATATATGGTTTTAGATCCATGAAAGAGAATTATTATTTTATAAAGTACCAAAGTATGGATTTTAAAGGATGTTACTAGATTAGAAAATATCTAATCATGGACCTTGGATTAATTGGAAGTTGCTAAATTTGGAAAGCATCCAATTAAGGAAACTTGGTTTCTAATTATGGAAACCTTCTAATAATGGAAAGGTGGAGAGTAAATTAGTAACTTTCTAATTATGGTTCTTAGATAAAAATGGAAGGTGGGGATTATTTATGGAAACATGGATGCTTAATTTAGAAAGTGCTTAATTATGGAAATCCATGGAGGAACTTTGGTTACTTCTATGGGTTAGAAACCATGGAAAGTCATGGTTTAAATTAATGGATTTGAATGATGGAAACCCATGGAAAGTTTTAGATAAATTTTAAATGAAGTTTGAAGGGAATAAAGGGAAACATGAACCATAGGGTTCGGCCACAATGCATGGCCGAACCCCATGAAATAATGTTGGTAATGAATGAATGTTGGTTTAGAAGTATGGAAAGACATGGGTTAAGTTATGGTTTATTTTAATGGAAAAATATAGATGATTAATTAAATGAAAGAATATTGGGAAAGGATCATGATAATTTGGAAAGGTTGATATGTTTGACTAAAAGAATAGAAAAGAAGGGGTGAGGTTCGGCCATGATGTATGGCCGAACCCGACCAAATATTTTTATGGATCTAAGTTTTCTTAGAGGTTAAATCATGTAGACTGATTTATTAAATTTAAAGAATGATGGAGAACCAAGGACCTTAGGGTTCGGCCATGGTGTATGGCCGAACCCCATAGAGAATTTTGGGATGATGTGAATGCAATTAGAGTTTAAATTATATAAGTATTATTATTGAATGTTTTAATGGATCTAAACCATTGATGAAGATCATGAACCATAGGGTTCGGCCATAGTGCTTGGCAGAACCCCATGGGGTTGTTTTTTGGAATGGAGATGGATTTGGTTGCTTAATATGGAAAGCTTCCAAATATGGAAGGAGTTGCTAAACTTGGAAGGCATCCAATAATGGAAATATAGATCTTTCCAAATTTAGGAAACTATCTATCTATAGAAGTTTGTCTATTATAGGAAAGTTCCTATTCTTCGAAAGTGGATATTGAAATTAGAAAATATCTAATTATACACTATGAAGATTATTTTTAGAAAACTTCCATGTATGGAAGGTGATTACTATTTTTTATAAGCTTCTAATAAAGACATGGGTTTGCCATTGCATGGCCGAACCATAATGGCTAAGATACTAGATTATGTTTAATTATGGAATATGATATCTAATTATGGAATCTATATTTGGAAAGCATTCAATTAGGGAAAGTTAGAGTTTAATTTAGAAAGTTTCCAATTATAGAAGAAAGAGATTAATTTGGAAAATTCTAACTATGGAAGGTTTTATTTGTGGTTCCATGGTTGTGGATCATTGGTGGATCCATGTATGTAATATAGTGGAACCTAAAGATGAATTGTCAAAGGCAATGGGAAAGTTGTAAATACTTGGTAAAAATGGAAGGTTAGACATGGATGGCATTTTAGAATTAATAGACCTATGTTTTGGGACCTAAAACTTAGGTGACGAGATCAATGGCAATTTGGTAAATAAAGGGTAAAAAATGAAGAATGGTTTATGTACTTAAAATATTGTAAATCAAGTGGGATTTGGTTTTGATTCTTTATTATATTTTAAGGTAACGGAACCTCACAAGGTGTTTACGATCGTGAGCAGTTACCGGACGAAAGACTCAAGGACACGAAGCGATCTTTGGTAGGATTCCACCTCTTTGAAAACATGGGTTTTATGTACAATGTTTCCTTATCTTATTTGATGATTTTATATTGCAAAGGATATGTTTCAAATGGTGATTTTTATATGCTATGTTTATTTAATAAAATAGCATATGTTTTATATGTTTCAAATATGAGCTTTTAAATGCTATGATTTGTATAATTGCATAGCATATGGATATTTACATCTCATGCATGGCATAGTAAGGATGACAGGTAACCGGGGACCCACACTCCATCGGGGCGTTCGTAAAGTACAAGTGGGGGATACCTTGATGATGAGAATTCCATCAAGAGGATACTATGTATAAATACCTTGATGATGAGAATCCCATCAAGAGGAATACTATGAATGAAAACCCTGGTGATGAGCATTCCATCAGGGGATACCTTGATGATGAGAATCCCATCAAGAGGATACTTGTCACGACCCGATCCCGTATGTGGGCCCGGGACGCGACTAATTTTTTTTTTTTTAACTTAACCCAATGAGTCACTCACTCCTTAAGATACTACTCATGTGAGTCTAATAACCACATAAAATATCCGTGTCCTAAGTATTCCAAACATATTTAGCAAATTAATCCAAACAATTTTAGTCAAATACATGGAAGCAATATATTGAGCACACCAACACACAAATATATTATATAGAAATGCCAAACTTATAGACATAGGTTTTTATGCCACAAGAGGCATATTTATTATCGAAATACATATAAAAGTTCATAGATTTATTTTGTTTCCTTGAGCAGGAAACTACGAGAAACATCCGAGTTTGATTTTCAGCGAGGTACCATAGGTTCCTCCATTCCTCTCTCTAGTTCATTTCCTGCAATGTAAGGGACATAAGCAATAGCCCAGTGGGGAGAGTTCACCATAAAAATCAACATACAGTATTCATGAGATTAATAACAATGCAGGTTCCATGAATGAAATGCAGTCAATGTACTTGACTCATATTTACCATAACGTCCAACATAAAATCATGAATAATGCATGTTTCATGAATGCAATGCGGGTAATCCACTTAACCCATTTTCATCGTAGGATTACTTTCTAAGGTGTTTTATAAATTTTTACCGGGGTCAGCCCCCATTCAGCAACTTGCAAGTGCATACGGTCTCCGCGACCCGGTCTACTAGCTCATCCAACACCAGTGGTTGATGGAGGTCGATCACGGCTTACTAACACGTCCAACCCAACAATTCGCAAACGGTGTTCAGCCTAACATCACAAGGTCTCCAAGACCCGGTCTACTAGCCCATCCAACACCAGCAGTTGATGGCAGTCGACCTCAGCCTACTAACACGTCCAACCCAACGGTTCGCAAACGGTGTTCGGCTAATCTCAGCAATTATAGCCCAACGGCCAATATCAGATTTTCAAATTTATTATCTTTCACAGATTTAACTTATAAACATAATTCTCACATGCAAATGTCAAATGCATGATAATGCATAATTTCCATTGCCCTGCTTACATAGGGACTTATTTTGAGAGAATCACCAAATTCCAGCCTTACCCTTCGGTGTATCCACTACCAATATAAGAAATCAATAAAATAATCAATATCACACAAACATATAAAACTGGATTTAATAACACGAATGCCTTCACCCAGTTTTTACCCTACAATTCTCAGACACTCCATGGGTCCATACTGCGTTATAGGCTACAAGTCCTCGACTCCCTGACACCATTTAACGCCTACGTTCTAAATAGTTAGAACATTTACATCCCTTACATGTAGGCAGCGTCAGGTCTCGTGTTCTGGACCTATATAGCCTTTTCCATCTTTTAATGACCATGGGTCTCATTTCAGTCTGGTGTTAGTGGGTTTAACATATAACACAATAGAAGTGTTGGTTTGAGTCTCCTCACCTCTATTCGCAGAGGTTATCACACAAATCTGTAAGAATAAAATAATAATATAAATTTCAAGATATTCATTGATTATCTACCCGATCCCATGCATTTTCCAACAAAAATATGATAAATGTAGTGAGTCTCCTAATTCTTTCTACTCCATTAGATTAAGTCAGCAGTTAGTCGTCAGCCAACCAAAACATCATATCAAAATAAAAATGTAAAGTATTAAGTGCCCAAATCTTTTTACCACCGGGTGACCAAGGTCGTCTTAGATGGCCACCGAGCGGCGTTTCCGCTGCGCTACATGTGGAGATTTTCGACCCAGAGAGTACAATGCAAGTAATATAAAAAGTACTCAGTGCCCCACTTCAAGACCATTGGGGTGACTAAGCGCCCCCTCAGATGGTATCATCGAGTGACTTAAGCATCACTACTGATGAACCATCGGGTGACTAACCGTCATCTCAAATGGTATTGCCGAACGACTAAGCGCCACTACTGATGATCCACCGGGTGACTAAGCGTCACCTCAAATGGTATCACCAAGCGACTAACGCCACTACAGACGATAGGGTGGCCCAGAGGTTATGAGACTGAATTTAAACATACAATGCGTAAAAATAAACACACAATTGTTAAATGGGGTTAATCTTTTCCCCTCTTTTAATTAAAGGCCAAAAGACAAACTTTGAACTTAAAAATGATTTTAAGGGTTAAATTTAAAATTTGGAAGAAAAACCTACCCTCCCTTCATTTTGAAAATTTAAAAATACAATACTAAACTATTGAAATTATTAAAATTAAAAATAAACTTATTTTGATACCTCACATACGGTAATCCGTCGATTTTTGACAAAGTTTTGAAAACCCGACGTCGATATGAGAACCCTTCGAATTCGATTGTTACTGCTCCTTCTAGCACCGACCGAAAAAAAGAAAAGGTGAAGGTGAAAATGAAAGAAGGGAAAGGAACAGGAAAGGGACAGGAAGAAGGTGATCGGCGAAGGAATGAGAAAAGAGAGAGATGGATTGTAATGCTATTGTCTCTCCCTTTTTTTTTTTCTGTCTTCTTCGCTGTTGCTGGAAGAAGAGAAATTTTTCTGTCTTCTTCGGTGCTGGAAGAAGGGAAAGCAAAGGCGGCGATTTTTTTTTTTTCTTTCCTCTCCTTCACTGCCTCTGAATCCCTCTTTAAATAAAGGCTGCCCGTAGGCAATTAAATGATGAAACTCATCCAACGTCACTGTACAGGTTGAATTTTATCTTCAACAGATATTTTTGATTATTTTATTATTATTTTCTTTTTTTAAATTCCTTTTATATCCTTTGTTAAATCTGCGTGTTTAAAGATCTTCTAATTTAATCTAAATAGTTCACTAGGTCAAATATTAAATTATTAACATAGTGTTAAATTTTGGATAAAAATTTCGATCAATAACTTAGTGTTTTAATAAAAAAACACTGATTTGGTAAAATTTCTTAATTTAAAAGTATTTCCTGGAGAAAATCTAATTTTATAATTAGGTAGATTAAATTAATCTGATAAAAACATTCTAAAGGTGTAAAGTGTTTTGGAGTCTAAAACCACTCCATCTAAGTGACAGAGTATTTGACAGCTCACATTTTTCGACGTAAAATAATTATCAAAAACTCGATATTTTGGAAATCTGAAGATATAAATGGCTCACTTATTTTACAGATTGAACATTAGCTTCCTTCGTATATTTTTAGGATTTTATCTTTCCTATCCAAGTGGGGTTTTGTCACCTATAAAATTTTACGTAGTGAAAATAGGTAGAATTAGATCGAGATTGGCATTCCGTTAAGTCCGGATTTTAAAAATAGTGTAAGATTTATAATTTGAGGTTGAAATGAAATGAAATGACTGAGTTTCCAAAGCAGCCAAGTTTTGACCCTAAAATAATATTATTAATAATCATAACTTACATTTAAAATTTAATTTGAAAGAGTTTTCGGACTCGGATCGAGTCAAACTTAGACTCATTGAAAAGCTCATTCAAAATTCTTCATGATCAACATAACAAAACTTATAATTAATGGCTAAAAAAATATTTAGTTAATTAAAATCTGTCTAAATTAGTCACTAATTTGGGCTAGGGTATCACAGTACTATATATACGGAGATCCACACTCCGACAGGGCGTCAGTAAAACACTCGTGGAAGGATACCTTGATGATGAGGATTCCATGAAGAGAGAAGACCTTGGTGATGAGAATTCCACCAGGATGATACCTTGATGAGGAGAATTCCATCAAGAGTATACCCTATATTTTGTGATAGGCGGGACTCATTGCATATGATAGCATGGCATGGCATTGCATCAGCATGATTATGGTTTTATTATCATGAAAGATTTCTGATTTTTATCGGTATGATTGGATCTCTATTCTCATACACTATTTTGGATACAATGTTTGAAAGTATAGAATGATTTATTATAACTGGTTTTGATATATATTATATCTGGATTTTTGGTACTAACCCATGTGTTAACCCTAATTGGAATACCTACTGGGCGCGTTGTACTAACGCCCTACTTCTACCCTTTAGTGGATGATGTAGGAAACGAGGAAAACGCTAAATGCGGAAAGGGACAATCATAGGAGCTTGGAACGCTTTTAATTTATATTTTGTTTAAGATACCCATGGGCTTGTATTTGAGTATCTAGAATTCGGATTGTAATAACTTAGATGGATTTGCTATGGTTGGATGTCTTATTGAATAATTATGATATGATAATGATGATTAAGGACTCGACGTACTTTGCTATCTGAATGGAATAGAATTTGGTTCTATTATGATTCCGCATTTTGATGTTATGATTCCGCAGGATATGATTTTATTCCGCATATTGATATTGCTATGTGTGAACCACTTTTCATGGACTTGATCCATACACACATAGGGTTGGCCAGTTAAGGGTCAGACTTTGGAAGTTCGGACTTATCTCGCGTCGTGACGTCCCTCGCTCTATCACTCTACTCTGTTATAAAAAAAAAATATACTCTGAATTTACTGGAAAAAGTGAGTGAAAAAGGGCGGGGCGTTACATTGCCTTCCAAGAGGCATAGTTGGAGCCATCAAAATAGGGAGGTTTAGAAACATGGTGACTATCACCTTTGTGCATGATTCTAGTAAAAGATCAACTCGGACAATTAAGTCCAACTCAGAGTGACCGAGCTCTTGATACCAATTGATATTCTGTTACTAGAGTAATGTACGACCTAGAGGGGGGTGAATAGGTCGGTTTTCAATTTTATATCCCTTTTAAAATTTTCTCAACCGACTTATACTTTAAGTAAATAAAATATTCAATGAGTTATATTCACCTTTCAAATTAATTGTTGTTCATAAAACTGACCGATCAATCTACGTGTGTGATATGTGAATAAGTATTCAATCCATGCATTCAATCACATATAAACACAAATATTTTATAGTGGTTCGGTTTCAACAAACCTACATCCACTGTCAGACTTCCCAACTCTAGGGTCGTCTCAAATATATTATGTAAGGGTCTCACATCCAAATAGTACAACCTAGTTTTTTTTTTATAGAAGTTCAGCTCAATCGGTCTAATCCTCTAGACCTATTTTTCAGAGTGGTTCGAACACACTGTTCTAATCCACTTTACAATGTTTAAAATAAAACGAAGAAGAAAAACTTGTCTTGGGCCTTATCCGTTTTCCTTTAATCTCTTTCTTCTTTATTGAATATGTGTGCTCCTTTTCATCAAATCAGCATCATCAAAGTATTCATCAGCACAGCAGTATAGGACATGGGTATGACTGGTTTTATAGTCCTATGTGAACACCTTACTCTTCATCAGGATTGGGGTATTGATTACCCAAACATTCACTAAGGAAGATGATGAAGAAGGTGTAAAGCGGGAAGGTTGAATGATCTGCACACACTGTATTACTTTTCCTCTTTTTTTTTGTGTGTTCGGTCCATCTTACAAACAGTTTATAATTTATTTATAAGACTGTCTGCAGCATTGCAAAGTCACGCCCACGAGGCCTCGAGGCTTCCAATGAGGCCTCGTGGCGGTACATATGGAAAGACAGCACATATATGCATAAGTTAATCTGTCTATTAAAACAGTAAGAATCCAGCCACCTCATATGCCACTGTGCATGATTTGCAGTAGATATATCTCAGCCATCAATCAAGGATTAGATGGGAAGATTGTAAATGAGTTTACAACTCATAGAGGAGCCTTTCCATTCTTGTCATACATGGCCAGCTTCCTAACGGTATTAAATTCAAACTATGTGAGGTGGCAGTTTTGAGTCTTACCATGAGGAGATATTATTTTGCCACGGTTAACTCCTAATCAAAAGAATACAGTCTTAACTTCCTAAATCTGTAGGAGAATGAGTCAGCAAGACTCAAAGTAAACTGGATTACAATTATCCAAAAGACAACTCAGCTCAACTCACAACTCAGCACAACTAGCTGCGAGGCATCGGCAAACTGCATGAGGCCTCGAGGCTAAAAGTCACTTATTATCTTATTTTTCAGTTTATAACCAATTGACTTCTAAGGTTTTTGACTTAGCCTAAGGTCTCCTACGGTTCACTTACCTGTGTACCAATACCGTATTCGGTATAGACTCTTCAACTTCATAGTAGATCTTCTTATACATCCAAGGCAAGTCCAATTGAGTCACGTAATTGACAATAAGGGTGACTCGGACAAACCGGGGCACTTACATTGATTTCAAGATTGCAACTTTTGTTTATTTGATTGAACATGAGTGTATGCAATAGTTAGGATCTTGATTGTAAAGTTTGAATCATGATTACCAAGGTTTGATTAATTAAATTAAAAAGTTGTGAATCATGTTTTATTAGTAAATATGGATTGCATTTTAGATCTTTACCTGAATTTCATATCTAGGTCTTTACTTTGTTTATACATCTTGGGTGATGAATGGTTTATTCCAAACAACCAACCTTTACGTTACTGCACATTTAATTTCAGTAATTTATTTTCATGCAATTAAATTCTCTACCTTTTAATTATGTTAAATCTCATGTTTGTTGTGTAATATTTGTTTTAACCCAAATCTTGTATGTTTTATTCTTTTTAAATTCTTTAATTCATGTTATTCTTTTATTCTTTTTATTTACACTCTCTCAAAATTCATTAAATTAAAGATGGAGATGTGGTATTTTAATCTTATAACTTGTAATTTTGACTATGATTAAGATTATCATTTAATTCACCCTTTTAAATCAAGGACAATTAATTCACACATCTTATTTGTTAATTTTCCAAGTTAGATATATGACTCATATAAATGTTCTACTTCTTGACAATAATTATTTTTTAAAAGAACACAAATTTAATTTTAATTCATATATTTTGAGATTTTCCTTTGGATTCGACCTCGCACTAAATCACTATACTATACATAGTTCATGCATTTGCGAGATTTACAAATTTAAAACATAAACAGTATCACCCTCGATTATATTGTTCAAATCTTCTTCTACCCCAGCTAGACTCTCCTTACTTTGGGAGGAACTCTTGGATGTTGATGAAATCGACATAACTTCACAAACCCTACTATTTTTCGAAATAGGATGACTAATTTGGGTCCCACCAGTTGGTGACCTAACTCTAACTCTTTTCTTAGTCAAATCACGCCTCCAATTGAGCATATTTACTCAAGCAAGGACCACACAAGACAAAACAATTTCAAACAAAATAAATGACCTAAAGCTAAAAATAAAACTAAACTGATCTAGGTCTCTAGACTGGCTCCTAATATTTTCTTCAAAAATTCTAAATCTCCAAATAAGATTTTAACTTCAATCACGGCCAGGTAAGTTCCCAGATAAGTGGGGGAGCACAGACGGCATCTCGTCCCAACTTATCCTTAGACGATGCTCAATTGAATGGAAATTTTCTACAGAAATAGAAACTTTCAAAAATTCAATAGAATATTTAAATTTAGCAAAATTTCTACAACTAAGATAAAATTCAAAATCTCTCATATTTTAAAGAAAAATTTAATTTTAGGAAACTTTCCAAAATCAGAGTTTCGAAAAATAGAAATTTCTAATTTTAGAGAAGTTGCCTAAATTAAAAGATTCCAAAAATAAAAGTGCTTTCCAAAAACAATAAAAATTCATGAACATGTACTTTGATTGTTTCCCCGGCAACGGCGCCAAAAACTTGTTGATGTTTTAAATTTGTAAATTTCGCAAGTGCACAAACCATATATAATACAATGATTGAGTACGAGGTCGAACCCAAAGGAAACATTCAAAATACACATGCTTCAATTTTTATGTTTCTTGGAAAACCAAGATTCAAAATTAAATCTAGGATAGAAATCAATTTTAATCTTAAAGTAAATTTCCAAGTTACGCAAATCAACTTTTAAAATAGATATACAATTTTAGAACAATGATTAAAAGTAATTAAAATAATGTTTTAGTAAAGATTTTATAAACAATTTCAACACTAATTCAAGTTCTCAAAATTAAAGCCTAATTAAATTAAATCTTAACTAGTTAATTCAATTGTTAGAGAGGTTTTAAATACATGAAATAAATAAAAATTAAAATAATTAAAGATTTAAAATAAAAACTAAAATACAACATTCAAGTGAAATAAAATAGACATGAAAATAAATTGGCAAGAACAGTAAATGAATTAAAATTTCAGAAAATAAATATGCAGAAAGTAAAAGGTGGTTGGTTGCAAAAAACCGTTCATCACCAAAGACTTTTAAATAAACAAACGACGTAGATTTGAAATTCGCTTAAAAATCTAACATCCATTTCATATTTATCATCAATATTAAAAATCATAAACTTTAATTTATAAAATCAAACCTTAGTAACTTAATTTAACATTTATAACCTAAGTCCTAACTGTTTCATGTTCAATTAAATAATTAAAGCATACAATCTTACAATCGACTAAAAAACAATCATAACAGGAATTAGAAATTGGATGTTTCAAGATTCTAAATGGATGTCCTTTGATTATTTATTGGAAAAATTAAATACAAGATTGATTGAATACAAGAAAGATGGAAATTGAAATTGCAATAAGAAACTCACTGCAAAATTCGAATGGCAGTGTGGATCTCTGAGTCTTTCCTTGGTCTTCTCTCCAATCTTTTGGTCCTCTTTGGCTCCAGCGTCAAATACGAGTTTTACTTGTGGGATACTGGGCTTTTTATTGGATGGACGACTAGGATTAAATCTAGGCTTAAGTTGATGAATGAAAGGTTGAGAATTAATCTAACTAAACATGGATGGCTTGGATTAAAAACTAGAAAACTAGGGCTTCTTCATAGGGTCACACAAATTTGGGTAAGTGGTGGCTTGGTGGCTAAGGTATCTTGGTGAGAAAGAATAGGAGAAAGAAGATTTAGGATCAAGCAAGGGCTTGGCCGAATTTGGGTTGTGTAATCCTAGGGTTTAGGGTTTTAATGAATGAGATGCAATGGATGGTTGAGATTGAATCTCTAAATGCATGAATTGCTAAGATAATTGGGAATGAGGTGGAGGGTTGACTAATGAAATTCTAATGGGATAGGAAGGAGATAGAGAAATCGAGTGGAGGATAGGATCGGGTGATGTGGAGTGGATTGGAGAGGAAACTTAGGGATTTTCCATTGTTTCATGCGCATGGAGGGATCCTAGACTTGTGATTTTCTTATGGAGTGGAGTGGGATGCAAGAAAGGAGAGAAAATATAGGAGTTGCTAGGGTTTAATGAAATGAATGACATGAAAGGCTAGGATTAATTGGCCTAAATCGAATGGCTTAGATGAAAAAAACATGATCTAATTGGATGAATGGACAGATGATGCATGGATGATCACAATCCTAGGGTTAATCTATATGGTGGATGAATTGAACGACCTAGATCTAATCATGATGCATGAACGGGTTAGATTAACTAAGTGGATCTTGGGTTTACCTAAATTGATGAACGCAAATGAATGAGATGAATAAGATGTATGAAATGAATGGTTTGGATTGCATGATTGGGTTGATGGATGGTGTGGATGGGAGATTGGAAATTGAGATTAAATGGGTAGGATGGGTCATGGATATGGGCTTTTTGGGTTGCGAACCTAAAATGGATTTGGGCTTAGGTTGGTAAACTTGGAGTTGGACTTGGAGCATTGAATCTTGAATTGGACTTGGACTTCTTGGATTGGAGTCTTGGGGTTGCTAGGCTTGGATTCACTTTGGCCTAGCCCACATTGGAAAATACACATGGAGTGCTTGGCCTGGCCCAATGTCTAGCATTTGGAGCAAAGCTTGACCCAATTGCAAAGGATCTCTGGCCCATGGATCTTGATCTCAAACTCTTGTCCTCTTTGATTGCAAACTTGATTATTAAAATTAAATAATTAATCAAACCACTCATAAATCTAAGCATTGAATTAATCTAGACTCTCATAAATGGATCCAGATTATCCAATTTACATTTAAAACCTTAAAGTGGCATGAATTAATTATGAAATTTTTAAATTTCCATTTTAAGCTCTCTTCTTGCAATTATCCACTATTTTATGCTTATTTCCTGTTTTCCATCTTTTTATCTACAAAACTAGAAAAAACCATTAAACATATCTTTTATAATCAAAATAAAGGCTAACAAAATCAGAATTAAAGGGTAAAAATGTAAGATTTTTAGACTAAACAAATACCTCCAAACTTAGATTTTGCTGTCCTCGAGAAAAAACCTAAAAATAAAACCTAACTCCAGAAAACTAAAACCTAAAAATCCTACACTAACGCTAATCTTTATTTCTTTGCTAAACCTAAAACTATATTACAAATAAAACCTAAAAACTATACCATTTTCGCTGGCACTCTCAATTGCATTTGGCATATACAACAAGCCTTTAAACCCCTAAGTTACCCCTAGTGGACGAGTTATAGTCTTGTGAGGGCTTGCAGTGAGGATACCCACAAACATCCAATTTTGTCTAGTCTTAGTTTCAGATTCGGCAAAAACAAGTCCATAAAAATTTAGACGTCATACGATTCCAAAATTTATTTTATAAGACTTATATTTGGAGTGTAGTGTGTGCCCAATATTAAAAATAGTTTTCTTTTTCCAAATGGACACAAGTTTCGTAACTAACTTTCGGAATATGCCCTTGAAAGTTCTCCCTTTGGTGCTAGAACACGATTGACTCTAGACAAGGGGGGGAGGGTGAATAGGCCAATCTAAAAATCGTTGGTCCTTTAAAAAATTACTTGATTGATTAATTAAGTGCAGCGGATATATCAATCAAGTGTGTGTGTGTGTGTGTGTTAACAAATATGATTAAGCAATCAACACAAGGAATTAGCTCTAACACCATAAGCGCATGTGAAAGTCCCTTGCAATGGTGCTACGATAACACGAGTGACGAGAGAGAGAGAGAGAGAAGGGGGGGTTGAATAGGTCAATCCCAGTTTCCATGGTGTTTACAAATTTCTTGATTATTTAAAGTTTAAGTGCAGTGGAATATCAAGATTAATCAAGAGATTTGTTTAGTCTGATAAATTGTTTTGAATTCCATAAATGATCACACTAAGTTTCGATCCCTTTGCATATTGTTTTGATTATCAATGCTTGTGCACAATGTATACATAAAGATAATCAAATGGAAAGTGGTGTGTGTTGACAAGAGTGCTTAAATACTAAAACAAAAACACACAAAGACAAACACCATAAGACCAAATTCATAGTGGAGCGGTTAGACAACCTATATCCACTGTTAGGACTAGCTGAACCTTGAGCTATCCCCAAATCCACTAAGTGGGAACTTACACCCTCACAATTAGAGTAGGAATCCCACCTCACTCAATCGGCTGAGAATTTCACCCACCACATGTAGAATAGGAATTCCACCTATTAATTTGGTTGGGAATTCCACGCACCACATGTGCCGGAGACAACGTTCTAGATTTTTTATAGTGGTTCCGGAGCCAAGCCTCCTTAATCCACTTTCGGGAGAAATGTTTTAAAACAAAAATTAAAACCGAGAAGCACTTTCTTTTGAAGATCTTTCTCTTGATGTGTGCTTCTTCAAGATCCACCCAATGTGTGCCGACGTTCCGCCTTATAGTCGTCGTAAAGCAATCACAATCCAAAGTGACTAGGAAATTTGATTTTACCAATATTTATCCTAGTTGTTTATCATTTCCTTTCTCTCTTTCACAAACTCAATCCATATGATTGGTTGTATTAGATTCCCCAAGTGTAAACACGAAAGAGAGAGTGATCTTTTTGTTGGCTCTTATTTAAGTTCACTGATAATGATGAGGGTCCATCGAATTTGCCAAAGGATGCTAACTGGTTGCACAAAGATTGGTATTTATAGTGAAGGCAACCAGTTGCAGCAACGGTCATGTACCGACAGGTCAGGCGTACCGAGGGGTCGATGACTAGAAATGTTACCGTTCAACAACCCGACCATTGTGCATTAAATGTACTCCCAACCGACAGTCATGGCACCAAGAGCTCGGTCCATACAAGAGGCTCGGTTTGGGGAAACACTATGCTAACAGAGTTTCAAGTCTAGAAACTAGTCTTACCCAAACCGACCTATCGGCTTTTACCGATGGGTCGGTCCTTGTACTCTCGATCGGTCTTGAGCTAGCGATGTGTTTGTTTTCTCGAGAGCCCACCTGAGTTCTACGTTCCAAAACTCATAAGTCTTTATCGATGAGTCGTTAACCACGAGGGACGTTTTAGCCTTTCACCTAGGGGTCGGTGCATACGAGACTCTCGATCAGAGGCACATCCATAATGACAGTTCTATGATCCAGAACCTTTGTCAATCTGGTCGACCAGTCTTTGACCACGATGGGTCAATCCTGTCTCCACCAAGGGGTCGGTGAGAACAACTGGTCGAGCTGACAGTTTAACCAAATACATATTTCCAAGTTGGGTTCCACTTCACTGTCATGCTTCCTCTCTAGGTTTTTTTATGATTTTACTATTTGTTCAACTAAGCCTAGGAATGGTCATCTCTAAGGTGTGGATGCCACCTAAAGTCATCTATGGCCAATACCTGTTTTGTGATTCTCATAACGATGAGTTTCAATCTGGTGGAGCGTGATCTTCAATATTCATCACCATGAGTCTTTAAGCTTCTAGAAAGTGCTTCTTCCTTTGTCATGGAATTGACAAACTTAGGGACTCAGCAAACCGGGATACTAACAATCTCCCCCTTTGTCAATTTCATGACAAAGCCTAGAAGTTAACCCAATTACAGTCTCACCCTTATTACATCATATTTGAATACAAAATATTACATTAATTTCATGTACATATTCAAATGGAAAACAAGATTATGATCTTTACATATTCTTATTCAGCTTGCTTCATTTCATGTTTACCGATTCAAGTACATAAGCAAGCAACACTATAAAATCATTAGAGGAGTTAGTCCCAAAACATAAATATCCATTCATGGACTAAATAAGATTAACATTCATTCTCCCCCATACACCAATGATTTCCTAGAAACCAACACTACCCATAGCATATCTAAGTTATCAGTGTTGAGAAGATTTTCTCCCCCAATCTTCTTGAGTTTGATCTCTCTAAACTCCAAGCATAGACATTCTCCCCATGTCCGTTGGCTTCTTTATATTCCTCCCCTTTAGCTCTCTTTCTAGATGCCCAAGCACTTAGGCTTCTTTCAATCTCTTACCAATTACTCCCCCATAATTGGCTTTGATGTCTTGTAGCTTTTACTAATTTCTCCCCCATTTTGTCATACTGTAACACCCAGGTTTTTTAAGTTATCAATATATATATGAAATTTGCCCATTTAATTTGTGAATTAATGGATATGGACTTTAGATGGGTAAGGTGTTGGGTCAATTGCCCAATTAAGACCCAACGGATGGTGGACATGATTTAATTGAATTAAATGGGTGAGATGTATATAATTGGGTCAAAATGCCCAATTGGGACCCAATGGGTCATGGTTGACTTGGTTGACCACCAAGTGAGTTCAAGCTTAATTAAATTAGGGCTGAATTAAGTTGGAAATGGAATTATGTAATTGAGTTGATTTTAAATGAGTTGAGTTTAAAAGAATGAAAAATAATTGAGTTATGGTGAGTTGGATGAGAAGTTAATGGGACCTTGAACTTAAGTGAGTGGAGTTGATGGAAAGATGCATTTCAAAAACCCAAGTCAAGGCCTACACCTTGGACATGGAGTTTCATTTTATTGATGAAACCTCCAAAGGATCATTAATGGGAGGAGGACGGTTTTGTGTTGTTACACAATTCAAACCAAGGCTACACGTTGGGAGATGGGAGTTTCATCTCATGGATGAAACCCCCAAATGGGTCATTAATGAGGGAGGTGAATGTTTTGGTTACACAAAGGCATACCCATAGCACACAGTTGGAGACATGGGAGTTTCACCCCATAGATGAAACCCCCAAATGGAACTTTAAGGAGGGAGGTAAATGAGCATGGGAGTTACAAAGGGGTGTCACCAAAGGACACCACCTTTGGCCGACCTTATTGATCAAGAAAGACTTTAGTTTTCAATTCACTCTCTCTCCCTCTCTCTCTTGGCTGAACCACTCCTCAAGACAAAGGACTTAGAGTAGTTTTTGATCTCAAGCTGTCACTCAAGGCCGATCTCCTCTCTTTGACAAAGGGAGAACACTTAGAGTATTATCTCAAATATTCTCTCTTTCTCTCTCTCTCAAAATCCATACCTCTTGGCCGAACCACTCCAAGGGATTCCATCAAGATCAATCTCAGCCAAAGATCAAGAAGGAAGGAAGAAGGGACTAAGGAAGGAAAGGAGCAAGAACGAGTGACAGAAACCAGAGGAGTCGCGGAATCGGTAAGTACATGATTAAGTTTGCATAATTAAGAAAAGAGGGTCAAGAACATGGCCGAACCCTAATTTTATTATGGTTAAAGACTCAATGATTAACCATAGGGTTCGGCCATGTTGTATGGCCGAACCCCATGGAAAGGTATTAAGGAATTTATATGGGTCTAAGTGACTTTTAAGAGAAGATGATGAACCATAGGGTTCGGTCATGTTGTATGGCCGAACCCCATGGAAGGACATTGGTTATTTTTAATGGATTTGGAAGGATGAAAATCATAGATGTAGGTGTATGATTTAAAAGGTTTTAAAAGGTTTAAATGGATGTATGTATGAGAACCATCAAAGGATCAAACCATATATGTTTGATATATTTTTAAGGAAAATAAGGAACCACATGGCCGAACCCCATGGAAAGGAATTAAGGATTTTAAATGGGTCAAAATGATGTAAAGGATGGAGAACCATGGACCTTGGGTTCGGCCATGGTGTATGGCCGAACCTCATGAAGAATTGTTGAAGTATGAACATGTATTTAGATCATGGAAGTAATGGGGGAATGATGGTAATTGTAATTGATTTTAAGTATGGTAAATGATGATCCAAAAGGATGAACCAAAATGCATGATTGAATCATGGAAATAAATGACCATGGGTTCGGCCAAGGTGTATGGCCGAACCCCATGAAGAATGTTTTGTGCAGGAAATGTTAGTCATGGACCTATGTTGTGGACCTAAACATAAGGTGATGGAAACAATGGCAAAGAATGTAAATATGGGTAAAAATGAAAGATCATGGGTTCGGCCATGGTGTATGACCGAACCCCATGAGGAATGATTTTGTAGACTTAGGGTTTAAATGATTACCTTAGTAGTGTTTGATTAACAAATTAAAAGAGGGACTAAAACCAAGTAAGTGAGGTTCAGCCATAGTGTATGGCCGAACCCCACAAAGTGTGTTTATGGACTTAGACATTATTGCAAATCAAATGGAACATGGGATTGATTGGATTGGCATGTTATAAGGTAATGGGACCTCATAAGGGGTGTACGATCGTGAACGGTTTCCGGACGAAAACGCAAGGACACTTTAGTGGTCATTGGTAGGATTCTACCTCTTTGAAACCATGGGTTATGTATGATGGTTTTTATTCTTATTTTGATGAGTTATGTTGTAAAAATGATATGTTTCAAATATGAGGTTTTAATGCTATGATTACATTATTGCATAGCATGTGTTCACTTACATCTCATGCATGGCATGGGAGGGATGTTTGTAACTGGAGGCCACGCTCCGTCGGGGCGTCTGTAAGGCATTCGTGGGAAGACCTTGATGTGTATTATCCATCAAGAAGTAACCGGAGAACACACTCCGTCGGGGCATCCGTAAGGCAACTGTGGGGATACCTTGATGAGGAGAATTCCATCAAGAGGATACATGTGTTTGTGATGGGTGGGACTCATTGCATAAGACACCATGGCATGGCATTCTTTTACATGATTTTGTTATTATATTATCTATTTGATTTTTGGTATTAACTCATGTGTTAGCCCTACTTGGAATACCTATGGGGCGCGTTATCTAACACCCTACTTCTACCATAGTGGATGACACAGGAATTGAAGGGAATGATGAATGTGATCGGAGCCAAGCATAGGAGCTTGGATGTCTTTAATTACATTTTGTTTAAAGTTACTCATGGACTATGTAATTCGAGTACCTAGCATTTGGGCATGTAACAACTTAGATATTTTGCTATGGTTTAATGGTTTACTTTGGATATTTCAGTTTAGATAATAATGGTTATGACTTGGACTACTTTACTATCTAAAAATGGAATAGAATTATGTTCTATTATAATTCCGCAGTTATGTTTTATTTCGTAAGATAACTTATTGCGTGTGAACTGTATTCATGGACTTAGTCCATGCACACGTATGGTTGGCCAGTTAAGGATCGGGCTTTAAAAGCTCGGATTTAGCTCGCGTCGTGACGTCCCGCTCTCCATCATTCTTTTATAAAAAAAAAAATAGACTCTGATTTTCGGAAAGCGAATGAAAAAGGGAGGGGCGTTACACGTACAATTGACAAAGATTAGTAGGCAGACATTGATTTTCAATCACTACCCCATTCTTCTTGCATTTAGTGCTTTCATGAGTTCACTTCCAATTCATTTAACTTCTCCATTGATCAATGCATGCTTCTCACATTTAAACATTGATTTCTCCCACAATACAATGCAAATTGCCATTGCATTACTGTTTTTCTTCTTCTTCCTCCCCTTTAAGATCCGTGTTGTCTTAATGGTGTTCTCCTATTGGGATCAATCTAACTTGCCTAGCTTCCCTTTTTGGAGTCTTTTCCCCCATTATCCAGGCTATCTTTTGTAGCTTCTTTGACTCATCTCCCCCATGGAGTAAGCTATATTTTATAGCTTCTCCACATTATCTCCCCCATAAACTTAGTTGTCTCTAAGTTTATTTTTCTCTAAGCTTCCTTTCAAGCTTGCATCAGCCGTCCTCCTTACACTGTCATGACCAGTGACAACATCTAATCAGCACATATTTTGTGCTCCCCAGACTCCAAGGCCGTGTGCAATATCTTAGCCCGATCCCTATATTCCTAACAACCTGCATGTTAGTCTATTTAACAAAATCCATATTAATAATAGACAGGAGATAAAAGGCATTCAAGCAATCCTCACATCAAACCATAACAAATAATATCATATCATTGATAATCAAAATATTCATTCAGTGCATATGGTTTTGGAAAGAGAGAGGGGGGGGGGGGGGGGGGGGGGCATCATGGATGCATGGACAAAATGTTAACACTATATTTTTTCTTAAGTATAAAACTTAAAGCATGAAAAACTATCCTAAGCAGATCCATCTAGAGGAGGTGATGTGTAACACCCCGATTTCTCAATATTATGAATATTTACGAAAATGCCACTGGATTGGTGAATTTAATAAATGTGATTGTAAATGAGAAAATGGTGGGGCACATTGTTCAAAATTATGACCTTATGAATATAGTATAAGGGTCAATTTATCATGAATGGGTAATGAATATCAAATTGGGTCAATATGGTTAATTGGACCAAAGGACCCAATTGGGACCCAATGGGTCATAATGGACTTGTTGACCATTGGGTGAGCCCAAATTTAATGGGGTTAAGCTGAATTGATTGGAAATTAAGTGGAACATAAATGGGTAGGCTTGATGCACATATGAAAACCACATTCAAAGGGGCTAAACCACTCATAATTGGGTCTAGGCGTTAATTGGGTCAATAAGCTAAATGGGGACCCAATGGGTCTTGTTGACCATGTGGACCATGGTTGACCGTGTGGACCCTCAAGTGAACTCAATTGTGAGTTAAATCAGGTTGAGTTGGGACTGAATTGAGTCGGGTTTAAATTAAGAAATGGAGTTGACTCAAGTGCATTAAATGAGTGTCATTTAATGTAGTGAGTTGGGTGAGTTGAGTTGGAAATTAAAGGGACCTTGAGTTCAAGTGAGTTTAATGGAATATGAGGAGTGGTCTTGATTCCAAAACTCACCAAGGCAGCAAGTCCCACACGTTGGGAGTGAAGAGGTGTCTTGGCCAAGCCAAGGGTCACCAAGGTTGGGCGGCATCATCTCATCTCATGAGATGCATTGGCTAATTCCAATGGATGCATCGATTGGTGCCAAGGGGTGCCTTGGATGGCACCAAATGCCTCCTTGGTTTTATCAAAGATTAATGAGGAGTATGAGATACTTTGGGCTGTTTAACAAAAGGAAAACACACCTCACTTGGCCGATTGCACATTGCAAAAAATTTGGAGTTCCATCTCTCCCTCTCCCTCTCACAAGAACATCTCTTCTTGGCCGAACCAGCTGCTGGTGTTTCACCATAATCAAGCACCTTTTCGGCAAGAGATTAAGGAAGAAGGAAAGAAAGGAAGCAAGAGGGAAGAAGCAAAGGAAATTGGTAAGTTTTACATAAAATATTTAGTTAAATAAAGGTGTAAAAGGGAGTATGATTTGGCCATTACTTGGCCGAATCCATCAAGGGTTAGACCTTGGATGGTGCTTCCTAAATGTGTTGAAAAATGGATGATAGGGTTCGGCCACTTTGGATGGCCTAACCCCATGAAAAGAATTGGTAAATTTTGATGGTTTTTGTAAGATAAAACCATGGACTGTTTTAGATGTTTAATTAGACTTAGGATACATGTTTTGAAAAGGTTTAAATCATGGTTTTAAGTGTCATGTTTTGGGTCATGTTATGGCCGAATTTATCAATGGTATAAATTATGATGATGATGAGGTTAAAAAGGATGGAAACTTAGAGCATAGGGTTCTGCCACTTTGGATGACCGAACCCCATGAAAGTAATTGATAAAGGGTATGGTTTTTGGGGGATAAAAACCATACCATGTGTGAAGATTTTTTTAAAGGACTGTAAAATGGAATTAAGTAGTTATTATGGGGTTGGCAATGGATGGCTAAACCTTACTGTTTTTATGGCTATGATGCAGTGGATAAACTATGTAGAATTATTGGAGGAATTGCATCAAAAGAACCATAAGGTTCGGCCATGTGAATGGCTGAACCGCATGGGTCATTTTATGGGGTGTTTATGTGATTTAAAATGGAGATATGGTTACTGTTTTGGGTCAGCCATTGGATGGCTGAACCATGCAGTTATCATGGTCAAAGAGTAGAGCCTATGTTAGGTACATAGGATGAAATTATTGAACCAAGGGAACCATTGGGTTTGGCCATGTGTATGGCCGAACCCCGTGGACCATTTTATATGGATTGTTTTGTTGAATCAAATGGTTTCAAATTTAAAGATCATGGAACAATATGAAGTGTTTAAAAAGGGTTTCAAGTGAACATTTGGACAAGTCATGGGTCGGCCATTTCATGGCCGAACTATGGGGTATTATGGCTAAGTTAGGACATGGAGGTTTAAATGTGAAAGCCATAGGGTTTGGCCATATGTATGGCCGAACCCCATGGACCATGATTATGGGTTTTATGAATCCGTTTCATGGAAATAATCGGTAGTTTTAAAGTTTAAAGCATGATATAATTATGTATTGGTACTAATGGCAGTTTGGTGATTAAGGGTAACAATCAAGAGATGAAATAAGGGACCAAACTTAGATGATGAGGTTCGGCCATATTGTATGGCCGAACCCCATCAAAATAAATGCTTGGGATTGAAGTTGATTCATAGTTTATATTAATAAGGTGACGGATCTCTTTAACGGCGCTAGTAGTGAACGGGTGACGTATAAGAAAGATCGGACGCTGAAGTGAATCTTCAGTAGGTTTCCCTACCTACTTGTAACCACTATCATGATTTGGTTGTATCATGTTTTAATGAGATATGTTGTTATTGATATTATGTTTCAAATTGGTTTTGAATGATGAGATATGTATTTACAAATGATATATATAATGCAATGACATCTCATGCATGGCATGGGGTGATGACTTTGGGAAACAGGAGCCCAATCCATAGGAAATGAGGAATACTATGGATTACACTGTGAAATACCTTGACGTAAGAATCCTATCCAAAGGAAATGTGGATTACTCTGGCTTACTTTGATATTAGACTTCTATTCAGAGGAAATGTGGATTATTCTGGATTACCTTGACGTGAGAATTCCGTCAAGTGATAGCTATTTATACTTGTAATGGGTGGGACTCATTACATATGCACTTACATACATAGCATTGTTTTCAGATGTTTTATTGATGATCATGTACTATGATATATATATGCATGTTTTATAAACTAACCATATGGTAGCCCTGATCGGGAACCTACTAGGCGCGTTGATCTAACGCCCTAATTCTATCCTAAGAGGATAATGCAGGAACAAAGAAAGGGAAAGAGAAGGTCGAGGACCAGGAGGGGAGCCAGGCTTAAGTGCTTGATTGATGATTGGGATTTATTTATTACTGTCTTTTGAATTACAGTTTATGGACATATAATAGCTAGTTAACTTTGCTATGGTTTGTTTATGATATTGGCAATGGATGTTTGGATTAAGCTATTTTAATAATTGAGACTTGTACTTGCTATCTATTCAGTTTAATTCTGCAGTTAGTCTATTTTATTCCACATAACTTGTTTAGTTCCATGTGTGGATTGTTATCATGGGTTTAGTCCATGCACACATGGGTGGCCAGTTAAGGGTCGGACTTTGAAAGTCCGAACTTAACTCGCGTCGTGACGTCTCTCTGCCCTTGTCCAGTTTTAATTTATAAAAAAAAAAATTACACTCTGAATCTCGGAAAGGGCGAGGCGTTACATGATGCTGGAGGGGAAGGGGATTTTCGTCTCCGACTCTCTTTGAGGTTTTCCATGAATGTGGAGAGGCGGATTGATTCATTCATGAAGGTTGCAAAGGCATCAATGTTTCTTTCCAACTTTCGACGTTTTTCAAAGAAGAAATAGATTTGTCTTATAAGAGCTCTGTCAGACTCTGCCTTTATATCTTCCATCTGTTCTTTTCCTTTCCCCCCCTTTTTTCAACATGTCTTTCCCTTTCTTCACCACTCGAGACCGTTAGAGAGGTTGTGACTTGAACTCATTTTCCTTTTCTTCCATTTTCTTTGACTGGCACCTGAGAAGAAGAGGTCGGTTTTCTAGTGGTAATACCAATTTCCCTTTGAGGTATGTGTGGTGGTGAGTTCCTCTTGTAAGAATTCATTGAGAGGCTCTTGACTCGACGTATTCAGGAGAGACGAAAATTCTCCATAATACCACTGAGATTTGGGTTTCTTAGACAATGTGGCATGATCATTCTTAGAATCAGAGGACACTATGATGATTGGGGCCTTGATCCTTGTCATTTTCTCTTATGTTTTTCTATAATTAAGAAACAACAAAACCACTGAAAGAGAGAAGAATGCGCAGAGCTTACCCAACTTCTGAATCTCATAAACACCGTGACACCCTTGCTTCTTGAAATGAGTGAAGCAAAAAACCTATGGTGTTCCAGCGAGATTTCTCTCCGAGATATCCTATTGACTGATCTAGGGCACGTGAGGAGAAGAGAAAATCACTAGAGCTCAGCGGGAGAAGGACCGACGATTTTGAAACAATTTGTTGCTTTTGCAGAAAGAGTCTTTTTAACTTAATCTTTCTGACTCACCGACAGGTCGTGACCAACAACTGGTCTGTGTCGATATGTCGATAAGTATCGACTTGTATCCCTTGTCAATTTTTCCCTTTCTTCAGACAGTGTTCTGATTTCCAATAGTACAGACTTGTCTGATCCCCCAACTATTCTATCATTCGACCTGGGTTTCAATTGAAGGATGACTGGGTAGTTGTGTGCATATGTACTTCTGATATTCATAGTTCATCAAGATTTGCTTATACATCTTTCAATGTCAGTGTAAATACATACATTCATACAGGTTTTGTGACATTAAAAGATTTAGTACATCCCTCTGAAGATAGGGACAAAACATGGATTACGGATCTATTTTCCTAGATCCAAACCAATTCAAGTACCTTGGGCACATTTAATTTACTACTTCAAACATATTGACCAAGTGTGTGATGTCATGAGATGCGGTATCTCAAGGCTTTAGAGAAGACAAGGTGTCCATGAACATAATTCATTCCACGTAATGTGTAATATAACAAATATTAGAATGAGACACTTAAGCATACAGATAATACATTCATTTCACATTTTGAATACATTAATCCTGCATATGGAAATGAAGTATGATGCTAACTACATCTCTTATGCATGTTATCATATTATTACTCAAAACATGATAAACACTTTTATCATTTTTTCAAGCATACTCCATTCCTTGAAAAGAGCTGGTACATAAATGGATTAAAGATAAGTATATTTGATCATTTTGATCAACTATTTTGGTAATTCATAAGACAGAGAACATATTTCATACCAGAAGGGATAACTTGGAATGAAACGGCACTGTATATGTGTACCATACACACCTTATAAATGAGGTTATGTACAAACTACATTCATTTCCTAAAGATGCACAAATCACATGCGTATGAAAATGAAATGAGACAAGTATAATCCAATACTATAGTGCAAACCTACATTTACATAGGAGTATCTCGCATAAGATCAATCCAACAATCAAACAAGAACATTGATTGAAGGCAAGATAAGGTGATTCCAAAACATGGTTCAAATGTGACACCAATAGTGGTATCCCTTCACAATTTGAACACAACATTGTGAGACTTGGAATCTAAGTCCACAATTCAGTGATTACCCTTTATTAAATCTAGTTTTCATCTTGGGTGCCTTCCCATTTGACTTTGAGAATTAAAACTTCCAGATTTTGTACCATGATGTTGACCCAACACAAGAGGCAAATCCTTTGGTACATGACCAAAAAGGATACTTAAAAGTCACTATCTTCATCAAGTTCCTTTACTCCATCATCTTCTTCTCTAGAGGATTTAGTTTGGATTTTTTCAATGGATGAACTGTAGTCAATCACCTATTTTATTAGTACACAAACTTGTCAAGATAGCTAATGTCATCCATTGGGTTAAAAGAGACAATTTTTCCTTGGATTCTTTCAGCCTCTTTTGTTGTTTCATATCTTTTCAAATATCTTAAAAATATATTATGAAACAGCACTGATGAATGCTACTCGTGTTTCATTAAGGCGAACAGTCATTTCATCACTAGTCCAAGCTCTGTAGGTCTTTGGGATGAGTGGTCATGGAAATTGAGGGTTTATCCAGTACCTCTTCCATAGACTTAGACTACTTTCTATTCACATATTTCCAAACATATTTATTGATGAATACAATTAAAGTTTTTCATTCCATTTTTCATCACAAATGGAGGTTTGGATATATCATGGCTTGCTCTCATAGCCATTGTTCTAGCATGGATCAAATCGGATCGTTAGATCCTTTTGTAAGAGCACGAGGCTTTGATACGAATTGAAAGTCCCTTCTAATGGTGCTAGAACAACACGATTAACCCTAGAGAGAGAGAGAGGGGGGGTGAATAGGTCAATCCTAGTTTCCATGGTATTTACAAATTTCTTGATTATTTAAAGTTTAAGTATAGCAGAATATCAAGATTAATCAAGAGATTTGTTTAGTTTGATAAATTATTTTAAATTCCTTAAATGATCACACTAAGTTTAGATCCCTTTGCATATTGTTTTGATTATAATTGCTTGTGCACAATGTATACATAAAGATAATCAAATGCAACGTGGTGTGTGTTGAGAGGAGTGCTTAAATACCGAAACACAAACACATAAAAACAAACACCATAAGACCAAATTTATAGTGGTTCGGTTAGCCAACCTACATCCACTGTTAGGACTAGCTCAATCTTGAGCTATCCCCAAATCCACTAAGTGAGGACTTACACCACAATTAGAGTAGGAATTCTACCTCACTCAATCGGCTGAGAATTTCACACACCACATGTAGCATAAGAATTCCACATATTCATTTGGCTGGTAATTCCACCCACCACATGTGCTGGAGACAACCGGTCCAGATTTTTTATACTGGTTCCGGAGCCAAGCCTCCTTAATCCACTTTCGAGACAAAGGTTTTAAAACAAAAATTAAAACCAAGAAGCACTTGCCTTTGAAGCTCTTTCTCTTGATGTGTGTTTCTTCAATATCCCCCCAATGTGAGCCGACGTTCAGCCTTGAAGCCGTCGTAAAGCAATCACAATCTAGGATGACTAGGAAATTTGTTTTACCCATATCTATCCTAGTTGTTCATCATTTCCTTCCTCTCTGTTTCACAAACTCAATCCATATGATTGGTTATATTAAATTCCCCAAGTGTAAGTACGAGAGAGAGAGTGATCCTTTTGTTGATCCTTGTTTAAGCTCATTGAAAATGATGATGGTCCAATGGATTTGCCAAAGGATGCTAAGTGGTTGCCAAAGATTGGTATTTATAGTGAAGTTAACCAGTTGCAGCAACGGTTATGTACCGACAGGTCGGGCGCATTGAGGGGTCGGTGACTAGAAATATTACCGTTCAACAACCCGACCATTGCACATTAAATGCACTCCCAACCGTATAATTCTTTCCGGATCGACATGTCGGTGTCGCCGATGGGTCGACAGTCAGGGCACCAAGAGCTCGGTCTGGGGCAACACTATGCTTACAGAGTTTCAACTCCAGAAACTAGTCTTACCCAGACCGACCTGTCGCCCTTTACCGAGGGGTTGGTCCTGGTACTCTCGATCAGTCTTCAGCTAACGATGTGTCTGTTTTCTCAAGAGCCCACCTGAGTTCTAAGTTCCAGAACTCATGAGTCTTTATCGAAAAGTCGTTGACCACGTGGGGTCATTTCAGCCTTTCACCGAGGGGTCGGTGCATACTAGACTCTCGATCAGAAGCACATCCAGAATGACAGTTCTATAATCCAAAACCTTTATCAATTTGGCTGACCATTCTTTGACCACGATGGGTCAATCCTATCTCCACCAAGGGATTGGTGAGAACAACTGGTCGATCTGACAGTGTAACCAAATACATACTTCCAAGTTGGGTTCCACTTCACTGTCAAGTTTCCTCTCAAGGCTTTTTTATGATTTTACTATTTGTTTGACTAAGCCTAGGAATGGCCCTCTTTAAGGTGTGGGTGCCACCTAAAGTCATCTATGGCCAAATACATGTTTTGTGATTACTATAACGATGAACTTCAATCTGGTGGTGCATGACCTTCAATATTCATCACCATGAGTCTTCAAGCTTCTAGAAAGTGCTTCTTCCTGAGTCATGGAATTGACAAACTTAGGGACTCAGCAAGCTGGGGTACTAACAACAAGGACACAAGATATATAGTGGTTCGGTTAGCCAAACTACATCCACTGTTAGGACTAGCTCAACCTTGAGCTATCCCCAAATACACTATGTGGGGACTTACATCCTCACAATTAGAGTAGGAATTCCACCTAACTCAATCGGATGAGAATTTCTCCAACCACATGTAAAATAGGAATTCCACCTATTTGATTTGGCTAGAAATTCCACCCACCACGTGTGCCAAAGACGACGCTCTAGATTTTTTATAGTGGTTCCAGAGCCAAGCCTCCTTAATCCAATTTCATAGGAGAAATGTTTTAAAATAAAATTAAAACCAAGAAACACTTGCATTGTAGCTCTTTCTCGGAGATATGTGCTTCTCAAAGATCTGCCCAATGTGTGTCTGAGTTAATCCCGACGCTTCACTTTGTAACCGTCGTTGAGCAATCACAATTTTAGGGTGACTAGGAAACTGATTCTATCCTAGTCAGTATCTTTTCTTTCCTCATCTCTCTCTCTCTCTCTCTCTCTCTCTCTCTCTCTCTCTCACAAACTCAACCAATAAATTTATTGTATATGACTCTCAGGTGTAGGTACAAGAGAGTTGACCATTCCTTAGAGTGTATGAATTTTCTCAGTTCAAGGAAGATGATTAAATGATCACACAACTCTCATATTTATAAATAAATCAACACAATTTTTCAATTTGTCCAATACCGACTGGTCAGTGGCACCGATAGGTCGGTGTTCATATTTATTACTGTTCAATCACCCGACCGTTGCACATTAAATGTGGTATAATTACTTCCCAGTCGACAGGTCGGTATCACCGATGGGTCGACATTCATGGCACCGAGAGGTCGGTCCATATGAGGGTCTCGATCTGGGGCAACACCATGCAGACATAGTTTCATGTCTCGAAACTTGTCCTGCCCATAACGACCTGTCTCCCTTTACCGAGGGGTCGGTCCTAGTACTCTCGATCGGTTTTGAATTACGAGTGTCTATTTTCTCGAGAGTCCACTTGAGTTCTAAGTTCAGAACTCAGAAGTTATCATCAACGAGTCATTGACCGCGAGGGGTTGTTAAGTTCATCACCGAGGGGTCGGTACATAAGAGACTCTCGATCAGAGGCATACCCAGAATGATAGTTCTATGATCAAGAACCTTTCTCAATTTGGCTAACCACTCTATGACCACGATGGATCAATCCTATCTCCATCGAGGGGTCGGTGAGAACGGCTGGTCGAGCTGACAGTGAACATAATTCATATTTCCAAGTTCGCTTCCAATTCACTGTCAAGCTTCCTCTCTAGGATTTTTATGATTTTACCATTTGTTCAACTAAGTCTAAGAATGGTCCTCCAAAGGTGTGGGTACCACCTAAAGTCATCTATGGCCAAATACATGTTTTGTGATTTTCATAACAATAAGCTTTAGTCCGGTGGAGCGGGATCTTTAATCTTGAACACCGTGAGTTTTCAAGCTTCTAACAAGTGCTTCTTCCCAAGTCATGGAATTGACAAACTTAAGGACTTGGCAAAGCCAGGACACTAACAACGCTTTGACTTCAAACCTCACTAGATATCTCTCAAAAAGACTAACGCTCAGAGTTTTGGATTATTTTCTCTCAATGCTTTATGTGAGTAGAGTTTTTGTATTCAAATTCAAAATTTCTCACATATATATTAGATAGACGGCACATGACAAAGAAAATAATTGTTGGATCTCTGAATGGACGCCACTTTCCAGAGAACGTTGAGTTATATAGTATCATTTTTCTTCATTTATTCTCCACATGAAATACCATATTTCAACTTAAGATCAATAGGACTTCCTATAGGACGAAATGTGGCTTGGGATAGGGTCAAACCAAAGAAGGATAAAAGACTCTAAAAATAAATATTTTGAACAAAAAGTTAAAGGTCTTTCAAATGTAAGATGGGATATTTCTTCCTCTATTTTTTTCTTTTCAGAACTTTTCAAAATATTAATTTTTTTTTCACATCCTTCTTTTGATGTCAGGATGTTCCCTTTCTATTTCTTTTTCCTGTATATTTTTTTTCAGTGCCATTTTTTTTAGAGTAGCATCACAATATTTGTCATCTGTAACCTTTTCTGGTATCTTAGAATAGGTCAAAGATATTTTCTATAAGGCTCAGACTCCATAACTGAAGTTGGGTACAGTAGATATGGCTAAACAATAAACAGGTTGATTAAGCCTCAACTGAGAATTAACATGATAAATTAACCAAAGATAGGTAGGTATGAAGGCTCAAACGATCCAAAAATGGCTTAAATCATTTCCTAAGTTTTATACAGTGATTTCCTAGTTTTAAATAAATTCCAAAAGATTTCAAATGTTCTAACTCAAATTTAATGGTGTTCTCAGTAATATGACCAAAATTAAAAGATGATGAGATCAACAATGACTACGCGCTTAAGAATGAAAAATGGATTGACTTAAATCCCTCAGAAAATAGACTGGCACTAAATCTCACTGCGTTAAGTCTTCATTAGTATTCCACTTTTGATTACTAGCTCGTGAATTTTTTTCTTTTCTAACTCAATTTAATATGGCTGTGTAAATTTATTCTGAATATAAATTCTATAAGAAAATTATTGAAACAGTGTGATATAAAAGAAATTTATGCACCTGTTAATGCTGCAAAATCACATAGGCTTGACGAAAAACTTTAATTTTGTTTTTCTCTCAACGAGTAGTCTCAGTCTTAACTTACTCTTCCCTTGATTGAAAAAGATTTTTTTTTCTTTTAGACTAAAACGACTCAAAACTTTCTTTTTTTTTGGTCAAGGGAAGTCTAAGTTTATGTTTGTAAACTTAATCTTCCCTTGACTTTTTTAATAGGGGTTGCGATCCTTTTGAACTTACTCTCTCCCTATTTTTTTTTTTTATTGGACTCTACTAATGTAGCCCCTAGATACCCCCAAACTTAAATTTGACAATGTCCTCAATGGTCAACGGTTAGATGCAAAATGTCAAGACATTTGTTAAATTTTGGGTTTCGACATATCTAAGTGAAATGACCTAAAAATTGACAATAACTGACTCTCTTTTTACAAACACCCTGTGATTAATCCATACTCAATTATTTTTGCACACTTTCTACAACCTAGTCCTTTTTCACTGAGTTCCGTACGCTCCGGCAGATGGTGGTGGTCAATATGCTTAACTGAGTATAATGTATCATAGGCTATAATTCTCTTTTCATAAAGAATTTTTCCTTCTAGCATGAAGTAAAGCCACAGTTCTTTGGGACCATTACCTATGATAGTATCACCCTCGATTATATTGGTCAAATCTTCTTCTACCCCAGCCAGACTCTCCTTACTTCGGGAAGAACTCTCGGATGTTGGTGAAATCAACATGACTTCACAAACCCTACTGTTTTCCGAAATAGATTGATGACTAATTGGGTCCCACCAGTTGGTGACCTAACTCTAACTAATCTCTTAGTCAAATCACGCCTCCAAGTGCTCATATTTACTCAAACAAGGACCACACAAGACAAAACAATTTCAAACAAAATAAATGACCTAAAACTAAAAATAAAACCTAAACTGACCTAGGTCTCTAGACTGACTCCTAATCTTTTCTTCAAAAATTCTAAATCTCCAAATAAGAGTTTAACCTCAATCGCGGCTAGGTAAGTTCCCAGGTAAGTGGGGGAGCACAAACGGCATCTCGTCCCAACTTATCTTTAGACGATGCTCGACTGCATGTCTATACCGTTATTGAAGAAATACTAGAATTGGTTAATTAAAATTATTTGAATGAAAGACTGTCCTATGAGCATGAAAGACCCTAAAGACTAACCTATGGTTCCAAAATTGATTTTATTTAAAGTGCATGAACCATTTTATTACTATTTTTTTTTAGGTGAATGCAACCTAATCTAACAATATTAGCATCAAACAAATATGCAAAACAATAAGCAAACAATCTATACTAAATGCATTACTCTAGCAACCTAAATGCATGAGAAAAATAAATATGCAATCTTTTTTTTATGCAAGTAATATATGCCAAACACCCTAATAAAAGCTATATGAATGCATGACAAAATAAAAAGTAAAAGAATATAGTTAGGCACTTACCTTAGCCAATGCGCACAAATGCCATCAGCTTTGACTCGCGATTTTCAAAGTTCCCAAAAATATAACACACGAGCCTAGCAGAAGATTCTAACTAAAAAATGCATGAACTAACTAAATGTAAGATCCTAAACTACAACTAGATTAAGAGTAAGGTAATTAGTCCTAATTAATTGTCCTAGAATAATGTGAGATTGTAAATAAATTTCTAGATTAAATCCATCAATTAAAAATAATTAATGAAAGATCCAAATTTAGAGACTTTCCAAAAATAAAATTTTCCAAAATTAGACGTCTCCAAAATCGGGCAATTTTTTAAAAATAGATTGTTTCCAAAAAAATATAATTTCAAAATTTTTCATAGACAGAAATTTTAAAACTTTCCAAAAATAGATTTATTTATAATTTTTTTTTTATTAAAATGGAATACATTTATAAGATTAAAAAGAGGCTTAAGGAAGAGATTATATAATTTTATCAGTTTTCGAAAAATAGAAACTTGTTCCAAGAATGGAAATTTTCTACAAAAATAGAAAATTTTCCACAAAAATAGAAACTTGTTCCAAGAATGGAAATTTTCTACAAAATAAAAACTTGTTCCAAGAAAGGAAATTTTCTACAAAAATAGAAACTTTCAAAAATTCAATAGAATATCTAAATTTAGCAAAATTTCCACAACTAAGATAAAATTCAAAATCTCTCATATTTTATAGAAAATTTTAATTTTAGGAAACTTTCCAAAATTAGAGTTTCAAAAAATAGAATTTTCCAATTTTAGAGAGGTTGCCTAAATTAAAAGATTCCAAAAATAAAAGTGTTTTCCTAAAACCATAAAAATTCAAGAACATGTACTTTGATTGTTTCCCTGGCAACGGCACCAAAAACTTGTTGATGTTTTAAATTTGTAAATCTTGCAAGCGCACGAACCATATATAGTATAACAATTGAGTGCGAGGTCGAACCCAAAGGAAACATTCAAAATATATGAAATTCAAAATACACATGCTTCAATTTTTATGTTTCTTAGAAAACCAAGATTCAAAATTAAATCTAGGATAGAAATCAATTTTAATCTTAAAGTATGTTTCTAAGTTACGTAAATCCCCATTTAAAATAGATATACAATTTTAGAACAATGATTAAAAGTAATTAAAATAATGTTTTAATAAAGAGTTTATAAACAATCTCAACACTAATTCAAGTTCTCAAAATCAAAGCCTAATTAAATTAAATCTTAATTAGTTAATCAAATTGTTAGGGAGGTTTTAAATACATGAAGTATAAAAACATTAAAAGAATTCAAGATTTAAAAATAAATACTAAAATACAACATTCAAGTGAAATAAAATAAACATGAGAAATAAATTTGCAAGAAAAGTAAATGACATAAATTAAAATTTTGAAAAATAAATATGCAGAAAGTAAAAGGATGTTGGTTGGAAAAGACCGTTCATCACCAAAGACTTTTAAATAAACAAAAGACCTAGATTTGAAATTCGCGTAAAAATCTAAGATTCAGCTCAGGTTTATCATCAATATGAAAAATCATAAACTTTAATTTATAAAATCAAACATTTGTAACTTAGATTTAACATTTATAATCTAAGTCCTAACTGTTTCATGTTCAATTAAATAATTAAAGCATACAATCTTAAAATCGTCTAAAAAACAACCATAAAAGGAAATTAGAAATTGGATGTTTCAAGATTCTAAATGGATGTCCTTTGATTATTTATTGGAAAAATTAAATACAGGATTGATTGAATACAAGAAATATGGAAATTGAAATTGCAATAAGAAACTCACTGCAAAATTCGAATCGCACTGTGGATCTCTGAGTCTTTCCTTGGTCTTCTCTCCAATCCTTTGGTCCTCTTTGGCACAATAGTCAAAGTCGAGTTTTGCTTATAGGATACTGGGCCTTTTTAGGACTTGGGATTGGATGGACAGCTAGGATTAAATCTAGGTTTAAGTTGATGGATGAAAGGTTGGGATTTAGTCTAACTAAACATGGGTGGCGTGGATTAAAAACTAGAAAACTAGGGCTTCTACATAGGGTCACACAAATTTGGGTAAGTGGTGGTTTGGTGACTAAGGTATCTTGGAGAGAAAAAATAGGAGTGAAAATATTTAGGATCAAGCAAGGGCTTGGTCGAATTTGGGTTGTGTAATCCTAGGGTTTAGGGTTTTAATGAATGAGATGCAATGGACGGCTAAGATTGAATCTCCAAATGCATGAATGTATAAGATGATTGGAATGAGGTGGACGGTTGACTAATGAAATTCTAATGGGATATGAAGGAGATTGAGAAAATCGAGTGGAGGATAGGATTGGGTGATGTGGAGTGGATTGGAGAGGAAACTTAGGGATTTTCCATTGCTTCATGCTCATAAAGGGATCCTAGACTTGTGATTTTCATATGGAGTGGAGTGGGATGCAAGAAAGGAGAGAAAATATAGGAGTTGCTAGGGTTTAATGAAATGAATGACATGAAAGGCTAGGATTAATTGGCCTAAATCTAATGGCTTAGATGAAAAATACATGATCTAATTGGATGAATGGACAGATGATGCATGGATGATCACAATCCTAGGGCTAATCTATATGATGGATGGATTGAATGACCTAGATCTAATCATGATACATGAACGGGTTAGATTAACTAAGTGGATCTAGGGTTTACCTAAATTGATGAATGCAAATGAATGAAATGAATTAGATGTATGAAATGAATGGTTTGGATTGCATGATTGGGTTGATGGATGGTGTGGATGGGAGATTGGAAATTAAGATTAAATGGGTAGGACGGGTCATAGATATGGGCTTTTTGGGTTGTGGACCTAAAATGGATTTGAACTTAGTTTGGTAAACTTTAATTTGGACTTGGAGCATTGAATCTTGAATTGGACTTGGACTTCTTGGACTGGAGTCTTGGGCTTGCTGGGCTCTGATTCACTTTGGCCTGGCCCACATTGGGAAATGTGCATGGAGTACTTGGCCTGGCCTAGTATCTGGCATTTGGAGCAATGTTTGGCCCAATTGCAGTGAATCTCTGGCCCAGGGATCTTGATCTCAAACTTTTGGTCTGTTTGATTGTAAACTTGATTATTAAAATTAAATAGTTAATCAAACCACTCATAAATCTAAGTATTCAATTAATTTAGACTCTCATAAATAGATACAGATTATCCAATTACATTTAAAACCTTAAAGTGGCATGAATTAATTATGAAATTCTAAACTTTCCATCTTAAAATATCTTCCGGCAATTATCCATTGTTTTATGCTTGTTTCCTATTTTTCCATCTTTTTATCTACAAAAATAGAAAAAACCATTAAACGTACCTTTTATATTCAAATTCAAGGCTAACTCAATCAGAATTAAAGGGTAAAAATGCAATATTTTTAGACTCAACAAATACCCCCAAACTTAGATTTTTTTAGTCCTCGAGGAAAAACCTAAAAATAAAACTTAAGTCTAGAAATTTAAAGCCTAAAAATCCTAAACTAAACATAAAACTATAGTTCAAATAAAACCTAAAAACTACACGATTTTCGTTGGCACTCACGATTGCATTTAGCGTATATAACAAGCCTTTAAACCCCTCGGTTACCCCTTGTGGACGAGTTTTAGTCTCGTGAAGGCTTGCAGTGGTGATACCCACAAACATCCAATTTTGTCTAGTTTTAGTTTCAGATTCGGTAAAAACAAGTCCATAAAAATTTAGACATCATACGATTCCAAAATTTATTTTATAAGACTTATATTTGGAGTGTAATGTGTGCTTAGCCAATATTAAAAATAGTTTTCTTTTCCAAATAGACACAAGTTTTGTAACCAACTTTCAAACAATACGTTTTGACTTCAAACCTCACTAGATATCTCTCAGAAAGACTAACACTCAGAGTTTTGGGTTATTTTCTCTCAAGGGTATATGTGAGTCGAGTTTGTGTATTCAAATTCAAAATTTCTCACATATGTATTAGAAAGACGGCACATGACAAAGAAAATAATTGTTGGATCTCATGAATGGATGCCACTTTCCTAAGAACATTGAGTTATACAGTATCATTTTTCTTCATTTATTCTCCACATGAAATACCATATTTTGACTTAAGATCAATATGACTTCCTATAGGACGAAACGTGGCTTGGGATCGGGTCAAATCAAAGAAGGATAAAAGACTCTAAAAATAAATATTTTTAACAAAAAGTTAAAGCTCTTCCAAATGTGAGACGAGATATTTCTTCCTCTATTTTTTTCTTTTCAGCACTTTTCAAAATATTCTTTTTTTTTCACATCCTTCTTTTGAAGTCAGGATGTTCCCTTTCTTTTTCTTTTTCCTGTATATTTTTTCATTGCCATTTTCATTGCCATTTTTTTTTTAGTACCATCCCAATATTTGTTATCTGTAACCTTTTCTGGTATCTTAGAATAGGTCACAGATATTTTCTATGAGGCTCAGACTCCATAACGGGAGTTGGGTACGGTAGATATGGCTAAACAATAAACGGGTTGATTAACCCTTAATTGGGAATTAACATGATAAATTGGCCAAAAATAGGTGGGTATGAAGGCTCAAACAATCCAAAAATGGCCTTAATCATATCCTAAGTTTTATACAGTGATTTCCTAGTTTTAAATAAATTCCAAGAATTTCAAATGTTCTAACTCAAATTTGGTGGCGTTCTCAGTAATATGACCAAAATTGAAAGATGATGAGATCAACAACGACTACGCACTTAAGAAAGAAAAAATGGATTGACTTATTAAATCCCTCAGAAAATAGATTGGCACTAAAGCTCACTGGGTTAAGTCTTCATTTGTATTCCTCTTATGACTACTAGACTCATGAATTTTTTTCTTTTCCAACTCAATTTAATATGGTTGTGTAAATTTATTCCAAATATAAATTCTATAAAAAAAATTATTGAAACAGTGTGATATAAAAGTATTTATTCACCTATTAATGCTGCAAAATTACTTAGACTTGACAATTTTTTTTTTTGTTTTTCTCTCAATGAATAGTCTCAGCCTTCACTTATTCTTCCCCTGGTTGAAAAGAATTTTTTTTTTCTTTTAGACTAAAAAAGGCTCAAAACTATTTTTTTTTTGGTCAAAGGCAGTCTCAGTTTGCGTTTGTAAACTTAATCTTCCCTTGATTTTTCAATAGGGGTTTCAGTCCTTTTGAACTTACTCTCTTGTTGTGAAAATTTTAAATTTATAACTCGCAAGCGTACGAACCATTAGATAGTATAGCGATTGAGTGCGAGGTCGAACCGATCGGAACTTAGGATAATATATCCGTGAAAAACATACCACTGAATATATATTTTAAGAAATTTAGAAAATCGTAGAAATAAATCTTAAACATGGGATTAATTCTCTAATCTAGGAAATCTAATTTTAATTTAGAAATATTCTAAAAATAGAAAACATTGTCTAAATTAGAAACCACATCTAAAAATAGAATTTAACAATGAAAGAGCTCTAATTTTAATTAAGACGGTGGATTTGATCTAAAAATTATAAATAATCTTAACTTAACTTAATATACAAAACTAAGATGCAATTAATTAATTAACCAACCTAGTTCCATAATTTTCAAGAATTTTGAATTTTAAAAAAAAAATAACATCTAAAATTACCTCTGTACATATTTAAAATGAAACTAATTCAAGTAAATCAAGGAGGCATTATTCTCCATATTTTCAAAATAAAATAAAGGCATAGAATATGGAGCTCACGTAAATCACCAATCATGCACTCAAATTTTTCATTCATAATTATTCTAAGAATTAAATCTATGGATTTCATTAAATTAAAAATCTCAAATTAACCTTAGAATAAATAGAATTTAAACTTTATCACCAAATCTAAAATATTTCATCACACTCTTAAAATAAGAGCCTTAGATCGAAGAAAGAAGTCTATTCAATCTAAATTTTCATCACATTTAATTTGAAACACTTAAAATAAATCCACACATAGACTTAATTAAAGAATAAAAATAAAATCAAATAATCACCATACATCAATTGAATAATCGGAAAATCATAGACTAAATATTTCATCACACCTTTCTCTTATTATTAAAATATGAAATTAGAATTATAAAACAAAGGATTTTGGAATTAAGATAACTCAATAATACAATGGAAAATTAAAAACCACCAACTTCAAACCCTTGTGGAAATCAAAATTGCCAAAGTTTCTCTTATTCTCTTCTTTCCCTCCTCTCCTATGCACATCCCTTCAATTTCTTCAGCCAAGTTTAATTTTCTAAAATGGGAGAGGGAGTATTTATAAATGAAAGGAGGTGGAATGAATGGCTTGGATTTAAAGATTTAAATAAAGAAAGGGACACGTGGAGGGCTGATATGGTTTTGTGCTAACTTGGAATGGCTTAAAGAAGGTAATGAGTTGGAAAAAATAGTAAAATTCATATAAGGAAAGTTTGTGCAAAATCCCATTTTTTATACATGTACCACCTTTCAGCTCCGTTTTGACCTAGTTAACGTCGTAATCAAGAAAAGTAGTAAACTTCAAAGTTATAGCCCTTGAAGTCTTCTTGCCAACCTAAAACGAATCAAAGCAATATGACATTAGAGTGAAACTTTTTCTTCTTTTTCTTATTTTGTCAAACATTCCTACTTTTTCTTCATTTCTTATTTTGTTTCTTTTTCCTTAATCCACTTGCCAAATTCGAAAATCCTCTTACATTGATTTGTAAATTTCGAATTTCCTCATATGTATATTGAGATGATGAAAATAGTCTTCACACATGTGGATTTCCTCATGGGCTTTTCTTAATGGGCTTAATAATTGAGCTTTTCAAAGTATGGAAAATCTAATAAATAATTTTACCACTTACAATCAATTCTAAAAATGACTAAATTAATCTAAACTCTCATAAATGGACTTGAATTAATTAATTTACAAATAAAACCCCTAAAATTGTGGTAAAATAATTATTAAAAATTCCAACTTTCCAAAAATATCAATTTATGCCCATAAATTGCAAAATTCATCTTTTGAATTCTCATATCTTGCATTTTCCTGTAAATCTTGCAAAACGTCCAAAATCTCATTAAACATATTCTAAAACACACAAAACAAGGGGCTAACTAGTCCAAATACAAGGGTAAAAATAGTCATTTTTCTGTGCTCATCAAATACCCCCACACTTAGATTTTGCCAGTCCTCGAGCAAAACAAAAACTTAAAACTCTTAAAACAAATAAAAATCCTAGACTAATCCTAATCTATACCACTTTCGCTGGTACTCTCGATTGCATTTAGCGTATGCAATAAGCTTTTAAACCTATAGCTCACCACTAGTGGACGAGTTATAGTCTCGTGAGGGCTTCTAGTAATGATACCCACAAAAATCAAATTTCAGACTTCTGCAAAAATATCTTAACAAAAATTTAAACATCATACAACTCCAACATTATTTCATAAAAGTTATATCTGGAGTGTAGTGTGTGATAGCAAAATATTAACATAATCTTCTTTTTCAAAATACACATAAGTTTTGTAATTATCAGCTGAAAATGTACTTTGACTCCAAATCTCAACAGATATATCTCTCAGAAAGACTTTTGTTCAGATATTGGGTTAAATTTCTCTCAAAAGTATATGTGAGTGGAATTATTTTCACAAATGCAAATATCTCACAAATTTATTGTCAAAGAATGGATAATATCAAAGAAAATACAGATCTCATGAATGGATGTCATTTCCCTGAGAACGTCTGAAATAATACACCATTATTCTTCATCATCTATTCTCCACATAAATATCATATTAACTGAAGATCAATAGGACTTCCTACTAGGATGAAACGTGGCTTAGGACCGGATCATATAAAAAAAGGATAAAAAAACTCTAAAATTAATACATTGACACAAAAAAATTAAAGGTCTTCAAAATTTTCACTGGGATATTGCTTCCTCTATTTTTTACTCTCAACACAGAATTTTCAAAGTATTTTTTTTTCTTAAACTTTTTTTTTCTTACTTTTTTTTTCACATCCTTCTTTTTGATGTATGCTCCCTTTTTTTATTTGGTATCATTCATCTTTTTTTTTTTTTCAAGCGTCATATTTTTCTCAGATTATCATCCCAATAACAATCATCTCTAACCTTTCCTCGTTCTTTAGAATAGGTCACATATATTTCAATAAATGCTCAAACTCCACAACCGGAGTTGGGTATGGTAAACATGGTTAACAACAAAAATGTTAAATTTCACATTTAAGGCTCTAAAGTGGGAACTAACATGATAAGGTGACCAATATAGGTAGGCTTCAAACGCTCAAACGATCCAAAACACTGGCCTATATCATTTCCTAAGCTTCATATGGATATTTATATAGCTTCAAAAAAATTCAAAAATTTTTTAGATATAATAATCCAATATTAATGTCGTTCTCAATATTTGACCAAAAATCAAAGAAATAATGCGCACATCAAGAAAATAAAGAATTTACTTATAACCCTCAGAAAAATCGAATAGCTCAAAAACTCACTAGATAACAAGTTTCCACAAGTATTCCTCCAGTGATTACTCAACTCATAAATAGTCTTCCTTTTCAGACTAACATTAATATGGCCGTGTAAAGATTTTCAAAGCATAAATTTCACAAAATTCAAATTGAAAAGAATGATATAAAAAAAATTATCCACATATTAATGCTAAAATCAATTTTTTTTTTTTTTTTGGACTCAAAAAAGTAAAACACACAAAACTGACACAGTATAACCCCTCAATACCCCCAAACTTAAATTGAACATTGTCCTCAATATTCCCTAATTTACATGTGCACTTGTAAATTAGAAGAAAATATTAGAACAAAACAATTTGAGTTGAGAAAATACCTGAGATGGCTCTATTTATTCAAAATCTGTAAAAACAAACTGATAACAAAAACATAAACACATAACAAAGACTCTAGACTCACACAAAAACAAGAGAACTGACTCAAAAAAAAAAAATGAAAACCTAAATTAGACACTGAAAACATCGACAGATACAAGACTCTAGGCAAACTCACAATCAGAACAACTATTATCTTCTCTCTCTTTTTTTTTTTCTAATTTTTTTTTTGCAACCTAATCTAACTATGCAATACTCAAATCAAATATGCAAAAAATAATCAAACAAATAGAGTAATGCATGAAACTAATATGCTAATATGCATGAGCAAATTAAATATGCAATTTTTTGTTTTTTTTTACGCAAAATAAAATGCAAATACCCTAAGAAAATCTATATGAATGCAAGAAAAAATAAAAAATTCAAAGAACATGAGTTTAGAAACTTACCTCAGCCTATAGTGCTTACTTCTGAAAATTTTAGAGCGCGCCATTAAAATCTTGCAAAATAAAACACCTCAAAATTTGGTGAAGATTCCGAATATCATAAAAAAAATGATTGATTCCTAAACTAATGCAATTTTCCTACTGTTATAACTAGTGGAAGAAATTAACTAATTGGAACTTAATTAAGAACTCTAAATGAAATGAAGATCATAAATTTTTTTAAATTAACATCCACCAAATTAATCAAAATTAGACTTTCAAGTTCAAGAATAATGTTCCATGAATTTTTTTTTTCAATTTAGACATCGTAATTGGAAACCTTCCAAATTTAGATGAAGGTCTTAAATTAGAAATTTTCTGTAACACCCCACCCTTTTTCACTCGCTTCTTCCTGTAAATCAGAGTCTATTTTTTTTTTAAATAACAGAGTGAGTAAGAGCGGGACGTTACAGTTGGTATCAGAGCGAACCTGAAACATTGAATCTTTCGGAGTAAATTAATCAGGTCTCGTGCATTAATTTACTTCGTTAGACTCAGACGAATGATAGCAAAGGAAGTACAGTCAAAAGAATCGGATTATCAAACATAGCAACATAGGATGTATTTCCCCAGAAACAAAGCAAAAATCAAAGTGCTTATTTGCAAAGTTTCCCCAAAGCAGGAAATACAAATTTTATGATGGAAACTAAGTCATGATATTTTTTTAATGGCTTATGGAAAAATAGCTCCAAGGGGAAGGCCAAGGAGAAATACCCGACAAAACCCAAGTGGGGGTGAAGATGAGGTAGAACATCCTCGAAATGAGAAGGAACAACAATCTCATCAGGAACAGGAACAACAACCATCCCACCAGGAGGAGGAGGAGGAAGCAAGTAGCGTGAACATACCAGTGGTACCTCCTGAATGCAAAATTTGGTTCAAGCGGTGGTCACTTCGATGCTTCAACAACACCTGAATGAGAATGGAACCACCAAAGAGACCAATGACAGGAGCATGGTCAGGGACTTCCAGCAACAACGCCCTCCTTACTTCAAGGGAATAGAAGGGGCTGTCGGAGGGGGAAATCGGCTGAAACAAATTTCACAGATTTTGACTTTATTGAATATCACGAGTCATGCTCACAAGATTTTACTGGCCACATCACAACTGATCGATGATGCCGGTAAATGGTGGGAGGTGATAGAGAAACAGCGAGCACTTCTTCAAGAAGGAGAAAAGACTGCCATGACTTGGGAGCAATTCTCAGCTACCTTCCTAGAACATTATTTCCCTGAGGAGGAGAAGGTGCGCCAGACTCAGGCTTTTCTATCTTTGGTACAAGGTACCATGACGGTGGCAGAGTACCACCAGGAGTTTCTCAGTTTATCTGTATATGCATTTTATATGGTGGATACTGAGTATCGAAGGGCACGCAAGTTTGAGCGGGGCCTTCGGCCTAGCATAAAGGCCAAGATAACTATATTCAAGGCAGCCACATTAGCAGAGGTGGTCAGCAGGGCCACAATAGCAGAGCAAGAGATGGCTGAGTTGACGCGTTTTGACAATCGCCGAGCTCAGGTTGGGAGGGGTACATTTCAGCCCAACAAGAGGTTCCGACCGAACTTTAGCAGACCCTCACCATCCACTGGGTCAGCAGGGGGCTTTCGTCCCAATCATCCATCCCCATCTGCATCAGTCACTCAGGCTCCCAAAGGTGTGAGCAACTACTTTCATTGTGATCAGCCTGGCCATTTTAAGAGGGAATGTCCACAACTCAACAAACCTTCATATTCCAGAGGTTTATCTCGTCCACCAGTTAGGCTAGCTAACTCACGAGGAGGCAAAACATTTAATCAGGCGGGACAGCCGTCTACAGGATCTGGACGGGTATTTACCTTAGCACCTCCAGCAACAGAGGATCACTCTGTGCTTCAAGGTATGGCAGTAGTTAGTAGTTCCTACACCTTTATATTATTTGATTCGGGAGCATCTCACTCTTTCATATTTGTTGCATTTATAACTGCTACTGGTACAATGGTACAAAAACTGTCCATATCACTCACCATTGTATCCCCCATCGGTGACACATCATTGGGACTTATATGCACAACAGTGAATACTGAACTTGTTGGACTCAGATTTGAGTTCAATTATTTGGTACTCGATATGTCAGAATATGATATTATTTTTGGCATGGATTGGTTGGCTAGCTTTAAGGCCAACATTGATTGTTATCGTCGCAGGGTGACATTTTGGTCGCCCGAGGGAAAACAACATGTGGTACGTTCTGATAAACAAAGCAGACTGCATGAAGGGTTGAATCATCTGGTATTGAACATTATCAGAATCAACAAGGCACCGGTGGTTGAACTTCCAGAAATAGTAAGGGACTATGCGGACGTTTTTCCAAAGAAACTCCCTGGTTTGCCTCCCATGAGGGAGATCAATTTTGAAATCAAGTTGTACCCTGGCACTGCACCAATGTCATTACCACATTACCGAATGGCACCAACAGAGATGTCCGAGTTAAAGAAGCAGATTGATGAACTGCTCAGACTGGGGTGCATTCGGAACAATACATCGGCTTGGGGAGCTCCGATTTTATTTGTAAAGAAGAAGGATGGTTCACTCAGTATGTGTGTGGATTACCGAAAACTGAACCAGTTGACGGTTAGAAACAAGTACCCTCTACCTAGGATCGATGATTTATTTGATCAACTTAAAGGTTCCAGTCATTTTTCTAAGATTGACCTGATGTCCGGATATCACCAAACCCGGGCTAGGGAGGAGGACATAGAAAAAAACAGCCTTCAAAACGCAATATGGACTATATCAGTTTGTAGTCATGCCGTTTGGACTCACAAATGCACCGGCTGTGTTCATGAATCTTATGAACATGATTTTTCGTTCTTACTTGGACCAATTTGTCATTGTATTTATTGATGATATTTTGATTTACTCCAAAACTCAGGAAGAACATGCTGAGCACCTGAGAATAGTTCTAGACACTTTGAGGAAAAACAAACTATATGCTAAAGCCAGTAAATGTGAATTTTGGCTATCTGAGGTCAACCTTTTGGGATATGTTATATCAGAAAAATGTATAGTCGTGGACCCGGAAAGGTTACGGCAGTAAGAGATTGGAAAGCGCCAAAGAATGTAACTGAGATCCGTAGCTTTTTGGGATTGGATGGTTATTACAGGAAATTTATCATGGATTTCTGAAAAATTGCATCTCCACTTACTCGACTCACTCAGAAAGGAGTCAAATATGAGTGGTCAGATCTGTGTAATCGGAGATTTAAAGAGCTGACGAAGAGACTTACCACTGCTCCCATCCTAATTTTACAGGAAAGAGGCAAGTGTTATGAGGTACAATGCGATGCTTCAGGAAAGGGACTGGGGTGTACACTCAGTCAAAGTAATCATGTGGTGGCATACGGATCAAGACAGTTGAAAATACATGAACGTCTCTATCCTACGCACGATCTGGAACTAGCAGCAGTGGTCTTCGCTCTAAAAAACTGGAGACATTATCTTTATAGCGAGAAATTTGAAGTTTTTTCAGATCATAAGAGCTAGAAGTACTTGTTTGATCAGAAAGAGCTCAACTTGAGACAGCGCAAATGGATGAAATATCTGGCAGATTATGAGTTCGCACTTCGTTATTACCCTAGCAAGTCAAACAAAGTGCAGATGCCCTCAGCCGTTTATCACATGCATCAGTGGCATGTTTGATCAGGACAGAATGGGAGATGCTGAATACCATTCGAGAGTTTAAACTTTACCTCAATAACCATGGGACTATATACAATTTGATCATACGGTCCAACATGGTTACCAAGACTGAATAGGAACAGCGGACAGACCCGGAGGTGGAGGAGATTTGGGCCAAGATGTCTAGTGGTGAAATCAACCGGAATGGGAGTTACGACCAGGACAGGGTCTTTTATTCCGAGGAAAAATTGATGTACCTAAGAGCTGCAGAAAAGAGTTATTGGTTGAGGCACATCAGACCAAACTCTCTATTCATCCGGGCAGCACTAAGATGTATCACGACCTGAAGAGACATTATTGGTGGCATGGACTCAAAAGAGATGTGGCAGAATTTGTGGCTCATTGCTTAACTTGTCAGCAAGTTAAGACGGAACATCAGAAGCCACCAGGGTTACTCAAACCCTTACTAGTGCCGAAATGGAAATGGGAGCACATCTCCATGGATTTTGTGATAGGGTTGCCAAGGTCTCCAAAGGGCAACAATGCGATATGGGTCGTGGTAGACCGACTGACCAAGTCTATACATTTCATTCCCATCAAGATGACAGACTCATCTGAGACTTTAGGTCAGCGGTATAATAAGGATATCATCAGATTGCATGGTATACCTCGGACTATTGTGTCCAACAGAAATGGTCGATTTACCGGCAGAGTATGGCAGAGCATGCAGGCGGCCATGGGAACAAATCTACTTATTAGTACGACATTCTATCCACAGACTAATGGACAGTCTGAGAGGACAATACAGACACTGAAGGATATGCTGAGAGCATGTATGCTAGATTTCAAAGGTGGATGGGAGGATCACTTGCCATTGGTAGAATTCTCATACAACAATAGTTACCAGGCAAGCCTCCAGATGGCACCTTTTGAAGCATTATATGGTAGACCTTATAGATCACCAGTGTGCTGGACAGAGGCCGGTGAGCCTGCATTGATTGGACTTGAGTTGGTTGTAGAGACTACAACGCAGATACAGTTGATACAGCAGCATCTATTGACTGCACAGAGTCGTCAGAAGAGCTATGCTGACAAGAGAAGGAGGTTTCTTGAATTTGAAGTGGGAGACATGGTGTTCTTGAAAGTCTCGCCACGAAAAGGACACGTGAGATTTGGAAAAAAAGGGAAATTATCGCCAAGATATGTGGGACCGTTTTCAATCATAAGAATGATGGGGGACGTGGCTTACCAATTGGCACTCCCATCACAGTTGGCATCTTTACACGATGTGTTCCATATATCGATGTTGAGGAAGTATAATCCTGATCCTTCTCACGTACTGAACATACAAGACATAGAGGTTCAGAGCGACGTGACATACGTCGAGAAGCCTGTCCGAGTGGTGGACACAGAACAAAGGGTATTACGGAATCGAGCGATCCAGTTTGTTAAGGTGGTATGGGATCGACATGGCATTGAGGAAGCCACATGGGAACTCGAGTCAGAAATGAGGAAAGCTCATCCTGAGCTATTTATGTAAATGTTTGAAACTCTACTTCACTCGATTTTTTGGACGAAAATTTAAAAAAGAGGGTTGTATTGTAACACCCCGGATTTTCAATTTATTATTTTGTATAAAAATTATCCATTTAATTTGTGAATATTAGTTATGAATCTTAAATTGGATAAAGAGTTGGGTCATTGGCCCAATTAGGACCCAACGGTTTTGGAAAGGGTTCCAATTAAACTAAATGGGTTGAATTAATTTAGTAATGCATTATGCCCAAAATTAAATAAAAGATTGTGCATGGTCGAATATTGGATTTGAATATTTAAGGAGATGTTTAAAAATCAAATGAAGATTTCATTGGCCGTGTTGGGTGCATAAGATCATTTAAAAGAGGCAACAAGGGGCCCAAGGCATTAGGGAAGTGTCTAAATTAAAAGATTGCCTAGGCTATGATTAGTGTTATGTGCATAGCACCTTCTAAAAGAAGAGCACACGGCAATGGCAAATTAAACACATGGGCTCACGGCATTGTTATTGTTATCTTAGCATTGGCCGATTGGGAGGTTATTAAAGAGAGATAGGAAGGTCGACAATGGCTATCTTAAGCACCTTCTAATTTGGGTGCAATTGTAAGTAATAAAAGGAGAGAAGGACAAGGGCTCACGGATTGCACATCTATCTCCAATTTTCTTTCTCTCTCCCTCTCTCAAATTCTCATTCACGACAAGAACAAGGAGAAGGAGAAGGCAGCCAGCAAAGAGATGTTTTGGTTTGGAGAAAGAATCAAGAAGAAAGAAGAAGGATTGGAAGAGCAAGAATTAATCGGAACCGGTTAGAAAGTGGAGTTTAATTTAGAAAGGATTTAAAAATAGAATGAGGATATTGAATTTAGAAAGTTTCTAAATATGGACTTGTGAAGTATGGATTAGCTAAGTTGATGAACATGGAAACTTAGACATCATAGGGTTCGGCCATGGTGCTTGGCCGAACCCCATGAATCAATCTTGGATCTAATATATTCATGAGTTAATGAATGTAAGGTTTGAAAATGATAGACCATGGGTTCGGCCATGGTGTATGGCCGAACCCCATGGGGAATAATTTATGGTGTTAATGTTTGAAAGGATTGGATGATGGGTTAAGTTAGCCATGGATGGCTTTTTGGTAATTACGTAGAATTAATGAACTATTGTATGGATTATTTTAAAACTTAAGTCTTATGGAAATAATGAAGGTAAATGGCTATGGTAAGAATGACATTATTGTAATTACGGTCAAAAAAATGGTAGACCATGGGTTCGGCCATAGTGTAGGGCCGAACCCCATGGGGTTTTGTTTATGAACTTAAAATGTGGAAAACCAAGTGGGACTTGGTTATGATTAATTGTTATATTATAAGGTAACGGGACCTCACAAGGTGTTTACGATCATGAGCGGTTACCGGATGAAAGATGCAAGGACACATAACGGTCTTTGGTAGGATTCCACCTCTTTGAAACCATTGGTTTATATACATTGTTTTATCTTATTATTGACGAATTTATGCTGCAAAGGATATGTTTCAAATATGATTTTAAATGCTATGTTCATGTTATAAAATAACATGTGGTTTAAATATGATTTTAAATGCTATGTTTATGTTATAAAGTAGCATGTGGTTTAAATATCATTTTAAATGTTATGTTTATGTTATAAAATAACATGTGTTTCATTGGCATCTCATGCATGGCATGGGGTGGAGGATTTGTAACCGGAGGGAACACACTTCGTCGAGGCGTCCGAAAAACCTATTTGGGGTACCTTGATGTGCTTTTCCATCAGGAAGAAATCGGAGGGTCCACACTCCACCGGGGCGTCCGGAAGACCTATGTGGTGGGTACTTTTATGTACATGTGATGGGTGAGACTCATTGCATTTGTCATCATTGCATGGCATGGTTTTACATGGTTTTGGATATTATGTTATAATATATGTTTTGTACTAACCATGTGTTAGCCGTAACTGGAATACCTACTGGGCGCATTGTTCTAACGCCCTACTTCTACCTTATTTGATGATACAGGAAACAAGGGGAACGATGAGCGCAAGGAGGGCCAGGCATAGGAGCTTGGATGATTTATTTTATATGTTTTGAATAAAGTTACTTATGGACATGTATTTGAGTAACTAGTTTCCGGGAATGTAATAACTTAGATGGTTGGATGTTAATTTTGATAATTATTATATCTGAATGACGATTAAGGACTTGACGTACTTTGCTATCTTAATGAAATAGAACATGGTTCTATTATTATTCCGCATGTTATGATTCTGCAGTTATGATTTTTATTCCGCAAGTTGATATTTGAACCATTTTCGTGGACTTAGTCCATGCACATATAGGGTTGGCCAGTTAAGGGTCGGACTTTGGAAGTTCGGACTTATCTCGCATCGTGACGTCCCGCTCTTGCTCACTCTGTTATTTTAAAAAAAAAATAGACTCTGATTTACGTGAAGAAGCGAGTTAAAAAAGGCGGGGTGTTACATTTTCTAAGTTTAGAAACTGTCCAAAATTAGATATAATAAAAAATTAGACATAGTCTAAAAATTTTATCTCTAAAATAAGACAATTTTCAGACTTTCCATACACGGAAGTTCCAAAACTTAAAACTAAATTTAGATCAATTTTCTAAATATAGAATTTGACTAAATTAAATTAAAATTCTAAGATTAAAAAATTCTAAAAAGAGAAAGTAGCTATTTTTGGAAATTTCTAAAAATAGATTTCTCCAAAAATAAAAAATTCCAAAATTTAGCAATGATTCAAAAATAATCTCTTGATTTTTATTATTTTTAGAAACTTCTAATTAAGGTACCTTTCTAAAATTAGAGTTTCTAAGAAAAATAGAAACTTCTAATTTTAAAGAGTTTCCAAAAATAGATATTTCTAAAATTAACATTATTTCCAAAAATAAATAATTAAATGGTGATTTTTTAAATTCCCCGGCAACGGCTCCAAAATCTTGTTGTGCAAATTTTAAATTTATAACTCGCAAGCTCACGAACCATTACATAGTATAGTGATTGAGTGAGGGTCGAACCTATCGGAACTTAGGAAAATATATCCGTGAAAAAATACTACTGGATATATATTTTAAGAAATTTAGAAAATCTTATAAATAAATCTTAAACATGGGATTAATTCTCTAATCTAGGAAATCTAATTTTAATTTAAAAACATTCTAAAAATTGAAAACATTGTCTAAAATTAGAAACCATATCTAAAAATAGAATTTAACGATGAAAGAAATTTAATGTTGATTAAGATGGTGGATTTGATCAAAAATTATAAATAGTCTTAACTTAACTTAGAATATAAAACTAAGATGCAATTAATTAATTAGCCAACCTAGTTCCACAATTTTCAAGAATTTTGAATTTTAAAACAAATAAAAATAACACCTAAAATTATCTCTGTACATATTTAAAATGGAACTGGTTCAAGGAAATCAAGGAGGCATTATTTTCCATATTTTCAAAATAAAACAAAGGCCTAAAATATGGAGCTCACGTAAATCACCAATCATACACTCAAATTTTCATTCATAATTATTCTAAGAATTAAATTTATGGATTTCATTAAATTAAAAATCTCAAATTAAACCTTAGAATGAATAGAATTTAAACTATATCTCCAAATCTAAAATATTTCATCACACTCTTAAAATAAGAGCCTTAGATCACAGAAAGAAGTCTATTCAATCTAAATTTTCATCACATTTAATTTGAAACACTTAAAATAAATCCAACATAGACTTAATTAGAGAATAAAAATAAAATCAAATAATCACCATACATCAATTGAATAATTGGAAAACCATAGACTAAATATTTCATCACACCTTTCTCTTATTATTAAAATATGAAATTAGAATTACAAAACAAAGGATTTTGGAATTAAGATAACTCAATAATACAATGGAAAATTAAAAACCACCAACCTCAAACCCTTGTGGAAGTCAAAATTGCCAAAGTTTCTCTTATTCTCTTCTTTCCCTCCTCTCCTATGCACATCCCTTCAATTTCTTCAGCCAAGTTTAATTTTCTCAATGGGAGAGGGAGTATTTATAAATGAAAGGAGGTGGAATGAATGGCTTGGATTTAAAGATTTAAATAAAGAAAGGGACACGTGGAGGGCTGATATGGTTTGTGAGAAACTTGGAATGACTTAAAGGAGGTAAGGAGTTGGAAAAAATAGTAAAATTCATGTAAGGAAAGTTGGTGCAAAATCTAGTTTTTTATACATGTACCACCTTTCAGCTCCTTTTTGACCTAGTTAACGTCCGAATCAAGAAAAGTAGTAAACTACAAAGTTATAGCCCTTGAAGTCTTCTTGCCAACCTAAAAAGAATCAAAGCAATAGGACATTAGAGTGAAACTTTTTGGTCAAAATACTGAAGATGTGTCAAACATTCCTACTTTTTCTCCCCTTCTTATTCTGTTTCTTTTTCCTTAATCCACTTGCCAAATTCGAAAATCCTCTTATATTGACATGTAAATTTCAAATTTCCTCATATGTATCTTGAGATGATGAAAACAGTCTTCACACATGTGGATTTCTTCATGGGCTTAATAATTGGGCTTTTCAAAGTATGGAAAATCTAATAAATAATTTTACCACTTTCCATCAATTCTAAAAATGTCTAAATTAATCCAAACTCTCATAAATGGATTTGAATTAATTAGTTTACAAATAAAACCCTAAAATTGTGGTAAAATAATTATTAAAAATTCCAACTTTCCAAAAATATCAACTTATGACCATAAATTGCAAAATTCACCTTTTGAATTCTCATATCTTGCATTTTCCTGTAAATCTTGTAAAACGTCCAAAATAACATTAAACATATTCTAAAACACACAAAACAAATGGCTAACTAATCCAAATACAAGGGTAAAAAGTCATTTTCCTGTGCTCATCTTCTCTTCCTAATTTCTTTAATTTTTTATTGGACTCTACTAATGTAACCCCTAGATACCGTAAACTTAAATTTGACAATTTCCTCAATGTTCAACAGTTAGATGCAAAATGTCAAGACATTTGTTAAATTTTGGGTTTCGACATATCTAAGTGAAATGACCTAAAAATTGAAAATAACTGACTCAACCTAAACTGACTCTCTTTTTACAAAAACCCTGTGATTAATCCATACTCTATTTTTGTACACTTTCTACAACCTAGTCCTTTGTTACTGAGTTCCATACACTCCGGCAGATGGTGGTGGTCTATATACTTAACTGAGTATAATGTATCATAGGCTATAATTCATTTTTCATGAAGATTTTTTCCTTCTAGCATGAAGTAAAGTCATGGTTCTTTGGGACCATTAACTATGATAGTCTCACCCTAGATTATATTGGTCAATTCTTCTTCTACCCTAGCTAGAGTCTCATAACTTCGGGAGGAACTCTTGGATGTTGATGAAATTGACATGACTTCATAAATCCTACTGTTTTTCGAAATAGATTGATGACTAATTTGGGTCCCACCAGTTGGTGACCTATCTCTAACCAATCTCTTAGTCAAATCACGCCACCAAGTGCTCATATTTACTCAAACAAAGACCACACAAGACAAAACAATTTCAAAATAAATGACCTAAAACTATAAATAAAATCTAAACTGACCTAGGTCTCTAGACTAGCGAATAATCTTTTCTTCAAAAATTCTAAATCTCCAAATAAGAGTTTAACCTCAATCGCGGCCAAGTGGCATCTCGTCCCAACTTATCCGTAGACGATGCTCGACCTCGTGTCTTGGTGACAGAACTAGCCTTAGACACCGTCATTGAAGAAAAACTAGAATTGGTTAATTAAAATTATTTGAATGAAAGATTGTCCTAATGAGCATGAAAGACCCTAAAGATTAACCTATGGTTCCAAAATTGTTTTTATTTAAAGTGCATGAACCATTTTATTACTAATCTTTTTTTTTTTTTTAATGTGAATACAACCTAATCTAACAATACAAGCAGCAAACAAATATGCAAAACAATAAGCAAACAAACTATACTAAATGCATTAGTCTAGCAACCTAAATGCATGAAAAAAATAAATATGTAATCTTTTCTTTTTTATGCAAGTAATATATGCCAAACACCCTAATAAAAGCTATATGAATGCATGCGAAAATAAAAATTAAAAATATATAGTTAGGCACTTACTGATGAACAATAGAAATTGATAATTTTACTCCTATACTAGTTAGTCCTTGTTTTGTGTAAATTCGATATGTTTGATGGTATTTTGAAGTTTTGCAGATGAAATAAAGAAATACAAGAAAATATGAGAAGTTTGTAGAAAAATTGTATGTTTGGGCGAAAATTGTCATTTATTGAAAATTTTCATACATGAGAAGCCCATCCAATTATTGCCAATACTGTCAAACATGGAAATCAGTTGGGTCATCAACAAGCAAGTTTATTGAAATAAATGAGAGACACGACTTGGCCCATCAGTGGTGGACCCATTTTATGGCTTAATGAGGGTATTTGACTGGATGAAGAGATTTGAGCATATCTTACAGAGAACATCAGTAAAACAGTGCAGAAAAAGAAGCAAAAAATAGCACATCTTAGAGAGGGTTGTTTCAAGGTACAAAATGCTAAAATCGTTGGGAGAGAGATGAGCAGGAAAACATGGGACAACAAATCTGTCTCAAATCTGTGTGAATACATACAGCACCCAGTCGGAACATCGGTTGCTTGTGGGTTTACTTGCTATGTTACCATTTTCAAAGACAGTGATCTGGTTCAATTATAAAGCTTGAGATTTTGTTTGAAGGTTGCAGTGTGGATATCATAATCAAGCAGTACCTTTGCCCCATTGGCCAAGCCTCAACCAATTTTTCTTACAAAAGAAGGCAGGAGTATGTTTCAAACAGCAAAAACATAGATGCATGAGATGATTTTGGGATTGATTTTTACAGACGAAAGAAGAACTGAGGACACTAGTGTTGCAAGCATTGAAGCAGCTGAAACAAAAGATATTAAAGATGAGAAAAAATATACAATGGTAGCGCAAGTTTCAGAAAGAGAAAAGAACAGAGAAGCAAGAAAATAAGAGGGAATTGGCAAGTAAAACAGCTGATAAAAGAGGCTAGAAGCAGAATAGATCAGCAACATTTTTTTGTGTTACAACCAGTTTCAAACAGCAATTGAAATCAAGAAAAACAGGAGCATCATGGCTGAATGGTGCTGTCAATAAAGTGGCAGCTGGCATCCCAAGTAGAGAACAGCAAGATGGAAGAAAAAAGGAGTCAGCTACAGCAACCAAACACAAACAGCAATTTGAATCAGCATTTCAAGCAAACTACAAAACAACACCTTCTCAGTCCATTCAATCCTCATGTGCTAACCCATCGGGACTGTATCTTTATCTGCAAAGAGAAGAAATAAAGAAAGAGGTGTTGGCTGGTTCGGTGGCTACAACTGAAAATAGAAGAAGTTGGACGGTCAGCCAACAAAAGAAATAGAAAGAGAAAAGAAAAGGAAGGTTGGGACGGTGGCTGCTAACCTAAGAAGAGATTTGCTACGGTTGATGGGAAGCTAGAAAGAAGAATAAAAGAGGAGAGTGCTGCCATATACAATAGCTGAAACAGAGAAGGGTTCGGCCAAAGAGGTTATGGATGGAATAAAATGGAAAGTAAACAGAGAACAAAGAAAGGAAGGAGCTGAGAAAAGAAAGCAATAAAAAAAGGGTATTTCGCATACAACAACAACAACTGAGAGATGATCGGCCAACATGTAGATTCGGTTGAATTGAAGAGGGTCACACATATATGCTAATTTTAACCCTCCAAACACCTATAAATTGAGCAACCTTTTTCCTGAGAAATTCAAACCAACCTTAGAGAATTTGGAGCTTTTGGGAATTCAGAGAGTTTGGAGCATTAGTGGATTTCATGAATTTTGGTTAGTATTTTTTTTTTTTTGGTAATTAGTTCTTCAAAATTAATTCATTATTTTTGTAGTTTGATTCAATTAATGAGAATAGAATTTCATGATGTGTTTTTTTTTCATTTGTAAATTCACTGTTAGTGTGTGATTAAATTCAGCAATAAATTCAAAAATTCCATGATCTTGTGTTTATTTAAATCCAAAATTCCAATGCATTGTGATTCTTAATTCCAAATTTTTATTAATAATTGAATGGAAGAAAAAACTTAGAATTATGGTTTTCCACTTATTTATTTTTGTATGATGAAAATTTGATTTTATTTAATTCTTTTTATGGATTTATGTGAGAGATTATTGTAAGTTGTTAAATGAAGGAAGAAAAATATTTTAGACTAAATGGAACCTGATTTTATCAGTGTAAGGCTCTTTTTAAGAGCAAAAATAAATTTAGATTTGAAATTGCAAGTGGAAATTTTATTTAACCTAAGGCCGGATTTGAATTTTCGTTGTTTGGTGGATGTCATAAACTTCGTAATGAGAATTTTAATAGATGAAAAATTTGAGTGCATGATAAATAATAAATGTGAGCTCCATATTCTAGGCCTTGATTTTATTTTTAAAATTTGGAAAATAAAACCTCCATAATTCTTTGAGCCAGTTGCACTGTAAATATGCACAGAGGTAATTTAGGTGTTTTAAATTTTATTTTTGTTTTTAAAATTCAAACTCTTGAAAAATTGGAGAACTAGGTTGGTAATTAAGTAATTGCATCTTAATTTTATTTTCTAAGTTGGATTGATATTATTTATATTTTTAGATTAAATCTACCATCATAATTAAAATTAGTTAAATTGTTAGATTCTATGTTTAAGTCTAGATTGTTTCTAAATTAAAAGTAAAAATTCATAGATTAGATAAATAACTCCATATTTATGATTTTTCTCCATGTTTTTGAAATTTCTTAAATTACATAATTCAACGGTGTATTTTCACGGATATATTTTCCTACGTTCCGATGGGTTCGACCTCGCACTCAATTGCTATACTATCAAATGGTTCGTGCTCTTGCGAGTTATAAATTTAAAATTTGCACAAAAAGTTTTTGGCGCCATTGTCGGGGAACTTAAAAAAAAATTGCCATTGAATTATTTATTTTTGGAAATAATGTTAATTTTAAAAAGATTTTATTTTTGGCAACTCTTTAAAATTAGAAGTTTCAATTTTTCTTAGAAACTCTAATTTTAGAAGGTTACGTTATTTAAAAGTTTCTAAAAATAATAAGAGTCAGAAGATTATCTAAATTTGGAATCACTGCTAATTAGAATTTTTTTGTTTTGGGAGACTTTTATTTTAGAAACTTCCAAAAATAGCTAGTTTCTTATTTTAATCTAATTTAGTCACATTCTATTTTTAGAAAATAGATCTAAATTTGGAAGGTTCCAGTTACAGTGTCTAAAAAAAATCATAGAATAACTTTGGACTTACTTGAAAATCTAAACTTGATTAATTTGGTGGATATTAATTTAGCATTTTTTTTATCTTAAATAAATTTAGAGTTCTTAATTAGGGCCCAATCATTTAATTTCCTCCACTATTTATAACATTAGGAAAACTGCATTTAGTTTAGGAATCATGCATATTTTATGTGATTAAATGCTTCACCATGGTTTTGAGTTTGTTTTGTGCAGGTGCTTTGAAAATTCTTGTGGAAAAAAAATTGCTGAAAAAAAAATTGTGCTTGCTAAATAAAAACAACAACAAAAAAAAAAAAACAAGATACGCACATTCAATCTCCTTTCTTTAATTTTCCTATATTCATGCATTCATATAGTTTTTACTAGGTTATCTTGCATTTATTTTGCATTCCAAAAAATTACATATTTAATTTGTTCATGCATTTAGGTTGCTACTTTGCATTGTTTGCTTATTGTCTTCATATTTGCTTGAATCTTGCACTCGTAATTTAGGCTTGCATTCAAAAAACTAGAAAAATCTAAAAAGATTAGTAAAATTGGTTCATACATTGTATGTTAAAATCAATCTAGAACCACCGTTTAGGGTTGTTCATGCTCATTAGGACCATCTTTAATTCAGTTATTTTAGGTTACCGGTGAATAGCTTTGCTTCAAGCATGGTGTCTAGGCTAGTTTTGTCACCAAGGTGTAAACAGTCGAAAAGATAAGTGGAAGCTTAAGTAAATTGCCATTGTGCTCCTCCACTTACCTGGAAACTTATTTGGCCGTGCTTGTGGTTAAATTCTCCTCAGAGGCTAAAATTTTCTAGAAAGAAGATTAGGAGCACTCTAGAGTCTAGGATTTGTGTGTTAGTCTACGTTTATGACATATTTTGTGTGGATTTGATTGAGCGTGAATGATCGTGATTGTGTATGAATTATTGGTGTTGTGACTCTGACAATCGCTAGGTTCAAGTTACGTTTTCTGTCGATTTACTGATCGTTGCCTCCAGATCTAGCTCAGACATATACATAGACAGTCCACCTTCGTCACCACCACCATCACCTAACATGGCCGGAGAAGGAGTAGAATAGAAAACCCTCCAAGACTAATTTTCACTAGTCATGTAACACCCCGCCTTTTTTCACTTGCCAAAAATCAGAGTGTATTTTTTTTTGTATTTTTTTTTATATATAAGAGAGTGAGAGAGAGCGGGAACGTCACGACGCGGTCAAGTCCGAGTTTCCAAAACCCGACCCTTAACTGGCCACCAATACGTGTACATGGACTAAGTCCACTTAAACATTTCACACCCATTAATTGCAATATTTGCGGAATTATCATATGAATAAGATACCATTCATATACACATTGTTATTAAGCAAGGAAGCCAAACCATATCAAATAGATTCTAAGTTATTACAATCCAAAATAACAGTCCACCCAATACATCTTTCAAAATCCACATAAATAACATAAGCATAATGCTACCCAAGCTCCTATGCTTGGCTCCCTTCATGTCCCATGTCCTTGTCATTCCCTGTTCCTTCATCTACAGGGTAGAAGTAGAGCATCAATCAACATGCCCGGTAGGTATTCCAAGTAGGGTTATGGTACACATAGGATTAAGATAAAACTAGATAGATATAACATATCATAAAACATCTCATAATACTAAAACCAGTGCATGATATTCAAAACATAATCATGCTGATATAATGTGTCATGTCATGGGTGTCATATGCCAAATGATCTCTCACCCAATTCCCATATCCAATTACAATATAAATCATATAAATAGTTTCCTTGATAAACTTGCCATATCAAGGTGTTCCCATGGCCAATTACATCCTCAGTGTTTTGTGACGGCACCACCAAGTCACTATTATACCTCCCCACATATGTTAATTGGAATTACCGATGGAGTGTGGACTCCTCCCTCTGCGCAGGGTTTTGGGACTGTTTACCTAGGAACTTTTTGGCCCAGACTACGCCGTACTCATTTCTAGCAATCCCGGATAAGACCAAAATATCAATGGTTCACATAGTTTCATACAAGCTAGTCTCAAGCCCCAAAGTCATGTCCGGACAGTTCATAACTTGGTTTGCTGTCCCATGTACTCCCTCCCATACCATGCATGAGATAATGCATGCAATAATGTCATTTCATTTCAAATTACAGAAAACTATTTGAAAATCAATTCATATACATGTATCAAGTGTTTAACCAAAGTAAATCATCATACTTAGAATAAAAAAACCAGTAATATATATAAAATCCACAGTGTCTTAATAAGGTCGGAATCCTACCAACGTCCGATTTACTGTCCTTTCCTTGTTTCGCACGAACAACGCTAACGATCCCGTGAAAATGAATCGAATCCTTTTACCTTATCATATTCAACCACACACACATATATATATATATATATTAATTGCTTATCCATTTGATTTCCATCATCCCTGACATCTTGCCAGATGAACAATAGCATTTGGAAAATATTAAAAATTCAAACTTTTTAATTCAGTCGACTGAATCAGGGATTCAGTCGACTGAAGCATGCCCAAATACTGTTCTCTGCCTTACCCGCAGACTTTCAGTCAACTGAATCATATATTCAGTCGACTGATTCTGAGTCAAACCCTCTGTATTCTCGGTCAATCCTCTTTCAGTCGACTGAATCACAGATTCAGTCGGCTGACTTTGGATAAGATCATCTGTATGTTTGACCAGTATAGATTCAGTCGGTTCAGTCGGCTGAATCATCAACCAACAGTTTACGTGTTTGGTAAGTCTACCTTCAGTCGACTGAATCACAAGATTCAGTCGGTTGAAACACAGCAGATCCCTTACTTATTCGGTACGTCTACTTTCAGTTGACTGAATCCTAGATTCAGTTGGCTGAAACACCATTATATCCCATATATTTTAATCCAGCCCATGTTCAGTCGACTGAATCATAAGATTCAGTCGGCTGAAACTCCCAGAAACTCTTTTCTGTTTCTGCCAACATCAGTTCAGTCGACTGAATCCCAGATTCAGTTGGCTGAAACTTCCAGAAAGCCTTTGCCTGCTTCGTAAGCACCAGTTCGGTCGATTGAATCCAAGATTCAGTCAACTGACTGTTTGTCAGTCTTCTCTATTTGCTTACTTTGCAAATCCTTTCTTTATGAAATCCACTCCTTATCATTTTTAAACATATATAACATCATTCATATATCTCCTAGTGAATTTACTCAACCTACTAGCCAAAGCTAGTATCTCTTCCATAACTTTTCAATCTTTGTGTTATAACATGGATTCGAATGTCACCTTTCTTTCTTTTCAAATTGATACTAATCCTTAAATGGATTTCCACTCTATGTCCTTAATACATTTTGACTAGACCTTTCAACCAAATATGGAACCCATAAGTTCGGCCACACCATGACCAAAATTATGGTTCACCCTTAATCTTAATCCTATGTTATTAAACTCAAAACATACCTTCTTTTCCCATCTCCTTCTTTTTCTTTTGGTCTGTTTCTTTCTTTCCTTAGACCTTCCTCTTCCTTCCTTGCTCTTCACTAATCATCTAAGTCCAGAGGTGTAGGTGGAGTGAGAGATAGAGAAGAAGTGGAGAGAAATCTCTTTGTTCCAAAAGAGAGAGTGATCGGCCAAGGGGTGGGTTGTGCCCCTTGGTTGGTGTCTCTTTGTAATAGCCCAAGTCCTTCCATCTTCCCTCATTTATGTTTTGTCCAACGAAGGAGTCCCTTGGCTTAACCAAGGAGACTCTTTGACTTCCATCGAGTCATGGGTTTCATCCCCCATGAGATGGAAACTCTCCATCTTCCCACTTAACTCACCTTGAGATGGAAGTCTCCTCAACTTCTCATCTTAACTCAATTCATAATTTAACTCAATTGGACTCACTCATGGTTGACCAAGTCAACCATGACTTAGTCGACTTTGCATGTACATGGCACGTGGGTCCCATCTTAGCAATATCATTTGATGATGTGGCACCTTGCCTAGTTGGCTTCCATGCATGCCACATGGCAATGCCACCACACCCACTTGCCACCTCACTTGATGAGGTGGATTTAATGTATTGGATCTTAATTGGGTAGCTGACCCAATTAATTTAACCTTACCCATTTACTTTAAAATCAGCTCATCTATGACCCATTGGGTCCCAATTGGGTAATTGACCCATTTCTTTGCCTTTACCCAATTATTTAGAATCAAACCTACCCATGATCCATTGGGTCTTAATTGGGTAATTGACCCAACTCCTTACCCATCTAAGGTCCATTTCAACTATTTAATCTTAATTTCCATTAAATCACAATCTAAATGAACCATTTCAATATTTATTTATGTGATGAAAATCCAGGGTGTTACAATATTACCCTCTTTTGAAGTTTTCGTCCTGAAAATCGAGCGAAGTAGGGTTTTCAAACAACTTATACAAATAACTCAGGATGAGCTGCTCACATTTCTGATTCAAGTTCCCAGGTGGCTTCCTCATTACCATGTGGATCCCATACCACTTTGACGAACGAAATTGCTTTATTCTGCAACACCCTTTGTTCTGTTTCAATCACTCTGACAAGCCTTTCGACGTAGGACACGTCGTTTTGCACTTCTATATCTTGTACGTTCAGTACATGCGAAGGATCAGGATTGTACTTCCTCAATATAGAAACATGGAACACATCATGTAGTGATGATAACTATGGAGGGAGTATCAAACGATAGGCTACTTCCCCCACCCTCTCATGAATTGGAAAGGGTCCCACAAATCTGGGTGACAGCTTCCTTTTCTTTCCAAATCTCATGTGTCCCTTCCGTGGCGAGACCTTCAAGAACACTAAGTCTCCCACTTCAAACTCAAGGAATCTCCTTCTCTTGTCAGCGTAGCTCTTCTGACGACTCTGTACAGTGACTAGATGTTGTCGTATCACCTTAATCTGTTCTGTGGTCTCTACAACTAGCTCAGGTCCAATAAGTGTAGGTTCACCGGCCTCTGTCCAACACAATGGAGATCTGCACGGTCTACCATACAATGCCTCAAATGGAGCCTTCTTGAGACTTGCCTGGTAACTGTTATTGTATGAGAAATCCACCAGTGGTAGATGATCTTCCCAACCACCCTTGAAGTCTAACATGCATGCTCTCAGCATATCCTCCAATGTGTGTATTGTTCGCTCTGACTGTCCATCAGTCTGAGGATGAAAAGCTGTGTTGATTAACAAGTTTGTTCCCATAGCTGATTGCATACTCCGCCACACTCTGCTAGTGAATCTACCATCTCTGTCGGATACAATCGTTCTAGGTATACCATGTAGCCTGATGATGTCCTTGATATATCGCCGTCTTAAAGTCTCAGACGAGTCTGTCATCTTGATTGGAAGGAAATGTGCACACTTGGTTAGACGGTCCACTACAACCCAGATTGCGTCGTTACCTTTTGAAGATCTTGGTAATCCTGTCACAAAGTCCATGGAAATATGTTCCCATTTCCATTCCGGCACTGGTAAGTGTTTGAGCAATCCTGGCGGCTTCTGATGTTCTGTCTTGACTTGCTGACAAGTAAAACAATGAGAAACAAAATCAGCTACATCTTTTTTAAGTCCATGCCACCAATAATGTCTTTTTAGAACATGGTACATTTTGGTGCTACCCGGATGAATAAGACTTTTGTTTGATGAGCTTCGATCAACAACTCTCTTTTGTAGCTTTGAGGCACATATGTCCTGCCTCAAAATAAGAGACCTTGTCTAGGTCGTAATTCCCATTCTAGTATGACCTCACCAGTAGACATCTTAGCCCATATTGTACATGCTTGACCAGACCATCAAATTGTACATGCTTCCACGGTCTTTGATGTACAAATTGAATTCCCGAATGGTTGTCAACATTTCCCATTCCTTCATAATCAAATTGGCCACTGTTCCATGTGACATGCGAATGAGGGCATCTGCCACTTTGTTCGCCTTGCCAGGATGATATGGTAGTGGAAATTCATAATCTTGCAGATACTCCATCCATCTGCGCTACCTCATATTGAGTTCCTTCTGGTCAAACAGATACTTTAAACTCTTATGGTCAGAAAATACTTTGGTTTGTAAAACTGAGGACGACTCTCTGGTGGGAAACCTTTTTGGATTAAGAAGCTTCTGTTTTCATTTGGGAAATTATGTAAGAGACAGAGAGAGAGAGCTATCTCGTCGGTTGTGTGTGGCCCCTCCTGGGCACCACTGCGTGAGACAATCCATGGGTTTGACTTTGAGAGAGAAAAAAATCAGAGATAGAGAGATTTGGGAAATACTTTGTAACACCTTTGATTAGTGAAATTTGTTCGTTTGTTGCCCGTAGATGTAGGCTTCAGCCGAACCACATAAATTTTATTTTCGTATGGTTTGATTGATTATTGTGTGTTTGTGTTTGATTTTGTTTCTACTGATTCACAGGCGAAAAATCCCCAACAGGTAGTATCCTTTTTACTACAATTTAAGCCATCAAAATAGAATTGTCATTAGGGGTTCAAATCTCAATATCGACCGATATTTGGAAATTTCTTTCACCTATTTTTTTTTTTTAATATCTCGGATATCGGCCGATATCTCAAATATTGGCCTATATTTAAATCCCCAACTGTCATGATAAAGAGAATTATCTTAAAAGATAATTTGAGGGTCATTGATTGGATGAAATTTAAAAGAGATCACTTGAGTAGAATGTATGTAAAATTATACTCCCTCTGTCCCATTTTTGTTGTCTCATTTGAAATATTTGTGTTTTTTAAGGAATTCTCTATATAAGGCTAGCACTCCATGTGATCTCATCCATTTTCAGCACATTTTATACTACTCCAATACAAATGAAACAACTATTTTAGGACAATTCTAAAATCCATATAGGACAACTAATTTGGGACAGAGGAAGTATTCTATTTCATCATTTCTTTTTTTATATTTACGTGTGAGAAACTCAGACATAGTCCTACTAAAATCCCCACGGGTAAGTCCACTACCCCTAGGACACATCAAGGTTAGACCATGGGGGCTCGAACCCGCAATCTCCCACTTCTTGATGTGGAAGGCAACCATTTGTTTTTGTAATCTTGATACTTAAAAATTATAGTGTTATAAGCCAATTAATTTTATGTCATTCATTTGATAAGCTGGGACGATTTGTTAAGAATAAAATTACACCGACACTATATTCATGTATTCTTTTACTACACCTAATTATATGCTCTAATAATATTTTTAGAGTTATTCTCCTTGACTCGTTCTTTATAAAATGTCTCGTCGGTCAATCTTATCTACATTAGATATTTGTGCGATCACAATCCAAACTTTGTGCTTCATAATTACTAACTTTTCATCTTTGTGAGCCTGTTGCTTTCAGGGCCGGCCCTGGCATTAGGCGGCAGGGGCCATCGCCTAAGACCCTCCAAAACAAATTTAAAAAATAATTTGCAGTAGGACCCCGTGAGATTTAGGGCCTCTACAGTAGGGCCCTTCTTATCAATTCTGTCTAGGATCCCTCAAATTTTAAGGATTCTCAAGACCGACACTGGTTGCTTGGGTGAAAGACTATAAGTTACTAAATATCCACCTTATTACAGTAGCATCAACATATGGAGATATCATCCAACTTCCCTATGCTAATTGGGGTTCCTGTTATAGAGAATTCTTCCAAGATAACATAATTGTCATCATCATTTTCATCATTCTATCTATTATATAGAAATATTTAAAGAGGAATAAGAACTTTGTCTCTCCTATTTTTACAAAAATCAAAAAGTGAAATCATTATTATCTGATTCATTTCAAAGGTCTTTTTGACACTGATCTTCAAGTGGTGTCAACTCTTTGATTGCAGGCTGAACAAGCTGAAAGCCGTATAAAGAAGTGGGGAGGATCAGCTGGAGAAGAATGACCAAAAACAGAGTTTTGTTTTTCGAAATTAGGTTACGTTGCAACTTAAATGATATTCTTAGGAATTATGAGCAATTAATTATTTTTTAAACATATTATGCGCAATTAAATGGTTATTATTGGTTTTCCATTCTTGCTTAGAAGCAATTAGAAGTAGGACATGTTCCATTCAATACATGTTTTTGTCTCATTATTGGCTTGCAGTCGAGAGTATTCTGTCATGCACCAAACTTATTTGTCTACAATTTGGTTCAATTTTGAAAGATGTGTTCATTTGACCATAAATAGGAACAAAAAATAGCTGCAAACCAAATGTATTTGGGTATAAAATATATTCTGGTAAATTTTAAGAACCATATAAAGTTCACAACATATGCATGTCTTTTTTAATCCTAAAATACTTTGTGAAATAATATGGAATTGTTTTGAAAAATAAAAGACATGATATTATTATTTAGCAGCTTCATCAATAGAAAATTTAGATGACAATTAGATTTTGAAAAGTTATTTTACTAGGATTTTTTCTAATATAATAAAATAGAATGACAAATAGAGTATAACAAGAGATCAAGGAAACTACTTGGCTTGACTAGGTTTTTAATGTGCTTGGTTAACAAATTCTTGCTTAGAAAATAGATTTACGTACACATGTGAGAATGGGTTGGACATTTGCTGAGTTTGTTTAGCACTGGCTCATCAACTCTATTTTTTTTTTCAAACTAAACCATTTAAATTATATGCATTTAAATTCTAACCATTCAATTAATAAGTATTATGGGGCATTCAAGCTAATGATCCACAATTAGACTCATCATCAGTGGACCTTGATCCAACAAAATATATTGATATGGCTTATATGGACCATTTTGATCGAGATGACTCTAACTAGCCTCTGTCTAATAACTCAATTAATTTATTAGTTGAAGCCCAATTAAGCAGAATGAGCCAGCCTAGCCTGTTAAGGCCCAGTCCAAGCTTAAATAGGCCAGACTTCATTCTCAACTCTCCAAGAAGTCCATATTTGATCCTACACATTGCAAGCCTCTCCATGTGACAAGTGTCAACACCAGAATGAATTCTCCTTGCAAGTGGCGCATAAAGAAGGTGGACAAATGAGGTAGAGAAAGTAGGTGGAAAGAGTAAGTGGAGAGAGTTGTAACGCCCCGCCCTTTTCACTCGCTTCTTCCCAATTCTCAGAGTCTATTTTTCTTTTTTTTTTTAAAACAGAGTAGAGTGATAGAGCGTGGGACGTCACGACGCGAGTTAAGTCCGAACTTCCAAAGTACGACCCTTAACTAGCCAACCCTATGTGTACATGGACTAAGTCCACGAAAATGGTTCACACATAGCAATATCAATATGCGGAATAAAAAATCATAACATGCGGAATCATACATCAAAATTGCGGAATCATAATAGAACCAAGTTCTATTCCATTCAGATAGCAAAGTACGTCAAGTGCTTATCCATAATTAAAATATCATAATTATCCAATAAATCATCCAACCATCTAAGTTATTACATTCCGAAATCTAGATACTCAAAATACAAGTCCATGAGTAACTTTATTCAAAACATATAAAATAAAACATCCAAGCTCCTATGCCTGGCCCTCCTTGCGTTCATCGTTCCCCTTGTTTCCTGTATCATCAACTAGGGTAGAAGTAGGGCGTTAGAACAACGCGCCCAGTAGGTATTCCAGTTACGGCTAACACATGGTTAGTACAAAACATATATAATAACGTAGTGTCAAAAACCATATAAATCCATGCCATGCAATGATGACAAATGCAATAAGTCTCACCCATCACATATACATAAAAGTACCCACCACATAGGTCTTTCGGACGTCCCGACGGAGTGTGGACCCTCTGGTTTCTTCTTGATGGAAAAACATATCAAGGTACCGCACATAGGTTTTTCGGACGCCCTGACGGAGTGTGACCCCTCCGGTTACAAATCCTCCACCCCATGCCATGCATGAGATGCAAATGAAACACATGTTATTTTATAACATAAACATAGCATTTAAAATTACAATTTGAAACATATCCAACACATGCTATTTTATCATATAAACATAGCATTTAAAATCATAATTTGAAACATATCCTTTGCAACATAAATTCATAAAAAATAAGATAAAACAATGTACATAAACCCATGGTTTCAAAGAGGTGGAATCCTACCAAAGACAGCTACGTGTCCTTGCGTCTTTCATCCGGTAACCACTCACGATCGTAAACACTTTGTGAGGTCCCATTACCTTATAATATAACAATTAATCATAACCAAGTCCCACTTGATTTTCCACATTAAGTTCATAAACAAAATCCCATGGGGTTCGGCCCTACACCATGGCCGAACCCATGGTCTACCATTTTCATGCTTATTTACCAAATTGCCATTGGTTTATCATTCCATAATCCAATCCTTTCAATTATTAAAACAAATTGCCAAAGTTCATGTTTGATCCACAAACCATCTCATGGGGTTCGGCCATACATCATGGCCGAACCCATGATCTTTCAATTTAGGCGATATTTACAATTTTGCCACTACCTTAGGTTTATGTCTCCCCGTTAATCCAATCGTCATATTAAATCCATAAAATCCATTCAACTTGATTCATGGGGTTCGGCCACACACCATGGCTGAACCCTATGATATCTTAATTCCATCTTAGGTCCATAAAATAAACCTCATGGGGTAAGGCCATACACCATGGCCGAACCCATGATCCTCCACTTTGGCATGTATTTACAACTTTGCCATTGCCTTCATCAATAATCCATAATTAGAAGGTTTCTAAATTTATTATCCACCCTTCCATTTAATCCCTTCAAAAATTACATTCCAATAACGTCAACCTCTTATTAAAATTAACCAATGACCTTCCATCTTAATCAATTAAAATCCATAAATATAGTTGGTGGGGTTCGGCCATACACCATGGCCGAACCTCACCCCTTCTTTTCTATTCTTTTGATCCAACATCCTAGCCATAATAAAATCATGGTTCGGCCATGCAATGGCCGACCCACATCCCTAACCATATCTCCATTTAAAAATGACCAATGTTCCTCCATGCTTCCATTATTAGAAACTTTCTACATTAAGAAGCATCCCTCATAAATTAGATAATTTTCAAATTTAGCATGCATCTTTCCATACTTAGATAGTTTCCAAATTTAGCATGCATCTTTCCATACTTATATAGTTTCCCAAATTTAACATGCATCTTTCCATACTTGGAAACTTTCCCATTTTAATCTCCTCCTTCTATTTTTAGAAGGTTTCCAAATTTATCTCCACCTTCTATATTTAGTAGGTTTCCAAATTTATCTCCACCTTCTATATTTAAAAGGTTTCCAAATTTAATAAACAACTCCATGGGGTTCGGCCATACACCATGGCTGAACCATATGGTTCATACTCTTTAGAAATCATACATTCCCTTTCATCCATTAATATAACTTCCATGGGGTTCGGCCATACACCATGGCCGAACCCTATGGTTCAAAATCTTCTTTTTAAAAATTATCAATCCTAGATCCTCCATGATCTAATCACCTTATTAATTTCCTCTCCATGGGGTTCGGCCATACCCATAGCCGAACCCTATGGTTCCATTCTTTTCCTCTTTTTAAATGAAATCAAAATAACATAACCCTCCATGGTTTTCAATCCTCAAAACCCATGAATTAAACATGTCTTTCCATGGGGTTCGGCCATGCACTATGGCCGAACCCTATGGTTCTGTGCATGGCCGAACCCTATGGTTCTTTCTTTCTATTAAAAATCATCAAACCATCTCCCAATCTTCTTCCATGGGGTTCGGCCATAAACCATGGCCGAACCTTATGGTTCTTTTCCCTAAACAAAAGTTATCAAATAAAATACTAACAGGTTCCGATTGATTTCTTGCTCTTCCAATCCTTCTCCTTTCTTCTTAATTTTTCCAAACCAAGAACACCTCTTGCTGGCTGCCTTCTTCTTCTCCTCGCTCTTGCTGTGAATGATAATTGAAATAAATGAGAGAATTCGGCTATGATGGGTGTAAACTGTGTGCCCTTGCTATGATCTCTTTATAAAACCTGTCCCTTGGTCCCAACTTAGAATGTGCTTAAAATACACAATGCCCCCTTAGGCCGTGCGCCCCTTGCCTTGTCTTAAGTTAGAAAATATCATGCGCCCCTTTTTTTAAATGATCCATGCGCATCACCTAGATATGAATCTCTCTATACACGGCCATGCAATATTATCTCCTTCCTTATTTATATAATATTGCAATACCAATTTAAATTCAACTCCATTTAATTTTTATTGAAAACAATTCCAAAACCGTTGGGTCCTAATTGGGCCAATGACCCAACTCTTTGCCCAACTTAAAGTCCATAACTAATATTCACAAATTAAATGGATTATTTTCATACAAAATAATTAATTGACAATCCGAGGTGTTACAAGAGTAGGTAGTGAATTTTCTACATAAGGTCCTTTTGTTTGTTTTTCTTTTAATCTTGTCCATTCAATATGCCTTTAAGGCATGTCCTAGGACTGAGATGGATTGGTCTAAATAATGCTACAATCCCTCTTTAGAATTTTCTCCTTTTTTTCTAAATTTTAAAGAGAAGTTTGCCTCCTTTGGTGTGGTCGACCAAGGGAAGGGCAAAGTTGTCTTTTAGCTAGTTTTTCTCTATAGATACCTTGTAGTGTGGTCAAATTTTACAAGCAAGAATTGAATAAAATTTTGAGACGTTCTCTTTCTCTGGAGTGGTGTTCTTGAAGTTAGACCGGGACCCACACTTCTTCTTCATACATGTAAGTACCAGTATTTCAATTCAATTAAGCATGGTTTATTTTAGATTAAGTAGAACATAAATTCGAACTTCATACTCTCTCTTAATTACATGCTTGTGCATTTGTTCATCTAATTCGATTGAAAGATAACTTAATCTAGAAATTCGATAGGATTAATTGAATTCTGAAAAACTTGTTGCTATCACTTTAAAAGTGTTCACTCAAGTGTAGGTAGAGAGGTAGTAAAGTACACGGTGTGTCTGAGGTTGAATCCAGGAGGACTAAAGGAATTAAGAACACTAATTAAAAAGAAAAGAATGAAAATTGAAATTCCACACAAAATATGGAGCAAACGATGGTGGTGAATGGAAACAAGGATAAAAACCACTTAGGTGTTGGGGATCCGTTCAATAATTTATAGGGTTATTTTTTTCAACTTGTCTCAGTTTGATTCGAATAATGATTCTCACAAACCGGAAGATTTGACGGTTATATAAGAAATAGTTCTCAAATAGTTTGTTCGATTAACTGATGGGTAAAAACTATTAAGCACATATCACATGTCATAGGGATTCTCCAAGCAATTAATGTATTCAGAAATCACAATGATTCAAGGAGACATGGACAAGTCCTTGTAAATTTATCACAAAAATCATTAGATTATCCAAGCATTCAGTGTATTTAGAAGTGACACCGAATCAAGGAAAAATATGTGAATTTGTAATAAAAGTCGGAATTAATTAAATCATGAAATTAATTGAGTCTTGCAGTAATACATTGAATAATAAATAAAAATAACTCCGTAAATTATCAGACATCACTTCTCATGTAATGACCTGACCCAATTTTTCGAAGTTTTAGGGTCTTGGTAGAGGTGGGGTGAGTGTGGGCCCCGTGGTGGGTCCTGGTTTGCCTGGTTTTGAGTTCGGAGACTCAAAGGGCACTTTAGTAATTTTGAATTGTTGATCATTCTGTTATAATTAAAAGTTTCAAAATCACACGTTTTTCCCCTCGGCTTTTGTCATTTGATTTCTTCAGGCTTTTTAAAATATTTTGGAAATTGGAGAATTTTATTTTATAAAAAAAAAATAATAATTTCAAAAAAACCCTAAACCTTCCCCCCCCCCCCCCCCTTATGATCTTTGTTTCGGCTGTACTGTAGCTATGAGCTACAGTGCCGCCGCACCTGCTGCCCTCTCTCCTTCTCCTCCCTTTCTCTTCTTCTAACCCTAACCTTTGACTCCCTTCTCCCCCCTTCAGCACTGCTGCCTCCGCCGCTCTCGTCTCTCTCCCTCTTGATTCTCTCTTTTCCCTCTCCTTGATTTCTCCTCTCTCCTTCCCTTCTCTCGAAAACCCTAAGGCCTTGCAGCCGCCGTTCCTCTTCTCAATCTTTCTTCTCCCTCACCTAGATCTGCTGCCGACCTCCCTCACCTCCTCCTCCGGCATTGGTTCGAGCTTCTCTAGCCCCAGACGAGTCAGATCTCCTCTCCTCAGCCGAAACCAGGTATTTTCCCTCTTCCCACTCCGATTCTTCTACTTTCTTCCCCGATTCTCTTTCTCCTTCCCCTCTTTTCCCTCTTCTTTCCCCTTCCCCTTCGGCTGAGTCACTCAGAGCCGCGAGTTGACTCAGCCGGTCCTACTTTGGACCCCGATAACCCGGCCGAGCTCGCCAGATCTGGCCCTGTTCTCCAGATCCAGCCGAGCTCGCCAAATCTGGCCAGCTCTCCAGATCCGTCCCAGTTCGCCGGATTCAGTCCAGCCCTTGGCCCGGCCCAGTCAGGCCCTATTCGGACCTGACCCGTTCTCGGGGCCATTTGCATTCCAGGCCCAATTTGACTCGTTTCATCCCAATTTCTTATCATCCTATTCTTATTTCAATAGATTGAGCCCCTTCAACCCCCAGACTCTTTTCTCGCATTGGATTTCAAGGACACACATAGATGAGGGAACTTATCACCGTTTTTAGCATGCATCTATGCATCTTACTCCTCTATCAAATGTGCGGGTACGAAATGCGGCGAATGGGGGTCCTAGGTATTATGAGCCACTCGGCAAGGGAACTGTTGATACCATTATGTGGCGGGCCCCCATCCGGGTGTATTTGTATCCGATGCCCGCTGAGGCATATACAAGTTGATTATCTGAAGTCACGATTGATTGGTTGTGTGGTGACATGATTAGGGTTTATTTTTATTGATAATATGTTAAGATGCCAACATGCAAATATGTGATATGTGGTGATATATGCCTGATTATGGTGTGATATGTCGTGTTGATAATATGCTATATGATTATTTGATAGTTAGTTTGAACTGCTAGACATTATAACATGTTTGGATGTTAACATACCAGCCCGTGATAAATAGTGATGTATACACCTGATTGTTATGTGATGAACTATGTTAATAGCATGTGTAGGCGTAGAGGTAATTGTGCATACATATAACTAACCTATGTGGGATGCTGGTGGGGCATGGGTACTAGGCCACATTAGGATTTAGAGACTCCCCCTAGCTTGTCTGGTAGTTAGGGTGGGGATGTTATGTGGGACCGCGCAGTGGACGCGTGGTTGGGATGCGGACTCCCTTGTGAATGGAAATGGGTAGTTGTACCCCCTTGCATTGATCAAATGGTCGGTCTGTCTTGCGTTTCTCAGACACACCTATGAGAGAGGTGTAATCTGATTTAGAGAACAATGTACCTGGGAGTCCCAGATAAGGACTAATTGGGAGGTAGTTATGTTAGCCCCAGAGAGAGACCATCAGGTTGAATGTTGGTTCACTCAGGTAGTCTTGGAAGTCCCTACAGTCACGGTACCCAAGTGCGGGGTGGATGAGGCATCCCCAGATGACCGAGTAGGCTAAGGAGGTGCTCGCCTGCTCGTTGGTCGAGGGATGAGGCAGTGAGGGACTGCTCCCTCTAATATGGTTTGTGATTCCCCGGATGACTGAGTAGGCTGAGGAGGTGCTCGCCCGCTCATTGGTCGAGGGACGATGCGGTGAGGGACAGCTCCCGCTGGTATGGTTTGTGATTCCCCAGATGACCGAGTTGGCTGAGGAGGTACTCGCCCGCTCATTGGTCGAGGGACGATGCGGTGAGGGACGGCTCCAGCTGGTATGGTTTGTGATTCCTCGGATGATCGAGTAGGCTGAGGAGGTGTTCTCCCGCTCAGTGGTCGAGGGACGATACCGTGAGGGAGAGGTCCCGTTGGTATGGTTTATGATTCCCCGGATGACCGAGTAGACTGAGGATGTGATGAGATATCCACGCTCGGACACCTATAGGGTGGGGACAACCTGCGATGTGATGTAATGAGATGTTCCAAGATAGGACACCTATAGGGTGGGGACAGCCTGCGCGTGATGTGATGAGATGTTCCAGGCTAGGACACTTGTAGGGTGGGAATAAACTGCGATGTGATGTGATGAGATATTCCATGCTAGGACACCTGCAGGGTGGGGACAACATGCGATGTGATGTGATGAGATGTTCCAAGCTAAGACACCTGTAGGGTGGGGATAGCCTGCCATGTGATGTGATGAGATATTCTAGGCTAGGACACCTGTAGGGTGGGGACAGCCTGCGATGTGATATGATGAGATATTCCAGGCTAGGACACCTGTAGGGTGAGGACAGATTACGATGTGATGTGATGAGATATTCCAGGCTAGGACACCTGTAGGATGGGGACAGCCGCGATGTGATGTGATGAGATATTCCAGGCTAGGACACCTGTATGTTGGGGACAACCTGTGGTGTGATGTGGTTGTGTGTTTACCCGTGGTTATGACTTTGGAGTTCATTGTTGAGACTTGTGTTGTGGGTGTTGACTCACCAGGAATTTATGGGCGCCTAAAGAGTGAGTTCGGCCTGCTCACTCGGTCGAAGACCTATAGAATTCTGTGAGGGGTGGATACGCCAGTCATGTGGAGACCAACAGATGGGGTACAAGGTTATAAGTTTGACTATCGAGACTCTATTGCTTGGTTGCGGAGACCATAGATGAGTCTGGTTGGCAGTCCGTTGAGGACTGGTGAGGTGGTTACTCCAGTGTGGTAGTCGGTTTGGGACTCTAGTGAGTCCGACTCTCAAGTTGGTCGTGGTATGTGTGCGGGTTGTCATGAAAGAGTCATAGATCTAGTTGAGAAGTATGGATCTTGATCCGATTGGAAATAAGTCTGGATACCCGAGGGTGGGTGGACCGCAGTGGATTGGCACATGAGGGAGTTGCCATAGAGTTGTATTGAGTTAGTTAGAGGATGTACTGGAGGCCCAACAGATGTGGGCCTGTGTGTTAGGGGTAGCGTACCCGGTTGCATAGTCATGCATGTAGACGTCATAAACATTGATTTGTTCATATAATCATATATAGTGTATGCTTGGTGACATATGATGCGTGTGTTACCCTCTTTGGATATGTAGAGCTCACCCCTTGCCTCACAGGTACTTCATAGAGGAAGGGTCGGCGGGACCATCAATCGGATATTGGGCGTAAAGTTGCATCTTTGTACTTGTCATGGTTTCATTTTGTATTTGAAGACCTGTTAATGTATTTGAGATATGTGTACATTTCATTAAGTTGGATGAATGTATTAATGGAACGATGTTATTGTTTCCAATTATGATTAATACTTTATTGGTACTATCGGCTATTGACTTGAGTGTGGGTTGCGGGAGCGGTACTTCCCTTTATTTTGAAAAAAAAAAATATACCCCCGAAATAGTATCGGATCGGTTTTAGGACCTTGCATCAGTTTGACGTACTCGTAGCGGGACGGGTCGTTACACCTCACCTTAGTGAAAAATTTAGCGAGACATAATGATAAATGCTATGAAGAGAATTAACTTAAACATCAAATAGAAACCAAACCATGCTTTAAAACTAAATGCTCACAAAAAATATAAAATACCAACAAAGTGCTTAATTAAAGTGGAGAAGATAAAATAGTGTTTAAGAAAATCAAAACTAAATCTTGACAAAAAATAAATTAATTAAAACTCCCAAAAGAAAGTCTCTAAGCGATAAAATAATGGTGGCCATTCTCCCATGGGAGTTTTCTTTTACTAGACACGGGATTTCAAAATTTTATGCGAAGTTCCCACTTTACCCTTAACCCTTCCATATCCCCCTTTAAAAAAAGGAACTCCAAAACGGCGAGTCGTTCTGGTTGTTGTAGATGCGGTTTCAAAGGGAGCACGAGCGAAAGAAAATGTGTTGCTTTCCCTGTTCTTCTTCTCCTTGTTTTCTTCTTCGTTCAGCAACTGTAACCTTTAGGTTTTTCCCACGTTTGGCTCTGATTTTCAAACGAGTTCGTTTCTCGACCAATTTCTACAAACAAGGTTTCAAAATTCATCTACTCTGAATTTTATGAACTCTGAGATTGATTTTAAGTGAAAAAGGTATAGTTTTGGGCTTCAAAAATCGTCTCCAAAGAATTAAGAGGGAAGGTACTTTAATCCTTGGTCCTCCATGATCTAATCATCTAAGGTCCATAAATGACCCATAAAAATTCCTTAACCATTTAAGTCCATAAAGAACCTCATGGGGTTCAGCCATACACCATGGCCGAACCCATGATCTTTCATTTTAGCCTTTAATTACAATTTTGCCATTATTAGAAAATTCCATACTTAGCAAGTCCATAATTAGAGACTTATCAATTTAATCTCCACCCTCAATAATTGGAGACTTTCCAAATAAACCAACTTCCATAAATAAATGCTTTCTAATTTGGCAACCTCTTTCCATAAACTAGATAGTTTCCTAAATTAGAAACCATCTTTCCATAATTGGAATGCTTCCAAATTTAGCAACCTCCTTCCAAAATTAAAAAGATTCTAATTTAATCTCCAACTTCTAAACTTAGAAACTTACTAATTTAATAACCATAATCCATATTTTAAAAGGTTTCCAAACTTAGCATCCTTTTTTTCCATAATTAGATAGTTTCCATTAAATCAAATAAAATCCAACAACCTTAACAAAACCACTCCATGGGGTTCGGCCACACACCATGGCCGAAACCTATGGTTCACAATTCTCCTCTCTAAAATTAATAATAATCCCTCTTCCATTTAATCAATCACCAATCCTTTTAAAATAGATCATTATTCTTCAAAAATCATATAACATTATCAACAATTCCCATGGGGTTCGGCCATACAAGTTGGTCGAACCCTATGGTCCATTAATTTCTTGTTTCATCATTCAAACTTCTATAAAAGATTCACCAAGGTCCTTCCATGGTTTCCATAATTAAACACGTTCCAAATTAAGCATACATGCTTCCAAAATTAGACACTTTCCAAATTTAGCATCCATGCTTCCATATTTAGAAGGTTTCCATAAAAAATCCCCACCTTACACTTTAATCTAAGATCCATAATTAGATAGCTTCTAATTTAACCAATCAAAACCCATCAATCATTCCAAAACAACTCCATGGGGTTCGGCCATACACCATGGCCGACCCTATGGTTCATCACCTTCCCTTAGATTTATTTTATTCATCTTCCATAGTTTTCTTCCATGGTTTTTAACCATAAAAATATAATCAACAACCTTCCATTAAAACCATACAAATTTATTAACCATAATCCTTCCCAATTTTTCTTCCATAAAATAACCAATAACTCTTCATGGGGTTCGGCCTTTCATCATGGCCGAACCCTATGTTTATCAACCTCGTCTTAAACCATTTTAAATCCCTTTTTAAAACATACATAAGTAGTCCATGGTTTTCAATCCATAAACATAATAAATCAGTCCACATGATTCAATGTCTAAGAAACCCCAAATCCATAACTATACTTGGTGGGGTTCGGCCACACACCATGGCCGAACCTCACCCCTTTCTTTTCTATTTAAAATTATTAAAACCATCTCTCAATCTTCTTCTATGGCCGAACCCTATGGTTCAGCCATACTCCATTGTCGAACCCTATGGTTCCTTATCTTAAATAAACAAAAATCATAAGATCACTTACCGGTTCTGCGACTCCTTTGGTTTTCCGTCGGTTGATCTTGTTCTTCCAATCCTTCTCTTCCTTAGCCTCTTCTCTTCCTTGATCTTTCACAAATTAAGAACACCTCTTGCTGGTTGCTCTCTCTTTCTCTTGTTGTAGACGAGAATGAGACTTGAGAGAGAGGGAGAGAGAGAGATCGGCCATAATGTATAAGTGTTGCCATGTGCCCCTCCCTCTTTCTTTTATTAAAACCTTCCTTAATCCCAATTTAGAAGGTGCCTTGCGGCCCCTTCTTTTGTCTTCTAAAACTCCACACGGCAACATCCAATATTAGAGTGTGATGTCGTGAGCCTTTGTGTGTTGCCTCTTTTAAAACCTTCATTTACTCAAGAATAGAAAGTGTCATGCGCCCCATGTTTGCCTCAATCCCTATTGCCGTGTGCAATATCCTTTAAATTAGCCATTGCTAATTAATCTTCCATTGGTTCCTAACTTAGAAGATAGTGTGCGCCCCTTGATGCTTTTCTTTTATTGAACCTTCCCTTTAATCCTATCTTAGGTTAGAAGGTGCCATGACTCTCTAATTAGCCATTGCCGTGTGCACTCAATGTGTTACCTTTTTTATAAAATCTTCCCTTTGATCCAAACTTAGACAATACCGTGAGCCCCTTTTAAAAATATTCTAACATGATATGCGCATATCCCATGGATATGCATATCTCCCATTTAGCCCAAACAATATCCCTTACATGGCCAAATGATATTTACCATTTAAATTCAACCCCATTTAATTTATTTGAAACCATTTACCAAACCGTTGGGTCTTAATTGGGCCAATGACCCAACTCTTTGCCCAATTTAGGATCCATAACTAATATTCACAAATTAAATGGATTATTTTCATACAAAATAATTAACTGAAAATCCGAGGTGTTACAGCAAATGGGTTCACGAGAAAAAGGGATAACATGAGACAGAGTAAATTTTACGAGAATGAAACTCATAGGTCGATATGAGTGAAATTAAGTGGTAATTGACAAGATTGAACAGGAACAATGGATAGATCCGGAAATGGAGGAAATATGGGTCAAGATGTCTATTGGTGAAGGCATACCGGAATGGGAGTTAAGACCGGGACAGGGTCTTGTATTCCGATGAAGGATATATGTAACTAAGAACTGCAGAAAAGAGTTACTGGTTGAGGCACATCAGACCAAACTCTCTAAATTCATTCGGGTAGCACCAACATGTATCACGACCTGAAAAGACATTACTGGTGGCATGGACTCAAAAAGGGATGTGGCAGAATTTGTGGTTCATTGCTTAACTTGTCAGCAGGTTAAAACGGAACATCAAAAGCCACCAGGGTTACTCAAACCTTTACCAGTGCCGGAATGGAAATGGGAACACATCTCCATGGATTTTGTGACAGGGTTGCCAAGGTATTCAAAGGGCAACGATGCGATATAGGTCGTGGTAGATCGACTGACCAAGTCTGCACATTTTATTCCTATTAGGATGACAGATTCATCTGAGACTTTGGGTCGGCGGTATATCAGGGATATCATCAGATTACATGGTATTCCTCGGACTATTGTGTCCGATAGAGATGGTGGTCGATTCACTCGGAGAGCATGCAGTCAGCCATGGGAATAGACTACTTGGCAAGTACAGCATTCCATCCTAAGACTGAGGGACAGTACAAACATTGGAGGATATGCTGAGAGCATGTATGTTAGATTTCAAAGGTGGTATGGGATCGACATGGCATTGAGGAAGCCACATGGGCACTCGAGTTGGAAATGAGGATAGCTCATCCTGAGCTATTTATGTAAATATTTGAAACTTGAAAATCAGGGGTGTTACAAGGGCACTAAGTACTTTTATTTACTTTACTGTCTCTGTACCCTCTGGGCCTCTCACAATACGTCTCCATGGTCCTTCCTCCAGAAGACAATACGAGAGAAGGCACTGAGTACTTTACATTTTTCATTTTATTGTAATGTTTTGGATGGCTGACAACTAACTTTCTGACATAATTTAAAGGAATAGAAAGAGCCTAGGTGACTCGTTACACATATCATGTTTTTTTGGAAAATAGCACGGGTTTGGGAAATTATTATGCGTATATATTGATAAATAGAAAATTTATACATTTTACTCTATCTTAAAGATTTTCTGTGAAAAACTCAACCGGAGAAGGTGAGGAGACTCGAACCAACACTTGTGTTGTGTTATATGTTAAACCCACTAACACTAGACTGAAATGGGACCCATGGTCACTTAAAGATGGAAAAGGCTATATAGGTCTAGAATGCGAGACTTGACACAGCCTACATGTAAGGGATGTAAATGTTCTAAGTATGTAGAACGTAGGCGTAAAAATGGTGTCGGAGAGCCGAGAACTTGTAGCCTCTAACGCAGTATGGACCCATGTAGTGTCTGGGAATTGTCGGGTAAAAACTGGGTGAAGGCATTCGTGTTATTAAATCCATATGTTTGTGTGAATATTGTTTCTTTATTGATCATTGTATATTGGTGTTGGGTACAATAAATGGTAAGGCTAAAATATGTTGGTTCTCTCAGAATAAGTCCATGTGTAAAGAGAGCACTAGAAATCATGCATTATCATGCATTTGACATTTGCATGTGAAAATTATGATTATAAATTAAATCTGTGGAAGATAATAACTTTATAAAATCTGTGGAACACCGTTTGCGAACCGTTGGGTTGGACGTGTTAGTAGGATATGATCGATCGCCATCAACCGTTGGTGTTGGATGGGCTAGTAGACCGGGTCGTGGAGACCTTGTGATGTTAGGCCGAACGTCGTTTGCGAACCGTTGGGTTGAACGTGTTAGTAGGCTGTGGTCGACTGCCATCAACCATTGGTGTTGAATGGGCTAGTAGACCAAGTCACGGAGACCTTATGCACTTGCAAGTTGCTAAATGGGGGCTGACCCAGATAAAAATTGATATTAGAAAGTGATCCTAGGGTGAAAATGGGTTAAGTGGATTAACTGCATTGCATTCATGAAACATGCATTATTTATTCTTTCATATATTATGTTGGATGTTATGGTGACAATGAGTTAAGTGGATTAATTGCATTTCATTCATGAAACATGCATTTATTTATTCCATGAATATTCTATGTTGGATTTTATGGTGAGCTCTCCTCACTGGGCTAGTAGCTCACGTCCCTTACAATGCAGAGTATGAGCTGGAAGATGGAGTGGAGGAACCAATGGTGCCTTGTTAGGAGTCGGAACTTGGGAATTGTCTGTGGTTTCCCGCACATGGAAACTAAGCGTACCTTTGACTATTTTGTGTGTTTTTATTATAAATATGCCTCATGTAGCATAAAAAACTTATGTCTGTAATTTAAATGTCGTATATTATATCTGCTATGTTTTAATTCGTAACATTGATGAGAAGAATGAAAATATTCGTTGTGTGATATGGGTTTGTATATGGGGATATATGGTATATGTTTGAGTCCATGTGTGAAGAGCACGTGTGACATTTTCTATGATCGGGTTTTGGTAAACTTGAAGATCCAGCCCAGTTATGACGTTGGGTGATTAGAGTTTATTGTTTTAAAAAAAAAAAAATTAGTCTCATTCCGGGCCCACATTTGGGTTCGGGGCATGACATAAATCATTTGAGCTTTCATAGTATTTTGAGCTTAAATGATATCATTGTTATTATTTTCACAATCCAAGCCATATCACTTTCTTATTTTGAGCATTCAATGCTCTCCTACATTGTGATTTGGAAATCCATTTTAAGCTCATTAATATCACTACCATTCACATTTCAAATTGATAGGTAAATCTTGAGCATCTAATGCTCTATTGAAAATCATTATATATCCTAGACCATCCTCTCATTTATCTTGGTTGCGCACAAATTGGAGCATCACATCACCAAGAAGCAAAGCAAGGAGAAAATCATCAATAACACATCAAGGACATAATGAACACCATGGGGCAAATGTTCTGTGAAACATCTCATGTGTCACTACTTTCAATCTATTATTAGATACTAGTAAATGGTTGACATAGCCCTATGATGCCATTTGTAAGGGTTAGTTAACCCTAGATTAATCCAAGAGAAGTGTTCTCTTGGTGATTCGGTTCTATCTCCACTTTTAAGCGAGATAAGTTGTAAGTGGGTATCTCTTCACCCGTCAGGAGCTTTTGTATTAGTTTATTCTTCACTATTAAGAAGGATAGATTAGTGTGTCAAAATTTCAAGGGGCTCTCTTGAGTCGTGGATGTAGGCGGGTATAGCCAAACCACGTAAAAATGACTTATGTGATTTATCTATCTCTCCTCGTCTCCTCTATTAGTTGTGCATAGGGCTACAACTCGGGTTGGGTTTTGGCCCGACCCGCATGACCCGACCAGAGAAATCATGCGGGTCAAATAGAGAATTTCGGATCAGCGGGTCGGGTCGGACTGAGAAGATAATAACCCGCATGAAATTTGGGTCGGGTCGGGTTGAGGATTTTATAACTTAACCCGACCCTACCCGACCCGGCTAAAATTAGTCTAAAATGAGTTCAAAATGTGGGTCGGGTCAGAATTTGGGTTGATTCGGGTTGATTCGGGTTAGAATTCGGGTCGGGTCGGGTTGTGAGATTCGGGTTAAGAATTCGGGTTGGGTTTTAAAGAACCCGACCAACCCGACCCTAGTTGCAGCCCTGGTTGTGCATTTACTTGATTGTTTTATTACTTTCACACCTTATTTGCATTAGATTAATTAATTGTCAAAAGTTGGCATTGACCCAATTCACCCCACCCACCCTCTTGGGTCTATATCTGGGCAACAATACCGTGGCGGAAAACATTGATTTTTTTTTTAAAATAAAACACCGATATTAATAATATCAGACATACCTGCCAATATTAATAATTTCAGCTGATATATCGGTCATATCTGCTAATATTATTACAGTACGACTGATATAAATATATGTATACATATATATATGTGTGTGTATATATATGTGTGTGTGTGTATATATATATATATATATATATGTGTGTGTGTGTGTGTGTGTATATATATATATCTATATATATCTATGTGTGTGTGTGTGTGTATATGTGTATATGTGTGTATATATATATATTGTATTGGCCGATATACATGAGGGTTCAAAAACTCTATATATATATTTGTAACCCTGCCTGAATGGGTATGTACAAGTGACGTTTATCCTATAAATTTAAAAATTGGCTGAATAACTTGAATTGAGTCTTTATTGATATGATCGAGTCCTATTATGGCTATGTAGTGTTCTATTATTTTCACCTAATTTTACGTAGAACTTGGTAAATATGACTTAAACTTGGTTTTTCTTAAATATAAAGTCGAGTCTATTTAAGACCTTGTTCTTCCCAATATAATAAATATCACTGATATTTTCGATTTTATCACGAAAATATCATTTTCGAGTTAAAAATGCGATATTATCATCAATGTCATTTTTAACAGTAATTAAACGTTAATATCGCAATAAAACGGGATATTACCAATTTTTTTGCCAAAGAGTTTGCCGCATGGAAGGTGCGATATTACTGATTTTTTTGGCCAAAGAGTTTGCCGGCAGAAGTGGAAGTGGAAGTCACGCAGAAGGAGCTGATTCAATATTCTAATTCTGCAAATGCCACGCTATGAGAATTTGATGTTTGGCATACAAAGGCTTAATATTTCCAATTTGTGAGTACTTTTATAAATTGTGTCTTACTTTATATAATTAAAATAATTACATTGATAATGAAATCACTATAGAGAATTATTTGGAAAAGTGCACATATAAATAGAGATGTTGTGAAAATCACTTTAATTAGATCATGAAATTTTATTTGTTAGTATTTAAAGAATTTGATTAATTTAAATTGTTTTAATCTCTAAATATTTATGACCATTTAATTTATCCATTAACAAGTCTATATTTGAATATAGGTCCCAAGAATCAAAGTGGCCAAGGTCCAAATCAACCCAGCCATATTTATTAAACTCTTCAAACTTTAGAATAAATATTTTATTTTAAAATTTCAGCCTATTAAACTACTTGTTGGGATAGGGATAGAAATTCACTCTGATTGGGTTGATAAATATTTGTTTATTAGGCTTTTTAAATTTTGAATAATTTTAATTCTTTTTTCTCTTTATATATTTATGACATTTTTACTTGTTCTTTGTGAATGTCTATATTTGAATATGGCTCATAAAAAATTAATTTAGCCAAATCAATCAACTCATATTTATTAGACGTTTCAAATTTGATATTTTTTATACCTTTAAAATTTATGGCCCAACCAAAATTCTTAGCAACAAATTTTAAGGAATTAGAAAACTAATCTAAGATGATCAAATTTGAAGATTTTAATAAATGACTTAATTGATTTAATCATAAAATTTAATTAAGTTTGCAATTACAAAATTTAATTGAGATTCAATTTCAAATTTCAAAATTTGAATTTCTTAATTAGTCGTGATGACCATTTAAAAACGTACTTTAGTTGTGATGTGACTAATGGAATACTATTATTGTAGGAATTCAATACAAGTGTTAATCGAGTTTATAAAAGACGAGTCACTACCAGAATTCATTTATTTTTCGAATGTTATTGTTTCTTTTATTTTCATTCAATGACTTTGAAAGTTCTCTTGTGGTAGAATCAAATTAACCGTAGAGGGGGTAAATAAGGTAATCGTGTTCATAAAAGACGAGTCATTACCAGAATTCATTTATTTTTTGAATATTATTGTTTCTTTTATTTTCATTCAATGACTTTGAAAGTTCTTTTGTGCTAGAATCAGATTAACCGTAGAGGGGGTGAATAAGGTAATCACAAATTTTAAGGCATTTTTCAAATTTCCTTGATTAATATGAAATATAGTGCAGAATTAAAAACAATTAATCAAGTGTGTGATTTCCAAAGTGTGCAAGATTATAAACAAGCACACAAGTAAACACCAATGCACAAGATGTATAGTGGTTCGGTTAAATAGCATGCATCCATTGTACAAACTCACCCAACCTTGGGTTATCTCCAAATTCACTAAGTGTTGGAATTACACCAATACAATAGAATATGACTTCCACATATCTAATTGATTGAGACTTTCAGCCAATTCTTATCCCACTATTTTTATAGTTGTTCAAGAGAAAAAAACTATCTCTTTAATTCACTTCACAAGATATAATGATTTTTAAAGTAAAATCTAAACTAAGAAGCACTTGCCTTTGAAGAACCTTACAAATGTAGATGTGCTCTTAAATCAGTCCCAATGTGAGCCCGTACAATCCCAACGATTCGCCGTGTAGAGCAACCACAATCCTTGGGAGGGCTTCTAGAAAATTGAGGTCGCAATTTCTATCCTAGAAGTGGGCTTAATCCTTCTCTCTTAATCTCAATCTAAACCAATTGGATTCTTGAATGGTTTTCAAGTAAATTGCCAAGAGGGAATAAGCCACAAGATTTGCTTTTGATAGGTGAGGATTAACTTTGGTAGTTGGCCCTCGAAAGCTCTAATCAATGTTTATAAATTCAACCCACCTCACCTCCAAACAATGATCATATTTATAAGCAAACACAAAAACTTTCGAATCACTGAAACACATGATTGCTCGTATCTTGGCGATTGATCGTCTGTGCTTGAATTACTTTCCACCAACCCGACCATTGTGCATTTAATGCACAGCAACGGCACAAAAATAGTAACATGCAATTGATTGTGCCACATGATTGATCGTCCATGTTTATTGGCGACTAATCATGGGTTGGCGAATGTATCGGTCTGAGACTAACTTGTTTTAATAGTGTTAAGTCTTATCCAGACACAGGGCGACTGATCGTGATGCCAACGTGTTCCAGCCATGTACACACGATCGATCGTATACTGGATTGATCGTATGTGATCAAGATTTCCAGGCCTTGTTTAAGTTCAGCCAATGTCCTGTCTCAATGATTTATCACTTACACGATTGAATCGTCAAGGTACCAAATGATCGATCGCGGCCACGATTGTATCGTTTTGAGACCACTTGTGTTCAATAATCTAGCCCAACCAAAACCTTCGATTTTCCACACGACTGATCGCTAAGCACGATTAGTCGTTTGCTGTCACTGGCAAATGATCGAGACACGATGTGTCGTCCTGACAGTGATTTCATATTTCCAAGTTCAGTTCCGATTTGGTGTTAAATACAAGTTAGACTTGATTAATTATCTCGATGTGATCTCTAAGACTAGGCAAGGTCAACCTAAGGTATGTGTTCCACCTAAAGTCATCTATGGTCACTTACCATCTGTGATTTCCATAGATTGTTGATCCGTTGAGTCTTCATACTTCAACCAACACTTGAGATCTTGAGTCTTGAGCTTCTCTCTTCAAGGCAATGCTTCACCTAAGTCACGGAATTGATAAATAGGTGACTCGGCAAGCCGGGGCACTAACAGACTTAATATGATATTTAACAATGAACTTATTTAGAATTGTATAATATTTTTTTACTCAATAAATCTTAGATGATAATTATTTATTTATTATATTTTTTTAAAAAAAATATTTATATTTTCTGCAAGATTTTCTTGTTAAATTTCAGAAAAAAATCTGAGAATTTGAAAATATCCCGTTAATAACAATTGTCGTTAATATCCCAAAAACGGTATTTGTGACTATGGTTCTTCCTACACTTTTAGTCTCTTTTTTGGATCAACTTATTACCTCACCGTGGCATGTTTATATACCGATGAAATTTTAATAACTTGATGTAACGTAGCGAAAAAAGTCAACTTTAGATTGATGGGATAAATAATTTAGCTGATGGTGGTGATAAGATAATACAAAATAAAAGTAAAAGGATTTGGAATGGTACTAAGTTTATTTTGAAAGATGGGTATCCCATCAAAATCTTTCCAATATGGGTGGCCTTCAAATTCGTTCGAACTTCATATGGAAGATCAAAATCCCTCCTAATATTCAAACATTTCGGTGAAAGATTATTAAAGATAAACTACTAATTGGAGGGATTAATTTAGCCTCTTTTATCCATTGTCAAAATTTGATTTGTGAAACTTTTATCTCAACAAGTAAATTAGGGCTGGAGCATGATTTGCTGTAATGGAGAAAATGTTGTAATAAAATATAATAGAAGATTAAATCCCGTGTTTTGTACTCTAAGTGATATTTTAATAAGAAGCGAAATTTAAAAATACCTTTAATAAAAAAGAGTCTTGGTTACCATAAAAGATTTGGATTTTAAATTTGGAGCTCTTATTAAATTTTTTGCTTTTGTTTAAAATAGAAAAGACAGTTTTCATAAAACGTTTGGATTTTAAGCTTGGGTATAGTATTCTCTGTCTTTATTTAATACTCCCTCCATCCCATTTTAATTGTCTCATTTGAAACATTTGTATTTTTTAAGGAGCTCTATATAAAGCTAGCACTCCTTGTGATCTCATCCATTTTCAACACACTTTGTGCTACTCTAATATGAATAGAACAACATTTTGAGACAATCCCAAAATCCATATCAGACAACTAAATTGAGACAAAAGGACTATAAAAGAGAAAATTTTAAATGATTGTCAAATAAATATTAATTATTTTTTCTTTTAGTAGTTGTATTTTAAGCAATTCATTAATAAGTTGGCTTCTAGTTAGGAGTCATTAAAAATTAATTCGAAGTATATTTCTTCGTATGAATTATATATGTATCAGTAGGTTTGCAAATCTATCCTAATTAGTTTAGGATTAATTATGTACTTTTCAAGGTTGAGCATGATGTATAAATGTTCGTGCCAAGTTTCTCATTCCTGATATAACACAAACTACTAATTTGATCCATTATAACATTCATTTCCATGCAAAGACTCCATCTATTCTCTACAAAAAATCTGAATCATTGTCATTATAAGCTAGAATTCCATCTATTTGAAATCAGCTTTACAAGTTCTTCTTTTCCAACTAAGTCTATCATAAATCATAACATGAGTCACTTTACAATGTATCATGTCATTCTTTATCTCTTTCTTCATGTTTTAATTATTCAGCCTCTCCTCATAGTGTCTACGATTTGTAACCTCTCAACTCTACATATTGGGACCATGCCTCATTTTCTATTAACATGACTGAATTAACTCAAAGGAGTTTTTCTCAATTTTCCATTTACAAGGTATATTTTTAACCTATTCTTAATGTATTTGTTTCTAACTCTATCCACTAACATTAATTAAACGTAGCATACATATCTCAATAATCAACCACTCCTCAAGTAATTTAAAAATTAGTAGAACAAAAATAAAATATATGAGGTATACTGTAACGCCCCGACCCGATGGTGGGCCCGGAATGCTACTATTTTTTTTTTTATAATCTCCCATCAACTAACATTATAGCTTGGCTGGATCTTCAAATTTGCCAAAAAAAAGCCAATCATTGAAAATGTCACACGTACTCTTCTCACGTGGACTAAAACATGTACCGTATGTTTCCATATACAAATACATTTTTCACAAACAAATATCTCTATTTATTCGATCAGAGTTACGAACGAGAACATAGTAATTTACACATGCTTAGATTTATAGTACCACAAACGATACTAAAATCAACATAACGTCATTTGCATGAAAATAGATGTAATAAACATTTTTACCATCATCGGGAAATACAATTGACTGCAAAGGCTCCCTCATCCTAAGTTAGCGCTAGATGTTTCTCCTCTTCATGTGCCAACCCTACAATGTAAGGGATGTGAACTCTAAGCCCAGTGAAGAGATCTTAAAATAACACATTCATCAACATGTACAGGTTAAACAATACAGTATAATCATAACAACAATAATGGTCTATTCTTACCATTTTAAAATCACAGTTATCTACTCATGAATGATCTACTTTACCATACTTACCAATTTACCATAAATGGTCTCATGTACCATTTATCTTACTTGAATTCATACTTGATCTACTATACCAATTTATCAAGTCGCTATCACTGTCATCTCACTGCCATACTATTGTCATACCACTGCCATACAAATGTCATATCACTGTCATGCCATTGACATACCACTGTCATACCACTGCCATATCACTAACGTACCACTTCCATACCACTGTCCAATGGTTTCGCATATCATTTATTTTACTTCAAATCAAAATTTGTCAACTATACCAATATTTCAAGTCATCTGTGCTATTGCCATGCCACCGTAACACCAAAGCACTACACTGACTATAAATGCATTAAGTCTCGACATGGTCAAAATGCAGTATCTTACAAGAACATCTCCGACACACCTGGACCAGTACTGACACACCTGAGCCAGTAGATGCAAACTGACACACCTGGGCCGGTAATCGACACAATTGGGCCAGTTGAGGGTACGTGGAGGCAGTATCAATATCATAAATGCTCAAGTTCTCACATCGGAGCATCTTATCAATAGTATTAATTTCATACTTCAGTCTTCATCATAACATAATGCTCAAATTTTCACACCGAAGAATATCATTATCAATATCAACTTCATACTTCAATCTCTCCTTATAACATGATGCTCAAGTTCTCACATCGGATAATATCATCATCAATATCAATACCATGCATGATAAATATCATTAGTAATAATATGAACATATCTTAACAATATATATCAAGTCTAAGCATATAAGTGGGTTCATTCTTCGTTTATAGACTAGTAAACCTCGACTCCTTGACAACGTGTTATGCTTCCGTTCCAACAGTTAGAACCAATTTTCATCTCTCACATGGAAGCAGTATTAAGTCTCGCATTCTGGCCTATTCCGCCTTTTCCATATCATGTATAATCCATAAAACCACTCATTGCATTAGATTTATATTTACAAAACCTGATTTACCGATTTGGTATTATTAAATCTCCTCACCGTAAAACATAGAGTATCACGGGTATCTGTTATACAAATAGAAATACAATGAATATACACTCATAATCAATCATAATACACATTCATAGACTATACAATATACATTCATAGTATTTTAAATCTTTCTACTCATTTTTCGGAAAAACTCCAAGGGAAATGGACATGAGTCTCCTTAATGGGTTACTAACCATTTTTAATTACAATAATCCATCAATATAATAAGGTGCTCAGGCCACTACACATATTGTCTTCTGGAAATGACGATGGAGACATATTGAGTTAGGCCTAAAGATTTAAGATGCTCAGGTCACTACTCGTATATTGAGTTAGGCGTAGAGATATAAGATGATCAGGCCACTACTCGTATATTGAGTTAGGCCTACAGATCACTCAGTGCCCGAACATTTCTTTTCTACAGCGGCGAAATTAATCGCTCAACCACTGATAGCTATCGAGCTGCGTTTCCGCCACGCCACAGATAGAGAGTATCGACCTGAGAGTAAATACATAATATATGTATACATAATAATACAAACAAAATGGTTAGTATCATTTTTCATTTAATGATTTGGTATAAAACATCACATTTTAACACTATTCCCTTAACTCAAGTTGTATTTATTTAAATGATATAAAACCTTACTTTTTAACATCCAAAAAGATAAAATGATGTTTAAACATAAATTAGATAACACATATTTTCTTAGAATTTTCTAACTTCTAAAATTAGATTGCTACACGGTTTCTTAAAGATCGGGACCCTTTTTGGGTCAAAATAATAATATTTCTGAAATTAAAATATAGTTTAAAGACACTATAATTTCAGAATTTAAATCCCTATCAAGGAAGCAATTTAATTCAATCAACATTCAAACAATAATTTAAAATCATTAAAATAATACTATTTATGGTAAATTACCATTTTGTCCTTCCAACTTAAGTTAGTTGGATCAAAGAGCTACCAAGCTCTGATTGTAACACCCCGAATTTTCAAGTTATTTAAATTTATGAAAGTTACCCATTTAAATTGTGAATTATTAGATATGGATATTAGATGGGTAAAGTGTTGTAACGCCCCGCCCTTTTTCACTCGCTTTTTCCTGTAAATTCAGTGTATATTTTTTTTTTTTGGTAACAGAGTAGAGTGATAGAGCGCGGGACGTCACGACGCGAGCTAAGTCCGAACTTCCAAAGTCCGACTCTTAACTGGCCAACCCTATGTGTGTATGGACTCAGTCCAATAAAATGGTTCACACATAGCAATACCGGCTTGCGGAATAAAATCATAAAACTGCGGAATCGTATTAGAACCAAGTTCTAATCCATTCAGATAGCAAAGTACATCATAATCATCCAACCAAAACATTCAACCATCTAAGTTATTACATTCCGGAATCCAAATACTCAAATACAAGTTCATGAGTAATTTATTTCAAAACATATAAACTAGATCTTCCAAGCTCCTATGCCTAATCCGTCTTATGTTCATTGTTTCCCTGTTTACCTGTATCACCAACTACAGGGTAGAAGTAGGGCGTTATTATAATGCGCCCAGTAGGTATTCCAGTTACGGCTAACACATGGTTAGTACAAAACATATCATATAACATAGTGATATCAAAACCATATAAATCCATGCCATGCAATGATGACAAATATGCAATGAGTCCCACCCATCACCTGTACATAAATGTGCCTACCACATAGGTCTTTCGGTCGCCCCGACGGAATGTGGACCCTCCGAAAATTTTCTTGATGGAAATCACATCAAGGTGTTGCACATAGGTTTTTCGGACGCCCCGACGGAGTGTGACCCCTCCGGTTATAAATCCTTCACCCCATGCCATGCATGAGATGCCAATGAAACACATGCCATTTATAACATAAACATAGCATTGAAAATCATCATTTGAAAAACATATCCAATACATACTCTTTATACAATTAGAACCTAGCATGTAAAATCACCTTTGGAACATAACCAATCCATGCTATTTAAATCAAGATAAACGTAGCATTTGAAATTCAATAATAAATCAAATCCTTTGAAATACATTTTCATCAAAACATAAGATAAAAACAAGTACATAATCCATGGTTTCAAAGAGGTGGAATCCTACCTAAAACCATACACAAGTCCTTGCGTTTCCGTCCAATATTCGATCACCGATCGCGCACCGCTTGCGAGATCCCGTTACCTTATAATATAATGATAAGTCAACACCAAGTCTCACCTAATTACAAGGTTCTAAGTCCATAAACGAAACCCCATGGGGTTCGGCCATACACCATGGCCGAACTCATGGTTTACCATTTTTCGTACATATTTACAAAAATGCCACTGTTGGTAACCATAGTCCCGTTTCTTTGCTTAGGTTTCCAAGTCTTCCATTCGTACTTCCAAAGTACATAATTCCATAAAATAATTCATGGGGTTCGGCCATACACCATGGCAGAACCCAATGTCCAACATTCTCTCATATTTACCAAATTGCCATTGGTTTCCTTCTTCCTTTAAATCTTCCATAATTAGACCTTAAAAATGTAACACCCCGCCCTTTTCACTCTAATTTTCAAAGTTTATTTTTTAAAAAATATAATAATCAAGTGATCGGGGCGGAGTATCACGACGCGAGTTAAGTTCGGACTTCTAAAGTCCGACCCTTAACTGGCCAAGCCCATGTGCGTATGGATTAAGTCCATAAGAATCGATCCATACATGATACAAATACAACTTACGGAATTAACTTAATCTTAATCTAACTGAGGTTATAATAGAACCTATGACTATTCCAATTTTCCATTCTTAGATAGCAAAGTACAAGATCTTATTCTCCAAAATTACTAAATAACATTAATCTACCATTCAATCCAACCATCCAAAATAAACCAAGCCATAGCATCTATCTTAACTACTTATTACATGCCAACATAACTAATTACCAAATAATTCAAATAACAAATCCATAAATAGTCCATTCAAAGTGCCCAAGCTCCTATACTTGGTTTTCTTCTCGATCCACGTTCTTCCCTTTCCCTGCGTCATCCACTAAGGATATAGATAGGGCGTTAGATCAACGCGCCCGGTAGTGTTTCCGAATAGGGCTACCACATGGTTAGTCAAAAACATGCAAATAGTATAATAATAATACATGTGTGACAAAATTCCATAAAAACATGTTATGTATGAAATGAACATGTAATGAGTCCCACCCATCACCATTCAACATAGCCATCACTTGACGGGATTCTCATTGTCAAGGTAACCCACAGTGGTCTTTCGGACACCCCGACGGAGTGTGGCCTCCGGATTCCTCCTGATGGGATTCTCATCATCAGGGTACCCCACAGTGGTCTTTCGGACGCCCCGACGGAGTGTGGCCTCCGGATTCCTCCTGATGGGATTCTCATCATCAGGGTACCCCACAGTGGTCTTTCGGACGCCCCGACGGAGTGTGGCCTCCGGTTACAACACTATCATCCCATGCCATGCATGAGATGTCTATGCAAACATGCCATCTGTAAATATAACTTTACAATCAAATAACTTAACAAATAAACATAAAACAACAAATAACAATTGTGGTTACAATAAGGTAGGAAACCTACACTAGATTACTTTGCTTGACCCTTCTTTTGAACTGTCGTCCGATCACGGCTTGTACACCGTTCTTAGAAATCCAAATACCCTATGTACATAGCAGCAAGTTAATCATTTGACCATATGGTTCTAATTTGATCTAAATCCCAAAAATCCACTTTGTGGGGTTCGGCCATACCCCATGGCCGAACCTCACCCATTTAAAACTTTGGTCTCTTTTATTTTACTCCATACACATTGAAACAACCAAATCCTCCAAATAAACCTTGGTAGGGTTCGGCCATACTACATGGCCGAACCTTACCACCTTGGGTTTTGGCTCATAAGTCCATTCTTTTGATCATTTCATCTTTTCATCCATATTTACGATAACGCCACTATACTAACCCTTTGTTTAATTTTGTTTAAAAACCAAAGTCCATAGCCAAACCACCTTAGTGGGGTTCGGCCATACAACATGGCCGAACCTCACCATTTACTTTGGTCATTTAAACCCTTTAATCATATATCTCATTTGCCCAAATTCATTATGAATGAATCACCAAGTCCATCAAATAACAAATGGTGGGGTTCGGCCATACAACATGGCCGAACCTCACCCTAGAGATTTTAATCCTATGTTCCATCATCCTTCAAGTTTAATCACCTTAATACTAAGTCCATAATTGACATAAGAACACCATAACTTTATATGGTTTTTATCTCACAAAACCATCAAATACTTTCATGGAAATGTCATACCATTTCATGGGGTTCGGCCAACCCAATTGGCTGAACCTCATGGCCTATGGTTTAGATCCATTTATCCAATTATAAACTTAGCACTAAGTCCATAGATGAACCTATCTTATTCTTAAATCAATGCACATAATGATTACATAATATCCATCCTACACTTAACCCAAATAACCATAAAAAACAGTCCATGGGTTAGGCCATTCACATGGCCGAACCCCAAGGTTTCCTTGATGTAAATCTTCTCATCATACTTACTTATTTTGGCCACAAGATGACCCATTTAACATATATAAAATTTACCATGTTTTGACATGATTTTTGACCTTTAAAACATCAAACCTATCCACTCTTATCATGGGGTTCAGTCAACCAAAATGGCCGAACCCAATGATGTATTTTCTTTCCTTTTTAAACAATCTTATTCAAGATTAAATTCCTTGATGTGTTCGGCCAATCCATAGCCCAACACATGACACTTAAAACAATAATTTTAGAACTTTTCAAAGCATGCAATCAATCTAATTTAGCATCCAAAAACAGTCCATGATTTTGTTCAAAAAGACCATCCAAATTAACCCATTCTTTTCATGGGGTTCGGCCATCCCAAGTGGCCGAACCCTATAATCCATTTTTTTATCTCTTTTATGAACTTCCATCCAATATCTAACCCCTGTTAGATTCGGCCATCCAATGGCCGGATCATGATTCTTTATTAAAAATAGTTTATCAAAAACCTACCGTTTCCGCGACTCCTCCAATTGATCTTCACTCCGGCTTGTTCCTTCCCTTTTTAGCCTCTCCTTCTTCTTGATTCCTTGGCCGAAGATGATTTTGTTGTTGTCCTTGAAATAATTCGGCTAAGGTATGGATTAGAGAAAGAGATAGAATTTTGGGTTTTGGATGGGAAACCTTGATGCCAACTCCTTTGCTCAATGTGTGCTTTTGTCTTGGTGAAAGAAAGCAACCAAGGACTGATTGCAAATCAGTGACCAGCTGCTGTTCTTGGTGTTTGGAGAGATGGAGGACGCCCAAGAGAGGAAGAGATAGTGATAGAGAATGAAGTCCTCTTGGCTAATCCAATTCAGCCCAAGTTTAACCTTGTGTAACTCACCTCTCCATAATCAAAATCCTTTATGTTACTTGGGGTTTCATCTAAGAAATGAAACCCGTCCCCCCCCCCCCCCCCCCCCACCAAGCTTCCAACGTCTCCATTACCTTTGGATGTGAGAGTTTCATAAGGAAATGAAACTCCCACACCAACGGCTATTCTTTATTAGCCCAATGTAACCGCCATCCTTCATTCACATTTTATATGGGGGATTCATTTTTTTTTTTGAAATAAAACCCACCATGTTCCAACAACTCTATGCATGTCCTTGTGGTTCAAATCTTCCCCTCATTCATCTCTCATTAACAATTCAAATTGGAGTTTCATCTTAAGATGAAACTCTTACATGCATGGTAAAGCCTCCCATGCAGCCAACGTTTTTATTGAGTTAAAACTTACAACCATCCCACACCACCATCTTACACACACTTCACTCATTAAAATAATTATTCCATCTACCTCATTTATTTAACTCACCCAACTCAACTCATTCACTTAATGTAACTCAACTAATAAATTCAATTCAACTAAACCCATCATTCATTTCAACTCAAACCAAACTCAAGCAATTAATAAACTTAAATTAACTAAGCTTGAACTCAATCCAGATTAATCATGCCATTCACGACCCATTGGGTCCCATTTAGCCATTTTGACCCATTTGACCCAATTACAATTCTTGACCCGTTTGAGTCCATTTCATCCATTTATTTGACTTGTAAATAAAACTACCATCCTTTGGGTCTTGATTGAACCATTGACCCATTTAAATTCAAATCACATATATCACAATGGCAATTCCGTAAATATGAATAAATTCATATAAATTGTTATTTTTGAAATTCCAGGGTGTTACAAAAAACTTCCCTAATCAAATAAGTTCATCAAACATAACATATGGGGTTCGGCCATACATCATGGCCGAACCCATGGTTCTCCTACTTTGGTATCTTAATTACATTTTTGTCATTCCCTTCTCCATCAATTCTTATCATACATTGTACCCTTTTATTTTATTTAAAACTACACATAACTTAACTCATGACTTAGGCTCATAATCTGATTTCCTCAATCAGACTTTAACCTTGAATTATAGATACCTTTAATCCCTTAATTTTAGACCATGGGGTTCGGCCATACACCATGGCCGAACCCTATGGTGTATAATCTCTATCTTTCCATAATTGGAAAGTCCCCAGATTTAAATTTCACCTTCCAAAAGTAGAACTTCCCTTTATTAATCTCCCTTTCTATCATTAAAAGGTTTCCCTAATTAATTTACCAAAATATCAACCTCCTTCCATAAATGGAAAGTTTTCTAAAAAATAACTCCACCTTCTATTTTTAACCTAAGGTCCACACTTAGAAGGTTTCTTAATTAAATATCAACCCTTCTATGATTGAATATCATATTCCATAAATAACAAAGTTTCCAAAAACTAAACCCTAGTGGGGTTCGACCATACATTGTGGCCGAACCTCACTCATGTCAATTAATCCCTTCATTCAATTAGGTTCAATAATCAAGCCCTTACCTTCCATTCTTGGAATGGTTTCCATAAATAACTTTTATGGTCTTTAATTAGATACTTTCTAATTTTAATATCCACTTTCAAGAATGGAAACTTTCCTTAATATGTAACCTCCTTTCCATATTTGGAAACACCTTCCAAAATTAGATAGTTTTACCATATTTAACAACTTCTTTCATAAATGGAAGGTTTCCATATATAGATTCTTACTTTCCATAAATGGGAACTTTCTAAGATTAGAACTCCTTTCCAAAATTGGAGTGTTTTCTAATTTAGCCACCCCTTCCCTTAATTAGATAGTTTCCTATTTAATTTTCATTCCAGATTACCCCATTGGATTCGGCCATACACCTTGGCCGAACCCTATGGTTCATGATCTTAGCCCTTGGTTTAGATCCATCAAAACCGATCATCACTTTCATAAAAGTTTGGTGGGGTTCGGCCATACACCATGGCCGAACCTCACCTCTTCCTTTTATCATTTTGGATCCCAAAGCTTAACCACAAAACATCATGGTTTGGCCATACCAAGGCCGACCCAATGTCCATCCAATTTTTCTTTAATTATCATCAAACTCCACCATGGATTTTCATCATTTAAAATTGTTAATCTAAACCATAAATCCCCATGGTTTTCATTATTCAAACCATTATGAAATAACCATGATTTCCATGATCCAAGATCTAAAATATAAACCCAATCAATGAATCAAGAACACACCATGGTTTTCAATCTTTAAAACCAATTAATTGAACAAATCTTTCCATGGGGTTCGGCCATGCACTATGGCCGAACCCTATGGTTCTTTTGATTTCATAAATCAAATTATAACATTAAACACTTAAATACTAACCTCTTCCTTGATCTTCTAATCTTTCTCCCTTCTTCTTATTTTTTTCCTCCAAACAAGAACACCTTCTAGTTGTTGCCCTTTCTTCTCTTGCTTTGGCGTGGAAGAGAGTGATGAATTGAAAGAGGGAGAGAGAAGAATAAAACTTGCTAATGGGGTTGTAAAAATCGTGCACCCCCTTGGGCTTCTCCTTTTATTAAGCTCTCCTTAATCCCACATTAGAAATTTCTTAAGATAAGCAACCCCTAGCCGTGTACTCGTTGTGTTTCCCGTTTTTTTTACACGTATACTATATTGTAGCTCAGTTTTAACCTTATTAACTTTCGAATCAGAAAAAGTGGTAAACTACAAAGTTGTAGCTCTTGAAGTCTTCTTTCCAACGCAAAGAATCAATGCAATCGGATATCAGAGTGAAAAGTTATAACCAAAATAATGGACATATGTCAAACCTTCCTTATTTAACCATGTCCGACTTTCCCTCTTTAATTAGCCATATCCGACTTTCCCTTTCTTTATTAAGACTTCCTTTAATTCTTATTAGCAAGTACAATGCGCATAACCCTAATCATAATCCAAATAATCTTTTAATTTAATTCATAGATATTTCATCCCTTTTTTAATATCTAGCATATCATTGTGGATTTAAAAATCCCACATATCTCTCATGTGCATAATATGTAAATCATTATCTAAAATTCAGCCAAGATAATCTTTATTTGATTTTTTTAACATCTACTTGGATATTTCAAATCCACTACTCGGCCATAATATCATTTATTTAAAATTAGATATAATTCATCACTAAATTAATTCAACCCATTTGCATTTATTAAAAACAATTCTAACATTGGTTGGGTCCTAATTGGGTCATGGCCCAATTCTTGATCCAAATAAGGTTTAATTCTAAAATTCACAATTTAAAATAGTAAATGTCATATAAAATAATGATCTGAAAATCTGAGGTGTTACAATGTTGGGTCATTGCCCAATTACGACCCAACGGTTTTGGAAATGGTTTCAATAAAAATTTAAATGGGTTGAATTAAAAAGGTATGCATTATGTCTAAAAATTAAGTATGGATTAATTTGGCCGTATATGTGAGGTTGATATGGAAACATATATCTATCTAGATTAAGGATATGTGCATGAGATGTATGTGAGATTTTCATATCCACATTGATATCCTAGAATATTTTTAAAAATGGGATTGCTAAATAAATAAGATGTCTTAGCCCATATGAGATATGCGCATGATGTGTGGGAGATATGCATATCCATGTGATATGCGCATAATATGTTGGAGTATTTTTAAAAGGATCATTTCCCTTGATTAAGAGTGATATTAAGGAATTATTAAATAAAGAAGATGTCTAATCCAAATAAAGAAATTGCATTGCCATGTATGAAGATAGCCATATCCATGTTTATGCGCAAAAGATCTCTTTAAGAGGGTCTTTTCTTGATTAAAAACGGCAAGAGGCAATTACTAATTTGAAAGGATCTTAGCATCTTCTAATATTGGACTGATTGGGAGTATTACAAAAGGGAGGCAACCACAAACAAAAGGGCGCACGGAAATCATTATTCAAAGGAAGAGAAGGGCAGCAAGGGCACACAATACACACAAAAGAAATAAGAAAGGGGAATTATTTATCTTAGCACCTTCTAAGTTGGGATCAAGAGGGAGTTATTAAAAGGAAGGAAGGGCACACGGAAATTGCCATTTCAAACAAGATTGGCAGAGTGGAGGTTTTAAAAAAGGGGCGCACGGCACTAGACATTGCTAATTTAAAGGGTCTTGGCATCTTCTAAATTAGAACCGATTAGAGATCAATAAGAGAAGGAAAGGGGCGCACAACAATACCAACACACCATAGCCGAGTTTTCTCTCTCTCTCACGACAAGAACAAAGAGAAGGAGAAGGTAGCCAACAAGAAGAAAAGACCAAGGAAGAAAAGGATTAGAAGAGCAAGAACAACCGAGGGAAAACCGGAGGAGTCGCGGAACCGGTAAGTGGTTTTTATATTTTTGTTTAAGATAAGGAACCATAGGGTTCGACCATGGTATATTACCGAACCCCATGGAAGAAGATTTAGAGATGATTTGATAATTTTAATGGAAGCATGAACCATAGGGTTCGGCCATAGTGCATGGCCGAACCCCATGAAAGAATATTGATGTAATGTACGGATTTTTAATGATGAAAACCTTGGACGGTTAGAATGTTTTTAATTGGATTTATGTTTATGCATTTAGATCATGAAAACCATGGAATAATATGATGATGTTAAAGGGTTTAAAAGAGGATAAAAATCATGAACAATGGGTTCGGTCATGGTGCATGGCCGAGCCCCATGGAAGAATATAAATGGATTTAATTTGGCGATGATCGAATGGAGATCATAGAGATGATGGCAATTTTGTAAATATAGGCCAAATTGAAAGATCATGGGTTCGGCCATGGTGTATGGCCGAACCCCATGAGGTCTTTTATGGACTTAAATTATTAAGGAACTTATGTTGGATTAAATAAATGGGAAGTGAGTAAATGGAAGATCAAGGATTAATAATTGTTAAGATCATAAACCATAGGGTTCGGCCATGGTGTATGGCCGAACCCCATGGAGAATGTTACTAATTTAGAAAGTATCTAATGATGGATTGTTTTTGGAAAGTGGAGATTAAATTAGAAAGTTTCGAATTATGGACTTTCTAATTATGGAAGGAACCTTGAATTATGATTCAAGTATGGAAAGTGATATATTTGGAACTTAGACATCATGGGTTCGGCCATGTGTATGGCCGAAACCCATGAACCAATTTTATAGGTTTTTATGTCACGGTTAATGGATTATTTTATGAACCAATGTTATGGATGGGTTTTGGACATAAACCTAAGATAATGGCAAAGTTGTAAATACATGCTAAGATGGAAGGTTATCCATGAATGGCAATATTGTAATTTAAATGGAATTAAGATATCATAGGGTTCGGCCATGCATGAATCAAGTCAAATGGATTTTATGAACTTAAGATAGTGATTGGATTAGTGGAGAGACAATGATAGAGGCAATGGCATTTTGGTAATTAAGTGAAAATAAGGGACCATGGGTTCGGCCATGGTGTATGGCCGAACCCCATAGGAAATGTTTGCTGAACTTAATGTTTGATGTATCTTAGATGATTAATTGGGTTATCATCAGATTAATGCATAAAAATGGTAAGAATGGCATTATTGTAAATATAGTAAAAAATGAAAGACCATGGGTTCGGCCATGGTGTATGGCCGAACCCCATGAGGATTGTGTTTGTGGACTTAAACAATATTGTAAATCAAGTGGGACTTGGTTTTGATTGATTGTTATATTATAAGGTAACGGGACCTCACAAGGTGTTTATGATCGTGAGCGGCTACCGGACGAAGGACGCAAGGACACGTTAGCGGTCTTTGGTAAGAATCCTACCTCATTGAAACCATGGTTATGTATTATGTACTTATGATGATTTTATTTTATGATTTGATAAGTTATTTTGGTATCAATCAATATGTTTCAATTATGGAGTTTTAAATGCTATAATTTGTATTTCTATATAGCATGTTGGTTTGCATCTCATGCATGGCATGGGAGGGATGAACGGTAACCGGAGACTCACACTCCGTCGGGGCGTCCATAAAACACTCGTGGGGGGATACCTTGATGAGGAGTTTTCCATCAAGAGGATAGTATGAATGAAATGTAACCGGAGATCCACACTCCGTCGGGGCGTCCGTAATACAATCGTGGGGGATACCTTGATGAGGAGTTTTCCATCAAGAGGTTGCTATGTGTTTGTAATGGGTGGGACTCATTGCATATGATAGCATGGCATGGCATTGAATCGGCATGATTATGATCTTTATTATCATGCAAGGTTTTTGAGTTTTTATCTGTATGATTGGATCTCTATTATCATACACTATTTTGGATACGATGCTTTACAAGTATAGTATGATATATTATATCTGGTATTTATATACTAACCCATGTGTTAACCCTAATTGGAATACCTACTGGGCGCGTTGTTCTAACGCCCTACTTCTACCCTAGTGGATGATAAAGAAAACGAGGGGAACGATGAACGCGTAAAGGGCTAATCATAGGAGTTTGGATATGTGATTGGATGCTTTTAGTTTTATTTTACTTAAGATACTCATGGACTTGTATTTTGAGTATCTGGAGTTCGGCATGTAATAAGTTAGATGATTTGCTATAGTTGGATGCTTATTTGGATAAATATGATATTTTAATTATGGATAAAGACTTGACGTACTTTGCTATCTGAAATAGAATAGAACTGGGTTCTATTATGATTTCGCATGTTATGATTATAATTCCGCATGTTTTGATTTTTATTCCGCATGTTGATATTGTTATGTCTGAACCGTTTTCATGGACTTAGTCCATGCACACATAGGGTTGGCCAGTTAAGGGTCGGACTTTAGAAATTCGGACTTAGCTCGCGTCGTGATGTCCCGCTCTCTATCACTTTATGTTTATAAAAAAAAATAGACTCTGATTTTCGGAATGGAAAGCGAGTGAAAAAGGACTGGGCGTTACAGTTGGTATCAGAGCGAACTAGAAAGATTGAATCTTTCGGAGTAAATTAATCCGGCCCTAGTGCATTAATACTACATTAGACTCAATGGATGATAGCAAAGAAAGTACAGTCCAAATAACTAGATTACCAAACATAGCAAAATAGGATATACTTCCCCGATATCCCCAAATTGAGAACAAAACAATTGATACTTAGAAAGTTTCCCCAAAAACAAAGAAATAAAGAGTATTGATTTGGCAATTTCCCCAAAGACAAGAAACACAAGATGATTATTTGGCAATGTTCCCAAATAAGAGACATTATATGATGATTATGGAAATTCCCCAAACCAAAGACTAGTTTGATTAGAATTGTTGTTGTTGTGATACAGATATGTCAAGAAACAGTGAGTATAGAGAGTTGTGGGACAGAGGGACACCTAGCTTTCCGATAGACCTGGTTTCTTCTTCCGACGATTCCAGCCTACCAAACTTCATCAATGAAGTTGTAACCAATCAGGACATGGAAGTAGAATCGCTCGACTACAATGTTGGGGTTGACCCAGCTTTTGTACCAGAAGTGGACGAGGAAGATGTCCCAAACTTAGAAGAATCCGTAGGGGAGATAGGCTCGCCCGAGTATACTCCGGCTACTCTGACTTCGGATGAGTTGACAGATTATATGTGCGAATTATGTAATCGGGAGGGGCACAACTATACTTATTACCCCCACCCTATTGAAGTTATTTGCCATGTTTGTGGACTTCACAGTCACGGGAAGGAGAGGACTAACTGTCCTTACATTGGGGGAACGGGAATAATACCCTGTCTGACTTGTGGAGTGTTGGGGCACACATCAACGACATGCCCTGACAACTTCTTCGATTTTTATGATGATGCAGGGTCTTCTACAGAAGGTTAGGCTAATGAGTGGTAAGAGAAGGTCGGGGAAAAGGGAAAGATTTTGTAAGGGTTGTGGGTACGTTTTGAAGGGTTTATTCTAACCCTACCAACCCTTGTATTGTGATGAAAGTTTGAACGATTTTCAATGAAGTATGCAAATTTAAGAGTTTATGAGGATTTTGGCACTGAGATGTAGATGACGAGGTCACTTGATTTTACTGAGATGTGGCATGGGTGCGTCTCACACGTGATATTGATGAGATAAGTATATAGATTCTATGAGTATGGCTTAGAGTAGCTATAAGACCGTGGGAACCTCGATATGAAATACAGAGACTTGGTCCCGTAGGGTTGCCTTGAGGGTGGGTCGCTCGCAGGCTTCGCGCTGGTGGACACTTTCACGGCTATTTTGCACACTTGATGTGCGTGAATGCGCAGAGCTAGGTACTATTTTACCCCGTGGGGGTGGTGCTAGGTTCATTAGACGCGGACCGACCGCCTTAGAGCTTGACTGAATCACCCTTGGGGTGAAAGGATGCAGGGTGGGGTAGACTTGATCACGTTGGACGTAGGTCTTCCGCTTCGTAAGCCATGGGACATAAGTCTTGCTAGGGGTTGGGGTATGTTTATGATTTGATATTGTTGCTAAAGGCACGTAGTGATGCTTTCGAGTGTTGTTCCTACGGATAGAATATCTTAGGGTAGATTATGTTCCCTGGATTAATTATGCCCATGAATGGATTATACTCATAGAAGGATTATACTCATGGATAGCTATTAACCATGGATAGATGATACTCACTGATGGAGTGGTACCAGGGATGGATGTGTATAACCGTGGATGATGATTCCCATGGTGGTTTGGATTAATGTTAGGTATCGGTACCATAGTAGACATGTCGGTAGTATGATGGACCTGTTGGCCTCATAGATGACATATAGATCTAATGATTGGGACATGTTTTGATTTACATTCCACGGTATAAGAAAAAGGTGTTAGTCGTATTACGACTTGTATCACAGGAAAGTTAGTGTGGAGTGATACTCGGTATCATAGAAGTTTTGAACAGAAGGTGTTAGTCACATAGTGACTTCTGTGCAAATAAAGGTATGTTTATTTTTGGGAGATGTACTTAAGGGAAAAGTTAAGAGTTTAGTGAAACTCGAATTGGAAGCTATGGGCGACTGCCGAGTGAGACTGATCACCTGACTCTCTAGTTAGCCGATAGAGTTCCAGGAGAGTGAAGCTAGAAACCTAGTTAAAATGGAATCAGCAAAAAGACTTGAGCATAGGCTCGTATTTGCAGGCTACCTCGCACAGAGAGTAGACGAATGAACGTATTGAACAAGTACATATGGAGAATATCTTTGTAGCAGGTAAAGTGAAATAAAATACATGGATCTACATAAGATCGCAAATGGGTTCACGAGAAAAAGAGATAACATGAGACAGAGTAAATTTTACGATAATGAAACTCATAGGTTGATATGAGTGATTTTGATGTAATTAAGTGGTACTTGACAAGATTGAACAGGAACAACGGACAGACCCAGAAGTGGAGGAGATATGGGCCAAGATGTCTATTGGTGAAGTCATACCGGAATGGAAGTTAAGACCGGGACATGGTCTTCTATTCTGAGGAAGGGTATATGTACCAAAGAGTTGTATTAAAGAGTTACTGGTTGAGGCACATCAGACCAAACTCTCTATTCATCCGGGTAGCACCAAGATGTATCACGACCTAAAGAGAGATTACTGGTGGCACAGACTCAAAAAGGATGTGACAGAATTTGTGGCTCATTGTTTAACGTCTCAGCAGCTTAAGACGGAACATCAGAAACCACCAGGGTTACTCAAACCCTTACCAGTACCGGAATGGAAATGGGAGCACATCTCCATGGATTTTGTGACAAGGTTGCCAAGGTCTTCAAAAGGCAACGATGAGATATGGGTCGTGGTAGACCGACTGACCAAGTCTGCACATTTTCTTCCCATTAAGATGACAGACTCATCTGAGACGTTAGGTCGGCGGTATATCAGGGATATCATCAGATTGCATGGTATTCCACGGAGCATTGTGTCCGACAGAGATGGTCGATTCACCGGCAGAGTATGGCAGAGCATGCAGTCGGCTATGGGAACAGTCTTATTGACGAGCACAACATTTCATTCTCAGACTGATGGGCAGTCTAAGAGGACAATACAGACATTGGAGGATATGCTGAGAGCATGCTTGTTAGATTTCAAGGGTGGATGGGAGGATCACTTGCCGTTGGTAGAATCTCATACAACAACAGTTACCAAGCAAGCCTCCAGATGGCTCCATTTGAGGCTTTATATGGTAGACCTTGTAGGTCACCAGTGTGCTGGACAGAGGCCGGTGAGCCTGTACTGATTAGACCTGAGTTGGTTACAGAGACTACAGCGCAGATACAATTAATACGGAAACATTTATTGACTGCGTAAAGTCATCAAAAGAGCTATGCTGACAAGAGGAGGAGGTTCCTTGAATTTGAAGTGGGAGATATGGTGTTCTTGAAAGTCTCGCCACGAAAGGGACACATGAGATTTGGAAAGAAGGGGAAATTGTTGCCAAGATATGTGGGACCGTTTTCAATCATAAGGAGGATGGGTGACGTGGCTTATCAATTGGCACTCCCATCACAGTTGCATCTTTGCACGATGTGTTCCATATATCGATGTTGAGGAAGTATAATCCTGATCCTTCTCATGTACTAAATATACAAGACATAGAGGTCCAAAACGACGTGACATACGTCGAAAAGTCTGTCCGAGTGGTGGACATAGAACAAAGGGTATTACAGAACCAAGCGATCTAGTTTGTCAAGGTGGTATGGGATCGACATGGCATTGAGGAAGCCACATGGGAACTAGAGTAAGAAATGAGAACAGCTTATCCTGAGCTATTTATGTAAATGTTTGAAACCCTACTTCACTCGATTTTCGGGATGAAAATTGTAAAAAGAGGGTTGTATTGTAACACCCTGAATTTTCAAGTTATTTAAATATATGAAAATTACCCATTTAAATTGTGAATTATTAGATATGGATATTAGATGGGTAAAGTGTTGGGTCATTGCCCAATTAAGACCCAACGGTTTTGGAAATGGTTTCAATAAAAATTTAAATGGGGGTGAATTAAAAGGGTATGCATTATGTCTAAAAATTAAGTATGGATTAATTTGGCCGTGTATGTGAGATTGATATGGAAACATATATCTATCTAGATTAAGGATATGCGCATGAGATGTATGTCAGATTTTCATATCCACATTGATATCCTAGAATATTTTTAAAAAGGGGATTGCTAAATAAATAAGATGTCTTAGCCCATATGAGATATGCGCATGATGTGTGGGAGATATGCATATCCATGTGATATGCGCATAATATGTTAGAGTATTTTTAAAAGGATCATTTCCCTTGATTAAGAGTGATAGTAGGGAATTATTAAATAAAGAAGATGTCTAATCCAAATAAAGAAATTGCTTTGCCATGTATGAAGATAGCCATGTAACGCCCTGCCCTTTTTCACTCGTTTTCTCTTCCGAAAATCCAGAGTCTATTTTTTTTTAAACGAAGAGTGATAGAGAGCGGGACGTCACGACGCAAGCTAAGTCCGAACTTCCAAAATCCGACCCTTAACTGGCCAACCCTATGTGTAAATGGACTAAGTCCACGAAAATGGTTCACACATAGCAATATAAACATGCGGAATATTAACATCAAAATTGCAGAATCATAATAGAACCAAGTTTTATTCCATTGAGATGGCAAATTACGTCAAGTCCTTAATCATCATTCAAATACCATAATTATCAAAATTAAACATCCATCCATCTAAGTTATTACATTCCAAAATCTAGATACTCAAAATACAAGTCCATGAGTAACTTTTATTAAAAATAATAAACTAAATCATCCAAGCTCCTATGCCTGGCCCGTCTTGCCTTCATCGTTCCCCTGATTTCCTTTATCATCAACTAGGGTAGAAGTAGGGCGTTAGAACAACGCGCCCAGTAGGTATTCCAGTTACGGCTAACACATGGTTAGTACAAAACATATATTATAACATAATATCCAAGACCATGTAAAACCATGCCATGCAATGATGACAAATGCATTGAGTCACACCCATCACATGTACATAACAGTACCCACCACATAGGTCTTTCGGATGCCCTGACGGAGTGTGGACCGTCCGGTTTCTTATTGATGGAAAAACAGATAAAGGTACTGCACATAGGTTTTCCAGACGTCCCGACGGAGTGTGACCCCTCCGGTTACGAATCCTCCACCCCATGCCATGCATGAGATGCCAATGAAACTCATGCTATTTTATAACATAAAAATAGCATTTAAAAATCATATTTAAAACACATGTTCTTTCCTCATATAGACATAGCATTTAAAATCATCATTTGAAACACATGTTATTTTCTAACATAATCATAGCATTCAAAATCATATTTGAAACCGTTCCTTTACAGCATAAATTTATCCAAAAATAAGATACACACAATGTATATAAACCATGGTTTCAAAGAGGTGGAATCCTACCAAAGACCGCTACGTGTCCTTGCGTCTTTCGTCCGGTAACCGCTCACGATCGTAAACACCTTGTGAGGTCCTGCTACCTTATAATATAACAATTAATCCAATCGTCATATTACATCAATAAAATCCATTCAACTTGATTCGTGGGGTTCAGCCACACACCATGGCCAAACCCTATGATATCTTAATTCCATCTTAGGTCCATAAAATAAACCTCATGGGGTTCGGCCATACACCATGGCCGAACCCATGATTCTCCACTTTAGCATGTATTTACAACTTTGCCATTACCTTCACCAATAATCCATAATTAGAAGGTTTCTAAATTTAATCTCCACCTTCCATAATTAGAAGGTTTCCAACTTATCTCCACCTTCTATATTTAGAAGGTTTCCAAATTAAATTTCCCAAATTAGAAAGTTCTTAATTAAAACTTTCTAATTTAGTCTTCACCTTCCAAAAATAAACAAACTTCCATAAATGAACTTTAGTGGGGTTCGGCCATGGCCTATAGAAATAAATCTAATCCTTTCCATTCACTTTCTAAATTAATATAACTTCCATAAATAAATGCTTTCTAATTTAGTAACCTCCTTCCATAATTAGATAGTTTCCTAATTTAGCACCCATCCTTCCATAATTGGAAGCTTTCCAAATTTAGCAACCAACTTCCATAATTAGAAGCTTTATAATTTAGCCAATCAAAATCCATCAACCATACCAAAACAACTCTATGGGGTTCAGCCATACACCATAGCCGAACCCTATGGTTCATGATCTTGACCATTTAATCCCTTCAGAAGTTACATACCAATAACATCAACCTCTTATTAAAATTAACCAATGACCATCCATCTTAATCAATTAAAATCCATAAATATAAATTGTGGGGTTCGACCATACACCATGGCCGAACCTCGTCCCTTTTTTTTTTTTTTTGATCCAACATCCTAGCCATAAGAAAATCATAGTTCGGCCATGCAATGATCGACCCACATTCCTAACCATATCTTTATGCTTGAAAACCCCATAAACTTATTAACAACTTCCATGGTTTTCATTATTAATAACCCAATAAAATAAACCATATCTTTCCATGGGGTTCGGCCTGTGCATGGCCGAACCCGATGGTTTTTTCTTTCCATTAAAATCATCAAACCATTTCCCAATCTTCCTCCATGGGGTTCGGCCAAACACCATGGTCGAACCCTATGGTTCTCGTATTTCAAAACAAATTTATCAAATAAAAATACTAACCGTTTCCGTTTGATTTCTTGCTCTTCCAATCCTTCTCCTTTCTTCTTAATTTTTTTCCAAACCAAGAACACCTCTTGTTGGCTGCCATCTTCTTCTCCTTGCTCTTGCCGTGAATGAGAACTTGAGAGAGGGAGAGAGAGAAATAAAATTCGCCTATGAAGAGTGTAAACCGTGTGCCCCTCCTATGTATCTCTTTATAAAGCATTTCCCTTGGTCCCAACTTAGAATGTACTTAAGATAATCTTACCCCCTTAGGCCCGTGCGCCCCTTGTTTAATTTTAGTAATTGTCGACCTCCCTATCTTATTTAGGCAATGCCATGTGCACCTTTCCTTCCTCTCTTTTCTATTCCAATTGATCCAATCTATACTTAGATAATGCTAATATACAATTGCCGTGTATAATAATTCCCACTTTGGATAGTCCTAGATAAAATATGTCATGTGCATAATCATAGGTATGCAACCTAGTAATCGCCCATGCTCAATTATCCCTTTCCTTATTTTTTTAATATTGTAATAATAATTAAATTCAACCCCATTTTATTTTTATTGAAACCAATTCTAAAACCGTTGGGTCCTAATTGGGCCAATGACCCAACTCTTTACCCAATTTAAGATCCATAACTAATATTCATGAATTAAATGGATAATTTACCTACAAAATAATAAATTGAAATTCCGGGGTGTTACAATACAACCCTCTTTTTAAAATTTTCGTCCCGAAAATCGAGTGAAGTAGGATTTCAAACATTTACATAAATAGCTCAGGATGAGCTTTTCTCATTTCTGACTCAAGTTCTCATGTGCCTTCCTCAATGCCATGTCGATCCCATACTACTTTGACAAACTGGATCGCTCGGTTCTGTAATACCCTTTGTTCTGTGTCCACCACTCGGACAGGTTTCTCGACATTTGTCACGTCGCTCTAAACCTCTATGTTTTGTATGTTCAGTACGTGAGAAGGATCAGGATTATACTTCCTCAACATCGATATATGGAACACATCGTGTAAAGATGCCAACTGTGATGGGAGTGCCAATTGGTAAGCCACGTCCCCCATCCTTCTTATGATTGAAAATGGTCTCACATATCTTGGCGACAATTTCCCTTTCTTTCCAAATCTCATGTGTCCCTTCCGTGGCGAGACTTTCAAGAACACCATGTCTCCCACTTCAAATTCAAGGAATCTCCTCCTTTTGTCAGCATAGCTCTTCGGACGACTCTGCGCAATCAATAGGTGATGTCGTATTAACTGTATATGTGCTATAGTTTCTGCAACCAACTCAGATCCAATCAGTGCAGGCTCACCGGCCTCTGTCCAGCATACTGGTGACCTACATGGTCTACCATATAATGCCTCAAATGGAGCCATCTGGAGGCTTACCTGGTAGCTATTGTTGTATGAAAATTCTACCAACGACAAGTGATCCTCCCATCCACCCTTGAAATCTAGCATACATGTTCTCAGCATATCTTCCAATGTCTGTGTTGTCCTCTCAGACTGTCCATCAGTCTGTGGATGGAATGTTGTACTAGTCAATAAGTTTGTTCCCATGGCCGACTGCATGCTCTGCCATACTCTGCCTGTGAATCGATCATCTCTGTCAGACACGATAGTCCGAGGTATACCATGCAGTCTGATGATATCCTTGATATACCGTCGACCCAAAGTCTCAGATGAGTCTGTCATCTTAATAGGAATGAAATGTGCTGACTTGGTCAGTCGGTCTACCACGACCCATATCGCATCATTGCCCTTTGATGACCTTGGCAACCCTGTCACAAAATCCATGGAAATTTGTTCCCATTTCCATTCCGGCACTGGTAAGGGTTTGAGTAACCCTGGTGGCTTCTGATGTTCCGTCTTAACCTGCTGACAAGTTAAGCAATGAGCCACAAATTCTGCCACATCTCTTTCGAGTCCTTGCCACCAATAATGATACATCTTAGTACTACCCGGATGAATAAAGAGTTTGGTCTGATGTGCCTCAACCAATAACTCTTTTCTACAGTTCTTTGGTACATATACTCTTCCTCGGAATACAAGACCCTATCCTGGTCGTAACTCCCATTCCGGTATGACTTCACCAGTAGACATCTTGGCCCAAATCTCCTCCACCTCCAGGTCTGTCCTATGTTCCTGTTCAATCTTGATAACCATGTTGGACCGTATGATCAAATTGTATATAGTCCCATGGTTATAGAGGTAAAGTTTAAACTCTCGAATGGTATTCAGCATCTCCCATTCTATCCTGATCAAACATGCCATTGTTGCACGTGATAAACGGTTGAGGGCATCTGCCATCTTGTTCGCTTACCAGGGTGATAACAAAGTGCGAACTCATAATCCGCCAGATATTCCATCCATCTGCGCTGCCTCAAGTTGAGCTCTTTCTAATCAAATAAATACTTCAAGCTCGTATGATCTGAAAACACTTCAAATTTCTCGCCATAAAGATAATGTCTCCAGCTTTTGAGAGCGAAGACCACTGCGGCTAGTTCCAGATCGTGCGTAGGATAGAGACGTTCATGTATTTTCAACTGTCTTGATCCATATGTCACCACACGATTACTTTGACTGAGTGTACACCCCAGTCCCTCTCCTGAAGCATCGCATTGTACCTTATAACACTTGCCTCTTTCCGGCAAAATTAGGATAGGAGCAGTGGTAAGTCTCTTCTTCAGCTCTTCAAACCTCGGATTGCACAAATCTGACCATTCTTATTTGACTCCTTTCTGAGTGATTGAGTAAGTGGAGATGCAATTTTTGAGAAGTCCATGATAAATTTCCTGTAATAACCAGCCAATCCCAAAAAGCTACGGATCTCGGTTATATTCTTTGGCTCTTTCCAATCTCTAACTGTCGCTACCTTAGCCGGGTCCACAGCTATACCTTATTCTGATATAACATGTCCCAAAAAGTTGACCTCAGATAGCCAAAATTCACATTTACTGGCTTTAGCATATAGTGTGTTCTTCCTCAAAGTGTCCAGAACTATTCTCAGGTGCTCAGCATATTCTTCCTGAGTTTTAGAGTAAATCAAAATATCATCAATAAACACAATGACAAATTGGTCCAAGTAAGAATGGAAAATCCTGTTCATAAGATCCATGAACACAGCCGGTGCATTGGTGAGTCCAAACGGCATGACTACAAACTCATATAGTCCATATTGCGTTCTGAAGGCTGTTTTTCTATGTCCTCCTCCCTAACCTGGATTTGATGATATCCGGACATCAGGTCAATCTCAGAGAAATGACTAGAACCTTTAAGTTGATCAAATAAATCATCGATCATGGGTACAGGGTACTTGTTTCTGACCGTCAGCTGGTTCAGTTTTCGGTAATCCACACACATACGGAGTGAACCATCCTTCTTCTTCACAAATAAAACCGGAGCTCCCCAAGCCGATGTACTGTTCCGAATGCACCCCAGTCTAAGCAGTTCATCAATCTGCTTCTTTAACTCGGACATCTCTGCTGGTGCCATCCGGTAATGTGGTAATGACACTGGTGCAGTGCCAGGGTACAACTTGATTTCAAAATTGATCTCCCTCATGGGAGGCAAACCAGGGAGTTCCTTTGGAAAAATGTCTGCATAGTCCCTTACTATTTCCGGAAGTTAAACCACCGGTGCTTTGTTGATTCTGATAATGTTCAATACCAGATGATTCAACCCTTCATGCAGTCTGCTTTGTTTATCAGCACGCACCACATGTTGTTTTCCCTCGGGCGACCAAAATGTCACCCTGCGACGATAACAATCAATGTTGGCCTTAAAGCTAGCCAACCAATCCATGCCGAAAATAATATCATATTCTGACATATCGAGCACCAAATAATTGAACTCAAATCTGAGTCCAACAAGTTCAGTATTCACTGTTGTGCATATAAGTCCCAATGATGTGTCTCCGACGGGGGATACAATGGTGAGTGGTGTGGACAGTTTTTGTACCAATGTACCAGTAGTAGTTATAAATGCAGTAGATATGAAAAATTGAGATGCTCTCGAATCAAATAATGCAAAGGCGTAGGAACTACTGACTACTGCTATACCTTGACACAGAGTGATCCTCTGCTGCTGGAGGTGCTAAGGTGAATACCCATCCAGATCCTGTAGGTGGCCATCCCGTATGATTAAATGCCCTGCCTCCACGTGAATTAACTGGCCTAACTGGTGGACGAGATGAACCCCTGGTATTAGAGGGTTTGTTGAGTTGTGGACATTCCCTCTTAAAATGGTCAGGCTGATCACAATGAAAGCAGTTGCTCCCACCTCTGGGAGCCTGAGTGACTGATGCAGATGGGGAGGGATGATTGGGTCGAAAGCCCCCTGTTGACCAATAGATGGTGAGGGTCTGCTAAACTTCGGTCGGAACCTCTTGTTGGGCTGAAATGTAACCCTCCCACTTTGAGCTCGGCGATTGTCAAAACGTGTCAACTCAGCCATCTCCTACTCTGCTATAGTGGCCCTGCTGACCACCTCTGCCAATGTGGCTGCCTTGAATATAGTTACCTTGGCCCTTGTGCTAGGCCAAAGGCCCCGCTCAAACTTGCGTGCCCTTCGACACTCAGTATCCACCATATAAAATGCATATACAGATAAACTGAGAAACTCCTGGTGGTACTCTGCCACCATCATGGTACCCTATACTAAAGATAGAAAAGTCTGTGTCTGGCGTTCCTTCTCCTCCTCAGGAAAATAATGTTCCAGGAAGGTAGCTGAGAACTGCTCCCAAGTCATTGCAGTCCTCTCTCCTTCTGGAATAAGTGCTCGCTGCTTCTCTATCACCTCCCACCATTTACCCGCATCATCGATCAGTTGTGATGTGGCCAGTAAAATCTTGTGAGCATGACTCGTGATATTCAATAGAGTCAGAATCTGTGAAATCTTCTTCAGGCAATTTTTCGCTCCGACAGCCCCTTCTCTCCCCTTGAAGTAAGGAGGGCGCTGTTGCTGGAAGTCCCTGACCATGCTCCTGTCATTGTTTTCCTTGGTGGTTCCATTCTCATTCAGGTGTTGTTGAAGCATCGAAGTGACCACCGCTTGAACCAAATTTTGCAATTCAGGAGGCACCACCGGTATGTTCACGCTACTTGTTTCCTCCTCGTGGAGGGATGGTTGTTCTTCCTCAAGGTGAGATTGTCGTTCCTCCTCATGATGAGATGGTTGCTCCTCCTCATTTCGAGGATGTTCTACCTCATTTCACCCCCACTTAGGTTTTGTGGGGTATTTCTCCTTGGCCTTCCCCTTAGAGCCATCTTTCCCTAAGCCATTTAAAAAAAATATATCATGACTTAGTTTCCATCATAAAAATTTGTATTTCCTACTTTGGGAAAATTTCCAAATAAGCACTCTTGATTTTTGCTTTGTTTTTGGGGAAATACATCCTATGTTGCTATGTTTGATAATCTGATTATTTTGACTGTACTTCCTTTGCTATCATCCGTCTGAGTCTAACGAAGTAAATGAATGCACGAGACCAGACTAATTTACTCCGAAACATTCAATGTTTCGGGTTCGTTCTGATACCAACTGTAACGCCCCGCCCTTTTTCACTCGATTTCTCTTCTGAAAATTCAGAGTCTATTTTTTTTTTAAACGAAGAGTGATAGAGAGCGAGACGTCACGACGTAAGCTAAGTCTGAACTTCCAAAATCCGACCCTTAACTGGCCAACCCTATGTGTGCATGGACTAAATCCACGAAAATGGTTCACACATAGCAATATAAACATGCGGAATATTAACATCAAAATTACGGAATCATAATAGAACCAAGTTCTATTCCATTGAGATGGCAAATTACGTCAAGTCCTTAATCATCATTCAAATACCATAATTATCAAAATTAAACATCCATCCATCTAAGTTATTACATTCCGAAATCTAGATACTCAAATACAAGTCCATGAGTGACTTTTATTAAAAATAATAAACTAAATCATCCAAGCTCCTATGCCTGGCCCGTCTTGCGTTCATCGTTCCTCTGATTTCCTGTATCATCAACTAGGGCAGAAGTAGGGCGTTAGAACAACACGCCTAGTAGGTATTCCAGTTACGGCTAACACATGGTTAGTACAAAACATATATTATAACATAATATCCAAGACCATGTAAAACCATGCCATGCAATGATGACAAACGCATTAAGTCCCACCCATCACATGTACATAACAGCACCCACCACATAGGTCTTTCGGACGCCCCGACGGAGTGTGGACCCTCCGGTTTCTTATCGATGGAAAAGCACATCAAGGTACTGCACATAGGATTTTCGGACGCCCCGACGGAGTGTGACCCCTCCGGTTATGAATCCTCCACCCCATGCCATGCATGAGATGCCAATGAAACTCATGCTATTTTATAACATAAAAATAGTATTTAAAAATCATATTTAAAACACATGTTCTTTCCTCATATAGACATAGCATTTAAAATCATCATTTGAAACACATGTTATTTTCTAACATAATCATAGCATTCAAAATCATATTTGAAACCATTCCTTTACAGCATAAATTCATCCAAAAATAAATACACACAATGTACAGAAACCATGGTTTCAAAGAAGTGGAATCCTACCAAAGACCGCTACATGTCCTTGTGTCTTTCGTCCGGTAACCGTTCACGATCGTAAACACCTTGTGAGGTCCCGTTACCTTATAATATAACAATTAATCATAACCAAGTCCCACTTGATTTTCAATGTTCTAAGTCCATAAACAAAACCCCAGGGGGTTCGGCCATACCCCATGGCCGAACCCATGGCAGAACCCATGGCCTACCATTTTCACGCTTATTTACCAAATTGCCATTGGTCTATCATTCCATAATCCAATCCTTTCAATTATTAAAACAAATTGCCAAAGTTCATGTTTGATCCACAAACCATCTCATGGGGTTCAGCCATACATCATGGCCGAACCCATGATCTTTCAATTTAGGCGATATTTACAATTTTGCCACTACCTTAGGTTTATGTCTCCCCATTAATCCAATCGTCATATTAAATCCATAAAATCCATTCAACTTGATTCATGGGGTTCGGCCACACACCATGGCCGAACCCTATGATATCTTAATTCCATCTTAGGTCCATAAAATAAATCTCATGGGGTTCGGCCATACATCATGGCCGACCCCATGATTCTCCACTTTAGCATGTATTTACAACTTTGCCATTACCTTCACCAATAATCCATAATTAGAAGGTTTCTAAATTTAATCTCCTCCTTCCATAATTAGAAGGTTTCCAACTTATCTCCACCTTCTATATTTATAAGGTTTCCAAATTAAATTTCTCAAATTAGAAAGTTCTTAATTAAAACTTTCTAATTTAGTCTTCACCTTCCAAAAATAAACAAACTTCTATAAATGAACTTTAGTGGGGTTCGGCCATACACCATGGCCCAACCTCACCTATAGAAATAAATCTAATCCTTTCCATTCACTTTCTAAATTAATATAACTTCCATAAATAAATTCTTTCTAATTTAGCAACCTCCTTCCATAGTTAGATAGTTTCTTAATTTAGCACCCATCCTTCCATAATTGGAAGTTTTCCAAATTTAGCAACCAACTTCCATAATTAGAAGCTTTCTAATTTAGCCAATCAAAATCCATCAACCATATCAAAACAACTCCATGGGGTTCGGCCATACACCATGGCCGAACCCTATAGTTCATGATCTTGACCATTTAATCCCTTCAAAAGTGACATACCAATAACATCAACCTCTTATTAAAATTAACCAATGACCATCCATTTTAATCAATTAAAATCCATAAATATAATTGGTGAAGTTCGACCATACACCATGGCCGAACCTCACCCCTTTTTTTTTATTCTTTTGATCCAACATCCTAGCCATAAGAAAATCATGGTTCGGCCATGAATGACCGACCCACATTCCTAACCATATCTCCATTTACAAATCCTCTTAAAACATAAGCGTAAATCCATGATCTTCATGCTTGAAAACCCCATAAACTTATTAACAACTTCCATGGTTTTCATTATTAATAACCCAATAAAATAAACCATATCTTTCCATGGGGTTCGGCCATGCACTATGGCTGAACCTTATGGTTCTTTCTTTCCATTAAAATCATCAAACCATCTCCCAATCTTCTTCCATGGGGTTCGGCCAAACACCATGGCCGAACCCTATGGTTCTTTTATTTCAAAACAAATTTATCAAATAAAAATACTAACCGTTTCCGTTTGATTTCTTGCTCTTCCAATCCTTCTCCTTTCTTCTTAATTTTTTTCCAAACCAAGAACACCTCTTGTTGGCTGCCTTCTTCTTCTCCTTGCTCTTGCCGTGAATGAGAACTTGAGAGAGGGAGAGAAAGAAATAAAATTCGGCTATGAAGGGTGTAAACCGTGTGCCCCTCCTATGTATCTCTTTATAAAGCCTTTCCCTTGGTCCCAACTTAGAATGTACTTAAGATAATCTTACCCCCTTAGGGCCGTGCGCCCCTTGTTTAACTTTAGTAATTGTCGACCTCCCTATCTTATTTAGACAATGTCGTGTGCACCTTTCCTTCCTCATTTCTAGTTTCCAATTGATCCAATCTATACTTAGATAATGCCAATATACAATTCCCGTGTATAATAATTCCCACTTTGGATAGTCCTAGATAAAATATGCCATGCGCATAATCATAGGTATGCAACCTAGTAATCGGCCATGCTCAATTTTCCCTTTCCTTATTTATTTAATATTACAATAATAATTAAATTCAACCCCATTTAACTTTTATTGAAACCAATTCCAAAACCGTTGGGTCCTAATTGGGCCAATGACCCAACTCTATACCCAATTTAAGATCCATAACTAATATTCATAAATTAAATGGATAATTTTCCTACAAAATAATAAATTGAAAATCCGGGGTGTTACAAGCCATATCCATGTTTATGCGCAAGAGGCAATTACTAATTTGAAAGGATCTTGGCATCTTCTACTATTGGACTGATTGGGAGTATTAAAAAAGGGAGGCAGCCACAAACAAAGGGGCACACGACAATCATTATTCAAAGGAAGAGAAGGGCAGCAAGGGCACACAATACACCCAAAAGAAATAAGAAAGGGGAATTATTTACCTTAGCACCTTCTAAGTTGGGATCAAGAGGGAGTTATTAAAAGGAAGCAAGGGCACACGACAATTGCCATTTCAAACAAGATTGGCCGAGTGGAGGTTTTAAACAAGGGGGCGCACGACACTAGATATTGCTAATTTAAAGAGTCTTGGCATCTTCTAAATTAGAACCGATTGGAGATCAATAAGAGAAGGAAAGGGGCGCACAACAATACCAACACACCATAGCCGAGTTTTCTCTCTCTCTCACGACAAGAACAAAGAGAAGGAGACGGTAGCCAACAAGAGGAAAAGACCAAGGAAGAAAAGGATTAGAAGAGCAAGAACAACCGAGGGAAAACCGGAGGAGTCGCGGAACCGGTAAGTGGTTTTTATATTTTTGTTTAAGATAAGGAACCATAGGGTTCGACCATGGTGTATGGCCGAACCCCATGGAAGAAGATTGAGAGATGATTTGATAATTTTAATGGAAGCATGAACCATAGGGTTTGGCCACAGTGCATGGCCGAGAACCCCATGAAAGAATATTGATTTAATGTATGGATTTTTAATGATGAAAACCTTGGACGGTTAGAATGTTTTTAATTGGATTTATGTTTATGAATTTAGACCATGAAAAACATGGAATAATATGATGATGTTAAAGGGTTTAAAGGAGGATAAAAATCATGAACCATGGGTTCGGCCATGGTGTATGGCCAAACCATGGGTTCGGCCACCCCATGGAAGAATATAGATGGATTTAATTTGGTGATGATCAAATGGAGATCATGGAGATGATGGCAATTTTGTAAATATAGGCCAAATTGAAAGATCATGGGTTCGGCCATAGTGTATGGCCGAACCCCATGAGGTCTTTTATGGATTTAAATTATTAAGGAACTTATGTTGGATTAAATAAATGGGAAGTGAGTAAATGGAAGATCAAGGCTTAATAATTGTCAAGATCATGAACCATAGGGTTCGGCCATGGTGTATGGCCGAACCCCATGGAGGATGTTACTAATTTAAAAAGTATTTAATGATGGATTGTTTTTGCAAGGTGGAGATTAAATTAAAAAGTTTCTAATTATGGACTTTCTAATTATAGACTTTCTAATTATGGAAGGAACCTTGAATTATGATTCAAATATGCAAAGTGATATATTTGGAACTTAGACATCATGGGTTCGGCCATGTGTATGGCCGAACCCCATGAACCAATTTTATGGGTTTTTATGTCACGGTTAATGGATTATTTTATGAACCAATGTTATGGATGGGTTTTGGACATAAACCTAAGATAATGGCAAATTTGTAAATACATGCTAAGATGGAAGGTTATCAATGGATTTTATGAACTTAAGATAGTGATTGGATTAATGGAGAGACAATGATAGAGGTAATGGCATTTTGGTAATTAAGTGAAAATAAGGGACCATGGGTCCGGCCATGGTGTATGGCCGAACCCCATGGGGAATGTTTGATGAACTTAATGTTTGATGTATATTAGATGATTAATTGGGTTATCATCAGATTAATGCATAAAAATGGTAAGAATGGCATTATTGTAAATATGGTAAAAAATGAAAGACCATGGGTTTGGCCATGGTGTATAGCCGAACCCCATGAGGATTGTGTTTATGGACTTAAACAATATTGTAAATCAAGTGGGACTTGGTTTTGATTGATTGTTATATTATAAGGTAACGGGACCTCACAAGGTGTTTATGATCGTGAGCGGTTACCGGACGAAATACGCAAGTACACGTTAACGGTCTTTGGTAGGATTCCTACCTCATTGAAACCATGGTTATGTATTATGTACTTATGATTATTTTATTTCATGTTTGATAAGTTATTTTGGTATCAATCAATATGTTTCAATTATGGAGTTTTAAATGCTATAATTTGTATTTCTATATAGCATGTTGGCATTTGCATCTCATACATGGCACGGGAGGGATGAATGATAACCGGAGACTCACACTCCGTCGGGGCATCCGTAAAACACTTGTGGGGGGATACCTTGATGAGGAGCTTTCCATCAAGAGGATACTATGTATGAAATGTAACCGGAGATCCACACTCTGTCGGGGCGGTCCGTAATACAATCGTGGGGGATACCTTGATGAGGAGTTTTCCATCAAGAGGTTGCTATGTGTTTGTGATGGGTGGGACTCATTGCATATGATAGCATGGCATGACATTGAATCGACATGATTATGATCTTTATTATCATGCAAGGTTTTCTGGTTTTTATCTGTATGATTGGATCTCTATTATCATACACTGTTTTGGATACGATGCTTTACAATTATAGTATGATATATTATATCTAGTTTTTATATACTAACCCATGTGTTAACCCTAATTGGAATACCTACTGGGCGCGTTATTCTAACGCCCTACTTCTACCCTAGTAGATGATAAAAGAAAAGAGGGGAACGATGAACGCGAAAAGGGCCAAGCATAGGAGCTTGGATATGTGATTGGATGCTTTTAGTTTTATTTTGCTTAAGATACTCATGGACTTGTATTTTGAGTATCTGAAGTTCGGCATGTAATAAGTTAGATGATTTGCTATGGTTGGATGCTTATTTGGAGAAATATGATATTTTAATTATGGATAAAGACTTGACGTACTTTGCTATCTGAAATAGAATAGAACTGGGTTCTATTATGATTCCACATGTTATGATTATAATTCTGCATGTTTTGATTTTTATTCCGCATGTTGATATTGTTATGTGTGAACCGTTTTCATGGACTTAGTCCATGCACACATAGGGTTGGCCAGTTAAGGGTTGGATTTTAGAAGTTCGGACTTAGCTCGTGTCATGATGTCCCGCTTTCTATCACTCTATGTTTATATATAAAAAAAAAAATAGACTCTGATTTTCGGAAGGGAAAGCTAGTGAAAAAGGGTGGAGCGTTACAGTTGGTATCAAAGCGAACCAAAAAGATTGAATATTTCTGAGTAAATTAATCCGGCCCTCGTGCATTAATTTACTACATTAGACTCAATGGATGATAACAAAGGAAGTACAGTCAAAATAACTGGATTACCAAACATAGCAAAATAGGATATACTTCCCCGATATCCCCAAATTGAGAACAAAACAATTGATACTTAGAAAGTTTCCCCAAAGACAAAGAAATACAAAGAGTACTGATTTGGAAATTTCCCCAAAGACAAGAAACACAAGATGATTATTTGGCAATGTTCCCAAACAAGAGACATTATATAATGATTAGGGAAATTCCCCAAAACAAAGACTAGTTTGATTAGAACTGCTGTTGTCATTGATAGGTTACTGTTGTTGTGATACAGATATGTCAAGTAACATTTAGTATAGAGAGTTGTGGGACAGAGGGACACCTAGCTGTCCGATAGACCTGGTTTCTTCTTCCGACGATTCCAGCCTACCAAACTTCATCAATGAAGTTGTAACCAGTCAGGACATGGAAGTAGAATCGCTCGAGTACAATGTTGGGGTTGACCCAGCTTTTGTACCAGAAGTGGACGAGAAAGATGTCCCAAACTTAGAAGAATCCGTAGGGGAGATATGCTCGCCCGAGTATACTCCGGCTACTCTGACTTCGGATGAGTTGACAGATTATATGTGCGAATTATGTAATCGGGAGGGGCACAACTATACTTATTACCCCCACCCTATTGAAGTTATTTGCCATGTTTGTGGACTTCACAGTCACGAGAAGGAGAGGACTAACTGTCCTTACATTGGGGGAACGGGAATAATACCCTGTCTGACTTGTGGAGTGTTGGGGCACATGTCAACGACATGCCCTGACAACTTCTTCGATTTTTATGATGATGCAGGGTCTTTTACGGAAGGTTAGGCTAAGGAGTGGTAAGAGAAGGTTGGGGAAAAGGGAAAGATTTTGTAAGGGTTGTTGGTACGTTTTGAAAGGTTTGTTCTAACCCTACCAACCCTTGTATTGTGATGAAAGTTTGAATGATTTTCAATAAAGTATACAAATTTAAGAGTTTATGAGGATTTTGGCACTGAGATGTAGGTGTGATGAGGTCACTTGATTTTACTGAGGTGTGGCATGGGTGCGTCTCACACGTGATATGGATGAGATAAGTATATAGATTCTATGAGTATGGCTTAGAGTAGCTATAAGACCGTGGGAACCTCGATATGAAATATGGAGACTTGGTCTCGTAGGGTTGCCATTGAGGGTGGGTCGCTCGCAGGCTTCGCACTGGAGGACGCTCTCACGGCTATTTTGCACACTTGATGTGCCTGGATACGCAGAGCTAGGTACTATTTTATCCCGTCGGGGTGGTGCTAGCTTCGTTAGATGCGGACCGACCGCCTTAGAGCTTGACTGAATCACCCTTGGGGTGAAGGGATGCAGGGTGGGGTAGACTTGATCACGTTGGACGTAGGTCTTCCGCTTCGTAATCCATGGGACATAAGTCTTGCTAGGGGTTGGGGTATGTTTATGATTTGATATTGTTGCTAGAGGCACGTAGTGATGCTTTCGAGTGTTGTTCCTACGGATAGAATATCTCAGGGTAGATTATGTTCCCTGGATTAATTATGCCCATGAATGGATTATACTCATAGAAGGGTTATACTCATGGATAGCTATTAACCATGGATAGATGATACTCACTGATGGAGTGGTACCAGGGATGGATGTGTATAACCGTGGATGATGATTCCCATGGTGGTTTGGATTAATGTTAGGTATGGGTACCATAGTAGACATGTCGGTAGTATGATGGACCTGTTGGCCTCATAGATGACATATAGATCTAATGATTGGGACATGTTTTTGATTTACATTCCACGGTATAAGAAAAAGGTGTTAGTCGTATTACGACTTGTATCATAGGAAAGTTAGTGTGGAGAGATACTCGGTATCATAGAAGTTTTGAACAGAAGGTGTTAGTCACATAGTGACTTATGTGCAAATAAAGGTATGTTTACTTTTGGGAGATGTACTTAAGGGAAAAAGTTAAGAGTCTAGTGAAACTCGAATTGGAAGCTATGGGCGACTGCCGAGTGAGACTGATCACCTGACTCTCTAGTTAGCCGATGGAGTTCCAGGAGAGTGAAGCTAGAAACCTAGTTAAAATAGAATCAGCAAAAAGACTTGAGCATAGGCTCGTATTTGCAGGCTACCTCGCACAGAGAGTAGACGAATGAACGTATTGAACAAGTACGTATGGAGAATATCTTGGTAGCAGGTAAAGTGAAATAAAATACATGGATCTACATAAGATCGCAAATGGGTTCACGAGAAAAAGAGATAACATGAGACAGAGTAAATTTTACAAGAATGAAACTCATAGACTGATATGAGTGATTTTGATGTAATTAAGTGGTACTTGACAAGATTGAACAGGAACAATGGACAGACCCGAAAGTGGAGGAGATATGGGCCAAGATGTCTACTGGTGAAGTTATACTGGAATGGGAGTTAAGACCGGGACAGGGTCTTGTATTCCGAGGAAGGGTATATGTATGAAAGAGCTGTAGAAAAGAGTTACTGGTTGAGGCACATCAGACCAAACTCTCTATTCATCCGGGTAGCACCAAGATGTATCACGATCTGAAGAGACATTACTGTTTGGCACGGACTCAAAAAGGGTGTGGCAGAATTTGTGGCTCATTGTTTAACGTGTCAGCAGGTTAAGATGGAACATCAGAAGCCACCAGGGTTACTCAAACCCTTACCAGTACCGGAATGGAAATGGGAGCACATCTCCATGGATTTGTGACAGGGTTGCCAAGGTCTTCAAAAGGCAACGATGTGATATGGGTTTTGGTACACCGACTGACCAAGTCTGCACATTTTCTTCCCATTAAGATGACAGACTCATCTGAGACGTTAGGTCGGCGGTATATCAGGGATATCATCAGATTGCATGGTATTCCACGGAGCATTGTGTCCGACAGAGATGGTCGATTCACCGGCAGAGTATGGCAGAGCATGCAGTCGGCTATGGGAACAGTCTTATTGACGAGCACAACATTTCATTCTCAGACTGATGGGCAGTCTGAGAGGACAATACAGACATTGGAGGATATGCTGAGAGCATGCTTGTTAGATTTTCAAGGGTGGATGGGAGGATCACTTGCCGTTGGTAGAATTCTCATACAACAACAGTTACCAAGTAAGCCTCCAGATGGCTCCATTTGAGGCTTTATATGGTAGACCTTGTAGGTCACCAGTGTGCTGGACAGAGGCCGGTGAGCCTGCACTGATTGGACCTGAGTTGGTTACAGAGACTACAGCGCAGATACAATTAATACGGCAACATTTATTGACTGCGTAAAGTCGTCAAAAGAGCTATGCTGACAAGAGGAGGAGGTTCCTTGAATTTGAAGTGGGAGACATGGTGTTCTTGAAAGTCTCGCCACGAAAGGGACACATGAGATTTGGAAAGAAGGGGAAATTGTTGCCAAGATATGTGGGACCGTTTTCAATCATAAGGAGGATGGGTGACGTGGCTTATCAATTGGCACTCCCATCACAGTTGGCATCTTTGCACGATGTGTTCCATATATCGATGTTGAGGAAGTATAATCCTGATCCTTCTCATGTACTAAATATACAAGACATAGAGGTCCAAAACGACGTGACATACGTCGAAAAGTCTGTCCGAGTGGTGGACATAGAACAAAGGGTATTACAGAACCAAGTGATCCAGTTTGTCAAGGTGGTATGGGATCGACATGGCATTGAGGAAGCCACATGGGAACTAGAGTAAGAAATGAGAACAGCTTATCCTGAGCTATTTATGTAAATGTTTGAAACCCTACTTCACTCGATTTTCGGGATGAAAATTGTAAAAAGAGGGTTGTATTGTAACACCCCGAATTTTCAAGTTATTTAAATATATGAAAATTACTCATTTAAATTGTGAATTATTAGATATGGATATTAGATTGGTAAAGTGTTGGGTCATTGCCCAATTAAGACCCAACGGTTTTGAAAATGGTTTCAATAAAAATTTAAATGGGGTTGAATTAAAAGGGTATGCATTATGTCTAAAAATTAAGTATGGATTAATTTGGCCGTGTATGTGAGGTTGATATGGAAACATATATCTATCTAGATTAAGGATATGCGCATGAGATGTATTTGGGATTTTCATATCCACATTGATATCCTAAAATATTTTATAAAGGGGATTGCTAAATAAATAAGATGTCTTAGCCCATATGAGATATGCGCATGATGTGTGGGAGATATGCATATCCATGTGATATGCGCATAATATGTTGGAGTATTTTTAAAAGGATCCTTTCCCTTGATTAAGAGTGATATTAGGGAATTATTAAATAAAGAAGATGTCTAATCCAAATAAAGAAATTGCTTTGCCATGTATGAAGGTAGCCATGTAACGCCACTCGCTTTCTCTTCCGAAAATTCAGAGTCTATTTTTTTTTTAAATGAAGAGTGATAGAGAGCGGGACATCACGACGCGAGCTAAGTCCGAAGTTCCAAAGTCCGACCCTTAATTGGCCAACCCTATGTGTGCATGGACTAAGTCCACAAAAATGGTTCACACATAGCAATATAAACATACGAAATATTAGCATGGCATGACATTGAATCGGCATGATTATGATATTTATTATCATTCAAGGTTTTCTGGCTTTTATTTGTATGATTGGATCTCTATTGTCATACACTGTTTTGGATACGATGCTTTACAAGTATAGTATGATATATTATATCTTGTTTTTATATACTAACCCATGTGTTAACCCTAATTAGAATACCTACTAGGTGCGTTATTCTAACGCCCTACTTCTACCCTAGTGGATGATAAAGGAAACGAGGGGAACGATGAACGTGAAAAGGGCCAATCATAGGAGCTTGGATATGTGATTGGATTCTTTTAGTTTTATTTTACTTAAGATACTCATGGACTTGTATTTTGAGTATCTGGAGTTCGGCATGTAATAAGTTAGATGATTTACTATGGTTGGATGTTTATTTGGATAAATATGATATTTTAATTATGGATAAAGACTTGACGTACTTTGCTATCTGAAATGGAATAGAACTAGGTTCTATTATGATTCTGCATGTTATGATTGTAATTCCGTATGTTATGATTTTTATTCCGCATGTTGATATTGTTATGTGTGAACCGTTTTCATGGACTTAATTCATGCATACATAGGGTTGGCCAGTTAAGGGTCAGACTTTAGAAGTTCGGAATTATCTCGCGTCGTGACGTCCCGCTCTCTATTACTCTTCATTTATATAAAAAAAAAAATAGACTCTGATTTACGGGAAGAAGCAAGTAAAAAAAGGCTGGGCGTTCCACTCATTAGGCCGATCTTGGACTTTTCTAAAAGACCAATCCGTAATCTTCTTGATTAACGGATCAAAATACAATTAATTAATATAAATAACACAATCAGCCCTAATTTTGGATCAGGGTATTACATATAAATTTTAGTGGATCAGAAAATTATAAAGATAGGAAATGCTTTAGATTATAAGTTCATATACTTGGGTTCAAAGGTTTATTCTCCCCCTCTCACTTGAATATAACTAGTATGACAGGTGTGGAGTGAAGAAAATGTATTGAGTTTTATGTGATAAAAAAATCCTATATCATTTAAAGGGACATCTTATAAAATAATTATGAGATATACCATGTTCAATAGAGTAAATTGTTCGATAATAAAAAATATAAATAGATAAGTTCTGGTAATAAAAATGTGGGTACTATATGAGAGGAGTAAATTAATTCTAAAATATCAAAATAAAAATAATTACATAAGGAATAGTTTAAAAATAATCCATTATAAAATGAGAGAAACTCGTTTTAAGTAGTTTGACTATATAAATAAGATGGGCCTAGTATATAGAGTTTGAGAGTCACACCTTGTGAGTATAGGGAGGAGAGGTGGAGTAAAGAAAATTTAGAACGGTGCCATATAGACGGTGGAGCAATTGACATCATAGTTTATGATAGAATTTAATGAAGAAAGTAAAAATTAAAAAAATTAAATGAGATAAATTGGGTTCTAACAAATAATGATGGTCATGAGGTGATTTTAACATACAAACAATTTTTTTAATAAATTTTAACTAATTTTTTGTTTCTAATCATGAATTAATTTTCCATTCTTTTCTTATATTACAAAAAATGCCCATATTAAACAGGCCTTAGAAAATCATAAAACAAAATTACATGTTGATGGATGATGAATGGCCGAAAGTGGACACCATTCGTCCACATTATCCGTTCCCATCTCCCACTCCCAATCCCAAATGCCCTCACTCTCCGACCCATTCCATTCCAAATGAGACGGGGGCTGTGATTTTTTATCTTTCCCTTCAGAAAGGAGAACCTCTTCCAAATTCCAAATCCATTTCTTTAACCTTTCGTATTATCAGATCAAACATGGCCATGTCTATCTCTTCTCTATCTTCGTCTTTCTCTGCTCTCTCCTTTTCTACCCACATCTCTTCTAAGCCCCGAACTCTCACTCTTACTTCCAGAAAACCACCTTCCCGACTAAATGTCCTTGTCTCCAAAACCCCTGCCATTGTCGTCGCTTCGTCTACCACAATGGAGACGATCAATCTGGAGAAATTCGTTAAATCGAGGCTTCCTGGTGGATTTGCAGCGCAGAAGATCATTGGGACCGGCCGGCGGAAGTGTGCCATTGCCCGTGTCGTCCTTCAGGAAGGAACTGGCAAGATTATCATCAATTACCGCGACGCCAAGGTGCAGTTCCATGCCTCTGCTATTCTTAGTCTTTCTCTCTTTTCTTTTTTAAGAAGATATGATGGTTGGTGCTTGTATTGGTATCTCTCAAGGAACTTCATAGGAAGTGGATCGGTTCGAAGTGGTTAGAGTTTTCAGATTATCTAGAATGGGATTCCATACATATGGTTGGCAAGTGTTTACATGATGAGATGGTTGTGAATGTTAGGATGTGCCTAAATTAGCTAGTGCAAGACACCCCTCTCTCCAATCTAAGTGTTGATTGTGCCATCAGTGCTTTTTTCCCATTTTGATGGCCTATGGCCATTTCATTATTTCATTAATAAATGGCCATAGATATTTGGTATAACCAATTCTTGGTGTATTGCAGCATCTACAACAGTCTGTATTGGCAGAGTAGTAGGCTCCATCAATACACCACATGCAGTTCCACCGACTTGAGTGGGGTTACTCTACCAGCGTATCCACATTCAGATCGTCTAGACTGATTAGGACTTTAATAAAGACATACAACAGCAGATGTCATGTTGATGAAGACCACTGTCACACTGTGATAAAAGAAGGGTTGTGGATTCAATTCTACCACAGTTTGCTAGTTACATGTCATCTTAGGTATTGATTGTAAACATCAACACATTTTTTTTTTAATTGGACAACATGACTAGCAATAACTGGTGTAGTTTATTTTTGTCTATTGATTAATCCACAATCTCCATTTATGTTGCTGGGGTAGTGGGACTGATGCAGGACCAACTATAGGGTGACCCTAAAATGCCTAAATTTATATATGAAAAAATGAAATAATGCAATTTATGATCTAATATGGCTGAAATTAATTAACCAATTAATAACGGTAACAAAAAAAAGGTGCAAAACAACAGTAAAAAGGGTTAAGAAAAGGGCTGGATTTGAGGGACAGCAGCTAGGAGGAAGGGAAGACAGGTTTTGGATGGGCTATATGGGTAGAAAGAGGGATGTAACAGCAGTTATATGGCTGCTGAAAGAGGTGACAACAGTTGGGACAGGTCTGGGACTGATTGGGGACTGAACTGGGATAGATTTTAGGATAGATCTGGGACAGATTTTGGGATAGATCTGGGACTAATTTAGGACAGGTTTTGAGGCTGTTTCTGGGATAGATTTGAGACAGTTTTGGGGCTTTTTTTGGGATAGCAATCAAGGAGAAGAAAGGAAAAGGGTGAGTAGATGAGAGAAAGAGAAGAAGAAGATAGAAGAAATATATGAAGATGGAAGGATGGTAGCCTTATGCTAGGCTTCAAGCCAAAAGGAGGGCCTCACGCCAAAGGAATCGCTCCCAAATATTTCGTCGCACAAACAGCGAAAGAAAACTTCTATTCATTCAACATCAAGTGTCAATCTCGTATAGAGGGGTTACATAATATATATATAATGACTTAAAAATATGAGAAAGACTAAAATACCCTCAAATAAACAAAACCAAAATACCCCCAATGATTAGAAAGCCATAATTACAAAATCATTAAATTTCCCCAAATGAAACCAACTATTGGACTAAACAAATAAATGAAAGAAAAATACAATCATGAAAAACTGGAAATATTAAATCTAAATATGGAAACTTGCTAAATTTGAGAATCGTGTGGTGCTCCACATGAATCTCCCCATCTGAAAAGGAACTCGACCTCGAGTTCAAACAGATGAAAAAACAAAATCTACCGACACACACGTCTTCCCAGTGTGGGGTCTTCATAGTGTAATCACGCACACGTGAGGTCTTCACATGTCAACCAAGTAGGGCATCAATCGGGGCACAATGAGGATGCATGATCAGCTCTCCTCCACCATCGATGGTATACTCTGAATCCAACTCTAACGTCAAGATCAATGATGGCTGGTGACAACAAGATGTGTATAGAATGCTCCTCCTAGGAGACAAGACTCCTGAATCTGTAGCAAGTCGATGTAGCTCACACTCAGGCAACCAAGTGATATCTGTCAGGGGCCTGGGCTTCCACGTCACAGGATATAGCTGATGTCCTCCTGCAGGTGTAGAAACAACTTCCTCGACCAGTATAAATTCTATCTTCTCTCTATTGGGTGACAAGGAAGGTGAGGGAGGTATAGGTTGAGTGGGCTGGACTTGTGCATAGCATGTGTCAAGTAGTGGATCAGGTATGATAATAGGAGGCTCAAGGCGATGAAGTGAGGATGGGCCCAATGGTGTTGTTTATGCTGGTGGGTTCAGAAGGCAAATACGGTGGTTAGGAAGGACAATATGTGGAACATGGTCACGCTGATGTGGGGTGGGGTCTAGAAGTGAAGGTGTTGGACCTTGACAAGGTGTGAGGTCCTCCACATGATCATCCACATCAGATTCCTTGGATCCACAATGATTATCTATAGCAAACTCATATTCTTCATTACTTATATTAATTTGACAATTAATTTCAGGATGCAAATTGTGAGTGTGCTGTGTAGGTGAAGGTACCGACTCAGATTTAAGGCCTCTTCATCCACATTTTCGTGGTCAACCTCAACAGGAACGGTCTTTAGGACACGTTCATCATTTTTAGTAAGTTCCTGATGAGTAAGTGGCTGGAACTCACTACAACCATGTCGTTCAAGCCACTTCTTGTTGCTGGCGGTGAGATTATTGTTCATGGTCTTAAGTGTCCTTTGGATTTCGGTCACTTGGTTCTGGAATTGGGTAAGGAACTGAGTAGCCCAAGCCGGGGGTTGTTCTCTTGACATGACTGTAGATGATTCTAAATGATGTGTCGTAGACTCTAAATGCAATGAATGAAAGAAATAAGGTGATGCAAGATTTTTTTTTTTTTTTGAATTTTTTTAATTAATTAATCAATTAATCTAATAACTAATTAATTAATTAATTAATTATTATTTTTTTAAATGCGACTTAAGATCTTGAAAATTAGGAAACTCTCCTAACCTAGGCTAGTAATACCAAATTTGATGCATGACAAACTATAGGGTGACCCTAAAATGCCTAAATTTAGATATGAAAAGATAAAATAATGCAATTTATGATCTAATATGGCTGAAATTAATTAACCAATTAATAACGGAAAGAAAAAAAAGGTGCAGAACAGCAGTAAAAATGGTTAAGAAAAGGGCTGGATTTGAGGGACAACAGCTAGGAGGAAGGGAAGGCAGGTTTTGGATGGGCTATATGCGTAGAAAGAGGGATGTAACAGCAATTATATGGCTGTTGAAAGAGGTGACAACAATTGGGACAGGTTTGGGACTGAATTGGGAAAGATTTTGGGACAGATCTGAGACAGATTTTGGGATAGATCCGGGACTGATTTAGGACAGGTTTTGAGGCTGTTTCTGGGATAGATTTGAGATAGTTTTGGGGTTGTTTCTGGGACAACAATCAAGGAGAAGAAAAGGAAGAGAGACAGTAGATGAGAGAAAGTGAAGAAGAAGATAGAAGAAGTACCTGAAGATGGAAGGATGGTAGCCTCACGCTAGGCTTCACGTCAAAAGGAGGGCCTTACGCCAAAGGAATCGCTCCCAAATATTTTCGTCGCACAAACAACGGAAGAAAACTTCTATTCATTCAACATTAAGTGTCAATCTCGTATGGAGGGGTTACATCATATATATAATGACTTAAAAACATGAAAAATACCAAAATACCCTCAAATAAACAAATACCAAACTACCCCCAATGATTAAAAAGCTCTAATTACATGTAAAGTCACTAAATTTCTCCAAACGAAACCAACTATTGGACTAAACAAATAAATGAAAGAAAAATACAATCGTGAAAAACTGGAAATCCTAAATCTAAATATGGAAACTTGCTAAATATGAAAACTCGTGTGGTGCTCCGCATCAGGGACTCACCAACATGCCACTTGTTGTCACTATAAGGCCCTTCATCTCCTTAAAGTTCCATTCTTGGAAATTCCATGGGGGCGTGTGGGAGAGGATTTGAACTTCCCTTCATCATGACAAAGTATGTTGACAATGCATATGAGTTAGAACAACCAGATTACTTTTATACTTTTCCTATATCAACATTGTTGAGTTGCTTGACCCACATGTAGGCATGTATCAATGCAAAGTCAATTCTTGTGACTTTTAATTTAAAGATCTCATCAACTTTTAAAATTTTATTTTTAAATCTTTAATGGATTGGTCTTCACTTTTTAAGTACTTCTAATTCAAAATAGTTTTAAATAGTCATTCTTAATATACATCATTCCCTTAAATATAATGATCTTCAGGTTTTTCCTCCTATAATGGAACTAAATTTTTCAATATTTCCCTTATTTTTTTATTTGTTTTGTTTCTTATTTTACTAGTAATTAGCAGGGACTAATGAGTATATCTGTCCTTTTTAAGTTTTGAACCATAATGATGCAGGGCATCTAAGCAACAACATGGTTCTACAATTCTATGAAAATTTTGACAAGGTAAAGAGATGTCCATATGAGAGAATTTTGGGCCAGAGAAGGTTGAATTAGAGTGCCCTTGGACTAGGGCTATCGGCCTAGGCCTCATTTTTCATGTTTGGGCTTGCCCATATCCTACAAAATAGAGTTGTGAGATCACTCCACTAGCTTTTTTTTCTCCTGCTTCTTTTCTCCACAAGAAACTTAATGGAGCATATCTTATCTATTGAAATTAGGTGACATTTTTCTAGGTTTGGTGATGTAATAAGGACAAGTATTCATGAATGATTGGATTTTTCTTGCATTTTTTTTTTTTGTAATTTCACTCTATGAATACATGCAATGGGTGATCCTATGGATCATTCATTTTTGAGTTTAATTTCATCTTTGGTGTTGGTGAGTAATATATCTTATTTTATGATCTCTTGTTGAGTTTAAAATTTGCATTTTAGTTTTATGCAAATTTATTTTTTGGGATTTCATAAGTTGCAATGAATTTCTTGTTGAAGTTGAGAGGTTTCAAGAGTTTAATTCTACAAATGAATCTCCCATGGTGAATTTCGCATTCAATTTTTTTTCCCTTAGGTGAGGTTTGAGTTTCTTCCATTGAGAGAAAACTAAATTGAGCCTTTATCAAAATTCAGGATTTCCTCTAAGTTCACTGTCTTAGAGCCCAATTTCTACAATGTGTTTTCTTTGGTTTTAGAATCTCTAAATGCCTAGTTTAGTGATTCTTGGGTCCTACACCAAATTGAACATAGAAATTGAACTCTAAGAAACTCTCTCAATTTCAACAAGAAATTCAATTATAACTTGTGAAATTTCAAAACTGAAAATTACATAAACTAAAATATGAAATTAAATGTAATACTTCTTCATAATATCAAACTTTATTGATTGAGAATCAATCATACATTCATTCATCATTAAACTTAATGTTCGACATACCCGAACAACATAACTACATGATCTGGATTGATTAATGCTTGAAACATTGATTAATCTTAATGCGGAAATCATAAACATCATAATAATAAGACATACTCAGATCAATTGATGAAAAAGAGTGAGTTTTGATCTTCCCTTTGATATGTCAATGCTTCCTAAAGTCCAAAAACAAGAGAAAACACACACCTTGGAGTTTCTACCTCTTTTCTCCTTGATGCCCTCTTCCAATTTCGTAAATAGTATTTTCGAACATTGAGTTATCTTAAGTTGATGGATAATAATGGAAAGAGATCATTTTATAGGCAGAGGGAGGACCCCTAAGGCAATTAGAACTTTCCTTTCTTACGTCCCATCAAAATAGGAAACTAACCTCCTTTAGAACTCTTATAAAATAAACCTTCCTTATTTAAAGACAGTTTCCCTGATTTAAGACCTTCTATGTGGAGCCCCAAATCTTAATGTGGGTCATGTTTAGTCTTATATTCTCCCACTTGGCCCACATTTATACTTCATGGGATTTAAAACAGGTATATCATAAGGTGTACACATAAACTATACTTAGCAACATAATGTGGTCAACATCATAATGCTAATACTAAATAAACCACAATTGTGAGCAATGACGATTACACATCATCTTATCCCGATATGGTCCCTTCCATCACTAAAACACAAGTGACCTACCTAGCATAGCTCTTAAGTGAGATTTTTCATAATGGTCCACGTAAGTGTCATAACATAATGACTATTCTTGCTAGTGATAAAACAAACACATATAATGTATATATATAACAATAATAAACATGAACAATAATCAGAAACGCATACATAAGTACTCAAATGTCAAATAGTGCACATTCATTCATAATGCAGTCCAAAAACCCATTCTATTGGCATGTTCCTTAAAGGTCTTTATAGGTAATCCCTTCATTAATGGATTTGCTACCATAGTACTAATGTGCTCAATAGACACTGTTCGTTTCTGAACTTCTTCTTTTACGACAAAGTACTTCAATTCCATATGTTTCGATTCATTCTAATACTTGTCGTTCTTAGATAAGAATACTGCTGCAGTATTATCATAGTAAATTCTCAGCGGCTTCGCAATGCTGTCTGCAATTCAATGTCCTGAGATAAAGTTCCGCAGCTACATTTCTTGAACAATGGCCTCATAGCACGCCACAAATTCTGCTTCTATGGTTGATGTTGCAGTGACAGACTGTTTGACGCTTTTCCATGCTATTGAACAATGGCCTCATAGCACGCCACAAATTCTACTTCTATGGTTGATGTTGCAGTGACAGACTGTTTGACGCTTTTCCATGCTATTGCTCCGCCAGCCATAAGGAACAAATAGCCAAATTTTGACTCTCTGCTATCAATGCAACCACCAAAATTCGAATCTGAATAGCCAATGACCTCGAGATTATCGGACCTCTTAAACGTGAGCATAAAGTCTTTAGCACCCTGTGAATACCTCATTACTTTCTTTGCAACTTTCCAGTGATCCATTCCAGGGTTGCTTTGGTATCTCCCCAACATATTGACAGCAAAACTAATGTTGGGTATGGTGCAGGTCTGAGCATACATCAGGCTACCTACAACTGAGGTATAAGGGATTCCCTCCATTTGTTTCTTTTCAAATTCATTCTGCGGACATTGCTTTAAGCTAAATTTATCCCCTTTCTGAATAGGGGCATCTTGATAGGAACAATTTTGCATACTGAATCTCTCAAAGATTCTTTCTATGTAGGCTTTCTGAGACATCCCCAACATACCATGTCTTCTGTCACGGAATATTTCTATTCCAATCACGTAGACTGCCAATTGAGATTCAGCCCCAATTGTAGGGGTTGGTTATGGGCATGTGTCCAAGGCTCCTCCTCTATTCTGGTGAATAGTTTACCAACTGATGTCCAAGGCTCCTCCTCTATTCTGGTGAATAGTTTACCAACTGACGCAATTAGAGCTTCTAAGGGTTTAAGGCATGGCGATCCACTATCACTATTCATTTTCACCATGGTAGCTGAGGCTCTTAATGGACTGATGTTGAGGGCCAAGGAGTTGGAATTTCGTAAAGGCCTTGAAGCCTCATTGGGCAACTTTCAATTAGCCACCTTTAGTTTGTAGATGGTATTCTAGCATTGTGGAGCTTCTAAGGAGTTATTCAGGGTGAAAGTTTTTTTGAGATGTTTTGAATTAGTATCGAGACTTGGGATAAACTTAGGCAAAAACAACATAATTGGTCCGGGTTTGGATAATGATGTGGTGAATTTGTTAGCAAGGGAAGTGGGGTGCGGAATGGGTAAAATTCCGTTCACTTATTTGGGCTTGCCGGTTGGCAGAAATCCTAGATCCAAGTCCGTTTGGAGTCCTATCATAGAAAGAATAGCCAAGAAGCTGAATGCCTGGAGCAAATCTTACCCCTCTATCAGTGGTAGGTTGACTCTAATCAAATCAGTCGTAGTGAACCTACCCACATAATTCTTATCCTTGTTTGAAATTCCCAAGGGCGTAGCGCAGAAGTTAGAAAAAACTTTAGAGACATTCCATGGGAGGGTAAGGGAGAGCCCAGGAGAATCCATTTTGTGAAGTGGGAAGAGGTCAGGGAAATCAGTCGTAGTGAACCTACCCACATAATTCTTATCCTTGTTTGAAATTCCCAAGGGCGTAGCGCAGAAGTTAGAAAAAACTTTAGAGACATTCCATGGGAGGGTAAGGGAGAGCCCAGGAGAATCCATTTTGTGAAGTGGGAAGAGGTCAGGGAAATCAGTCGTAGTGAACCTACCCACATAATTCTTATCCTTGTTTGGAATTCCCAAGGGCGTAGCGCAGAAGTTAGAAAAAACTTTAGAGACATTCCATGGGAGGGTAAGGGAGAGATCAGGAGAATCCATTTTGTGAAGTGGGAAGAGGTCAGGGAAATCAGTCGTAGTGAACCTACCCACATAATTTTTATCCTTGTTTGAAATTCCCAAGGGCGTAGCGCAGAAGTTAGAAAAAACTTTAGAGACATTCCAAGGGAGGGTAAGGGAGAGCCCAGGAGAATCCATTTTGTGAAGTGGGAAGATGTCAGGGATATTAAGGAGAAAAGGGGGCTTGGGAATATACAACATTGGAGATAGGAATCATGCATTGCTATGCAAATGGCTTTGGCGATTCTTGTTGGAAAAGGAACCTTTGTGGTGGAACGTGCTGGTGACTAGGTATGGCGAGGACGACCTGGGTGGATGGAGACTAGGCCATAGGGGAACTAAAGCCTTAGCTAGGTTAGGGAACGGCGATGGAAGGATAGGTGGGGCCCTTCAAAATGGAATTCAGATAATGGTGGGTAAGGAAGATAAGAGTTTCCTTTCGGAAAGATATATGGGTAGGAGAGAGACCCTTTATGAAAATGTTTCCTAGGCTTTATAGAGAAGCTTTGAATAGGGATGCCCTTTTTTATGAATACTATAATGAGATTAATGGTGTGCCGGAATGGTCAATCTCTTTCAGAAGAACCTTAAGGGACTTTGAAGAGGACCTCCACCGAACTTTGGTAAGACTCTTAGGGGATAGGCAAATATGGCTTGAGGAGGAGGATAAATGGATTTGGTCTAAGGATCCGTCAGGGTCCTATTTGGTAAAATCTATTCTTAAAATATCATATTCTTCAGACCTAAATTCCCTGCCTACATGCAATTTTTCCTGGAAAAATAAGACCCCCCTAGGATTCAGGTCTTTCTATGGGTGGCTTTAAAAGGGAAGATTCCAGTGAAACATAACCTCAGGAGGGAGAGGTGTTCTTCAGAAGGAGTTTCGGAAGTGTGTCCACTATGCGGAGAGGAATATAAGACCGTAGACCATTTGTTATGCAAATGCCGGTTCATGAGGGACATTTGGCATCTTTTCCTAAACCTGTTTCATTCTTCATGGGTCCTAGGAGTTGCTTGGGAGATGTCATTTCAAAGTGGTCCAGAGGTCCATTTAGAGGTAGGCATAGGTGGTGTGGAGACTTGTTCCAGTGGTTGTCCTTTGGGCAGTTTGGAAAGAGAGAGGAGAGAATTTTTAAAGGAAAAGTGGGGCTTATAGGAGAGGTATTTGAAAAGGCCAAGTGACATTTGATAGGATGGCTATCCACTTGCAAGGAGTTTACTGGTCAATCACCAGAGGACTTCTATCTTTCATGGGAAGGGTACATGATGGGGATTAGTAAGGGGAGGAGACCAATGGTGTGATGGTTAGCACCACCTCAAGGTTTTTGCAAATTCAATGTAGATGGAGCAACGAAAGGCAAACTTGGTCTTGCAAGGATAGGGGGAGTGATCCATGGTGATAGGGGCAGGATGATATTAGCTTTCTTTGAGCCTGTAGGGATTATGGAGTCAAATGAGGCGGAGTTGATAGCAATCATGAGAGCCCTTTAGAGCTGGTCTAGATTCGGAAATGGTAGTCTCATCGTCGAAGGCGATTCTACAAATGCTATCGCTTGGGCTAATAATAGTAATGTCCTCATGTGGAAACTGATCAACATTGTGAGGGACATTAGGAGGCTAAGTAGGCACGGAGGAATCACCTTTACACATATAGCTCGCTCTGCGAACAATGTTGCAAACTTCATGCTAAGGTTGGACTGCAGAAGCAGAGATGGTCATTGGTGTTTTTATGATCACAGGTTATCTTGGGTGTATGGGGTTTTGGGGTTCTTTATACTTATACTTGCTTTGTAATGTTTTTAATGGAGCATTGTATATATTAAAAAAAAAAGTATGTTAGTCCTAAGCATTATAACTGTTACAACATCTATGGTGGTCCGAAGAACTACAAATATTACAAAAAATAAGGTGTCTACTTCTAACTTCCCCTCAAGCTGGAGTGTTGATACCAATCAAGCCCAGTTTGCAGATGGACTCCTGCAGTTGCAAGCTTGTGGCGGTTTTAATGAGCATTCACTTGAGATATGGAGTGACAATTGTAGCAGATGAAAAATATGATCACTTATGAAATGGCAGTTAAATGTATTTCGTGTTTGCATGAAAAAACATATTAGAAGCAATCACCCAGTTGCTGTCCCATTTAAGTGTCATCCATATCTATAGCTGCTTCCCAAGACTGTCTAAAAAGCCTCATGATATATACCTGAAAGATATGTTGATTTTGGATTCGTTTTTCATTTTATCATATTTTAGTCTCCCAATGTCAAAGTACCTCAATCATGCTGTCCATTCTTTTCTCCTGAGGTTCTTCTTATCATGTTGTTTTCATTTCTGGGTTACTTTACAAAGGTCATGTTATATGGCCCAAGAAGAAGTCACACACTGTTACATTTCTATTGAAAATCGAACCCTTTTTTTATTTGGTATAAAAATAAATATGTTAGGCAGAAAATTATCCTTTCCACTTATCAAATGGCATTTTAGGGCTACACAGGCATGTTTGTGGTTAAAAAGTGCTATTTTCTATTTATAATTTATACTCACGTGGCTACATGTGTTTATTTTATGACTGTTGGGTTTATTGTTGTTCAGGAATATCTTCAAGGGAACCCTTTATGGCTGCAATATCTGAAAGTTCCATTGTTGACACTGGGATATGAAAGTAGTTATGATGTGTTTGTTAAAGCTCATGGTGGCGGCCTCTCTGGTCAGGCTCAGGCAATTTCACTTGGCATTGCACGTGCTTTGCTCAAGGTGAGTGAGAACCACAGGTCACCTCTTAGAAAGGAAGGCCTTCTGACTAGAGATTCTCGAGTGGTCGAGAGGAAGAAAGTTGGCCTCAAGAAAGCTCGAAAAGCACCCCAGTATTCAAAACGTTAAGGTAAGAGCTTCCATCAGAATCCTTCCATTTGCAATTTTCCAAGCAATCATGTTTTTGTAAGGTTACAACTTCAATGAATCCAAGAACTACTTCTGTATTGTTGTTTGTGAAAGAGAAGAGTGTGCAGAAGTCATCCCTAGCTTATGCTTGGAGTATACTTTCAATAGAATCCATTTTAGAAGGCGATGCGCAGGCCTAAGTCTAAGAAATTTTCGATTTGTATGTCAATCATCCAGATGCTTCAAAATTGGCTGCTTTCTGTATGGCCTTAGTATTTGGCTGTATCTATGGTGCGTCTTTGTCATATTCATGTTGTGAATGATAGCTGTCCATTTGTCCAAGTGAGGTACCCCTGTTGTCATCCTGAGATGTGGTTACGAGTGACTTGTTCTTGAAGAGCTCGATACTGGTAATTTTTTTTTCCCAATGAGGGTAATCAAGGGTCAAAGAAAAAACAACTAAGTATGACCTGTGGTAAATATGGTTTAAAATTTCTCCCAAAATTTGGAAATCTGACCAGTATATGCTGAATTTTTGAGGGCCCAATATATTGAAATCAGAAATTCTGACCACAATTTGCAGAAAGGGACCCAATAGTCTGCTTGGTATGTGCATGGTTCAGTTTCATCCTCATCAGCTCAGGATATTAACGGTAATTATTGATAGTGGATATTTTTAAGTTTTCGGACTTTTATCTAGAAAATCTTGTGGAAAATAAATATTTAAAAAATAATAAAAATAAATATAATAAATAAATAATGTGGTTGGAGTTTGAAACTATAGATGATATTTTAGAAATAAAAAAATGTATATTTGGCCCAAGTGTTTTTAACGGAAATTTAATGGTAAAATCTCGTGATTTTAATGGGAATTTACCGTTTCTTGAGATAAAAAGCATTTTTAACGAGAACTTACTGTTAAAATCGGCAGATGTGATAAACTCGGATTTTTAACGCGGAAAAGTTATTTTGTCGATATTTTCATGATAAAAATGAAAATATTAGAGATATTTGTTACATCAGCCACAGATACTCAAGAACTTGAGATTTTAACCCATGGTAGTAAATGTTCAAACAGCTCAAATTCATATTAGAAAATTAAAGCTAATTTTTTCGTTAATAGGGAACTTGTAAAATTATGGAGATGATTTTGGAAGCATAAATCTGAATGTTATATTTTCTTTCGTAATGACAACAACTGCTGTTTAGTGATCAGAGTAGAGGACTCGTATTGTGAGTGTTGCAGCCCTTTCGTTCGAGTACACAAATGATTTCCATGATCACTCTCTTTGAGCTTTTGGAATTCTTTATTAGAAGACATGTATGATAATATTAGATTTTTTTTTCATAAAAAAACAATTTTCTATGTATATTTCGCTTAAAATCAAATTATAAATATTTAACCATAATAGAGATGCTATTCTACATATATACAAGAACAACTTCAATCTATTTTAATATGAGAGGCTATGAGTTTCAGGCACAACAAAAATAAGTAAATTATTGAAAATATAGAGAAGAAATATAAAAAAAAAAAACATAAGAAATAATAAAGTAATTAACTAAATAATTAATTAATCTTAAATAAAGACTTTCAATTGTAATGATAACATGATTGAGAATATACGTACCCATACCAAGTAATTATCTACTTCAAATTTGGATAAACATGCCCTTTCTTTCATTGTAATCCTCATGCTTTACCGTTTAATAATAATACATAAAATGTTAGAAAGAAAGTAAGAAGCATTGATGAGAGGAATGCATAATTATCGGCAATAGTCTCTCCAATCTGTCCATGTTACCATACCCACTACCAACACCTTCCCACGTGTCTGTCGGGTCCTATCCTAGCATTATTATAATTATTTAAATGTCGGGTAAAACCTTATTTGTGGCCTTTTGATAGAATAAAATGTGGTTATTATTCTGGTCCCTGGTGTACAAATTGCCCTCTACTAAAAAGCGTTTTATATATATATATATATACCTTTGTAAAGATTTTTTCTTGTATGTACCATGGTTTTGAGGTGGATTTCACTTTTAGGTGAGATTGACAAATCTTTATTTAAAACTTCTAAGTGATCTTAACCATTCAGTTTAACATATTTATTACTAGACAATTAAAATTTTAATCTTGAAATGAAGAGGTAAGATGATCATGGAGTTTTTAAATTTTATATACATTTTAAAATGATTTAGTAGATATTTTATGGGGAATGATCTGTGCACTATAATCTTTCACCGGAGCACCAAATTTAATAAAGTACTCATTTTACCCTAATCTTTTGAATCCTGCTTTTTCTTCATTTCCACTCTCCCGAATCATTTCTTCCTAAAACGTTTTCCCTCTTCTTCCGTTAGCAAGCAGCAATTCCTCCTAAAAATGCACCAGTCCTTCTCTAGCAACAGGCCCTCTTCTTCCTCTTCTTCTCCTTCGCGTTTTTCTCTTCCCTTTTCTTGTTTTCCACTCTCCAATCCCGTAACAGTCCCTCTTCCTGCGCCTAAGCTCTCTCTCTTTGTCTGTCAGCTCTCTCTCTCTCTTCCTTCATCTAAATCTCATTCATTTCTGTGGGTTCTGCTCAGAAGGTTCCAATAGATTTCTGATTTATGTTTACATGCCAAATGATTCTTTGGATGCTTGTTTCTTTGGTGCAATCTTCTAAACTACCTAGTGTCAAAGGAATTTGATTTTCAGGTAATCAGATGTTAGGAACCATCAAGAATTTATCCTTTATTTCATGCCTTCCACTGTAATCGTCACGTTGCAAATGGGTTTTATGCACACACCATTCATACATGCATTGCCCAACTTTTCACTTTCCCTATTGAAAAATCCACTATTTTTCTTACAAAAATAGTTCATGACTTGTGTTCATTTCAAGAAAACTGAGACTCCTTTGAGGTCTCTGAATGTAAAAAAAGATCCATTGTCTCTGTTCAAAATTTTACATTTTAAAGTGATAGAAAGGTTCCGAACTGTATGCTCAAGAACATAGAGGTCAAAAAATAACTTTTCAGATTTTTTTTAAGTGAGACTTCTGACCAATCATAGCCACTGAATTGGTGAATGAATATGTAGTAAACCATGAGAATGAAAATTAGCAATACCCCACATACGATAATGAGACTGAAATTGTACACAGTTAATATTATTTTCTATAAATTCCATCAGAAAATGTAACTCACTTTAATATCTATAGAATAGCTATCTAAAGAATAGCCTCCCTAGATAAGAAGACTTGAGGAGTCTCCTTAGAGTTCTCTGTAGAAGCCAATCAAAAAAAATCTTGAAGTCCAAGCACCATTTAAGGGCACTCTTAAAGTTGGTCAATTAGCTATGGTTGGGTTTGGCAGGAGTGCAGGACTCTTTTTAAATTATTTGATAGATGCATGTGAATATTTACTAAATCAATATTAAAGTGAAAGTAAGCACGAAAACAGAAGAGTGAATAGATTTCATTATCACATTGAGATTTCAATCTACTACAAGACAAAACAAGTTCAAAAGTTCAGGTTTCCATTCATCCATGAAATTAATATTACAACAATACAATAATTGGTTTCCAGTATTCATAAGAGCTTAGTTCTTAAAAGAAAGTTACAAAAATCCACAGGTGTAGATTGCTTTGCAAGGACACAGTTGTTGGAGATTAAACCCAACAATTGGTATCAGGGCCAGGTTGGTCGAATCCAAGGGAAAGGTTCACAAATCGGAGGAGTTCCCTTCATTCCAGGCACAGGTGTAGATTTGGAACAGTGAAGGTCGGAGCAAGATTTGGAAAGAAGTGAAGATCGGGTTCTGGCTAGAAAAATCACAGATCTGTAAAGCAACGTGCGAAGCCTAGAAGGAGCAAATCTGGAAGGTTTGCAAATCAGCAGTGCAGCTCTAGGAGGGGATCTGAAAGGATCAGCAAACGCACCACCGCGGAGATCGTTGTGCCCCTATAATCGGTAAGATCTGGGAACAGATCTCAGAACCAGAGTAGTGAGAGCACAAAGGGGCAGCAGATCTCGAGCAGTGAGAGCTCTGGCAGCGGTGGCGACGCGTACAACAAGCATCAGATCGAGTACCAGATCTATGATCGAGGACGGAAACACAGCTAAGAGGCAGATCGATAGCACTGACTGCAGATCGGTCAAAGACGGTGAGCGGCAGCTTCAAGGTTCCCTCTGGAGCAGTCACAGTGAGGCAGGAATAGCAGTCGGATCTGAGTAAAAGGGGTTTTCCAGATTTGGTCACAGCAGCGGGAGCGGCTCAAGCAGATCGGTAAGGATCTGCGATGGTGCAAGGGCAGCAGCGAGCGGCGGCAGAGGCACCCGCGATTGTGCCGATCTTGATAGGAAGGGGGTTTCAGAAGAAAAACCCAAGTCAGATTCGCCTAGATCTGATATAAGAGGAAAGCCGAGTGGCATCGACTTCACGGGAAGGTAGAGAGAGAGGCTCGGCAGATCTGAGTGGCTGACGGGTAATAAGCCATCGCAGGGAGATCGAGGGGTTCCAAGGCGCAGATCGGTGCAGATCTGAGGAGGTGCAGCCGACATGAAGGCAGGAGCAGCCAGCTCAGGCGAACAGCTGCAGCCATTGCAGACAGAGGAGAAACCCCAGATCTGAGATGAGGCAGATCTGAGTGGGGTGGCTCGAGTGATGAGCACGGCCAAGCACGCCGGAGATCGCACGGCCAACAAGTGTGCGAAGGCGCCAGAGGCACAGCGGCCAGCGGAGGCAGCAGCAGATCTGACTCTTCATATCTGAGATCTAAGAATGACAACCTTCATCGCAAAACCGAGCAGAGAGTAGCTCTGCAGTGCGGTGAGTGCCAAACGCGAGCCACAGAAGGGCTGGCGATTGGGAGGGAACACAGGCAGAGTCCACTGGGTTTGCGTCGGAGTAACAAATACCGTTTTCGGAATAATAACGGCTTAATAATGAGATATTTTCAATTTCTCAAATTTTTAACGAAAAAATCTCTGACAGAAAAGATAAATATTTAAAAAATAATAAAAATAAATATAATAAATAATTAATTCTCATCTTACACTTCTTTAATTAAAAAAAAATAGCATATAAAGCTATAATAACATAGATAATTTATTCGATTTCCATTGATTAAAGAAACAAGAGTAATACAAACATTCAATTAACAAACTAGCAAAAGTTTAATAGTGTCATAAAACTCAACAAACATGATAAATAACATCCAAAGTCAATAAATCATTATTATACTAAGAAATCCAAATTATGTACGTTCTCAAGCTCCTCGAGTGGAGTATCATCTTCATCATCCTTAATAGATTGATTTTCTTTATTTTCTTCGTTCAAACTATCAAATGGATTAATATCATCAAGTAAAATGGCCTTTGAGTCCTTAGATAATTTCAACTCTTAATTCTTTTTTATTAGCAAATTTACTTTCACATACACTAGATCTTGAAGCTTTTCTAGATGACCCAAAGTTAACAAATACCATTCTCGTTCACCCTTAATACACCTCTCCTCATGACCCAAAGTTATCAACTATTGTGCATGTCCTTCAAGCTAAGAGGTTTTAGGTCCTTTCTACATTGTAACTTATGCTCAAATACCCGGTAGACCCTTATCTCTTTTATTTATAATTTTATTTTAGGTTTTTACTAAAATTCAAGTTAGATTGACTTAAATTGCCTAATATTTTTTGCGCCTATGCATTATACTAAGTTCTTTTAGATCTTTTTTCTATACCAAGCTTATTTCTTAAGTTTTTAATAGTAAATATTATAGTTAAGTTGAAGCAATTGTTATTAGTCTTTCATAAAGAATTTTAAATTGTTGGCACTATAATTGTGAATGTATATAATATGTGCTTACATGATGTTTTTGAAACTTACTTACCAAAATATTTATGCTTCTTGAATGAATATTGTTGTATTTTATTAAATACTTTGATGAAGCCTTGTTTTTTAAGCTCTTTAAACGAGAGAGTTTTAAATTATTTTATTAGCTTGAACATTTTACATCATATCTAAGTCAACTTTGGTATAATATGATGAGGTCAATTGCAAAGTTACTTAGCTTGAAATATAAGGTATATAAAATATTTTAATTCAATCTAAAAAATTAGAAATTACAATGCATTTTGAAATTTGAATGGTTTTAAATTTAATATAATTTGAATCCCACCCATTTTATGAATAATGGATCCACCCTTTATGGATCTCCCATTTCTAAAGATCTCATTTGAAGAGCTAAAATAAACGGTGGATGTAAAGTCATCAAATCGTCTCTACTGGGATTCGTCGTGGACAAGTTGGACACAAATCGAAAAAGCGAGAGAGAGAAAGATCCAGCAGTCGGACTTGAAGCGGGGAAATTAGCTTAAATGGAATGTTTGGTCACACGTCCGTGCCAACTTTTCGCCGTCCGCCCTTCAATAATTCGATTTCGATTTTCGAATGGGATTTAAACAACGCGTTTTTATCGTTTCTCGCGTTATTAATGCGTTTTTACTGTTTCCGATAATAACGGCATCGGCGTTAAAAACGCGATTTTTACGCGAGAACGATATTTTGCCGGTATTATCGCGGTATAAATGAAAATACCGGCGGTATTTGTTACATTGGTTTGGGTGAACCGAGTGGAAAAGGATTAAAAAAAAAAAGTTCATTTCTGGTGCACCTGCAAGACCACTGTTTCGAGTGATCACCCGATGGACTATAGATTGGGGTAGTCCCGTAGGACTACAATATGCTTGTATGGTGCTCAGTAGGACTACAGTTTTGGGTGACCCCGTAGGACCACAGATTCAGATACTCCTTCAGCAGGAAAAATCAACGGTCAGGATTAATTTGCAGTTCATGAGTCATCGGGACTCGAAATTGAGATCTGTCTTCTCCTGGGAGATCACAGCACAGAGATCTACACGGTGACCGGTGTGGATTTGGAAAAGGAGAGGAAATTTTTGGAGGAGTTGGAGAGTGGTCAACGACGGTGCAAGGGACTTGTGCGATAATGCTCAAGGTGGAGCCCATTGGGTGCAGAGTTGTAGAGGCAACATGGATCTCGACAGCTATGGTTCGAGGCAGAGCGCTATGGTGCGGAGTTGCATAGGCAAGAGGGATCTCGACGGCTATGGTTAGAGGTGGAGCTCATTTGGTGCGGAGTTGCATATGCAACACAGGGAATCGGGCAAAAATGCTTGAGGTGGAGCCCGGTTGGGCTAATCAGTCTTACTCAAGACTGGAGGAGCATCCCAAGGTATGGGATGGGAATCTTACAAAAGATGAGGAACTGGAGGTGCTACACAACAGGTGGAGGTGTCATAATCTGAGGGCAACAATCTTCATGGTGTCGGGTTTTTTCACCAAGGTGGAGTTTGTTGGATTTATGACTCAAAGTCTTATTGGGCCTAAGTTGTCTGATGGGCCCAGGCTCAGGCCCGGGCCCTGTTTGTTGTAAGACACTATATAATGTCTCTTTCTGTAGGGTTTCTTAGGCCAGTGCAGTTTCTCTTAGGGAGAAACATAGAGGAGAGTGACTAAGAGGAAGGGTAGGTAGGATTGTTAATTCTTATAGCCTGTATTGGGCATTCTTCCTCTTAGTGGAATCTTAGCATGCCCCGTGGACGTAAGCAACATTGCCGAAGAACGTATATCCTGTGTTTTTCGTGTTTTTGCTTGTGCGCGTTAGATTTGTGATTTAATGGTGAATGTGGGTTGGGTCTAATCTCCAACAACAGTGCCATCATGGAACCACAAGGCAATCTCTTTTCTGGCATTCTCCACTGAATTAGTGCCATGAATAACATTCCTGCATGCGGACATGAAATCTAAATCAGATTCATAAAGTTTACTAAAATTAAATCATTTCACCATTCAAATGGCTGTTTTCATAAGCTTTAAACCTAGATCTAAATCTGTTTAAATGTAAAGCAACTCAAAATAAAAGAAATGGAAATGACAAACTGAAGAAGAAATAATAAAACTCAAATTACCTCTCAAAGTGAAACCCTTCTTTCCAAATCTGCTAAAAATCTCACCAATCTAAAACAAGTAAGAAACGATGAAAATGTACATCTTTCAAATTAATCAATTGAGCCTACACATACTGCTCAAAAAAGCACAACATGCACATAATACTATTTTTTCCATTGGTCTAAAATGAATACTTGAGGGGACTGAATGCTTCGAAAACACTATCAGCTGAATTGCTTACACAGGAGCCCTGTTAGATGGAACATGAAAATATTAATGTAAGATTGTTTAGTCCTTAAATGTTGAAGCGCATATATGCACTTATTCTGGTAAAGATAAGTAGTACACTTTTACACAAGGTTGCACTTAGCTATAAGCTACTTAAATTTTACAAGGTAATGGAATCTTCAATAAAAAATCAAGACAATTTTTTGTGATGCAAAAAATTGCAAGAGCCACACAGCTCACCTAATAGTGCATGTATGAAAAAAAACTTGAGAGGGCAAGAACATATATTAGGATAATTACACAATCCAATATAAAAAAAAAAGGGCAAGCCAAAGACCATATTCCCAAAACAAAAGCATCAAGAGGATGCTTAATTAAGAATGGCAACACATCAAGAAGATGCTTAATTAAGAATGGAACTCTAGAGCATCATTTCTGGTAGTGTTTTCTGCATTAATGCACTAACATCACAAATCAAAAGAATATATTTTATTTCAATAAAACCAAAGCCTTCCATGAAAGGCAAGTTTGGTTAATTTGACATAAAAAAAAAGAAGGCAAGATTGTATGTGATCTGATCTCGTATGAAACAATTACGATAAGTTCGAACCCATCTCATATGAAACCCAATTCTTTCATGCTTGTGTACGTGGTGCAAAAATGGGGATAGAAATCCATCACATTGTACTAGCTCAGTATCATCTTTGTATCAGTTATGAGATATCATTAGATCGAATGTCACAATTTATGAGACTTCATTAAGACTATTAGCTACTGTTGTTGTAGTCTTGGCTGGTGGTTTGCAATTTTATTATAAATATCTAATTAATCTCACAAGAGGAGTTTAGTTCCCTAGACATTGATCGGGAAGGACTGTTTTATACCGCCCCTCCCATTCTACCAATCTGATCCACAGTCCACAAAACATTCAGAGACGAAAAAGGAATCAAAATTTAAACTTTTTGAAACATACCAAGACTGAGGCTGACTATATTTGTATTATGTATATAGTTGTAAAGGGCACTTTCAGGCCACAAAGACTTTTACAGATTGTAGATAGGTGCTTAGTAATGAACTGTATAGCATTACAGTTATCACCAGAAGTCCTGCATAATATATTAAAAATTTACATTAGAAAATATGAAAATTATATAAATCTCATAATACATATCTCTATCAATTAAGTCAAGAGATTACTTGATTCATTGGAAAAGAGTTATATATCGATTCTTCATAGAAGTTATAAGATAAATCTATCTATTTAAAAGAAATAAATGTTACCCTATATGGGGTAACTCAGCTAGTAACATTTTGCCTCAAGAAGCGGCATGGTGCGAGTTCGACTCCCATGTTATAACCCGGTGGCTATCCTGTGGGGCTGTGGGACGTCATTGGAAGGGAGGGTTTAGTAGGGTTGTGCTCGAGGTTCCCTCCTCCATCATAAAAGAAGAAAAGAAAAGGAATAAATGTTAATCTTCATCAACTTATTTTGTATGCGAAAAATGGTCTAAGAATCACTTACCTGAGATAACTGAGAGAAACTAGCTGCTTGTGATTCATGATAGTGATCTACATTAGGTAAAACATTCAAATGTACACTCTCCGATGCATGTACACTAATTTGATTTGGATAAGTTCTACTAATGTGACCAACATTTTAACATATCCTGCATTTTTTACTTTCTCTACAATCTCAAATGCAGAAGGATCTCGTTTTGTAGAATTTTTAGACTTTGGGGCCTTAGAACATGGATGGCGTCCTTTTGAATGTTGAATAATAGACTCATGATTGAGAGGCAGCGTGATACAAAGTTATGGAGTCCATTTCAGATGGATTCTTGTTAAAATGAAGACAATTTATTATCCACTGTAAATGAATCCATCTAAATGTAACTTCTTCATTGGCATCTGAAAGTTCCCAGTGCTAGAATAAGATTGGTCCTGGAGGGGGGAGGGGGTGGGGATGAATAGGATAATGTCTGATTTTTGTGGCCTTCACAAATTTCTTGATTAGTCAAATTACAAGTAGCGGAATAAACAAAATTAATTAAGATAAGTGTGCTGTATGCACAAGATAGTGTGCAAAATATAGACGCAATCACAGAAGTAAGCCAATCACCCACAACACCAGATTTATGGTGGTTCGGAGTAAAACCCTCCTACATCCACTGATGGACTCACCCAATTTTGGGTTATCCCAAATACACTAGGTAAGGGAATTACGCCTTAACAATAGAGTGGGAATTACACCCCCACACAAATAGAGTAGGGATTTCACCTACACAATCCCACCTAATTTTGAAAGGTTCGACCACCTTGGTTTAATTCTTATCCCTCTATTTTTATAGTGGTTCAAGCTCCCTCCTTTAATCCACTTCACAATATGTTATGAAAATTTAGCACAAGAAGAAAAACTTGCCTTTTGTAACTCAAATCTGATGTAGATGTGCTTCTTGAAGAGTTCTCCCAACTTAACCTTCTTGATGATGGAGATGTATCACTGTATAAGCAATCACAAGCTTAGGAAAAGGTTTCTAGGATATTAGATTTGCCAATAGAATCCTAGATCTGTTTTTCCTCTCTTTCTTTATCTGAATCAAAAGTTTGATTGGATTTCAAATGATTCACCAATGTGAAGTGCTTAGAGAGAGGTTGGGATGCTCTGGTTTTGCCTTAGGATTTTCCAATAAAATCAGGTGTATTAGTTGTAATTGATCTCTCCAAAATCCAGAGTATTTATAGGCAAAACATATTTTTTTCAAACAGTTAGTTGACGATGGATCATTTCAAAAATTCTTCCAAACCATAAGACCGTTGCACATTTAATGCACCTCAAAGGATACAAAACGGTCACCCACGATGGATCGTGACCTGCGATTGGTCGCAGAACCCATTAGAGATGGGTCGCCACTGGCGAGTGGATCGTCCTGAGACCAACTTAAAATTACAGAGTTTTCTCAACCAGAACTATGAAAAATTCAGGCGAGGGATCGTGTCCTGCGATGGGTCGTGAGGTACCATGATAGGCTCGCCCTGAGAGCAGACCGGTTTAACAGTATTTTTCCAACTACAACCTTGGTCTAGGTGATGGATCGTGGACTACGATGGGTCTCTCCTGTCTCTGGCAATAGGTCACCATTCACGATGTATTGGCCTGACAGTAATCTAGATTTTCAAAGTTTAAGTCCATAGGTTTTGTGGCTTGGTCTTCATCCACTAGGTTTGGTTATATTTTACCTATTTGATCTCTAATCCTAGTCAAGGTCTTCCTAGGTGTGTTGGGTCCACCCTAGAGTCTTCCCCTTTATCAATTTCATAACAAAACCTATAAGTTAATGAATATAGACTCGATGACATAACCCAACCCTTTACATCTCATCTGAATATAATTATTACAACAATTAGAAGTACAAATACAAATGACAATTCCTTGGACTCTATGCTTCAGATGCTTTCATCTCTTGTTACCCTCAAGATGTGCCTGCAAAACAGATTTTCCTGTTTACAAAACATGGCACTAGGTGGAAGCATAGAAACCTCCCCCTCAAATATTAGTCCATTAAACAATTTTTCTCCCTCTTATTTCAAGGATTTTCTCCCCAAATGTTCTCCCCTTTCTCTTGATCAAATATTCTCTTCCCCTCTTCTATTTTCTCCCCATTTTTGTCATAAATTGACAAAGGGTTCTAAGCACAAATATACCAATTTCAGTGTGCTTCTACGAGGCCCAACAATTGGACTGGATAGGGAGTAGCCAGAGGCACATGCATTTCAAAAAATATTCCATTTTTGAAACCAACACATGCATGCTCTGAGGAGGGACTCACTCATACAAGAAATTAGCAAGGGAAAAGCATATGAGTGAACATATTCAGATACTTAACAGGAAGATTTGAAAAACATTATGAACTATACAAATCATATACCAATAAGGCACAAAGTTCATAAATGCTAGAGAGATCCAGCGAACCCATTTGAATGCCAATATGAAATCAGCTATGCATGGCATTCAAGATTGGATTCAAGCACATATAAATTTTAAGAATTCTGGTTCATTTCTTACAAAAAAAAACATAGTTGATGCTCAAACATTTACCAATAAGCATAAATGCATCAAACTCAAGACAACCAATGCAATAGATTCATTCATACAAAACATGTACCAATAATGAGATTATGAATAAACCAACATCCTATCCTTGGAAATCCATTATGCCCTGGACAATGGTAGACTTATTTTCTCTTTTAAACTTTCCAAGGCTTGCTCTCTTTTCATAAACATCTTTGAGAGTACATGCACCAAGTCCTTTAACATTTGGACCATGGAGCCATATTGGCTTTTCCCTATGCCAAAATCTTTGAATTTTGGTTGAAAGATTTACCTTTGCTTGTTCTTTGAAAGCCATGCCTTTGAGGTGCATTTTCCATTCAGATTCCATTCAAACCTTGTGAAATTTTTCCAATATACATTTGAAGGTTTAAAGTAGAATGCAAAATAGTCTTGGAGAAAAATATTTTTCCTGATCTGAACATTTCTCCAACCATATTTCCAACATCTAAGAGATTTTCCAAATAATGCTTTACATTGGAAACAATGCAGCTGCATCCCTATAAGTTTTACCATTTGAAGGATCAGGGAGTGTGTGATATTGTGATGCATGCAACCCCATAAGACAACAAGAATTGTATTTCAACATTTGAATGCAAGATATGGCAAATCATAAGGAAATTAGACATTTGATAATTCCCAACCATATAATGCACATATTCATTTCTTATAAAAATACCACCATATAAAGTCTTAGAAATGAATATCTCATGCCAATAAATGCCAAAACATTCACACACCAATTTGTGCCATTTGAAGATTTAAACCAATTCACTAACACTTGCACAAATCCTTGGATTCTGTATCAATTTACCTTTATGAGTCCAACTAAAATTTTGATCCAGACCACACTCAAATTCCTGGGCATTTTCAATTTACCATTTGAAAGACTATTGCCCATGTGTGATGTCATTTGACAAGCATCCTCAGATTTAGCCAAACTTGGTGCTTATGAACTAAAAATATTTCTCATAACATATACCACTGATGAGAATAGTGTTTTAGTTTTACATTTATACTCAAGCACACAAACCATAAATGGTATAGCATATGAGTGCGAGGTCGATCTCACAAGGAACAAGCAAAGTATATGCAAAAACAAATATATGAAATTGAAATTGTGTGGTTTAAGAAAAATAATTCTTAGAAATAATCTAAATGAAAATGAAAATTCTAATTTTAGAAATATATCATTAGTTTATAAACTCTTTAAATTTTATAAATCCTTTCTAAGAATGGAATCATCATCTAAAATTAAATTAAACCATTATGAATTTTAACTTTCATGAAAAACACCCATCTATAGTGTTTTAGTTTTACATTTATACTTAACCGCACGAACCATAAATAGTACAACATATGAGTGCGAGGTCGATCCCACAAGGAATAAGCAAAGTATATGCAAAAACAAATATATGAAATTGAAATTGTGTGGTTTACGAAAAATAAATCTTAGAAATAATCTAATCATGAAAATCAAAATTCTAATTTTAGAAATATATCATTCGTTTATAAACTCTCTAAATTTTATAAAACCTTTCTAACAATGGAATCATCATATGAAATTAAAATTTAACCATTATGAATTTTAACTTTCATGAAAAACACCTATCTATAGTGTTTTAGTTTTACATTTATACTCAAGCACACGAACCATAAATAGTATAGCACATGAGTGCGAGGTCGATCCCACAAGGATCAAGCAAAGTATATGCAAAAACAAATATATGAAATTGAAATCATGTGGTTTAAGAAAAATTAAATCTTAGAAATAATCTAAAGATGAAAATCAAAATTCTAAGGTTAGAAATATATCATTAGTTTATAAACTCTCTAAATTTAACCATTATAAATTTTAACTTTCATGAAAAACACCTATCTAGAATTTACAAACAACCCCCTCTCAATTAAAAGGAACACAATTAAGATGCAAACAAAATAATTCTAACCTACTTCCAAAGAGTTGAAAGAATTGAATAAATGAAATAAACACAAAAATAAAATATACACATATGTACAATTGGGCATAGTCAAGTATTCAAGCCAACATCATATCCCATATTCTGAATAAAATAAATTCACGTCCTAGACTATGGAGTTCACGTAAAACTCCAACTTCTTTCAAGTCTTTCATCAAAATTAGTCCCCTAATTAATTGAGCCTTAAATCTTAGATTAATCAAGCTATTCTCAGGTCTAAAATATTTCAGAAGTTCAAAAGAACCTTAGACCTAGAATAGTGATGTTAATAAAATATCTAAAATGTGACTGTCCAAATTAATTGCCAAGGGAGGAGTCAAGAACTAAAAAGAATCAAACCATCATAATAAAATTGAAAATTGGACTTTTCAATAATCTAAATAAATATGCTTTAAATTTATTGATGGAAAAAATAAAGATTACAAAACAAAGGAACTTGATTTGAAAATACCAGAATTACAATGCTGAAATTAAAAATTCACCAACCTAAAATCCCCTGTGAAATTCGAACTTTACACAGTAAATTATTGATTTTCTCCTCTCCTTATTTCAATGTCAGCTCTTGTCAGCTCTATCCTTGCTCTGGTCGATTTTCTCATGTATACATTTGTAGTTTTTAGAAGAGGTGGAATAAACAGAAATAAGCAATGCGGGACTTAGCATTAGACTGACTGGGAGAGAGAAATTCCCCGTTGTTCGTATGGAGTATGAACGATTGGAAGAGTGGAAAATCCCATTTTTTTCTCTCCAACTACTCCATACGATTCTTCCTTGCATCATGCTCATATCTCCTTTTTTAGGCACACACGATCTTGGCTAGTGAGATTTTGAGTGACTTTCTCCACAAGCATCTTATTTTAAGCAATCCAACTCTAATTCAATCTCTTTTCCAAAGCCTCCAACGATTTTTCACTTTTGTTATCTGCATATTGTTTTTCAAGTTATGCTCCATACGATTTTTGCAATTGGAAAATTGAGACTTTTTTTCCACAAGACTCTCCTCTGAGGAAATCAAATCTATCTCTTCGAATTTGGCCTTTATGGTGTTCAGATTTGTAACACCCCGGATTTTCAATTTATTATTTTGTATAAAAATTATCCATTTAATTTGTGAATATTAGTTATGAATCTTAAATTGGATAAAGAGTTGGGTCATTGGCCCAATTAGGACCCAACGGTTTTGGAAAAGGTTCCAATTAAATTAAATTGGTTGAATTAATTTAGTAATGCATTATGCCCAAAATTAAATAAAAGATTGTGCATGGTTGAATATTGGATTTGAATATTCAAGGAGATGTTTAAAAATCAAATGAGGATTTCATTGGCCGTGTATAGGGATTGCCATATATATGTTGGACGCATAAGATCATTTAAAAGAGGCAACAAGGGGCCCAAGGCATTAGGGAAGTGTCTAAATTAAAAGATTGCTTAGGCTATGATTAGTGTTATGCACATAGCACCTTCTAAAAGAAGAGCACACGGCAATGTCAAATTAAACACAAGGGCTCATGGCATTGCTATTGTTATCTTAGCATTGGCCGATTGGGAGGTTATTAAAGAGAGATAGGAAGGTCGACAATGGCTATCTTAAGCACCTTCTAATTTGGGTATAATTGTAAGTAATAAAAGGAGAGAAGGACAAGGGTGCACGGATTGCACATCTCTCTCCAATTTTCTTTCTATCTCCCTCTCTCAAATTCTCATTCACGGCAAGAACAAGGAGAAGGAGAAGGCAGCCAGCAAAGAGGTGTTCTTGGTTTGGAGAAAGAATCAAGAAGAAAGGAGAAGGATTGGAAGAGCAAGAATCAATCGGAACCGGTTAATATTTTTATTTGATAAATTGTTTTAACAGAAAAGAACCATAGGGTTCTGCCATGGTGTATGGCCGAACCCCATGGAAGAGGATAGGGAGATGAATGTATGAATTTTAATGGAAAGAAAGAACCATAGGGTTTGGCCATAGTGCATGGCCGAACCCCATGGAAAGACATATTTTAATTCATGGGTTTTTAGGATTGAAAACCATGGAGGAACATTGGGTTTGTTTAATGGGTTTTTGAAGGATGAATCCTATGGAAAAGACGTTGATTTTTAAATGGAAGTTTGAAGGAAAAGTTGAATCATAGGGTTCGGCCATGTTGTATGGCCAAACCCCATGTGAAAAGTCATATAGGATTTATTTTAAATGGATGTATGGTTGATGGTTTTAGATCCATGGAAAGGCAAATTAATGGATGAATGGGAATGTATGATTTCTAAAGAAATTAAAGAACCATAGGGTTCGGCCATGGTGTATGGCCGAACCCCATGGAGTTGGTTTGGTATATTTTTAATGTATGTTAATTAATTAAAATAGAAGAAGGATTGTGAACCATAGGATTCAGCCATGGTGTTGGCCGAACCCCATGGAGTTGTTTTGGTATGGTTGATGGATTTTGATTGGCTAAATTAGAAAGCTTCCAATTATGGAAGGATGGATACTAAATTGGAAACCTTCTAAATATAGAAGGTGGAGATAAATTTGGAAAGCTTCCAATTATGGAAGGATGGGTGCTAAATTGGAAACCTTCTAAATATGGAAAGTGGAGTTTAATTTAGAAATGATTTAAAAATAGAAGGAGGATATTGAATTTAGAAAATTTCTAACTATGGACTTGTTAATTATGGATTTGTTAAGTTGATGAAAATGGAAACTTAGATATCATAGGGTTCGGCCATGGTGCTTGGCCGAACCCCATGAATCAATCTTGGATCTAATATATTCATGAGTTAATGAATGGAAGGTTTGAAAATGATAGACCATGGGTTTGGCCATGGTATATGGCCGAACCCCATGGGGAATAATTTATGGTGTTAATGTCTGAAAGAATTGGATGATGGGTTAAGTTAGCCATGGATGGCATTTTGGTAATTACGTAGAATTAATGAACTATTGTATGGATTATTTTAGAACTTAAGTATTATGGAAATAAGGAAGGTAAATGGCTATGGTAAGAATGGCATTATTGTAATTATGGTAAAAAAAATGGTAGACCATGGGTTCGGCCATGGTGTATGGCCAATCCCCATGGGGCTTTGTTTATGAACTTAAAATGTGGAAAATCAAGTGGGACTTGGTTATGATTAATTGTTATATTATAAGGTAACGGGACCTCAAAAGGTGTTTATGATCTTGAGCAGTTACCGAATGAAAGACGCAAGGACACGTAGCGGTCTTTGGTAGGATTCCACCTCTTTGAAACCATGGGTTTATGTACATTTGTTTTATCTTATGTTTGATGAAATTATGTTTCAAAGGATATGTTTTAAATTGAATTTTAAATGCTATGTTAATTGTATAAATAGCATGTGTTGAATATGTTTCAAAATTTGATTTTAAATGCTATGTTTATGTTATAAAATAGCATGTGTTGAATATGTTTCAAAATTTGATTTTAAATGCTATGTTTATGTTATAAAATAGCATGTGTTCATTGGCATCTCATGCATGGCATGGGGTGAAGGATTTGTAACCGGAGGGTTCACACTCCGCTGGGGCGTCTGGAAGACCTATGTAGTGGGTACTTTTATGTACATGTGATAGGTGGGACTCATTGCATTTGTCATCATTGCATGGCATGGTTTTATATGGTTTTGGATATTATGCTATAATATATGTTTTGTACTAACCATGTGTTAGCCGTAACTGGAATACCTAGTGGGCGCGTTGTTCTAACGCCCTACTTCTACCCTACTTGATGATACAGGAAACAAGGGGCACGATGAGCGCAAGGAGGGCCAGGCATAGGAGCTTGGATGATTTATTTTATATGTTTTGAACAAAGTTACTTATGGACATGTATTTGAGTAACTAGTTTCCGGGAATGTAATAACTTAGATGGTTGGATGCTAATTTTGATAATTATGATATTTGAATGACGATTAAGGACTTCACGTACTTTGCTATCTTAATGAAATAGAATATGGTTCTATTATTATTCCGCATGTTATGATTTTATTCCGCAAGTTGATATTATTATGTGTGAACCATTTTCGTGGACTTAGTCCATGCACACATAGGGTTGGCCAGTTAAGGGTCGGACTTAGCTCGCGTCATGACGTCCCGCGCTCTATCTGTAATGGCCCAGAATTTGAAAATCAATATATATATGTGGCTATTAATTATTTTAATGATGGAAATTGGAAATTTGATGGAATAAATGGTGAATGGATCAAAATATGGACAAGGGCCCAAGTATGGCCCAATGGACCATGGATTGGATTTAAAATCATTTAAATGGTCAATGATGGTCAGTTGGGCCAAGGATGGTCAAATTGGGCCCAATACCCTTGGGACCCAATAGATCAAGATAATGTAAGCTCTAAGGTAAATGGGTAAGGTGAATGTAATTGGGCCATGGGCCCAATGGTGATCCAATTAGTTGGAATGGAATTAATTAAAATTAAATCACCTAAGTTGGTGATGAATTGACCAAGGTGACATGGCCGATTGGGACCCACCTCCACCTCACCAAATGAGGTGGCGTGTGGACCAAGGATTGGTGGGGCCGGCCACCATGGTTGAATTGGTCAACCATGGGTGGATACATGGAGGGAATTTAAGAAAAAGAAATTAGGTTAAGTGAGAATTAATTAACCCAAGTTAATTATCTAATTAATTAAATAATTAAACTATTCAAAAAGTGGGTCAAATGGTCAAATGGAAGACCCAAACAATCTTATCTCCAAAGCTCAAAAACGTTGGGCTTGGTGGTGGTTTATTCCAACCACCACCACTAAAGCATAAAAAAATCCCATGTGGGTTGGTGGGAAGAATTAATGATAGAGTGTAACATAAGCAACCAAAGGGGATAAGATGGGTTTTCATCTTATCCCATCCTCATCTCACTCTCTCCATTCATTTCTCTCTAAAACCGTCCCACACCAAGGAGGAAAGAAGAAAAGAAAACTAAGAAGAGAAGAAGAGAAGAAAAGAGAGGAGCAGTGCAAGCTTTGGTCCATCACTCCAAAACCAAGACCTTGGGTTAGTTCTTCCTATCTTCTCCTCCTTTTACTCTCCCAAACACACTCCATCTTAGCGACCCAAGCTTTGATGTTTTTCATTTGATCAAGCTCATCTTGGCCGACCAATCAAAGAGAAGAAGAAGAGAAATGGCTAAGGAAATCAAGAGGAGAAAGAAAAGCCGGAGGAGTGGTCGGGTTGTAAGTAATTCTTAAACAAGAATTTTACATTTTAAGGGTTAAGAGGTAATTATGGAACGCATTTCTTGGATTGGTTGGTGGCCAAATTATCATGGGCCTTAGATCTCAAATCCATCCAATGAAAGGAGGAAGAGCAGGCAAACCCTAATGGGTAAATTAGGTTAAAAAAGAAAGAAAGGAATGATGCATTAAGGATTTTATGTATTAAAATTTACTTAAGCATGGTATGTGATTGAATGATTTTAATGAGGTTATAAAGAATGGAAGACATGGAGGATGAATTATGATTTTAAGGTGGTAATGACTAAATGTAGTGATTTTTATAAGAATTTTAAATGAGGAAATTCATGAATATGTAAATGGGTTTATGGCCTTAAAAGGCATGAATGAATGATGGACCATGAATTTATGGTGATGGTGTTAGAATTTTAATAGGTTTAGAGAATGGAGGCTATGTTAAGTGATTAATGATTTTTAAAGTTTTAAATGAATGAATGTAGTGATTTTAAATGAGGAAATTCATGGGAAATGTGAATGATGTTTATGGCCTCAAAAAAAAATGGTAGATGGGAATGAAATATGAACCATGGGTTCAGCCATGGTGTATGGCCGAACCCTAGGGTGATGTGTTCGTAAATTTAAAGGGTATAAAAAGAGGGAAAATGATTAAGAATGTTGATGGTTTTAAATGGGTTTAAAAGGATGGAAAATATGGAGTAATGTGTTAATGAATTGGAGGCTTAAAAGGGTCAAATGTTTGTAATTTTTAAAGGGATCTTAGTGAAGAAAAATCATGGAAGGTATTAATGATTTTTAATGGCCTCAAATGTAGTAGAGGAAGATGAACCCTATGGTGATGTATGTGTAATGATGATGGGTGTAAAAATTATGGAAATTGATGGAGAGTGATTGGTGAACTTAGAGGTATTTGGACCATAGTGATGATGAGGGAATGTTGGCAACTTTAATGGATTTTAAATGTAGTTAGTGATGATCAAAATTGATGATTTACATGCATGATGTAAACCCCCTCATGGAGGGACTTGTGGTGGATCTAAATGATGAAAAAAAGAAAGATCCAAGAAAATTGGGGAAAAGACATCATGGGTTCAACCATGGTGTATGGCCGAACCCATGACCCCTTTTGTAAGTCATTTTATGAGTTAAATTTGGGATTATGTATGTGATTAGATGAATGAAAATTAGGTAAGTTAAGGATTGATTTGTTAATGAACATATCATGGTTGATGGAACGTTAATGGATCCAAGATTATGGATCAATTATGGGCTAAGGACGGGGTTTTGTATGTGGTTAAGTGAATAAGGATTAGGTTAATTAAATGGCTATTTTTAATGATCATATGACATGGTTGATGGGTCATCAACGGATCTGAGATAGGGATCATTAATGGATCTAAGTTTGTGATTAGTTATGGACTTAATTATGCATTGATGAATGAGTGATTAGTCATGGAAAAGAGGTAGTGGCAAAATCGTAAATATTGGCCAAAATGAAGAACCATGGGTTCGGCCATGTACCATGGCCAAACCCCATGGGGGATGATCATGGACTTAAAAGCTTTTAAGATAACCTTATGTGTGGTTTAATAAAGCCTAGGGTGCTAGTTTTTAAACTCACAAAATTAAGATAATCAATGGATTAAAATGGGTCCCACAAACCTAGTTAGTGAGGTTCGGCCATGGTGTATGGCCGAACCCCGCTAAGGTATGATTAATGGACTTAAATGATTAAAACGTGAGTCTAATTGATAATGTATAATAAGGTACCGGACATCGTAAGCGGTGCGCGATCTGCGACTGGGTTTGTGGACGGAGAAACGCAAAGGAACGTTAGTCGGTATTCAGTAGGATTCCTACCTTCTTGTAAGCCATGGATTATGTGTTATGTATGGGTTTTTCCTTGATTTATTTTGGTAAGCATATGATTATTTTAAGATGGGTTTTAAGGCTATGATGTGTATATTGATGCTTTACTTGATCTTTTTTTTATAATCAAATTATATGTTTTATTGATGGGACTTTAAATGCCATGGTTTGTGCTATTATATATATTACATGGCATATGGCATCTACATCTCATGCATGGCATGGGAGGGATATGGCATAGGAAGGATGAAGTATAACCGGAGCCCATGCTCCGTCGGGGCGACCGATAAGCAAACATGGGGATATTTGATGTGTTTGATTCATCAGGGAGGTTACTATGGGCTCTATGATATGTTGATAAGGTTATTCAAACAAAGATGTTGTATTTATTATTATACCTTGATGATGGTTCTTCCATCAAGGGAGATGTTATATTCATTATTATACTTTGATGATGGTTCATCCATCAAGGGGGATGTTGTATTTATTATTATATCTTGATGATGGTTATTCCATCAAGGGGGATATTTGTATTTGTACTTAGACCTTGATGAGGCTTTGCCATCAAGGGGGACATTATATATGGTTGAAAAAGGGACATTGTATAATGATGGTCTGGATGATGGGTGGTACACATGACATAAAACACCCATGGCATGGCATTCATTTTATGGTTTTCATTATATTATACCTATGTGCTTGGTATCATTAATCCATGTGTTAGCCCTACTCGGAGTCCTACTGGGCGCGTTGTCTAACGCCTTACTTCTACCCTAGCTGATGACACAGGAGATAGCGGACACGAAGGACTAGATGGAGGCCAAGCTTAGGAGTTTGGGAAGGCGGACTACTTAGTTTATTTAAGATTTATTTTGGAAATGTAATTTGTGTAATGTAGCTCGTCGGACTGTAATAATGTAGATTTCTTACTATGGTTTGGTCTTTACTTTGGACATTATCATTTTGAGACATAATTATGAATTTAGGGGTATTTTAGTAATTTAAATGATGTATCTTCCCTGTTATCTAAAAATTGGTAGGACAGTCTCTATTATCATTCTGCATTTTAGTTTAATACTCCTCGAGCTTACTTCTACGTGTGAACCGTACTTGTGGACTTAGTTCCACGCACATGTAAGGTTGGCTAGTAAAGGGCCGGGCTTTAGAAGCTCGGACTTAACTCGCGTCGTGACGTCTTGCGCCCCTTTGTCACTTTTATTTCAAATAAAAAAAAATATACTCTGATTTCGGTGAAAAGGGGCGGGCGTTACATTATCACTCTACTTTGTTATAAAAATAAAAATAGACTCTAAATTTACGGGAAGAAGCGAGTGAAAAAGAGCGGGGCGTTACAAGATTCATGGAATTTTTTCTCCATGGTAATCTCTAATTTTTCTCCAAAATCCAATCCCAATCCTCTCCAATTTACCATGGTCGATCTTCACAAAATAATTTTGCCTTGCACAAATTTGAATTGGGATTTTTGGAGAGTTTCAGATTTTGGACAATTGATACTCCATGTCTCCATGCGAATTTCTCTGGGCGCCATCTTGGGCTTCTTGAACTTGGAATTTTAATCTGGCCTAAATTCTTGATGGACTTTGGCTCATGGACTTCAATTGCAGACTTGGAGTTTAACTGGACTTCAGACATGGGCTTGGAGTTCGGGATTGGACTTCAGGCTGGATCATGGGCCCACTTGTGCCTAGTGTTGTGAATTTACCACTTTGGCAATCAAGATATCAAAATTAATTATCACAATTCAAACTCTCATAACTGGATTTGAATTATAACATTTTACAATAAATTCTAAAATTAGTGGTAGTATTCACACACTTTCCAAAATTAGCAATTATGGCCCACATTCAACATTTTTTTTTCAATTTCAGTTCATTTCCTTTTATTCTCTTGAATAATTTACAAAACTCAAAAACACCATTAAACATATCAAATATACATAAAATAAAGGCTAACTAATCCAAATATTAGAGGTAAAATAATCATTTTATAGTGTTCATCAAATATGAATGAGAAACATGAGCACACAGATCATACAAGCATTCCACAATATACACTCCAATGAGATGCAATGGAATGAAGTATGAGAGTTCCCTTGTGCTAGGATCTGATTATCCCTAGAGGGAGGGGGGTGAATAGGATAATCTCCAAATTTGTGTTCTTTTCAAATTTTACTTTATTAACAACAATTTAAAGGCGGAATTAATCAATATTAATCAAGTACTTGTGTGTGAACAAGAGAATGCAAAATTAAGCAAGATCACACAATAAGTTCTAACACCATGGGTTATCTCCAACTTTACTGAGTGGGGAATTACACCCACACTAATAAAATAGGACTTTCACTTATCCAATTGATAGAGAATTTCACCAAATTCCTATCCCTCTATTTTTTATAGTGGTTCCAGAGTAAATCCCTCTTTAATCTACTTCACAAGATAAAATAATTTAAAATAAATCAAACTAAGAAGCTCTTGCCTTTAAAGCTTTGCAATGTGATGTGCTTCTTGACTCTCTCCCAATGTGATGTCGTATGAAGATGTTGATGCTCCGTGTAGAGCAATCACAATCCTTGGGAGGGTCTTTAGGAAATTGGGTTACCAATGACTATCCTAAAAGGTGGTTTAATCTTTCTTTCTTAATCTCAATCTAAACTAATTGGATACTTACATGATTTGCTAAGAAAGAATAAACCACAACATTTGCCTTGGGTGTTTGAGAGTTTAACACTGGTACATGCAGATCATAAATTCTCTCGATTGATTCTTAAACTCTCCAAACAACTTTGGTATTTATAGAGGCAAAAGGAATTTTTGAAACACAGTTACCCATGATTGACCGTGCACTGGCGATCAATTGTCCGTGTTCGAAAGTGACTTCCACCAACCCGACCGTTGAACATTAAATGCATAGTAACTGCACAAAACCGGTCACACACGATTGATCTCCCACACATTGATCGTGAACACCTTGGCGATAGATCGTGGGTTGGCGATAGTATCGGCCTGAGGCTATCCTGTCTTAACAGCCCATGTCAAGACAAACCTCATTCGAACCGAGGGCGATGGGTCATAGACCCGATGTCTCGGCCATGTCTTTGGCTATTGGTCATGCGCCTGATCGATCGTGATAGGTTCCTCATGAAGGGTCGCTGCTTGATGATTGCACCGTCCTGAGACCAAACTGATTTTACAGGCCATGTTCAAACTAGAACATTGTTAAGTCCAACCGATTGATCGTGTGCCAGATTGATCGGCCATGTCTCAGGGATAGATCATCCTGAGACGAGAGTTGTTTGACAAACCAGTCCAACTAGAACCTTCGATTCCCAAGACGATGCATCTCTACACCACGAATGATCGTCCTCTGTCAATGCGATAGGTCGCCGACACGATGTGTCGCCATGACAAAAATTTCAATGGTTTGAATATTCAATCCATTGGTTTTGATTTGGTGTCAGACACTCTCTAGGCTTGATTAATTAACCTGATGTGATATCTAAGCCTAGGCAAGGTCAACCTTAGGTGTGGGTTCCACCTAAAGTCTTCTATGACCAATTACCTTCAGTGATTGTCATACACATGTTGATTCGTTGAGTCTTCAAACTTCAACCAACACTTGAGTCTTGATTACTCTTGTCACATGGGCTAGGTCAGCCACACATGTGGCATGTGGAGGTGCATTCAGCCATGGGTTTTGAAGCATATATAAGTTCAGCCAATGGGTTTTGTTATGGTGGAATGCCCATGGTCTTAAGTCATATCAGCCATGGGCTTTTGGACATTTAACACATGTGGGCTTCTCTCTCTTCTTGGTCCATTTACACAATTTTCATGGGCACATGTGGATTAGGATCAGCCATTGAACCTTGAGTGATTGGAATTATTATTTCTTATTTCTTTCTTCCTCTTGTGTCAACGAATGTCTTGAACTCTCATTCCACATACTTACAATCTTCATGTGACCTTTAATATACTTCACTTCTTCATGGGATTAAGTGTGCTTCAAACGGACTTTGCATTTTCATGGAAAATTTCGATGAATTGTGTTATCACTTTACATTGGAATCTAGACTCTATTGAATTATTCCAAACACTCATAAATGGATTTGGAGAATTCAATTTACAATAAAACCCTAAAACGTGGTAACGAATCATAAAAAATTCACACTTAAAAAAAAATAACTTTTCTGCTAAAAAATCTACAATTTATTCTATTGTTCTTCTCATTTCTTGTATTTCTTCATTTAACCTCCAAAACTCTCAAAATTCCATTAATGATACTGAGAACACAGAAAAGGGAGGCTAACTAATCCAAATATAGAGGTAAAATATGTCAATTTCCTGTGCTCATCAAGATCTAAGAACCAAATTGTTTTTGTTAAGGGTAGTGTGCCTAGAACCTCCACGGAGAAATGTTTTTATTGTGATAAGGTTGGACACTACAAGTTGGAGTGTAACCTTAGAAACAGGCACCTTCAAGAGAAGACCCTTAACTTCCTTCCAAATGTTAAGGATAAAAGACACCCACAAACCTTAATGGTAAGCCTAAAATGCATCCACCAAGGCCTAATGTCAAAATACATGCATCCCCAAGGAAGGTGGACATAAGGCAAGACTCCTTGCTAAGACAACTTGATCACGTCTTCAAGGAGTTGAGGCATCCAATGTTTGAACCCCCAAGGTATGCCCAAAGGAATATGTATGAGAGACCTAACTCAACCATTTGGGTACCTAGGAGATAGACCATCATCTAATCATGTTTTGTTTTGGTTTAAGATTCATTTTCATACCTTAAACCAATTCAAATTGAACTCTAGTGGCAAGTGAGTTCAAATAGCCCAAGGGCTATGACATGAAATAAGAAATTGGTGACTACAAGCTTAGATTATGCATTTCCTGGCTATTGCACTAGTCTTTCTTGGAAAACCATACATTCCTTTGAACCTCAGTTTTCAAGTGGTACATTTCAGTTTCAATGTGTTAAACATGTTGTTTGTTTACATATTAGAATGTTGTATGGTTTGATTGACTTGTCTTGCATGGTTTTGCTCTGGAATGGATGATCTAAATTTATGAATGATAAAATGATGCATGAATGATTAAGATTCTAAACTTAATCTGCATGATGGTGGATTGGATGACCTAGATCTAAGATTATGAATGCATGTATTGGATTTGATAGGTGGCTTTAGGGGCTTTCCTAAGCTTATGCATGAGATGAATGGTGTGGATTAAATGCATGAAATGGAAGGTTAAGATGATGAGTGTGTGAATGAACTAGGCTTTAGGTTGTGTGTGGCCTTAGGGTTTCATTGCAAAATTCGAATTTGGATCATGGAGTAATTGGACCTTGGACTTGAATTTGGGCTTGGACTGCTAGACTTCACATTGGCCTGCTTGACTTGGACTTTAACTTAGGCCTGGCTCATATTGCAAAATTCTCATGGACTTTTTAAACCTGACTCAATGTCTGACACTTGAAACAAAGCTTGGCTCAATTCACTGGATCTCTGGCCCATGGATTTTCAATTCAAACTCTTGTTCTCTTCCGGCCTCTTTAATTGTACTCTTCTTTCTAGAATTAAATAATTAACTAACCACTCAAAATCTAAAAATATTAAATTAATCTACACTCTCATAAATGGATCCATATTAACCAATTTACAAAATAAACAATTTAAAAAAAATAACTTTTCTGCTAAAAAATCTACAATTTCTTCCATTATTCTTCTCATTTCTTATATTTCTTCATTTAACCTTCAAAACTCTCAAAATTACATTAATGATACTGAGAACATAGAAAAAGAAGGCTCATTAATCCAAATATAGGGGTAAAATATGTCAATTTTATGTGCTCATCAAATAACCCCACACTTAGATTTTGCTAGTCCTCGAGCAAAACAAAAACTAAAAACTCTAAAAATTAAAACAAAAATACTAAATTACACCACTTTCGCTGGCACTCTCGATTGTATTTAGTGCATGCAACAAACCTTTAAACCCTAACTCATCACTAGTGGACGAGTTATAGTCTCGTGAGAGCTTTCAGTGATGTTAGCCACAAATATCAAATTTTAGCAAAAATATATTAACAAAAATTTAAACATCATACAACTCCAAATTTATTTCATAAAACTTACACTCGGAGTGTTGTGTGTGACAGACAAATATTAATATAACCTTTTTTTTCAAAATACTCACAAGTTTTGCAACCACTGGCTGAAAATGCGCCTCGACTCCAAATCTCACCAGATATATCTCTCAGAAATACTTTCGCTCAGAGATTGGGTTAAATTCTCTCAAAAGTATATGTGAGCGGAATAATTTCTCAAATACAAATATCTCACATATTTATCAACAAAGAACGAATAATAACAAAGAAAAATATAGATCCAATGAATGGATGTCATTTTTCTGAGAACGTTGAAATAATACACCATTATTTTTCCTCATCTATTCTCCACTTTAAATACCATCTTAACTGAGGATCAATTGGACTTCCTAATAGGAAAAAACATGGCTTAGGACTGGGTTATATCAAAGAAGGATAAAAAGGCTCTAAAATAAATACTTTGAACATAAAGATCTTCAAAATTTTCACTGTGATTCTTTTTTCTATTTTTTTTTCTTTCAGCACTTTCAAAGTATTTTTTTATCTTTTTTTTTCACATCCTTCTTTTTATGTACTGATGTTCCCCCTTTTTTTTCACAATTTTTTTTTCTTTTGATGTTTTTTTTTTCTTTTTCTTTTTCAAGTGCCATAATTTTCTTAGAGTAGCATCCCACTAACAATCATTTCTAACCTTTTTCGGGCCCTAGAATAGGTTACAAATTTTTCAATATAGGCTTAAACTCCAAAACCGGAGTTGGGTATGGTTAATATGGCTAATAACAAAACATGCTAAATTTTCTTTCAAGGCTCAAAATGGAAACTAACAGGATAACATATGACCAAAATAGGTAGGTTTCAAAGGCTCAAACGATCCAAAATAATGGCCTAAATCACTTCCTAAGCTTCGTATGGGTATTTTTATTCACTTCAAATAAATTTAAAAAAAAATTCAAGTGCAATAATCCAATTTTGATGTCATTCTCAGTAATTTGACCAAAATAAAGAATAATGAGATCTTACAAAAATAATGATTATGCGCACATCAAAGAAAATAAGAATTACTTATAGCCCTCAGAAAATCGAATGGCTCAAAAGCTCATTGGGTCACAAGTCTCCAATGGTATTATTCCGATGATTACTCAACTCATGAATATTTTTCATTTTCAGACTAACATTAATATGGCTGTGTAAAAATATTCCAAGCATAAATTTCATAAAATTCAAATGAAAAAACATGATATAAAAATTTTCATCCACATATTTATGCTAAAATCAAATTTATTTTTTCATCATTTTTTTTTTAAAAATAGACGCAACACTGATTTTTTTTTCTTTTTCAAAATGGACTTCAAACACACAAAACTAACAAGTGTGACCCCTTAATACCTCCAAATTTAAATTAAACATTGTCCTCAATGTTCTCTAATCTACAATGGCCAGTTGCAAATTAGAATAAAATATCAAAAACAAACAACTAAAATTGCGAAATACATGAGATGGAATTGAAATTACGTTACTAAAAGTATGCACGACTTAAAGGGAGGTGAATAAGTCGATTTTCAATTTTAGTTCCCTTTTAATAATAAATCAGATTTAACAATATGTGCAGCGGAATGAACGTGCGTGCAAGTGATAAACAAATGAATCAAACCATTAAAGCAAATCACACATGCACAATGATATATAGTGGTTCGGTTCACCTGAACCTACATCCACTGTTGGACTCACCCTCTTTAGGGCTATCCCAAATATACTATGTATGGGTCTCACACCCAAATAGTACAACCTAGTTTTTTATAGAGGTTCAACCCAATCGGTCTGATCCTCTACACCTATTTTTTAGAGTGGTTCGAACACACTATTCTAATCCACTTTACAATGTTTGAAATAAAACAATGAAGAAATACTTGCCTTGGGCCTTGACCGTTTTCCTTTAAGCTCTTTCCTTTACTGAATCTGTGTGCTCCTTTCCATTAGTAGTTTAGCTCAATGACTATCGGCACAGCAGTGTAGGACAAGGGTATGACTGGTTTTATAGTCCTATATGAACACCTTACTCTTTATAAGGATTGGGGTATTGATTACCCAAACATTCACTAAGGAAGATGATAAAGAATGGTGTCTAGAGGGAAGGCCGAATGATCACTCACTGGTAATATGTTCCTGAGTGTTTGTTGTGTGTATTCGATACTCAAAACACAAGGCTTACTGATTTTTTATAAGACAGAATGAGGACAGCAGTAAGTCACGCCAGTGAGGCCTCGCTGCTTCTGATGAGGCCTCGCCAGCTGTAATTCTGGAAAGACAGTTTACAGTTTTGCAATAAGTCACGCCTGCGAGGCCTCGCTGCTTATGATGAGGCCTCGCCAACGGTAATTTCTGGAAAGACAACACATATGTGCTGCTTAAACTGTCAGACAAAATCCATCCAGATACCAGCCAGCTCATCTCAACCGTGTATGATTTACAACCTTTATCTTAGCCATCAATCAAGGATTAGATGGAAGATTTGCAACATTTATCTTAGCCATCAATCAAGGATTAGATGGAAGATTTGTAAGGTGGATTATAAATCATAGAGGAGCATTTCCATAAATGTTATAGACAGCTCCCCAAGGATATTCAAATTCAAACTTAAGAGAGGTGGCATCCCATGTGGTTAATTTTATTTACCATAATAAGCTTCAAATAAATTTACCATAATTACCTCTCAATTAACCAGTCACAGATTTTAACTTTCTAAAACTGTAAGAGACTGAGTCAGCTTGACACAGGATCAGCTGCACTCAACTCTGTACAACTGGCTACGAGGCCTCAGCAGATTGCATGAGGCCTCGAGGTTGAAAGTCACTTATTATCTTATTTTTCCAATTGACTTCTAAGGTATTTGACTTAGCCTAAGGTCTCCTATGGTTCACTTACCTGTGTGCCAATACTGTATTCGGTGTAGACGCTTCAACTTCATAGTAGATCTTCTTATACATCCAAGGCAAGTCCGACTGAGTCACGTAATTGACAATAAGGGTGACTCGGACGAACCGGGGCACTTACAGTTTATTATTTCAAACCTGCAAAACCAACTAAACACACAAGCACAAATACACAACAAAGGCACTAGATTGATACAAAAATATAAAAACTGACGAAACAAAAATAAAAAACCTAACTAGACACCGACAAACATTGACACACAAACAGACTCAGACTCAGACATAGAATGACAGGTGGATGGATGGGCGGACTTTCCTATCAATCCTGGTAGATTGGGTCATCTAACAAGATCTGAACTTCTTCCTCTTCTTTTGATTTTTGGAGCTCTAAGAATAATTTTAATCTGTGACCATTGGTTTTGAACATATGACCAGTCTTAGGATTCCTAATCAGTACTGTCCCATACGAATATTCTGTCTCAACAATGAACGGACCTGTCCACTTAGACCGCAATTTACCCGGAAATAGATGCAAGCGAGAATTGTACAGTGAGACCTTCTGACCAACTGTGAAAGTTTTCCTCAAAATATTCTTATAACAAATGAACAATTTCATTCGGTCTTTGGTACTTTCTCGCAGTGTCATAGGCATCTCTCCTAATTTCATCCAGTTCAGACAATTGGAGCTTTCTATGCTGCCCAGCCTTGTCTATAGCAAAATTCATATGCTTGATAGCCCAATATGCTCTAACTCAACTGGCAGATGACAGGTTTTCCCATATACCATCATATAGGGTGACATACCAATGGGTGTCTTGAATGCAGTATGATATGCCCAAAGTGCATCAGTAAGTCTCAAAGATCAGTCTTTCTTGGATGGGTTGACTGTCTTCTCTAGAATATGTTTTATCTCTCGGTTTGAAATTTCCACTTGCCCACTTGTTTGTGGATGATAAGGAGTAGCACCCTTATAAATCACCCCATATGATTTCATCAATGTTTCAAACGAGCGATTACAGAAGTGCTTACCCCAATCATTGATAATAGTTCGTGGTATTCCAAACCTAGAGAAAACATTCTCTTTTAAGAAACGAATGACAACTTTATAATCATTGGTTTTGAAAGCCACCGCTTCTACCCACTTACTGACATAGTCCACCCTTACCAAAATGTAAAGATTACCAAAGGAATTAGGAAACGGTCCATGAAATCAATGCCCCTAACATCAAAAAGTTCAACAGGTAAAATTGGGTTTAACGGCTTCATATTCCGACGAGACAGACTACCTAACCTCTGACATCTTTCACATGACATACAATAGGTATGGATATCTTTGAACATGGAAGGCCAATTAAAACCACACTGCAAATCTTCGCAGTGGTCTTCCGCGCACTAAAATGACCTCCACAGGCCTGATCATGACAGAATAAACATTGTAGCATTCTTTTCTAGGTTGGGGTTTGAGTTTCGAAGTTTTCAGAACTCTGATGGTGAATATACACCAAATCAAATGATGCATCGAGCAAGACCATTCTGTTCCATTGTGAATGAGGGACATTTTCGACCAACATCTACTCATCTCATATCCAGTTTTTTTTTAACACAGCGATCAGCTTAATGTTACTAACTTGATCGGACTCCGAGACACAACGACGAATGATTTGGTCTGAATAGTATTTGAACAGGTATGGATCATTCTAGATAGAGAATTTGACTTCTGCTAGAAATTTTAATTTATCTTGTTTAGTCCAATGCTCAGGCATCAGACCAGTGACAAGATAATTCACAATATCTGCAAACCAATGTACTTGGGAAACTGACATGAGTTGCTCATCAAAGAAGGATTCAGTAATAGGTATCGAGTCATCAGAAAATTTTGTTACCAATCTAGACAAATGGTCTGCTACCACATTCTCGGAACCTTTCTTGTCCCGTATTTCAATATCAAATTCTTGTAGCAAGAGATTCCACCGGATCAAGCGGGACTTAACATCTTTCTTAGACAAAAGATACTTGAGAGCAGCATGATCAGAGTAGATAATGACCTTCGAACCCATAAGGTAAGATCAAATTTTGTCTAGAGCAAAAACGACTGCCAACAATTCATTTTCCGTCATGGAATGGTGTAGTTGAGCATCCTGCAACATTTTGCTCGCATAATGGATAACATGAGGTATCTTATGGACCCTTTGACCTAAAAAAGCTCCTACTGCGTAGTCAGAAGCATCACACATTATCTCAAAAGGAACAGACCAATCAGGAGGTTGAATGATCGGAGCAGATGTCAATGCAGTTTTCAATTTTTCAAAAGCTTGGACAAATTAATCATCAAAATCGAAACTAGCATCCTTAGCAAGGAGTCTACATAGAGGTCTGGAAATTTTACTAAAATCTTTGATAAATCTCCTGTAGAAACCACCATGACCTAGGAATGATTTGATCTCTTTAACAGTTTGAGGTTGTGGAAGACGAGATCAAATCGACTTTAGCATTATCAACTTCTATTCCTTTGTTTGATATAATGTGGCCTAATACTATGCCCTATTTAACCATGAAGTGACATTTTTCCCAATTGAGTACTAGGTTCTTTTCTTTACATCGGACTAAAACAAGGGTTAGGTGATGTAAGCATTGGTCAAACGAAGAACCAAAAACTAAGAAATCATCCATAAAGACTTTCAGAAATCGCTCTACCATGTCTAAAAATATGCTGATCATACACCGTTGAATGGTAGCAGGTGCATTGCACAGCCCAAAAGGCAAGCGGCGGTAGGCGAACGTACCAAATGGACAGGTAAAGGTGGTCTTCTCCTGATCATTGGGAGCAACATAGATTTGGTTATAGCCAGAATAACCATCGAGAAAACAGTAAAATGCATGACCGGCTAAACGCTCCAGCATCTAATCAATGAAAAGAAGAGGGAAGTGATCCTTTCGAGTGGCAGGGTTCAGCTTTCGGTAGTCAATACAAACTCTCCAACTCGTTTGGACACGGGTAGGAACTAACTTGTTATCCTCATTTTTTACTACCGTCACACCATACTTCTTTGGGACAACCGGTACCGGACTTACCCATGCACTGTCAGATATCGGGTAGATGATACCCACCTCAAGAAGTTTTATAATTTCAGCTCTTACCATGTCCTGCATTGCCGGATTTAGTCGTCTCTGTGGTTCTCTAGACGTTTTGGAGTTCTCCTCCAGGTGAATTTTGTGCATGACCATAGAGAGGCTGATCACTTTAAAATCGGCAATGGACCATCCAATAGCTTCTCTATGTTCTTTCAAAATAGCAAGGAACTTAAACTCCTGCTCAGAATTTAAGTTTGAAGCTATGATGATAGGTAAACTTTCTGATGGTCCGAAGTAAGAATATTTAAGAGTCTCAGGCAGTGGTTTGAGCTCTAATTTTGGTGGCTTCTCGACAGAGGGGACTGGTACAAATTGACTCACAGGGAGACGTTCGAATTTTCTTACTCTAACATCAACATATGAAACTTCATTCAGTAGAGCTTTCACCTCTTGCTCACCATTTTCATTGAAGTTTGTACCAAAGGTGGATAGAGATTTCTCGAATGGATCATCACAAATAAAGTGAAGAAAAGATTATTCGACAGAACTCTGAATCATAATTAACCTCGTACAGGTCATCTGTGCAAGGAAGTTGTCGACATAGGCCAAATACATTAAGTTCTGTCGCCAGATCTCCGAACGACAACCTAAGCATACCATCTTGGCAATTGATAACAACTTTGGTGGTGGCCAATAATGGTCATCCCAGTATAACCGGAATGTGCCTACTTTCGTTCTGAACAGGTTGTGTATCCAACACTACAAAATCGACCAGAAAGTCGAATTTGTCTACTTTCACCAGAATGTCTTCTATCACACCTCTCAAGATTTTCACAAAGCGATCGGCTAACTGAAGTGTGATAGGAGTGGGTCTTAACTCACCCAACCGTAACTACTCATAGAATGAGTATGGTAGTAGGCTAACACTGGTTCCAAGATCTAACAAAGCCGTGTCAATTCCAAATGTACCAATGGTGCAAGCGATGGTTGGGCACCCATGATCCTTGTGTTTTATTGGAAACCCTTATTGGTTGACTGAACTCACATTTTCTGCTAAAAATGCCCTTTTGAGAACATTGGTTTTCCATTTCACCGTAAAGAGGTCTTTCAAAAATTTAGCATAGGAGGGTACCTGGTTTATAGCTTCAAGTAAAGGTATATTGATACTGACGTGTCTAAATACCTCTAGTATGTCACTATAGGGTACTCCTTTGTTAGGATTGGATAATCTCTAAGGGTACGGAGCTCTAAGCACAAAAGTATTTTTAGCAGGTGTTTCCGGCACATTTTGGACGGAAGATGGACTAGGCGGGTCATCTTGATGCTTTGGTTGACCAGCTGTCTGGTGTTCCTGTTGTCTAAGTAGCTCGACCTTGTTATCTACCTGTCTCCCAGACCTCAAGGTAGCAATGGAGTTAGCATCATCCGGATTGGGCGAAGAAACCTCGTATTGGCTCTTGGGATTTGGGATAGGCTGACTGGGGAACTTGCCTTTCTCCTTATCTCCTATTGCTGTAGCTAACTGCCCAAGCTATGTCTCAAGCTGTGCATAGCCTGCTAGGTGGACTGCATGAACTGTTGCAACGTATCCTCGAGAGATGGCTTATGTTGTTGAGAAAGACAGGATTAATAGGACTGATTTGGCTGGGGTGGATGATTTTGAGATGGATGATATGGTTGGTACTTGGGAGGTTGATATGGTTGACCTTGATATTGAGGGGGTCCTTGACCTACTGAAGGTTGATTCTGACACCATGAAAAATTTGGATAATTTCTCCAATTAGGATTGTACGTGGCAGAAAAATGGGTTCCCTGTTGTCTTCCAAAATTATTGAGTGCGTTAGCCTGCTCGATTGAGCATTCAACATTCGATCCTATGGAATGACAGTTTTGGGCAGTGTGTCCTAAGTTAGAACACAATGCGGAAACTTCAGCATTCATTCCTAATGAGGGGTTCCTAATGAGGGGTTTATCGCTTGAGACATCGCTAGAACATCTATTTTTTTCGTTAGGTTTGCTATCGCAATCGTAATGTCAAGTAATTATTAACTTCGTACAATCCTCTTCTCTTTGAGGTTTATGCTGAATTCTCTCTTTTGGAGTCCCATTGCTGAGAACTTTCCATCAATGATTCTAAGAAATTCCATCCATTGTTTACAATTAACTTTAAAAATTCCCTACCCTTTATAGACTCGACCATTGTGGCGTTCGATGTGGTTAAACCATCATAAAAGAATTGCATGAGTCTCCCTGTTTCAAAGCCGTGGTGGGGGCATTTACTCAACGTATCTTTGAATCTTTCCCATGTCTCACAGAATTGTTCACCCTCCTTCTGAATAAAGTTTGAAATTTCTTTCTTAAGGGCATTAGTTTTAAATACGGGGAAAATTTTATTCAAAAACTTGTTGGCCAACTGATCCCAAGTTGTGATGGAATTTGCAGGTAGAGAATTTAGCCAAGATTTCATTTTTTTTTTTTTGAGTGAAAAAGGAAATAAATGAAGTCTAATTGATTCATCAGTGATGCCTTGAAGTTTGATGGTGGCGCAATCTCTAAGAATTCTTTAACATCTAGGTAAGGGTCCTCACGACCAAGTCCATGGAATGCGGGTAAAAGATGTACCAGGGCTGGTTTGAGTTCAAAGGCCACATTAGTTGCTGGAACAACTATACATGATGGTGTGTTGGGTGTGATTGTGAAAAAGTAGTCTTGAAGGGTTTTCTCTCCGACTCTTTCTCCGGCCATGTTAGGTGGAGGTGGTGGTAATGAAGGTGGAATGTCTATGTCTATGCCTGAGCTAAACTGAGCTCCGGATGCAACGATCGGTAAATCGATAGAAAATGTAACTCAAACCAAGTGATTGTTAGAGTCACGACACCAATAATTCATACACAAACATGATCATTCACGCTCCATCAAATCCACACAAAATATGACCTAAACCTAAACTGACATAGGGATCATAGACTCTAGACTGCTCCTAATCTCCTTTCCAGAAAATTTTAGCCTCCGATGAGAGTTTAACCACAAACACGGCCAGGATAATTTCCATGTAAGTGGAGGAGAACAATAGCAATCTACTTAAGCTTCCACTTATCCTTTCGGTTGTTTACACCTTGGTGATAAAACTAGTCTAGACACCGTGTTTGAAGCAAAACTATTCATCGGTGAACTAAAAGTAACTGAATTAAAGATGGTCCTAATGAGCACGAACAACCCTAAACAATGGTTCTAGATTGATTTTAATTGGGTAATGCATGAACCAATTTTATTAATCTTTTTAAATTTTTCTATTTTCAGAATTCAAGCCTAAATTACTAATCAAGATTCAAGTAAATATGAGAATAGCATTAATTCTAAAAATAACATTATTTCTTAAAATACATAATTCAAATAGCAATTTTCTAAGTTCCCCGGCAAAGGAGCCAAAAACTTATTGTGCAAATTTTAAATTTATAACTCGCAAGCGCACGAACCATTAGATAGTATAGCGATTGAGTGCGAGGTCAAACCCATCGAACTTAGGAAATTATATCCATGAAAATACACCATTGAATTATGTAATTTAAGAAATTTAGAAATTATGGAGATAAATCATGAATATGGAATTATTTTTCTAATTTATGAATTTTACTTTTAATTTAGAAACATACTAATATAGAAAATAAAATGGAAAATCAATTCTTACCTGAATCAAAATGAGATGGCGGATTTAATCTAAAAATATAAATAATCTTAATCTAACTTAGAAAACAAAATTAAGATGCAATAAATTAGTTTACCAACCTACTTCTCCAATTTTTCAAGAGTTTGAATTTTAAAAGCAAAAATAAACTTGAAAACACCTAAACTACCTCTGTACATATTTACAGGGGAAGTGGCTCAAAGAATCAATGAGGCTTTATTTTTCATATTTTAAAAATAACATTAAAGCCTAGAATACGGAGCTCACGTAAAATTTCAATCTTATTCAAGTCTTTCATCAAATTAGTTCCCTAATTAATCCGAACCTTAGATCTATCCGATTTAAAAACAAAAACATGGCCTAGACTATGAAATATTCTGGAATTATTAAATATAATTCAAGTTTTTTATTTACTAAAATTCTAATTAAAATAATTATTAAATTGGAAATTTTCAAATCAAGCCTTAGGCTTGAGCAGGTTTTAAAACTTGTGTTTCTCCAAATCTAAGACAACCGTTCTTGATAAGAACCTTAGACTGGAGAGACGGCAAGTCCCACTGATCCTAAAAGGGGTTCCACTTTTCCTTGAAAAATCCTCAAAATAATTTGGTTCATAAAGTTCTTAAAAAGAATTAAAATAAAATTAAAAACTATCATTATTAAATATTTAATAATTGGGAATAGCATACATCTAAACAAACCGCCATGAATTTTATTTAAAAATTCAGAAATGAAATACAATTCTTTTGGACTTTACATAAAAATAAAAAATAAAATAACTTATAAGAAATTATTTATTTTTCTCTGTCTTTCGTCGTCCAACTTTAGCCTTCAATGTCTTGCCCGGTTCAACTTTCAATGAACCCAAAGCCATCAATTTATAGGAGTCAGAAGAGATGAGATAAGGGACCCTTCAAATTCAGCCAAGATAAGAGACCCATTCAAATTCAAAATTTCTCTCTGTTGAGATCGGCTAACTCCTTCATCTCCTTATCTTTGTTCCTCCTTATCCCTCTCTTTTTTATCTTTCTTTCTTATTTCTCCTTCGATTCAAACTCTTTTATCATTATCCCTGTCTTTTATTCAAATCCACTATCTTTTATCCAAATCCATTATCTTTTTCAAACGCCGAATTTTGCAAATAAGGCACCATCCTTCAAACGAAAATTTACTGGTCCCATTTGATCTTTTGGACTTGGATTCCATACTTGGACTTTTATCTGGCCCGGAATACTGGTGGACTTTGGCTCATTGGCTTCCAATTGTAGACTTTGTCTTCAGGCTTCAGATTCGAACAGTGGGTCCATTTGTGTGTTTATAAATTTCTACCACCTTTACAATGTAACTCAGTCTAAAAAATATTATTATAATTCAAACTCTCATATCCGGATCTGAATTATAATAATTTACAATAATTCCAAAACAAAATAGGTGGTAAAAATTATAAACTTTCCAAAAATAGGACTATGGCCCATTTTCGCCATTTTAATTCCTTTTTTTTTTTTTTTTTCTCACAAATATACTGTAAAACTTAAAAACTCTATTAAACGCATCTAATATTCACAAATCAAAGGCTAACTAATCTAAAATTAAATGGTAAAATTGTAATTTTCAGTGCTCAACAAATACCCCCTAACTTAGATTTTGCTAGTCCTCGAGCAAAACAAAAAACTAAAAACTAGACATTCAAATCCTAATCTACACCACTTTCAATGGCACTCTCGATTGCATTTAGCGTATGTAACAAGCCTTTAAACCCCTAAGTTACCCCTAGTGGAGGAGTTATAGTCTCGTGAAGGTTTTCAGTGATGACACCCACAAACATCAATTTTGTATAGTCTTAGTTTCAGATTCGGCAAAAACAAGTTCATAAAGATTTAGACATCATACGATTCCAAAATTTATTTTATAAGACTTATATTCGGAGTGTAGTGTGTGCTTAGCCAATATTAAATTTAGTTTTCTTTTCCAAATAGACACAAGTTTCGTACCCAACATCGGAAAATACACTTTGACTTCAAACCTCACTAGATATCTCTCAGAAAGATTAAAGCTCAGAGGTTGGGTTATTTTCTCTCAAACGTATATGTGAGCGGAGTTTGTGTATTCAAATTCAAAATTTCTCACATATGTATTAGAAAAATGGTACATGACAAAGAAAATAATTGTCGGATCTCATGAATAGACGCCACTTTCCTGAGAACGTTGAGTTATACATTATCATTTTACTTCCTCTATTCTCCACATGAAATACCATATTTCAACCTAAGATCAATAGGACTTTTAATAGGACGAAACATGGCTTGGGATCGGGTCAAATCAAAGAAGGATAATAAGATTCTAAGAATAAATATTTTGATCAAAAGGTTAGAGGTCTTTAAGATATATGACGAGATATTTCTTTCTTTATTTTTTTTTTCAGCACTTTTCAAAATATTCATCTTTTTTTTCTTTCTTTTTCATATCCTTCTTTTGATGTCAAGATGTTCCCTTTCTTTTTGTGCTGTTTTCTTCTTTTACTTTCTTGTGCCCTTTTTTTTTTTTGTATCATCCCAATATTTGTTATCTCTAACCTTTTTTATGAATAGGTCAAGATATATTTTTAATGAGGCTCAAACTCCAAAATCAGAGTTGGGTTTGGTAAATATGGCTGATCAAGAAAACATGCTAACTTAAAGGCTCAACTGGGAACTATCAGGATAAATTTTGACCAAAGATAGGTAGGCATGAAGGCTCAAACGATCCAAAAATGGCCTATATCATATCCTAAGTTTCATATAGTGATTTCCTTGTTTTAAATAAAGTCTAAAAAATTTCAAATGTACTAGCTCAATTTTAATGGCGTTCTCAGTAATATGACCAAAATTGAAGAATGATGAGATCCACAACAACTCAGAAAGAAAAATGGATTGACTTAAATCCCTCAAAAAAATTGAAAGGCTCTAAAGCTTACTAGGTTAAGTCTCCACTAGTATTCCTTTGTTTAATACTAGACTCATGAAAATTTTTCTTTTCTAACTCAATTTAAATATGGCTGTGTAAATTTATTCTGAATATAAATCCTATAAAAATCTTATCGAAAAAGTATGATATGAAAATTTTTATTTACCTATTAATGCTGAAAAATCACTTAGACTCAACAAATCTTTTTTTTTTTTTACAAGGGGTAATCTCAGTGTTCACTTATCTTCCCTTGATTTTTTTTTTTTTTTTTTTTACTTACAAAAACTTTTAGTGGACTCAAATTTTTTTATTGGACTCAACTAGTGTATCCCATTTTGATACCCCCAACCTTAAATTTGACATTGTCCTTAATATTCATTAATCCACAGTGATTAGGTGCAAATTAGAATTTTTTGGAGCAGTGTTAATTAAGATTCAAGTGTATTTAAAAGGGTTCACTCATAATGGACCTAAAACAAGAATCCTAAACTAGACTGACTCTAGACTGACGGACACAACAATTGACCTAAGATGGTGATTATGGTGATTTAGGTGACTTGGGTGGCTCTATGTAGGGAAGAAATGGTATAATGGTCAGACTCTCCTCACCGTGGTTACAACGATTGGGTTCTAATGTAGGTTCTAACGTTGAAATTGCCATGACCCCACAAACCCTACTGTCGCCAATAATGGATTGATGACTGACTGGATGTTCACAATTTGGGGACTCAATTCTAATCAATCGCTTGGTCGAATCGCGTATCCAAACACTCATTTTCACCAACAAGGACAAAACAAGACCAAAACAAATTCAAACAACATAAATGTCCTAAAACTAAAAATAAAAACCTAAATTAACCTAGGTCTTTAAACTGGCTCCTACTTTTCTCTCCAAATAATCTAAGTCTTCGATGAGAGTTTAACCACAATCATTGCTAGATAAGTTCCCAGGTAAGTGGAGGAGCACACGGTATCTTCTTAAGTTTCCACTTTTCCTTAAGCTCTTTACACCTTGGTGACAGAACTAATCTTAGACACCATGATTGAAGAAAAAATATTCATCGGTTACAAAAATTAATTTAGATTGAAAAGGTTCCTATTGAGCATGAAACCCTAAAATCTAGCCTGATGGTTCCTTAATTGATTTTATTAGGAAAATGCATGAACCAATTTTACTAATCTTATTTTTCTAAATATTGTGAAAATGCAGTCCTAAATTACCATACAACATTCATACAAATATGCAAACATTAATAAAACAATCTAAACTAATGTATGAATACTAACAACCTAAATGCATGGACAGATTAAATGCAAACAATAATAAAGAACACCCTAAATAAATCTATATGAATGCATGAGATATATAAAATAAAAAGAAAAAATTAAAAACTCACCTTAGACTTTTATGCGTATTTTCAGCATTTTTTTCTTTTTTTTTTTAAAGCGCGCAATTTAAAGCTCCTTAGCGTGTTCTGCATATCTCCATTGATTTTTAAACGCGGCGTAATTAAAATTCTTGCAAAACAGACAATACGAGCTTTGGTAAAGATTCTGATTCAAATAAATAAAACAAAAATAAATAAATAAATAAAATAAAATGCATGATATTAATCTAAGTGCACTTGTCCTAAAGTTACAACTAATGGAAGAAATATAATATTTGTAACCTAAAAAAAATTTTAAATTAAGTCAAGGTTATGAAAATTATACTCCACCCCATTAAATCAAAACTTTGTTTCTTTTTTTTTCCTTTAATTCTTTTTTTAATTTTTAATTTTTTTAATTAAAAAAATTCCTAAGTTAGATGAAATTCTAAATTAAGACATATTTACAGTATTAGATTTATTTTCAAAAATCACAAAATCTAATAGCACACAATTTTATTTCAAGATTTCCCGGCAACGGCGCCAAAAACTTAATGTGAATTTTAATTTACTCACAAGCGTACGAACCAATTTATAGTATATAGTATGAGTGCGAGGTCGTACCCAAGGGAAACCGACAAAATATATGTATGAAATAGAAAATTGCATTATTAAAAATGTGATTTAAGGAAATAATTTTCTAAAATATTTAGTTATAATCTTAATTTAGAACAATGAATTGTTTTGATGAATTTTTGAGAAAAAGAATAATAAACCAAGAATAAATAATTTTTTTACATAATCTATAATGGAATCGGGTCAAACATCGAAGTGGCATGTTATCCGATTTAAAAACAAAAACATGGCCTAGACTATGAAATATTCTGGAATTATTAAATATAATTCGAATTTCTTATTTACTAAAATTCTAATTAAAATAATTATTAAATTGGAATTTTTCAAATCAAGCCTTAGGGCTGAACGGGTTTTAAACTTGTGTTTCCCCAAATCTAAAACAACCGTTCTTGATAAGAACCTTAGATTGGAGAGACAGCAAGTCCCACTGATCCTAAAAGGGGTTCCACTTTTCCTAGAAAAATCCTCAAATTAATTTGTTTCATAAAGTTCTTAAAAAGAATTAAAATAAAATTAAAAACTATCATTATTAAATATTTAATAATTGGGAATAGCATACATCTAAACAAACCGCCATGAATTTTATTTAAAAATTCGGAAATGAAATACAATTCTTTTGGACTTTACATAAAAATAAAAAATAAAATAACTTATAAGAAATTATTTATTTTTCTCTGTCTTTCGTCGTCCAACTTTAGCCTTCAATGTCTTGCCCGGTTCAATTTTCAATGAACCCAAAGCCATCAATTTATAGGAGTCAGAAGAGATGAGATAAGGGACCCTTCAAATTCAGCCAAGATAAGAGACCCATTCAAATTCAAAATTTCTCTCTATTGAGATCGGTTAACTCCTTCATCTCCTTATCTCTGTTCCTCCTTATCCCTCTCTTTCTTATATTTCTTTCTTATTTCTCCTTCGATTCAAACTCTTTTATCATTATCCCTATTTTTTATTCAAATCCACTATCTTTTATCCAAATCCACTATCTTTTTCAAACGCCGAATTTTGCAAATAAGGCACCATCCTTCAAACGAAATTTACTGGTCGCATTTGTTCTTTTGGACTTGGATTCCATACTTGGACTTTTATCAGACCCGGAATATTGGTGGACTTTGGCTCATTGGCTTCCAATTGTAGACTTTATCTTCAGGCTTCAGATTCGAACAGTGGGTCCATTTGTGTGTTTATAAATTTCTACCACCTTTACAATGTAACTCAGTCTAAAAAATATTATTATAATTCAAACTCTCATATCCGGATCTGAATTATAATAATTTACAATAATTTCAAAACAAAATAGGTGGTAAAAATTATAAACTTTCCAAAAATAGGACTATGGCCCATTTTTCTCCATTTTAATTCCTTTTTCTTTTTTTTTTTTCTCACAAATACACTTCAAAACTTAAAAACTCTATTAAACGCATCTAATATTCACAAATCAAAGGCTAACTAATCCAAAATTAAAAGGTATAATTTTCAGTGCTCAACAATCATAATAAAATCAAAATTTGGAAAACCATAATTCTATAGGTTTTTTTGCCTTTCAATTATTAAGAATTACAATACAATTGGAATTTTGGAGTTTAAAAAGACAAGAAAATACAATAGGAAATTAAATCACCAACCTCAAGAACCCAACGTGAAAATCAAAATTGCCAAAGTCTTCTCTTCTCCTTTTCAATCCCTCTCCAAAGCCTAGCCAACCTTGAAATTCTCTGGCCAAGTTCAATTTTCTCAATGGGAGATGGAGTATTTATAGATGAAACGAGGTGGAATGAATGGCTTGGATTTAAAGATTTAAATAAAACAAGGGACACTTGGAGGCTGATATGGTTTGTGCTAAACTTGGAATGGCTTAAAGGAGGCAAGGAGGTGAAAAAAATAGTAAAATTCGTGTAAGGAAAGTGGGTGCAAAATCCCATTTTTTACACATGTACTACCTTGCAACTCAGTTTTGACCTAGTTAACGTCCGAATCACAAAAGTCGTAAACTACAAAATTGTATCCCTTGAAGTTTTCTTTCCAAACTAAAAAGAATCAAAGCAATCAAAAATTTATGGTGAAAATACTGAAGCTTGGTCAAACCTTCCTTTTTTTTCTCCACTTCTTATTTTGTCTTTTTTTCCTCAATCCACTTGCCAAATTCGAAAATGCTCCTATATCTTGAGATTATGAAAATAGACTTCACACATGTTGATTTATTCATGGGCTTTTCTTAATAGGCTTAATAATTGCACTTTTCAAAGTATGGAAAATCTAATAAATAATTTTACTGCTTGCATTCAATTCTAAAAATGACTAAATTAATCCAAACTCACATAAATGGATTTGAATTAATTAATTAACAAATAAAACCCCTAAAATTGTAGTAAAATAATTATTAAAATTTTCAACTTTCCAAAAATATTAATTTATGCCCATAAATTGCAAAATTCACCATTTAAATTCTCATATCTTGTATTTCCCTGTAAATCCTGTAAAACTTTCAAAATCCCATTAAATATATCCTAAAAACACCTAAAACAAGGGATAACTAGTCCAAATATAAGGGTAAAATAGTCATTTTCTTGTGTTCATCAAATACCCCCACACATAGATTTTGATAGTCCTCGAGTAAAACAAAAACTAAAAACTCTAAAAACAAAAATAAAAATCTTAAACTACAACACTTTTGCTGGAACTCTCGATTGCATTTAGCATATGCAAAAGACTTTAAACCCCTAGCTTACCACTAGTGGACGAGTTATAGTCTCGTGAGAGCTTCCAATGGTGACACCCACAAACATCAAATTTTAGCAAAAGTATATAAATAAAAATTTCAGTATCATACAACTCCAAAATTATTTCACTTAATTTATACCCGGAGTGTAGTGTGTGATAGCCAATATTAATATAACCTTATTTTTCAAAATACGCACAAGTTTTGCAACCACCAGCTGAAAATGTCCCTTTGACGCCAAATCTCACTGGATATATCGCTCAGAAAAACTTTCGCTTAGAGATTATGTTAAATTTCTCTCAAAAGTATATGTGAGCAGAATTAGTTTTGAAATGCAAATATCTCACATATTTATCACAAAAGAACGGATTATAACAAATAAAACATAGATCTCATGAATGGATATCGTTTTTCTGAGAACATTTGAAATAATACACCATTATTTTTCTTCATCTATTTTGCACTTTAAATACCATATTAACTAGGATCAATAGGACTACCTAATAGGATGAAACGTGTCTTAGGACCGGGTCATATCAAAGAAGGATAAAAAAGACTCTAAAATAAATACTTTGACAAGAAAAAGTTAAAGGTCTTCAAAATTTTACTGGGATATTGCTTCCTCTATTTTTTTCTCTCAACACACGAACTTTTCAAAGCATTTTTTTTAATCTCCTTTATCAATTTTTTTTTCACATCCTTCTTTTCATGTACGGATGTTCCCTTCTCAATTCTTTTTTTCTCTCAACACACATATTTCAAAGCATTTCATTTTTCTCTTTCGATCTTCTTTTTTCAATATATATTTTTTTCATTGATTTTTTTTTTCAAATGTCATATTTTTTTCAAAATACCATCCCAATTTTTTCATCTCTAACCTTTTCTGGGCCCTAGAATAGGTCACAGATACTTCGGTGAAGGATCAAACTCCACAACCGGAGTTGTGTATGGATAATGTGGCTAATCGATAAAAATAGGTTATCATATAAAAGCTCAAAAAATGGGAACTAACAGGATAATATGACCAATATAGGTAGGCTTCAATGGCTCAAACGGTCCAAAATGATGCCCTATATCCCTTCCTAAGCTTCATATGACTATTTTCTTTTTTCAAATAAATTCAGAAAAATTCCGGCGTAATAACTCAAAATTTGATTTTATTCCCATTATATGATCAAAACAAAGAATAATGAAATCTTCAAAAAAAAATATTACACAATTCAAAGAAAGTAAGAATTACTTATAACCCTCAGACAAAACGAATGTATCAAAAGCTCACTGGGTCACAAGTCTCCACTGGTATTCTTCCGGTGATCATTCAACTCATGAATATTTATCTTTTTCCAGCTAATATTAATATGACTGTGTAAATACTGTTCAAAGCATAAATTTCATAAAATTCAATTGGAAAAACATGGTATAAATTTTTTTATTCACATATTAATGTTGAAAATTAATTTTTTTGCAATAACAGACACAAGACTAATTTTTTTTTTCATTACTCTAAAACAGACACAGTGTAACCCCCAATACTGCAATGCCCCGCCCCTTTTCACTCGCTTTTTCCCGTAAATTTAGAGTCTATTTTTTTTTATAACAGAGTAGAGTGATAGAGCGCGGGACGTCACGACGCGAGCTAAGTCCGAACTTCCAAGTTTGACCCTTAACTGGCCAACCCCATGTGTGTATGGACTCAGTCCATGAAAACAGTTCACACATAGCAATATAAACATGTGGAATAAAAAATCATAACATGCGAAAACATAATAGAACCAAGTTCTATTCCATTCAGATAGCAAAGTACGTCAAGCCTTTAATCATCATTATCATATCATAATTTTTCCAATAAAACATCCAACCATAGCAAATCCATCTAAGTTATTACAATCCGAATTCTAGATACTCAAATACAAGCCCTTGAGTATCTTAAACAAAATATAAACTAAAAGCATCCAAGCTCCTATGCTTGACCCGTTTCGCACTCATCGTTCCCTTCGTTTCCTGTATCATCAACTAGGGTAGAAGTAGGGCGTTAGTACAACGCGCCCAGTAGGTATTCCAATTAAGGTTAACACATGGGTTAGTACCAAAATCCAGATATAATAAATATATCAAATCTAGTTATAATAAATCATTCCATACTTTCAAAACATTGTATCCAAAACAGTGTATGATAATAGAGATCCAATCTTACCGATAAAACCAGAAACCTTGCATGATAATAAAGATCATAATCATGCCGATTCAATGCCATGCCATGCTATGCTATCATATACAATGAGTCCCACCCATCACAAAACATAGGGTATACTCTTGATAGAATTCTCCATCAAAGTATCTTCCTGGTGGAATGCTCGTCACCAAGGTCTTCTCTCTTGATGGAATTCTCCTCATCAAAGTATTCCCCACAATTGCCTTACGGACATTCGACGAAGTGTGGGCTCCGGTTACTTAGTATCCTCTTGATGAAATTCTCATCATCAAGGTATTCATACATAGTATCCTCTTGATGGGATTCTCATCATCAAGGTATCCCCCCACGAGTGTTTTACGGACTTCCCGACAGAGTGTGGGTCCCCGTTACCTGTCATCCCTCCCATGCCATGCATGAGATGCAAATACCACATGCTATGCAATTATACAAAATCATAGCATTTAAAAGCTCATATTTAAAACACATGCTACTTTATCAAATAAACATAGCAAATAAAATCACCATTTGAAACATATCCTTTGCAATATAAATTCATCAAAAATAAGATAAAGACAATGTGCATAAACCCATGGTATCAAAGAGGTGGAATCCTACCAAAGACCATTACGTGTCCTTGTGTCTTTCGTCTGGTAACCGCTCATGATCGTAGTCACTTCGTGGGTCCCGTTACCTTATAATATAATAATCAATCAAAACCAAGTCCCACTTGATTTACAATTATTTTAAGTCTATAAACCAATCCCATGGTTTATCATTTTCAGCCGTTATTACCAAATTGCTATTGGTCTAATCTTTAATTAACAATTCATCATTTAATCCAATGGACATAACCCTAGGTTCATCAAAACAAATACCATGGGATTTGGCCACACACCACGGCCAAAACCCATGGTCTCTTATTTTCACTTAATTACCAAAATGCCATTCAAGGCTAACCTTCCACTTTTAGCAAGTATTTATAACTTTGCCACCCATGGCTTAGATAAGTCCATTCACTTATACATTATATACCGGAATCCTCCAATAATCCACAACCATGGAAACATAAATAAAACCTTCTATTCCTTTAACCATAGTAGGTCCATCAAAGACCCATAAAATTTGGTTCATGGGGTTCGGCCATAACCCATGGCCGAACCCATGATATCTTGGTTCCATACTCCTCCTAAATTTATTTAATAATAATAGAAACATTATTGAACTAAAAACTTAATTCATGGGGTTCGGCCAAACACCATGGGCGAACCCTATGATGTAAACTTTCCATTTCATCAACTTTCATACTTAAATTATAATTCAATGTTCCTTCTATAATTAGAACTTCCCAATTTAATCTCCACTTTCCTTAGTTAAAAAGATTCTAATTTAATCTCCAACTTCTAAACTTAGAAACTTACTAATTTAATAACCATTCTCCATATTTAGAAGGTTTCCATAAATAATCTCCAACTTCCATTATTAAAAGGTTTCCATAATTAAACTCATCCTTCCATTATTAGAAGGTTTCCATAATTCAAAGCTTCCTAAATTTGGAATCCAACTTCCATAATTAGAGACTTTCCAAATTCTTCTCTACTTTCCAAAAATTAGAAAGTTTCCTAATTTAGAAACCATCTTTCCATAATTGGAATGCTTCCAAATTTAGCAACTTCCAATTAATCCAAGGTCCATGATTAGATATTTTCTAATCTAGTAACACCCTTGCTAAATTAAAATCCATACTTTGATTACTTCTTAAAATAATAATCCTCTTCCATGGCCGAACCCTATGGTTCATCTTATTCCATTTATTCCCTTCAAAAATCATATAACATTATCAACAATTCTTATTTAAAACTTACCAACAACCTTCCATTTTGAAACAATTTAACCTTCATCAAAATACCAATTCCACTCCATGGGGTTCGGCCATTAACTTGGCCGAACCCTATGGTTCAAGGTCCTTGGCTATTATCTAACCTTGATCCTCCATTATTTTCTCCCATTAAAATTCAATGATAATACTAACACCACTCCATTAAAATTATCAAACTTTCATAAATCAATTCCTAGTGGGGTTCGGCCATACACCATGGCGAACCTCACTCATAGGAATAATCCATAATAATTTCTTTCTAAGTCATCATCATCCTTCCATTTTTAATCAAATAATTTCCATAACAATAACCATGTCCTTTCTTGGTTTTAAATCCATTATAAAATTTCTCTAATTACTTCCATGGTTTCCAACCCATAAAAGTCCATTATCTAAACCATGTCTTTCCATGGGGTTCGGCCATTTACCTTGGCCGAACCCTATGGTCCATTTTTCCATTAAAAATAACCATAGTTCTTAAATCAAAATTTGGAATCACTTACTGGTTCCGCGACTCCTTCGGTTATCCTTTGCTCCTCCAATCTTTCTCTTCCAATATTTTCTTTCCCTTTTGCTTCTTTCCAGTTATTCTTGATCCTTCCCAAGCCATGACCACCTTGTTTTGCTGCTCTTGTGCTTGCTGCCGTGTGCCTCTCTTTGTTAGCAATGTGAATGCCGTGTGCCCCTCTCTTCTCTCCTTATATTGCTTACAACTTGTCCCAATTTAGAAGGTATCAAGATAGCAATTTCTAGTGCTCCTTTCCCTTGGTCGGCTGCCCTTTCTTTTCTTAATTAATCCAATCTTAGACAATGTCGTGTGCCCTTGTTAAGGTAACCAATGCCGTGTGCCTCTTGCTGCCCTTTATAAAATCTTCCATTTGATACAATATAGAAAGTGCCATGCGCCTCTTCCTTATTACCTTTCTATAACACCTTCCAATTAATCCTATCTTAGAATGTGCTAAGATAATTAATTCCCTATGCCGTGTACACTTGCATTGGCTCTCTAAGATTAGCAAATGCCATGCGCCCTTTTGTTTCCTTTTAGCCATTGCCTTACTTAATCTCCCATTGATCCCAATTTAGAAGGTGCTAAGATAACACTTGCCATTTCTAATCAAAGAAAGTATCCCTCCTTAAGACATTCCAATTCATGCGCATATTTCAAGGATTTCTCATCAAAATTCGGCCATGCACAATCTAACTTAATTTTTATTATCTTCTTAAGATATTCTTGCATATCATCATGGATATGAAAATCCCACAAATATCTCATGGGCGTATTCCTAGATTTTTATGTCTAAAATTTGGCCATGCAATCTTTTATTTAATTTTGGACATAATGCATCACTAAATTAATTCAACCCCATTTAATTCTTAATGAAACCATTTATCAAAATCGTTGGGTCTTAATTGGGCAAAGACCCAACATTTTACCCATCTTAGATCCATATCTAAAATTCATAATTTAAATGGGTAATTTCCGTAAATATTTATAACTTGAAAATCCGAGGTGTTACAAATACCCCAAACTTAAATTGAATATTATCCTCAATGTTCCCTAATATACAGTGATCAATTGCAAATTAGAAGAAAATATCAGAAATGACAACTAAACTTCAGAAAATACCTGAGATGACTCCCTTTATTCAACCCTGCAAAAACAAACAAACACACAAAAACACAACACACAACAAAGACTATAGACTGACACAAGAACTGACTTAACAAAAACAAAAACCTAAACTAGACACTGACAAAAATCGACAGACACAAAAGACTCTAGGCAGACTCACAATCAGACCAACTATTATCTTTTTTTTTTTTTTTATGCAACCTAATCTAACAATTCAATACTCAAAACAAATATGCAAAAAAATAATCAAATAACTAAGCTAATACATGAGACTAACACCCTAATATGCATGATAAAATTAAATATGCAATTTTTTTTCATTTTTTTATGCAAAATAAAATGCAGACATCCTAATAAAAACTATATGAATGCATGAAAAATGAAAAATTCAAAGAAAATGAGCTTAGACACTAACCTCGGCCTGCAATGCCTACTTCCAGAAATTTTAAAGCGCGCGATTAAAATCTTCTGCAAAATAGAACACCATAAACTTTGGTGAAGATTCTGAATTTCAAAAAAAAAAATGCATGAAACCTAATCTGAATGCAATTTCCTAATTTTATAACTAGGTGAGGAAATTAAATGATTGGAACCTAATTAAGAACTCTAAATTCAATTAAGACCATAAAAATTTCTAAATTAATATCCACCAAATTAATCAAGATTAGATTTTTCAAGTTTAAGAATAATCCATTTAAAATCCAAAATTGTTACATATTTTTTTTTTTAAATTAAACACCGTAATTAGAAACCTTTCAAATTTAGATGAGGGTCTTAAATTAGAATTTTTCTAAATTTAGAAAATGTCCAAAATTAGACACCTCCTAAAAGTTAGAATTTCCAAAATTAGACACTTTTGAAACTTTCCATAGACAGAAGTTCCAAAATTAAGATTTTCCAAATTTAGATCTATTTTCTAGAAATACAATGCATCTAACTTATATTAAAATTGTAAGATTAAAAAATTCTAAAAAGAGAAGCATGCTAATTTTAGAAATTTCTAAAAGAAACAAGTTTCTAAATTTAGATCATCTCCACATTTTTATATTGTCAGAAACTTTTAGCTAGGTAACCTTCTAAAATTAGAGTTTCTAAAAAAAATAGAAACTTCCAATTTTAAAAAGTTGACAAAAACAAAATTTTTCTAAAAATAGCATTATTTCTAAAAATACATAATTCAAATGGAAATTTTCTAGGTTCCCCGACAAAGACGCCAAAAACTTGTTGTGCAAATTTTAAATTTATAACTTGCAACCGCACGAACAATTAGATAGTATAGCGATTGAGTGTGAGATCAAACTCATCGGAACTTAGGAAAATATATCCGTGAAAAATACACCATTGAATTATGTAAATTAAGAAAATTAGGAAATATGGAGATAAATCATGAATATGGAATTATTTATCTAATCTATGAATTTTAGTTTTAATTTAGAAACATTCAAGACTTAGACGTAGAATCTAACAATTTAACTAATTTTAATTAAGACTATGGATTTAGTCTAAAAATATAAATAATCTTAATCTAACTTAGAAAACAAAATTAAGATGCAATAATATAATTTACCAATCTAGTTCTCCAATTTTTCAAGTGTTTCAATTTTAGAAACAAAAATAAAATTTAAAACACCTAAACTACCTCTGTGCATATTTACAGTGGAATTGGCTCAAAGAATTAATGATGCTTTCTTTTCCATATTTTAAAAATAAGATCAAAGCCTAGAATGCAAAGCTCACGTAAAATTTCAATCTTATTCAAGTCTTCCATCAAATTAGTTCCATATTTCATGCAATTCTCCTATCTAACTATTTCATTTGTTCCAAAGAACCTTAAACCCAGAATAGTAATGTTAATCAAAGATCTAGCTATTTCATATGTCCAAATTAATTATCAAGGGAGGAGTAAAGAACTAGAATGATTCAAACCATCATAATAAAATCAAAATTTGGAAAGCCATAATTCTAAAGGTTTTTCTGCCTTTCAATTATTAATAAAAATTGGAATTAAGAATTATAATACAATTGGAATATTAGAATTTAAAAAGACAAGGAAATACAATGGGAATTAAAATCACCAACCTCAAGAACCCAACGTGAAAATCAAAATTGCCAAAGTCTTCTCTTCTCTTTTTCAATCCCTCTCCAAAGCCTAGCCAACCTTGAAATTCTCTGCCCATGTTCAATTTTCTCAATGGGACAGGGAGTATTTATAGATGAATTTATAGGTTGAATGAATGGCATGGATTTAAAGATTTAAATAAAGTAAGGGACACTTGGGGGGCTGATATGGTTTGTGCTAAACTTGGAATGGCTTAAAGGAGGAAAGGAGGTGGAAAAAACAGTAAAATTCATGTAAGGAAAGTGGGTGTAAAATTTCATTTTTTACACATGTACCACATTCCATCTCAGTTTTTGACCTAGTTAATGTCTGAATCAGAAAAAGTCTTAAACTACAAAGTTGTATCCCTTGTAGTCTTCTTTTCAATCCAAAATGAATTAAAGCAATCGGATATTGGAGTGAAAAAGTTATGGTTAAAATACTGAAGCTGTGTCAAACCTTCCTTTTTTTTCTCCACTTCTTATTTTGTCTCATTTTCCTCAATCCACTTGCCAAATTCGAAAATCCTCTTATAATGACTCATAAATTTTGAATTTCCTCATATATATCTTGAGATTATGAAAATAGGCTTCACATGTGTGGATTTATTCATGGGCTTTTCTTAATGGGTTTAATAATTGGACTTTTCAAAATATGAAAAATCTAATAAATAATTTTACCACTTACATTCAATTCTAAAAATGACTAAATTAATCCAAACTCTCATAAATGGTTTGAATTAATTAGTTTCTAAATAAAACCCCTAAAATTGTGGTAAAATAATTATTAAAAAATCCAACTTTCTAAAAATATCAATTTATGCCCATAAATTGCAAAACTCACCATTTGAATTCTCATATCTTGTATTTCCGTATAAATCCTGCAAAACTCTCAAAATTCGATTAAATATATCCTAAAGTACAAAAAATAAGGGCTAACTAGTCCAAATACAAGGGTAAAATAATCATTTTCTTGTGCTCACCAAATCTATTGGTTCCATAAAGGAACCAAGACCCGATCTATCTCCAAATTTCTTACCCGAATTTAGAAGTCTATTTAATTTTTCTTCACCTTGGGTAAACTTGTCTTGGAACTTCTCTTTGTGTCTTTTAAGTTCCGTTAAATCATGAGTTAGTTTCCTAACTTCCACTTCAAGATTACTTTTGATTTTTCATAGGTTTTCTACATCCTTACAATGTATTTCCATTTCATCTTGAAGGGCCTCATTATCTTTTAACTTAATGATTTTTTCATCAGAGGTTTTTAGTTGAGAAGAGATGAGAGTGTTTTCATCTTTACATCTTTTAATTGGTTAGATAATTTAGAATTTTCACGATTAGCATTATCAAGTTTTTTAGCCAAATGTTCACTCTCAAGGTATAAAGCATTGAAAAATGCTCGAAGATCATCATCCTCATCATTATCACTTCCAATATCCACCATTGTTTCAATTATGGGACTCCTTCATTTTGTACAATTGAGGCCACAAAACCTTTATTGTTTCCTCATTGACTTGAGTCTCCTCATCCGAATCACTTTCGGAGTCCGAGGTATCTTCATATGTGGCATTCATAGCCTTCTTGAGCTTTTCCGATGGACATACATTTGAGTAATGTCCTCTCCCACCACAATTAAAACATTGTTGTTCCTTGGGTTTCTTTTTCTTCTCTCTCTCACCATGAGATTCATGTTTTTTAGGGAATTTTTGACTTGATTCTCCCTTTTTAACTTTTCTCATCTTGTTTAACCTTTTGAAAATTTACAAATATTTCTTAACTAGGAGGCCATTTCTTCACTAGGATATTTTTCCACTTCTAATTTTTTTTTTTTAATTGGAGTTAGTTTTACGGAAGATTTCAAGGCAACTGACTTTTCCTTTGTGGTCAAGATTTAGTTCAAAGGTTTGAAGAAAGGCAACCAAATCATCAACTTTCATTTGGACAACATTTCGGTACTCTTCAATTGCCACCTTTTTTATTCGGACCTCTTAGCAAGATTTCTTAGAATCTTTGTGTACACCTTTTCATCAGGAATTCAATTACCGAGAGCCCACATAGAGTTGACAATGTCACTAACTCTAGATTCGAAGTCCATAAAGGTTTATTCTTCTTTCATTCTCAAGGCATCAAATTGAGCTTCCAACATTTGGAGCTTTGACATCTTCACAACGGAGGTGCCTTCGTGGGTTCTCTCTATAATTTCTCATGCTTCTTGCGCGGTCTCACACATCATAATTCTCTTATGTTCATTGGGTAAAAGTGCATAATTCAAGGCATTGAGTGCTCTACCATTAACAGTGCAAGAGGCCTTTTCATTCGTAGTCCATGAGGAGTATTCCTTAAGTTCAACAGCCTTGAAGCGAGTGGCCGTATCCGTTTTTTCAACCATGGGATGTGACCAACCGCTACACACAAAATCCCATACGGATGCATCAATGGAGATAAAAAAGAAAATCTTCATTGCTTTCCAAGAAACATAATTCGATCCATCGAAGTAGGGTGGTTTAGAGATGGCATGGCTTTCTCCCATAGACATAGTTCTAGCACTTGGATCACTCAGATGATTAAGTCTTTAAAATGAGCACGGGGCTCTGATACCAATTGAAATTTCCCTTGTGGTAAAATCAGATTAACCCTAGAGGGGGGTGAATAGGGTAATCACAAATTTTAAGCATTTTTTTTCAAATTTCTTGATTAATGTGAGTTATAGTGTGGAATTAAAAATAAATTAATCAAGTCTGTGATTTCCAAAGTGTGTAAGATAATAAGCAATCACACAAAGAGACAATGCACATGAGTTATAGTGGTTTGGTTAAACAATCTACATCCACTGTTGAGACTCACCCAACCTTGGGTTATCTCCAAATACACTAAGCGTTGGAATTACACTAACACAATAGAATAGGATTTCCACCTATCCAATTGATTGGGACTTTCACCAAATTCCTATCCCACTATTTTTTATAGTGGTTCAAGAGAAGCTTAGTCTCTTTAATCTACTTCAAAGTACAATGATTTTTAAAGTAAAAATTTAACTAAGAAGCCCTTGCCTTTGAAGAACCTTGCAAATGAAGATGCGCTTCTTGAATCACTCCCAATGTGAGCTCGTACAATCCCGATGATGGTGTAGACCTGTCTTGTAGAGCAACCAAAATCTTTGGGTGTCTAGGAAATTGGAGGTCCAACGTTTATCCTAGAAGTGAGCTTAATACTTCTCTTTTAATCTCAATCTATACCGATTGGATTCTTGAATGGTTTGCAAGTGATTTACCAAGAGAGAATAAGCCACAAATTTGCATTTGATTCTTGAGAGTATGGACTGGTAGATGAGGCTCTTTAATGCTCAAGAGGTGTCTATCCAACTCTTCTAATAATGATCATATTTAAAGGCAAACTGAATTTTTTCGTAACACTCAAACACACGATCGATCGTGTCTAGGCGATCGATCATCCGTGTTTGAATTACTTTTCACCAACCCGACCGTTGAGCATTTAATGCACAGTAACAATACAAAAATGGTAACCTGCGATTGATCGTGCCACACAATTGATCGTCCGTGTATCCTAATGACAGATCGCGGATTAGTGATAAATCGGTCTGAGACTGATTGTATTTTCCAAAGTCAATTCTTATCTAGACCCAAGGAGATTGATCATGATGCCGATCTGTTACTGCATTGTACACACGATTGATCGTATGTGATCAAGTTTTCAGGCCTTTGTTCAAGTCCAATCTATGTACTTTCTCAGCAATAGATTGCTTACACGATTGACTCGTCAAGTTCCAGACGATCGATCGTGGCCACGATTGTATCATCCTAAGACCACATGTGTTTTACAGTTCAGTCCAACCGAACCTTCATTTTTCCACACGAGATATCGCAAGACAACGATTGGTCATATGTTGTCATTGGCGAATGATCACCGACACGATGTGTCGTCCTGACAGTGAATTCATATTTCCAAGTTAGGTTCGGATTTGGTGTTAAACACATGTTAGGCTTATTTAATTATCCTGATGTGATCTCTAATCCTAAGCAAGGTCAACCTAAGGTTTGAGTTCCACCTAAGGTCATCTATGGTCACTTACCATCTGTGATTGCCAAACTCATTGATCCGTTGAGTCTTCACACTTCAACCAACGTTTGAGATCTTGAGTCTTTGAGCTTTTGTCTTCAAGGAATGCATTCACCTAAGTCACGAACTTGAGGTGACTCGGCAAGCCGGGGCACTAATAACAACCATTAGCTGTGTGCATAGCTTTTTCATTTGGAGACCATGTGGAGTATTCCTTAAGTTCAATGGTTTTGGAACTAGTAGCTACATCCACTTTCTTTTCCGTGGGGTTCTTTCTAACCTTGTCTAATCGATTCCATTCGGAACCATCAGTGGATATGAAGAAACTTTTCATTCTTACTTTCCAAGAAGCATAATTGGATCCATCGAAGTATGGGGGTTTAGAGATGGCATGGCTTTCTCCACTGGACATGATTTTAGCACTTGGATCACTCGGATGATTAAATCCTTAAAATTAGCACGAGGCTTTGATACCAATTAAGAGTTCTCTTATGCTAGGATCCAATTATCCCTAGAGAGGGGTGAATAGGATAATCTCCAAAGTTGTGTTCTTTTCAAATTTTACTTGATTAACAACAATTTAAAGTGTGAAATTAATCAATATTAATCAAGTGCTTGTGTGTGAACAAGAGAATGCACAATTAAGCAAGATCACAAAATAAGCTCTAACACCATGAACGCAAGATTTATAGTAGTTCGGTTTAGACAAACCTACATCCGTTGTTGAGACTCACCCAACCTTGGTTTATCTCCAAATTCACTAAGTGGGGAATTATATCCACACTAATAGAATAAGACTTCCACCTATCCAATTGATTGGGAATTTCACTCAATTTCTATCACTCTATTTTTTTATAGTGGTTCAAGAGTAAATCCCTCTTTAATCCACTTCACAAGTGTTGTGGATCATGTTTTACATTTATTACTCGCAATTGTACGAACCATTTCATAGTATAACATATGAGTACGAGGTCGAACTCAAAGAAAATCAACAAAATATATGTTCAATACAATAAATCAACATCAAAAAATAATGTGGTTTTAAGAAATAAAATTATAGAAATAAATCTAAACATGGAAGAAGTTCCTAAAACAAGAAATTATGTTTTTAATTTCGAAATTCCTATATTTAGAAAACCATTATTTAAAATAGTCATCTAATTTTGGAATTTTACAAAATATAACATCTAACTTATTTTAAAGATCATGGATTTTATTTTAAAGTTATGAATTTAATATTTTCTCAAAATGGTGGAAAAGATTTAAATAACCTCACCTCAATTTAAAATGTCATAATTAAAATATAAATAAAGCATTTCCAACCTAGTTAAAGAATTGAAAGAATTTGATTGAGTGAAATGAATACAAACAATTTAAAAAATAAATAAAATAAACAAAGTACAACACAATAAAATAAAATAAAGAAATAAATAAATAAAATATTTTACAAGTGGATTGAATCAATCATAGCCATCGAACATCATACCCAACGTAATTAATAAACATGAGATCTAGGTAATGGAATTCACATATATAATCAAATTTCAATTCATGCTTTTCATTAAAATTTAACTCCATATCCTCTAAATTAATCAAACAAACCTTAGATCTTAGATTCGGATAATTAAATTCAAGCTCTAAAATATTTCATATGTTCCAAAAGAACCTTAGAACTGAATTTAAAGGAAACAAAAGTTCTAAAATATTTCATATGTCCATTTAATTAATCAAAGAACACAAACTTAAAAATTGAATCAAACAATCATCAAAGAAATTCAAAAATTGGACTTTCCATTAATCCTAAAAGTATATCTCAAGTTTATTAAATTGAAATCAACATACAAACATTGGAATATACATAAAAAACAATAAAATAAAATTTACAATGGACAAGACTCACCTGTAAAATTTGAATGTGCTCCTTTTTCTCCTAAGTATCTCCAAGTCTAAAATGGTGTTCTCTAGCTCATGACCCAATTCGATTTTTGTTGTGCCCTAACCTCTGTATTTATAGGCTTCAAGTTAGATTGGATGGCTAGGATTTAATCTTGGTTTAGGTGTTGGGTAAAAGGCTAGGATTAGATCATCTTGGTTGTGAATGGCTAGGATTTAAAAATGAAAAGGAGGCCAGGGTTACAAGGGTTGGTCGACTAGAGTGGGATGCAAGCAGCGAATTTCGAATGGATTGGATTGGAATAAGGTATGGTCGAATTTGACACATGGGGTTTAGGGTTTAATGCATGCAATGCATGAATGAATGGATTATGACATGAAGTGTGAAATTCGAATGGAGTGTTTGAAGATTTGAGAAAATCGTGTGTGAGGTGTATGGATAGGTGATGGTGTGTACTAAATCTAGGGTTGCTTGAATCCAAGTTGGATTAGATCATGGAATGGATGGCTTTGATTAAAAGGGGTTCAGATCTAATGGTCCTAAAATGGGTGGTTGAGATGGGTTATATAAAAGGTAAGGTTTCCCATGGAGGGTTGAGATGCAAGGGTTTATCTAGATGGATGCTCAAATGGATGACATAGATCTAACATGTAGAATGTATGGAATGGATTAGACATGTGGCTCTAGGGTTTTCCTAAGTTTGATGTATGCAATGAATGGTTTGGATTAAAAGATGACTAAATGGATGGTGTGGATATATGGAGATGACAAGGAGAGGGGGTGTGTGGACTTAGGGTTTTCACAGTAAAATTCAAACATGGGTACATGGATCTCAAGGTTTAAGTAGTTGGGCCACAAGTGGATTTAGACTTGCACATTGGCCTGGCCCACTTGGAGAATGCGCATGGATTACTTGAGCATGACCCAATGTCTGGCATGTGGAGCATAGCTTGGCCCAATTGGAGTAGATTTCAAGCCCATATATTTGGAATACAGACTCTAGCCTCTTGAAATGCAACTTCTCTCTCCAAAATTAAAATAATTAACTCATCACTTAAAATCTAAAAACATTGAATTAATCAATTTACAATTAAAACCCTAAGTGGTCTGAAATTAATTATTAACAATTCTCGGTCATCCAATTTAAGCACAAATTGTAACACCCTGGAATCTTAGACTGATAAAATTAAGGTAATCATCTCTTAAAGATTGGAATGAGATGACATGATTTTGATTAGAGTGTTAATAAATGAATGGAATAGAAAGAAAACCAGAAAAGAGATAAGGAAATTTGAAATTTCCAAGTGATACATATCGACTTGGGTGATGTGTATCTGCTTGGTATGTAGTAAGTTTTGCATATGTATTGAAAAATCGATTCGAAGCTAAGAATTTCAGATGTATGTATCGAGTTATGTCGATGTGTACTAAAATCTCAGTTGGATACATATCAACTTTTACTATATATCGAGCGGGTCTAGATATTTTGAATCTGATTCGCATAACCACCCTCTGTACACGTTCTCTCATGCATTAAATGCCCCACCTACCCCACCTATCACTGTCCTTGGAGACCAATGCATGCTCTCCACGTGTATTGTATGTTGACTGAAAAAGAGAAAGGAGATCCCAGATGTATACATCAACAGAGGTCGATGTGTGTATAAATTCATCCAGTATTGACCAAAAACATTTATCGTGTGTGTTCAGTAGCTTAAATCCGAGACTACACAGGTGTCTCCCAATGTGTCCCATCATTCACCTACCACAACCCTTGAGGGACAAGGAGAACCCTCCACGTGGTATTGTCTTTGACTAGAGGATAGGGAGAAAATCTGATCCCCTCATTTTCCATTTGGTGGGGGCTAGGGCAGCAAGAGAAGGAGAGAAAACATCCCTCCATTTTCACTCTCTCAAACCGTGGAGCTCCTCTTCTAGATCCTCCATTCCCTCTTCGTTTCTCAGTGATATACTCTCTCCCTTCTCCTCTACCTCCACTTTACTTCACCTACACCAGTGGAGCTCAAAGAAGAAGAGGAAACTAAGAGAAGAAACATAGGGAGAGCAAAGTAAAAGAAATAAAAGCAAGGAAGAAGGAGAGGAAACCCCGAACCTGAGCTAAAGCATACCTCGTCCAAGGAAACCACAAATTCGGCAAGGTATAATGATTTATTTGCATTTTTTGAGCTAAGAAAGTGTTCTAGGGTGCTTAGATTTAACTTAGATTCAAATTTATAAGATGAAATCAAGGAATGGGTAACATGCAGCTCTAAACAAAGATGTTGCAGAGAAACCCAGATGTACACATCAAGCTGGTCAATGTGTACTCTGAGTGCAAACCTCAAATGTTGGAAAGCTCATGATTTTCGAGCACGAACCAGATATATGTATCGACCAAAGACAATATGCATATCTGGGGTTAAAAAATATAGGAAAGGATGAAATACGTGATTTTCGAACCAAATTCAGGAGTATACATCGACCAAAGTCTATGTGTATTCCTGGGAGTAAGAACAAAGGAGGGAAAGAAGAAATCAGCTAAGGCAGTTCTGTTCCAGGCGATACATCGACCAAAGTCGATGTGTCCAGAATCTATCCTACAGAACATATCGACTAGGGTTGATATGTACTACAGGACTGTTAACAGTTTTGGGACTTTAGCTTAAGTAATGAAATTTATGTATCTGGGGTTGACTTAGACCCTAATGGCATTTACTAATTAATCCCTAAGCCTTAATTTAGAGTTATATGAATGGAATTAAGGGATTGTACATTATAATAATTACAGGCTTACGTTTTTAATGAATGTGAATAAACAAGATTCTAGGAAATGTACACATCGACTGTAGTCGATGAGTATGTTCTGTCCTGGTGTACATATTGGCTGGGTTGATGTGTACACTAGAAAAATGGTCAGTTTTTACAAGATTGCTTCAAGTGGACCAAAATCAATGGTGTAACGCCCCGCCCTTTTTCTGTAACGCCCACCCCTTTTCACCTAAAATCCGAGTCTATTTTTTTTTTTTAATAAAGAGTGACAAAGGGCGCGGACGTCACGACGCGAATTAAGTCCGAACTTCTAAAGCCCGGCCCTTAACTGGCCAACCCTACGTGTGCGTGGAACAAAGTCCACAGAGAACAGTTCACACGTAGACAGCAAGCATCAAGGAATAATACAACTATATGCAGAATTAATAATAAGGACTATCCTACAAATTTGAGATCGCAGGGAAGATAACATTCATAATATTACCAAAATATCACAACGTCTCAACTTCCAAAATAAACCAAAATATAAGAAGTAATCTAATTATACAGTCCGACAAGCGAAACTGTTCAAATATACATTTCCCAAAAATAAATTTTAATAAAGAAACAAAATAATTAGTCCGCCTTCCCAATCTCCTAAGCTTGGCTCCTGTCTCGTCCTTCTGCTCCGGCATTTCCTGCGTCACCAGCTAGGGTAGAAGTAGGGCGTTAGACAACGCGCCCAGTAGGACTTCGAGTAGGGCTAACACATGGATTAGTGATAACAAAGCATATACAGAATATTATATCAAAATCATGCCATTTGGTACAATGTAATGCAATGGGTGTTTTATGTCACGAATCCCACCCATCAATCTCATCATCATTGTACAATGCCCCTTTTTCATCCATACATAATGTTCAAAATACAATCCATACCATCATCGTGCCATGACCCTCTTGATGGAAAAACCTCATCAAGATATAATAACACATAGTAACATTCTTGTTTGAATAACCTTATCAACATATCATAGAGCCCATAGTAACCTCCCTGATGAATCAAACACATCAGAATATCCCCATGGTTGTTTATCGGTCGCCCCGACGGAGTATGGACTCCGGTTTCATTTCATCTTTCCCCTGTCATATCCCTCCCATGCCATGCATGAGATGTAGATGCCATGTGCCATGTAATGAATATAATAACAACCATGACATTTAAAAAAATCCCATCAATTAAACATATAACTTGATTATTAAAAGTAGATCAAGTAAAGCCTCAATAAACACATCATAGCTTTAAAACCCATTTTAAACCAATCATATGCTTACCAGAATAAATCAAGTAAAAACCCCTACATAACACATAATTCAAAACCAATCTTAAAACAACCCATATAATTTCCAAAATAATTCAAAGAAAACATCACTCAATCCATGGCTTACAAAAAGGTTAGAATCCTACCAAATACCGACTAGCGCTCTTTCTTTCGTTTCCGTCCGACAGTCCAGCTACCGACACGCGTACCGCTTGCGATGTCCAGTACCTTATTACACATTAATCAATCCACATTTTAATTACATGAGTGTAAAATCAGCCTCCCAGGCTTTATTTTACCCTACATAATGCTATTACTTAGAATCCCTAACCCATGATCATCTCCCATGGAGTTCTTCATTTTAGCCATTATTTTCGGTTTTGCCAGTACCTCTTCTCCATGGTTAATCACTCATTCATCCATGCATGATTAAGTCCATAGATGATTCATAGATTTGGATCCATCAATGACCCATCACCCATATCTTAAAATCAATAAAGTCAGCCACTTAATTTAACCTAAAGTCCATTACTTTAAACATGTACAAACACATTAAACTTAGGCCATAATGATCTACAATTGAGTCATTAAAATTCAGCCCTTTAAATTTAACCAAATCTCCATTGTCCTTGGTCTTTGGTTACACATTAAATTCATCATAAGTCCCTCCATTGAGAGAACCTAAACCATACACTTGACTTATCATTACTTAATCACACTTCCATTACAACTAACAACACTAAAAATTAGCCACTTAAACACTCTAATCCTCATTCCTTCCTCACATACATCATACCAAATTTATCCATAAGTTTACCCACAAATGGGTCATGGGTTCGGCCATACACCATGGCCGAACCCATGATGTCTTTACCCCATTCTTTCTTTGGCCTATTTATACATTTGAATCATCACCCTTAACCACATTAAAGTCTATTAACTTAGCCACACTTAAGTCCAAAATTGATCCATAACTTAGATCTATTAGTGACCTATCAACCATAACATGAATTCATTAAAAATAAGTCTTTAACTTAACCTAATCTCAATCAATTTAAACACCTTCATACTCCAATCTAACCCATCAAAAGGCTCACAAATGGGCTATGGGTTCGGCCATACACCATGGTCGAACCCATGGTGTCCTTTTCCCATTTTTTTTTCTCTTGGATCCATTGCTCACATTTTAATTTATCACAAATCCCTCTATATGGGAATTTCATCATTTATTTAGATTATTCATTTGATCAACATTTGTTTCATCTCTTGAGCCCATCAAAACTAATAACATTCCCCCTCATCTTTTCATGGTTTCAAACATACTTAACCCATTGAATCTTCCCATTTTCCATCCTTTTTAAACCCCTTTAAAATTTGTAATACATGACCATAGGGTTCGGCCATACACCATGGCCGAACCCATGGTTCATGTTCCATTATTTTTCTATGCCTCTTAAGGCCACAACATTACTCATTCAAAACCCTAAACTCATTAATACATTAATCCCTCTTTTGCATCCCTTAAACATCATTTGATCACCATTACACCACCATAGGTTTCGGCCATTTACCATGGCCGAATCCATGGTTCATGATCCACCATTCATTGCTCCAAACACCTACATTGACCCATTTAAAATCCTAATTTTCATTTGCTACCCTCATTGTCTTCCACTTATCAAAACCTTAACCAATTAAATCAATTAGCTAATCACTCACATAGCATGGCCGAACCCTATGGCCCATGATTTTTCTTCCAATCATCCACTTCCATGCTTAATTTCATAAATTACCCAATGCACATAATCACTTATTTATTTCTTTTCCCTACTCCTAATTCACCCAATTAGGGTTTTCTCCATCTTCCATTTTCTCAAAACCCTAAAAAAAAACATACATTACTTACCATTCCTTCCATTTGATGGATTTAAAATCCATGGCATAAACTTATGTAACCACCATTAAATTCACAAAAATAAATTCCAATTCTTAAACCCTAAAAATCCAAATTTTTCTTGTTTAAGAATTACTTACAATCCGTCGTATCCTCCGACTTCCGGCACTCCCTTCGGTTTCCTTAGCCTCCTCTCTCCTTCCTCTTGATCTTTGGTAGGTCAAGATTCTTGATCAATGGTGGCAACCCCCAACCTTAGGATCGGCCAAGGTAGGGTTTAAATTGAGAGAGGGAGAGGGAGAGATGATGAGAGGGGAGATGATCACCTTGATCTTAGGGTGATTTTCCTTAAAATTCTACTTCTTTCTTCTCTCATTCTCTTCTTAGCTTCCTTTCCTTAATTTCCTTCTTCTCTTCTCCTTCCTAGTGTGGGATGGCCATAAGAGAGTGAAGGATTGAAATGAGAATGAAAAGAGAGAAAGAAAGGAAAAGATGAGGCTTATCCCCATTTTTTTACTTTACATTAATTACATTCACCAACCTTAAGATATTTTTGAGATATTTAAATTGCTTTATGGTGGTGGTTATCTAAACCACCACCAAGCCCAACGTGTTTCATATTTAAGGTTGGAATGAGGTGGGTCTTCACCTCTTGGCCCCACTTTGACCACTTTTAACACCATTTTAAATAATTTAATTATTTAATTAATTAGATAATTACCTTAGGTTAATCCACTTGTACTTAACCTAACTCCATTACTCCACCCATGGTTGACCAAATCAACCATGGTGGCCGGTCCCACCAAACCTTGGCCCACACGCCACCTCACTTGATGAGGTGGAGGTGGGTCCCACTTGGCCACATCACCTTGGTTTAATTCCAAATAACTTAGGTGATTTAAATTTTATTAAGCCCACTACAACCAATTGGATCATCATTGGGCCCATGGCCCAATTACATTTCCGTCTTACCCATTTACCTTAGAGCTTAACCATCTTGACCCATTGGGTCCCAAATGGGTATTTGACCCAATTTCACCACCCATGGCCCAATTGGCCATCATTGACCACTTAAATGACTTTAAAATGCAATCCATGGTCTATTGGGCCATATTTGGGCCTTTGTCCAAAATTTGGCCCATTTACCATTTATTCCACCAATTTTCAATTTTCATCATTAAAATAAATAATATTCACATATTTATTGATTTAAAAATTTCGGGCCATCACATTTTTCACTTGCTTTCTCTTCCGAAAATCAGAGTCCCATTTTTTTTTTTAATAAATAAAGAGTGATAGAGAGCGGGACGTCATGACGCGAGCTAAGTCCGAACTTCTAAAGTCTGACCCTTAATTGGCCAACCCTATGTGTGCATGGACTTAGTCCAAGAAAACGGTTCACACATAGCAATATAAACATGCGGAATAAAAATCATAACATGCGGAAACATAATAAAACACAGTTCTATTCCATTCAGATAGCAAAGTATGTCAAGTCCGTAATCATCATTATCATAACGTAATTATCCAATAAAACATCCAACCATAGCAAATTCATCTAAGTTATTACAATCCGAATTCTAGATACTCAAATTACAAGCCCATGAGTATCTTAAACAAAATATAAACTATAATCTTTCAAGCTCCTATGCCTGGCCCTTTTCGCGTTCATCGTTCCCCTCGTTTCCTGTATCATCCACTAGGGTAGAAGTAGGGAGTTAGAACAACGCGCCCAGTAGGTATTCCAATTAGGGTTAACACATGGGTTAGTACAAAAAATCCAGATATAATATATATCAAATCTAGTTGTAATAAATCATACCATACTTATAAAGCATCGTATCCAAAACAGTGTATGATAATAGAGATCCAATCATACCGATAAAAACCAGAAACCTTGCATGATAATAAAGATCATAATCATGCCGATTCAATGCTATGCCATGCTATCATATGCAATGAGTCCCACCTATCACAAACACATAGTAAGCTCTTGATGGAAAGCTCCTCATCAAGGTATCCCCCACGATTGTATTACGGACGCCCCGATGGAGTGTGGATCTCCGGTTACATATCATCCATAGTATTCTCTTGATGGAAAGCTCCTCATCAAGGTATCCCTCACGATTGTATTACGAACGCCCCGACGAAGTGTGGATCTCCGGTTACAGTTCATACACAGTATCCTCTTGATGGAAATCACATCAAGGTACCCCACATAGGTTTTTCGGACACCCCGACGGAGTGTGGACCCTCCAGTTACCTTTGATCCCTTCCATGCCATGCATGAGATGCAAATGCCAACATGCTATGTAGAAATACAAATCATAGCATTTAAAACTCACATTTAAACCACATGTTATTTTATCATATAAACATAACATTTAAAATCACAATTTGAAACATATCCTTTGCAACATATATTCATAAAAAATAAGATAAAAACAATGTACATAAACTCATGGTTTCAAAGAGGTGGAATCCTACCAAAGACCGCTAACGTGTCCTTGCGTCTTTTATCCTGCAACCGCTCACGATCGTAAACACCTTTTGAGGTCCCGTTACCTTATAATATAACAATCAATTAAAACCAAGTCCCACTTGATTTACAATAATGTTTAAGTCCATAAACACAATCCTCATGGGGTTCGGCCATACACCATGGCCAAACCCATGGCCTACAATTTTCACACTTATTTACCAAATTGCCATTGGTCTAATCTTTAGTTAATATTTCATTTTAAATATGCCAAACATAGTCCATATGTCCACCAAACAATTCCCATGAGGTTTGGCCACACACCATGGCCAAACTCATGGTCCATTAATTCAATTAATTACCAAAATGCCATACACGGCTATCATTCCATAATCAAATCCTTTCAATCATTAAAATTTGCCTAAGTTCATGTTTGATCCACAAACCATCTCATGGGGTTCGGCCATACATCATGGCCGAACCCATGATTTTCAATTTAGGCGATAATTACAAAATTGCCATTCGAGGCTATAATTTCATTATTCTCACCCTTCATCCCTTGGTTTGGTGAACCATTCAATTACATTATACAAAGGCCCACAAATGGCCCATTAACAAGTTCATGGGGTTTGGCCATACACCATGGCCAAACCCATGATCTTTCATTTAATATGTATAAACCTTAATTCCATAACCGATCCATAATGTTGTTCCATAAAAAATCCATATGACCCATTAAATTGGTTCACCATCTTGGGTCCATAAATGACCCATAAAAATTCCTTAACCACTTAAGTCCCTAAAGGACCTCATGGGGTTCGGCCATACACCATGGCCGAACCCATGATCCTCCATTTTGGCCTTTAATTACACTTGTCATTATTAGAAAATCCATAAATAGAAAGTCCATAATTAGAAGGTTCATAAATAGAAACTTCCTAAATTTAATATACAACTTCCATAATTAGAAAGTTTCCAAACTTAGCATCCATCCTTTCATAATTAGAAGGTTTCCAAATTTAATCTCCACCTTCTATTTTAATCACCATGCTTAGATTCTTTCTAAATTAATAGCCAACTTCATAATTAGAAAGTCCTTAAATAGAAACTTTCTAAATTTAACATTCAACAAAATACCAATCCAACTCCATGGGGTTCGGCCATACACCATGGCCGAACCCTATGGTTCTTTAATTTCCTTTTGAACATTATTTAACTATGATACATAGACATAATTCCATAATTATTTATGGGGTTCGGCCATACCTCATGGCGGAACCCATGGTCTAGCAATCTTCACAAAATCATCCATTAACACCCTTCTAAAATTAATGACAACTTCCATGGGGTTCGGCCATACGCCATGGCCGAACCCTATGGTCTAAGATCCTCTCTTTAAAATTTATCAATAATATTCCATGTATCCAAAAACCATCAACCATACATCCAATTAAAACCATATAAATTTATTAACCAACTCCCATGGTTTTTTCCTCATTACAATCCATACATTAACCATATCTTCTTTCATGGGGTTCGGCCATGCACTGTGGCCGAACCCTATGGTTCATGCTTCCATTAAAATTATCAAATTCCTTTCCCAATCTTCTTCCATGGGGTTCGGCCATGCATTGTGGCCGAACCCTATGGTTCCTTATCTTAAACAAAAGTATCAAATCACATACCGGTCCCGCGACTCCTTCGGCTTGTTCTTGCTCTTTCAATCCGTTCCTTCCTTGGCCTTCTCTCCTCCTAGATCTTTCCAACTTGCTGGTTGCCTTTCCTTCTCTTGATAATGCCGAGAGTGAGAACTTAAGAGGAAGAGAGAATTCAGTCTTGTAGTGTATGTGTTACCGTGTGCCCTTGCCTCTTTTATCAAACCTTCCACTCAATCATATATTTAGATCAATGCCTCTCTTTGAATATGAATGCCGTGTACCCCTTGCTGCAATCCCCATTGCCGTGTGCACTACCCCTTGTTTTATAGAAATTCCCAATTGATCCCAACTTAGAAGGTGCCATGCGCCCCTCCTTGCCTTTCCTTTATTATTTCCAATTGATCCCAACTTAGAATGTGCCATGACCCTTTAAATTAGCCATTGCTAATGCCGTGTACACCTTTCTTATTTTGGAGAGTCCTCTATTTAGAATATGCTAATGCGCCCCTTGTTGCCTTTCTTTTATAGAACTCCCAGTCAATCCTAATTTAGAAGGTGCCATGCGCCCCTTCTTCCTTTCTTTTATTAAAACCTTCCCTTGGTCCCAACTTAGAAGGTGTCTTGCTCTCCTACTAAGCAAGTGCCTTAGTGTCGTGCGCCCCCTTGTTTGTGGCTGCCTCTCTTCTAATAATACTTCTAATCAGTCCAATATTAGAAAATACCAAGATCCCTTTAAATTAGTAATTGCCTATTGCCGTCTTTAATCAGAAAAGACCCCTCTTAAAGAGATCCCTTGCGCATAAACATGGATATGGCTATCTTCATATACGGCCAAGCAATATCTCATACATAGCCATGCAACTCCTAAAATCTTTCCATCATATCTTCCATGCGTTGACACCATATCCTCATACCTCACATACACGCCCCAAGCAATCCATATTTAATTTTTAGATATCTTGCATACCCTTTTAATTCAACCCTATTTAATTTAAATTGAACTAACTTGGTGGTCATCCAAGTTAACCATGACCCATTGGGTCCCAATTGGGCATTTGACCCAAATAAACACATCTTACCCATTTATTTTAAATTGAACCTATAACATATCCGTTGGATCTTAATTGAGCAAAGACCCAACCTTTTACCCATATAAGATCCATATCTAAAATTCACAAATTAAATGGGTAATTTCCGTAAATATTTATAACTTGAAAATCTGGGGTGTTACAAATGGTGGGACCACTTAGGTGGGTAATTTCCGTAAATATTTATAACTTGAAAATCTGGGGTGTTACAAATGGTGGGACCACTTAGGCTACATTAGCCTTCAACAAATTGACCTATGAGACCTATGAGACATTAGATATTAAGAACACAATGCAAATGCTAGGAAATTGAGAAAAATTAGTGAGAAGAAAATGCTATTGATGTATATTTAATGTTTTGGATGCATGTATAATGAACGAAGGGTCAAGAGGGAACCCGAGATCGGACGAACAAGTTCGCGGATAATCTATCTTCACCAATCACTTCGGATCAAGTAGGTTTTCCTACTTTGTTGAAGCATTTGGGTGCAATTTATATTATCGTGATTTTTCCTTATAACCAATAGGGTGAATTATATAAGTATGAGGTATGGAAGTCTTTTTGTATATATAATAAACGTGACTGAAAATGGAGTTTTGTGATAAAGATCACTAAGGATGATTTCATGATTATGATATTTTCGTAATGATATGAATATGACATGAAAAGTAGAGATATGAAGCCTGGAAATACTTTGAATATGTGATATGTGTATTAGGAATGAATCTTCTTGTGAAAATGACATATTTGAAATGTTTTTCATCCAATGAATAGGATGTTAGTATAATATGAAATTTTGTGATATTTTGGGAACATGTGTTGTGAAAATGAATGTTGTGAGATTTTATAAATTATGTGAACTATATAATATTAAAACTATGTTGAATTCAATGGAAAGGGTGTTAATAAATGTGGAATTCTAAGATATTATAGGAACATGTATTATAAAAAGAATGTAAGGAAGTCCGTATGAATTGTGTGATGTTTTAGAATACCTTGGAGATGTGAATTAAGTATGATGAGGGAATGGGCATATACGAAAGATATACGAAAGGAACCAAGGTTGGTAACATGAGTACAACCATATGAAATGTACATAAGACACGGAATGGGAAAATATGGAATGAGATGCATAGGGGGCCACACTCCTCCGGTAAATCCGGTTAATATGTTGGAATGATAGGGGGTCACACTCCTCCAGTAATATCCGGTTAATATGTTGGAACACGTATATTGGCATAGAAATGACCCAAAATGAAATGAGAAGTTTGTAATGTGAGATGGATTAAGATGATGAAAGGTATTGATAAGGATAATAGGACGTGAAAGTCCAAATTGAGGATAGAAAGAATGTGAGAATAAGTTTGATGCATTTATAATGTCTTTTGAACAAGAAACCTTTGATATGAAAGACATACATGAATTGATTGTGTATTTTTTAATACGATACAAATTGAGAAATTATAAGACGCAAATAGTGAAGCAGAGATGAGTTATTATGGTATATTGAGCATGAAAATGTGTAAGTTTTTCCTATAATAATGCTAGTTGAAGAAATGAATTAAGTATTATTTGAGTGAAGTGTTTTCATAATGTGTTGGAAATTGTCTTTAAGAAAAATATGAAAATGTGATTCGATTTCAAGTAAGAGTTCCCCTTTATGAAAATAAATACTTAAGTTCTGAGAAATGTATTATATTATGATATGAATGAGTTTTGGAAGAAGTATAGTGTTTATAATTCAAAAGATTTTCTATGTATGAAAATGAAAACACATGTATTTTGTTATGATAATACCTAGTGCATATCTATGATCGGAATTCCTACTAGGCGCGTTGACTAAGCACATAAATCCCCCTTAGATGTGTATGCATGTTTAGGAGATGCAGACGAGGACGGACCAAACGATGGACAAATTACGATCGTGATGGATGTGAGAAAGGAGATGGATATCTTGATTTATTTTTTTGTATTATGAGATTATTGGAAACAATGTAATATTTGTAAGGATGTTGTATTTTGGGGAATGTAATATTTGAGACATCAATATTTGTAATTTAAGTTTTGTATTTGACTCTTATGTGGTTGGGAATTTCCTTATCTTGCTTCAGATGTGAATGACTATTCATGCGATGGAATAACTGTTTTAAGTTTCCACCGGGTTATCATGTTAGTGTGTGCAAAATTATTATGCACACACTAGTTTGGGCCAGTCAAGGGTGGGGTCTTCGGGCTCGGACTTGGCTCTAGTCGTGACCCTAGCCTCCCTCTCCGTCAAACTTTCATCTTATAATACTATGATAAGGGTGGTTAGAGGGAGGAGCGTTATACAAATCTTGCAAATTTCCATTGGTTTTTGATTGATTTCCTGTATTTTCAAATTTTATCTACAAAACTGACAAACACAGTTAAATTCACCTAATGTGTACACAATTGAGAGCTAACTAGTCCAATAATCAAGGTTAAAATTGTCATTTTTCATGTCTCAACAGTTACCCCTAAACTCAGATTTTGCTAGTCCTCGAGTAAAACTACCTAAAAACTAAAATTGGAAATTCAAAACCCTAATCCAATCCTAAGACTACACCATTTTCGATGGTATTCTCGATTGCATTTAGCCTATGCAATAAGCTTTTAAACCCCTAGGTTACCCCTAGTGGACGAGTTATAGTCTCGTGAGGGCTTGCAGTGATGATTCCTATAAACATCAAATTTTCCAACAAAAATACATAGACAAAAATTTAAATATCATACAATTCTAAAAATCATTTTACAAGACTCATACCCAGAGTGTAGTGTGTGATAGCCAAATATTAAGATAATCCTCTTTTTCCAAATACACACAAGCTTTGTAACCACCATTGGAAAATACACTTTGACTTCAAATCTCACCAGATATATTTTTGAAAGACTAACGCTCAGATGTTTGGGTTTATTTTCTCTCAAAGGTATATGTGAGTGGAGTTGATGTATTCAAATCAAAATATCTCACATATGTATTAGAAAAGACGACACATATCAAAGAAAAGATCTCATGAATGGATGCCACTTTCCTGAGAACATTGAGTCAAATACCATCATTTTTCGTCGTTTATTTTCTACATGAAATACCATATTTAGGCTAAAGATCAATAGGACTTCCGCATAGGATGAAATGTGGCTTGGGATCGGGTCAAGTCAAAGAAGGATATAAGGCTGTAATAATACTTTGAACATAAAAAGTTAGAGGTCTTCATGATTTGTATAGGATATTTTCATTTCCTAGTTCTTCAAGTTGGTTAAATATGTTATATTTTTCAATCTTAGCTTTGTCTAACCTCTTACCTAACCTCTCACTCTCAAGGTACAAAGCATGGTAAGATTCTTGAAGATTTTCATTTTCACTCTCATCTTTCAATTGTAGGGCCTTCAGGATCACTAATGATTGAGGCTATGAGACCCTTTGTTGTTTCAACCTTTTTTTGGGTTTCCTTATCGGAATCACTCTTCGATTTAGATTTGTCCTCATGGATCACATTCGCATTCATAGCCTTTTTGAATTTTTCAGAGGGACATTCATTAGCAAAGTGTCCCCTTCCACTACAATTGTAACATGTTTGTTCCTTAGTTTTTCTTCTCTCCTTATATTTCTCTCTAAGTGGTTGTTGAGCATTGAAATATTAGATTTTTACCCCTGATTATTGAGTCACTTAATCCTCCATTTTGGATATAATGATGCATTTAATGTACTTTGTCAGTTTTGTAATAAAAAATGGAAAGTTCAGGAAAATCAACAAAAGATTGCAAGTTTAGAGCTTTAAAAAGAAGACCTAGAATTATTATAATTATTTTATGTCACTTTCTAGGATTTTCATGTAAATTAATTAATCTAGAACCAGTTATGAGAGTCTATGATTAATTAATAACATTTAGATTTAAAATGGCTGAATAATTATGCAATCCAAGTGCCAAAGCCTGAATTTCATGTCATTGGGCCAAGACTCAGTTCAAGTGGGCCAAGCTATTCTCCACAAAGCTTCAATGGGCCAAGCTATGCTCCACAAAGCTTCAATAGGCCAAGCCACATGCAAGCCCATGCACATTTCACACTTTGGGCCAAGCCAGTGTGCAAGCTCAGTCCAACTAAGGCCCAAGCTCTCAAATCCAATTCAAATGGGCCTGAGTTGAGGTCTAGATCCAAATCCAAAGTCCAAGTCCAAGTCAACTCCATGGTCCATGTTTGAATTTACCTAAGTCCAACCCAACTACCTATAACCCAACTTCACATCCACACCATCCACCATCCATCTTAGATCTTAACATTCCATCTCACATATCCAATTAGGATAAACCTTAGATCCACCATCAAATCTAACCCATTCATTCATCTATCATTAGATTTAGGTCATCCATCATCATCATGATCATCTTCACCTTAGATTAGTGTTCATCCATGCATCACCTATTAATACTTGCATTCATTTTAGCCATTAGATATTAGGTAATCCAATCACATCCATTCACCTCTTAGAAACCCTAGAGCCTCCACATGCATCTATCACATAAACACATTACCTTAAATTTAGGTCACGTATTTCATCATCCATTTAGATCCACCTGTGCATCTAAACCCTCCATCAATCATCATCCATTTTCGATATTTATATTTACCCAAAATACCTTAGAGCCATTAGATCAAAACCCCATTTGATCTAAGCCCTCCATTCATAAACCCTAAGGTAGTCCTTCGGAAGTTCCGAACTACAGTTGGAAGTTCCGAAGAAACAGAGACTAACTGTTGAGCTCTTTGTTTTCTGCCTTGACATTCCGAGACCCCCTCGGATGATCCTAACTGTTTGAAAGTTCCGAGCAGTGTGCTCGGTATGTTCTGAGACTTACAGACCAACCGATTTTTTTATTTTGTTAGGTACCTGAACTTCGGAAGTTCCGAAGGTCAAAACTTAAGTTCCGAAGACTCAGCAAAGACTCAGTTTTAGGCAGTGGCTTGGGAGGTTCGAAGCCACAGTACTTGGTTCCGAGGCATGTACCGAAGAACCCAGATCAGATTTGTGAAACTTAGTCTAAATTAGGATTTCATGATTTGGACCTTTGATTTTAATGTGATGTTTGTACCCACTTAATTAAAAGTGATACTAACCTTTTTTCATTGGTATTATCAGGTAAACCTATATTATGTATTCACTTCCAGGCCGATACTCTCTATATGTGGCTGACTCAGCCCAATAGCTATCACTAGCTGAGCGATTAACTTCGTCGCTCGATAGAAAAGAAGGGTTCGGGCAGTGAGTGTACCTTTAGGCCTAAATCAATATATGAGTAGTGGCCTGAGCACCTTATATTTGTATCTCTAGGCCTAACTTGTTATACAAGTAGTGGCCTGAGCACCCTATATTTGTATCTCAAAGCCTAACTCGCTATACGAGTAGTGGACTGAGCACTCGATTATACTGCTGATTATTGTAATCTAAAATGGATAGTAACTCATTTAGGAAACTCATATCCATTACCCTTGGAGTTTAAGGGAAAATAGGATAAAAGGATTTGAAACACTGTGATTATGTGTATTATATTTGATTGATGATTGTATAATTCGTTGTATTCTTGTTTTGACAGATATCTCAATATCCCGCACTTTCGGTGAGGACTTAACAATTGCAGTAGGAGTAAATCAGGTTAAGAGGACATAGTGCAATGAGTGGTTTCAAGGATCAGATTTAATGAACCCACTTATATGCCTAGACATGATGCACTATTGTGAACAGTTCTTATTGATACTAACGATGTTTATCGTATATGGTGATTTTAATGATGAAATGCTTATGAGTTATGATGATATTGATACTGCTTCGACGTACCCTTAACTACTAAACTATTATCGGCCCAAGTGTGTCGATTACAGGCCGAGGTGTGTCGGTTTGCGTCTATTGGCCCAGGTGTGTCAGTACCGGCCCAAGTGTGTCGGAGATGTACTTGGAAGATTCTGCATTTTGACCGTGTCGGGACTTAATGCTATTAGTCAGTGTAGTGTATAGGTGTTGCACTGGATATCAGCAGTAATATGAGAATGATTGATATTTTGGCATTACAAAAATATTATGATGAAAATGTTGATTTTGACTAACCTGATAATCATTACACTGCATTGCTATGTTCTTTTCACTAGGCTGGTTAACTCACACCACTCACATTTCAGGAGATGTACCGTTTCTCCATTTCAAGCTTACGGATGGATAGGCTGATGCAATTACTTGGAATCCCATGGATGGGAATTCCATTTATTTTGTTTATTGGTTCTTGGAACTAGGTTCTGTAAAGTACCTCTTGTGGTACTTATTTTGTAATCATATTTGAACCACCATGTTACTGCTAGTAACTCTATTATGAATAAGATTACCTTGTTATGATGGAAATATTTGTTTGTATGATGCATGCTCGTAAAAGGGTAAACATATGGCATATGTTTGAGTCCACATGTAAAGAGCATGTGTAACATTTATTTCTGGGCCTAACATTTGTTCAAGCCCAGTTAGTAGTTATTAAGGTTAAAAAAAATAAAATTAGTAGCATTCAGGGCCCACCTCCAGGTTGGGGTGTTACACCAACCCATTCGAATTTCACACCTAGACAACCCTCCATGTCATCTTCCTATCATCAATTCATTCAATCATCCCATCTTCAAATCTCATCCATCCATTTATCATCTCATGCACAAACCCTAAAACTACATAACAAATTCGAATTTCCCATTGCCAATCCAAATCATATTTTCTCTCCTAATCTCCTATCTTCCCTCCACTTTGACTTAGCCACCAAGGAAAGCCACACCAAATTCGTGTGACTCTCCTTGTGAAACCCTTAAATCTCCATCATCCATTCCCAATTAGATCCAATCCAGTCCCTTGATTTTCCAACTTAAAACTTGATTTACTCCAAGCCATCCATCTATTTTCAAAACCTATAAATACCCCATTACCCAAGAGGTAAAATTCGAATTTGACCTGGGGCTTGAGAGGACTGAGGCTAGAGCAAAAGACAATAAGGCAGGAGCACCATTTGAATTTACAAGTGAGAGTTGTAGATTTTTATTTTTATGTTATCTTTCTTGCATTTAATTTATAAGTGTCTTGTACTTTAATTCTTCCATTTAATAAAGTGAAGCATCCATTTAGAATCCTAGAACATCCAATTTCTAAAATTCTTTTATGATTATTATTACTTTTAATTTCAAAATTAGAACCTTTGTTTATTTGATTGAACATGAGCGTATGCAATAGTTAGAATCTTGATTGTAAGACTTGAATCATGATTACTAAGGTTTGATTAATTAAATTAAAAAGTTGTGAATCTTGTTTTATCAGTGAATATGAAATGCATTTTGGATCTTTACGTGAATTTCAAATCTAGGCCTTTACTTTCTTTACACATTTTAGGTGATGAACGGTCTATTCTAAACAACCAACCTTTAAGTTACTGCACATTTAATTTCAGTCATTTACTTTCATGCAATTTGATTCATTGCCTTTTAATTATGTTAAATCTCATGTTTGTTGTGTAATAGTTGTTTTAACACAAATCTTGTATAATTTAATCTTTTAATTCTTTAATTCATGATTCATTCTTTAATTCTTTAATTTCTCTTTAATCACTCTCTCTAAAAAATCCATTCAAATAAAGTTAGGAAGGTATGTAAATAATTTTTTACCTTGAAATCCTAATCATGATTAAGGTTAAAATTTAATTTACCATATAAGAATAAGAAATCACACATCTTATTTGCTGATTTTCCAAGTTAGATACATGACTCATATAATGAATCAATTTCTTAAAAACAATTCTTTTTTAGAGGACATAAATTTAAATTCATATACTTTGAGATTTTCCATTGAGTTCGACCTCGCTCTCACAATACTATACTATACATGGTTCATGCGCTTGCGAGATTTACAAATTTAAAACATCAACAGTGGTTCTTGTCGTTTAGGATGTTTTTCACTTGTTTCACCATTTTTCATTTTTTTTTTCATTCTATTCATCTTGCTAAATTTTTTGGCAAGCATAGCCATTTCTTCACTTGAATTTTCTTCATCTTCTGATTCAATTTCTTTTTTGTTTTACTTTGTTTGGTTTCACGGAAGACTTCAAGGCAATAGGCGTATCCTTTGGTTGTTCAAAATTCAATTCATAAGGTTGTAAGTCACCAACCAAATCATCAACACTCATGAGTGCTACATTTATATGGTCCTCCATAGCTACCACTTTGGTTTTGAATCGGTCGGCAAGATTCCTCACGATTTTGGTACATACCTTGTCCTCAGGTATCCCTTCACCTAGAGCTTACATTTGATTAACAATGTCGCTAACTTTTGAATAGAAATCCATGAAGATTTCATCATCTCTCATTTTAATAATATCAAATTGGTTTTGGAGGATTTGGAGTTTTGACCTCTTAACCATTGAGGGGCCTTCATGGGTTCTTTCAAGGACTTCCCATGCTTCCTTAGCGGTTTCACATGTCATGACCGTACAATTTAAGGCATTCAAGGCTTTACCAATAACTGTTTGCATGGCCTTTTCAATTGGAGTCCAAGTCGCAAAAGGTTTGGGAACCAATACCTTGGTAGATGAGGATTCAAGGGTTTTCTCTTCCATGGGTTCAATCCATCCAGTCTTTACCGATTGCCATACCGTTCCATCGATGGAGATAAAAAAAACTCTTCATTTTGGCCTTCCATGAGGTATAATTTGAACCATCAAAATATGCAGGTTTGGTAATAGCATGACTATTTCCCATGGTATTCTAGCTAGGATCAACTCGAATGGTTAGATCCTTTATAAAAAGCACTCAAACTTTGATACCCATTGAAAGTCCCAGAGTGTTAGAACACGATTGACCCTAGAAGAAGGGGGGGGGGGGTGTTGAATAGGGCATTCTATAACTTCATTGATTCTTTTAAAAGTTATTAAGTGACTTGATTAATTAAACACTTTGCAGCGGATAATACAATTTAATCGAGATGTGTTGTGTGTGCTCAAATACAATCCAAACAGCAAGCTCTGACACCACAACACAATGTTTATAGTGGTTCGGAGTAAACCCTCCTACATCCACTGATGGATTCACCCAACCTTGGGCTATCCAAAATTCACTAAGTGAGGATTTACACCCACACTAAATAGAATAGGAATTCCACCTATCCAGTTGGTTGGGGATTTCACCCACCACCTATCCTAGAGTAAATCCTCTATTTTTTATAGTGGTTCAAGGGTACACCCTCTTTAATCTACTTCACAAGATTGATTTATAAAACAACTTAAACAAACTAAGGAGAAGCACTTGCCTTTCAAGCTTTCCAATGTAACGATGTGTGCTTCTTGAATCTTCTTCCCAATGTGATCTTGCAAGCGTGCTGAAGATGCGCCAACTGTAGTGCAATCGCAAGCTATGGAAAGCCTCTAGGAAATTGGGGTCTCCAATGTTTATCCTAGATGATTGGCCTTTGCCTCTATTTCTCTCTTCTTCAACTCAATCTCTCCAGATTGGTTGATTTTAATGACTCACCAATGTATGTACAAGAGAGAAGAGGATTCTTCCTTGAACCTATTTAATTCACTAATGAATGTGGTAAATGGGGCTCATAAATAATTTTCAAGGATCTCTGAATAGTTGCCATTAGTGTGGTATTTATAAAGAAGGTAAACCATTTTTTCGTAACTGTTTAGTACCGACTGGTCGATTTTACCAATAGTTCAATGAACTTAAATGTTACCGTTCAACCACCCAACCGTTGCACATTTATTAAACTCCAACGGTATAGAAACAGGTGTTACCGATGGGTTGAGTACACCAACGGGTCGACAATCTTATTATCGATATGTCGTTATGTCGGTCGTCTTGACCTGGGCCAAAGCCATACTGATAGAGTTTCAAATCCAAAAAGTTGTCAAACCTAGGACCTGGTACTCTCGATGGGTCTATTTCATCGATGGGTCGGTTCTGGTACTCTCGATGGGTCTATTCCATCGATGGGTCGGTCCTAAGAGTACCCCAGAGTTCAAAGTTCGAGGACACACAATTTCCAGACCGATGAGTTGATGACCTCAATGGGTCAGTCCAGTCTCACCGAGGGGTCATTGGACACGAGACACTCGATCTGAGAGAAGCCCCAAATGACAGTCCTTCTGTTCCAGAACCCTTGTCAATCTGGTCGACATGTCGATGGCCACGATGGGTTTGTCCTGTCTCACCGAGGGGTCGGTGGACTCGACTGGTTGACCAAACAGATTGTTAGTTTTTTCAAATGTTTATCCACTCTGGTTTTGTGAGTGTCCAAGGTTCGCTTAGGCTTGAATGATTTTACCAATGTGTTCAACTAAACCTAGGCAAAGTCCACCTATGGGTGTGGGTTCCACCTAAGGTCATCTATGTCCATTTTACTTGTGTAATTGCCATACACCGATGATCTTGGAGTTGTGAACTTGATCTTCATTCTCCGGATCAATCTCGAGTCTTCAAATCTTCTAGCAAGTGTTTTTCCCGAGTCATGGAATTGACAAACAAGGCAAGCTGAGGCACTAACATTTCATAATGATTAAATTTTGATTTTAGATGACAATTCCATTATTGGATTGGTTTCAGGAATTTAGAAAGTCTCTAAACTAATGTTGTATTTCTAATGATTAGTGAAAGTTTCCAGTGTGCTAGAACACAAGTCAAGATTGACCCTAGAGGGGGTGAATTGGGCAATCACCATTTTTTGTGGTCTTCACAAATTTCTTGATCAATTAAAATGTTTGTAGTGTAATTAACAAATTAGTCAAGATAAATGTGTTGTTTGAGAGGAGAATACACCAATTAAAGGTCAATCACAAAATGACAAGACCAAACACTAGCAACACAAGATGTATAGTGGTTCAGATATCCTAGAGAGAAAACCAATGTTTCAAAGATCCCTTCTCTCCCTCTGCGCGAGGAATCTCATTTGGCAGAGGGAGGAGACCTCTAGTTTGTTCGTTCGAATAGTGCAAGCTCAAATCCCGTTTTGCATCCCTGCATTGTCTTGCTGCAAACCTTCTTACAATCGGGTTCAGATCTCTGTTAGCAGTGGCAGGGGTCATGCCGCCTCATCGTCGTCCTAGATTTGCAACCTTCCTCCGCCTTGCTTCGGCAGTATCTGAGAAATCTCAGATCTGGTGTTCGTTCTATCGTATCTGCCTCCGATCTGCATCAACAGAATCCAGTATTTGCCCACTCTTCTTCGATCTGCCATAACCTGAAGTCCGGGCGACGCAACCATGCTGTTGTTTGCCAGCAACTCCTCTGTTTACTACCACCGCCTGCAATACCCATCTCCGGCCGTGTTTCCTCTTCTGCACTCGAAGGACCACTGCAGCAGCACCGCTTGCAGTTCTCATCATCTTCACGCCCCTAGTTTTTTAGCCTCTCCAGATCCCGTTCGCACCTAGATCTGTGCAGATCTCACCCCACCGATCTCAGTTTTGCCTCTTCTCCGGCGAGTTTCCCTCTATCGCCATTGCAACCAGATCTAACCCAGATCTGGTTTATGTAACGCCCCACCCTTTTTCACTCACTTTCTCTTCCGAAAATTCAGAGTCTATTTTTTTTTTAAACGAAGAGTGATAGAGAGTGGGACGTCACGCCGCGAGCTAAGTCCGAACTTCCAAAGTCCGACCCTTAACTGGCCAACCCTATGTGTGCATGGACTAAGTCCACGAAAATGGTTCACACATAGCAATATAAACATGCAGAATATTAACATCAAAATTGCGGAATCATAATAGAACCAAGTTCTATTCCATTCAAATAACAAAGTACGTCAAGTCCTTAATCATCATTCAAATACCATAATTATCAAAATTAAACATCCATCCATCTAAGTTATTACATTCCGAAATCTAGATACTCAAATACAAGTCCATTAGTAACTTTTATTAAAAATAATAAACTAAATCATCCAAGCTCCTATGCCTGACCCGTCTTGCGTTCATCATTCCCCTGATTTCCTGTATCATCAAGTAGGGTAGAAGTAGGGCGTTAGAACAACGAACCCAGTAGGTATTCCAGTTACGGCTAACACATGGTTAGTACAAAACATATATTATAACATAATATCCAAAACCATGTAAAACCATGCCATGCAATGATGACAAATGCAATGAGTCCCACCCATCACATGTACATAAAAGTACCCACCACATAGGTCTTTCGGACGCCCTGACGGAGTGTGGACCCTCCGGTGTCTTCTTAATGGAAAGCACATCAAGGTACTGTACATAGGTTTTTGGACGCCCCAACGGAGTATGACCCCTTTGGTTACGAATCCTCCACCCCATGCCATGCATGAGATGCCAATGAAACTCATGCTATTTTATAACATAAAAATAGCATTTAAAAATTATATTTAAAACACATGTTATTTCCTCATATAGACATAGCATTTAAAATCATCATTTGAAACACATGCTATTTTCTAACATAATCATAGCATTCAAAATCATATTTGAAACCATTCCTTTACAGCATAAATTCATCTAAAAATAAGATACACACAATGTACATAAACCATGGTTTCAAAGAGGTGGAATCCTACCAAAGACCACTACGTGTCCTTGCGTCTTTCGTCCGGTAACCGTTCACGATCGTAAACACTATGTGAGGTCCCGTTACCTTATAATGTAACAATTTATCACAACCAACTCCCACTTGATTTTCAATGTTCTAAGTCCATAAACAAAACCTCATGGGGTTCGGCCATACACCATGGCCGAACCCATGACCTACCATTTTCACGCTTATTTACCAAATTGCCATTGGTCTATCATTCCATAATCCAATCCTTTCAATTATTAAAACAAATTGCCAAAGTTCATGTTTGATCGACAAACCATCTCATGGGGTTCGGCCATACATCATGGCCGAACCCATGATCTTTCAATTTAGGCGATATTTACAATTTTGCCACTACTTTAGGTTTATGTCTCCCCATTAATCCAATCGTCATATTAAATCCATAAAATCCATTCAACTTGATTCATGGGGTTCGGCCACACACCATGGCCAAACCCTATGATATCTTAATTCCATCTTAGGTCCATAAAATAAACCTCATGGGGTTCGGCCATACACCATGGCCGAACCCATGATTCTCCACTTTGGCATGTATTTACAACTTTGCCATTACCTTCACCAATAATCCATAATTAGAAGGTTTCTAAATTTAATCTCCACCTTCCATAATTAGAAGGTTTCCAACTTATCTCCACCTTTTATATTTAGAAGGTTTCCAAATTAAATTTCCCAAATTAGAAAGTTCTTAATTAAAACTTTCTAATTTAGTCTTCACCTTCCAAAAATAAACAAACTTCCATATATGAACTTTAGTGGGGTTCGGCCATACACCATGGCCGAACCTCACCTATAGAAACAAATCTAATCCTTTCCATTCACTTTCTAAATTAATATAACTTCCATAAATAAATGCTTTCTAATTTAGCAACCTCCTTCCATAATTAGATAGTTTCCTAATTTAGCACCCATCCTTCCATAATTGGAAGTTTTTCAAATTTAGCAACCAACTTCCATAATTAGAAGCTTTCTAATTTAGCCAATCAAAATCCATCAACCATGCCAAAACAACTCATGGGGTTCGGCCATACACCATGGCCGAACCCTATGGTTCATGATCTTGACCATTTAATCCCTTCAAAAGTTACATACCAATAGCATCAACCTCTTATTAAAATTAACCAATGACCATCCATTTAAATCAATTAAAATCCATAAATATAATTGATGGGGTTCGGCCATACACCATGGCAGAACCTCACCCCTTTTTTTTTATTCTTTTGATCCAACATCCTAGCCATAAGAAAATCATGGTTCGGCCATGCAATGAACGACCCACATTCCTAACCATATCTCCATTTACAAATCCTCTTAAAACATAAGCAAAAATCCATGATCTTCATGCTTGAAAACCCCATAAACTTATTAACAACTTCCATGGTTTCATTAATAATAACCCAATAAAATAAACCATATCTTTCCATGGGGTTTGGCCATGCACTATGGCCGAACCCTATGGTTCTTTCTTTTCATTAAAATCATCAAACCATCTCCCAATCTTCTTCCATGGGTTCGGAAAAACACCATGGCCGAACCCTATGGTTCTTTTATTTCAAAACAAATTTATCAAATAAAAATACTAACCGTTTCCGTTTGATTTCTTGCTCTTCCAATCCTTCTCCTTTCTTCTTAATTTTTTTTTCCAAACCAAGAACACCTCTTGCTGGCTGCCTTCTTCTTCTCCTTGCTCTTGCCGTGAATGAGAACTTGAGAGAGGGAGAGAGAGAAATAAAATTCGGCTATGAAGGGTGTAAACCGTGTGCCCCTCCTATGTATCTCTTTATAAAGCCTTTCCCTTGGTCCCAACTTAGAATGTACTTAAGATAATCTTACCCCCTTAGGGCCGTGCGCCCCTTGTTTAATTTTAGTAATTGCCGACCTCCCTATCTTATTTAGACAATGCCGTGTGCACCTTTCCTTCCTCTCTTTTCTAGTTTCCAATTGATCCAATCTATACTTAGATAATGCCAATATACAATTGCCGTGTATAATAATTCCCACTTTGGATAGTCCTAGATAAAATATGTCATGCACATAATCATAGGTATGCAACCTAGTAATCGGCCATGCTCAATTATCCATTTCCTTATTTATCTAATATTGCAATAATAATTAAATTCAACCCCATTTAATTTTTATTGAAACCAATTCCAAAACCGTTGGGTCCTAATTGGGCCAATGACCCAACTCTTTACCCAATTTAAGATCCATAACTAATATTCATAAATTAAATGGATAATTTTCCTACAAAATAATAAATTGAAAATCCGGGGTGTTACAGTTTACGCCTCTGCTGCTTTGCTTTAGATCTGGTTTTTGCCATTGCCAATCAGATCCCTTTTGTTCATTCTGCACCTCTGCCAGACCTCTCGCTATCCACAGTTTGCTGCTTTGCATCTGCACCCAACCCAGATTTGTTGTAGTGCCCTGAAATTGCCGCCATGCCTCTTGCATCCACAGCTCGCGCCTGTACACCCATCGAGGCCAGCCTTTTGCTTGATTTACTGACTCTCAGATTTGCCCCTTGCAGCCTTTGCAGTTGAATCACTTCGATCCAGACCCTCCATCATTGGTCAGCCAGCGCCAGTCAGCTGTTTGGCTCTCTGCCTGCACCTTGCTCCCTGTCTGCCGCTCTCTGCAGCCCATATTTGCCTTGTTCGCAGCTAGCACCCCTGCTTCATGCCCATTGCATCTCCTGTAACCCAGATAGTCCGCCTCTTTGCCTGTAGTGATCGGTTCATACTCACACATCGTCCAGATCCAGCACTGTTCTCGCTTGCCTTCACCTTTAAAACAAAAGGGCAATGTGTTTGCATCTTCGCGTCTGACCCTCTCCATCTCTGGCCAGCCATTGTTGGTTCTGCTTTCTGTGCCGAGATCGGTCTTTCTAATTTCTGAGAAACATGGGTCCTTGCTGTTTGTTGCAGCCCTCCCTTGATTCAGTGGTTTTGTTGCCGACAAGGAAGAAGAAAAAATTTGATGCAGTGTCTCTACTATCCCCATCTTGCCTCACTGTTCATCGTCCTTGATATCCCAGCCTTACCTAAAGCACCCAGATTTGCAATGCTAGGCAGACCGAAGTCTTCTATGTCGTTCGTCCCCAGTAGCGATCTTCATCAACTTGCTGGCCATTCCAATGCATTGTCTAGTTATTAAAAAAAAAAAATTCGATTACCTTGATTTGCCCCGTGCACCTCCAATTTCTTGTTATCTTTGCCTCCACAATTTAGAAGATTTGATCTTTTGTCCCTTTAATTTGCTTGCTTTGTTTGAAAACAACATCTTTAGTTTTGTACACTGTGCTTTGAGGCTTTGGTTTTGCTCTGTTTTAGTTCCCCTCTTGTCTTCCTTTTGTCACTGGACTTTGACTCAGCCCATTTATAGTCCAGTTTTACATCTGCCTTTGTCTCTCTCTTTTCAGTCAGATTTGATTTCGTTGGTACCCTTTGTATTTGTTTGGTACCCTTTGCAGCCGTTTGACACTTTGTCTCCTCAGTTTGCCTCCACAATTTGGAGGACTTTGTTTCTTTTTCTTGATTTGGTTTCTTGTTTTCTTCGGAGTTCACAGCCTTCTCACACTTTGATATTTTGTTCTTTGGAATTGGAAGTGGCATTAGTATTTGTTCTTTGGAATTGGAAGTGGCATTCGTATTGGCGACATTGGTATTGACATTGACATTGGCATCGGCATCGGCATCCGCATTGATTTTCCAAGTAACTTTGGGCATTTTCTTTAGGACGCAGCACGTGGAAGGAGGGAGAATTAGAGTAAGTTCAGCATCGGTTTTATAAGTTGCAGCACATGTGGATTATTGGTTCAGTTTTGGTTGGCTTCGTCGGCACGTTTTCACCATTGATTTGCTTCCGTTCAACTGAGACACTTGATTTATCTGGTTATTAGTTTTTTATTTTGTTCAATAATTGTAAACTCAAAGTGATGAACCACTTGAGTTTAAGAGGGAATGTTGAATATATTAGAATTAGTATCTAATTAGGATTCTTAGTTTGGGTTTATCTTTATTAAGAGATGTATTTAGATTAGAAGTGTAATAGCCCTAGGGTCGGCTAGAAGCTATATATAGTTGTGTAATACTCTTTATTGAATACAGTTTCTCAGTTTCTATATGGTATCAGTCAAAATTAGATCTTAGTGGACCTTCAATAAAAGGTTTTTTTTTTCTCTCCCTCTGCCAGAGGAGATTCATCGGCAGAGGGAGGGAGGGAGGAAAACATGTTCAATCGGCAGAGGGAGGGACGGACATCTCACACAAAACTTTCCCATTCCATATTGTGTCGAATCAATTTTTGTGTTTGGATCTCTCTTCATTTTCTCAGATATTCTTAGATCTGAGATAGTTTTTCATTGCTCTGTCAACGTCCTTCACCCACTCTGTTTTTCGCTGCCTGTCGCTGCTATTACTTCTGGTTCGCAGCCCTTGTACCCCTGTTACAGATCTTGCCCTGACTGGTTTACTGGGCTCCTCACGTTTCCAGATCTGAGACGAGCAAGAGTTGGGGCCGAGAGAGGGAGGAGTGAAGATCTGAACGAACAAAATTCCCTAATGTCTACTCGGCCTTGTGCACATCGTCTTCTTGCACTAGTCTCCTTTAGATCTGCTTGCAGAAGATCTGATTGCAGATCTGATTGCCAGATCTATTGTTCACGATAGAAAGAGAGAAGTTGAAAGCGAGCGATCACATCTACTCGTGGAGTCTTCCTCTCGCCATCCAGCCAACAGATCCACACGACTGCCATCCCTTTTTTTTCCAGCCTGCGATCTACGAACTAGCAGTACACAGAAGATTTCTTTGAGAACCAAATATCCTCCTCTCTCAGATCTGTCATGCTTTGACTGCTGTTGTTACAGCAGCACCGAGATCCCATCTGGCTGCAGATTGGCCGAGGGAGAGAGAGGAGTCACCAGCGAAGGACCCCTGCAGTACCTTCTCTTGGCCTTGTTGACCACTGATAGCGGTTTATAAGCCCACTTGTGCACATCGTTCTTACCCAGCACTGCTGCCTCTATCATTCTTCTCCATCATCTCTTCCATAATCAAATACGGCAGAGGAACTGAACGAAGCCCTGGTCTACTTTCTCAATGAAAGATTTGAAGTGCCCTCCAAATCCCATCACATATACCATACTCATCAATGGTCTTTGCCGAGCGAAGAAGTTCAACAAGCCTTTTGTGTTTTTGGAAAGAAATGCACAAACATGGGATAAAACCTTATTTGTACACATACTGCACTATGATCTCGAGGCTTGCAAAGGTTGGAAATGCAGCCGATGCTAATGGGTTGTTTAAGAGACTCAAGGCAAGTTGTGGTGTACGTGAAGCAGCTTGTTACAATGCCCTTATTGAGGGCTTGAGCAATGCAAATAGAGCAATGGATGCTTATAGGATGTTGGAGGAGACCATTTTGAAGGGGTGTACTATAAATGCTAAGTCATGCATCGCCCTTCTAGATGGTTGCATAAGGTTGATTGTCTTTAGCAGGCAGCAATAGTAGGTGGCCAAGTCTCATCACGCCGCTAAATCCTGGTGACATATTGTGTTGTCTTATGTACTCAGCACCTTATGATGTTCTTTTGACATTGGACAAGGAGGAGCACAAGTTTTTCCCGCATCATCGCTACCTCCGCTGCCTTTGCCACTGACTGTATTCAGATTTTCAAGTCCACAGACTTGTTTTGTTGTTTCTTTTCACCATGCTATGTGTCAAGAAGAAAGGGGGAGAGCTGAAGAAAGGGACACAAATTGCCCTTCTCAAGCACCTCTTGTTTTGTCGTTTCTCGAGAATGAAATGGCATGTATTGGACACATATCCATTTGTTGTGGAATTCATCCACTCATTTTATTTGGAGGACTCAGATTCGTCCCCAATTTTTGCTGGCCATCATGGCTACAACCTTCGCTGACCTTTTATGGTTACAATCTCTTTGCTGGCCTTCATGGCTACAGCCTTTGCTAACCTTTCATAGTTACAGTTTTTGATGGCCTTTTATGGCTACAACGTTATTTGCTAGCCTTGCATGGCTTAAGTCCCTTTTGCTAGTCTTTCATGGCTACAGCCTTATTTGCTGGCCTTCATGGCTTCAGTCTTTTTTGGCATTTATTATGCCTTTGTTTTGCAGGTCATTCATTGCCTGTGTTTATCGCATATTGCGATCACTATTTTTGCCGGACAACTGTCTTACGACCACTACCGTCGTCCATGCCAAGTTCTGTGTTTCAGGCCGCCATCTGTGTTTGCCACCTGCCATTTTGCAGCCAGTCAACGCTACCACATAAACACATATTTACAGCCAGTCAACGCTGCCACTTGAATAAGTTTTGCAGCCAATCAGTGTGCTGCTTCAACAAATCTTCGTGGCTAGTCGGTGTGCCACTTTTACGATTCACCTGCCATTTCTTCACGTTCCAAGCTTCCCGTTCATCCACGCTTCAGCTTGCGGGGCGTGTTGGAATATATTTATAGTTCTAATATTAATAGAGTTATTGTGTGATTAGGAGTCTAAGTTGGGTTTACCTCTAATTAAGAGGTGTATTTGATTTATAATTAGATTAAAAGTTTGAGTTTGATTGTGATAGCCCTAGGGTCGGGTAGAGGCTATAAATACATGTAATAGCATAGGGATTTAATATAATACACAGATTATATATTTTCTCCTACATCCACTGTTGGACTCACCCTCTATAGGGTTATCCCAATTCACTATGTGGGGAATTACACCCTTATGAATAGAATAGGACTTCCACCTATCCAATTGATTGGGAATTTCACCCAATCCCTAAAGTTTTGAAAGGTTCGACCTAACCCCGGTTTACGTCTTTATCCCTCTATCTTTTAGAGTGGTTCGATCACCTTAATCTACTCCACTGTACAATGAAGATAATTTAAAAATAAATCAACCCTAGGAAGCACTTGCCTTTGAACCTCACTTGAAGGTGTAGATGTGTTTCTGAATCGATCTTCCAATGTTATGTCGTATGAAGACGAAGATACGCCTAGTATGAGCAATCACAATCCTTGGGAGGGTCTAGGATTTAAGATTTGCAAGTTCTATCCTAGATTTGGTTTTCTTTCCCTCTCTTAATCTCAATCAAGATGATTGGATTCTCAAATGATTCACCAAGTATAGTGTATAAAGAGGAGATGGTACCTCTAGAAATGCCTTTTGATTTTCCAAGTAGGAGTTCTAATCAAACACAACAAAGTTTGGAGATTATATAGGCATCCAGAAAAGTCCGAACTTGACCCAGAGATTGATCACCACCATGATCGATCGTGACACTAAAAATGTGTCGTTGAAAATGTGACCGTTGTGCATTTAATCCAGTCCCAAAGGTTAAAAAATGGTCACCCACGATTGATCATGGGATCTTGTGCCGATGTATCATGCACTTACGAAAAGATCGACCTGGGGCCAACGGAGTTTGACAGTGTTTGCTCAAACCAAAACATTAAAATTCTCAGCTGACTAGTCATGATCACAATGGATCACACCTGTACCAAATGATGGGTCGTACGCCTGTGGGTCATGAAAAGTTCCTCACGATGGGCCACTGACACACGATTGTATCATCCTGAGACAAACTTGTTTTGACAGTGTTTTGCCTAACCAGATTTTGGTTAAGTCCAGCCGTTTGATCGTATGCCCGATTCATCGACCCTGTCTCAGACGATTGATCGTTCTCACTATTGTATCGTCCTGAGACAACAATTGTGTTACAGTCCATTCCAAACCAAGAGAAGAAGGCCTTTGACATTTGAAGTGGGAGACCAAGTGTTCTTGAAGGTCTCACCACGAAAAGGTCAGACTCGATTTGGAAAGAATGGTAAATTGTCACCTAGATATATTGGAATTTTCCAATACTTGAGAGGATTGGTGAAGTTGCACACCGCCTTGTACTCTCTCCACAGTTGTTCAATGTGCACGATGTTTTCCATGTGTCAATGTTGAAGAAATATCATCCAGATCCATCACATCTATTAGATGTACAAGAATTGGATGTACAAAGTGATATATCTTATGTCGAACGACCAGTCAACAACATGGATACGGAATAGAGAATACTCCGGAATAGAGCAATTTCTTTTGTCAAGGTGATATGGGAAAGACACAGCAACGAAGAGGCAACATGGAAGTTAGAGTCCGAAATGTGGATGCATGATCCAGAACTCTTCACGTAAGTTGTTTAAACCTTACCTTATTCAATTTTCAGGACGAAAATTCTAAAAGGTGTTAGTATTTGTGACACCCCAAAATTTTAGAATTTATAAAAATATAAGTTTTATTAATTAATTGAAATTTATTTGATTTTATCAATTAATTAAGAAAGATTTAGTGAATTTAATTGAGAAATTAGATTTTTAATTTAATGTCGAGTGGCACAATGGGAAATAAATTTATGAAATTCATAAAAAATGAATTTGTTACGTGGCATCATGCCACATGGGCGATGACATGGCTCACCACATGGAAGAGGACCCAAATGCCACATTCAAATAACTTAAGGGCAAATATGGAATGGAAAAGACGCCACACGGTTTTACCTATGTTACACATGGCAGAATGCAGTTCCTCTATTCCATGTGCACGGCACTCCTTGTTCCACTTCCATCTTGTAACGCCCGGCCCTTTTCCACCCTTTCGAAAATCAGTCTAAATTTTTTTTTTTATCAGTAAGTAAAGTGGAAAAGAGCTGGGAGAGGTCACGACGCGAGCTAAGTCCGGACTTCCAAAGTCCGACCCTTAAATGGCCACCCATGTGTGCACAGACTAACCCATGAAAAACAATCCACACATGGAACTAAGTAAATCATGCGGAATAATACTAAACTGATTGTGGAATTACACTGTGTAGATAGCAAGTACAAGTCATGATTACTTTAAACTAAACATTCATTCAAACTTAAATCAAACCACAGCAGTTATAAACATTATTACATGTCCATAATAATGTATTCAAAACGTCAATAAATAAACTCCATTCCAACACCCAAGCTTCTATGCTTAGCTTTCCTCGTGATCCTCAGCCTTTGCCTTTCCCTTTCCTGCGTCATCCACTAAGGATAGAAATAGGGCGTTAGATCAACGCGCCCATTAGGTCTTCCGATTAGGGTTACCTCATGGTTAATATAGAAACATGCATATATCATACTATATGATCATCAAAAACTTATAAAACAATGCTATGTATGTATGCACATGTAATGAGTCCCACCCATCACAATTATACATAGCCATCACTTGACGGGACTCTCATCGTCAAGGTAATCCACAGTGCTCTTTCGTTTACTCTTGATGGGACTCTCATCATCAAGATATTCCTCCTGACGGGACTCTCATCGCCTAAGGAGGCTCCACAGTTGCATCACGGGCATTCCGACGGAGTGTGGGCTCCGGTTTCCATATTCATCACCCCATGCCATGCATGAGATGTCAATGAGTATATGCCATTTATAATTTAATCATAGCATTCTAACTTAACTTGAAAACATAATACTTTAACAAATATCCCATATAAAACAAGATAAAACCAAAATATAAAATGTGGTTGCAAAGAGGTAGGAAAACCTACAGAAAAGTCACTTAAAAGTCCGATCTTCTTAACCGTCAACCGTTCACGACTCGTGCACCGTTCAAGGAGTCCCGATACCTTGTTTATATAACAACAAGTTAATAACATAACCTTTTGATTTCTCATTAAGTCTAGATCCCATAAACCATCTTGTGGGGTTCGGCCATGGGTATGGCCGAACCTCACCCACTTTGGATTTGATCTTCCTTTTCATTTGATCAATACCATCCCTATAAACACCTTTTATATTAAATAATATACCTTGGAAGGGTTCGGCCAAACAGCATGGCCGAACCATACCACTTTGGTTTGAGTCCCTTTTTCAAGTCCTTTACTCTTTTTCATCCATATTTACATTATTACTTGTATTTACAGTTTTGCCACTAGACTAACCCATATTTAAATACTTCCTTCCATTCATGCACATCTATGCCCATAACTGATCCCTAATCATGGATCCATCATTGACTCATCAATCATGACATGAAATCACTTCACACCATTCATTTCCTTAACCTAATACCCATTCATTTTAGTGCATACATATACCTAAACTTAGCCCATAAAATGACTCATAAAATGGTCATGGGGTTCGGCCATACAACATGGCCGAACCCATGATGTTATTTTCCTAATTTTCCTTGAATCGTTTTCAACCATTTTGATCCACAGCAAGGTCCCTTCTTAAAGGGATTGCATCATACATTTTGGTCATCATCTTTAACCACTTTTAAACCTTTTAAACTTAACCATATTCTCCATCATCTTCAAGGTTCCAAAGATACTTACATCCATCAAAATCTCTCCATGGGGTTCGGCCATACACATGGCCGAACCCAATGGTTCCTTATTTCCATCTATTTACCCTTTTGCTATTCATGCACCTTCATGATCAATAATATACTCTAACATCATAGTTATACATACTAAAATTCCATCTAAAGCATTCATAATGTACCATGATTTTATCCCTCAAAAATAGTCCATGGGGTTCGACCATGTTTTCTTGATTCCAATCTCCCAATAATTATACATAGTTTATTCATTGCAACTTAGCCATAAAAATCAATAGGGTTCAGCCATCCCATATAGGACCCAAAATAATAACTTAACTCCATTTTACAATCCTTTAAAATCTTCATACATGGTATGGTTTTTATCTCTCAAAAACCATACAATTTATCAAATTACTTTTCATGGGGTTCGGCCATCCAAAGTGGCCGAACCCTATGATCCATGATATGAACCCTTTTTAAACACCAAAATCCATGGTTTAACCTTTGATAGATTCGGCCATAACATGGCCAAATCATGTTCCCTTTAACCAACTTATTAAACAAAATTCCATGGAGTACTTACCAATCCTCTAAACCTCTCTTCTTGCCTTTGATCCTTGCTTCCTTCCTCTTTGCTCCCTTAATCCTTAGCTGATTGTGTGATTGATCAATGGTGAAAACATCAAAGGATGATTCGGCCAAGAGATAGGTTTTGAGAGAGGAAAAGAGATGGAAATCTCAAAGTTCTTGAGATGGAATTCGGCCAAATGGTGTGGTTTAACTCTTTTATATAACAGCCCCTTAAACCATTCATTTACCCTCATGAATGTTGGTCTAACCAAGGAGTCTTTTGATACTAACCAAGTCATCCCTTGGCACTCCCAACGTTGGGCTTTGGGTTTCCATGATGAGATGGAAACCCTCCAAGTTCCCAAGGTAAATCTTATCCCATCTCATTGAATTTCATGCATGAAACATTACTCCCAAGCCACCAACGTGTGGGACTTGTCTTTGTGGTGTTTGAGGTCAAGGAAACTCCTCACCTCCCCTCTTGACTCATTTGAATTCAAGGTCTCTTTGGTTTCCAATTGAACTCATCCAACTCATTAGCTCAACTCACCCCATTTGATACCACTCATTTAATGCACTTGAGTCAACTCCATTGTTTGATTCAAATCCAACTCACTTCAGCCCCAACTCAACATGATTTAACTCAACTCTTTTAGTTCACTTGATGGTCCACTCGGTCAACCTAGTCAACATGGTCAACTTGACCCATTGGGTCCCAATTTAGCTCATTGATCCAATTTGACGCCATGACCCATTTATGGGTGGTTTACCCATTTGAATGTGGTTTATACACTTGCATCAAGCCTACCTATTTATCTTTCATTTAATTCCCAATCAATTCAACCTAACCCAATTAAAATTGAGCTCACCCAATGGTCAAATAAGTCTACCTTGATTGGGTCCTTTGACCCATTGGGTCCCAATTGGGTCCTTTGACCCAAATAACCATCTTGACCCAATTAGATGTAAATTACCCATTTATTTTAATTTGAACCTTAACATATGTACATTGGATCTTAATTGAACCATGGGTCCCGTAATTTTCTCATCTATGATCATAACCTTTTAATTTACTATTCCAATGGCATTTTTGTAAATATTGATATCTTTGAAAAATCGGGGTGTTACACATCTCGCGCATGACACTCACCCACTCCCCTCGACATGAGTACTGCAATTCTCTCCCGTTCCATTTCATATTCGCACGGTACTCCTTTCACTCTTCTTCTCCACACGGCAAAACCCATTCCCCATCAGTTCCATTCAAAGAACTCAAGCAAGGAAGGAATCAAGAAGAAGGGGAGGAAGGGAGAAGAAAGTAGAGGGAAAGATTTCAGAAAGCTTCACTTACGGTAAGTACTCATCCCTAGATTTAGGATTCATGTTTAATTTGAAGATTGAAATGATTTAGAACCAACCCTATACGAATTAGGGTTTAGGGAATAAAAATAAAGAACATTTGGGGATTTTTGGGTATTTCCCCAATTTAGAAAATTAGTTTTAAATCCTTAAAATTTCATATTAAATTATGTATATAAATCCCTAAGGATGTGATAAATCACATAGGGAATAAATCTAAAGGGTTAGATTGAAAGAACAGGACCAATAAACCACCTGTGTGTGATTCCCGAGTTCAAGGAACTCAGTTCGAACTTTGTAGAATTCTACAGATTGACTGTTTGTAGAAGACAAACTTCGAAACCTGTCTCAGAACATCCGAAACAAGTTCCGAAGGCTCTGAACAATCCGAGGGAACAATGATGTTCCGAAAACCCTCGGAAGATAGTAAGTCTCGGTCGTTCCGAGGCCAAGTTCCGAGGATATTGAATTCAGGAACATAACTTGGAATTTGCTTAAGTCCATATGAGAACCCAAGTTTCGAAACCTGGCTCGGATATACTGAGGCCAAGTTCTAAGCATAGTCATACAGAATTGAAAACTGTAAGCCTCAGAAGTACCGAGGGAATATTTATAGTTCCGAACTCTCGGAACATGACTCGGAAGTGCCGAGGCCAAGTTCCAAGCATTGTATTGTATAACTGAAACCAGTAAGTCTCTTGGAAGTACCGAGAGAGGACTTGAAGCTCCGAACCCTTGGAACTTGATTCGGAAGTACCGATGTCAAGTTCCGAGCAGTCCACTGAACAATATACATCACAGTTATCCGAAGGAGACCACGATGATCTAAAGATTCGGACAAGCTTCGGAAGTTTCGAATTGATGACCCAAGTTCCGAACCCATAGTGTTAAAACTTGACCTTTAAATCCACATTGTTGGGTTGGACATGAACGTAGGATTAACGAGACACCACTAAATGAAAATTAATGAAAATAATAAGTATGGATTTGGAAAACAAGGACACAAACTGATCATGCGATTTATTGTATTTTGATTCCTAGAAATAACCAGAAGATCAGAAGGTGATCTTGAGCCATACGTACCACGTAGTTCGCTCCTTCACGAAATCTCATTGATAAAGTAGGTTTTCCTACTTTCTTGAAGTACCAAGTGATTATTTATGTATGTTGAATTATAAGTAGATTTCAATGCATGATTTGATGAGAATTTGATAAAGTATAGTTTTGAATACAATGTATTTCCTATGTGTTGTCAAATATGTTGATTTATCAATGCATAGACATGAAATGCATGCATATAAGTGGGATGGAAACGCATGAGTCAAAGGTTTAAGGGATGATATACTTTAGCCAGAAATATTTGAAACCATTATATATGGTCGTGTCCATGAGTTACAAATTATGGCATATTAATTGGGCAGAAAACTCCAGGGTCAGAAGAAGTCTCAAAACCTGCGCAGGAGTATGGGTGTGTAGCACTCCCCTGGTAGTCATGGTTAAATACTAGTATTGGGTAGTAGCTCCCAGCTGGTGCCCCAGGAAAGCTACGGACAAAATGGCCAATGTTTATAACTATTGAATGAGAATGAGATAGTGATCAATGCATGAGAATGGATGTCACATGGATAGTGGTGAATTCATTCATCATAGTGCATCATGATGAATGTATATATGATTCTGATTTATATGAGATGATTACAAAATGAATATGAATGCTTATGAATATGAAATATGAACTGATTTTGAAATATGGGATGGGGATGATTTTCAAATGAACTATATGATATGAATAACAAATATATGTTTTAGCCCGGTTTTATATATATATCACATGTTGGTACCCACTGATGGACGGGCATTGACTAAGCCCACAAATCTTTTCTCTTTTTCTGATGCAGGAAAGAAGAAAGGTGATGAGGGAGCACGAGAGAGCAGAAAGTCATAATCTAGAGAAAGAATTCGTAGAGCTTTTCATTTTATTCTGGAATTTTAGAAGTAGAAGAGAACATTCCCCTTTGGTTTACATTTTGAGAATAAATATTTAGATAGGAGTTATGTGATCGAAAATTAGATTGATGATGTAATAAACTCCTAGACAATGAGGTTGAACCTATTATTTGACATTTAATTTAATGGGATTATATTGCTTTGCATTGGATTGAGAATGGTTATCTTTCAAATGTATCAAATGTATGTACATATTTCCGCTGGTTTTAAGATAGTGTGGTGCAAATGTTACATGGACTCCGTTCATGTGCACACACTAGTTGGACTAGTCGAGGGTTGGGTCTTCGGACTCGGACTTGACTCGCGTCGTGGCGCTCTCCCCTCTCTTCCCGTCTAAATATTCTCAATTAAATACTCTGATAATAAGGGGGAGAGAGAAAGGCACTACAAACCCATCGTGAGTGACAGGGCAGACCCATCGTGGTCAACGACCTGTCGACTGGTATTTTCAGAGCTTTGGATGGGAAACACTCTGTAAAATACAGTTGGTCTCAGGATTATACTATCGTCAGTGGTGACCCATCGGCAATAGGTTGGACGACCCATCGTGGAACACGACCCATCTTGAGTGACCGGTTTTTATCCGTTGAGACTACATTAAATGCATAACGGTCATATTACAAAGCAACTTAAAGTGCCACGACCGATCTTGATCCACAACCCATCGCCACTTCAGTTCAAGAAGTTTTTCTGTTTGCGTATTTAAACTCAAAACTTTGTTGAATTTGTTTGGGGACCTTTCACATAAAAAAATCTTAAGGCATTCTCAGAGATCCCAACCTCTCCCAATACCTCTCTAAGCACTATACTTGGTTAATCATTTGAGATTCAATCAAACATTTGATTGAGATAAAGAGAGAAAAAAAAAATGATCTAGGATAGCATTGGCAAATCTTAAATCCTAGAACCTTCTCCCAAAACTTGTGGTTGCTCATACATTGGCACATCTTCGTCTTCAAGGACATCAAGTTGGGAAAACTATTCAAAAAGCACATCTACATTAGACTTGAGCTAAAAAGGGCAAGTGTTTCTTCTTGTGTTTAAACTTTATATCATCTTTTGAAGTTGTTTAAAGAAAGGAGTTTGAACCACTATAAAAAATAGAGGAATAAAGAAATACACCGGGGTAGGTCGAACCTTTCAAAACAATAGGAGATTGTGTTTGTGACACCCTGAATTTTTATTTCATGATTATATATTGGAATGGTTTATTTAATGGTGAATTATTGTTAGTTGATATTGAAATAATTGAATTGGACCTTAAATGGGTAAGGAGTTGGGTCAATTGCCCAATTAAGACCCAACAGGTCATGGATAAGGTTGACTTGAAAATAGTTGGGTAAGTCTTTAATAAATGGGTCAATTGTCCCATTGAGACCCAATGGATTATGGTGAGTTTGTTTTTAAGTAAATGGGAAAAAGATTAATTTAATTCGGTCAAATACCCAATTAAGATCCAAGGCATGGGATCCACCTCATCAAGTGAGGTGGCATGTATATGAGGTGGCATGTGAGTGACATGTCCAAGTGGGACCCCAAGTGCCATGTGTTAGGGTCGACCATGTCATGGTTGACTTGGTCAACCATGAGTGAGTTAAATTGAATTGAGTTGGCTTGAGTTGGAAAGTGAATTCACATTAGTTGAGTTAAGGATTTATTAATAATGAGTTCAAGTGAGTTAAGAAATTATTTACTTGAGTTGAGTTGGGAAATGAATTCAAATGAGTCAAGGTGAGTTGAGTGGGTAGATGGAGGGTTGCCATCTCATGGAGGAAACCCAAGGGGCACACGTTGGAAGCAAGGAGGTGCCTTGGCCAAGCCAAAGGACACCTTGGTTGAATACAATCTTAATGAGGGTAGATGGAAAGTTTCCATCTCATGGAGATGAAAACCCATGAACCGATGGGGAGGTGGAGAGTTCCATCTCCATGGCCCACGATGGAAGCAAAGGGGTGTCTTGGTTAGCCAAGGGACACATGGGTTTGAACAAATCATTAAGAGAGGGAGAGAAAGGGTTTGGTCTTTCACATAAAAGACATCAACCCAAAGGGCACACCCCACCCCTTTAACCGAATTTTCATCTTGAGATCAAGGAGATTTTCATCTTCTCTTCTTCTCTCTCTCTCAACTACACCTCTAGACTTGGAGAAATCAGTGAAGAAACAAGGAAGTGAAGGATTAAGGAAGGAGCTTGGGCTGATTACCAAGAGACACAACTAAGGGGCACTTCACACCCCTTGGCCAAACTTCATCTCTTACAACCAAGAGTATTCTTTCTCTTCTTCTCTCTCTCTCTCCACCTCTACACTTAGAAGATCGGCAAAGCACCAAGGAAGAAGAAGGACTGAAGAGCAAAGGACACAACAAAAGAAAGATGGAGACTGGGAACGTAAGTATGCTTTGAGTTTAATAATGTAAGAAAGAAAATAAGGAAATCATGGCTTTGGCCATGGAATGACCGAATCCATGAGTTTCATATTTGAATGGAAGGGATGACCAAATGCGGGACTAGTATTACCGTCCAGGGACAGGTTTCGACCGTCCGCAGGACGCGTAACGGACGGTAATCTGCCGGGTTCAGTCCACTAAATTCTTTATTCAGTCGAATGAATTTAATTGTGAAAATTTTTAAATAATTTTTCCAGAGGTTCAGTATATCTGGAATGATGTAGGGAATAATGGAAATCAAATGGATCATCAAATTGATTTATATATGTGCTAAATGTAATAAGGAAAAGGAGATTCGCAAAGTGTTTGCAATTTGGTTTTAACGTGATCGGGAACTGTATCTTCACGGAACAGCAAGGATAGTATACTGAAATTGGTAGGATTCCTTCCTTGTCGACATGCATATGAATCTGATATGTTATTGATTTTTTTTTTCAATACCATGTTTATTTTGGTAAACCAAATGGTGAAAGTTTTATGAACTGAATTTCAATATGATTTGATATGAAATGACATTTCTGCATTCATGATCTCATGCATGGCATGGGAGGGAACATGAGAGAGGAGTCCATGCTCCATCGGTGATTCCGAATAGCATACGTGGGAGGAGTCCATACTGATTCCTAGTGACATATGTGGGAGGAGTCCATACTTCATTCGGTGATTCCGATTAACATACATGGGGAGGAGTCCACGCTCCATCGGTGATTCCGATTAGCATACGTGGGAGGAGTCCATACTGATTCCTAGTGACATATGTGGGATGTAACACCTCGGATTTTCATATCATTATTTTATATGACATTTACTCTTTTAAATTGTGAATTTTAGAATTAAACCTTATTTGGATCAAGAATTGGGCCATGACCCAATTAGGACCCAACCAATGTTGGAATTGGTTTTATTAAATGCAAATGGGTTGAATTAATTTAGTGATGAATTATATCTAATTTTAAATAAAAGATATTATGGCCAAGTAGTGGATTTGAAATATCCAAGTAGATGTTAAAAAAATAAAATAAAGATTATCTTGGCCGAATTTTAGATAATGATTTGCATATTATGCACATGAGAGATATGTGGGATTTTTAAATCCACAATGATATGCTAGATATTTAAAAAGGGATGAAATATCTATGAATTAAATTAAAAGATTATTTGGATTATGATTAGGGTTATACGCATAGTACTTGCTAATAAGAATTAAAGGAAGTCTTAATAAAGCAAGGGAAAGTCGGATATGGCTAATTAAAGAGGGAAAGTCGGCCATGGTTAAATAAGGAAGGTTTGATATATGTCCAGTGTTTTGGTTATAACTTTTCACTCTGATATTCGATTGCTTTGATTATTTTTGCGTTGGAAAGAATATTTAAAGAGCTACAACTTTGTAGTTTACCACGTTTTCTTATTCGGAAGTTAACAAAGTCAAAACTGAGTTATAATATAGTATATGTGTAATAACGGGGAACACAAGGGGTACACGGCTAAGGGTTGCTTATCTTAAGAAATTTCTAATGTGGGATTAAGGAGAGCATAATAAAAGGAGAAGCCCAAGGGGGTGCACGATTTTTACAACCCCATTAGCAAGTTTTATTCTTCTCTCTCCCTCTCTCAATTCATCATTCTCTTCCACGCCAAAGCAAGAGAAGAAAGGGTAGCAACTAGAAGGTGTTCTTGTTTGGAGAAAAGCAAAGGGAGAAAGATTAGAAGATCAAGGAACAGGTTAGTATTTAAGTGTTTAATGTTATAATTTGATTTATGAAATCAAAAGAAGCATAGGGTTCGGCCATAGTGCATGGCCGAACCCCATGGAAAGATTTGTTCAATTAATTGGTTTTAAAGATTGAAAACCATGGTGTGTTCTTGATTCATTGATTGGTTTATATTTTAGATCTTGGATCATGGAAATCATGTTATTTCATATGGTTTGAATAATGAAAACCATGGGGATTTATGGTTTAGATTAACAAATTTAAATGATGAAATCCATGGAGGAGTTTAATGATAATTAAAGAAAAATTGGATGGACATTGGGTCGGCCTTGGTAATGGCCGAACCATGATGTTTTGTGGTTAAGCTTTGGGATCCAAAATAATAAAAGGAAGAGGTGAGGTTCGGCCATGGTGTATGGCCGAACCCCACCAAACTTTTTATGGAAGTGATGATCGATTTGATGGGATCTAAACCAATGGCTAAGATCATGAACCATAGGGTTCGGCCATGGTGCTTGGTCGAACCCCATGAGGTAATTTGGAATAGAGATTAAATAGGAAACTATCTAATTAAGGGAAGGGGCTACTAAATTTAGAAAGCTTCCATGTATGGAAGGGGTGGCTAAATTGAAAAGCACTCCAATTTTGGAAAGGAGTTTCTAATCTTAGAAAGTTCCCATTTATGGAAAGTTGGAATCTATATATGGAAAACCTTCCATTTATGGAAGATGTTGTTATTATGGAAAAGCCATCTAATTTTGGAAGTGTTTCCAAATATGGAAAGGAGGTTGCTTATTGGAAAGTTTCTATTCTTGGAAGTAGATATTAAAATTAGAAAATATCTACTTAAAGACATGAAGATTATTATGGAAACCATCCCAAGAATGGAAGGTAAGGCTTGATTATGGAACCTAAATTAAATGAATGGATGATGACATGAGTGAGGTTCGGCATGATGTATGGCCGAACCCACTAGGTTTAGTTTTTGGAAACCTTGTTATTTATGGAATATGATATTCAATTATATAAGGGTTGGTGTTTAATTAAGAAACCTTCTAAATGTGGACCTTAGGTTAAAATGGAAGGAAGAGTTATTTTTAGAAAACTTTCCATTTATGGAAGGAGGTTGATATTTTGGTAAGTTAAATAGGGAAACCTTCTAATGATAGAAGGGGAGATTAATAAAGGGAAGTTCTATTCTTGGAAGGTGAAATCTAAATTTGGAGACCTTCCAATTATGGAAAGGTGGGGATTAATTGGAAAGTATGCACCATTGGGTTCGGCCATGGTGTAGGGCCGAACCCATGGTCTAAATTAAGGGATTAAAGGTGTCTTTAATTCATGGTTTAAGGGCTAATTTATGAATCACTATGAACCTACATTATGTGTTAGGTTATGTGTAGTTTTAAATAAAATAAAGGATACAATGTATGATATGAATTGATGGAGAAGGGAATGGCCAAAATGTAATTAAGATACCAAAGTAGGAGAACCATGGGTTCGGCCATGATGTATGGCCGAACCTGTAACACCTCGGATTTTCAGTTAATTATTTTATATGAAATTACCCATTTTAATTATGAATTTTAGATTGGATTTGTATATGGATAAGAATTGGCCATGACCCAATTAGGACCCAATTGATTGTGAAATTGGTTTTATTAAAATTTAAATGGGTAGGATTAAATTGGTGGTGAAGCATATCCAAATTTGAATAAAGGATCTTATGGCCGATTTTTTAATGTGAAATCCCTAGATTAGGCGCATGAAAAATATGTGGGATTGTAAATCCACAAATGATATTCTAGAATATTTGGAGAGGGATTTTCTTAATCAAAATTGGATTTGCATATCCTAAGAAAATATTCAAAAATCAAATGAGATTAAGCATGGCCGAATTTTGGAAACTAATATCTATAATTATGCGCATGGATTAATAGCCAAGGAAATTATTTAATTAAATAGAGATATAATTAAAAGAAGGTCTTAAATTGAGTAAGGGAGATCAGTAAATCATTAAACAAAGCAAGGCCACACGGTATTGCCACCTAAGGCAAGATAAGTCGGCCATAGTTAAATAAGGAAGGTTTGATATATGTCCAGTATTTTGGTTATAACTTTTCACTTTGATATCCGATGGCTTTGATTATTTTTGTGTTGGAAAGAAGACTTCAAGGTCTAAAACTTTGTAGTTTACCATTTTTTCTGATTCGGAATTTAACAAGGTTGAAACTGAGATACAATATCTTATATGTGTAAAACAAAACGGGAAACACAAAGGGCGCACGGCTAAGGGGTGCTCATCTTAAGAAATTTCTAATGTGGGACTAAGGAGAACTAATAAAAGGAGAGGCAAGGAGGGGGTGCACGATTTTTACAACCCCATTATCAAGTTTTATTCTTCTCTCTCCCTCTCTCAATTCATCATTTCTCTTTCATGCCAAAAGTAAGAGAAGAAAGGGCAGCAACAAGAAGGAGTTCTTGTTTGGAGAAAAGCAAGGGGAAAAGAAAAGAAAATTGGAAGAAGAAGAAACTAGCAAGGGTTGTTCAACCAGCAAGAAGAAAAGATTAAGAGCAAAGAAAAGGATCGGAAGAAATAACTGAAGGAGTCGCGGGAACTGGTTAGTTGTTTGATTTATATTTTGTTTAAAAGATATGCTTATTTTTTTAATGGAATACATGGGTTTAGATATGGTTTATTTTATTGGGTTTATTAATAATGGAAAACCAAGGAAGCATGAACCATGGGTTCGGCTACAATGCATGGCCGAACCCCATGTAAGAAGATAGGTTTAATGTATGATCTTTGTAAGCCAATGTATGATCGGTTTTGGATTTACTTGGTGATGGATTAAATGAAAGGATTTTGGAGATGCTTAATGGAAGGTCTTCGGCTATATTTATGGGTTCAAAACCATGAAAGGATACTGATTTAATGTATGGATTTAAATGATGGACAACCTTAGACGGATAGGTGTGTTTAATTGGATTTAAAAGAGGAGATATTGGAACCTAGGGTTCGGCCATAGTGCATGGCCGAACCCCATGGATGAGGATTCATAAATTAGAAAGCATACTAATTTTGGAAAGAATTTCTAATCTTAGAAAGTTTACATATGGAAAGTTAGAATCTATATATGGAAACCTTCCATTTATGGAAGAAGTTGTTAAATATAGTACAACCATCTAATTTTGGAAGGTGTTTCCAAATATGGAAAGTTATGCACCATAGGGTTCAGCCAAGGTGTATGGCCGAACCCCATGGACCAAGTTAACTTAGAGATTGGTATAAATGGCAATAATGTAAATTGGTTTCAAACATGAAGATTATGGATCTATGTTTAGGGATTTTAAAAGGGATTTTGAAGGATGAATTCCATGGAAAGAATAATGTTTTATTTTAAATAGATTTGTGTTGATGCTTTCTTAGATGCATGCAAACTATGGAGGGCTATGTTGTTTGAATTCATTTAAAAGAGAACCATAAGAACCACCATGGCCGAACCCCATGGAGTGGTTATGCTATTTTGAATGTTTGTTAATTATTTTTGGAAGGTGGAGTTCTAATTTAGAAAGATCTAAGAATAGAAAGAAGGGATTGTTTTTGGTAGATGGATTTGGAATGGAGAATAAAATAAGAAATTATCTAATTTTAGAATTGGAAAGCATACAATTATGGAAGGTGTCTGCTTAATAAGGAAAGCTTCTAAATATGGAAGGAGTTGCTAAATTGAAAAGCACTCCAATTATGGAAAGGAGTAGGCTATTTATGGAAGGAGGTTGATAATTTTAGTAAGTTTAAATATAGAAATCTTCTAATAATAGAAGGGGAGATTAACAAGGGGAAGTTCTATTTTTGGAAGGTAAAATCTAAATTGGGAAACCTTCCAATTATGGAAAGGTGGAGTTTAATTTGGAAACTATACACCATAGGATTCGGCCAAGGTGTATGGCCGAATCCCATGGTCCAAATTAAGGGATCAAATGGCATTTTAATTCATGTTAAGGGCTGATGATGAATCGAGTTATGAACCAATTTTTGGGTTCAGGTGTCAAGATTAAAGGATTATATTATGAATTATTTTATCCATTATTATTGAACTTAAGCCTTATGAAATAGGAGGTAAAATGACTATGGATAAGTATAGTGGCAATTTTGAAATTATGAGGAAATATTGGACATAGGGTTCGCCATGGTGTATGGCCGAACCCCATGAAGTATTTAATGGACTTGGGGTTTCAGGTCATGTTTGTTTTATGAATCAATATATGGAATTATTTGGTGGACTTGGATTTTTATGCTACGGTATGAACTTGTAAAGGGCCATGTTTGGGTCTATGTATGAATTAAATAAATGGTTTACCAAACCAAGAGATGAAGGGTGAAAAGAATGGAAAGATAGATATAATGCAAATAAGTAATTAAATGAATAAATTCTATGGAGTGGCAAGATTGTAAATACTTGCTAAAAATAGAAGTTTAGCCATGAATGCCATTTTAGTAATTATATGAATTAATGGACCAATGTTTTGGGACCTAAAACTTAGTGAGACCAATGGCAATTTGGTAAATAAAGGTAAAAATGAGGAATGGTGTATGGACTTAAAATATTGTGAATCAAGTGAGACTTGGTTTTGATTATTATTATATAGGTAACGGGATCTTGCAAGCGGTGCACAATCGGTGATCGACTCTTGGACGAAAACGCAAAGACTCGTGAGCGGTCTTTAGGTAGGATTCCACCTCTTTGAAAACCATGGATTATGTACTTGTTTTATCTTATGTTTTGATGAAAATGTATTTCAAAGGATTTGATTTATTATTGAATTTCAAATGCACGTTTATCTTGATTTAAATAGCATGGATTGATATGTTCCAAAGGTGATTTTTACATGCTAGGTTTTAATTGTATAAAGAGCATGTATTGGATATGTTTTTCAAATGATGATTTTCAATGCTATATTTATGTTATAAAATGGCATGTGTTTCATTGGCATCTCATGCATGGCATGGGGTGAAGGATTTATAACCGGAGGCGTCACACTCCGTCGGGCGTCCGAAAAACCTATGTGCAACACCTTGATGTGATTTCCATCAAGAAGATTTCTGGAGGGTCCACACTCCGTCGGGGCGACTGAAAGACCTATGTGGTAGGCACATTATGTACAGGTGATGGGTGGGACTCATTGCATAATTGTCATCATTGCATGGCATGGATTTATATGGTTTTGATATCACTAAGTTATAGATATGTTTTGTACTAACCTGTGTTAACCCTAATTGGAATACCTACTGGGCGCGTTATACTAACGCCCTACTTCTACCCTTTAGTGGATGATGCAGGAAACGAGGAAAACGCTAAACGCAGAAAGAGACAAGCATAGGAGCTTGGAACGCTTTTAGTTTTATATTGTGTTTAAGATACTCCGGGATTTATATTGAGAGTATCCAGATTTTCAGAATGTAATAACTTAGATGAAATGTATGTTGGATGTTTTATTTGGATAATGAATGATTGTGATTTTTATTGACTAACTACTTTGCTATCAATGGAATGGAACTAGGTTCTATTATGATTCCGCAAATTGATGTTATGATTTCACAAGTTGTGATTTTTATTCTGCATGTTGATATTGCTATGTGTGAACCATTTTAGTGGACTGAGTCCATGCACACATAGGGTTGGCCAGTTAAGGGTCGGACTTTGGAAGTTCGGACTTAACTCGCGTCGTGACGTCCCGCGCTTTATCACTCCACTCTGTTACCAAAAAAAAAATAGACTCTGAATTTACGGGAAGAAGCGAGTGAAAAAGGGCGGGGTGTTACAGAACCCCATGTGTTATGTTTGATGAACTTAATTGATTAGGGAAGTTTTAGGCCTAATTTAGGGAAGATTTAAAAGAAGAAGGAAACCGATGCAATTGGTAAATATGAGAAAATGTTGGACATAGGGGTTCGGCCAGGGTGTATGGCCGAACCCCATGAGTTATTTTTATGGTTATTTAGCATTTTGGAAGCATGAAAGGATAAATTGGAACCTAAGCAAAGAAAAGGGGCTAGGGTTACCAACAGTGGCATTTTTGTAAATATGTATAAAAATGGTAAACCATGGGTTCGACCATGGTGTATGGCCGAACCCCATGGGGTTTTGTTTATAAACTTAGGACCTTATAATTAGGTGAGTTTTGGTGTTGATTTATTATTATATCATAAGGTAACGGGATCTCGCAAGCGGTGCGCGATCGGTGATCGAATCTTGGACGGAAACGCAAGGACTTGTGAACGGTCTTAGGTAGGATTCCACCTCTTTGAAACCATGGATTATGTACTTGTTTTTATCTTGTGTTTTGATGAAAATGTGTTTCAAAGGATTTGATTTATTATTGAATTTCAAATGCTACGTTTACCTTGATTTAAATAGCATGGATTGATTATGTTCCAAAAGTGATTTTACATGCTAGGTTTTAATTGTATAAAGAGCATGTATTGGATATGTTATTCAAATGATGATTTTTCAATGCTATGTTTATGTTACAAAATAGCATGTGTTTCATTGGCATCTCATGCATGGCCTGGGGTGAAGGATTTATAACCGGAGGGGTCACACTCCGTCGTGGCGTCCGAAAAACCTATGTGCAACACTTGATGTGATTTCCATCAAGAAGATTTCTGGAGGGTCCACACTCCGTCGGGGCGACCGAAAGACCTATGTGGTAGGCACATTTATGTACAGGTGATGGGTGGGACTCATTGCATAATTGTCATCATTGCATGGCATGGATTTATATGGTTTTGATATCATTATGTTATATGATATGTTTTGTACTAACCATGTGTTAGCCGTAACTGGAATACCTACTGGCGCGGTTGTACTAACGCCCTACTTCTACCCTGTAGTTGGTGATACAGGTATGGGAAATAATGAACCTAAGGCGGACCAGGCATAGGAGCTTGGAATATAGTTTTATATGTTTTTGAAATAAATTACTCATGAACTTGTATTTGAGTATTTGGATTCCAGAATGTAATAGCTTAGACGGTTGAATGTTTTGGTTTGATGATTATGACGTACTTTGCTATCTGAATGGATTAGAACGTGGTTCTAATATAATTCCGCATTTTGATGATTATGATTCCGCAGTTGTATGATTTTATTCCACAAGTCGGTATTGCTATGTGTGAACCGTTTTATTGGACTGAGTCCATACACACATAGGGTTGGCCAGTTAAGGGTCGGACTTTAGAAGTTCGGACTTAGCTTGCGTCGTGACGTCCCGCGCTCTATCACACTACTCTGTACAAAAAAAAATATACACAGAATTTACGAGAAAAAGAGAGTGAAAAAGGGCAGGCGTTACATGGGAGGAGTCCATGCTCCATTTGGTGATTCCGATTAACATACATGGGGAGGAGTCCACACTCCATCGGTGATTCCGATTAGCATATGTGGGAGGAGTCCATACTAATTCCTAGTGACATATGTGGGAGGAGTCCATGCTCCATTCGGTGATTCCAATTAACATATATGGGGAGGAGTCCACGCTCCATCTGTAATTCCAATTAGCATACGTGGGAGGAGTTCATACTGATTCCTAGTTACATATGTGGGAGGAGTCCATACTCCCTTCGGTGATTCCGATTAACATACATGGGGAGGAGTCCACGCTCCATTCAGAGTTTCCAATCAACATATGTGGGGAGGTATACAGTGACCTGGTGGTACATCAAAAAACACTGTGGATGTAATTGGCCAAAATAACTCTTGATTTGATTTGTATAGTGATGATATGGAGATTGGGTGGGGGATCATTGGTATATGACACCCATGACTTGACACATATATTGCATGATTTGGATATGATTATCATGCACTGTTTTTGGTACTATGATATGTTTACAGTTTTAATATGATATTCTTATTTTGATTTGTATATTGATTCCTATGTGTGTAACCCTATATGGAATTCCTACTGGGCGCGTTGACTAACGCCCTACTTCTACCCTTTAGATGATGGAAAAGGGAATGGAAAGGACGATGGACGCGAGAGAAGCCAAGCTTAGGAGCTTGGACAACTTATGCTTACTTTACTTAATATTGATTTTGGAACAATGTATTTGAGATAATTGCATTTTGAGATTGTAATAACTTAGTTTATTTTGCTATGGTTGGATGATGATTTTTGGACATTTAAACTTAAGTTAATTTTATAATGATTGACTTCCTTGCTTTTAATATCATGATTATGGATGGTTTCCATTCATATAATAATTCCACAGTTAATCGTTAACGTGTGAACTGTTTAGTGGACTTGGTCCACGCCACGTATTGTTGGCCAGTTAAGGATCGGGTTTAGCAGACTTAGCTTGCATCGTGATGTTCCCGCTCTCTCTCTCTTTATAAAAAAAATATATACTTTGATTTTCGGCAAGTGAAAGGGCGGGACGTTACAATTGGTATCGGAGCGAAACCGGAAGTGTGAATCTTTCAAAGTAAGATTAATATGGTATCATGTTTCACTGACAAGATAAGAATCTCAACTGAGCGACTCTTCGGAGTTTGCTGCACGGGGCCGGATTAATTTGCTTTGTTAAGAATCAGACTAAGCATTCAATCTGAAAGCAACACTTGATGGAAAAGGAATAACAGCAAGGGAAGGACAATCACTATAAGTAGGAATTTATCAAATAGCAAAGTAGGACATATTTCCCCACAACAAGAAACATCAGGATTTCCCCCAAAATAAGAAACAATATGTGATACATAGGAAAGTTCCCCAAAACAAGAAATACAAGATGTTGATTTGGAAATTCCCCAAACAATGTAAACACAAAACTTATGAGAAAGTTGAGTCAAGCTATGTTTCAATGACTTAGGAAAATTCCTACAAGAAGAAAAGGAACCCGATAAAACCCGCATCAGAAGGAAGAGGTACAGCACCCAAATCAGGAAGAGGGGCAAAGCAGTGTTAATATTCCTGAAGTACCTCTTGAGTTGCAGAGCCTGGTACAGACAGTGGTCACTTCCGTTCTACAGCAACATTAGAACGGCAACGGAGTCGCAACCTCCAATGAATCACAGGACTGGAATATGGTCAGGGACTTCCAGCAGTAGCATCTCCCTTATTTCAAAGGGAAAGAGGGACCCACAGAAGCAGAAAATTGGGTTGAGAACATCACCAGAATCTTGAAGCTACTCAAGATTATCGGCAATGAGGACCGAATACTACTAGCTACCTCACAATTGGTAGATGATGCTGGCAAGTGGTGGAGAGTAATAAAACGTCATCAAGCACAGATTCCAGAGGAGGAAAGGACCAAGATGACATGGGACCAATTCGTTGGAATGTTTCTGGATCATTAATTTCCAGAGGAAGAAAAGGAGCGCCAGACACAAGCACTCATATCTCTGGTCCAGGGCACCATGACAGTTGCGAACTACTATCAGGAGTTTCTCCGTTTATCATATTATGCTTTTTACATGGTGGACACCGAATACAGGAAGGCTCGAAAGTTTGAACACAGTCTACGACCTAGCCTAAGAGCCAAGGTCACAATATTCAAATCAGCGACTTTGGCGGAAGTGGTCAGCCGAACTAGTATAGCGGAACAATAGCTAATGGAGACAGTCAAGTTTGTGGACAATCGCCGAGGACAAAGTGGGGGAAATGCTTTCCTCCCGAACAAGAGATTCAGACCCAACTTTGGGAGACCCTCACCTTCTACGGGGTCAACTGGATCTTTTCGTCCCACTCAGCTCTCCACATCAGGATCCGTCTCTCAGATTTCTCAAGGTGTGAACACCTATTTCCAGTGTGGCCACGAGGGCCATTTCAAGAAGGACCGCCCACAGATCAGTAGACCTCCTCACTCCAAGGGTTCGTTCCGTCCTCCAGCTCGACCAGCTTAGTCTCAAGCATCCAGAGCATATAACCAGGCAGGACGGGCGCCTATTCCAATAGGATCTGGACAACTGTATACTTTGGCTCCTCCTCCAGAGACGGTGGATCACTCGGTGATTCAAGGTATGGCAGTAGTTGGCAGTTCTTATGCTTTTGCATCATTTGATTCAGGAGCATCCCACTCCTTATTATCTGCTACATTTATGGCTGCTACTGATACTCTAGTATAACAACTATCAACTGCACTTACAATTGTATCCCCCATTGAAGACACATCACTGGGTCTGATTTGCACTTTAGTAGATACTGAACTTGCTGGGTTCCGATTTAAGTTCAACTATCTGGCACTCGAGATGACAGAGTATGAAATCATATTTGGCATGGATTGGCTGGCTAACTTCCAGGCCAGCACTGACTGCCATCTCCGCAGGGTGATATTTTGGTCACCCGAGGGAAAAAGATATGTTGTACATGCCAATAGACAAAGCATTCCAATGACCAGGAGATTGCACGAAGAAATGAACCGTCTAGTACTGAACAACATCAGACTAGACAAGGCGCCAATGGCTGAACTACCTATGGTGGTGAAAGAGTATGCAGAGGTATTCACGACAGAACTCCCTGGATTGCCTCCAAAGAGGGAGAATGATTTTGAGATCAAACTATATCCTAGCACAGCTCCAATATCATTGCCGCAATACCGGGTGGTCCCAGCTGAGACGTCGGAGCTAAAGAAGCAAATTGATGAATTGCTCAGACTAGGATGCATCCGGAACAGCACATCATCTTGGGGAGTGCCGGTATTATTTGTGAAGAAGAAGGATCGTACTCTTCGGATGTGTGTGGATTACAGGAAATTGAACCAGCTGACAGTTAGAAACAAGTACCCTCTACCCAGAATTGATGATCTATTCGATCAACTCAGAGGTTCCAGTCATTTCTCCAAGATTGATCTGATGTCAGGTTATCATCAAATCCGTGTTAGAGATGAAGACATAGAGAAGACGGCTTTCAGAACTCGGTATGGACTATATGAGTATGTGGTCATGCTGTTTAGACTCACCAATGCACCAGCTGTGTTCATGGATCTGATGAACAGGGTCTTTCGTCTTTACCTGGACAAGTTTGTAATTGTTTTCATTGGCGATTTCCTGATTTATTCTACCAGTCGGAAGGAGCATGCTGAACATCTAAGGATAGTCTTGGACACCCTAAAGAAAAATCAATTATATGCCAAAGCAAGCAAATGCAAGTTCTAGCTATCTGAGGTCAATTTCTTAGGACATGTCATATCAGCGGAAGGAATAGTTGTTGTAACGCCCGCCCCTTTTCACCTAAAATCAGAGTCTATTTTTTTTTTTTAATAAAGAGTGACAAAGGGCCCGGACGTCACGACGCGAGTTAAGTCCGAGTTTCTAAAGCCCGGTCCTTAACTGGCCAACCCTAAGTGTGCGTGGAACGAAGTCCACGGAGAACAGTTCACACGTAGACAGCAAACATCAAGGAATAATACAACTATATGCGGAATTAACAATAAGGACTATCCTACAAATTTGAGATCGCAGGGAAGATAACATTCATAATATTACCAAAATATCACAACGTCTCAACTTCCAAAGTAAACCAAAATATAAGAAGTAATCTAATTATACAGTCCGACAAGCTAAACTGTTCAAATATACATTTCCCAAAAATAAATTTTAATAAAGAAACAAAATAATTAGTCCGCCTTCCCAAGCTCCTAAGCTTGGCTCCCATCTCGTCCTTCTGCTCCGGCATTTCCTGCGTCACCAGCTAGGGTAGAAGTAGGGCGTTAGACAACGCGCCCAGTAGGACTTCGAGTAGGGCTAACACATGGATTAGTGATAACAAAGCATATACAAAATATTATATCAAAATCATGCCATTTGGTACAATGTAATGCAATGAGTGTTTTATGTCATGAATCCCACCCATCAATCTCATCATCATTGTACAATGCCCTTTTTTCATCCATACATAATGTTCAAAATACAATCCATACCATCATCGTGCTATGACCCTCTTGATGGAAAAACCTCATCAAGATATAATAACACATAGTAACATTCTTGTTTGAATAACCTTATCAACATATCATAGAGCCCATAGTAACCTCCCTGATGAATCAAACACATCAGAATATCCCCATGGTTGTTTATCGGTCGCCCCGACGGAGCATGGACTCCAGTTTCATTTCATCCTTCCCCTGTCATATCCCTCCCATGCCATGCATGAGATGTAGATGCCATGTGCCATGTAATGAATATAATAACAACCATGACATTTAAAAAAATCCCATCAATTAAACATATAACTTGATTATTAAAAGTAGATCAAGTAAAGCCTCAATAAACACATCATAGCTTTAAAACCCATTTTAAACCAATCATATGCTTACCAGAATAAATCAAGTAAAAACCCCTACATAACACATAATTCAAAACCAATCTTAAAACAACCCATATAATTTCCAAAATAATTCAAAGAAAACATCACTCAATCCATGGCTTACAAAAAGGTTAGAATCCTACCAAATACCGACTAGCGCTCTTTCTTTCGTTTCCGTCCGACAGTCCAGCTACCGACACGCGTACCGCTTGCGATGTCCAGTACCTTATTACACATTAATCAATCCACATTTTAATTACATGAGTGTAAAATCAGCCTCCCAGGCTTTATTTTACCCTACATAATGCTATTACTTAGAATCCCTAACCCATGATCATCTCCCATGGAGTTCTTCATTTTAGCCATTATTTCCGGTTTTGCCAGTACCTCTTCTCCATGGTTAATCACTCATTCATCCATGCATGATTAAGTCCATAGATGATTCATAGATTTGGATCCATCAATGACCCATCACTCATATCTTAAAATCAATAAAGTCAGCCACTTAATTTAACCTAAAGTCCATTACTTTAAACATGTACAAACACATTAAACTTAGGCCATAATGATCTACAATTGAGTCATTAAAATTCAGCCCTTTAAATTTAACCAAATCTCCATTGTCCTTGGTCTTTGGTTACACATTAAATTCATCATAAGTCCTTACACATTAAATTCATCATAAGTCCCTCCATTGAGAGAACCTAAACCATACACTTGACTTATCATTACTTAATCACACTTCCATTACAACTAACAACACTAAAAATTAGCCACTTAAACACTCTAATCCTCATTCCTTCCTCACATAAATCATACCAAATTTATCTATAAGTTTACCCACAAATGGGTCATGGGTTCGGCCATACACCATGGCCGAACCTATGATGTCTTTACCCCATTCTTTCTTTGGCCTATTTATACATTTGAATCATCACCCTTAACCACATTAAAGCCTATTAACTTAGCCACACGTAAGTCCAAAATTGATCCATAACTAGGTCTATTAGTGACCTCTCAACCATAACATGAATTCATTAAAAATAAGTCTTTAACTTAACCTAATCCCAATCATATTAAACACCTTCATACTCCAATCTAACCCATCAAAAGGCTCACAAATGGGCTATGGGTTCGGCTATACACCATGGTCGAACCCATGGTGTCCTTTTCCCATTTTTTTTTTCTTGGGTCCATTGCTCACATTTTAATTTATCACAAATCCCTCTATATGGGAATTTCATCATTTATTTAGATCATTCATTTAATCAACATTTGTTTCATCTCTTGAGCCCATCAAAACTAATAACATTCCCCCTCATCTTTTCATGGTTTCAAACATACTTAACCCATTGAATCTTCCCATTTTCCATCCTTTTTAAACCCCTTTAAAATTTGTAATACATGACCATAGGGTTCGGCCATACACCATGGCCGAACCCATGGTTCATGTTCCATTATTTTTCTATGCCTCTTAAGGCCACAACATTACTCATTCAAAACCCTAAACTCATTAATACATTAATCCCTCTTTTCCATCCCTTAAACCCATCATTTGATCACCATTACACCACCATAGGTTTCGGCCATTTACCATGGCCGAATCCATGGTTCATGATCCACCATTCATTGCTCCAAACACCTACATTGACCCATTTAAAATCCTAATTTTCATTTGCTACCCTCATTGTCTTCCACTTATCAAAACCTTAACCAATTAAATCAATTAGCTAATCACTCACCATGGGGTTCGGCCATGCTACATGGCCGAACCCTATGGCCCATGATTTTTCTTCCAATCATCCACTTCCATGCTTAATTTCATAAATTACCCAATGCACATAATCACTTATTTATTTCTTTTCCCTACTCCTAATTCACCCAATTAGGGTTTTCTCCATCTTCCATTTTCTCAAAACCCTAAAAAAAAACATACATTACTTACCATTCCTTCCATTTGATGGATTTAAAATCCATGGCATAAACTTATGTAACCACCATTAAATTCACAAAAATAAATTCCAATTCTTAAACCCTAAAAATCCAAATTTTTCTTGTTTAAGAATTACTTACAATCCATCGTCTCCTCCGACTTCTGGCACTCCCGTCGGTTTCCTTAGCCTCCTCTCTCCTTCCTCTTGATCTTTGGTAGGTCAAGATTCTTTATCCATGGTGGCAACCCCCAACCTTAGGATCGGCCAAGGTAGGGTTTAAATTGAGAGAGGGAGAGGGAGAGATGATGAGAGGGGAGATGATCACCTTGATCTTAGGGTGATTTTCCTTAAAATTCTACTTCTTTCTTCTCTCCTTCTCTTCTTAGCTTCCTTTCCTTAATTTCCTTCTTCTCTTCTCCTTCCTAGTGTGGGACGGCCATAAGAGAGTGAAGGATTGAAATAAGAATGAAAAGAGAGAAAGAAAGGAAAAGATGAGGCTTATCCCCATTTTTTTACTTTACATTAATTGCATTCACCAACCTTAAGATATTTTTGAGATATTTAAATTGCTTTATGGTGGTGGTTATCTAAACCACCACCAAGCCCAACGTGTTTCATATTTGAGGTTGGAATGAGGTGGGTCTTCACCTCTTGGCCCCACTTTGACCACTTTTAACACCATTTTAAATAATTTAATTATTTAATTAATTAGATAATTACCTTAGGTTAATCCACTTGTACTTAACCTAACTCCATTACTCCACCCATGGTTGACCAAATCAACCATGGTGGCCGGTCCCACCAAACCTTGGCCCACACGCCACCTCACTTGATGAGGTGGAGGTGGGTCCCACTTGGCCACATCACCTTGGTTTAATTCCAAATAACTTAGGTGATTTAAATTTTATTAAGCCCACTACAACCAATTGGATCATCATTGGGCCCATGGCCCAATTACATTTCCGTCTTACCCATTTACCTTAGAGCTTAACCATCTTGACCCATTGGGTCCCAAATGGGTATTTGACCCAATTTGACCACCCATGGCCCAATTGGCCATCATTAACCACTTAAATGACTTTAAAATGCAATCCATGGTCTATTGGGCCATATTTGGGCCTTTGTCCAAAATTTGGCCCATTTACCATTTATTCCACCAATTTCCAATTTTCATCATTAAAATAAATAATATTCACATATTTATTGATTTAAAAATTTCGGGCCATTACAGCTGTGGACCTGGCTAAAGTGGCAGCAGTTAGAGACTGGAAAGCTCCAAGGAATGTGACCGAAATCCGCAACTTTCCGGGATTGACTGGTTATTATCAGAAGTTTATTATGGACTTCTCTAAAATTGCAACTCCACTCACCAGACTCACTCAGAAGGGAATCAAATTTGAAGGTTTGATGTGTGCAACTGAAGGTTCGAAGACCTAAAGGAGAGACTTACGACTGCTCCTATTCTGACCGGAGAGAGGCAAGGGCTATGAAGTATATTGTGATGCTTTAGGAGAAGAACTTGGTGTTCTCTTACTCAAAGTCAACACATAGTGGCTTATGGTTCAAGGCAGTTAAAAATTCATGAACGCCACTATCTCACACATGATCTGGAATTAGCCGCGGTGGTCTTCGCCCTCAAAAACTGGAGACATTATCTATATGGCGAGAAATTTGAAGTATTTTCAGATCACAAGAGCTTGAAGTATCTGTTTGATCAAAAGGCACTCAATATGAGACAGCGCAGATGGATGGAATATCTGCAAGATTATGAGTTTGCGCTAACATATCATCCTGGCAAGGGGAACAAAGTGGCGGATGCCCTCAATCATATGTCACATACAACAGTGGCCAGTTTGATTATGAAAGAATGGGAGATGTTGACCACCATCCGGGAATTTAATTTGTATATCAAGGATCATGGGAGTATGTACAATCTGATGGTACGGTCCAGCATGGTTTCCAAGATTGAGCAAGAACAGCGGACATATTTGGAAGTGGAAGAAATATGGGCTAAGATGTCTACTGGTGAGGTTGTACCGGAATGGGAATTATGACCAGGACAATATCTTTTATTCCGAGGCAAGATATATGTGCCTCAGAGCTGCAGAAGAGAGCTATTGATTGAGGCACACCAAACAAAACTTTCTATACATCCGGGTAGCACTAAGATGTACCATGATTTGAAGAGACATTATTGGTGGCATGGACTTAAAAGAGATGTAGCTGATTTTGTTGCTTACTGCCTTACTTGTCAGCAAGTCAAGACTAAACATTAGAAACCACTAGGGTTACTCAAATCCTTACCAGTGCCGGAATGGAAATGGGAACATATTTTCATAGATTTTGTAATAGGGTTGCCAAGGTCATCAAAGGGCAATGATGCAATATGGTTTGTGGTAGATCAATTGACCAAATCTGCGCACTTTATCCTAATGAAGATGACGTATTCATCTGAGACTTTGGAACGACGATACATTAAGGATATCATCAGATTACATGGTATCCCCAGGACTATTGTGTCTGACAGAGATGGTTGATTCACTGGCAGGGTGTGGCAGAGCATGCAGTAGGCTATGGGGACCAACTTGTTGATCAGCACAGCTTTCCATCCACAGACTGTGGTCAATCGGAAAGAATAATACAGACATTGGAGGACATGCTGAGAGCTTGCGTGTTAGATTTCAAGGGTCATTGGGAAGATCATCTACCACTGGTTGAGTTCTCATATAACAACAGTTACCAAGCAAACCTTCAGATGGCTCCATTCGAGGCGTTGTATGGTAGACCCTGTAGATCACCAGTGTGTTGGACAGAGGCTGGTGAGCATGCACTTATTGGACCTGATCTAGTTGCAGAGACCACAAAACATATTAAGATGATACGACAACATCTACTCACTGCACAGAGTCGTCAGAAGAGCTACGCTGACATGAGAAGGAGGTTCCTTGAGTTTGAAGTGGGAGACTTAGTATTCTCGAAAGTCTGCCACGAAAGGGACACATACGATTTGGAAAGAAAGGGAAGTTGTCACCTAGATATGTGGGACCGTTTCCAATCCAAAAGAGGGTGGGGGAAGTCGCCTATCGTTTAATACTTCTCCACAGTTGCCATCTTTGCACGATGCATTCCATGTTTCTATGTTGAGGAAGTACAATCTTGATCCTTCGCACGTGCTGAATGTTCAAGACATAGAAGTGCAAAGCGACGTATCTTACATCGAAAAGCCTGTCAAAGTAATTGAGACGAACAAAGGGTGTTGCGAAATCGAGCAATTCAATTCGTCAATGTGGTATGAGATCGACATGGTAATAAAGAAGCCACTTGGGAACTTGAATCAGAAATGAGAACAACTCATCTTGAGCTTTTTGTATAAGTTGTTTGAAACCTTACTTTGCTCGATTTTCTGGACGAAAATTTCAAAAGAGGGTAATGTTGTAACACCCTGGATTTTTATTTCATGATTATATATTGGAATGGTTTATTTAATGGTGGATTATTGTTAGTTGATATTGAAATAATTGAATTGGACCTTAAGTGGGTAAGGAGTTGGGTCAATTCCCCAATTAAGACCCAACGGGTCATGGATATGGTTGAATTGAAAATAGTTGGGTAAGCCTTTAATAAATGGGTCAATTGTCCCATTGAGACCCAATGGATTATGGTGAGTTTGTTTTTAAGTAAATGGGAAAAAGATTAATTTAATTGGGTCAAATACCCAATTAAGATCCAAAGCATGGGATCCACCTCATCAAGTGAGGCGGCATGTATATGAGGTGGCATGTGAGTGACATGTCCAAGTGGGACCCCAAGTGCCATGTGTTAGGGTCGACCATGTCATGGTTGACTTGGTCAACCATGAGTGAGTTAAATTGAGTTGAGTTGGCTTGAGTTGGAAAGTGAATTCACATTAGTTGAGTTAAGGATTTATTAATAATGAGTTCAAGTGAGTTAAGAAATTATTTACTTGAGTTGAGTTGGGATATGAATTCAAATGAGTCAAGGTGAGTTGAGTAGGTAGATGGAGGGTTGCCATCTCATGGAGGAAACCCAAGGGGCACACGTTGGAAGCAAGGAGGTGCCTTGGCCAAGCCAAAGGACACCTTGGTTGAATACAATCTTAATGAGGGTAGATGGAAAGTTTCCATCTCATGGAGATGAAAACCCATGAACCGATGGGGAGGCAGAGAGTTCCATCTCCATGGCCCACGATGGAAGCAAAGGGGTGTCTTGATTAGCCAAGGGACACATGGGTTTGAACAAATCATTAAGAGAGGGAGAGAAAGAGTTTGGTCTTTCACATAAAAGACATCAACCCAAAGGGCACACCCCACCCCTTTGGCCGAATTTTCATCTTGAGATCAAGGAGATTTTCATCTTCTCTTCTTCTCTCTCTCTCAAATACGCCTCTAGACTTGGAGAAATCAGTGAAGAAACAAGGAAGTGAAGGATTAAGGAAGGAGCTTGGGCTAATTACCAAGAGACACAACTAAGGGGCACTTCACACCCCTTGGCCGAACTTCATCTCTTACAACCAAGAGTATTCTTTCTCTTCTTCTCTCTCTCTCTCCACCTCTACACTTAGAAGATCGGTAAAGCAACAAGGAAGAAGAAGGACTGAGGAGCAAACGACAGAACAATAGAAAGAAGGAGGACGGGGAACGTAAGTATGTTTTGAGTTTAATAATGTAAGAAAGAAAATAAGGAAATCATGGCTTTGGCCATGGAATGACCGAATCCATGAGTTTCATATTTGAATGGAAGGGATGATCAAATTGTATAAGGTCATGGAAGTTGAGAATCCATTCAAGGATTGGTAAAGGTTTGGAATAAAAAGGAAAAGATGATATCCGAATCTAAATTATAAACCAAGGATGGAAAGAATTATGACAAGACCCTAACTTTGGTTAGTGGGTAGAGTATGTCCATTGATTTTATGTATAAATGATTTAATACATGTTTAGACATGATTAAGGAACGAATTTCATGAAGAAAAGATGTACAAAAGTGCAAATAGAGAAGACTGAACAAGGGTTGCACTGTCTGCTAGACGGGATTTTACCGTCCGTGGGACGGGTAACAGACATGGACAGGGTGTTGTGGGCGTGGACGGATTGCACCGTCTGCGGGACGGGTATTACCGTCCGCGGACGGGTTTCGACCCTCCGTAGGACGGGTAACGGACGGTAATCTACCGGGTTCAGTCCACTGAATTCTTGATTCAATCAACTGAATTTAAAAGTGAAAATTTTTAAATAATTTTTCCAGAGGTTCATTGTATCTGGAATGATGTAAGGAACAATGGAAATCAAATGGATCATCAAATTGATTTATATATGTGTTAAATGTAATAAGGAAAAGGAGATTCGCAAAGTGTTTGCAATTCAATTTTAACGTGATCGGTGAACGGTATCTTCACGGAACAGCAAGGATAGTATACTGAAATTGGTAGGATTCCTACCTTGTTGAGATGCATATGGATCTGATATGTTATTGATTTTTATTTCATTACCATGTTTATTTTGGTAAACCAAATGGTGAAAGTTTTATGAACTGAATTTCAATATGATTTGATATGAAATGGCATTTCTGCATTCATGATCTCATGCATGGCATGGGAGGGAACATGAGAGAGGAGTCCATGCTCCATCGGTGATTCCGATTAGCATACGTGGGAGGAGTCCATACTGATTCCTAGTGACATATGTGAGAGGAGTCCATGCTCCATTCGGTGATTCCGATTAACATACATGGGGAGGAGTCCACGCTCCATTGGTGATTCCGATTAGCATACGTGGGAGTAGTCCATACTGATTCCTAGTGACATATGTGAGAGGAATCCATTCTCCATTCGGTGATTCCGATTAACATACATGGGGGGAGTCCACACTCCATTCAAAGTTTCCAATCACAATATGCCGAGAGGTATACAGTGACCTGGTGGTACATCAAAAAACACTGTGGAAGTAATTGGCCAAAGGAACTCTTGATTTGATTTGTATGGTGATGATATGGAGATTGGGTGGGGGATCATTGGCATATGACACACATGACATGACACATACATTGCATGATTTGGATATGATTATCATGCATTATTTTTGGTACTATGATATGTTTACAGTTTTAGTATGATATTCTTATTTTGATTTGTATATTGATCCTCTGTTTGTAACCCTACTTGAAATTCCTACTGGGCGCGTTGACTAACGCCCTACTTCTACTCTTCAGATGATGGAACAGGGAATGGAAAGGACGATGGATGTAACGCCCGCCATTTTTCACTATGCTTTTCGAAAATCAGATTCTTTTTTTTTTTTTTGAAGAGTGATAGAGAGCGGAACGTCACGACTCGAGCTAAGTCCGAACATCTAAAGTCCGACCCTTAACTGGCCAACCCTATGTGTGCATGGACTAAGTCCATGAAAATGGTTCACACATAAAAACATAAACATGCGGATTAAAGTCATAACTGCTGAATTATAATAGAACTTAATTCTAGCAAAGTAATTCAAGTCTTTAATCATAATTAAAGTTAACTTAAAATATCCAACAAACCATTCAGACCATAGCAAAGTTATCTAAGTTATTACATGCTGAATTCTAGCTACTCAAATTACAAGTCCATGAGTATCTTAAACAAAATAAAAACTAAAAGCATCCAAGGTACTATGCTTGGCCTTTTTTGGGTTCATCATTCCCCTTGTTTCCTATATCATCCACTAGGGTAGAAGTAGGGCGTTAGAACAACGCGCCCAGTAGGTATTCCATTTAGGGTTAAAACATGGTTAGTACAAAACATGCATATAACATAATAATAAATCCATGTAAAAAAATGCCATGACATGTGTCGTATGTAATGAGTCCCACCCATTATAAACACATGTAAGTACCCCCACATAGGTCTTTCGGATGCCCCGACGGAGTGTGGCCCCTCCGATTACCTCTTGATGGGAGTCTCATCATCAAGGTACCCCATATTGGTTTTTCGGACGCCCCGACAGAGTGTGGCCGCTCCGGTTACATATCCTTCACTCCATGCCATGCATGAGATTCTAATAAAACACATGCTATTTTATATTGTAAACATAGTATTAAAACTCATATTTGAAACATATCTTTTACAAAGTAAATTCATCAAAATAAGATAAAAACATTGTACATAAACCCATGGTTTCAAAGAGGTGGAATCCTACCAAAGACCACTAACGTTTCCTTGCGCTTTCGTCCGGTAACCGCTCACCATCGTACACACCTTGTGAAGTCCGTTACCTTATAATATATCAATCAATTAAAACCATGTCCCGTTTGATTTACAATAATGTCTGAGTCCATAAACCCAACTTGTGGGGTTCGACCATACACCATGGCTGAACCTCACTTACTAGGTTTTAGTCCCTCCTTTAGTTTATTAATCAATCACCCCTAAGTTAATCATTTAATCATTTAATCACTTAGTCCACCAAATTATTCCTCATGGGGTTCGGCCATACACCATGAACGAACCCATGATCTTTCATTTTTTACCCATATTTACATTCTATGCCATTGTTTATATCACCTTATGTTTAGGTCCACAACATAGGTCCATGACTAACATTTTATGCACAAACATCTTCTTCATGGGGTTTAATCATATATTTAGATTAACCTTAAGATCCATAATATATCTCTTAGTTTTTCTCCAAGGGGTTCGGCCATGGTGGTCCATGGTTCTTTCACCATTTACAACCTTAATACCATTTAAAATGATTAACATTCCTTCCTTATTTTCCTCCTTTAAAACCTTTTAAAATCCTTAACATACATCTATAATTTTCATACTTTGAAGCCCAATAAAATTATTAACCACTTCCATGGTTTTCATCCTTAAAAATCCATTAAACACAACCAATGTCCTTCCATGGGGTTCGGCCATACATATGGCCGAACCCTATGGTTCATCCTTCCATTAAATTATTATATTCATCCCCTAATTTTCTTCCATGGGTTCAGCCATACACCATGGCCGAACCTTATGGTTCCTTTCTTTAAACAAAATTATCAAAATACTTACCGGTTCCGCAATTCCTCCAGTTTTCCTTCGCTCCGACTTGTTCTTCCGATCCTTTCCTTTCCTTAGCCTCTTCCTCCTTCTTTTTGATCCTTTCACACCGCTGACTGTCCTCTTCCTACTACGTGTGTAATTGTTGCTGATTGCAACAACTCTTTCCCAGTTCACACGTTGATGTTGCTGAAAAAGAAACTGATGTAATCTGTCCTTGAAACAGATACTTCTCTACAGTCCTCTTTCTCCCACTATAGCTGCCTTCACGCTGTTTACCGCCTATGAGCAGTGTTGTTCACTATCTCTATAGAGAACAGATCTGAACTCCAATGATCTGTATGGATCTGCTGTAAACCCAACACCTTGGGGCACCTTCACAGAATCGTCCCTTACAGATTTGTCCCTCACAATGCAGTCACGCCTCTCTCTCCTAGGCAACCCTTGTTGTATGCCTGTATATATAACCAAAAATACAGTCGGTCCCATAAAGCAATTTCAATAAGAAATTGTTATTCTCAACTTGTGTCCCCTTGCTAAAAACTGTTCCAACTGTCTATTAATGGAATCACCATTCGGCCAAACCTATCAATATAACAATTGCTATATTATTGTAACCGGATGATGCACACCCGAGAATCCCACTATAGCAACTTCCAAATGTGATTAGGAGTCCCATTCAAACTTGAATTAAGCAACTGCTGAGAGTCTCCTCTTAAAATTAGGAGTTCCACCGCCAACATCCCATGATTTTCTAAGAGGAAATCTAGCATTTGTGGTGTATGCGTGTGTGTCCCTTATTTATAGATATATTGCATTACCATTTTAATTCAGCCCTATTTAATTAGGCTTGAACTCACTTGGTGGTCAACTAAGTTAACCACGACCCATTGGGTCCCAATTGGGCATTTTGACCCAAATAGCAACATTGACCCAATTAAATGTGCCTTACCCATTTACTTTAAATTGAACCTTATACCATAACCGTTGGATCCTAATTGAGCCATTGACCCAACACCTTACCCATCTAAGGTTCATATCCATTAATTCACAATTAAAATGGCAAATTCCGTAAATATTGATATCATGGAAATCTGAAGTGTTACAATACAACCCTCTTTTTAAAATTTTCATCCCGAAAATCGAGTGATGTAGGGTTTCAAACATTTACATAAATAGTTTAGGATGAGTTGTTCTCATTTCCTACTCGAGTTCCCAAGTGGCTTCCTGAATGCCATGTCGATCCCATACCACCTTGACAAACTGGATCGCTCGGTTCTGTAATACCCTTTGTTTTGTGTCCACCACTAGGATAGGTTTTTCGACGTATGTCACGTCGCTTTGGACCTCTATGTCTTTTATATTCAGTACATGAGAGGGATCAGGATTGTACTTCCTTAACAACGATATATGGAACACATCGTGCAAAAATGCCAACTGTGAAGGGAGTGCCAATTGATAAGCCACGTCCCCCATCCTTCTTATGATTGAAAACGGTCCCACATATCTTGGTGACAGTTTCCCCTTCTTTCCAAATCTCATGTGTCCCTCTCGTGGCGAGACTTTCAAGAACATCATGTCCCCCACTTCAAATTCAAAAACCTCCTCCTTTTGTCAGCATAGCTCTTCTGACGACTTTGCGCAGTCAACAGATGTTGTCGTATTACATGTATCTGCATTGTAGTCTCTACAACCAACTCAAGTCCAATCAGTGCAAGCTCACCGGCCACTGTCCAGCACACAGGTGATCTACATGGTCTACCATATAATGCCTCAAATGGAGCCATCTGGAGGCTTGCCTGGTAGTTGTTGTTGTATGAGAATTCTACCAACGGCAAATGATCCTCCCATCCACCCTTGAAATCTAGCATGCAAGCTCTCAGCATATCCTCCAATGTTTGTATTGTCCTCTCAGACTGCCCATCAGTCTGTGGATGGAATGCTGTGCTAGTCAGTAGGTCTGTTCCCATGGCCGACTGCATGCTCTGCCATACTCTGCCGGTAAATCGATCATCTCTGTCGGACACAATAGTCCGAGGAATACCATGCAATATGATGATATCCTTGATATACCGCCGACCCCAAAGTCTCAGATGAGTCTGTCATCTTAATGGGAAGAAAATGTGCAGACTTGGTCAGTCGGTCTATCATGACCCATATCGCATCATTGCCCTTTGAAGACCTTGGCAACACTGTCACAAAATCCCATGGAGATGTGCTCCCATTTCCATTCCGATACTGGTAAGGGTTTGAGTAACCCTGGTGGCACCTAATGTTCTGTCTTAACCTACTGACATGTTAAGCAATTAGCCACAAATTCTGCCACATCCCTCTTCAGTCCGTGCCACCAGTAATGTCTCTTCAGGTCGTGATACATCTTGGTGCTGCCCGGTCATGGATAAGGTTCAATTTGAAATAATCAGGTAAGCCTTAAATAAATGAGTCAATTGCCCAATTGGGACCCAATGGGTCATGGATGAACCGATTTGAAGGAAAATGGGTAGACTTAATTTAATTCTGTCAACTATCCAATTAAGACCCAAATCCACCTCATCAAGTGAGACGGCAAGTGGGTGAGGTGACATGCATGGTCGGCTAAGCCATGGTTGACTTGGTCAACCATGGGTGAGTTCAAAGGAGTTAAGTGAATTGAGTTGAGTTAAGGAATTATTTAATTAAGAGATAAATTCAAGTCTTGAGTTTAAGAGTTGCATGAATGAGTTCAAGTGGGATAAATAATGCTTGAGTTGGGGATGAGTCAAGATGGAAGTAAAGAAGACTTCCATCTCAAGGTGAGTCAAGGGGGAGATGGAGGGTTTCCATCTCAAATGATGGAACCAAGGTGCACACATTGGGAGCCCAAGGGGTGTCTTGATTGAAGCCAAGGGACACCTTGGAAAGATACAACCATTATGAAGGAAGTGAGAAGGTGTGAGGTTGTTACAAAGGACACCAGCCCAATGGGCACACCCCACCCCTTTGGCCGAATTTTCATCTTGAGATCAAGGAGATTTTCATTTCCTCTTCTTCTTCTCTCTCTCTCTCTCAACTACACCTTTGCCGATCCTCTCTCCATTGAGAGCAAAGAGATTCCATCTTCTCTTCTCTCTCCCTCTCCCACTTTCATTGTTAAACTTGGAGAAGGTTGTTGAAGAACCAAGAAAGATTAAGGAAGGAGTTCAGATTAAAATAAAAGACGGAGACGAGGAAAAAGGTATGTTAATGTTTATTTAGATGGGAATGTGATTAAGGAAGTCATGGACTTGGCCATGGGTGACCGACTCCATGGACTCCAAGAGTGGTCAGAATAAATGGTCAAAATGATTATATGATCATGGAAGTGGGAACCCATTCATGGATTGATCAATGGGTTGACATAAAAAGGGAATGTGATATACGGATCTACATTATAAATCAATGATTGAAAGAATTATGGGAAAAGACCCTAACTTTGGTTATTGAGTAGTGTACATCTACTGATTATATTTATAAATGATTAATACATGTTGAGAAACGATTAATGAATGAATTTCATGAAGAAAGGATTTACAAAATAATCAAATAGAGAAGACTGAACAAGGGTTGCATTGTCCACGGGACGGGTATTACCGTCTGCGGACAGATTTCAACCGTCCGCAGGACGGGTTTCGACCTTTCGCAAGACACGTAACAGACGTGGACAGGGTGTTGTGGGCGCGAACGGGTTGCGCTGTCTACGGGACGGGTATTACAGTTTGCAGACGGGTTTCGAACGTCTGCAGAATGGGTAACGGACGATAATCTGCCGGGTTCAGTTGACTGAATCCTTGATTCAATCGACTAAATTTAAAAGTGAAAATTTTTAAATAATTTTTCCAGAGGTTCAATATATCTAGAATGAGTAGGGAATAATGAAAATCAAATGAATCATCAAATTGATTTATATATGTGCTAAATGTAATAAGGAAAAGGAGATTCGCAAAGTGTTTGCAATTCGGTTTTAACGTGATCGGTGAACGGTATCTTCACGGAACAGCAAGGATAGCATACTGAAATTGGTAGGGTACCTACCTTGTTGTGATGCATATGGATCTAATATGTTATTGATTTTTATTTCAATATAATGTTTATTTTGGTAAACCAAATGGTGAAAGCTTTATGAACTGAATTTCAATATAATTTGATATGAAATGGCATTTCTGCAATCATGATCTCATGTATAGCATGGGAGGCAACATGAGAGAGGAGTCCATGCTCCATCGGTGATTCTGATTAGCGTACGTGGGAGGAGTCCATACTGATTCCTAGTGACATATGTGGGAGGAGTCCATGCTCCATTCGATGATTCTGATTAACATACATGGGGAGGAGTCCACGCTCCATCTGTGATTCCAATTAGCATACGTGGGAGGAGTCCATACTGATTCCTGGTGACATATGTGGGAGGAGTCCATGCTCCATTCGGTGATTCCAATTAACATACATGGGGAGGAGTCCACGCTCCATCGGTGATTCCGATTAGCATACGTGGGAGGAGTCCGTACTGATTCCTAGTGACATATGTGGGAGGAGTCCATGCTCCATTCGGTGATTCCGATTAACATACATGGGGAGGAGTCCACGCTCCATTCGGAGTTTCCGATCAACATACGTGGGGAGGTATACATTGACCTGGTGGTACATCACAAAACACTGTAGAAGTAATTGGCCAAAGGAACTCTTGATTTGATTTGTATTGTGATGATATGGAGATTGGGTCGGGGATCATTAGTATATGACACCCATGACATGACACATACATTGCATGATTTGGATATAATTATCATGCACTGTTTTTGGTACTATGATATGCTTACAGTTTTAATATGATATTCTTATTTTGATTTGTATATTGATCCTATGTGTGTAACCCTACTTGGAATTCCTACTAGGCGCGTTGACTAACGCCTTACTTCTACCCTTTAGATGATGGAACAGGGAATGGAAAGGACGATGGACGTGGAAGAAGCCAAGCTTAGGAGCTTGGACAGCTTATGCTTACTTTATTTAATATTGATTTTGGAACAATGTATTTGAGATAATTGTATTTTGGGATTGTAATAACTTAGTTTATTTTGCTATGCTTAGATGATGATTTTTGGACATTTAAACTTAAATTAATCTTATAATGATTGGCTTCCTTGCTTTTAATATCATGATTATGGATGGTTTCCATTCAAATAGTAATTCCGCAGTTAATCGTTAACGTGTGAACTGTTTAGTGGACTTGGTACACGCACACGTATTGTTGGCCAGTTAAGGGTCGGGTTTAGAAACTCGGACTTAGCTCGCGTCGTAACGCTCCCGCTCTCTCTCACTCTTTATTAAAAAAAAATATACTCTGATTTTAGAGTGATAGGGATTTCTGAAATGGAGCTTTGCATGGGTATAGATTGAGTTGGAAATGGGTTTTGAAATCCATTGGGAGGCCAATAATTGGGGGAAATGAAATGTATGTCGATTTTGAGCTAGATTATGTAAGGACCCAAAGTTTTAACTCCCTCTTTTATGTAATTTCTTTATCATATAAATGAAATATATGATTTTTGGTCCAAATAATGTGAATGTACATTGAAAGAGATGAAAGGAAATTGAATTTCCCTCAGACGATACATCAACTTGGTTGATGTGTTAGCAAAGTTGAATGTTCCCAGACGATGCATCGACTGGATCGATGTGTCGGGGAGCACTGAGATCCAAACCCAAGGTATAAGTTGTTAGAAGGATACATCGACGTGGTCGATGTATCGGTGTAAAAGAATATCAGATGGACCAACACATTGACAAAGTCGATGTGTCGAGTAGCCCGAACGTCTTTAGCAGACGCTCTGTCTACCACCGTCCAAACCTTCCATTTTTCCATGCATGGGCATTTACAATGCCTCTTCCGTTTTCAAGAACTCAATTAAGAGTCCAAGGTAATTAAAATAGGAAGATAAAAAGAAGAGAAAATGAAGGGAAATGGAATAAAAAAAAGAAATAAAATGAGAGGAAAAACAGTGAAGATGAGGGGAGAAACAGACTGTCTGAGCACCCCTCTTACTCACTCGAGTCCATCCTCTCACTCACATATCAGCCCTCAACTTGATCAAGAATCTCTTCACCACCTCACAGGTTTCCTCTGTTTCGAGAAAGGAAGGAGAGACCAAGCAAGGAGAAAAAAAAAATCGAGTTATCAAGGAGATAAGGAAGATCAGATTTCACCCCATTCGAGCACACCTACAAATCACTCGAGGTAGGTGAATTCCTCATATTGTTGAGTAAATCAATAACACTAGGTTGTTTAGAAAACTTGTATGATTGAAATTAAAAAGAAAGAACCCAAGAACAATGAACACCTGAGTAAAGGGAAGCCATGGATAATCGGTCCATGACTTCTGACTCGGCCCAGTCGACATTTTGACTTTGTAGATGTGTCGTCCGGGGCAAGTATCCAGCGAATGAAAAATAATAACTGATGGCCTGAAAGAAAACAAACGCAGGACGACACACATCACATATGTCGATGTATCAGCCTGGGTATGACAGATATGAAAATCGGAATGAACGGGTGATCAATTAATCTCAGAGCGACCCATCGACAAAGTCGATGTGTCGGTTTGGGTATGATTGAACTGGAAAAGAAATATGAAGATGATGAAATTACGCATGGAAGATATATCGACCTGGGTATGATAAAATAGAAATGAAACTAGTTTCAGTGCGATGTATCGACCAGAACGATATGTCGGCCTAGAAATGAAATAATCAGTCCAAGTATGTTAAAAATTGAAATAATGGCAATGGACTGATTCAAGGACGATGTATCGACTATGCCGATGTATCGGCATGAGAACACAGTACAAATGTTAATACTGATAAACCAGAATGCTAAAGACATGTCGACAAAATCGACATATCGAATGTATACATTTGTGTATGTATCAACTATGTCGATACATACTATCGGGAACAGAGAATAAATATAAGTATGAATAGATTAAACCAGGGGATGTGTCGACGTGCTCGACCTCTCGAGCATATGTACCATTAGATGTATCGACTGTGTCGATATATGGGACTAAAAGAGGGAATGGAAAAGATAAACTGAAACAGACAGAGTGCAGTCAACATATCGAGAGGATCGATGTGTCGACCGTGTCCAAAGGCGATGTATCGACAATGTCGATATGTCGGCCTGAAACAGAGACGATTTAACAAGGTAATATATTTGTTGTTAAAATCAAATATGAATGGAATCTTTTAGGTCTTGGAAATTATACAGTAGATCTTTAGGTCTGGTTTAGACCTACACCGATTGGACAAGGACTTTATGTGTTAATAATCTATAAATTATGATTTGAACATGTACATGGACAAAAAGAGTCGAGAATAATTCCGACGTCGTTCGAACAAACGAGTGAATCTTCTTTGGTTGATCACTTTTGATCAGGTAGGAGTTCCTACTTTATTGAAGCACAATGAGGTGAATGATTTTATTATATGTCATATCTTTTAAAAGCATAAATATGGATTTATGAGATTATGATTTTATTATGTACATGGAAATGATTTTGATGAAAAGTTATTTGATTTATGATTTGTCATCATGATTGCACACATTACCTCATGCATAGTAGCATGGGAGGGTTGACAGTAGCAAGCCAAGAAAGAAATGTTTGGACTTTGCTTAGTTTCGCATGATAGTGATTTGCAGTATCGAGCCAAGAAGGAATTGTCCGGACTTTGCTCGGTCTCGTATAAAATAAGTCAAATATTAGACTTTGACCCCGTCCTTGTGTATAAATTCTACTGCAATAATTGGGCCAAAGAGCTCCCGGGTAGGTCCCGAAACCCTGCGCAGATGGAGGAGACCACACTCCACCGATAATCTCGGTTAATTTGTGGATGGGTAACAGGACCTAATGGTAGCCGCATCAAATGTTGTGGACATTAGTAGCCAATATTGAGAATCATTATTTGAAGTGATAGTTATGATCTGATGCATAGAAATGGGTGGACATATCATTGATGCATGGCACCCATGGCATATCATTTTTATGATTTCTGAGTTATAAGACTTTGGTATTCTCTTATCGTATTTTGAGAAACATGTATTGATCATTACTTGTGATTTTCCTCATTTGTTATTTCTAATATATGTTATTATGAGATTTCACACCTAGTGCACTTTATGATCAGAATTTCCTACTAGGCAAGTTGACTAAGCCCGTACTTTTTTCCCTTCAGATGTTAATGCAGATCATGACAAAGGAAAAGAGGTTGGGCCTAGCGGTAGCGAAGTCTGATCAAAGGATGGATGCGAAAAAGAAGCTTGAATAGCTTAGTTAAATTGTTATCTTTTGAGAATAATGTGAATTGTAAGAAGGTATTCTTTTTGTGGAATGTAATATTGTGACCTTGGACAGTAATTGTTGGGAATTACCTTTGAAAGTCCCTTTATCCATGGTGCTAGAACATTATGATTGACCCTAAAGGGAAGGTGAATAGGTCAATACCGTTTTCAATGGTGTTTACAAATTTCTTGATTGATTTGAGTGTAGTGGAACGTTCATCAAGAGATTTGTTTAGTGTGATAATTTCTCTAAGTGATCACACTAAGATTATGAACCTTTACATACTGCTTGATTATCAATGCTTGTACACAATGTTTAAAATAAGATAATCAATATGCAAAGTGATGTGTGTTGAGAAGAGTACTTAAATACTAAATACAAACACACAAATATCAAGCACCATAAGATCAATTTTAAAGTGATTCGGTTAGCCAACCTACATCCACTGTTAGGACTCTCCCAACCTTGAGCTATCCCCAAATCCACTAAATGGGGACTTACACCCTCACAATTAGAATAGGAATTCCGCCTCACTTAATCGGCTAGGAATTTCACCCACCACTGTAGAATAAGAATTCCACCTATCCATTTGGCTGGGAATTTCACCCACCATATGTGCCAGAGACGACTCTCCAGATTATTTATAGTGGTTCCGGAACCAAGCTTCCTTAATCCACTTTCGGAACAAAGGTTTTAAAACAAAGTTAAAACAAATAAGCACTTGCCTTTGAAGCTCTTTCTCTTAATGTGTGCTTCTTCAAGATCCACCCAATGTGTGTCGGTGCCGACGCTCCTCTTTATAGCCTTTGTAAAGCAAGCACAATCCAGGGCGACAAGGAAACTAGTTTTACCAAAGGTTTCCTAGTTTATATTCTTTTATTTCCCCTCTCTTTCTCACTGCCAAACTCAATCAATAGATTGGTTGTTTATGAGTTTACTTTCCTCCTCTCTCTCTCACAACTCAATTCATATGATTAGTTGTATTTGATTCCCCAAGTTTAAGCATGAGAGAGAGAGTGATCTTTCTGTTAGTCCTTATTTAAGTTCACTGATAATGATGAGGGTCCAACTGATTTTGCCGAAGGATGCCAACTGGTATAAAGATTGGTTTATATAGAGAAGACAACCAGCTGCAATAACGGTAATGTACCAATAGGTCGGGCGCACCGAGGGGTCAGTGACTAAAAATGTTATTGTTTACAAACCCGACCGTTGTACGTTAAGTGCACTCCCAACAGTAATATTCTTTCTTGGTCGACATGTCAGTGTCGCCGATGGGTCGACACTCATGGCACCGAGGGATAGGTCCATATGAGAGGCTCGATCTGGTACAACACCATGGTGATAATAGTTTCAAGTCCAGAAACCTATCTTACCAGAACGACCTATTGCCCTTTACTGAGGGGTCGGTCCTGGCTACTCTCGATCAGTCTTGAACTACCGATATGTCTGTTTCTCGAGAGCCAACCTGAGTTCCCAATCCAGAACTCATACATCCGTTATTGACGAGTCGTTTGACCACGAGGAGTTGTTCAATTCATCACTGAGGGGTCAATGCATAGGAGACTCTCGATCAGAGGCTTTCCCAGAATGACAATTCAATGATTCAGAACCTATGTCAATTTGGCCGACCAGTCTTTGACCATGATGGGTCGATCCTGTCTCCACCGAGAGGTCAGTGAGAACGACTGGTCGAGCTGACAGTGAAACCAAATCCATATTTCCAAGTTGGGTTCCAATTCACTGTCAAGCTTCCTCTCTAAGCTTTTTATGATTTAACCATTTGTTCCACTAAGCCTAGGGATAGTCCTCTCTAAGGTGTGGGTACCACCTAAAGTCATCTATGGCCATAATACATGTTTTGTGATTTCCATAACGATGAGCTTCAATCTGGTGGAGCATGATCTTTACACTTGATCATATTGGGTCTTCAAGCTTCCAGCAAGTGCTTCTTCCTGAATCATGGAATTGACAAACAGGGACTCGGCAAAGCCGGGGCACTAACAACCATGTCTTTGCTTGAGTAGGTGATTTGCTAGTCATGCAATGTAAATGCTTAAATATTCAGCAGGTTATGCTAGCACGTGCAAAATGTAATCGTGGGCCTGTACCACACATGTGCTAGGTTGGGCTAGTCAAGGGTTGGGTTTTCGGACTTGGACTTGGCTCACGTCGTGACGTCTCAATCCTTTTTCTATAAAAAAAATTTACTCTGACTTTATAGATGGAAAAAAGGGTGGGTCGCTATAGATTATGAGGGTAATTTGGGGGTTTTCTCATGGATGGTGAAGATTGACCCGATTTAAGGTTAACTCTTGGGTCTAAATTTGGAGGGATTTGCTTCTAAGCTTTAATTGGGCCTAATCAAGGAACTAATTCATGCGTATTGAGTTCTTTTGTACGATTAAAGCTGACGAACCCCGAAACCGAAGTTGAAAGACCAGAAGGTCAACTCGGATTAGCATAATCTCAAGGTGAGGAACGCTACACACCCCAATTGATATGAAGTGATGTTTGTACGCTATTCTGGAGTTCCTTCTATGATAAATTGTTTGTATTCGTATATGCTTTAGTATGGCTCTATGTGAATGATTGTACCCGTGCTAATGAAGATAGGTTGTGAATGGAATTACAATATGGTGAATGGTGAAAACCCTCTTGAAAGGCTAAATTGGTTTCATGATGAAATGTGGGTTTGGACCCCACGTGAATGAAAAGGTGGAACCAATGAGGTAAAGCTCTATGGGATGGATTAATATTGGGCTAAATTGCAAGAAAGGCGTGGTGTATTGCCATTTATGCTCACTTGGATGTCCCATTAAAAGTGGTCCACTTTTCATGGTCAACCCTTAAGATGAGAATAAATCAAATGTATGAAATAACATGGAATGTGCTATGCTCGATATCCTTAATGATTGTGTGATCATGTTATGATTATGATACCTGTGTGTTGCCCATCACATTATAAATGTATTCCTCAGTATATTACTCACTATAATTATGGTGTGAGTGAGGGAAGGTGTGTTGATTGTGTAACGCCCCGCCCTTTTCGAGAAATTCAGAGTCTAATTTTTTTTTTTAAAAGTAATAATAAAACATCGAAAGAGAGCGGGCGGCGTCACACCGCGAGTTAAGTTCAGACTACCCAAGTCTGAACCTTAACTGGCCACCCATGTGTACATGGAATAGACCATGATAGTGAATCACACATGGAACTAACATCAACATGCGGAATAATCTAGATTAATTAGGGAATAGAAAGACGAGATAGCAAGTAACAGTCTTAAACATCATTTATCATAGATCAACCATCCAAATGTTATCAACCTAATCAAACCATAGCAAGTAGTGAATTATTACATGTCCCACAAAAGTATTCAAAAGACAGTAATATAAAGTAGTTCAGTCCTTCATTCAAGCACATAGGCTTGGCTCCCCTCCCGGTCAACGACCTTTCCTTTCCCTTTGCTTGTACCTGCAATCTCCTCTGAGGATAGAATTAGGGTGTTAGATCAACGCGCCCAGTAAGTTCCCGAATCAGGGCTACCACATGTTAGCATATAAAACATGCATATATATCATATTACATGATCATTAAAAACAGGTAAAACAATGCTATGAAATATGCACATGCAATGAGCATCCCCCATCATGTACTTTCATAGCCGTCACTTGACGTGCCTTGCACCGACAAGGTAAATTACAACACACTTTCATCTCTTCTATAAAATATGTACATGCCATGAGCAACCCCCATCATGTACATCGTAGCCATCACTTGACGTGCCTTGCACCGACAAGGTAAATTACAACACACTTTCATCTCTTCTATAAAATATGTACATGCAATGAGCAACCCCCATCATGTACATTCGTAGCCATCACTGTAGAACTTCATTCATTATCCCATGACTATGCATGAGATGCTAATGTCTGTATGCCATTTGTTAAAGAATAATATATCATTTGAAACACATATATTAAAACAAGAGTATCATAAGAAAAACTGGGTAAAATCCGTGGTTACAAGTAGGTAGGAAACCTACTGAAGAATCACTTCAGTGTCTGATCTTTCTTAAGCTTTATCCAGTCACTGCCCGCAGTCGTGCACCGTCACAGATATCCGTCACCTTATTCACATAAATCATGGACCAACTTTTAATCCCTTACTTTATTTGATTCCCATTTTTGAGTCTAAGTCCACCAAATACCAACTCATGGTTGTGACGTTTATTTACAAACATGCCATTGCTACCATTACCTTGATTAAACTTTACAACTTACCCACAACCTTAACATGGTTCAGCCATATTTTGGCCGACCAAATCAGCAACATAATTCCATTTTTTAATCACACACACATCCATAAAATGACCCATGAAAACTGTCCATGGGGTTCGGCCATACTCATGGCCGAACCCTTATGGTTCTTTGCTCAATAATGTCCTTTATTTACATACTAATTGGCTCTACCCCTTAGCCATGTTAAACCCATAGTTTAGTCATCATATGGCCAACCCAAAATCATTAACCATAACACATAACAATCTCCACAATTTGGTATGGTTTTATCTCTCCAAAACCATACCAACTTATTAACCAATTTTATGGGGTTCGGCCATCCAATGTGGCCGAACCCTATACCCATGTTTTGGACCCTTTTTCACTTACATTTCACGTCCATTAAATCATGTGAGAATCAATATAATATTATCAGATTTTATCTTTCAAAAACCATACAAAAACAGTCCATTAAAAGTCTATGGTTTACATGTTTTCCAACATGGAAACCAACATTCTTTTACATGGGGTTCGGCCCTCCATGGTGGCCGAACCCAATGGTTATGTTTACTATTTTTAAACCTCAGATCAACATGTAATAATCAGCATACATTATCGGGTTTTACCTTTCAAGGAAACCAACCAATTACTCAAACAAGATCATGGGGTTCGGCCATCTCATGTGGCCGAACCCAATGATACACTTACACTATTTTAATCAACTTAATCCAAGGTTTTATTTTCTTGAAGTATTCGGCCATTCCATGGCCCAAACATGACATCCAATTTCATGATTTAAACACCCATAACAGTTCATCATTTTACATGGTTTTAATTTCCAAAAACCATCACCATCATCCACTTGTTTCCATGGGGTTCGGCCATGCTAAGTGGCCGAACCCAATGGTCCATTTCCATCTTTTAATCCACTGATTTTAGACCATATAAACTTCAGTCCCTATGTCATTCAGATCCATGTTTTTTAACCATTCTAAAACATGTATTTAAATCTTAAATGAAAACCCAAAAACAGTCCACAAAATCCATGGTTTTCATGTTTCAAAACATGAAAACCAAGCCATCTCTTACATGGGGTTCGGCCCTTCATGGTGGACGAACCTGTAAGTGCCCCGGTTCGTCCGAGTCACCCTTATTGTCAATTACGTGATTCAGTTGAACTTGCCTTGGATGAATAAGAAGATCTACTATGGAGTTGGAGCGTCTACACCGAATACGATATTGGCACACAGGTAAGTGAACCATAGGAGACCTTAGGCTAAATCATATACCTAGAAGTCAATTGGAAAATAAATTAAATACGTGACTTTCAGCCTTGAGGCCTCATGCAATCTGCCGAGGCCTCGCAGCCAGTTATGCTGAGCTGAACTGAGTCTAGCTGACCCTGTGTCGAGCTGACTCAGTCTCTTACAGTTTTAGAAAGTTAAAATCTGTGATTGTTTAATTGAGAGGTAATTATGGTAAATTTATTGGAAGCTTATTATGGTAAATAAAATTATCCACATGGTGAGATGGGTAATTATACTAAATTGATTGGAAGCTTATTATGGTAAACAAATTTATCCATGGTGAGATGTTGCCACCTCTCTTAAGTTTGAATTTGAATATCCTTGGGGAGCTGTCCATAACAATTATGGAAAGGCTCCTCCATGATTTGTAATCCACCTTGCAATATTCTCATCAAGTCCTTGATTTAAGGCTAAGATAAATGATTTGCAAGTCTTGCAAGGTGGAGATGAGTTGGCTGATATCTGATTGATATCTGGCTGATCTGGCTGAATCATTGACACAACACATGTGTGTTGTCTTTCCAGCAAATACCGCTGGCGAGGCCTCGTCAGAATCAGCAAGGCCTCGCAGGCGTGACTTACAGTAAAACTGGAAGCTGTCTTTCCAGAATTACCTCTGGCGAGGCCTCATCAGAAACAGCGAGGCCTCGCTGACGTGACTTACTGCACTCCTTAAAACTGCTTATAAAATAACAGTAAAGGGGTTGTTTTAAGTACCGAATACACACAGCAAATACTTAGGAACATATTACCAGTGAGTGATCATTCGGCCTTCCCTCTAGACACCTTTCTTCATCATCCTTCTTAGTGAATGTTTGGGTAATTAATACCCCAATCCTAATGAAGAGCAAGGTGTTCATATAGGACTATAAAACCAGTCATACCCTTGTCCTATACTGCTGTGCCGATAGTCATTTTGATGGAGCTAAACTAATGGAAAGGAGCACACAGATTCAGTAAAGAAGAAAGAGCTTAACGAAAAATGGTCAAGGCTCAAGGCAAGTATTTCTTCTTTGTTTTATTTCAAACATTGTAAAGTGGATTAGAACAGTGTGTTTGAACCACTCTAAAAAATAGGTGTAGAGGATTAGACCTGATTGGGTTGAACCTCTATAAAAACTAGGTTGTACTATTTGGGTGTGGGACCCTTACATAGTTTATTTGGGATAGCCCTAGAGAGGGTGAGTCCAACAGTGGATGTAGGTTCAGGTGAACCGAACCACTATATATCGTTGTGCATGTGTGGTTTGTATTAATGGTTTGATTCATTTGTTTATCACTTGCACATACGTTTATTCCGCTGCACATATTGTTAAATCTGATTTATTTTTAAAAGGGAACTAAAATTGAAACCGACCTATTCACTTCCTTTTAAGTCGTGCATACTTCTAGTAATGAAATTTTTAGAACCCAATGGTTATTTTTACTATTTTAAATCCTCCATAATCAAGGTTAAACACTGGTGTATTCGGCCATGATCATGGCCCAATCCACACCCCATTTGTTCTATGTTTTTCAACAAAACTCAATAGAAATACTTACCAAATTCCAAGCTTTTCTTATGCCTTTGCTTCTTGCCTTCTTCCCTCTTGTTTCCTTCCTTCTTTCTTCTTTTGTCTCAGCTGGTTTATGTTTGATCTACTGGTGAAACACCAGCAGCTGGTTCAGCCAAGAAGATGATGTTCTTGAGAGGGGGAGAGATGAGGATTTCCAAGAATTTTGGCAATGTAATTCGGCCAAATGAGTGGTCTAATCCTTTTGTTAAATCAGCCAAACCTCACTCCTTAATCCTCATAATTTCTTGTCAAAAACGAGGAGATGCTGGGTGCCATCCAAGGCACCCCTTGATACCAACCATTGCAACCCTTCACTTCAGCCCATGCAATCACAACTCAATCCCATGTATTCTCATTTAACATTAACCATGGAAATCACCAAAACAAGTCCCCAACGTGTGGGACTTGTTTTGGTTGGTTTAAGACTAGCCAACCTCTTCAAATTCCCTCTCAACTCACTGATTTTACAGCCCCTTCAATTTCCATTTTGACTCACCCAACTCAAGATATTGTTATTCCAACCTAACTCATCACATTTAATGCACATGAGTTGACTCATAACTTGATTTAATTCCAACTCACTTCAGTCCCACTCACTGATTTGACTCGTGTTTTATCTCCTTTGAGGGTCCACACGGTCAACCATAGTCAACTCGACCCATTGGGTCCACTTTTAGCTCCTTGACCCGTTTTTGACTCCATGACCCAAATATGGAATTTTGGTCATTTGTAAATGGTTTTCACATATGGATCAGGCCTACCCATTTCTCCTCCACTTGATTTCCAATCAAATAAGCTTAACCCCGTTTAATTTAAGTTCACAAACAGTCAAATAATTCAGTAAGACCCGATGGGTCCCATTTGGGTCCTTTGACCCATTTAGCCATTTTTTACCCAATTGATGAAAATTACCCATCCAATCAAACTTAACATTCATAATGTACTCATATGATTTTATTTTGAGCAATGGGCCCCACTAATTCCTTATTTAACATCACAAAATAATTAATTTAACAACTCAGGGGCATTTTGATAATTTTCCACTTCATTGAGAAAATGGGGTGTTACAGATTGGGCATGATTGGTGTTGAGTACTGAAAAATGACTATTTTACCCCTAATTATTAGATCAGTTAGCCTTCAATTTTGAATATATTAGGTGCATTTAATATTGTTTGCTAGTTTTGTAGATAAAATTGGAAAAGATAAAAAAATCAGTAAAAAATCGGGAATAATTGCAAAGTTCTGTGCTAAAATGGAATAACAAAATTTTTAATAATTAATTCTTGGCTACTTCTAGGAATTTCATTGTAAATTGAATAATTTGGATCCAATTATGAGAGTCTGGATTATTTCAATAATTTTATATTTAAGTGGTCAATTAATTATTTTAATTCTAGAGAAGAAAAGCTGAAATAAAAAAGCCAATGAAAAACAAAAGTCTGAAATTTGAAGTCCATTGGCCAAAAGACCATGAGCAAGAAGCCAAGCCCATCACATTGAGATCCACGCCATACACTAGGTCAGGCTAGTGGGTCAGGCCAGTGTACAGGTCAGAGTCCAACAAGCAAGAGAGTCCAAGTCCATGTGCACAAAGTTCATTGGAAGCCCAACTGCTCAAGGCCTGAGATCCAAAACACTCCATTCAAAATTTACCTAAACCCTAAAGCCTTTTCACGCCCCTCTCCATGTCATCCAGCACATCCAACCATCCATTTCATCATCTTTCAATCCAAGCCCTTCATTTCATGCATACAACATAGATAAACCCTAGAGCCTCATTCAAATTTAATGTATACCCTAAAACACCCATCTAACCATTCATCTAGACCTTCATTTAATCTCAACCATACACTTAGACACAAAACCCTAATCCACTTCTACTTCATTCGACCAAGCCTCCACCTCATCCAATCTTATCTTATCTTAGCTCATCTCCAACCTAACTTGCATCCCAAGAAACCCTAGATACCTTACACGATTTTTACACCTCATATACATGTCATCACATGTCACGCCCCGACCCGAAAGGTGGGCCCGGAACGTGACTGATTTGTTTTTTTTTTTGAAAGACTAAGCTAACACAAGCATTCTAACTGGGCTAGATCAACAGTTAGGCCTAAAGGTCACACATGATCCCAACATGTGGATTCAAACATATACCATAAGTCCCTCTCAAGAGACACAAACACAAACAACAATACACATAAATCCAATCATCGATTTATTATTCAAACATCAAAGTAACTAAAGAAGCGTAGTAGTCTTAGTACATAACATTTAAACAAATCAAGTACCACACCCGGTACTTTACAAAAACTAATGGTTCCAAGAGCCAAAAAGCAAAGACAAAGGTATTCCCCTCAGTGAGAATCCAAAAGCAACGCCGCAGCTTATCCACTCTAAGCTTAAAATAGAGGGTTCTCCTCTCGGGTTCATCTCCTGAAAGGTGAGTGGGGTGAGCTAACTAGCCCAGTGAAGGAAATATAGCAGTGCAGTTTTAAGTAAACAACAGGTTAGCAATAATCAACAGTTGCAATATAATATCTTATGCTTGATAATAAATTCACAATATCAAGTAAAATCTCGTCATCAATTCCATCATCATCTTTCCATTACTGTTGTCATCCAACGTAACGCTTACTGACTACGCTGAGACCATTGTATTAAGTCCCGAAAAGGTCAAAATACATCCTTACAAGTAAATCTCCGGCTCTCCCATAGCCGATACTGACACCCTCAAGTCAACAACTGTCGACACCCATTGTTCAGTAGACGTAAACCATCTCACAGACACGGCCGATATTGGTTCAATAGTCAAGGGCACGTAGAAGCAGTCTTACACATTTCATATGATCAACATCATAGCATTTATCAGCATCATAAGCACTCTTACTATAGTGCGTCATGTCTAGGTACATGGGTGGGTTCATCAAATCTGAAACCACTCATTGCTCAAGACTCATCTCATAATAAAAACCTGCTTACATCTTACTGCAAAATTAAGTTCCCTCACCGTATATGTGTGGTATCGCGGTCTCTTTTCAAACAAACAAACAAGTGCACAATCAATTATAAGTCACATACATAGCATCAAATGCATACACACAAGTGGTATTTCGAAATTATACTTGTTTTCCCAAAATATCCAAAGTACATGGAATTGAGTCTCCTACTTGGTTTCTAACCATTTTAAATTACAATAATCCACAAGATAAAATGATAAGGTGCTCAGTCCAAAACTCATATTGTCTTCTGGGCATTGACCAGATTGACTTATTGAGTTAGGTCTAGATTCTCAAGTTGTCTTCCTCCACTGTCTACACCAGCTGACAGTGACGGCAGACACTGTATGAAATACGATTCCGGAAACAGTGGGTTTCCCAAATTCGATTTTCACATCTAGCCGGTCCGATTGACTCCTCTGGGAGTCCTCTTTCCAAAGGGAATGGTTTAAAGCTTTAAATCTAAGCAAGCCACTGGATTTTAAAACGAAAAGCTCACTGGTACACTAAAAACCAAGTTTTTCCTTAAACTTTGAAATGATTTTTCTTACTCAAAACTTCGTCAAAATCAGTTTTTATTGATTCTAAACCGACTGGAATTGAAAGAGGAACACAATGGTTACCTTCACTGGAGTTCCTGGGCTAAAAATCCGACTTTTGAAAATCTTTCCCTCTAAGTTACGGGTGATAAAACTGGGAAGAACAGAGGCTGGATCAGCTGGGTTTTGGTCTGAGAATCAGGGAGCTTGAGAGACTGAGAGAAGAGAAGAGATGTAGTGGGAGTTTGATCTGCAGGACTGAGGCCAATTTATAGAAAATTGGCCGGGAAAAGTGGCCATCCGGCCACTGCATACGAATGCATGCAGCAGCTACCGACGTCCGCTACAGTGTAACCACTGTTCAAGCGCTCGTTGTAAATCAATCCCTGCGAACTTCCATTTTTGCAAATAAATCCCTCTTTTAATAAAAACTGAATTTTTAACTAAAACATGATTTTAAAAGCTCAAGAATTTTAATCCAACCTTATAGATAAGTTGGGTTTTAAAAACTTTAGCTACCATAAAAATTTTGGGATTTAACTCTCACTAAAAACCATTGATTTAAATAAAAATCACAATTTAACACTATTTACTTAATTAAACAAATGTTAAATAAAACAATTTAGAATCCTCATTTTAGGGTTTGAAAGAATAACTAGACCATACTTAAAATGGTCTAACATACTAAACTTGTTTCAAAATTTATTTCATTTTCAAAACCATTTAAAATAATTATTTCTTCCTTTCGGGGTTTTGACGGGTTTTTAAATACCATTTTTTGAAAATAAAATTATTTTAAAATCAGAACTACAAATCCTTGATTAAGGAGAATAATATCATCCAATAATAATCACATAATAACACAAATTATATAATAATAATTATAAGATGTAAATTACAATTTTGCCCCTCCAGCAGGACGAGCTGGATCACTGAGCTTTCGAGGTTGGATTGGGCCACACCTGGGCTTTCTCTCAAAGCCTAACCTAAATTTTCCGGATTAACCGGTCTAAGCAAGATTATTAAGTAAAATTACGCCTAATCTAGGTCAAGGTATTACATTCTACCCCCCTAAAAGAAATTTCGTCTCGAAATTTAAAACAAACTTATACCTTTTTGGCCAGAGAACAAGCCAGGGTACAGCTTCCGCATCGTCGATTCAGGTTCCCACGTCTCCTGTTGTACGTCGCGATGTTGCCACAACACTCACACTAGAGGAATAGACTTCCTCCTAAGGTCTTGAGTCCGGTGTCTTTGAATCTTGACTGGCACTTTTTCAAAAGTTAGGTCTTCTGAGACTTCAATAACTTCAAAACTTATCACATGCGAAGGATCAGGCTCGTACTTCCTTAACATAGACACGTGAAACATACTATGCACTCTCTCCAAGGCTTGAGGAAGATCTAACTGATAGGCCACTTCCCCTATCCTCTTCAAGATCTCAAAAGGGTCCAACATATCGAGGTGATAGTTTTCCCTTACCCCCGAACCGTTGCACTCCATGACGTGGTGCCACACTAAGAAAACTTGGTCACCAACTGCAAACTCCAAAGGTCGTCGCCTTTTGTCAGCATAACTTTTTTGTCTGCTCTGGGCTGTCTTGAGACATTGTCTGATCACTTCAACTTGCTCTAACGTTTCACGCACTAGATCAGGTCCTAATAGCGCTTTGTCTCCTACCTCTGACGACGAAAAGATCAAGATATTGTCTATGAAGACTATCACAAACTCTCACAGATACGGTCGGAACACACAATTCATCAAATCCATAAACATGGTTGGCGCGTTCGTCAAACCGAAAGGCATCACTACAAACTCGTACAAACCGTACTGCATCCAGTCTTTGGAATGTCTTCCTCTCGAATCCGCAACTGATGGTAACCCGACCTCAAATCGATTTTCGAAAAGCACCTCGATTCCCTCAAAAGATCAACGAGGTCGTCTATTCTACGCAACGGATATTTATTCTTAATAGTTACCTGGTTAAGCTGCCGATAATCTATACACATCCTCATCGATCCATCCTTCTTTTTTACAAAGAGAGCGGGTGCGCCCCACGGAGAGTTGCTCTGACGGATAAAACCAAGACTAAGAAGCTTATCTACCTGGGTAGCTAGCTCTCTCTGTTCATCCGGCGCCATCCGATAAGGTGCCATAGAAATTGGAGATGTTCCTGGTTGTAGGTCCATAACGAACTTTATCTCTCGGCGTGGAGGTAGCCCAGCCAACTGGTAAGGAAACACATCCATAAACTCACACACCACCCAAGGAGCAACAGACCCTACACCACCTACATCTTCCCAACCCATGTTCACCACCACACTACCAGGATACGCCCTAAAGCCAAAGAAAGTGACTCTCATCTTCTCATAGGGTACCAACTTCTCCATAAACCTCTCATTGGTTGAGGAGATCCCACGAATTCTCTTCTGAGAACAGTCGATCAAGACCTCAAAAACTGACAACCAATCCATGCCAAGGATGATGTCAAAGTCCGTCATTTCCAACACAAGAAAATCATAGGACAACTCTACACCGCTAATCTTCAAAACACAAGATCTACACTTCTGGTTTACCAAAGCCTTCTTACCCAAGGGTGATACTACCATTAGCTGGTTAAGTACTTCTACCGGTTTAAAACCCAATCTATTACAACAAGCTCTAGAAATAAAGGAATACAAAGCACCGGTAACAAAATGCACTCAAGCCAAAAGACTGAAAAGATTAAGGGTACCTTCCATCACCGTATTCTCCATCGGCTCTTCCTTCTGAGTCTCAATCGTGTAGACTCTCCCCTGAGGACGTCCTTGTCCTCTTCCCTGACTTTTCCTTGGTGCCACCGAGCCTCTAGAGGTTTCCTGAGAACCTCGACCAACAGATGGTTGCGCCACAGAGAAAGAAGGTCATGCACCTTGCGAAGGTGCAGCTTTACCGAGATGAGGGCAGTCTTTAAACAAGTGCCCGGTCTGCTTACAGTGAAGGCACGCCTTCTCTCCTCCTGACGGGCAAAACTAAGATGTATACCAGGCTGGTTGCAGGTGTAGCACACGAATTGTCGGGAGTCAGACCGACTCGACTATCCTGCGCTAGGCTGGCTCTTCTTAAAGAAAGACCTCTTCTGGTTGAGCTTGGCCTTTTTGTTGGAAGAAGGTTTCGGAAAATTGTTGACGCTCCGGTTGATGAAGTCCACTGCCTCTACCTTTGAAGCTCGATCAATGATCTCCTCCAAAGTGTCGAAAACTAGGCCGGCCACTTGCCGCTGCAGAAACGGTCGAAGTCCATTCTCAAAATGTTGGACTTTCTCCTCCTCGTTCGCTGCAATCCACGGCACGAACTGCATCAAGTCGATGAAACGCATGGCATACTGTGCCACTGAATTGGTACCTTGCTGGATGTTGAGGAATTCCCTCTTCCTCGCCTCCTGCACGGTCTTTGGAAAGTAACGGGCCAGAAAGGCTGCTGAGAACTCTTCCCACGTCATTGACTCGTGGTTACGAACCAAGTTCTTTGCTTCCCAATTCGTAAGCGTTTCCTTCAAGCTGGTACGCCACCAAGGTTACTTTCAAGTCATCGGCAATAGCTAAGGTGTTAAGGATCCGGCTAATCTGGGTCAACCAGTTTCTTGCTGCACTAGGGTCCTCTATCCCCGAGAAACTTGTCGAGGTGGCGCTTTCCTCTTGCGTACGGATAAGAGGGCGTCGCATATTTTCAGCTATTTGCTGAAATGCTTCTACCGCTGCACGAACGGCCTCATTGGGTGAGTCACGGGGTGGAATACCAGTCCTCCTCCCACGACAGTTGTTAGAGTGAGCGTTGGGTCTTGACATCTGTTATTTACACTTATAAATATCACTTAACCATTTTAAGAGATTCAAGACAAATCACACAAGTTTGCAAAATTCATTCGAAATCATTCAAATTTGCATTACAATTACAAGAGTTAGTAGGGTATGAAAACCCTTCAAAACAACAAAACAATACTCAACCCTTAAAAAACAAAATCTCCCCGATACCCCGACAAATCCTAATCTAATCTTCCGAAGAAGATCCTGCATCATCACCAAAGTAATAGAAGTTGTCCGGACAAGTCACCGACTTATGCCCGAACACTCCACAGGTCAAAAAGGGTATGATCCCTGGTCCTCCAACATAGGGACAATTAGTCCTTGCGCTCCCATGCCCACAAAGTCCGCAAACGGGGCAGATGACATCAATGGGGTAGGGGCAATAAGTACAATTGTGCCCCTTCTGATTGCACAATTCGCACATATAGTCCGAATACTCATCCAAATGCGGAGTAGCCGGAATATACTCAGGTAAGCCTATCTCCCCTACAGACTGCTCTAGGTTTGGGACATCTCCCGCTTCCGCTTCAGGAATGGCCCCAACATGGTACTCAGGCGAATCTACTTCCACTTCCTCATTAGGTGCAACTTCATTGACGAAGTTTGGAACACTGGAATCAGAAGAAACCATGTCGATCGGGCAGCTAGGGGTCCCTCTGTCCCAAAGCTCGGTGTACTCTACATTGCTTAACATGTCTGTATCACAAAAATAGGAAAATGTCAAAAACAATTGCAGTACTAAGTCAAAAAGCAAGTCAAACTAGGTTGTAACCCATCACAGTCCTAGAGTTTGAGCCGAAGCTCTGATACCAAGCTGTCACGCCCCAACCCTGAAGGGTGGGCCCGGAACTTGACTGATATTTTTAAAAAAAAAAAAAAAAAGACTAAGCTAACACAAGCATTCTAATTGGGCCGAATCAATAGTTAGGCCCAAAGGTCACACATGATCCCAACATGTGGACTCAAATGTATACCATAAGTCCCTCTCAAGAGACACAAACAACAATACACACAAATCCAATCATCGATTTATTATTCAAACATCAAAGTAACTACATAAGCGTAGTAGTCTTAATACATAACATTTAAACAAATCAAGTACCACACCCGGTACTTTACAAAAACTAATGGTTCCAAGAACCAAAAAGTAAAGACAAAGGTATTCCCCTCAGTGGGAATCCCAAAGCAACGCCGCAGCTTATCCACTCTAAGCTTCAAATAGAGGTTTCTCCTCCTCAAGTTTATCTCCTGAAAGGTGAGTGGGGTGAGCTAACTAGCCCAGTGAAGGAAATATAGCAGTGCAGTTTTAAGTAAACAACAGGTTAGCAATAATCAACAGTTGCAATATAATATCTTATGCTTGATAATAAATTCACAATATCAAGTAAAATCTCGTCATCAATTCCATCATCATCTTTCCATTACTGTTGTCATCCAACGTAACGCTTACTGACTACGCTGAGATCATTGTATTAAGTCCCGAAAAATGTCAAAATACATCCTTACAAGTAAATCTCTGGCTCTCCCATAACCGATACTGACACCCTCAAGTCAACAACTGTCGACACCCATTGTTCAGTAGACGTAAACCATCTCACAGACACGGCCGATATTGGTTCAATAGTCAAGGGCACGTAGAAGCAGTCTTACACATTTCATATGATCAACATCATAGCATTTATCAGCATCATAAGCACTCTTACTATAGTGCGTCATGTCTAGGCACATGGGTGGGTTCATCAAATCTGAAACCACTCATTGCTCAAGACTCATCTCATAATAAAAACCTGCTTACATCTTACTGCAAAATTAAGTTCCCTCACCGTATATGTGTGGTATCGCGGTCTCTGTTCAAACAAAACAAACAAGTGCACAATCAATTATAAGTCACATACATAGCATCAAATGCATACACACAAGTGGTATTTCGAAATTATACTTATTTTCCCAAAATATCCAAAGTACATGGAATTGAGTCTCCTACTTGGTTTCTAACCATTTTAAATTACAATAATCCACAAGATAAAATGATAAGGTGCTCAGTCCAAAACTCATATTGTCTTCTGGGCATTAACCATATTGACTTATTGAGTTAGGTCTAGATTCTCAAGTCACTTCTCGGTTGTCTTCTGGATAGGACCAGATCTGACATGTTGCAGAAGGCCTCGACGTCACTCAGTGCTCGACAAATATAGCGTCGGCCTGAAAGTGAAATCACTCAGTGCCCAACAAATAGAGTCGGCCTGGAAGTGAATACAATAGTATATACACTATAGTAATAATAGAAGAGGGTTAGTACATTTTTATGTTAACAATGGGGTTCTAACATCACATGCAATCAATAACAATCAAACAAGATTTGACACTTCAAAAACTGGGTCCCTCGGAACATGCCTCGGAACCAGGTATTGTGGCTTCGGATCATCCGAACCACTGCCTAAACTTGTCACTAACCTCGGACTGAGGTCTAACTTCGGATCGTCCGAAGATCGAGTTTCGGATCATCCGAAGTCCTTCCGAACCGAAAGAACTCGAAAAAGGGTCTCGGTGGGTCTAGGTCCCTCGAAACATCCGAAGTAGGGCTCGGATCGTCCGAGTGGGGTTCCGTCCTTCCGAACTCTGCTCAGAACATCCGGGTTAGTCAAACTAGCCTCTGGCGCTTCTGGGCTTCGGGTGAAGCTCGGAACGTCTGAGGGGTCCTCTCGGACCTTCCGAAACTCGTCTCTTGGACCGTCTGAGAGTCGTCTTCCTCCACTGTCTGCACCAGAAGACAGTGACGGCAGACACTGTATGAAATAATAATTCAGAAACAGTGGGTTTCTCGGATTCGGTTTCCACATCTAGCCGGTCCGATGGACTCCTCTGGGAGTCCTCTTTCCAAAGGGAATGGTTTAAAGCTTTAAATCTCAACAGGCCACTGGATTTTAAAACGAAAAGCTCACTGGTACACTAAAAATCAAGTTTTTCCTTAAACTTTGAAATGGTTTTTCTTACTCAAAACTTCGTCAAAATCAGTTTTTATTGATTCTAAACCGACTGGAATTGAAAGAGGAACACAGTGGTTACCTTCACTGGAGTTCCTGGGCTAAAAATCCGACTTTTGAAAATCTTTCCCTCTAAGCTACGAGTGATAAAACTGGGAAGAACAGAGGCTGGATCAGCTGGGTTTTGGTCTGAGAATCAGGGAGCTTGAGAGACTGAGAGAATAGAAGAGATGTAGTGGGAGTTTGATCTGCAGGACTGAGGCCAATTTATAGAAAATTGGCCGGGAAAGGTGGCCATCCGGGCCACTGCATGCGAATGCATGCAGTAGCTGCCAGCGTCCGCTACAATGTAACCACTGTTCAGGCGTTGGTTGCAAATCAATCCCTGCGAACTTCCATTTTTGCAAATAAGTCCCTCTCTTAATAAAAACTAGATTTTTAACTAAAACATGATTTTAAAAGCTCAAGAATTTTAATCCAACCTTACAAATAAGTTGGGTTTTAAAAACGTTAGCTAGCATAAAAATTTTGGGATTTAACTCTCACTAAAAACCATTGATTTAAATAAAAATCACAATTTAACACTATTTACTTAATTAAACAAATGTTAAATAAAACAATTTAGAATCCTCATTTTGGGGTTTGAAAGAATAAGTAGACCATATTTAAAATGGCCTAACATACTAAACTTGTTTCAAAATTTATTTCATTTTCAAAACCATTTAAAATAATTATTTCTTCCTTTCGGGGTTTTGACGAGCTGTTTTTAAATACCATTTTCTGAAAATAAAATTATTTTAAAATCAGAAATACAAATCCTTAACTAAGGAGAATAATATCATCCAATAATAATCACATAATATCACAAATTATATAATAATAATTATAAGAGGTAAATTATCATTTTGCCCCTCCAACTGGACGAGCTGGATCACTGAGCTTTCGAGCTCGGATTGGGCCACACATGGACTTCTCTCAAAGCCCTAACCGAAATCTTCCAGATTAACCGGTTTAAATAAGATTATTAAGCTAAACTACGCCTAATCTGGGTTAGGGTATTAAATCACATATCCATCCACCTCACACTAACCCCACATGATTTTATCATATCCATTTAGATCCATTCGAATTTAGCAAAATCCAAATCCATCCACCTCACACACCATGCATCCATCCATTCATTTAGAATAACTTTGAATCCCAACCACCCATTCATGCATTGCATTAAACCCTAACTCCATATGCAATTTTCGACAACACTCTGTCAATCTCATCCACTTGAATGCCCTAGCTTGGAACCCAAGACACCTTCCTCTCCAAGTAACCCTACCCATCCATGCCTATGACCAGTCAATTTAAACCCTAGCTCTCCTCACTTTTGATAATTTAATCCAAGTCATTCATTTAGCCATTCTAAACCCTGATAAATCCTAGGCATCCAATCCTACTCAAAGCCTATAAAAATGAGCATTAGGGCACTAAGAAAAATCGAATTGGACACCGGGACATCAAGGCTTGGCGTGGACAAGGAAGAGAGAGAAGAGAAAGACAAGGACACTCTGGAAAAATCGTGTGCTTCCAAAGAAATTTCCTAGTTTGATTTATTTTCCAATAATTCTTGTATTTCTTTGATTTCAACTCCATGTATTGTAATTCGAATTCCATGTTTGATAATAAGATTCAAAGTGCAATGAAAGATTAGTTTCCAATTTTCCAATTGAATAATATCTGTGTTATGATTGCTTGAATTTATTTTTACTTCAAAGATTAACTTTATGCTCGAATTTATTATGCCGTTTTAGATTGGATGTAATGAAAATTTAGCTTGGGTGAACTACTGTTTCGATTTCTAAGGCTCTTAGCCTTAAGAGTGCAATGAAAATTTAATGCCGAAAAAAGAACCATTCTCATTCATTCAAGTCTAAGGTTTGATTTATGATTTGTATTTTAATGAACTCCATGGATTTAATTTTTGAAATAATTATAAATGAGAGCATGAATGCAATATTATTCACTTTACGCGAGCTCTGGACTCTAGGCTTTAATTTGTTATTAAAACTTGGATAAATAATGCTATCTTGATTCTGATGTCAATTTCATTGTATCATATGTAAATTATTAGATTTAATTTGTTTTATTTAGTTCTTTGATTCTTTGATTTATTTATTATTCATTATTCTTTTCCAACTCCAAATCTGAATAATGGACTAGGATTGAGATTAAAATGACTGATTTTTTATTGAATCTGGGTTAGATCTAAATTATCTTTGATTTTCTATTCAATTTACCAATACAAGTTTCAAGTTAGAATTTTAGTTTAAATAATTGGTTAATAATTGTAAATGCTCAAGATATATTTTTTGTAATTTCCTTATGTCCAATCTCGCACTCAATCACTATACTATTTAAAGGTTCGTGCGCTTATGAGTAAAATAAATGTAAAACTTTTTATTGCACAACTGTTATACCCTAACCCAGTTTAGCGATTAATAAGGTGATTTGTAGATGTTACTGGTGTTGTGATCCGATTACGGGGTGGTCTTTGTATAGAGTCCAAGTTTGACTCGATCCGAGTTCGGAAGCCGATGTATCCGACTTGTTGAGTGCAGTGGCAAAAAGGTAATTGTCTGAACTTTCTCCAGCAGAGACTTTAAAAGTTATCTGTGTCGCTTTATCTCCGAGTTTGGATTGTCTTGATGTGGTGTGACTTGAGTTGCTGTGATATAACTTGAGTTGATGTGATGTGACTTGAGTTGATTGAGTTGATGTGATATGACTTGAGTTGATGTAATGTGACATAAAATGATGTGATGTGACATAAAGTGATTTGATTTAACATAAAGTGAAGTGATTTGACCGATGTGACCTAATGTGATGTGAGACTTGAGCCCCAAGTCTTGATTTTCTATAAATAGAGGTTGGGAGATAAAGAAAAAAGGAAGAAGGAAAGAAGGGGAGGAGATGAGGTTGAGAGGGGAGGAAAAAGAATAAAGAGGGGCTCTTATCTTTCTCCCATTTGTTCCCTCTCTTTCCTTGTTCTTCCTCTGTTTCCATCGACCAGTAGAGGCGGTTATGGAAGTTCTCATGAGTTTTCAAGCAAAGTTGATTCTAAGCAAATTTCGATGTTCAAAACCTCTGGTGAAGAAGTCGGGCTGGAGAAGGTAAGGAGACTCAACTGTGATTTATTTGCATAGTGGTTATGACAACCGAGAAGAGATAGAAATCTCAAACTCGGACTGTTTTTTGTTGTCCAAGATCTCGGGCCAAGACCTGAAATCTTGATAACCTGATGATGTGTTTTCTCTGAGTTGTTTAACTTGAGTGTTACCGTTACCGGTGGATGATAAGTGAATCTTCCCTGTGTAACTATGATGAAATGGATATATGAAGAAAAGTGTGGCATACGGACTTACCCAAAGTCCACATGGACAGTAGTGTGAAAAGTCCAATGATGTTGTGATTATGAACATGAACATGTAAATCATGTTAGGATGTGTGCATGTTATGGTTAGTGGTGCATAAAGTATGTGTTATACTAGTTCATGCATTGGTTATATGAATAGCTGATAAAAGTGGCTTTGATCATGGATGCAATTCATGCTAGAATCAGTGGTGAGTATGTTATGTGTTATATTAGAACATGCACGTGGTTCATACCATAGTATAAGTGAATGTGGTGGGTGTGATATTTAATCATGCATAGAGTTATGTATGTATGTGATTATTCCTGTGATAATAAGTTTGTGCAGGTTATGAGATGAAAATACTCTAGGTTGTTAAATCTGGATTGAAACCAGTGGATGGTAAGCGAAACTCCATTGTTAAACCCTTATAGAAAGGGTATATGGAGAAAATATATGTTAATGGTGATTTATATTGTTTCCATGTTTATGGATAGTTGATAGATAATATACATGTTAATATATAAGCACACACTTGTACGTTCGGTCGAGCTCTTGTAAGATGCTTCATTTTGTCTACCTTGACTTAATGCATTCGAGGATGAGTGGAATTCCTTGATTGGGTTGAGTGGGATACCCTGGACCTATACAGTTGAGGTTGAGTGGGACACCTCAACGGGGTTGAATGAGATACCCCAGTGTATCATAAGGTTCATTGAAACCTTGTAAATGGAAATAATAGAACAAATGGTAAATATGGATTATTTGTGTATCATTTTGTTAAACATGCATTGTGTAATTGGTATTATAAATGCATGAGAAGAAGGCAAAAATGCATGTGTGAGTTTACATATGCATGTATGAATTATATATACCTGTGTGAGTGGACGTGGGTGTGTGTGTGGAAGAAACAAATGGTAAGGTATGACATTATATTCTAAGTATTTGTGTTAAAATTCTGTATATTTTCTATTTTGAAAATTGGTGAATATCTCAGTATGTTAAAGATACGGCTGATCTAATCCACTATGTGGTACGTAGGCAACTGAGAGTATTGTGCCTCAGCTCGATCAAGAGACTCATTTTGTCTCACCCTTGCATTGTAGATTTATATTTTTGGTAGATTAAATGAACTCAATGTGTAACGTGTGTGAATGTAGAGTGAAATCAGAATTGAACTAAGAAATCCCAGATCAATCAGTCAACCATCAGTCGACTGATTGCATTGACCGATTGGCCGACAGAGTGATTTTGTTATTTGTGTTGGTTTGAAACACATATGCACAAGTCTCAAATCTCCATACCTTCATAGTGGTATAAGAGATTTGGAGTTCGGATGTGTATCGAGCATCTTGAGTGTTGAACCCGACGAAAAATTAAAATGTGCATAACCTGACATTATAGCAATTTTGCTGTCAGAGACGACCAATCGCTCCTCCGATCGATCACTCATGGCTAGTGACGATCGAACTAGAGAGCAGTCAGTTTTCAGACAGTGCTCTGAGCGATCAATCGCTCAGGCGATCGATTGCTCAGGCTTAATTTTGTTCGTATTAGTTTTTAAATTGATTTCTGATATCCTATGCTTTTGGATCTCTTGTGTAATCCATATAAGCTTATGAGGCCTTTCCTTTGGGCTTGTTTTGATCTGAAATGTAATGGCCCAACCCTTCAGATAAATAAATTTATGATGTAATAATAAGGGTTACACGTGTGTGTAGTGTGAGGGTCACATGTGGGTCCCATCATGGTACGCGTGGCCTTAAGGAAACACCCCAGATGAGAATGAGTTTGAAAGTAAAATAAAATAAATAAATAAGTGAGTTGTGCACAGTGTCGGGTCGATCGACCCTGTTTGTCGACTCGACCGACACCACAACTTAAGTTGGGTATTAAAAACCCTAACCCAAGTGTTGTCGTTCCTCCCCTTTCATCCCTCTTTTCTTGTGCAGCCCTAAGAAACCCACCCAGCTGACCCTAATGTCTTCTTCTCACCTTTCCCATTCGATTTTTGGCCCGTACATGTGTGGGATTTGAAAATCTCTCACCCCAAGCTTCCATTGGAGCCGATTTTCTTGTCTCAAAGGTAAGATTTTCTTTCCTTTCTACTCTTTTCCCTCTATGTTGATAAGGTTTTCATGAAATCTAGTGAGAATGGGGTTGGTGATGGCGATAGGGCCATATTTGGAGAAAACTCCATGGAAAATATTGGGGGTTTTTCAATTTGGGGATTTGCATGGGCATGAATCTTGTTGGAAATGGGTTTTGGAAACCAAAGGAAGATGATAGTGTGGGAAATTTGGGGGTTTTACTTTTAAACTCAAAATGGGGCTAAGTACATGAACTAAGTGGACTCTAATTGTGTTTTTGTGTTGATTAGAGCCTTCTAATCCGAACCCCTGGAGCGATCAAGTCTAAAATCAACCCGGCACTTCATAAAAGGTTAAGGTGAAGAATGCTACACTTTTTATCTAAATGATTGGAGAATAAATGTGAGTTATTGAAATTATTTGAGATGTCCTCATAAGCAAATGCATGATAAAATTTAATTAGTATATTATGAATGATGAATGGGATGTCTAAACATGTATGAATTCTATATTGTATTTCATGTATTGTATGAAATCTCCATTGTGTTTTATGTAGTGTATGAATGAATTTGGGAAACATGGTTGTTGTGAAATCCTTTGGGTTGAGGTGAGAAGAATTGGGTTAGGATTTGATATGGTGAGAAGGTAGAGGACTAAATATGGTATTTATTTATTGGGGATTGATTATAATTGGATTATGTGCATGGAGAGATATTCTCATAAATCCAATTAAACAATCCTATATTGTTGTCCTTTTTCCCATGGTCAAAAATAAATATGAGAATTGAATAAGGTATGAAATTGCATGGAATAAGCTATCCATGTTATTTTAATGATGTAAGTTCTCAATGTATGAATAGCTTATTTATGTCATAATGTAAAAAGTTATCTCTCCTATGGTCTACTCAATTAGTTGAGTTAATCCTAAGAAGAAGTATAAAAAATGGGGTAAAGTGGAATTGTGTCCACTACCAATAAAAGATGTGGGATTCGATCTAAGGGTGATGAAATTTTACCATTTCCCTTTTGGAAGCCCTAATATTGTGATAATCCAACTCTTTGGGATAAGTTGGGAAAGAGCATAAATGAAGACTATTAAGTGAACTTTATCAGAACAATGGTATTTTTCCACGGAGACTTGGTCCCGTGTGGTTGATATCGTAAGGTGAACCTCCTACGGGTTGATACTGTAGGGTACTTTCATGACTTTTCCGCACACTTGTTATGCGTCGTTTCTCAGAGCTAGATACTTTTTATCTTGATAGGAGAGGTACTAGTTTCGTTAGACGCGTTCCCACCGCCTTTAAGCTCGACTGAATCACCCATGAGGTGAAGGGATGCAAGACAAGGTAGACATAGTCATGCCAGTCGTGAGTCTCCCGCTTAGTAAGTCATAGGCCCTAAGTCTTGCTAGGGGTCGTGGTCCATTTATGATATTGATTTTCTTATTATGTACAAGTATTTCATTGAGGACTTGGTTCCCAATGGATGACTAGATAGCATTGTGTCTTGCATAGCTGTATCTACATTCCATTTTATACACCATCATATGGGTGCATGTGTGTGTAGCATGCATGGATTTCCTCATTGAGCTTGTGGATGCTCACCTCCTTGCACTGCAAGTACTATCACTCAGGCGGGGACCGAGGGACCAAGGAGACGACCATAGTCTACGCTGCTAGTTGCTTTTCATGCACACTGAAATTTCTAGATTTTGATATTTTGCTCTACATGGTTATGTATAATATTGATGTAATTATTCTATAAACCATGTTTAATGACTATGAAGGTATGAATGTTATTATGAGAACTCCAGTTAAGATTTCAAGTTTGGGGCATTTAATATTTGATGAATGGAGTCAAGTGTTTTTTTATATGTAAACATTGAGCAGGTGATATTTTGTAGAGGTCATCATAGACCCAACTGTTCATGTTTTAGGGGAGAGACTGCCGAACTTTCTATAGGAGACTTTACCCCTTTTAGACTAATCCAAATATATATATGTGTGTGTGTGTGTGTGTGTGTGTGTGTGTGTGTGTGTGTTCATACGTGTAATTCCCATGAGCTATATTTGTTACTTCATATGAAAAATTTTGAAAAAGAAAATTTTGATCCGTGTCACGTGTCGTTTTTGGACCGGGGCGTGACATGAAAACTCATGGACTTGTTATCTTGGATTGTTTTGTTTTAAAAAAAAAATAGTCGCGTTCTAGGCCCGCTTCCTGGGTCGGGGCGTGACAACAACAATTGGATTAAGAACACTAGGATTAGGGTGAAACCCTCGGTGTGGATAGGACTAGAGTCAGTAACTTTCCCCAAATGGGTCTTACTAGTGAGATCACCCAACTCACTAGAAGAGGGTGGAGTGACAATAAAACATAAGAGTTATCATGGAACTTATTGGAACGGTGGTGTCGGCTACAAGGACTTTGTCTTGTAGAGTTACTGTCGAGGAGTAGGTCCCTCTCATGCCACGTGGGCACTCTCACGGTTATTTGGGTTGCCATCGAAGTAGGCCCCTCACATGCTATGTGTTGTAGCGCGCTCTCACGGCTATTTAGCACACTCGGTGTAACACCCCGACCCGGAAGTGGGCCCTGAATGCCACTGAATTTTATATTTTTTTTTTAACTAATCTCCAAGGCTTCCAAATGAGTTGGATCAAAGGTTAGGCCCAGAAACAAAGGTCACACATGATTTCAATATATGGAACCAAACACATACCATAAGCCTACCCACAAGCAAACCCAAACCACATAATCACATATTTCCAAAACGAAATATTATTCAATGAATAAAGAGTAGCTAAGGTCACATAGTGGTTTAAATACATATTCCAACACAAATCAGTACCATAGGTGGTACTTTACAAAACATAAATGGTCCAACGGGACCAAAAGACATAGATAGCGGGATTCCCGTCAGTGGAAATCCCAAGGCAACGCAGCAGCTTATCCATCCTAAGCTTGATACAGAGGGTCCTCCTCTCCGGGCACATCTCCTGAAATGTGAGTTCGTTAGCTAACTAGCCCACTGAAAAGAATTTAACAATGCAATTTATTGAACATCAGGTTAGCCAAAAATCAATATTTTCAATATAACAGTTTTAACTTGTCAAAATCTCATTATCAATCCACAACTGCCAACATCCACCGTAACCCCTAGATACTACACTGAGACCAATAGTATTAAGTCCCAACATGGTCAAAATACTTCTTGCAAGTACATCTCTGGCACACCCCAAAAACCGGCACTGACACACCTGAAGTCAGCAACTGCCGACCCACCTAGTCCAGTAGATGTAAACCGACACACACAGTTCGGCAATGGTTCAATAGTAAAGGGTATGTGGAAGCAATATTGACATCATCACAGCTCTTAAGCATATCACATATGATCGACATCATAAATATTTACAAGCACTTTTCACAATAGTGCATCATGTCTAGGCATATGAGTGGGTTCATCAATACTGATTCTTGAAACCACTCATTACTCAAGATTCAATCTTTTTAACCTGATTTACCCCTACTGTAATGTTAAGTCTCCTCACTGAAAATGTGTGGTATAGAAATATCTGTCAACATGTAAACAGATATACAATCAATAATCAGTCAGAATACATAGCATACAAAGCAATACGCACTTGTAGTATTTCAAATCTATCCTGTTTTTCCAAAAATCTCTAGGGGAAATGGAATTGAGTCTCCTATTTGGTTTCTAACAATTTTAATTTACAATAATCAGCAATGCATTTAATAAATAGTTGCTCAGGCCACTTCTCATATTGTCTTCTGGACATGACCAGATTGACGTATTGAGTTAGGCTTAGATGTATAAGGTGCTTAGGCCACTACTCTTATAGCGAGTTAGGCCAAGAGGTCAGTCAGTGCTCAAACCCATCTTTTCTACCAAGCGACGAAGTAAATCGCACAGCTATAGATAGCTATCGGGCTGAGTCAGCCACACATAGAGAGTATCGGCCTCGAAGTGAATATAATAAATAATACACTATAGTATTAAGAGAAAAAGGGACTAGTATCATTTTTAATTATCAAAGGGGTATAAACATCACATTAAAACCTAGGGTCTAACACATGCATCTTAGATCAAACAAGATTTATCATTCAAAAACTGGGTTCCTCGGAACATGCCTTGGACCTAGGTATTGTGACTTCTGACCTTTCAAGCCACTGTCTAAACTGGTCTGTAGAACCTCGAAACATGGTTTTGTTCTTCAGAACGTTCGAGGATCAAGTCTCGGACCGTCCGAGAGTGCTTTCGAACTGAAAAACAGAAAACAGACTTTCGGTGGGTCTTGGTGTGTCTCGGAACATGCCGAGAGAAGCTCGGAACTTTCGATCTGTTCGATTCTTCCGAAGGAGACTCGGAACATCCCGGAGCAGAGGCGGGAGAAACAGTGAGTCTCTAGACACTTCGAAGTCTCGAACCAAGGCTCGGAACGTCCGAAGGTGTCCACTTCGAAACGTCCGAAGCCCAACTCTTGGACCTTCCGAGAGTGGTCTTCTTCCTCTGTCTACAGCAGCAGACAGTAACGGCGCCGGGAGAATGAAATACGAATTCAGAAACAATGGATTTTCTGGGTTCATTTTTCACATCCAACGGGTCAGATGGACTCCTCAGTGAGTCCTCTCTTGATAAAGGGAATAAATTAAAACTTTAACACTTACTTAAAACTTCTGATTTTAACATTGAACCCACTATGACAAAAGAAATTTTTAAGTTTTTCTTAAACTTCAAATTCATTTTACTTACTCAAAACTTAGTCAACTTCACTTCTACTTGATTCTAAACCGATTGGAATTTAAGAATGAATGCAGGGGTTACCTTCACTTCAGTTCCTAGGTTGGAAATCTGAAATTGAAAAGTCTCCCACTTCCAAGCTACGGTGAAAATTTTGAAAAACAGAGAGGGATGGCAGCTGGTTTTTCACAGAGGGTTAGATTTTTTTTATCTGGGGGTGAATCCAGCTGGGAAGAAGTGAACATTTTATATACTCAGCTGATGGCTGAGTGAAAGCCACCTCACCGACAGCCCACGAGCGCTGCATGGGAGTGGCTGGCCACGTACCAGCGGCCACAGTAAACGGCATAGTAAATAAAATTTGCAGATAAGTTCCTCTGCAGGTTTTGCAATTTGCTCATGTTTTGACTAAAATCAATTTTTAACTAAAAACATGATTTAAAAGGCTTAAATAGGTTAATCCAACTTAACAGAAATGTTGGGTTTAATAAACTCTATTTGTCATAAAACTTTGGAAGTTTAAAATTCATCAAAAACCATAGATTTAAACAAAATCCACAATTTGACACTATTCACTTAATTTAACTTGTGTTAAATAAAAGGGTTTGAAACCTTTATTTTCAAACTTTGGAGAAATAAACTAAACCATCATTTTGAAACCTAACATCACATGATTTTCTAAACATTTTCTTATTTTTGAAATTATCTAAAATTAATTATTTCTCCCCTTTTGGGCTCTTTTCGGGGGATTTTAAATAATATTTTCTGAAAATAAACTAATTCTGAAATTTTAAATTAAAATCCTTGATTATGGAAATGAATATCATCTATCAATAATCAGATAATTACGTACATAGAGGAAATAATATTTATAAATGGTAAATTACCATTTTGCCATATTAACTAAACGAGCTGGATCATCGAGTTTTCAAGCTTTGACTGGGCCACACCTAGGCTTTCATAAAGCTTTAACCATAATCTTCAAGGTTAATCGGTCTAAGTATGATTTATCATACTGATAAAGCTTAATTCAGGTCAGGTATCACACTCGGTATGCGTTGATGCGTAGGGTTAGGCGCCGCATACATCTTGGGTGATGGGCCAACCTGGTAAGTCGTGATTCGACCTCCTTAGAGTTCGACTAAATCACCCATGAGGTGAAGGGATGCATGTCGAGGTAGACTAGAGCACACTAGATGTGAGTCACCTGCATAGTAAGTTGTGGGCCCTAAGTCTTGCTACGGGGTCGTAATGTGTTATTGATATTAACTGCTCGTTCCATAGAGGTATCAGATTGAGGGCTTAGTTCCCCCAGTGTTGATCAGATAGCATGACATATCACATAGCATTGTTGATATTCCATTTCATACATCATTATGTGTGTGCGTGAGTGTATAGCATGTATGAATTTCCTCATTAAGCTTGTTTATTGTCACCTTCTTGCAATTTCAGGTAATGTTGATCCTGCGGGGTCTGAGGGATCAAAAGGATGGCCATAGACTACACATCTTGCTGATTTCCACGCACACCGCACTAGTTTTGATATCTTGATGTTTTGTTTCACATGGTTATGTTATTATTGATATGTTTCATGTTGAACCATGTATAATTGTGTTTAAGGCTATGGATTATGTACTTGAGACTTTGGATGAAACGATTTGAATGATGTGAAGTTTGGGATTATGTTACATGTGTTGTTAGATGTAAGTATGACTTGAATGGTGGTTTGGACATGTATCTTTGTAGAGGCCAAAATGGTGGATCCATATGTCCAATTTTAAGGAGAGGTTCTGCAGAATTTTTGATATCCCATGTCCCAAACTTGGTCTAGATTTTCGCGTATGGTTTGCACGTGTGATCTCATGTGCGATTTTTAATATTTGTGTAATTTGAAATAAAAGAATTTTTTTATCCCCATCATGTGCCGATTTTGGATCGGGCGTGACAACTTTGATAAAGTGAAAATTTAATTAAGAGTAGTTTGATTAGTTTATATTTGCACATTTTATTTGTTTTTTTTTATATACTAATTTTTATGTTATGAGTGCCCAAGAAAATATCCCTTAATTTTTTTGTTTTAGGTGAAATGGGAAAGATACATTATTTTAGACAAGTTTAAATGAATTTGCAATTAATAAGACTTTTTTATTTTAATTATATATCAAAATCTTTTAAAAATCTACAGTTTTAACACCATAAAAAAACTATAGTTTTAATATAATAATATTTATAAAATAAGAGAATTCAATTTGACAGAATCTTAAACAACTATCAAATGATATGCCACTTCTTTTAATTTGATAAGTTGTAAATCTGTAAATTTAAAATATGATAAATGTCAAACATGCCTTTAACTTCACAACCCAAACTTATTTACCAATGGGATTATTAAATGTTAATAATTAAAGTAAAATAAAAAATCTAACACTAAATTTAAATGTAAATACCAACAATATCTTAACAATAAAAAACCTTTATATAAAATACATTTATATCGATATCTATATTTATATGTACAGTAAGTAGGTATCTTCTAATTTTTAAGTGTAGAAAGTCAACGTTGGTCTTGACTTAATACTTTAGCAACGGCAGATCCCAACTCCTCCTAAACTGCGTGATGGATTCGACGAAGAAGAGACGGGTTCCTACAGTTTAGGGTGCTCCAGAAGTGCACGAGTTTATTTCTCCCGTACCTTTTCATTTTGCTCGGCAACTCCACCCTTTGGCTTCGTCCCAAAGCCAGAGAAGACCAGAGAGAAAGAAAGAGGGAGAGAGAGAGCTGATCACAATCAGATACATGTACATGCATGATTTGGGTGTTTAGAGTGAACGATTCTCTGTTTCTTTCTCTCCATATTCCAATTTCCAATTTCGGCTGGTGAATCGCTAGTTCTGCTTGATGATGATGGAATCTATGAACAGTGATGAAGAAGATTACTACTCGGACCCAGATTCCCTCGACGAAATCGAAAACGATGAAGACGACAATTCCTCCTCTTGGCATCCTTCCTCCGTTCCCTCCAGTCAGGTTTCCCCCTCCCTTCTTTTTTACTTCCATTTCATTCTCCCTCTCTCTTTCTCTTCCCTCCAGGTTCTTGATTTCCCTAGGAGAATCCCTTTTTCCTTTTTCATTTTCTATTGTTATTATTATTATTATATACTTTGTTATTTATTTAATTGAATTGGCGACATTACTTGAACCCACAATCTTTTAGGCTCCGAAAATAAATACTTTTCAGGATTCTAAGTTATTTTCTTTTCCATGCATCAATGGGGAATCTTAATATTGGCTGAAAGAACATAAAAATTGTGATAGATCTTTTTGGTAAGTGGGCTATATTTGAGAATCTTGTAATTAGTCAGGTTATGGATTTTTGGAGTTTGGACTTCTTGTTTTAGAAACATTCGAGATGTTGCAGAATTTTTCTTGGTGATGGTCTTGTTGTGATTTATTTGGATTTCAAGCTATTCCAGTGCAGAAGGTTGGGTTTCTTTTGGTGGTTGTTGAACTTGCTTTGGTTTTTTTCTATGTTAGTGCCTTAGTGCTGTGATTTGGAAGTGATAATGAAAGAATGGATTCTAACCATAGGATATCTGATTCACTTAAAAAAGAGGAGTATATATGATGAGAAGGCAGAAATTTTGCAAACTGTTCCCTGTGGGACAAGTCTTTGCTTGTTGTCTGGATTGTGTAGACTTAGAGCCTGCTTAATGGTCTGCGATAATTGGTTTGCTTTTGGGTAATGTATGGATTTCCTGGTTAGAATTAGATTTTGTGGACTTCATAGAATTCTTTGAAGAATCCATGTTTGCTGTAACATTAATTTTAGATTGTAATGATTAAACTACACAGAATACAAGGGCCAAGAGATTCAAACATTCCCATCTGAAAGTGTTAACCCCACCAAAGGACTAATTGTAGGACTTCTACTGGTTCAAGAACTAGCAGAGTTTGCAAACTCTGATATTTGTGGAGTTATTAATTTTGTTGGAGCTTTCTACAAAACATTATCTAAGGTGTTTATTGCAATAAACATAACAAATTTTCATTGATAATGGATGCTAAATTGATTTCTTAGTTGAGATCCTTAGTGCCAATATTGGTTGTGGGGGTCCTAATCAAACATAATTGTTTCTCACCGAAGAATAGCTAATGATCTTGACACCTTCCTGCTCCTGTTCAAGATTTTTGGTTTTTGTAATGAAACATGCTTGCCTGGGATAGAGCGTGTCTAGTTCCCATGAATATTATCTAGTTCTCCATAAGTGTCATCTTTCCAAATTTGCATCTCCTTCCACTATGTGCTAAGGATTGCGAGAAAGTAGATAATGTTGATTAAGATGGTTTCAATAGAGGTTAATGCTATAGCATCAACGACTTCCGTATGAATCTTTTGACTATCTATCACTTAATTGGTAAGTTGCATATATTGTTGTACACATACCCTTAGCTACTCTGTGCAAATTGCCAAATTCTATTATTGTTAAAAGAGATGAAAAATAATGGATTTAAAAAAAATTGAGAGTTGGAGGTTTTATTTTTGGCTTTATTTATTTATTTTTGTTTTGCCGCCGGGGGGGGGGTTGTCATTCTAATTTGGGTAGCTCCATTATTTTATTAAAGGAGGACTTTAGTAAAAACAATTGGACCTTGATTGAGGTTAATTTGAGTTTTTAGTCAACTTAGCTTGATGAGTTTTTTTATTCGTATTTCTATTTGCTTTCCCTAAGAAGATGTCCCCTAATATCATCTTAGTAGGGTCATATTCCACGTCACTGGACACTGCATCGTGTCTCATGGCATATTCGTCATGCTCGGACCTTGTTTTCCATTGGTTGTTTCTAGCGCTTGTTTTGAATGGACAACTATTTCTTCACCTCATTTCACATAATGTGGCATGGAAAAAGGAAGGGTTTTCCATTTCAAAATTTCAGACCCTCCCCATTTGTAATGGGTTCTGTGGAAATAGGGGAGGATCTTATTTTCTAAAGTGTAATAAGCAAGAGGGGGGGGGTCGGTCCAGGGTGGTCATTCTAATTTGGATAGCTCCATTATTTTATTAAAGGAGGACTTTAGTAAAAACAATTGGACCTTGATTGAGGTTAATTTGAGTTTTTAGTCAACTTAGCTAGATGAGTTTTGTTATTCATATTTCTATTTGCTTTCCCTAAGAAGATGTCCCCTAATATCATCTTAGTGGGGTCATATGTTCCAAATCACTGGACACTACATCGTGTCTCATGGCATATTCGTCATGCTCGGACCTTGTTTTCCATTGGTTGTTTCTAGCGCTTGTTTTGAATGAACAACTATTTCTTCACCTCATTTCACGTAATGTGGCATGGAAAAGGAAGGATTTTCCATTTCAAATTTTCAGACCCTCCCCGTTTGTAATGGGTTCTGTGGAAATAGGGGAGGATCTTATTTTCTATGGTGTTCATCCTGCTCTATATACAGGCCGCATAAGATGCTATCCACTTGCTTATTACACTTGAGCTTCTTATCTAAGATTTGGAGCACCATATTAGACCTCTTTGGCATCCAATGGGTGATGTTCACCTCGTTTGGGCATCATTTGTTTTCTTCATTGTTCTTTTACTGTCCGTCTAGATTTGTGATCATATGGTACCTGGCCTCTCTTGCAACAATTTGGAGCGAGCGAGAATAAAATGGAGTTTCATGTCAAAGTTGCATCTAGAGCTTAAGTGAAGTGCATATTTTGTGTGACTCAGTAAAGGTGTTCCAAGGCATCCAGATCAGACCTATTTTATGCCTGGGAAAAGAGCATATTAGCGTTGGCTAAAAGGGGCTTCTTGTTTTTTTTTTTTTTTGTAATTTCCCTTTGAGAAGGAATTTTTTGATTATTTTCTTTCGTAGCTTCCCCTTTAGGTGTTGAGGGTGTCTTATATTCACTTATCAACTTTGATCAAGAATCTCAAATCTTTATTGAGGTGGTTTGAATTGTCTTAGTTACTCAGAATCAACTACTAGAAAAGTGAAATCTTTGACATCAACCTTAACCAGGAGGAACTTTCTCTCTTTGTTGATCTTTTCGGTTAACAAGTGGCATCTATTCAATCTCCCTCGACTTACCTTGGGCTTTCTCTTTGCATCGGCTCCCCCCATTTCCCTCCATGAGAACCCATCATTGACAAGTTCAACAAGAGATTGACTTCTTGGAGAGGGAAGTAATTTTCTTTTGGTGGCAGAATCACTCTTTTCCACTCAAGTCTTCTCTGCCCTCCTTGTTTACTTTCTTTTAACTTAAAGCCTAATGTGATTTCCTAAAAATTAAAATGGATAAAAATAATGCACTCTAAATCTAAATGGGCTAAAATTAAATTTCAATTAACATTTGCAATTAATTAATATAAGATTTACCACACATAATTATGCAAATACTAAGTAATCAATCAATCCCGACGAAGTTTCGAGTCATTTAATCAAACATGTTCACATGGTAATGAAGGGTTTGAACTTAGGCACATGCGAATTTGATGGAATGTCCAACTTAGGCACATGATATAACTTAGGCTTTTATTAAAATAAAAGGGTATACGAATGGAAATACATGGGAATGCGAATGGGACTGAAGAAAGAGGTATGAATGGAATAAAAGAATGGCTTGGCTTAGGGCAACATGCGACGCTGGTGGGAGAGTAAAATGGGTTGGCGATGATTGTAATGGGGTACGGGAAGATTTGCGATGGAGGAAAGGGTGTATCTGTTAGTGGCGGAAAAAGGGACATGTTTATATGGGTTACGAAAGGTAAACAAGGACTGGCGATGGGTGTTAAAGGTTGCGGCAGCCAGGGAAATCCAAGAAAGGGGAGGCAGAAGCAACGAATGGGTTATTTGGAGGTCACGGCAAATGGAAGATGGATTACAGGGTGTGGCGGAAAGGGTGGGGCTTCAAACAGGGAGGCGAAAATGTGGGAGGGTCCACAAAGGGTCTTGACAATGGTATAAAGAAAATGAAGGGGAGAGAAGAAGAAAGGGAGAGAGAGAAGAGGAGGAGTACCTGGGAAGAAGAAGAGGCTTCACGCCGTGCTAGGATTCCACCAAGAGTTCACTGTTGCACCAAGAGGTATTTGCGAAAATTTTCAATCTTCATTCATAATCTATGTTTGAATACAAGGAGGCCTTATTTATATGTTTACAATACACACACACCCAATTTTGCCCTTGTTAAAATTGCTACCCTTAACTAAAAAAGGAAAATAACTAAAAAAGCACAGGGAAATAAGCACGGTAGGTAAACACGGAAATAAGAACGGAAGGTATGTGAATGGTATGGTATGCTCTGATATGCACCGCATCAATCTCCCCATCTGAGAAGAACTCAACCTCGAGTTCAAACGAATGAGAAGACACAAATCTACCCACACACGCTTCTTCCCAATGTGGGGTCTTCAAAATGCAATCACGCACACATGAGTCCTTCAGGTGTCAATCAATCAAAGCATCGCCTAGTCGCAATGATAATGCTGGGTCAGCTCTCCTCCGCCATCGATGGTATACTCGGCATTTGACAATGACGTCACGATCAATTCTGGATGGCGGTAGCAGTAAGATGTGAGTATAATGCTCATTCGATGAGGCAAGACTTTAGAATCTCTCCTGCAAATCTGGAGCAAGTCGATGTAGCTCACACTCAGGCAACCAAGTGATATCTTCCATAGGCCTAGGCTTCCATGTCAGTTGATACAGTTGATGTTCTCCTGTAACTGTGGAAATAACTTCATTGACCAGGATAAATTCTATCTCTTCTCTCTTTGGTAGCAAGGATAGAAATGAAGGTAGAGACTAAGAAGGTAGACCAATATGTGATGATGATAAAATATGTAGGGACTGAGAGCGTTGTGCAGGTGTAGGACATGGATCATAAAATGGATCCGGAAGGCCAAGAGGTACAAAATGTAGAGGCTGAGATGATGACACATGTAAAGGCTGAGGGGACTGTATTAGTGCGTGCCATGGGTCATGGAGCGGGTCATGCTGTGAATCAGGCTATGGGTTAGAAAGGCTAGTAGGATCAGGGTGAGGCTGTGGGTCAAGAAGGCCAAGTGGATTAGGATCATGCTGATGTGGGGTGGGGCGAGTCTGATGTGGCTCATGGTGAGTCTGATGAGGATCTGGGTGTGGAAGTGAAGATGCTGGACACTGAGAGGGTACTAGATCCACAACGTAATTATCCACATCAACTTCCTTGAACCTGCAATGACTATTTGTAGCAAACTCACAATTGTTATCGCTTATATTAATATGTCTTTCAATTTTAGCATTCAAATTGTGAGTGTGTTGTGCAGATGAGGGTATAGACTCGGACGACTCTACTTTTAAAGGCTCTTCGTCCCGGGAGATTCTACTTTTTCTAATGGTATGTCATCCTTGGGAGGCTCTAGTTTTTCATAAGGCTCATCTTCCATGGGAGGCTCTACTACATCTAAAGGTGCAAAGTCAGATGGCTTAGGTGACACTAATACTAGATTTTCTATTTATTTACGCGATGGTTTTAACCTGTGATTCATTATTACTTTCACCGGATGTGTCAAGTTCCCAAAGAATATGGTGATTAATGAGCTTGCGACAGCAGAAGGGAGGGACGTATTTTGCAATTAATTGTCTTTTTATTTTGTCCCATCTCAAATCTAGGGTGTCTTTTCTTAACCTCCTGTTTACAATACACACACGGAAGTTAAACACGAAAATAAGAACGGAAGGTATGTGAATGGTATGGTATGCTCTAATATGCACCGCATCATCGATGCTTTGGAAAAGATTGAGAGGGACTTCCATTGGGGTGATTCCCTTGAGAAAAAAGAGAGACCACTTGGGTAGCTGGGACCAAATTTCCTTCCTGTAGATGTTGGTGGCCTTGGTGTTAACCTTGTTGATATTGTTTTTTTAAAGTTAATTGTATTAATTAATTATAAATAAAACAGAGCAGAAGTGGGCTAGAAGGAGCCCACTAAATGCAAAATCATACAAACAAACCCTCCCACATTACACAAAACTTGTTATAATTTCTGAAGATGAGGAGACTCCCTGACGAGCCAAAATCATAAGTTGCAGAGCTGGCTGACCGATGCGCCCAAGGAACCTTGAAGTCATAGCAGGAGATCGTATGTCGAATCTGTTCTACTTGATCTAAGAAAACCACAAGCATGTAGAGCCTGACGCCCAACCCACTACTACGTTTGAGTCCCCTTCAACAATGCTCCCTTTAATGCCTAACTTTGCCAATTCTGAAATACCTCTCCATAATGCGAATAATTCCACTACTATTGCAGAGCCATTAGGAAAGGGCCCGACAAAAGAAAGCACTGTAGACCCCAAGTCATTTCGGATAATCCCTCCATATCCTGCCAGACCATCCTCGCGCTTACAGCTGCCGTCAAAATTTAGTTTTAAAAGCCCCTCACCGGAGAGGCCCAAGGAATATTAGGACGAACTATTGGATGTGACAATACAAAATCAACCAATGCCCAATCTCAACAACTCATAGACTGTAATGCCTCTGAACTTTCCCAAATGAACCATCCACCAAGCAACCCGGATTTTAATGGTAGTCAGCATAGTCGACAATGAAGCTTCCTTGCTTTGAAAAATTATTTTGTTTCGCTCTAGCTAAATGGACCAAACAATACTCAGCACTGTAGAGGACCAAAGACTGTGACGAAAAAAGCTACCTGGCAGCACCATCTCTTCGCTAGATAGATTTGACCACGTTCGCGGTAGACAAAAGTCAATGCCTAGAATCCGAAAAAATGCATCCAAATTTGACGAGACCATTGACAATGAAGTAGAAGGTGATTCACCTACTCAGTTTTCGATAAACATAGAGGGCAGGCATTTACGATCAACATTTTCCGTAAACAAGTTATCGATAGTAAGGATTTTTTGCAAGCCTATTAACCAACCAAACACCTTCACCTTAAGCGGAGAGACTCCCACCCACACTTGAGGATGAATGGGAGGAGCCTCATTCGTCTTCAGCAGCTCCATACATGATGATTTCCCAGAAAAGATACCATGAAAATCCAATTCCCAAATTCGCCGATCCCTTCTCCGACCCACCACAAAAATACTACCCAGTAATCTCAATAGAGAAATCCACCCATCAACCAACCAATCCTCCATCTCTCTCCTAATCTGCGGGCACCAAACTACATTATCTTGAGTAAGATCATAGCATTCCTTCACTGTAGCATCCTTGTTATCTGTTAAAGAAAATAACATTGGGAACTAATTGGTCAAAACAAATCGGGCCCAACCATTTATCCTTCCAACAAGAAATCTCGTCGCCTGAATAGACACGATATCTAATATGTTGATCAACCCCCTTCCAAAAACCTAAGTCCCTCCCAGCAACCATCATAATTCTCCATCCTTGCCTCTGCAGCCGATATTTCTAAATGATATCCTTCCATAACCATTTCCCCAACAAGGCTTCATTGAATTGACGAAATGGCCGAATTCCGAGACCCCCCCTCTTTCTTGAGTTTACATACTTGTGTCCAACTAACCAAATGAAATTTCCTTCTCTCGCTGTCATCATTCCACATAAATTGTTGCTGTATTCGTTCTAACTTTTCCACCACGGCCGCTGGACATTTAAACACACTAACACTAGAAGACTTGATAAGACTGCCTTGATCAAAATTATCCGACCACCCAGTGATAAAAACCTTCCCCTTCCACATTGAAAGTCTCCTCTCCATTTTGTCAACTATCATATCCCAACACCTGTTTTTAGGCTTTCTTTTGCAAAGAGGGATCCCAAGATATCTAGAAGGAAACGAGGCTACTTTACACCCCAACAATGCCGCCAACTCCACACATTGCCCATGCTCCACATTCACCCCCATTAATTCATTTTTATCATAATTTATCTTTAAACCTGAACAACTCTTGAACCATTTAAGAACCATCCTCACCCTTTTCTACACCTCCACATTTGCCTTAAGAAACAGAACATTATCATCCGCATATTGAAGATGGGAAATAACAACATCAGACGGTCCAATCCGAAAGCCATGTAGCAGTCCTGTAGATGATACAGTCTGAAATATGAGGTGAAGGGCCTCAACCACTATGGTGTAAAGATAAGGGAATAATAGATTGCCCTGTCTTACCCCCTTCCCCATTCGAAAAAAACTTTTGGACTTCCATTCTAATATAGACAAGTGAGCCGAAGATAAACATGAGGATATCCAACTCCTCCAATGTTCTCCAAAGTCCATCCTCTCCAACACATTATCCAGAAAAGACCAATTGACATTATCATATGCCTTCTGAAAGTCCAACTTACAAACCACACTTGCTTCCCTTGATTTGAATTGGGAGTCAACACATTCATGGGCCACAACCATTGAATCCACTATCTGGCGACCTTCCAAAAGAACACTCTGCACTGGGGAGATAAGATGCGGAAGAACCAACTTATTGCGATTCGCCAGAACTTTAGCTAAAATCTTATATGGACCACCAAGTAGGGTAATGGGCCGAAAATCATTTAAAGCGAAAGCCCCTGACTTTTTTGGAACCAAATTGATAAAACCTGCCCCCAGATCTCTAGAGATGATACCTCTGTCAACAAACTCCAAAACAAAAGCCATGATATCCAATTTCAGCAACTCCCAAAAGAATTTAAAGAACATAATAGGGAACTCGACTGGGCCTGGAGCCTTATCCTCTCCTAATTGCCATACTGCAACTTTTACCTCTTCCTCTTCCACAGTTTTTTCCAACAGAACTCGTTGCTTCTTTGAGAGGGACTTGAAAGGAAGTAACGAAGGAATGGTGAAATCCCTTTTTGGAGCCTGATATTGATGCAGAGCGTACACTGTGCTCCATGCCTTCTATTTCTGTGTGTGTCCATTTTTGAATTTATTAGTTTTATTTCAGTAAGGGTAGCTTGGTAATGGTTTTGTTATTTTATTTTTAGTAGTATAAAGTCTTTATAAAGCCTTGTAGCCTTTGAGGCATTATACGATGAATGAAATAAAAAATTACCTTTGCCTCTTGCGCATGGTTGTGGTGGTGTGAATCCACGGATATTGGCGTGAAGCCCTCCTGGTACTGCTCCTACCTTTCTCCTTTTCTCTTCCTCTTCTTTCAGCTTCCTACCAAACCATAAACCCATCCCCTTGCTGTCCCTTATTGCTGTTACCTTTCTAGATCCCTCCCAAGTCCCTCCTTAGTCCATACAGCCATCGCCAACCCTTATAGAGCCTTCCCACCTTGTCGCCAGTCCCATATCTCCTCTATTGCTTCCGTTTCCCTCCGAAGTCCCCAGATTTTTGCTGCTGTCTTCTTCCTTAAGCCATTGTAGATCTTCCTTAAGCCAACACAGTCTTCGCCTTTCTCCTTCCTTGCTTCCGTGAACCTCTCTTCTTCCATATCTTCCTTCCGTTAACACCAAATCCCCCTTTCCCCTTGCTGCAACCTATTCGCACCTTTAGACCTGTTTCGCCAATCCCTTTGGATTCTCCTAAGCCTTTGCCCTTCCCTCCTTTGCCCTTCGCTGCCTCAACACCTTAGAGCCTTCGTGTCCCTTTTGCTTCTGCCCCTCTTGTGTCCCTTCATCTCGTTCCTTTCCTTTCTTTAAGGACTTTTACCCCTTTTGCTCTTTTACCCTTTAGTTCGTTTAATAAATCAGCCTCCCAAGTGTCACGGGCCTGACCCAACGGACATGTGAGAAATACTAATATATATATATATATATATATATATTTTGAAGTATACACAACTCATAGTCCAAACAAGTGACACCTACACGTGTTGCGAGATTCCTACGGATTCCAGCACTTATTAGACCCTTGATTTGATTGAACTGAATTATCAGTTGCCTATGTACTCCGATGGATATCAGATCTTGCGTAGTTCTCAATTCATTTATTTCATGGCACTAACCTTGTGCTATTCCTGATGTCACATCAAAACATTCTAATTACCCAATCGTGGGCCTCATCAGTATAATAGATCTCATATATCACTGGTCTAGCCAATCACGGGTCTATACCAACCATGGGAACACCACCAACCATGGGGTCAATGTTACATATGGTATAAACCTCAACCATGGGACCTATACCCGAACATAAGTACATCCTTCCTCGAGGACAATATTCTAAATATGAGTCCAATTCTCTATGGAATCAATGCCCTCCGTGGGAATATCTATCCACGGTATACAATACTCATCCATGGTCACAAAGCCCTCTATGGGAATAACCATCCATGGGAAAATAATATCTATCTATAGAACCGTCACGTCTACTATGAGACCAGTACGTTTACCATAAGACCAATACATCTACTATGGGACCAACATGTCCACCATAATACCAATACGTTTACCATGAGACCAACATGTCTAGCATAAGACCAATACGTCTACTATAGGATCAACTTATCCACCGTAAGACCAACATGTGTAACATAAGACCAATACGTCTACTATGAGACCAACATGTCTACCATAAGACCAACATCCGGGCATGAATCCAAACCAGCATGGGAAACATCATCCATGGGTATACACATCCATCCCTGGTAATACTCTATTTGTGAGTATAATCTATTCATGGGTATAAACCATCCATGAATATAATTCCTCCATGGGCATAACTAATCCAGGGGCACATCATCTACTATGAGATCTTCTATCCGTAGGAACAACAATCGAATGAATCACCACGTGACTATGGCAACAATATTAAATCATCATATCATATCATAAATATATTACGACCCCTAGCAAGACTTAGTGCCCATGACTTACCAAGCGGGAGACCCACGACCGTGATCAAGTCTACCTCGCCCTGCATCACTTCACCTCATGGGTGATTCAGTCAAGCTCTATGGCGGTCGAACCGCGTCTAACGAAGCTAGCACCACCCCCATGGGGTAAAATAGTATCTAGCTCTGTGCATCAACGCACATCAAGTGTGTTAAATAGCCGTGAGAGCGTCTTCCAGTGCGTAGCATGTGAGGGAGCTACTCCTCGATGGCAACCCTACGGGACAAATCTCCGTAGCCAACTCCACCGTCCCGAATATCTCTCTGGCACGGTTAGTCAACCATCATAAACACGTGAGGGACGTACCCATACCACGTCTCAATATCAAGTGACCAAGTCACATATACATCTCAATGCCACAGTCTTCGTATGTTCATATCAAGGTTCCCACGGTCTAATGGCTACTCTAGGCCTTACTCATGGAATCTATATACTTATCTCATCTTTTTAACTATACTAAGTTGATACACAATGATCTACTGATCGGACATACCCATACCACGTCTCAATCATCAATATCACGTGAAGTACATACCCATACCACGTCTCAATCATCAATATCACGTGAGGGACGCACCCATTCCACGTCTCAATATAATCAATATCATGTGAGGGACGCACCCATACCACGTCTCAATCATCAATATCTCGTGAGGGAGACACACATACCACGTCTCAATATAGTCATCACGTGAAGGACATACCCATACCACGTCTCAATATAAGCAAGTGACCTAGTCACATACATCTCAGTGCCAAAGTCCTCATCTGTCTATTTTAAGAATTTTCACAGTTCTCCAGCTACTCTAGGCTTTACTCGAGTAACAAATATATATATCTCATCATATCAAGACTCCCAAGGCATCATAACCTCTTCAGGTCGCCTTCGAGGGATCATTATAGTCTATATTAGAGAAGGTATATCTCTCCAATCCCTTTCTACCCTTCACATTTGTTTAACATCTTACATTCTCCTTAATATAAGTGGATGATACAATGCGTCTTTTGATCGAGTTGAGGCACAATGCTCTTAATTGCCTACGTACCACATAGTGGATCAGATCAACCGTAGTTCATCATTTTCACATTTGGGTTGAGATTGGGGAATGGTCATACTTTTACTTTGGGGAAATAAAAAAAGGCTTTCTTAGCATTTACATTGCATTCCATGCATTCTCAATCATGCTAGCCCATCCCCATTGTAGTACAAGTTAACCACCTTGGGTTCTAAGATACTTGACCTTAACTCACCCATGTCACTTAGCCTAACCTTTTACCAAGTTCCTCTTTAAATCATGGAAATTCGTTCTACACATGGTTAGGTTGATCCACCACAACCATTATCAACATAGGTACTCACGAGTGATATACACATCATCACATAATCTAAGCATGGCATTAAAACACATTCATCATGCTTATTATATGAGTTATCCATCTAAGAATTCCAATCACAATCATGAGAATTCATTTGATACATACATTACTCATAACCATACATAAGTATGGGAAGTTATCAAGGCCCTACATTACACATCTTGGGCAATCTTGATTTATCATATATTCTATCATACTTTAACGCATCATAAATCTATGAATTTTCAATTATAGTAAACATCTAATCATAGGGAACTTGGGAAACTCATACATATGTATCTGATACAATATATTCACATCAATCACACATATGCATAAAGAGGTCAAACCATAACCTTACCGAACTATGCATTGGAATGTGCACAAGGCAACATTCACTCAAACATATTATCACACACCTTTTGAGTATGGAATTTTACAAATATTCCCAATGCTCTAAGTGTATGACATTCTCCAATTTTACCCAATGTTATCCAACTTGAATCGTATCGAAATTGGTCTAGGGGTGTGAATCGTGAATCGAAAATCGTAAAATTATACGATTCATATATCCTCTTATTCCCGTAATCATTTTGTTGACCTGGGCTATTACACCAAGTCATTCACTTCTTGTTGACCACCATTGACCCATTTAATCCATTTAATACGTTATTTTTGGACTCCATATTTCCATTGTCACATTAGATTTTAGTATTTGCATGATTATCTATGGTAATTTTATATTAGTTAATTGCAACTATTAATTAGAATTTAACTTCAGCCTATTTTAGATTTAGGTGCATTATTTTCATCTTTACGAAATCAAATTTAGGCATTTAGGGTTACCCTATACTTTGTTCTATGTCAAATTGGGATCAGAGTAAGGTTAGGGTGTTTCCTTAGACATCCACGATCCTAGATTTGCATTTAGTGTAAAAAAAAAAAAAATTAATTAATTAATTTTTAACAAAAGGAAAAAAATATTTAAAAAATATCATGGCATATAGAATTAGGTCACAACATTTAGTCAACAAGTTTCCCTTTTTAGTTGTCTAAGAAATGAAGAAGAAGAAGAAAACAATCCATCTAGAGAAATGGCAATGTCAGGAGATCAACCCCCAGCTTGGTTCACTAAGACTTCAACCAGTTGACTTCCAAGTTGACTGAACTCTGAGAAGTTGATCGTGGTGGGTACCATCAGCCTCAGTAATTTACCAAAAATTACGAACGTGCCTTGAAGACTGTTCCTATTGTGCCCCGGCATTTTGATGGACGTCTCGATCCCAAAGTTTTTCTCGATTGGCTCTCACACATGGAACGCTACTTTGAGTGGAATGAGATGTGAGAAAGTCGACGAGTTCGTTACGCTAAATTGAAATTGGTGGAACAACCCCGGATTTTCTGGGTGACGATGGAACAGAAAATTAGGAGGTTAAGAAAATACCCCCCTAGATTTGACATGGGATGAAATGAAACAGTTAATTGAGAAATATGTCCCTCCCTTCTACCGTCGCAGGCTCATTAGTCACCCTATGCTTCGGGTACTTGACACACATAGTGAAAGCAATGATAAATTAGAGGTGATACAATCCCACAGGTTACCCAAAACCATTGCGTCAAATAGAAAACCTCTAGATCTTATCCCAATATCAGTGTCACCTAGTTTGTTTGAGTTTGTACATGCATCTGCATAGCACGTTCATGATTCGTATGTTGAAATTAAAAGTCAAATTAATATAAGCGATGAACAATATAAGTTTGCTGCAGATTCTCATTGCAAATCCAATGAATTTGATGTGAATGATCATGTGGAGGACCTAACACCATGTCCAGTTCTAGCACTTTCACCTCCAGACCCCACCCCACATCAGCATGACCCTGTTCCGCGTATGGGCCTTCTTGACCAATAGCCTCACCCTGATCTTGTGGGCTTTTCTGACTCACGACCTGACCTACAACCCGATCCACAACTTGATCCATAGCATGACTTGCTCATGTCCCATGTCACCTACTAGTACAATCCCCTCAGCCTTTACCTGTGCCACCAATTGAGCCTCTACCTTTTGTACCTCTTGGCTTTCCTGATCCATTCCATGACCCGTACTATGCACATATCCAACTCATTCAACCTATACCTCCCTCACCTTTTCAAAGCCCAACAGCTGCACCATCTAGCCCACCCTCATAGTTTGGAGCTGCCTTCAATCTTGATCATCACCTTGACCCTTCTATTGGCTTTCCGGACCCAATCATAACACATGACCTACACCTTTATGTAGGGCCACGTGTCTGAAACGAAAAAAAGGGTAGGTGCGAAGGAAAGGGTAAGGGGGTAGGTGCGATTGGGACTGAAACTAATGTGTTTAGTGCGAACAAAGGCAAGCGATGGAATGAGTCGAAGAAGCGGCGGATAAAGCAGCGCGGAGACGGAAGCAGTGGCGAAATGAAGAAGAAGATGCGACGCAACAGATTTGCGAGTGGGGTGCTTTTTTTTTCTTTTCTGTTGGTTATGGTTTTGGGGGCGGAAGAAGACAAGATGGTGCTGGGGAGACCTGGGCGAAGGAAGAGATGGAAGGCTATGACGAAGAGTTTTGGGAAAGAAAAAGAGGAAAAAGAGAAAAGAGGAGCGCAGAAGAGGAGTGGAGGAGAGAAGAAGGAAGAAAGGAGAAGACTTGGGTTCGATTGTACCTTGATCTGGAGATGCAGTAGCTGTGATATACCTGGGATTAAGCCCAGACAACAGCATAGTGGGAACAAAGGTATGGTTTCTCCTCTGGGATTATGTCCGAAAGGTCTGGGATTCTTATCTGGTTTGTGTTTTTTTTTTTTTTGAGGTGGGGGGGTGGGGGGGGGGGTGGGGGGGGGGGTTGGGAACCACGATTGTCCCTGATAATGCAGGGGCCTGTCTTCGAATAGGGTCGCCTCTGTATAACAGAGATATAGAGAACTTGACTCTAAACCAATTGATGAAGAACCAGCCTGCAACTAGGTAGGAAAAAGAGAGAGAACAAAAGGCTATACCTTTAATAAAATTTTATTGAATATCCATCGAAAGTTGAATCTCTCGTGTAATACAACTGCTTATATAGATATAAATTCCTCATTATAGACTCTCATACGGGATTAGAATCCCACACAGTAGGAAACTTCCTAATTTATTTTAAAAAGAAAATAACAACTTCTAATATCATATTAGACTCCTAAACTAACAAGGAAAGCCATCGACCTGGCTTTCTTACAAGAACTCCAAATAAATACGAAAATATGAAAATAGTAAATACGCCATGTATGCCGTGCATGTCCTGAAATTCCGTCACTAGAAGTATGCACGACTTAGAAGGGGGGTGAATAGGTCGGTTTCAATTTTAGTTCCCTTTTAAAAATAAATCAGATTTAATAATATGTGCAGCGGAATAAACGTGTGTGCAAGTGATAAACAAATGAATCAAACTATTAATACAAACCACACATGTACAACGATATATAGTTGTTCGGTTCACCTGAAACTACATCCACTGTTGGACTCACCTTCTCTAGGACTATCCCAAATATACTATGCATGGGTTTCACACCCAAATAGTACAACCTAGTTTTTTATAGAGGTTCAACCCAATTGGTCTAATCCTCTACACCTATTTCTTAGAGTGGTTCGAACACACTGTTCTAATCCACTTTACAATGTTTGAAATAAAACAAAAAAGAAATACTTGCCTTTGGCCTTGACCGTTTTCCTTGAAGCTCTTTCTTCTTTACTGAACCTATGTGCTCCTTTCGATTAGTTTAGCTCCATCAAAATGACTATCGGCACAACAATATAGGACAAGGGTATGACTGTTTTTATATTCCTATATGAACACCTTACTCTTCATCAGGATTGGGGTATTGATTACCCAAACATTCACTAAGGAAGATGATGAAGAAGGTGTCTAGAGGGAAGGCCGAATGATCACTCACTGGTAATCCTATTCTTGAGTTTTTTCTGTGTGTATTCGGTCCTTTGAACAACAGCCTTACTGTTATTTTATAAACAGTTTTAAGGTCTGCAGTTAGTCACGCCTGCGAGGCCTCGCTGATTCTGATGAGGCCTTGCCAGCGGTAATTTGTTGGAAAGACAGCACATGTGCTGCTTAAACTATCAGACAAAATCCATCCAGATAGCAGCCAGTTCAAGTCCACCGTGCATGATTTGCAACATTTATCTTAGTCATCAATCAAAGATTAGATGGAAGATTTGCAAGATGGATTATAGCTCGTGGAGGAACCTTTCCATACTTGTCATGGACAGCTCCTCAAAGGTATTCAAATTCAAATTTTAAGAGAGGTGGCAACATCTCATATGGATAAATTTATTTACCATAATTACCCATCTCACCATGTGGATAAATTTATTTACCATAATAAGCTTCCAATCAATTTACCATAATTTCCTCTCAATTAAATAGACATAGATTTTAACTTTCTAAATCTGTAAGAGACTGAGTTAGCTCGACACAGGGTCAGCTAGACTCAGCTCAGCTCAGCATAACTGGCTGCGAGGCCTCGGTAGATTGCATGAGGCCTCGAGGCTGAAAGTCACTTATTATCTTATTTTTCCAATTGACTTCTAAGGTATTTGACTTAGCCTAAGGTCTTCTACGGTTCACTTACCTGTGTGACAATACCGTATTTGGTGTAGACGCTTCAACTTCACAGTAGATCTTCTTATTCATTAAGGCAAGTCCAACTGAGTCACGTAATTGACAATAAGTGTGACTCGGACGAACCGGGGCACTTACATGTCCTACATCAAATAGAATATTAATTATTATTATTTTAGGAAAAAAAGGCTTATAATAGATTTTTTTTTTTCAAGAGTAGACCTATACCTGGTGCAAAAAGGTTTGGGCCCTAGGTGGAACCAAGGCAAGATTATTTGACACTATTGGGTTGACCTTGGATGTCGGACACATAGATCACCCTTTAAGGATCATAGTCATCTCTAAATTAGCACAACAATCAGTTGAATTCATTACTTTTTAAGATGATAACTGCATTTTTTTTCTCATTTGCATAACTAAAAATATTGAAATGTTTTATGTAATGATACAGTGAAATCTGCAAATCAGCTTCTATTGGTGTTATTTTACATCTTATCAATGTTTTTAAAATTGAAATCGTATTGTAAATTGTAGCAGGCCTCAAATTGTATCATATCGTAAATCGTAAGATATTTTTTACAAATTCCTAAAATATTATAAAAATATTTAAAAATTCTTAAAAAGTAGAAAAATGAAGATATTTCCAATGCATGCATTTCTAATGTATAGAATACAAGAGAACAACAAATATTGAAAATGGCATCATACTATTAGGATCTTACCATCAATATAATAATGTGCATCACTGCATTGAAAAAGTAAATAATTAGACAATGAAAATTTTATTTTAAATCAATTTATTTGATATAAATTTACATAGTAGACTTGAATATTTTAATTTAAACAAAATATTTTTAAAATCATAAAATCTTATCCAAAGCACATTAAGAATGGCAAAGAAGAGGAAAACCAGCAGCAGCAACAATAAAATACAGAAGAAGGAACACTTGCAGCAAAAGCTTAGGCCCCCCACCCCAAAAAAAAAGAAAAAGAAAAGAGAGATTTTCAAAAAGGGGAAAAAGAAAAGAAAACAATGAGAATAAGAAGAAATTAGAGAGCAATAGCACCAGCAGGACGCAGGGGTGGAAAAAAAAGAAAGAAGAAGAAATCATAGTCGAGTAGAAATAGAATTAAAAATGAAATTAAAAATCATGTGTACCTGTAGAAGCTGGAACTACGACGTAAGGAAGGAGAGGAAGAAGATGACGGTAGCAATCCCAACAGTAGAAACCCTATTCTCCATTTCTGGGTTTCATTTTTTCTACAAGGACTTAAAAATCCCCCTTTTGTGATGTGGGACCCCAAGAAATTGAAAGGAAAAAGAGAGTAATGACAGTCTGGAGAAAAAGTCGTGAGATAAACATATCGTACGATATATATATATATATATATATATAATATTTGAAAAAATCGTACGATTTTTTCTCGATACGATATGAACATAGGATGTGGATCGTAAATTTGACGATTTTAAAAACAGAGCATATTATTTTCATTTTAATAAAAAAAATATATTTATCCAAATATTATGCTGAATCCATGAATCCTCCAAATCTAATATTTTATAACAATGTTGGATTCCAACACGTTCCATTACCCCTGCTTAGATAATGCTGCATAAGCTGCCCCAAGGAAATAGTCTCTCTTATTTAGTATGTACTCAGGGATTATTAGAAAATTATACTCTCCTTTTACTAACACAAGGATAGGAAGATGATAAGACTTTTTATCCAATTTATCTTTTCTTTAGTCCCTGCCAACTTGTCGTAGTGCGTTATATATTCTTGTCTTTGAACGTCACTGTCCTGAAAGGTCATGGCATAAAATTGATTTTAAATACATTTGAAGTGAGCAATGCTGAATTTTTGCACATCTATTTTTACAGAAACTCCTTTCATATCAAGGCCTTAGTCTATGGGAAGTTTATTTTTGATCTGTTTCATAGTTACTGGAAATGCTATGGGGAGAGGGAACACATTTCTGAAACAAACAGTACTTTCATGGTATGAAACACATGGGAATGCTGGGAATGCACCTAGAAACGCACACGGGAAATATATGGGAAATGCAGGATATGCACTGAAAATGCAGTAGTTTATCAGAAATGTAGGGAAGACATGTTTCAAGAATATAATATATAATGGAATTTTTTCTACTTTCAAGGCTGCACTCTTTTTCTAGCCATATGATTATGAATGCCACACATTTCTTTTTTCTACTTCTGAATTGCTTTCAGATGTATTCAATGCCTTTCATCATTTGCTTTACCAAAAGAAGGTTAATTTCTTATTTCCTTTCACACATTTCATTGTTAATCTTCCAATGCTTTAGCATGATTTTTCAACACTTTGTTACATGCTTCTTTTTCTCACATCCTACATGAATTCATTTCTCACTTTGGTGCATTTTATTGATCTATTTCATGAATAAGCTGGAAAATTGCATGGAGCATCTTAGTTAATTATCTTTTCATTTATCTTGAAATTAACTTTGCTTCCATCATCCTAACTTGGCATTTCACAGGTGATCACGAAAGAGTCCCTTTTGATTGCACAGGTAATAACTTGTTGGCATGCATTTGTTTCTTGTGGATTCATCCAGAAGATTAGAGTGAATTATATATATTCGATACATAAATTCTGTGCAGAGGGAAGATTTGCGTAGGGTAATGGACTTACTTACACTGAGTGAACATCATGCACGAACTCTACTCATTCATCACCGTTGGGACGTTGAGAGATTGTTAGTGGTGCTTGTGGAGAAGGGAAAGGATTGGTTATTTGGTGAAGCAGGTGTAACTTTAGTGGAGCGTAAAGATCTTACCCCATTGCAGTCATTGTCTCTTGTTACGTGCAATATTTGTATTGAAGATGTTTCCATAGATGCAGTTACTACGATGGACTGTGGCCACTGCTTCTGTAACAATTGTAAGTACTCTTGTATTTGTTTATAGAGAAATGATTAAGTGCAATAGGTTGTACCAGATTGTACTATAACTATCACCTGCGTAGTGAGCCTTTCTAGCTCAGCTGCATGTATGCTGTATGATTTGGTTGAATTGTCTGGTTTGATTGCCAATGATCGGAATTTAAGTCTGATTTGAAGATCATAGCCATTGGATCAAAAGCATAAAACTTGGGCGGTTGGATTGAATTCTTCTAGATGCTTATTTCTAATGGTCTCTCACGAGATGCTCATGATCATACCAAAGTATTTTTTGCCAGTCTATGAGAAGAACTTCTCATACCATTTCCAATACATTGTAGATCATCAGAATTCACCCTACAAGTTGGGGTTATACTAGTATAGAACAACTGGTTGGAATTGATCATTTCTTTTGTTTGGGTTAGCTTCTACCTTGGCTGTGAGAAAGAGAACAGATTATGACACCCAGACCTCAAAGCATAGATGCCATGACCGGGCATCATCGCCTGCAACACTAAACAAGAGATTTATCTGCATGAGTTTTTTATGTACAGGTTGGACAGAACATTTTATTGTCAAGATAAATGATGGACAAAGTAGACGTATTAGATGCATGGCACACAAATGTAATTCTATTTGTGATGAAGCCGTTATCAGAAATTTAGTCAGTGCAAAGCATCCTGATCTTGCTGAGCGGTTTGATCGTTATCTTTTGGAGTCTTATATTGAAGACAATAATAAGGTTAAATGGTGTCCAAGTGTTCCACACTGTGGAAATGCCATTCGTGTTGAGGGTGACGCTTATTGTGAAGTGGAATGTACATGTGGGCTGCAGTTCTGTTTTAGTTGTTCAGCAGAAGCGCACTCACCTTGTTCATGCCTGATGTGGGAACTATGGACCAAAAAATGTAAGGATGAATCAGAGACTGTCAATTGGATTACAGTCAACACAAAGCCCTGCCCCAAGTGTCACAAGCCTGTAGAGAAGAACGGTGGCTGCAACCTTGTCAGTTGCATTTGTGGGCAGCCATTTTGGTAAGAACTTTCCCTTTTCTTCGTGCTTCTTTGTTGAGAGACATGTTTTTTATGATCTTGGATTGTGAACAGCCTCATCCGCGCTCATTCTTATCGAAATTAATTTCTTGCATAAACATCTTTTGCCTTATCTGAAATTAATTTCTTGCTGTCACATTCTGCTAAATGAAATACTAGCGAGGTGTTGATCTGGCTCAACTATGTTTAATATTAGTGATGTACATTTCTCTGGATATTTATTTTTCAGAAGGATTGAATAATTTTGTGTGACCACCTATGTTGCACGGACTCTTCAAAATGTGTGATGCAACTGTATTGGGTACATAACCATCTTCAACAACTTTTCTACTACTTTCTTGACATTGATTTCCAAGATGGCAAAAATATTAGCATACCTCTTTTTTTTAAAAAAAAAACTAATTAGAATATTGTTATGTTTGTTACTTCATTGTTTAGAGTAAACTAGTACAATATTTTCTAGTAGTATTGTTTTCATACCTTATTTAAGTACAGTTGCTAGTATTCTGTTAATCAACCTTTGCCAGTAAAGGGGGTCTTGGTGTTCTTCGTCGTCAAAAAAACCTTTGCCAGTAAAGATTTCCCCCTTGGGGGTGGAGCATCCTTGATTTGATTCCTAGGACTTCTCTCATGGACCATGGTTTACTACATTTTTTAGCTTTTTCAGGCATTTCTCAGGATATGAAGCTAATTAGATGGCTTCTTTTGAAATTTCAATCAGCAGAAGTATATTCCATGTGATACTTTGGGTGTAGACAAGAATTCTCTTCTAAGTATTTATAAGCTAAGCTACCATTGTTTGTAAAGATTTGCACCTTGGTGGTGGAGCATCCTTGATTTGATTCTAAGCATTTATTAAGAAGCTTGAAAATGAGCTGCTAATGATTGATGAGAGATCCCTCTACATATGATGGCAGTTCTAGGATCTGAGGCAAAATCACCACTTCTTTTGATTTGCTGGATCAACCCTTTCGTTTCAGTCTTCAATTAAGTGATTTTCTAATTGGATTTCATGCAGCTGGTTGTGTGGTGGTGCTACCGGTCGCGATCATACATGGTCGAGTATCTCTGGCCATAGTTGTGGGCGGTACAAAGAGGATACTGCTAAGAAGGCTGAGAGAGCAAAGCGGGATCTTTACCGGTACATGCACTATCACAACCGCTACAAAGCTCATACTGATTCCTTTAAGCTAGAATCAAAGCTTAAGGAAACTATCCAGGATAAGATATCAATTTCAGAAGGCAAGGAGTCTGGTATTAAAGATTATAGTTGGCTCACAAATGGACTGTATAGACTATTCAGGTCTAGACGTGTTCTTTCATATTCATACCCCTTTGCATTTTATATGTTTGGGGATGATCTTTTCAAGGATGAAATGACTCTAGAAGAAAGGGAATTAAAGCAGCATCTTTTTGAAGATCAGCAACAACAACTTGAAGCAAATGTGGAAAAGCTATCTAAATTTATAGAAGAGCCATTTGATGAGTATCCTGTGGATAAGATTATGGAGATACGGATGCAAGTCATCAATTTGTCAGTCATCACTGATAAACTCTGCAAAAAAATGTAAGTTCATCATAAGTTTTTGTAGGTTTGCAAAAGTTAAGTTTTTGAAATGACTTAATTGCACTTTCAGGTACGAGTGTATTGAGAATGATCTTTTAGGTTCCCTCCAGCTGGCAATTCACAATATTGCTCCTTACAAATCCAAGGGTGTTGAGAGAGCGTCAGAACTTTCTGTATCTTGGGACTCTGATCAAAGTTCGAGGAGCATGAAAGCATGCAATGCAGATTATATGCAATCAAACTCGAGTGCAAATGGAGCTGGTATGAACAATTCTCAACCCTTAACCCTGTTCCAGATTGTCATAAATTTAAACCATTAACCTCTATGATAGTAATTTTTAATTGACATAACATTTGAATCAGCTTATTTTTTTATGCATACACTTTTCTACTTATTGGTATTTGAGCATGTTACAACAGTTACTATACCATCAAACAAGCAAAAAAAAATATTTTCTTCACCATGAATGGGGGTGTCCAGCTTATCCTATACCATGACGGTAGATAACTAAACCTTGTTATGTTTTCGCTTTAAAATTCAAATGGGAGGGTTCCTCTCTAAGTGGAATCCCTAAAAAAGTTATTAAAAATACCTATAGAAATGTTTATTTTTATAAACAAAGACAAAGTACCCTTGAAAATCTTGTTCAAACAAGGTGGATGGCCGAAAAAAGGACATGAATGCTGAAACAGAACAAATTTGAAACAAAAAATAGAATATTCCTTTAAAAAATGAAGAGAGAGAGAGAGTTCCAGTACCTCTGCTCATCCTGTTGCACTGGACAATTTTTTGGCATTTCAGATTAGAGTTCAATTCTGGTGCCACGTCCTGCTTTGGTTCAGGTGGATCCATATGGGTTTTCTAGCTGAAAATTGGGGCTGATTCACTCATCAATTGTCTGACATGTACTAAATAAATTGATTGTTGAGAAAATCCAATGAGTAGGAGACAACCTTAATATTTCTTTTTTTCTTATTGTTTTCTTTTTATCCCCATTTCCCCAACAGCGCCATTAATTCTGGAGATGTTAGAGAAACCCATCAAGAAGCTACTAACATGGTAAATATTTATCGCATTGAAGTGGTTATTCCTCTTGTTTTAATGTGATAATTAAGACTCGTAATCTGTTCTTTCCTAGTTATCCGGAGGGATAACTGGATTAGCCTCTTTCAAAGTTAGAATATCCAGTACAGGATTAGCCTCTGAATGGGAGATGAAAAGGACCTTCGATATTCTTGGCTTCCTACCCGGCCCTCAAATGCGAGTGGGGTGCGGCTAACATCTTAATGAGTATATTCTAGATACTTCTGTTCCTGTTCTTCTAATAGTTCAATCGTTAGAGAGTGGGGGGGGGGAAGACCAAAAAGTCAACTTTCCTTTGACTTTATTACCTATGTGCAATACAGGAGCATCTGAATCCAGAAGGCATTTGGATGATGGATTTTATGAACCATCTAGTATAGATGAGAGTGGATGCTCTAAGAGGAAGCGTGCACGGAAAGCTGCTCTTGGAGATGCTCTTATCGATCTCAACTTGCCTGCAGAGGTATTCGACAAGAGCTGATTCTGCAGCCCAACTTTCTGCATATTCAAGTGTACAGCTCTAAGGAAGAGCGGCGATGCAACTACTTAAGGAAAATATTGAGTCGCCATTTTGTTTTTTTTTGTTTTTATTTTCTAAATTGTTGACCTACTGGCAATTATCGTGTGATGGTTGCCGGGAAAGAGCAAAGCACATGGGAAGTTTCCAATTTCTTCACCATTGATCTCTATTGTGTATATCTCTCTTCTTTCTTTCTCCAGGTTTATTTGCATATTATATGATGTCTATCTGTATATTCCCCCAAGGTAGAATATTCCTGCGACATGACTGCTAACCATTTTGAGGAAAAAGATCATGGCCTGAGTCTTTCACTTTCAAACCAAAGCTGGACTGTAATAAATCAAAGCAAGTGAACATGTAATTGTAAAGAGACTTTGGGAATGAGAAACAAGTATCTCTTTTAATTTTGCATTGTGTGGTAAATTTACTTATGGAGGCATGGGATAGACTAATGGACTTCCTAATAGAGGAGACAGCTCTGTCAAATCAAAATATAAATGCCCACAACTGGTTGATGGAATAAATTGCTTCAAGAGATGATAATAGCTACTACTTACATAGGCATCCCTTGGTGGGTTAGAATATTTCAGATATATGTCGATTTATGTCTATTCTTTTAATTTGTTAGCGAGCCTAGTTGGTACTCTTCATAAAAGGTATTGACATAAACAAAATGAGAGAGCAGTTCAAAAATCTTAGCAAGTGAACTTTATTGTCGGGGCACACTATCTACTGTGACCTAAACTCCACGCTCTTCACTAGCCAACTTTAAATTTATAGGCTGATTTGTGTGGAAGGTCCATGTTTTGATAGAAGGTCTAAGAAAAATTATAGCTTGACTTAGCAACATACTTGCTTTTAATTATTGATTGATATTATTTAGACATCGAGTGGGCTGATATTAATACTTCACGATCGATATTTTTGATATATCGGTTATTTTTCTAGTCATTTTACAATCAAAGACCAATTTTTCTTTGATCACATGACTTTAAAGACTAGATTGGCGCCACAAAATATCTCAATGAGATCTCAGTTAAGAGATCATTGTCGAAGTCATTCAAGCTATTTGCCCATTTAATTAGAGTTGATACTTATAATTGAATTCAACAAAACATCTGCCAATTATTTTAGTAACTCATAATCCATCTGCAATATTTATTTTTGCAACAATGAGCACTTACCAAATCTGTAAGAATGTGTTTGTCGTAGTGATGGTGGGTGGGTCAGTGGGGAGGCTTTTTCCATACATGACTTATAACATTTTTCAACTTCTTAGGTGCATGTCAAACTAGAGAACTAATTAGGTGGCTCTATTTAAAATTCAATCAGCAAAAATTCACATTGATGTAATGCTTTTAGATCTATATAAGATATTAGAAATGAGCAAACATTTTAATTGATCTAATTATGATGAATTCAAAACTTAAGTCAGTGGACCTCGAAATGTCGTTTCTTTTGATTCTCAGCAGATCCTTATCCCATATCCATTGATTGAAAGTATTTTTTGAAAAATTTGGACTTTGCGGATAATTCTATTCACCTATTTTCTAGTGATTAATATGCATCTCGGTAGGTCTAACAATAAAAATAAAAAAATATCTTATTTCACGAAATAGAGAATGGCCTCTCTGGATCACTGCCCATGATATCTATATATAACAATGTCTTCATAAGCACAATGTTCTCCTAAGAACAATTCTCATGAGACTTTTATGCAAATATTTTGACAGGCCCCACTTAGTCCTATATGGTGAGTTTGAAAGATCTTGGCTTGTATATAATGTCTATAAAATTTTATCTCGATCAAATCAGTAAAGTCATAGTTTTCAAGACTCTAAAATTTCAATAGGTACCAACCACTATTTCATGATATTTTTTGACCAAGGTGTCAGGCCCCCTAGAGCATCTGACTTATCATCAGAGCAGGTGCAAGCCTTCCTACCAACACAAATCGGGTAACTCTATAGGAAGTGGCTTTTTGGGGAAGGAGTGAGAATCGATTCAGAACTCTCACTTCTTGAGGTGGGTTTCTAACCATCACTCCAACTCCTTTGAGTTACCATCTCATGATATATTGAAATATCTTGTGATTTTTTCTCAACATCTCATAATTTTTGTAAATATATTATGAGATGATGTTAAGTGTTATAAAAAAACACAAAGTGAGGCTGGATCACCTGCGCAATGGTGTGTAAGTTTGTCACTTGTGCACCAGTGCACTATGAGGTCCACTAACCCCTTCGGCCTACTTTGGTGGGCGGGGTTGAAATCTTATGGCCCACATATCATGTATATAAAATTTCATTTTTATCGGATTAGAAAGTCATCATTTTTAAGATCCTAAAGGTCCTATTTTATTCGATGGTGGAAATGCATCAAGCTTGATAGGATCAAATGAATGAGCTAGGTAAGTCGAAATAAGATCAAATTGATAATGGATGCAATCCACGTTTAGTAAAACCAAAGTAGGCCAAATGGGACCCCGATGAACTGGTCTGCAAGTTTCATAATAAGGTTTTCGGAAGCTTTAAAATTTTACAACCATGCTTGGCATCGAATAGGAGGTATTCTTTAATTATTATTTTTGAATTTTATTTTCTTTTATTTGAAATAGCTTTCTTATCTAACGCAAAGTAATTTGGCCAGTCTCTGTTCATTGGTATTTTTGGAAAGGTTTGAGACTTTTTTTTTACCCAAAAGTGATGTTTTGGCTTTTTCTATGACATGAATTATCTTTAATATACTCTTTATGTCTAAAAATACTTCTCTTATATATATTTTGGAATTGTCCCAAATTACTTGTCCTTTTTATTTATTTTCACATTAAATCAAAGTTTTAACCTTCTCGATGACCTCCAAATCACTTTCTAACCTGATGAGAAGATAACTTTCTTTTATAAGTTTTGACTTACCCATATACGTCATTCTGTAATTATTTCCACATCCGACTCCCATCATCTTGAATCATACATTGCTACATAGTTAGGAAAGACTCATTGAGTACTAAATTAAATTCATTGAGCGTTATTCGTAATCTTACAATCTCAAAATCATTTATATCAGGTTCATATTGACTTAGAGAAACTATTAATAGGCTTTTGACGAAAATGATCCTAATTTTTTTTTTTTAAGTTACAACAAGTATTTTGGGACAGAGAGAGTCATAAATCTTCTGATGCATATGTCATTCGAATTCAATAGGCATCAATTGTGCACCGTGAAGAAGACAGTTGAAAGCCTTGACATTATTTTTATGATGTGCAAGAATAAGGATTTCATGTGAATTGCGCTCAAAGTGGTTTCGTTAGAGATGTTAAAAAATTTTGTAAAGAATTTCTTAATGGTTTGGTAAGAAGAAAGAAAGCAGCAAGCTTTGACACAGTTTTGCTTGGATGATTCTAAAGAAATTTGTTGATGATCTTTTGTGAGTTGTACCACAGTGGATTGGTGTATGAATGGATTTTTCAAACAAGCTCATTATTTTTACTTGAATGAATGTTAGATGGTTCTACATAATATTATGGATGTCTTTTTTAATTTTGTTGACAAGTAGTGCTAAAGGATTTTTAATGAAAGGATGTTGCACGTGACCTATCAAGTTTTAATTCATTAATTGAATTGTTGGCTTAGTATAGATTTTACATAGATGATGACACTGTTAAATAAAATCGAAATTAGATTTGGGTATGGGCAACTATGCAAATATGACTCAAATTTTCATATGAATTCTTAGTGGGAAACAGTCTCCTTTAAAACCACTCAACTGTTTCACCATAATCCATTCTAAAGACCTATGGTTTGGTTATCTAAATAGTTGATTTGATAAATTTCTCTAGAGATAGAGATAAAAGGATATCCTTTAATTCACATTTAACAGATGATGAACCTAGATGAAGGATGCACCTTTTATTAATATTAGTCATTAAAAAAATGTAAATGTTGCTCAACCATGTGGGGCCCAAAACTTCATACACCTCTTATTTGTATTTTTTCATTTTACACATCACACCCTCTATGTGGAGTCCAAACCCCATTTAAAGGAAGTCTTTGCTTTTAGAACTTGTGTACATCTATTTAAAAACTTCCTTAAAAGTATTGATTTAAATCTTTGATAAAAAATAGAAATTTAATCGAAAGGAGTTAGAGTGATGGACAAGAACTCACCTCAAGAAGCGGGAGTGCTGAGTTTGATTCCAACTCTATTCCAAAGAGTCGCTCTCTATAAAATTACCCGGTGTGTGAGGATAAAGAGAGATTTGCACATGACCCGATGATTAGTCAAATGCTCTAAGAGGCTTAGGCACCTTGGTTATAAAAAAGATAAAAAAAAAAATATTTGACAAATGCCATAGAAGACCCATGCACATTACAAAATGGACTTTGAATCTGTTCATCACACATGTAAGCATATACCGCCCTATCATATTATCATTTCATCACAAATATAAACTCTAACCTCGTCCACAATGGGCGTCTAACCTATTCATTGCACTCGAAAAGTATCATTCATTCCATCAGAAAAAAATTGAGTCCCATCAAACGCCAAAGTTAACGAAAGAACCATACACAGATATATTGAAATTATAGACAACATATCCATTAAAAGACATGTCCATTCCATTACAATTTATACACCACAAAAAATATACACAAATACCACTGTAATTCTCTCATTTCTCCAAACAACGCCTTTGAAGCTCATCAACCTTAAGATACCACCTTTTATATGTTTTTCCCTCCTAACTTACATGCTTACTCCAAACATCTCATGCTTAGACTTGTTATACCCTAAAAAAATGCAATAGATGTTGAACATGTAAAGCGTCAATATATAATAAAGTAAACATATATCATTTCATCATATACACACTCGAATACATTTGTAAGAATACTCATACATTTGTAACTCAAAATCCATCGAAATGTCTCTATACAAAATACTCATTTCACTCGAGACAATTCAATACATAATAAATTTATGATTTTAACCATTTGATTAATGCTTTATTATAATTTTTTTCAAAACATTCTCATTCTATCTTAAATGGCCTACCAAATATGACCCTTGCACAGTAGCTCAACTGGTACACACTTTGGCTCAAGAATCAGAGGTCCTAGATATGAGTCTCATAGTGACCTAATGCCTATGGCTTGCAGGGGGTTGTGCGCATCTGAAGTTTCGTCGTAAAAAAAAACCTACCAAATATGTAAGAATGAAATAAAGTTGCACTCACGACATGCAAAGAGAGGCCTAATAATGGAGTATTCTTGTTGGTGAGAATTTAAGATCCGCTCTCAAACATATGGGGTAGATGATCAAGGAGTCCCTACATATATGGATGAGTGTTTCTGCTCTACAACAATCTTTGTAATTGGCCACTTTTAGGTAGATGTATAAACATCCACGTACTTCAGAATTTCCCATTCAACTTTAATAGGTTATCCAGATAGGAAGAATGTATCACTAGATAAAAAGGTTTCTTCATCTAAACTTTCATTTTATAGACGTATGTATTAATGTGTTCATATAACGAGGATCAACTAGGCTCTAGCCCTCAAATAACAATTCGAGGACTCTGATCAAAAGGGCCTACTATGGCCCTACACACTGTTAACCCCACACCCATCTACCCCCTGCTAATCTTTATCCAACTTGACCCTCAAGTTAAAAAGCTCATTGATCTAACCTCATAAATTTCCTCCATAGAATAACATTGAATCTTTGAGACCTTCAAAAACAAGGTTTCACTCATTCGATTAAGGTGTTCAAATTGTTATTTGAAGACAAGGCCTCACTTGTTCCTGTGTTTTTGTGTATATGTATATTTAAAAATGGTAAAGCATATCAAACTCACAACCTTTATGGTTGTCACTGAAACATTTGCCAATTATGCAGCTGCCTCTTGTTCGAATGCTAAGAGTAAAGTGGCTACATTTGCATTCTCACCCAGTGAAACAATGGCTTGGGATTCATGGCTACTGTATCTTACTACATTCCTCAATTTTGTTCTAATGCACTAACCTGTGGGAAAATGAAACCTTGCGACTCATGTCTGGAGAATCCAACTACAACAGCCATAATGTACTGGCCTGACATGGGAAAAGAAAACTAAATTATGTTTTTTGATATAATTAGCTATGGGTTGGTTGCCTAGTCCAATCTGCTCGTCAGGCAGGTGGATCACCTTAAATGGCCACAGATCTGATCTAGAGAATAGGACTTGTTAATATTGAGTATTTGCTCACACAGATCAATACAAGGTTTAATTTTTCCTCCCTCAGCCTTTGAGTGCTTGCCCAAACAGCAGCACAGGTTAGAATTGAGCCCTATTTGTGCTTTGAGCGATGATTATTTGAATGTCCAGAAACCTCAGATCCAGTCTCTATGGCAAGGCATCAAGTCTGAAAGCAATCTGAACACAAGGCTGAAAGCAATCTGAAGTCCCAAGTCTCACCCAGTCCATCCCAAGCTCAATCACCATTAAATCAAAATAACCATCTATAAAGAATTTTCCATATTTTTTTTTCTAATATCTGATTTTTCAATGTGAAAAATGAAAATAAGATCTAAAAAAAATCTCAAAGGTTTTCAAAGGGGGCTTTGCCTGGATCTGAAACAATTTATTAAAAATTGTTTAGTCCTGAAACAATTTTTGACAAATTCAAAGGTCGAATTTTTCTCATGCCTAATTTTTAAATTTGGAAAAAAATAATAATATTTCAAAAAATCAGATATGAGAAAAAGAAAATGAAATTAGCTAGGGGTTTCAAAGGAGTTTGGCTATGAAAAAAATTAAATCAAATTAAAAAACTACTTACAATCCGACAATGGGATGCGTGGGACCCATGAATCCAATGACAATGCGATTTCCAACAATAGAGGCGTCGCAACTTCGATTCAATCTAGAAAAAAAAAAAAAATGAAAAAGGTGAGAGAGGCGTCTGTCAATTGAGAGAGAAAAGAAAGAGTGACACAGGGTGAAGGGGAATGGCTGTAAGAGAGACGATGAGAAGTAGAGAGAGACAGAGGCAAGAGATGAGCGAAGAAAGATGGCGACTGCAATTCGGGGTTTTGGTAGGATAAGTTATTCAATTTCACTTACTACTTATTTTGGTATTTTGAATCTGATAGTTTTAATCCTTACAATTGTGTTGAATCTAACGGCTCTTATGCGAGTTCACACTGTCGCTGCTTTTGGAGGGGGTAAAGGGGTAATGGGGGTAATCTCCCATATTACCCTGTTTGGTAACTCAGGGGAATAGATAAAAAATCAACTTTTTATTTCTCTCCTCAATTTTTCAAAATCCTTTTGGGTTTTCATATTATTTGAGGTAACCCTGACAAGGGGTTATTCCAAGTAATCCCTCCAAAATTTACGTTCATTCAAACGCAGCCTCCCAGTGCATGGGTGGTAAGTAGTACAACTTTTCCAGTGCATGGGTGATAAGAAGTACAACTTGGGTTAAGTTTTGACTTAAGACTGATTTTGGATCCAACTTCAAATTCATAAGCTCAAACTTGATAAATCCAACTCTTTATCAGATCAATTTAGTTCATGAGTTATGAACTAGGTTTGACAACAAGACACGGATCAGGTTGAATTGAGAGTAACAGTATGGATCATGGGTAAGGTGTTTGTTAGATTAGTTCTAGGCCATGGCTCATGTTTAATCAGGGATAGAATGATAGATTAAATCACTAGTGACACCATGCCATCAGTCATGGTTAGTAGATTTTGGTTATAGGTCTTTAGTTGAAGTGATAAATTAGACCATTGTTTAAGCTCATGGGTCGGGCAATTAGTTTTTAAGTGTCATAATATTATATAATATATATTTCTCCTCTTCCCCTAGTAACTTGTTTTCTACAAAAATTATGAATTAATAAAAAGATAGAACAAATAGAGAAACAGATGATATGATTCAATTGTGGTACATAGATTAGATTACACTTCACAAGGAAAAAAAAAAAAAAAAACTTCAAGTCTCACTCAATTTACTATAAATAAATTGTCCATATGATGCAAAAAGTCCCAAGAGTCGGAAGATATTCATACCAAATGAACCAACTTTGGCTTATCAACTTAGGGGGAAGAAACCCTTGACCCAACGCAGCATCAGTCTATTTAGTTTTTCAAATACACAAAACAAGAATATTAAAAAAAGTCATGTGCAACAAGTGCTAGTGCTCGCTAATCCACTGAACTAATTCTTTATTTTGGATAATTTGAAATGTCAAAAATTACAGTTATATTTGAAACTATTATGAATTGAAATTAATTATTTAAAATAAATGTATCATTAATCAATGGAATGAATTCTTCATACAAGCAAGTCTACAACGTTTTTAGTTCACTCAGCTTTTATATTTATTTTATTCATTTTTTCCTAGTAAAAAAGAAACAGAGAATCCGACCTCTCTATTTGATAGCGCTCTCATTCCAACAGTCTTCAACCGTACTCATCTATCGCCTAGATTAACAAAATAGAAACTATAAGTTTGACACATGACATGAACTGAGCCAATAAATCACACCATGTTGTATCTAAAAATAATGGTTAGCCATCTGATTTGAATGCAGAGAGCGTAATGGCTTAAATTAGTGACAGCCGTAGAGGAGAGAACATCATTTCTTTCCATGGTTTCTACACCCAATCATTCAAGTGGTAGGTCATAACGTGCGAACTGACCTTGGAAATGGAAAACATGTATATATTCAAAGTATGCTTTTGAAGTAAAACTTTGTATATTGAAAGAATCACTTCAAGACTGGCTTGTACATTAGGGAAAGAAATTAAAAGGAAAAAAAATAAAAATAATTAAAGACATATTATACAATGGTTGGCTGCGAACTCCTTGATGGATGATGATTAAACACCCGACCATTTTAGATGGGTTCACAGGCCACCCAAACAAAGAATCCACGTCCTAATGGAATGCCCAGTTCAGCACAAGATTTTCAATTAAAAGAAAAAAGAGATTCAGAATGTTCAAATCTGTTGGCAGCAAATCTGCCAAATATCCATCTTCCAATCCGACCAGCTCAAGCAAGAGGGGATGTTTTCTGTCTCTTTCCAATGTCAAATGTTCGGCCGTGTTAACAATGTTCTGTAGCATTGTTACAATCTCCCCTCTGCAAATAACCTGCCAATTTTCATGTGATGAAGCATTGAGATCTTATATTATGACTTCAATGGCAGTTTACTTCGGCCGGCCTTGACAGTTAGAAGCACCGCAATAACATGGGCGCTCTGTACCAAGTAACCTGTACCTGTAGTTGTATACTAGCTCTTCTCGTATGGCAATCTGGTCATGGAGACAATAAATTAGTGCAAGAAAATGCTTCATGGATATTCAGCCTTCTAATATATATTTTTTTAACATATTTGATTATCTCATCATCACAACAAAAGCCTTTCATCTCATCCATCTAAAACCAACTTCTCAAGCTCTATTTTTCCACAACCCAACAACATATTTGATCACCTGCCGTTGGAAAACAGATGAACATAGTGAGCTGATGCATAAGAATAGGTGTACAAATGGGCTCATTCCTTGCAAAGTGGAACCAACACATCAGTAATCAATAATGTTGAATTACACTCCACCGTTGCATCTTCAACACAGATTCTAGCAGGTGTCTGATTCAGCACATCCCATTACAGTGGATGTGTAGACTCGGCATAAATTTGAAGAATTTAAATAAACATGTATTTTATATCAAAAAATGTAAAGTTAATAATGGTAAAAAAAATTATGTGAAGTTTAGTCTAAAGTCGAAGGATGAAGAGTTATGTCTCTGACACTTTTTTGATATGAAGGATACTCTCTGCTTTTTTGACATCATTTAATTAAAGAAGTACAAGGAGTACCCCCTATATGAAAATGAAAGTGTCTCAATCACAACCTAGATCCAAAAATGTTAGGTTAGTACTATAAGCCAACCTGCAGACTGTCCATTATGAGTACATCAACCATTTTCGAGAACCCTAGTAAAGCTGTATCCCCTTCTCCTATTAACAATGTAACCAACTAGGTCAAGCCACTATCAACAGAACGGGGGTGCATCTTTACAGAGGGAACAGCAGGATGCCTAACAAGTCTTCATAAATTAGAACTAGCAGTTCCCAATTAACCTCGATGAAAATTCCCTCGATGCAGGTATGCACATTCTAGAAGTTTTTCTTCACTTTCCTAGAGTGAATTACATAATTGTGCTGGTAACACCGACATAATGCAGGATTTTGGGGATAATACAAAATGAGCCAAGGCAATGGATCTAAGCGTAATTCAGGCATAACTTCTTTCTTTAAAAGAGTGAAATCTCAGTGGTTCTACCACAAAAGATGTTACCAGCTATGACAGCATGATAGCTCCTTTGCAAAGGTGGGGCTTGCCAGCACTTAACCCCATATAGCAGTCATGAATATGCATGTTGAGGTTTCTTTAATTTCGCTATGGTGAATTATCTTTCCTTTTTGAGGTGACTTAAACAAATGAGCAAAGCACACATCACAAGGTGCACCACTTACTTGGTGCCAGTAGGTCACACGAGTGTAAATTGTTTGTGACACAACGTACCCAATCCATGTAAGTTGATCAACTGTGTCCACACCAAGTATCAATGATTATAGGAGAGCAGACCAGTGCTCCCACCCAAAAATCCTTGCTAGTGTGTGTGTATGTGCGTGTGAGAGAGAGAGAGAGAGAGAGAGAGAGAGAGAGACATACATCTCGACTTGCATAAAAACCAATGTGTGCAAGCTGGCAATCCATACTCTCCACTAGAACTTGGTAACTCACAAGGTTGGGTGAGCAACTACACCAAAATTAACAGCAAAAGGAAAATAAATATGTAATTTCAATTTCATAACCAGCTAGTATCTTAACATAAAGCAGAAAGCATATTATCCAAATGCCATACCAGTGATTGATGAACCGTGAAACATTTCCATATTTTGTCGCATCGATCACATATGGTAATGTCCCTTCATTCATGCCATCAGTATCCTCATTCTGAGTGTCAATTTCATACACATAGCTGTCACTAGCATTGCCATACCTGAAATTTCAAACAGGCCCTTTCAGGTAAAGCAAACAACCACTCAGCAAGAATTCTAAGAGAACACATTTACGAGAAGAAAATGTAAAAATGTAACCTTTTGCTCCTTTGATTTGCCTCCTGATAGCTCAAAAGTTCCCCAACATACTCGCATACGAAAGTTCCACGGTCAATTGCTTCGCCAGCTCTTACTGCCCAACCCTGTAGTTTAGGAGGAGGGATGAAATGATAATTTCAGTTTACCAAAATCAAGGGCACCACACAAGCCATGGGGGAGTATGTGGGATATGTGGAGGACCACATAGGGTTGCAAATACTGATGCAACCCAAATCTGGCCCGGAGAAAAATGGTGTGGACTGTGCTTCTTGACCGGGTCAACCCGAGCCAAACCCATTTATGGCTGGACTTCTGTCGAGAGTCCAAAGTAAATAGGTCAGTCACCCAAATCCAATCGAACCCAACATGAATTTTTTTTTAACCTACCAGACAATCCAACCCATAAAAACAATTCAGGTTGAGTATCTCAACACATTTATTAAACCTGAACTTGCTTAATTAATGGGTAGACTTGGGATGAAGCGACGTTGTCAAAATCGAATCGTATTGTGAATCGGTCTATGGGTGTGAACCGTGAACCGTCAATCGTAAGATTCATAACATTTTTTCTAAAATTATTATTTATACTATAATTACATATAAAATGACAAATAATAATAAGATGTTTTATTCAATTCTTCATAAGATATAAGTAAATATGCAAACACATGATTGAATTTTAATAGTATGTATTTTATATAGATAATTTAAAAAATGTATTTGTTAAATGTAATTATAAATTTAATTTCAATTGAATAAATTCAATAAAATTGCATGAGATGATAATAATATGATCTATAAAAGAAATTTCTACATATCTTGAAAGATTTATAATGTTAATGTATAGACCAACAATTGTACTAATAAAATATTATACAAAACTAATTTTAATATATTTTGAAAAACTATTAATTCTACAAATTGTTTTTTTTATTATTAGAATACTGTATTTTTATATGGTAACCAATACAATATACTTAATACATTATTAAATCAGAAATATATTAATATGAGATTAAAATATAAATATTAAGTAGTGATAAATTTAAAAAATTAACAAATAATAAGAATTGTTTTTGCTACAATTATTATTTATACTACAATTATATATAAAATGACATAGAATAATAAGATGCTTTGTTCAATCCTCATAATATATAATTATTTATATTATAATTGAATAAATAATAATAATTGTTTTTGCTATAATTATTATTTACACTACAATTACATATAAAATGACATAGAATAATAAGATGCTTTATTCAATTCCTCATAATATATAATTATTTATACTATAATTGAATAGTATGTATTTTAGATAGATGATTTAGAAAAATTATTTGTTAAATGTAATTATAAAATTTAATTTCAATTGAATAAATTGAATAAAATTGCCATTAAAATGATAATAATGTGAGCTATAAAAGAAATTTCTACATATCTTTTAAGATTTATAATATTAAAGTATAAAGCTTGTTATATGTTACTTTTTATAGCCGCAGTTGTAGTGATAAAATATTAGACAAAAAATAAATTTTAATATATTTTGTAAAACTATTAATTATGCAAATTATTTTTATCATTAAAAAAATTGTATTTTTATATTGTAATTAATAGAAAAATAAAGTTTTTTAATAAAATTAGAAACTGCAAAAAATAAAAATAAGAAAAATAAACATATGAAAAATAAGAAAAATATATTTAATTGAAAAGAAAAAATACCTTGCGTGAATAAGTTAAAAATATTTAATTTTTCAGCAATCTCAAGTGCAGTTGTTATTTAAAGTTACTTAGTTAAAAATGCAAATGTGTGTAAAAGCACGTGGGGACTGTTTATACAGAAGGAGACTCACAAATGGAAGCCCTAGAAGGCTCCAGCTACGGTGGAAACAAGAGCAAAAAAAAAGGAGAAAAACACGAGAATGAAGAGCAGAAGAAGAAAAAGAGGATAGATAAAGAAAATGAGGTGTGGAAAAAATTCTTTTCTTCCTCCCCTTTTCTAATATTTGTCGTAAGAATCTACACTTCGCACGATTCGACTCGTACAATTCACGATTCAGTGAAAAAACATACGGTTTTGAAGGGATTTCGATAACTGATATAACTCAAGTTGTAAGACCTCTCGATTCGATTCGAATCGAGTAGAAAAATCTAAACACAAGGCATAGGTGAGAGAATGTATAGGGTTAAAAGTAACCAGAAAAGTACCAAAGGAATTCAAGGAAAAGGTGCACATAAGAAAACATGATGGTGGACTATCAATGGAAAGAAACATTCTTCAAGGAGAAAAAAGATAGAAAGGACCTAAAAAGGCACAAGCAGTCAAAAAGGAAAAGCCAAACAAGAAGCAAGGAAAAGCACAAAGCTTATGACCGTCAACCAAGAGAGGACACATCTGAACATGCAAAGGTTAGAACGAAGAAAACAAAAAGATTTTGATCCTTTTTTCATTTCTAGCATGAAGAGATTTTGTTCATGATGGACACATTAAAGACGAAATTAAAGTGATACTAAAAGACGAAATATAAGGATAGATGCAGAACCAGTTTAAACAATATATGCAATAAAAGTTGAGATAGCTTTAGCAAAAATTGGAGAGAGAAAATATATGCAATAAAAGTTGAGATAGCTTTAGCAAAAATTGGAGAGAGAAAATATAGCAATAAAAGTTGAGATAGCTTTAGCAAAAATGAGAGAGAGAGAGAGAGAGAGAGAGAGAGACCACTAGAACTTGATGGTATACCCCAATAGAAACACCAAGTTGTTGGGAGATGTTTACCTTGGTTAACTAAATTAAATTACCCAATAAAATACAATATAAAATTGTATCTTCATATTGTAATAAATAGAAAAATAAAAAGAGGTTTTTTAATAAAATTAGAACATGCAAAAAATAAAAATAAGAAAAGTAAACATGTGAAAAATAAGAAAGAAAAATATTTAATTGAAAATAAAAAATACCTTGCGTGAATAAGTTAAAAATATTTAATTTTTCAGCAATCTCAAGTGCAAGTGTTATTTAAAGTTACTTAGTTAAAAATACCAATGCGTGTAAAAGCAAGCGGGGACTGTTTAAACGCAAGGAGACTCACGAATGGAAGCACTAGAAGGCTCCAGCTATGGCGGAAACAAGAGCAAAAAAAAAAGAGAGAAAAACGTGAATGAAGAGCAGAAGAAGAAAAAGAGGCTAGATAAAAAAAAAGAGGTATGGAAAAATTTCTTTTATTTTTTCCAAAAACCAAAAAGTTAGGGCGTTTTTTCATCTTCCTCCCCTTTTCTATTATTTGTCGTACGAGTCTACACTTTGCACGATTCCACTCGTACGATTCACGAGTCAATGAAAAAACATACGGTTTTGAAGGGATTTCGATAACTAATATAACTCAAGCTGTAAGACCCCTTACATTTTATTCGAATCGCGAATCGTGCGATTTCGACAACCTTGGGATGAAATTTCAACTTAAACAAGTTGGCCATCTGAACTTAAACCCACCTGAACTGACTCAACCCAATCCATTACCACCACTAGAACCACATGGATAAGGAGTAGAAAAATCTAAACACAAGGCATAGGTGAGAGAATGTATAGGGTTAAAAGTAACCAAAAGAGTACCAGAGGAATTCAAGGAAAAGGTGCACATAAGAAAACATGATGGTGGACTATTGATGAAAAGAAACATTCTTCAAGGAGAAAAAAAGATAGAAAGGACCTAGAAAGGCACAAGCAGTCAAAAAGGAAAAGCCAAACAAGAAGCAAGGAAAAGCACAAAGCTTATGACAGTCAACCAAGAGAGGACACATCTGAACATGCAAAGGTTAGAACAAAGAAAACAAAAAGATTTTGATCCTTTTTTTGTTTCTAGCATGAAGAGATTTTGTTCATGATGGACACATTAAAGACAAAATCAAAGTGATACTAAAAGACGAAATATAAGGATAGATGCAGAACCAGTTTAAAAAATATATGCAACAAAGTGGGGGAGGGAGGGAGGGAGGGAGGGAGAGACCACTAGAACTTGATGGTATACCCCAATAGAAACACCAAGTTCTCGGGAGACGTTTGCCTTGGTTAACTAAATTAAATTACCCAATAAAATTTTGATGGTATACCCATAGAAACACCAAGTTGTTGGGAGATGTTTTCCTTGCTTAACTAAATTTTACCCAATAAAATTTTGAGTACAAGAAGCATGCATGAACAATGATGAAAGAGCAACCCATCCCTTTTATAGGAATAAAGGGGGCATTTCAGAATTATTCTAACAGTCGTGTTACGAAATGGATGAGGCATAGAACGCAACTTCATGACATTAATAGAGTAGTGTTTGCAAAGTTAGTGCACATAGGTTAGACAAGAAGCAAGTAAATCATTAGCTAGAATTTTGAGAAAGGCTTTTAACTCAAATGATCTAAAAATTAGAAGAATAAAGACAAGAAACAAATTGCAAGTTGATGGAGTAGGTAGGAGGAATTAGTTAGGATCAATAAACACTTCCATTCTGTAATATGATAGACTCCATCATTTAGACGCAGCTGTAGAACAAGATAGAGGGCTAGATGAGGACACTATAAATAAGGAGTGCAACTTGAGTTGGGCCAAACCCACCCCAACCTAATCCAACCTGGAAAATGTGATTCGACTTGTCTAGGGTCTGCATTAAAAAAATAGGCCCTGATAATAGGGCCACATCGAAATCATGTCAGCCCTGGGCCTTGCATTTTAAGCGCTTGATCTGACCTGACACCCAATTTAGACCTTATCCCGATTTAAACCCGAGGACCTGTCATGTACAATATACGCTTTTATGCCGTATATTTATCCTGAACAATCTATTGTGATATTTTAATTAAAAATACTACCTACCTTAGAATCCTAAACATCCAACTTCGAACTCAACCTAATCCCTAGTATAAATTTATTAAATCCACCATTTGCCATCCACTTCTCTAAATAGAATTTGAAGTACACATATGCATATGTAAAATAAACAAACTTTCAACATAGCTAAAAAATGGCTCATTGAAAATCTTGGGATGGTAGTCGGAAAAAATGAGGAAGTAGGTAAATTGAGAAAGGGTGAGAAACATTAAGGCCCATTTGGGCCCTTTCTGTCTTTTTAGGACCCAAGCCTGTTTTAAAATAATTAGAGAGACAATCTATGTTCAAGCCCTATAATTGCAATGCAGCCCCAAATTGACTCGATCCTACCCAGCCCCACCCAACTTGCACACCTACCATAAATAGAATTTAGCTCAAGATATGCAAAGTGGCGACAAGCGAGTAGAGTATGATGTGATTTCTAGTGACACTTTGACTAAAGGAATGCACAAGATGATAGTTAGACCTGCATTGTAATATGGAGCTAAAAGTTGAACAAAGAAACAAGAAGACAAAGTGGGGGATGCATATGCTAAAATAATTGTGCACAGTAACAAGAAAGAATAGAACTGGAACAATATCATAAAGAGTACCCTTTAAAGTGTGGCATCAGCATGACATGGCAATGTGGTATTAAATAAATATACTTAGAAAATAAAACATAATTACAAATTGTCTTGAATTGTTAGTTTTTACCAGTTGAACCACTTGAACAGGTTGGTTCGACAGGTTTTAATCTTTGAGACAGTTTTAGGGTTTACCAAGTTGTTTGAGAGGAGAGAGGCCAATTTCGGTCAAATTGATTCAAAACAGATGATCTGTCCAGTTCCGGTAATGGGTTGAGGTACTAAAAGGAGGACCAATTAAAACATGCAACAACATAATTAGTTGTAATATGTTAGGAATGAGTGAAAAGTTACAAATCACAAACGCAAGAAGAAGAGGTAGACCAATGAAGACGTGAAGGGAAGGGATAAAGAAAGGCATGAAAGAGGAGTGGCTGACTATATGGTTTATGATAGGGTCAAATAGAGAAGTAGCATGTGGAAAGCCAACCCCAGATAGATAGGATTCTAGCAAATGATGATGACGGTGTAAGGACATGTAGCAACAACAAATTTGGCCTTACAAAAGTGAGTGGAGCAGAACTCAGAAAAGTGTCCTGGATGGATAGAGCTTCTTTGTTGTTGCTTTTGATGACGATGGTGATATGAAGATGTATAGATTTTTTTTTTTTTTAATTTTTGCTTACCCCTTTTTCTGTCTTGAAGACTTCTAGTTTGACTTGCACCCCTTTCTGCAAAACTCTGTTCAGACAAGTTTTATCACAGCTACACATGGAGTTGCACTCATAGACAAGGCAACCTTCCTGCACAATTTAATACAAAGGGGGAATAAATAGCCACATGGCTTCATCATAGAAACAGTACTAAAAAAGGGCACCAGCCAAAGTATGAGCCTTTTAATAGGCATTGAAGCCCATAGGAAAATGACCTGGAGTTTAGGCGCATGTGTACCTTTGACTACCATTGAGAATATAACTAAGGGAGATGTTATACTTGCCTGAAATCATACCCTTTTATACCTTTATGTTGGTATGGCAAGACACAATTGATTGGCCTTTCAAGAATTGGTTATGATACCAATAAAATGACTCACCACATCATAAAGTATAAAGGGTATATTTTAGGTAAAGTTTAGCATCTTTCTATATATAATCCACAAAATTGGTAAAACAGTCTAGAAACTAAAAAGTACTAAATTGGAAACCCTACATTTAGAAAAAGTAAAAAGGGTGAGTTTAATGCAAAAGAAACAAGTCCCTAAATCTAGATGTTAATGTTATTTATAAGGCAAAATAACAAAAATAAGAGCAGTTCTGTAGAACCAACTGAATCTTTACCAAATGAGCTTTTGGCTGAAGTAACATAGAATTCAATGGCATTAAGTTGAAGGTTCAGACTAAAGAAAGTGCACAAATGAAGTGCCTAAAACCCTTCAATATGTCTTTTTTTATTAAAAAATAATAAAAGAAACCACTAACTCTGCATTTCACAACACATTGACTATATATAAACCAATCTATATAATAATATCATAACATGGACCATGACCCATGACTTGCAAGAAGGTACAAAGCCTTACCTGTAAAATGATCCGTCCATTTTCATCATAAGAAAATTTCCCTTGCATCGACTCACCATTTATGTCCTTGGCATTTTCATAGTCATTGTTGAAGAGGTAAACATGATCACACTTCTCTGCAGAACATGTTGAGGGTGGACAAGGACATCCCAATTGCGAACTCTGATGAACAAAGTTGATAACCATTTACTAACAGCAATGGATGGAACATCCACAACAACAGAAGCTCACTATAATGACGATTTAAATATTTTGGCAGAATTGATAGAAAAGTCAACTGGAAATGTAACAACGTTTTTAGTGTCTTCAGGCCCCAAACAATGATAATGATTTCAGGTCAAAAAAAAAAAAACAAGAGCATCCACAATGAATCCCAACAAATGATTTCCAATTGACCCCAAAAACATCAAATTTGATAACCATATATCTACAGAATATGGAATTTGAATATGCCCAAAAGCACTCTGAAAAAACAGAGTTAACTAATACCTCAGTATCAAGACCAAGAGATTGATCAAGCAACCGTTCAGTGACATAAGTGAAGCTCTCACATGGCATGGAACCAACAGTACTACTAGACAGTACATCCATGCTGACACAAGGCACTGGGACTGATTCTCTTCCAAAGCTTAAATCACCACATAACACAGTGGCTTTACGCATGAGTTTCTGCTTTAAATGTGTTGAATTGAGAATACAGTGGCATTCTTCCATCTCCCATTCTTCCCCATTCACTAAATCAGTGGAAGATACAGATGGACATTTAGCAGACCTATCGGATTGAGGTAATAAAGGTGCCAAAGGATAGGAGTGATTGGTAGGTCTGCACCCTTTGGGACAGAGAAACCCCTCAAGGTGCCACTCCACTCGAATATTCAGCTCACTGCAGAGCTTGGCTGCCCTAAGATAAAGACGCTCTGGCAGAACCCCATATTTTTCTTCCAGCGCAGCTTGGAGGCTTACCTTGCAGCATGTTGACTGAGCTACTGAAAGGATCTCAAGATTACTTGGCCTGGGTTTTGTTTTCTGAAGTTCAGGGAACAGGATCTCTGCAACATCTGAGCAGTGAGACTCTACAGATTGCTCAAGACCAACAACTTCAGATGCCTGACTTTGCAATCTCAAATCTGTATAGCTTACTGGATTTGATGGCTGAAAGTCTTTCTTCAAAATTAAACCAGCAGAATTTCGAATTCTAGGACGACCACGTCTGCCAGGTTTCAACTTAGGACCATTGAAATGGCTCTGCTTCTTCAGAGGCATGTTGAGTGAATTTGGACCCATATGGGCAACTTGATGGTGGCGCCCAAGATCAGGCAGAAGATCAAACTTCAGGCCACAAAGCTTGCATACAAATCTCCGGGAACCATCCATACTGTCAGAGTGGTTCTCCAATATACCATTATTTAGAGAGGGCTTAGTGCCCAACACAGGCTTCAATTGAGCAACTTGGTTTATGTAACAATTATTCTGTTGAGAAATAGTTGGCAACCTAAAATCCGCAGCATGAAGCGTTAAAACATGCAACCATAACTGTTCAGGATTCACAAAGTGACTACCACAAGGCATGCATTGAAATAGTATGCATTGATCCAGCGACTGCAAGCTGTGTCTCTCTTTAACGTGTTGTTCAAGAACTTTTCGGTTAGTAAATGAATTCAAGCAAATAGCACAGGCAAATCCTCGAAAGAGCCATTGAGCTTCTCTTTTGTGAACATGCATCCAATGTATACCAAGTGAGTTATCATCAGGGTATTCTTCCATGCAAATCTTGCATTTAACAGCTGACCGAGTGCTATGGGAACTCTTATTCGCCTCTGGGGCTGGCATTTGTCCAGAGCCTGAGGAAGAAATCTTCATAAAATCAGTAGTATCAAAGCCCCAAAGCCTACCAATTTTCTCTCTTTCATGAGAAACTACTTTCAACAAGCTTTCTACAACACTGAAATCTTTTGAGGCTTCAGATAATACCCACCCAATAAGGGTTTCTTTGGACACTGTATTTCTGCGCGAGAGTGCACTTTTCATGAATCGATAAAGAAGCTCACATGCTTGATGTAAATGCACCTTCTGTTTCCTCGAATCACAATTATTCAAGAGGTCAATAAAGATATCTTTAGATATTATCCGGCTCTTACCATGCCTAGCACGTTTAAGCCATGCTGGAAGATGTTTTTCACAATACAATGAATGCAGCCTTACTCGATCCAGACATTGCTCATTTGTCTGGGGGCATCGTACAATGCAATTCACCAACTCTTGATTGTAGCTTTCTGGAGTCAGGGGGACACCCAGGAGCTCAGTTCTCTCCTGCAAGCTGTTTCTTCCATCTAAGGCTTCTTCCCCAGTAAGTAGGCTTCTGTTATCCTGAATAACATTTTGGTCTTCTCCCACCAAAGCTATTTCTTTGCCACCTACAATTTCTGAACTAGGAGATGTCTCAAACTTTCTCTTGAGCCCATTTCCAGATGAAACTGCTGGCTTTTCAGCATCCATCAAGTTCTGGTTGCCCTGAATTTGGTGCTTCTTGCAAAATGATGATCCTGTCTTAGATCGGTGCTTACATCTTGTACCAAGATTAGTCATACCCTCGCACATGTTATCTGTAGGTGGAGGTGTTTGCTCCAAATCACTAGCTTTTTCCACAAAACGATGGCTCAAATGCACACAGCAATATACATCACCGTCATTTGCCCACCTCCCACATTGTCTCCCCTTAGCTTCTATAAAAGCCATACATTGGCGGTACCTATTCCCAGAGTGAGATCCATGTTGGGCATCCAGTGCAAGTTTCATTGTACTCCCAATTTCTACAGCAGTACGGCCTTCTTCTTTGGTACGAAGAAACTCTGGATTTGCAGCTTCAACAACCACAATATCATACCATTTGTCAGCAATCTGCCCAAGATCCTCTGTCTGCACAGCGCTGCTAGTAAATTCCTCTTTACAAGATCCACTACCTGGCATAGAATCTTCAATAGCCTGACAATTAGAATTTTGCATCTTAGTGCCTACTCCACTAGGCTGAGAAAAAAAATCGTCACCGTTGGGATCCACTTGAGGGACATGCATTTCTGCACGACGGACTTCAAGCTTTGGACGCTTCCTGCTGTTAATTCGAAGACATGCATTTGTAGAATCATCACAGTTCTGCTGCTCTGCATCTCCTACAAACACCATTGGATGTGAAGTTGATAACCATTTTATGACTTCCTGCTTCCAGGTTTTCCATTCAGAGCCTAGATTAGGCTGCATGGGTGCATCCCAGAGGGCTTCCACCTCATTCCACAAGACGGCATCCACTAATTCCTGGATCAAGTACAAAATCTATATTACCTTCTTATTGGAAACAGCAAAAATGTCTTTAAATATAAACAAACAAAGGAAAAACAATATCCAACGAACTGAAGTTAATGGTATGATGAATAAGAAGAGTGGAGTCCATGCCACCATGATATATGACTACTGCAACAAAATGCTTGTTATGAGAACTCAAATAACTCTGTCACAATATAAGCATGTCAAAAACTTCTTAATAGATGAATTGAATTTATATGCACGACCAATATTGAGATTCGTACATGTAAACATGATGCAGTCACTAGCAATGTATTTTTAATAAATGAAATGGTTCGAGAACTACTGAAAGCAAAGGAGCAGCGATATCCACCTAACAACCTGTGATGTGTGCAAGATCAAATCAATTTAGCAATCTATATTGAAATGGGCACATGTCCATGACCATAAATACATTTATTAGGTATTTCTGAGATCCATATCTTCAGCAATTTTGATTGGTATGTGAAAATGGGAAAGGCAACCATTATAACAGATAGAACGGAGCTGAATTGAGTTTAATTTCTGATGCTGCCCATAGATCTAGAATGGCATAATCACATTCCAAAGATCATGCATGCATAGCACATATGCATGTGTATTTCTTTTGAAGCCATGATATTTCTATTATTCACAAAGGAAATTTATAGAAGACGATGTACTAAAACTGGAAACAAGATGTCAACTAAATGTACATACACATAGGGAAGTGTGGTCTCTACCCTTACCGGGAATTTTAAAGTTCAATATGAGAGGTAAACAAGGACCAGCAAGAGTTGGGGAGTGTTGCATAATTTGGAAAGAGCAACCTTATTGTTCTTCACGGACCCAATAGGCATCAAAGACTCTAATGAGGCGGAACTAGTGAGGATTAAGAGCGCCTTGGATTTGTGGGCAAACCATGCTCAAGGGAAGTTAATCATTGAAGGGGATATGGTAATTTCCATTAAATAGAGAAGGGAAAGGAAAAGGTCGCCTTTGAATTGCTCTCAGTGGTCAGGGAAATCAAAGCCTTAGCTTCGACATTGGATGTCTCCTTCCGGCATGTGAGGCGTTTGGAGTGAGATGGCAGACTTTCTCGCTGAAGTGAGAGTGGATAGGGATCATGAGTGTTGTATTTTGTTAAAGCTTATGTTGACATCAAACTCCAAGAACCAGGAGAGCCCTTTGGTCATGACATGCAAGGTTGACATCCCCCTTGTAGGCCAAAACCTAATAGCAAGTGCATATAGATATGGGCATCGTTATGATTTGATACTACTCGCATCCAACTTACTTTGGTTTAAAAAAAAAACAAATGGGTTTGCATTCTCTGAAAGATACTTCGATTACACATATTTAACATGAAAAGAAAACACATGTATCAATTAATTCCAGATAGTTTTACTTCAGAAATGTAAGATGAAATGTCATGGTGTTTGTTTTTCACAAATGACATCAATACGAAGTTGGAACCCGTTGAACTTTTGAGACAAATGGTATAAAAATTTGTAGCACTAAAAGAAAAATACATAAAGTGACTTTAGTGGAACTAAAGATAGTAAGAGTGATCCGATTAAAGTTGGAAATGATTTAGAACGCACTGCGGTAATTTTAGATACTTGGGATTTTTGGTAGAATTTAATGAAGATCAGACGTATATATCATTAATAGAATGGGAGTCGGATGGGTAAAATGCAGACAAGTCAATGAGTCTTGTAATGATAAAAGAGTCCCACGTCACTTAAAGGGATAATTCTATAAGAAATTTACCAGACCCAAAATGCTCTACGGAGTAGAGTGTTGGGCAATGAAGAAAAGACAAATAGATAAAGTAAGATGTGAATGTTACATTGGATGAATAGTTTAAAAGACAGGAATTGTTACACTTGGGGTAGTTTCAAAATAGCAGGAATTGTTACACTTGGGGTAGTTTCAAAATAGCACCAACTGATGACAAATTAAGGGAAACCCGTTTTACATGGTTTGGACATATAAGTAGAAGACCAAAAACCACAATAGAAAGCGTAAGCACAAGAAGACAAGTGATGAAGGACAAAGGTCATACCCGCAAAAGATCTGAGACCAACTGATGATGTTGGTTAGAAATCCCGCACACTTCTTTGGACCCTCAACCTAAGGATAAGTTTTAGATTCGAATTTTCCAATCCGAATCAAGGATCTTAATCAATGTTGTCAAACTCGATCGTATTGTGAATCGGTCTAGGAGTGTGAATCGTGAATTGAAAATCGTAGAATCGTAAAATTTATAATGTCTTTTCTAAAATTATTATTTATATTATAATTATATATAAAATGACATAGATTAATAAGATACAATTACTATAATTTGATACTACAAGTATTATAATTATTATTCATACAAAAAATATTATTTCTACTATAATTACATATAAAATGACATATAATAATAAGATATACTTACTATAATTTTATTCATACTATTAAGATAATTTGATAAATTTGCATTAAACAAAGGGCTATTGAGTACTGATATTAGAAGTAATATGCATTAAAAACAGTGTAACAGTGGTCTCAAGTCTCAACTATAAAAAAAAAGGTTCTGAAACAGTATAAAGTTTTTTTTAAAAAAAAAAACTGTACAGAATCCAGTCCATTACAGTCCTTGTCTGAGGAGTGTTAATTAATGTAGTTTGACTAATTTGATATGAATCAAATGAAAAAACTCTTCCAGGTCGTGAAGATGTTTTTATTGATAACTTAGCCCATTTATCAATAGACGTTGGAAAAAATAAAAATAAAAACACGAGCGATTAATTATAGCAATGAAGAGACTGGAAGGAGACCTGCGAATGCGATGAAGAAGAGGGTTGAAGGAGATTGTGATGCGATTACGAGGCTTGAAGGAGACTGCGATGAGATGAAGAAGAAATTGGAAGGAGGCTGGTTGCAGAAGAGGCTAGCAGAAAGGCTCAATTGGAAACTTGCAGCAACGATGCCAGTTTCAAGATTATTTTGTCACGGTAGTTTCCTAAAATGCCATGCAAACCCACTTTTCAAAACCCATCTTTCTGTCTTCATCTGAATCGCACGATTTGACAATTCATGGGCTAGACCCTCCAAGTCGAGTTGAATCGTTCGAGTCAACTGGCAACTCATACAATTTTGACAACATTGATCTTGATGATAAAGACCTTAAGGATCCAACTCACTCTCACTCTAGAAAGAAATGGATTGTTCTAATTTCAACAGGATATATTTGAAAACAAATTCACCGAAAATTAGGTGTTCGAAGAATTAAATATGAACAACGAATTGGGATTTCGAATGCAAGGATTAAATGCAATCAAGAAATCAACGCATGCATGAATTCTAATCCGACTCAAATTTGAATCGAAACACAAAGAACCTTCTAATGAATTAATTTGGTTATGAATTAAACATTTAACCAAGTAATTGGACAATGCAAGACATGAATATTTAACATTCACCATGCAATCACAGATCAATACAAATTAATTTTAATTCAAACAAAAATCAAATTAAAATTCAAAAGAAACCCAAACAAGACTCACCAAGGAGGGTCCAATAAGCTCAAAGCTTCAAATTCTATTCCAAACTCTTTTTTGTTACACTGGTCGAATTTCCCAGTATTTATAGGCTTAAAATACAACTAAAAACAGGAAAAACTAATATAAAAAAAATCCACAGCCTAAACTGGGGTGCACTTCTGGGCCTGTCAATTTGGCACCCTTATTGCTAATTCTATCTTCATCCAATGGCAGGCTGCAAAATGGATTATTACATCAGTTTTTGACATAAAAGAAAGAGAAAAAAAAATCCCATTATCTGCTGTAGATCTGGGTGACATCAGGCTTCAAATATCAGCCCTTAATTCCATTTCTTGCCTTGCAAACTAATTGCTGAAATCCAGGCCAAATCATTGACACGCACTTGCTGTTTTCTTTAGTGAATAACAGCCATTAATTCAGTTTTTTTTTTTATGTTTTCAAAGGCCAAGATTCGTAAAAAATGTGCCCCAGATCCAGGCCCACAAATCTGGAAAAAAATCATTCAAAATGGCTTCAAAATCCCGGCCCAGATCATCCAAAATCCTTGCTTGCACTCAAGCTGATCTGCAGTAATTTTTCCAGCCACTGATTTCAAAGTTGTACTGTTTTTGAAGCCCCAAAACTTTCCATATACAGGATCATACCAAGCCCACACGTCCAAGGAGATTTGTTACTAAAAACTGGGCTTTCTAATTCGGTTTAGCACGCCCAAACACTCTTTAAGTCTCTCATTTTGGTGAGATTCCCCCCCATGTAGGCGTCCTAGGTGGCATCCACATGCATTGACATTGCATCTGATGTGGGATTCGGATGCCCACTGAGTTGGCAGAAAACGGGGAAGATTTCTTGGTTTTAGAGGCCCAAAACAGCTCTAAACGGGCCCTGGCCCAAAGCTGGTCTACATGGGCTTCAAATCTGATGTAATTGGGTTCATTAGGTTGCATTTGAGGTCCTCTCTTCCCTCCATCAGTTCTTTGGTCAATTTGGCTTGAAATCTTATCAATTAAAGTCGCATGGGCCCCATTCTCATCTAATGGGCCATCCTTGATCTCCTAATTGACGTTAATGGTTTTTTACAAGGTTAAATGCAGTAGAAAAACTAAAAAAGTCCACCAAATAGATGAGATTTTAGCATTTGATGATGATGAGTGGTCCATAATTCATGAATTATACAACTAACATCCTTTATTTGCTTGCAATACTTGCAATTTTAACTTCCTCCACAAGTAAATGATGACATTCCAAACATTAAATAGGCAGAAAAGATTGAAAGACGAAGAATTTTATAGCTCGCCCTTTTTGTGTTTGCTCCTTTCCAACCAAATAATTTACAAATTTTAGTTTTTTTCCATATTTTCATTAACAACAAAATTAGGCTAAAACATAGTTTTTAAGTCTTCGTTATTTTTGTTTGAAATATTCCAAAGGAAAGGTAACAAACCACAAAAGCACACTATAAATTTTAGTAATGTAATTGAATTTTTTTTAACACAATTCAAATATGATTTTATTTGGCCTATATGCATATGCATACATTCCAATTTTCTTTTATGGTTGAATCTTTACTATAGTTCCAAAAGTAACTAGAACTTTATGTACTACCAGTTTTTGTTGTATACAGAATTGCTACAAACGGATTTGATTTTTTTCAATAATTTTTCAAATGATAACGAAACAGGTAGTAATAGGAACACTAGTGTTTTCTATATACCAACGGACACCAACCTTATCCTTTTGTTCATTAGTCATTGTATAAGTGGTGAAAAGGTACAACGGTATCCCTTGTTATAAAAAAACACCAGTGTTCCTATCAATTCCTAGCAAATGTGATCGAAGGGAAGTACTCAAGGTGCACATCAAGAAGATATTAAGGGGCCAAAAGCCCCATGATATTAAAAGATACAAAGCCCAAAACACTTAGAAGGATCAAGCAAAGTAAAACACAATGAGAAAAACAATCACATCCATTCATAATAAAGTTGTTGAAGGAAAGGCACCCAACCAAGCTCTAGTTGAAAAGCCTACGAAATCTTTGTGATTCAACACCCATGAAATAGCCTCATATTATCCTAAAGATTATTTTTACATTCTTTCAAATGCTCCAAATCACAAACCCAGACAACATTTTGCACGTGACAGAATTTGAAGCGCTCCACGAAAATTAGCCAAGATGAACAAATTGATAGTCAACAGCATGACCCATTGAATATGGAATAGCTAAAGAAGATAACATAATTCCAAAACTAAAGAGATTCACTTAGGTTAGTTCCCTTCCCAAGCCCACCATCCAAAGCAGCCAAGAGAAAAAGCCAATGTAAGGAACTGAAATTTTAACTCAGTAACTCAGTACAATTATCCCTGAGTAATCCTGAATAAAATGTGGAGTTCCAAGCTTAAGGTTGGAAGTGGATGATCAAGAGTGAGGATTATCAAGAGAAATAAAGGAAAACCTGAAATTTCCAGGAGGACATATCGACCAGGTCCCAATATCCCCATTCTTCCTAATCCTCCACTAGAAGCCAAAGTTGGTCCCAATTGACAATGCAAAGGTCTTCAAAAATTCCACAGTAATTCCTTTTGAACCATCCCAAATCTTTACGCCACATTCGATGAGCACTTAGTGCATGATTGTTGGTTGCTAGAAAGATGAATTCCTAAAGGAAAATACTATGATCGGAAGATTATGCTAGGCAAATGACTTGGTAGGAGTTCTTTTTCGAATCTTAAAATTTTCCTACTATTAGTTGGCACTATCACTCACACATAAAAAATAAAAAATAAAAACTAGTTAATAAATGGGTCACGCCAAGTAGGGACAAACCACTTAATGTGTCCAAATTGGTAAGAGTTGCGATGGGCCCACAGATTTAAGTTTGGCTAGGAACCCAATCGGGTCAACCGATCTAATAAATGACTCAAGCCAAATATGGTTGGACCAAACCATTTACAATTGTTTAGGTTCAAGCAACCCATTGAACAAATGGGTGAAGTTGATTAGATCAACCCATTTAATAAATGGGTCAGCTTTGGTACTAGTTGGGTCAACTCTTGAATCTAGGTTGAGTCACCCACTCAAGCTTGATTGAGTATTCGGGGTCAAGTCAATGCACTTTTTCTTTTAGTGTAAAGTTAAGTCAATGCACTTAATAACAAGTTTTGTCGTGTATGGGTTAAACAGACCCATTTAATATAGCTTGGTTGAGACAATTGTTCATTAAATTGGTTGCGTTGAGTTGGATCAACCTTTTTAATAAATGAGTGACGATGGGTAAGAGAACAGTGAACCATTTAATTAATGGGCGACATTTGGTCAACCCATTTAAGTTTGGTCAAGTACTTAGGTTAGGACCAACTTGAGGTTTAATCCACTTATGAACAATCTTCTTCTTACTCACCCGTCCACTTCTTTCAAACCCTAACAAAATCGCCAAAAAAAAAAAAAAAAAAAAAAACCCTTCAAACTCCACCATGAGCCATTTGATTAGGTTATCTTAAACATCTAAAAGACCTCACTCACCAATCTTTCTTTCATTTCAAATATTATTTAGTTCCTCTCCTTCGAATCGACCAAATAACTATCAAAATAATGTCCAAACCAACCATTCCTGCCCCAACCATCAATTGGCCTTGAAATGGAATTTCCCAACATCCAAGAGCTACCCGTTAAACCAATTCCATATCTATATGACAAATGGGTACTAGACCTGACAAAATTTGACCCGATCCGATTATCTGAACCGAACTTGAGCATTTTAAATGGGTAGGGTTTAAAGTTTTGTGACCCAAATCCAAAATAGACCTGAACCGACTTAACAAATTTAATAAAGTGAGTAATGAGTTGAAGTTGTTGACCCGAACCAGAACCCGACTGACCCACTGTCAGGTCTACCTTGAACGAGACCTAGCAAGATTTAACTCAACCGTTTTCTCAAACCAAACCCGAGAATTTTAAATGGGTATGGGTTTAAAATTTTGTGACCCAAACTCAAAATATAGCCGAACTATCTAACTCATTTAATAAACAAGTACTGGGAATAAGACCTGACCTGAAAACAACCCGACATGACCTATTGCTATGTCTAATGGATATCCACAAAAGAAACAACTTTACCGACATTGATGAAGGGTAGGATTAGTTTAACACCTACCTATGCCTTCATGGTAAAGAAAACTAGAATTCCGCAAATCTGGCTCAAATATGGTATGAACTCGAGAAAACCGAACTTGAAGAATTCCAAAAGTCTAAGAAGTTCCTCAAATCTTCTATGAGTAGAATCGCCAATTGGATCAGCTCTTCTTCTGTTGCCCATCTCTTAGATCAGCTCCATCCTTCTGGTTGCGTCTGTCATATCCTCCTGTAATTGATGTATGAGAAAATCTACTAATCGCTCTTCCAAAAAGCAAAGAAAGCTTACCAAAAAGGAGAGAACACCACTTCCAAAAATACTAACCAAAGACATCCCTTGAACCTGTATCAGAATCAACAGAATTCATCTATTTTGGAAAGTTCTTGTAATCAGGCGAGCACTTCTAGTGCAAGCACAAAAATGTGACAAAGCAACAGCCATGGTTGGTCCAATCGAACAATGTGATTTAATCTTTCACCCTTCCTCCCCTTACTAGAACTACACAATGTTCTTCTAGAAACTAGTGAAAGGTATATAAGCAGTGATTTCATATCTAGAGGTGAATCGTGTTCTAGCACCTAAACACAGAGTAGAACCAATGGATCCAATCTATGCAAGATGAGAAAAGTCCTTTATGAAACGAGATTGCGGTTCATAATGATTGACATTGGAGTGGTGGGTCCCCTGATGTAGGCAGGATCAACTAAAGCGACTAACTCATTGGATCGGCGGGACCACTCCCATGCTTCGTAGCAGGAGCAGACATGTGGAGTCCACTTAATTAAAGGGATAATAGTAGAGTACACACATGGGAAGGACAACAGAACTCAAATTTCATAGGCTTCACTCTGACTCGCTGGCTACACAAAACTAGTCTAGCAAGTTGTTCTCGGTCTACAACTACCGCGTACAGCCCATGGAATCAATTGGTGGTCGAGTGAATTGATGAACGGAACAAGCTACAAATGGAACTCAATGGGGTTTTCAAAACTCATCTTGGCAAAAACTATATGAGTTGCTTTGCCGGTTGTCGAGTGTCTTCCTATTTCTTAAGAAAGAACTATTAGATAGAACAACGGCACACGATTAGCGTTGCCATCCTTATATGAACTATGCTATCACCATCATTTCGTATTGATGAATGAAAGCATTGAATATTGACATGGAATTGAACTTTAATCGCTCAAGAACAGTGCAGTGAAGTGATAGTAGTAGGGGCACTCACTCATGCGTGTTTTGAATATAACTTCGATAGGAGAGAGGTGTCAGCACTGCAAGGTGTGAAGAGATCTCGTACTAAACGAAATGTCACCTTAAGCTGGAAGCAGGGATTTCTCTCATTGCTGCCTCCCATACACTTTATCAAAGCAACAAGTGCAAACCGCAAGACCTGCTTCAGTTAACTAGCTTGACTGAAATCAGAAGTCAATTGCGACTTGAAAAGAGTACCTCAATTGCTTACCAAAACCACTTGCCTTCAAAGCAACACTTCCTTCCGTAACAAAAGAAGTTTATTCCCGAAACCAACCGACAACAGACACTTAGGCATTCAACCATTAAGGCAAGGAGTTGACTACTACTCAAGTTGTGACTGCTATATGGCCCCCACCCAAGCAGAGAAAACTCCAGTGCACAGATCCGAACGTAGGCCTACACAGCCTGCGCGTTGCGGCTACCTTGGAGTTACCTACAAAGGAGGAAAAGTTTGCTGGTGTCTCTTTACTCTCCCTGGGGAATGAAGCCATTGGACGAATCATTCAACATGTGTCTCATTTTGGCATCATTGTGACCACTAGCAGCAACAGCATTGCAAAAAAGATCTGAGACTGCATTACCAGGAGCATGCTTAGCAACCACAACATCACCAGCACTATCAACATCAACATAAGCATCACCAGCGCAGCCACCACAAACTTGAGAAAGGCATGGTCAGGCAGTCAAAACATAGGCAGCTGAAGAGGCCATAAGGTCACCAGTAGCAATGTCACAAACCACACCAGTAATACTACAACCATCCCTCAAAGGGAAGGAGATAGCATTGGTAACATCAACTTGCAACAGCATTGGCATCAGAAGTCTCTAAGAGGAACAGGAACAACATATGAGTCAGTAAATAAAGTAGCGCCAGGACAAACAGGAGATCTCCAGCAGCCCAAAAAAGCAGCTCGGGATAAAGCATTAACACCTAGGAAAACAACAGCAACAGCAACAGCAGCAGCAGCAGAAGCAGCAGAGGTAGAAGTGATGCTATCAAAGCTAACTTGGTGAATGTTACTCCAAGGAGTAACATCACCAAGTGAGACACAACCCCCACCAAAGAGAACCAGCACCAGGCTACATGCTCATTCTAGCAGAGGACCCATCCCAATAGGGACCATCAGCCCCTCTTATCCTCCTATTAGGAGAAGAGGGTTGCATAAAAAACCTCCCAACATCCTCCCTGTTTTTCAACTTTCCTTCTAGTACCCAATCCCTCTCTATACAGCACTTTAGCTAAAATTCATTCTCCTACAACTCACTATTCCATGATCGAAGACCATATTCTTGCCCTGCTCACTAAGCTCATCACCGAGATTTCTACCTCCAATCAATCTTTTCTCTCCTCATTTCTTCCCACAAGTCTCCTTTCAGATTCCTTTTAATTAAAATATCCTCACCTGTAAGCTCCCTTCCTCATCCATTGCATAAAATTTCCATTCTTCCATTGACCCCTCTTCCCTCCCCACTTGATGCAAGGTAGTTTCAAAGGTTAGAAATTTGGCCACTTATGGGGCAAGAAAAATCGGCTATGGCTCTAATTTTTTTTAAATTAGAGAAAATCCAAAGCAAATTCAACTAAATGGGATTTTGTTCTAAGGTTTGTTAGAACAAAGGAACTCAATTCAAGTTCACCCAAAAATTCCGCAAAAATCAACCTAATTAAGTATGGGAAAAAACAAATATTAGCTGCGGTGAAACCAAATCAATGTTTCACTCTAAAAGGAACATTAAAGCATCTATCTATTGGTGGAAGGCTAATCCTCATTAAATTTGCTTTATCCAGTCTTCCGGTGTACTTTTTTAGTGTTTTCTGGTGCCCAGAAGCCGTCATCAAGAAGATGGTAAGTATCTAGAAGCCAGACCAGAAGGTGGCTAGCTCAGTAGCTCAGGAATCTGACCCCTCTCCCTTCCATAAGTGATAATGATAGATTGATTTTCCTAGCCGTGAAGGACGGAAATTTGACCTCCCATGCCAAGGGAAGGAAGCTGATATCGGTCGGTAACATTGAAGCCTCTCGCCGCTAATGTCTTTCATTTGAAAAATCATTCAAATATCATATAAACCATTCAAATAAGGTTCTTGTAGAACGATCTTCCAGATATTCGTAAGTCTCACTTAGTTCCTTGGAATCAGGCATGTAAGGTGGTGGAGGAGGGGGGGGGTCTGGGTATCAGATCGATCTGCTGTTTCAATATTGATTTGTCAGGGAAATGGTTGTGAAGATTGGGGGATAACTCGGAAGGTCTCTGAAAGGAGTTAATCATAAGAAAGTATGGTTTACCGAGCAATGGGTGGAGGATTCCGGCTGCGTCTAGACGGATCTCTGGCTTTCGGAGAAGGTTATGCTGTATATCTGTGACTTTCGAGGAAAATATTAGATACAGAGTGTATTTTGGGTTTGGCATCTTCTTTTGGCAAGATAGATGGGTGTGCCAGTATTCTTTGGTTTCGAGATTTCCTACTCTATTCTCCTTTGCTTCAAATAGAGATGCGGCGGTTAAGGAATTGCTTTGACTTACATCAAAATAAGGTGGTTTGGTTCCCCCAACTTAGGAGGGAAATGGAAGATTGGATGGTGGAGTGGCTGCTATTGATGATGGATCTTCTTAATCGGATCTTTGTGTCAAGTGTTTGTAATGACAGAAGAATTTGAGAACATGATATACATGGGATTTTCAGTGTTAAATCTTTTTTCGGAAAGCTCATAAGAAGGGGTGAAGTTCCTCGTTTCCATCGAGCATTTGGAAGAGTGAAGCTCCTTTAAAGGTTAAGATGTTTGGTTGGCATCTTGTACTAGAGAAAATCTTGACGATTGATCATTTGAGATGTCAGAGAATGATCATAGTCAATGCTTGTCCTCTTTGACTATCAGATGTCGGGTCTGTGAATCATCTTCTCCTTCATTGCCATGTCGCTAATGCTATATGGGTTTTCTTTTTCTTTTTTGAAACTTTGCAATACCTTTTTTTTTTAAAAGTAACTTCAATAATAAAAAAAGAGAACAAAAGCAAAAGCAGGCAGAAAGAGCCTACCACCATAAAAAAACCAACACCCCCTCCCTTCACATTACATAAATTTATTTACACTTTCTGAAGACAAGGTCACACCCTGACGAGTCAACTCAACTGCCTATGAATTTGCAGTTCGAGGAACCCAACAAACCGAAAAACCATAAGGCTCAATGGACTAACGAATCTTATCCACTTAATCCAAACACGACCATGGACAAAGAGACCTAGAGGCCCAACCAACAACAATCTTGGAGTCACCTTCTAAAATACTCCCAACCACCCCCAACTTTTCCAAAGCCAAAACACCTCTCCATAGAGCATATAACTCCACATCCAGCACAGTCCCATTCGAAAAAGGACCTGTAAAAGAGAACAATGTGTCACCAGATCTATTACAAATGACTCTCCTATAGCCTGCCAAGCCAAGTTCACGCACACAACTCTCATCAAAGTTGAGCTTTAGAAAACTCATTGCTGGCAGGGTCCAAGCAACAGACCTCATCGAAGCTAAATGTAAATTTCCCAGAATCAACTAGCCACCAAGCAACTCTGCTCTTTATAACTTCGATGAGATGCCGGAGAGAGGAATCCTTACCATTAAAGATCCTAACATTCCTTTCTAACCAGATAGACCATACTATGCTTAGAACAGTCGCTGCCCAAAGAGTCCTTCTAAAAGAACTTCCACCCAACAACCTAGCCAATCTTTCGAAAAACAAAAAGGCCTCCTTAACAATGGAATAAAATGACACCAAATCTAGTACGCAAACCGACAATGAAGAAAAAGATGGTTCATTGTCTCTTCATCAGCGAAACAGAGAGGACAAGCATTCGCCGCACTCGAAGATTATCGATTGTCAAAATATTCCTCAACCCTGCTAACCACCCGAAAACTTTCACCTTTAAAGGTGCCACACCCTTCCAAATTTCCAGGTTCACCCTAGAGACATGACCAACACTTATTAGTTTACTGAAAAAAGACGTCACTGAAAAAATCCCATGAGGGTCAGGATCCCAAATACGTCTATCATCTCCATATCCATCAACATAAACACTACTCAACTGAGCCATTAAAGATAGCCAATCCTCCAACATCCAATCCTTCAAAGACCTTCTAAAAGTAGGGCACCAAACAACCTTACCTTGATGAATATCAAAACACACCCTAACCTTAGCTTCTCTGTCAGCAGCAAGAGAAAAGAGAAAAAGAAAAATGGAAGCTAACGGACCAAACCATTTATCCATCTAGAAGAAAATATTATTCCTAGAGCACACACAATACCTGATACATGAATCATAAAGCAATGAAATGGAACAAACTCCCTTCCGAAAACCAGAAACCCTTCTATTAGAAGCAATAACCCGCCATCCCAAATTATTAAACATGTACTTTCGTTGCACAATAAACTTCCATAAACTGTTTGAAGAATTCCCTAATCTCCACAACCACTTACACAAAAAAGTAATATTGAAAAGACGAAGAGGCCTAATTCCAAGCCCACCTTCCTCCACAGATTTACACACTTGTGACCAAGACACCAGATGAAACTATCTTTTATCCATGTCATCCTCCCACAAGAATTTTTTTTGGATGTTTTCAATCTTCTTAACAACAGCTATTGGGCATTTAAACACACTCAAAAATAAAGTAGAAGGCTACAAAAGAACATATTTAATTAAAGTGCTCCTACCACCAATCAACAAGTACTTTCCTTTCCATACCGATAGCCTTTCTTCCATCTTTTCAATAACCTCATCCCAACAACACTTATTTAGTATACCCTTACAGAGTGGAAGACCAAGATAAGTAGAAGGAAATGAAGCAACTCTGCCTAACGGAGAAGCCAGCTCTATACACAAACTATGATCCACATTCACCCCATCAACTCACTCTTTTGAAAATTAATTTCCAACCCAGAACACATTTGAAACCATAACAGAATAGCCCGAACCACCCTCAACTCCTCTTCCCCAACCTTAAGAAACAAAGTGGTATCATCAACATACTGAAGGTGAGTGATATCAGCTCTGTATGTTCAACATAGAAACCATGAAGCAACCCATGAGTAGCTGCAACATGAAGCATAAGATGTAAGGCCTCTACAACTATAACATAGAGGTACGGAGATACAGGATCCCCTTGCCTGATTCCTTTCTCCATTCTTAGAAAAACTTTTAGGACTTCCATTAACCAAAACTAATAGATGGGCCGATGTAACAGAAGAATGAATTCAGCTTCTCCACCGATCACCGCACCCCATTCGTTGCAGCACATAATCAAGGAAAAACCAATCCATCCTATCATAAGCCTTTTGAAAGTCCTATTTACATACTACACCAGATTCCACTGATAGAAACCTCCAATGAAGATACTCATGAGCTACCACAACAGAATCCACAATTTGCATTCCTTCAATAAAAGCACTCTGATGAGAAGATACAAGGCAAGGAAGTATCACCTTCAACCGATTAGCCAAAACTTTCGCTAAGATTTTATAAGGGCTTCCAATCAAAGAAATAGGGCAAAAATTAGTTAACTCCGAAGCACCAGATTTTTAGGAATCAAAGTAAGAAAAGATGCACCCAAGTCTTCGGAAATAACACCCCTATCAAAGAACTCATAGACGAAGTCTAACACCTCCGGCTTGACCAGCTCCCAAAAATGTTTAAAGAAGATCATTGGAAAACCATTCATACATGGGGCTCTATCTTCTCCCAACTGCCAAACTGCAAGCTTCACCTCCTCCTCCTCAAAAGGAGACTCCAAAGCCACGACTTGATCTGCAGATAGGACTTTAAAAGGAAGAGCATTTGGAACAATCACCCGGCCATGAGCATTTGCTTAAAAACCCCTAAAGTAAGCCACAAATTCTTCACAAACATCACCCCTATTATCCACTACTTCCCCATCAACAATGATAGAATGAATGTAATTCTTACGCCTTCTAGCACTGGCCATTTAATGAAAAAAATTGTATTTTTGTCCCCTACCTGTACCACTGAACTCTAGACCATTGCCTCCATTTAATTTCGTCATGACTAGCCTTTATTTTGAGGCAAGCATTCAACTCTATCCTCCGAATAATCTGATCTTGGGAAAGGGAACCCTCCTCTAAGTTATGAAGAGTGCAACTCCTCCACGCACAAAGACTCCTGTCGGTTGGACTCCTCACGAAAAGATTTATCCCAAATCCTCATCTTATCCCTTAGATATTTAAGTTTCTGCAGGAGGCAATAACCCTTCCAACCCCCTTCCAACCCATAGGGTTGGCTTCTCTCCACCAACACTCTACTAGCTCATCGAAGCCTGCTTCCTTAAGCCAAGCAATTTTTAAACCAAAAACAAGAGTCTAAAATGGTATCCAGGAGAATGGGAGTGTGATCAGAAATAGGAGAAAGCAATGCTCGTTGCACAATTTGATGAAAACACTCCAGCCAAGTCGCATCTACCAAAAATCTGCCCAATCTAGCCAAATTTGGGTCATCTTGCATATTGGACCAAGTAAAATTGGCACCAACCAACGGCAAATCAATTAGCTCCATATGATCAATCCAATTACTAAACCTCTGCATCAGACTTGAAACTCTCCGACAACCTTTCCTCTCTGACATCCAATGAACTACATTAAAATCTCCTCACACACACCAAGGAGAGGGGGAGCATTCTCTAACAATAGTTAACTCATCCCAAAAATCCGTTCTATCTATATCACCATCTCCCACCCGAATAAGCAATTGCTTCAAGAGAATGAAGAATTTGTGGACACTAATAACCAGATATTGTCTCAAACCTGGGTTGGAGTGGCACGGCATGCTAACTCTTCTGAAGCAGAGATCAAGAAATGGCTTCTGGCAGTGTGGGGATTTGATTTTAGGGTGGTGGTCCGACAATTGTCTCCCATTCTGTTTTGGCTTGTTCCAAAGACTAATGAGAATCAACGGAGAATTTCACTTGGTGGGTCTCATTTGCATTTGGTCCATTAAAACAAATTGATAAATGGACAAAAAGTCTAGTATCCCTTTACATGTTTGGAGGAAAGGAACGGTGACAAAGTTGGGTGAATTGGTTGGGGCAATGAAGGAGATAGATGCTCGATATTTGCAAATGGAAGTGTTGGAGTTTGCCGGATTGAAAATTGTCCACCTCATTGGTTCAGAAATCCCCAAACATTTGTGGCTCGATGTAGGGGATGTTCTCTTTCATATTTGGATGGAGGTGGAGCCGAGGAGGATTGTTCCAATGGAGGAGCTTACTGTTGGTAGAGACCAAGCAAAGGTGGAGCATTTTTTGGCAGTCTCGGAGGAAGAAAGGTTGGCGATAAGAGGAGGAAAGGGTAAAGAAGTACAGAATATTTTGCTTGTTGTTGTGGGAGAGGATTTCCAGCGAGCGAAGCTATCGTTGTTGATGGGGAGTGAAAAAAGAAGTCAACGAAATGGAAGGGACAATTTTTATTTTTTTTAATTTACGTGTGGGAAACAGCGGGAAACCCAGCGTAAAACCCCCACGGGTGATACCCACTGCCCTTAGGGTACACCAGGTTAGGCCATGAGGGCACGAACTTGGCACCTCCCACTTCCTGAGGCGAGAGGTTAACCAGTTGAGCTACACCCATGTGGACTGAAAGGGCACACCAGGTTAGGCCATGAGGGCTTGAAATGGAAGGGACCGTTTTGGCGACAAATCTGCTGGCGAAGATTCCTTTTGCTGTCTCGGTGGTGGAAAATCCAATCAATGCTTCCGTTTCGGGATCAGAAGATGAACCTTTGACGAGATTTTCTCAACGCATCTCGTCGTCCCCTGAGAATGTGGAGTTGGGTGGAAGATTAGGGAAACTAGAGAAACACTCGTTTGGTGATGGGCTCAGGTAAGGGGACCCAATCAGATTCTAAATTGATTACGGGCCGAGATCATGTAGTAGGTTGGGTCACTTTGGGCTCTTCTTCAGCTGGGCCACAGCTAAGCCCTAGACCCAATGTTGTTGGCCCATTTGTGACTCTCCAGAACAGAATGCATGGGCCTTCTCAGAACTAAATACAGGGATCAGATTTCAATAGTTCCCAGGCCCAAAGACAATCACAAGTGGCGTCGCCTCCTTCTAGGCAGGTGATGCCGCCGACGTCAGTTGCTCCAGCATCGTTGCTTCAGTTCCGTCAAACTGCAACATTTGGGATAGCTCAGAACGGAATACAGGATGCACTCAGTAACAATTCCATGTGCAAAGAGGCACTCCGATGGTATCGCTTTCCCTTCAACAGGTGATGCAGGCCGCCGTCACAGTGTCGGCGATTCAAGTTGCTCTGTTTCAATGCTACAATACTGTGAAATTGAAATTCATCAAGTTTTGGCGAAATTTGCTCTAGCGGAAGATGAGGAAGTGGTTCAAAGGGTGGATGGGTGTGGCAGTGAGCTAGCAAGGAGGGAGGGAAGGTCTGTGCAATGGGCAGAGATTGTTGAGGCAGAGGAGAATTTGAATTTATTACAACTATAGGATTTTGATGAAGAGAAATTGTAGATGATGGGAAAGTTGCTTGGTATTTCTTCGCAGCAACGAGTTTTAGAGTTAAAGGATGTTCTGGGAAGCTAAAAGGCGAGAACAAGAAGAAGAGCAGATGGCGAGACGAAACAGGAAACGTGAGAGAGAACTAAGAAATTTGCAGTCCTCGGTGAATTATGAGTGATCTTTGGTGATGGTAGACACTTCGGAGGGGGCGTTAGCTGTGAATGCATAAAAGTTCTTTCGTAGAATGTTCGGGGGCTTGGTGTAGTGTTAAAGCAGGTGATGGTGAAAAAACTGGTGTTATCACAAAAGCCGAATATTTTTCTTCTTCAAGAAACTTAAGTGTCAAGACCCGGATGATGGTTTTGTCAGATCACTGTGGGGTAGTGGTAGCATGGGTTGGTGGCTAAACCTTCTGAAGGTGCGTCAGGTGGTATGTGGAATGTGTGGAATTCTAATAAGTAGAATCTTGTTTCAGCTGAGGTGAAGTCTCTCTATTAATGTGGTGTTGGAAGACATTGTGAAAGGGAGGGAGTATTTGTTTACAAATGCGTATGCGGACATGATGGGGTTATCTTAGGAACTAAATAAATCATGTGGGGGGAAAGTGGGAAGCAGGGTAACATTGGGTCTAGGTCCGAAAAGAAAACAAGCTTGGAACATCATTGTAGGGGCAACCCTTTGGTCCATCAAGAAGGAGAGAAACTCCAAGATATTTGAACATAAAGCATAAGAGGAGAGAGATATTTCTAAAGGCAAAACAAAGACTGTGCATAACTTTTGGCCTGTGAGGACTTTTTAAGTAATACAAAATATCAGACTTTCTTACTTCCAAGGAGGGTTGCATGATGGCCAAACCTAGAAGAACCCAAACTCGTGAGATTTGGACACCACCACCGCTAGGTACCTTTAAATTCAACGCAGACGGGACAGCTAGAGATAAACCGAGACGTTGGGATCGGAGAGGTTTTACATAACTCATGCGGCACTTTGCTCCTAATCTTCTAAGAATCAGTGGGTGTGAGGGTTCTAATGAGGCCGAACTCTTAACTATTAGAGAGCTTTGACCCTATGGACCTGCAGTGGGCAGGGTAAATTAATCATAGAGGAGGATTTAGTGAATGCAATCAAATGGGCGAAGGGAAACCACCTTTGAAATTGATCACAATAGTCAGGGAGAGTAAAGAGTTATGTTCAGGTCATGAGGTCTCCTTCACGCAAATCAGACGATCGGCCAACGAGGTTGTAGATTTCATTGGAAATATAGAGATACACTCAACACTTGGGGTGGTTTTTTTTTTTTTAAACATTGACAACTAAATATCATTAAAAAAAAAAAGAATTACAAAGAAGGGATCTGAGTATAGGAGGTATATACTCAAAGCCGAAAAATAAGGGAAAAAACAAGAAAAAGAACAATGGAAAAGAGAAAAACAAGATACATCAAAAACCACCCCACGAGATGCAAATGTAACCCCCAAACCCCAAAAGTCAAGGCTGAGAAGATTAAAAAAAAATCCAAGGATGGACTATGTAATTGAACACCAGATTTCGCCAAGAAGTCTGCAACACAATTTGCCGATCGAGGTGTATGAATGAAGGAAACACCACCTAACCTGCACATCCTCCAAATGTCCCTAACAATACCAATCAACCTCCACGAGGGGAATTTTTTTACAAGCCCAGGAGATGGCATTAGTTGAGTCACCTTCGATAATGAGGTTACCACTCCTAAACTCAAACCAAACTTGAAGTGCTCTCCTAATTGCCCTCAGTTCAGCTTCATTCGACTCCATCAACCCTACTGATTCGGAGAAAGCTGCCAACAATCTACCCCTATCACCATGTAACACACCACCTATCCTGCCGGCCCTGGTTTTACCCCTTGCCTCCCCATCTACATTGAATTTGCAAGAACCTAGGGGAGGCGCAACCCACTTGACCAACTGCTTTTTGGCTCTACCAACTCAATCATACACCCATCCCAAGACAAATAAAAATCCTCCAGTGCTAGACCCGGAAGCTCCTTACACACAGACAAACAACCAATAACTTGTCATTTTGCCTTCTCAAAAACATCTCTAGGATCTCCCCTCTTTCCCTCAAAGATCCTCCCATTACGCTCTTTCCAAATAGGGCACGAGACAGCAAAATGAGCCATTTTCCAGGCCACTCTACGTCTACCTCTAAAGGAACCCCCCATCCAAGACACAAAAAAATCCTCCACTCCACTACTAAGAACCCATGAACACCCAAAAAGTCTCAAAAAAGAAGCTCAAACCACCCATGTGAACCGACACTTGCATAACAAGTGGTCCACAGTTTCCTCCTCGACCTCACATAAAGGACACACTAATGGAGCATCATCTGGAATAACGCGCTTGGAGTGGTTTCTATTTGTAACCTTCAGGGGAGGGTTGAGTTATGATTGTATTTTGTTGTGGACTCCAGGACTATGTGTTTGTTTTTGTTCTTTTCTGTTTTGGGTTTACACCTCTTAGACCTCTCGTGTATTTGTAATATCGTTCTTTTATTAATAAATTATTCATCTTGATACTGCTCTCGAAAAAAAAAATTGGGTTCATTTCATCCAACAACTGGGAACCGTCTTTTGTTTCCATCAGCATGGTACGAGTAATGGAACAAATTGCTCATCGTGGGGGCTAGCTCATTCCATAGGAAGCTTTGGAAAATCACGATCCTAAACATTGTGTGGGTTATTTGGTTAGAAAGAAATAAAAAGTGATTTTCAAGGGAAATCATCTTCGGCTGGCCAAGTTATTGAAGTTATCAAATTTAGAGCTGCTTGGTAAATTTTGGGAGCCAAGCTTGATCAGGCACTTCGTATATCTGATGTCTGCAGAGATTGGGCTTCAGTTGATTTGATAAAGGTTGATGTGCCTTCCTCATCTTCAATTCCTCGGCAACCTCCTGAGTTGGGATATCTCAGCTATATGTGGAAGAGTGGGTTGGCTAGTTTGGGGGAGTGATCAGGGATCATCTAGAGATGAGTAGGTCCTCTTTTGTTGGTCCTCTCACCAATTGTTCAATTATTGAAGCAAAGTTGCATGCCCTTTGGAGAGGACTGCTCGAGATGGAGGATCTAGGAATTGTAGGGAGCACAGTTGAAGGGGATTCTAAGGTGATTCTGAGTTGCGTATCAGGTTCAAGTTGTCCATGGAAATCCCTGGATAAAGTTGACAGGATTCGGCAGTCAATCTTATCGAATAGTTTTAATGGTTTGTGGGTCCCTAAACCTGCAAACTTTGCAGCAGATGATCTGGCTAGACAGGGTCTTGTAATGGCGTCAGAAGTCGTAAACATGTCTTTGTAAACCTTTTAGGTGGGAGGTGGCAAGCTTGATTTGCCAAGTTTTGTTGTTTGATTCGTAAAGTTCTCTTTCTATTTAGTGATCTTTCCACAAAACAAAAAAAAAATTGGCCCAAGTTTCACCAAGTTATGAAATTTATAGAAGAATTTAAACATACAAAGGCTTCAAAATATGTATTCTTGAAAATAACAATGCAAATAAAATTAAAATTAAAATTAAAATAACATAATTAAATGACGAGAACACAAAATAAATAACTCAACTCACCGAGACCCAACTTAAAATTCCAATTGCATAACTACTCTATTGGGCATCCATGACCCTTATTTATAGTGTAAATATAATAAAAGTCATTAAAAATAAGCCTTCTCGTCACTCTAGGACACCTGATTAAAAAATTGGTCATTTCTTTACACATGTCAAAATTGCATAAACTTGGGCTTGTTAGAATGGTTATTCAGTAAGGCTTTTTAGTGAATCCAATTTTATGAAAATTCGATAGTGTTTGTAATATGAAATATGTCTGCAAGGTTACAACTTATTTCAGCCAATTCTAGAGTGCCAAGTGTTCTAATGACATCATCACACATCACTCCAATCAATTGAAAAAATGACACCTTTTATTGAAGATAAATATGAGAAAAAACATGAAAAGAAAGTCTAGTAGGTGAACATGTTGATGTATATCCATGGGTGATTGCACAAGTAACCCTTGCAACACTCCTCTTCAACTCAATCCTGCAAGTCTAGCTATTGTTTAGGAGATGGGCCTCCTTGATGGACTTTGCAAGCCCTAACAACAAAAATAAGGCCTTGACCCATATACTGAGCCCATAGGCCATCTATTGGAAAATTTTGCATCCCAAAATCCTCTTATAAGGGCTTTTGTTTGACCTATCAAATTCCTCATCAATTTTAAGGCCAATTAAACAATTTGTTGAAATTGACCCACATCACTACTCCACTCTTTAATCTTTATTTCAGCATCTTTAACTCCTAGGATAGAGATTACCCTACCCAACTATTACACTCAAAATTCTCCCACCACTCATCCAACCACATGTTTTTAAACATAAACAGTCTAGATCCCCAACCCTCCTACTCTAGATTAAGAAGAATTGGAGCATGATCAACCCAACCTTGAGTAGTTTCAAATGAAGTCATTCCAAAACTTCTCAATTCATTCATCTAAAAATCATTTGACAACCGGAGTCATTCTTTGATAAATGATCACAATGAGTTAGACTCAATAGAATTCAATCAATTCCTTTTTCGATCAAGGTGGAAAACTGAACCAAGAATTCTCTTTCTTTATCATCAATTGAATCAGTGTTCGCAGTCCAAGGTTCTATTTTATCATGAATCCAATCACCGTTCACATTTTTTTCTATTCTTATCAATGAATAGATGTCTTTACTTGTATGACTTACATGTCTCGTATTTCTCAAAAAAGTGATTTGATTGATGGGATTGGGTATGATACTGATTAGATCGATGAGATTGATATTCAAATAATTCTTTTTAGAATGTATTGATTTGATCCCATAAGTAGGACCACCACCCAATAGCATGTTGCCGCTAGAAGCATAACCCCGTATTTCTTCCAAAGAATCTCCTAGTTGTTCCAAAGCAACTAGAAAGATTCTTTTACCAAAAAGAATTCAATTCAGATATAGAAACCTATTCAACCTACTCATGCTAAGTCTAACTTGGTTATTTGACCAAGTAAATGTTCCTCCCATCATAGGATAATCCACCCAACTACAGTTTCCAATGAATTTGCAAAAACTAATCATATTTTGTGAAATATTTCCAATCATCTTCCCTCTGATGGGCACCTTACCACATTGAAAATCCCCACCAATACAACATGGGCCATCCCATTTGTCACTAATTGGCCAAGTTCCTTCCAAAACTCCTCCCTGAGATATCATCATTCAGACCATAGACATTAGCAATTACCACCTAAATGTCAGACTTGAAGATTCTTCCTTTCACCAATAAGGATCTATCTATCTTCCAACTATGAGACATCCGGAATTTAACTAAATTCTAAATCATAATTAAGATCCCCAACCTAACCACCAGGCTTTATAGATATTCACCCTACTAAGGTATGTCTGTCTCTTGAGCAAGTAGCATTACTTAATTTTATTTTATTTTAATAAGTTTAAAATAGCCCCTTTCTTTTCTTTACTCCCCCATCCCCCTCACATGCCATGCTATAATCTTCACTATGCACACCCTAAACCCTACCCATTACCATCTTCTTTCTATGATAAACTCTCAAGAACTTCAGCTAACTTCACCCAACAGAAACGACCTAGGTTTAGACATAGAGGAGAGGAGAGAAGAATCTCTTTCATCAAACCACTGTAGGAGACCCTTGTCAATTTACCAATTTCTCCCTAACCCCCTCTCTTGCATGATGACTGAATTCCCAACCAAAATTTCCCAACTATTTCTACTACTAAAGCACCCCTAAGAGCCCTTAGCTTCTTCTAGATTGTTGGATTAGGGAAGATTCTCACCCAAGACAACATTCAATTCTTTCCTTCTCTATCAAATCGTGCTTTTGAAGATGTAGACCACCTTCTCCTCCATTGTTCTTTCTCCTCCTCGATGTAGAACTCTACTCTTCACCTCTTTGAGGTTCAATGGATTATGTCTTCATTGCTCAGCTCTGTTGTGCCTAGTCTTTCTACAAAGGTCGGTCTTCTATTATTTGGAGTCTCACTCTCTTTGCACAATATGAAATTTATGGTGGGATCCGAACAACTGAGTCTTTAAGAATATTGAAAAGAATCCTCTTAAAATCAACACTAGAGTCAAAACAAAGTGCACTGCTTGGGCCTCAACCATTGACGAGTTACAAAATTCCTCTACTCCAAACATACTAGAGCCTAGGAGTGTATTGGTTTGACTTAATGTAGTTTTGTTTGTGGTTTCTCTTTTTTCCATCTCCTCCTTTGTGTTTGTTGGGGCGTCCTCCTTATACCCATGTACTCTGGCGCATCTTGTGCCTCTTAATGAAGTTACCATTTCCAAAAAAAAATCTCCATTAACTTATTTACCAAAAATGGTCCCCAAGTCCCCTTCCATTCTCTTATGGTACAGTACCCCTTGCTCCATTATCACTCTTCACCACATTTGCACTAATCCCTCTGTTGGCAAGGATAGCAAAGACAAAGTCTATTGATAAATAAGCATCTTGCTCTTTTCGACCTTAAAGTTTTTTTGCCTCAGTCGAAGGACAAAATTGGGCCAGGCCAAGCTTAGGTAATGGGTCCAAGCCTAGCTACAGCCATTCAATCCATCCTAGGACTTTAATTTCTCCATTGATAAAATCTATTCCAATTGCACATCACCAACAATATATTGTCATTTATTGTCACCGTAACCCTCTTCATTTTCTTCCCCAAAATCATGCCCCACCCTGATTCTCATCTGTCCTTAATTTCTCCCTCACATTCTCAAAGTGGCCTAGAATTATTAAAAAGCTCAATGACACAGCTATTGCTAGTAAGCCTCCTTAATTTTAAATGGTCCATTCTCTTTTTGCCACATCCTTTTCCCTTTCTTCCTCAGCCACCCCATCTTCATAGCACATCTCCTTGACTTCCTTCCATTCCTCCACCAACTGTTTTGTTTCATGTCCAAGGAAAGTGAATGTGTTGTCCCCCCTAGATTCGTCCACTCTCTCTCCACCACTCCTCTTCATCATTGGAAATTACTAAAACACCATTTACTGCTCACCTCACCTTCTTCCAACACAAACCATGTCGTTTCCCCTCTTGCCCCTTCCCTAAACAAAGCAACAGTCACGATTTCACCCCTGCTTGCACTTCACACAATGGTGCCATGACAAGATGTAGGCAAAGTACTGGAGTGTTGTGTGATGAAAGAGTGTTGCATCGATTAAATGGGTCATTTCTACAAAATGACAATGAGAAACTTAGACCTCCAATCTAATTGTGGAATTTAGTGATGCTCAATGAAGATAGATAGTGTAGTGGTAACAAAGATGCATGGTTAAAATCAATGTTCCGAAACTCAAAACTCAGACTTGACTCGAAATCCCATCAAGTCAAGAAACTAGGCCTGAGCTTTTGGGAAAAATTGAGAAAATTCATCGACTCGGACTGAGAAAGCCTAAAAGAAATGGGTGCACTAGAGAAAGCCTACTCTATTCCACTAGAGAAAGCCTAAAAACCCTAAGAAGCCCCAAAAGTTGATCCAATAGAGTGGGAAAATGATGAAGGAATTTCCAAAGACGGTTTGGGGATGTCCATATAAGAGAAGAAACAACCCTAATAAGACAAGTCAAAGAATTATAAGTAATAGATACTAGTAGGAAGGGAGGCCATTAAAGACATGGATTGAGATGGTAAGACATGAAAAGGCAAGGAAAAAATAGACATGATATTGATAGGATGTATGGTGACAGAGAATATGATTGCTGATAGGGTTAAGTAGAAAAGTAGATCCTAAAAAACCAAACAAAGATGGGTAACAGGATTTGATGATGATGATGATGAATAAGATGTTATTTTGTTCATATTTGTGCTATAAGACCCTCAAAAGAATAATAATAAAGAAAATACATATATGTTCTCTAAAATATCTAAAGTGTACAGCAAAATAAGGCACACAATTAGGTCTGCACCTTGAACTGTAAGCTCCAAGACACCTTTGCACTTAGAGTTGGACAATGCACCTTGCACCTGGACTACTATGTTAAATATGTACCTTCCTTATCTGCAATCAGCAGATCTGATTTATGATTTACATCAGAACTAGATTAGAAACTGCACCATTATGTCACAGGATGAAATAACTAATCAGGTATACAGTAATCACTTAACTAGAATGCAAACACTGAAGCCCACAAAAACAATGGCATCCATTAACCATGACTAACAGGAAAACAAAATATAAAAGTTACAGTCACGCCTTGTACGTGAGATACGAGAACAGACTAACCACAAACATAGATGAATATTCTGTAAAAAAAATCTGAATAATCCTGCAATTTCATGATCATCTTCTAACATATCTGCAAGTAAAACAACAATAAGTAAAAAAAGGATACCTCTTTGAGAGTTTCAATGGATTCAGCACTCTGTGCTTCCTGACAACATTTCCTCCAATAGTGAAAGGAATTTTCAAGCCAGTTAGAATCAATATAGGTTGGTAATATCATCTGCAATGGAAAACACCTGTGTCACTTCAAAAGGCATAGAGTAATACCATACATTAAAATGAAGACTGTTGAGAAAGTGGTTGAGGAAATAGCTAAAAAGTAGGGGGAAAAAAACCCTAACGATGATCTACAAATAGATTTCACTGCAGGAACCCTTCAGTCAAAGAACAAGCATAGAATATAAAAGAAAACATAGTAACAGTTGATCACTTCAATTGCTCATTCAGCCATCAAAACCTTGGTCAAGAGTACATGCAGACAGGGTAGCACAAAGATTTCATTAAATGGGGAATAAGTAGAAAAGAAGGGCCGCCACAGAAGCATCCAAGATGGAGATTACAGAGGCCAGGGAAAATAGACAGATGTACAATAGAATAATGCAAACAAACTCAATCAATTTAAAAGTCCAAGAACTGAAATTCCATTAGTAGAGTAATGCACGACCTAGAGGAGGGTGAATAGATCGGTTTTCAATTTTAATTCCCTTTTAAAATTTTCTCAACCGATTTATACTTTAAGTGAATAAAATATTCAATGAGTTATTTTCACCTTCAAATTAACTGTTGTTCATAAAACTGACCAATCAATCCATGTGTGTGATATGTGAACAAGTATTCAATCCAAGCATTCAATCACATATAAACACAGATATTTTATAGTAGTTCGGTTTCAACAAACCTACATCCACTGTCAGACTTTCCAAGTCTAGGGTCGTCCCAAATATACTATGTAAGGGTCTTACACCCAAATAGTACAACCTAGTTTTTTATAGAGGTTCAACCCAATCAGTCTAATCCTCTACACCTACTTTTTAGAGTGGTTCGAGCACACTGTTCTAATCTACTTTACAATGTTTAAAATAAAAGGAAGAAGAAATACTTGCCTTGGGTCTTATCTGTTTTCCTTTAAGCTCTTTCTTCTTTACTGAATCTGTGTGTTCATTTCCATCAAATCAGCATCATCAAAATATTCATCGGCACAGTAATATAGGACTTGGGTATGATTGGTTTTAAAGTCCTATGTGAACACCTTACTCTTCATCAAGACTGGGGTATTGATTACCCAAACATTTATTAAGGAAGATGATGAAGAAGGTGTAAAGAGGGAAGACTGAATGATCTAAAGACATTGTAATACTTTTCCAGTTTGTTCTCTATGTTTTCAGTCCCCTTACATACAACTTACAGTTTATTTATAAGACTGTCTGCAGCATTGCAGTAAGTCACGCCCACAAGGCCTCGAGACTTCCAATGAGGCCTCGTGGCGGTAAATATGGAAAGACAGCACATATATGCATAAGTTAATTCGTCTTTCAAAACAGTAAGTATCCAGCCAGCTCATAAGTCACCGTATATGATTGACAGTAAAATTATCTTAGACATCAATCAAGGATTAGATGGAAGATTGTAAATGATTTTACAACTCATGGAGGAGCCTTTCCATTCTTGTCATACATGGCCAACTCCCCAACGGTATTAAATTCAAAATATGAGAGGTGGCAGTTTTGAGTCTCACCATGTGGATATATTCTTTTACCATAATTAACTCCCAATCAAAATGATACAGATTTTAACTTCCTAAATTTGTAGGAGACTGAGTCAACAAGACACAAAGTCAACTGGATTACAGTTGTCCAAAAGACAACTCAACACAACTGGCTGTAAGGCCTCGGCAGACTGCATGAGGCCTCGAGGTTGAAAGTCACTTATTATCTTGTTTTCCAGTTTATAACCAATTGACTTCTAAGGTATTTGACTTAGCCTAAGGTCTCCTACGGTTCACTTACCTGTGTGCCAATAACGTATTCGGTGTAGACTCTTCAACTTCATAGTATATCTTCTTATACATCCAAGGTAAGTTCAACTGAGTCACGTAATTGACAATAAGGGTGACTCGGACGAACCGGGGCACTTACAAGAACACTTTAGCTCTAGAAACCCCATTCTTTGCATGGTTGTTAAAATCTTACAATACACGATTCGTATCTTACGATTCATATGATATAATAAGAGGAACGATTCGTATCTATCAACAAATCTTACGATTCGTATAAATAAATAGAAATATGGGGTTATTAGGAGTGTGAAAGCATAAAACATTTCGTTTTAATGGTTTTTAAAGCTTGATTTGATGAGCATTTAAAACCTTTCGATTTTTTGAGGGTTTTTTTAGTTCATTATGACTTTTCACAGTATAGTTGGATTATATACTGGTTTTCTAATTTTGGGAGTTGGAGCATTGAAATTTGAGCTCAAATGAACTCATTATATAGAAATTCACTTAATATTGAAAGAAAGTTGTAGAATTGCTCATGTTATTACATTTTAGATATATTTTACGTTATTTAATATATTAAATATCTTTTAGGGAAAACACTTACGAATCTTACGATTCTACGATTTACGATTTGCGATTCAAGATTTATTAACGATTTACGATACGATTCGATTTTCACAAAATTGGTTCTTTGCAAGGAAATATGCAGAACAAAAGAAACATCAATGTCGGTTCACAACTACCTAAGCTCTTTGAAGGTTGAAGGGGCTTCCAAGGAAGACTTCCTTCCACACCCCCCCCCCCCCCCCCCCCTCTCTCTCTCTTCCTTGAGCTTTATTACATTAGCCATCACCCTCACTAATAAACTTACCACAGGAATGGTAGTGATTCTTTAAAACCTTCAAAGCTTCATTAATTGCTAGGAGCTCTGCCTCATTAGGGTCTGTACTCCCCATAGGCCCTGAGAAAAAACAAGAACACTACCCTCTGGATCTTGAAGAATACTACCTAATACTGCCCTTTTCTTTTATAGCGGATGGATCATAAATACAAATACTTTTAACCCTTTTCTATTATTTATGATTTTGACTTTTTATCACTTTGTTATATGCATTAGACCTTTGTTATTAACTACTTGTTTTTTAATTTTTGCTATTAATTTCTTACATTATACATTTGGGCTTTAACATTTGATGCATTTTCTTTTTAGTAATATCTATTGCATTGTTTAACTAACATTGGGTTGAAAAGGTAGTACATTACCCACATGGGTGTAGCTCAACCGGTTGCCTCCTGCCTCAGGAAGCGGGAGGTTGTGGGTTCGAGCCCCCATGGCCTAACCTTGGTGTGCCCTAGGGGTAGTGGGCTCACCCGTGGGGGTTTTACGCTGGGTATCCTGCTGTTTCCCACACGTAAATTCAAAAAAAAAGGTAATACATTTGTCATATTAATATTCTTAAAATAGTTGTATATAATTGCATTATATTTATATTAGTGCAAAGAACGTACATAATTAAATAATTTCACATATTTAAAACTATATAAAAAGTTTGTTTTAAAATGAAAAAAAGCATGTTCCTTAAGTGTGCACTGGACCTTTACCACTATGGTACTAGCTCTCCTATAAAAAGTATATGCTAAGGAACTTCATCTTGGATTTCTAATGCAAATATAACTAAATATGATGGCCTGATAGAAAAAGTGATCACATGTTGCTAGCAGTATCAGCCATTGATTTGAATTTTTTTTTAAATTTTTTAATCCATATATATGTATATATATATATATATATAACTCCAATGAAAATCAATCAATTTGGAAGCCACAAATAAGGCTGAGGCTAGCCTCTTTTTTAATCAAAAGGCTAAGGACTTCAGCAACAACAAGAAAGGGTCCCCTTGCTTGAGCTTCCCCAATTTCTTAAAGAAGCCTTTAGGGGAAACATTAACCAAGATAGAGAAGTTGGCTAAAGATAACACTCGATAATCTACGCACGCCATTTGCTACCAAACATCATATTTTGAAGAGCTAAAAAAAAAAAAAAGGCAAAACCCAATCTACCATATTGTACTCCTGCAAACAAGGCCTTGTCTTCAGAAAGAGAGTTGAGAGTCAAACATTCATAACCTATGAGAATTACAGCCATAATCGATCTTCTTTTCACACAAGTGGCTTTAAAAGGAAAACACACTTTGTGAAAAGATGTTGTAAAGTGATTAGCTAGCACTTTCACTAGATTTTGTAAGCGCTACAAAGTAAACTTATGGGGAAAAATCTCTAAGTAGTGTAGCATCATCCCTTTTCAAGATTAAAACTAGATTGCACCAAGTTTCCTACAAAGCTTTCCACAAAAATAGCACTTATTCTAGTCTTTCTTCCCTTTCTTTACTTTTTCACTAAGAAGAAAAAAAGACCAAATTGCTACCAAGATCGAAATACCTTCATTATTTACAATGAGAGAGTAATATAGTAGTTAATGTGCAAGGCACAGTCTAGGCGACAAGGGGTCATGGAGCTTAAGGTGCAAGGCACATGTCTAGGCATGAGCCTAAATATGCTAAACGCACTAATTTAGATACTTCAATATATGTATAGACTCGTGGATTTGTGTTACTGCATCAATATTAACAAAATATAATACTACGCATCCAAAGCACCACAATATAATGGTAATTGAGTTTCCAAGCACATTATATAAGCATGTTTTGTATAATTTCTCCTCCAAAAATCAAGCCTCACACTGAGTTCTTGTTTCTTCTCACTAATTAATATTGTATCATCTAAAAAAACATAAACTATGGCACTTCATATTGGATTTCTAATGTTAAGTCATCCATGATTAGTGCAAACATTTATGGGCTTAAAGCATATCCTTGATGAAGTCCTACTCCAATAGAAAACGTTGTTGTCTCACCACAAACAGTTCTAACGCTAGTGGTTGCACCTTCATACATACCTTGAATAATCTCAACATAGTCATTGGGGTAGGCATGCACAAATATATTATCCAATAATTAGAATTTTTAATTAAGTATTACTAACAATTACTTCATGGAAATTATAACATTTATTATCTAGTACAAAAAGAGGCTTTGAAAAATAGGCCTATTACAAAAATATAAAAAAAAAAAATTCTAAAAAAAAAGGATGAGGAACTAGATGCAAAATAGGTCTAGTGCCTAGGTGAGGCCTAGGCACAATTAAGGCACACCTTTGACCACTATGGTAGGCAATCATTGTGAATAACCTATACCAAACATGTAGGAATTATCTTGAGATGCAACATCTAAGTTCAACTAGTTTTTAAAAAAAAAGATAAGTTCAACTAGTTATTACCAAAGAAGCAGGCATCACCAATTCCTCTTTGGCTTTGGACTACCAACACACTTTCAAATTCCACAACATATTAACCACAAAAAACCTTTACATTCCCATCATCCTCCACCACCTACTTATGTAAATCATAGGGTCTACAGATTGGACAAATCACCAAAAGAAAAAAAAAAAAAGGTGGTAGGTAGAAGAACCAAAAGAAAATGTTTCCATTTAACCCTAACTTGGGCAATTCTTGAATCATCTACAACTTGTTGGTTTCAACGTATTTCCATTTTTTTTCAAAATTATTGCATCAGTATGGAATCACCTAAAAAACTTTGCCTAATCCACACACACCCATAATGATTCCCTTGTGGGGATTTATCTTTCCCCTTTTTGGAAATAGAGTGCTTTCTCAAGATTAGGAGGAGAGAATCAACTATTATTAACAGTCAAGTGTTTCTCCTTCCAACAGCTCTTCACTTCTAACAAATAAAATCTACTTAATTTTTTTAGTAATCCCTAAGTAAGAATCGACTTATAACAGCCCACCAAAAAAATAACACATAAAACGTATATGTAGAACTTGTAACTATTTTCAGTAGATAACTTCAAGCCACATTAGATGATAAAGTAGAAACATTTGATATAGTTCAAAGTATGGCACCAACTTAAGAAAAATGAAGCATGAACTTGTGAAATAATGAAGCAGCAGTAACATTTAGAAAAATAATTAAATAACAGTGGAAAAGAGAAGAACTAACTAGAAAATTTAAGAAATGTATACTGCATTCCCATAAAAGCAAAATGAGCCAATAAAGATGGCTCAATTCTCTCAGCTCGAAAACATAGTGAAAGATATGGATTTACACTGTGAAGCTTCACTAGCATCCTTCCAAGATCAGCATAGCATTCACATTGGAAGGCCTCCACAGCAAATTCTCTCCAGGCTGTCACCCTACGAGCAATCTCTGTTACAGCCTAATAAAATTGAGAACTCAAGTAAGATAGATGTATGTCGTATAAGTAGTGGACTACCAGGTAAGAGTCCTACCGCAATATGCAATTGGTCACCAACATTCAGCATCTCAACAGCAAGCTTTTGCATTATATAGCGGCGTGGAACTGCAAGGTCTTTCACCATCTCCAGTCCATTGTAATGTGTACCAAAAGCAAGAGGCTCTGGTAATTTTTTGATTGCACAGATAAGTAACGTATCTGTCCAACAATGTGTCCTAGAATGTGGGAAAAATACTAAAATATATTTCTTCCTCCCATGTGTAGGTTTTTCCTTTACAGCTGGCAATGGCCAATCAGCCCTTGAACATTGGATTCCGGTCTGCCACTTGCCTTGCCACTATACTTGAGAAAAATAATAGAGAGTCAAAGAGGCATCTATATCAAGAACCTATTTTCACTGTGACGCGTAGTCACATTTGCATACTAAATAATAATACAATATATCCGTTGAATACGTAAGACAAATACCACATTTAAGTTGCAGTAGGTTCTCATCATGATACTTCACCACCATGTTTATGCAGAAGCAGAATTCATGGATTTTTAATTTTCAACAATTTAGAAATCTGAGAATAATTACTGGGATTCGAAACTCTATTTTTTTCTGCTATAACACAAATTCTTGATAATTTAATTACAGGACTTACTTAAAAAATAAAAAATACCTTTGGCATGGCAAACCAAGTAAAATTCAATGACTTCTTTTGTTTCTCAGAGGAGGCCCACCTATTTGCCCCTTTAAATTCAAATTTGGGATAAGTAGACCCCTTTCCATTGATCACCACCACTTGATTAACAGTTTTAAACAAAATTATGAACAACTTTAAATTTAAGAGTCTAAAATAATAAATTAAAATAATTCTACTAAATCTAATTAAAGTAGGCCTCTAGCTCACATTTTCATTTACTTATATTATAAAGTAGGATCCACATACTGATGAAATGGTGGGAAAAGGGGACATTCAAGCCCCGTATTATTTCAGATCTCTCCTTCCCAATAGTATTGGATATCAAATATGATAAATTCCAGCAGCAATCATGTGGGCAATTTGGAAGGAGATGAATAATAGAATCTTTGAAGGAAAATCGGGCTCGGTAGTAGAGGTTTTCGAGAAGGCCAAATGGAATTTAGTCTGTTGGCTCTCTCTATGCAAGGAATTCTTTGGGTGCTCCCTGGATATTTCTACCTATCGTAGGAGGGATGTAAGAAAGGAAGCAAAAACATTAAGAAACCTAGGGTGGATCGGGTGAAACCAGAAAAAGGGTATTTTAAGTTTAACGTTGATGGAGCAGCTAATGGAAAACCGGACCCAGCAGGAATAGGAGTACTTCATGATGATGAGAGTAGAATGGGATTAATCTTCTCGGAATCGGTAGGAGTCATGGAGTCTAACGAGGTGGAGCTGAGGACTATCACGCGTGCAATTTTTCTCTAGACGAGTATTGGGAATGGCAACCTTATCATTAAAGGCGACTTTGCAAATACAATCGCTTGGGCTAGCGGGAAGGTAAACCCTACTTGGAAATTGGCCAACATTGTTAGGTTCATTAGGAGATCGTGTAGGAATGGCATCATCAGATTTGTGCATTTCGCACGGTAATCGAATAGTGTCGCCGACTTTCTAGTGAAGATCGGGGTACAAAAGACCCATCTGGCAGTGGAGATGATCCCCATTGAGTATTCTCAGGATGTTGTACGGGTGCAAGGGTCATGCATCTAGGGTGGTGGCAGTCATTGTATTGTAACATTGGTAGCTTTGTGTATGCTACGCCTACAGTTTCTTGGGAGGAGTTCATATGAATTTGGGTTGATCTTTTCCCCTCACTCTCACCCAAGAGTGAAGCATACTTTGTAACCTTTCTGTATTTTTATTTTTTTGTTTTCTGCTTTGGTGGGTGAGGTTGTAAACACCTCTTGTACACTGCCCCTTATTCCTTGTAACTGAATTTTATTAATGTTATATTTTTTTTTAAAGATTTATTAATGTTATATTTATCTCTCCATTTTCAAAAAAAAATTGATAAAATCCACAAGAATTTTGAGGCATTTTATAACATGGCACAAAACATGCCATTTTGGGTTATAAAGACTACTATATAAAATGGAAGTCTCTAGATTATCGAAATATCAAAAATTAGACTATCTTAAGTTTCTAATTATCTAATCTAAGGTTATGAGCCAAATGATCAAAATGAAATCTTTCCATTTTCAATTGACTGCCCATCTTATTGTCTTCAATCAGATGGTTATATCCTTCAAGTGGATGACATTTTGCATGAATAATTTTATGATAATTTCATTATATTTGGCAGAGATAATGTGGCCCATAACCTATACAAGATGTCATATTTAAAGTAACACATAAAAACCCTGCAACATTTATATGCTAACAATTCATGATTCTTTCTCGAATGTAAAGAGCAGGGGAAAACTCAAGGTTGCTGGACCTTTGTCCATGCCTAGAGAAATGGACTGAAACAGTGTCGAACTTTGAATTTCTGCAGCTCTCCTACTTCATCCTTGGATACTTGGAACCTTAACTAGTAGGAAATATCAGGTAATTCATTTGATGCAAAACATGGCAGCTAATGTTCCAATGAGGCAAACTTCATAGCAGCCTCTTGACTTTGAGCCTCCTTTTCAACTGACAATAACACCACCAACGCTAGCCTCATCCATGGCTGCACTAATCAAGACAGAAAAGGGGAGGGGGGGAGAGAGAGAGAGAGAGACAGATGTCTAGCAATGGAGAAACAAAGAGAGGTCTACTGCAGAAGACAGAGAAGGTAGAAAGAAATCAAGCAACCCAAGGGTTTCTTTTTCTCCTTTATTTCTGTTTGCTGCTGTGAGATTCGAATTCAGTCACTCTAACAGAATGGCATCACACATAGCTCGGCCATTTTTTCTACATGGATATTGAATCTGAGATAACTAGTGATTTTAAAATCCATAAATTTGTCCAGTACCAAACTACTGAAATAATGTGATCGATGCTTTGAATATCTAAATCAATAAATTTTGCTGTCCACAAGTGTGACCTAAGTTCATGGAAGGATCCTATCAGATCACCAACTTAACAGAAAAGCAAAACCAAAAATGTTTAATACATCAGAGACATGAAAAGAACATTACTTTGGAAAAAAACAACATTCGGAACTTTGACTCCCTCCAATTGATTGGGTACACAACTTATTGGAATTATATGAGATAGATAAATGACAATGTTTTCACTTTCTGGTCATTGGCCATTTCATGTAGATTTAAAACTTTGCCCTTCTTAATAAGGATGCCTCAGTCACTGAGATTCCCTAAAGCATGATGTGAAAGCAGATGATTTGGGATCACAACCTGGGCACGTTTAAGTTCTTCACAAGCATTGCCAGAATTACATGAGATTCACAAAAGTACTACATCAAACTACTAGCCTGAATCTCAGAAGTAGGTAATAATGTCATATTATGTGCTAAAAATGCATCCTTGAAGTTGCAATGAACAAATAACCCAACGACTGAAGCATATGGAAGACCACATATCAAACTACAAACTTCAATCTCAGAAGTAAGAATATAACATTATGTGCAAAAAATAATTCCTTCAAATTGCAATGAACAAATAAACCAATGACTAATGAAGATGGGAGACCACCTATCAAACTACTAACTTGATTCTCAGAAGCAGATAGAAATGTAACATCATGCGCTGAAAATACATCCTTGAAGTTGAAATAAACAAATGATTAACGCAACGCATTAGATGGATAGAATCAGTTACCTTCACCCACAATGCCACTGTACGATCTTCTTCTTGGTAATCATCTTCTAGAAGAGAAACTTCTCCCTCTAGTTTTCCATTTAACAGCTCAGTTTCTACCTGACATGAGTTCCGAAAAACAGAAAGAGGTTCTCCATTTTGATTCCGATCATCAGAATTACCCGGTTTAGGATCATTTTCTGATGGTTCGTGAAAGTCAGTTTGCAATCCTTTTCCCTCCTTATGTTGAGAATTTAATATTTCATTGTAAATGGTTTCTGAAGTAGGAGATAAATCATTTCTTGCTTTACCTCCACTTCGTAGCAAGATCTCATCCATCCTATTTATATTATGTGGTAACTGCATTTGTCCTTGTTCTAAGCAGTTGTCATCCTTCACATTGCAAGGGAAATTCGAGTAGGAGAGTTCCCATCTTCCAACTTTGCCATCTACTTCCTTATCCATCTCCTCTTCTTTCGTAAAGGTTTTTCCTCCTTCATGAATGCCATTTGATAGATAACTTTCTGACAAGTGAGGAGAATACACTTCCTGAATACCAATGTTTGTATCATGGGTGTCATTTGAAGGTTCATTTTCTAGACAATGTTTAGAACCATTTATTTTCTGCAGGGTGCCTTCACCAGAATGAGTGCCATTTGATAGTTCATCTCTGGGCACTCGCTGTACATTTGATTGATCATGGCCAGGATTTAGGTTACCATGATCAACTACCAAATAAGTACTTTCTTCCTTATTTTTGGCAAGTAATAGATTGTCTCCTGACATTTGATGAGAACAATCTACAGGAAGCAAAGTTGCTTTTGTTTCATCATGGATGTCATCAGATGTTTTTATTCCTGACTTTCTTTGTGCGCAATTAGTTTCACCAACGTACTGAACATCTGAGCATGGCAAAACCTCCATGACTCCGCCCTTCTTGTCTGAATGCCATAAAATGTGTCAAGTATGCCTAATACCCCTGTTCAAACAAAAAATCCACCATTTTGAAATCAAGAAAAAGACAACCAGAAAATTATTACAGTAGATCAACAAAACTAAAAGGTAGGGCTCAAATCAGGAAAACATTTTAATTCATAGGCTACAAATTCAACATGTGGGGGTTGAAGAAACAGACCTGCCCCGACAGATGATTCTAGCTATCCAAAATTTCAAACTTAGCTTGTAAATCATCAAATGAAATAGTTCAGAGACAAGGTAAATTGCGACGGTTATGATCAGACGGAGACATTTTGGTATTGCCATCCATGAGAAGACCCAAAGGCTGTGTTTGGATGGGGAGAAATGAGGAGACTTCTCCCAGAGAAGTGAAAGTTGTCATATTTAGATCCATTCTCTGGGAGAAAGTGGGGCCCACAAGATGCCAACGTTCTCCTCCAGGAGACAATAGTGTTCTCCACCTTTTGCAGGATAGCACCATCTTCTCTCTCCTCCAGTAGAAAACGGTGTTCTCCACCTCTTGTCGGAGAGCACCATCTTCTCTTGCTGTAGAGATGATGGTGTTCTGTGCAACCCGCCGCTTGGGTTGCACCTGATTATACTTTTTTCTTAATTTTTTCGATTTTAATTAAAAAAAATCTAACTAGTGAGATTAAAAGTTCTTTTCAAGCTCAACATGTGGACCAAATTTCAAACGAGAAATAAAATCCTAGCCACTTGATCTTAGTGATAAAAAATCACTAGGCGTCAATGTTTTTTTTTCAATGATGCATGGTGCTTTAGACTGCTAAGATTAAGTGACTACTATTTGATTTTTCAACTGAAATCTGGTCCACATGTCAAGCTTGAAATGAACTTTCAGTCTCACCAGATATTTTTCTTTTAAGAATTCATGATTATTATTAAAAAAAATTAAAAAGGGATGAAAAAATATCAACATACAACTCTGGTAGGCTTATCAAGTTCTCACCTAAGACGCCAATGATCACCAAGAGAACCTTAAAGAGAAAAGGTTCTCCTAAGTTCTCTTACCCCAGGAGAAGTAAGGAGACTTCACCTACTTTAAGTTCTCATCATCCAAATACAACCAAAATATAAACATCTAAAATTACCAAAAGAAATGCATTTCAATTTGCATGACCATGCAATGTTCCAATTGAACAACTCCACATTTACCAAAAACAAAAGACAGTTTCTAATCAAACATCAATTTAGTCTGAGATACTAATTTTTATTTTTCTGTGTATTTGTTGTTTTTAGCATGGTATGGTGCGCTATTTGTGAACCCCTTTATATTCTTTGAGAATTAAAAGTTTTCTTCTTTTTTTGAAAGGTAACCAATTTATTCCATAAAGAACAAAAAGGATACAGCCCGACATAACCACACCCGAGAGGCCTGCAACCAAAACACACTCCAGTCCAGAACTAACTAAGAGAAAAGACCTGCCCACGGGTCAGCAGAACCCAAAACTCAATCCCTCCTGATTCTACCATCTAATAACATAAAAGCCTAGCTTAGATAGCTCATCTGCCTTAGAATTGGCAGATCTAGGAACTGGGTGAAAACAAAACCTTAGAGCCTCACTGATTTCCTAATCCTTTAGATTTTGTCCAGAAGCCTCCAGGGACATAAGCTGCCGCTGGCTCACTCAAGCAAAAAAAAAAAAAAAATTGACAGAGCTATTTTAAGCAAGGCAGGAACCAATAGGAATATGAACTTGCAAACTTGTAGAATGACATTTGCAGATATAAGCAAAGACGTACAAAAAAATAGCAATGCAAAATTAAGCAAAAAACGTATTGATAAAGATAAATAAAGAGAAGGTAATTCAGGCACCTATTTTTTTCAGAAGCAGGCATCACCATTTATTTCATAGTCACCATTTAAAAGACTCTTGAGTGCTGAAAAGGTAAAAAGAGTAAATAAGAAAAAGAGTCACATAATATATCCATTGATTTCAAATGATCATCTGGGGAAGTTTAAATGGTTTAACGACTGAAAATGGTTATGTGAATAGCCCTAACATATAGATGGACATGAGAGTCACACCCAAATTGTCAGCATGTAAGACGCAAAACTAAGGGAATTCAGCCCCAACTAATTGATGAGGACATCTCCATGGATCCACATGATGAAATTCAAGACAAGATTGAAGAATTGACTCTTAAAGTTTATGCAGTTTTTTACAAAAACAAAAGAGGCCCATTAAGGTGTCCAATTGAACCTAAAATCCTCACTATTATGTTCTGGAAGTGAGGTCTCTTTCGCCGCGGTCCAGAGATCGGCAAATGGGGTGGCTGACTTCTTCTCAAAAAATGGGGTGGACTCTACTATGGCTGGCGTGTTTCACATTTCACAGCTCTCAGGAGGAGCGTTTTGATTTATTACATAGGCGTTTTTTGATATATTTCTTGGCGTTTTGTGACAAAATGTATGTTTCTTTTCTGTCCGGCATCCCTTGGGTCCATGCCTCTTTGACCCATTGATGCCTCTTCATGTATAGCTTTTCTTTTTCTTTTTAATATAATTCATTCTATTTGTTACCGCTCAAAAAAACAAAATTGAACCTAAAATCCTTAAATAAGTGGCACATTGGGCATGGATATAGGGCAAGCCCATAATTTCTCAATTTGGGCTCAATTTGACCCACTTAGGTGGTCCAAAAGTGGAGGATAAAGAATTGTTGCGGAAATAGATCTCTCTACCTACATTAAATATTCCTAATCTCTTGACTTAAGGAGCAAGTAACTGTAGTTTAGAAGGTTTCCACACCAATTTCAGACAAGCTTTGAGTGCCACCTACTTTCCCATTTTGTATTTTCAATTTTTATTTTATTTTTATTTTTAGATAGGATGTATTTCATTCAGGGATAGGCAGAAAATGTGGTGCAACTTTGCAGCGATATTTGACAAACCAAACAATACTGGATTTTCATAAAATTAGATTCATTGGAAAGCTTATTCTATTTAATAACCTTTCCAACAACCCCAAGTTTGTGCAATTCGGACGTACGTAAATGAAGCTATAACAAATTTTGTAAGCAAGTTTCATAGAGTGACGAGAAAGTTTTTATTAATTTTTGTAATACAAACACTATAAATAAAAGGGCATTGCAAGCCCAAGGCAATGCTTTAATTTGGAATTTGAGTTCATTGGATCTCCAACTGGTGAGTCCTAGTTATTTTTATTTTGAAATTTCTTGAATTTTAATTTTGCATCTTTAACTTATGCTATTTAATTTTCAAGTATTGCATTTAAATTAGTTGTGTGCAATTTTGATCTTTGAGAAATTTTATTTTAGAGCCTTTTATTCAATTTTTCCAAAGAGAGATTTTGTCCTAAGGTGAGATTTGGACCTTTGAATACTTTCTTTGTGACTGGAATTTTCATAGGTTCTCCAATCGAATTTGGGCCCAAATTTAAATTGGGCCAGATTTTAGATTGGCTTTTTAGTGATCAATTCATTGATCCCTTCGACTCTAACTTTGATTTCTTAGTGTGTAAAATTTCATCTTAATTTGGAGAAATTTGCCTTGGAATTTTTCTCCAAAATTCCAAACTTTTGGAGCCTTTGCCAAATTTTCCAAGCCCTTTAGGGAGGCCGAAACTTCTTATCATCTTTGAAGTTAGGCTACATCACTAATCCAACTAAAAGAAACAGATAATAAAAACATGTAACAGACAATAGTTATCTGCCAAAAGGACATAGAGGAAGGGAACATATATTATTATTTCAACAACATAAAATAAAAATTAATTGACAAAACTCCTTCTATTGGTAGAGAATATAACTGCAGGCTAATCACATGAAACACTTTGCTGCTATTCTCTCAAGACACGTTGAATGATTGATTGCTTCATGACGTCGTGTTTGTTATAGTCGTTTGTCACAGACTAAATATCCACCTAAACGTATCAAATAAATTTTCTTGTGAAAACTATAATCAAAAGCAGGCAGTGAAAGAAGAACACAAAAATACACTCTGCAACTAGCAGAAGTACACTACTGGGCAGTGGGCAGGATAGATGTAATTAAAATAGATTAAAAAAGTGATAATGAAATTTCATTAATGAGAAGATCAATACGATGGAAATAAACCAATAAGGGAAAAAAGCAAAATGTCAATTAAAAAAAATCTAGAAGACCAACATCCAACACTTGCTCACCCAAGATACTTTAATCCATTACTATCCCCAAACTCTCCCTCCAATAGATTTTAATTAAAAAACAAAAAAAAAGTGCCAACAAAATTGCACCATGCTTGTCCATTTCCACAACCTTTGAGACCCCAGTATTACTTTCATAAAGGGAGCACTATTGTTCCCTTCATGCCATAAGGGACCACAACAGCATCGTCAGCAACAAAACCACAAGATATTGCACTTAAGGGAACCAAAACCTTAACCCTTAAATAAAATAAAATAGAATAGAAGTGAACGAAAACCCTCCGGCCACACATGCACGAACTCACACAAAGCTCAGGTTAAACACCAAAAAGAGCAAAAAACACCAACCAAATGCTCTCTGTGTAATTGGCTCACACCACCAACCAATATAAACTGTCTACTCAAATGGTTAATGGTGCAGTACAACAAAATGGTTAATTGTCTAATGTCACAGTCAACCATAATGCATGAATTCTTGGCGGGGTCCCTACCTTTCATTACTTCATTGGCGTGGCAGGAATAGCATTAGCTCTATTAACAAAACAAAATAAAGATATAACCTAGAATACCCTCATCTCTCTCAAATTTCACCCACTGTCCTGTTCATTTTTTTTTTTTTTTCTTTTGAGAAGTAACAAAGATTTCTTTAATAGGACGAAAAGATACATATACATATACATTAAGAAAAGGAAGGTCTAAAAGGCTTAGACAACAAACAGAAAAAAGATAAAAATAGAAAATACATCACAATGGTAATCAGAAAAGAAAAAAAGAAGAAAGAAAAAAGAACTACTACCCACATATCCTTCCCATCTCATAAGAAGAAGACACCAAAGTGGTCATCAACTCCCAACTTGGTAAAATAGTTGCTACTTCGTTGGTTGTTCGGCCAATTTGACAAAGGATACATCAAGCACTGAAACCAAGTCTCTAATCTCCCTAACCATAGTGACAATCTCTAGGAGAGACGCATTTATCCCTCAGCCCATTTAATTGCATTTGCCGAATCCCCTTCTATTACAAGTTTTCCTTGCCCATGCTCTCCAAATACTAAGGATTTCCGCCTCATTTGAATCTTTGACATCCACCAGCTCATTGAACATTCTGGTGGCACCCAACTATCCATGGATCTCACTATTCTCCAATATCCACTCATGCACCTATCCCAAGATGATAGGAGGTCTGTGGGTTTAAGACCCCTAAACACGGTGCAAGATAAGAGCCATACACAGAGTTTCCATTTTGCTATCTGAAAAAGCTCATTAATGTTCGATGTTTTACCTTCAAAGATTCTAGAATTTCGTTCTTTCCAAAGTGTCAACAGGACAACCGCTAGGATCGTGTTCCATGCAAGTTTTAATCTAGGAGTTAGTCTCGAAAGGAACCACGAACCCAATGATCCAACACAGGTTCTATCAAAGGACCCAAGGGACATTTAATTGGTTAGCAAAGTTTGTCCATAGACTCCGTGCAACTGGGCAACCAACGAAAAGATGATCTAAACTCTCATCCACTAAATCGAGGGGATAGCTGAGTTCATCCTCCGATCTGAGCAACCCTCTCCTCTTAAGATCCATTCTAGTCAACACCCTTTCTTTTAGCGCACACCATACAAAAATTTGAACCATTGGGGGAGCAGCACTTTTCCAAGCCAATCCAGTTGTGGTTTCTTCATTATGTTGCTGTTGAAGCACCAAATCCACCATTGATTTCATGGAAAAACTACCTGAGGAATCCCCCATTCAGACGAGTTCATCTTGATCATCAAGTGATAAGAGAACCTCCCCCAACTGGGCTAGAAGATTTGTCCTACTTCCGCCATCAAAAGATCGCAATTCCCTTCAAAATCAAATTGCCAAGATACCCGGTTTCCCTCTACCTTGTAGCAATCTTGTACTAGTGCTCTTTTGTTCCTAGAAATTGTACAGCCTTGGGTATATTTCCATCAAGGGTCTCTCCCCTAGCCACAAATCCTCCAAAACAAAGCTTTGTCGCCTTTCCTGACCAAAAGTCTAGTTTTGCCTCTGTACATGATCCCACCATGGTTCTTCCTTGACCTAATTTCCACAAGGCCTCTATCATTACGAAACCCTTTTTTCTCAACATTCTCACTTTGATCATCCACTTACCTCCTCCAAACCATACCTGGTTATCAAAATTCTAACCCACAGGGCCTCCCCCTCTCTCTCGAATCGCCATGCCCACTTACACAATAGGGCTTGATTCCTCATCTGAAGTGGTACAATTCCTAACCCTCCCTTAGATTTGGGTTTGAGTACCTCCGACCATGCTGCCAAATGAATCTTATTTTTCATCTCCTTGTCTTCCCACAGAAACTTCCTAAAACGCTGTTCTATCTTCCCCACTATTCCTTTTGGCATTTCGAAAAGGGATAGGAAGTAAATTGGAAAATTCATTAGGACTGATTTGATGACAGTTACCATGCCCCCAAGAGAGTGATATTTCCTGCCCCACCCAGCCAATTTTCTCTCCTCCTCCTCCACCACCGAGGTCCAGAATCTTTTATGTTGGGGGTTTCCACCCACAGGTAGACCCAAATAGATAAAAGGAAGTTCCCTATGCCACAACCTATTCCTTCTGCAAAATCCTTAAGGTGTTCCTCCTCCATATTAATCCCGATCCAGGTGCTTTTACCAAGACTTATTCTGAGGCCCAAAACCAGCTCAAAACAAATCTCATGTATGTCGTCTGGTTCACAGAAAAACAAAGTGTCATTGGCAAACTATAGATGAGTGATAGTTGGCCCGTCTGGCGCCGACCTAAATCCTCTAACAATTCCCAAGTCTCTAGCTTTTTCCACCAACCTTTTCAACTTTCTCCTACAAGAGTAAAGATGAAGGGGATAGTGGATTCCCTGTCTTAAACCCATGTTAGCTTGTATTGGTGGGGTTGGGGGACCATTTACCAAGACAGAGTATGAGTTATCTTCAATGCATGCTTTCATCCACGTACCATATTCGCCCAAAACTCATCATCCTGGCAAAGAGATATCCCACAAAGGACCAATCCACAAAATCATAAGCCTTCTCCATATCAATTTTGAAAAGGAGAGCCAGTCTTTTCTCCTAACGTTTCATGTGGACTAGTTTTGGCAATTAAAACTCCATCTAAGATCTGTTTCATCACCCACAAAAGCCCCCTGAGATTCACCAATAATCTCCGGCAATGTTTTCTTCAACCTATCGGCCAAAACCTTAGCTATAAATTTGAAAACGCTCCCAATAAGACTAATTGGTCGATAATGAGATAGTTCGGTCGGGCCATCCCTCTTTGGGATAAAGGAGATGAATAAATTCTACAGGCTTTTGTTGATAATTAAATCACAGTGAAATTCCCTGAATACCCTAAGAAAATCAAGCCCAACAGTTTCCCGACATGATTTGAAGAAAGAAAAATTGAAATTGTCTAGCCCTAGGGCCTTATCCCCCTCAAGGCCTTTATCTTTTCGGTGGAAAACTCTCTTTCCAACCAGGCAAATCTCTCTCCGCTAATCCTCCTAAATTGAATCCTTTCCATCGTTGGTCTAATGGGCCTCCCAAGAGACAAAGAGGCGGAAAAAAGCTCAGTAAAAGGGAATCTAGGACCTCTAGATATCTGGTCAGGTGGGAACTCGTGTAAGACGACAGACCGACACAATACAAATGGGATGGGGGATGTGGCATATCCTATGAAGGGATCACAATGGTAAGAAATAAGAGAAGGGTTTAGGAGCGAAAATACCCGGTCTGAGGTGAAGAACGCCAATGCCTCCACTGCCATCCTGAAGAAATGATGGTAAAGTTGGAGGTGTGGAACTACTGAACTGCTGAGAGTCCCAGGGTCAAAAAAGATCCACAACTGATGATCCTCAAACTCAAATAGGATGAAGTTCAAGTTGAGCCCAAGAGGTTACCAAGGAGGTGAATGTAATCACTGTGATCCAGTTCGCCGATATGGAGAAGAAATTGGAAAGGCCTGCATCCAAAGAATTGAACTCCAAAACAGTCGAAGGAGAATGTCTATACATCCTGATGTCAAAGAGGAGAGAAAACCCAACTGTGGTGGAACTGTTGCCAGGTGAGTATGTGATAGCCTGGTGGTCGAAATCTGTGACCTGAAAGACAAGTGAAGAAAACAATCCAAGAGGTTTATGCATAAAAGGGTCAAAATCAATGACACCAATAGGGAAGAGATTACCCATATCTGAGGCCATAGAAAGGGAACCAGTGTGGTGGCAAGAGTTGAAGCGAGATGGGCGAGGGATGGTAGCTAATACTCAGGAGAAGACCGGAAAATAGCAGAAAAGTGGCTCTGAACTACCTCTCTGATATCATTCTTGTCAATAATTCGACAACCCTCCACTGCAATGGACCTGATAATATTTGTGGCTTTCCGAGCATTGGCACATCTGTGGAAGAACTTTGTATTTTTGTCCCCTTCCTTCAACCACAGTGCTCTAGATCTCTGTCACCATTCCACTTCTTCCAATCGTGAGGAATCCCAAAGAGTGGCTTTACTATTCTTCCTGGACATAAGTTCCTCCTCTTCAAGCTCCCATTCCTCTTCTAATCTATTCCATCCCTCCAACTCTGGGATGATTGCTTCTTTTCTTTCCTTCAATGGGCCGCCTGTGGACTTGACCCAATCTTTAAATTTTTTATTTCAAAAGGATAAGCTTCGTAGAAAGAACATAACCGCCACATCCCTGAATGTCAAATTGTTCCCACCATTCCTTCACCAATCATGTAAATTTGGAGCCTCCAACCATGCGTTACTAAAATGAAAAGGCTTAGGACCGTAATACATCTCTTCTGTGTCAAGAAGCACCAGACAATGATCAGTAATATAGCTAAATAATTTAATGCGACTTAGTGTCTCATTCTGAAGGGGTGAGGAATCTGCCAAGCCTGCTCATAGCACCCCAAGCTTGTCCATTACACCAAGTGAATCGGCCACCAATAAGTCGGAGATCAGTCAAATCATTTCTCAAAATGAAATCAGAAAAGTCCTCCATACCTCTAGTATATCCGCGTCCCCCCTTCCTTTCCGATGGATATTTGACAATATTGAAGTCCCCACCCAAAACCATACAAGAGAACTCCAGCTGTGAATATCATCTAAACCCAAAAGGCGTCTCGATCCCCATCCGCGTTAGGACCATAGATGTTTGTAAAGCACACTTCCACTCCCTCACTGACAAGTAGACCCTTGACGATATTGATCTTGAGTCTAGTCTTCTTGAGGAAACCTTGAAGAGAGAGGGATTCCACAAGGTAAGCAAACCCCCCACCTCCCTTCTAACGGCTTACTGAAATAATCATATTCCTGCATACCCAAATCTCTTTGATGAAGGAAGAAGACAGCTCTTCTCTTTTAGCCTCTTGGACAAGCAGTATATTAATCCAATTTTTTTTATGAAACAACGGATAGTCCTCCTTTTCTCCCTGAGTCCTAGACCCCTCACATTCCAGTTGAGGACCTTCATTGGGAAACTCTTCTATCCCCACTAATCCTCCCAAGCATTCTATGTCTTCTGCAATAAACCTTGAAGAAAGAGTTTCTGCCAAAAAACTTCTTCGGAGTTTTATTTCTTCGAGATGATCTGGATGAAATGGATGAGGATCGGTCCCTATCTTCGGCTGATTTGAGATCATTTTCAGCTTGAATAGGATTGCGAAAATCGATGCCCAGGGCCTTCCCAATTTTGAGAATCTCAGAACAATATCCCTTGTTTTTCAAATCCTGAAAAGTTTGTTCTGTGACAATTGATTCATTCAATCGCTGCTCTCCATGTGCAGTCTCGTTTTCTTGGAATAATTGAAGCAATGATTCCCCTTCTTCCTCCTGAATCCAATTTTCCATTTTTTGTTCCAGTTTCCCAGCTTTTGTAGCCTTCAAACCAGTTTCGTTACCAGCAGAAACGTTTCTTGAACTGCTCTCTGTGTTTCAAGCAAGAAACTAGACTGAATAACTTGATGGAGTTGCTCCTTTGGATTTTGGGCCCTGATCTTCGCCTAGATTATGGGTCGAGTTCACATTTTCTGAACCAGGGTCTGACTCGCCTAAGTTTAAATGATTGTGGGTCAAGAAGGGCCCAAGTCCAACCCGAGAGGATGGCTCGAGGCCCAGCCTCTTAAAACCTCACACAAAGTTTCCATCGCACGCTCCACGCGTGCCAATCTTTCCTTTTTCTCCTTTAAAATTTGAATTAGGGATTTTCATTGGATGTTCGAAATCCTATTCTGCAAAAGCCCACTTCTGTCTCCCTGCTAAGGTAGGTTTCTCGACATCTATTTCGGTTGCATGATAGACGTGACGTCCTCTCTTTCCTCATGGCACTCAACAATCTAGAGATCCTCGTCGATTCCACGGGCGGAAAGGAAAAAAATTGCAATGAAGATTTCGGCCAATGTTGAAACGACGGAAAATTAGTTGATTCTGTGTTGCCAACCTCAAAAACTTTTCCGTTGATTATCAGAAATCCCTATCTCAAGCAGGAGGTTGAGAGTAGAGCAATCTTCTCTGGTCCGGTTCAATCTATCCACTTCTAAGACCCTTCCAAATCTTCCCCCAAAGGCTTGAATCAATTCCTCGGTCCATCCTTCCAAAGGGTAACGAAAGCACCCGATCCAGGTCTTTCTAGTATGATGAAATGGGTTCATCAAATACAAAATTAATATAAGAACCTATAATTATAACTCAAAATGAAGTGTTGGCACTTGCATTCCACCAGTAAAATGTGAGATGAAAAAGAAACAACATTACTATATGCAAAATTAGTTTTAGGTCCTATCAAACATCAATTAGCATTAAAAAATCAAAATTTAAAACAAAAGTTAGTGAAATCCATTAAGAAATTAATGTTGTTTAAATATTATCTCATAATAATATATGTAGATTGCATTTGATTTAAAATAATACAAATGATGACACTTGTTGAACAACCACTTAACATGAACTAATAACATAAGAATTGAACTGAAAAATATTAAAAGTCTAATACCAAAAATTCAAATCCAACATGAACTAAATCCGAACTTCTTTTAAAACAGAATCCCAACCCAAACTTATCCTCTCTTCTAGGTTATCAACATTCTGTCATACTCACATTCTTTTTCATCATTAAATCAGTATGCAGCCAAGATTTACAACCAGATGGATAAAGTGAAAAGATCAAAACAAAAGAAAAACCACATTACATTGAAATTAAAGCCAAGATCCACTTGGTTTAGCTCACATATTAGAGTCCAATCAGAGAAATTTTAAGTCCAATTAGTTTGCGCTTATCCATGAAATTGTTTGACAACAGATTCCCACTGCATCAATGGTTCGGCCTTAGGAGGAAAATGAAGAAGAACGAAGAAAAAAAAAAGTCTGAAATCCTAATTTGGTTATATTTTTTCACATCATAAAAATATAAAAAATAAATAAATTTTATAAAAATATAAATGTAACTGTGCTTGAGAAAGCCGTGGACATAACTGTTGGAATGAGGAGAGATCGATGAGAAAGGAAGAGGGCCCTGCACTAATAAAAAAACCCTTTTCAAACCCTAAAAATTTGAAAAATTATCATCTAAACGAAACAAAGAGAAAAAAAAAATCAAAGAAGAAGAAATAAAAGGAGGAGGAGGAAGGAAGAAAAGAAAGAAAAAAAAAAAACTGGAAAATCCACACATTTTGCTTTTTTTCAAATAAAAAATGGAAAAAATAAAATTTATTAGAAAAGATGGAAATGTACCTGTGCTCGATCTTTAGATACTATTGTGGATCGACTGTTGGAAATGGCGGGAACGGTAAGAGAATGATGTGAGAAAGACGAAGGTTTTGGTCGCAGGAGAGGGGAGGAGAGGGGAATGAGAGAAGGAGTTCGTACAGAAGAGGAAGGGAAAGGTAATGTGCGTACGACTTTACCTCTAATAGGTAATTACCGGGGAAACGAGGACAACCTGATTCCCCTTCACTCCGTCCAAAGGCATACTTCAACCAATAATATATAAGTAAAATATAATTTTTATAAAAATACGAAAATTTTAAATAAAATAAAATCCTAATTTTTACAAATTTATCTCCATTTATTTTTTTAACATCTCCTAAAAAATATTTTTATAACAGTAATATATATACTTCATTATAGAGATTGGCCGACTAATATCGTGAACATAAAGAAAAATAAAATTCAAAATCTCTATTCTAATTTTAGAAGCTCATGAGATCGCTTGTATCGTTGGAATAAAAATAGTGTGGTGATGTAGTAGTCTATGAGATGTACATATCTTTTGAAAACAAAAAACTACATGGGAGACCCAGTTTGGCAAAGACTTCAAAATAGATGTTATGATGGATGTTATATGTGAACAAATGTATGTGGGCAGATGTGAGTCACCGACAGCTTAGTAGGATAGGTGATCATTAGTTCCACATTGGAAACGAACTCATTCAATATAAGGTTCATAAGTACGATTCTTACACTTTATTACATAGAGGTTTTTCCGCAATAGAAGTTTTGGGAAAACAAAATCATGTGCTCATATGGGTTGGTAAAGTGGACAATGTCTATGGTCATTAAAAATGGTATTAGAGCTGAGGACGGCTCTAGTTTCTAGATAAGAAGATTGTGATGGACTCCATGTGTGAGTGGGTGCAAGGAACTCATAGTGTAATAACTAGGTTTTTAATTAAACCTAATCTAATTAATTAAAATTAAGCATAAACAATAATTCATAATTATAATTAATCAAATCATGGGTTTTCATTAATTTGGATAATGATTTTTAATTAAAAAAACTATAATTAATTTAGAAGATTTGTGAATCGAAATCTAGTTTTTAAAATAATCATAATCATAATAAATTTAATTTAATTTACTCGGATATCTTACTTTTAAATAAGAATTAATTGAATATATTTAAAAATAAATAATAATAAATAAAACCCAAACAACTTAGCTCTGATGGGTCACTCGGGCTTTACTTGGGTCATTGCTTTGCATGGATTATGGTTGGAGACTTGGGCATGGATTTGGGTAGGCCTGATTGATTGAGTCACTCAGGCCGATTGGATAATTGGATAATTCAAGTCCTCTTTTTCCATTGTCGATTCTTTTGCTCTTTTGAAGTATAATGTCGGCAAATAAGTTTAAATTGGGAATTCTGTCACACCCTACCCTTCCAATACCTAATCGATTGTGATTTGCTAATGAAATCCGAAACTAATTATTCATCTAAACTGGTCTTCCATCACAAATTCGTGGCCATAAAAGAATTTCCAATTTTTAAAACAATTTATTTGCAATGCCAACGAATTATAAGTCATCAACCATCAAACTAAAAGGACAAATCCAGATTTAATTATTCCATAACTTGTAAAATCAATGACTATCACAAGTATAATGCTAAACTCACAAGTTTGCTCACATTCCTAACCATAGAAACAATATAATCAACGTACTCAAGGTTCTCAATGGCATTAAATCCAACATAAAATAAATCATAACTCTTTTTGAGTTCTAAACCATAAATAACATCCAACCATAACACAAATCAAAGTATGCATAATGTTAAAAGCAATTGAATCTAATTCTACTTCTAATAATTCTTGTCTTCTTACTTTGCTCATGATTTCCATCAAGACTTAAGTTCACTTGATTTCCTGCAATGTAAAGAGTATAAGTTCCAAGCCTAGTGAAGGAAACAATAGCTTATATATATATACACACATACATATGTATGTATGTTTACATATATGTATGTACATACATACATACATACACATACATACATATGTATGTGTGTATATATATACATATATAATATGTATGTATATGTATGTATGTATGTATGTATATGAATGTATATATGTATACATACATATGTATGTATGTATGTATATATATGTATACATATATATCATTATCCTTTACAATCAGCATAATAAATCTTATCATATTCATTATACCTCTCAATGCTTATGCAAACGCTCAATGCAAGGTTCAACCATCTCCACACACCTATCTACTCTCAACCAACTAAAGTGCGTTGTCACTGGGTCTAGTCGGCTCCTCGATAGGCCCGACCCATGTGACTTATAGGTAACCATGTCCAGCCAGCTCCTCTAAAGGCTCGGTATCCTAGTATTACCCATCTACCATCATGTCTAGACAACTCCTCAAAAAGGCTCAACCCACATATGGCATTACAACAATCAGGTCCTTTCGGCTCCTCCAAAACACCCGACCCTCATGCTGCTCTATACCCACATCTCTACTCTCTGTAATGCCCCGACCCAGAAGTAGGCCCGAAACACTATTTTTATTTTTTAAACTAACTTCAATGACTTCTAACTGAGCTGGGTCAAAAGTTAGGCGCAGAAATAAATGTCACACATGCTCTCAACATGTGGACTCAAACATATACCATATCTACCCACTTACACACACATATCATATAACCAAATATTTCTATAAACGAAATATCTCTTATTCTTATCAGAGTAACTACGGAACATAGTGGTTTATACATACCATAATAAAACAACTACCACATGAGGTACTTTACACAAAATATAGTTCAAATGAACCCAAAGTTAATAGAAAGAAATTCTCATTCGTGGGAATCCCAAGAAACCACGACAGCTTATCCATCCTAAGCTTAATACGAATGTTCCTCCTCCTCGGTACATCTTCTGAAATGTGAGTTGTGAGCTAACTAGCCTAGTAAAAGAACATAACAATGCAGTTTATTGAACATCATGTTAGCCAAAAGAATCAATATTATCAACATAATAGTTTTATCCTGCCCAAAATCTTAGCATAATTCCATAATTACTGACATCCACCATAACACCTAAACACTACACTGAGACTATAAGTATTAAATCCCGACACGGTCAAAATACAAATCTTGCAAGTACATCTTCGACACACCTGGGCCAGTACTGACACACATGGGCCAACAACTGACACACCTGGGCCAGTAGACCCAAATCGACACACCCGAGGCCGGTAATCGACACACTCAAGGTCGAGAATAGTTCAGTAGTTTAAGGGTACGTGGAAGCAGTATCATCATAGCTCATAAGCATCATAATCTCAATAAACGATAAATATCGTAAAATATTAATAAGTACTTTTCACAACAGTGCATCATTCTAGGCATATAAGTGGGTTCATTAAATCTGATCCTTGAAACCATTCATTGCACTAGACCCTCATAACCTGATTTACTCTTACTGCAATTGTTAAGTCTCCTCACTGAAAATGTAGGTATCGAAGTATCTGTCAAACATGCAAATAGATATACAATCAATAATCAGTCAATATATATAGATATAATGCAATACATACTCATAGTATTTCAAATATTTCTATCTTATTTTCTGGAAATCTCCAAGGGAAATGGATCTGAGTCTCTGTAACGCCCCACCCTTTTTCACTCTACGCTTTCCGAAAATCAGAGTCTATTTTTTTTTTTTTATAAATAAAGAGTGATAGAGAGCGGGACATCACGACTCGAGCTAAGTCCTAACTTCTAAAGTTCGACCCTTAACTGGCCAACCCTATGTGTACATGGATTAAGTCCATGAAAATAGTTCACACATAACAATATAAACATGCGCAATAACATCATAACTGCGGAATTATAATAAAACCTAGTTCTATTCCATTTTAGATAACAAAGTACGTCAAGTCTTTAATCATAATTAACATAACATAATTATCCAAATAAACATCCAACTATAGCAAATTATCTAAATTATTACATACCCGAAGTCTAGTTACTCAAATTACAAATTCATAAGTAACTTAATCAAAATAAAAACTAAAAGCATCCAAGCTCCTATGTTTGGCCCTTTTCGCGTTCATCGTTCCTCTCGTTTCTTCTATCATCCACTAGGGTAGAAGTAGGGCGTTAGAACAACGCGCCCAGTAGGTATTCCATTTAGGGTTAACACATGGTTAGTACAAAACATACGTAATAATATCATAATGTCAAAAATCATATAAACCATGCCATGTCATGATGTCAAATGCAATGAGTCTCACCATCACAAGTACATATAAGTACCCCCACACAGGTCTTTCGGACGCCCCGACGGAGTGTGGCCCCTCCGGTTTCTTCTTGATGGAAAAGCACATTAAGGTATCCCACATAGATTTTTCGGACGCCCTGACGGAGTGTGGCCCCTCCGGTTACATATCCTTCACCCCATGCCATGCATGAGATGCTAATGAAACACATGCTATTTTATATTGAAAACATAGCATTAAAACTCCACAATTGAAACATATCCTTTACAACATAAATTCATCAAAATAAGATAAAAAGATTGTACATAAACCCATGGTTTCAAAGAGGTAGAATCCTACCAAAGACCATTAACATGTCCTTGCACTTTCGGTAACCGCTCACGATCGTACACCTTGTGAGGTCCCGTTACCTTATAATATAATAATTAATTAAAATTATGTCCCATTTGATTTTTTATCATGTCTAAGTCCATAAAACATTCCTCATGGGGTTCGGCCATACACCATGGCCGAACCCATGATCCATCACTTTCACCCTTTATTACATCCATGCCATGGCTTAATCTATGGCTGTCCATTTTATCCATTTAAAATATGCTTAAGTTAATAAATAACCCACTAACAAGATTCATGGGGTTCGGCCATACACCATGGTCGAACCTATGATATTTCATTTCTAGTCTATATTACAATATTGCCATTACCTCCATCAACTTATGTTTAGGTTCCAACACATAAGATCATTCATACATTAAATCCATAAATCATTCTCCATGGGGTTCGGCCATACACCATGGCTGAACCTATGGTCTATCATTTTTACTTATTTACAACATTGTCATTATACATATCCATAACCAATAACATAAACCATGAACATAGGTATATATATAATTAACTCCCTCATTTCTTTAAACATGCATAACCACTTTAAGTGTCCCTTAAAATATTCAACCAATGATTCATTAAATGGTTCATGGGGTTCGGCCATACACTATGGCCGAACCCATGATGTTTCTTTTCTATGGTCTCCATTTAATCAATCACTATACTAAGTCCATAACCAATCCATTATCCGTGACATAAAACCCCATATGACCCATTAAGTTGATTCATGGGGTTTGGCCATACATCATGGCTGAACCCATGATATAATTGTTCCATCCTCCATCTTAATTTATTTACAATAATAAATCCATAATTGGCCCATAAAATTGCTTCATGGGGTTCGGCCATACACATGGCCGAACCCATGATGTCTAAATTCCAATTATATCAATTACCATCCTTGAATCCATAAATCAAGGTTTCTTTCTTTTTGATCCAAAAGTCCATCATTAAAACCTTTCTAAATTATTAACCATCTTCCATGGGGTTCGGCCATACACCATGGCCGAACCCTATGGTTCATAATCTTCTCTTTAATAATCATTAAATAAAACCAATGTCTTTCCATTTAAACCCTTTTAAAATATACATAATATTCCATGGTTTTCATTCGTCAAAAACCCATAAAAATTAACCAATGTTCTTTCATGGGGTTCGGCTATACAACATGGCCAAATCCTATGGTTCATCATTCCATTAAATTTCTATATCATTCCCTCAATCTTCTTGCATGGGGTTCGGCCATACATCATGGCCGAACCCTATGGTTCCTTTCTTTAAACAAAATTATCAAATTACTTACCGGTTTCGCGACTCATCCGGTTTTCCTTCGCTAGTTCTTGCTCTTCAAATCTTCTCCTTCTTTAGCCTCCTCTCCTCCTTGTTCTTGATCTTTAGCCGAGACTGATCTTTGATGAAACCCCTTGGTTTTGCTGCTACCTCTCTTTGAATGTGTATGCCGTGTGCCCCTTCTTCCTCTCTTTTATCAACTTCCAATTGGTCCTATCTTGCTGAGATAGCAAGTAATGATTTCAGCCATGTGATATACATAGAAGTTACCGTGCACCCCTTCTCCTTGTGCTGCCTTTCTTTTATAAAACCCCCACTCAATCCTAATTAGAAGGTGCCATGCGCCCCTTGTAATTTAGCACTTTCCTTGTTCAACTAAAACTCCTAAAATCTAGTCATCCATATCTTCCATTCGTTGACACCATATCCTCATACACCTCACACGCATAACCTTATCTTGGTTTCCCCTCCAAGTTCCCTCTATGCGCATGCCACTTAATCTAGATTCCTTATTTATAGATATTTTGCATTACCATTTCAATTCAACTGTATTTAATTTAAATTAGACCTTATAATATAACCGTTGGGTCCGAATTGGGCCATTGACCCAACACCTTACCCATCTAAGGTTCATATCCGTTAGTTCACAATTAAAATGGCAAATTCCGAAAATATTGATAATATTGAATTCCAAAGTGTTACAGTCTCCTATTTTGTTACTAACCATTTTAAGTTACAATAACCAACAATATATAATAGGGTGTTCAGGCCACTTCTCATATTGTCTTCTTGACATGATTATGTAGACGTATTGAGTTAGACTTAGAGATATAAAATGCTCAGGCCACTACTCTTATAGCGAGTTAGGCCTAGAGGTTACTCAGTGCCCGAACCCTTCTTTTCTACCAAGCGACGAAGTTAATCACTAAGCTATTGATAGCTACTGGGCTGAGTCAGTCACAGATAAAGAGTATCGGTCTGGAAGTGAATACATAATATATATATACGCTATAACACCAAGGAAAAGGGGTTAGTATCACTTTTAATTATTAAAAAGGGTATAAACATCACGTTAAAACCTAAGATCTAATTCATGAAATCCTAGTTTAAATCAAGCTTCACAATCAGAACTGGGCTCCTTGGAACAAGTCTCGGAACCAAGTACTGTGGCTTCGAACCTTCCAAGCCACTGCCTAAACCTAGGTTTACAGAACCTTCAGAACATGGGTTCTGTCCTTCGGAACTTCCGAGGGTCAAGTCTCAAAACTTCCGAGGTGCTTCCGAACAGAAAATCAGAAAACAGAAAACCAGTGGGTCTCAGTGTGTTTCGGAACTTGCCGAGAAATGTTTGAAACTTCCGAACAGTTCGGATCTTCCGAACAGTCTCAGAACATCCCGACCAGCAAGGCAGAAAGAACATTTAGCCTCTGAACACTTCGGAACCCCGGACCAAAGTTCGGAACTTCCAAAGCCCAAATCTCGGACCTTCCGAGGTCTTCTTCCTCTGTCAGTAGCAACAGACAGTAACGGGAAGCGACTGTATGAAATACGAATCCGGAAACAGTGGATTTTCTAGGTTCGATTTTCACACCTAACAGGTCAGATGGACTCCTTAGTGAGTCCTCTTGATAAAGGAAAATAATTAAAACATTAACACTGATTTAAAATATCAGATTTTAACAAGAAAACAAGTGTAACACATGAAATTTCAAGTTTTCCTTAAAACTTTAAATCCATTTTTAATACTCGAATCTTAACCAAGTTCACTTCTATTTAATTCTAAATTGGTTAGAATTTGAAAAGGAATACAATGGTTACTTCGTTTTAGCTCTTAAGTAGAAATCCAGTGATTTAAAAAATCTTCCACTTCAAAGCTTATTGTGAAAATTTGAAAACAGAGAGGGACAAATAGTTTGATTTTTAACTGGTTTGATTTCTAACTATGGGGTGAATCCAGCTGGGAGAGGGTAGAATTTATATACCCTCCAGCAAGGCCAGGTGAAGGACACTTCACCTGCAACCCACAGACACCTGCATGAGTCGACACCAGCTTCCAGCCACGTAGCTGGTGAAATCATTTGCAGAAATTGCAAATAAGTCTTTGAGGTGATTTTGTATATAAGTCCATTTTTATCTTAATTAGATTTTAACTAATTACATGGTTTATTTAACTTAATTAAATTAATCCAACTTAACAAAAATGTTGGCTTTTATAAATTCTATTTATCATAAAATTTTGGAGATTTAAATTTTATCAAAATCCATAGATTTAAACAAAATTCACATTTTTACACTATTTACTTAATTTAACTTGTATTTATAGAAGGGGTTTAAAATCTTTATTTTCAAAATTTGAAGAAATAAAACAGTGAGTCCTAATAAGGTCTAAAATCACATATTTTTCTTAAAATTTTCTCATTTCTAAAATTGTTTATTAAATTTTTTTCTTCACTTTCGGGATCTTTTCAGGAGTTTTTAATAATATTTTCTGAAAATAATAAAAGAATATACTTATAAATCAAATCATTAATTAAGGAAATCAATATTACTCAACAATAATCAAATAATTACATAAATAGTAAAAATAATACCGATAAATGGTAAATTATCATTTTGCCCTTCCAACTAGACGAGTTGGATCATCGAGCTATCAAGCTCTGACTGGGCCAAACCTAGGCTTTTCGTAAAGTCTTAACCTCTATTAGTTAAAATATGATTTATCATGTTGATCACGCCTAATTCGGATCAGGGTATTACACTCTCACTTACCTACTCACATGAATATGGGAAGCTATATTACATGTCATATCCATGATACAATACTCATATATCGACATGCCAATATGTCATAAACTCTACTAATATTAAAAATTATTTTAAGCATATTGTAAACCAACTACACATGTTCCATAATCTCAAAATTGAATTTATCATCACCACAACATGCTTATAATCCAAATAATGCACAATCATTTATTATAACACAATTGCAAAGTAAGAAATTCATAACAATACAATTTCAATAACAACAAATCACAAACCATCAATCCATTCAAGTTATATAAAAAAAGTACCATTAGAATTCATTGAATATAATCACTAGACCTTTCAACAAGAGAATGGTTAATTTTCTATAAATCCGGGAAGACTGAGTTTACTCACAACTAATAGAAATTTTTTGCCCAAATACCCCTTTACATTACTGTGAGTTTGAACCAAATCATAACCATTATTCTAATCGCCACTCAGTCTATTTTCAGGTCTAATGACTACATTCCAATCAACACACAATCAAATGGCTATAATTTCTATTGCAGAGCGAAGTAAGGAATTCATGTAAAATCAAGATATGTAGTGTATTGCTCCACTCACCTAAAGTTGTGATTTGCACGAAATAAAATCTTGAAGTTCCTTTAACGATCAGGACCCAAGGCTTGCTGAAATAATAATCATAACACAACCAATAAATGTATATTCTAAGTAGTTCTCTTAAAGTTCTAATACCTCCATAATTTGACCATAGGTTTAAACTAAAAGTTCCAATTTATGATCTAAGGTTTCCAAGGTGTTCCAAACACTCTAGAACTGGTCCAAAACCTTAGGGTCATTGGTTGGTCACTAATCAACCGAAAATACATATTTAAGAATTTGGCTTAGGCCTAAGAAAGTTTCCAACCCAAACCACATAAAATTCATAATCTTGCTGAATTTTCTGGGAATTGTACAGAACTCAATAAATTCTCAGATCGATACAGTAGATGGGTCTCTGAATAAGGATTCCAGAGATATCTCATTTGGCCAAAATAAACTTTTCTAGCCCGAGATATCGCAGTTTTACTGAGACAATTATGAATTGCCAAATTAGTTACAGTTTAGGACATTTGTACATATTGCAAGTGACCTTTGACCCATCTATACTTACTAAAAAATTCTTAAATTTTAACTACAGATATATATTTTTTCTAGATGAGATTGAGCAAAAATTTTGGGTGGTTTCGATCTCCAGAGACTGAGATATGGATGTTCTAATCCAGCCCTATGCTCTACCTATCAGCCATTAGTCTCTTTCCAGGGTCTGAGTTGCAGGATTTTATTAACCTATCAAATCAAATCCTTTTGATCTGAAATTTTTTTTGGAGTTATACATATTTCCATAATACCTTCATAAAAAATTTCAGATTGAAAAAGTTTCTAGAAGTCCAGATAAAAATTATTTAATGAACTGCTGCAGAATTCCTATGCAGATTGGGACATAACAAGTAGTCTGTCTTACAGGTACGATGTGGATTATCAAATCAAATTTTTTAGTCCTGAGATTTTAACTGGATCTAGATCTCTATGTCTAGATGAAATAATCATAAATTTTTGTATCAATCCAATAAGTAAAAGTTATGATAAAAATTAATTTGTGAACTGTTGTAAAACTGCTTCAGAATCTTGTCCCAAAATTTGGTCTGTCTTATAGATTTATTTCGAGGTATCAAACCTTCTTCTTTTGTTCCCAAATTTGGACAGCAACTAGATCTATGAGTTTAGTTTCCAGAAAATTAAGTTTCGTCTCAAAATACATCCGAAAACTCCATTTATGATTTTTCTTGCGACGATGCGTAGAAAACCATAAATTGTCTTGAAATCTGAAGTTTTTCAACTTCCCACAAAGTGTACATATCAAAATTTCATCTATCCATGGTCGAATCTGGTGACTTAAATTCAAAAAGAATCAACACTCTCTCCAAGGTTCAATCATGGTCTTCTTCTTCTTCCTCGCTTCCCTCCTCTTTCTTTCTTTCTCTTTCTTTATTCAAATTTCTCGTAGGAAATTCCAGCAAAAATTTGTTTAGCTTGAGAGAGAGATTATGGAAGATGAAGAAGAAAAGAAAAGAATAGGGTTTAGAGAAGGAAATAATTCTACATACCTCAAAGATGAAGGAAACCAATGAAAAACCAAAGACCAAAGGGAAGGAGATGTTGCTTTACTCAACCAAGCTCAAGGTGGAAGATGGAGTTTTGCCCAAGGAGAATAGAAAATAAGAATCGTTAGTGTGTTTATGGAATACACGTACAACTCAAAATATGTATGGAGTGTCGGCTAAAGGAGATAAAATAGGAGCTAAATCTCGAGAATAGGATACCCAAATACGTATGGGATTCTTGGCCTCTACAAATTCTTTAAGTTGCTAATTCTACATGGAGAAAACGTGTGAGAGGGTTGGTCCAACAAAATTTGGAGAGAGAAGAGTGGAGAGAGAGAGAAAGTCGGCCAAGCCTAATTATACACAAGGGAAAATTCGACCATGGTAAGGAATTTGGGGTATTTTCCAATTGGGTCTCCTAATTACTCTTTGAGAGTCCCTGGTGTGCTAGAACACGGTACTAGATTGACCCTAGGAGGAGAGAGGGGGGGGGGGGGGGGTGTGAATAAGGCAATTACAATTTTTTATGGTCTTCAAAAAGTTCTTGATTAATCAAATGATTTGCAGCAAATTAATTTACATCAATCGAGTGTGTGATAAAAGAGTGTGCCAAATTAAAGAACTATCACACAAAAGACTCTAACACCATAAAACCAATTTATAGTGGTTCGAACCTACATCCACTGTTGAGACTCACCCAACCTTGGGTTATCTCGAATTTCCTAAGTGGGGAATTACATTCACACTAACAGATTATGACTTCCACCTAACCAATTGGCTGGAAATTTCACCCAACTCCTATCCCTCTATTGTTTATAATGGTCCAAGCACCTAGCTTTAGTCCACTTCACAATGATTTGAAAATTAAAATCAAATCTTGTAGATGTATGCTTCTTGACGATGTCCTTCCCAATGTGATGTCGACGATGTCGAAGATGTGCCTTATATATGCTCAATCACAATTCTTGGGTAAGGTCTCTAGGATTTAAGATTTGTAAGTTCTATCCTAGATTTTGCTCTCTCTCTCTCTCTCTATCTCTCTCTCTTTCTCAATCTCAATCAAAATGATTGGATTTCAAATAATTTACCTAAGTAAAGTGCTTAGAGATGAGTGTGGGAGAGGTTTGGGTTCACTAGGGTGCTTTAAGATGTTCCAATTTGAAAGGTCCAACCCCAATCATAAGAGTTTGAAGAATATATAGGCAAACGAGTGAATCCCGAGCTGATACAAGCGATCAATCGTGTACCGACGATCGATCGTGTGTCCAAAAGAGCCGTTGGAATGTTACCAATGCGCATTGATGGTTTTTCAACGGATAGAAGACTAACATGGACGATTGATCGTCACTCACGATTGATCATGAGAATTCAAGGGCAATTGATCGTGGGGTGGTGATCATATCGGCCTGAGGCTATCCTATTTTTACAGTGCTTTGTCAATACAAGCCTTAGCCAGACCCAGGGCGATTGGTCGTGCACCCAATTTCTCAGCCCTGTCTCTAGCGATGTGTCGTGCGCCTGATTGATCGTGATGGTTCCTCACGATGGGTTGCCGCCAAACGAATGTATCGTCCTGAGCCAGACTGTATTTTTCAATGGGTATCTAACCCAAGCGATTGGTCGGTCCTGTACCCAGACGAGGCATCGTCTGCACGATCGGTTGTCCGAGACTTGACTATGAATGACAATCCAAATTTTGTCTAAGCCCAAGGCGATTGATCATATGCATGATTGGATCGACCCTGTCCCATCAATACATCGTGAGCACGAATGAATCGTCCTGAGACCACTGGAGTTTGACAGACCATCCTAAACCAGAACCTTCGCTTTTCCAGGCAATTGATCGCAATAACACGATCGGTCACCTGCTGTCAATGGTGATTGATCGCCGACACGATGTGTCATCCTGACAGTAAAATGTATGATTTTTCAATATTAAGTCTGATTTTGGTGTCAAACATCCAATATGCTTACTTAGATTATCCAGATGTGAGATCTAAAATCTTATGGTGTTGGGTTCCACCTATAATCTTCTATGGCCAATTACCTGCGTGATTGTCATACACTGGTGATGTTGAATCTTCAACTTGATCTTCCATCTTTGAATGCACTTGATTCAATCTTCATTGATTCATCACCGAGGCAAGGCTTCACCTAAGTCATGGAATTGACAAATAGGTGACTCGACAAGTTGTGGAACTAACACTCTCCAATTTGATTTTTCTAACTAATTTTGGTTTTTCTAAACAAGGACTCAAATCCACCTACATCACACGCCTAAACCAACTAGAGTCCATACGAATTTTGAAGGATTGAGATTTTTAAAATAAATCCAATGTTTTAGAGTGAACGCATGTGGATTCTCAAGAAAATCTAGATTTCTAATTTATAAAATTTAACACCCTTGAACAAGGGATTTATCTACTATTTTCAAAAATCAAGTACACGAAATAAAATTTTAAAAACATGTAAATGAATTTTTAGGAATAAAATTCGATCTTACCCACATGATTTGGGTTTTTAAAAATTTAATGGCAATGAGGGGCAAAATAGTATTTTTCATAAATCAAGCCTTTAAAATCTAAAATTTCTATCTTTTTCCAGGAATTTTCCCAAGATAAAAAAAAAAATTCTCAATTTTTTTTTCTAAAATACACTTCTTTTGCAAATCTCTTTTCTCTTTAAAATATAATAAAAATATTAGAACATACATTTGTGCAATGTATTGGGGATGAGATGTGTGAAGCGGGGGAAGATAGAACGTTTTATGTCTCATGTGTTTGTATACAATTTCACACAATTTCACATTAACACCCGAGCTCCATCAATGACCGATTACTAGTCTAGTTCTACCCGATTCTATTGAGCCACTAATCTGGACCGAGTCATCGCACCACCATCCTCTAATGGGTTGTCATATTCATTTAGCGTGGTTGAGCGTTGGATGCTTAGATCATTCCCTCCTGGTTGGAAAAAAAAAACCCGCCCTCAAGTTTAATCGATTTGAGAGGGAAATATCTTACTGAGCCTTTGGCCACCAAATTATTCTTTGACATTGCAGAGATGGTTTGCGGCAAGAATTACCACCTCTAAACTCTCAGCGCATCTTTGTAGACTCCTGCGTGTTCTTGTCAAACATAGTGTCAGTGAAAATAACTTGCATGTTATATGTTCTCTGTACAAAGTCCTCCCATACAGGATTTACGTATGGTTTGAATATTTCCACCAATTCTATTTGATTTACAACCTGATGTGGACTGGATAGGATAAGACGCCTACTCAATCACTAAAGCAAAAACACTAACACAACTCAGGACTCTGGATGTGTAAATTAAAATCCAATGCGGGTTTGACACAATGCATGGAACTTTACAGTAAAGTCCAACTTAAATAACCATAGAATTAATTGAATCAAAGTAATGGGATGAAAATCATCATAGTGGATTTCAGAATTATGCCGAATGACTTTTTATAAAACCTTTGACAAATTCTCACCCAACTTGGTTCAACAAATTTCTTTGGCTGAAACAATCAAGTGGTATGGAAACACATGGAATTTGTCAAAACAGAATTTATCAATTTGGTTTTCACTCAGAATTAGCCACCCAGTTACAATTCAAATCTCAGGTTCAAAAGATGATTTATAGGCCCTTAAATCAAACATAAACCATGTGCAAAAACTGGTCTTAAATCCTCAACAAAAATAAGTTCAAAACAACTCGTAAACTGGGACTGAATCCTTTAAGATTGGCCACAATTAACGTTAGAACCATTTAGAAAATTCCATGTTTCAGTTTAGAGAAAACTCAACAATTCCTAGCCATTAATCAATGTGGGTTTAGTTGATTTTAAGCCACAACAATTTCGCGTGTGATGAGTTTAAACAACTCTGGAAAAATATAATTCAATTAACTCAAAGAAATTATATGAATATGGATCTACCTGGTATGGAGGTTTGAATCAAATCAGCTTCACATGTCTCGACTGGTCAAGAATCAACAACACTTGTTGGATTTGCCGCAATCTGGATTACTGCCTTCAGCACTCTTTGGCTGGTTTTTTTTGGAGGATCTTAGATCAACGCCAATGTCCTTGAGTTGCTCAGTGGGATTCAGCAACACTTGTTGCATGCTCAATGGCAAGGGAAACTAGTCCTTCCACTGGCCACAACCGAATCACGCACATGTGGAATGTATGCAATTTGTTGGGCCGTAGGGCCCACTGTGCTGGGCCTAGGCTTGACCCTGTTCTTTGGGTTTAGCTCGTGTAGACTTAGACTTAATCATTTTCTTGCCTAGAAGACAATTGTCCATCTCCAAATGTCCACTCGGATATTCGCCTGGATTGAAGATACAATTTTCATCTCTCAACTCAGACCCCGGACCTGTCAAATTGCTTGCACACCCACCTGGATAAATTTTTTGTTTACGTCTCCTGATGCCTGCATCACAACCGCTTTTGGATTTTGAACTGTAGTGCTCACGGCTGTTTTTGCATCATTCTCCCCATCTTGGAGAAAATTCCGCCTCGAATGTCACACTCGCCTTCCGCCAACCCAACGGGGCGTGATTTCTTACTGTTTCTACAATCCACAACCATGATACAAAGTTTCTTACATCACAAGCTCGTGGCTATTTTTTTTGCAAATAAATGCATCAATAATAATTGAAAGCCGATGAATTCTTCATGCCAAACAACATTCTCATACCCAAACCATGAATATGAGAATGCCATGCCTAACATGCATTAACCGTGTCACGCCCTAAACCAAAACATAATCACGTGAGGTGGATAGATTTTTCTTTTTCAAATATCACACATGGGAAACACACGTGTACCCACATGTCCAACAACAAGCCATAAATAGACTTAAATAACCATTAATACCTAAAGGGGCAATAACTCATTAACATAAATACCAACATGTCTTTTGGAAATTATTATATACCAATCTTCAATAAATGAAATGGTAAATTAACATCATCAACTCAAATCAAATAATTGGAATAATCAACTAATGTGTAGTGCGTATAACAATATAGAAACTAAGCTCCTCCTTGGGGTCCCTCGAATCCATCCGGTGCAAAATTACCTGAAATTGTAAGGACGTGAGTACAAACAATAATCAGTGAGGAAGTATATGCATGTTACACATTCACGCACCCAAATAATAATAATGTATGAAATGGAATATAAAATCATCCTATGCAATACTGTCCTACTATCAATCTCAGCAATGTGAACACCATGTCCACTCATGGACACCTCTATGGAACGGGCTGTCAAAATATCATGATCTCTTGAAAGACATAGGTCACGACTTAAAAAGTGAGAGATCTCCAAAAAACATGTCAAATCCACCTCACCATGCGTCCCTTCACCACTCTGGTGATTAAGTCAAACTCTAGGTAATCATATACGTCTTACCATGTTAGTACCGCCCTAGAAGGGCTCACAAGTATCTTATATAACGCCCCGCCCTTTTTCACTCGCCGAAAATCAGAGTCTATTTTTTTTTTAAATAAAGAGTGAGAGAGAGCGGGACACTACGACAAGAGCTAAGTCTGAGCTTCCAAAGCGCGCCCCTTAACTGGCCACCAATATGTGTGCGTGGACAAGTCCACTAAAATATTTCACACGCATTAAAGTTATATTTGCGGAATAAATATATTGCGGAATTATCATATGATTAGAATTACTATCCCTATCCATTAATTAGCAAGGAAGTCAATCACCATATAATAAACTGATCTTAATTATCCAAATGTAACGTCAAACCATAGCAAAATAATATCTAAGTTATTATAGTCCCAAAATGCAATTATCTCAAATTACATTGTCTAAAATAAAACTTAAATAAAATAAGCATAAACTATCCAAGCTCCTAAGCTTGACTTTTTTCACGTCCATCGCCCGTTCCATTCCCTATACCATCATCTAAGGTAGAAGTAGGGTGTTAGTAAATGCGCCCAGTAGGAGTTCCAAGTAGGGTCATACATGGAATTAGTATAAAATCAATATAGAAAAATATATCACACTTATAAAACCTTTTGTAGTATTAAAATAGTGCATGATACTCATATCAAATCATGCTAATGTAATGCCATGTCATGGATCATATGCCAATGATCTCCCACCCACTTCCTTTTTAAACATCATGTATTTCTCCCCACGTGTATTAATCGGTCCCATCGAATGGAGCGTGGACTCTTTTTACATTTCAAACATCATACATCTCTCCCCACGTATGTTAATCGGTCCCACCGAATGGAGCGTGGACTCCTCTTACATTTCAAACAGAATTAGAATTAGTGTGGATTCCTCCCACATTTGTTTATCTGATACCCCGAATGGAGCGTGGACTCCTCTCATATGTTCCCTCCCATGCCATGCATGAGATGCTAAGTGCAAAGATGTTATTCCTTTTCAAATTACAATGTGCCATCAAAACAGTTCATACACATATATATTTCATAATTCAAAGTAAGTCATCATGTTGGAAAAATACAAAACCATATAAAATCCACATGTATTTCAATGAGGTAGGAATCCTACCCAAGTCCGATTTACTGTCCTTTTCTTGTTTCGCACGAACAATCGCTAACCGTCACGTGAAAGCGAATCACGCCTCTTTACCCTATTAATCACACACATATATCAATTTAAAATCAACTTTTCATTTCAGTCGCATTTACGCATTATAATCCTGAAACCAGTTAAGACCTTCAACGGGGTTTCAGCCATACGATGTGGCTGAAATGTGTTCATGTCCACCAAGACCCATCAATGGGGTTCGGCCATACAACATGGCCGAACCTCACTCTTTGGTGTTTGACCCTATTTTTAATCCTTGTTTTAGTTTAAACAATGCGGTCAATCATCATTCCTTTCTTTTTATTTCTTAACCTGATAATCCATAGTTAATCTTTTAAATCTTCATGGATCATAAAATCATTCATGGGTTCATAAAATCATTCATGGACTCATAACATCATTCATGGGGTTCCCGTCCGCCACCCATCCTACAGATGATAGAAACCTGTCCCCCGGACGGCAGAAACCCGTCCTCAAACATGTAACCCGTCCGCAGCCAATATCACATTCATGTTTGTTACCCGTCCGCGGACGGTTGAAACCCGCCCCGCGGACGGTTGAAACCCGCCCCGCGGACGGTTGAAACCCGCCCCGCGGACGATAGAAACCCGTTCGCGGACGGCAGAAACCCGTCCTACAGACATACAACTTGTCCGCAGACAGCACCTTGATCTGTCTATTACCCGTCCGTGGATGGTAGTACTCGTCCAGCAGACAGTGTAACCCATGTTTCAGTCCTTAATTGTTTGATGTTTTGGTTCGGCCCTTCTTCATAAAATTCATCTTTTAATCATGTATAAACATATATATATCCTCATCATATAACTCTTAATTGGATTTTACTGTTCTTACTAGGCAAATTTAGGATTATTTCGACATTTGAACCATTACAACATGCTTTCGGGTCCATTCTTTTCTTCAATCATTTAACCATTTTCTTGGATGGATTTCAAGGTCCATGGCCTTAGCATAATTTTTGCCATCTTTTCAATCAAATATGGAACCCATGGTTTCTGCCATTCCATTGCGCCGAAACCTTGGTTCCCTTAGTTTTTCTTAAATTTAATACCATGAAACATAAACCTTACCTTCTTTCCGCGTCTCCTTCGTTTCTTTAGGTTTGATCTTTACTCCTCAGTCCTTCTCCTTCCTTGTTCCTTCACCGATTTCTCCAAGTGTAAGCCGAAAATAGGAGAGAGAGGGATTGGAGAAGATGCCAATCTCTTTGAATGCAAGAGATGGATTTCGGCCACAAGTGTGGAGTGTCCCTTGAGCTAATATTTTTTATGTGAAAGACCAAACCTTTTCTTAATGCTCTAGGTGTAGGAATGGAGAGGAAGAGTGATAGAGAAGAGAAGAAAATCCTAAGTTTCTTAGAGGTGCAATCGGCCAAGGAATGTAGGTTGAGAGAGGGGGAGAGAGATGAAAAATATCTTGTTTCAAAAAGAGGGGATCAGCTAAAGGGGTGGAGTATACCCCTTAGTAATCGGCCCTTCATCCTCCCAACCACCCTCCTTAATATTTGGTCTTTCCCATGTGTCCCTTAGTTTAACCAAGGAGACACATGGCTTAAGCTTCCCCCCTCCCAACGTGTATGCCTAGGGTTTCCTCTCCCATGAGATGGAAACCCTCCATCTCTCCTTGACTCACTTGAGATGGAAGTCTCCCCAACTTCCATCTTGACTCATCCCCCAACTCAAGTATTATTGAACTCATCCATGCAACTCTGAACTCAAGACTTGAATTTATTTCTTAATTAAATAATTCCTTAACTCAACTCACTTAACCCTTTTGAACTCACCTATGGTTGACCAAGTCAACCATGGCTTAGCCGACCATGTATGTTATCTTAACCATTTGCCACCTCACTTGATGAGGTGGATTTGGGTCCCACTTGGCCATGTCACTCATATGCCACCTTATACATATGGCACCTCACTTGATGAGGTGGATCCCATGCCTTAGGTCTTAATTGGGTATATGACCCAATTAAATTAATCTTTTACCCATTTACTTTCCAAAATCCATTCACTTTGACCCATTGGGTCCCAATTGGGTAATTGACCCAATTACTTGCAATCAAAACCCTATCCATGATCCATTGGATCATAATTGGGCCACGGACCTAATTCTTACCCATTTCACATCCATTCCATCCATAAATCCTAAATTCAACAAATTTAATAATTTAAATAGTCAAAATCCAATATATTAATGCATTGGAAAATCCTGGGTGTTACATATCTAACCCTGCGCAAAACTGTACATCAAGTATACAAAATAGTCGTGAAAGCGACGTACTGTAACGCCCCGCCCTTTTCGAGATTCAAGTCTATTTTTTTTTAAATAATAATATAATAACACCGGAAGAGGGCGGACGACGTCACGACACGAGTTAAGTTCGGACTTCCAAAGTCCGACCCTTAACTGGCCACCCATGTGAGCATGGACTAAACCCATGGAAACAAACCACACATAAAACTAATCAAGTCATGCGGAATAAACTAGACTAATTGCGGAATTAAACTGAATAGATAGCAAGTACAAGTCTCCCATTAAAATTAGTTAAACTAAATATCCATTATCAAATTATAAACAAACCATAACAAAGTTACTGGTTATTACATGTCCATAAAATGTAATTCAAATGACAGCAAAATAGCAATTCATTCCAACACTCAAGCACTTAAGCTTGGCTCCCCTCCTGGTCTTCGACCTTCTCTTTCCCTTTCCCTTTTCTTGCATTATCCTCTGAGGATAGAATTAGGACGTTAGATCAACGCGCCCAGTAGGTTTTCCGATCAGGGCTACCACATGGTTAGTATATAAAAACATGCATATATCATAATATTTAAACATAAAAAAAAATCTGAAATCAATGCTATGTATGTAAATGCGAATGTAATGAGTCCCACCCATCACAAGTATACATAGCAATCACTTGACGGAATTCTCACGTCAAGGTAATCCAGAGTACTCCACATTTCCTCTGAATAGAACTTTCATGTCAAGGTAAACCAGAGTACTCCACATTTCCTCTGTATAGAACTCTTATATCAAAATAATCCAGAGTCCTCTTCATTTCCTCTGGATACAACTTTCCTCATTAAGTTGTTCCATAATCATCACTCCATGCCATGCATGAGATGTCAATGTATATATATGTCATTTGCAATATATCTCCTCATTCAAAACCCATTTGAAACATAAAACAACAACAATATAACTCATAAAACCATGATAAAACCAATTATAAAAGTGGTTACAAGTAGGTAGGAAACCTACGGAAACTTCGCTTAAGTGTCCGTTCATTTTTAAGCTTCACCCGATCATGACTCGCACGCCGTTCAACTTCCGTTTCCTTGTTTATACAACAACAAGTTAATACTTAATCTTCTTGATTTCTAATCAAGTTTAGATCCCATAAACCATCTTGTGGGGTTCGGCCATACCCATGGCCGAACGTCACCCACTTTGGGATTTAATCTTCCTTTTTCATTTGATAACTATTTAAACACTTCACCTTTCAAAACATGTCTTGGTAGGGTTCGGCCATGTTGCACTTTGGTTTTGGACCCCTCTTTTCAAGTCCTTTGATCAATCCCTTCATAATTATCATTTGATTTGTATTTACGGTTTTTGCCATTGGCCTAACTGGTGCTTAATTTTGCTTCATAGTCAAAGCCCATATGACCAAACCACCTTAGTGGGGTTCGGCCATACTACTTGGCCGAACCTCACAATTTGATTTGGTCCTTCATTCACCATCTCCAATTACATTATGAATTAACCTTAAGTACACCAAATGATCATTAGTGGGGTTCGGCTACACTACATGGCCGAACCTAGCATACATGATTCCTTAATCCAAAGCATACAACCATTTATAATTTCCACATGTTCTTAATTCTAAACACCCCTAAAATGACCCATGGGGTTCGGCCATACACAGGCCGAACCCAATGGTTCTCTTGATGTAATTCTCCCAACAATTATACATAGCTCATTCATTGTATCTTAGCCATGAAACAATAGGGTTCAGCCATTCCATAGCCGACCCTACACATTAATTTTTCATTCCAAATAAAACACTTAAAAACTCTCCACCATTGGTATGGTTTTTTTCACTCCAAAAACCATACCAAATTATCAAATACTTTCATGGGGTTCGGCCATCCAAGGTGGCCGAACCCTATGCCCATGATTTGGACCTTTTTAACTTACATCTTATGTTCATTAAAAACATGTACAAATCACCATAGTATTGCATGGTTTTTACCTTTCAAAAACCATCCAATACCCAACTAACTTCATGGATGGCCGAACCCATTGGTCCATTTTTATCATTTTAAACCACCTTTACCCAAGGTTTAAACCCTTGATGAATTAGGCCATTCCATGGCCAAATCATGACATTCAAATCCATGATTTAAAACCCCTTTCAACTTGCATCTTAGGTCTAATTAAAACATCTAAAACTATCCATCATTTTGCATGGTTTTATCTTACAAAAACCATCAACAAAACCATATTATTTCATGGGGTTCGGCCATCCAAAGTGGCCGAACCCTATGGTCCATGTTTTCTATCTTTTAAACATCATTATTCATAATCTAAACCTTTGGTAGATTTGGCCATACCATGGCCAAATCATGTTCCATTTAACCAACTTTATTAAATAAAATTCCATGAAATACTTACCAATTCTCTAAGCCTTTCTTCTTGCTTTTGATCCTTGCTTCCTATATTTCTTAGCCTCCCTTCCTTTGCTGATTATGTGCTTGATCAATGGTGAAAAACACCCAAGGATAATTCGGCCAAGAGGGGTATGTTCTTGAGAGAGGGAGAGAGAGATGAATTCTATGGTTTTATGGAGTGATAATCGGCCAAATGAATGGTGAATTCCTTTTGTTAAACAACCCCCTAATTATCTCATTACTCCTCATCAATCCTTGATCAAAACAAGGACACATTTGGTGCCAACCAAGGCACCCCTTGACACTCCCAACGTTGGAGCTTTGGGTTTCCATATGAGATGGAAACCCTCCCAATTCCCAAGAGATTCTTATCCCATTACATTAAACATTATGCATGGGAAACCCACTCCACAAGTACCCAACGTGTGGGACTTGTTTTGTGGTGTTTAAGACCATGGCAACTCCTTCATCTCCCCTTTGACTCAATGTAAATACAAGGCCCCTTTTGGTTTCCAACTCAACTCACCCAACTCACTAGCCCAACTCACCACACTTAATGCCATTCATTTAATGCACTTGAGTCAACTCATTTCTTAATTCAAATCCAACTCATTTCAGTCCCAACTCAACCTGATTTAACTCATATTTGAGCTCACTTGACGGTCCACACGGTCAATCATGGTCCACATGGTCAACACGACCCATTGGGTCCCCATTTAACCCATGGATCCAATTTGACGCCATGATCCATTTATGGGTGATTTACCCATTTAAATGTGATTTTCATATTTGCATCAAGCCTACCCATTTATGCTCCATTTAGTTTCAAATCAATTCAGCTTAACCTCATTAAATTTGGTATCACCCAATGGTCAAACAAGTCCATTATGACCCATTGAGTCCCAATTGGGTCCTTTGACCCAATTAACCACTTTCACCCAATTTGATGTACATTACCCATTTACTTAAATTTGATCCTTATAATATGTTCATAGGGTCTTAATTTGAACAATGGGCCCCACCATTTTCTCATTTACAATCACATCTAATAAATTTACTAATCCAGTGGCATTTTCGTAAATATTCATATCATTGAGAAATTGGGGTGTTACACGTACAACGCGAAGCATATGAGGGGCTATACTCCTCGATGGCAACCCTACAGGACCAAGTCCCATAGTCGACGCCTTAAATTTAAATCACCATCCTGTCACACCAATCTCCTCTAGGGAGTGGGGACTGCCACTAGTGGGGCACAAACAAGAGAAATGTGCATCACCAAGTCATATATACTCTTTGGGTTTCATCCCAACACTAGTATTTCTCAATATCATCATCATACCTATTAACACAACATCCCATACTCACCTCCCAGATAACCTCCTAGGCAAATATAAGTGAGTAATATAAAATTGATCATATTCACAATTACATGGGCAACATATATGTCATAATCACATCATGACCATAATTTCACAATGATAGTAAGCATAACACATTCCATTACTTTTCTTACATTTAATATAATTGTCACATTGGGTTATTTTAGGGACATGGACTACACACCAATCCTGAGATACACACGTCAGGTTTATTTACACATATTTGTAATCCTTGCAATGTATTCAACCCGTATCATGGTGATTTATCATCCTAAGTCCAATCACTCCCTTTTTACAGCATAAACACAATTAAATTCATCAATAAATCATCTTACCCCTTCACAAGGGTCTCAAACAATCATTACAATTCTTCCATCATCATAACAGGATAATAGAGATTCTACATATCACATAATAGGGAATTTATAACATTTCATGCATAGCATAGGGCTCATCCATCCTATCTATCTTGCACAAAACACATAAATAATACAATACATTCCTTAATTCAAAGTAATAGCAGACAAGAATTAATTCAATTTGTGTAGCAATCCTCACCTCAAAAGTTACGATGTCCCGACTTGATCTTCGAGTCATACCTCAACGGTTTTGGGGTTCAAAGGCTCTTTAGAAGAGAAGGAACCGTGTAAAAGGGGTGCTCCATGTGTAGGAAATCCAAATCCAAAGTCTTTAGTGAGTAAAAATCAATGGATGGAAGGTAGGGGAGACTAGGGTTTGTTTCTAGGGAAGATGGGTAGGTTGCTGGGAGAGGAAGGGGATGGAAATAATCTAATTTCGTGCAAACATGACCTTAATACAAATTTTAAGTTCCGTCATCGGTCCAACTGACACTATTCATCGGTCGATCCAACACTATTCATTTTTTTAAGGGCCGGGCCATTACAAACCTCTACCAACGTGCCACAATGTCTAACCATATGCTAAGAATTATCCATTTATTCTATGCATGGTGTACAATATTGTCACATGCCGCCTCAATGTGCGCCCAGAACGCAACTGATTTTTTTATTTAACACTTAAAAATGGTCTATGGGCCTTTACTGATGTCTCATTGGAAAATCCAAATTTAAATGTCACGCATGCTATTCACATGTGGACTCAAACATGTACCATAATAAGCATCACAAAGATATACATAACATAGTTATTTATACAATCATCAGAGTAGTTTAGTTTATAATACATGGAAACGAAATAGTTCTATTACATGTTTAGCTTATGCCTCAGGAAGAATAATTATCAGTATTACATTAGCAGCATGAAAATAAACATAGTATGTGAGAATCCTACCCTTGATTAGAATAACGAGTAATTTTTTGGATTGTTAATCCGGCTTTGTGATCGGTTAGAAATGTAGAGTGCGGAGAGAGCTTCCCAAAACGATCAAATATGAGAGCTCGTTTGCTCAGTGATCCAACTCATTGAAGTCTGGAGGGCAATTTAGACTTTTCACAAATGTTATTTATTTTACTTGAAAAATCATAATTAGTGCTTTGAAAACTATCCGAGCGTGTAAAACCACTTTTCTGTTGAGATCAAACCTTGAAATTTACACATACGGTATGTATTTGAGTATTGCACTTAGTGGTATTCCTAAATTTTTTCGAAGATTTCTCAAACTGCGTATTTTAGACGTGTTTTATCTAAATTTTCTAGAAAACTCTGATTTTTCAGATATCCCATGTTCTGAAAATTTGCGAAGGTCAATCACAGTCAATATGTGTTGTGACAAAATCTTTGACATTTTTAGAATTTTAAATTAATATTTTAAAATGCCCGGTTATGAAAATCAATTTCAGACCGTCTAGTTTGTTAAGATATTAGTTTTATGAAAAATGAAGAGATTTTTAGATTAAAATAGAAATCTGACTTTGCCAATACCACTAAACCCCGCGTCCATAACGCGACTACGGTGTCGAATTTTGTCGGAACATTTTCTAAGTATAACCAAATTAAATCGCCTAACTGTAGCAATAAAAGTGAATTTTTTGTTTTAACTGAAAAGAAAAGAAGATGAAAAATGGCTTTTGACTACTGCTGATCCACCATTGGCATCCACCGACTGAAGCCTGGGGTTGGGGTCTTCCCAGGTTGATTCAACAGAGCGCTATAAATAGAGGCCTTGGATTTCAAATTTAAAATAAAATCCATCACTCACTTCTCAGTCTCTTTCATTCTTCTACTTCACTGTTATTCAATTTTTCTCTATTTTCTGCAACTGTAAACAACACTCAATAGTGTTGGTTTTTGGGTTGATTTCTCGAAATTTTTCTGAAGTAACAGGTAAGTTTTCCCAACCATTTAATATTTTTAATTTGTAGACCTCAATAAGAGGAAGCTATGGTTAAAATTTCATAAAAAAATTCTTCTGGTTTGTTTTAGAAAAATTGGACAAGAAAATGCCAGAAAAATGGAAAAAATGCTCGACCTGTTGGAAAACTGTTCGTCCCATCGAAATTTTGTGGAAACTCCAGTCTGCCAATTTTCTGGCATTTTTTAATAGTATCATGGGCAAAATCGTATTTTTTGCAAAGTTTTCAAAAATTAAAAATTATAATAATTTGACTAAAAAATAATGAATTTGACGGCTTTTGTGATTATTTTAAGTCTTGTAATGTTTAAATGTAGTGTAAGTTAGAAATAAAATATTTTTAGAAAAATATTGTTAGTGCCCCGGCTTGGTCGAGTCCTTGTTTCTCAATTTCATGACTCGGGAAGAAGCACTTGCTAAGAAGCTTGAAGACTTGAGAGGATTAAGGAAGAAGATCATGCTCCACCAAGCTTAAAACTCATCGGTATGGCAATCACAAAAACATGTAGATGGCCATAGATGACCTTAGGTGGAACCTTCACCTGAGAGAGGACTATTCCTAGGCTTAGTCGCATATGTTGGTAATAAACATAACATACTTAGAGAGGAAGCTGGACAGTGAATTGGAAGTGTACTTCGAAAAATGAATTATGTTCACTGTTAGCTCGACCAATCTATCTCACTGACCCCCCTTGGTGGAGACAGGATCGACCCATCGTGGTTAAGGACTGGTCGGCCAGATTGACAAAGGTTCTGGAACTTCGAACTGTGATTCTGGGTATGCCTCTGACCGAGAGTGTCGTATGCACTGACCCCTCGGTGACAAACTTAATCGATCCCTTGTGGTCGTTGACTCGTAGGTAAAAGACTTATGAGTTCTGGACTATGAAGTCAAATGGGCTCTCGAAGAAACAAACATATTGGTATATCAAGACCGATCGAAAGTAACAGGACCGACCCCTCGTCAAAGGGCAATAGGTCGTTCTGGATAACAAGTTTCTAGACTAGAAACTACTGTTAAGCATGTTTTGCCCCAGAACGAGGCTCTCGTATTGACCGACCCATCGTTGCCATGACTGTCGACCTATTGGCGATACCGACCTGTTGACCGGAAGTAATTATGCCGTTGGGAGTGCATTTAATGCGCAATGGTCGGGTGGTTGAACGGTAATAAATATGAACACCGACCCATCAGTGCCACCGACCTGTTGGTACTGGACAATCCAATAGACCGTTAAGACTCCTCTATAAATATGAGTGTTGTGTGATCGTTTTACTATCTTTCTTGAGTTGAAAGGAGTTATACAATCTAAGAAACGATCAACACTCTTGTGAGAAGAATCATAAACAACCAATCTATTGTTTGTGTTTCAAAGTGAGAAAGAGAGGAGGAGAGAACAACCAATCTATCGATTGAGTTTGCAAGTGAGGAAAAGAGGAAGAAAACACCTAATCTAGGAAAGCTTTGGTTCAACCAAGTTTCCTTGTCATCCTGAGCTTGTGATTGCTATACGACGGCTATAAGAAGGATCGTCGGCATACATTGGGTAAGATCTTCAAGAAGCACACATCAGCAAGAAAGAGCTCCAAGGCAAGTGCTTCATGGTTTTAATTTTTGTTTTTAAAACTTGTAACCAGAAAGTGGATTAAGGAGGATTTGATCCGGAACCACTATAAAAAAACTCTAGAACGTCGTCTCTAGCATAGTGGTGGGTGGAATTCCCAGCCGATTGAGTGAGGTGGAATTTCTACTCTAATTGTGAGGGTGTAAGTCCCCACATAGTGAATATGAGAATAACTTAAAGTTGAGCGAGTCCTAACAGTGGATGTAGGTTGGCAAACCAAACCACTATATATCTTGTGTCATTGTGTTTGTGGTGTTAGAGCTATTTTCTTGTGTTGATTACTTAATCACATTTGTTAACATATACTCATTTGATTGTTATATCTACTGCACTTTAACAAATCAATAATAAAAAGAAAAGGACCAGCGAAATTGGATTGACTTATTCACCCCCCTCTAGGGTCAATCCTATTGTTCTAGCACTTGTGTAAAGGGACTTTCAATTGTTACTAGGATTTAACCATCGAGTAGATCCAAGCTAGAACACCATGGGAGACAGTCATGTAATACCTAAACCTCCTTACTTCAATGGATCAAACTATGCTTCTTGGAAGGCCAAAATGAGAAGCTTCTTTATTTCCATTGACTCATCGGTATGAGATATTGTAAAGACTGGATTGCAGGAACCCATGGAAGAGAAAACTATGGCATCCACCACAACCATGACACATAAACCTTTTGTCTATTGGACCCCTGCTAAGAAAGCTAATCAGACAACTGATGGAAAAGCCATGAATGCACTCAACTGTTCAGTGTCTGACAGTGAATACATGAGAATTTGGAAGCAAAAGAAGTTGATTTGATGCACCAGATCTGACCTGAAACATGGACCAAAATCTGGTACAGATCTGAGATGCAATTTCGCTGGGTTTTACTAAATAAATCATAACTCGGGTTGTACATTTTGAAACAATGCAAAATTTATGTCCATTATGATCAGAACGAGGATTTCTATCTCCAAGAAAAATTTCAAAATAAAATTCGTTGGTTTGATGGTTCAAATTAAATCTGTAAGTGGATCCAATTGCAAATTTAATTTGACCCATCAAACTAACGAATTTTATTTTGAAATTTTTATTGGAGATAGGTATCCTCGTTCTGATAATAATAATGGACATAAATTTTGCATTGTTTCAAAATATACAACCCGAGTTATGATTTGTGATTTCTGGACTATTTTACAGCATTGGAAATTAGAATTGTTCATGCTTGATCATTTTAGAACTTGGTGAATTTTATGAATTGTATGTTAAATAGTTAGCATGAATATTTTGTAGATGCCATAGTTGGAAATCATGTGTTTATTGAATTTGTTAGCACATGCTATATTTGTTGATCGTTTATTGTGAACATGTTAATGGCATACATGACATGACATTCATGCATGAGATATTTGTTGATTTTGTCATGCATGAGCATCCACGTTTGGATGGGTGATTAGTATTATTGATTTGGATCATTATCCATCACTCCTTTGGGGATATTTGTAGTGCAAATTTGTTCAGCTTTTGTTTTCGATAGCCTTGCACTCCCCTGTGGATATTCGCTGTACAAATTCGTTTGGGGTTCTGACCAGATGTGCACATGTGCTATGCTTAGCTAGGGTGAGCTGCATGACTCATTTCGTTCGTTAAGGTGCATGGGAAGGGAACATGCATCATATTCGCATTGTAATAAGTCATTCAATTTGTAAAGTAATGCTTGAATTTATTTGAATTAATTTTCAAATGCTTAGTTTATCTATATTACATGTAAATTAGTTGTGTAGTTGTTTTCTTCATTGGGCATGGAGCTCATTCCCATACATTATAGGAAATCCATTGGAGATAGACGACGGTTAGGCTCAACAGTAGGATTGAATTCGTGTGGAGCATTTAGATTGGACCTTAGCTTATTGAATTCCTTAGGATTTGCTAGACTTTAATTTGAGATTGTAAGACACAATCAATGTCAACTTGATTTATATGTTTTATCGTCGGATTATGGGTTGTACTTCTATTTCCAACTTGTAGTTGGGGAAGCTTTGATTTTATTTGATATTAGATTTACAGTATGGATTTGAAATTAGAACTCCAACGTGATGAAGGATTTTCATTGTTGGACTATTGGTTTGATACCATGCTAGATGAGGACTAATCCTATATGGGAATGTTGTATTTTGACATGGAAAATTAGTATGGTAATCCGCACTCTAATAGATATTAGAATCGTTAATTGACGTTTAAAATTGTGAGAAAAAAGAGAGCCATGGAATTCGTTATTCCCGTTGTTGGATTGTGTTTGATTCGTGGAAGGCTCCGTTTGTTGCTATTGAACGGGCGGGTCCTTACAGTATGGTTATCAGAGCTTTGGGTCAACTCTTAGACTGTCTTGGGCCAAGAGTTGAGAAGTCGAACTCATCTTTTTCCTTAGGTGGAGTGGGGCAGAAATCCTTTTAGATAGAGTAGCTTGCCTGGTAGCCTATTGATTAGTGATTATTGATTTTTCCTGCATATTTATGAGACTGGTAGATTTGAGTTTGTTTAGATATGACTGGAAGAGGAAATCGTAAGGGCAAGGCAGTAGCTACTGCTAACATGGGAGATTGTGAAGTGACTCAGAATCTCAGAGAAGGCGTGGTGGAAAGCACTGAATCAGAAGGATATGCAAACCCTTCGCCATCGCCCCCTCTTCCTCTTCCTCCACCTCACCCTTAGCAGTCTCCTTATTCGACCAACCCTGTGAATTGGGAAGGGTATTGAGCAATCCAAGAGGCAATGGGAGTGGTTACTAAAGAAGCAACCAAAGAGAATCCTGATGCTTCATCTTCAAGGACTGCTGGAAAGACTAGAAAAATGATTTCTCTTGAAGAATTTAAAAGATAGTCACCTCTTGAGTTTAAAGGTGACCTAAATCATATGGTTGTTCAAGACTGGATTAAAAGAATAAAGAAAATATTCAAGACCTTAAAAATCAGATGCTAAAACTTGAGTAACACTGGCAAGCTACCAACTAGTTGAAGAAGCTGGTCAGTGGTGGAATGAACTGTCTAAGACTTGATTTGAAACTGCAAAAATAACTTGGAAGGATTTCACTGTAGAGTTGGTTGAAAAGTACTTCCTAGAAGTTTTTTGAGAAACAAAAATGGTTGAATTAGTGAATCTCAGTCTAGGATTTGACACATTAGCTCAGTATGAAGCCAAGTTTATCGAATTGGACAGGTACTCTTCTGAACTTGTCAAGAATGAAATGTTAAAGGCCAGGAAGATTAAGCAGGCCTTGAATGAAATAATTCAACATACAGTGATACCTATGAGACTGTCCACTTTTTTCTGAAGTTGTTCAGAGAGAAAAACTGACAGAAGGTACAACAACTAGGATATATGGAAAGACAAATCAAGTCTCTGAAAAGAAAATTCCTTATCAGTCACAGAACAAGAAAATAAAGACTGATTGGTTTTCTTCGAAGAAGAAAGTGCTCACAAAGATAAATGACTCTGGACCGACTCAGCTGTAGTGTTATAATTGTAAGAAATGGGGTCATACAGCTAACAAATGCAAATTTCCTAGGAGAGAATTGTTTCAATTGTGGTAAGAGTGGACATATGATTAAAGATTGTTGCGAACCAAATAGACATAATACTGGGAATCCACCTCCATAGAATGACAATTAATAGAACAATGGACATGGCCCCTAGACCAATCAAGGCCGTGTGTATGATGTTACTCCGCATGTTGGTGACATTATCGAACCGACTGTCATGCAAGGTATGCTCCTAATTTTTGGAACTTGGGCTAAAGTATTATTTAGCTCTGGTGGATCACATTCTTTCATATCATCTATGTTAGTTGATAAATTGGATTTCGATGAGGTTGAACTGGATGAGCCCGTGTATATTACGATGCCATTGGGTAGATCCACTAAAGTAAGAAAAAATTGTCATTCTTGTGTTAAAGCAGTTGGTGGAGTTAACTTAGAAAGTGATTTACTAGTTTTGAGTGTTTAGCTTTGAAGCTGTTGAGCACTGAAAAATGACTAGTTTACGCTTGATTATTGGATTAGTTAGTCTTTATTTTGTGTATATTAGATATGTTTATTGTTGTTTTTGAGTTTTGTAGATTATTTTATAGAATACGAATTGAGTTAAAATGGAAAGAAATGCACAGAAAGTGAGTCAGAATTGCTATTTTTGAAAAGTGTGTGTAATTTACCACTCATTTTGGAATTTATTGTAAAATTATCTTAATTCAAATCCAGATATGAGAATTTGGATTAGGATAAATTGTGGGAGTTGTACTGTAAATTGTAAATTCACAACACTACGAAAATGGGCCGATTTACCCAGCTTGAAGTCCAAGTCTACAATTGGAAGCCAATGAGCCAAAGTCCACTAGTATTCTGGGCCAGATAAAAGTCCAAGTATGGGATCCAACTCCAACAGACCAAGGTGGTACAATGAATTTCATGTGAAGCATTGTGGAAGCAAGAAAGATAGAAAAATGGGGATTTGGATTGACCAAAGAGAAAATCTTAGAAGGAATATTTTGACACTATCTCAGTATATATGCCATAACTTTTCACTCCAGTATCCGATTGTGTTGATTCTTATTGGGTTGGAAAGAAGACGTCAAGGGATACAACTTTGTATTTCATGAAATGTTCATGATTTGAACATTTACTAGTTCCAAATTGAGATTCAATCTGTTGCATGTGTTGAAAAATGGGATTTGTACCCTACTTTCCAAACTAATCCAAAATCTCTAAAATCATGGAATCTTATCTGCCAAATTCGTCCATGGATTGGAAGAGACCGTGAATTTTGAATTTGGATAACTAAAGGAGAGAAAATCATCAATGAGAGAGACTTTTGGAAAAAGCTTTGGAGAGGGACTTCTGGAGAAAGCTTTGGAGAGAGACTTTTGGAGAAATTCTCTCCAAGCACTACCTAATTTAGTCTCTTTTGAACAATATAAATAGAGGTATCATATCACATCAAAATTTGACCAGAGCAAGGAATAAAGTTGTGCATTGAAATAGGAGAGGAGAAAATCAAGAGGAGGATTTAGAATTTGAATTTCACAAAGGGATTTCAGGTTGATGGATTTTTAGTTTTGCATTCCAATTCTTGTATATTTGATTCACATCCTTGTATTGTATTTCTTGATTTTTTTCCCATCAATAATAAAACTCAAAGTGTGCTTTTAAATGTATGGTTTTCCAATTTTCAAATATTATATTATGATGGTGTGATTTTATTTTCATTCTTGTTATGGAATTATGTTGGAAGTTATTTTAAGATTTTCAAGAAGAGTGTTGAAATAATTCGGATTGGTGGAACTTAATTTTCCCAGTCTATGTCTCTATTTAGAGTGAATGACATTTTAGATTCAGGATTATAAGTATAAATTTCAGCCTAGGCTTAAGGCTTGAATTGAAAAGTCTGATATAATGGAATTCATATTTTTTATAATTGGAATGTTAATAATTGAAGGACTTGAATGTGTGTTTGGAAGTTTAAGTGAGCTCTATTATCTACGGTTTGATTTTATTTTAAAATATGAGATATGATGCCGACTTGAATACTTGTCTCTGTCCACTTGTACATATGTATATATTTTATTTATTCAATTCTTTTACAAAGATGGAAATAGGTTAGAATTATTTTGTTTGCATCTTAATTTTGTTATTTTTCATTGAGAGGGGATTGTTTATAATTTCTAAATAGGGGTTTTTCATGAAAGATAAAAATTCATAATGGTTAAATTTTAATTTTAGATGTGTAACACCCCAGTTTCTCAATGAAGTGGAAAATTATGAAAATGCCCCTGAGTTGTTAAATTAATTATTTTGTGATGTTAAGTAAGGAAATAGTAGGGCCTATTGCTCAAGTTAAAATCATATGAGCACATTATGAATGTTAAGTTTGATTGGATGGGTAATTTTCATCATTTGGGTAAAAAATGGCTAAATGGGTCAAAGGGCCCAAATGGGACCCATCGGGTCAAAATGGATGATTTGACCGTTTTATGAACTTAAATTAAATGGGGTTAAGCCTATTTGATTAAAAATCAAGTGAAGAAAAAATGGGTAGGCTTGATCCATATGTAAAAACCAATTGCAAATGACCAAAATACCATAATTGGGTCATGGAGTCAAAAACGGGTCAAGGAGCTAAAAGTGGACCCAACGGGTCGAGTTGACTATGGTTGACCGTGTGGACCCTCAAGGGAGCTAAAACACGAGTTAAATCAGTTGAGTGGGACTGAAGTGAGTTAGAATTAAATCAAGTAGTGAGTCAACACATGTGCATTAAATGAAATGCATTAAGTATGTGAGTTGGGTGAGTTGAGATGGAAATCCAAATAGCCTTGAGTTCAAGTGAGTCAAAAGGGAAATTGAAGGGGCTGTAAACTCAGTGAGCTAAGTGGGAATTGGAAGAGGTTGGCTCAGCTTTAACTACCAAAACAAGTCCCACACGTTGGGGACTTGTTTTAGTGAGTTCCATGGTGAATATTAAATGTAAAGGATGGGTTTTGAGGTGAGTTACATGGGAAACTGAATGGCTGCATGGGTAGTTGCCAAGGGGTGCCTTGGATGGCACCCAATGCCCATCGATTTTGCTAAGAAGTTATGAGGGAATTGAGAGGTTATGGTGGCTGAAATACAAAACCAATGAACACCATCACTTGGCCGATTTATCATTGCAAAGCATAAGATTTTCCTCATCTCTCTCTCCCTCTCTCCTCTCTCCAATTCGTTGTTCTTCCTAGCTGGAACATCAGAGGATTTTACACTAGTAGATCAAGCACAAAACAGCAAAAGAAAAGAAGAAATAAAAGGGAGAAAACAAGGATCAAAGACAAGGAGGAAGTTTGGAAAATTTGGTAAGTATCTTTATGATATTTTGGTTTAAAAACATAAAACAAGTAGGGTATGTATTGGGCCATGGTCATGGCCGAATACACCAATGTTTAACCTTGATTATGGAGGATTTAAATGGTGAAAATAACCATTGGGTTCGGCCACCATGGAGGGCCAAATCCCATGTAAAAGATTGCATGGTTTTCATGTTTTGGAAACATGAAAACCATGGGTTTTATGGACTGATTTTTGGGTCATTTTGTGGCTGAAAATAAGTAAGGTTTTAAAGTGTGATGATAAGGTTTAAAGGATGGAAATTGAGAACATGGAGTTCGGCCACTTTGGATGGCCGAACCCCATGGAAACAATTGGTTGATTTGGATGGTTTTTGGAATTTAAAACCATACAAGTTTAGGACTGTTTTTAGATGTTTTTATTGGACATAAAATGTATGTTTTAAAAAGGTTAAAATATGGACTTGAAGGTCATCAAGGACTGAAGTTTATATGGTCTAAATCAGTGGATTAAAAGATGGAAATGGACCATTGGGTTCAGCCACTTTGCATGGCCGATCCCCATGGAAACAAGTGGATGATGGTGATGGTTTTTGGAAATTAAAACCATATAAAATGATGAACTATTATGGGTGTTTAAATCATGAAATTGGATGTCATGTTTGGGCCATGGAATGGCCGAATACTTCAAGAAAATAAAACCTTGGATTAAGTTGATTAAAATGGTGTAAGTGTATCATTGGGTTCGGCCACATGGGATGGCCGAACCCCATGATCTTGTTTGAGTAATTGGTTGGTTTTTGAAAGGTAATACCCGATAATGTATGCTGTTTATTACATGATGATGGGAGGTTTAAAAATAGTAAGAATAACCATTGGGTTCGGCCAACATGGAGGGCCGAACCCCATGTAAAAGAAGGTTGGTTTTCATGTTGGGAAACATGGAAACCATGGACCTTTGTGGACTGTTTTTGGTATGGTTTTTGGAGAGATAAAACCATACCAATGGTGGAGATTTTTATGTGATAAGGGTACTGATTTTGGGTTGGGCATAGGATGGCTAAACTATGTGTTTAACATGGGTAAGGGGTAGAGCCAATTGGTATTTAAATAATGGGGCTGTTTTTGGGATAAATGGACTAAAGTTTATGGGTTTCTTGTGAGATTCAAATGTGATAAGCTTACTGATTTGGCTCAGCATATGGATGGCTGAACCATGTAATAACCTTGGAAAAAAAGGTATAGCCTATGTTAAATACCTAGGTTAAAGTTATTGGAACCAATGGCATGTTTGCTCATGAGATGAAAGTTGGACCTAAGTGAAATAAGTGTGGTTCGGCCAAGGTGTATGTCCGAACCCCACCTATAAACATTTGTTTCGGGTAATATTTCTTTGGTCATAAATTGTTATAAAAGATGAGCGAATGGCAAAAATTGTAAATATGAGCAATAAGGGAAGGAGTTGAAAGAAGGACCAAATCAAGATGTTTTGGGTCTTATATGTGAATGGATATTTAAGTGACAATATGATTTACTGATTATTGTATCACAAGGTGACGAGAGTTGAACGACGAACGAGTCGTGACTGGATAAAGCCTAAGAAAGAACAGACGCTGAAGTGATTCTTCAGTAGGTTTCCTACCTACTTGTAACCACAGATTTACCCCAGTTTTCTTATGAGATTCTTGTTTTATTGTATGTGTTTCAAATGATATATTATGCATTAACAAATGGCATACAAGCATTGGCATCTCATGCATAGACATGAGATTATGAATGAGGTTCTACAGTGTTTTAAGTTATGAGTTACGTCCTGCCTCGGTGGTGCAAGTCACGCCAGGAGGAGTAACATGATGATCATAGTCACATTGGTCTCCTTAGGCGATTAGAGTCCCGCCAGGAGGACTCATACGTGATATGAATCAGTCAGTGATGAAGAGATGAAAGTGTGTTGTAATTTACCTTGTCGGTGCAAGGCACGTCAAGTGATGGCTATGAATGTACATGATGGGGGATGCTCATTTCATGTGCATACATCATAGCATTGTTTTACCTGTTTTTGATGATCATGTATTATGATATGTATATGCATGTTTTATATGCTAACATGTGGTAGCCCTGATTCGGGAACCTACTGGGCGCGTTGATCTAACGCCCTAATTCTATCCTTAGAGGAGATTGCAGGTACAAGTAAAGGGAAAAAGAAGCTCGATGATCAGGAGGGGAGCCAAGCCTAAGTGCTTGAATGATGGATTGGATTACTTTATATTACTGTCATTTGAATACTTTTGTTGGACATGTAATAATGCATTATTTGCTATGGTTTGATTAGGTTAATAACCTTTGGATCGTTGATTTATCTTAATTAATGGTTGAGACTGTTACTTGCTATTTAGTCTTTCTATTCCGCAATTAATCTAGGTTATTCCGCATGTTGATGTTAGTTCCATGTGTGTTCATTATCATGGTCTATTCCATGTACACATGGGTGGCCAGTTAAGGTTCAGACTTGAGTAGTCTGAACTTCACTCGCGTCGTGACGCCGCCCGCTCTCTTTCGATGTTTTATTATTACTTTAAAAAAAATTAGATTATGAATTTTCTCGGAAAGGGCGGGGCGTTACAGTTGGTATTAGAGCGAAACGGGAAGTTGAATCATCGAAGTAAGATTAAGACGGTTTCATGTCTCACTGACGGATAAGAATCCCAACTGACCGACTCTTCGGAGTCCGCTATCTGGGGACCGGATTAATTTACTTCGAGTGACTCGGACTGAACAATCAATCTGAGAACGACAATGAAAGATAGCAAAGTAAAGTACAGTCATCATAATTGGACAAATCAAACGTAGCAAGGTAGGACAAACTCCCCTGAAATCCCCACACTGAGAAACAAACAATAGGAAATTAGAGATTTCCCCAGAAAACAAAAGAACACAAAGAGTGATGATTTGGTGATCTTCCCAAACAAAGTACATGACTTTATGCATGATCAAATTCCCCGAAAAACCAAGGTTTGTTTATTAGAATTGTTGTTAAATATGCTTGTGTTCTATTGATATGATACAGATATGTCGAGTAATGTGGAGTACTCGGAATGGCATAGCGGAACTCCTAGCCATCCCATAGACTTGGTGTCTGCTTCTAACAACACCAACGTAGAAGCTCAAGTGGACCTTCAGGAGGGACCTCCTGAAGAAGATGAGTTGGACTTAGCACCTGTTGCAGAGGATTTGATGGATGATATTCCTGGGATGGTGGAACCTCCTGAGGAAGAAGAGGAGGATCTGGGATTTTTCTTTTATGAGGATCCTATGGAAGACTTTCCTATAATATTGGAATCGGCGGGGGAGGTAGATCCCTACGATACCTATGAGTTGTGTAATCAGGACGATCACAACAGTTTGTATTGTCCTCATCCATTAGGAGTTGTCTGTCCGGTTTGTGGACTGCACGGGCATGGAGAGGCGAGGACTAATTGTCCTTGTATAGGAGGACCCGGATTAATACCCTTCACAACATGTAAAGTATTGGGGCACACAGCGATGATGTGTCCTGATAACCGTTTCAAGTTCGCTGATGATGCGGAGTCTTCTACAGAAGACTAGGATAAGAAGTATATGACGGGTATTAAAAAGAGGGTTATTTTGTAAGGGTGCATATTTTGTTATACATAGGGTTTTGTTTCACCCTACCCACCTCTGTACAAAGATGAAGTTTGAAATTATATATAATATGTGATTTTATGATTTTTATGAGGATTTATGGCATTTGATGCATATTGATAATGGAAACTAAGTCTATGATGTTTCCATGAATTAGGAATAAATGGCACCACAGAAAAAGGTGGTAAAAGATCCGAAAGGAAAAGGAAAAGTTTTACAAATTGGATCAGGTGAGGGGGCATCGAAGAGAAGGATCCGTCAGGACGATAAGAAGAAAGATGAGGTGCTCATAGTCACACCACAAGGGAAGGTGGTACCTCAACGGCGGAAGGTGGTACATGAGAAGGTGCCATCGGTACATGATGATGAGCGGTCCGTTCATGACGAAGAGGGATCAGTTCATGAACGTTCGCTCGATGAGGAAAAGTCACAACATTCCCGGCGAGAGGAGGGGATAGTGACCCTATGTATCAACAGAAAGACGAGGAGGAATATGACTCGTCTTATCGACGAGGGGAGGAGGAGAACAGTAACATGACTGTACCCTTTGTGCCTCCTGAACTGCACATCTTGGTGCAAGCTGTGGTTACATCCGTCCTCTAGCAACATTTGAACGGAGGGGGAAGTACGAGCGAAAATAATGATGGTAACATGGTCAGAGATTTTCAGCAATAACGCCCACCTTACTTCAAGGGCAGAGAAGGGCCTATTGGGGCCGAGAATTGGTTGGAGAAGATTTAACATATATTGACTCTTTTGAACATCAAGAGTCATGCTCATAAAATATTATTGGCCACGTCACAGCTGGTAGATGACGCTGCCAAATGGTGGAAGGTGGTGGAGAAACAGCAGGCACTTGTGCCAAGAAGAGAAAGAGTTGCTATGACCTGGGAGCAATTCTCAGCGACATTCCTAGAGCGCTACTTTCCAGAGGAAGAAAGAGAAAGTCAAATTCAGGCCTTTATGACTTTAGTACAAGGTTCAATGACGGTGGCTGAGTATCACCAAGAATTCCTCAGCCTGTCAATCTATGCATACTATATTGTGGACACGGAATATCGAAAGGCTCGCAAGTTCGAGCGTGGGTTACGGCCAAACATAAGGGCCAGGGTAACCGTGTTCAAAGCAGCCACACTAGCAGAAGTGGTCAGCAGGGCAACCATTGTGGAACAAGAAATGGCGGAAATTGCAAAAGTGGACAACCGCCGAGCTCTGAGTGGGAGGGGTGCGTACCAACCCAACAAGAGGTTCAGATCGAACTTCGGCAGACCTTCGCCGTCTGTTGGATCAAGTGGGGGCTTTCGCCCCAACCAGCCCACTCAATCTGTAGCAGTCACACAAGCTTCTCGAGGAGTGAACACCTGTTTTCACTGTGATCAACCAGGTCACTACAAAAAGGACTGCCCAAAGTTCAACAGGCTGTCATACTCCAGAGGATCATTTCGTCCGCCACCTAGACTGGGAAACTCCAGAGGAGGCAGAATGCAAAGTCGGGGAGGTCGAAGGTCTGACCCTGCTGGTTCTGGACGATTATTTACTCTAACTTCTCCAGAGGAAGAGGAGCATGCTGTGATACAAGGTATGGCGGTAGTGAGTAGCTCATATGCATATGCACTATTTGATTCAGGAGCATCACACTCCTTTATAGCTGCATCGTTTATTACTGCTACTGGTATATTAGTTCAAAGATTGGCCACAACACTTACTATTGTATCCCCTGTTGGAGGTTTGGCATTGGGACTTATATATACGGCGGTTAACACCGAATTAGTTGGACTCAGATTTGAGTTCAATTATCTAGTGCTTGACATGTCTGAATATGATATTATATTCGGTATGGATTGGTTGGCTAAGTTTCATGCCAACATCGAATGTTATCGTCGAAAAGTGACATTTATGTCACCCGAGGGCAAGCAATATGTAGCCCGTTCAGATAAACAAAGTGGATTGCAGGGAGGGTTAAACCACGTGGTATTGAATAATATCACCATAAACAAAGCTCCAGTTATTCAACTTCCGGCAATTGTGCAAGAATTTGCTGATGTATTTCCAAAGGAACTCCCTGGTTTACCGCCTAGGAGGGAGATTAACTTCAAGATCAAGTTATACCCTGGCACAGCACCAGTGTCGTTACCACACTATCGGATGGCACCAGCAGAGATGTCGGAGCTAAAGAAGTAGATTGATGAACTGCTTAGGCTGGGTTGCATCAGGAACAGTACGTCGTCATGGGGAGCACCAGTGCTGTTCGTGAAGAAGAAGGACGGTTCACTACGGATGTGCGTGGACTACCGGAAGCTGAATCAGCTAACAGTCCGGAACAAGTACCCTCTACCCAGGATCGACGATTTATTTGATCAATTGAGGGGTTCTAGTCATTTTTCAAAGATCGATTTGATGTCTGGTTATCATCAAATCCGAGTTAGAGAGGAAGATATAGAAAAGACAGCTTTTCGGACGCGATATGGACTGTTTGAGTTCCTAGTCATGCCATTTGGACTCACAAATGTGCCGGCTGTGTTCATGGATTTAATGAACAGAATCTTCCATCCCTATCTGGATCAGTTTGTAATCGTATTCATTGATGATATCCTGATCTATTTTAAGAGTCAGGAAAAACATGCAGAGCATCTACGGATAGTTTTGAATACTTTGAGGCAGAATAAACTGTATGCGAAGGCCAGTAAGTGTGAATTCTGGCTATCTCAAGTGAATTTCTTAGGACTTGTTATATCCGAGGAAGGAATAGCCGTGGATCCGGCTAAGGTGATGCAGTGAAAGACTGGAAAGCGCCAAAGAACGTAACCGAGATCCGCAGTTTCTTAGGATTGGCGGGTTATTATCGAAAATTTATTATGGATTTTTCCAAATTAGCGTCTCCATTAACTCGACTCACTCAGAAAGGAGTCAAGTATGAGTGGTCAGATCTGTGCAACCAAAGGTTTGAAGAGCTAAAAGACAGACTTACAACAGCTCCTATTTTGATTTTGCCGGAAAAGGGCAAGGGTTATGAAGTAGAATGCGACGCTTCGGGAGAAGGACTGGGGTGTGTCCTCAGTCAAGATCATCGTGTGGTGGCTTATGGTTCAAGACAACTAAAAATACATGAACGCCTCTATCCTACGCATGATCTTGAACTAGCCGCAGTGGTCTTCGCTCTCAAAAGTTGGAGACATTATCTTTATGGTGAGAAGTTTGAAGTGTATTCTGATCATAAGAGTTTGAAATATTTATTTGATCAGAAGGAGCTCAATCTAAGGCAGCGTAGATGGATGGAGTATCTGGCGGATTATGAGTTCGAGCTTCGATACCATCCAGGCAAGACGAACAAGGTGGCTGATGCTCTTAGCCGCATATCACATGCATCCGTGGCATGTCTGATCAGAACCGAGTGGGAGATATTGAATACCATCCGAGAGTTCAATCTACACATTACAAACCGTGGAGTTTTGCACAATTTAATCATACGGTCCAATATAGTCACCAAGATTGAACAAGAACAAAGAACAGACTCGAAGTGGAGGACATATGGGCCAAGATGTCCACTGGCGTAGACATACCGGAATGGGAATTACGACCGGGACAAGGTCTTTCATTCCGGGGAAGAACATATGTGCCAAAGAGTTGCAGGAAAGAGCTACTGATTGAGACACATCAATCCAAGCTCTCTATCCATCCGGGCAGCACCAAAATGTACCATGATTTAAAGAGACATTAGTGGTGGCATGGACTAAAAAGGGATGTGGCAGAATTCGTGGCACATTGTCTAACTTGTCAGCAAGTTAAACTGAACATCAAAAGCCACCAGGGTTACTCAAACCCTTAGCAGTGCCAGAATGGAAATGGGAACACATTTTCATGGAATTTGTATCGGGGTTGCCGAGGTCTTCAAAGGGCAATGACGCCATATGGGTCGTAGTCGACCGGCTGACCAAGTCCGCACATTTCATTCCTATCAAGATGACGGATTCATCTGAAACGTTGGGTCGGCGGTATATTAAAGAAATCATTCGACTACATGGCATACCCCGAACGATAGTATCGGACAGAGATGGCCGTTTTACCGGCAGAGTATGGCAAAGCATGCAGTCAGCCATGGGGACAGATCTACTGATGAGCACCGCATTCCATCCACAAATTGATGGACAGTCTGAAAGGACAATCCAGACCTTGGAAGACATGCTGAGAGCATGTATGTTAGATTTCAAGGGTGGATGAGAGGACCACTTACCATTGGTGGAGTTCTCGTATAATAACAGCTATCAGGCAAGCCTTCAGATGGCTCCATACGAGGCCTTATATGGTAGACCTTGTAGGTCACCGGTATGTTGGACAGAGGCAGGAGAGCCTACATTGATTGGACCGGAACTAGTCGCAGAGACTACTGCACAAATTAAGTTGATACGTCAACACTTGTTGACTGCACAGAGTAGGCAGAAGAGTTATGCTGATAAAAGGAGACGGTTTCTGGCATTTGAAGTGGGAGACATGGTGTTTCTAAAAGTCTCACCACGTAAGGGACATATGAGGTTTGGCAAGAAATGAAAACTGTCACCAAGATATGTGGGACCGTTTTCCATCATAAGAAGGATGGGGGATGTTGCTTACCAGTTAGCACTTCCTTCGCAGTGAGCAGCTCTACATGATGTGTTTCATGTGTCAATGCTAAGGAAATATAATCCGGATCCGTCCGATGTTTTAAATGTTCAAGATATTGAAGTGCAGAACGACATGACGTACGTTGAAAAGCCGGTCAGAATAGTGGAGACCGAACAAAGGGTGTTGCGAAACAGAGCTATTCAGTTCGTAAAAGTGGTATGGGACCGTCATGGTGATGAAGAGGCCACATGGGAACTTGAATTAGAGATGAGAACAGCTCACCCCGAATTATTTGTGTAATTTAATTTGAGAACCCTACTTCACTCGATTTTCGGGACGAAAATTTTAAAAAGAGGGTTATATTGTAACACCCCAGTTTCTCAATGAAGTGGAAAATTATGAAAATGCCAATGAGTTGTTAAATTAATTATTTTGTGATGTTAAGTAAGGAAATAGTGGGAATATTGCTCAAGTTAAAATCATATGAGCACATTATGAATGTTAAGTTTGATTGGATGGGTAATTTTCATCATTTGGGTCAAAAATGGCTAAATGGGTCAAAGGGCCCAAATGGGACCCATCGGGTCAAAATGGATGATTTGACCATTTTATGAACTTAAAATAAATGGGGTTAAGCCTATTTGATTAAAAATCAAGTGAAGAAAAAATGGGTAGGCTTGATCCATATGTAAAAACCAATTGCAAATGACCAAAATACCATAATTGGGTCATGGAGTCAAAAATGGGTCAAGGAGCTAAAAGTGGACCCAACGGGTGGAGTTGACTATGGTTGACCGTGTGGACCGTCAAGGGAGCTAAAACACGAGTTAAATCAGTTGAGTGGGACTGAAGTGAGTTGGAATTAAATCAAGTAGTGAGTCAACACATGTGCATTAAATGAAATGCATTAAGTATGTGAGTTGGGTGAGTTGAGATGGAAATCCAAATAGCCTTGAGTTCAAGTGAGTCAAAAGGGAAATTGAAGGGGCTGTAAACTCAGTGAGCTAAATGGGAATTGGAAGAGGTTGGCTCAGCTTTAACTACCAAAACAAGTCCCACACGTTGGGGACTTGTTTTGGTGAGTTCCATGGTGAATATTAAATGTAAAGGATGGGTTTTGAGGTGAGTTACATGGGAAACTGAATGGCTACATGGGTAGTTGCCAAGGGGTGCCTTGGATGGCACCCAATGCCCATCGATTTTGCTAAGAAGTTATGAGGGAATTGAGAGGTTATGGTGGCTAAAATACAAAACCAATGAATACCATCACTTGGCTGATTTATCATTGCAAAGCATAAGATTTTCCTCATCTCTCTCTCCCACTCTCCTCTCTCCAATTCGTTGTTCTTCCTAGCTGGGACATCAGAGGATTTTACACTAGTAGATCAAGCACAAAACAGCAAAAGAAAAGAAGAAATAAAAGGGAGAAAACAAGGATCAAAGACAAGGAGGAAGTTTGGAAAATTTGGTAAGTATCTTTATGATATTTTGGTTTAAAAACATAAAACAAGTAGGGTATGTATTGGGCCATGGTCATGGCCGAATACACCAATGTTTAACCTTGATTATGGAGGATTTAAATGGTGAAAATAACCATTGGATTCGGCCACCATGGAGGGCCGAACCCCATGTAAAAGATTGCATGGTTTTCATGTTTTGGAAACATGAAAACCATGGGTTTTATGGACTGATTTTTGGGTCATTTTGTGGCCGAAAATAAGTAAGGTTTTAAAGTGTGATGATAAGGTTTAAAGGATGGAAATTGAGAACAAGGAGTTCGGCCACTTTGGATGGCCGAACCCCATGGAAACAATTGGTTGATTTGGATGGTTTTTGGAATTTAAAACCATACAAGTATAGGACTGTTTTTAGATGTTTTTATTGGACATAAAATGTATGTTTTAAAAAGGTTAAAATATGGACTTGAAGGTCATCAAGGACTGAAGTTTATATGGTCTAAATCAGTGGATTAAAAGATGGAAATGGACCATTGGGTTCGGCCACTTTGCATGGCCGAACCCCATGGAAACAAGTGGGTGATGGTGATGGTTTTTGGAAATTAAAACCATATAAAATGATGAACTATTATGGGTGTTTAAATCATGAAATTGGATGTCATGTTTGGGCCATGGAATGGCCGAATACTTTAAGAAAATAAAACCTTGGATTAAGTTGATTAAAATGGTGTAAGTTTATCATTGGGTTCGGCCACATGGGATGGCCGAACCCCATGATCTTGTTTGAGTAATTGGTTGGTTTTTGAAAGGTAAAACCCGATAATGTATGCTGTTTATTACATGATGATGGGAGGTTTAAAAATAGTAAGAATAACCATTGGGTTCGGCCAACATGGAGGGCCGAACCCCATGTAAAAGAAGGTTGGTTTTCATGTTGGGAAACATGGAAACCATGGACCTTTGTGGACTGTTTTTGGTATGGTTTTTAGAGAGATAAAACCATACGAATGGTGGACATTTTTATGTGATAAGGGTACTGATTTTGGGTTGGGCATAGGATGGCTAAACTATGTGTTTAACATGGGTAAGGGGTAAAGCCAATTGGTATTTAAATAATGGGGCTGTTTTTGGGATAAATGGACTAAAGTTTATGGGTTTCTTGTGAGACTCAAATGTGATAAGCTTACTGATTTGGCTCAGCATATGGATGGCTGAACCATGTAATAACCTTGGAAAAAAAGGTATAGCCTAAGTTAAATACCTAGGTTAAAGTTATTGGAACCAATGGCATGTTTGCTCATGAGATGAAAGTTGGACCTAAGTGAAATAAGTGTGGTTCGGCCAAGGTGTATGTCCGAACCCCACCTATAAACATTTGTTTCGGGTAATATTTCTATGGTCATAAATTGTTATAAAAGATGAGCCAATGGCAAAAATTGTAAATATGAGCAATAGGGAAGGAGTTGAAAGAAGGACCAAATCAAGATGTTTTGGGTCTTATATGTGAATGGATATTTAAGTGACAATATGATTTACTGATTATTGTATCACAAGGTGACGAGATTTGAACGACGAACGAGTCGTGACCGGATAAAGCCTAAGAAAGAACGGATGCTGAAGTGATTCTTCAGTAGGTTTCCTACCTACTTGTAACCACAGATTTACCCTAGTTTTCTTATGAGATTCTTGTTTTATTGTATGTGTTTCAAATGATATATTATGCATTAACAAATGGCATACAAGCATTGGCATCTCATGCATAGACATGGGATTATGACTGAGGTTCTACAGTGTTTCAAGTTATGAGTTACGTCCTGCCTCGGTGGTGCATGTCACGCCAGGAGGAGTAACATGATGATCATAGTCACATTGGTCTCCTTAGGCGATCAGAGTCCCGCCAGGAGGACTCATATGTGATATGAATCAGTCAGTGATGAAGAGATGAAAGTGTGTTGTAATTTACCTTGTCGGTGCAAGGCACGTCAAGTGATGGCTATGAATGTACATGATGGGGGATGCTCATTTCATGTGCATACATCATAGCATTGTTTTACCTGTTTTTGATGATCATGTATTATGATATGTATATGCATATTTTATATGCTAACATGTGGTAGCCCTGATTCGGGAACCTACTGGGCTCATTGATCTAACGCCCTAATTCTATCCTTAGAGGAGATTGCAGGTACAAGTAAAGGGAAAAAGAAGGTCGATGACCGGGAGGGGAGCCAAGCCTAAGCGCTTGAATGATGGATTGGATTACTTTATATTACTGTCATTTGAATACTTTTGTTGGACATGTAATAATGCATTACTTGCTATGGTTTGATTAGGTTAATAACCTTTGGATCGTTGATTTATCTTAATTAATGGTTGAGACTGTTACTTGCTATTTAGTCTTTCTATTCCGCAATTAATCTAGGTTATTCCGCATGTTGATGTTAGTTCCATGTGTGTTCATTATCATGGTCTATTCTATGTACACATGGGTGGCCAGTTAAGGTTCAGACTTGAGTAGTCTGAACTTCACTCGCGTCGTGACGCCGCCCGCTTTCTTTCGATGTTTTATTATTACTTAAAAAAAAATTAGACTCTGAATTTTCTCGGAAAGGGCGGGGCGTTACAAGATGATGATTCCATTCTTAGAAAGGTTTAATAAAATTTTAGAAAGTTTCTAAACTAATGTTATATTCCTAATGATTAGAATTCTTATTTTCATGTTTAGATTATTTTTAATATTTATTTTCTTAAACCACACAATTTCAATTTCATATATTTGTTTTTGCATATACTTTGCATGTTCCTTATGGGATCAACCTCGCACTCAATCGCTATACTATTTTATGGTTCGTGCACTTGCAAGTTATAAATTTAAAATTTGCATAATAAAATCCAGTTTGGGTATGGATTGGTTGACAAATTTCAATGTAATCTCAGACTGTTCCAAGAGAAAGGTATCTAGTAGAGCACCTACAGGTATAACCTTTAATAAAAGATTGACTCTCACCCCTGAACCCTATTTCCCTCATAAAAGAGTATTTGGCCAAGTAACAAGCTTAGGCTTGGAAAATTCAGAATCTTCAGCTATGCAGTTACCCCGAGTGGTGTACGAATTCCCTGATGTGTTCCCAGAGAAGCTGAGTGGTTTACCTCTTCATAGAGATGTTGAATTTTCCATAGACTTAATTCCTGGTACTTCGCCTACTTCTATGCCTGCATATCGAATTACATAAGCAAAACAAGAGGAGTTTTGAGAAATCAGTTGAGTGATTTGTCCAAGGTTGGGTTTATTCGACCTAGTACTTCACTTTGGGTGGCCTCACCCTTATTTGTTAAAAAGAAGGATGGGTCGATGAGGTTTTTTATTGATTATAGATGATTGAATAAAGTCACTATAAAAAACAAATATCCCCTCTTCAGAATTGATGACTTATTTGATTAGTTGAGAGGATCCAGATATTTCTCTGAAATTGATCTTTGATCTGGTTACCATCAGCTGAGAGTTATAGAATGTGATATTGCTAAGACAACCATTCGTACAAGATTTGGTCACTGTGAATTTGTTGTGATGCCTTTTGGACTGACCAATGCTCCTGCAACGTTCATGGATTTAATGAATAAAATCATCAGACTTTATCTGGATAAATTTGTCGAAGTCTTCATCGATGACATATTGATTTATTCATCAACTGAAGAAGATCATGTGCAACACTTGAGAATTGTTCTGCAATTGTTAAGAGATAATCAACTTTACACCAAATTTAGCAAGTGTTAATTTTGGTTGGCTAAAGTGCAATTTTTGGGCCATGTAGTCTCGGTTGAAGGAGTGGCAATAGATCCTGCCTAGGTAGAGGGTGTACTGAAATGGGAGAGACCGTGAAGTGTTTTAGAGATTCGTAGTTTCTTGGGTTTGGCTAGATATTATAGGAGATTTATCAGAAATTTCTCCAAACTTGCATCACCCATGACTAGACTGACTAGAAAGGGTGTTAAATTTGTTTGGGCAGAAACTTGTGAACAAGCTTTCCAAGAATTGAAGGCAAGATTGACATTCTCTCCATTGTTAGTAATTCCAGAAAGAGGCCATGGTTATGTGGTATATTGTGATGCTTCCAAAGATGGTTTGGGTTGTGTGCTAATGTAGAATAATCAAGTTGTGGATTATGGTTCTAAACAGTTGAAAGTACATGAACATAATTATCCTACACATGATCTGGAATTAACTGCTGTTGTTTTTGTTTTAAAAATCTGGAGGCACTATTAATTTGGTGAGCATTTTAAAGTGTTCTCTAACCATCGTAATCTCAAATATCTGTTCATGCATAAATACATTAATATGTGCAACGCAAATTGTTGGAATATTTGGGAGATTTTGACTTTGAGATTGTTGAGTATTGAAAAATGACTATTTTACTCCTAATTGTTTGACCGGTTAGCTCTCACTTTTGTATATATTAGGTGCATTTAATACTGTTTGCTAGTTTTGTAGATAAAATTGGACAAGACTGAAAATCAGTTAGAAACCAGGAATAATTTCATAGTTCTGTGCTAAAATAGAAGGCCCAGAATTTTTAATAATTAATTTTTGGCCACTTTTAGGAATTTTATTGTAAATTGAATAATCTGGATCCAATTATGAGAGTCTGGATTATTTCAATAATTTTTTATTTAAGTGGTGAATTAATTATTTTAATTCTGGAGAGAAAAACTGAAAATCAAGAGGCCAATGAAAAATAAAAGTCTGAAATTCGAAGTCCATGGGCCAAAAGACAATGAGATAGAAGCCAAGCCCATCACACTGAGCTCCACACCATACACTGGGCCAGGCTCTGTGATCCATGCTCATTTCATAAATGGGTCAGGCTAGTGTACATGTCAAAGTCCAACAGGCAAAAAAGTCAAAATCCATGTGCACAACGTCCAATGGAAGCCCTAACTTCTCAAGGCTTGAGATCCAAAACACCCCATTCGAATTATACCTAAACCCTAAAGCCGCCCTCACTCCATGTTACACATCCAACCATTCATTTCATCATCTTTCAATCCAAGCCCTCCATTTCATTCACATAATATAGATAAACCTTAGAGCCTCATTCGAATTTTCTGTAAACCCTAAACCACATATCCAAACCATTCATCTACACCCTCATTTAATCTCAACCCTATATTCGACCATGACAAGCCCTGAAACCTAGATCCACATCCAACCATTCATTTAGAACTTCATTTAATCTCAACCATACATTTAAAGCATAAAACCCTAATCCACTTCACTCCGTTCGACCAAGCCTCCATCTTCTCTCAATCTAATCTCATCTTGCATCCCAAGCAACCCTAGATTTTTACACCTCACATACATGCCATCACATATGCATCCACCTCGCACTAAGTCCACACGATTTTATCATATCCTCCGAGATCCATTCGAATTTGCCACATCATCCAAACCCTAAGCACACATACGTTCAACCATGCATTTCCACCCATCCTTTTAGACCGACTTTGAATCTCATCCATTCATTCATACATTCCATTAACACACAAAAACCCTAATGCCTCCACACTCAATCGGCCACCATCCTAATTTCTCTTTCCCATTTGAATTTCCCTTCTTACAACACAAGACACCTCCTTTTCGAAGCAACCCTAGCCGTCCATGCCTATGACCAGTCACTTTAAAACCTAGCTCTCCTCACTTAATATAATTTAATCCAAGCCATCCATTTACCCATCCTAAACCCTGATAAATCCTAGCCATTCATCTCTACTCAAAGCCTATAAATAAGAGCACTAGGGCAACCTAGAATTTTCGAATTTGGACTCTGGAATTTCAAGGTTGGTGTGGACAAGAGGAGGAGGAAATGAGAAAGTGAAGAAAAATCGTGTAAGACCAAGTGTCTTTAGGTTTGAATTTAGTTTTCAATTTCCATTGTTTTCTTGTATTTTTTTTAATTTCAATTCCATGTACTGTAATTCAAATTCCATGTTTATGAATTATAGTGCCCCGGCCTGCCGAGTCTCTTGTTTGTCAATTCCATGACTCGAGTGAAGCAATGCCTTGAAGATATAAGCTCAAGAATCAAGAATTATGTGGTGGTTGAATCAAGTCCAAGTTGGAAGATCAATCAAGATTCAATGGATCATCAAAGTGTATGGCAATCACCCAAGGTAATTTGGCTATAAAAGACTCTAGGTAGAATCCACACCTTAGGATGACCTTGCCTAGGCTTAGAGATTACATCTGGATAATTTAACTAGATTAAAGATTGTTTGACACAGCAATCAGAAGATGAACTGAATATGAAAAACCATTGATTTTACTATCATGCTGACACATCGTGTCTGGCGATCAATCACTGTTGACAGTGGACGATCTGTCATGGTAATACGACCAATCATCCTGGAAAACAAAGGTTCTGGTTGGAAATGGTTTGTCAAACACCTAGGGTCCTAGGACGATACATTCGTGGTGGTGATGCATCGTTGGGACAGGATCGATGCAATCATGTGTTACGATCCATTGGCAGGACTTACGATAAAATCTGGACTTTCATTCACAGTCATGTCTCAAGAAGAAAATCATGCAGACGACACCTCGTCTACGTGCAGGGCCGACCAATCACTCTTGTGACCTATCGCTTGGAGCCTAGGTTGAACACCCACTGAAAAATACATTTAGGCTCAGGATGATGCTTTCGTCTGGCGGCAATCCTTCGTATTGTATAAATCCCAATCAATCAATCGCAAGACCCATCCACGAGAAAGGGCAGAAAGACATTGGTCGTACGACCTATCGCCCTGGTTCTGGATAAGAGTTAACGTGAAAAATACAGTTAGTCTCAGGCCGAGCCATTTGTCATGCCGTGATCAGTCGCCAGTGAACAAGGACGATCAATCGTGCGCGAATTTTTTCTATCCATTGGAAGAACATTTAATGCACAACGATAATTTTACAATGGTAATATTGAATGCACGATTTATCATATGGATGATCAATCGCCCATGCTGAGATTTTTGAATATCTATTTAAGCTCCGAAATTTGTTAAGGGAGTTGGAGCTTTGGATTTTACAGTGGAAAAACAAGAAGAAAATCTTGAGATATGTCTCCTCCCTCACACACACTCTCTCTCTCTCTCTCTAAACTATACATTTTGGTTGTAGTACCCTGCCTCGTGGGGGCTTGTGCCTACGGGCCAGAGGGCGCCAAAGGGAGAAATAGTTAAGGATGTTGGTCCTGTCAGCTGTCAGTGTCTCTCTGTGATTGATGCGGGAATAAGTCCCACATCACCCAGGAGGGTGGAAATCCTTTGATATATAACCCTGGACTTTCCTCCCATAAAGTACAAGGCCTTTTGGGGGCTCTTTTTCAGTGGAGTCCTCAGAGCAAAGCCATGCGGGCCCAAAGCAGACAATATTATGCTGGCGGGAGCAGGTAGTTACATTGGTAAATCATTTAGAGATGCAATCACCTAGTTGATTGAGATCAAGAAAGAAGAAGAATGCTAGTTCTAGGATTCGCATTTGCACATCTCAAAATCCTAGAAACCCTCTCCCTATCTTGTGATTGCTCCACACAAGAGGTACATCTTCATCATCAACAAGATTTTTGGGAGAGCTCTTCAAGAAACACACTTCATCAAGCTTGAGCTTCAAAGGCAAGTGTTTATTTGTGTTTTTAATTTCAAATCTTCATTATGAAGTGGAATAGATCAAGGTGATCAAGCCATTATAAAAAATAGAAGGACAACGCATAGACCGGGGTTGGTCGAACCTTTCAAAACTAGGAGTGTGTAGGTGAAAGTCCTACACTATTAGTGAGGGTGTAATTCCCACTTAGTGATTTGGAGATAACCCAAGGTTGGTGAATCTCAACAATGGATGTAGGTTGCTTAACCGAATCACCATATATCGGTTGTACAAGTGTTTGATTTTGTGTGTGTGATTGTTAATTGGCACATCTCTTGCTCACATGCATAACAACAACTTGATTAATCTTATTATTGTACTTTGCTAATCCCAGTTAATCAAGAAATTTTTAAAAGGGATAAAAAATTGGGGATTGTTCTATTCACCCCCCCTCTACACAATTGGGTTCTAGCACTCCAGAACTTTCATTTGGTATCAGAGCCTCGTGCTCTTGTCATGGGATTTAACCATTCGAGTTGATCCGTGCTAGAACGATGTATTTTGCTTTGGGATCATTCTTCATTGGTTCTTCCATCTTTGCACAATCAAACATTCTTTCATGGAAAGGAAAAGTGGAGAATCTTCTTGTTTCACTAGAAGAAAATGTTAAATAATGAATTATCAAAATTACTAAGTCCTCTAGTGAAATGGAGAATGATGATTGGATCTCCATTGAAAATGAATTTCTTGGAATAATTTCTATGGATGATCCTATCTCCCCAAGTTGTATAAATACATGTTACCTTGTGGATACTCTTGTCCCTTTGAGCTCTAGTGTAGGAAATGAAATTTGGGATCAAGGAAAATGTGACTCAAATAAAGAAGAATTGGAGCTTACAACTACTAGCCTTGGAAAATCTGAGACTACCTCAAATTTGTATCTTCATGGAGAAGGTAAACCTTTGAATATCTTGTTGTTTCAATTGAGTCTAATTCTAAGGAAACCACTAGTGAATCAGAGGATGAGGATGATACTAATGACCTTCAAGAATCATATAATGATTTGTACCTTGAGAGTATGGACTTGGCAAAAAAGGTTCATGAACTTGGGAATAAAAATGTTAAGCTTTCAAGCCTTCATGAAATTGAGAAATCTGAGAAAGATGCTCTCATAACAAAATTTAAAAATTCAATTGATGATATCTTGACGTTGAGAAAAAGTGAAGTTGATCTTCAAGGCCAAGTGGACTTATGTGATAAGAACCACAAAAAACTTAGTTGAAATAAAAAGATGCCTTAAAAACAAAATCTTAATTTTGAGCTCAGATTGGGAAAGATTGAAACAACGCAAAGCTCAATTTCAAGACAAATTCACTCAAGGTGAGGAGAAATTAGAAAAGCTCCTCAACTCCGGGAATAAGTATAAGGATAAATTTGGGCTTGGTTACAATGGGGAAGATGAAAACAAACTCAAAAATCCTATTACTTTTGTCAAAAGTAAATCCTCCATCCTCCCAAATAATATGTGTTATTATTGTGGTAAACTTGGACATTTTAGATTTGAGTGTCGTCTTAGAAGAAGTCATATGAGAAGACATTCCCTAGTCCATCAATCCAATTTTGTGAATCATGGAAGGCAAAGAAAAATGAAAATCCAAATTTCAATGCCTTGAATCAAAGGTTAAGCACTATCTTGAAGAAATTGGGGAACCCGAAACTTAAAACTATAAATGGGAAAATTTATTACAAATTTGGCAAATGTAACGCCCCGCCCTTTTTCACTCTCTTCTTCTCGTAAATTAGAGTCTATTTTTTTTTTTATAAATGAAGAGTGATAGAGTGCGGGACGTCACGACGCGACCCAAGTCCGAACTTCCAAAGTCCGACCCTTAACTGGCCAACCCTATGTGTGCATGGAGCAAGTCCACGAAAATGGTTCACACATAGCAATATAAACATGCGGAATATTAATATCAAAATTGCGGAATCATAATAGAACCAAGTTCTATTCCATTTAGATAGCAAAGTACGCCAAGTCCTTAATCATCATTCAAATACCATAATTATCAAAATTAACATCCATCCATCTAAGTTATTACATCCCGAAATCTAGGTACTCAAATACAAGTCCATGAGTAACTTTTATTCAAAACATATAAATAAATCATCCAAGCTCCTATGCCTGGCCCTCTTTGCGTTCATCGTTCCCCTGTTTTCCTGTATGATCAACTAGGGTAGAAGTAGGGCGTTAGAACAACGCGCCCAGTAGGTATTCCAGTTACGGCTAACACATGGTTAGTACAAAACATATATTATAACTTAATATCCAAAACCATGTAAAAACATGCCATGCAATGATGACAAATGCAATGAGTCCCACCCATCACAGGTACATAAAAGTACCCACCACATAGGTCTTCCGGACATCCCGTCGGAGTGTGGACCCTCTGGATTCTTCCTGATGGAAAAACACATCAAGGTACCGCACATAGGTTTTTTGGACGCCCCGACGGAGTGTGACCCCTTCGGTTACAAATCATCCACCCCATGCCATGCATGAGATGCCAATGAAATACATGCTATTTTATAACATAAACATAGCATTTAAAATCATAATTTGAAACATATCCAACACATGCTATTTTATCAAATAAACATAGCATTTAAAAATCATAATTTGAAACATATACTTTGCAACATATATTGATAAAAAATAAGATAGAACAATATACATTAACCCATGGATTCAAAGAGGTGGAATCCTACCAAAGACCGCTAACGTGTGCTTGCGTCTTTCTTCCGGTAACCGCTCAAGATCGTAAACGCCTTATGAGATCCAGTTACCTTATAATATAATAACCAATCAAAACCAAGTCCCACTTGATTTAGAATATTTAAAGTCCATAAACCAATCCCCATATTTACAAGATTGCCATTGATTTCATCAACTTATGTGTGAGTTCCCAAAATATAGTTCCATTAATTCTACATAATTACCATATTGCCATCCAAGGCTATAATTCCATTATTCTCATCCTTCATCCCTTTAAAATACACCAAACATAAACCCATAACTGATTCATGGGGTTCGGTCAAACACCATGGCCGAACCCTATGATGTCTAAGTCCAAACCGATCCATAATCATAGATTCATGATTCATAAATAAGACTCTAATCCTTCCCTTCATTTAATCATATTAGGTCCATATAAATTCCATAACCACTCAAATCCATAAAAGAGACCTCATGGGATTCGGCCATACATCATGGCCGAACCCATGATCTTTCACTTTAGGCTATAATTACAACTTTGCCATTGGTCTCATCCATAGTTAACATTTCATTCAATTACAAACACCTAAATCCATATTTTGATCCGCAAACCATAAAATTGGTTCATGCATGGCCGAACCCATGATGCCTAAGTTTCCATTTTCATTAATAATCCATAATTATCAAGTTTCCAAATTTATCATCCATCCTTCCATAGTTAGCAGGTTTTTCATAAATAATCTCCACCTTCCATTATTAGAAAGTTTCCATAAATAATCTCCACCTTCCATTATTAGAAGGTTTCCAAATTAATCTTCCACCCTTCCATAATTAGAAGGTTTCCTTAAATAATCTCCACCCTTCCATTATTAGAAGGTTTCCAAATTAATCTTCCACCCTTCCATAATTAGAACGTTTCCATAAATAATCTCCACCTTCCATTATTAGAAGGTTTCCAAATTAATCTTCCACCCATCCATAATTAGAAGGTTTCCATAAATAATCTCCACCTTCCATTTTAATCTAAGGCCCATAATTAGATAGTTTCTTATTTAATTACCTCCTCCATAAAATAAACCCTAGTGGGCTTCGGCCATGCACCATGGCCGAACCTCACTCATAGAAATAATCCATACATTAATTTCTTTCTAACATGGGGTTCGGCCATGCATTGTGGCCGAACCCTATGGTTCATGCTTCCATTTAATTCCTTTCCAAATTACATAACATTAACATCAAACTATTATTTAAAATTAACCACTCCATGGGGTTCGGCCATAAACCATGGCCGAACCCTATGGTTCTTTAATTTCTTTGGAAATCATACATTCCCATTCATCCATTAATTTGTCCTTCCATGGATCTAAAACCATCAACCATACATCCATTTAAAATAAATCAATGTTCTTTCCATAGGATTCATCCTTCAAAACCCATTAAACAAACTCAATGTTCCTCCATGGTTTTCAATCCTCAAAACCCATGAATTAAACATGTCTTTCCATGGGGTTCGGCCATGCCCTATGGCCGAACCCTATGGTTCTTTCTTTCCATTAAAATTCATCAAACCATCTTCCAATCTTCTTCCATGGGGTTCGGCCAAAAACCATGGTCGAACCCTATGGTTCTTTTATTTCAAAATAAATTAATCAAATAAGATACTAACCGTTTCCGATTTCTTGCTCTTCCAATCCTTCTCCTTTCTTCTTAATTTTTTCAAACCAAGAACACCTCTTGCTGGCTGCCTTCTCCTTCTCCTTTCTTCTTGCCGTGAATGAGAACTTGAGAGAGGGAGAGAGAGATAAAATTCGACTATGAAGGGTGTAAACCGTGTGCCCCTCCTATGTATCTCTTTATAAAGCCTTTCCCTTGGTCCAATATTAGAAGGTGCTTAAGATAATCTTACCCCCTTGATACATTATCAATTGCCGTGTACCCCTTGTCTTAGATTAGTAATGCCGTGTGCCCTTCCTTCTTTCTTTTATTGAACCCTCCTATTAGTCCCATAATAGAAGGTGCCATGTGCCCCTTATTTATTTTAGCCATTGCTTAATGCCATGCGCCCATGCTTGAGATAGCCATTGCCGAGTTTAGACTTCCCACTTTGGGAGAGTCCTAATTTAATTTTAGACACTTCCCTAATTCCCTTTTTAGCCAAAGGATAGGACCCCTTTTTTAGACATCCAACCCATGCGCATATCTTCTATACAATTTCATACACGGCCATGCACAATCTTATTAAATCTTAAATATCTTCTCAAGATATTGTAGCATATCACATGGATTGCGCATATTATTAATTCAAGTCCCATTTAATTTTATGAAAACAATTCTAAAACCGTTGGGTCCTAATTGGGCCAATGACTCAACTCTTTACCGAATTTAAGATCCATATCTAAAATTCATAAATTAAATGGTTAATTTTCATACAAACATGCCACTGATGCATGTAATAAACGGCTGAGGGAATCTGCCACCTTGTTCGCCTTGCCAGGGTGATAACGAAGTGCGATCTCATAATCTGCTAGATATTCCATCCATTTGCGCTACCTCAAGTTGAGCTCTTTCTGGTCAACAAGTATTTCAAGCTCTTATGATTTGAAAATACTTCAAATGTCTCGCCATATAGATAATGTCTCCAGCTTTTGAGAGCGAAGACCACTGCAGCTAGTTCAAGATCATGCGTAGGATAGAGACGCTCATGTATTTTCAATTGTCTTGAACCATAAGCCACCACACGATGAGTTTGACTAAGGACACACCCGAGTCCTTTTCCTAAAGCGTCGCATTGTACTTCATCACCCTTGCCTCTTTCTGGCAAAATCAAAATAGGAGCCCTTGTAGGCCTCTCTTTCAGCATTTCGAATCTCCAGTTGCATAAATCTAACCACTCAAATTTGACTCCTTTCTGAGTGAGTCAAGTCAGTGGAGATGCAATCTTGGAGAAATCCATAATAATCTCGGTTACATTCTTTGGCGCTTTCCATTCTCCCACTTCTGCCACTTTAGCTGGGTCCACAGCTATACCGTCTTCTGATATAACATGTCCCAAAAAGTTGACCTTGGGTAGCCAGAATTCACATTTGCTGGCTTTAGCATATAACTGGTTCTTCCTCAAAGTGTCTAAAACTATCCTCAGGTGCGAAGCGTGTTCTTCCTGAGTTTTGGAATAAATCAAAATGTCATCAATAAATACAATAACAAATTAGTCCAAGTAAGGACGGAAGATCCTGTTCATTAGATACATGAACACAGCCAGTGCATTGGTGAGTCCAAACGGCATGACTACAAACTCAAATAATCCATACCGCGTTCTGAAAGCTGTCTTTTCTATATCCTCCTCCCTAACCTGGATTTGGTGGTATCCAGACATCAGGTCAATCTTAGAGAAATAACTAGAACCTCTAAGTTGATCAAACAAATCATCGATCCTGGGTAGAGGGTACTTGTTTCTGACCGACAACTGTTTCAGTTTTCGGTAATCCACACACATACGGAGTGAACCGTCTTTCTTCTTCACAAAAAAAATCGAAGCTCCCCAAGCCGATGTACTGCTCCGAATGCACCCCAGTCTAAGCAGTTCATCAATCTGCTTCTTTAACTCGGACATCTCCCCTGGTGCCATCCGGTAGTGTGGATATGACACTGGTGCAGTGCCAGGGTACAACTTGATTTCAAAATTGATCTCCCTCATGGAAGGCAAGCTAGGGAGTTCTGTTGGGAATACATCCGCAAAGTCCTATACTATTGCTGGAAGTTCAACCACCGGTTCCTTGTTGATTCTGATACTATTTAATACCAGATGATTTAACCCTTCATGCAGTCTGCTTTGTTTATTAGCACGCACCACATGTTGTTTTCCCTCGGGTGACCAAAATGTCACCCTGCGACGATAACAATCAATGTTGGCCTTAAAGCTAGCCAACCAATCATGCCGAAAATAATATCATATTCTGACATATCGAGTACCAAATAATTGAACTCAAATCTGAGTCCAGCAAGTTCAATATTCACTGCTGTGCATATAAGTCCCAATGATGTGTCTCCGACGGGGGATACAATGGTGAATGATGTGGACAGTTTTTGTACCAATGTACCAGTAGCAGTTATAAATGCAACAGATATGAAAGAGTGAGATGCTCCCGAATCAAATAATGCAAAGACGTAGGAACTACTGACTACTGTCATACCTTGAATCACAGAGTGATCCTCTACTGCTGGAGGTGCTAAGGTGAATACCCGTCCAGATCCTGTAGGCGGCCGTCCCGCCTGATTAAATGTTCTGCCTCCTCGTGAGTTAGCTGGCCTAACTGTTGGACGAGATGAACCTCTGGAATATGAGGGTTTGTTGAGTTGTGGACATTCCCTCTTAAAATGGCCAGGCTGATCACAATGAAAGTAGTTGCTCACACCTCTGGGAGCCTGAGTGATTAAAGCAGATGGGGAGGGATGATTCGGGCAAAAGCCCCTTGTTGACGCAGTAGATGGTGAGGGTTTGCTAGAGTTCGGTCGGAACCTCTTATTGGGCTGAAATGTACCTCTCCCACTCTGAGCTCGGCGATTATCAAAACGCGTTAACTCAGCCATCTCCTGCTCTGCTATAGTGGCCCTGCTGACCACCTCTGCCAATGTGGCTGCTTTAAATATGGTTACCTTGGCCCTTATTCTTGGCCGTAGGCCCCGCTTAAACTTGCGTGCCCTACGGTACTCTGTGTCCACCACATAAAATGCATATACAGACAAACTGAGAAACTCCTGGTGGTACTCTGCCACCGTCATGGTACCTTGTACCAAAGATAGAAAAGCCTGAGTCTGGCGCTCCTTCTCCTCCTCAGGAAAATAATGTTCCAGGAAAGTAGCTGAGAACTGCTCCCAAGTCATTGCAGTCCTTTCTCCTTCCGGAAGAAGTGCTCGCTGCTTCTCTATCACCTCGCACCATTTATCGGCATCGTCGATCAGTTGTGACGTGGCCAATAAAATCTTGTCAGCATGGTTCACAATCTTGAGCAAGGTCAAGATCTGAGTGATCTTCTTCAGCCAGTTTTCCGTTCTGACAGCCCCTTCTCTCCCTTTGAAGTAAGGAGGGCACTGCTGCTCGAAGTCCCTGACCATGCTCCTGTCATTGGTCTCTTTGGTGGTTCCATTCTCGTTCAAGTGCTGTTGAAGCACCGAAGTGACCACCACTTGAACCAAATTTTGTAATTCAGGAGGCACCACCGGTATGTTCACGCTACTTGCTTCCTCCTCCTCCTGGTGGAATGGTTGTTGTTCCTCTTCCTGATGAGATTGTTGTTCCTCCTCATTTCGAGGATGTTCTACCTCATCTTCACCCCTATTTGGGTTTTGTCGGGTATTTCTCCTTGGCCTTCCCCTTGGAGCCATTTTTCCCTAAGCCATTAAAAAGAAAAATATCATGACTTAGTTTCCATCCTAAAATTTGTATTTCCTACTTTGGGGGAAAATTTGCAAATAAGCACTCTTGATTTTTGCTTTGTTTCTGGGGAAATACATCCTATGTTGCTGTAACACCCCGCCCTTTTTTACTCACTTCTTCCTGTAAATTCAGAGTCTATTATTTTTTTTTTTTATAACAGAGTAGAGTGATAGAGTGCGGGACGTCACGACGCGAGCTAAGTCCGAACTTCCAAAGTCCGACCCTTAACTGTCCAACCCTATGTGTGTATGGACTCAGTCCAATAAAATGGCTCACACATAGCAATATCAACTTGCGGAATAAAATCATAACCTGTGGAATCATAACATCAAAATGCGGAATCATAATAGAACCAAGTTCTATTCCATTCAGATAGCAAAGTACGTCAAGTCTTTAATCATCATTATCATATCATAATTATTCAATAAGACATTCGACCATAGCAAATCCATCTAACTTATTACAATCCGAATTCTAGATACTCAAATACAAGCCCATGAGTATCTTAAACAAAATATAAACTAAAAGCGTTCCGAGCTCCTATGCTTGTCCCTTTCTGCGTTTAGCATTTTTCTCGTTTCCTGCATCATCCACTAAAGGGTAGAAGTAAGGCGTTAGTACAACGCGCCCAGTAGGTAGTCCAATTAGGGTTAACACATGGGTTAGTACAAAAAATCCAGATATAATATATATCAAAACCAGTTATAATAAATCATTCCATACTTTCAAATCATTGTATCCAAAACAGTGTATGAAAATAGAGATCCAATCATAACGATAAAAACCAGAAACCTTGCATGATAATAAGACCATAATCATGCGGATAAAATGCCATGCCATGCTATCATATGCAATGAGTCCCGCCCATCGCAAAATATAGGGTATACTCTTGATGGAATTCTCCTCATCAAGGTATCATCCTGGTGGAATTCTCATCACCAAGGTCTTCTCTCTTGATGAAATTCTCATCATCAAGGTATCCTTCCACGAGTGTTTTACGGACCCCCCGTCGGAGTGTGGATCTCTGGATATATAGAATCCTCTTGATGGGATTCTCATCATCAAGGTATCCCCTGATAGAATGCTCATTACCAGGGTCTTCATACATAATGTCCTCTTGATAGGATTCTCATCATCAAGGTATCCCCCACTAGTGCTTTACGAACGCCCCGACGGAGTGTGGGTCCCCGGTTACCTGTCATCCCTCCCATGCCATGCATGAGATGCAAATGTCCATATGCTATGTAATTATACAAATCATAGCATTTAAAAGCTCATACTTGAAACATATAAAACACATGCTACTTTATCACATAAACATAACATTTAAAAATCAGTTTGAAACATATCCTTTGCAATATAAATTCATCAAATCAAGATAAAACAATGTACATAAACCCATGGTTTCAAAGAGGTGGAATCCTACCAAAGACCGCTAACGTGTCCTTGCGTCTTTCGTCCCGTAACCGCTCACGATCGTAAACACCTTGTGAAGTTTCGTTACCTTATAACATAAACCAAGTCCCACTTGATTTACAATATTGTTTAAGTCCATAAACAACAATCTTGTTGGGTTCGGCCATACACCATGGCCGAACCTCACCCCTTTTGTTTTAGTTTCCTTTTTGCTCATTTATTCCATTAATTACCAAAATGCCATTGTTCTAAATCTTAGTTATTATTCCATTTATTTTAATCCAAAATGCATAACCCTAGGTCCGCCAAACAATTCCCATGGAGTTTGGCCACACACCATGGCCAAACTCATGGTCCCTTATTTTCACCTAATTACCAAAATGCCATTATACATATCATAGCCATTTACCTTCCTTATTTTCATATATTTACAAGATTGCCATCCATGGTTAATATTACCCAATATTCTTATTTACAATATACTTAGGCTAATAATTAACCCATTAATCCACATTCATGGCGTTTGGCCATATCCATGGCCGAACCCATGATCTTTCATTTTAGGTGATAATTACAAAATTGCCATTCAAGGCTAACCTTCCTTTTTAGCAAGTATTTACAACCTTGCCATTGCCTCCAACAATTTAGGTTTAGGTTCCAACACATTACATACATGGATCCACCAATGATCCACAACCATGGAACCACAAATAAAACCTTCCATAATTAGAAGTTTTCCATTTTATCATGTATTTACAAAATTACCATCCTTTAAAATATAACCAATGTTCCTCCATTTTAACCCCTTTAAAATCAGAGACCTTTCCCATCATTGAACCCTAAACATGATTCATAAAATAAACCTCATGGGGTTCGGCCATACACCTTGGCCGAACCCATGGTCCTCCACTTTCCATTTTAATCTAAGGTACATTATTAGATAGTTTCTAATTTTATCACTACCTTAAATTAATATCCATAATTCCATCAAAACAGTTCATGGGGTTCGGCCATACTCCTTGGCCGAACCCTATGTCTAATATTTCCTCATATTTACAATTTTACCATTGGTCTAACCATTTCATTCATTCCCTTTTTTAAATCCAAACTTTCTTAATTAGAAAGTTTCCTAAATTAGCATTCATGTTTCCATATTAATTAGCCATCAATAACCTTCCATATTTAGATAGTTTCCCAATTTAATTTCCCCTTTCTATAATTGGAGACTTACCAATTTAATCTCTACTTTCCATAATTGGAGACTTACCAATTTAATCTCCACTTTCCATAGTTGGAAACGTACCAATTTAATCTCCACTTTCCATTATTAGAAGGTTTCCATAATTAGAAACCAAGTTTCCTTAATTGGATGCTTTCCAAATTTAGCAACCCTTTCTAAAATTAGATAGTTTCCTAGATTAGAAACCATCTTTCCATAATTGGAATGCTTCCAAATTTAGCAACTTCCGATTAATCCAAGGTCCATGATTAGATATTTTCTAATCTAGTAACATCCTTTAAAATCCATACTTTGGTACTTTCTAAAATAATGATTCTCTTTCATGGTTTCTAATCCATTAATTTTTTTCTCAATATCCTTTCCATTTTAATCAATTAAAATCATCAAATATCATTGGTGGGGTTCGGCCATACACCATGGCCGAACCTCACCCTTTTTTTTTTTCCATTCTTTTGATCCAAAACATTTAATCATTCAAATCATGGTTCGGCCATGCAATGGCCGACCCATATCCTTAACCACATCTCCATTTAAAATTTATTAAAGCTCTTCCATGTAATCCCTTTAAAAGAATTGATAATCCTTCCCTGGTTTCCAACCAATAAAATTAATAAATCAGCCTATATGATTTTCATCATAAAAATTCCATACTTAAACCATGCTTTTCCATGGGGTTCGGCCATGCACTATGGCCGAACCACATGATCCATTCTTTTCATTAAAATTTATCTTTCTATGGATCTAAAACCATATATGAAATCAAAGACATAGAATCACTTACCGGTTCCGCGACTCCTTTGACTTTCTGTCGGTTGATCTTGTTCTTCCAATCCTTCTCCTTTCCTTAGCCTTTTCTTGTGTATGCCATGAACCACTTTGTGCTGCTGTTCTTGTGCTTGCTAGTGCCTCTCTTCCTTTGGTAATGATTGCCGTGAGACAAGGTTTGAGAGAGAGAGAGAGAGAGAGAGAGAGAGAGAAATGGCCTAAGGTGTAGGTGTGCCGTGCCCCCCTCATTCTCTCCTTTTATTGATCTCCAATTGGCCAATCTTAGAAGGTTCTTGAGATAGTAATTGCCCCTTGCCGTGAGCCCTTGAGTTCCCCTTTTTCTACACATATACCATATTGTATATCAGTTTTGACCTTGTTAACGTCTGAATCAGGAAAAGTGGTAAACTACAAAGTTGTACCTTTTGAAGTCTTCTTTCCAACGAAAAAAGAATCAAAGAAATCGGACATTGAAGTGGAGCTTTATAACCAAAATACTGAACATATATCAAACCTTCCTTATTTTTCTCTCTTTCTTATTTTCTTTCTTTTTCCTTAATCCCTATTTAGAATGTGCTATGCGCCCTTGTTCCCTTCTTTAATTACCTCATGCCGTGTGCACTTGTTTGCCTCTTATAAAACCTTCCCTAAATAAAGAATAGAAAGTGCCATGCGCCCCATTCTTGTTGCCTCTTCCATTTTATTAAAATCTTCCTTAATTGCACTTCCCATTTTAATTTCCAACTTCTAAGCTTAGAAACTTACCAACTTAATAACCATTCTCCATATTTAGACACTTTCCAAATTTAGCTTCAATGTTTCCATATTTAGACAGTTTCCAAATTTAGCATCTATATTTCCATATTTAGGCACTTTCCAAATTTAGCCATTGCCTTAATTAATCTCCCATTGGTTCATACTTAGAAGGTGTTATGCGCCCCCTTCCCTGTTGTTTTATAAAAACTTTCCTCTTAATTCTAATTAGAAGGTGCCGATCCTCTATCTTAGCAATTCCTTTAATTCCACTCTTAACCAAAGAAAGACCCTTTATAAAATGATCTTATGCGCATTTACTTGGATATCCAAATCCACATTCGGCCATGCATCTTTTCTTCTTTTAGATTAGAAAGTCCCATGCGCATATCTCATAGATTTCATATCTCCCACACGGCCATGATAATCTATCTTATTCCAAAAATCTTTCCATGATCCCTCATTTAATTTTTATTGAAAACATTTACCAAAACCAGTGGGTCTTAATTGGGCAAAGACCCAACATTTTACCCATCTTAGATCCATATCTAAAATTTATAATTTAAATGGGTAATTTCCGTAAATATTTATAATTTGAAAATCCGGGGTATTACAATACAACCCCCTTTTTAAAATTTTCATCCCAAAAATAGAGTGAAGTAGGGTTTCAAATATTTACATAAATAGCTTAGGATGAGCTGTCCTCATTTCTGACTCGAGTTCCCATATGACTTCCTCAATGCCATGTCGATCCCATACCACTTTGACAAACTGGATCGCTTGATTCCGTAATAACCTTTGTTCTGTATTGTCCTCAGACTGCCCATCAGTCTGTGAATGCTGTACTTAGTCAATCAGTCTGTTCCCATGGCTGGCTGCATGCTCTGCCATACTCTGCTGGTAAATCAACCATATTCTGTCAGACACAATCGTCCAAGGAATACCATTCAACCTGATGATATCCTAAATATACTGCCGACCCAAAGTCTCAAATGAGTCTGTCATCTTAATGTGAAGAAAAAGTGCAGACTTGGTCAGTCGGTCTACCACGACCCATATCGAATCGTTGCCCTTTGAATACCTTGGCAACCCTTAGACACATATATCCTTCCTTGGATTACAAGATCCTGTTTCGTCCTTAATTCCTATTCTGATATAACTTCGCCAGTAACCATCTTGGCCCATATCTTTTTTATTTCTGAATCTATCCGTTGTTCCTGTTCATTTTTGTCAAGTACTAAATCAAAATCACTCATATTATCCTATGAGTTTCATTCCTGCAGAACTTATTCTGCCTTAAGTTATCTATTTTTCCTCATGAACCCATTTACAATTTCTATGTCAATCAATATACTCTATTTTACTTTTCCTGCTGAAAATATTTTTCACACGTACTTGCTTAATACGTTCATTCGTCTGCTCTCTATGTGAGGTAGCCTGCCAATACGAGCCTATGTTCAAAACTTTTGCGGATTCCACTTTAACTAAATTTCTAGTTTCTCTCTCCTGGAACTCCATCGGCCAACTACAGAGTCAGCTAGCTAGACTAACTCGGCAGTCGCCCAATGCTTCCCATTCGATGATTCAACCCTTCATGCAGTCTGCTGTGTTTATCAGCATGTACCACATGTTGTTTTCCCTCGGGCGACCAAAATGTCACCCTGTGACATAACAATCAATGTTGGCCTTAAAGCTAGCCAACCAATCCATGCCGAAAATAATATCATATTCTGACATATCAGTACCAAATTATTGAACTCAAATCTGAGTCCAGCAAGTTCAGTATTCACTGCTGTGCATATAAGTCCCAATGATATGTCTCCAACGGGGAATACAATGGTGAATGATGTGGACAGTTTTTGTACCAATGTACCAGTAGCAGTTACAAATGCAACAGATATGAAAAAGTGGGATGCTCCAGAATCAAATAATGCAAAGGCGTAGGAACTACTGACTACTGCCATACCTTGAATCACAGAGTGAACCTCTGCTGCTGGAGGTGCTAAGGTGAATACTCCTCCAGATCCTGTAGGCGGTCGTCCCGCCTGGTTAAATGTCCTGCCTCCACATGAATTAGCTGGCCTAACTGGTGGGCGAGATGAACCCCTGGTATTAGAGGGTTTGTTGAGTTGTGGACATTCCCTCTTAAAATGGTCAGGCTGATCACAATGAAAACAATTGCTCCCACGTCTGGGAGCCTGCGTGGCTGATGCAGATGGGGAGGGATGATTGGGACGAAAGCCCCCTGTTGACCCAGTGGATGGTGAAGGTCTGCTAGAGTTAGGTCGGAACCTCTTGTTGGGCTGGAATGTACCCCTCCCACTCTGAGCTCGGCGATTGTCAAAACGCGTCAACTCAGTCATCTCCTCTTCTGCTAAGTGGCCCTGCTAACCACCTCTGTCAATGTGGCTGCCTTGAATATAGTTACCTTGGCCCTTATGCTAGGCCGAAGGCCCCGCTCAAACTTGCGTGCCCTCCGATACTCTGTATCCACCATATAGAATGCATACACAGATAAACTGAGAAATTCCTGGTCGTACTCTGCCACCGTCATGGTACCTTGTACCAAAGATAGAAAAACCTGTGTCTGGCGCTCCTTCTCCTCCTCAGGAAAATAATGTTCCAGGAAGGTAGCTGAGAACTGCTCCCAAGTCATGGCAGTCCTCTCTCTTTCTGGAATAAGTGCTCGCTGCTTCTCTATCACCTCCCACCATTTACCGGCATCATCGATCAGATGTGATGTGGCCAGTAAAATCTTATGAGCATGACTCGTGATATTTAATAGAGTCAGAATCTGTGAAATCTTCTTCAGCCAGTTTTCCGCTCCGACAGCCCCTTCTCTCCCCTTGAAGTAAGGAGGGCGCTGTTGCTGGAAGTCCCTGACCATGCTCCTGTCATTGTTTCCGTTGGTGGTTCCATTCTCATTCAGGTGCTGTTGATGCACCGAAGTGACCACCGCTTGAACCAAATTTTGCAATTCAGGAGGTACCACTGGTATGTTCACTCTGCTTTGTTGCTCTTCCTCTTGGCGGGATTATTGTTCTTCCTCTTCATGATGAGAATGTCATTCCTCCTCATGATGAGATTGTCGTTCCTCATCGTGATGAGATTGTTGTTCCTTCTCGTCACCCCCATTTGGGTTTTGTAGGGTATTTCTCCTTGGCCTTCACCTTGGAGCCATTTTTTCTCGAAGCCATTGAAACATATCAAGACTTAGTTTCCATCATAAAATTTGTATTTCCTACCTTTGGGAAAATTTCCAAATAAGCACTCTTGGTTTTGTTTTGTTTCTAGGGAAATACATCATATGTCGCTTGTTTGATAATCCGATTATTTTGACTGTACTTCCTTTGTTATCATCCGTCTAAGTCTAACGAAATAAATTAATGCACGAGACCGAATTAATTTACTCCGAAAGATTCAATGTTTCGGGTTCGCTCTGATACCAACTGTAACGCCTCGCCCTTTTTCACTCGCTTCTTCCAGTAAATCAGAGTCTATTTTTTTTTTTTATAAACGAAGAGTGATAGAGCGTGGGACGTCACGATGCGAGTTAAGTCCGAACTTCCAAAGTCCAACCATTAACTGGCCAACCCTATGTGTGCATGGACCAAGTCCACGAAAATTGTTCACACAGCAATATAAACATGCGGAATATTAACATCAAAATTGTAGAATCATAATAGAACCAAGTTTTATTCCATTCAGATAGCAAGGTACGTCAAGTCCTTAATCATCATTCAAATACCATAATTATCAAAATTAACATCCATCCAAGTTATTACATCCCGAAATCTAGGTACTCAAATACAAGTCCATGAGTAACATTTATTCAAAACATATAAAATAAATCATCCAAGCTCCTATGCCTGGCCTTCCTTGCATTCGTCGTTCCCCTGTTTTCCTGCATCATCAACTAGGGTAGAAGTAGGGCGTTAGAACAACGCGCCCAGTAGTATTCCAGTTACGCTAACACATGGTTAGTACAAAACATATATTATAACTTAATATCCAAAACCATGTAAAAACATGCCATGCGATGATGAAAAATGCAATGAGTCTCACCCATCACATGTACATAAAAGTACCCACCACATAGGTCTTCCGGAAGCCCCGGCGTAGTGTGGACCCTTTGGATTCTTCCTAATGGAAAAGCACATCAAGGTACCGCACGTAGGTTTTTCGGACACCTCGACGGAGTGTGACCCCTCTGGTGACAAATCCTCCACCCCCATGCCATGCATGAGATGCCAATGAAATATATGCTATTTTATAACATAAACATAGCATTTAAAATCACAATTTGAAACATATCCAACGCATGCTATTTTATCAAATAAACATAGCATTTAAAATCACAATTTGAAACATATCCAACGCATGCTATTTTATCAAATAAACATAGCATTTAAAAGTCATAATTTGAAACATATACCTTGCAACATATATTGATAAAAAAATAAGATAGAACAATGTACATAAACTCATGGTTTCAAAGAGGTGGAATCCTACCAAAGACCGCTAACGTGTGCTTGCGTCTTTCGTCCGGTAACCACTCACTATGATAAGCGCCTTGTGAGATCCTGTTACCTTATAATATAATAATCAATCAAAACCAAGTCCCACTTGATTTAGAATATTTAAAGTCCATAAACCAATCCCCATATTTACAAGATTGCCATTGATTTCATCAACTTATCTTTGAGTTCCCAAAACATAGTTCCATTAATTCTACATAATTACCATATTTCCATCTAAGGATATAATTCCATTATTCTCATCCTTCATCCCTTTAAAATACACCAAACATAAACCCATAACTGATTCATGGGGTTCGGTCAAGCACCATGGCCGAACCCTATGATGTCTAAGTCCAAACCGATCCATAATCATAGATTCATGATTCATAAATAAGACTCTAATCCTTCTCTTCATTTAATCATATTAAGTCCATATAAATTCCATAACCACTCAAATCCATAAAAGAGACCTCATGGGGTTCGGCCATACATCATGGCCGAACCCATGATCTTTCACTTTAGACTATAATTACAACTTTGCCATTGGTCTCATCCATAGTTAACATTTCATTCAATTACAAACACCTAAATTCATATTTTGATCCACAAACCATAAAATTGGTTCATGCATGGCCGAACCCATGATGCCTAAGTTTCCATTTTCATTAATAATCCATAATTAACAAGTTTCCAAATTTATCATCCATCTTTCCTGTAACGCCCCGTCCTTTTGCACCCTTCCGAAAATCAGAGTCTTTTTTTTTTTTAAAAAAATTAAAGTTGGAAGAGAGCGGGGAGCGTCACGACTCGAGCTAAGTTCGGACTTCTAAAGCCCGACTCTTAACTGGCCAAACCTATGTGTGCATGGACCAAGTCCATGAAAACCAAACCACACATATAACTAAGTAAAACTTGCGGAATATACATAACTGATTGCAGAATAAATCTAATATGCTGAATAACAATAAGATGACAATCCTATTCCATATGAGATAGCAAAGTACTAGTCCTATTCACAATAACTTAAATTAAATATCCAACTCAAAACAAACCAACCATAGCAGTATTCTACGTTGTTACATATCCATGCAAATTATCCAAATAACAATAAATAAGAGTTCATTTCGATATCCAAGCTCCTATGCTTGGCTTCCTTCGCGATCCTCGGCCTTTCCCTTCCCCTTTCCTGCGTCTTCCACTAAGGATAGAAATAGGGCGTTAGACAACGCGCCCAGTAGGTATTCCGATTAGGGCTAACACATGGGTTAGTATATAAAATCCAGATATAATATACCATATCATATTTATAAAACATCGTATCCAAAATCATGTATGATAACAGAGATCCAATCATACAGATAAAACCAGTAAACTTGCATGATAATAAAGATCATATCATGCCGATTTAATGCCATGCCATGCTAGCATATGTCTCATGTAATGAGTCCCACCCATCACATAAAATATCATGTATCAATAGAATTCTCCTCATCAAATTACATATAATCTCTTGATAGTATTCCCCTCATCATATTACTCCTCATGACTTACGGACGCCCCGACGGAGCGTGGGTCTCCGGTTAAAGTATCCCTCCCTTTACGGACGCCCCGAAAGAGTGTGTATCTCCGATTAAAATACCCCTCACGACTTACGGACGTCCCGACGGAGCATGGGTCTCTGGTTACATTCCATCCCTCCCATGCCATGCATGAGATGTAAATGCCAATCATGCTACAAAATATTACAAAACATAGCATGAAAATCCCATAATTACAACATATTGTTTGATACCATATCAAACATGAAATAAAATCGTCAAAAGTACATAATACTCAATGCTTCTTGAGATGTAAAATTCGGCCAAATGATGTAGTGTGCCTCTTTTGTAGTATTTCTTTGAAATCAGCCCCAACTTCTTTCAATTCCATCCTTAATCCTTCTCCTTCGTTGATGCTTTACTGGTCCTCTAAAGGCAAAACGTGGGAGAGAGTGGAAGAGAGAAGAGAAGAGAATGAGATGGAAATTCCTCAATGGAGGGGTCGGCCAAGGGGTGTGAAGTGCCCCTTGGTTGTACCCCTTTTATAATTAGCCTAAGTCCTTTCCCTTTCCCCTCTTTACTTCTTGGTTTGTTCAAGGTGTCCCTTGGCTTAACCAAGGAGACCTTTGACACAAACCAAGGCATCCCTTGGCACTCCCAACGTGTACACCTTGGATTGTGTCTCTTGAGTTTCATCCCATGAGATGGAAAATCCTATCTCATTGTGGTTTGTGCACTCCCATCAATCAGCTCCTTAAACCTCTCATTTACCCTCATCATTATTGGTATAACCAAGGAGTCCCATGGTATAACTATGGGACACTTGGCCTAAGCTCAAGCAAACCTTTCATCTCCCCAACGTTGGGCTTTGGGTTTCCATCATGAGATGGAAACCCTCCAAATTCCCAATTTAATTCTTATCTCATTTCATTAAGTCTTATGCATGGGATACCACTCCCATGCCACCAATGTGTGGGAGTTTGCCTTGGGGTCTTTGAGATCAACACAACTCCTCACCTCCCCACTTGACTCATTTGAATTCAAGGTTCCCATGGCTTCCAATCTAACTCATTCAACTCATTAGCTCAACTCACCCATTTAATACCACTCATTTAATGCATTTGAGTCAACTCCATTATTTGATTCAAATCCAAGTCAACATAATTTAACTCAATCCTTTTAGCTCACTGGATGGTCCACATGGTCAAGTTCGACCCATTGGGTCCCCATTGAACTCCTTGACCCAATTAGGCGCCATGACCATTTAAATGTCAATTACCCATTTAAATGTGGTTTACCCATTTAAATGTGTTTTACCCAATTGTACATAGCTTACCCATTTACCCTACATTGATCCCCCATTCACTTAAGCATAACCCAATTAAACTTGAGCTCACCCAAGGGTCAAACAAGTCCACCACGACCCATTGGGTCCCAATTGGCTAGTTGACCCATTTAATCACACATACCCAATTATTTCCAACCCGAATTCTATCCTTGATTCATTGAATCATAATTGGCTATTGACCCAATTCTTAGCCATTTATTTCCAATGATCCACATCTACCATCCGTTGGGCAATTGACCCAACATTTGTCAAGCCTTACCCATCTACTTCTAACTAGCTCATATATGATCCATTGGGTCCCAATTGGACTTTTGACCCAATTGGCAATCTTAAATAATTCTTATCCATTTATTTCCATTGATCCACATCTACCTTCCGTTGGCAATTAACCCAACATTTTCCCATCTAAGGTTCATATCTTTTCAATTCACCATTTCAATGGCATTTTCGTGAATATTGATATCTTTGAAAAATCGGGGTGTTACACTTCCATAGTTAGAAGGTTTCCATAAATAATCTCCACCTTCCATTATTAGAAGGTTTCCATAAATAATCTCCACCTTCCATTATTAGAAGGTTTCCAAATTAATCTTCCACCCTTCCATAATTAGAAGGTTTCCCTAAATAATCTCCACCTTCTATTATTAGAAGGTTTCCAAATTAATCTTCCACCCTTCCATAATTAGAACGTTTCCATAAATAATCTCCACCTTCCATTATTAGAAGGTTTCCAAATTAATCTTCCACCCTTCCATAATTAGAAGGTTTCCATAAATAATCTCCACCTTCCATTTTAATCTAAGGTCCATAATTAGATAGTTTCTAATTTAATTACCTCCTCCATAAAATAAACCCTAGTGGGGTTCGGCCATGCACCATGGCCGAACCTCACTCATAGAAATAATCCATACATTAATTTCTTTCTAACATGGGGTTCGGCCATGCATTGTGGCCGAACCCTATGGTTCATGCTTCCATTTAATTCCTTTCCAAATTACATAACATTAACATCAAACTATTATTTAAAATTAACCACTCCATGGGGTTCGGCCATAAACCATGGCCGAACCCTATGGTTCTTTAATTTCTTTGGAAATCATACATTCCCATTCATCCATTAATTTGTCCTTCCATGGATCTAAAACCATCAACCATACATCCATTTAAAATAAATCAATGTTCTTTCCATAGGATTCATCCTTCAAAACCCATTAAACAAACCCAATGTTCCTCCATGGTTTTCAATCCTCAAAACCCATGAATTAAACATGTCTTTCCATGGGGTTCGGCCATGCCCTATGGCCGAACCCTATGGTTCTTTCTTTCCATTAAAATTCATCAAACCATCTCCCAATCTTCTTTCATGGGGTTCGGCCAAACACCATGGTCGAACCCTATGGTTCTTTTATTTCAAAATAAATTAATCAAATAAGATACTAACCGTTTCCGATTTCTTGCTCTTCCAATCCTTCTCCTTTCTTCTTAATTTTTCCAAACCAAGAACACCTCTTGCTGGCTGCCTTTTCCTTCTCCTTCTCCTTTCTTCTTGCGTGAATGAGAACTTGAGAGAGGGAGAGAGAGATAAAATTCGACTATGAAGGGTGTAAACCGTGTGCCCCTCCTATGTATCTCTTTATGAAGCCTTTCCCTTGGTCCAATATTAGAAGGTGCTTAAGATAATCTTACCCCCTTGATACATTATCAATTGCCGTGTACCCCTTGTCTTAGATTAGTAATGCCGTGTGCCCTTCCTTCTTTCTTTTATTGAACCCTCCTATTAGTCCCATAATAGAAGGTGCCATGCGCCCCTTATTTATTTTAGCCATTGCTTAATGCCGTGCGCCCATGCTTGAGATAGCCATTGCCTAGTTTAGACTTCCCACTTTGGGAGAGTCCTAATTTAATTTTAGACACTTCCCTAATGCCATTTTTAGCCAAAGGATAGGACCCCTTTTTTAGACATCCACCCATGCGCATATCTTCTATACAATGTCATACACGGCCATGCACAATCTTATTAAATCTTAAATATCTTCTCAAGATATTGTGGCATATCACATGGATTGCGCATATTATTTAATTCAAGTCCCATTTAATTTTATGAAAACAATTCCAAAACTGTTGGGTCCTAATTGGGCCAGTGACCCAACTCTTTACCCAATTTAAGATCCATATCTAAAATTCATAAATTAAATGGTTAATTTTCATACAAAATAATAAATTGAAAATCCAGGGTGTTATAGCCAAAAAGTTCAACAAAAGGCCTTGACCACTCCCACTTTTATGAAGGGGTTCCTAATGCCAAAAGTCTCATGATTCATACGGCCTTGAATGTTGAAAGACAATCAAAGTGGTACTTGGGTAGTCGATGCTCTCAACATATGACTGGTAATAGCTCATATATGTTGGATTTGGTAAACTTCAATGGTGGTTCAATTGTGTTGTTGATGACAATATGGCAAAAATAATTGGTAAAGGAAACTTAAATTTGTCATCTTCTGTTGTAATCAATGATGTCTTTCTTGTTGACCGCTTCAAACATAATTTGCTTAGTATATCCCAATTGTGCTCAAAAGATCAAGAAGTTACCTTCCGAAAAAATGATTGCAAGGTGTATTCTAAAGAAGCTAAAGTTGTTTTAAATGGTATTCTTACTTCAGATGATTGCTATGTGCTTGATAGTGATTCCACTCCCATTAAACACTCTTGCCTAATGTCCAAAATAAGTGAGGTTGAACTTTGGCATAAAAGACTTGAACATGTAAATTTTAGAGATTTGTCCAAGTTAAGTGATCACATAAAGGGGTTGCCAAAATTAAATAGAAATGAGAAAACCATTTGTTCTCATTTGTGGTGATTGCCTAAAAGGCAAACAAATTAGGGCATCCCACAAAAAGAAATCATGGTCACAACCTCTAGACCTCTAGAGTTGATCCATATGGATTTGGTTGGACCCACTCAACACTTGAGTGGAGGAGGCAAGAGATATTTGATGGTAATGGTTGATGACTACACTAGATACACATGGGTGGCCTTCCTAAGAAAAAAATATGATGCATTCCATGAATTTAAAATCATTGCTAAACGTCTCATGAATGTCGAAGAATGCTCCATTCCCAGAATAATGACTGATCATGGAAGAGAATTTGAAAATCAATTTTTTGAAAAATTATGTGAAAAACATGGAAATCATCATGAATTTTCTGCTCCCAAGATGGAGTAGCTGAAAGGAATAATAGAGTTCTTCAAGAGATGTCCACCACACTCTTAGAAAGTGAAAATGTATGTAAAACTCTATTGGCAGAAGCTGTGAGCACTGCATGTTTCATAATTAATCGTGTTTACATTAGAGCTTGGTTAAACAAAACTGCCTATGAACTGTGGACTGGTAGAAAGCCAAACTCTAAGTACTTCAAGGTTTTCAGAAGTAAATGTCATATCCGTAGAGATAGAGTACACCTAGGAGAGTTTGAGTCCAAGAGTGAAGAAAGTATCTTCCTAGGTTATTCTACCACTAGACGGGCTTATAGAGTGAAGAATTTGAGAACCGGATCCATCCAAGAAATAATGAATGTTTTAGTGGTTGATCATGTTCTTGCTCCTTGTCAAGAGCAAAAGGATGATGATAGTGTCCTCTTGATCCGATTTTTAGAACTCCATGAAAAGGCCCCTGAACCTCCTTCAACACCTAGACTTCTCAAGAATGTAAAAGATCATCCTATTGCCAAAATCATAGAAGAACCTAGAGATGGAGTTAGAACAAGAAGGCAAATAGAAAATTTGTCAAATTATGCATGCTTAACCTCTCAAATAGAACCCAAGAAACTTGAAGAGGCCATTAATGATGAGGATTGGGTGAATACCATGCAAGAGGAACTTGGTCAATTCACTAGAAATGATGTTTGGGACTTGGTGCCTAGGCCCAAGGAAACCAATGTGATTGAAACCAAGTGGATATACAAGAACAAAATGGATGAGCATGGGACAATAGTAAGAAACAAGGTAAGATTGGTAGCCCAAGGGTACACTCAAATTGAAGGGGTTGATTTTGATAAGACATTTGCACCCGTGGCTAGGTTGGAATCCATTAAGATAATGCTTTTCATAGCTTGCTTTCTCAAATTCAACTATATCAAATGGATGTTAAGAGTGCCTTCTTGAATGGACTCTTAAATAAAGAAGTGTATGTGGAACAACCAAAGGGCTTTGTTGATCCTAAGTTTCTGAATCATGTGTACAAGCTCAAGAAAGCCTTGTATGGTCTCAAATAAGCTCCAAGAGCATGGTATGAAAGGTTAACTCATTCTTGCTAGACCATGATTTTCAAAGTGGAAGTGTGGACTAAACCTTGTTTGTCCAAAAGACCAAGAGATCTATTACTATTGCTCAAATATATGTAGATGACATAGTTTTTGGATCAACGTGTGAAAAGGATGCAATGTCCTTCTCCAAACTTATGAAATCAGAATTTGAGATGAGCATGGCTGGGGAATTGAATTATTTTCTAGGTCTTCAAATTAAGCAACACAAGGATAGGCTCTTTATCTCGAAGCCAAATATGCTAAAAAGCTAGTGAAAAAATTTGGCCTTGAAGGATGCAAGCATGCCACACCCCCATGAGCATCACAGTTAAACTGTAACGACCCGTCCGGCTAACACAATATTGTCCGCTTTGGGTCTACACACGGACCCGCACGGCTTTGCTTTGGCAAGCCAACCCACTGTTGCTCCCAAAAGGCCTTGTACTAGAAAGAAGAAGGTTATTACTTATATACCAGGGAATTTCTAATGCCACTAGCAATGTGGTACTTTTTGGGGCAGGGTATTACATAAACTATCCAAGGATGAAAGTGGAAAGGATGTTGACCCTAGTCTCTACAGAAACATGATTGGAAGTCTCTTATACCTCATTGCTAGTAGATCTGACATCTCTTTCAGTCTTGGTGCATGTGCAAGGTTTCAAGCTAATCCCAAGGAATCACATATTAAAGCTGTCAAGAGGATAATCAAGTATGTGGTAGGTACCACTATGTATGGGATTTGGTATCCATTTGACACCTCATCCAAGATTTTCAGATATACAGATGCAGGCTGGGCAGGAAATATTGATGACAGAAAATCAACAAGTGGAGGATGCTTCTACGTAGGAAATTGCTTAGTGGCTTGGCATAGCTGAAAGCAATCATCGGTTTCCCTCTCTAAGGCTGAGGCATAATACATTGCAGCTGCGAGTTGTTGTACACAACTAATTTGGATGAAGCAAATGTTGGCGATTATGGGATTGGGCAAGAGGCCATGACCCTCTTTTGTGACAATACAAGTGGAATTAACATATCCAAGAATTCGGTTCAACATTCATGAACAAAGCACATTGACATAAGGCATCACTTTATCAGGGAGCTTGTGGAAGAGAAGACCATCGAATTTGAACTTGGAATAGAGAGCCAATTTGTGGATATCATGACCAAACCTTTGGACCCAACTCGGTTTCTCTTTCTTAGGAAGTCCATAGGCCTTTGTTTTTCTCCCTAGCTTGCTTTTGTTCATGTGTTCATGCATATATTTCATTTTGGCACACTTTTACATTATTTGCAATTTACCCCCCCCCTCCCTCCTCCTCCTCCTTTCTTCCCCCTCCCCCCCCTTTCCCCTTCCCTTCCTTCCCTCTTCTCCATGTTATGTCCAGCATTTGGGAATTATGATGTATGATGCATGGTTTGTGCTTATGTCCCTTTGTTACTTTATGACAAAATGGGGGAGAATTTTTGAAAAAGCTAAGCGTTGGGGGAGAGTAGATACACTGATGGGGGAGGGCATTATCTATGGGATACAACTAGAATTATTTTAGTCCATACATTATGGGGGAGTAAATTTGCGTTATATTTGGACTAACATACTAATAGGAAATTCTAGTTTCCATATTGCTTGCTTGGTTGTGCTTTACAGGTAAACATAAAAATTGGAACAAGTTAAGCAAGTTTTTGTGTCATTTGAATTTGGAATGTAATTTGTATATCATGTATTTTCAAATGACGTATTTTGGGTTTGGGATGTCCATTGAGTCTGTTATTCTTAGCTTCTAGGTTTTTTCATGAATTTGATAAAGGGGGAGATTGTTAGTGCCCTGGCTTGTCGAGTCCCTTGTTTTTCAAATCCATGGCTCGAGTGAAGCACTGCCTTGAAGATAGAAGCTCAAGAATCAAGAATCATGTGGTGGTTGAATCAAGTTCAAGTTGGAAGATCAATCAAGATTCAACGGATCATCAAAGTGTATGGCAATCACCCAAGGTAATTTGGCTATAAAAGACTCTAGGTGGAACCCACACCTTAGGATGACCTTGCCTAGGCTTAGAGATCACATCTGGATAATTTAACTAGCCTAGAGGTTGTTTGACAACGTAATCAGAACATGAACTGAATATGAAAAACTTTTGATTTTGTTGTTATGCCGACACATCGTGTCTGGCGATAAATCGCTGTTGACAGTGGATGATCTATCATGGTCATACAACCAATCGTCCTGAAAAACAAAGGTTCTGGTTGGAAATGGTCTGTCAAACACTTAAGGTCTCATGACATACATTCGTGGTGGCGATGCATCATTGGGACAGAGCCAATGCAATCGTGCGTTACGATCCATTGGCAGGACTTAGGATAAAATCTGGACTGTCATTCTCAGTCGTGTCTCAAGTCGACCAATTGTGCAGACGACGCTTCGTCTGTGTGCGGGGCCGACCAGTCGTCCTTGAGACATTTCACTTGGAGCCTCGGTTGAACACCCACTGAAAAATATAGTCAGCTTAGGACGTGGAGTCCTTCGTGTGGCATAGAGCACGATCAATCGGTCGCACGACCCCTCGGTGAGACAGGGTAGAAACACATCGATCGCACGACCTATCACCCTGGGTCTAGATAAGACATAACATGAAAAATATAGTTAGTGTTCGAGACATTCGCCATGCCACGATCAGTCGCCAGTGAACACGGACGATCAATCTTGCGTGAACGTTTTCTATCCGTTGGAAGAACATTTAATGCGCAACGATCATTTTACAACGGTGATATTTGACTGCCCAATCGATCGTGTGGACGATCAATCGCCCGTGCTGTGATATTTGAAATCTGTATTTAAGCTCCGAAATTTGTTGAGGAAGTTGGAGCTTTGGATTTTACATTAGAAAAATGAGACGAAAATCTAGAGATACCTCTCCTCCCTCATTCTCTCTCTAATCTATACATTTTGGTAAATCATTTAGAGATTCAATCACCTAGTTTATTGAGATGAAGAGAGAAGAAGAAAGCTAGTTCTAGGATTCACATTTGCACATCTCAAAATCCTAGAAACCCTCTCCCTATCTTGTGATTGCTCCATACAAGAGGTACATCTTCATCATCAACAAGATTTTTGGGAAAGATCTTTAAGAAACACACTTCATCAAGCTTGAGCTTTAGAGGCAAGTGTTTCTTTGTGTTTTTAATTTCAAATCTTCATTGTGAAGTGGAATAGATCAAGGTGATCAAACCACTACAAAAAAATAGAAGGACAAGGACGTAGTCCGGAGTTGGTAGAACCTTTCAAAACTAGGAGTGTGTAGGTGAAAGTCCTACACTATTAATGAGAGGTGTAATTCCCCACTTAGTGATTTGGAGATGATCTAAGGTTGGGTGAATCTCAACTGTAGATGTAGGTTGCTTAACCGAACCACTATATATCGGTTGTACAAGTGTTTGATTTTGTGTGTATGATTGTTAATTGGCACATCTCTGCTCACACACATAATAACACCTTGATTAATCTTATTATTGTACTTTGCTAATCCTAATTAATCAAGAAATTTAAAAAGGGATAGAAAATTGGGGATTGTTCTATCAAACCCCCTCTAGACAATTGGGCTCTAGCACTCTGGGACTTTCATGAATACAATTGAAGTGCAATGAAATAGTTAGACTATAGTTTTTCAATTAATTTATGATTGTGTTATGATTGCTTTGATTTTATTTTTATTTTCAAAAATGTAACTTTATGGTCAAATTTAATATGTTGATTACAAGATTAGATGCAATGAAAATTGAGCTTGGGTGAACCCTATTTTGGTGTCTAAGGCTCTTATCCGTAAGAGTGTAATGAAAATTTAGTGCTAGAAGAGAGGCCTATCTTCTTTCATTCAAGTCTATGGTCTGTTTTATGATTTGCATATTAATGAACTCCATGGATTTAATTCTTGAAATAGTTATGAATGAAAACATGAATACGAACATAGCTAGTTTACGTAAGCTCGATGTCTAGGCTTCATTTTTATAAATAAAAATTGGAAGCACAATGTTATCTTGATATTTATTAGACCCAATTCCATTGTATCATATGTAAATTATTATTTAATATGTTTATTTTAATTCTTTGATTTATTATTCTTTTCCAACTCCAATCTGAATGTTGAACTGGGATTGAAGTTAAATTAGCTAATTTTTATTAAATCTATGTTAGATCTGTGTTATTTCCATGTTTTCTAAAAAAATCTACCAACATAAGTTTCAAGTTAGATCTTTAAATTAAATAATTGGTTAATAAATGTAAATACCTAAAGATATATTTTATGTAATTTCGTTGGGTTCTATCTCGCACTCATATTGCTATACTATATATGGTTCATACGCTTGCGAGTAATAAATGTAAAACTTTGCATTGCACAACAAGTTTTTGGTGCCGTTGCCGAGGAATTACGTTATTTACAAGTATTAATCAATTTTTAATTTTTAATTTTATTTTGAAACTTCTAAACTTCATGATGTTCATAAAAATAATTATTTTCAGATTTTATTCCATGAATCTGTGTTCATGATACAATCTTTAATTTTTGGAATTTAATTTGAAATTTATTAAATGTTAGTGAATAGTTTGGAAAATTGGAAATAATTTTTATTTTGACTTAGAATTTTAATTATTATTATTATTTTTTTAATTTCTTTATTAGTTGTAGAATTTTAGGAATGTGCATTTAGTTTAGGTCATGCATTTTTATTTTTATTTTTTTCAGAACCTTCACCAAAGTTTGGTGTTTTTTATTTTGCAGGAGAATGTTTTTTAATCGCTCGCTCTAAAAAAAGATCTGTTGTGAAAATAAGCAATCGGCCATGGTGAGTTCAAATTTAATTTTTTATTTTATTTATTTCATTTTCATGCCCATGCATTCATATAAAATTATTTAGGAGTTCTTTTATTTTATTTCATTTTAATTTATTGCTTGCATTAATAAATGGCCCATGAATTTAGGATGCTAGTACATGAATTTAAATTGGATTGTTTGATTAATTGTTTTCATGATGCATTGGTAAATTAGGATTGCATTATCACAATATCTAGAAAAATAAGATAGTAAAATTGTTTCATGCATTGCCTAATAAAATTCACACGGTACCATTAGTTACACATAGGGTTTCATGCTCAATAGGACCATTTTCAATTCAGTTGATTTTATGTTACCGGTGAATATTTTTTCTTCAAGAATGGTGTCTAAGGCTAGTTCTGTCACCAAGACGTGCGGTCGAGCATGTCTAAGGATAATGTTAGTGTCTCGGCTTGACCGAGTCCCTGTTTGTCAATTACATGACTTGGGTAGAAGCGCTTGCCAAGAAGCTTGAAGACTCAAGATGATCGTGGAAGAAGTTCATGCTCCACCAAGCTCAGAGCTCATCATCATGGCAATCACAAGAACAGGTATATGGCCATAGATGACCCGAGGTGGAACCCGCACCTGAGAGAGGACTGCTAGGCTTAGTTGCATATGTTGGTTATAAACATAAAATGCCTAGAGAGGATGCTGAACAGTGAATTGAAAGTGAACTTGGAAATATGAATTATTTTCACTGTCAGCACGACCAGTCTATCTCACCGACCCTTCGGTGTAGTCAGGATCGACCCATCGTGGTCAAGGATTGGTTGGCCAGATTGATATTGGTTCTGGAACTTCAAACTCTCATTCAAGATATGCCTCTTACCGAGAGTCTCGTATGCACCGATCCTGTAACACCCCAATTTCTCAATGAGATGGATAATTATGAAAATGCCCCTGAATTGGTAAATTTATTAATTATGGTGTTAAATGAGAAAATAGTGGTGCCCATTGCTCAAATTAAGATCATATGAACATATTATAAGGGTCAAATTATCATGAATGGGTAATGAACATCAATTTGGGTCAATATGGTTAATTGGGTCAAAGGACCCAATTGGACCCAATGGGTTGGGTTGACCGGGTTGACCACGGACGACCGTGTGGGCCCTCAATTGAGCTCAAGTATGAGTTAGTGCAGCTCGAGTTGGATAGATTTGGAGTGAGTTTTAATTAAGAATGAGTTGACTCAAGTGCATTAAATGAGTGTCATTTAAATGTGGTGAGTTGGACTTGTGAGTTGGGTGAGTCAAAAATGGAAATTAAAGGGGCTGTAAAAATGAGTGAGTTGAAGGGAAGATGGAGAGTGCCTTGGTCTCAAACAAACCAAAACAAGTCCCACATGTTGGGGACTTGTAATGGCGATACCCAGGCATATGTAAATGGGTTGTATGGAAATGAGGTAAGATTTAATGGAGAACTGAATGGGTGCAATGGCTGATGCCAAGAGTGGTGACCGTTGGTACCAAGGGGTGCTTTGGATGGCACCCAATGACCCATCGATTTTGCCAAGAAGTTATGAGGGAAATGAATGGATTTTGTGGCTGAATTACAAAAGAGATAGACCACCTTATTTGGCCGATTTTCGCATAGAAAATCTTAAGAATCCCCATCTCTCTCTCCCTCTCTCCAAACTCTTTCTCTTGGCTGAACCAGCAGTGGTGTTTGCACCACTTGATCAAGCATAAACTAGCAAAGGAAGGGAGGCTAAGAAAGATAGGAAGTAAAGAGCAAAGGCAAGAAGAAAAGCTTGGAATTTGGTAAGTATTCCCATGGGTATTTTGTTTAATAAGATGGAACAAATGAAACATGTCTTGGGCCATGGGTATGGCTGAATGTATCATGGGTCTAAACCTTGGGTATAAAATGATGAAAGGGATCATTGGGTTCGGCCACCTTGGCTGGCCGAACCCCATGAAATGTTATGGTCATGTGGATAGTTTTTATAAAGTGAAAGCCATGCAAAGTGATGGACTGATTTGGATGTTTTATTTAGACCTAAGATGCATGTTTTGAAAAGTATTGAGTATCATGTTTTGGGCCATGGAATGGCCGAATGTATCAAGGAATTTAACCTTGGATAAATGTGGTATAGATTGATAAAATGCATCCTTAGGTTTGGCCACCTTGGATGGCCGAACCTCATAAAATTGGGTTGGTTATTGGATGGTTTTGAAAGGTAAAAACCCGGTATTATTATACTGATTATTACATGTTTAATGAGACATAAAATATGTTTATTAGGACCAAGTCATGGACATAGGGTTCGGCCACCTTGGATGGCCGAACCCCATGAAAGAATTTGATGATTGGTATGGATTTGGAGAGTTAGAAACCATGCAATATCATGGGGTTTCTATGAGATTAAAATGGAGATATGGTTACTATTTTGGGTCAGCCATTGGATGGCTGAACCATGGTGTTATCATGGTTAAAATAGTAGAACCTAAGTTAAGAACATAGGAGGGAATCATTGGGTTCGGCCATGTGTATGGCCGAACCCCATGGACCATTTTATATGGACTGTTTTGGTTGAATCAAAGGGTTTCAAGTTTGAAGATTACGGAACAATATGAGGTATTTAAAAAGGGTTCTAAGTGAACAATTGGACAAGATATGGGTTGGCCATTTCATGGCCGAACCCCACATAGTGCATTTTTGGGACTTAGACCAAGTTGGAATTACATGGACGAATGTGTGATTTGCTGCTATGTAAATAAGGTATCAAGACTTGCGAGAATGGCGTACGAGTCGTGAACGGGTGACGATTAAGAAAGATCGAACACTGAAGTGAATCTTCGGTAGGTTTCCTACCTACTTGTAACCACAGTTTTATCTTGGTTTTTATGAGACTCATGTTTTATTTTATTGGTTTTGAATGATGGATATTATTTACATGTTTTATATATACATTGGCATCTCATGCATGGACATGGGATGATGATTGTGGAAACCGGAGCCCAAACTCCGTCGATATGCCCGTGATGCAACTGTGGGGCCTCCTTAGGCGATGAGGGTCTTGCCAGGAGGATTATCTGATGATTATGGACACTGGAGCCCACACTTCGTCGGAATGCCCGTGATGCAACTGTGGGGCCTCCTTAGGCGGTGAAAGTCCCGCCAGGAGGATTAATATGTTGATATGAGACACGTCAAGTGATGGCTATATGTATGTGTGATTGGGTGGGGCTCATTACATTTGCATACATACATAGCATGGTTTTATATGTTTTTGATAATCATACATTTGATATATGCATGATTTATAATCTAACCATGTGGTAGCCTTGATCGGAAATCCTACTGGGCGCATTGATCTAACGCCCTAATTCTATCCTTAGAGGATAATGCAGGAACAAGGAAGGGGAAAGAGAAGGTCGATGGCCAGGAGGGGAGCCAAGTCTAAGCGCTTGACTGTTGATTGGGATTTCTTTATTACTGTCTTTTGAGTTATATTTTGTGGACATGTAATAAGTTGATACATTGCTATGGTTTGTTTATGATATTAACAATGGATGGTTGGTTTAAGTTATTTATTAATTAAGACTTGTACTTGCTATCTACTCAGTGAGCGGGGCGTTACAGATCCCTCGGTGATGAACTTGAACGACCCCTCGTGGTCAACGACTCGTCAGTATAAAACTTATAAGTTTTGGACTGGGAACTTATAAGAGCTCTCGATAAAACATACATCTCGGTATATCACGACCGATAGAGAGTAACAGGACCAACCCCTCGGCAAAGGGCGATAGGTCGTTCTGTGTAACAGGTTTCCTAGGTGGAAACTACTGTCAAGCATGCTTTGCACCAGAACGAGCCTCTCGTATGGACCGACCCATCGGTGCGATGACTGTCGACCCATCGGCAACACTGACATGTCGACCGGGAAGTAATTATGCCGTTAAGGGTGCATTAATACACAACGGTCGGGTGGTTGAACGGTAATAAATATGAACCGACCCATCGGTGCCACTGACCTGTCGGTCCTGGACAATCAATATGACCATTAAAACTCTTCTATAAATATGAGTGTTGGGTGATCGTTTTACCATTTTCTTTGAGCTTAAAAGAGTTAAACACTCTAAGGAACAATCAACACTCTTGAGAGAAAGATCATAAACAACCAACCTTTGGATTGTGTTTACAAGTGAGAATGAGAGAAGGAGAGAAAGATCATAAACAACCAATCTTCGAATTGAGTTTGCATGTGAGAAAGTTATAAAGTAGGAAAGCTTTGGTTAAGCCAAGTTTCCTTGTCGCCCACAAGATTGTGATTGCTGCACGACGACTGTGACACCCGATTTTTCAAAGATATTAATATTTACAAAAATGCCATTGGAATGGTAAAATAAGAAGATATGATCGTAGAAGAGAAATGGTGGGGCCCATTGTTCAAATTAAGACCCAATGTGCATATTATAAGGATCAAATTAGATTAGATGGGTAATGTACATATAATTGGGTCAAGATGGTTATTTGGGTCAAAGGACCCAATTGGGACCCAATGGGTCATGATGGACTCATTTGACAATTGGGTGAGCCCAATCTTAATTGGGTTAGGCTGAATTGATTTGGAATTAAATAAAGGATAAATGGGTAGGCTTGATGCAAATGTGTAAACCACATTTAAATGGGTAAACCACCCATAAATGGGTCATGGCGTCAAATTGGATCAAAGGACCCAATTGAGACCCAATGGGTCAAGTTGACCATGGTTGACCATATGGACCACCAAGTGAACTCAAAGGGTGAGTCAAATCAGGTTGAGTTGGGGCTGAAGTGAGTTGGATTTGAATTAAATAATGGAGTTAACTCAAGTGCATTAAATGAGTGGTATTAAATGGGGTGAGTTGGGTTAATGAGTTGGGTGAGTTAAAATGGAAACCAAAGGGGCCTTGAATTTAAGTGAGTCAAATGGGGACGTTAAGAGTTGCCATGATCTCAAACACCACAAAGACAAGTCCCACACGTTGGGTACTTGTGGTGTGGGTTTCCATGCATGGAATTCAATGGCATGAGATAAGAACCTCCTTGGAAGCTTGGATGGGTTTCCATCTCATAATGGAAACCCAAGACCCAACATAGGAAGATGGAGGGGCTACATGATCTTAAGCCAAGGGTCCCTTAGTTATACCAAAGGACTCCTTGGTTGGATCAAGAATTAATGAGGGTAAATGAATGGTTTTTGGGGCTGTTATACGAAAGAGATAAACCATACTCTTGGCCGAATTTTACATTGCAAAAGCTTGGAGCTTTCATCTCTCTCCCTCTCTCAAAAATCTACCCCCTTGGCCGAACCATCCTTTGGTGTTTTCACCATTGTTCAAGCTTTCAATCAGCTAAGGACTAAGGGAACAAGAAGAAAGAAAGCAAGGATCAAAAGGAGAGAAGAGAAGCAAAGGAAATTGGTAAGTGTTTACATAAGAATTTAGTTAAATAAATTGGTAAAAGGGAGCATGATTTGACTATGGCTTGGCCGAATCCATCAAGGGTTTAAACCTTGGATGGTGCTTCATAAAAAGGATAAAAAAATGGATCATAGGGTTCGGCCACTTTGGATGGCCGAACCCCATGAAAAGAGTTGGTTAGGTTGATGATTTTTGGAAGGCTAAAAACCATGCAAAACCATGGAGATTTTTACATGTTTTAATGAGACACAAAATATATGTTATGGCCGAATTAATCAATGGTTTAAATTATGATGATGAGATTTAAAAAGGATAGAAACTTGGAGCATAGGGTTCGGCCACTTAGGATGGCCGAACCCCATGAAAGGATTTGATAATTGTGTATGGTTTTTGGAGAGAAAAAACCATACCAATATATGAGAGTTTTTAAGTGTTTTATTTGAAATAAAAATTGATGTTTTAGGTTGGCCTTTGGTTGGCTAAACCATATCATAATTATGGTTAAAAAGTTGAATACGAACCATACATAAAGGATGGGAGGATTGAACCAAGGGAACCATAAGGTTCGGCCATGTGTATGGCCAAACCCCATGGGTCATTTATGGGTGTTTAAAGATAAGAACCTACTTGGAAATTATAAATGAAATTGTAGTATGTGAATAGATGGAAATAAAGGATCCTAGTGTTCGGCCATATGTTTGGCCGAACCCCATGAAGTGAGTTTGATAGATGTAAGTATTTGTGGAGCCATAAAGATGATGAAAGACTAAGGGCTAGTTAAGCATGAAGATTGAAATAGACCCAATTTGGATTGGTGAGGTTCGGCCATGTTGTATGGCCGAACCCCACTAAGGTAGATTTTATAGATCTTGGTTAATAAGCAAGATTAAATATGGGTTAAGTCTAGTGGCAAAACCGTAAATACAAAGCCATAATGTAAAAATGGAAGGAAAGATTAAAGTGCTTGAAAGAGGGGTCAAACCAAAGTGGTATGGTTCGGCCATGTGGTATGGCCGAACCCTACCAAGGTATATTTGGTAATATAAGGTGTTATATGAATGGTATTGATTAAACAAAAAGAAAGACCAAAATTCAAAGTGGGTGAGGTTTGGCCATGGGGTTTGGCCGAACCCCACAAAGTGGTGTTTTGGTCTTAGACTTAGTTTGGAACCATATAAGATTATGTGGTTAACTTGCTGTTATATAAACAAGGTAACGGGACTTGAGCAGTGCACAAGTTGTGAACGAGTGACAGTCTAAGAAGAGTGGACTGTTTAAGCGAACTTTCAGTAGGTTTCCTACCTACTTGTAACCACTGTTATATTTGGTTTTATCATGGTTTTTATGAGTTATGTTGTTATTGTTTTATATTTCAAATGGGTTTTGAATGTTGAGATATATTTACAAATGACATATATTCATTGACATCTCATGCATGGCATGGGGTGATGATTATGGAAACTGGAGCCCACACTCCGTCGGTATGCCCGTGATGCATCTGTGGGGCCTCCTTAGGCAATGAGAGTCCCGCCAGGAGGAACAACTTAATGATGAGAGTCCTATCCATAGGAAATGAGGAGTACTGTGGATTACCTTGACGTGAGAGTCCCGTCAAGTGATAGCTATGTATACTTGTGATGGGTGGGACTCATTACATTTGCACATACATACATAGCATTGATTTTATATGTTTTTGATGATCAAATATTATGATATATGCATGTTTTTATATACTAACCATGCGGTAGCCCTGATCGGATAACCTACTGGGCGCGTTGATCTAATGCCCTATTTCTATCCTTAGAGGATAATGTAGGAAAAAGGAAAGGAAAAGAGAAGGTCGAGGATCACGAGGAAAGCCAAGCATAAACGCTTGGGTGTTGGATTGAATTTCTATTTACTGTTATTTGGAAACATTTTTATGGACTTGTAATAGTTTAGTAATCTTTGCTATGGGTTGAATTATAGTTTGATGAAGGTTAAGTTATTGTAAATATAACATGTTCTTTGCTATCTAAGAATGAATGGTTGTCTTAGGATTGATGATATTCCGCAATCAGTATAGTATGTTCCGCATGATTTAATTTAGTTCCATGTGTGTATTATTATCATGGGTATAGTCCATGCACGCATGGGTGGCCAGTTAAGGGTCGGACTTTGGAAGTCCGAACTAAACTCGCGTCGTGACGTTGTCTGCCCTCTTCCGGCTTTACTATATTATTTAAAAAAAAAAATAGACTTTGAATCCCGGAAAGGGCGGGACGTTACAATGACTGCAAGAAGGAGTGTCGACACAACTTGGGTGGGATCTTTAAGAAGCACACATCAGCAAGAAAGAGCTTTAAGGCAAGTGCTTATTGGTTTTTAATTTTCTTTTTTAAAAACTTGTAACCTTAAAGTGGATTAAGGAGAGGTACTCCGGAACCACTATAAAAACCTCTAGAGTGTCGTCTCTGGCACAGAGGTGGGTGGAATTCTCGGCCAATTGAATGAGGTGGAATTCTTACTCTAATTGTGAGGGTGTAAGTCCCCACATAGTGAATTTGGGGATAGCTCAAGGTTGAGAGAGTCCTAACACTGGATGTAGGTTGGCGAACCGAACCACTATATATCTTATGTCTATATGTTTGTAGTGTTAGAGCTATCTTCTTGTGTTGATTGTTAATCACATTTGCTAACACACACACTCTTCATTGTTGTATCCGCTGCATTTAAACTAATTGATCATGTAAAATAAAAAAGGACCAACGATATTTGGATTGACCTATTCACCCCCTCTCTATGGTCAACCAGGTTGTTCTAACACCCGTGTAAAGGGTACTTTCAGAAAAGTTGGGACGTAGATGATGTTCGTGCTCCCCCATTTACCTGGAACTTACCTAATCATCTTGTGGTTAAACTCTCCTTGAAAACTAAAATTTCTGGATAGAAAATTAGGAGCAAGGCTAGACTTTTTTTAGGGTCCTTGTAGCCAAAGTGACAAATACCGTTCTCGGGATATTAACGGCAATTGGTAATAACGGGATATTTTTAAATTCTCGGATTTTTACCGGGAATTTAACGGAAAAATCTCGCTGAAATTATAATATTTAAAAAATAAAAAAATAGAATAAATAAAAAAATTAATGAAATAAAAATGGTATAGGGAATTTATCGGGATATTATCGCGTTATTAACGTTTATCGCGTTTTTAACCCGATTTTATCCGGAATTTACCAGAAATTTATCGTTATGGCGATAAAAATGCGTTTTTAACGCGGTAATGGTATTTTGCCGATAAAAACGCGGTAAATTTGAAAATACCGCCGATATTTGTGATAAGGCTTGTAGCTAGCCAATAAATTCGAATTTTCTAGTGAAGTTTGAATATTAGCTGAGGCATTCTTTGTGTATTTTTGTTTGAGCGTGAATGATCGTGTCTGTGTATGCTTAATTGGTATTGTGACTCCACTCAATCACTTGGTTTGAGTTAAACTACCCGTCAGTAGACCGATCATTGTGTCTGGAGCTCAGTCAAGCTCAGACATAGGCTTAGACAATCCACATCACCCAACATGACCAAAGCAAGAGTCGAAGAGAACTCTCTAAGACTATTTTTCACCAGTCATAGCCAACAGACCATCAGGCATAGTTGTTCCAGCAACCAATGCAACCTTTGAGCTAAAACCAGCCCAGTTACATCTGTTGCCTGAGTTCCACGACCTTGATCTTGAGGATCCATGCTTGCATGTTAAAGAATTCTTAGAGTTCTACACCACCATTAAACTTCAAGATATTTCTGATGAGTCGCTCAAACTTCACCTATTTCCTTTTTTTTTTTCTCAAAGAAAAAATGAAATCATGGCTGAATTCTTTACTTGAAAACTCCATCACAATTTGGGATCAGTTGGTCAACAAAGTTTTTATAAATTTTTCCCCATTTCTAAAACCAACGCCCTCAAGAAGGAAAATTCAAACTTTAATCAGAAAGAGGGTGAACAATTTTGGGAATCATGGGAAAGATTCAAAGACGTGTTGAGTAAATGCCCCCACCATGGTTTTGAAACATGGAGACTCGTACAATTATTTTATGATGGTTTAACCACATCGAACCGTATCATGGTCAAGTTTATGAAAGGTGGGGAATTTTTAAGAACTGACTGAAAAAATAGATGGACCTTATTAGAAACTTTGGCGGAGAGCCCTCAGCAATGGGACTTCTCCAAAAAAAAAGAGTTCAGTACAAACCTCAAAGAGATGAGGATTGTCTGAAGTTAGCAATGAATTTGACGTTAAGCTCGCAATTGCAAACCTAACGAAAAAAGTAGATGCATTAACAATTACTCAAGTGAGGAATCCGTCATTTGGAGTGAATGATGAGGTTTGTGCAATGTGTTCTAACGTAGGACACAATGCCAAGAACTGTCCTTTGTTGTGCAATAAAAGTTGTATATTTATTTTACTCGCAAGCGCACGAACCATTTAATAGTATAGCGATTGAGTGAGAGGTCGATCCCACAAAGAACATTCAAAATAAATAAAAAAACAAATATGTGTGATTGGAATTGTGTAGTTTAAGAAAATAAATCTTTGAAATAATCTAAACATGAAAATAAAAATTCTAATCATTAGAAATATAACATTAGTTTAGAAATTCTCACATGTAAAATTCGAATTCTCCTCCTTGTCTTCTGTGTATTCCAAAGTTCAATGATGTTTCTCTGGCTCCTGACCTAATTCAAATTTTACTGTGCCTAAACCCCATTATTTATAGCTTTTCCATGGAGAAATCAAATCTGGAAACAAATATAGATCCACACGATTTTTGGGATTAAAATTCCATGAAATTCGAATTCTATCTCTCCTTTAGATCTGTGTTGACTCACTGTTGACTCCTCTTTCTATTCTTAACTTGGATCCAAAAATCTATCATTTTCTTCCTCTCCGAGACTTCACACAAAATTGACAAATGTCCCATAGCTCCATGCGAATTTTGACACGTGTCCACTGGAGATAGTTATTCCTCAAGTTTTTCTGATTTTATAATCTCCAAAGATTTATGCAAGTTGACTTCAATCTCTATATTTGAATTTAGTCTTCTTTGTGTCTACATTCATTGCATTTTCTTCTCCAATATTTTCTAGATTTTATATCCAATAATTCAATCTAACTAATCATGGTCGATTGTCACAAATTGACTATGTATTGCACGGATTTTGAGAAATTGAGTAGGAGAGTCAGTGGGCCCCACTTGAAATTCAAATTTTGTTGAGTTTCTTTCTTGGGCCTCCGACTTGGATCACAACTTCGGCTTTATCTTACAGGCTTGGGCATCTGGGCTTCAGTCTGGCCTAGGCACTGGTGAACTTTGACTCATGGACTCTGACTTCAATTGAGTTTGGACTTTAGACTTGGATCAGTGGGCCCATTAGTGTGTTTATAAATTTTTACTACTTTTACAATTTAACACAGTCTAAAAGATATTATTATAATTCAAACTCTCATATCCAGATCTGAATTATAATAATTTACAATAAATCCAAAATGAAATTAGGTGGTAAAATTTACAATCTTTCCAAAATTATGAATATGACCCACTTTTCTGCCGTTCTTTCCACTTTTAGCTCAATTTCTTGTAATGTCCTTATTTTTTACAAAACTCAAAAATGACATTAAACATATCTAATATACACAAAATCAAGACTAACTAATCCAATTTAAAAGGGTAAAATTGTCATTTTTCAGTGTTCAACAAATACCCCAAACTTAGATTTTGTTAGCCCTTGTGCAAAACTAACCTATAAACTAAGACTTGGAAATTCAAAACCTAATCTATTCTTAAACTAAGACACTTTCGCTAGTACTTTCGATTGCATTTAGCATATGCAACAAGCCTTTCAACCTCTAGCTCATCACTAGTGGACGAGCGTAGTCTCGTGAGGGCTTCTAGTGATGATATCCACAAACATCAAATTTCAGTCTAGTTTCAGTTTCAGCAAAACAATATACAAAAAAAATCTAGACATCATACAATTCCAAATTGATTTTACAAAACTTATACCCAGACTGTAGTGTGTGCTTGGACAATATTAAAGTAACCTTCTTTTTCGAAGTAGACACAAGTTTTGCAACTACTAGCAGAAAATGCGCTTTGACTTCAAACCTCACAGGACATATCTCTCAGAATGACTATGCTCAGAGGTTTGGGTATATTTTCTCTCATGTATATGTGAGCGGAGTTTATGTTTGCAAATCAAAATATCTCATAAATGTATTTAGAAAGGACGACACAAATAAAAGAAAATGAAAGATCTCATGAATTCATGGCACTTTCTGGAGAACGTTGATTTAAACACTGCTATTTTCCTCATTTATTCTCTACATGAAACACCCTATTTAGATTTAAGATCAATAGGACTTCTTAATAGGATGAAACGTGGTTTAGAATCGGGTTAATCAAAGAAGGGTATAGGGCTCTAAAAATAAATACTTTGAATAGAAAAAGTTAGAGGTCTTTATAATGTGACTAGGATATTTTTCCTCTATTTTTTCTTTAAACACTTTTTCAAAGTATTATTATTATTATTTTTATTTCACATCCTTCTTTTGATGTTGCATGTTCCTTATTTTTTTTCTTTTGATGCTATATTTTTCTTTTATTTTTGCATCATTTATTTCTCTTTTTCTTTTCAAGTGCCATTTTTTTAGAGTACCATCCCATTTTTTCTTCTTCAACCTTTTCTGACCTCTAGAATAGGTCACAGATATTTCAATGAGGCTCAAACTCCTAGTCCAGAGTTGGGTATTGTAAATATGACTAATTAATAAAATAGTCTTTATGAGGCTCAACTGGGGAACTATTAGGATAAACTGACCAAAAATTGGTAGGCTTAAAGGCTCAATCGGTCCAAACATGGCCTACATCACTTCCTAAGCTTCATAGGGTGATTTCATTGCTTCAAATAAATTCAGAAAAATTTCAAGTGTAATGACTCAATTTTGAAGTCGTTCTCAATAATATGACCAAAACAAATAATAATGAGATCAACAACGACTCAATGCGCTTGACAAAGAAACATGTATTGACATATGACCCTCAGAAAGATAGAATGGCTATAAAGCTCACTGGGTATAAGTCTCCACTGGTATTCCTCCGGTGATCACTCAACTCAGGAATATTCTTCTTTTTTAGACTAACATTAATATGGCTGTGTAAAAATATTTCCGAGTATAAATTCCATAAAATGTTCTCCAAAAAAGTATGATATAAATTTTTTTAGCCTCATATTAATGCTGAATAATGACTTCGACTCTTTTTTTTTTCACCAAGGAGTCTCAGTTCTCATGAACTTACTCTTCCATTGATAAAAAAAGATATTTTTTTAGACTAAAAAACACAATTTTTATTATTATTATTATTATTTATTGGACTCATCAACGACACAAGTGTAACCCCTCAATACCCCAAACTTAAATCGAACATTGTCCTCAATGTTCCCTAATCTACCATGATCAGGTACAAATCAGAAAATATTGGAACAATACTAATTCAGTTTTAGATTTACCTAAGAGGATTCATTTGCAACACCTATAAACATACACAAAAGCAAAAATCCTAAACTATACTGACACAATAAAAATCCTAGGCTAGACTAACTATAACTAAGTAAATAAAAATCCTAGACTGACTTACTAAACTGACTCATCCTAAAAATATTCTACAAAGGACACAAATCTAAATGTATCCTCACACAGCTTACATCCTAGACCTTCCTGAGTGAGTACATTTTTATGCGGCAATTGGTGGTGGTGAATGTGATCAACTGAGTACATCATTTCATGAACGTAATATTTATTTATCTACTCATTTTCACTTACTGGTATAATGAATGCCCATGGATCAGTAAAAGCTAATGGGATAAAGTCTTGAGTAGGCTTTTCCTCAATGTTATGGTTTTCATTATTATTCTCATTACCATTCACATTCTTACCATTGTTGGTCAGACTCTTCTCATTATGGGTGCAACTATTGGGATTCAATGAGGGTTTGAAATTAACATTACCTCACAGACCCTACTGTCATCCATAATGGATTGATGACGAACTCAAGATTCACCAATTGGGGGCTCAATTCTAACCAACCGCTTGGTCGACTCGTGTCTCCAAATACTCATTATTACTCAAGGACAACACAAGACCAAACAAATTACACACAATAAATGACCTAATTCTAAGAATTTTTTTTTTTAAAATCTAAACCTAACCCTAGGACTCTAGACTACTCCTAATATTTTTTTTACAAATTTTTTTTTGTCTCCGATAGAAGTTTTACCACAATCACGGCCAGGTAAGTTCCCAAGTAAGTGGGAGAGCACAGACGACATCTCGTCCCAACTTATCCTTAGACGTACTCGACCTCATACCTTGGTGACAGAACTAGCTTTAGACACCGTAATTGAAGAAAAACTAAGACCGGTGATCCAAAATTAACTGAATTAATGATGATCCTATTGAGCGTGAACACCTTACTTCTAATTAATGGTTCTAAATTGATTTTATTTTAAATGCATGAACCATTTTTTAATAATCTTTTTGATTTTTCTATTTTTTTGTGAATGCAATCCTAAATCTAGCAATGTAAGAGTCAAAACAAATATGTAAAAAAAGAAAACAAGTAATCTAATGCATGAAGACTAACAACCTAAAGGCATGAGCAAAGTAAATATCCAATTTTTTTCAATGCAAATAATAAATGAATACACCCTAAATAAAAATTCTATATGAATGTATGAAAAATTAAAAATGAAAAGAAAGTGATTGGGCACTTACCTTGGCTTATGTAGCATATTATCCAGAAATCTTAGCGCGCGTTTAAAAATCATTGAAAAATAAAACACACATAACCATGGTGAAGATTCTGAATCACAAAAAATATGCATGACCTAACTAAATGCAATTTCCTAAAGTTATAACTAGGGAAGGATTAAAATATTTGAAATCTAATTAAGACTTTAAAATTGATTAGAGGTTATAAACAAAATTCTAGATCTAAACACCACCAAATGAATGAATTAAACACCATAATTGGAAACTTTCTAAGTTTAGATAAAGTGTTTTAAAATTAGAAACTTTTCTAAGATCAGAAATTTTCCAAAATTAAACGTCTTAAAAAATAAACATCTTTCTAAAGATAGAATTTTTCTAAAATTAGATGATTTTAAAACTTTCCAAAGATGGAAATTTGAAATTTTTCGTTTTCAAAAATTAGAAAATTCCTAAAATAAAGCATCTTTCCAAGATTAGAATAATTCTAAAAATAGAAACTAGCTGAATTTAGAAGATTTCCAAAAGTAGAAATTTCTAAGAAAAATAGAAATTCCTAAATTCAACAAGGTTCTAAATTTTGCAAAATTTACAAGTTTAGAAAAAAATCTACGATTTTTGGAATTTAAAAAAAGAAAATTAATTTTAGGTAACCTTCTAAAATTAGAGTTTATAGAAACTTTCAATTTTAAAGAGTTGCCAAAATTAGAAAATTCTAACAACAACAGTATTTTCTTAAACCACAAAATTTCAAATATATATTTTGCATTGTTCCCCAACAACGGTGCCAAAAACTTCTTGTGCAATAAAAAGTTTTAAATTTATTTTACTCGCAAGCACACAAACCATTTAATAGTATAGCGACTGAGTGCGAGGTTGATCCTAAAAGGAACATTCAAAATATATGAAAAAACAAATATATGTGATTGAAATTGTGTTGTTTAAGAAAATAAATCTTTGAAATAATCTAAGCATGAAAATGAAAGTTCTAATCATTAGAAATATAACATTAGTTTAGAAATTCTCTAATTTCCTAAAATCAATCCAATATGGAGTCATCATCTAAAATTAAAATTTAACTTTTATGAAATTAAACTCTCCGATTAAAAATCAATCTAGAATTCATCGTCTAAATTTAAAAGAACAAAATTAAGATAAAAATAGAATAACTTTAACCTAGTTCAAAGAATTGAAAGAATGGATTGATTACAAAGAAATTATAGTAACAAATAAACAAACAAATAAAATAATAAAACAAATAGAACAACATACTTTACAAGTGGATTAGGACAATCATAACCATCGAACATCATACACAATGAAATAAATAAACATAAGATTGAGATCATGGAGTACGTTTTAAATTTCAAATTCAATTCATGCCTTTCATTAAAATTAAATTCTATATCCCTCAATTTAATTAAAGGACCTTAGATCTTAGATTTAGACAGTTAAAAATAGATCTAATATATTTCATATGTCCAATTAATTAATTAGAGAATATAAACTATAAAATAAACCAAACAATCACCATTAAATTTGAAAGATTGGACAATCCAATATATCTAAAAGTATATCTCATATTTATTCAATTGAAATTAATACACATACTTTGGAAAATACATCAGAAATAATAAAATAAAATTTACAAATGACCAGACTCACATGTAAAATTCGAATTTTGCTCATTGTCTTATGTGTATTCCAAAGTTCAATGATGTTTTTCTGGCTCCTGACCTAATTCAAATTTTACTGTGCCTGAACCCCATTATTTATGGCTTTTCCATGGAGAAATCAAATCTGGAAAACAAAATAGAGCCACACGATTTTTAAGATTAAATTTCCATAAAATTTGAATTCTATCTCTCCTTTAGATCTGTGTTGACTCAGTGCTGACTCGTCTTACTATTCTAAACTTAGATCAAAAAATCTCTCATTTTCTTCCTCTCCAAGACTTCACACCAAATTGACAAGTGTCCCATAGCTCCATGCGAATTTTGACATGTGTCCATGTAACGCCCCGCCCTTTTTCACTCGCTTCTTCCCGTAAATCAGAGTCTATTTTTTTTTTTAAAAATAACAGAGTGAGTAAGAGCAGGACATCACGACGCGAGCTAAGTTCGAACTTCCAAAGTCCGACCCTTAACTGGCCATCCCTATGTGTGCATGGACTAAGTCCACGAAAATGGTTCACACATAACAATATCAACTTGCGGAATAAAAATCATGACATGCGGAATTATAATAGAACCAAGTTCTATTCCATTCAGATAACAAAGTACATCAAGTCCTTAATCATCATTCAGATATCATAATTATCAAGATTAACATCCAACCATCTAAGTTATTACATTCTCGGAAACTAGTTACTCAAATACATGTCCATAATTAATTTTATTCAAAAGATATAAAATAAATCATCCAAGCTCCTATGCCTGGCCCTCCTTGCGCTCATCGTTCCCTTTGTTTCCTGTATCATCGACTAGGGTAGAAGTAGGACGTTAAAATAACGCGCCCAGTAGGTATTCCAGTTACTGCTAACACATAGTTAGTACAAAACATATATTATAATATAATATCCAAAACCATATAAAACCATGCCATGCAATGATGACAAATGCAATGAGTCCCACCCATCACATGTACATAAAAGTACCCACCACATAGGTCTTTCGGACTCTCCGACGGAGTGTGGACCCTCCGGTTTCTTCCTGATGGAAAAGCACATCAAGGTACCCCACATAGGTTTTTCGAACGCCCTGACTGAGTGTGGACCCTCCGGTTACAAATCCTTCACCCCATGCCATGTATGAGATGCCAATGAAACACATGCTATTTTATAACATAAACATAGCATTTAAAATCACCTTTTGAAACATATCCAACACATGCTATTTATACAAATAAACATAGCATTTAAAATTCAATTTGAAACATATCCTTTGTAGCATAATTTCATCAAAAATAAAATAAACACAATGTACATAAACCCATGGTTTCAAAGAGGTGGAATCCTACCAAAGACCGCTAATGTGTCCTTGCGTCTTTCGTCCGGTAACCGCTCACTATCTTAAACACCTTGTGAGGTCCCGTTACCTTATAATATAAAATCAGTCAAAACCAAGTCCCACTTGATTTACAATATTTTAAGTCCATAAACCAATCCCCATGGGGTTCGGCCATACACCATGGCCGACCCATGGTCCATTAATTCAGTTAATTACAATAATGCCATTATACATTCTATTAATTTAAAACATGCTTAGGCTAATCAATATCCCATTACCATGGTTCATGGGGTTCAGCCATACACCATGGCCGAACCCATGATCTTTCATTTTAGCCTCTAATTAAAATATTGCCATTTATTCATCCATGGTTTCCTTATTTAACATCTTCAACATCTAACAACACCTTTCATCATTGTTTCTTCGTGGGGTTCTGCCATACACATGGCCGGACCCTATGGTTCCTTACGTCCCTTCTTAAAATCACATTATTCCTTTAAAACTTCCTTAACACTTTCCATGGTTTTTATGTTTTACAACCCTTTAAAATTAATAAATCAGTCCACATGATTCAATGTCTAAGAAACCCCAAATCCATAACTATATTTGGTGGGGTTCGGCCATACACCATGACCGAACCTCACCCCTTCTTTTCTATTCTTTTGGTCCAACAATTAAATCTAACAACCTTTCCAAATTATGAACCCACTTTCAAAAATCATTAATCCTTGATCTAGCATCTTGGCCATAATGAAATTATGGTTCGGCCATGCAATGGCCGACCCATATCCTTAATTAGAAACTTACTAAAAATAGTAACCATCTTCCATAAAATGAGCAATGTTCCTCCATGCTTCCATTATTAGAAACTTTTTAAATTAAGAAGCATTCTTCATAAATTAGATAATTTCCAAATTTAGCATTCATCTTTCCATAAATAGAAACTTTCCCATTTTAATCTCCTCCTTCTATTTTTAGAAAGTTTCCAAATTGATCTCCACCTTCTATATTTAGAAGGTTTCCAAATTTTATAAACAACTCCATGGGGTTCGGCCATACACCATGGCCGAACCCTGTGGTTCATACTCTTTAGAAATCATACATTCCCATTCATCCATTAATTTGTCTTTCCATGGATCTAAAACCATCAACCATACATCCATTTAAAATAAATCATAAATGACCTTTCACATGGGGTTCGGCCATACAACATGGCCAAACCCTATGATTCAACTTTTCCTTAAAACTTCCATTTGAAAAATCAATGTTCTTTCCATAGGATTCATCCTTCAAAAACCCATTAAACAAACCCAATGTTCCTCCATGGTTTTCAGTCCTCAAAACCCATGAACTAAACATGTCTTTCCATGGGGTTAGGCCATGCACTATGGCCGAACCCTATGGTTCTTTTTTTCCATTAAAATTCATACATTCATCTCCCTATCCTCTTCCATGGGGTTCAGCCATACACCATGGCTGAACCCTATCGTTCTTTTCTTTTAAAACAAATTTATCAAATAAAAATACTAACCGGTTCCGATTGATTTTTGCTCTTCCAATCCTTCTCCTTTCTTCTTAATTTTTCCAAACCAAGAGCACCTCTTGCTGGCTGTCTTCTCCTTCTCCTTGTTCTTGCCGTGAATGAGAACTTGAGAGAGGGAGAGAGAGAAAGAAAATTGGAGAGAGAGATGTGCAATCCGTGCACTCTTTTCCTTCTCTCCTTTTTAATAACTCCCTCTTGATCTTAGTTTAGAAGGTGCTTTAGATACAATTTACTCTTAGGGTCATGCGCCCCTTGTATCTCTCCCTTTATTATTCCACTCAATCCTATTAAGATAGCACTTGCCGGCCTTGGCTTCCCATATTTAGAAGGTGCTTAAGATAATACTTACCTCAATGCCATGCTCCCCTTGTGTCTTAAGTTGGAAAATGTCATACGCCCCTCTTATTGCCTCTTTTAGAAGGTGTCCTGCTCATAACACTATACATAGCCTAAGCAAACTTTTAATTTAGACAATTCCCTAATGCCTTGCGCCCCTTGTTGCCTTTTTTAAATGATCTTATGCGCCCAACATAGATATGGTAATCACGGCCAATGTAATCTTCATTTGATTTTTAAACATCTCCTTGGATATTCAAATCCAATATTCGGCCATGCACAATCATTTATTTAATTTTGCATTACTAATTAAATTCAACCCTATTTCATTTTATTGAAACCAATTCCAAAGCCGTTGGGTCCTAATTGGGCCAATGACCCAACACTTTACCCATATAATATCCAAATCTAATAACTCACAATTTAAATGGGTAATTTTCATATATATAAATAAATTGAAAATCCGGGGTGTTACAATACAACCCTCTTTTTAAAAATTTCGTCCCGAAAATCGAGTGAAGTAGGGTTTCAAATATTTACATAAATAGCTTAGGATGAGCTTTCCTCATTTCCGACTCGAGTTCCCATGTGGCTTCCTCAAGGCCATGTCGATCCCATACCACCTTGAAAAACTGGATCGCTCGATTCCGTAATACCCTTTGTTCTGTGTCCACCACTCGGACAGGCTTCTCGACGTATGTGACGTCGCTTTGGATCTCTATGTCTTGCATGTTTAGCACATGAGAAGGATCAGGATTGTACTTCCTCAACATCGATATATGGAACACATCGTGTAAATATGCCAATTGTGATGGGAGTGCCAATTGATAAGCCACGTCCCCTATCCTTCTTATGATTGAGAATGGTCCCATATATCTTGGTGACAATTTCCCCTTCTTTCCCAATCTCATGTGTCCCTTTCTGACGACTCTGCACAGTCAATAAATGCTGCCGTATCAACTGTATCTGCGCTGTAGTTTCTGCAACCAACTCAGGTCCAATCAGTGCAGGCTCACCGGCCTCTGTCCAACACACTGGTGACTTACATGGTCTACCATATAATGCCTCAAATGGTGCCATCTGGAGGCTTGCCTGGTAACTGTTGTTGTATGAGAATGCTACCAACGGCAAGTGATCCTCCCATCCACCTTGAAATCTAGCATACATGCTCTCAGCATATTCTCCGATGTCTGTATTGTCCTCTCAGACTATCCATCAGTCTGTGGATGGAATGTTGTGCTCGTCAATAAGTCTGTTCCCATGGCCGCCAGCATGCTCTACCATACTGTGCCGGTGAATCGACCATCTCTGTCGGACACAATAGTCCGAGGAATACCATGCAATCTGATGATATCCCTAATATATCGCCGACCCAAAGTCTCAGATGAGTCTGTCATCTTGATCGGAATGAAATGTGCAGACTTGGTCAGTCGGTCTACCACAACCCATATCGCATCGTTGCCCTTTGAAGACCTTGGCAACCCTGTCACAAAATCCATGGAGATGTGTTCCCATTTCCATTCCGGCACTGGTAAGGGTTTGAGTAACCCTGGTGGCTTCTGATGTTTTGTCTTAACCTGCTGAAAAGTGAAGCAATGAGCCACAAATTCTGCCACATCCCTTTTGAGTCCATGCCACCAGTAATGTCTCTTCAGGTCGTGATACATCTTGGTGCTGCCCGGATGAATTGAGAGTTTGGTCTGATGTACCTCAACCAATAACTCTTTTCTGCAGCTCTTTGGTACATATACCCTTCCTCAGAATACAAGACCCTGTCCTGGACGTAACTCCCATTCCGGTATGATTTCACCAGTAGACATCTTGGCCCAAATCTCCTCCACTTCCGAGTCTGTCCGCTGTTCCTGTTCAATCTTGGTAACCATGTTGGACCGTATGATCAAATTGTACATAGTCCCATGGTTATTGAGGTAAAGTTTAAACTCTCGAATGGTATTCAGCATCTCCCATTCTGTCCTGATCAAACATGCCAATGATGCATGTGATAAATGGTTGAGGGCATCTGCCACCTTGTTCGCCTTCCCAGGTTGATAACGAAGTGCAAACTCATAATCTGCCAGATATTCCATCCATCTGCGCTACCTCAAGTTGAGCTCTTTCTGGTGAAACAAGTATTTCAATCTCTTATGATCTGAAAACACTTCAAATGTCTCGCCGTATAGATAATGTCTCCAGCTTATGAGAGCGAAGACCACTGCGGCTAGTTCAAGATCATGCGTAGGATAGAGACGTTCATGTATTTTCAATTGTCTTGAACCATAAGCCACCACACGATGAGTTTGACTAAGGACACACCCGAGTCCTTTTCCTAAAGCGTCGCATTGTACTTCATCACCCTTGCCTCTTTCTGGCAAAATCAAAATAGGAGCCCTTGTAGGCCTCTCTTTCAGCATTTCGAATCTCCAGTTGCACAAATCTAACCACTCAAATTTGACTCCTTTCTGAGTGAGTCAAGTCAGTGGAGATGCAATCTTGGAGAAATCTATAATAAACTTCCTATAGTAACCAGCCAATCCCAAGAAGCTATAGATCTCGGTTACATTCTTTGGCGCTTTCCATTCTCCCACTTCTGCCACTTTAGCTGGGTCCACAGCTATACCGTCTTCTGATATAACATGTCCCAAAAAGTTGACCTTGGGTAGCCAGAATTCACATTTGCTGGCTTTAGCATATAACTGGTTCTTCCTCAAAGTGTTTAAAACTATCCTCAGGTGCTCAGCGTGTTCTTCCTGAGTTTTGGAATAAATCAAAATGTCATCAATAAATACAATAACAAATTAGTCCAAGTAAGGACGGAAGATCTTGTTCATTAGATACATGAACACAGCCAGTGCATTGGTGAGTCCAAACGGCATGACTACAAACTCAAATAACCATACCGCGTTCTGAAAGCTGTCTTTTATATCCTCCTCCCTAACCTGGATTTGGTGGTATCCAGACATCAGGTCAATCTTAGAGAAATAACTAGAACCTCTAAGTTGATCAAACAAATCATCGATCCTGGGTAGAGGGTACTTGTTTCTGACCGACAGCTGTTTCAGTTTTCGGTAATCCACACACATACGGAGTGAACCGTCTTTCTTCTTCACAAAAAAAATCGGAGCTCCCCAAGCCGATGTACTGCTCCGAATGCACCCCAGTCTAAGCAGTTCATCAATCTGCTTTTTTAACTCGGACATCTCCGCTGGTACCATCCGAAAGTGTGGATATGACACTGGTGCAGTGCCAGGGTACAACTTGATTTCAAAATTGATCTCCCTCATGGAAGGCAAGCTAGGGAGTTCTGTTGGGAATACATCCGCAAAGTCCTATACTATTGCTGGAAGTTCAGCCACCGGTTCCTTGTTGATTCTGATACTATTTAATACCAGATGATTTAACCCTTCATGCAGTCTGCTTTGTTTATTAGCACGCACCACATGTTGTTTTCCCTCGAGTGACCAAAATGTCACCCTGCGACGATAACAATCAATGTTGGCCTTAAAGCTAGCCAACCAATCATGCCGAAAATAATATCATATTCTGACATATCGAGTACCAAATAATTGAACTCAAATCTGAGTCCAGCAAGTTCAGTATTCACTGTTGTGCATATAAGTCCCAATGATGTGTCTCCGACGGGGGATACAATGGTGAATGATGTGGACAGTTTTTGTACCAATGTACCAGTAGCAGTTATAAATGTAACAGATATGAAAGAGTGAGATGCTCCTGAATCAAATAATGCAAAGACGTAGGAACTACTGACTACTGTCATACCTTGAATCACAGAGTGATCCTCTACTGCTGGAGGTGCTAAGGTGAATACCCGTCCAGATCCTGTAGGCGGCCGTCCCGCCTGATTAAATGTTCTGCCTCCTCGTGAGTTAGCTGGCCTAACTGTTGGACGAGATGAACCTCTGGAATATGAGGGTTTGTTGAGTTGTGGACATTCCCTCTTAAAATGGCCAGGCTAATCACAATGAAAGTAGTTGCTCACACCTCTGGGAGCCTGAGTGATTAAAGCAGATGAGGAGGGATGATTCGGGCGAAAGCCCCTTGTTAACGTAGTAGATGGTGAGGGTTTGCTAGAGTTCGGCCGGAACCTCTTATTGGGCTGAAATGTACCTCTCCCACTCTGAGCTCGGCGATTATCAAAACGCGTTAACTCAGCCATCTCCTGCTCTGCTATAGTGGCCCTGCTGACCACCTCTTGGCCGTAGGCCCCGCTTAAACTTGCGTGCCCTACGGTACTCTGTGTCCACCACATAAAATGCATATACAGACAAACTGAGAAACTCCTGGTGGTACTCTGTCACCGTCATGGTACCTTGTACCAAAGATAGAAAAGCCTGAGTCTGGCGCTCCTTCTCTTCCTCAGGAAAATAATGTTCCAGGAAGGTAGTTGAGAACTGCTCCCAAGTCATTGCAGTCCTTTCTCCTTCCGGAAGAAGTGCTCGCTGCTTCTCTATCACCTCGTACCATTTATCGGCATCGTCGATCAGTTGTGACGTGGCCAATAAAATCTTGTCAGCATGGTTCACAATCTTGAGCAAGGTCAAGATCTGAGTGATCTTCTTCAGCCAGTTTTCCGCTCTTACAGCCCCTTCTCTCCCTTTGAAGTAAGGAGGGCACTGCTGCTGGAATTCCCTGACCATGCTCCTGTCATTGGTCACTTTGGTGGTTCCATTCTCGTTCAAGTGCTGTTGAAGCATCGAAGTAACCACCGCTTGAACCAAATTTTGCAATTCATGAGGCACCACCGGTATGTTCACGCTACTTGCTTCCTCCTCCTCCTGGTGGGATGGATGTTGTTCCTCTTCCTAATGAGATTGTTGTTCCTCCTCATTTCGAGGATGTTCTACCTCATCTTCACCCCTATTTGGGTTTTGTTGAGTATTTCTCCTTGGCCTTCCCCTTGGAGCCATTTTTCCCTAAGCCATTAAAAAAAAACATATCATGACTTAGTTTCCATCATAAAATTTGTATTTCCTACTTTGGGGAAAAATTTCCAAATAAGCACTCTTGATTTTTGCTTTGTTTCTGGGGAAATACATCCTATGTTGTTGTAACTCCCCGCCCTTTTTCACTTGTTTCTTCCTGTAAATTCAGAGTCTATTTTTTTTTATAACAGAGTAGAGTGATAGAGCGCGGGACGTCACGACGCGAGCTAAGTCCGAACTTCCAAAGTCCAACCCTTAACTGGCCAACCCTATGTGTGTATGGACTCAATCTAATAAAATGGTTCGCACATAGCAATATCAACTTGCGGAATAAAATCATTACCTGCGGAATCATAACATCAAAATGCGGAATCATAATAGAACCAAGTTCTATTTCATTCAGATAGCAAAGTACGTCAAGTCTTTAATCATCATTATCATATCATAATTATTCAACAAGACATTCAACCATAGCAAATGCATCTAAGTTATTACAATCCGAATTCTAGATACTCAAATACAAGCCCATGATTATCTTAAACAAAATATAAACTAAAAGCGTTCCGAACTCCTATGCTTGTCCCTTTTTGCATTTAGCGTTTTCCTCGTTTCCTGCATCATCCACTAAAGGATAGAAGTAAGCGTTAGTACAGCGCGCCCAGTAGGTAGTCCAATTAGGGTTAACACATGAGTTAGTACAAAAAATCCATATATAATATATATCAAAACCAGTTATAATAAATCATTCCATACTTTCAAAGCATTGTACCCAAAACAGTGTATGAAAATAGAGATCCAATCATAACGATAAAAACCAGAAACCTTGCATGATAATAAGACCATAATCATGCCGATGCAATGCCATGCTATCATATGCAATGAGTCCCACCCATCACAAAATATAGGGTATACTCTTGATGGAGTTCTCCTCATCAAGGTATCATCCTAGTGGAATTCTCATCACCAAGGTCTTCTCTCTTGATGGAATTCTCATCATCAAGGTATCCTTCCACGAGTATTTTACTGACGCCCCGTCGGAGTGTGGATCTCCGGATATATAGTATCTTCTTGATGGGATTCTCATCATCAAGGTATCCCCTGATGGAATGCTCATCACCAGGGTTTTCATACATAATGTCCTTTTGATGGGATTCTCATCATCAAGGTATCCCCCACTAGTGCTTTACGGACGCCCCGACGGAGTATGGGTCTCCGGTTACCTGTCATCCCTCCCATGCCATGCATGAGATGCAAATGTCCATATGCTATGCAATTATACAAATCATAGCATTTAAAAGCTCATACTTGAAACATATAAAACACATGCTACTTTGTCACATAAACATAACATTTAAAAATCAGTTTGAAACATATCCTTTGCAATATAAATTCATCAAATCAAGATAAAACAATGTACATAAACCCATGGTTTCAAAGAGGTGGAATCCTACCAAAGACCGCTAACGTGTTCTAGCGTCTTTCGTCCGGTAACCGCTCACGATCTTAAACACCTTGTGAAGTTCCGTTACCTTATAACATAAACCAAGTCCCACTTGATTTACAATATTGTTTAAGTCCATAAACAACAATCTTGTGGGGTTCGGCCATACACCATGGCCGAACCTCACCCCTTTTGTTTTAGTTTCCTTTTTGCTCATTTATTCCACCAAAATGCCATTGTTCTAAATCTTAGTTATTATTCCATTTATTTTAATCCAAAATGCATAACCCTAGGTCCGTCAAACAATTCCCATGGGGTTGGGCCACACACCATGGCCAAACTCAGGGTCCCTTATTTTCACCTAATTACGAAAATGCCATTATACATAGTATAACCATTTACCTTCCTTATTTTCATATATTTACAGGATTGCCATCCATGGTTAATATAACCCAATATTCTTATTTACAATATACTTAGGCTAATAATTAACCCATTAATCCACATTCATGGGGTTTGGCCATACCCATGGCCGAACCCATGATCTTTCATTTTAGGTGATAATTACAAAATTGCCATTCAAGGCTAACCTTCCTTTTTAGCAAGTATTTACAACCTTGCCATTGCCTCCAACAATTTAGGTTTAGGTTCCAACACATTACATTCATGGATCCACCAATGATCCACAACCATGGAACCACAAATAAAACCTTCCATAATTAGAAGTTTTCCATTTTATCATGTATTTACAAAATTACCATCCTTTAAAATATAACCAATGCTCCTCCATTTTAACCCCTTTAAATTCATAGACCTTTCCCATCATTGAACCCTAAACATGATTCATAAAATAAACCTCATGGGTTTCGGCCATACACCTTGGCCGAACCCATGATCCTCCTCTTTCCATTTTAATCTAAGGTACATTATTAGATAGTTTCTAATTTTATCACTACCTTAAATTAATATCCATAATTCCATCAAAACAGTTCACGGGTTCGGCCATACTCCTTGGCCGAACCCTATGTCTAATATTTCCTCATATTTACAATTTTGCCATTGGTCTAACCATTTCATTCATTCCACTTTTTAAATCCAAACTTTCTTAATTAGAAAGTTTCCTAAATTAGCATTCATGTTTCCATAATTCATTAACCATCAATAACCTTCCATATTTAGATAGTTTCCGAATTTAATTTCCCCTTTCTATAATTGGAGACTTACCAATTTAATCTCCACTTTCCATAATTGGAGAGTTACCAATTTAATCTCCACTTTCCATAGTTGGAAACTTACCAATTTAATCTCCACTTTCCATTATTAGAAGGTTTCCATAATTAGAAACCAAGTTTCCTTAATTGGATGCTTTCCAAATTTAGCAACCCTTTCCAAAATTAGATAGTTTCCTAGATTAGAAACCATCTTTCCATAATTGGAATGCTTCCAAATTTAGCAACTTCCAATTAATCCAAGGTCCATGATTAGATATTTTCTAATCTAGTAGCATCCTTTAAAATCCATACTTTGGTACTTTCTAAAATAATAATTCTCTTCCATGGTTTCTAATCCATTAATTTTTTTCTAAATATCCTTTCCATTTTAATCAATTAAAATTATCAAATATCATTGGTGGGGTTCGGCCATTCACCATGGCCGAACCTCACCCTTTTTTTTTCCAGTCTTTTGATCCAAAACATTTAATCATTCAAATCATGGTTCAGCCATGCAATGGCCGACCCATATCCTTAACCACATCTCCATTTAAAATTTATTGAAGTTCTTCCATGCAATCCCTTTAAAAGAATTGATAATCCTTCCATGGTTTCCAACCAATAAAATTAATAAATCAGCCTACATGATTTTCATCATTAAAATTGTAACGCCCCGCCCTTTCCGAGAATCTCAGAGTCTATTTTTTTCTTTTTATTCCGCAATTAATCTAGGTTTTTCTGCATGTTGATGTTAGTTCCATGTGTGATTCATAATCATGGTCTATTCCATGTACGCTTGGGTGGCCAGTTAAGGTTCAGACTTGAGTAGTCTGAACTTAACTCGCACCGTGACGCCGCCCGCTCTCTTCCGATGTTTTATTAATTATTTTTTTTAAAAAAAAAATAGACTCTGAGATTCTCGGAAAGGGCTGGGCGTTACAAAAATTCCATACTTAAACCATGCTTTTCCATGGGGTTCGGCCATGCACTATGGCCGAACCACATGATCCATTCTTTCCATGGATCTAAAACCATATATCAAATCAAAGACATAGAATCACGTACTGGTTCCGCGACTCCTTTGACTTTCCGTCGGTTGATCTTGTTCTTCCAATCCTTCTCCTTTCCTTAGCCTTTTCTTGTGTATGCCGTGAACCACTTTGTGCTGCTGTGCTTGTGCTTGCTGTTGCCTCTCTTCCTTTGATAATGATTGCCGTGAGACAAGGTTTGAGAGAGAGAGAGAGAGAGAGAGGAAAATCGGCCTAAGGTGTAGGTGTGTCGTGCGTCGAACCCTCTTTCAAAAATTATTAATCCTTGATCTAGCATCTTAGCCATAATGAAATTGCAGACCCATATCCTTAATTAGAAACTTACTAAAAATAGTAACCATCTTCCATAAAATGAGCAATGTTCCTCCATGCTTCCATTATTAGAAACTTTTTAAATTAAGAAGCATTCTTCATAAATTAGATAATTTCCAAATTTAGCATTCATCTTTCCATAAATAGAAACTTTCCCATTTTAATCTCCTCCTTCTATTTTTAGAAAGTTTCCAAATTGATCTCCACCTTCTATATTTAGAAGGTTTCCAAATTTTATAAACAACTCCATGGGGTTCGGCCATACACCATGGCCGAACCCTGTGGTTCATACTCTTTAGAAATCATACATTCCCATTCATCCATTAATTTGTCTTTCCATGGATCTAAAACCATCAACCATACATCCATTTAAAATAAATCATAAATGACCTTTCACATGGGGTTCGGCCATACAACATGGCCAAACCCTATGATTCAACTTTTCCTTAAAACTTCCATTTGAAAAATCAATGTTCTTTCCATAGGATTCATCCTTCAAAAACCCATTAAACAAACCCAATGTTCCTCCATGGTTTTCAGTCCTCAAAACCCATGAACTAAACATGTCTTTCCATGGGGTTCGGCCATGCACTATGGCCGAACCCTATGGTTCTTTCTTTCCATTAAAATTCATGCATTCATCTCCCTATCCTCTTCCATGGGGTTCGGCCATACACCATGGCCGAACCCTATGGTTCTTTTCTTTTAAAACAAATTTATCAAATAAAAATACTAACCGGTTCCAATTGATTCTTGCTCTTCCAATCCTTCTCCTTTCTTCTTAATTTTTCCAAACCAAGAACACCTCTTGCTGGCTGTCTTCTCTTTCTCCTTGTTCTTGCCATGAATGAGAACTTGAGAGAGGGAGAGAGAGAAAGAAAATTGGAGAGAGAGATGCGCAATCCGTGCGCCCTTGTCCTTTTTTTTTTTTTAATAACTCCCTCTTGATCTTAGTTTAGAAGATGCTTTAGATACAATTTCCTCTTAGGGCCGTGCTCCCCTTGTATCTCTCCCTTTATTATTCCACTCAATCCTATTAAGATAGCACTTGCCGACCTTGGCTTCCCATATTTAGAAGGTGCTTAAGATAATACTTACCTCAATGCCGTGCCCCCCCTTGTGTCTTAAGTTGGAAAGTGTCATGCGCCCCTCTTATTGCCTCTTTTAGAAGGTGCCCTGCGCATAACACTATACATAGACTAAGTAAACTTTTAATTTAGACAATTCCCTAATGCCTTGCGCCCCTTGTTGCCTTTTTTAAATGATTTTATGCGCCCAATATAGATATGGTAATCACGGCCAATGTAATCTTCATTTGATTTTTAAACATCTCCTTGGATATTCAAATCCAATATTCGGCCATGCACAATCATTTATTTAATTTTGCATTACTAATTAAATTCAACCCTATTTCATTTTATTGAAACCAATTCCAAAGCCGTTGGGTCCTAATTGGGCCAATGACCCAACACTTTACCCATATAATATCCAAATCTAATAACTCACAATTTAAATGGGTAATTTTCATATATATAAATAAATTGAAAATCCGGGGTGTTACAGTCCATTGGAGATGTTTATTCCTCAAGTTTCTCTAATTTTCTAATCTCCAAATATTTATGCAAGTTGACTTCAATCTCCATATTCGAATTTAGTCATCTTGTTGCATTTTCCTTTCCAATATTTTCCAGATTTTACCTCCAATAATTCAATCCAACTAATCACGTTCGATTGTCACAAATTGACTATGCATTGCATGAATTTTGAGAAATTGAGTTGGAGAGTCAGTGGGCCCCACTTGAAATTCGAATTTTACTAAGTTTCTTTCTTGGGCCTCTGCCTTGGATCACAACTTGGGCTTTATCTTAACTACTTGGGCATATGTTGTAATAACCCATCCTTTAATTAGAAAAATGAAAAAAATTTAGGACCGTTACCTCGGCTTTGTGATTGATTAGCATGATAGGGTACGAAGAGAGATTCTAGAAAAGGTATTATATGATCATATCGAAGCTCGTTTTGCTGAGTGATTTAGCCAGTCAAAGATTGGAGGGTATTTTGGACATTTCACAAATGTCTTTTGTTTAATATAAAAATCATGAATAATGTCTTGAAAACTTCTTGAGTGTGAAAGATCACTCTTCTGATATATTCAGACTTTGAAATTCACACGCATGTTAAGCTTTTGAGTACGCTACTCAATAGTATTTCCAGAATTTCACAAGTATTCCTTGAAATGGATATTTTACACATGCTTTATCTAAAAACCCCGATTTTCAAGATATCCTGTATTCTGAAAATTGGCAAACTCAGATCACTGTCGTCTATTTTGTTAAAATATTGGCTTTGTGAAAAATACACCATTTTCAGTGCCAAAATGAAAAATAATCTTTTCACGTAGGTAAACCTCATGTTTTGAAAGCATCTGCGGTGTCGGATTTTCACAAATTAGAGGATAATATACGCGAGCAGAAAAAAGGTAAAAGAATTAGTTTTAAAAAATGATTTTCTAGAAAATGAAAACCTAAATTTATCATTTTACCGACATTTTTCATCTGTTGAGATGTTGCCGACGGTCTACCGACAGATCAAAGAGCCAGGGTTCATCCAAATCTGGATTGAATAGTGGTTTTCAAACGTTATAAATAGATACGATGGATTTTTAGTTAAAATCACAAATTCCCTAATATTTTTATGGTTTTTCTTCTCCTTGCTTCTTCGTTCTTCAATTGCTGTTTGAGCTTGGATTCTGAAATTTTTTGTCAAAATTATGTAAGTATTCCTTGTGATTTAATATTTTTAGATTGTATACCTCATAAATAGAAAACTAGGTATTAAATTTTGTCTGAAAATATATTACGATTTTCCCTAGAAAAATCATGGTAGAAAATACCCAGAAAATGGAAAAATCGTCGACATGTCGAAATTCTTCATTTTTGCAGCAAGTGAACAGTGTTTTTTCAACTGGGCGATCGAGGTGAATAATAACCATTCGCATTTTCATATATTTCATGAACAGTATCAATGACATTTTCATAATTTTGGCGAACAGTGAACTGATGGCATTTTCGTAATTTTCATGAACAATACCAGTGGCACTTTTGTCAAATTATGTGAATAGTACCTAGGGGCATTTTGGTAATTTTTGGGATACGAAGGTAATTTTGGAAAAGTTTCAAAAATGAATTTTATGTTGTTTTGGCTTAAAAATACTTATTTTTGGCCACTTGTGGGTTTATTTTTGGTTCATATTGAGCTCAATGGTAAAACCGTAATTTTTATAAAAATTAAAAAAAAAACTCTATAAAGGTGTTGTCATGATATTCTAAACACTTAGGAATATATATTATGGCTATGTAGTTTTATTATACGTTGCATTTAAACTGTTTACGTTTTAAACAGATTACTGAAAAACACTCGCCAACCGAATGTGAGGAGATTCAACCACACTATGTATTTTATTAATGTGCATTACATTTTGCATTCAAATACAACATTTCTTGCACCGTTAAGTCCAACGGCAATGAGTGGATATCCATGGTCATTTTACTGATGGAAAGAGTGTGATCGGAACATAATACGATACTGACACTGTTCACACGTAAGGGAATGAATGATTATTTCTACATATGAGACGTGCACAATAATGTACGGGAGTCGAGGTCTAGCCATTGTAAAATGGAGAACGGAACCCACTTATTCCTAGAAACTGATTGGTATCGTTGGAGATTTGGAGATAGATTATTATCCAACCGCGATACCGATGGGAAGACGCGTATTTGTGTATAACTGTTTATTGCAGGTCCTACGAAGTAAAAGATGAGTATAGGGTAGATGTACCCGACTGGAGAGAACGATAACACTTATGTGTCGTAATTTATAACCCGTTGGTGGGCTTTTTAATCTATGTTTAGTTTCCCACCATAGTAGAGCTAAATACTGATTGTTGATATATGTGATATGATTCCATGTGAGAAAGCTTAGGAATTCATGTTAGCTGAGTGAGGTTATTATGATCGTATTTGTGAGAGATGCTTATTTGGGTTGACAAAGCACTGAGCATGAATTTGCCAGTGGTGTAGGAAACATATCTATCACGATTAGGTAAAAGTCGTAGACGCCATTTGGCGGGGGTATAATTTTGGAGAAAGGAAAGAGCTTGTATTGTAGGTTTGGTATGTAGACGTCGTTCTCATAAGAAACTACATGATTTTTGAGTGATTAAACTGTTATTTGTTTAAAACATGTTTATGTGTTGATAATCTGCTATATTTTCTATTGTTTTCTCTTTGCTGGGTTAGTAAATCTCACATCCCTTACGTTTTAGGGAACCGGAAGATGAAGGACTTGATGGTCAGCATGTGTAGTAGGGGTGGAAGGCCTCTAAATATTATCCTCGCTATTGGGATTTCATGTTTATATACTTGATGTTTTTACATACTGTCTGTATGAACATTCTATGTAATAGACCTCTTATTGTGTCCGTTGAGGCACTATAGAAATGTAATAAAGTCTACTTCGTTTTCTTATGTGCGATTCTAATGTAGATGAGATTGATTTATGGTGAATAATTGGGTAGATCATGTGTGACATTTTCTACTTGGACTTCATAAGAGGTCAAGTTATAGACTACATGTTCGTTAATAGTATATCTACATATTATGCATCGAGGTAGAATCTGCCGAGGTTTTGGGTCTTAGGCGGGCCCATGGTGACCCCTCCATCTGCCTGGGATTCTTACCGGTTGAGTATGGCTGGATCCAGGGCTGTCAAATGTCATGGTCAAACTTTGATCATATGAAATGTTAAGTCCATGTATAATTATGATTTCCGCAATGGCTCATTGTAAGAAATTTTTTTTATCTCACATCAGTTGGGCCGAGGGCAGTGGCGTGACAGCTTGGTATTAGAGCCTTAGTTCAAAACTCGGACTGTATATGGAATTACATGTCTACAGTTAGGTGAGACTGGTTTAGTATTAGTTCGTTGAGAACTTAGTGAGTTGATAAGATATCTTAGTGGGAAAAAATTTTGATAGTAAAATTTCAGAAGACTACAGACTATGTTATTGTTATTCTCTGTTTGTGCTTGGAATTATCAGGCTTTGTGCAATTGGCTATGTGCTTCTGTTTACAAATGGTATCATTAGTTTCTTTGTGGACCGATATCCGTTTTGTTGAAACAACAATGACTGATAAATCCAACTATCATAGAGAGAATGCCGAAGGAGTTAAGGAAGATTGGTGAGGGATTTCCTAAATCCAACTTAGAGATGGTATCAACACAGTATTCAACTGAGAGTTCAGGGGAGCCCAACTCTAATTGAAATATCATCTGACAGAGATCCATGTTCTCCCTACTATACGCCATCAACACCACCTCCTGATACGGAAATGAACTATGAAGTGCCATATTCACCAGAAGTGGGAGAAACCTTTTTTCCTACTCATCGCACTGAACTTCCAACGTGGAAACCGGTTCCTCCAAGGACGGATGTTGCCGGAACCTCTAGACCAACATTGTGTAACTTCTGTGCAAAATCCAGACATACTCAGGACTTCTGCCCTTGCTCGAAGGATCGGGAATGCTCCAAGTGCAAGACTTTTGGCCATGCAAGGAGCAACTGTCCTTTTTCCAAGGGAAATGGAACCTATGGATGCCATGCATGTCGTCAGTATGACCATAAGATGAGGGATTGTCCCTATTACGATAACAAATTCATGTCATCTTCATCTGGAGAATAGGGGAAAGACAGGAGCAGGAAAGGGATGATGGGCGGTTTATAGTGTTGGGTCTAGGATCTTGTTAGTTATCTTTGTTGTTGCTTTATGTGTATGAAGAAATCATATAATAAAGACTCTCCGACTATGTACAATGTGATGTAAATTATGCGAGCATGCAATAAAAAGACTTAGTGTTGTAATAGCTTGTGTTTCAATAAAAAACTTTGGTTATCTCATGTGGAATACTTTGTGATGGAATTTTTTTTGATACTTTGTGTATATCAGGAGAAAATGCAACCCTGAAGGAACATGAGAACCCAAGGAGAGGGACTTGCACCACCACCTCCTCCTCCTCCACCACTTACCCAGAGCAGAAAGTTATTTATGAAACAGTTCGAATAACAATGCAAGTATTTAAGGATACTTCCAGAAATGGACAACCAGGTAGAACTAGTGGAGGAAGAGCAAACGCTGCTTTAAGGGATTTCAAACGATTGAATCATTTATCTTTTTCTAGAGGAACAGACCCGGCTGTAGCTGAAAAGTGGCTAAAGTGGTTTACTCAAACAAGCCGTATGTTTTGTAACACCCCGAGATCTTAACCCAGGAAATAAAGGAAATTCCCTCTTAAGAGTGAAATTAAAGGGTGATTAATTTATTAAGATGAGTCAAGGTAAATGGGTTTGGAATGTAATTGAGTAGAGGATAAATTTAATTAGGTCAATGGCCCAATTAGGATCCAATAGATAATGGATACGGTTAGAATATATTTAATTGGATCAATTAAGACCCGACGGGTCATGGATAGAGTTTAAATGAAGATAAGCGGATAAGTGTGATTTAATTGAGTCAAATGCCAATTGGGACTCAATGGGTCAAGATGAATTGATGATTAGGGTTTGGTTTGTAAACAATTGGTAAATGTACTTAAATGGGCCAATTGCCAATTTGGGACCCAATGGGTCATCTATGAGCTGATTTTAAATAAATGGGTAGACTTAAGTTAATTGGGTCAATTACCCAATTAAGACCCAAATCCACCTCATCAAGTGAGGTGGCAAATGATTAAATACAAATGAGGGCATGGTCGACGAAGCCATGATTGACTTGGTCAATCATGGGTGAACCCAAGTATTGAGTTGGAAATGAATCCAAATTGAATTAAATTGAGTTGATTTTAAGTGAGTTAAATAGAGTTGAATTAAAGAGATGAGTTGAATATGGAGATGGAGAGTTCCATCTCAAGGGACACCATCATGATCCACACGTTGGGGGAGATGGAGGGTCTCATCTCATGGGTTGAAGACAACCATTATGAAAGAAATGAGGAGTTTCATCTCAAAAGACACCACCATTATGAGGAAGTGGGAGGGTTTTGGTTGTTACAAAGAAATATCATCAAGAGACACCACACCCCTTGGCCGTCCCCTCCATGAGAGTTTTCCATCTTATCTTTTCTTCCTCTCTCTCTCTCTCTCTCCCACATTTGGTCTTAACACTTGGAGGACCAGCAAAGCACCAACGAAAGAGAAGAATTAAGGAAGAATTGGAAGGAGTTGGGGCTGATTTCAAAGGAACATCACCAAGGGGCACATCATAATCCTTGGCCGAACTTCACCTCTTGGAAACAAGAGAAGGATTAAGGAGGAAAGACCGAAATAAAGAAAACAAAGGAGACACGGAAAGAGGTATGTGTTGAGTTTAGAGTTATGGGATTATCACAAAGGAAACCATAGGTTGGCCATAGTGTAACCGAACCTATGGGTTCCATTTCGGATTGGATGAGGTTTGGCCATGATGCATGGCCGGACCCCATCAAGTGATTTAATCATGGGTAGGTGTTTGTTAAAAAGGAAAAGATGAACCATACGGTTCGGCCATGTTGTATGGCTGAACCCCATGGAAGTGGATTATTAATTTCAATGGGTTTTTAAAGGATGAAAAGAATGGATGATGTTGGACCCATTTTGTTTAAGATAAACAAGGGTTAAAAAGGGGTCAAAACCAAAGAGTGAGGTTCGGCCATGTTGTATGGCTGAACCCCACAAGTGAGTTTTGGTGGACAGTAGACAGTGGACAGTGGGTAGTGGACAGTGGACAGTGGACAATGGGTAATGGACAGAGGGTAACCGGCTGATTTTAGAAATGAAATATTTATATGATTTTCCAAATGGTTAGGTTAAATTGGAAGGATGAAGGGATGGTTTAAATCAATTGGAGTAATTAATTTGGTTATTTTATGGGATTAAATGGATCACCAAATTAATGTATGTATGTGTTTAATGTAATAAGGTAACGGGATTTCACAAACGGTGTACGATCGGCTTGACGCGATCGGTGATCGATTTTTGGACGGAAACACAAGGACCCGATAATTAAACGTTGGTAGGATTCTTACCTTATTGAAAACCATGGAATATGTATATATGATGATTTTAATTCATGTTTTGATGAGTTATTTTGGTATCAAATGATATGTTTCAATTATGGAATTTTAAATACTATGATGTTTATTATTACATAACATGTTGGCATTTGCATCTCATGCATAGCATGGGAGGGATCAAATGAGGGGAGTCCACGCTTCCATTCGGTTTTCCGATAAAACAATCGTGGGGAGGAATCCACACTGATTCCGGATTATGAGGATTGTGACGTAAACGGAGTCCATGCTTCGTTCGGTGGGACTGATAAACAATCGTGGGGAGGAATCTACACTAATTCCAAGGGGATGTATGATTGAGTTGTAACCGGAGTCCACGCTTCGTTCGGTGGGACCGATAAACAATCGTGGGGAGGAATCTACACTGATTCCAAGGGATGTATGATTGAATTGTAACTGGAGTCCTCGCTTCGTTCGGGGAGACCGATAAGGTATTCGTGGGGATACCTTGATGAGAATTTTTCATCAAGAGGAATACTATGTTTGTAATGTAACCAGAGTCCATGCTCCGTTCGGGGCGACCAATAAGGCATTTGTGGGGATACCTTGATGAGGATTTTCCATTAAGAGGATACTATGTGATTGTGATATGGATGATGGGTGGGACGCATGGCATATGACACCCATGGCATGGCATTGACTTGCATGGTTTTGATATTATGTTATCTATGTGATTTTTATACCTAACCCATGTGTTGACCCTACTTGGAGTACCTACTGGGCGCGTTGTCTAACGCCCTACTTCTAGCTTAGATGATGACATAGGAAATGGACGGAACGAAGGACGCGATCGGAACCAAGCTTAGGAGCTTGGATAATTTAGTTTCACTTTATTTAAATTTATTTATGGACAATGTAATTTGAGTAGCTAGTATTTGGGAATGTAATAGCTTAGACTATTTGCTATGGATCGAATGATGATTAATCTGAATTAAGTTAATTTATATTGATTGCCTTCCTTGCTAAGTAAATGTTGTAATCCGATGTTATTTCCGCAATGGGCATTCCGCAAGTCGTAGTATCGCGTGTGAAATGTTTTAGTGGACTTGTCCATGCACACGTATGGTTGGCCAGTTAAGGGTCTGGCTTTGGAAGCTTGGACTTAGCTCGCGTCGTGACGTTCCCGCTCTCTTTCACTACTTTTAAAAAAAAAAAAATAGACTCTGATTTTCGGCGAGTTAAAAAGGGCGGGGCGTTACATGTTCTATATGCTAGGAATAGATGATGATCTGCGAGTAATGTTAGCAACATACCAGTTGACGGGAAATACTTACAAATGGTGGGAAGTCAAAAATCTCACTACGGACAATGAGCCCATGTCTTGGGCTGACTTTTCAAAAGCTTTTCTCGCACGCTACTACCCTCTAGTTGCAAAGGAGGCTCGACAACAGCAGTTCATGGAGATACAAAAGTGGAATGATACGATATCTAATACAACAGTAGGTTTGTAAATCTCTTGCCGTATGAACCCAAGATGCTGCAAGATGAGGAAGATAAGATCCAGCACTATGTGCGGGGACTTCGTTCTTTTATCTGATGACAAATGGTTGCCAAGCGTCAAACCACTCTAGAAGAAGTAATGGAAAGAGCCTCTTTAGTAAATGGAGTAGATGGACCCGATTTCAATCAAAGGTCATCTCAGCAGGGAAATTCCCAGAAACCACCTCAGTATGGAAACAAGAAGAGGAAATTTGAAGGAAATACTTTCAAGAAAGGTCAACCTTCTGTATGGCAATCAGGAGGGACTAATGCGAAATTTGTCATCTGTTATACCTGTGATCAGCCTGAACATACTTCACGTCAGTGCCAGAATCCTAAAGTGTATGGGGAGAGACTGTGCTACATGTACAGACAGCCAGGGCATGTGGCTAAAGACTGCCCGACTCCAAAAGATGTAAGCAGTATGGGCCAACTTACAATATTAGGCCCACTCAGTCAGGAGTGCAGTCGACTATTAGTAGAGGTTCGCCTCAGATTTCGAGGGGATCGTCAACACCCAACTCTTCACAACAGATGTCCAGTCAAGGGAGGGGACGCAGACGTCCTTAACAGATGACTCAGGGACGAATCTACTCAATTGGGCCAACAATGGACGAGCCCATGGACCACTCAATGATGGTAGGTACTTTACCGTTTTTTAGCTCTTTAGCACATGTGTGACACTGGTGCATCTCATTATTTCATATCTGCTTTGTGTACAATGGAGGTCTAACCTTCAACGATAGATTATTTGTGCTAGAAACAGAGGATCGTAGAAGAATAGTACTCGATCACTGTCATCACTCTAGTTTCGCAGTACATCTTGGAGGTACTAAAATGTATCATGATTTGTGACGTCAGTTCTGGTGGAGTGGAATGAAGAAAGATGTGGCAGATTTTGTGTCTAGGTGCTTAACTTATCAGCAGGTAAAAACAGAGTACCAGAGACTGGGAGGAAGGATGCAACCTCTCAAAGTGGCTAGGTGGAAATGGGAGCATCATATCACCATGGATTTCGTTGTAGGTTTTCTTAAATCATCGAAGGGAAACAACTCGATATGAGTGATAGTGGATAGATTGACTAAGTGTGCTAATTTTCTACCGATTAAAGTGACACTCCTTAGTGACTTAGAGTAAACAATATATAAAGGAAATAATCAGACTACACGGTGCCAGCGAGCATCGTATCGGATCGTGATCCACGGTTTGTATCCAGATTTTGGCAAATCCTTCAAAAAGAGTTGGGTACACAGTTGTGTTTTAGCACAGTTTTTCACTCTCAGACGGATGGTCAGTCTGAGAGGACTATTCAGACTCTAGAAGATATATTGAGAGCCTATGTAATGGATATGCAACGTAGTTGGGAAGATCATCTTCCGTTGGTAGAATTTGTCTACAACAATAATTATCAGTCTAGTATTCAGATGGCACCATACGAAGCCCTCTATGGTAGACCATGCAGATCACCGTTGTGTTGGGCTGAAGTAGGAGATAAGGCATTGTTAGGGCCAGATATGGTCAGGGAGACGTCAAAACAAGTCGAAGTTACCAGACAATGTCTTAAGACAGCACAAAGTCGATAGAAAAGTTATGCCGACAGGAGGCTTAGACCTTTGGAATTCTCAGTGGGTGACCATGTATTTCTACGCGTTGTACCACGTCATGGTGTTAGACGATTTGGTCGTAAAGGGAAGTTATCTCCAAAATACATAGGACCCCTCGAGATCTTGGATAAGATAGGAGGAGCGACTTATCGTTTGGCTTTACCTCCAAGCTCGGCTAGAGGACATAATGTATTTCATGTGTCAATGCTGAGGAAATACGAAACAGATCCGTCACATGTGTTGAATTTTAACGACATCGACATAACAGAGGACGTGGCTTTTGATGAGGGGCCAGTAGAAATCCAGGGCACTGGAACTCTACAGTTTAGGAGAAAGACAATACCTCAAGTGAAAGTACTATGGAGGCATCATAGGGCAGACAACACGACATGGGAGCGTGAATCAACGATGCGGGAGCTATATCCCGATCTGTTCGGAGAGAAAGGTACTACTTTTGGTTGAAAATTCAGGACATATTTTGTTTAAGGGGGGTAGGATGTAATAACCCAACCTTTAATTAGAAAAAATAAAAATTTTTTAGGACCGTTACCTCTGCTTTGTGACCGATTAACATGATAAGGTACGGAGAGAGCTTCCCTAAAAGGTATTATATGACCAATCGGAACTCGTTCGCTCAGTGATTTAGAGAGACAATGATCGGAGATTATTTTGGACATTTCACAAATGTCTTTTGTTTAATATAAAAATCATGAATAGTGTCTTGAAAACTTCTTGAGTGTGAAAAACCACTCTTCTTGAGTGTGAAAAACCACTCTTCCTATATATTCAGACATTGAAATTCACACACATATTAAGCTTTTGAGTACACTACTCAATAGAATTTTTGAAATTTCACGAGTATTCCTTGAAATGTGTATTTTACACATGCTTTATCTAAAAATCTTGATTTTCAAGATACCATGTATTATGAAAATTGGCAAACTCAGATAACAGTCGATCTATATTTTATCAAACTCTTTTGCATTTTTTGAATGTCGAAATAGGTATTTTAAAACCTGATTTGAAGTGTAAAAAATATGGTGAATATAAGCTGTCTGTTTTGTTAAAATATTGGTTTTGTGAAAAATACACCATTTTTAATGTCAAAATGAGAAATAATCTTTTCACTGTAGATAAACCTCGTGTTCTGAACACATCTCCGGTGTGGATTTTCACAAATCAAAGGCTAATATACGCAAACAGAAAAAGGTAAAAGAATTACTGTTAAAAATGATTTTTCAAAAAAGAAAAACCTAAATTTATCTTTTTACCGACAATTTTCATCTGCTAAGATATTGCCTACGGTCTATCGACAGATCCAAGGGCCAGGGTTCATCCAAATCTTGATTGAACAATGGTTTTCAAACATTATAAATATATACGGTGGATTTTCAGTTAAAATCACAAATTTACTCAGATTTTTACTGTTTTTATTCTCCTTCCTGCTTTGTTCTTCAACTACTGTTTGAGCTTGGTTTCTGAAATTTTTTATCGAATTTTTGTAAATATTCATTGTGATTTAATATTTTAGATTGTAGACCTCATTAATAGGAAACTAGATATAAAATTTTGTCTGAAAATACTTTACGGTTTGCTCTAGAAAAGTCATGCAAGAAAATACCCAGAAAAATGAACAATGTTTTTTCGACGGGTCGACATGCCTACCAAGGTGAACAGTAACAAGTGCCATTTTCGTAATTTCCACGAACAATACCAATGTCATTTTCATAATTTTCGCGAACAGTATCAATGACATTTTTATAATTTTTGTCGAACAGTGAACTAATGACATTTTCGTAATTTTCACGAATAGTACCAGTGGCATTTTTATAAAATTATGTGAATAGTGCCTAGGGGCATTTTGGTTATTTTGGGCAAAAAATGAAATTTTTGAAAAAGTTTCAAAAATGAATTTTATGTTATTTTGGCTTAAAAATACTTATTTTAGACCACTTGTAGGTTTATTTTTAGTCCGTATTGAGATCAGTGGCAAAACCGTAATTTTTACAAATTACAAAAAACTCTATAAATGTGTTATGATATTCTAAACACTGATGAATATATATATATATATATATTATGGCGATATAGTGTTATTATACGTTGTGTATTTAAAGTGTTTTACATTTTAAACAGATTATTGAAAGACACTCGCCAACCGATGGTAAAGAAATTCAACGACACTATGTATTTTATTAAAGTGCATTACATTTTGCATTCAAATATAACATTTCTTGCACCGTTAAGTCCAACGGCAATGAGTGGATATCTGTGGTCATTTTACTGACGGAAAGAGTATGATCGGATTAGAATACGATATCGACACTGTTCACACGTAAGGGAATGAATGATTATTTCTAGATATAAAACGTGAACAATAGAGTGTACGGGAGTCGAGGTCTAGCCATTCTAAAATGGAGAACGGAACCCATTTATTCCTAGAGACTGACTAGTATCGTCGGAGATTTGGAGATAGATCATTATCCAACTACAATTCCGATGGGAATACGTGTATTTGTATATGACTGTGTATTGCAGGATAATTATCCTACAAGGTAAAAGATGAGTATAGGGCAGACGTACTCGACTGGAGAGAACGATAACACTTATATGTCATAATTTATAACCCGTTGGTGGACTTTTTAATCTGTGTTTAGTTTCCCAGCATAGTAAAGCTAAATACTGATTGTTGATATATGTGATATGATTCCATGCGAGAAGGCTTGGTAATTCATGTTAGCTGAGTGAGGTATTGTGATCGTATTTGTGAGAGATGCTTAGTTGGGTTGACAGCTATGTTAATCCATACATTTGATGTGCATATCTGAATTAGGTATTGTGCATGTCAAAATAGCTACACTGCTGTATGAAGTACCTAACTCGTGGAGGGCACTGGTATGAGGTGTATGTACAGACTGTGTGCACCACTAAGCATGAATTTGCCGACGGTGTAGGAAACACTATCACGACTAGGCAAAAGCCGTAGACGCCGTTTGGCGGGAGTATAACTTTGGAGAAAGGAAAGAGCTTGCATTGTAGGTTTGCTATGTAGACGATGTTCTCATAGGAAACTACATGATTTCTAAGTGATTAAACTGTTATTTGTTTAAAACATATTTATGAGTTGATAATCTGTTATATTATCTATTGTTTTCTCTTTGCTAGGTAGTAGAGCTCACATCACTTACGTTTCAGGGAACTTGAAAGATGAAGGACATGATGGTCTGCATGTGTAGTAGGGGTGGAAGTCCTCGAACTATTATCCCCGCTGTTGGGATTTCATGTTTATCTACATGATTTTTTTTTTTATACTGTCTGTATGAACATGCTATGTAATAAATCCCTTATTGTGTCCGTTGAGGCACTGTAGAAATGTAATAAAATCTACTTCATTTTCTTATGTGCGATTCTGATGTAGATGAGACTGATTTATGGCGAATATTTGGATAGATCGTGTGTGACATTTTCTACTTGGGCTTCATAAGAGTTCAAGTTATAGACTAAATGTTGTTTAGTAGTATATCTACATACTATGCGTCAAGGTAGAATTTACTGACGTTTTGGGTCCTAAGCGGGCCCTTGGTGACCCCTCCATCTGCCTGGGATTTTTACCGACTGAATATGACTGGATTCGGCCTACCAAATGTCATGTCCAAACTTTGATCATATGAAATGTTAAGTCAATGTATAATTATGATTTTCGCATTAGCTCATTGTTAGAAAAAAAAATTATCTCACGTCAGTGGGCCCGAGGGCCGGGGCGTGACATTTGGGCTTCAGTCTGGCCTCGGCACTGGTGAACTTTGGTTCATGGACTCTGACTTCAGTTGAGCTTGGACTTCAGACTTGGATCAGTGGGCCCATTAGTGTGTTTATAAATTTTTACCACCTTTACAATTTAACATAGTCTAAAAATATTATTATAATTCAAAACTCTCATATCCGAATCTGAATTATAATAATTTACAATAAATCCAAAATGAAATGTGAAAAAATTTACAGTTTCTCCAAAATTATGAATATGGCCCACTTTTCTGCAGTTCTTTCCATTTTTAGCTCAATTTCTTGTAATGCCCTTATTTTTCTACAAAACTAAAAAATAGTATTAAACATATCTAATATACACAAAATCAAGACTAACTAGTCCAATTGAAAAGGGTGAAATTATCATTTTTCAGTGCTCAACATCCTTCCCTAGGATCAATAGCTGAGTGCTCAACTGAGCATGCCAATGCACTCAATAACTTTAGGAGATAGCAAGGAACCCCTTTCTCTGCCACATACAATCCTAATTGGCAGAACCATACAATTTTTTCATGGTGTTAGAATCAACCCCTAGTGAGTCAAGGACCCCCTCAATATTAAGATCAACCATTTCATTCACCCCAGAACAAGTCGTTCCATCAATCTCAAAACTAGCCACCCCATCTCAACAACGTAAGCTCTCTCTTTCGAGGATACGTTGCAGCAGTTCATGCAATTCAACCACAAGGCTATGCACAAGCTTGAAACATAGCTTGGGTTTCAAGCTTGCACAATTAGCCATCTCGATGATCGGGAGAAATGTAAATTTCCCAGTTAACCTATCCCAAATCCAAAGGGACAATATGAGGTTTCAACGTCCAACATAGAGGACGCCAAATCGATTACTACCTTGTGATCAGGGAGACAGGTAAACAACAGAGTGGAAATGCTTAGACAACTGGATGACCAGACTGTGGGTCAACCAAAGCGTCAGGAGGACCCACGTAGTCCTCCCTCTGTTTTGAATACACCAGAAAAACCTCCTAAAAATACTTTTGTGCCGAAAGCTTCGTACCTCAGAGGTTAGTCAATCCTAAGAAAGGAATACCCTATAGTGACATACTAGAGGTATTTAAACACATCAGTATCAGTATACCTCTTATTGAAGCTATAAATCAGGTACCATCTTATGCCAAATTTCTGAAAGACCTCTGTACGATAAAATGGAAAACCCATGTACCCAGAAAGGAATTCTTAGCAGAAAATGCAAGTGCACTCCTCCAACAACCATTTCTTATCAAAGATAAGGACCCTAGGTGCCCAATCATCTCATGACCATTGGTACATATGCAATTGACAGGGCCTTATTAGATCTTGGAGCTAGTGTAAGCTTACTGCCATACTCTGTTTATGAGCAGTTGGGATTAGGAGAACTGAAACCCACTCCTATCACACTTTAGCTACTTGATCGTTCTGTGCAAATTTCAAGAGGGCGTGATAGAAGACTTTTTGGTGAAAATAGACAAATTTTACTTTCCGGTCGATTTTGTAGTGTTAGATACCCAATCCGTTCAGAATGAAAGTGGGAGCATTCCAGTTATTCTTGGCCGACCATTTTTTGCCATCGCTAAAGATGTTATCAATTGCCAAGATGGTATGCTTTGATTGTCATTTAGAGATTTGACGACAGAACTCAATGTTTGTAACATGTGTAAGCACCTCCCTGTGCAGATGACCTGTACGAGGTTAAATTGATTCAGAGTTCTGTCAAAGAATCTTTCCTCCTCTTTATTTGCGACAAACCATTCGAGAAGTCTCCGTCCACATTTGGCACAGACTTCAATGCCCGATCTCTGACAGTGCATGGGTGAGTCCGATACAGGTTGTACCTAAGAAATCGGGTGACTGTAGTCAAGAATGAGGATAATGAGTTGGTGCCGACCCGTGTCCAAACCAGTTGAAAAGTTTGTATTGACAACCTAAGGTGAACACTCCTACAAGAAAGGATTACTTCCCTCTCCCCTTCATTGATCAAATGCTTGAACATTTAGCTGGTCATGCACTTTATTGTTTCCTTGATGATTTTTCTGGCAATAACCAAATCTATGTCGCTCCTGCGGATCCAAAGAAGACCACATTCACCTGTCCGTTCGGTACAATCGCCTATCGTTGTATGTCTTTCGGGCTATGTAATGCACCCACCACCTTGCAGCGGTGCATGATCAACATCTTTTCCAACATGGTCGAACGTTTCTTGGAAATTTTCATGGACGAATTCTCCGTATTTGGGTCTATGTTTGACCAATCCTGAACCATCTAACTCTTGTCTTAGTCAGATGAAAAGAAAAAGAAATTGGTCTTAAATTGGGAAAAATACCATTTCATGGTTAAACATGGAATAGTCTTGAGGCACGTCATGTCTGAAAAGGGAATCGAAGTAGATAAAACTAAGGTGAACTTGATCTTTAATCTTCCAAGACCTCAAACTGTGAAAGAGATCAGGTCTTTCCTAGGTCAAGCCGGATTTTACAGAAGGTTTATCAACGGTTTCAGCGAAATATCCAAACCCCTTTGTGGATTCCTGACCAAGGACGATGTTTTCAATTTTTTTGATGAAAAATGTGTTATTGCCTTTGAAAAATGAAAACTGCTCTGAGCTCCACTCCAATCATACAACCACCGGATTGGTCGAAATCATGTGCGACGACTCAGACAATGCCGTGGGAGCAGTTTTAGGTCAAAGAATGAAGAAGTTACCCCATGTTATCTACTATACCAATAAAACCTTGAATGATGCTCGACTCCATTATTCCACCACAAAAAATAACTGCTGGCTGTAGTATTTTCCTTGCACAAGTTTTGAGTTTACCTAGTGGGTTCGAAAATCATTTTATATTATGATCATGCAGCACTTAAGTATCTTATTTCCAAGAAAGATGCTAAGTCATGCTTGATCAAATGGATACTCCTGCTACAAGAATTTGATATAGAAATTTGGGAACAGAAAGGTTACGAAAATGTAGTAGTAGATCACCTATCTAGACTGATAACTGAATTCACCTGACAACTCATGTCAATCTCCCAAATACCATGGTTCGCAGACATTGTGAACTATTTTGTCACTAGTCCAATGCCTCCACATTGGACTAAGTAAGATAGGGCAAAATTTCTGACAGAGGTCATAAATTTCATTTGGGGCAACCCATATCTGTTAAAACACTCTGCGGACCAAGTTATTCGTCGTTGTGTCCCAGAAGAAAAGCATCATAGTGTCATTAGTTTTTGTCATGATCAGCCTTACAGAGGGCACTTCAATGCTAGAAAGACCACTGCAAAGTTCTTGCAGTGCGGATTTTATTGGCCCTCCATATTCAGAGATACTCATGCCTATTGTGTCACATGCGAAAGATGTCAAAAATTAGGAAGTCTGTCTCGTAGAAATATGATGCCACTAAACCCGGTCTTACCAGTTGAACTTTTCGATGTTTGGGGCATTGATTTCATGGGACAATTCCCGAACTCTTTTGGTCATCTTTATATTTTAGTAAGAGTCAACTACGTTAGGAAGTGGGTTGAAGCGATGGCATGCAAAACCAATGATCAAAAGGTTGTTGAAATCACATGGTTGGTGCATAAGGTTGCTACCCATTATTACCCACAAACCAACGGTCAAGTGGAAATTTCAAATCTCAAATCAAGCATATTTTCGAGAAGATAGTCAATCCCAGTAGGAAAGACTGGTCTTCCAGACTCACTGACACAATATGGGCATATCGGACCGCCTTTAAAACGTCCACAGGGATGTCACTCTACAGATTGGTTTATGGGAAGTCATGTCATCTGCCAGTAGAGTTAGAGCACAAAGAATTTTGGTGAATCAAGCGTTGTAATCTTGTTCTAGACTCTGCTGGACAACAAAGAAAGCTCTAGCTTGCTGAGCTGGAAGAATTGAGCAATGAAGCTTATGACACTGTGAAGAGATATAAGGATCGAATGAAGACCTTTCATGATAAGCACATTATGTGAAAATCATTCATTATTCGTCAGAAGGTCCTAGTAGATAACTCTTGGCTCCACCTTTTGGGAAGTTGAGATCCAAGTGGATGGGTCCATACATTGTTCATGTTGTTTTTCCACACGGAGCAGTTCAGATCAGGCATCCTAAGAATGGTCATGTTTGGAAGTCAATGGTCTAAGATTAAAGCCATTCTTAGATTTCCGAAAGCTTGAGGGGGAAGTTCAGGTTCTGTTCGAAGATCATGTTCATCATGACTGATTTGAAAATCCATTTACTCATCCACAAAAATCCATTCACCCATTTTCACCCATCCATCCATCTACCCAAACCCACCTGCCCATCTGTCTATGTCTGAGTTAGTTTAAGTCTTTAGTGTCCAGTTTAAGTTTACATCGAGTCAGTCTAGCCTAGGTTTTATTTACGAAGTCCAACATCTGTTGTCAGTACACTTCTCAATTACGTCTAAACCCTGTTGTTCATTTTCTAAATTTTTTCTTCTTTTGCACTTGGCCAGTGTAGATTAGGGAACATTGAGGACAATGTTCAATTTGAGTTTGGGGATACTGAGGTCATATAAGTCATCTAATTTTTTTTTCCATCATCATTTTTGTCTTTGTGACCAGTAGACGTTAAACAATTGGATAGGAGTCATGCACGCAGACGGTCGAGTTTTAGTTTTTTCACTGTGTCTGTCTAGAACACAAATTCCCCTAGATTTGTGTAAGAAAATCATTTCTCTAGCTATGAGGGTGAGGAATCTAGAAATCCAAGAGTAACAACGCAGACCTCTTTGTGGTCGAAGCACTCTAACTGTAAAAAGGAAAACTAAGAGGCTAGGACTATGTCATAAATGTGGACGAACCAATTGTAACGGGATTAAATCTGATTATGGAGTCCGATGTACTATAGCCATGAGTAGACACACGAGATGAATAAACAAATTTACTTGGATTTAATCAAAGGAAGAGTAAGTTCGGAAAGACTGAGACTCCTTATTCTCAAAAGAACTATTGATTTTCGCTTGAGGGAATACAAATCTTAACAATCTGACGTTAAACAAGTCATAATCTTTCTTAGACAGAAATAAGCATAATTATTTTTAAGGGAAGAGTAAGTGAAGATCGAGATTCCTTGGGGCTAAACCAACTGTCAATTTTAGTCTAAAGAGATTAAAAGCGTCTTGACGATCTGACGTTAAAAAATGTCAATTTTTTTTAGCAGTGATGCATTAATAAAAAAAATTATATCATACTTTTCCAGAAAGATTTTTATGGGATTTATGCTCAGAAACGCCCGTCTACAACCATATTAAGATTGGTCCGAAAAAGAAAAATATTCATGAGTCAAGTGATCACCAGAGGAATAACAGTGGAGACTTAGGCCAAGTAAGCCTGAGAGTCATTCTATCTTTATGAGAATCATAAGTCTATTCCTGTTTTCTTGTTTAGCGCATTGAGTCATTGCTTGATCTCATTATTCCTTGTTTTGGTAATATTACTAAGAACGACATCAAATTTGAGTTATTACACTTATAACTTTTTGAATTTTTTTTGAAACAAAGAAACCACCTATTGAAACTTTTGATAGAAATAGGACATTTTTTGGATCGATTGAGCCTTCAAGCCTACCCACTTTGGTCATTTTATCTTCATAGTTTCCCCACTTGACCCTTTAATAGAAGCTTATTTTCTTGACCAGCCACGTTTACCATACCCAACTCCGATTGCAAGAGTCTAAGCCAAAATAAAAATATCCATGATCTATTCTCAGAAAAGGTTAGAGATGGAAAAACTGGGATGGTACTCTTAAAACAAGGGCACTAAAAAAAGAAAGAGAAGGGAACATCTAGACACCAAAAGAAGGATTTGGAAAAAGAAAAGAAAAAAAAAATAGAAAAAAAAATCCCATTCAAAATTATGAAGACCTCAAACTTTTTCCATTCAAAGTATTTATTTTAGAACCTTATATCTTTCTTTAACTTGACCCGATCCTAAGCCACATTTCGTCTTATTAGGAAGTCCTATTGATTTTAAGTCTAAATAGGGTGTTTCATGTAGAGAATAAATGAAGAAAATGATGGTATTTATGTTGTTGCATCATCATGTTTTACATTTATTACTCACAAGCGTACGAACCATGTAATATAGCAGTGTGAGTGCGAGATTGAACCCAAAGGAAATCACAAAATATATGTTTTAAAAATTAATCTGGCACCGATTAAAATAATGTGATTAATGAAAATTATGGAATTAATTCTAATCATAGAGTTATATTCTTAATTTTAACAAAATCCAAGTTAACATCTAACAATGGAACCTAAATCAAATATGAGATCTAAAATTAATTAATATTCCAATGTTTAATTAAAATGGTGTAAAAGGTTAAACAATCTCAACTTAGCTTAAAATCAATTATGATACAAATAAAATATTTCTAACCTAATTAAAAGAATTAAGAGAATGGATTAAATAAATATAATGGAAAAAATAAACAAATAAACAAACAATTAAAATAAACAAACTAAATATTTTACAAGTGGATTAGGACAATCATAGCCATCAAACATCATACCCAATAAAATAAATCATGCGATCTAGATCATGGAGTACGCTTAAAATCTCAAATTTTAATTCATGCTTTTCATTATAAATAAATTCCATATTCCTCAATTTAATTAAACAAACCTTAGATATTAGATTTACACAATTAAAAACAAATCTAAAATATTTCATATGTTCCAAAGAACCTTACATCTGAATGTAAAGAAATCAAAAGTTCTAAAATATTTCATATGTCCATTTAATTAATCAAAGAACATAAACTTTAAAATAAATCCAAATCACCATTAAATTCGAAAAATTGGACTTTCCAACATATCTAAAAGTATATCTCATATTTATTTATTTGAAATCAATACACAAACATTGGATAATACATCAGAAACAATAAAATAAAATTTACAATTGACAAGACTCACATGTAAATTCGAACTCTGCTCCTTGTCTTCTACGTATTCCAAAGTTTAATGGCGTTCTTCTGGCTCTTGACCCAATTCGAAATTTACTGTGCCTCAGTCCTCTATTTATAGGCGTTAGGTTAGAATGGATGGCTAGGATTTAATCATGGTTAAAGTGTTGAGTGAAGAGCTAGGATTAGATCATCTTGATTGTGAATGGCTAGGATTTAAAATGAAAGAGATTAGGGTTACATAGGGTTGGTCGACCAAGGTGGCTTGGGGATCAAGTTGTCTTCGGATGCAAGCAAGGGATTTTCGCATGGATTGGATTGGGATAGGGATTTACGAATGGATCACATGTGGTTTAGGGTTTAATGCATGCAGTCCATGAATGGATGGATGAGATTAAAAGTTATTATGAATGAATGAATGAGATGAGAGATGTTGATGTGGCTAGGGTTTGACTTTGTGAAATTCGAATGGAGTAGATGGGATTTGGTGATGTGTCTATGACTTGGCAAATTCGAATGGATACGTCTAGGGTTGCTTAGGATCCAAGTTGTATTAGATCTAGGGAGATTTGAGATGGATGGCTTAGATTAAAAAGGGTTAAGATCTAATGGCTCTAACAATGGGTGGTTGAGATGGGTTATATAAAAGGTAAGGTTTAACTTGGAGGGTTGAGATTCAAGGGTTTATCTAGATGAATGCTCAAATGGATGGCTTAGATCTAACATGTAGAATGTATGGAATGGATTAAGAAATGAGGTTCTAGGGTTTTCCTAACTTTCATGTATGCAATGAATTGTTCATATTAATAGATGACTAAATGGATGGTGTGGATATATGGAGATAATAAGGAGAGGGGGCGTATTGACTTAGGATTTACGCAGTGAAATTCGAGTATGGCTTTATGAATTTTAGGGTTTGAGCAATTGGACCTCAAATGAACACTTTGGACTTTGAGCCCTTCAACTTTGGCCTGTTGGACTTGGACTTGCACATTGGCCTAACCAACTTGGAGAATGTGCATGGATTACTTGAGCCTGGGCCAGTGTCTGGCATGTGGAGCACAACTTGGCCCAATTGGAGTGGGTTTTCTGGCCCATGAGTTGGAATTTCAGACTCTGGCCTCTTGAATTGCAGCTTCTCTCTCTAGAATTAAAATAATTATTTCACCACTTAAAATCTAAAAATATTGAATTAATCTAGACTCTCATAATTGGATCCAGATTATTCAATTTACAATTAAAATACTAAAGGTGGTCTGAAATTAATTATTAAAAATCCTAGTCTTTCCAATTTAAGCACAAATTACTGCATTTATCCCTGATTTCTGATTGATTTCTTGTATTTTCCAATTTTATAGCCGACAAACACTATTAAATACACTTAATATATACAAAATTGAGAGCTATCTCTGGTTCAATAATTAAAGGTAAAATAGTCATTTTTCATGTCTCAACAGTTTAACTCAACGTTCTTAGGAAAGTGGCATCCATTAATGAGATCTCCAATTTTTTTTTTTATCTATGCTGTCTTTTCTTAATACATATGAAATTTGATTTGAATACATAACCTCCACTCACATATACCTTTGAGAGAAAATGTACCCAAACCTTTGAGTGTTAGTCTTTCTGAGAGATATGTCTGGTGAGGTTTGAAGTCAAAGTACATTTTCCAATGGTGATTACAAAACTTGTGTTTGTTTGGAAAAAGGAGGCTATTTTAATATTGGTTATCACATACTACATCTGGGTATGAGACTTGTAAAATGAATTTTAGAATTGTATGATATTTAGATTTTTGCCTACGTATTTTTGCTGAAAAATTTGATGGTTGTGGGTATCATCTCTAAAAGTCCTCACGAGACTACAACTCATCCATTAGTGGTGACCTAGGGGGTTTAAAGGCTTTTTACATGCGCTAAATGCAATCGAGAGTACCAGTGATAGTGGTGTAGTTTAGGACTACATTAGGTTTTCAAATTTTTAAAATCTTAATTTTAGGTTAGTTTTGCTCAAGGACTAGCAAAGTCTAAGTTTGGAAGTATTTGTTGAGTACTGAAAAATGACTATTTTATCCATGATTATTGGACTAGTAACCTCTCAATTTTGTATATATTAGGTGCATTTAATATTGTTTGCTAGTTTTGTAGAATAAATTGGAAAAGACAGAAAATCAACTAGAAACTAAGAATAATTGCAAAGTTTTGTGCTAAAATAGAAGACCTAGAATTTTTAATAATTAATTTCCACCATTTTTAGGAATTTAAATTGTAAATTGAATAAAACTGGATCCAATTATGAGAGTCTGGATTATTTCAATAATTTTAGATTTAAGTGTTGAATTAATTATTTTAATTCTAGAGAGAAAAACTGAAAATCAAGAGGCCAATGAATAACAAGAATCTGAAACATGAAGTCCATGGGCCAAAAGACCACGAGCCATTCTACCAAGCTTCCATCTTATCGCAATCTAATCTCATCTTGCATCCCAAGCAAGCCTAGATTTTTATACCTCACATACATGTCATCACATATCCATCCACATCACACTAAGTCCACATGATTTTATCATATCCTCTTAGATCCATTCGAATTTGCCACCTCATCCAAACATTCAACCATGCATATCCATCCATCCATTTAGACTAACTTTGAATCTCATCCATTCGTTCATACATTCCATTAATGCACAAAAACCCTAATCCCTCCACACTCAATCGGTCACCATCCTAATTTCTCTCTCCCATTCGAATTTCCTTTCTTGCAACACAAGACACCTCCTTCCCCAAGCAACCCTAGCCGTCCCTGCCTATGACCAGTCACTTTAAACCCTAGCTCTCCTCACTTAAGATAATTTAATCCAAGTCATCCATTTACCCATCCTAAACCCTGATAGATCCTAACCATTCATCTCCACTCAAAGCCTATAAATAAGAGCACTAGGGCAACCTAGAAATTTCGATTTTGCACTTTGGAATTCCAAGGTTAGCGTGGACAAAAGGAGGAGGAGGAGAGGAGAAAGAGAAGAAAAATCATGGAAAAATCGTGTAAGATCAAGTGTCTTTAGGTTTGAATTTATTTTCCAATTTCCATTATTTTTTTGTATTTTGTTGAGTCTAAAAATATTACATTTTTACCCTTTAATTTTAATGGAGTTAGCCTTGATTCTGTATATAAAAGGTGCATTTAATATAGTTTTCTAGTTTTGTAGGAGAAATAAAGGAAAAACAGGAAACATGTATAAAACGATGGATAATTGTTGAAAGAGAGCCTAAAATCAAAGATTTAAATTTTTTATAATTTAATCATGCCACTTTAGGGTTTTTAATGTAAATTGGATAATCTGGACTCATTTATGAGAGTCTAAATTAATTCAATACTTAGATTTATGAGTGGTTGATTAATTATTTAATTTTACAATCAAAGAGGCCAAGAGTTGAAATCAAGATCTATGGGCCAGAGATCCACTGCAATTGGGCCAAGCTTTGCTCCAAATGCCAGACACTGGGTCAGGCTAAGCACTTCATGCGCATTTCCCAATGTGGGCCAGGCCAGAGTGAATTCAAGCCCAGCAAGCTTAAGTCCAAGTCTCCAGTTCAAGTCCAAGTTCAAAGTTCACCAATCCAAGCCCAAATCCATTTTAGGTCCAAACCCAAAAGGCCATATCCATGACCCATCTTGCCAATCTAATCTTAACCATCCAATTTCCAATCACCCATCCACAATATCCATTGACCCAATCAACCAATCCGAACCATTCATTTCATGCATCTCATTTATCCCATGCATTTCATGTCATCAAACCCTAGATCCAATTAATTAATCCAACCCATTCATTCATCATGATTAGATCTAGGTCATCCACTCCATTCATCATCTAGATTAACCTTAAATTTACATTCATCCATTCACCATCTATTCATCCATCCAATTAGATCATACATTTATCATCAAAGCCATTAGATCTAGGTTCATTTAATCCTAGCCCTCCATTTCATGTTCCATCTCTTAAAACCCTAGACATCTTATTAAATCCTATAATCTAGGAACCCATGCGCATAGCCCTTAGTGATCAAAAGAAAATCCCAACTTTAGGAAGCCTTGATCGCATAGATCTTCCTAGGGTTTCTCTCCAAGCTTGACACATCATCTAGATCCTACATTATCTCCCAATCCAATCTAAGATTAGCCACACACGATTTTACCACCTCACCATCCCAATCACACATGATTTTTACACATTATTTTCCCCATGCATCTAACTAGTAATCCATCTAGGTTCATTGCATACACCTCATCATCTTATCACACATGCATCATTCGAATTTTGCATTGATCATCCCATTCATGCGCATATGTCATTAAGGATAGCCTCCATGTCGTCTACTCCATCTCATCCATTCATTCATGATAGCTTTTAATCTTCACCATTCACGCATTAAAACCATAAAACCCTAATCACAATACCAAATTTGACCAAGCCATATCCAATCCCTAATTTCTCTCATTCTTTTCTTTCTTCCCAAGACACCTTAGCCACCAAGCCACCATTGACCTAAAATTCGACCATAGCATTAGGAAGCCCTAGATTTTCTATCTTTTAATCCAAACCATCCACCATAAGTTAGATTAAATCCCAACCTTTCACCCATCAGCTTAAAATTAGATCTAATCCTGGCCATCCATCCAATCCCAAGTCCTATAAATAACCGAGTATCACATATGCCAAATTCGAATTTGACTGTGGAGCCAAAGAGGACAAAGGATTGAAGAGAAGACCAAGAGAATACTAAGAGAAGACTCAAACATACACAGTGCATTCAAATTTTACAATGAGTTTCTTATTGCAATTTCAATTTCCAAATATCTAGTATTCAATAAATCATGTATTTAATTTTTCTAATAAATAATCAAAGGACATCCATTTAGAATCTTGAAACATCCAATTTCTGATTTCCTTTTATGATTGTTTTTTATTCAATTTTAAGATTATATGCTTTAATTATTTAATCGGACATAAAACTGTTAAGACTTATGTTATGATTGTTATATCTAAGTTACTAAGGTTTGATTTTATAATTTAAAGTTTATGATTTTTAACAGTTGAGCATTGAAATATTACATTTTTACCCTTGATTATTGGGTCAGTTAATCTTCAATTTTGTATATAATGATGCATTTAATGTAGTTTGTCAGTTATTATAATTATTTTATGTCACTTTCTAGGATTGTCATGTAAATTAATTAATCTAGATCTAGTTATGAGAGTCTATGATTAATTATTAATTTTTAGATATAAAGTGGCTGAATAATTATTTAACTATAGAGGTTAAAAGTTGTAATCCAAGTGCCAAAGCCTGAATTTCAAGTCAGTGGGCCAAGACTCAGTTCAAATGGGCCAAGGTATGCTCCACAAAGCTTCAATGGGCCAAGCCACATGCAAGCCCATGCACATTTCACACTTTGGTCCAGGCCAGTGTGCAAGTTTAGTCCAACTAAGGCCCAAGGTCTCAAATCCAAGTCCAGTGGGCCTAAGTTGAGGTCTAGATCCAAATCCAAAGCCCAAGTCTAATGAACTCCATAGTCCAACCCAACTACATATGTCCAAAACCCATAACCCAACTTCACATCCACACCATCTAACTTCCATCTTAGATCTTAACCTTCCATCTCACATACCTAATTAGGATAAACCTTAGATCCACCATCAAATCTAACCTATCCATTCATCTATCATTAGATCTAGGTCATCCATCATCATCATGATCATCTTAACCTTAGATTTGTGTTCATCCATGCATCACCTATTAATCCTTGCATTCATTTCATTCATTGATCATCTTAGCCATTAGATATTAGGTAATCTAATCTCATTCACTCATTCATCTCTTAGAAACCCTAGAGCCTCCACATGCGTCCATCACATACACACATTACCTTAGATTTAGGTTATGCATTGCATCATCTCCCTAGGATCAACCTTTGAATCTAAAGCCTCCATCAACCATCTACCCATTCCTATATTTATTTTACCAAAAGTACCTTAGAGCCATTAGATCAAAACCCATTTAATCTAAGCCCTCCATTCATAAACCCTAAGCAATGAACAACTTGTAGTTTAAGCTAGACTCCATGCACATTTTACACATCATCATCCCATGATTTTTACAACCTAAAACCTCTCATGCACTTAGACTAAAAAGCATCTAGATACATCCCTAAGATCCCAACACACCTCATCATCCTCATCATCCATGTCATACAAGATTTTTGCTTAACTCAATCCCTCCATTCGAAGTTCACACCTAGTCTTCACACCTAGTCAACCCTCCATTTTATCTTCCTATCATCCATCCATTCATTCATCTCATCTCTTAATCTCATCCATTCATTCATCATCTCATTACACAAACCCTAAAACTACATTGCCAAATTCGAATTTCTCAGTGCCAATCTAAGTCCTAATTTCTCTCCTTATCTCCTATCTTCTCTCCACCACAAAGGAAAGCCACACCAAATTCATGTGACTCTCCTTGTGCAACCCTAAAATCCAAGCTTAAATCCCCATCATCGATTCCCATTTAGATCCAATTCAGTCCTTCGATTTCCCACCTTAAACCTTGATTTAATCCAAGCCATCCATCTCTTTTCAAAACCTATAAATACCCCATTACCCCAAGGGTAAAATTCAAATATAACCTGGAATTCAAGAGGATTAAAGGCTGGAGAAAAGACTAGAAGACAGAGCGCCACACGATTTCCAAGTTAGCAATTAATTTCTCCATTGTAATTTTATTTCTTCTATGTAATGTCTTCCAAAGCCTTGTACTTTAATTCTTCCATTTAATAAAGTGAAGCATTCATTTAGAACCTTGGAACTTCCAATTTCTAAAATACTTTTATGATTATTTTATTTTTAATTTCAAGAACACAACTTTTATTTATTTGATTGAACATGAGCGTATGCAATAGTTAGAATCTTGATTGAAAGCCTTGAATCATGTTTACTAAGGTTTTCTTGAATTAAATTAAAAAATTGTGAATCTTTTGTTATTAATAAATATAAATTGTATTTTAGATCTTTACGTGAATTTCAGATCTAGGCCTTTCCTTTGTTTATACATCTTTGGTGATGAACGGTTCATTCCAAACAACCAATCTTTACATTACTACACATTTAATTTCAGTCATTTATTTTCATGCAATTTAATTCTCTACCTTTTAATTATGTTAAATCTCATGTTTGTTGTGTAATATTTGTGTTAACTTAAATCTTGTATAATCTAATCTTGTAATTCTTTAATTCATGATTCATTATTTAATTCTTTAATTCATTAATTTCTTTTTAATCACTCTCTCTAAAAAATCCATTCAATTAAAGTTAGGAAGATGTGTAAATTATTTCGTAACTTGAAATTCTAATCATGATTAAGGTTAAAATTTAATTCACCATGCAAGAATAAGAAATCACACATTTTATTTGCTGATTTTCCAAGTTAGATACTTGACTCATATAATGATTCAATTTCGTAAAAACAATTATTTTTTAGAGGACATAAATTTAAATTCATATACTTTGAGATTTTCCATTGGGTTCAACCTCGTTCTCACATTACTATACTATGAATGGTTCGTGAACTCGCGAGATTTACAAATTTAAAATATCAAGATTAACGTTGATGATAAAACATGAACTGGAACTTAGATTTTTATGTGAATTTCAAATCCAGGTCATTTGATTATTTAAATGTTTTTGGCGATGAACGGTCTTTTCGAAACAATCACCCTTTACGTTATTGTATTTTACTTCTGTCATTTATTTTTCGTGCCAATTTATTTTCATGTTTATTTTGTTTCACTTGAATGTTGTATTTTAGTTTTTATTTTTAATTCTTTAATGTGTATTTATTTTATATATTTAAAACCTTCCTAGCAATTTCATTAACTAGTTAGGATTCAATTTAATTAGATCTTCATTTTGTGAATTAGAATGTGTGATGAGATTGTTTATAAACTCTTTATTAAAACATTATTTTAATTACTTTCAATCAGTGTTCTAAAATTGTAGATCTATTTATTTGAATAAAGACTTGCTTAACTTGGTGATATACTTTTGAGATTAAAATTGATTTTCTATCCTAGATTTTATTTTGAATCTTGGTTTTCTAAGAAAACATAAAAATTGAACATGAGTATTTTGAATTTCATATATTTTGAATGTTTCCTTTGGGTTCGACCTCGCACTCAATCGCTGTACTATATATGGTTCGTGCGCTTGTGAGATTTACAAATTTAAAATATCAACATATTTCTTTGATTTCAATTCCATGTATTGTAATTCAAATTCCATCTTTATGAATAAAATTGAAGTGCAATGAATTAGTTAGACTATAGTTTTCCAATTAATTTATGATTGTGTTATGATTGCTTTGAATTCATTTTTATTTTCAAAGAGTTAACTTTATGGTCGAATTTAATATGTTGATTACAAGATTAGATGCAATGAAAATTTAGCTTGGGTGAACTCCAGTTTGGTTTCTAAGGCTCTTGTCCATAAGACTGTAATGAAAATTTAGTGCTAGAAGAGGGGCCTATCTTCTTTCATTCAAGTCTAAGGTTTGTTTTATGATATGCATTTTAATGACCTCTATGGATTTAATTTTTGAAATAAGTATGACTAAGAGCATGAATGGTAACATAGTTAGTTTACATGAGCTCCATGTCTAGGCTTCATTTTTATAAATAAAAATTGAAAACACGATGTTATCTTGATATTTCTTAGATCCAATTCCATTGTATCATATGTAAATTATTAGATTTAGTATGTTTATTTTAATTCTTTGATTTATTATTCTTTTCCAACTCCAAATCTGAATGTTGAACTGGGATTGAAATTAAATTAACTATTTTTTAATAAATCTATGTTAGATCTAAGTTATTTCCATGTTTTCTAAAAAACTCTACCAACATAAGTTTCAAGTTAGATCTTTAAATTAAATAATTGGTTAATAAATGTATGGGTTCCGTTGGGTTCGACCTCACACTCATATTGCTGTACTATATATGGTTCGTAAGCTTGCGAGTAATAAATGTAAAACTTTGCATTGCACAACACTTACCCAATCTTGGGTTATCCCGAATTCACTATGAGTTGGAATTACACCAACACAATAGAGTTGGAATTACGCCTACAAAATAGAGTGAGAATTTCACCCAACACAATCACCTATTTTCAAAGATTTGACCTACCCCAGTCTAATCCTTATCCCTCTATTTTTTATAGTGGTTCAAGATCAAATCTTTAATCCACTTAACAAGTTGATCTGAATTTAATCACAAGAAGAAACACTTGCCTTTGTAGCTCAAATCTGATGTAGATGTACTTCTTGAAGAATTCTCCCAACATGATCTACTTGATGATGAAGATGTACCTTCGTATATGCAATCACAAATTTGGGAGAAGGTCTCTAGGATTTTAGATTTACCAATGTGATCATACAAGGTTTTTGTCTCTCTTTATCTCAATGAAATGTTTGATTTGATTTCAATTGATTCATCAATGTGAAGTGCTTAGAAAGGGGTTTGGATGCTCTGATTTGCCTTTAGATTTTACTGAAAAATCAAGTGTGTAAGGGATCTTTTTTCTCCAAAATCAAGAGTATATATAGGCAACACAATTTTTTTCCAAATTGTAAGTTGGCTATGGGTCGTGGTGCACGATGGGTCGTGGCATTTCAAATATGCTTCCCACTTATAAGACAGTTGCACATAAATGCACCTCAACAGCTATAAAATGGTCACCCACGATTGGTCATGGTCCACGATGGATCGTGGAAGCCATTGGCAATGAGTAGCCACTGATGATTGTATCGTCCTGAGGCCAATTGAAAATTACAGAGTCTTTCTCATCCAAAATTATATCAAACCTAGGTGAGAGATCATGACCTACGAGAGGTTGCGAGGTCCTATGGCGATATGTCATCAACCACGATGGGCTCGGCCTGAGAGCATACTAGTTTGACAGTATTTTCCAACCAGAAACTTGGTCATTTCAGACGATGGATCGAGAATCATGATGGGTCTGTCCTGTATCTGGGATGGGTCTCCATACACGATATATCGTCTTGACAATATATCAGTTTTGCAAGTTTAAGTCCATTGGTTCTGTTTGACTGTCAAGGTCCACTAGGCTTTGATTCATTTTACCAATTTGTGCTCTAAGCCTACTCAAGGTCTTCCTACGTGTGTGGCATCCACCCTAGAGTCATCTATGGCCAATTTACCTTTGTGATTGCCATATACATGATGATATTGAATCTAGCACTTGATTTTCCAATTGCTTCAATCTTGATTCAAACTTCACACCACTTGAGTTTTGATTCATTTGTCTTCAATCTTCTAAGGCAGTGCCTTTCTAGGTAACGGAATTGACAACAAAGAGACGCGGTCTAATTGGGGCACTAAAAAAACACTTTCATCTGGCCCTTGTACTTCTTGGCGGTGTCATAGGCGTCATTTTCTAACTCCACCTCAGCAAGCTGGAGCTTCCTTGGATGTCCGGCAGAACCTAGAGCAAAATTAAAATTCTTGATGGCCCAATATGCTTTATGATCTAGCTCTATTGGAAGATGATAGGCCTTTCCGTAAACCAAACGGTAGGGTGACATTCCTATGGGCATTTTAAAAGTGATCCGATATGTCCATAGTGCATCAGTGAGTCTAGAAGTCCAGTCTTTCCTGCTAGGATTGGCTGTCTTCTCGAGGTTATGTTTAATCGCTCGATTTGAAATTTCCACCTGCCCACTTATTTGCGGATGATAAAGAGTAGCAACCTTATGCATCACCCCATATGATTTCATCAATTTTTCAAATGGGCGATTGTAAAAGTGTTTACCCCCATCACTGATGATGGTTCGTGGAACTCCAAATCTAGAGAAAACATTCTCTTTTAAGAAACGGATGACAACCTTATGATCGTTTTCTTTTTTTGCATGCCATCTCTTCTACCCACTTACTGACATAATTAACCCCTACTAAGATATAAAGATTACCAAAGGAGTTAGGAAATGACCCCATGAAATCAATGCCCCAAACATCGAAAAGCTCAGCACTCAAAATTGGGTTTAGCGGCATCATATTCCTACGAGACAGACTTCCTAACCTCTGACATGTTCTACATGCTACGCAATAGGCATGTGTATCTCTGAACATGGAGGGCCAATACAAACCACACTGCAGAAATTTTGCAGTGGTCTTTCTAGCGCTGAAATGCCATCCACAGTCTTGGTCATGACAGAAACTTATGACACTTTGTTGCTCAATCTCTTGGACACAGTGACAAATGGCTTGATCCGTACAATGTTTAAACAAAAATGGGTCATCCCAGATAAAAGTTTTGACTTTTGTCAAGAATTTTGACCTATCTTGTTTAGTCCAATGTGGAGGCATTTGGCCAGTAACAAGATATTTGACAATGTCTGCAAACCATGGAACTTGGGATACTGACATGAGCTGCTCATCAGGGAAGGACTCAGCAATAAGAGGGAGTCATCAGTGAACTCAATTATCAGTCTAGACAAATGGTCTACTACCACATTCTCAGAACCTTTCTTGTCATGGATTTCGATATTAAACTCTTGTAGCAACATAATCCATCTGATCAGGCGGGACTTAGCATCCTTCTTAGAAAGAAGATATTCCAGTGCGGCGTGATCAAAATGGACAATGACCTTTGAACCCACCATGTATGCTCGAAATTTGTCTAGTACAAATACGACTACTAACAACTCCTTTTCCGTGGTGGAATAGTGTAGCTGAGCGTCGTTCAAAGTTTTGCTCACGTAATAGATAACGTGAGATAACTTATTAACGTGTTAGACCAACAAAGATCCTACTGCATAATCTGAGGCATCACATATAATTTCGAAGGGTACAGACCAATCAAGTGGTTGTATGCTCGGAACGAATGTCAGAGCGGTTTTTAAATTTTCAAAGGCAGTGATACACTTATCATCAAAATTGAAAACGACATCCTTGGTCAGGAGTCTACAGAGAGGTTGAGTGATATCATTGGATCCTTTGATGAACCTCATGTAGAACCCTACATGACCTAAGAAAGACCTGATCTCTTTAACAGTTTGAGGTCTTGGTAGATTAGAGATCAGGTTGACCTTAGGTTTGTCTACTTTGATTCCCTTTTCAGATGTAATGTGCTCTAGTACTATGCCTGTTTCACCATAAAGTGACACTTCGCCCAATTCAGTACCAGGTTCTTTTCTTTGCACCTGACTAACACGAGGGTCAGATGGTGCAAGCATTGGTCAAAAGTGGACCCAAAGACTGAGAATTCGTCCATGAAGACTTCTAAAAAATGCTCGACCATATCAGATAAAATGTTGATCATACACCGTTGAAAAATGGTGGGTGCATTGCACAACCCGAATGCATAAGATGATAGGCGAACGTACCAAAAGGACATATGAAATTGGTCTTCTCCTGATCCTTAAGAGCAACACAAATTTGGTTATAGCCAGAATAACCATCGAGAAAATAGTAAAATGCATGACCGGCTAAACGTTCAAGCATTTGATCAATGAAGGGGAGGGGAAAATGGTCCTTTTGAATGGCAATATTAAGCTTACGGTAGTCAATACACACTCTCCAACTCGTTTGGACACTGGGTTGGAACTAGTTCATTGTCCTCATTTTTTACTACCGTCACACCCGATTTCTTTGGGACAACCTGTACTGGGCTCACCCAAGGACTGTCAGAGATCGAGTAGATGATACCCGCCTCCAGAACCTTCAAGATCTCGGCTCGTACCACTTCCTGTATCGCCGGGTTTAGGTGTCTCTGTGGTTCACGTAAAGGTTTGATTGTATCCTCCAAGTGGATTTTGTACATAACCATAGAGGGGTTGATTCCTTTGAGATCGGCGATGGACCATCCAATAACTTCTCTATGTTCTCTCAAAATAACCACGAGTTTAGACTCTTGCTCAGAAGTTAGATCGGAAGCTATGATAATTGGTAAAGTGTCTGATGGTCCAAGGTAGGAATATTTAAGAGTCTCATGAAGTGATTTGAGCTCTAATGTTTGTGGCTTCTCGACAGAGGGACTAGGACAGATTGACTCATTGGGAGAGGTTCGAATCTGGTGGTCCTCCACGCTCTGAATTCGACATGGAATGGTGTCTAGCAGAGCGTTCACTTATTAATTACCATTTTAATTGAAGTCTGAGTTAAAGGTCGACAGAGACTTCTCGAACGGGTCATCGATGTTGAGCACTGGAAAATGACCATTTTACCCCTGATTACTAGACCAGTTAGCCCTCGTTTCTATATATATTAGGTTCATTTAATATTGTTTGCTAGTTTTATAGGAAAAATCAGAAAATCAGTGGAAAACCAGAAGAAATTGCAAGTTTTGTGCTGAAATCGGAAGACCTAGAATTTTTAACAATTAATTTTGTCTCTTTTAGGAATTTAATTTGTAAATTGAATAATCTAAATCCAGATATGAGAGTTTAGATTATTTCAATAATTTTTAGAATCAAGTGGTGAATTAATTATTTCAAATTTCAGAAGTAAAGTTGAAGATTGAAAGCTAGTTGATGTAACACCTCGGATTTTCAGATCATTATTTTATATGACATTTACTCTTTTAAATTGTGAATTTTAGAATTAAACCTTATTTGGATCAAGAATTGGGCCATGACCCAATTAGGACCCAACCAATGATGGAATTGGTTTTATTAAATGCAAATGGGTTGAATTAATTTAGTGATGAATTATATCTAATTTTAAACAAAAGATATTATGGCCGAGTAGTGGATTTGAAATATCCAAGTAGATGTTAAAAAAATCAAATAAAGATTATCTTGGCCGAATTTTAGATAATGATTTACATATTATGTGTAACACCCCAATTTCTCAATGAAGTGGATAATTAAGAAAATGCCCTGATGTGTTAAATTAATTATTTTGTGATGTTAAGTAAGGAAATGGTGGGGCCCATTGCTCAAATTAAAATCATATGAGCACATTATGAATGTCAAGTTTGATTGGATGGGTAATGTACATCAATTGGGTCAAAATGGCTAAATGGGTCAAAGGGCCCAAATGGGACCCATCGGGTCTTACTGAATTATTTGACCGTTTTGTGTACTTAAATTAAATGGGGTTAAACTGATTTGATTGGAAATCAAGTGGAAAGAAAATGGGTAGGTCTGATCCACATGTAAAAACCAATTACAAATGACCAAAATACCCATAATTGGGTTATGGAGTCAAAAAAGGGTCAAGGAGTTAAAGGCGGACCCAACGGGTCAAGTTGACTATGGTTGACCATGCGGACCCTCAAGGGAGCTAAAATACGAGTTAAATCAGTTTGAGTGGGACTAAAGTGAGTTGGAATTAAATCAAGTGGTGAGTTAACTCAAGTGCATTAAATGAAATGCATTAAGTATGGTGAGTTGGGTGAGTTGAGATGGAAATCAAAAGGACCTTGAGTTCAAGTGGTCAAAGGGAATTTGAGGGAGTGTCTTGATCTCATACATCATCAAGTAAACAAGTCCCACACGTTGGTGGGTTGGAATTAACTTTTGGTGAATGAAAACCAATGGAATATGGAGGGGTTTCCATCTCATATGGAAACCCAAGGGCTCCAACGTTGGGAGTACCAATGGATGCATTGGTTGGTGCCTAGGGGTGCTTTGGTTGACACCAAATGCCTCCTTGGTTTGGTCAAGTATTAATGAGGACTTATGAGAAGAAGAGGGGCTGTTTAACAAAAGGAAGGTATACCCCATTTGGCCGAATTTCATTCCAAGAAAAACCTTAGAATTCCATCTTCTTTCTCTCCCTCAAGAACACCTCTCTTGGCCGAACCAGCTGTGGTGTTTTTCACCATAGATCAAGCACTAATTCGGCTAGAAGCTAAGGAAGAAAGAAGGAGACAAGAGGGAAGAAGACAAGGAGCAAAGGCAAGAAGAAAAACTTGGAATTTAGTAAGTATTTCCATGGACTTTTGATTAATGAAATGAGATAGATGAAACATGATTGGGCCATGGGTTGGCCGAATCTACCAAAGATTCAAAGTATGGATTTTTATGGTTAAAAGAGGGAAAAACATGGACCATAGGGTTCAGCCACCCATGAAATTTATTTGTTAAAGTGATGGTTTTTGTAAGTTAAAATCATGCAAAATGATGGACTGTTTTTGTATGTTTAAATTAGACCTAAGATGCAAGTTGAAAGGGTTTTTAAATTATGGACTTGGATGTTATGTTTTGGGCCATGGAATGGCCGAATGCATCATGGGCTCAAGCCTTTGGTAAAGTCGGTTTAAATGATAAAAATGGACCATTGGGTTTGGCCATTTTGGATGGCCGAACCCCATGGAAGTTGTGTGGGTATTTGATGGTTTTTGAAGTGTAAAAAACCATACAGTACTATGGGGATTTTTACATGATTGAATGGACATAATATGTAAGTTAAAAAGGTCAAACTAATGGGCATAGGGTTCGGCTACATGGGATGGCCGAACCCCATAAAAATATTTGATAATTTGGTATGGTTTTTGGAGAGATAAAAACCATACCAATGGTGGAGAGTCTTATATGATTTAAATGGAAAAAAAGGTTGCTGTTTTGGGTTGGCTGAACCATGTAGTTAACATGGCTAAAGGGTAGAGCCTAACTTATAAACAAATGATGGATCATTGAGTAGGAGGATCATAGGGTTCGGCCATATGAATGGCCGAACCCCATGGATTGTTTTGTTGGAGATTATGATTTGGTTCTATGATTTGGATTAAGGAAACATATGTATGTATCTTTGGACTTAGTGATAAGTAAATAATAAGCCATTATGTATGATGAAAGAAGAGACCAAAATCAGTATGGTGAGGTTCGGCCATGTAGTATGGCCGAACCCCACTAGTGCTCATTTAGTAAACCTAGTGGCTAACTTGTAAGTTGATTGGTTAAAAATCAAAAATGAAGATTGATGTATGAAAGGTATAAAGGATCAAAAATAAAGTGGTGAGGTTCGGCCATGTTGTATGGCCGAACACCACTAAGGTAGATTACTTTTATGAACTTTGATTATGAGAAAGATTAGACATTGGTTAGACCAATGGCAAATCTGTGAATACAAGTCAAATGAAGGGATTGATCAAAGGACTTACAAGTGGGGTCAAACCAAAGTAGTATGGTTCGATCATACTGTATGGCCGAACCCTACCAAGTTATATTAGGTAATAAAAGGCATTTTGGTATTGATCAAAAGAAAAGGAGGTCAAATCTAAAGGGGGTAAGGTTCGGCCATGGGTATGGCTGAACCCCATAAGATGTTTTTTTTGGGTTTTATATGTGAATGGACATTTAAATGATAGTATGATTTACTTATTGTTACATCACAAGGTGACGAGAGTTGAACGACGTGCGAGTCGTGACCGGGTGAAGCTCAAAAAGGAACGGACACTTAAGCAAAGTTTCAGTAGGTTTCCTACCTACTTGTAACCACAGTTTTACCCCAGTTTTCTTTATGAGACTCTTGTTTATTTTATGTGTTTTCAAATGACATATTATGCATTAACAAATGGCATACAAGCATTGGCATCTCATGCATAGACATGGGATGATGAATGAGGTTCTACAGTGTTGCAATTTATGAGTTACGTCCTCCTTAGGTGATGAGGGTCCCGCCAGGAGGAGTAACATGATGATCATAGTCACAATGGTCTCCTTAGGCGATGAGAGTCCCAGCAGAGGACTGATACGTGATATGAATCAAGTCAATGATGAAGAGATGGAAGTGTATTGTAATTTACCTTGTCGGTGCCAGGCACGTCAAGTGATGGCTATGAATGTACATGATGGGAGGGTCTCATTGCATGTGCATACTTCATAGCATTGTTTTACCTGTTTTTACTAATCATGAACTATGATATATATGCATGTTTTATATGCTAATCATGTGGTAGCCCTGATCGGGAACTTACTGGGCGCATTGATCTAATGCCCTAATTCTATCCTCAGAGTAGAATGCAGGTACAAGGAAAGGGAAAGAAAAGGTCGTTGACCGGGAGGGGAGCCAAGCTTAAGCGCTTGAATGTTGGACCGGACTTCTTTTTATTACTGTCATTTGAAACTATATTTTGTTGGACATGTAATAAGTCATTACTTGCTATGGTTTGATTAGGTTAATAACTTTGGATGGGTGATTTATGTTAATTAATGTTTGAGACTGCTACCTGCTATCTAGTCATTCTATTCAACAAATAGTCTAGTTTATTCCGCAAGTTGATGTTAGTTTCATGTGTGATTTATTATCATAGTCTAGTCCATGTACACATGGGTGGCCAGTTAAGGTTCAGACTTGAGTAGTCTGAACTTAACTCGCGTCGTGACGCCGCCCTCTCTCTTTCGATGTTTTTATTATTATTTAAAAAAAAAATTAGACTCTGATTTCTCGGAGAGGGCGGGGCGTTACAGTTGGTATCAGAGCGAAACGGGAAGTTGAATAATCGAAGTAAGATTAAGACGGTTTCATGTCTCACTGACGGATAAGAATCCCAATTGACCGACTCTTCGGAGTCCGCTGCCTGGGGGCCGGTCTAATTTACTTCAAGTGACTCAGACTGAACAATCAATCTGAGAACGACAATGAAAGATTGCAAAGTAAAGTACAGTCATCATAATTGGACATATCAAACATAGCAAGGTAGGATGAACTCCCTTGAAATCCCCACACTGAGAAACAAACAACAGGAAATTAGAGATTTCCCCAGAAACAAAAGAACACAAAGAGTGATGATCTGGTAATCTTCCCAAACAAAGTACATGATATGATGCACGATCAGATTTCCCTGAAAACCAAGAGTGGTTTATTTAGAATTGTTGTTGAATATTCTTGTGTTCTACTGATGTGATACAGATATGTCGAGTAATGTGGAGTACTCGAAGTGTTACAGTGGAACTCCTAGCAATCCCATAGAGTTGGGGTCTGCTTCTAACAACACCAACGTAGAAGCTAATGTGGACCTTCAGGAGGGACCTCCTGAAGAAGATGAGATGGACTTAGCACCTGTTCCAGAGGATTTGATGGATGACATTTTTGGGATGGTGGAACCTCCTGAGGAAGAAGAGGAGAATCTGGGATTCTTTTATGAGGATCCTATGGAAAACTTTACTGTAATATTGGAATCGGCGGGGGAGGTAGATCCCTACGATACATGTGAGTTGTGTAATCAGGACGATCACGACCGTATGTATTATCCTCATCCTTTAGGAGTTGTCTGTCCGATTTGTGGACTGCACGGGCATGGAGAGGCGAGGACTAATTGTCCTTATATTGGTGGACCTGGATTAATATCCTGCACAACATGTGAAGTATTGGGGCACACGGCGATGACGTGTCCTGATAACCGTTTCAAGTTCGCTGATGATGCGGAATCTTCTACGGAAGACTAGGATAGGAAGTAATATGAAGGGTATTAAAAAGAGGGTTATATTGTAAGGGTGTATTTTGTTCTACATAGGGTTTTGTTTCACCCTACCCACCTTTGTACAAGGATGAAGTATGAGTTGATATAAAGTATGCGATGTTATGATTCTAAGAGGATTTTTGGCACTAAGATGTAGGTGACGAGGTCACTTGATTATACTACGACGTGGTATGCGTGTGTCCCTCACGTGACATTGATGAATTAGATGTGGTATGGGTGCGTCCCTCACATGGTAATGATTCAGATAAGAATATAGACTTCATGAGTATGGCCTAGAGTAGCTATGAGACTGTGGGAACCTTGATACGAAATACGGAGACTTGGTCCCGTAGGACTAGCGTTGAGGAGTGGGTCCCTCGCATGCTATGCGCTGGAGGGCACTCTCACGGCTATTTGGCACACTAGTTGTGCGGGAAGGAGCAGAGCTAGGTACTATTGTACCCCGTGGGGGTGGTACTAGTCTCATCAGACGCGGATCGACCGCCTTAGAGCTTGACTGAATCACCTATGAGGTGAAGGGATGCAGGGCGAGGTAGACCGGATCACGTTGGACGTGGGTCTTCTACTTGGTAAGTCATGAGCCCTAAGTCTTGCTAAGGGGTCGAGGTATATTTGTGACTTGATATGGTTACCACAGTCTTATAGTGATTCATTTGAATGTTGTTCCTACAGATATTAATCATGGATATATGATACTCATGGACAGAGTGATACCAAGGATGGATGGTTTCCATGAATGAATTATACCCATAAGTGGGTTATTTCATGGATATTTATTAATCATACATAAAGGATACTCATGGACAGAGTGATACCAAGGATGGATGGTTTTCATGAATGGATTATACCCATAAGTGGGTTATTTCATGGATAGTTATTAATCATACATAAAGGATACTCATGGACAGAGTGATACCAAGGATGGATGGTTTTCATGAATGGATTATACCCATAAGTGGGTTATATTCATGGATTATTATATTCATGGATAGACGATACTTATTGGTAGATAAAATGTTCAAGGATGAATTATTTCCATGAATGGATTATACCCATGGGAGGGTTATATTCATGGATGATTATAAAACAGGGATAGATGATATTTACTGAAAGTGAAACACCAGGGATGGATGTATTTAACCATGGGTGATTATTCCCATGGTGGTTTGGATTGATGCCGGGAATTGGTATCGTGGAAGTTGGAACAAAAGGTTGTTAGTCACATAGAGACTTATGTGCAAGGGAAGATGTACTTAGTGGAAAAGTTAAGGGTTTAGTGAATACTGAACTAGCTGGTCTCAGATTTGAGTTCAATTATCTGGTGCTTGACATGTCTGAGTATGATATTATATTCGGCATGGATTGGTTGGCTAAGTTTCATGCCAACATCGACTGTTATCGCCGAAGAGTGACATTTATGTCACCCGAGGGCAAGCAATATGTAGTCCGTTCAGATAAACAAAGTGGATTGCAGGAAGGGTTAAATCACGTGGTATTGAATAATATCACCATAATTATTGAACTCCCGGCAATTGTACAAGAATTCGTGGATGTATTTTCAAAGGAACTCCCTGGTTTACCGCCTATGAGGGAGATTAACTTCGAGATCAAGTTGTACCCTGGCACAACACCAGTGTCGTTACCACACTATCGGATGGCACCAGCAGAGATGTCGGAGCTAAAGAAGCAGATTGATGAACTACTTAGGCTGGGTTGCATCCGGAACAGTACCTCATCATGGGGAGCACCAGTACTGTTTGTGAAGAAGAAGGATGGTTCACTTCGGATGTGCGTTGACTACCGGAAGCTGAATCAGCTAACAATTCGGAACAAGTACCCTCTACCCAGGATCGATGATTTATTCGATCAATTGAAGGGTTCCAACCATTTTTCAAAGATTGATTTGATGTCTGGTTATCATCAAATACGGGTTAGGGAGGAAGATATAGAGAAGACGGCCTTCCAGACGCGGTATGTACTATACGAGTTTGTAGTCATGCCATTTGGACTCACAAATGCGCCGGCGGTGTTCATGGATTTGATGAACAGAATCTTCCGTCCCTATTTGGATCAATTTGTAATTGTATTCATTGATGATATTCTGATATATTCCAAGAGTCAGGAAGAACATGCAGAGCACTTACGGATAGTTTTGAATACCTTGAGGCAAAATAAGCTATATGCCAAGGCCAGTAAGTGTGAATTCTGGCTATCCGAGGTCAACTTCTTGGGACATGTGATATCTGAGGGAGGTATAGCCGTGGATCCGGCTAAGGTGGCAGCAGTGAAAGATTGGAAAGCGCCCAAGAATGTAACTGAAATTCGTAGCTTCTTGGGATTGGCTGGTTATTATAGAAGATTTATCATGGATTTTTCCAAAATTGCATCTCCATTGACTCAACTCACTAGGAAGGGAGTCAAGTACGAGTGGACAGATCTATGTAATCAAAGGTTTGAAGAGCTGAAGACAAGACTTACCACTGCCCCTATTTTGGTTTTGCCTGTAGTGTTTCGAGGTATATTGCGATGCCTCGGGAGAGGGACTGGGTTGTACACTCAGTCAGAGTAATTGTGTGGTGGCGTATGGTTCAAGGTAGTTACAAATACATGAACGTCTTTACCCCACACATGATTTGGAATTAGCTGCAGTGGTTTTCGCCCTCAAGAGTTGGAGACACTACCTCTACGGCGAGAAATTTGAGGTATTTTCTGATCATAAGAGCTTGAAATATCTTTTTGATCAGAAGGAGCTCAACCTCAGGCAACGAAGATGGATGGAGTATCTGGCGGAATATGAGTTTGCGCTTAGATATCATCCAGGCAAGGTAAATAGGGTAGCGGATGCCCTCAGCCGTATACCACATGCATCCGTGGCATGTTTGATCAGATCGGAATGGGAGATGTTGAATAGTATCCGAGAGTTTAAACTCTACTACAACAACCGTGGGACCATATACAATCTGGTTATACAATCTAACATGGTCACCAGGATTGAACAAGAACAAAGGACAGACCGGAAGTGGAGGACATATGGGCCAAGATGTCCACTGGCGTAGACATACCGGAATGGGAATTACGACCAGGACAAGGTCTTTTATTCCGGGGAAGAACATATGTGCCAAAGAGTTGCAGGAAAGAGCTACTGATTGAGGTACACCAGTCCAAGCTTTCTATCCATCCGGGCAGCACCAAAATGTACCATGATCTAAAGAGGCATTACTGGTGGCATGGACTAAAAAGGGATGTGGCAGAATTCGTGGCACATTGTCTAACTTGTCAGCAAGTCAAGACTGAACACCAAAAGCCACCAGGGTTACTCAAACCCTTAGCAGTGCCAGAATGGAAATGGGAACACATTTCCATGGACTTTGTATTGGGATTGCCGAGGTCTTCAAAGGGCAATGACGCCATATGGGTCATAGTCGACAGGCTGACCAAGTCCACACATTTCATTCCTATCAAGATGATGGATTCATCTGAAACGTTGGGTCGGCGTATATTAAAGAAATCATTCGACTACATGGCATTCCCCGAACGATAGTATTAGACAGAGATGGCCGTTTTACCGGCAGAGTATGGCAAAGCATGCAGTCAGCCATGGGGACAGATCTATTGACTAGCACCGCTTTCCATCCACAGACTGATGGACAGTCTGAAAGGACAATACAGACCTTGGAAGACATGCTGAGAGCATGTATGTTGGATTTCAAGGGTGGATGGGAGGACCACTTACCAATGGTGGAGTTCTCGTATAATAACAGCTATCAGGCAAGCCTTCAGATGGCTCCATACGAGGCCTTATATGGTAGACCGTGTAGGTCACCGGTATGTTGGACAAAGGCAGGAGAGCCTGCATTGATCGGACCGGAACTAGTCGCAGAGACTACTGCACAAATTAAGTTGATATGTCAACACTTATTGACTGCACAGAGTCAGCAGAAGAGTTATGCTGATAAAAAGAGACGGTTTCTGGAATTTGAAGTGGGAGACATGGTATTTTTAAAGGTCTCGCCATGGAAAGGACACATGAGGTTTGGCAAGAAGGGAAAGCCGTCGCCCAGATATGTAGGACCATTTTCCATCACAAGAAGGATGGGGGATGTAGCTTACCAGTTAGCTCTTCCTTCGCAGTTAGCAGCTCTACATAATGTGTTTCATGTGTCAATGCTAAGAAAGTATAATCCGGATCCGTCCCATATTTTGAATGTTCAGGATATTGAAGTACAAAGCGACGTGATGTACGTCGAGAAGCCGGTCAGGATAGTGGAGACCGAACAAAGGGTGTTGCGAAACAGAGCGATTCAGTTCGTAAAAGTGGTATGGGATCGTCATGGAGATGAAGAGGCCACATGGGAACTTGAATCGGAGATGAGAACAGCTCACCCCGAATTATTTATGTAATTATTTTGAGAACCCTACTGCGCTCGATTTTCGGGACGAAAATTTTAAAAAGAGGGTTATATTGTAACACCCCAATTTCTCAATGAAGTGGATAATTACGAAAATGCCCCTGATGTGTTAAATTAATTATTTTGTGATGTTAAGTAAGGAAATGGTGGGGCCCATAGCTCAAATTAAAATCATATGAGCACATTATGAATGTCAAGTTTGATTGGATGGGTAATGTACATCAATTGGGTCAAAAATGGCTAAATGGGTCAAAGGGCCCAAATGGGACCAATCGGGTCTTACTGGATTATTTGACCGTTTTGTGAACTTAAATTCAATGGGGTTAAACTGATTTGATTGGAAATCAAGTGGAGAGAAAATGGGTAGGTCTGATCCGCATGTAAAAACCAATTACAAATGACCAAAATACCCATAATTGGGTCATGGAGTCAAAAACTGGTCAAGGAGCTAAAGGGGGACCCAACGGGTCGAGTTGACTAAGGTTGACCGTGCGAACCCTCAAGGGAGCGAAAATACGAGTTAAATCAGTTTGAGTGGGACTGAAGTGAGTTGGAATTAAATCAAGTGGTGAGTTAACTCAAGTGCATTAAATGAAATGCATTAAGTATGGTGAGTTGGGTGAGTTGAGATGGAAATCAAAAGGACCTTGAGTTCAAGTGAGTCAAAAGGAATTTGAGGGAGTGTCTTGATCTCATACATCATCAAGTAAACAAGTCCCACACGTTGGTGGGTTGGAATTAACTTTTGGTGAATGAAAACCAATGGAATATGGAGGGGTTTCCATCTCATATGGAAACCCAAGGGCTCCAACGTTGGGAGTACCAATGGATGCATTGGTTGGTGCCTAGGGGTGCTTTGGTTGACACCAAATGCCTCCTTGGTTTGGTCAAGTATTAATGAGGACTTATGAGAAGAAGAGGGGTTGTTTAACAAAAGGAAGGTATACCCCATTTGGCCGAATTTCATTCCAAGAAAAACCTTAGAATTCCATCTTCTTTCTCTCCCTCAAGAACACCTCTCTTGGCCGAACCAGCTGTGGTGTTTTTCACCATAGATCAAGCACTAATTCGGCTAGAAGCTAAGGAAGAAAGAAGGAGAAAAGTGGGAAGAAGACAAGGAGCAAAGGCAAGAAGAAAAACTTGGAATTTAGTAAGTATTTCCATGGACTTTTGATTAATGAAATGGGATAGATGAAACATGATTGGGCCATGGGTTGGCCGAATCTACCAAAGATTCAAAGTATGGATTTTTATGGTTAAAAGAGGGAAAAACATGGACCATAGGGTTCAGCCACCCATGAAATTTATTTGTTAAAGTGATGGTTTTTGTAAGTTAAAATCATGCAAAATGATGGACTGTTTTTGTATGTTTAAATTAGACCTAAGATGCAAGTTGAAAGGGTTTTTAAATTATGGACTTGGATGTCATGTTTTGGGCCATGGAATGGCCGAATACATCATGGGCTCAAGCCTTTGGTAAAGTCGGTTTAAATGATAAAAATGGACCATTGGGTTTGGCCATTTTGGATGGCCGAACCCCATGGAAGTTGTGTGGGTATTTGATGGTTTTTGAAGTGTAAAAACCATACAGTACTATGGGGATTTTTACATGATTGAATGGACATAATATGTAAGTTAAAAAGGTCAAACTAATGGGCATAGGGTTCGGCTACATGGGATGGCCGAACCCCATAAAAATATTTGATAATTTGGTATGGTTTTTGGAGAGATAAAAACCATACCAATGGTGGAGAGTCTTATATGATTTAAATGGAAAAAAAGGTTGCTGTTTTGGGTTGGCTGAACCATGTAGTTAACATGGCTAAAGGGTAGAGCCTAACTTATAAACAAATGATGGATCATTGAGTAGGAGGATCATAGGGTTCGGCCATATGAATGGCCGAACCCCATGGATTGTTTTGTTGGAGATTATGATTTGGTTCTATGATTTGGATTAAGGAAACATATGTATGTATCTTTGGACTTAGTGATAAGTAAATAATAAGCCATTATGTATGATGAAAGAGGAGACCAAAATCAGTATGGTGAGGTTCCGCCATGTAGTATGGCCGAACCCCACTATTGCTCATTTAGTAAACCTAGTGGCTAACTTGTAAGTTGATTGGTTAAAAATCAAAAATGAAGATTGATGTATGAAAGGTATAAAGGATCAAAAATAAAGTGGTGAGGTTCGGCCATGTTGTATGGCCGAACACCACTAAGGTAGATTACTTTTATGAACTTTGATTATGAGCAAGATTAGACATTGGTTAGACCAATGGCAAATCTGTGAATACAAGTCAAATGAAGGGATTGATCAAAGGACTTACAAGTGGGGTCAAACCAAAGTAGTATGGTTCGGCCATACTGTATGGCCGAACCCTATCAAGTTATATTAGGTAATAAAAGGCATTTTGGTATTGATCAAAAGAAAAGGAGGTCAAATCTAAAGGGGGTAAGGTTCGGCCATGGGTATGGCTGAACCCCATAAGATGTTTTTTTTGGGTTTTATTTGTGAATGGACATTTAAATGATAGTATGATTTACTTATTGTTACATCACAAGGTGACGAGAGTTGAACGACGTGCGAGTCGTGACCGGGTGAAGCTCAAAAAGGAACGGACACTTAAGCAAAGTTTCAGTAGGTTTCCTACCTACTTGTAACCACAGTTTTACCCCAGTTTTCTTTATGAGACTCTTGTTTATTTTATGTGTTTTCAAATGATATATTATGCATTAACAAATGCCATACAAGCATTGGCATCTCATGCATAGACATGGGATGATGAATGAGGTTCTACAGTGTTGCAATTTATGAGTTACGTCCTCCTTAGGCGATGAGGGTCCCGCCAGGAGGAGTAACATGATGATCATAGTCACAATGGTCTCCTTAGGCGATGAGAGTCCCAGCAGGGGGACTGATACGTGATATGAATCAAGTCAATGATGAAGAGATGGAAGTGTATTGTAATTTACCTTGTCGGTGCGAGGCACGTCAAGTGATGGCTATGAATGTACATGATGGGAGGGTCTCATTGCATGTGCATACTTCATAGCATTGTTTTACCTGTTTTTACTAATCATGAACTATGATATATATGCATGTTTTATATGCTAATCATGTGGTAGCCCTGATCGGGAACCTACTGGACGCGTTGATCTAACGCTCTAATTCTATCCTCAGAGGAGAATGCAGGTACAAGGAAAGGGAAAGAAAAGGTCGTTGACCGGGAGGGGAGCCAAGCTTAAGCGCTTGATGTTGGACTGGACTTCTTTTTATTACTGCCATTTGAAACTATATTTTGTTGGACATGCAATAAGTCATTACTTGCTATGGTTTGATTAGGTTAATAACTTTGGATGGGTGATTTATGTTAATTAATGTTTGAGACTGCTACCTGCTATCTAGTCATTCTATTTAGCAAATAGTCTAGTTTATTCCGCAAGTTGATGTTAGTTTCATATGTGATTTATTATTATGGTCTAGTCCATGTACACATGGGTGGCCAGTTAAGGTTCAGACTTGAGTAGTTTGAACTTAACTCGCGTCGTGACGCCGCATGCTCTCTTCCGATGTTTTTATTATTATTTAAAAAAAAAAATTAGACTCTGATTTCTCGGAGAGGGCAGGACGTTACATTATGCACATGAGAGATATGTGGGATTTTTAAATCCACAATGATATGCTAGATATTTAAAAAGGGATGAAATATCTATGAATTAAATTAAAAGATTATTTGGATTATGATTAGGGTTATGCGCATAGTACTTGCTAATAAGAATTAATGGAAGTCTTAATAAAGCAAGGCAAAGTCGGATATGGCTATTTAAAGAGGGAAAGTCGGCCATGGTTAAATAAGGAAGGTTTGACATATGTCCAATGTTTTGGTTATAACTTTTCGCTCTGATACCAACTGTAACGCCCTACTTCTACCCTGTAGTTGGTGATAAAGGTAATCAGGGAAACAATGAACCTAAGGCGGACCAGGCATAGGAGTTTGGAAGATATAGTTTTATATGTTTTTGAAATAAATTACTCATGAACTTGTATTTGAGTATTTGGATTCCGGAATGTAATAACTTAGACGGTTGAATGTTTTGGTTTGATGATTATGACGTACTTTGCTATCTGAATGGATTAGAACGTGGTTCTAATATAATTCCGCATATTGATGATTATGATTCCGCAGTTGTATGATTTTATTCCGCAAGTCGGTATTGCTATGTGTGAACCGTTTTATTGGACTGAGTCCATACACACATAGGGTTGGCTAGTTAAGGGTCGGACTTTGGAAGTTCGGACTTAGCTCGCGTCGTGACGTCCCGCGCTCTATCATTCTACTCTGTTACAAAAAAAATATACACTGAATTTACGGAAAAAAGCGAGTGAAAAAGGGCAGGGCGTTACAGTTGAAGGCTGAGAGCCTAAGATTGAAGTCTATGAGCCAGAGTTCAAATCCACAGGGTCAAGCAGAGCTCCACGCCACACACTAGGCCAGGCCCAGTGCTAAATGCACAATTCACAATGAGCCAGGCCACAATTCACAAGCCAGAGTCTAGCAAGCTTCGTAGGCCAAGAGTCCAAGTCCATTAACCAGTCCAGAATTCCATTGGAGGCCCAACTGCTCTAAACTCTAATTCTATAACCCCTCATACGATCTCCACTGTCCAAATCTAACACTCACACACGCCTCCACTCCACCTCTCCAAATTTGTCCACAGACATCCACCCCATGTATCCACATCCGTGTACACTCCACACAATGCATGCATACAACACTTGCACTTAGGATATTTTGCAAAAAAAATCCACTCACACGGCCAATCACATGTATTTCTTATCCTCCACTCAACCACACTCCGCAAACCCTAAACCGCTAAACACTCCATCATTTTTTTCCATCTATCTCCATACGGCCATGTCACTTCTAAACCCTAGAAATACACACATATTCGGCCATGCATCCAACCATCCATTTAGATCACTTAGAAACCCCAAGATCTCAACCATTCATTCATGCATTTCACAAACATAAACCCTAGCCCTTCATGCATTCATACGGCCATCTCTCTTTCTCTCACACACTCCATGCGGCCACCACTTCTATCCACCTTATCCCATCTCATCACATGCACATACCCCATACTTGGCACACACGACACTCACACTCCACACTACAACCCTAGCCGTCCCACCTTGTCCATCAGTTGCCTAAAACCCTAGCCTTCCTCCAATTAGTTGCTTAAATCCTAGCCCTCCAATCACCTATCTTAAACCCTGATTAATCCTAGCTATCCATATCTATTCAAAACCTATAAATAAAGCATTAGGGCTATAAGGAAAATCGAATTTGGACTCTGAGAACTCAAGCTAGGCATGGACTAAAGGAAGGAGAAAGAAGAAAAACAAGAAAAGGCTATTGTAACGACCTGACCCAAACTAGCAGGTAAAACTCGAATTAGAACCCTAACGGGTAGAAATAAGTGGGTAATTGGTTTTGTTCTTGAAATTGTGTGTCTTTGGCTGAAAAACCCTAATTTTGCTGGAACTTCTAAACATAATAACTTTCGAAATTTGGAAACTTTCTAAATTTGGCAAATTAGAGAAAAACCCTTTCTCCTTCGATTTAAGAGGGAAACTCATCGATTTGATAGGTCGAACCTGGTCCGTAAGACAGGAATCTCGGTTAAGACTGTAAACTGTTGAACAGTCTAAATGTCTAAGTATTTTGATCATAACTAGGGCTAGGAAAGTCCGTTCGGGGTGAACCAGGTATTATTATGATCCTCACTCGGATACCTATCGACCTTACAAATATGAGAACTTGATAAAATTCTGGCTGATACCAGAAAATTCTGCAAGATAGGATAAATTATGCCCCTGTTTTGGTCCCTTTAAACCTTAGACCAATTGTACATTCTTTAGTGCCTTGGACTTGATTTCTTGGGACAGAACCTATGGGTTCAAATATCGAGTCCCTTTGATTTAAAAAGGGTTTAAATAATTTTTTTTGTAATGGTCCAAAACTCTGATCAATGACATTAAATTTGGGGACCTTAAGCTCGGTTGGAACTTGGAATTGGTGGCGTGGTTTTGGTTGGTAAATTACGAACTTTAGGTGAGGAAAACTTAACCTTACTTACTGATTTCTATTCTAAATTGATTGATTGATTGTGATTGGGGTTATTTCATATGACTGGGAATTGTTTAATTGACGGGTAAGTCCGGTGCAAGCTCATGTAGTGTAAGGGAAACTTTTGAGCTAAATATTCTAAGCATGTGCACTCTAATCGGCCCAGATATGTTTCGTTGATTACTCGTCTGTATTGTTAGAAATATCCCAACTAAAACCTTGTAGAAATTGTTTGGTGGAAATTGGAACTTGATTTGGTGGTTGGAGAATTATTCATGCTTGATCATCTTGGAACTTGGTTAATTCTATGAGTTGTATGTCAATTAGTTAGCATGAATATTTTGTTAATGCCATGGATTAGAAAATTATGTGTTTATTGAATTTGTTAACATGTGTTATATTTGTTAATCGTTTATTTTGAACATGTTAATCATATACATGACAAGGCATTCATCCATGAGATATTTGTCGATTCGTCATGCATGAGGATCCACGTTTGGGTGGGTAATTCATATCGTTGATTTGTGTCATTAGCCCTACACTCCTTTGGGGATATTCGTCATGAAAATTTGGGCTTCTTGTTTCGATAGCCTTGCACTCCCTTGTGGACATTCGTCGTGCAAATTCGTATGGAATTTTGACTATATGTGCACATGTGATAATGTTTAGCTAGGGTGAGCTTTGAATTACTCGTTGACTTGTAAACGAATTATAAGGAATTCTAAGGAATTCAATAAGCTATGGTCCAATCTAAACGCTCCACGAGAATCCAATCCTACTGTTGAGCCTGACCAGCTTCTATCTCCAACGAATTTCCTGTAATGTAAGAGATGAGCTCCTCACTAGTGAAGAAAGCAACTATACAAGTAATTTACATGTAATATAGATAAACTAAGCATTTGAAAATTAATTCAAATAAATTCAAGAATTGCTTTACAAAATGCATGACATATTATAATGCGAATATGATGCATGTTCCCCTCCCATAAGGATTTGAGATTAGACCTCCTATATGGTTGAGGATTTTTATTGTTGGACTATCGGTTGATTCCATGCTAGATGATGACTAATCCTATATGGGAATGTTATATATTGACATGGAAATTTATTGTGGTAATCCGCACTCTGATAGATATTAGAATCGTTAATTGACTTTTTAAATTGAAAAAAAAATGAGCCATCGATTTTGTCATTCTCGTTATTGGATCGTGTTCGATTAGTGTAAGGCTCCATTTGTTGCTATTGATCGGCGGGTCCTTACAACAATGGAAATTCGTGTGCACTCAAGGTTTAGGTTTCAATTTTTGTTTTTTCCAATTTATTTCTTGTAATTTTCTAATTTTAGTTCCTATATTTGTAAGTTCAAATTCCATGTTATTAATAAGATTTAAGTGAAATGAAATATTTAGATTCTAGCTTTCCAATTAATTGATGTCTGTATTATGATTGTTTTCCATTTAATTTTATTTTTAAAATCCTATACCATGTTAGAATTTTATATGTGTATTCTAAAGTTAGATGTGATGCAAATTTAGATTTGTATTCTAAAGTAAGTGCGATGAAAATTTTGAACCAGAATCGAACTCATGTTCAGTCTAAGGTTTGACTTTTGGGTATTTACTTGGAACGCATGGATTTAATTTTTAGATAATTCTAAATGGACGACATGAATGCAGTGTTATTTAATTTACGTGAGCTTTGGATTCTGGGCTTAGATTTTATTTATAAAACTTGGAAAACAATGCCGACTTGATTTTTTTTAGATCCAAATCCAATGTGATATGTATTATGTTTGATTTATTTGATTATTTAATTCTTTATTTTTATTTATTTGTCAACTCCAATTGAAATGGTGATCTAGGTTGAGATTAAAAAGGATTGATTTCTGATTAAGCCTAAAGTTAGATTTGAAAGTGTTTTTCATTTTCTAAATTAATTCACCAATGCAAGTTTCAAATTATATTTTTAAGTTAAATAATTGGTTAATAATTTAAATACTTAAGATATATTTTCTGTAATTCCGTTGTGTATGGCCTTGCATTCCTACTTATGTACTATATATGGTTCGTGTGTAAGAGTATAAATGTATTTTTTTTATTACAACAATCACATATGAAATGGAGGAAGGGCTCCTAGACAGAACTTTGAATAACATTAGCCCCGCACACGTCATCTATGTAGGAAGGCTGTTGATACATGCCAAATACGTTGAGTTGTATCTTCAGATTTCCTAACGATAACCTAAACATGCCATTCTAGCAATTGATAACAACATTTACGGTGCCCAGGAATGGTCATCCAAGAATGACCGGAATGTGCCCACTCTCGTTCTGAACGGCTGTGTTCAGAACCACAAAGTCGACTAGAAAGTAGAACTTGTCGACTTTTATCAAAACGTCCTCTATGACACCCCTCGAAATTTTATAGAGCGATCAGCTAACTGAAGTGTGATAGGAGTGGGTTTCAACTCTCCCAACCCTAACTGCTCATAAACGAAGTATGGTAGTAGGTTGATACTGGCTCCTAGATCTAGTAAGGCCCTGTCAATTTCATATGTACAATGGTGCATTCGATGGTTGGGCACCCAGGATCCTTGTGTTTTATTAGGAACTGTTGTTGGAGGAGTGCACTTGCATTTTCTACCAGGAATGTTTTTTTGGGAACGTAAGTTCTCTGCTTAACCGTACAAAGGTCTTTTTAGAAATTTGGCATATGACGGTACCTGATTTATGGCGTCTAAAAGAGGAAAGTTAATGCTTACGTGTTTGAACACCTCCACGATATCACCATAAGGTACCCTTGCTTGGCAGTGGTTAACCTTTGAGGGTATGGAGCCTTTGGTACAAATTTATTCCAAGCAGATGTTTCCAGCTCATTTTGGATAGAATATGTAGGTGGGTCTTCTTGATGCTTTGGTCGACTAGTTGTCTGGTTTTCCTGTTGTCTAGGCCGTTCAACCCTGATGTCAACATGTCACCCAGATCTCAAGGTAGTAATCGATTTGACATCTTCTGGATTGGACGAGATGAACCCTCATATTGGCCCTTTGGATTTGGGATAGGCTGACTGGGAACTTGTCTTTCTCCTTATCGCCTATAGAAGTGGATAACTGTTCAAGCTGTGTTTCAAGCTTGTACATAGCCTGAGAATTTTGCTTCAAGGCTTGCTGGTGGATTGCATAAACTGCTACAACATTTCCTCAAGAGAGGGCTTACGTTGCTGAGATGGACCGGGCTATTAAGATTAGTTCTGTGAGGATGAATGGAATGGTTGATTGGGAGGGACCCTGAGTCACTGGTGGTTGGTTCTGTATCCACGAAAAAATCGAGTGATTCCGCCAGTTAGGGGTTCCCTACTGCCTTTTAAAATTGTTCAGTGCATTTGCTTGCTCGGGTGAGCACTCTTGCATTATTCCTAGGGAAGGACAATTTTGAGCATTGTGTCCTAGGTTAGAATACATTGCATAAACTTCTAACTGTACACTATCGACAAATTCATCGACTGAGTCATTGCTAAGGCCTCTACTTTTTTGTCAAGTTGGCAATTTCGGCCTTAACATCAAATTCATTGCCGACTTCGTACAAACCTCCCTTCTTTGATGCTTGTATTGAACTCTTTCTTTTGGAGAAATCCCATTGCTGAGAATTCTCCGCCATGCTCTCCAAGAAATCCCATCCCTTAGTTTCATTCAAGCTAAACAATACCTTACTTTCCATTGACTCGATCATGGTGCGGTTTGATGAAGTCAAACCATTATAGAAAAATTGTATGGGTCGCCATTTTTCGAAACCATGGTGGGGACATTTGCTCAACAGGTCTTTAAATCTTTCCCAAGACTCCTAGAATTGTTCACTCTCTCTTTGAGCATAGTTTAAAATTTCTTTCCTGAGAGCATTAGTTTTAGGTATGAGAAAGAATTTGGTAAAAATTTGTTGACCAGTTGGTTCCAGTCTCTGATGGAATTTGTGGGCAAAGAGTTCAGCCATGTTTTCATTTTCTCCTTAAGAGAGAACAAAAGCATGCGAAGACTAACAGACTCATCAAAAAAATTATTGACTTTAAACGTGGTGCAGATATCCAGGAATTCCTTGATTTGTAAATAGGTGTCCTCTCGATCAAACCCATAGAACGTAGGAAGGAGATTCAGAAGATGGTTTTAGTTCCCATTGGATTGTAGTAGTCTGTGGAAGAACTATACAAGACAGAGTGTTGGTTGTGACTGGCGCAAAATATTGGTAGAGGGTTTTCTCATTCTCATGTTCTCTGGCTATTATAGGTGATGGGAGTTGTGCATCTAAGACTATGACTAGGACTGACTGGGCTTCGGATGCAATGATCGGTGGAACGACAACTAGTGCAACTCAAACCAAACGATTGGTGGAGTTACGAGACTAACTATTCATCACAAACATGAGCATACACTCAAACAAACCACACAACATATGCCATAAATCTAAAATTCGAAATTCACTGGAAGATTCGAATTTATCGGCTGATACATAGGGATCCTAGACTCTAGACTGCTCCTAATCTCCTTTTCCAAAAAAATTTAAGTCTTCGATGGAAGTTTAACCACAAGCATAACCAGGTAAGTTCCCAGGTAACTGGAGGAGCACAACATCATTGCTTAAGACCCAGTTATCCTTAGACATAGTCTTTGTGATAGAACTAGCCTTAGACACCGTACTTGAAGCAAAACATTTCACTGTTGAACTAAAAATAAACCGAATTGAAGATGGTCCTATTGAGCATGAACACCCTAAAATAATGGTTCTAGATTGATTTTATTGGTCAATGCATGAACCAATTTTAATAATCTTTTGGTTTTCTAGATATTGTGAATGTAGCCTAAGTTACCAATGCAAGATTCAAGCAAATATGAAGGCAATAATCAAACAAATTAATCTGATACATGAACTAGCAACCTAAATGCATGAACAAACTGAATATGCAATTTTTTATTTTTTTTGTGCAAATATAAATGCAAAAACACCATAAATAATTCTATATACGTGCATGGAAAATTAAAATTTAAAGAAGGTGATTAGGACTTACCTTGGCCTATGATGCGTATTCCCAAAAATTTTAAAGCACACAATTTAAAATCTTTGCAAAATAAAGTGCACAAACCTTGGTGAAGATTTTAAATCACCAAATGTTTTTTGTATGAAACCTAATCTAAATGCAAGTTTCCTAGAATTATAATTATTGAAGGAATAAAAAATGAAAAACCCTAATTAAGAATTCTAAATTAAATGAAAGTCATCTTAATATTTCAAAATTAATCACCACCAAAAATTCTGAAATTTCAAATAAAATTCAAAAGAAAAAAAAAAACCAAAAGTTAGGTCGACTGATAAGCATCCGATTTCTCTCAAATAATTATATATATTCTGGCAATAGATCGTGGGTTGGCTAATATTTTGGCATGATGCTATCCTATCTTGATAGAGCTTTGTCAAGACAAACCTTATCCAGACCTAGAGCGATTGATCGTGATGCCAATGTTTTCCAGCCATGTACACACGATTGATCATGCAACCGATTTATTGTATGTGATCAAGATTTCAAGTCTTGTTTAAGTCCAACCATTGTCTTTTCTCCGTGATAGATCACCTACAAGATCGTATCGTCAAGGTATCAGAAGATTGATCGTGGCCACGAATGTATCGTCGTGAGACCACTGGTGTTTCACAGTCCATTCCAATTAGAACCTTTGATTTTCCAAACGATTGATCGCTAAGCCACGATTAATCGTCTGCTGTCACTGGTGAATGATCGCCGACACGATGTGTCGTCTTGACAACACTTTCAAATGTTTGAGCTTTATGTCCTTTGGTTCTCATTTGGTGTCAAACACATGGTAGGCTTGATTAATTATCCAGATATGATCTCTAAGACTATGTAAGGTCAATCTAAGGTTTGGGTTCGACCAAAGGTCATCTATAGCCACTTACCATCTGTGATTGCCATACACTATTGATCCGTTGAGTCTTCACACATCAACCAATATTTGAGTCTTGAGTCTTTAGATTCCCTCTTCAAGGCAATGCTTCACCCACGAAATTGACAAATAGGTGACTCGGTAAGCCAGGGCACTAACAATCTCCCCCTTTGTCAATCGTGACAAAAGCTAATAATACATCATTTGACTTCATTTGACTCAAATTTATACAAATTACACATTATACATCAAATGATAATATGTACTCTAGTCTTGCATCATATTTTTGCTCTATTTTCAAAAAACCTGTAAACACAAACAAGCTATAAAAAACTAGAGAATCATTAGTGATGTTAGTTCAAACATAATCAATGTATCCATTGACTAAAAAGCATTCACACTCCCCCACACGTCAATGATCTCCCTCATAGCTCAAGCTCATAACCAAGCTTCCAAGCTAGAACACTTTCAAAGTTTTCTCACCCATTCTCATTGAGTTTGAATTCCCAAACTCCAATGCATCTCTCCCGTACACCAAACTTTCTTTCAAGCTTCTATGTTCTGGACTGGGAACTTATAAGGGCTCTCGGTAAAACAGACATATGGGCAAGGAAAGACCGATCGAGAGATACAGGATCGACCCCTCGGCAAAGGGCGACAGGTCATTTTCGGTAACATGTTTCTAAAGAGGAGACTACTGTCAAACATGTTTTTGCACCAGAACGAGCCTCTCGTATGGACCGACCCCTCGGTTCCATAAGTGTCGACCCATCGGCGATGCCCACATGACTGCCGGGAAGTAATAATGTTGTTGAGGGTGCATTTAAAGGCAATGGTCCGGTGGTTGAACGGTAATAAATATGAATACCGACCCACCGGTGCAGCCGACCTATCGGTCTTAGATAGTCAATATGACGGTTAAAACTCCTCTATAAATATGAGTATTGGATGATCGTTTTACTATCTTCCTTGAGCTTAAAAGACTTATACACTCTAAGGAATGATCAACACTCTTGAGAGAAAGATCATAAGCAACAAATTTCGGATTGTGTTTGCAAGTGAGAAAGAGAGGAGGAGAGAAAGATCATAAACAACCAATCTTTGGATTAATTCTGCAAGTGAGAGAGATATAAACTTGGAAAGCCTTGGTTAAACCAAGTTTCCGTGTCGTCCATAAGATTGTGATTGTTACACGACGACTGGAAAAGGAGCGTCGACACAACTTGGGTGGGATCTTCAAGAAGCACACATCAGCGAGAAAGAGCTTTAAGGCAAGTGTTTCTTGGATTTTAATTTTCTTTTTAAAAACCTGTAACCTGAAGTGGATTAAGGAGAGGTACTCTAGAACCACTATAAAAAATTCTAGAGTGTCGTCTTTGGCACAGTGGTGGGTGGAAGTCCCAGCCGATTGAATGAGGTGGAATTCCTACTGTAATTGTGAGAGTGTAAATACCCACATAGTGAATTTGGGGATAACTCAAGGTTGAGGGAGTCCTAACAATGGATGTAGGTTGGAGAAACGAACAACTATTTATCTTGTGTCCTTGTGCTTGTGGTGTTAGAGCCAATTAATTGTGTTGATTATTTGAACACATCTGCTAACACACACACTCTTGATTGTTATTTCTGCTGCACTTAATTAATCAATCAACTTAAAATAAAAAAGGACCAACGAATTTGGTTGACCTATTCAACAACCCCAACACCCCCCCTCCCTCTCAAGTCAATCAGGTTGTTCTAGCACCCGTGTAAAGGGCAATTTCAATTGGTATAAGAGTTGGGTGCTCGTTACAAAGATTTAATCATCCGAGTAGATCCAAAGCTTGAACACCATGGGAGACAGTCATGCAATATCCAAACCTACTTATTTCGATGGAACAAATTATGCCTCCTGGAAGGCCAAGATGAGAAGTTTCTTTGTTTCCATTGATTCGTCGGTTTGGGATATTGTAAAGACTGGATGGCAAGAACCCATGGAAAATAAAATGGTAGCATCCACCACAACTGTGTTGATAACACCCAAACATTTTGCCTCTTGGACCCCTGCTGAGAAAGTTGCTTAGACAGGAGATGAGAAAATCATGAATGCCCTTAACTGTGCAGTTTCGGATAGTGAATACAGGCGGATCATGACCTATAAAACTGAAAAGGAAGTATGGAAGTTCTAGAGAGAACCCATGAGGGTACCTCAATAGTTAAGAAGTTTAAACTTCAAATCTACCAAAATCAGTTTGACACCATTAAAAATAGGGAGGATGAAGTTTTCATGGATTTCAATTCCAAGGTCAGAGACATTGTTAATCAAATGTACGCTCTAGGTGAAGGAATACCCGAAGATAAGGTATGTACCAAAATTGTCCGGAATCTTGAGGAAAGATGCAAGCCCAAGGTTGTGGCCATGGAGGACAACAGAGATGTGTCCTTGATGAACATTGATGATTTGGTTCGTTACAAACTTATGAACTACACTTTGAACAACCAAAGGATAAGTCAATTGCCTTGAAATCTTCCCTAAAAGAAAAGAAGACAAAATAAAAAGAATTTTTTTCGGAAGATGAATTCTCAAATGCTGAAATGACAATGTTTGCCAAAAAAATTTATAAAAACTTTGCAAAAAGAAATAATTTGAGAAGAATGGGTAATGGTGAACCAAGTAAAAATTACCCAAGAAGGCAAGGGGATTTAAGAGGGAAAGGGAGAGAAAGAGAGGATGTCAAGGAGCAAACCTGCTTCAATTGTGGTTGAAGAGGACACTGTATGAGTGAGTGTCCTTCAGATAAAATAAAGAAGGTTATGAATGTGGGTGTGACCCATGTTGAAACTTCTGAATCAGAAAGTGATTCACATGATGAGACTCAACGAAAGGTTGATGTATCAAAAGGTCTCATATGTTCAATCATTGAGGATCATGGAAACTCCACAATTGAAACAGATGAAGGTGAGAGTGAAGATGATAAAGGTCTTCAAGCTTCCTACAGTGACCTATTTCTTGTGAGTGAGGCTGACAAAAAAACTCAACAAGGTTAAAAATGAAAACCTTAAGCTCTTCAATTAAGTGGAAGGTTGAAAGATGAAAATTTTCTTCTAATCTCTAAGCTTAATCTTTTAAATGTTGAAAACACTAACCTCGAAGAAGATGTTAAAAGACTATCTTTGGAAGTAAAAGACTTAAAACTTCCTAAGGAAAAATTCCAAGCTAAGTTTACCCAAGGAGATGAAAGGCTTAAAAGACTCCTCGATGCAGGAAGACAATATGGTCATAGGTCTGGTCTTGGTGCCTCATTCACCAAAGAACCTATACATCATAATGTGTCTAGTAAAACAAGTATCTCTCGTTTTTCGACGGGTAAGTGCAATTTCTGTCACAACGATGTGCATTTTAAAAGAAATTGTCGTCATCTAAAGAGATACTTGGAAAGGAAAACACAAAGGCACAATCAAGTAAAACCTAAGGTTAAAAGATATCCACCAACACCTAATCCTAAAAGAAATCCATGGAAGGTGGATACAAGGCAAAACTCTTTGATAAGACAAATGACTCATGTCTTAGAAGAGTTGATGAATCAAAGGTTTGGTCATCAAAGGTACGATCATAGGGGTGTATATGCAACACCAAATGACACAATCTTTGTTCCTAGGAGATAGACCATGAATTCTGTTTTGTTGTGGTTTAAGATTCACTTCCATATCTTAAACCACTACAAATGAACTCACAAGAGACCATGTGAGTTCACATAGCAGAAAAATGCTAGGACATGAAGAGAGGAACTAGCCACATACAAGTCTAGAATGTACTTTTCCTGGCTATAGTACATATTCTACTTGAAGAGCCATACATTCCATTCAAAGCATTTCCAGAAGTATACATTTTTTAATGAGAATTGTTTGTGTGCATGATTTGATTAAACTCGGCATATCTGTGCATTAAAATGAATTTATGTATGCCATGATTAGAATATGATCTCCATCAAGTTGCACAATTCAAGGATGATTGCTCTGCGTTCTGAACCTCTCGGTGTTGTCGACATGTCGGTGAATAGACTGTCGGAGTGACAGACATGTCGTTACTGTGCGAAATCAAAGCACTGTTAAAAAGGGAGAAAAGTCGACCTGTCGGTGGAACCGACATATCGGTGAGACAAAAAGTTAAAATAAAAAGGGGTCACTTTCTGCGAAAGAGACAACACTTTCGACTTCGTTGTCTCCCCTCCCGCGAAGGTCTGTGGTCCCTCATTCTCCTCCCGTGCCGTAGACCAGTCGATAGGACCTCTCAGAGTGATTTCTTGCCGGAAAATCATGGGGCATTCCTCAAGTATTTGTAAGCTTGAAAATCACCATTCTTGTGATTATCATAGATCGAGTAAAGCTCAGTTCTCATCCCTCATCGAGCAATTGATTAAGGACCTCCTTTAGGAAAAAAACATGCCTACAAAGATGGCATTTCAGTCACATCCCAAAATCACTATCGAACGAGGAGAATCCAATCATGCAAGTCGATGGGCCAAAAGGGCCAAAATGTCAGCTTCTCGTCTCTGCCTTAGCTTGAGCTCTGAAAATCCCACTTATGTTAAAATAGTACATGAAACCCAAACAGATGTGGAAGAAGAGTCCATTGTTGGAAAAGGTGTCATCTTCAACGAAAATCGACGAAAATGAAGGGGAGAAGAAGCAGAATAGGGGAATGGTCCTCGAACTAGTCATGAAGACCATGTTAATATTTTTGACGACACCAGTGAGGAGGACAATCATTGGTCTGAGGACCTTAGGGGAGATTCTGATGAGGAAAGGGAAAGAGAATATGAATACCTTCATCAAGTGATTGACAGTCTGAACAACAAGGTCTTCAGATTAGAAAGAAGGATTGACTGTCTTGAGAGATCCCTGGATAGACTGAAGATTATAGTCTAGGATCTTATTGCAACTACCTCCTTCGCCGACCAAGTTCCTGATACTCCATCTCCTCCTCCTCCTGCACCTCCTCAGGATGGCTCTGTTTAGGATAGTTTCTTTGACCTTAGAAAAACTGTACTTTTGGTATTTTGTCTAAGCATCCATAGTGCCCCTTAACAACCACCATATGTACTCAAATGGACATTTTGCTATCAATATAATGATAAGTTTTGGTTTAGTGTGATATGTGTATTGGTGTGTATGTATGCCATTTATCTCTTGTGTATGATATACTAACATGAAGGTTTGAATGAGTTGGTTTTGTATTGGTATATTAGGGAGATAAGGATTCAAGATATGATGTTACACATATACTTGGAGTATGGGGGAACACAAAATATTTGCTAATTAACTGCTGTCACTGGTCATGACAGTTTGTGGAGGAAGGTGAATGCAAACTTGAAAGCTTGAAGAGAAATCAACTTAGAGGCAACTAAGTTTGTGGGGGAGCAAAGAAGAAAAAGCTAAGAAAATTGCTTAATGAATGGGGGAGGAAACTCTAAAAAGCTAGGGACATTAGCTTAACCCTTGAAGCAATATGCTGGAAATCAGCTCGTGTAGAGGCTTACAAACCTTGTTGCACAAAAAGTGTGCACTGAACCATGGGGGAGAACCATGAGTTGGAATGGACCTCAGTCAAGCACCAATGCAAGAATCATGGGGGAGTGCTTAACCTTGGTGCATGCCTACTAACTCTTTGTCGATTGAATGACAAAATGGGGGAGAAAGTAGTAGAAGCTTGGAGCTAGGAAGCTTAAGGAGATTGGGGAAATCCTAGCAATTCATTTGTGTATGGGGAAGAAAATCATCCTTAGTCCATGAATTTTTTATGGTTTGGACTAACCCATCTAATGAATGTCTAGTGTTGTTTGCTTTTTGTGCTTAAACAGGAAAATAAGAATGAAGCAAGCTGAGTAAGAATATGAAGACCATAATTTTTTTAATCCATTTGAATATACATGTAATTGATGTAATGTTTTGTATTCAAATGTGTTGTAATAAAGGGTGGGCATGTAATTTGGTAAGCTTCTAGGTTTTGTCATGTAATTGACAAAGGGGAAGATTGTTAGTGCCCCGGCTTGACCGAGTCCTTGTTTGTCAATTACATGACTCGGGTAGAAGCACTTTCCAAGAAGCTTGAAGACTCAAGATGATCGAGGAAAAAGATCATGCTCCAGCAAGCTCAAAGCTCATTGTCATGGCAATCACAAGAACATGTATAAGGCCATAGATGACCCTAGGTGGAGCCCACACCAAAGAGAGGACCACTACGCTTAGTTGCATATGTTGGTAATAAACATAACATGCCTAGGGAGGAAGCTGAACAATGAATTGGAAGTGAACTTGGACACATGAATTATGTTCACTGTCAGCACGACCAGTCTATCTCACCAACCTCTTGGTGCAGACAGGAACGACCTATCATGGTCAAAGACTGGTCGGCCAGATTGACATTGGTTTTGAAAATTAGAATTATCATTCTGGAAATACCTCTGACAGAGAGTCTTGTATGCACTGACCCATTGGTGATGAACTTGAACGACCCCTCGTGGTCAATGACTCATCGGTATAAAATTTATAAGTTCTGGACTGGGAACTTATAAGGGCCTCTATAAAATAGACATATCGGTAAACAAAGACCGATTGAGAGATACAAGACCGACCCTTAGACAAAGGGCGACAGGTTGTTCTCGGTAACAGGTTTCCAAAGAGGAGACTGCTATCAAGCATGTTTGTGCACTAGAACGAGCCTCTCGTAGTGACCGACCCCTCGGTGCCACAAGTGTCGACCCATCGGCGACAACAACATTGCGCAGTGGTCGGGTGGTTGAACGGTAATAAATATGAATATCGAGCCATTGATGCCACCGACCTGTCGGTCCTGGAGAATCAATATGTTAAAACTCCTATATAAATATGAGTATTGTGTGGTCGTTTTACTATCTTCCTTGAGCTTAAAAGAGTTATATACTCTAAGGAACGATTAACACTCTTGAGAGAAAGATCGTAAACAACCAATCTTCGGATTGTGTTTGTAAGTGAGAGAGAGAAGGAGAGAAAGATCATAAACAGCCAATCTTTGGATTGAGTTTGCAAGTGAGAGAGATATAAACTAGGAAAGCCTTGGTTAAACCAAGATTTCATGTCGCCCACAAGATTGTGATTGTTACACGACGACTGGAAGAAGGAGCGTCGACACAACTTGGGTGGGATCTTCAAGAAGCACACATTAGCTAGAAAGAGCTTTAAGACAAGTTCTTCTTGGTTTTTAATTTTCTTTTTAAAAACCTTTAACCCGGAGTGGATTAAGGAGAGGTACTTCAGAACCACTATAAAAAACTCTAAAGTGTCGTCTCTTGCAGAGTGGTAGGTGGAAGAAATATCCGATTGATTGAGGTGGAATTCCTACTCTAATTGTGAGGGTGTAAGTCCCCACATAGCGAATTTGGGGATAGCTCAAGGTTGAACGAGTCATAAAAGTGGATGTAGGTTGGTGAACCGAACCACTATATATATCTTGTGTCCTTGTGCTTGTGGTGTTAGAGTCAATTACTTGTGTTGATTATTTGAACACATCTGCTAACACACATACTCTTGATTATTATTTCCCCTTCACTTAATTAATCAATAAAGTTAAAATAAAAAAGGACCAATGAATTTTAGAATGACCTATTCACCCCCCTTTAGGGTCAATCAGGTTGTTCTAGCACCTGTGTAAAGGGTACTTTCAGCTTCCTATAGACAAATTCAAATTTTGCAAGTGATTTCTTTGAAATTTTCACCCAAGGTTGTGTGGATCCCAAAGGCCCACACGAATTTTGTGAATTATGGCCTTTTTATTTTATTTCATTGGCTTTTACAATCTAATTCCTCTCCAATTCAAATTTTCCAATCAATTTTAAAATTAAAACTTTCTGTGTGCTCTACTTGAGGAGAAGTGTCTGTAGAAGGGGCCTACTAATAAATTCTAGTTTTCTCGAGTGTGTTTTCAAAATCAATTGCAATAATTAAACATACAATCAATAAAATTTCTAATTACCCAATTAAATTAATCTACATGCACTACTGATCCACTAATTTGGGTTGAGTCATTACAGTTACAGCATGATGGACTCGACGGTCATATTCGAGGTGGAGCTCTTTGATGGAAAACAAGGGTTGATCAGACTAGTGGAGCATCCCAAGGTGTAAATGGGCATCCTTCACAGGGATGTGGAGTTACAGTTTTGTTGAAGAGGAGTTGTTTGCTCAGTCTCAAAGGTGGAGATTGTTAGGTTCTATGGAGCCTGAACTATGAAGTTGGCTATTGGATCGGAGCTCCAAAATGTCCGACTCAGAACTCCAAATCAGCGCGAGATGTGTCTACGACATCATGTTCCCAAGTAGTCATCATGTTCCGAGGTAGTCTTCGAGGTTGGTGGAATTCTCGCCAAGGTGGAGATTGTTAGGATATGGTTCCTATTCCACCATGATTCTCTCTCTCTTGTAATTTAAGGATTTACACGATACATGCAACTGAAGATATGGATGGCATGTGGAGCCCACATGGGCAACATGTAAGTGAAAATTGGCACATGACAATGGAGAAACTCTAGGAAGACAACAAGAGGTTGGGTTTTCCATTCTGGGATGTAAGTCACAAGGGCACGACATAACATGAAGATGACCTAATGTGTCAGAGTTCTAAATCTCGAATTCATAAGTCTGAACTGCCGCTGAGATGAGTTCTGAAGGCTTTTAAGAAGTCCAAACTGCTGATTCAGGATTCCGATCTACGTGAGTTGTGATCAGTGCAAGGGAAAGAGAAATTAGGAGACAAAATAGGCTGCTAGCAAGAGAAGTAACGAAAGGGGAAACAAACTAGCTTGAGTGGAATACATGGCAAACACTAAAGAGACTTTCTCTAGTGGGACACGACATTGTGTGTCGTATGTTATATATGTTGGAAAGGCTTCTTGGGAAGCCTTAGTCCTTGAGTTGTTAGCCGCTTGGGTTTCCTTTTTCTCAAGGTGGAGTAGCATAAAAGAAGGGGGATATCTCTAAGAGGAATATGTAGACATACATGGTACATGTGTGTGGACGGCAGGGCCTCCTTGGGTCGTATGTGCATGGTTTGCAATGGAAAAGGGTCGTCTCTGGCCTCATGGAACATGGTGAAGGGTCGTTGTCAGCCACCAAAGGACTCCATTGGTGAAGACCAGAAATACAACAGAAGCATGGTGAATGCTTGGGTCTTGTGGCATGCATGCATATAGCGTGTGCATTGTGATGGTGCATGGTGATGGACGACAGATGCATGTGGAGGACCATATGCATGGAGGTGGCTGAAGGTGTTGTGGAGGAGCCACAACAGCAACCACACATGGAGCAGATTAGAAGAAAGGTTTATTCTAGATTGACAAGTAAAAGAAGCGCAACTGAGATTTAGTTGTGGTTACGAGTAGCATTGCGGGTAGCAACGGTGTTTCTGTACAAGGGTCTTGGGACTTAGACATAAAGGGTTGATCTTGTATCTTGTATTGATGTTCTTCTCTCGTTTCTTTTCCTCTCTGTTTTTCTGCACTATTCTTGCTCTTCATATTCTCTCACCTTATCTTCTTCTATTTCTTCTCTAATTTTCTTATCTCAGCTTCTTCTTTCTCTCTCTTTCCTCCGCTGCTGAACTAACCCACCAGCGTCTCTGCTACTTGATTGGAACACTTGTTGTGCCTAGGCTGAGTAATCCTCGCCCAGCTCCTGTTGTCCCATCGTGCACCTTCACCGTCCACACCGTCAAGTCACCATTCCAAGTCAGATCTTGCGGCCCATTCCATTCTCTGTTACCCGTCCACTCATCACCAACCTTGTATCCCACTTTCTTTCAATTTCCATTTAAAACCCATCCATTACATCATCCACTAATGCACATTAAACCTTATAACCTTAATCGTTGACCACAATAAACTCCCCCATTGGTCATTTAGTGAGCCAATAATTCTCCCTTATTGAACCCGTTTGGGCGATAAACTCGACACGAACCCTTCTTATCCCTTAAACCCGACCGTCGCTGCGTCCGCTTGTGGACGGGTCAAGCATGGTCAAATGAAGTCAACTAGAAACTGGATAACTGAGGAGGCCCTGCGATTGGGCACTGGTGTCGACTGGACAAGGATCAGCTAGATTAAATGGTAGGATCAATTGGAATAATAAGGTAGGAAATCCTGAAATTTGGGTGAGAAGACAGGTCTGGCCCAATTTGCATTTATACAGACTAGTTGGTCAATTGGATGCATGGAAATGATTAATCTAAATCCTTAGTAATCGCTATTTGTAAAAACCAATAAGACAAGAAAGCATGACAATAACAAAAGATGTATATTCACGTCCCAAATTATATGAAATTCTATGATTTAAATCAGCCAAAGGAACATGGTAACTAATGTCAAACAATTGATTAGAAATAACTTTAGCCTCCTGAATGTAAGCAACCATATAGTACGAAACTCATTCCTCACAGTAAAATAAAACTTGAAACCTAATTAAGAGAGAAAATAATTCATACTGTTAAGATATATTTAGAGATTTCTTTATTAGTTGTGAAGATATACTTAGTATTTCTTTAATTGGAGATTACTAAAGATGTATTTCCCTTTTTTAGTCACTTCCTTTTTTTATTTGATTTTATTTCTATATTTGTATTTCCCATTCTCTATATAATAAATTTAGGGTTTCTCCTTCATTAAAGAAGACACGCTACAATCCTATGTATTATTCTACATGGTATTAGAGCATCTCGATTCTTAACCTGTGTTAATTTCGTTGGGGGCAAAAGAGACAAAGCCTCAGTCCTTTCTTCTCTCCCTCTGCCAATGCCAATTTTTCGACAGAGGGAGGAGCTCATCTGATGCTTTTGCTTTAGCCATTTATTTCTTTTTTTTTAAAAAAAAAATCAATCCCCTTTACTGTTTCACACCGTCGTTGATCTGGCAATAGTTCTAGATCTGTTTGCAGGGCGTTTCTCGCAGGAAACAGGGTGTTTCTCGCAAGTGAAGGTCTGTTTGCAGCCCGACGCTCCCTGTTTCCATTCTTTTGTGATTGTGATTGTTCTCATATTTGAGTGTTTTTCGATCTGTAACCCATTGTTGTCGGAGTTCTTGCCATTTGCAGCCCACCGTCTACCTTGCAACAACCGCAAATCATTGTCTTTCATGCTAGTAGTGATCATTCCCAATGCCTGGACTTTCTACAGCGCAGTTCTTGGGGCCCATAAACCAGCTTGTGAACCACAATCGTGCCTCTACCGAGCTCTTGTACATATTTTTTTATTGCTCAAAAGTGTACGAACCATTTATAATATAGCAGTGTGAGTTTGCGGTCGAACCCAATGGAATTACAGAAAATATATCTATAAAATATTCACAATTATTTATTAATTAATTAATGTAAAACCTAACTTTGAGACTCATGTTGGTTGTTTTAATTGGAAAACATAGACACTTTAGATCTGACATGGATTTTAAGAAAAATTAATTAATTTAATCTCAATCTTAGTTTACTTTCCAGATCTTGAAGTTTTGAGAAGAATAAAGAATATAAGATTTAAAATAAAGAATCCAATAAAATAACGAGATCTAATAATTTTACACATGATATAATGGAATTGTCTTCAATTAAGATAGCATCATTATTCGAGTTTTAATAACAAAATTAAAGCTTAGACCCAGAGCTCACGTAAACTAATCATGTTTCTATTAATGTTTATAATTATTTTAAAGATTAAATCTATGGAGTTCATTAAAATGCGCATCACAAAAATGGACCTTCGATTTGAATGATAAAGATATGCCCCTCTTTCGATACTAAATATTTATTACACTCTTACAAGTAAAAGTCTTAGAAATCAAAATAAAGGATCACCCAAAAATGAACCTTCTAATTGGATGTTAAAGATAGGCCTCTATCTTAACTTTAAATTTTCATCACACTCTTAAAATAAGAGCCTTAGAAATTAAAATAGAGGATCATCCAAAAATTCTTGTTCACACAATAAATTCATCCATAGAGTTAATTCTAGAAAATAAAAATAAACACAAGTACAATCATAGATTAATTGGAAAACTGAAAACTAATATTTCATTGTACTTTGAATATTATTATTAAACTTGAAATTTAAATTTACAATACTAGGATTTGAATCAAAGAATTACAAGAAATAAACAATGGAAATCAAAATAACGTCAAACCATAGAGCATTCGAATTTCCAAGTTTTCTCTTGTTTTTCTCCTTTCCTCTTCCTCTGTCCACACCACTATTTGATGTCCTCAATCCAATTCCAATTTCAATGGAGACCCTAGTGTTCTATTTATAGGCTCTGTGGGTGAGAATGAATGGCTCAGATTAAATCTTGGTTTAAGTGATGGTTGAAGGGATGAGATTAAATCTTCTTAATGGTGAATGTCTAGGATTAAAAATAAAAAGGATTAGGGTTTAAACTAAGGTTGGTCTACTATGGTGACTTGGGGATCAAGATAGGATTTTCGCATGGATATGGATAGGAATATGGGATTTTCGACTGTGTGTTTAGGGTTTATGCAATACAATGCATGATATGAATGGTTAGGATTAAAAGTTGAAATACATGAATGGATGAGATGAGAGGTGATGACATGGCTAGGGTTGACTATATGTAAAATTTGCATGAGGTGGAGGAGATTTGATAAAATCTTGTGTTGGTGGAAGGATGAGGTGATGAGGTGTATATGACAAGGAAAAATCAAGTGGATTGGGTTTGGACTGCTTGGGATGCAAGGTTATCTAATCATAGGGTTTTCTGAATGAATGGTTGTGATTAAATTGAGTTTAGATCTAATGATCCTAAGGATAATTGGTTAAAACAAATTACATAAAAGGTAAGGTTCCTAATGGAGGGTTGAGATTTAATGGTTGATCTAGATAGATGATGACATTCATGGCCTAGATCTAACATGCAGAGTGTATGAGATGGATTAAGGAAGCTGGCTCTAGGGTTTTCGTAATGTTTATGCATGAGATGAATGGTTTAGATGAAAGGAAGATGAAATGGATGGTGGATATTCATGGATAGGGGTGTGTACATGGATTGGACTTAGGGAAAATCTGAACATGGGTAATTGGATCTTAGGGGTTTAGAGCATTTGGGTCTCCAATGAATTTTGGACTTTTGAGCACATGGACTTTGGCTTAAACTCTGGCCTGGCCCAACTGTGAATTGAGCATGGGATACTAAGTCTGGCTCATTGTCTTGGCTTGTGAAGCATAACTTGGCCCAATTGGAGGGGATCTTTGGCCCATTGGATTCTATTTTCAGACTTTTCTATTCTCTGGCCTCATGAATTGCAACTTCTTTCTCTAGAATTAAAATAATTAATCCATCAGTTAAATTCTAAAATTATTGAATTAATCTAGACTCTTATACTTGGATCCAGATTATTCAATTTACAACAATATCCTTAAAAGTGGTCAGAAATTAATTATAAAAATTCTGGGTCTTCCATTTTAAGCACAAATCCTTGTAATTTTTTCTGGGTTTAAACTGATTTTACATACTTTCCATTCTTATCTACAAAACTCACAAACTATATTAAATGCACCTAATATATACAAAATTGAGAGCTAACTAGTCCAATAATCTGGGGTAAAATAGTCATTTTTATGTCTCAACAAATACCTCAAAACTTAGATTTTGCTAGTCCTCGAGCAAAACTACCTAAAGAACTATGATTTGGAATTTTAAAACGTAATCTATTCCTAAACTAAACCACTTTCACTGGTACTCTCGATCGCATTTACCCTATGCAATAAGCCTTTAAACCCCGAGGTTACCCCTAGTGGACGAGTTATAATCTCGTAAGGGCTTGCAGTGATGATACCCACAAACATCAGCATCTTTAGTAGAAACACACACAAAAGATCTAAGCATCATTCAACTCAAAAATTCATTTTACAAGACTTATACCCAGAGTGTTGTTGAGACATGAAAAATGACATTTTTTCCTATGTTATTTGGACTAGTTAGCCTTCAATTTTGTATATATTAGATCCAATTAATGTTGTTTGTCAGTTTTGTAGATAAAATTCAAAAATACATGAAATCAATAAAAAATAGTGGAAAATTGTAAGTTTTGTGTTTAAATTGGAAGACTCTGGATTTTTAATAATTAATTTCTGACCACTTTAGGATTTTAATTGTAAATTGATTAATCTAGATCCAATTATGAGAGTCTAGATTAATTTAATATTTTTTTTAGATTTTAACTGGTGAGTTAATTATTTAATTCTAGAGAGAGAAGGTGCAATTCAAGGGCTAAAGTTTGAAATTCAAGATCCATGGGCCAGAAATCCACTCTAATTGGGTCAAGCTATGCTCCATAAGCCAAGCATTGGGCCAAGCTCAAGTAATCCATGCGCAATTCATAAATGGGCCTAACCACTGTTCAAAGTCAAAGTCCAGCATGCCCAGTTTACGTCTATGTGCTCAAAGTCCAAGAAGTCCAGTTGAAGCCCAATTACCCAAATCCAATCCAAAAAGCCCATACTCAAATTCACTATAAACCCTAAGTCTACACGCCCAAAGCCTTGTCCATATTCATATCATGCACACCATCCATTAGCCATCCTTTAATCCAAACCATCCATTGCATTCATAAAATTAGGTAAACCCTAGAGCCACCTTTCCAAATCCATTGCATAATATATATATTTCATATTAGATCTAGGCCATGCATTTTATCATCCATCTAGATTAACCATAGAATCTTAACCCTCCATGCATCAACTTACCATTTTCATAACTCATCTTAACCACTCATCTCTAAGACCATTAGATCTAACCATTTTTAATCATAGCCATTCATTCCTAATACCCTGGGATTAGACAACTTGGAACCCAAGCAAGCCTCCACCTATCCACACAATTTTTACACACCATGTACACCTCATCATCCAATCCACCACCTCACATAGAGTCAACCCTCCACATTATCACTTCTCATCTCATTCATTCATTCATGTAGCATTAGATCCTAACCATTCATATCGTGCATTGCATAAACACAAAAAACCCTAATCCTACGTGTCAAATGCGCCCAAGCCAACCCAATCCCATGATTTTCGAAATTCTCTGCTTGCAACTCAAGCTATTTTGATCGCCAAGCCACCATGGTCGACCAAACCTTTGTAAACCCTAGTCTTTTCCATTTTAAATCCCATCCATACACACCTAATGAGATTTCATCTTAGCCTTCCAATCAACACTCAATCCAACAATAAATCTCAACCATCCATTCCAACCCAGAGCCTATAAATAGAGCACTGAGCTACAAGGAAAAATCGAATTTCATCAGGAGCCAAAAGGGATTGAAGTTTGGAGAATACTCAAGAGACAAGAAGACATACACGATTTTTCAAGTGAGCATCTCATATTGTAATTTTATTTTTGATTGTCTTTGATGTATTCTTCTAATGTTTTGTACTTGAATTCTTTCATTAAATAAATAAAAGATAAGCTCTTAGAACCCGGAAACATCCAATTTTTGAATTTATTTTATGATTGTTTGATTTAATTTTAAGTTTGTATTTGTTAGTGCCTCGGCTTCGCCAAGTCCCTATGTTTGTCAATTTCATGATTTAGAAAGAAGCACTTGCAAGAAGCTTGAAGATCCAATGTGATCATTAATGAAGATCACGTTCCACTGGATAGAAGCTTATCGCTATGGCAATCACAAAACAGGTAATATGGCCATAGATGACTTCAGGTGGTACCCACACCTCAGAGAGGACTATCCCTAGGCTTAGAGAAACAAATGGTTAATTCATAAAAAGCCTAGAGAGGATGCTTGACTGTGAATTGAAATCTAACTTGGAAATATGTATTTGGTTTCACTGTCAGCAAGACCAGTCTATCTCACTGACCTCTCGGTGTAGTCAGGATCGACCCATCGTGGTCAAGGACTGGTCGTCCAGATTGACATAGGTTCTGGAACATTGAACTGTCATTCTGGGTATGCCTTTTATAGAGAGTCTCGTATGCACCAACTCCTCGGTGAAAGGTTAAAACGACCCCTCGTGGTCAACGACTCCTTAATCAAGATCATGAGTTCTAAAACTCTGAACTCATGTGGACTCTCGAATAAACGGACATATCGGCAATCAAAGACCGATTAAGAGTACCAGGACCGACCCCTCGGTAATGGGCGACAGGTCGTTTTGGGTAACAGGTTTCTAGAGATGAAACTATTATCGATCATGTTTTGCACTAGAACGAGCCTCTCGTGTGGACCAACCCTTTGGTACCATAAGTGTCGACTCATCGGCGACAACAAGATGTCGACCGAAAAAGAATATTACCGTTGGGAGTGCACTTGATGCACAACGGTCGGAATTGTAACGGTAACATTTCTAGTCACCGACCCCTCGGTGCGACCGACCGTCGGTACATTGTCGTTACTACTACTGGTTGCCTTCATTATATAAATCAACCTTTATGAAACCAGTTGGTATCCTTCGGAAGAATCAGTTAGACCCTCATATTTATCAGTGAGTTTAACAAGGGCCAACAGAATGATTACTCCATCTCTTGTGCTTACACTAGGGATGTCAAATACAACCATTCAGATGAATTGAGTTGTGAGAAAGAGATGAAGGAATAAAACTCATAAACCAATCTGAGGATTGAGTTAGAAAGTGAGAAGGAGAGAACCCTAAACTAGGAAACTTTTGGTAAAACCAGTTTCCTTGACACCCAGGATTATGATTACTCAACGGCGGCTAAAAGGAGGAGTGTCAGCACACATTGGGTGGGATCTTGAAGAAGCACACATTAGGAGAAAGAGCTTCAAAAGAAAGTGCTTATTGGTTTTAGTTTTCTTTAAAACCTTTGTTCCGAAAGTCGATTAAGGGGAGGTACCCCAGAACCACTATAAAAAACTCTAGAGCGTTGTCTCTGTCACAGAGGTTGGTGGAACTCCCGGCCAAATGGATAGGTGGAAGTCCTATTCGACAGTGGTGGGTGAAATTTCCATCCTATTGAATGAGGTAGAATTCTATTCTAATTGTCCGGGTGTAAGTCCCCACTTAGTGGATTTTGGGGATAGCTGAAGGTTGATCAAATCCTAACAGTGGTTGGCTAACCGAAGCACTTTAAAATGGTCTTATGGTGTTTGATCTTTGTGTGTTTGTATTTAGTATTTAAGTACTCTTCTTAACAGACATCACTTTGCATATTGATTATCTCATTCTACACATTGCGCACAAGCATCGATAATCAAACTATGTAAAGGGTCATAATCTTAGTGTGATTGCTTAATGAAATTATCATACTAAATAAATCTCTTGATAAACATTCCGCAGCACTTCAAATAATCAAGAAATTTGTAAACACCATTAAAAATGTGATTGACTTATACGCCCCCTCCCCCCCCCCTCCCCCCCCCCCCCCCCCTCCCCCCCCCTCCCTCCCTCCCTCCCTCCCTCCCTCCTCCTCCTCCTCCTCCTCCCTCCTCCTCTAGGCTCAATTATGATGTTCTAGCACATTGAAAATGGGAACTTTCAATTGGTTTCAGAGCGAGGTGCTCTTGAGAAAGGGTCTAACTATCCGAGTTGATCCGTTCTAGAACAATGGCTATAAAAGAAAGCCATGATATTTCCAATACTCTGTTTTTGATCAAAAATGGACTGAAGAACTATAAAATGTTTTCAGCATTAAAATATAGTTGAAATAGGTGAATAGAAAGTGATATGTGCCTATAGAAGAGATATTGGACAAAACCTTCAACTTCCATGACCACTCATCCCAATGATCAAAACTTCTTGGACTAGTGATGAATTGGCTATGCACATAAACCAAACATATTTAGCATTCATCAGTACTATTTCATGATATGTTGTCAAAATATTTAAAAGGCATGAAACAATAAAAGAGGCTGAAAGAATCCATTGTAAAATTGTCTCTTCTAGCCCAATGGATAACATCACCTATCAATAAATTTGTGTGCTGAAAATATAGGTGATTGGTTAGCTTCATCCATTGAGAAAGTCCAAGCTATAACCTTTAAGAGAAAAAGAGGATGGAGAAAAAAGAACTTGAAGAAGGTAGTAGCCTCCAAGTCTCCTACAATTCACCCAAGATTAAAGGCCAGATATGATAAAAGGCCATCATTGAATTGTGGACTTAGATTCCAAGTCTCACATTGATAAGTTCAAATGTGTGAAAGGATACCACTATTGGTACCACATTTGAAACATGTATTTGGAATCTGCATCTTACATTCAATCCATGTTCTTGTTTGATTGTTGGATTGATCCATAGTAAGATATGTGTTGTACATGTTGGTATGCACTTATCTCATTTTATATGCCATGTGATTTGTGCATCTTTAGGAAATGATTGTAGTGTGTGCATTACCTCATGTATAGGTTGTGTATGTGTTTACAGCTGATATGGTACACATACACAGTGTCATTTCATTCCAAGTTCCAAAACTTGCAAATCCCACGTGGAATGAAACATGCACTTTGTCGTTAAATGGATATTTAGTTTGGTGCGACCTACCAAAAGTAATGATTGGATAATCCATTTAACTACTAGCTCCTTTCAAGGAATTGAAGCTCCCTTGAAAGAATGGTAAAATAATTTATCATGTTTTGGTTAATAACATGATAATAGGCATAAGAGTTTTGTGTGTAGGGTCATACTTCATTCCTGTATGCTTGATCAGTACTCAAATGAGGAAATGAATGTATGACTAGTGTGCTTTGAGTTTCATTTCGATATACATTAATTTATACATTATGTGGAATGAATTATGTTCATATATGTCTTGCCTTGCTAAAGCATGGAAATGGCTCATCTCATGACATCACACACTTGGGCAATATACTTAAATTAGGTGAATTAAATGTGTCCAAGAATTTTGGATTGTTTTAGATCCAGGAAAAGAGATTCGAAATCCATGGTTTGTGCCTATAAGATAAATTGAATCTTCAAATGACAGAGATGCCATGTGAATGTATGTATCATTACTGGCATTAAAAGGTGTATAAGCAAATCTTGATGAATTATGAACATTACAAGCGCGTGCGCGCACACACACACACACACACACACACACACACACACACACATACCCAGTCTTCCTTTATTGTAAAACCCAAGTCGAAGGATAGACTAGTCGGAGGTACAGACATGTCGGTACTGCTGGAATTTAGAACACTGTCTGAAAGGGGGGAAAATCGCAAATGGAGACAAGTCAATACATATCAACATATTGACACAGGCAAGTCGTTGGTCACTACTGGTAGATGTATCAAAAAGAGTAAGTTAAAAATGACTCTTTCTGCGAAAACGATAGATCATTTCAAAGTCATTGTTTCTTCTCCCACTGAGCTCTGCGATTTTCCTCTTCTCCTCCCATACCCTAGGTTAGCCGTTAGGACCTCCAGGAGCAAAATCTCGCCGGAAAACTGTAGGGTTTTTGCTTTCTTCACTTCCAAAAGCAAGGGTATCACAGTGTTTGTGAGATTTAGTGTTCTAAAAACCTTCGTCAGTTATTCCCTAGCAACCATGTCGAAAAATGATACAGCTAAATCTCGGTCTTCGACCACAGGTAAAATCCCTGAGACCAGACCCCATTTTCTCAGGATATCACCTAGTTTCGTATGGGATGTTCCCGAATCTAGCGCTATCGGTTCTTCTCAGAAGAGTACCCCTTGCAGAATGACCCCTGCCTCAAATATTGTACCAACCCTTGGAGCTAAAAAAGAAGTGACCATAATCGAGGATCCCGAAGAGGAAGCAGATCGTATGTCTGAGGTATATTTGAGAGAGTTTCAATTTCCTCGACAAAGGAATATCACTCTTGTTGAAAGAGTCTCCTTGCTTGAAAGGAGGATGGATGACCTTGAAGAATTAGTACACGAGATCAAGGAGGTTGTGTAGAAACTCCACGGAAAGGATATTGTTCGTAAATTTTATTGAACATCTTCCTCAGATGAATATGGTTAGGATAGTTTTCTTGTCCCGTTTTTATGTATCTTGAAAAACTATAATTTTGAACATTCTAATCAATTAAATGATATGGTTTATTTCAGTATGTGTGCAGATTCACTTTACCTTCTATCTCATGTCTATTATTTACATTAATTTTGTACACTAAGATTAACATGCCGGTTGTTAGGGAGATAGAGATCTGACTGTGAAATTGCACATACTTTGGAAACTGGTGAGTATAAAATATGTGCTGATTAGTTACTGTCACTGGTCATGACAGTATGAGGAGAACAATTGATGCAAGCTTGAACAGAAGCTTGATGAGAGAAATAAACTTAGAGGCAGCTAAGTTTATGGGGGAGCTGGGTTGAAGAATGCTATAGAAAATAGCTTGGAGAATGGGGAGAAAAACTCCAAGTGGGAAACTGGAAAAATGTCTTGCCCCACGCGAAGGAAGGAGAAAAACAAATAATGCATGCGCATTGGACTATAGGGAAAATGTAAATGAGTTGGAAGAAAAACTCATGAAGCACTAAAATGCAAGAAGCATAGGGGAGTGCTTAGATCTCGATGTCAGCCTACTAATCTTTGTCAATTGGATGACAAAATGGGGGAGAAATTAGTAGAAGTTAAAGGACATCAAAACCTATAGACATCTTGGAGTTTGGGAGATCAAACTCAAAGAAGATTGGGGGAGAAATCTTCTCAAACACTGATAGCTTGGATAAGTTATAGGCAGTGTTAGTCACTAGGAAATCAGGAAGTATGGGGGAGCTTGAATACAAATCTTATTTAATCCATGAGTGAATATTTATGTTTTGGGACTAACCCCTCTGATGATTTTCTAGTGATTTTTGCTTATGTGATTGAACAGGAAAATGAAATGATATAAGCTAAATAAGAATATGCGAAGACCATAGTCTTGTTTTCCATTTGAATATTTACATGTAATCAATGTAATATTTTTTGTATTCAAATATGTTGTAATAAGGGTGGGTTTGTAAATGGGTTAGCTTCTCGGTTTTGTCATGAAATTGACATAGAGGGAGATTGTTAGTACCTCGGCTTGGCCAAGTCCCTATGTTTGTCAATTGTATGACTCGGAAAGAAACACTTTCTAGAAGCTTGAAGACCCAATGTGATCAAGAATGAAGTTCACGCTCCACCGGATTGAAGCTCATCGCTATGGTAATCACAAAATAGGTAATGTGGCCATAGATGACTTTAGGTAATACCCACACTTCAGAGAGGACTGTCCCTAGGCTTAAAGAAACAAACGCTTAATTCATAAAAAAATCTAGAGAGGATGCTTGACAGTGAATTGGAACCCAACTTGAAAATATGTATTTGATTTCACTGTCAGCACGACCAGTCTATCTCACCGACCTCTCGTGTAGTTAGGATCGACCCATCGTAATCAAGGACTGGTCGGCCAGAATGATATAGGTTCTGGAACATTGAACTGTCATTTTGGGTATGCCTCTGATCGTGAGTCTCGTACGCAACCGACCCCTCGGTGAAAGGCTGAAACCCCTCGTGGTCAACTACTCTTCGATCAAGATCTTCAGTTCTGAAACTCTGAACTCTCATGTGGACTCTCGAAGAAACAGACATATCCGCAATCAAAGACCGATCGAGAGTACCACGACCAACCCCTTGGTAATGGGAGACATGTCGTTCTGGGAAACAAGTTTCTAGAGATGAAACTACTGTCAATCATGTTTTGCACCAGAACAAGACTCTCGTATGGACCGACCACTCGTTACCATAAGTGTCGACTCATCGGTGACAATGACATGTTGACCGGAAAAGAATATTACTGTTGGGAGTGCACTTAATGCACAACGGCCGGAATTGTAACGGTAACATTTCTAGTAACCAACCCCTCGATGCGACCAACCTGTCGGTACATTACCGTTACTATAACTGGTTGCCTTCGCTATATAAACCAACCTTTATTCAACCAGTTGGTATCCTTCGAAAGGATCAGTTGGACCCTTATTTTTATCAGTGAGTTTAATAAGGGCCAACAGAAAGATCGCTCTCTCTCGTGCTTACACTAGGGAAATCAAATACAACCAATCAGATGAATTGAGTTGTGAGAGAGTGAGGAAGGAATAAAACTCATAAACAACCAATCTGAGGATTGAGTTAGAAAGTGAGAAGGAGAGAACCCTAAACTAGGAAACTTTTGGTAAAACCAGTTTCCTTGACACCCCAGATTGTGATTACTTAATGGCGGCTACAAGGAGGAATGTCAGCACACCTTGGGTGGGATCTTGAAGAAGCACACATCAGGAGAAAGAGTCTCAAAAGAAAGTGCTTCTTGGTTTTAAGTTTCTTTAAAACCTTTATTCTGAAAGTGGATTAAGGGGAGGTACTCCGAAACCAGTATAAAAAACTCTAGAGGGTTGTCTCTGGCACAGAGGTGGGTGGAACTTCTGGCCAAATGTATAGGTGGAATTTCTATTCAACAGTGGTGGGTGAAATTCCCAATCGATTGAGTGAGGTGGAATTCCTACTCTAATTGTGAGGGTGTAAGTCCCCACTTAGCGGATTTTGATGATAACTCAAGGTTGAGCGAGTCCTAACAATGGATATAGGTTGGCTAACCAAACCACTTTAAAATGGTCTTATGGTGTTTGATCTATATGTGTTTATATTTAGTATTTAAGTATTCTTCTTAACACACATCACTTTGCATGTTGATTATGTCATTCTACACATTGCGCACAAGCATTGATAATCAAACTATGTAAAGGGTATAATCTTAGTGTGATTGTTTAATGAAATTATCACACTAAACAAATCTCTTAATAAACATTCCACTAAAGTTTAAATAATCAAGAAATTTGTAAACACCATTAAAAATGGGAACTTTCAGTATTCTTTGTTTAATTAAAAGGATATAATGAAATAGTTAGGACTTAGATTTCTTTAGATTCAAATCTAAGGTTCCTTTGGAAAAATGAAATAGTTAGAATTTGAATTTAATTAAGTCTAAGGATCTAAGGTTTGATTAATTAAATTCAAGTTTATGAATTTTAATTTTAATGAAAGGCATGAATTGAGGTTTAAATTTTTACGCGAATTTCAGATCTAAATCTTTTATTTGTTTACATGTTTTTGCCTATGATTGATCTATTCCATTACCACTTTTAAATTATCCATTGTTTTGTTATTTCATTTACTTTAATTATCAATTTATTTCCATTGTTTACTTTATTTTGTTACGTCTTTTATTTGATTACTTTTATTTCTTTGAAATCATTGTACTTGTCTGTTTGTTGTAAATTCAATTCAACTATGTTGTTTATTTTATGTAAATTATATGTGTAAATCAACACTCTCTCTCTCTCTAAGATTTACTAACTAGGTTGGAGATATGACATTTTAATCTTAAGTAATGTAATTTTTATTAAGATGAGATTACCATTATTCTTGTTTCACCATTTTAATAAAAAGGAGATGGATTTGATTCTTGACATTAATTGGACCTAATTTTATTTTGTTAAATTCAAAGGTTAGGTAACGATGTTAACTTTGGTTTTCTAGATCTAAGTTTTGTTAAATTAAAATTATAATTTCATCTATTAGTATTCTTTTTCACATTTAGATTTAATTCTATGTTTTAAGATCACATCTTTTTAAAGGTACCAATCTAATTTTTAAGCATATATTTTGTGATTTCCTTTGGGTTCGACCTCGCACTCATTCGCTATACTATACATGGTTTGTGCACTTGCGAGTAATGAGTAATAAATTTAAGACACAACAAGTGTAGTGTGTGCTTAGCCAACTATTAAGATAACCCTCATTTTCCAAATAAACACAAGCTTTGCAACCACCTTTGGAAAATACACTTTGACTTTAAACCTCACAGATATATCTCTGAGAAAGACTGATGCCTAGAGGTTTGGGTTTATTTTCTCTTAAAAGTATATGTGAGGAGTTTATGCATTCAAATAAAAATATCTCACATATGTATTTAGAAAATATGACACAAATCAAAGAAAATAAATAGATCTCATGAATGGATGCCACTTTCTTGAGACCGTTGAGTCAAACACTATCATTTTCCCTCCTTTATTCTCTACATGAAATACCATATTTCGACTTAAAATGAATAGGACTTCCTAATACGACAAAATGTGGCTCGGGATCGGGTCAAATCAAAGAAGGATAATAAGGCTCTAAAAGTTAAATACTTTGATCAGAAAAGTTAGAGGTCTTCAAAATGTAAATGGGAAATTTTCCCTCTATTTTCTTTTCAGCACTTTTCAAAGTATTTTTTTTTTCACATCCTTTCTTGATGTCTGGATGTTCCCTTACCTTTATTTCTATATTTTTTTTAAGTGCTTACTTTTTTTAGAGTACCATTCTAATTTTTTTTTTCATCTCCAACCTTTTCCTAGCTCTTAAAATAGGTCACAGATTTTTCAATGAGCCTTAAACTCCACAACCAGAGTTGGCTATGGTAAACATGGCTAATCAATAAAATAGGTTATATAAGGCTCAAATGGGGAACTGTCAATATCGATAACCGAAATAGGTAGGCATGAAGGCTCAAACGATCCAAAAATGACCTATATCATATCTTAAGCATCATATGGTTATTTCATTGATTCAAACAAAGTAAAAAAAAAAAAATTCAAGTGTAATAACCCAAATTTGATGTCATTCTCAATAATATGACCAAAATTGAAGAATAATGAGATCAACAACTTAATGCACTTATCAAAGAAAATTGGAGTTTACTTATAACCCTAAAAAAGAATCAAATGGTACTAAAGTTCACTGGGTATAAGTCTCCACTGGTATTCCTCTGGTGATCACTTGACTCATGAACATTTTCTTTTTCATACTAAACTTAATATGGTTGTGTACAGATGCTTCCAAGTATAAATCTCATAAAAATCTTACCGGAAAAGTATGATACAAAGATTTTTATTCATGTCTTAATGCTAAAAATGTGACTCTTTTAAGTTAGATCGTATAGACACATGTAATCTCTTTTAAACTGAAATTGACAGTTTTTAAGCCCCAAGAAGCCTCAGTCCTCACTTACTCTTCTCTAAAAAATGATTCTGCCATGACTCGTTTAACGTCAGATTGTCAAGACGTTTAAAGGTCGATAAGCGAAAATCAACAGTTCTTTGGAGTTCAAGGCGTCTCAATATTTCTTGACTTAGTCTACCTTTGACTATATCCAAATAAATCTACCTATCCATGCATACCGGTCTATGCTTTGCTGCTATCACACAACAGACTCCTTGATCAAATATTATTCCATTGCAATTTCCACGTCCACATTTGTAAAAGATAACTAGCCTCTTAGATTTCCTTTTTACAACCAGAGTGCTTCGACCACAAAGAGGTCTGGGTTGCTCCTCTTGTATTGCTAGCTTCCTCACCCTCATAGCTAAGGAAATGATTTTCCTACACAAGTCTGGGGGAACTTGTGTTTTAGATAGACACAATTCGAAGACTAAAACTCATCCGTCTATGTGTATGAATTGTATCCAGTTCTTTAACGTCTCCTGGTCACAAAGACAAAGATGGATGATGGATGCTAAAAAAATTAAAAATTTAGGGGTCTCAATTTGAACTTACTTTCCCCTAAAGATTTTTTTTTTAAGATGAATACTATATGACCTTATGACCTCAGTACTACTAAACTTAAATTGAACATTGTCCTCAATGTTCCCTAATCTTCATTGGCTAGGTGTGAAAGAACAAATATTTTAGAAAACGAACAATCGAGGGTTAGACATACCTTGGGATGTGCATGAAATGATAATGATTTTCTAGGACTAGACTGATTCAACTAAAATTAAAACTAAGGACTCTAACTGATTGAGACATAGACAGGTGGGTAGGATGGGTAATGGGGACTGATGTATGGGTGTGGGTAAAATGGTAGTAAAGGTAAAATGATAATGGGGATGTGGGAAAATGGGTACGGGTAAAATGGATGATTGCTTATCAATCCCGGTAGATTGGATCAGTGAACATGACTTCTGCCTCTGCCTCTGGATTGTGATACTCTAAGAATGGTTTTAATCGATGACCATTGACTTTGAAAACATGACCACTCTTAGGATGCTTGATCTGAATTGCTCCATGTGGGAATACAGATGTAACAATGAATGGACCAGACCATTTAGATCTCAATTTTCGAAAATTGTACAAGACCTATTGACCAATAGTAAACACTTTCCTAAGAATGTGTTTGCCATGAAACACTTTCATTCGATCTTTGTACTTTCTGGTTGTGTCATAAGCTTCATTTCTTATTTCTTTCAACTCAGCTAGTTGGGGCTTTCTGTGTTGTTTTGCCGCATCTAGAGCAAAATTGAAACGCTTGATAACCCAATAGGCTTTGTGCTCTATTCAACTGGAAGATGACAGGCCTTCCTATGAACCAATCTGTAGGGTGGAATACCTATGGGTGTTTTAAAAGCAGTTTGACATGCCCATAGCGCGTCAGTGAGTCTGGAAGACCAGTCTTTTCTGCTGGGATTAACTATCTTCTCAAGAATGTGCTTAATCTCTATATTCGAAATTTCCACTTGACCACTGGTTTGCGGGTGATAAAGAGTAGCAATTTTATGTAACACCCCATATGATTTTAACAGTTTATTGAATGGGTGGTGTAAGTTCCCGAGGGTGCTAGAACACGGTCCAAGATTGTCCCTAAAGGGGGGAGGGGGGTGAATAGGACAATCACCATTTTTATGGTCTTTGCAAAATTCTTGATTAATTAAAATGATTTGCAACGGAATAATAAGATAATCAAGATGCAAAGTGTTGGTGTGAATGATAGAGTGTACCAATTGGATCAAATACACAATGTTAATCACCCACAACACTAGATTTATAGTGGTTCGGAGTAAACCCTCCTACATCCACTCTAAGAACTCACAGAACCTTGGGTTATCCCGAATTCACTATGTGAGGACTTACACCATCACAAATAGAGTTGGAATTCCACCTATCTCAATTGATTGGGAATCTCACCCAATCCCCTAAGTTTTTGAAAGGTTCGACCTACCCCTGTCTACGTCCTTATCCCTCTATTTTTTATAGTGGTTCAAGCACCATGCTTTAATCCACTTCACAAGATGATTTAGAAAATTAAAATCAAACTAAAAGCACTTTCCTTGTTGAGCTTTATTGACGTAGATGTGTGCTTCTTAAAGATCTTCCGAGCTTTGATCTCTTTGATGAAGAATATATACCAATGTATGGAGCAATCACAAGACAAGGAAAATGTTTCTAGGATGTAGGATTTTCCAATGAAAATCCTAAACTAGTTTTCATTGTCACTCAATCTCAATAAATGGTGTGATTGGATTTTCAAATGATTCACCTATGGGAAGTGCATGGAGAGCATTTGGAAGAGGTTTGGATCTCTGAGAATGCCTTAGGATTTTCCAAGTTAAAAGTTCCAACATTTTTCTCCAAAAACTGGAGGTTATATAGGCAACGTCGTCAACATATCGACACTGTCGATGTGTCGATTTCCAAATATTACCATTTTAATATGACCTTTGCGACTCCAACGGAACAATCATAAACACGCTCGATACATTGACATCCTTGATGTATCGATGAGCCACCGCTTGATATGTCGACATATACGATTGTATCGATCTGAGGCTTAGAGCATTTTACAGAGGATTTTCATCCAGATCTTTGATCAGCCTCCTCGACATATCGACATCCACGATATGTCGAACTCTCTCGATACATCGACCAACTCGAGTGTATCGATCTGAGAGCTGCCTAAAAATACAGAGTATTGTTTCAACTAGAACTCACTCTACCCAGAACAACATTTCCACCATGGTGATGTGTCGACTGGGTTCAACTCGATGTATTGACAATCACAATACACTCAATCTGAGGCTGAGGCAGTTTTATAGGGTTTTCATCCAGAAACTTTGCCATTTGATTCAACACAGCAAAGACCACAATGTGTTGACCCTATTCATGTCAACATATAGACACTGCCGATGTGTCAACCTGACAATTTTGACAGATTTACCAGTTTGAAAAGTTTCGGTTCTTTTCACTGTCAAAGCTGAGTTAGGCTTCATTATTTTTCACTAAAATGATATCTAAGCCTAGGCAAGTTCCACCTAAGGAAGTGGGTACCACCTAGAGTCATCTATGGCCAATTTTACCTTAAGTGATTGCCATACACATGATGATCTTAGGCTTAAACTTGATCTTTCTATCTTCAGTTCACTTGAGTCTTGAACACTGTCTTCAATCTTCTTAGGTACTGCTTCACACGAGTCATGGATTTGACAAACACGGACTCGGAAAGTCGGGGCACTAACAGTTGGTTACAAAAGTGTTTACCCCCATCACTTATGCTGATACATGGAATTCTAAAGCTAGAGAATATGTTTCCTTTGATGAAGCGAATGACAACCTTATGATCATTGGTTTTGCATGCCATTGCCTTGACCCACTTGCTTACGTAGCCGACTCCTACGAGAATATAAAGATGACCAAAAGAATTAGGAAATGGCCCCATGAAATCGATGTCCCAAACATCAAAAAGTTCGACTAGTAAAATTGGATTCAATGGCATCATATTTCTGCGAGACTAACTTCCTATTTTTTGGCATCTTTCTTATGTGACACAATAGGCATGGGTATCTTTGAACATGGAGGCAAATAGAATTTGCACTGTAAAATCTTTGCAGTGGTCTTTCTGGCACTGAAATACCCTCCACAGGCCTGATCATGACAAAAATTAATGACAATATGTTGCTCTTCTTCTGGAATACAATGACAAATGACTTGGTCCGCGCAATGTTTGAACAAATATGGGTCATCCCAGATGAATTTGCAGACTTCTATAAAAAAGATTAACTTATCTTGCTAAGTCCAATGCAGAGGCATTTGACTAGTGACAAGATAGTTCACAATGTTTACAAACCATGGTACTTGGGAGATTGACATGAGTTGCTCATCAGGGAAGGACTCAGTGATAGGAGGAGTGTCATTAGTGAATTCAGTTACCAGTCTAGATAGGTGATCTGCTACTACATTTTCGAAACTTTTCTTGTCCCGGATTTCTATGTCAAATTCTTGTAGCAATAGTATCTAACTGATCAAGCATGACTTAGCATCTTTCTTGGAAAGAAGATGCTTAAGTGCTGCATGGTTAGAGTAGACAATGGTTTTCAAACCTACAAGGTAAGCAAGAAATTTGTCTAGGGCAAAGAACAACCAGCAATTCCTTTTCAGTGGAGCAATAATGGAGTTACGCATCGTTCAAGGTTTTACTCGCGTAGTAGATAACAATGGGTAATTTATTCACTCTTTGACCTAAAATTTCTCCTACGACATAATCTGAGGCATCGTACATGATTTTGAAGGGTACAGACCAATTAGATGGTTGTATATTGGAGCGGAGGTCAAGGTAGTTTTCAAATTTTCGAAGGCATTATGCACTTCTTATCAAAATTGAAGATAGTATCCTTGGTCAAGAGTCTACAGAGAAGTCTGGATATTTCGTTGAAATTTTTAATGAATGTTCTGTAAAATCCAGCATGACCTAGGAAATAGCTGATCTCTTTCACAGTTTGAGGTTTAGGCAGATTAGAGATCAAGTTGACTTTAGCTTTATTTACTTCGATTCCCTTTTTAGATATGATGTACCCCAAGACTATTCCCTATTTTACTATGAAATGTCATTTTTCCCAATTTAACACTAGGTTCTTTTCTTTACATCTGACTAAGACAAGAGTAAGATGGTGCAGGCATTGGTCAAAGGTAGATCCAAATACGGAGAAGTCGTCCATGAAAACTTCTAGGAAACGTTCGATCATGTCAAAAAAGATGTTGATCATGCACCGCTGAAAGGTGGCAGGTGCATTGCACAGTCCAAAAGGCATACGACGATAGGCAAACGTACCAAATGGAGATGTGAATGTGGTTTTCTCCTGATCCTCAGGAGGACATAGATTTGGTTATAACCGGAATAACCATCAAGAAAATAATAGTACGCATGACTAGCTAAATGCTCAAGCATCTGATCAATGAAGGGGAGAGCGAAGTGATCCTTTCGAGTAGCAGTATTCAGCTGTCAGTAGTCAACACAGACTCTCCAACCCATTTGGACGCGTTTGGCACGAACTCATTATCCTCATTCTTGACTACCGCCACACCCGACTTCTTAGGTACAACCTGTATCGGACTTACCCATGCACTGTCAGAGATCAGGTAGATGATACCCGCCTCGAGAAGTTTTAAAATTTCAGCTCTCACCACTTCCTACATTGCCAGATTTAGACGTCTCGCTGATTCTCTAGATGTCTTGGAGTTTTCTTCCAAGTGAATTTTTATGCGTGACCGCAGAGGGGCTAATTCTTTTGAGATCGGCAATGGACCATCCTATAGATTCTCGGTGTTCTCCTAAAACAGCAAGGATTCTAGACTCCTGCTCAGAAGCTATAATGACTGGTAGGGTAATGATCCCAGATAAGAATATTTCAAGTTTTCAGACAGTGGTTTAAGTTCTAATTTTGGTGGCTTCTCGAACAGAAGGGACTGATAAAGATTGGCTGATAAGGAGAGGTTCAGATTTTGCTCTATCTTCAACATATGGGGCTTCATTTAGTAGAGGATTCACCTTTTTGCTCACCATTTTCATTAAAATATGTGCCAAAAGAGGACAGAGATTTTTTAAATGGGTTGTCACAAATAAAGTGAATAAAATATTCTTCAACATAACTCTGAATAAAATTAACCTTGTATAGGTCATCTGTACATGGAGGTTGCTTACACATGTTACAAGCATTGAGTTCTGTTGCCAGGTTTCCGAATGACAATCTATGGATACCATTGGCAATTGATAATAGCCTTAGCGGTGGCCAAAAATGGTCGTCCAAGAATAACCAGGATGTTCTCACTCTCGTTCAGCACAGGTTGGGTATCCAGTACAACAAAAATCTACTGGGAAGTAGAATTTGTCGACTTTGACAAGAACATCCTATATCACACCTCTTGGTATTTTTACAGAGCAATTAGCTAATTGAAGTGTGATAGGGGTGGGTTTTAATGTTCCTAACTCTAATTGCTCATAGACAGAGTACGGCAGTGGGCTGACATTGGCTCCAAGATCTAACAAGGCCCTATCAATTGTGTATGTACCAATGGTGCATGAAATGGTTGTGCACCCAGGGTCCTTATGTTTGATCGGAAATAGTTGGAGGAGCGAACTAGCGTTCTTTGCTAAAAATACCTTTCTGAGGACATGCGATTTCATTTTCACCGTACAGACATGTTTCAGAAATTTTGCATAGGAGGGTACATGATTTATAGCATCAAGTAGAGAGATGTTAATACTGACGTATTTAAATACCTCTAATATGTCACTGTAGGGTACTCATTTTTTAGGATTGGCTAACCTCTGAGGGTATGGAGATTTAGGCACAAAAGTATATTTAACAGGACTTTTCGGTTTATTTTGAACAAATGGAGGTCTAGATGGATCCTCATAATGCTTTGGTTGACCAACAATTTGATCATCTGATTGTCTAAGCATTTCCACTCTATTGTCTTCCTGACTTCTTGATCTTAAGGTAGTAATCGATTTAGGATTCTCTGAATTGGAGGATGAAACCTCATACTGTCCATTTAGATTTGGGATAGGCTGACTAAGGAATTTACATTTCTCCCTATCTCCTATCGTTGTGGCTAATTGTCCAAGCTGTGTCTCAAGCTTGTGCATAGCTTGCTAGGTAGACTGCATGAACTGCTGCAACGTATCCTCAAGAGAAGGCTCACGTTGTTGAGATGGATTAGACTGATATGATTGATTTTGATGGGGTGACTGGTTATGAGATTGAATGAATGGGTGGTTTTGGGGTGGCTGGAATAGCAGGCCTTGATATTAAGGGGGTCCTTGACTTATAGAAGCTTGATTCTGTCGCATGAAAAATTGGGATGATTCCACCAATTAGGATTGTATGTGGTAGAGAACGGAGTTCCTTGCTGTCTTCCAAAATTGTTGAGTGCGTTAGCCTGCTCGGTTGAGCACTCAGTCATAGATCCTAGGGAAGGACAACTTTGGGCAGTGTGTCCTAGATTAACACATATTACATAAACCTCATTTAGTCTTAATGGTTCATTCATCGCCTGCAACATTGCTAATGAGTCAACTTTTTTCTTTAGGTTCGCAATTGCAAGCTTAACGTCAAAATTGCTACTAACTTCATACAAACCTCCTCTCTTTGAGGTTTGTATCAAATTCTCTTTTTTGGGGAAGTCCCATCGCTGAGAGATTTTTGCTAAAGTTTCTAAAAAGGTCCATCCGTTGTTCTCAGTCAGTTTTAAAAATTCCTCACCCTTCATGGACTCGACCATGGTGCGATTCGATGTGGTTAAACCATCATAAAAGAATTGCACAAGTCTCCACATTTTAAAACCGTGGTGGGGCATTTACTCAACGTATCTTTGAATCTTTCGCATGACTTACAGAATTGTTCACCCTCCTTCTGATTCAAGTTTGAAATTTCTCTTTTGATGGCATTAGTTTTAGATATGGGGAAAAAAATAATTCAAAAACTTGTTGACCAATTGATCCCAAGTTGTGATGGAGCTTGCATGTATAGAGCTTAACCATGATTTTGCTTTTGCTTTGAGAGAAAAATGAATAAATGAAGTTTAATGGATTCATCAGTGATGCCTTGGAGTTTGATGGTGGCGCTGATTTCTAAGAATTCTTTAACGTGTAAGTAAGAATCATCATGATCAAGTCCATGGAATGTAGGTAAAAGATGTAACAGGGCTGGTTTGTGTTCGAAGGCTTCATTAGTTTCTGGAACAACTATGTCTGATGGTGTATTGGCTGTGACTGGTGAAAAGTGATCTTGAAGGGTTTTCTCTTCGCCTCTTTCTTCGGCCATGTTGGGTGATGGTGGTGGTGATGAAGAAGATGATGGTGTTGAGGGTGGTGATGAAGGTGGACTGTCTATGTCTATGACTGAGCTTGACTGAGCTTGATTGAGCAACGATCACCGTACTAACAGGAAGTGTAATTTGAACCAAATGATTGGAAGAGTCACGTGACCAATTATGCATACACAGACATGATCAATCACCCTCAAACAAATTCACACAAAAAAATGCCTAAAATCTAAGATTCGAATTGCACTAATGCAATCGAATTTTTATTGGGTTCTATAGGGATCCTAAAATCTAGACCTCACTCCTAATTTTCTCTCCAAATAATTTAAGTCTCCAGTGAGAGTTTAACCACAAGATGGGTAGGTAAGTTCTCATGTAAGTGGGGGATTACAAATGACATCTCGTCCCGACTTGTCCTTAGACGTGTTCGACCTCACGCCTTGGTAACAGAACTAGCCTTTGACACCATTCTTGAAGATAAACTATTCATTGGTTAGAAAAATTAATTTAGATTGAAAAGGTTCCTAATGAGCATGAAACCTTAAAACTAACCTAATGGTTCCTAAATTGATTTTATTAAAGGACATGCATGAACCATTTTTACTATCTTGTTTTTCTAGATATTGTGAAAAATGCAATCCAACTTTACCAACACAACATTCAAGCAAATATGTAAACAATAATAAATCAAATCTACAATAATGCATGAGTATTAACATCCTAAATGCATGAGCAGTTTAAATGTGCAAACTAATTAAAGAAAATAAAAGAACACGCTAAAAAAATTCTATATGAATGCATGAGAAAAATAAAATCAAGAGAAGGTGATTAGGCACTCACTGTTGAGACATGAAAAATGACATTTTTACCCCTATTATTTGGACTAGTTAGCTTTCAATTTTGTATATTGTTAGTGCCTCGTCTTGACCGAATCCTTATTTGTCAATTACATGACTCGGGTAGAAGCACTTGCCAAAAAGCTTGAAGACTTAAGATGATCGAGGACGAAGATCATGCTCCACCAAGCTCAAAGCTCATCATCATGGCAATCACAAGAACAAGTATATGTCCATAGATGACCCTAGGTGGAACCCACACTTGAGAGAGGATTCCTAGGCTTAGTTGCATATGTTGGTTATAAACATAAAATGCCTAAAGAGGAAGTTAAACAGTGAATTGGAAGTGAACTTAGAAACATGAATTATGTTTACTGTCAGCAAGACTAGTCTATCTCACCGACCCCTCGATGTAGTCAGGATCGACCCATCATGGTCAAAGACTGGTCAACCAGATTGATATTGGTTTTAGAACTTCGAACTATCATTCTGGATGTGTCTCTGATCGAGAGTCTCATATGCACCGATCCCTCGGTGATGAACTTGAACGACCCCTCGTGGTCAACTACTCGTCGATATAAAATTTATAAGTTCTGGACTAGGAACTTATAAGGGCTCTCGATAAAACAGACATCTCAGTATATCATGATCGATCGAGAGTAACAGGACCGACGCTTTGACAAAGGGCGACAGGTCGTTCTGGGTAACAGGTTTCCTAAATGGAAACTATTGTCAAGCATGCTTTGCACCATAACGAGCCTCTCGTATGGACCGACCCATCAGTGCCATGATTGTCGATCCATCGGTGACACCATCATGTCGACCGAGAAGTAATTATGCCGTTGGGGGTGCATTTAATGTGCAATGATCGGGTGGTTGAACGGTAATAAATATGAATGCCAACCCATCGGTGCCACCGACCTGTCGGTCCTGAACAGTGAATATGACCGTTAAAACTCCTCTATAAACATGAGTGTTGGGTGATCGCTTTTACCATCTTCCTTGAGCTTAAAAATAATTAAACACTCTAAGGAACGATCAACACTCTTGAGAGAAAGATCACAAACAACCAATCTTTGGATTGTATTTGCAAGTGAAATAGAGAGGAGTAGAGAAATATCATAAACAACCAATCTTCGAATTAAGTTTACAAGTGAGAGACTTATAAAACAGGAAAGCCTTGGTTAAGCCAAGTTTCCTTGTCATCCACAAGATTGTGAGTGCTACATGACGACTGCAAGAAAGAACGTCGGCTCAACTTGGGTGGGATCTTCAAGAAACACACATCAGTGAGAAAAAACTTTAAGCCAAGTGCTTCTTGGTTTTTAATTTCCTTTTAAAAACTTGTAACCCAAAAGTGGATTAAGGAGAGGTACTCTGGAACCACTATAAAAAAACTCTAGAGTGTCGTCTCTGGCACAGAGGTGGGTGGAACTCCCTCTCAATTGAGTGAGGTGGAATTCCTACTCTAATTGTGAGGGTGTAATCCCCCACATAGTGAATTTGGGGATAGCTCAAGGTTGAGCGAGTCCTAACAGTGGATGTAAGTTGGCGAACTGAACCACTATATATCTTGTGTCCATATTTTGCGGTGTTAGAGTTATCTTCTTGTGTTGATTGAAAATCATATTTGCTAACACACACACACTCTTGATTGTTATATTCACTGCATTTAAACTAATCAATCAAAGAAAAAAAAAATGACCAACGATATCTGGATTGACCTATTCACCCCCTTCTTCTAAGGTCAATCAGATTGTTCTAGCACCGGTAGAAAGGGTACATTCACATATATTAGATACAATCAATGTTGTTTGTTAGTTTTGTAGTTAAAAATGGAAAATACAAGAAATCAATCAAATTCAGTGGAAAATTGCAAGTTTTGTGCTTTAATCTGAAGACCTATAATTTAATAATTAATTTCTGATCACTTTAAGATTTTTATTGTAAATTGATTAATCTAGATCCAATTATGAAAGTCTAGATTAATTTAATATTTTTAGATTTTAAGTGGTGAGTTAATTATTTTTAATTTTGGAGAAAGGAGTTGCAATTCATGGGCCAAAGTCTGAAATTCGAATCAATGGGCCAAAGATCCACTCGAAATGAGCCAAGCTATGATCCACAAGCCAAGGATTGGGCAAGACTCAAGTATCCCATGTGCATTTTACAAGTGGGCCAGGCCAGTGTACAAGTCCAAGTCCACCAGGCCCAAGTTCAAGTTCATGTGTTCGAAGTCCAATGGAAGTCCAATTGCTCAAATCCAATAGCTCTAAAGCCCATATTCGAATTTTACTTTGTAAACCCTAAGTCCACACGCCCATAATCTTTTCCATATCCATATCATCCACACCATTCATTAGCCATCCTTTAATCCAAACCATTTATTGCATTCATATAATTAGGTAAACCCTAGAGTCACCTTTCCAAATCCATTACATACATCTATCATATTAGATTTAGGCCAACAATTTAATCTATCATCTAGAATAAATATAGAATCTTAAACCTCCATGCATAATCTTACTATTCATAAAATCATCTCATCCATCCATTAGTAAAGCCATTAGATCTTAAACACATTTAATCATAGCCATTCATTTAGATCTAACGCAACTTGGAACCCAAGCAACCCTATCCCAATCCATGCGCATATGCCACATCATATTTCTTATCATTTAATCCTGATAGTTCCCAGTTGAGCCTTATAGAGCCTGTTTATTGACTAGTCATGTTTACCATACCCAACTCCGGTTATGGAGTTTGAGCCTCATTAAAATATTTGTGACCTATTCTAAGTCTAGAAAAGGTTAGAGCTGAAAATTGGGATGGTACTCTGGAAAAAAAAATGGCATTTGAAAAGAAAAGAAAAATATATTGCATCAGAAAAAAAAGAAAAAAAAAAAAAAGGGAACATCTAGACATCAAAGAAGGAAGTGAATACGAATAAGAAAGAAGAATATTTTGAAAAGTACTGAAAGACAAATAGAGGAAGAATCCCATTTACATTTTTGAAGACCTCTAACTCTTCTGATTCAAAGTATTATTTTTAGAGTCTTATTATCTTTCTTTGTTATGACCCGATCCCAAGCCATGTTTCGTCCTATTAGGAAGTCATATTGATCCTAAGTCGAAATACGGTGTTTCATGTAGAGAATAAAGGAGGGAAAAGGACAGTGTTTGACTCAATGTTCTTAGGAAAGTGGCATCCATTCATGAGATCTTTTATTTTCTTTGAACTGTGCCATTTTTTCTAAATACATATGTGAGAAATTTTGATTTGATACTCCGCTCACATAGACCTTGAAAGAAAATAAATCCAAACCTCGAAGCGTTAGTCTTTCTGAGAGATGTATCTGGTGAGATTTGAAGTCAAACCACATTTCCAAAGGTGGTTGCAAAAACTTGTGGCTATTTGGAAAAATAAAACTATCTTAATATTGGCTAAGCACACACTACACTTTGGGTATAAGTTTTGTAAAAAGAAATTTTGAATCGTATGATGTCTAGATTTTTATTTAATATTTTGGCTAAAACTGAAACTTAAACTGAGAAAATTTGATGTTTGTGGGTATCATCACTACAAGCCCTCACGAGACTATAACTCGTCCACTAGGGGTAACCTAGGAGTTTAAAGGCTTATTGCAGAGGCTAAATGCAATTGAAAGAACCAACGAAACCTAGTTGTTTAAAGGCTTATTGCAAAGGCTAAACCTAGTTTAGTCTAGGTTTAGATTAGAAATTTTATTTTTAGAGTTTTTAGGCAGTTTTCCTCGAGGATTAGCAAAAACTAAGTTTGGGGGTATTTGTTGAAACATAAAAAATGACATTTTTACCCCTATTATTTGGACCAGTTAGCCTTCAATTTTGTATATATTAGATACAATTAATATTGTTTGTTAGTTTTTGATAAAAATGGAAAATACAGGAAATCAATCAAATTCAGTGGAAAATTACAAGTTTTGTGCTTAAATTGGAAGACCTAGAATTTAATAATTAATTTCTGACCACTTTAGGATTTTTATTGTAAATTGATTAATCTGGATCCAATTATGAGAGTCTAGATTAATTCAATATTTTTAGATTTTAAGTGGTGAGTTAATTATTTTTAATTCTTGAGAAAGAAGGTACAATTCAAGGGCCAAAGTCTGAAATTCAAATCAATGGGCCAAAGATCCACTCCAAATGAGCCAAGTTATGCTCCACAGGCCAAGCATTGGGCCAGACTCAAGTATCCCATGCTCATTTTACAAGTGGACCAAGCCAGTGTGCAAGTCCAAGTCTAGCAGGCTCAAATTCAAGTCCATGTGTCCAAAGCCCATATTCGAATTTTGTTGTACAAACCCTAAGTCAACACGCCCATAACCTTGTCCATATCCATATCATCCACACCATCCATTAGCCATCCTTTAATCCAAACCATTTATTGCATTCATAAAATTAGGTAAACCCTAAAGCCACCTTTCCAAATCCATTGCATACATCTTTCATATTAGATCTAGGCCATCCATTTAATCTATCATCTAGAATAACCATAGAATCTTAATCCTCCATTCACAATATTACCATTCATAAAATCATCTCATCCATCCATTAGTAAAGCCATTAGATCTTAAGCCCATTTAATTATAGCCATCCATTTAGATCTAACCCAAGTTGGAACCCAAGCAACCCTATCCCAATCCATGCTCATATGCCACATCATACACACATCATCTCCTAATCCCTCTCAATCCACACGATTTTCCCATATCTTCTCCACCTCATTCGAATTTCACAACTCAACCAACTAGTCATGTCATCTCCCACGCATCCAACCATTCACGCATTTCAACTTTAGATCTCAACCATACATTGCATGCATTTCACACAACCCTAATCCCACATGTAAAATTCAACCAAGCCAATCCAATTCCTAACTTTTCTCTTTTCCTTTCTTAACCTCCAAGCTAACTTGATCCTCAAGTCATTCCATTCGACCATGCCTAGTAAACCCTAACCTTTTTATTTTTAAATCCCATCTATTCATGTTTAAGTTAGATTTAATCCAAGCCATCCATGCATCATCTAAAATTAGAATAAATCTCAACACTTCATTCATTCTGAAAGCCTATAAATAAACCATTTACCCATAGCTAAACTCGAATTTGATCAGGAGCCTAAGGAGATTGAAGTTCGGAGAATACTCAAGAGACAAAGGAGCATACATGATTTTTAGAAATGAGCCTCTCGTATTTGTAAATTTATTTTGATTGTCTTTGTTGTATTTTCCCAATGTTTTGTGCGTGAATTCTTCCATTAAATAAATTTAAGATAAGCTTAGAACCTGAAACATCCAATTTTTGAATTTCATTTATGATTTTTTTATTTAATTTTAAGTTTATATTCTTTGTTTAATTTAAATGACATAATGAATCTAAGGTTCCTTTGGGACAAAATGAAATAATTAGATTTTGAATTTAATTGTTTAAATCTAACGATCTAAGGTTCGATTAATTAAATTAAAGTTTATGCATTTTAATTTTAATGAAAGGCATGAATTGAGAATTGAACTTTTATGTGAATTTAAGATCTAGATCTTCTATTTGCTTACTTACTTTTGGCGATGATGATCTATTCCATTGCCACCTTTAAACTATGTCTTGCTTTGTTATTTTATTTACTTTAATTATCAATTTAGTTTCTTTGTTCATCTTATTTCTGTTTTGTTATGTTGTTCATTTCAATTGTATAATTCAATTTAATTTCAATATTTATTCTAGTCCTCGAGTAAAACAATAATTAAAAACTAAAAAAAAAAATCCTAAACTACACCACTTTCACTAGGTACTCTCGATTGCATTTAGCGTGTGCAACAAGCCTTTAAACCCTAACTCACTACTAGTGGACGAGTTATAGTCATGTGAGGCCTTCTAGTGATGATACCCACAAACATAAAATTTTGGCAAAAATATCTAAACAAAAATTTAAACATCATACAACTCCAAAATTCATTTTACAAAACTTATACACGGAGTGTAGTGTGTGATAGCCAATATTAACATAACATTCTTTTTTAAAATACACACAAGTTTAGCAACCACCGACTGAAAATGTGCTTCGACTCCAAATCTCACAAGATATATCTATCAGAAAGACTTTCGCTCAGAGACTAGGTTAAATTCTCTCAAAAATATATGTGAACGGAATAATTTCTCAAATACAAATATCTTAGATATTTATAAAGAATAAAGGTTATTATCAAAGAAAAACATACATCTCATGAAATGATGCCATTTTCCTAAGAACTTTTGAAATAATACACCATTATTTTTCCTCATATTTTCCATTTTAAATACCATATTTAGACTTAAGATCAATAAGACTTCCTAATAGTACAAAACGTGGCTTATGACCAGGTCATATCAAAGAAGGATAACAAGGCCCTAAAATTAGTACTTTCACAAGAAAAGTTAGAGGTCTTCAATAATTCATAGACAAGATATTTTTTCCTCTATTTTTCTTTCAGCACTTCCAAAACATCATTTTTTTATTCTGTCTCTTTTTTTCTCACATCCTTCTTTTGTGATGTATGGATGTTCCCCTTCTTCTTTTCTTTTTTCTCAATTTTTTTCTGATGCGCTTTTTTTTTAAGTGCCATAATTTTCTCAAAGTACCATCCCAATAACAATATCTATAACCTTTTTTGAGCCTTAAAATAGGTCACAGATTTTTCAATATAGGCTTAAACTCCACAACCGGAGTTGGGTATGAATAACATGGTTAATCAATAAAACATGTTTAACTTTAAAAAGCTCAAATTTGGGAACTAACATGATAACGTATGACCAAAATAGGTAGGCTTGAAAGTCTCAAACGATCCAAAATAATGGCCTATATTACTTCCTAAGCTTCATATGATTTTTTTTTCCCCTTCAAATCAATTCAAAAAAATTTCTGGTATAATAATTCAATTTTGATGTCACTCTCAGTATTTGACCAAAATCAAAGGAATAATGAGATCTTCAACAAAAACAATGCGCAATCAAAGAAAAAAAAGATTTACTTATAACCCTTAGAATAATCGAATGGCTCAAAAGCTTACTGGGTCACAAGTCTCCACTGATATTTTTCCGATGGTCACTTCACTCATGCATATTTTTCTTTTTTAGACTAATGTTAATATTGTTGTGTAAAAGTTTTCCAAGCATAAATTTCATAAAATTCAATTGGAAAAACATGATATAAAAATTTTATCCACATATTAATGCTAAAAAATAAAAGATTTTTTTTAAAAAAAAATTCAAAATTTTTCAATTTTTTTTTCCGATTAAAAAACAGAACACACAAAAATGTAGCCCCCCAATAGCCCCAAACTTTAATTGAACATTGTCCTCAATGTTCCCTAATCTACATGTGCACCTGCAAACTAGAAGAAAATTTACAGAACAAGAACAATTCGGGTTCAACAGTACCTGGGATGGATCTCTTTATTTCAAACCTGCAAAAACAAATAGAAAACAAAAACACAAACACAACAACTAGAACACTAGATTGACACAAAAACATTGAAAGTTCTCTTTTTCAAGGTGTGTTAGAACAACATGATTGACCCTAGAAGGGGGATGAATAGGTCAATCTCATTTTTCATGGTGTTTACAAATTTCTTGATTGTTTTAAGTACATTGGAATATTAATCAAGAAATTTGTTTAGTGTGATAGATTGTTTATTTAATTCTATAAACATTCACACTAAGATTGTGACCCTTTACATATTGTTTGATTGTCGATGCTAGTGTATAATGTGCAAAATAAGACAATCAATATGTAAAGCAATGTGTACTAAAAAGAGTACTTAAATACTAAATACAAACACACAAAGATCAAACACCATAAGACCAATTTAAAGTAGTTCGGTTAGTCAACCTACATCAACTGTTAGGACTCACTCAACCTTGAGCTATCCCCAAAATCCACTAAGTGAGGACTTACACCCTCACAATTAGAGTAGGAATTTCACTTCACTCAATCGGCTGGGAATTTCACCCACCACTGTCGAATAGGAATTCCAACTATCCATTTGGCTGGGAATTCCACCCACCACATGTGCCGGAATGACGCTCTAGATTTTTTATAGTGGTTCCGGAACCAAGCTTCCTTAATCCACTTTCGGAACAAAGGTTTTAAAATAAAAGTAAAACCAAGAAGCACTTGCCTTTGAAGCTTTATGATTTGATGTGTGCTTCTTCAAGATCCCACCCAATGAGTGACGACGCTCCTTGTTTTAGCTGCCGTATAGTAATCACATCCAGGGTGTCAAGGAAACTGGTTTTACCAAAGGTTTCCTAGATAATGATCCTTCTTTTCTTCTCTCTTTCTCATTTTTAAATTAATAAATAAATGGTTGTTTATGAGTATTCATCCTTCATCTCTCTCTCACAACTCAATTCATCTGATTGATTGTATTTGATTCCTCAAGTGTAAGCACGAGAGAGAGAGTGATCCTTCTGTTGGCCCTTGTTCAAGCTCACTGGTGAAGGATACCAACTGGTTACATAAAAATTGATTTTTATAGAGAAGGCAACCAGTTCCAGTAACGGTAATGTACCGACAGGTCGGTCTCACTGAGGGGTCGATGACTAGAAATGTTACCATTACAGACCCGACCGTTGTGCATTAAATGCACTCCCAACGATAATATTCTTTCCCGTTCGACATGTCAGTGTTGCCGATGGGTCGACATTTATGACACCGAGAGGTCGGTCCATACGAGAGGTTCGATTTGGGGAAAACATGCTTGACAGTAGTTTCATATCTAGAAACTTGTTACCCAGAACGACCTGTCGCCATTTACCATGGGGTCGTTCCTAGTATTATCAATCGGTCTTTGAATTGCCGATATGTCTGTTTCTTCGAGAGTCCACATGAGTTCAAAAGTTCCAGAACTCAAGATCTTGATCAACGAGTCATTGACCACGAGGGGTCATGTTAGCCTTTCACTGAGAGGTCGGTGCATACGAGACTCTCGATCAGAGGCATACCCAGAATGACAGTTCTATGTTCCAGAACCTATGTCAATCTGGCCAACCAGTCCTTGACCACGATGGGTCGATCATGTCTCTACCGAGGGGTTGGTGAGAACGACTGGTCGAGCTGACAGTGAAACCAAATACATATCTCGTAGTTGGGTTCCAATTCACTGTCAAGCTTCCTCACTGAGCTTTTTAAGATTTAACCATTTGTTCCTCTAAGCCTACGGATAGTCCTCTCTAAGGTGTGAGTACTACATAAAGTCATCTATTGCTAGTATAACTATTTTGTAATTACCATAACGATGAGCTTCAATCCGGTGGAGCATGACCTTTACTCTTGATCATCATGGGTCTTCAAGCTTCCAACAAGTGCTTCTTTCTGAGTCATGGAATTGACAAACATAAGGATTTGGCCAAGCCGAGGAACTAACAAACACAAAAATTGACTCAACCAAAATAAAAAACCTAACTAGACACTGACAAACATTGACACACAAATAGACTCAGTCTCTGACATAGAATGACAGGTGGATGGATGAAGATGGATAGACAAATAAAAACAAATCAAACAAAACAAAAACCACACAATATATGATCTAAACTCTAAAAAAATTGAACATCACATCCCAAAAGACAATGGTTCTAAATTGATTTTAACTTATAATTCATGAACCACTTTCACTCATATTTTTGGATTTTCAAGTTTTTATTAATGCAATCCTAATCTAATAATTTAAGGTTCAAAGCAAATATGCAACCAATAATCAAATAACTAAGTTAATACATGAGACTAACACTCTAATATGCATCATAAAATTAAATATGCAATTTTTTATTTTTTTATGCAAAAAAAAATGCAAACACCCTAAGAAAAGCTATATGAATGCATTCAAAATGAAATTCAAAGAAAATGGTTCAGGCACTTAACTTGGCCTGCAGTGCTTATTTCTGAAAATTTGTAGAGCGTACAATAAAAAACTCTGCAAAATAAAACACCACAAACTTTGGTGAAGATTCTGAATCTCGTAAAAATGCATGAAACATAATCTAAAAGCAATTTCCTAATGTTATAACTAGTGGAGGAAATTAAATGATTGGAACCTAATTAAGAACTCTAAAATAAATTAAGACCATAAAAATTTCTAAATTAAGATCCACCAAATTAATTAGGATTAGATTTTTAAGAAAGTTCAAACTTGTTCCATGATTTTTTTTTAGACATCGTAACTGGAACCTACCAAATTTAGATCTATTTTCTAAAAATAGAATGTGACTAAATTAGATTAAAATTCTAAGATTAGACAAACTAGCTATTTTTGGAAGGTTCTAAAAATATAAGTCTCCAAAAATAAAAAATAAAAAATTTAGCAGTAATTCTAAATTTAAATAATCTCCTGATTTTTATTAATTTTAGAAACTTCTAAATAAGGTAACTTTCTAAAATTAGAGTTTCTAAGAAAAATATAAACTTCTCATTTTAATGACTTGCCAAAATAGAATTTTTTTAAAAATAACATTATTTCTAAAAATAAATAATTCAAATGGAAATTTTCTAAGTTCCCCGGCAACGGCGCTAAAAACTTGTTATGCAGATTTTAAATTTATAACTCGCAAGTGCACGAATCATTAGATAGTATAGCGATTCAGTACGAGGTCGAACCCATCGGAACTTAGGAAAATATATCCGTAAAAATCATACCATTGAATTATATACTTTAAGAAACTTAGAAAATCATAGAAATAAATCTTAAACATGGGATTGATTCTCTCATCTTGGAAATCTAATTTTAATTTAGAAACATTCTAAAAATATAAAACCTGCCCAAAAATAAGAACAACATCTAAAATTAGAAATTAACCATTCAAGAGATCTAATTTTCATGGAAAACACAAAATTCAGATAGTTTCAATTAAGATGGTGGAATCTAAAAATTATAAATAATGTCAATCTAACTTAGAGTATAGAATTAAGATGAAATTAATTAATTTACCAACCTAATTCACCAATTTTAAGAGTTTGAATTTTATAAACAAAAATAAAATTAAAATCAACTAAAATTACCTATGTACATATTTACAAAGTAATTGGATCAGAGCCTCAAGGAGGCAATTATTATGCATATGTTAACAATAAAATAACAGCCTCGAACATGGAGCTCACGTAAATTATTTAACATGCATTCATATCTCTCATTCATTAAAATTCCAATTATGAAATGTATGAAATCCATTTAACTAAGAAAATTCAATTCTGGCCTTAGGCTTAGGTAAAATTTATACTTGTAATTTCAAATCTAAAATAATCTTAATTGAAAAACCATAATTTTAATTCACACCTTCTCTTATTTATTAAAGCATGGAATAAAAACTACAATACAATTTGAATTTTGGAATTTAAAAAGACAAGAAAATACAATGAAAAATTAAAATCACCAACCTCAAGAACCCAATGTGAAAAGAAAAATTGTCAAATTCTTTTTTTTTCCTTTTCAATCCCTCTTCAAAGCCTAGCCAACCTTGAAATTCTCTATCCAAGTTCAATTTTCTCAATGGGAGATGGAGTATTTATAGATGAAAAAAGGTGGAATGAATGGCTTGGATTTAAAGACTTAAATAAAGCAAGGGACACTTGGAGGGCTGATATGGTTTATGCTAAATATGGAATGGCTTAAAGGAGGCAAAATGGTGCTAGAAATAGTAAAATTCGACTAAGGAAAGTGGGTGCAAAATCCCATTTTTACACATGTACCACCTTGTAACTCAGTTTTTACCTATTTAATATCTGAATTACAAACTTTGTAAGTACAAAGTTTTAGCCCTTGAAGTCTTATTTCTAACTCAAAAAGAATCGACGCAATCAGACATCGGAGTTGAACATTATGACCAAAATACTGAAGCTGTGTCAAACCTTCCTTCTTTTTCTCCACTTTTTATTTTGTTTCTTTTTCCTTAATCCACTTGTCAAATTTGAAAATCTTCTCATAATGACTTGTAAATGTCGAATTTCCTCATATGTATCTAGAGATGATGAAAATAGACTTCACACATGTGGATTTCTTCATAGGCTTTTCTTAATGGGCTTAATAAATGGGTTTTTTAAAGTATGGAAAATCTACTAAATAATTTTACCTCTTACAATCAATTATAAAAATGAATAAATTAATCCAAACTCTCATAAATGGATTTTAATTAATTAGTTTACAAGTAAAACCCCTAAAATTGTGGTAAAATAATTATTAAAAATTCCAACTTTCTGAAAATATCAACTTATGCCCATAAATTGAAAAATTCACCATTTAAATTCTCATATCTTATATTTCCCTGTAAATCTTGCAAAACTTTCAATATCCCATTAAACATATCTTAAAACACACAAAATAAGGGACTAAATAGTCCAAATATAAGGGTAAAATAGCCATTTTCCTTTGCTCATCAATTTACTTTGGTGCTAATTTATATTGTGTATTACATTGTATTCAAACCACGCTCTCTCAAGATGTAATTAACTAGGTAGAAGATATGATAATGTGATCTTAAAACATGTGATTTTTAATTAAGATGAGACTATCATTATTCTTTTTTCACCATTTTAATAAAAAGGAGATGGATTTGATTCTTGACAATAAGTGGACCTAATTTATTTTGTTAAATTCAAAGGTTAGATAATGATGTTTACTTTGGTTTTCTAGATCTAAGTTTTACTAATGATATTAGAATTCTTTTTCACATTTAGATTTAATTCTAAGTCTTAAGATCATATATTTTAAATGTACCGGTTAGCGCCTCGGCATTGCTGAGTCCCTATTTGTCAATTCCATGACTGGGGAAGAAGCACATGCTACAAGCATGAAGACTGAAGATGATTAAGAGTGAAGATCATGCTCCACCAAGTTCAAAGTTCATCGTAATGGCAATCACAAAAAGGTATTATGGCCATAAATGACTTTAGGTGGAACCCATACCTTAGAGAGGACAATCCCTATGCTTAGTTGAAGAAATGGTAAAATCATAAAAAGCCTAGAGAGGAAGCTTGACAGTGAATTGGAATCCAACGACCACTCCTTAACAAATAAAATTATAATGATATTAAATCCTCCAATATCACAAATATCTCCCCCTTAACTTGTGCCTGCAAAGACACAATCATTTTCCTGTATACAAAAAGATAGATACTGGTGGGACTTGTATGCTCTCCCTCAATATTAGACACATTATTTTACTCCCCCTTTTTGTCAAGAACATTGAAAGGTAAGTCAAACAAAAAACAGAAGATATGCAAATATGTAGCACAGTAAATCTGACAGGAACATAATATATAGCATAGGAGGAACTATAATGTAGAGTAGTCAAGCATAAACTTCATAGTAAGAGAAAGTTTAAATATTACAGAACCAAAAGTAGTTTGAAGATAAACAAAATAAACAGAGCTCCATAATAAAGGCTTCAATCATGAGGAGACGAGGGAGGAAATTCTGCATCATTGCGGCGGCACAAATCTGAAATCTGCTGGAGATAGTGGAAGATGCGCCAGATGGATGTTCTGACATAACAGAGAGCTCCTGATGTTGATACAGGAGGCGATCTTGATGTTTGCTCAGATCAGACAGAAATGACTCTTGACGCTTTTCCAGCTCGGCGAATCGTTCATCGAAATACTTGCGATCAATGGAGTGCGAAGGATTGGTAGTAGCCTTGCGACTCCGGTGATCAGTAGATGGAGCGGAAATGGGTGAACCTCTAGATGATGGGTGAAAAAAGCCAATGCTTCTCTCAATTCCTTCCCTGTCTACATCACCACCACAGAGTTTGCTAATGATTTTGTGGGAGTCTTCAGGGGCTACCTCATGTCGGGCTGTAGAGATGTCCCCACCTTTAAACAAAGGGATGTTCATGAGCTGAGAAATCAATTCAGGTGTTACAAAAAAAAATTCTCGATTGGAGAATTTGACTATGAAGGAATGGGAGGGACCATATGTGGATTTATGGATAGAAGAATATATGCCATTGACCATAAAGGGGTAAGCATTGCCGCCCCAAGTTAAAATGTTTTCCCAACCAACCTTCTGAAGGATTTTGAATGTGCTATATTTTTCAAGGTCCGGAAGGTAACATGTACGCTCAACATTGAAATTTTTGAAAGAGTGTTCCTTCGGAACTGATCGAAAAAGCCGTGCGTTGGGAGGATCAGAAGGGGGTGAGGAGGCATCAAACCATTCAAGATGGATCTCAGACGAGTGAGATCGTCTGGATGAGCTGGGAGAGGGACGAGAATAGGGTGAAGGAGCAGGGATAGGGTTTCCTGAGGAACAGCCTCTGGTTCTTCGTCGGAAGAAGAAACCGTCACAGAAACAGATGAAATGACCCGATTAGGGTTTTTATACTCCCTGACTTCCTTTTGTCTAGGCGGTGGAGGTGGAGACTATGTTGGGGCTGACGAGGAGGCGTCATTACTCCTCAAAGATCTTTGGGTATGATGTCTTTTGACAGCCCCTGATTTACTAGGCATCTTAATCTACAAAATCGAAACAAGAAATAGACCAGATAGGGTAAAATCAGAGAATCAAGAGTACCTTAAACCGTAAAATCAAAAAGATCAAGACACCAAGAGAGAATACGATGGCCGGAAGTGAAAAACCCCAAAAATCCCATTTTCTATCGCGCGGTGACGACTGTGGGAACCTTAGCTGTGGTCCAACGGATCTTCCGAAAATGACTTGGGTGAATTTTAAAAAGAGGGGACCACAAGGAACGCTATGGTGAGGGCTAGAGTGAAATCAACGAGGCCTCGCTAACGGTGTGTTAACCCGAACCGAACATGAAGAATAGAACTCGACCATGAGGGCTCGAGGGATGGCTCGAGGGCTCGTTGACGGTGATTTTGACAGAAGTACCGAACCGAAAACAAGGAGTTGAACTCGACCTCGAGGGCTCGAGGGATGGGTCGAGGGCTTGCTGACGGTGATTTTGATGGTGAAGTACCGAACCGAAAACAAAAAGCTAAAACCCCTTTTTTTATTTTTTATTTTTAATTTTGAAATATTATCTCCACTGACTAATCATAGTATCAGAAATATTTAGGATACAGTACACACCCCAATTGATTTTCTCAGAGCAAGAAAACGAATTGAGTCAAGTGGTTTTGTCATTATATCAGCCAATTGATTATCAGTTGAAATATATTCAAACTCGATGGTTTTCTTTTCAACTAACTCTTGAATGAAATGATGTCTAATGTCTATATGTTTGGTTCGAGAGTGCTGGACAGGATTCTTAAAAATATTTATGGCACTTGTATTATCACAGTAGAGAGTCATTGTTCCTCTTGTCATGCCATAATCGACGAGCATTTGTCTCATCCAGTTAAGTTGAGTGCAGCAACTTACTACCGCTATGTATTCAGCCTCTGCAGTCAAAAGGGATACTGAAGATTGTTTTCGACTATGCCAAGCAATCAAACAGTTTCCAATGTAAAAACAACCCCCACTTGTAAGTTTCCTGCCTAGTCCGCATCGGCGTACCCCGTAATATGAAATGATGTATCAAATGGGTACCAAATTTTATATAGACATGTTCCTGATACATACTTTATGATACGTTTTACTCCTTTTACGTGGATTCTTTAGGATTAGCTTGGAACCGTGCACATGCACCCACACTAAAAGAAATATCGGGTCTACTTGCAGTCAAATACAGGAGACTACCTGTAACGCCGCGTCCTTTTTCACTCGCTTTAAGTTTCGAAAATCAGAGTCTATTTTTTTTTTTTAAACAGAAAGCGATAGAGAGCGGGACGTCACAATGCGAGCTAAGTCCGAACTTCTAAAGTGTAACGCCTCGCCCTTTTTCACTTGCTTTTTCCCGTAAATTCAGTGTATATTTTTTTTTGTAACAGAGTAGAGTGATAGAGCGCGGGACGTCACGACGCGAGCTAAGTCCGAACTTCCAAAGTCCGACCCTTAACTGGCCATCCCTATGTGTGTATGGACTCAGTCCAATAAAATGGTTCACACATAGCAATACCGACTTGCGGAATAAAATCATACAACTGCGGAATCATAATCATCAATATACGGAATTATATTAGAACCACGTTCTAATCCATTCAGATAGCAAAGTACATCATAATCATCAAACCAAAACATTCAACCATCTTAGTTATTACATTTCGGAATCCAAATACTCAAATACAAGTTCACGAGTAATTTATTTCAAAAACATATAAACTAGATCTTCCAAGCTCCTATGCCTGGTCCGTCTTGGGTTCATTATTTCCCTGATTACCTGTATCACCAACTACAGGGTAGAAGTAGGGCGTTAGTACAACGCGCCCAGTAGGTATTTCAATTACGGCTAACACACGGTTAGTACAAACATATCATAAAACACAGTGATATCAAAACCATATAAATCCATGCCATGCAATGATGACAAATATACAATGAGTCCCACCCATCACCTGTACATAAAGTGTACCTACCACATAGGTCTTTCGGTCGCCTCGACGGAGTGTGGACCCTACGGAAATCTTCTTGATGGAAATCACATCAAGGTGTTGCACATAGGTTTCTCGGACGCCCCGACGGAGTGTGACCCCTCCACTTATAAATCCTCCACCCCATGCCATGCATGAGATGTCAATGAAACACATGTTATTTTATAACATAACATAGCATTGAAAATCATCATTTGAAAACACATCCAATACATGCTCTTATATAAATAAACTTAACATGTAAAATCATCCTTTGTAACATAATTGGCCCATGCTATTTTAAACAATTAAACATAGCATTCGATATTCAATATAATAAAACATATTCCTGAAAACATATTTTCATCAAATATAATATAAAAACAAGGTACATAAGCCATGGTTTTAAAAAAGTGGAATCCTACCTAAAGACCGTTCACAAGTCCTTGCGTTTCCGTTCAAAATTCGATCACCGATCGCGCACCGCTTGCGAGATCCCGTTACCTTATAATATAATGATAAATCAACACCAAGTCTCACCTAATTTCAAGGTTCTAAGTCCATAAACAAAACCCCATGGGGTTCGGCCATACACCATGGCCGAACCCATGGTTTACCATTTTTATACATATTTACAAAAATGCCACTGTTGGTAACCATAGTCCTGTTTCTTTGCTTAGGTTCTAAGTTATTCATTCATGCTTACAAAATACATAATACCATACAATAACTCATAATGTAGGTTCATAATCTGATTCATAAATCAACCCTTAAACCATAATTTAAAGACACCTTTAATCCCTTAATTTAGAACATGGGGTTCGGCCATACACCATGGCCGAACCCTATGGTGTATAATTTCCAATTAATCTCCACCTTTCTAAAATTGGAAGGTCTCCAAATTTAGATTTCACCTTCCAAGCATAGAACTTCCCTTTATTAATCTCTCTTACTATCATTAGAAGGTTTCCCTATTTAACTTACCAAAAATATAAACCTCCTTCCATAAATGGAAAGTTTTGTAAAAATAACTCTACCTTCCACTTTTAACATAAGGTCCACATTTAGAAGGTTTCTTAATTAAACAATAACCCTTCTATGATTGAATATCTTATTCCAAAATTCACAAGGTTTCCAAAAACTAATCCTAGTGGGGTTCGGCCATAACTATGGCCGAACCTCACTCATGACAACCAATCCCTTCATTTAAATTAGGTTCCATAATCAAGCCTTACCTTCCATTCTTGGTATGGTTTCCATAAATAACTTTTATGGTCTTTAAGTAGATACTTTCTAATTTTAATATCCACTTCCAAGAATGGAAACTTTCCTTAATAAGTAACCTCCTTTCCATATTTGGAAACACCTTCCAAAATTAGATTGTTTTTTCCATAATTAACCACTCCTTCCATATGTGGATTGCTTCCCAAATTTAGCAATACTTTCCATAATAAGGTTTCCAAAAATAACTCTAGTGGGGTTCGGCCATGCACTATGGCCGAACCTCACCCTTTTAGATCTAGGTCCATCTTTTACATCTACTTTCCAATTTTAACACATGGGGTTCGGCCAAGCACCATGGCCGAACCCTATGGTTCATGAACTTGGCCCTTGGTTTAGATCTAATCCAAAATTAATCATCAATCCATAAAATGTTTGGTGGGGTTCGACCATACACCATGACCGAACCTCACTCCTCCTTTTTATTATTTTAAATCCACTCAATTAGCCATAAAACAGCCATGGTTCGGCCATGCCATGGCCGACCCATATTCCATATTCTTTCATTGATTTTCTTGAATCTAAAACATACAATCACCAAAGGTTTCTATGATTTAAGATCTAGGAACATAAAACCAATTAATAAATCAACACTCTCCATGGTTTCCAATTTTTAAAACCAATTAATTAAGCAAATCTTTCCATGGGGTTCGGCCATACACTATGGCCGAACCTTATGGCTCTTTCTTCTCTTTTAAAACCATTTACCCATCTCTAATTTTCTCTTCATGGGGTTCGGCCAACCACCATGGCCGAACCCTATGGTTCTTTTGATTTCATAAATAAAATTATAACAATAATACTTAGATACTAACCTCTTCCTTGCTCTTCTAATCTTTCTCTTCCTTTCTCTTTGATTTTCTCCAAACAAGAACTCCTTCTAGTTGCTGCCATTTCTTCTTTTGCTCTTGCCGTGTAAGAGAGGACTTGAGAGAGGGAGAGAGAGAGGGGAATATAACTTGGTAATGGGGTTGTAAAAACCGTGCACCCCTATGGATCTCTCATTTTATTAAGCTCTCCTTAATCCCATATAGAATGTTCCTAATAGAATCTTGCCCTCTTGTGTTTCCCATTTTTTTTACACGTATACTATATTGTAGCACAGTTTTAACCTTGTTAACTTCCAAATCAGAAAAGTGGTAACTACAAAGTTATATCTCTTGAAATTTTCTTCCCAACGCAAAAAGAATCAAAGCAATCGGATATTAGAGTGAAAAGTTATAACCAAAACACTGGACATATGTCAAACCTTCCTTATTTAACCATGGCCGACTTTCCCTCTTTAATTAGCCATATCCGACTTTCCCTTGCCTTATTAAGACTTCCTTTAATTCTTATTAGCAAGTACTATGCGCATAACCCTAATCATAATACAAATAATCTTTTAATTTAATTCATAGATATTTCATCCCTTTTTAAATATCTAGCATATCATTGTGGATTTAAAAATCACACATATCTCTCATGTGCATAATATGTAAATCATTATCTAAAATTCGGCCAAGATAATCTTTATTTGATTTTTTTTAACATCTACTTGGATATTTCAAATCCACTACTCGGCCATAATATCCTTTATTCAAAATTGGGTATGATTCACCACTAATTTAATCCTACCCATTTAAATTTTAGTAAAACCAATTCCAACATTGGTTGGGTCCTAATTAGGTCATGGCCCAATTCCTTATCCATGTAAGATTTAATTCCAAAATTCATAATCAAAATTAAATAAATAATAAACTGAAAACCCGAGGTGTTACATAAAGTCCGACCCTTAACTGGCCAACCCTATGTGTGCATGGACTAAGTCCATGAAAACGGTTCACACATAACAACATATACATGCGGAATAAAAATCATAACGTGCGGAATTATAATAGAACACAATTCTATTCCATTTTAGATAGCAAAGTACATCAAGTCTTTAATTATAATTATCCAATAAAACATCCAACCATAGCAAATTGATCTAAGTTATTACATGCCCGAAAACTAGTTACTCAAATACATGTCCATAAGTAACTTAATCAAAATATAAACTATAATCATCCAAGCTCCTATGCTTGGCCTGTTTCACGTTCATCTTTCTCCTTAGTTCCTGTATCATCCACTAGGGTAGAAGTAGGGCGTTAGAACAACGAGCCCAATAGGTATTCTAGTTAGGGCTAACACATGGTTAGTACAAAATATATATAATAACATATAATCCAAAAAGCCATATAAACCATGCCATGTCATGATGTCAAATGCAATGAGTCTCACCCATCACATGTACATAAAAGTACCCCCACATAGGTCTTTCGGACGCCTTCACGAAGTGTGGACCCTCCGGTTTCTTCTTGATGAAAAAGCACATCAAGGTATCTCACATAGGTTTTTCGGATGCCCCGACGGAGTGTGGCCCCTCTGGTTACAAATCCTTCACCCCATGCCATGCATGAGATGCCAATGAAACACATGTTATTTTATCATATAAACATAGCATTAAAAATTACATTTTGAAACATATCCGACACATGCTATTTTATCATATAAACATAGCACTTAAAATTCATATTTTGAAACCTATCCTTTGCAATATAAATTCATCAAAATAAGATAAAACATTGTACATTCAGCCCATGGTTTCAAAGAGGTGGAATCCTACCAAAGATCACTAACGTGTCCTTGCGTCTTTCGTCTGGTAACCGCTCACGATCGTACACACCTTTTGAGGTTTCGTTACCTTATAATATAACAATCAATTATAACCAAGTCCCACTTGATTTACAATAATGTCCAAGTCCATAAACCAAACTTGTGGGGTTCGGCCATACACCATGGCCGAACCTCACCCCTTTTGTTTTAGTTTCCTTCTTTGGTTTATTAATCAATAACCCCTCAGTTAAAAATTTAATCACTTCCCTTTTATTTAATCCAACATACATAAACCCTAAGTCCATCAAAACAATCCCCATGGGGTTCGGCCATGGTGGTCTTTCATATTTTTACCATATTTACAATAATGCCATTATACCTAATAACATAACAAATAACATAAACCATGAACATAGGTCTATATGTAATTAAATCCTTAGTGTCCCTTAAAATATTCCAACACATGGTCCATCAAATAGTTCATGGGGTTCGGCCATACACCATGGCCGAACCCTATGTCCATTATTTTCACCTTATTTACGTTTCTGCCATTATCTTATGTTTATGTCCAAACCGATCCATAATCATAGATTCATGATTCATAAAATAAAACCCTAATCCTTCCCTTCATCCCTTGGTTTGGTGAACCATTTTAGATTACACAAAGACCAAAAATGGCCCATTAACAAATTCATGGGGTTCGGCCATGCACCATGGCCGAACCCATGATCTTTCACTTTTAGGCGATATTTACAAAATTGCCATTCATACCACTTCATTCATTTAATATGTATAAACCTTAAGTCTATAACCGATCCATAATATTGCTCCATAAAAATCCATATGACCCATTAAATTGGCTCATGGGGTTCGGCCAAACACCATGGCCGAACCCTATGATGTCTTACTTTCCAATTTTAGCAATTCCCATTCTTGGATCCATACTTCAAGGTTCCTTCCATAATTAGAAACTTTCTAATTTAATAACCGCCTTCCATGGTCTCCATTTAATCAATCACCAAAATAAGTCCATCTATATTTTTCCATGGGGTTCGGCCACACACCATGGCCGAATCATATGGTTCCAAATCCTCTCTTTAAAAAATTAATAACATTCCATGTATCTAGAAACCATCAACCATACATCCATTTAAAATTATCATAATCGTTCACTAATTCTCTTTCATGGAAATCATTATTTCCATTAAACTAAATGATAACTCCTTTTAAAATATAACCAATCTCTTTCCATGGGGTTCGGCCATACAACATGGCCGAACCCTATGGTTCATCATCTTCCTTTCAAATTATTTTATTCATCTCCCAACTTTCTTCCATTTAATCCCTTCAAAAGCATTGGTATTCCTTCCATGGTTTCCACCTTTAAATCCATAAATTAAACCATGTCGTTCCATGGTTTCTAACCCATAGAAATAACCAAAGTTCCTCCATGGGGTTCGGCCCTTCATCATGGCCGAACCTTATGGTTCATCAATTTCTCTTCAACCATTTAAAACATACATAATATTCAATGGTTTTCATCATTCAAACTTTCATTAAATAATCCAATGTCCTTCCATGGGGTTCGGCCATACACCATGGCCGAACCCTATGGCTCATCATTCCATTAAAATTACCATATTCATCACCCAATTCTCTTCCATGGGGTTCGGCCATACACCATGGCTGAACCCTATGGTTCCTTATCTTAAACAAAAATATCAAAACTACTTACCGATTCCGCGACTCCTTCGGTTTTCCTTCGCTCCGATTGGTTCTTCCAATCTTCTTTTCTTCCTTAGCCTCTTCTGCTCCTCCTTGATCTTTTATAAAACTGAGAACACCTTCTTGCCAAGAGCAAACCAGCGTCAATCCTTGCTGATTTTGTGTAATGTCGTGCGCCCCCTATGTTTGCCTTTTTATCATTTGCAATGGGTCCTAATTTAGAAGGTACCAAGACCCTTTAATTTAGTCGTTACCTATTGTCGTACGCCCTTGTGTCTTTCTTATATAAACACTCCCAATCGGTTCCATCTTTAGACAATGTCGTGAGCCCCTTGCTGCCTCTCTCTTATTGATCTCCTATCGGTTCTTATTTAGAAGATGCAAGACTCTTTAAATTAGTAATTGTCTAATGCCGTGCGTCCCTTTGTTGCCTCTTTATAAAATCATCCAATTAATCCTATCTTAGAAGGTACCAACCCTTCTTCCTTATGCGCCTCCATTGCCTTTCCTTTATTTAATCTCCAATGGGTCCTAACTTAGAAGGTGTCATGCGCCCCTTCTTTTAGCCATTGCCTTAATGCCTTTTTAAATCAAGAAAGATCCTCTTTAAAATATTCTAGCACATGCACATATCTTAGATATCTTCTCAAGATACTCTAGCATATCAATGTGGATATGAAAATCCCAGATACACGGCCAAGGCAATCCATCTCTAATTCTCTCCATGCGCATAATCATAGATTGCATATCTAGTATTCGGCCATACACCATTATCCCATTCCTTATTTATATAATATTGCATTACTAATTAAATTCAGCCCCATTTAATTTATTTGAAACCATTTCCACAATCCGTTGGGTTTTAATTGGGCAATGACCCAACACTTTACCCATATAAGGTCCATATCTAATAATTCACAAATTAAATGGATAATTTTCATATATATTAATAACTTGAAAATCTGGGGTGTTACACTACCTATCATGCTCCTGTACATGCTAGGATCAACATCTTTCCCATTTTCATCTTTTGATAGTTTAACAGTAGTACTCATTGGAGTGTTTGAGTGCTTACTACCTTCAAGTCCAAATCTTTTAACAAGATCTTTAGCATACTTGGATTGTAAAATAAAGAACCCATCATTAAGTTGTTTTATTTGTAAACCAAGAAAATAATTTAACTCTCCAACCATGCTCATTTCAAATTCAGATTTCATAAGATTAGAAAAACTAATAGCAGCTTGTTCATTAGTGGATCCAAGCACAATATCATCCACATATATTTGAGCTATCAGTATAGCTTCAATGGAGTTTCTAACAAACAGTGTTTTGTCAATACTTCCCCTTTGAAAATTATTATTCAATAAAAACTATGTAAGTCTTTCATACCATGCCCGACGAGCTTGTTTAAGGCCATACATTGTCTTCTTTACTTTGTAGACATGATTAGAGTGTTTTGGATCCATAAATCCTTTAGACTGCTCTACAAATACTTCTTCATTCAATAAACCATTCAAAAATGCACCCTTGACATCCATTTGAAAAAGTTTAAATTTCAAATAACATGCAATGGACAATAAAATACGTATAGACTCAAGACATGCTAAAGGAGCAAAAGTCTCAACAAAATCTATTCCCTCAATTTGTGTATACCCTTGAGCAATAAGACAGGCCTTGTTACGAACTATTGTCCCATTTTCATCCATTTTATTTTTGTAGATCCATTTGGTACCTAATACATTTGTATTTTTTGGTCTTAGTACCAAATCCCATACGTCATTTCTTGTAAATTGAATCAGCTCTTCTTGCATAGCATTTACCCAATCTTCACCTAACAATGCTTCATCAATATTCTTGGCTTCTAATTGTGAGGTGAAGCAAAAACAGTTATATATGTTTTCTAGTTGCTTCCTAGTTTTTACTCCCATCATGGGATCCCCAATGATGCTCGACAAAGGATGTTTTTTTATTTGGTTTAAGTTCAATGGATGTCGAAGACGACGAAGGAGGATTGCCAATGTGATTTGAAGATTGATCCACCTCATCTATGGTTTCATGTACAAAAAAAGATTGGTCATCAATGGCTACATTAATGGATTCCATTATTGCACCGGTTCTAAGATTTTTAACTCTATAGGCTCGGCTGGTGTTAGAGTATCCTACAAAAAATCCTTCATCATGTAACGCCCTGCCCTTTTTCACTCGCTTTCTCTTTCCAAAAATCAGAGTCTATTTTTTTTTTTAATTATTATAAACGAATGGTGGTAGAGAGCGGGACGTCACGACGCGAGGTAAGTCCGAACTTCTAAAGTCCGACCCTTAACTGGTCAGCCCTATGTGTGTATGGACTAAGTCCATAAAAACAATTCACACATAACAATATCAACATGCGGAATAACATCATAACTGCGGAAATAATAATCATATCATCATTATCATATCATAACTATCCAGTAAAACATCCAACCATAGCAAATTCATCTAAGTTATTACATCCGAATTCTAGATACTCAAAATACAAGCCCATGAGTATCTTAAACAAAATATAAGTTAAAAGTATCCAAGCTCCTATGCTCGACCCTTTTCGCGTTCATCGTTCCCCTCGTTTCCTATATCATCCACTAAGGTAGAAGTAGGGCGTTAGAACAACGCGCCCAATAGGTATTCCAATTAGGGCTAACACATGGGTTAGTACAAAAAATCCAGATATAATATATATATCAAATCCAGTTATAATAAAACATACCATACTTATAAAGCATCGTATCCAAAATAGTGTATGATTATAGATCCAATCATACCAATAAAAACCAGAAACATTGCATGATAATAAAGATCAAAATCATGCTGATTCAATGTCATGCCATGCTATCATATACAATGAGTCCCACCCATCACAAACACATAGTAACCTCTTGATGGAAAGCTCCTCATCAAGGTATCCCCCACGATTGTATTACGGACACCCCGACGGAGTGTGGGACTCCGGTTACTATTCATACATAGTATCCTCTTGATAGAAAGCTCCTCATCAAGGTACCCCCACATAGGCCTTTCGGACGCCCCGACGGAGTGTGACCCCTCCGGTTTCTTCTTGATGGGATTCTCACCATCAAGGTATCCCCCACGATTGTTTTGCGGACGCCCTGACGGAGTGTGGGTCTCCGGTTACCGTTCATCCCTCCCATGCCATGTATGAGATGCAAATGTCAACATGCTAAATAGAAATATAAATTATAGCATTTAAAATTACCTTTTGAAACATATACAACACATGTTATTTTATCATATAAACATAGCATTTAAAATCCACATTTTGAAACATATTCCTTTACAACATAATTTCATCAAGAATAAGATAAAACAATTCTACATAAACCCATGGTTTCAAAGAGGTGGAATCCTACCAAAGACCGCTAACGTGTCCTTGCGTCTTTCGTCCGGTAACCGCTCACGATCGTACACACCTTGTGAGGTCCCGTTACCTTATAACATATTAATCAATTAAAGCATATCCCGTTTGATTTACAATATTATTTAAGTCCATAAACATAATCCTTATGGGGTTCAGCCATACACCATGGCCAAACCCACGGTCTTTCATTTTTTACCATATTTACAATAATGTCATTCTTACCATTTTTATGCATTAATCTGATGATAACCCAATTAATCATCTAATATACATCAAACATTATGTTCAGCAAACAATCCCCATGGGGTTCGGCCATACACCATGGCCGAACCCATGGTCCCTTATTTTCACTTAATTACCAAAATGTCATTACCTCTATCATTGTCTCTCCATTAATCCAATCACTATCTTAAGTTCATAAAATCCATATAACTTGATTCATGGGGTTCGGCCACACACCATGGCCGAACCCTATGATATCTTAATTCCATTTAAATTACAATATTGCCATTCATGGCTAACCTTCCATCTTAGCATGTATTTACAACTTTGCCATTACCTTAGGTTTATGTCCAAAACCCATCCATAACATTGGTTCATAAAAATAATCCATTAACCGTGACATAAAACCCATAAAATTGGTTCATGGGGTTCGGCCATGTGATGTCTAAGTTCCAATATATCACTTTCCATATTTGCATCATAATTCAAGATTCCTTCCATAATTAGAAACTTTCTAAATTTAGTCTCCACCTTCCAAAAATAAACCCTTGTGGGGTTCGGCCATACACCATGGCCGAACCTCACCCATTGTAATGGCCCGGAATTTGTAAATCAATATATAGGTGAATATTATTTATTTTAATTGTGGAAATTGAAAATTTGATGGAGTAGATGTAAAATAGATCAAAATATGGGCAAATGGACCAATTATGGCCAATTGGACCATAGATTGGATGAAATTCATTAGTTGGTCAATAATGATTAATTGGGTCAAGAATGGTCAAATTGGGTCAAATACCCATTTGGAACCCAATGGGTCAAGAGAGTTAAGCCCTAAGGTAAATGGGTAGGAAATAAATTGGGCCATGGGCCCAATGGTAATCCAATTAGTTGGAATAGATTTAATTACATTTAAATCATCTAAGTTAGTGGTGAATTGATCAAAATGGTATAACCAAGTGGGGCCCACCTCCACCTCACCAAGTGAGGTGGCGGGTGGACCAAGAATTGGTGGGGCCGGCCACCATGGTTGACTTGGTCAACCATGGGTGGAGTTCATAGAGGGAATTTAATGGAATTAAATTAAGTGGGAATTAATTAACTTAACCTAATAATCAAATTAATTAAATTAATTAAGCTAATCTAATTATGGTCAAATGGTCAAAACCATCCAAACAAACACAAACCACTCTAAAGAAACACAAATTTAAACCATGGGCTAAGGATAGTGGTTTTATCCCAACTACCACCACTAATACACATTAATCTATGTGTGGTAGGTGGGGAATTAATTACTCAAAAAAAAAAAAAATGAGATAGGTTTTCTATCCTCTCTTCATTTCACTCTCATTTCTCTCTCTCTCTTTCTTACTCTCAAAAAACATCCCTCACCAAGGAAAAGAAAAGAGGAAAGCTAAGAAGATAAGAAGAAAAGAAAAAAGAAAAAAGAAATCCAAGCAAACCAAAAAGGGAGGGAAAGGTCTACAGTTCTCATCACTTGTCTCCATCCCTTTCTCATCTCATTCTCTCCCTCACTCCCTCTCCCAAAACCGTCCCCTCTCTTCTAAGGATAGCACAAGAAGAAGAAGAGAAAAAGACTTAGAGAAGAAGAAGGAGAAAGGCTAAGGAGATCAAGATGAGAAAGAAGGCCGGAGGAGTCGTCGGTGAGGTATCGGGACATCGCAAACGGTACGCGATCGACGACCGAATTACCGAACGGAAACGTAAAGGGATGCTAAGCGGTATTCGGTAGGATTCCTACCTTTTTGTAAGCTGTGGATTATGTGTATGTGATGGTTTCCTTGTTTTATTTCGGTAATCATATGACTTATTTTAAGATGGGTTTTAAATGCTATGGATTATATTTTAACGGTATGGATGATATTTTAAATGCTATGGATTATATTTTAGCGCTATGGATGATGTATTTAATGCTATGGATGATGTATTTAATGCTATGGATTATATTTCAATGCTATGGAATACATATTAAGGATATGAATTATATATATACTACATAGCATAATGCACTTACATCTCATGCATGGCATGGGCGGGAAAATAAAGAAACCGGAGTCCATGCTCCGTCGGGGCGACCGAGAAGCAAACATGGGGATAGCCTGAGGTGCTATAACCGGAGTCCATGCTGGGGGCGACCGAGAAGCAACATGGGGATAGCTTGATATGCTATAATCGGAGTCCATGCTCCGTCGGGGCGACCGAGAAGTAAACATGGGGACACTTTGACGAGGCCTTGCCGTCAAGGGAGATATGATATTGTATGATGGGTGGGACACATGACATAGGCACCCATGGCATGGCATTCATTTTATGGGTTTTATTATATTATTATCGGTATGCTTGTTATCACTAATCCATGTGCTAGCCCTACTCAGAGTCCTACTGGACGCATTGTCTAATGCCCTATTTCTACCCTAACTAATGACGCAGGAGACGGCAGAAATGGCGGACTCGACGGGAGCCAAGCTTAGGAGCTTGGGGAAGCGGCTACTTAGTTTATTTAACTTCTATTTTGGAAATTGTAATTTAAGTAGCTTAGCTTGTGGCATGTAATAATTTTAGATTTCCTGCTATGGTTTGGATTTTATTTTGGATATTATGATTATGAGATATTTTAGTAATTTAATGATGTATCTTCCCTTCTATCTAAAACTGGTAGGATAGATTCTATTACAACCCCGCATTTTAATTTAACTCTCCGCAAGCTTACTTCTATTTGTGAACCGTTCTTCGTGGACTTAGTCCCACGCACACGTAGGGTTGGCCAGTTAAGGGCCGGGCTTTAGAAGCTCGGACTTAACTCGCGTCGTGACGTCCGTGCCCTTTGTCACATTTAATTTAAAAAAAAAATAGACTCTAATTTTCGGTGAAAAGGGGCGGGCGTTACAGTTGGTATCAGAGCGAAATCGGAAGAATGGATCTCTCGAAGTATGATTAAGACGGTTTCACGTCTCACTGAAGGATAAGAATCCCAACTGACCGACTCTTCGGAGTCCGCTGCACGGGGGCCGGGTTAATTTATTTCAATTGACTCAGACTGAAGCATTCAATCTGAGAGCAACATTTGACGTAACGAAATGATAGCAAGGGAAGGACAATAATTATAAGTAATGGATTTATCAAACATAGGAAATAGGGCTTTCTTTCCCCAAAATGAGAAAACAAAATCTAGATTTTTCCCAAATTGATGGAACATTGATAGATTTATCGAACATAGGAAAAATCTCCCCGATTTCACCAAATTGGACAAAACATAGATACTTGGGAAGTTTTCCCCAAACCAAGAATGCATATTTGGCAATTTTCCCAACAAAGATATATTGTAAAACTAAGTATGATTATTTGATAATTTTCCTCAAATCGAAGAAAATATTTGATACTTAGGAAAATTTTCCCCAAAACTATGAACCTAACAATTTTATGAAGGAACTAAGTCAATAAATGTTTTCAATGACTTAGGAAATGCCTCCAAGGAGAAGAACTCGCAAAAACCCCCGGGTGGAGGAAGAGGTGCAACAACCTCATCAGGAAGAGGAGGTACCGCCACCTCACCAGGAGGAAGAGCAAAATAGTGTGAACCTACGGGGTGTACCTCCCGAGCTAAAAGACATAGTTCAAGCAACAGTCGCTTCTGCTCTTCAACAACACTTGAGCGGAAATGCGACCACCAGCGACTCTAGTAAACGGAAGATGGTCAAGGATTTCCAACAACAGCGTCCTCCCTACTTCAAGGGAAAAGAAGGGGTTGTCGGAGCAGATCATTGGTTAAAGAAGATCACTCAGATCTTGAATCTGCTTCAGATTTCTAGTCCTGCTGACAGAATTTTACTGGCTACATCTCAATTGATCGAGGATGCCGGTAATTGGTGGGAAGTGGTGGAAAAACAGCCAACACTGGTGCCGGAAAGGGAAAGGGCTACCATGACTTGGGAATGGTTCTCAACCACTTTTCTGGAACAGTATTTTCCGGAGGAAGAAAGAGAGAGCCAGACTCAAGCCTTTATATCATTAGTACAAGGCAATATGACGGTGGCGGAGTATCACCGAGAATTCCTTAGGCTATCCGTCTATGCATTCTACATGGTGGATACCGAGCACCGAAGGGCCCGTAAGTTTGAGCAGGGCCTTCGGCGGAGCATCAGAGTTAGGGTGACAATATTCAAAGAACCTATACTGATAGGGGTGGTCAGCAGGGCCACTATAGCGGAGCGAGAGCTGAATGAGATAGTGAGGTTTGACAACCGCCGAGGGCAGAGTGGGCGGGGTGCATTCCAATCTAACAAGAAGTTCCGCCCGAACTTCAGTAGACCCTCACCCTCTACTGGATCTACAGGGGGCTTTCGCCCCAATCAGCCTTCCCTATCAGCATCAATCACTCAGGTTCCACGGGGTGGGAACACATGCTATCAGTGTGGCCAACAGGGCCACTTCAAGAGGGAGTGTCCACAGAGCAGCCGACCCTCTAACTTCAGGGGTTCCTTCCACCCTCCAGCTAGACCAGCTCAGTCGCGAGGAGACAGAGCATACAACCAAGCGAGACGGGAGACAAATCCTACGGGATCTGGACGACTTTTTACCATACCTTCTCCAGTAGTGGTGGATCACTCGGTGATTCAAGGTATGGCCGTAGTTGATAGTTCTTATGCTGTTACATTATTTGATTCTGGAGCTTCACATTCATTTATATCTGTTGCATTCATATCTGCTACGGGCACATTAGTACAAAACCTGTCCACATCACTTACCATTGTATCCCCCGTCAGAGACACATCTTTGGGACTTATATGTATGGCATTGAACACTGAACTCGCGGGATTCAGATTCGAGTTCAACTATTTGGTAATCGATATGGCTGAGTACGATGTTATATTTGGCATGGACTGGTTGGCTACATTCCAGGCCCATATTGATTGCCATCTTCGTAGGGTGATATTTTGGTCACCCGAAAGAAAACGGTACGTGGTACACGCTAACAGACAGGGCAACCCTAGAAGGCTGCAGGAAGAATTGAACCATCTTGCCTTGAATAGCCTCAGATTAGATAGGGCACCAATAACTGAACTTCCGGCGGTAGTAGCAAATTATGCCGAGGTATTCCCAACAGAGCTCCCTGGTTTACCACCCAAGAGGGAGATAGACTTTGAGATCAAGTTATACCCCAGCGCCGCTACAGTATCCTTGACCCATTACAGGATGGCACCAGCTGAGATGACCGAGTTGAAGAAGCAGATTGATGAACTGCTCAGATTGGGTTTTATTCGGAACAGCACATCCGCATGGGGAGCCCCGGTATTACTTGTGAAGAAGAAAGACGGTACCCTACGAATGTGTGTGGATTATAGAAAGTTGAACCAGCTGACTGTCAGGAATAAGTATCGCCTACCCTGGATTGACGATTTGTTTGATCAACTTAGGGGTTCCTCTCACTTCTCCAAGATTGATCTAATGTCCGGGTACCATCAAATCAGGGTTAAGGAGGAGGACATAGAGAAGACAGCCTTCAGGACACGGTATGGCTTATATGAATATGTGGTCATGCCGTTTGGAATTACAAACGTACCGGCTGTGTTTATGGACCTAATGAATAGGATATTCTGTCCTTACTTGGATCGGTTTGTAATTGTATTCATTGATGATATTCTGATCTATTCCAAAAGTCAGAAGGAACATGCCGAGCACCTGCGGAAAGTCTTAGACACCTTGAGGAAGAACCAATTGTATGCCAAAGCCAGCAAGTGTGAGTTCTGGCTATCTGAGATCAACTTCTTGGGGCACATTATATCGGAAGAAGGTATAGTCGTAGACCCAGCTATGGTAGCTGCAGTGAGGGAATGGAAAGCACCGACGAATGTGACCAAGATCAACAGTTTTCTGGGATTGGCCGGTTACTATAGAAAATTCATCATAGACTTCTCCAAGATTGCAGCTCCACTTACCCGACTCACTCAGAAAGGAGTCAAATTTGAGTGGTCAGATCTATGCAACTAGAGATTTGAGGAGATAAAGGAGAGGCTTAGGACCGCTCCTATTCTGATCTTGCCGGAAAGAGGCAGAAATTATGAGGTGTACTGTGATGCCTCCGGAGAGGGATTAGGGTGTACACTCAGTCAAAGTAATCGTACAGTGGCGTACGGATCAAGACAGTTGAAAATTCATGAACGCCATTATCAAACACATGATCTAGAACTAGCAGCGGTGGTCTTCGCTCTCAAAAGCTGGAGACACTACCTTTATGGTGAAAAGTTTGAGGTGTTCTCGAATCACAAGAGCCTGAAGTACTTATTTGATCAAAATGAACTCAACATGAGACAGCGTAGATGGATGGAATATCTGGCGGATTATGAATTCGCATTTCGGTATCACCCTGGCAAGGCGAACAAAGTGGCGGATGCCCTCAGCCGCATGTCGCATGCGACAGTAGCCAGCTTGATAAGGACGGAATGGAAGGTATTGAATACCATTAGAGAGTTTAAACTTTACCTCAATAACCATGGGACCATATATAATCTGATCATACAATCCAACATGGTCTCCGAGATTGAACGGGAGCAACGGACAGATCTCGAGGTGGAGGAGATCTGGGCTAAGACGTCTACCGGTGAGGTTGTACCGGAGTGAGAGTTACGACCAGGACAGGGTCTTATGTTCCGAGGTAGGACATATGTGCCTAAGAACTGCAGAAGAGAGTTGCTGATTGAAGCGCACCAAACCAAACTCTCTATCCACCCGGGCAGCACGAAGATGTATCATGATCTTAAGAGGCACTATTGGTGGCATGGACTCAATAAAGATGTAGCAGCATTTGTTGCTTGTTGCCTAACTTGTCAGCAAGCTAAGGCAGAACATCGGAAACCACCGGGTTTACTCCCACCCTTGCCGGTGCCAGAATGGAAATGGGAGCACATATCCATGGACTTTGTAATAGGGTTGCCAAAGCCATCAAAGGGCAACGATGCGATATGGGTCGTAGTGGACCAGTTGACCAAGTCGACACATTTCTTTCCCATCAAGATGACAGATTCATTAGAGACTTTGGGTCGACTGTACATCTGGGAGATCATCAGTTTACATGGTATTCCCCGGTCTATTGTGTCCGACAGGGATGGCCGATTCACCGGCAGAGTATGGCAGGGCATGTAGTCGGCTATGGGGACCAACATATTGACTAGCACAACATTTCATCCACAGACTGATGGACAGTCAGAGAGGACGATACAGACACTTGAGGATATGCTGAGAGCATGCATGCTAGACTTCAAGGGCGGATGGGAGGATCATTTGCCATTGGTGGAGTTCTCTTACAATAACAGTTACCAGGCAAGCCTCCAGATGGCTCCATTTGAGGCCTTGTATGGTAGGTTGTGTAGATCGCCAGTGTGTTGGACAGAGGCCGGTGAGCCTGCGTTGATTGGACCGGATTTGGTTGCGGAGACTACAACGCAGATCAAATTGATACGGCAACACTTACTCACTGCGCAAAGCAGTCAAAAGAGCTACGCCGACAAGAGGAGAAGGTTTCTCGAGTTTGAGGTGGGAGACTTAGTGTTTTTGAAAGTCTCACCTCGGAAGGGACATATGAGATTCGGGAAGAAAGGGAAACTGTCACCTAGATTTGTGGGACCGTTTTCAATCCTGAAGAAGATGGGGGTGGGGGCGGGGGCTTATCAGTTGGCGCTTCCTCCACAGTTATCATCCCTACATGATGTATTCCACGTGTCCATGTTGAGGAAGTACAACCCCGATCCTTCACATGTCCTGAGTGTGCAAGACGTCGACGTGCAAAGCGACGTGACGTATGTGGAGAAGCCGATCAGAGTGATCGGGAGAGAACAAAGAGTGCTGCGGAACCTCGCTATTCAGTTGGCCAAGGTGGTATGGGAACGACATGGCAATGAGGAAGCCACCTAGGAACTTCAGTCAGAGATGAGAACCGCTCATCCGGAGCTCTTTGTATGAGTTGTTTGAACCCCTACCTCGCTCGAATTTTTGGGACGAAAATTTCAAAAGAGGATTGTATTGTAATGGCCCAGAATTTGTAAATCAATATATAGGTGAATATTATTTATTTTAATGGTGGAAATTGGAAATTTGATAGAGTAGTTGTAAAATAGATCAAAATATGGACAAATGGACCAATTATGGCCAATTGGACCATAGATTGGATGAAATTCATTAGTTGGTCAATAATGATTAATTGGGTCAAGAATGGTCAAATTGGGTCAAATACCCATTTGGGACCCAATGGGTCAAGATAGTTAAGCCCTAAGGTAAATGGGTAGGAAATAAATTGGGCCATGGGCCCAATGGTAATCCAATTAGTTGGAATAGATTTAATTACATTTAAATCATCTAAGTTAGTGGTGAATTGATCAAAATGGTATAACCAAGTGGGGCCCACCTCCACCTCACCAAGTGAGGTGGCGTGTGGACCAAGAATTGGTGGGGCCGGCCACCATGGTTGACTTGGTCAACCATGGGTGGAGTTCATAGAAGGAATTTAATGGAATTAAATTAAATGGGAATTAATTAACTTAACCTAATAATCAAATTAATTAAATTAATTAAGCTAATCTAATTATGGTCAAATGGTCAAAACCACCCAAACAAACACAAACGACTCTAAAGAAACACAAATTTAAACCATGGGCTAAGGATAGTGGTTTTATCCCAACTACCACCACTAATACACATTAATCTATGTGTGGTAGGTGGGGAATTAATTACTCAAAAAAAAAAAAAAATGAGATGGGTTTTCTATCCTCTCTTCATTTCACTCTCATTTCTCTCTCTCTGTTTCTTACTCTCAAAAAACATCCCTCACCAAGGAAAAGAAAAGAGGAAAGCTAAGAAGATAAGAAGAAAAGAAAAGAGAAGAAAGAAATCCAAGCAAACCAAAAAGGGAGGGAAAGGTCTACAGTTCTCATCACTTGTCTCCATCCCTTTCTCATCTCATTCTCTCCCTCACTCCCTCTCCCAAAACCGTCCCCTCTCTTCCAAGGATAGCACAAGAAGAAAAAGAGAAAAAGACTTAAAGAAGAAGAAGGAGAAAGGCTAAGGAGATCAAGAGGAGAAAGAAGGCCGGAGGAGTCGTCGGTGTGGTATCAGGACATCGCAAACGGTACGCTATCGTCGACCGAATTACCGAACGGAAACGTAAAGGGATGCTAAGCGGTATTCGGTAGGATTCCTACCTTTTTTATAAGCCGTGGATTATGTGTATGTGATGGTTTCCTTGCGTTATTTCGGTAATCAAATGACTTATTTTAAGATGGGTTTTAAATGCTATGGATTATATTTTAATGGTATAGATGATATTTTAAATGCTATGGATTATATTTTAACGCTATGGATGATGTTTTTAATGCTATGGATTATATTTTAATGCTATGGATGATATTTTTAATGCTATGGATTATATTTCAATGCTATGGAATACATATTAAGGATATGAATTATATATATACTACATAGCATAATGCACTTACATCTCATGCATGGCATGGGCGGGAAAATAAAGAAACCGGAGTCCATGCTCCGTCGGGGCGACCGAGAAGCAAACATGGGGATAGCCTGAGGTGCTATAAGCGGAGTCCATGCTCCGTCGGGGCAACCGAGAAGCAATATGGGGATAGCTTGATATGCTATAACCGGAGTCCATGCTCCATCGGGGTGACCGAGAAGCAAACATGGGAACACCTTGACGAGGCCTTGCCGTCAAGGGGGATATGATACTGTATGATGGGTGGGACACATGACATAGGCACCCATGGCATGGCATTCATTTTATGGGTTTTATTATATTGTTATCGGTATGCTTGTTATCACTAATCCATGTGCTAGCCCTACTCGGAGTCCTACTGGGCGCGTTGTCTAACGTCCTACTTCTACCCTAGCTGATGACGCAGGAGACGGTGGAAACGGCGGACGCGACGGGTGCCAAGCTTAGGAGCTTGGGGAAGCGGCTACTTAGTTTATTTAAGTTCTATTTTGGAAATTGTAATTTAAGTAGTTTCGTTTGTCGGCATGTAATAATTTTAGATTTCTTGCTATGGTTTGGATTTTATTTTGGACATTATGATTATGAGATATTTTAGTAATTTAATGATGTATCTTCCCTTATATCTAAAACTGGTAGGATAGATTCTATTACAACCCCGTATTTTAATTTAACTCTTCGCAAGCTTACTTCTACGTGTGAACCGTTATTCGTGGACTTAGTCCCACGCACACGTAGGTTGGCCAGTTAAGGGCCGGACTTTAGAAGCTCGAACTTAACTCGCGTCATGACGTCTGCGCCCTTTGTCACATTTAATTTTTTTTTTTTAAAATAGACTCTGATTTTCGGTGAAAAGGGGCGGGCGTTACACCCATAGAGACAATCCATCCTTTTCCATTCACTTCTAAATTAATAATAACTTCCATGGGGTTCGGCCATACACCATGGCCGAACCCTATGGTTCATAAGCCCCTTTTTAACATTATTAATCCTTGATCCTCCATGATCTATTCACCATATTAATTTCCTTTCCATGGGTTCGGCCATACCCATAGCCGAACCCTTTGTTTCCATTTTTCCTCTTTTAAATCACATATCTAAAATTTCGTCATTCAAACTTCCATAAAAATTACCAAAGTCCTTCCATAGTTTCCAACCCAAAAACCCATAATTTAAATCATGTCTTTCCATGGTTTTCATCCCTTCAAATATAACCAATAACCTTCCATTAAAAATCACCAAAAACATCCATTAAAACCATATAAATTTATTAACCAATTCCCATGGTGGAACCCTATGGTCCATTATTTCCTTTAAACTTAACCATAATCATCCCTTAATTTTTCTTTCATGGGGTTCGGCCATACACCATGGCCGAACCCTATGGTTCCTTTCTTTTAATCAAAAATATCAAAACTATCAAATCACTTACCGGTTCCCTGACTCCTCCAATTTTTCTTCGCTCCGATTGATTCTTGCTCTTCCAATCCTTTTCTTCTTCTTGTTCTTTAACACAGCCAAGAACACTTTCTTGTGCCGTGCGCCCTTGTGCTTGCTACTGCCTTTTGAATATCAATGCCGTGTACCCCTTAATGAAATAACCATTGCCGTGTGCACTACCCTTGTTTTATAGAAATTCTAATTGATCCCAACTTAGAAGGTGCCATGCCCCCGTCCTTGCCTTTCCTTTATTATTTCCAATTGATCCCAACTTAGAAGGTGCCATGCGCCCCTCCTTGCCTTTCCTCTATTATTTCCAATTGATCCCAACTTAGAAGGCGCCATGCGCCCCTCCTTTCTTAGCAATTGCCTTAGTGCTATTTTTAATCTTAGATATCTTTTATATTTAGCAATATAACATGCACCCCTTCCATTTAGCAAATCCCTAGTATCACTCTTAACCAAGGAAATACCCCTTTTAAAATGATCCCATGCGCATCACATAGATATTCATATCTCTTCATAAAACCAAGCCATCTATATTTATCTATAGACATCTTATTATTTAGCAATCCCTTATTTAAGATATTCTAGCACATGCGCATGCAATCTTCCAATTCCTAAAATCTTTCCATGTCCACCTCACATACACGCCCCAAGCAATCCATATTTAATTTTTAGACATATTGCATTATTATTTAATTCAGCCCCATTTAATTTAGATTGAACTAACTTGGTGGTCATCCAAGTTAACCATGACCCATTGGGTCCCAATTAGGCATTTGACCCAAATAAACAACCTTGACCCAATTAAACACATCTTACCCATTTATTTTAAATTGAACCTATAACATATCCGTTGGATCTTAATTGGACAATGACCCAATACTTTACCCATCTAAGGTCCATATTAAAATTCACAATTTAAATGGGCAATTTTCATATAAATTAATAACTTGAAAATCCGGAGTGTTACACATCACTTTTCGCATCGAATTTTTTCAAGCTTTCACAATCTCTAAGAATATGGCACTCACTGCCGAAAACCTTGAGATACTTACAATTTGGCTTCCTACCGGTCCACAATTCAAATGTTGTTTTATCTAGGCCAGCTCTTAGATAAACTCTATTTATGATATAACATGAGGCATTTACAGACTTAGCCCACAAATTTTTTTCGTAACTTCTTGCTGTCTAGCATGACCGTGGCCATATCTTGGAAAACCCGATTTTTCCTTTCGGCCACCCCCATTTTGTTGGGGTGTCTTAGGAGCAGAGAACTCATGATGTATACCATGTTTTTCACAATATTTTTGGAAATGGTGATTTTCAAATTCAGCCCCATGATCACTTCTAATTCTATTTATGGGTGTTTGTTTTTCAATCACAATGCGTTTTGCAATAATTTTAAATTCATGATATGAATCGGATTTTTCTCTAAGATAACCTACCCATGTGTATCTAGTGTAGTCATCAACAATAACCATGAAATACACCTTTCCTCCTATACTCATATTCTGGATTGGTCCAACTAAATCCATATGTAGGAGCTCAAGAGGTCTAGTGGTAGTCACAACATTAACTTTCTTATGGGCTGCTCTCACTTGTTTACCCTTTTGACACTCACCACAAAATGCTTGTGCTGATCTACTTATCTTGGGCAGTCCTTTGATGTGTTCACTCAATTTTGACAGATCTTCGAAATTTACGTGTCCTAGTCTCTTGTGCCATAACTCAGCTTCATTAAGTTTAGACAAGTTACAATATTTTTGCTAGGAGTTGGACAATTTTCAAGAGCATAACACTGATCAGAAGTTTCAACCCTTTAAGGACAGCTTCACCTTCACTGTTATAAATTTGACAATCATTCTTACGGAAGGTAATATAATGGTCTTTCTCACATATTTGAGATATACTTAATAGATTGTGTTTAAGACCATCAACTAGTAGCACATCATTTAAGGTAAGGGAATCATTTAATTCTAAGGTCCCTTTTCCCTACAATTTGAGCCAGATTTCCATCTCCAAAGGTAACCGAACCACTATTGAAATGTACAAGGTTGGACATAAATGTTTTATCACCAGTCATGTGTCTTGAACAACCACTATAAAGATACCATTTTGACTGTTTTACAACCTTTAATGTTGTATACACAATCAGGCTTTTGTACTTGGGAACCCATTTCAATGTGGTTGTGTTTCTTAAATTTCTAGAGACTGATTCTTGAAGGTTATATCCGAATTTTTTGTTCATTTTTTCATTTAAAGTTTGGTTCAATTTTTTAGCCAAATCTTCACGGTAATGATATTTTCTTTTTTCTTTTTCATAAATTTGCACTTCAAATTTTTTCTGATTTGCTTTTTCCCATAAGTTTCTTTTTCTAAATTTGCACTCAAATCTGAACTGACCCTTTTTAACACAGTAAAAACAAGTGATATTTGAAGGTTTAGAAGATTGACCCTTAAGAAATACAGTTTTGCTCACTGTTTTTACATTGTCTTGGTTGTACCCAAGATCAGTCTTGTCCCCATGATTTTTACCCGATTTTAGCAATCTTTCTAATTTTTGTTGTCCTTGGGTAAACTTATTTTCAAAGTTGAGTTTATGATTATTAAAACTGTTTATTTTAGAATGAGCATTGATAATTTCTTCTAATAAGATACTTCTAATATCTTCCAATTTTTTAATATCATTCTCATACTTTCTCAACTTATCTTGTAACTCATTTTGAACTTGTTTTAATTTAACACTTCCTTCATTTGTAGTTTTCAGAGTTCTTATAAGATTTTCATTTATTCATTTTTCTTCTTCTAACTGGCTTATTAAATTTGCATTTTCAGATTTTCTTTTACTTAATTTCTTAGCCAGTTTTTGACTTTCTAGAAAAAGGGAGTCATAGGCCTCTTGAAGATCATCATCTTCATCATTTTCTGACTCGCTTTCTGAGTCACTTCCAACAGTTGCTATAGAGGGTATGAACCCATTTAGATCTTCAGATTTATCTTGAGTGGATTCATCAAGTTGACTGTCCAGAATCTAGCCTCTGCTATCTACCTCTTTGACAGAGTTCTTGAGTCTCCACCCCTTCTCCTCCAACACCTTCTCAGGATGGCCCTACTTAGGATAGTTTTTCATGTTTGTGTTTTGAAAAACTATACGTTTTGATATTTTGTTTGAGCATCCATGTTGCCCCTCTCCAAAGCCATATATACTTACTACACATTTTGTTTATCAAATGAAATGATATGGTTTGATTTAGTGTGATGTGTGTACTGTTGTGTTGAATGCCTTCTATCTCTTGTATATTGTTAACATGAATTTTGTTAAATAGATTAACATACAGGATATGATGAGCTGGCTTTGTATTGGCATGTAAGGGAGATATGGATTGGGCTGTGATACTGCACACATCATTGGAGTATGGGGGAGCACAAAATTTGTGCTGATTAGTTCCTGTCACTGGTCATGACAGAGTACGGAGGAAGGTTGATGCAAGCTTGAAAGGAAACTTAATGAAAAATTAACTTAGAAGCAACTAAGTTTATCAGGGAGCTGGGTCGAAAATGCTAAAGAAGATAGCTTAGAGAATGGGGGAGAAGATTCAAAGGAAGGTAGGTACAGTAGCTTGACCCATGAAGAAATCAGCTAAGCTAAAACGTAGCCTATGCAGAGGCAGATAAAAACAATAATGCATGACGAGTATGCATTGCACTATGGGGAGATCAATGCTTGAATGTAGGAGAAACATGCATTGATAAATGAAAATATTAAATGAAGTGATTTCATGAAAGCACTAAACGCAAGAAGCATGGGGGAATGCTTAAAAGTCGATGTCTACCTACTAAACCTTTGTCAATTAAATGACAAAATGGGGGAGAAATTAGTAGAAGCTATAAGACATCAAAACCAATTATAGGGAGAAATTGGTGAAAAGCCGAAATGCTTGGGCCTCTAGAAAGAGAGAGCCATAAAGGGAAGGTATATGAAGAAGCCAATAGACATAGGGAGAATGTATGTGCTTGGAGTTTGGGAGATGAAACTAAAGAAGATTAGGGGAGAAAATCTTCTCAACACTATTAGCTTGGTGATAAGCTTAAGTGATGGGTAGTGTTGGTTGTTAGGAAATCATGGTGTATGTGAGAGAATGAATACGAATCTTGTTTAGTCCATGGATGCACATTTATGTTTTGGACTAACCCCTCTAATGACTTTTTAGTGTTGCTGGCTTGTTGAAATTTCATTACTAGGGTAATGCAAGAACTAGAGGGGGGTGAATAGGTCGGTTTTCAATTTTAATTCCCTTTTAAAATTTTCTCAACCGATTTATGCTTTAAGTAAATAAAATATTTAATGAGTTATATTCACCTTCAAATTAACTGTTGTTCATAAAACTGACCAATCAATCTATGTGTGTGATATGTGAACAAGTATTCAATGCAAGCATTCAATCACATATAAACACATATATTTTATAGTGGTTTGATTTCAACAAACCTACATCCACTGTCAGACTTTCCAACTCTAAGGTCATCCCAAATATACTATGTAAGGGTCTCACACCTAAATAGTACAACCTAATTTTTTATAGAGGTTCAACCCAATCGGTCTAATCCTCTACACCTATATTTTAAAGTGGTTTGAACACACTGTTCTAATCCACTTTACAATGTTTTAAAAAAGGAAGAAGAAATACTTGCCTTGGGCTTTAACCATTTTCCTTTAAGCACTTTATTCTTTACTGAATATGTGTGCTCATTTCCATCAAATCAGCATTATCAAAGTATTATTCGGCACAGTAGTAGGACTTGGGTATGACTGGTTTTATAGTCCTATATGAACACCTTACTCTTCATCAGGATTGGGGTATTGATTACCCAGACATTCATTAAGGAGGATGATGAAGAAGGTGTAAAGAGGGAAGGTTGAATGATCTGGACACTCTTTTATATTTTTCCTATTTTTCTCTGTGTGTTCGGTCTCTTACATCAGCTAACAGTTTATTTATAAGACTGTCTGCAGTATTGCAGTAAGTCACGCCCATGAGGCCTCGAGGCTTCCAATGAGGCCTCGTGGTGGTAAATATGGAAAGACAGCACATATATGCATAAGTTAATCTATCTATTAAAACAGTAAGAATCCAGCCACCGTGCATGATTTGCAGTAGATATATCTCAACCATCAATCAAAGATTAGATGGGAAGATTATAAATGAGTTTACAACTCATGGAGGAGCCTTTCCATTCTTGTCATACATGGCCAGCTCCCCAACGGTATTAAATTGAAACTGTGTGAGGTGGCAACATCTCACCATGTGGATATATTCTTTTACCACAATTAACTCCCAATCAAAAGGATACAAATTTTAACTTCCTAAATCTGTAGGAGACTAAGTCAGCAAGACATAAAGTCAGCTGGATTACAGTTGTCCAAAAGACAACTCAACACACAGCACAACTGGCTTCGAGGCTTCGGCAAACTGCATGAGGTCTCGAGGTTGAAAGTCACTTATTATCTAATTTTCCAGTTTATAACCAATTGACTTCTAAGGTTTTTTACTTAGCCTAAGGTTTCCTGCGGTTCACTTACCTGTGTGCCAATACCGTATTCGGTGTAAACTCTTCAACTTCATAGTAGATCTTCTTATACATCTAAGGCAAGTCCAACTGAGTCACGTAATTGACAATAAGGGTGACTCGGACGAACTTGGGCACTTACAATCTCCCCCCTTGTCAATTTCGTGACAAAAACTAAGATCTACCAATTACACCAATTTCCCAAAATTATATATGCACACACGACCACTCCTTAACAAATAAAATTATAATGATAGTAAATCCTCTAATATCACAAATATCTCCCTCAATATTAGCACATTATTTTACTCCCCCTTTTTGTCCATAAAGTTAATTCTAGAAAATAAAAATAAGCACAAGTACAATCATAGATTAATTGGAAAAATGAATCTAATATTTCATTGCACTTTGAATATTATCATTAAACTTGAAATTTAAATTTACAATACTAAGATTTGAATCAAAGTATTACAAGAAATAAACAATGGAAATCAAAATAACTTCAAACCAGAGAGCATTCGAATTTCTAGGATTTTCTTTTGCTTTTCTTCTTTCCTCTTCCTGTGTCCACGCAACTGCTTGATGTCCTCAGTCCAATTCCAAATTCAATGGAGACACTAGTTTTCTATTTATAGGCTTTGGGGTGAGAATGAATGGGTCAGATTAAATCTTGGTTTAAGTGATGGTTGAAGGGATGAGATTAAATCTTCTTAATGGTGAATAGCTAGGATTAAAAATAAAAATGATTAGGGTTTAAACTAGGGTTGGTCGACTATGGTGACTTGGGGATCAAGATAGGATTTTCACATGGATATGGATAGGAATATGGGATTTTCGAATTTATCATGTGTGTTTAGGATTTATGCAATACAATGCATGATATGAATGGTTAGGATTAAAAGTTAGAATACATGAATGGATGAGATGAGAGGTGATGATATGGCTAGGGTTGACTATATGTGAAATTCGCATGAGGTGGAGGAGATTTGATAAAATTGTGTGTTGGTGGAAGGATGAGGTGATGAGGTGTACATGACAAGGAAAAATCGAGTGGATTGGGTTTGGATTGCTTGGGATGCAAGGTTATCTAATCCTAGGGTTTTATGAATGAATGGTTGTGATTAAATTGGGTTTCGATCTAATGATCCTAAGGATAGTTGGTTAAAACAAATTACATAAAAGGTAAGGTTCCGAATGGAGGGTTGAGATTTAATTGTTGATCTAGATAGATGATGAAATGCATGGCCTAAATCTAACATCCAGAGTATATGAGATGGATTAGGGAAGGTGGCTCTAGGGTTTTCCTAATGTTTATGCATGAGATGAATAGTTTAGATGAAAGGAAGATGAAATGGTTGGTGGATATTCATGGATAGGGGCATGTACATGGATTGGGCTTAGGGTAAATTCGAACATGGCTTTGGATATCAGGGTTTAGAGCATTTGGGTCTCCAATGAATTTTGGACTTTTGAGCACATGGACTTTGGCTTAAAATCTGGCCTGTCCCAACTGTGAAGAACGGCTCTCGGACCTTCCGAGAGTCGTCTTCCTCAACTGTCTGCACCTGCAGACAGTGACGGCGGAAACAGAGTGAAATGCGATTCCAGAAAGGGAGGGCTTCCCGGCTTCGATTTTCACATCGGTCTGGTTTGATGGACTCCTCTGGGAGTCCTCTTTACACAGGGATTGGTTTGGAGCTCAAAAGCTCAAAGGGCCATCCGATTTTAAGGGTAGATCATCACGGGTACATGAAACCCATGGTTTTCCTTAAAACTTAAAATCGGTTTTTCTCAATCAAAACAGGGTCAATTTTGGTTTTGTTTGATTTTAAATCGGTTAGAATTTAAAAAGGAATGCAATGGATACCTTGGTTCGGGATTTTGGGCTGAAAATCTGAGTTTTGAAAAATCTTCCACTTAAGCTTCGGTTTGCAAAAACAGGCAACGGGCAGGGGGTTTTCGGCCGGATTTTACAGTGAGGGATAGCAAGAGAAGAGTTGCTGGGAGTTGAAGAGGGAAGCTCAGGCCTGAATTTATAGATTTCTGGCCGGAAATCCGGGGATGGGACACGACGGTGGAAGGAAATCGTCACCGCCGGGATATGGGCTGAGTGGCAGTGCACGCCTGCACTCTGCTGAAGCTGCTACAGTGAACCGTGATTTTTGCATATCAGCCCTCTGATATTTCCAAATTTGCAGATAGGTCCTGGTTTCAACAAAAATCAATTTTTAAACTAAAAGCACTAATTTAAACACTCAAAAACTTGACCCAACCTTACAGATGGGTTGGGTTTTTAAAACTTAGGTCATCGTAAAAATTTCATGAATTATCTCTCATTAAAAACCCTTGATTTAAACAAAAATCACATTTTACCCATAATTGCTTAATTAAACTAATGTAAAAATAACTAATTTGTAAATCTTATTTTCAAGTGAAACGAAATATCTAGATCATTCTTGAAATGATCTAACACCCGGTACCGTTTTCCAAATTTAACTCTTTCCCGAAAATATTTTAAATAATTAAAACTCTCTTTCGGGCGATATTTAAATATCATTTTCTGAAAAATAAATTCATTTTAAACTTGGAAATGCAAATCATTCAATAAGGAGAGTATTATCAATCAATGACAATCATCAAATTACACCATTTATGAAAATTTACACGACATACGGTAAAATTACCAAAATACCCCTCCAGCTCGACGGGCTGGATCACTGAGCTCACGGGCTCGGATCGGGCCTCGCTTGGGCTTTCCTCAAAGCCTTGACCGAAAACTTCGAGATCAACAGATTAAACATGGAAATTAAGCTAAAACACGTCTAATCCGGGGCAGGGTATTACATGGAATCCTACCAAAGACCGCTACGTGTCCTTTACGTCTTTCTTCCGGTAACAGCTCAAGATCGTAAATACTTTGTGAGGTCCCGTTACCTTATAATATAACAATTAATCATAACCAAGTCCCACTTGATTTTCCACATTTTAAGTTCATAAACAAAACCCCATAGGGTTCGGCCATACACCATGGCCGAACCCATGGTCTACCATTTTTTTTACCATAATTACAATAATGCCATTCTTACCATAGCCATTTACCTTCCTTATTTCCATAAGACTTAAGTTCTAAAATAATCCATACAATAGTTCATTAATTCTACGTAATTACCAAAATGCCATCCATTGCTAACTTAACCCATCATCCAATCCTTTCAAACATTAACACCATAAATTATTCCCCATGGGGTTCGGCCATGGTGTATGGCCGAACCCATGGTCTATCATTTTCAAACCTTCCATTCATTAACTCGTGAATATATTAGATCCAAGATTGATTAATGGGGTTCGGCCAAGCACCATGGCCGAACCCTATGATGTCTAAGTTTCCATTTTCAATAAATCCTATATGACCTTTCACATGGGGTTCGGCCATACAACATGGCCGAACCCTATGATTCAACTTTTCCTTCAAACTTCCATTTAAAAATCAATGTTCTTTCCATAGGATTCATCCTTCAAAAACCCATTAAACAAACACAAAGTTCCTCCATGGTTTTCAATCCTAAAAACCCATGAATTAAAACATGTCTTTCCATGGGGTTCGGCCATGCACTATGGCCGAACCCTATGGCTCTTTCTTTCCATTAAAATTCATACATTCATCTCTCTATCCTCTTCCATGGTGTTCGGCCATACACCATGGCCGAACCCTATGGTTCTTTTCTTTTAAAACAATTTATCAAATAAAAATACTAACCGGTTCCGATTGATTCTTGCTCTCCCAATCCTTCTCCTTTCTTCTTGATTCTTTCTCCAAACCAAGAACACCTCTTTGCTGGCTGCCTTCTCTTTCTCCTTGTTCTTGCTGTGAATGAGAATTTGAGAGAGGAAGAGAGAAAGAAAATTGGAGAGAGATGTGCAATACGTGCGCCCTTGTCCTTCTCTCCTTTTATTACTTACAATTACACCCAAATTAGAAGGTGCTTAAGATAGCCATTGCCGACCTTCTTATCTTTCTTTAATAACCTCCCAATCGGCCAATGCTAAGATAACAATAGCAATGCTGTGAGCCCTTGTGTTTAATTTGCCATTGCCGTGTGCTCTTCTTTTAGAAGGTGCTATGCGCATAACACTAATCATAGCCTAAGCAATCTTTTAATTTAGACACTTCCCTAATACCTTGGCCCCTTGTTGCCTCTTTTAAATGATCTTATGAGCCCAACATATATATGGCAATCCCTATACACGGCCAATGAAATCCTCATTTGATTTTTAAACATCTCCTTGAATATTCAAATCCAATATTCGACCATGCACAGTCTTTTATTTAATTTTAGGCGTAATGCATTACTAAATTAATTCAACCCATTTAATTTAATTGGAACCCTTTCCAAAACCGTTGGGTCCTAATTGGGCCAATGACCCAACTCTTTATCCAATTTAAGATTCATAACTAATATTCACAAATTAAATGGATAATTTTCATACAAAATAATAAATTGAAAATCCGGGGTGTTACAGAACTGAGGCTCTGATATCCACCTGATGATGAACTAGGGTCGAATTTGATAAAATCCGCCGCAGACTCGTAGTTTTAGAGTATGGTCTTTGAAAGACCCGCACAGGCAATCACGATTCGTGAAAGGATTCTACCTTGACTCGGGTTTTGCTAAGTAAATCCCGAATCATAACAAGTTTATCGGGAATGCAACTGGGCCTTTATAGAATTTAGATTAAGGTCTCCTTTAATTCAATTGATTAAATATTGCTGAAGCGAATAATTAAAAGAGATAACACAAGATGAAATTATTCTCTTAATCTAAAAACCACATAACATAATTGAATCGTAAATCACCAGTAATTATTTGCAAAATTGGGTTTACCCTCCTTAGAGTTTGGTTTTTGCCAAGGGCCATTGGCCAATATGCTCTCACACAAAACTCCAAGAGTCTTCTTTTCCAAAAATTCAATATCATTAAATTTAAAATTACATGCATATTTATAAAGAAAATGATGTAAAAAGTCTAGCATACGCTTTCCTAACATATCCTATGAAAATAAAAATAAAATCTAGCAAATGACACTTGGACGACCCTTATTTAATTGCTAATTGCTAATAAAAAGTTTCTCAAATTCCTTTCCACTTTTCAATCGATTGTGTCTTATCCCATCCAAGCCAAATTCGTCCATATGGAGAGAAATGGGGAGAAGTAATAGCCAATGGACTGTTTTAGGAGGGACTCTACGCTTGTTCATAAAACGGCCAACATGAGGTATGGAACTTGGATTTAGTCATTCTTGAGTTTGTTGGAAAGCTCTTTGTCTAAACTATTCACAACTAAAATATCATCAAATTTCAAATTCATTTTATACATCATAAGTGTTTGTCAAGTTAGTGTTATTTTCAACAATTCGATTTTAACTCAACTTGGCTGAATTTGTGCCAATCACCAATACCTACTTCTTTTCCACGCAAATTCATCCTTCCCTTCTTGGAGAAGGCCTTCTAGTTCGTACACTTGTCAAAAGGAGAGAAGCTTTAGGACTTTGATCAACTATGGGGTTTTGGAGTGGGATTGGATATGAGTATGGCATGATAATAAATGGATTACGGCATACAAGGTTAATTAGATCACTTGGGCCTATTGGGTAATTGGGCTCGGACTAACAAATTGATCAGGTTTATCAGACGAGGTCCAAAGATGAATTCCTTAGGCAATTTGGGTATTTGTTCAAAGGTCCATAAAGAGTCTACTAATATGAAAATTGGACCATTAGACCTAATGCCTCCATCAATATTTTTAGATTTTGGGAAATCATTGAACCCTCTGTTGGATGGATCAAATAAGAAATACTTGATTAGAAATCTATAAAGTTTATCACACTCCTCTCATTTGATCATTTCAAAGATAGATCTAATAGTTTAACAAAATGTAAAATGATACATGTGTGTATCATTGTATTTAGAAATCAATGAGCAACTTAGATTTCTAAGAGGTAAACCCACGTGTCTCAAATAATGCCATTTGAAATCATCCTTGCATTAGGATGACAACATAAGATCGTTTCTCTTTAATTTTTAAAACAATAAATATAAGACCTAAATCTTATTATAATGAAGTTACAGTACTTGATCATTTCTCATATTTCATGTGTATGAATCAATAGTTGAGGTGCAACTTGAGCAAGTTGAGTTGGATCCTAAGTCGATTCAGGCTAAGAACTGAATTACAAATATAGGGCCTGCACTCATATCGGACCAAATGGGGTCAAGTTGGGCTTGGGTTTTAAAAAATAGATAAGAACCTTTATGGACCTTTGGGATTTCATAACTTAATTTAGTTTTGAAACAATTACTACTATCAATTTATAGTACTAAGTTATAATTGTTTATTATTTGATGTTTTTTGTACATAAGTTTATGATAGGACTTATTATTTAAATTAAAATTCATTTTCTATCACACAAAGTATCACTAATTTTATTATATCCATCACGTCAATTAAGTTTTCAAGTTGTTTTTTCACCTCTAATCAACATATATAAGGTAAGTAAATAAATATAAAAATAAATAACTTTTAAGTTTCAAGTTTTACCACTTGAATAAAAAAAGTACTATTTCAAGGGTGGCCATCCTAACAGGGATGAGTCTTTTAGCAGACACGGATTTTAGTGAACTTCCCATTTTACCCCCATCCGTCCATACGGAAAAATTTAATTAATTGAACGTCAGAATTTGGCCCACTTGCCAGATCACTTTTTAGTCTCGCGGTGCACCGATTTGAACTGAGATCATTTTCTCAGTACAGGAGCAGTTAAACGGTGCACTTACTCGTTCAATCAATACACACCCGGTGCACCGATTTGGGGTTGAGACCATTTTCTCAGTAAATGGCCAACTAAACGGTGCACTTACCTGTTCACTCAATACACACCCGGTGCACCGATTTGGACTAAGACCATTTTCTCAGTACAAGACCAGTTAAACGGTGCACTTACCGGTTCACCCAATACACATTCGTCGCACCGATTTCCCTCTGTTTTCTAGATTTAAATTTATCCAACCCCAAACCAGTTCTTTTTAATTAAAACGATAGGTGGTTCATTTTACATCTTTACTACCGTATTGATACCTTTCCAACCCCTTCTCTCTTTCATTAAATTTCCTTTTTTGTCTTCCTCCAACCTCCATTCTCTCTTTCCTCCAACCTCTTCTCCCTTTCCTCCAACCTCCATTCTCCAATCACCATTCTCCCTTTTGCCTTCCTCCACCCTAAGGTAACTCCTTCAACCTACACTCTTGAATCACATCACTCTCTTCTCCCTATTCGCTGCTGACGCAAAGCTCCGCTCTCTCAATCTCGTGTCTCCACCCTAAGGTAACTCCTTCAAACACATGTTTTTTTTCATTTTAGAAGTAGTACTCACACCTTTTACATAAAAATATAGTTTGTCAATGAAACAATATATCTATTATCGATGATATCCCTCTACTTTTAGATATCACCACTATGAATTCTATTGAGGGAGGTCCATCGAATTTTTATGAATAGTCAAGTGGCATAGATTTGGTTGTGAATGATGACATACATTTGAATGATGACATACATGTGATTGAAAATAAATTTGTTGAGAGCGATTTTTCAAGTCGATATGATTTGGTAAAATATGTTAAGAAAGTTAGTATTGCACAAGGATTTGCAGCTACCATCAAGAGGTCAAGCAGTAAAGACAAGGCAGTATTTCTTGGTTGCGATAGAGGAGGTATATATCACAACACGCTTGATTTGACAAATGAAGAGCGGAAAAAGAAAGCATCCTCTTGCTGTGTGAATTGTCCGTTTGAAGTGAAAGGGAAATAAATAGAGAATGGGTCATGGAAGTTGACCATAAAAAACTTGGAGCACAATCATGAACTATCAAATGTGTTATCGGGTCATCTAAGTACACGGTATTTTACAGATGAGGAGAAAAAGAAAATCAGAGAAATGAAAAGTAGCAATATACAATCCCGTCAAATTTTATCGACGCTCAGAAAAGAAAATCCGAACATTAGAGTAACATCGACCGATTTGTACAAGTTTTTGCATGCGATTCGGAAAGAGCAACTAAGTGATTGTTCTTCAATTGAAGCTTTGATAGAAGATCTACAAAAGGAGGGATTCCATTACTGGCTTGAGCATGACAATGAAGGTCATTTGTCGCATCTTTTCTTTGCACACCATTGTCAGTTACACTTACCAAGAGATATAATAATATTTTTCTGATGGATTGCACATACAAAACCAACAGATATCATTGTCATTGCTCAACATCATTGGTGTGACAAGTTTTAATACTAATTTCTTCTCATGCTTTGTTTTTATAAGAAATGAGAAATTAGAAGATTTTGTATGGGCGTTACAAATCTTCAAAAAAAAATAGGAGTTGAACCTTACCATCCAGTTATTGTGACTGATAGGGATTTGGCATTAAAGAATGCAATTGAGATGGTCTTCCCTAATGCGATTCATATTTTATGTATTTGGCACATTAACAAGAATATTCTTGCTCGTACTAGACAACTCTTTCAAATGAACACAGTATGGAATGCATTTATTTCTGAGTGGAACGCTTTAGTAGCGTTTCCATCTGAAGCAGCATTCTATGGAGAGTTTCAGATGTTCAAAGAAAATTTTTGATTCGATCAGGCAGTAAAATATTTAGAAAGCACTTGGATCCCATACAAAGAACAATTTGTCAATGCATGGGTAGGTAAATTTTTACATTTTCAAAATTGAGCCACATCGAGGGTTAAAGGTGCTCATGCAATGTTGAAGAATTACATAGATATAGCGATTAGTGAGCTTGATGTTGTTCGAAGAAAGATATGTAATGCTACTGAAAATCATTTTAAAGATTTCAAAGCTCAACTTGAGATTGAAAGAATAAATACTCCTCGCACTTGTAATATTTTTTTCTTTGATGAATTGAATGGAAAAATATCACATTTTGCACTGAATGAGCTTTATCAACAATTTGCTTGATGCGAGATGAATCATTGTCGTGCACTTGTATAGAAGAATTTTCAAGATCAATGGGCTTACCTTGTGCACACCAACTGCAGACTATAGGAAAGTTACATTTGGATCAGATCCATTCTCAATGGATAATCGATTTCACATTGTTAGACGACTTGGATATTGAAATGAATCGGCATAAGGATGTACTATATGTCTACTTTGAGGATATCAGAAAGAAATATGGAAAATTGTCAAGTTCTGATCAAGATGGGTTTAAAAATACACTTTCTTTCGTTGCCAGTGATGGAATAAATGTCAGTCATTCGATTATTCAACATTCTAAAGGACGTTATCGAGGTTCAAAGAACTCAAATTCTACAAGATGAGATCCTTCTGCGTTTGAGCATGTGGAGAATGCATCAAAGGCAAGAAAATGCTCTATATGCAAAATTGTTGGTCATAATAGTATAACATGTCCAAATCAACATGCATCAGCGAGTGTAGATTTTGATTTTTTTCATCAATCACAAACAACGGGTCTGTCTCTGTTATTCCAAGTAAGTGATTCAAACGCTATAAATATTCATATTTTCCCTACTTAAAACCTAAGTTGATAAAAACTAACATCTATTTTCCCTTCTTTACATAGGCGGATTTATCTTACAACTTATATGATGATGGCGGTTTTCTTCATTGGTTGACTAAGTGAAGAACTCTTGAAGTGAGATGGATGTCTATATGTATTTGAATTTTGGAATTACTCTTGGATGTGTGTCAAATTTGAATATATGTATTTGTCCGTTTGGAAGATTTTTTGTGAATTTATTCTTGGAAGAACTTTTGTGAATGTACTTTATATGTATTTGTCCGTTTGGAAGAACATGTGAATGTACTTTATATGTATTTGTCCATTTGGAACAACTCACTTACTTTAAGATCGAACACTGTGTTAAAAATTAAAATTGTAAAACAGAGGACAGTGAAATCAGTCCAAATCGGTGCACCAAGTGACTGGTAAAAGAACTGGTAAATGAGCCAATTCAAAGATACAACACACTATAATGGTCTCAGTCCAAATCGGTGCACCGAGCGACTGGAAAATGAACTAGTAATTGAACCGATTCAAAGTTACAATACATTGGTCAGTGTCCAAATCAGTGCATTGAGTGACTGGTAAGTGAGCCGATTCAAAGTTACAACACACTATAATGGTCTCAGTCCAAATCGGTGCACCGAACGACTGGAAAGAGAACGGGTAAGTGAGCTGATTCAAAGATACAACACATTGGTCAGTGTCCAAATCGATGCATGATGCGACTGGAAAGTAAACCGGTAAGTGATCCAATTCAAAGTTACAGCACCCTATAATTGTCTCAGTCCAAATTGGTGCACCAGTAAATTGAACGTGAACTGATCAGTGGACCGAGCAACTTAAAATTCTCGGTGCACTTAAAATTATCCCCCTTTCACTTCGACTTTCACTTTCTCTTCACTTTCCCTTTTCACTTTCCCATTTCGATTCCCTCTTTTCTCCAGCGCACTCATAGGTTCACTTTCTCTCCATTCTCCCTCAAATCTTGTCCATCTATTCGACATCTCTCCTGCGAATCGAGTCCATCTTATCCTCTAATCAATGGAAGTGAGGAGGAAGATGAGAGTGGCCTCCGTGGCAAAGAATCAGAAAACTGAGCCCGAGCCCGAATAGGTTGATCCCGAACAGACCAAATTTGGCAATAACGCACATCTATTCGTGTCCGACGAAGCTTTCGAGTGCTTCAAAGTGGATTATTCCAGAGGAAGATTTTTCCGGGTAAGGTAATCACACTTAGCATTTTTTACCCTTATCCTTTCTGTTTCAAAGGGTATTTTGAAGAACTTGGGTGGATGAATTTTCTTAAACTGAAAAGCCCTTTCTATTTTATGCCAATATCACCAAAGCTACCTGTAACACTCTCGTTTCCTATGTCCGTGGCGTCAAAATTTCTCTTATTGTTGATACATTCGAAGACTTATTTAAGATACCCAACTGAGAAGTAAGAAAATATGAAACCAACACTTGGGTTCAACTAGAAGGCTACCAAGAAGCGGACATGTTAAATGAAATTTGTAATAGGACTGACATTACCTCTCGCTTCAAGGCCTACGCTAATCAACTCACGTTAGAATGGTACCTTGTTCACTCTATTATCCTCCAAAACATTCTTCCCAGAGGCAGACACGGTGACGAAATTAATTACTTAGATATCTTTGTCATGTGGTCTCTTTAAGAAAAGGCAAGTGAGCTTTGGGTATCTTGTCTTGAAGCACATCCAACAAGTCTACCGAAAACCAAAATCCATTCTTCCATATGGTTGTCTTCTCACCTCGATTTTTAAAAAAATTAAAGTTGTTCTCCCCATTGAGGATAAAGTTGACATGAAAAAATCCAACCGAATCAATGAAACCACCATAAAATATTTTGGCCATGAACTTAAGGATGGTGTTTTGGGTTCGAAAACAAAAGGGCAAAAGAAAGTTGGAAACGATTGAACCCGAACAAGTTGAACCTAAATAGGTTGAACCTAAACAGATTGAACCCTCTTCACCTACTAGTGCCCTTCCTTCGACACAAGTGCCTCTACACCTTCTCCTTCCAGTGCCCCCAAAGAAACTGAACCTTCATATTTCTCGGCATTTAAAGATGAATTCAAACAATTCCAACACTATGTCGTCACTCGTTTAAATAACTTTGAAGCTTGCCAAACTCAATCTCATGAGTTAATCGTCAAATGCGTCGAAGATCATTCAGTGCTCCAAAATAGAACCTTAGCGGCTATAGCAATACAGACGGGTCTTCATGTAAACCACCAACTGCTCCAGGATCATCTGCACATCTTGCCACACCTGTCGCTCCAGGACCATCTGCACATCCTGCTACATCTGTTGTTCGAGGATCATCTGCACGTCCAGCCACACTTACTGCTCCACCAAGATCATCTGCACATCCGGCCACACCTTCTGCTCCACCAGGATCACCTACACGGCCAACCACACATGCTGCTCCTGAGTCCAGGCACACCTGCTGCTCCACCAGGATCATATGCACCTCCTGCCACACATGTTGCTCCACCAGCATCATCTGCACATCCAACCACACCTGTTGCTCCATCAGGATCATCTGGCCCTCCTGTCACACCTTCTACTCCACTAGGATCATCTGCACATCCGGCTATACCTGCTGCACCACCAAGATCATCTGCACCTCCTGCCACACATTATGCTCCACCAGAATCATGTGCACCTCCTGCCACACCTGTTGTTCCCCCAGAATCATTTGCACCTCTTGCACGCCTGCTGCTCCAGCCTCCTCTGGAACTCCTGCCACACCTGTCGCTCCGCCTCCTCTAGAACTCCTGCCACACCTGTTGTTCCCGTCAAAATAAGACACCAAAGCCATCTCTGATGCCCTTGCTCTCCTCTAATTTAGGTTTTTGAGAACCACACCTTGGTAGCTTTTTAGTTTTTTGTTTTGAAATCTACCAAGCATTTTGGATGTATGCAAACTCTTTTTATTGGATATAATGAATCACTTTTAAGCTGTATATGGTAAATGGTGTACATGCATTGACTTGATACTTGATGTTTATGTTGGAAGGCATTGAATTATATCTCCATTTTATGTTTGTGTCAATGAAGTTTGGAAACGGTTGGTTGATGAATGATTACTCTTTTTAAAAGTATCAATGAAGTTTGGAGGAGATGGATGATGAATGATTATTCTTTTGTTTTCACCTGAAGTATGATAACATGATTTGGAACATGAATGGCCAACAGAAGTTTTGGTATATTTCTGTTCATGTATGTGAACTTAAGTGTGTGAACGAGGCCTCTTTATTTAAAAAAAAATAGAGGCATGTTGTCAACTATCATTCTTGTCTTACTCATTATCAGAAACTTATTGTGTTAGTGCCTGGGCTTTACTAAGTCCCTAAGTTTGTCAATTCCATGACTCGGAAAGAAGCACTTGTTAGAAGCTTGAAAACCCAAGGTGATAAGAGTAAAGATCATTCTCCACCGAATTAAAGCTCATCGTTATGGCAATCACAAAACAGGTATTATGGCCATACATGACTTTAGGTGGTACACATAACTTAGAGAGGACTATCCCTAGGCTTAGCTGAATAAATGGTTAAATCATAAAAAACCTAGAGAGGAAGCTTGACAGTGAATTAGAACCCAATTTGGAAATATGTATTTGGTTTCATTGTCAACACGACCGGTCGTTCTCACCGACCCCTCGGTGGAGATAGGATCGACCCATCGTGGTCAAGGATTTGTCGGCCAGATTGACATAGGTTTTGGATCATTGAACTGTCTTTCTGAGTATCCCTTTGATCGAGAGTCTCGTATGCCCGACCCCTCGGTGAAAGGCTGAAATGACCTCTCATGGTCAACGACTCCTCGATTGAGTTATATGAGTTCTAGAACTTTGAACTCAAATGGACTCTCGAAGAATCAAACATAGTAGTAATTCAAGACCGATCAACAGTACCAGGACCGACCCCTTGATAAAGGGCAACAGGTCGGTCTAGGTAACAACTTTCTAGACTTGAAATTACTGTCAGCATGTTTTTGCCCTAAACCGAGCCTCTCGTATAAACCGACCCATCGGTGCCATAAATGTCGACCCATCGACGACAACGACATGTCGATCGGGAAATAATATTATCGTTGGGAGTGCACTTATTGCACAACGATCAGGTTTGTAACGGTAACATTTCTAGTCACTGACCCCTCGGTGCGACTGACATGTCGGTACATTACCATTACTACAGCTGGTTGTCTTCTCTATATAAACCAATCTTTATACAACTAGTTGGTATCATTCAGAAAAATTAGTTGGACCATCATCTTTATCAGTGAGCTTAAACAAGGGCCAACAGAAAGATCACTCTCTCTCTCGTGCTTACAGTTGGGGAATCAAATACAACCAATCGAATGGATTGAGTTGTGAGAGAGAAATGAGGGATTAAAACTCATCAACAACCAATCTATTGATTGTGTTTGAAAGTGAGAAAGAGATGAGAGACATAAACTAGGAAACCTATGGTGAAACTAGTTTCCTTGTCACCCTGGACTGTGATTGCTAAACGGCGGCTATAAGGTTGAGCGTCAGCACACATTAGGTGGGATCTTGTAGAAGCACACATCAAGAGAAATAGCTTCAAAGGCAAGTGCTTCTTGGTTTTAATTTTATTTTAAAACCTTTGTTCAGGGTTTTAGGTGGAATTCCCAGCCAAATGGATATGTGGAATTCCTATGCTACAGTGGTGGGTGAAATTCTCAACCGATTGAGTGAGGTGGAATTTTTACTCTAATTGTGATGGTGTAAGTCCCCACTTAGTGAATTTGAGGATAACTCAAGGTTGAGTGAGTCCTAACAATGGATGTGGGTTGGCTAACCTAACCACTTTAAATTGATCTTATGGTGTTTGATCTTTGTGTGTTTGTATTTAGTATTTAAGTACTATTCTTAACACACATCACTTTGCATATTGATTATCTTATTTTATACATTGTGCAGAAGCATCGATAATTAAATAATATGAAAATGGTCATAATCTTAGTGTGATCGCATGATGAAATTATCACCCTAAATAAATCTCTTGATGGATGTTCCGCTGCACTTAAAACAATTAAGAAATTTGTAAACACCATTAAAAATGAGATTAATCTATTAACCCCCTTTCTAGGGTCAATCGTATTGTTCAAGCACCTTAATAAAGGAAACTTTTCATATTGTATCTATCCGGGTGAGATGTATGGCCTATGCTTCTCAATTTATTTGTAAAATTGCATCCAAATACTTTTCTCAGAAATAAATGTATTTCTTTAAATAATGATTGAGTTCCTTGATAAAATGCTATTTATATAGTTTGAAATGAGCTATGCATATAACATTCTTGTACAAGCATTGATTATTGTGTCTGATTCTTCATCTCATTCTTTAATTACTAGTTCAAAACATTTTAGCATTTCAAACGTATTACTTTGTTGTCTTGTCAGGGTCTAGATAAATACTGAATTTTGCACCACTTCATCACTCAGAGTAAACTTTGCACATTATTTTCCATTGTTGTTATTGCATATTACATTGATTACAAAAGGTGACGACATTTTTTTTAATTTTTTTTAAAATGATTATACATGACAACTATTAGTCTCTTGGTATGTTATATACAATTGAGTTTTGGATGATCAAAATTATAAGATACACACTCACTGAAGATGGAAATTTTTTAGATGGACTTTTAGTATGGTTAGAATATATAGAATTTGAAATTAGTACATAATTGGATACATAGAGGTTTTCATAGTCAGGAGAGGAGCAAGAATGTTGTTTAAATGGTTTTATGCACTAAAGACCGGAGAAAACCCTTACAAAGGATTACAGGTACAAGGACCGAGGACAATAGTGAGTCCTATAATGACTTTGAAATGAAGTTTTAAAAGAAGGAACATGTTAGATTATTGAGTGACAGAGCATGAACCAAGTGTGTATTGAGTGAACTGTAAGTGCACCGTTTAACTAGTCCTCTACTGAGAAAATGGTCTCAGTCCAAACCGGTGCACCGGGTATGTATTGAGTGAACCAGTAAGTGCACCGTTTAATTGGTCCTTTACTGAGAAAATGGTCTCAGCTCAAATCGGTGCACCGAGTGTGTATTGAGTGAACTGGTAAGTACACCTTTTAACTACTCTGATCTCAATCCAAATCAGTGCACTGAGAGACTGGAAAGTGATTCGACAAGTGGGCTGAATTCTGATGTTCAATTAATTTAATTTTTCCATACAGACACATGATGGTAAAATAGAAAGTTCGCTAAACTTCTGTTTGCTAAAAGACTCCTCTTGTGTTAAGATGGTCACTCTATTTAAAAATTTGATAATAAATTCAGCAAGAAGAGAAAGTGAACAGTCATAAAGGAATTTAATAGTATAAAAAGATTAAAATTTATAATTAATTATAAATATAAAATATACAGTAGTTTTCTTTTATTGAACTTTAGCTTTTTAGAGTTTAAACTCGATTTTAATTTAGACATAGGCTAAACGAATAGAATCGAGCTCTGAAAAGTTGCACCGCTGGTTGCTGCGGGACCGCCTGTCTTCTTTCTTCAAAACTCAAAACAGAGAAATATCCCCATTCTCATCCCAGTTACAATCTTATCTCCCTCCTCTCTCTTTCCCAAACAGAAATAAATTAAGAAGAGAGATTCCTCTTCCTTCCTCTCTGAAATAATGTCTCTTCCCTCACACTCTCTCCTTTTTTTCTCTCCCAAAAGCCCCCTTTCTTCTTTTCCCATTAGACGACTCTTCTTCCGTTACAATTCCCATACTGCCCCTTGGCTCCACAAATGGCGTTCTCCTCCTATTCCCAATTCCCATTCCCAAAGTAATCCTGCTGCCAAAGCCAAAACCAAAACGGCCTCTCCTTATGTCGGAAGCAGCACTCGTGGTGAAAAGGGCCATTCCGCCATTGAACGGATCGTCCACCGCCTCCGCAACCTCGGCCTGGGATCCGACGGCGATGAAAGCAGCGATGGTGAGGGCGTTACGGACCCACTTCCGTGGGATGACCATAGTGAAGAGAGATTGGGTGATATGCTCAAGCGGAACTGGCCTCGACCTGATTCAGTTCCTACTGCTGCCAGCAGTGAGACAATGACCCTGCTACTTCCATGGGAGAGGGGGGATGATGGTTATCTCCGTGAGAGTGAGCGGGAGGGGGAGGGGGAAGGGGAAGGAAAGAAAAAGAAGAGAGTCAAGGCACCGACGCTGGCGGAGCTGGCCATCGAAGATTCTGAGCTCAGGCGGCTGCGGAGAGAGGGGATGATACTGAGGGAGAGGGTGAGTGTACCCAAGGCCGGCTTGACACAGCCAATTCTTGAGAAGATACACCAGACATGGCGCAAGTCAGAGCTTGTCAGACTTAAGTTCCATGAGACGCTGGCTCAGAACATGAAGACAGCACATGAAATTGTTGAGGTCAGTAGCAGTGGACTCATTGGCTTTAATTGTGACTGTGTCTTGGGGTTGTGAATGCGCTTGATATATTACAGTTTGAATTTGGTAAGGGATCAATGTGTTTTTCTTCCAAAAAAGAATCTTGTTGGATTTGGAAGCATGACCCAAGGCATCCATCATCTTTAAGCATAGAAAAGTCAGTGGCCCATAACTCAAATATTGAGCAAAGCTTTTGAGCTTGGCCGTCTCCCAACATTGAATCAGATATCTGATATGTAAATCTCCCCTATAAATACTGTATGCATCCTTTTATGGACTAACAGACTGAAATTGCAATAATATAGACTCCCACTAGCCCTTGTTTTGGGGCTTCTGGCCATATTTTTAACCTAGTCCTAAGATTTGGTGTCCTGCTCCAAAATTTTTGAGGACAGTGATTGGAAGTTTGATGATGATATTACAAGCTAATAAAGTAGCTGGTATATAGGTTCCACAAGGATTGATGGTAGGGGTAAGACCTGCAGGAGCGGTGTCCCTCTATCAATCCGAGCTGCCGCTGCTCCATTTCAGTTGAACCTGAAGTTGCCATTTTGGAGAAGGGTTATCATGTTCCTAGTATTCATGTATTCTTATATGTGAATTGGCATTATCCATTACGTAATTGTCTGATTCAACTGAGATGCAACAATGGTTGTTCTGGCTCTGTTTGCCCTAGTATCATGTATAGCCCTTGGATCATCTGATATTAGAACCACACCTCCAATAATTGTCAAGATAGATACAGCTCTTGTTGCTATTCGCATAGCAATTCTTTGAACAACCAACACTACTTCTCTCAAAATCTGCTTTACCAAATGTTATTTGAAGGATGGTTGGAACACTATCTTTTAATATTTGCTCCAAATATACGATATTCTGCTATGTCCTCAGCTAGGCTCTCCCCCACCAACCCCAAAGCAGCAAATCTGGACAAATCTCAGGTCTCCTCAAAATGCTGCTCTTATTTCATTTTTTTTTTAAATGAATTTCATTTGACCTATGTTTCTCACTTTCTCCTGCTTCTGTTTCTTTCTCTCTATCTCCTCTTTCTTCTCTTGTTATTTTGGTTTAGCCTCATCTCTCTCACCCCCCCCACCCCAAGCTGAATCCATGATAGATAGAGATCCAATAAAGACTGAGCCCACAATTGATAAAGATCGACAAAGATACATCCTTGAAACCCCTACTAGCAACTAACCAAGTTCTAAATCTCCAACAGGCCAGTTCAAAAATATCCTCCACCTTGTTCAATTTATTTTCAAGTAATCTAGAATTACTCTCCTTTCATAAGGACCAAATGATTGCCACAGGATAGACATCTGAGCTAAAATTCGTCCTTCCCTTGAAATGTTTAGCCTTCCAACCCTCCATAACCTCACTCAACGAATTGCCAAAGACCCAACTGCAACACATAAGATCCAAGAACCTACACCAAGAAGCCTTCGCCACCCCCCATTGACAAAAAAAATGCTTTACTCTCTCATCAACTCTCCCACATAATACCCATGATAACTCTGCCTCTCCCAATAGCCTGTTAGGTTATGTGGCTCAAATTCAATATCCAAGTGCAACTGGGACTCCTTGTGAGAGTCCAAACCGATTAGTGTTGCTGACTGAAGGTGTATCCAAACACGCTGTAATGCATGGATCGTTGCATTGGTGAAGGTTTCCTATTTCTAGTAGGATTGACTGATTGGCTGGTAAACATGGCAGCCAGAGAAGGCAATATACAGCAGGTTTTCTTGGCGTGTTGGAACACGGATACATGGAGTTAGAGAGCCAACGTGGACAGCTGTTGCATAGTGTGTTTAGGAGAGTCCCTGTAAGTGGGAAGTCTCTAAACCCAAGTCCAACTGAGACACATCCATTGACTGGATGATATATATAAGGGACTGCTGCTTGAAACGTTGGGAGCGAATACAGAGCAAGAGAGAGGTGCTGCCAGAGTAGAGAGGCAAGCCACAGAGCAGCCAGATCTGCAGTGTCAACAGGCGGATCTGGGAACGGCAGTCAAAGGGGTTCTGAGCTTCTTGGTTTTGAAGGGTGCAAAGATCGTGCAGAATTCCTGACTGCAGGCAAGGAACACTTCAGCCCAGATCAGATCAGATCTGGTTTCTCCCAGTAGGAAGAAAGGCAGATTGGTGGAGTTCTTAAGGCAGCAGATCGGCACCTTTGCAGCACAGAGAAGTGCACTTCAGCCCAGTTTGGGTCCCCAACGAAGAGAGAAACAGCCAAGGTTTCCAGCGTGTTCTAAAGGGGCAGCCAGGCAGAGGGCAGCAAAGCAGTACAGAGAGAAAAACTGTGCAGACTGTAGTTCAGCGAGTAGAGACTGATCTGTGAACAGAGAACACGGTGAACAGTCAGGCAGACAGATCTGTGAACAGAGAGCTTGGTGCTCTTTCAGTCAGCATAAAGTGAGACGTCTGTGGAAGCAGAGGAGAGAGAAAACCAATAGTGTTTAGTATATCATTGTTGAAGAGTGGTTCCCTTAGGCCATCCTTGGACGGGATTGATTTCTTCAGGATTAGTGGGGGGATGGCGGTGTGGCTTGAGAGAGAGTTTTCCTTAGTAGAGATTAAGGAAGCCTTGGAGAGTCTGAATGGTGATAAGGCATCTGGTCTTGACGGTTTTAACTTTGCCTTCTTCATGGCATGCTGGGAGACGGTGGGTCCTGTTGTGTTCAGGTTCTTTAAGGAATACTTTTCTGATGGCATTATCAATAAAGGCTTGAAGAACTCTTTTATTTCATTAATTCTGAAGAGGGAGGGCCCTTCTGAGCTATCTCGTTATCGTCCTCTTAGTCTCGTCGGTAGCATCTATAAATTGCTGGCAAAAGTGCTAGTAGAGAGGTTAAAGAAAGCGTTGCCAGAGGTCATTGGCGATTCTCAAGGAGCATTTATTGAGAATAGACAAATCTTGGATGAAATCCTGATCGCTAATGAATTGGTCCATATGAGGAAAAAGGAGAGGAAACCTGGCTTACTTTTCGAAATTGATATGAGGAAGGCTTACGATTGCATGGACTAGTCCTTTGTGGGTTATATATTCGAGAAGATGGGTTTTGGCAGTAAATGGCAGAGGTGGATGAAGGCCTTTGTGGAGGACACGAGATATTCAGTTTTGGTGAATGGTTCACCCACACCTCCAATCATTGCAAATAGAGGACTGAGACAAGGGGGACCCTCTTTCTCCCTCCATCTTCACGATGGTTGGGGAAAGTCTGAATAGGTTGTTGATAAAAGCCAAGGAGATGGTTATTGTGAGGGGTTTTGAAATGTGCCAGGGCCCCCCGGTGATCACTCATTTGCAATTTGCAGACATTACACTATTCTTCTGTGACTATAGTAGATCGGAGGTTTTAGGTTTATCGTGCGATTTTGAGATGTTTTGAGTAGTTCTTCGAATTAATTTGGGTAAAAGCACTCTCATTGGGGTTGGTATGGAGAGCTCGGTGGTCAATGAGTGGGCTGTTGATGTCGGTTGTGGGGTTGGCAAGTTGCCCTTCATGTATCTCGGTCTCCCTGTGGGGGGTAATCCTAGGCTAAGAAATTTTGGTCCCCGGTCTTAGAAAAGATTGAGAGTAGATTGGCTGGGTGGGGTAAAAGGTACCTATCCGTGGGTGGTGGAGTGACTCTCTTCAAGTCGGTTTTGATCAATCTCCCTACGTATTTCCTTTCTTTTTTTAAAATCCCCAAAGGTGTGGCCAATTCAGTGGAAAAACTTTTCCGGCAATTCCTTTGGGGAGATCAGGAGGAGAAAAGGAAAGTGCATCTAGTGACTTGATCGGAGGTTACCAAAACTAAATCCAAAGGCGGTTTAGGTCTGATCCCTATTCGAGTAAGGAATGAGGTATTGCTATGTAAGTGGGGTTGGCGATTTGGTCAAGAAGTGAATGCTTTAAGTGTTCGAGTGCTAATTGCTAAATATGGTACCTCGAATGTAAATGGGTGGACCTTGGGGGAGGATGTGGAGAAGTCGGGTTCCAGGGTTCTTAAAGATTGGTGGAGGGTGTGTTAGGGTAGATCTGAGGTTGGGAATCTTTTTAGAGGGAGGCTACGCCTTTTGGTCGGTAAGGGCAATCAAACTTTTTTCTGGAAAGACTTGTGGTTGGGGGATAGTCCTTTGAAAGATAGGTTCCCTCGATTGTAAAGGGTAGCTAGGAATAAACAGGCACTAGTGCAACTTCAGGGTGGGCAGTCAAGGCTCGTCGTGGTAAATTGATTTTAGGAGTGAGCTTCGAGCCTTTGAGGTAGACAACTTTATCGATCTTGTAGCCCAGTTGGGGGATTTTCCGTTGGATTTAGACTGTGAAGACGAGATGATGTGGACGGACGATTCTTCTGGGGCCTTCTCAGTGAAGTCCTTAACCGAGCTAGCTTCTCAGTGCTTGAATGGCTCAGCTATTACTTAATCCTTGGTCTGGAATAATCCAGTTCCCGCAAGAGTCCAATTGTTTACTTGGTGTAGTGCGAAGAGGAGAATATTGACTAGGTTGGAACTTAGGAGAAGAGGTCTTTTAGGCTTGGACGGAGACTCCAAGTGTCCTGTTTGTGAGTTGGTAGACAGATCTATCAATCATCTATTTGTCACTTGTCCACTTACTTGGAGGTTGTGGAATTGTTTTGTGGATCTCATGGGAGTCTCATGGAATTGTTTTGACCATGGGAGATTGGCTGGGTCATGATTGGGTATTGGATTGGGTCAATTAGATCGTGGGTCATGGATTGGGTTATGGTTTGTGCTTGGGTTGGATCTTGGGCTGGGTTGGGCCATAGTTAGTCCATGATTGGGTCATATGCCTTTAAATCAATGAGTCGTGGAAATTGTTTTCCAACACCTCTCCCTAGGAATTGATTTTCCACACTTCTTGTGGAAAGTGACCAAGCCGCGGAAATCATTTTCCATGAAAAAGGTTTGCACAGAACAATGGAAAATAATTACAATGTGGAAGTCATTTTTCATTTCCACATAAAATATCGCACACAAACATACCCGAACTATTGATGTGATATGGCTAAATCTCTCCCACATGGCAAGATCCTACTGATGCACGACAAGGGGATGAGGGTGACCCTAAATGCCTAATGCAATTATGAAGGGACTAAAAAGATGACCTAAATCTAAAACGGGGCTGAATTTTAAGAATTAAATTAATAATCACAACTAAATTATATAAATAAGCCACAAATAATCAAAACAAATTCTTGGAAATCTAATGTAAACAATTATGCAACTTACCAAGACCAATGGATTCTCAAAATAGAGATCCCTCAAAGTCATGGGCTTGTCGGGACCCACGGCAGTGTAGTCCTATCACTAAATTACGATTGAAATTGGATTTAAATGGGTTTTAAAATGACTAATGGCAGTTTGGTAAATAAGAAGAAGAAGGGATAAGTTAACTAGGGACGGAACTATATAAAATCACGATAGATGGCTGAAACGAAGGGAGTGGAGGGCTGCGATCGCACACAGAGCGCTTTGTAAGGAAAACGACAGCTATGATGGAGGGATCTGGGAATGACGACAAGTCTGAAGGGCTTAGGAAGGTTGGAGGGCACTGTTTAGGATCAAGGACTGGTTAACGGCAAACAGATGGGGTTGTTATGGAGTTGCGGTCGCAAAAGGAAGGACTTGGGGAGGGTCGTTGGTAAGGGAATGTGGCTATGGAGGGTTTCGGCTGCAAGGGAGGGGCTTAGAGGAGGAGGCGAAGGCTATACGAGAGGTTAGAAGGTTGAGGAAGGGTCGTTGATGGCATTAGGGAGAGATTAGGGGTAACGGTAGGCTAAGGGAGGGGCTTAAAGGGATTCGACAGTGTGTAATGGGGTGTGTGAGAGGTTACGGAAATAAGGAATAGACAATGGAGGGATTACGGCAACAGGTAATGGGTTTTGTGGGTCATGGCAATAGGGCTTGGTTAGGTTTGGGTTCGGGTAGCCAAAAAGGGAAAAAAAAAAAAAAGAGGGGAGAGAGAAGAGAAGGAGAATGATAGAGATAAATAGGTAAATACCTGGATTTGGAAGAGGCTTCTCACCTATTCCGGTGGCTTCTCACCGTCCTCAGCTTCTCACCAAGGTTCCATGGGCTTCTCACCAACATTAGATGTGCAGGAGACAATTTTCCTCAAGCAGCAATCGTTCTTTTCATTCATTCATCAAATCTGCCATAAAGGGCTTACAACCTATATATGATAAACTCACAAAGAGAATGACCAAAATACCCCTCTACATTAAAACATCCGAAATACCCATAAATAAACCCAAAATTACAACTCTAACCATGCAATGGAATAAAGAAATAAATAAAAGTTCAACTAATGACAAATAAAATTAATAACGAAATAAAATAAGAGAATTAATGCTAATCTGCTCCGCATCATCTACGCTTTACTTTTTTTTCCCCCCTTCACTTTTTCGTGTCCATCACTCTTTTATTTTCTTACCTAACTAGTGTAGGCCAGATTAAAGGATTATAATGAACTACTTTCAATCTTTTCAAGCTTTTGGGCATCTTTCATTCTTTGAGTCCCAACAACTTTATGGATAAAATGTCACATGCCTAATTTGTACAGATTCAGTATCTTCTTAGAGGCGCATGGCATTGTTTTTCTAAGGTCCAAGCTGTTACTCTGATCTGGTTCAAACAAATCTAATTGGTGGCATCAGGTGCTACTTGTATGTTGAATGTGGACATTGGCCTTGTTATAGATGTCCACACATTTTCTTACATGTTTGCCGGACATTTTCTTACATGTTTGCCCACCTGATGATCAGACCAACTTGACATTGTTCTTTTTAAGTGATAGACCAACTGGACATCTGGGAGAGTGGTTATCCAGATTGTGCACCTTGAGGATTTGTCACCTGTCAAAAAATACAAAAAGGCATGGACCTTTTCCAATAATTGAAGATTGGATCTTGCACACGCCACACCATCATGTGTTCTTCAGAGTTGGCATATGTGCACGATTGGAAAATGTCTTGTTATAGTAGTTAGGTTTGATGTTGAGATGTTTCATTTTTTAACAGTCTTATGTTGATCAGCGTCGGACAGGAGGCTTGGTCATCTGGAAGTCAGGAAGTGTTATGGTGGTGTATCGGGGAGCTAACTATGAATGGCCATCAAAATCTCAGCCTATGGAGAGTCAAAGCAATTCTCGAAATATCCTTCATGATGGTGAAAAATTATTTGTTCCAGATGTTACTCCTGCTAGCAATTCAGTTGCTGAGGATGGAAGGCAAGCCGTTTCTTCAACAATAGAAAGGACAAATGCTGCTGATAAGAGTCCATCTCATACTGAAAGCATGACAGAAGATGAAGCAGAATACAATAGTTTACTGGATGGGCTGGGTCCTCGCTTTGTTGAATGGTGGGGCACTGGATTTTTACCAGTAGATGCTGACTTGCTGCCTCCTCATATTCCTGGCTACAAGACACCATTTAGACTTCTTCCCACTGGCATGCGACCACGTCTGACAAATGCAGAGATGACCAGTCTACGAAAGCTTGCAAGATCTCTTCCTTGCCATTTTGCCCTTGGTACTGTTTACTTGTTTTGGTGGTTAACATTGAACAATGAGAATGGGTAATCTGAAGCAGCTTAAATTGCATGGGTGATGCAAAATGTTGATCTGATGGGCCACCTGGGAGACCATGCCTCTAAAATAATTCAGGATTGAAGATCCTTTCCATCCAATATTGGTCCTTCTTCTTTTCAATTCAAAATTTATTATGGATGTAATTGTTTCTTCAAATCCATTTGAACAATATGAAGGGTTGTTACTTTTGGTTAGGAGTTAGATCAATGTCTGATGAATCCTAGCTTCACTTGATTATAATCAAGGCTTCCATGCATGCTTGAGGGTTTAGGATCTAATTGTTCCATTTGAATGAATGACTTTGATGATCTGGTTTTTGCATTCTTGTTTTTAATATAAAATGTGATTCTCATTCTTCACCATTCTTTGGTACAGGAAGAAACAGAGACCATCATGGCTTGGCTGCTGCTATTGTGAAGCTTTGGGAAAAGAGCATAGTTGTAAAGATAGCTGTTAAGAGGGGAATTCAAAATACAAATAATAAGTTAATGGCTGAGGAATTAAAGGTGGGACTCTTTTTTTTTTTTTTTCCTTCTCTCTCTCTCTATATATAAACTATATTGGGGAAACCAACAAATGCCCAGGCACAAGGGTCCCATGTGTGACTCAATGATATTAAATCCTATCTGGTAAAATTATTATTTTTCTTTTTGAAACTTAGATCCAATTGTTTATAATTTTCATTTGCATCTCCATTGTTGGGTTAAACATGATAGGTCAAAATATTTATCAAATGGTTCATTTTTAATCTTAAAAATCAAGGACTAACATGATTCAATGAGTTCTATTTTTTGACAGTATGGTAGCCCTCATGATAATCTATCCATCCAATGTAATTTTTGTGATCATCAGATTGGGCCCATTATGTGACACGGCCCGTCAGAACACCTGGGTTTTGCAGCCTAGTGTCTGCTAGACCAGCCCATATATGTATAGACAAAGGATCACATGCGACGCCAATTGGGCCGTTCCTTAGCTCGAATTCAGCCCGAAACCAACTCAAACCCATTATAGACAATCGAGTGCGAATGCATTTGCCAGCCCGCCGGGCCACGTTTTGGCTAAATTTTTTAGCCCATTTATATAAACGGTTAGGCTCGGGCTCGGGCTCAGCCTTTTGCAAGAAACCCATGAAAGCCCGATGCCATGTGTATTTGTGCACTCAGTTCATTTTTCATTTTAAAAAAAAAAATATTTTGAAATTAATTAAATGGCCGACTATTCAGATTGAAAGTAGATATGGTGAACTACAAGTGGACCAAGCTTGAGCTTAAAACTCAACTTTTAACCATTTGATCTTACGGATCAAATTCATCGGATGCCCTTAAGAATCACCAAGACAAAGACACCTGGTGACTTTGACCACTGAATCAAGTGGCTAGAAATTGAGATTTTAGCTCAAATTTGATCCACTTTGATGATCAAGGTATCCAAGCCTCTTAGAGCTCCCGACTAATCCTCTAAGCATGTGCAAGCCTCTCTACCCACATACACCGGATAACTCCATGGGGAGTGGTCCTTTGAGGTGGAGTAGGAATTGAATTCAGGACTCTCGTTTCCTAGGGTGGGTTCTAGGCCATTACTCCAACCCCTTTGGGTTATTTGGTCCACTTGTAGCCCGTCATTTGTACTTTCAACTTGAATAGTTAGATTTTTTATGATTTTAAATGGTGGGCTCGGGCTTCTGTATATTTAAACTAGCTCAGCTATCATAGAGCATAGCCCGATCCGAACCTTGCCCATAAACACCCCTACACACTAGTGCATTGTGGGTTTTGGTGGCCCACCTGGGTGCTCAATACCCCCTCTCACACCCTACCCTACCTTACCTTGTAAATTGCTCCCATACCCAATTTGATCCCATTCTTGGTTTAGCCATCCATTCAATCGCATCAACTTTGATGCATTTCCATGGTTAGATAAAACTAGATAAAGCTGAATTTTTAAGCCCTTAAAAATATGGCTTTCGGTGTCTGGTTAAGATGAAATTTATTAGGCATGATGGATAAGCCATGAACTTTCAACCCCATCCATTAGATTGCACACGAGTGGGCAATGGGCCCCACAACTTTCATACCAGTGCACATGTTATCTAGACTATAAAGATATAGCTGGTTTGCACCAAAATTTTGTGGAAAGGGCCCGATGGTTTTTCTTGGATTTGATAGTTTTTTAGGTACTTCAAAATTTCACATTTTATCTGATGGTGAAATTCATCGAGTTAGGTCAATGGGATTTAAAAGACAAATTGGGCATGTGTGTAATTCATGAGGGCTATGTAGGGAGGAGAGGGGAGAGGGGGAGAGAGGAAAAAAGAGAGAGGGAGGGGGGTGGGGTGTTTGGGGGGGAATGCAGCCACTATGGTCCATAATTCAAAATTTGCACCAAACTTCTCCAGGTGATCCTTGTTCTCTCTCCTCTCTCTCTCTCTCTCTATATATATATATATATATATATATATATATTGGTGGGGCTTATGGTGGATCCAATGGATCCATTTTCCTCCACACCCACCTACCCCCGTGATTTGCATCTGTACCCAATTTGACTTTTAAAACCCATTGATTTAACCCAATGAATTTCCACATTTAGATAAATGTGAAAGTTCGAGAGCCTTAAAATATGGTTTCTTTTGTCCAATCAAAATAAATATAAGCACCATATATAAGCCAAGGCCTTTTAAATTCACCATCCATGTGGGACCATTTGGCTGTTTGCGGGTGGTCCTTGTTATATATATATATGTATGTGTGTGTGTGTGTTTTTGAGCAGTAACAAATGTTGAATATATTAACGAAGAGAAAAAGTACATATACACAGAAGGGGTCTAAAAGGCTTAAACCCCAAAGAAGAAAAGAAATACAAAAGTATTACAAATAGATAAAAAACACCATCAAAATAGTACCCCAACCCAACCTTTCGTGGTTACAAACGAAAAGTTATCTTGACCACAGGTGTAACAATGGGAAAGCTCCCTCGATCACCGCATTAATCTCCAACTTAGCAAGAAATTTGCAACTCCATTGGCCAATCGTCTGGTCTATGCGAATGATACCTCGTAGCTTGAACACAACTCTCTATTCTCCCTAACCACCGTAATCAGTCTCCAAGGAGGTTTTTTCTTTCCTCTCGCTCATTTAATTGCATTTGCCGAATCCCCTTGAATGATAAGTTTGCCTTGACCACTAGAGATCCATAGGGTCAAAGCTATCCTAATAGCTAAGAGTTTGGCCTCCTTAGAGTCTCTCACACCCATTGGCTCTGGAAAGACTGGGATATACTTACCACAAGAATCACGTAGAATCCCTCCAATTCTGGCCGGTCTCAGTTTTCCTCTAGCTGCCCCATCTATGTTGAACTTACAAGAACCTAGAGGAGGTGGATGTCAGATCTCTTGAGTTTGGCTTTTTCTAGGGTTGCCCCTCATGCAACCCTCTCATGATGTAAGAAAGTCTTCACCTTTGTCTTTGATAAAATCTCCATCTCCTCTGTGGCCTTGTTTTCAAAGATCCTAGAATTTCTTTTCTTCCATATAGACCATAGGATTTCCCTACGAATGGTGTGACAAGCATTCTTTTGTTTTGTCCCTAGACTCCGCATCACCCAGCTTCGAATTCCTTTGCATGAATTATCCAACACCTAGGATGCTCCCATCATATCCACCAAACTATCCCATAGCCTTTCCGCAACTCCACAAAATGCAAAGAGGTGATCTATATCCAAGTGGTCATGCCCATTGTTAGGGTCAAGTAGGGCTAGACGTACCACAACCTTCACTGAGAACTCCCTTGACGATGTTCTTATCCAAATTCTCTCATCTTCCTTCTATATGGAGATAGAAAATTCTCCTAATATCGTTTTCAACTCTTCAAAGCGACTCTGCTCTAAAACTCTCAAGGGCCTTCTAAAGAGGACATCCCAAGACATGGTGCCCCTACCTAGGCTATAACAGTCTTGGACTAGTGAGTCGAGAGTCCAGGGTATACTTCCTTGAGGGGTCTCTCACCTATCCAGACGTGTGACCAAATGTCCTATCTCCCTCACCCACTAGAATACTAAGTTTTTCCCTGAAAATATTCCCAACCTTTATATTATATTTATATTATATTATATATGATGATCCCCTGTGCCCCTCCTTAAGCCGCACTCTTTGTGAGCCCATCTGTGTGGGGCTGACCTTTGTTGATGGTGATGGGCCTATGGAAAGGTCTAACCTTAAACTTGGTTCTCCATAAAAATCACATCAATTGGTTATTTGCAGCCATTGTTTTCTAAGCCATCAAAACTGAGGGGTTAAAAAAGTGATTAAATTTTGGAGGGCTTAAAAAACATCGCTTGATTGATCTAGTAAAGATGGTTTTTTGTGACCAGAAGGTTAAGGTTAGACCTTTCCAATAGACCCACCAACATAAGGGGGGTCCACATAAGCGGACTTACGAAAAGTGCAACTTAAGGTGGGGGTGTGGGGGATCATTTTATATATGACTGTTCTCCTCTAAGAACAGTTCTCATGGGACTTGCATGCAAACTTTGAATTGTGGAGCCCATAGTGGACCTGCTCCTCACACCCACCTACCCTCCATGAATTGCACCTATACCTAAATTGACGCTAATCCGACTTTTAAAACACCCCCATTCCACATCACACAAAAGGACAAACATTTGAAAAGTTGCCTTAAAAAAGGTGATAGCACCATGTGATGTAAATGACATGGACACATACAAGTGGTTTAATAAATGGGGTGTAGCTCTCTACTAGGTCTATCCAATATGAGCCCTATATATATGCGTGCATGCATACTGTGAGATCTTCCCGATGAAGGTTTTGGATTTGTTGATCAGTTTGAATTTTGTGCTGTTTGGCAGGGTCAGCAGATGAACTTTATGAATAGTCATTGATTAAGGGAAACTGAAATAAGAGAAACCATAATTTTCCATATTCATTGACAAGACAAAATCTTCATTTTTGTTGTGTGACTTGATCACTAATAAGATTGTTGACTAAGTTGTAGTAGTCCATAAAATACTACCTGGAAATCAAAATAAATATAGAAAAGTGAAAAAATAGAAGTGGATTATGTGTTTATTTTTTAAACTTACTTCTTTAGCTTAGAGGGGGTTTAATGTTAAGAATTTGAGGTTAAAGCGCTCTGTAGAGGTTGGAGATTATTGCAGTTCTTCGACATTTTTCATTCCATCATCTAACGTCTCTTACAGTGCCATCAGTTGGAGTATCCCTTGGCATGTCAGCAGGATTCAGTTATCAGCCAACATAGAGGCTGGCAGTCTATAGTCATCCTTTGTGCTTTTATTTTTTGGTTTCTTTTCTTGCTCCACTGAAAAATCCTCTGCTAGCTCAGTTACCATCTTCTGGAATTCATGGAAGATGCTGGGTGTTGGCTTTCCATTTTGTACCTACTGCTACAAGTTTTCTGTTAAAAAAACAGAAACGACACTGTCATGTGAAGAAAATAACACTACTTCTACCAGCAAGATTTTCTGATGCACTCCCATCGGAAAATTGATTTCATAGTTAATGGAAATGGGCCTGATTTCCCACGTCCATGGATTCCATGCCATAGAACATATGGTTCCTAAGGGAGAAAACAATGGGCTTTATGAAAACCATCTTTTCAAAAGTCTCTAGGCAGATTTGGAATACCCAGATTCAAGCATCTTCATTGTTTCACAGGTAGTTTTCAACTTCTGTTTGAATTTTCTCTTGGAGATAAAGAGGGATGGATTTTCCAATTGATCTCATATTCCTGATTGTGGTTTAGGGAAACCTACCCTATGCTGCATCACTTGTTTTGTAATATATGAATAAACATTGAATGTTTGTTCCTTGATTTTTTGAATAAATTTTGTACATTATTATTTATTATTTTTCATCATTGTCATCTAGGGGTGTTCACGGGCCAGGTTCTGGCTGGGCTTTGCCCTATGGTAGCCAACCCAATCCAATACAATCCAATCCAACCCCCACGGGCCCCAAATGAGAGCATTGTAGGCCTAACTGTCATCTTATAGAAATGTCTCTTTAGTTGACATGGCACTCTCCTATCAGTCAACACTCCACTAACTTGGCTAGAATTAATTGTGACACGCTGCTCATTCTACTACTTTTACCTAATCAATATCATCCATTTGCTTCTACAGGTTTGCAATGTACCACAGTATGGAAATTGTAAGTCTGGTATAGTCATTTTCAATTTTAGTTAGTTCATCATCCCTTCCCTTGGATCTACTAAAGCTATTTTTCTACTAATTTTCAGTCCCATCTCTAAAGCTTTTTCTCGACAATTCCAATTTACTCTTTAGTTGATTCCTTGTCTCACTATCTGCGAAAATAAAAGAAAGGACCATTTCCACATTGGTTTCTTCTTCAGCTTCCTGTTAGCAGATGTAACTTAGGCTCTCTATCTGGTCTCTCTCTTGAGGTTTGGCACTATATGCAGGCACTTATGTTCTTTCAAAATATTTGTTGTTAACAAAAGATAAGACCCTTCTATGTTTGATTTATTTGTCTGAAATATGTACTATCTGTAATGTTTACCTAGCAATATTGCAAATAGTTTGAATCTTTTGGTAGAACTATTGGATATCTCGGTCGCTACAGAACTGGAAAAAAAAAACATTAGGAGGTAGGATATTGCTGCTGCTTTTCTGTGCCAAATTATTATAGTCACTGATGACATGTTGATTTGGTTAGAAGTAATTGATCCCTCTTACCGAAATATTGACATTAGTTGCCATATAGGCTACACATATGCAACTACCTTACTTTATTACGGTGAATATCTGGTAAAAAAGGACTGTAAACCATTTTACTATTGTCTTGCAGAAGCTAACAGGAGGCATCTTACTACTACGTAACAAATATTACATTGTTATATATCGTGGGAAGGACTTCATTCCCACAAGTGTGGCTGTTGTACTGGCAGAAAGGGAGGAGTTGACTAAAGATATTCAAAATGTTGAAGAGAAAGCACGTATTTCACCAGTTGATCCGACATGTGTTCCTGCTTTAGATGAAAGGCAAGATTTGGAAAAAGATAATCAGGATTTTGAAGGCGAAGCTTGTGGAGAGGTTGATGCAGCCAACACTCGAATGATTGAGGGACAGGCACTTGCAGGTACCTTAGCTGAATTTCATGAGGCCCAGGCCCGTTGGGGGAGGGAAATTTCGGCTCAAGATCATGAGAAAATGAAAGAAGAAGCTGCCAGAGCTAAGACTGCGAAGATGGTTAAGAGAATTGAGCATAAACTTTCTGTTGTAAGTCAAATCTCATTTATTTTTCATCCTACAGATAAAGAATAGAATACAAAAATGGTATTCTAAAGCATTGATGGTCATGTATTAGTTTCTTTTTGCTACATATAATTAAGACTCTGTTAGGGTCTACTTATCTATGTTAGGGTCTACTTATCTATATTTATTTCAATTTTTGTGTTGATCATACAAAGAATTTTCTAGTTCCGTGACATCCACACGTGTAACTAGATCCCTGCGGATCCTATGACTTATTGGACCCTTGGGTTGATCGAACTGAATCATCAACTGCCTACGTACTCCATTGGAGATCAGATCTTGCGTAGTTCTAATTTCACTTATTTTATAGCACTAACATTGTGCTATTAATGATGACACACCATGACATTCTTGTGCCCATCTGCGGGCCTCATCAATAAAATAGGTCTCACCCATCAGGGGTTTAGCTAATCACAGGTCTATACCAACCATGGGAACACCGTCAACCATGGAGTCTATGTCATTCATGAGATAAACATCAAACATGGGACCTATATACGAACATAAGTACTACATCCCTCCTCGGGCTCAATACTCTAAATATGTGTCCAATCACCTATGGAATCAATGCCCTCCGTGAGAATATCCATCTACGGTAATAATATACATCCATGGCCACAATGCCCTCTATGAGGATAACCATCCATGGGAATAACCTTCCATGGAACCATCAAGTCCACCATGAGACCAATACATCTACTAAGGGACCAAAATGTCTATCATAGGGCCAATATGCCTACCATATAATCAATATCTGGGCATGAATTCAATATGTCTACCATGGGAACAACATCCATGTGACTAATCATCCATCCCTGGTAACACTCCATCAGTGAGTATCATCTATCAATGGGTATAAATCATCTATGAATATAAACCCTCTATAGGTATAATCCATCCATGGGCATAACTCATCCAGGGAACACATCATTTACCATGAGATCTTCTATCCGTAGGAACAACACTCGCATGAATCACTACGTGACTGTGGTAACAATATCAAATTATAAATATACTACGACCCCTAGCAAGACTTAGGGCCCATGACTTACTAAGCGGGAGACTTACGACTGGCGTGATCAAGTCTACCTCGCCCTGCATCCCTTCACCTCATGGGTGATTCAGTTAAGCTTTAAGGCGGTCGGATCGCGCTTTACAAAACTAGTACCATCTCCATGGGGTAAACGAGTATCTAGCCCTGCGCATCAACGCACATCAAATGTGTTATATAGCTGTGAGGAGCACCCTACAACGCGTAGCATGTGAGGGACTCACTCCTCGATGGCAACCATACGGGACCAAGTCTCCGTAGCCGACCCCATCATCCAGAATACCTCTCTGGAACGGGCAGTCAAACATCATAATCACGTGAGAGACGCACCCATGCCACGTCTTAATATCAATATCACGTGAGGGACGCACGCACATAATAATAATGTATGAAATGGAATATAAATTATGCTATGCAACACTGTCCTGCTATCAACCTCATCAATGTGAATACAATGTCTACTCAAAAACAACTCTATGGAACGGGCTGTCAAAACATCATGATCCCTTGAGAGACATAGGCCACGACTTATAAAGTGGGAGATCTATAAGAAACACATCTAGTCTACCACACCTTGCATCCATTCACCACTCTGGTGATTAAGTCAACTCTAAGGTGATCGATATACGGCTTACCAAGTTAGTACCGCTCTAGTAGGACTCACAAGTATCTAACCCTGCGCAATACGTCCCACTAAGTTAGTACCGCCCAAGTAGGGCTCACAAGTATTTAGCCCTACGTAATACGTCTTACTAAGTTAGTAGCACCCAAGTAGGACTCACAAGTATCTAACCCTGCATAATATTGTACACCAAGTGTACAAAATAGTTGTGAGAGCGACCTACAGTGCAAAGCATGTGAGGGGCTATACTCCTCAACGACAACCACAATAGCCGTGAGAGTGACCTACAACGCGAAGCATGTGAGGGGCTATACTCTTCGACGACAACACTACAGGACCACAAGTAGGGCTCACAAGTATTTAGCCCTGCGTAATACGTCTTACTAAGTTAGTAGCACCCAAGTAGGACTCACAAGTATCTAAACTTGCATAATATTGCACACCAAGTGTACAAAATAGTTGTGAGAGCGACTTACAGTGCAAAGCATGTGAGGGGCTATACTCCTCAACGACAACCACAATAGCCGTGAGAGTGACCTACAACGCGAAGCATGTGAGGGGCTATACTCTTCGACGACAACCCTACATGACCAAGTTCCATAGTCAATGCCATCGTTCTAATAGGGTTCCTTGATCTAATCATCACCCTGTCACACCAATCTCCTTTAGGGAGTGGGGACTATTACTACTAGGGCCCAAACAAGGGAAAGACACATCACCAAGTCTTATATACCCTTTATGATGTAGACCAAGTGGCCGATAAATTCTTGAAGACGTACTCACGTCTGGTCGACAAGATGGTAGGCCCACATGCTTAATTCATTTTTTTAATATTTTAATTTGCTATTTTAATTCGTATGTTAATCCTATTTGAGTTAAGTGTTGCTTTCCCATTTCCTCCGGCTTTCCAGTTGTTCCTTCGTATTTCAGCCTTAACAGCAGCCCTAATTCCTCCATCCCACGTGACTTAAGTCCCCCACTTAAGTTAGAACTTGCACATGTGCCTCAACTCACGTGTGTGACTCTTTTCGAGTGGGGTTTTAACTTAGTTCGATTTTTATCCCCACTTCCACTACATTACTTTGAGTCTAATCCCAACACTAATTGATGCGGTGCATCTCAGCACCTTCCATTTTCAGATTGTTGCTATTTTCGTGTTTTATTTTTAGATAGGGTTTTTAGCAATTAGAAATTAGGATTTTCTATTTTCAGTGAGTTTATTTTTGTTTTAAGCTATTTTTAGAAGTTTCTTTATTTAGAGTTTACCCTATTAGTTGTCTTGCATCACTAATGATTCTCAATCTCATCATGCCCATTAATTCAACATCCCATACTAACATCCTAGATAACCTCCTAAGCATACATCAGTGAGTAATGCAAAGAGGGATCATAATCACAAATATAATGGCAACATATATGGCATAATCACATCATGACCATAATTTCACAATGATAGCAGCATAGCATATTCCATTACGTTTCATACATTCATCATATTCATCAAATTTGATTATTTTAGGGACATGGACTACACACCAACCCTGAGATACACACGTCAGGTTTATTTAACATATTCTTAGTCCTTGCGGTCCATTTCATAGTGGTTTATCATTCTAAGTCCAATCACTCCCTTTTTCATAACATTAACCCAACTAAATTCAACAATAATTCATATCAACCCTTCTCAAGGGTATCCAACAATTAACACAATTTATCCATCATCCTTAATATAAATGGATGAGACACAATGCATCTTTTGATCGAGCTGAGGCACAATATTCTCAGTTGCCTACATACCACATAGTAGATCAGATCAAGCATAGTTCATTATTTTCGCGTTTGGGTTGACATTGGGGAGTGGTCATACTTTTAATTTGGGGAAATCAACCAAGGCTTTCTTAGCATTTACATTGGATTCCATGCATTCTTAATCATGCTAGCCCATCCCTATTGTAGTACAAGTTAACCCCCTACTGTTATAAGATACTTAACCTTAACTCACTCATTTCACTTAGTCTAATCCTTCATCAAGTTCCTCTTCAAATCACGGAAACTCATTCTACATATGGTTAGGTTGATCCACTACAACTATTATCAACATAGGTACTCATTAGTCATGTACATATCATCATAAAAGTCCAAGCATGTTATGAAAACACATTCATCATTGTATTATATGAATTACACATCCAAGAATTTCAATCACAATCATAAAATTCATTTGATGCATACATTACTCATAACCATACACAAGTATGTGAAGTTATCAAGGCCCTACATTACACATCTTGGGTAATCTTGATTTATCATACATCCTATCATACTTCAACACATCACAAATCTATTAATTCTCAATTATAGTAAACATCTAATCATAGGGAACTTGGGAATCTCATAGATATGTATTCGATACAATATATTTAAATCAATCACACATAAGCATAGGGAGGTCAAACCATAACTTTGTCCAACTATGCATTGGAATATGTACAAAGCAACATTCACTCAAACATATTATCAGATACCTTGTGAGTATGGAATTTTACAAATATTCCCAATGCTCCAAGTGTATGGCATTCCCCAATTTGGGTTTCCAATGGGTTTTCTCATTCAACTTGGGTTTACCGAGTCCGGAATTTGGGGTAATTAGGCATTAATCGTCTAAAACTCTTGAATTAGACCATCCAAGGATCAAATGGCCAAAACCCCCAATTTTACCCAATGTTGTCAAACTCGAATCGTATCGGAAATTGGTTTAGGGGTGTGAATCGTGAATCGAAAATCGTAGAATCATAAGATTCATACTGTTTATTATTATCCCCTCATTCCCACTACCATTTTGTTGACTTGAGGCATTACAGCTATTCCCAAACTTTATGCAGATGGCCTTACCATGTAGATGATTTGATTCCAAAATTACTCTGCTTCACCAATATGGTTGGTGCTCCACTTGTTGTTTGACCTGTCAGATGAATTGAACAAGCTAATCTTAGGGCAGGTTAACTACACATGGGTTAGTTTGAATCATGACTTAGATGCTGCTAGTGTGGTTGCATGACAATTGGACTTGAGGTGAAGAATTAATATGCTCAGTAACATAGCTTACTGATTAGGACCAAGACTTGTCCATTTTTTTAATGAAAATGGTAACTGAAAATATATTAATGAACACCAAGAGACATACAAAAAGAGGGTAGTGGCTGTGATGGACACAACCCATAGAAACGTAAAAGATAGAAATACAACAAAGAAGCAGATAAAACCAATCTAACGATAAATCCCCTTCGTGAGAAAGTATGCAACACTGATCTACGGACATGAACGAATGTCACGTCCAAAGAACTATACTGTTAAAAGAATCACTTTTAAGCCTACCTAATAACATTCAAAGAATCACCTTCCACCATAAGCTTGCTTTAAAAGTGGCTACCGAAAATCCAGAAGGCTTCCCTGACTACTAATAACACCATTTCATTAGACTCTTTACTCTCACCAGGACCAATGAAAAAGGTGAGAACCTTAACCCCCGAGTTGTGCAAGATATCCGCAATATTAGCACCCTTGGCTGTAGTATCAACATTGAATATCACTGCATTTGGACCCAGTTTTTTCCACTTACTCAATGATCTTCCAGAACTTCATTCCTATTGCTATCAATAACAGAAAAGGCAACAGCAAAGAATTTTGCCAATGCTTCTTGTCCAAATAAACAGTGTGGCCTTTGCCAACTCAAAAGTTTCTAAATCCAACATTTGGCATAGGTATGGCACTTATTTCAAAGAATTCATGCAACATAGGCAGGGACTCGTGTTTCAAGAACTTATTTTCCATATAAATTTTTCCTCTTTAACATATAACTTAATATTCTTCTCTTATCCTATCTTCTTTTCTTGCAGATGAATGATTTGCCAACAATTAACCTTTTTTGTCATTAAAATTTGTTGAATTTGAGTCTTTTTGTTGTTATATTTAATTGGGTTGGATTTCCATGTATATAACAGGCCCAAGCCAAGAAGCTAAGAGCTGAGAGGTTGTTGGCAAAGATAGAAGCCTCCATGGTTCCAGCTGAGCCATCTGATGATCAGGAAACTATCACAAATGAAGAACGGTTTATGTTTCGTAGCATTGGTTTAAGGATGAAGGCGTACTTACCTCTCGGTGCGCTTCTTCTCATGTTATTTTGGTCTATGCTTACTCCCAACACTAAACAGCTCATGATTTTTTCTTGTTTTTTTTGTCAGGTATTCGTGGTGTTTTTGATGGTGTTATTGAGAACATGCACTTGCATTGGAAACATCGGGAACTGGTCAAACTTATCTCCAAACAGAAGGCCCTTTCATTTGTTGAAGACACGGCAAGATTGTTGGAATATGAGAGTGGTGGTATATTGGTAGCAATTGAGAGAGTTCCCAAAGGGTATGTACTTATCTATTACCGAGGAAAGAATTACCAACGACCCATCAACTTGAGACCGAGAAATCTCCTAACGAAAGCAAAAGCATTAAAGCGTTCAGTTGCAATGCAACGACACGAGGTCTTTACATCCAAATTCTTTTCTTATTTACTTTCTATTTCTTTTTTTAGTTTGATTATTTTATTTTATTCATTTATTTAAAGGTTGGGGTGGAGTTACAGTAACAGGTTAAATGTATTGTTGCAGGATTTTTTAAGCTTGATTTCTTGATTTCCTTGTGTTGTCTTTAGATGCAATTGAGGTATTTATAATATATTGAAATTTTTCATGCAGGCACTCAGTCAGCACATTGTTGAGTTAGAGAGTACTATAGAGAAGATGAAGTCAGAGCTGGTAAGTGGCAAGTGTTTCTTGGGTTTTTGAACATCTTAATTGTTATACTTAACAAGTACAGTTAGTTCATGGATTGATAACCCCCTCTTCCCAAGTGTCCACATTTAGGTGGAGTTGACTGACTTCTTTAAAAGTTTTCTTGGAGTTATTGACACAACACATAACACACTTTGTGTTGTAGGATATTGTCTACTTTTGTATAACTGTTTTTTTTTTTTATATTTTGCACGTGTTGACTTAGGATTATGATTTATTGTAAAAGGATTGTGGTTGACTCGAAATATTTTCCTTCTTTTACTTGAGCTTAAATTGGCTCCTCGTATTCTATAAATTTTTTAACTTCCTTTGCTGGAGATAATAATACAACGAAGATATCTCCTTCCATTTCTTCCTAGTCTTCTTATCATGGTATGCAGGGCATTTCAGTTCCTGGCATTCTACGGTAATCATGTCTGTCTGCTGCAGTACCATTTCTTCAACACGAGGCCTAGTCTCAGATCTCCTATTAAGACTTACATGATATGATTCGTCCCTTTTTTTTTTCTGAAGATTACTAGCATTTTTCCAGATTTTTGGGCTCTTGAAGGTCAATCAAATCTACTTCCTTTTGTTCTCATAAATCTGAGAAAAACCCTAAACAGTTTTGGTCAAAACCCTAGATCTGCTGGAGATAACGCAATACAATAAGAAAGATTCTCCTCCCATTTCTACCTATTCTTCTTGTCACTTCATTTGCTCATGTTGCAAGGGGGTTGGGTGCTTCTATTCTGGGACATACTTCGAGCATGGTTTATCCATTCTTCAATCTTCGAGTATTTGAAGGCAGTATTTTGTTTTTTAGCAATCACAAAGATAAATATTATAAAAAGAAAAACAAAGTACAGAGAGTACGGTATAAGAGACTTGTATGCAAGCTAAAACCTGAACATCCAAAAACAAAAACAGAAAAAATTACAACATTCAAAAGTTCCATGTAAATGTCAAACAAAAACTAAAGGTATCATTGTAACGCCCCGCCCTTTTTCAGTCGCTTCTTCTCGTAAATTCAGAGTATATTTTTTTTTTATAACAGAGTAGAGTGATAGAGAGCGGGACGTCAAAATGCGAGTTAAGTCCGAACTTCCAAAGTCCGACCCTTAACTGGCCAACCCTATGTGTGTATGGATTCAGTCCAATAAAATGGTACACATAGCAATATCAACTTGCGGAATAAAATCATAACCTGCGGAATCATAACATCAACTTTCGGAAACATAATAGAACCAAGTTCTATTCCATTCTGATAGCAAAGTACGTCAAGTCCTTGTCTATAATTAAAACGTCATAATTATCAAATAAATCATCCAACCATCTAAGTTATTACATTCCGAAATCCAAATACTCAAATACAAGTTCATGAGTAACTTTATTCTAAACATGTAAAATAAGCTTTCCAAACTCCTATGCTTGGTCCGTCTTACGTTCATTGTTCCCCTGATTACCTGTATCATCAACTAGGGTAGAAGTAGGAAATTAGAACAACGCGCCCAGTAGGTATTCCAATTACGGCTAACACATAGTTAGTACAAAACATATATTATAACATAATATATAACACCAGGTAAAATCCATGCCATGCAATGATTACAAATATGCAATGAGTCCCACCCATCACATGTACATAAATGTACCCACCACATAGGTCTTCCGGACGCCCCGGCAGAGTGTGGACCCTCCGGAATCTTCTTGATGGAAATCACATCAAGGTACCGCACATAGGTTTTTCGGATGTCTCGACGGAGTGTGACCCCTCCGGTTATAAATCCTCCACCCCATGCCATGCATGAGATGCCAATGAAACACATGCTATTTTAATAACATAAATATAGCATTTAGAATCACCTTTTAAAAACATATCCAACACATGCTTTTTAAACAAATAAACATATCATTTGAAAATCATATAAAACATATCCTTTGAAACATACATTTCATCAAATATAAGATAGAACTAGTGTATATAAATCCATGGTTTCAAAGAGGTGGAATCCTACCAAAGACCGTTCACGAGTCTTTGCGTTTCCGTCCAAGATTCGATCACCGATCGCGCACCGCTTGCGAGATCCCGTTACCTTATAATATAATAATAAATCAAAACCAAGTCTCACTTGATTTACCACATTTATAGTCCATTAACCAAACTTGTGGGGTTCGGCCATACTCATGGCCGAGCCTCACCCTTTTTGTTCATTTATCCCATTAATTACCAAAATGCCATTGATTCCCTCATTCCTTTAAATCTACATAACTAGACCCTATATATTTCCTTAACCAAACAAGTCCATCAAACACAACTCATGGGGTTGGGCTATACACCATGGCCGAACCCATGATCCTCCACTTTGGCATGTAATTACCATTTTGCCACTACCTTCATCAATAATTCATAACACATGTTTGTATCCTTCCCTCTATTTCAAAATATACAAAACATAGCTCATAAAATAGGTTCATAATTCGATTCATCAATCAGCCCTTAACCATGAATTAAAATGCTATTTGATCCCTTAATTTGGACTATGGGGTTCGGCCATACACCTTGGCCGAACCCTATGGTGTATAGTTTCCAAATAAAAACTCCACCTTTCCATAATTGGAAGGTTTCCTTAATTAGACTCCACCTTCTATTATTAGAAGGTTTCCATATTTACCTTCCAAAATTAGAAGCTTTCTAATTTAGTCAACTCCTTCCAAAATAGAAACTTCTCAAATTAGTAACCATTTTCCATCCTTAGATAGTTTCCTAGATTAGAAACCACCTTTCCTTAATTGAATGCTTTCCAAGTTTAGCAACTCCTTCCATATTTGGAAGCTTTCCATATTAAGCAACCAAATCCATCTCTATTCCAAAAACAACCCCATGGGGTTCGGCCAAGCACCATGGCCGAACCCTATGGTTCATGATCTTCATCAATGGTTTAGATCCATTAAAACATTCAATAATAATACTTACATAATCCCAAAATATAATTGGTAGGGTTCGGCCATACACCATGGCCGAACCTCACCCCCTTCTTTTCCATTCTTTAGATCAATATTTTTGTCATGATACAATCATGGTTCGGCCATACCATAGCCGACCCACATCCTTATCCATATCTCCCTTTAAAATTATCAAACTCTCCCATGGGTTTTCATCATTCAAATTTATAAATCTAAACCATAAATTCCCATGTTTTTTATCATTCAAACCATCATGAAATCACCATGTCTTTCCATGATCTAAAATCTAAGAGCATAAACCCAATGAAATAAATCAAATCTCTCCATGGTTTTCAATCTTCCAAAACCCATGAATTAAACACTTCTTTCCATGGGGTTCGGCCGCGCACTATGGCCAAACCCTATGGTTCTTTCTTTTCCATTTAAATTATTAAATCATCATCCAAACTTCTTCCATGGGGTTCGGCCAAACACTATGGCCGAACCCTATGGTTCTTTGGTTTCATAAATAAACTTATTCAATTAAGATACTAACCTCTTTGCTCTTCCAATCTTTCTTCTTTCTTCTTAATTTTTCTCCAACCAAGAACACCTTCTTGTTGCTGCCTTTTCTTCTCTTGCTCTTGATCTTGGCGAGAATGACAATTGAGAGAAATGAAATAAAATTCTGCTAAGGGTGGTAAAACCGTGTGCCCCTAGTCCTTCTCTCCTTTTATAATCTTTCCTTGATCCAAATTTAGGAAGTGCTTAAGATAGCCACTCCCTCCCCTTTAGCCGTGCGCCCCTTCCTTGTTTAGTGAGTGCCGACCTCCCTTCCTTATTTAAGAACCTTCCCTTAATCCTATCTCTGGTTAAATTAGATAGTTTCCTTGGATACTAATCCATGCGCATAACCTATATATTTATTATCTAAAATTCGGCCATGCATAATCTTTTAATTAAATGCATCACTAAATTAATTCAAACACATTTAATTTTCATTGGAACCAATCCCCCAATTCGTTGGGTCCTAATTGGGTCATGGCCCAATTCTTTATCCACATAAGATCCAATCTTAAGTTCATAATTAAAAATGGATAATTTTCATATAAAATAACAAATTGAAAATCCGAGGTATTACAATCATCCTCTCTATCCAGTCCTACTTTAGCCAAGAATTCTACCACGCCATTCACTGATCTCCTCACATGCCTAAAGAGAATGTCCAACCAAGCACAAATTACCCGAATTTCCTTGACCACATTCACAAGTTTCCAAGGAAGTTGCTTCTTACCTTCGGCCCATTTGATAGCATTTGTCGAATCATCTTCCAATATGAACTTCCCCCAACCAAAAGTAGCCCAAAGAACCAAAGATCTCCTAATTCTTAGTAGTTTCGCCTCATTTGAGTCCCTAACACCAACTAGTTATGAGAAATAAAGAATGGAAGAACCTCCATCATCACACAATAGATCCCTTATACCTGCTGGCTGTGGTTTACCTCTTGCTGCTCTATCCACTTTGAATTTGAGATAACCACTTGGAGGTGGAGACCACAGTACCCTCTGACCCACAGTATCTATTCCCGATGGAACCCTTCGAAGACCTATAGAAATCCATGAACTCTTTATTGACCTAAAGCCAAGCACATAACATCCATTTTGCATTTAAAAAAATCTCCCTTACCTTAGAAGTGTTGGCGCTTAATGAAAAATTAAACACATCCGAAAATAACAGAATAAAACAAGCACAAGCAAACACCAATATTTTACGTGGTTTGGCCCCACCCGGTCTACGTCCACAGAGCATGATAAAATTTTATTAAGAGAAGAATAAACTCATACAAAAAGGGATTTGAATTCTAACCCAACCCGAAACAGCTTCCCAATAATCAAAGAGCGTAATTGACACATTCCTCAGTCTCTCTAACCAGAGAGAGAAGTCAGCACATGAATACCTCTTAAGTGCTGTTCCTGCTGTATAGAAAGCTTACCTTAGCAACACCAACCTTTATGTGTATTTATTGTCAGAAGAAACCAACAATGCATACAGCCATATGCAGTAGATCTGAACCTCTTCTTCTGCCGAGTGTTTCTATGCTTCCAAGCTATTCTATGATTAGCCCTTCCTCAAGGACCGAGATATACCCTTTGATAGGCTTTGTCTTCTCTCAAGAGATCACACTGCAGAATACAGTCGCACCTGCTCCTCTATTACACAATGTACTGTATTGCTGCCCTCTCAATTTGTGTGTATTGTTTGAGATACCCAAGCACATGACTACATAGAATCTTGCAGTCGGACCCTCTTAGTCAAGGATTCCTCTTTATTAGAAGTTGTCGAAAATCCCTCTATAGCAACTTCCTAATATGATTAGGAGTCCCATTATAGGAAGAATATCTCTTAGTTTCAGCTGGGTATTTCACCTTCATTTAGCAATTTCTAAATCCAACTGTATGTGAAACTACCAAGTGGGTGGGATTGAGCCACCGCCCAACAAACTCCACTTTGGCGAAAATTCCACCAACCCCTTCATGAGATAACTGACATCGGCCTCCACTGCATCTGCAACTGTGCACCTCTGTGCACACCGACCACTTCCGACTAAGCTCCACCTGCAACTACAGCCCATCTGCATCTCTGTGTGAGATGCGCGCATCCGTACGCTCAGGGATGCTCCATCTGTCTTCTTCAATTAGAAGAATTGCTCAAGCCCAAGTCTTGCTTGAACTTGACGCCTGTCACCGGCTTTGTTGGACCCGCCATCAACTGTGTCAAACCCGCTGCCTTTTTCTCTATGTGATTTTTTGTCCCCTTCACCTTTCCATCTCCGCTAGTACAATGGAACTCAGACGGACCATCACAACCTGCAAAAGAAACTTTGTTTTTAAAGTCATACATGTCACCTGACTTTTTGTTTCTGCCCGACTAGTAGGATCCCTCTGCCGGTCGATTACTGTACTTCCCACCAGTGTGTATAGATTATTTTCTTTCTTTCCCTTCATGACAATCATGGCTTCTTTAGTCACTCTAAGAGCCCCATCCTTCGCCTTGAAGGTAAACCCATCAGTGTCCAATGTCTCCAAAGAAATCAAATTTTTCTTTAACTTAGGAACATACCGCACGTTCTCCAACGTTTTCACCATGCCATCGAACATCCTGATTTTGATTGTCCCAACGCCAATGGTTTTGCAACTCGCACCATTGCCCACATAGACAAGTCCTTCATCACAGGGTATGTATGTGTCAAACGACTTTCTGCGTGGACACATGTGGTAAGAATACCCAGAATCTAGAATATACTGATCAGTTAGATTATCCATACCTGTGGTGACTGTGCACACGACAACACCTACATCATTGTCTGTGTCACTTTGTACGGCATTTGATTGATCTGAACTTTGCAATCTGGCCCCCAGATCATGCTTCTTTTGGTTGCAAGCCATCGTCTTATGCCCTTCTTTCTCATAGTAGAAACATCTAAGCTTTCCTTCACCTCCCCCTCTGGATTTTGACCTTGACCCTCTGAGCTTGTTATGGTCTTGAGGTTTTCTGCTGTTGTTTCTCCTTCTGTTCTCTGTAAAGAGAGCCTATGTATGAGACTGTGTCTGAGAAGAACCCACCAAAGACTTTCTTCTTCTCTCCTTTTCAGCAAATTGCTTGTCACAGACGTTATAGTGACAATACCCTTTGGTGCTGAATTGCTGAGTGACACCACCAAGGTCTCTCAACTGTCAGGTAGGGAACTGAAAAGTAGTAGGGCCTACAACTCACCATCAAGTACCATATTCATGGATGAGAGTTGATTGACTATACTCTGCATCTCATTCAGATGCTCCGCAATCGAAGTACTTTCATTGTACTTCAGATTCACCAACTTTCTGATTAAGAACACCTTGTTGCCCGCAGTCTTTCTCGCATATAATCCCTCCATTTTCTTCTAGAGAGATTGCGTCGTCGTCTCAGTGGATACCAGATGAAACACACTGTCATCCATTCACTGTCGAATAAAGCCAAGGCACTTCCGATCAAGATCGTTCCATTCATCATCAGACATCTCGACCTTCAGTTTTGTCTTCCCTTTGTCATCGGAAGACTCCGCCGCTGGCACCTTCGGTCTCCCTGCGATTAGTTTGTAGAGATCTCTACAATACAGAAGATCTTCCATCTTTGTTTTCCACAATAATTAATTTGCTCCATTGAGGTTAATCATGCGGGAGGTGTTGATATCCATCACCTCCGATAACCTGAAGCCTCCTACTGTGTTGTATTCCGTTCATCCACGAGTCTCTGGTCTCCAACCAAAGCTACTGATACCACTTGTTAGCGTTTAATGAAATATTAAACACATCCGAAAATAACGGAATAAAACAAGCACAAGCAAAAACCAATATTTTACGTGATTCGGCCCCACCTGGCTCACGTCCACAGAGCGTGATAAAATTTTATTAAGAGAAGAATAAACTCATACAAAAAGGGATTTGAATTCTAACCCAACACAAGACAGCTTCCCAATAATCAAAGAGAGTAATTGACACAGTCCTCAGTCTCTCTAACCCGAGAGAGAAGTCAGCACATGAATACCTCTAAGTGCTGTTCCTGCTGTATAGAAAGCTTACCTTAGCAACACCAACCTTTATGTGTATAGAGATCTGACCTCTAGCACCGAAGAAAGACTCTTGCTTCTGTCGTTCCACCAATCATATTCCTACGCCAACCAATAGTGGAGTTGAGTCGCCATCGAGTTAGCAAGCGTACGGTTTCAAAGACTACGCAAATGGAGGATGCTGCTACAACTTATATGTGTTGTTCTAGTTTGGAAAAAGCTTTGAAGGCAACTCGTGCCTGTGGTAATTGGAGAGAGGTGCTGACAGCTGGTCTCATTATTGTCAGAAGAAACCATCAATGCATACAGCCATATGCAGTAGACCTGAACCTCTTCTTCTGCCGAGCGTTTCTATGCTTCCAAGTTTTTCTATGATTAGCCCTTCCTCTAGGACCGAGATATACCCTTTGATATGCTTTGTCTTCTCTCAAGAGATCACACTGCAGAATACAGTCGCACCCACTCCTCTATTACACGATGTACTGTATTGCTGCCCTCTCAATTTGTGTGTGTTGTTTGAGATACCCAAGCACGCCACTATATAGAATCTTGCAGTCGGACCCTCTTAGGCAAGGATTCCTCTTTATTAGAAGTTGCCAAAAATCCCTCTATAGCAACTTCCTAATATGATTAGGAGTCCCATTATAGGAAGAATATCTCCTAGTTTCAGCTGGGTATTTCACCTTCATTTAGCAATTTCTAAATCCAACTGTATGTGAAACTACCAAGTGGGTGGGATTGAGCCACCGCCCGACAAGAAGCCCTACTTTGAAAAATTCTAAGATTCATCTCTTTCCACAATGGCCACAAAATGGCAGCTGGAATAGACTCCCAAGCCAAGATTTTCTGAAAACCCGAGAAGCTCCCATCAAATCAACGAACCTAATCCACACCTCCGACGATATTGAGCAATTACAAACTAGTTGGTCAATATCCTCTTCCACATGACCACACAACACGCAAGACAAATCGTATCCTGGCTCAAAAGTCCTCTATGTTGAAGTTCAACCCTAGTCAGCATTCTGCCTTTAAGTGTGCACCAAACGAAAACCGGAATCTGAGGAGCAGCTCCTCTCCATGCCAAGGACCCAGAGTTGTGAACCACCCTATCACTCTTAAGTGCCAATCCAAGACTTGATTGGACCGAATACAAAAATAATTTCTTTAATTAATAATTTCTATATACAAAAAAAAAACCTCTAAAGACCTCAAAAAAAAAAAAAAAAACCTCCCTCTAAATAAAGGTATGTGTACTGTATACACGGTATTGACACTCATTTCCTAAATTAGAAGTCAACTCTTACTTTTGACCCATAAGGTTGACCCTTCTTTCCTTATTCAAAATATGAGAGCAGTTATCATCCCTTATTACAATAATTAGGGTTGATTACAACCATTTTAACTTTGACCAATGAGAAAAAATGGTACTTACTATCATATAACTTGCACGGTCCCAATTCCCAAATGATATGGTGGTTCATAGTGCCAATGAAACATATTCTTTCTCTACATCCATGATTTTCTTTTAAAGGCAATGACTAATTCTAAGATGAAAAAAACATCAATACACCTTTTCTTCATGCGAAACCTTACTTAAAATGTAGGAATGTTTTTTAGTTGATTGTTAAAATTAATATTTTTTACATTCTTCTTTATTAACGTTGTTTGGCCATTCTTTCGTTTGGAGATGTTGGGTTTGTCTCAATATATCTTATTGGACCAGGGTTATAAGTGGTCAGGCCCAATGGGCCCAGATCTGTTTTTGTAATGCCTATTATATAAAGGCTTATTACTCAGGGTTTTGAGGTAAGAGAGAGACATTCTCAGAGAGGCATAGGGTTAGAGGGTTTGGGAAAATCCTTATAACAGGTTGCCTATTTATTATTCACATAGTGAATTCGAGCAGTACGCTCCGTGGACGTAGCCTTCGGGTGAATCACGTAAAAATCTTTGTGTTCTTTGTATTGTGTGATTGCGTTTGTTTTCCTAACTATTGGTATCAAAGCAAGGTTCGAATCGGGACAGATCCGTAGAGCAATTACACAAACCCAGTCGGTGTTGAAGGCAGACGAACAAGAAGAGGAAAAGGGAGTAGATCTGATAGATACCAGATCTGTCAGCGTCTCCATTCACAGGCAGCACCGCACGGCAGGACAGAGAGGAGTAAAGGGACAACCATATGGCAACTTCTAATCCATCAGCGAACCCTTTTAGTCGCTGGTTAGACTTCATCGCCTCTCTGTGAACGGGCTCTGTTCTTCAAGAACAGTAAGCAGATCCGTTGCCAGAACACTCAGATCTGCAGATCTTACAGAAGATCAGCAGGGGTTGAAGGGGGCTGCAAGGAAATTCAAACAGCAGTGCAGCACCCAGATCACCACCGAGAAAGAACTGTTCAACACAAGCCTAAAACAGAACGACAGCAAGGAGATCTCCTCTTGCCGTTCAGATTCTCAGCAGCAACCAAGACCAAAAAAAACAGCCAGCGCCCAAGGGTTTTCTCAGAGCAGAAATCACTGGTTAAGTAGAGCTTCCCATCGCACGAGCAGGCGAGCAGAGAGCAGATCTGTCGCTCAGCAGGAGCAGATCTGCAGTAAACCCCAATTGGCAGAACCCATAGCCGACACTTGCAGCAGATCAGCAAGCGGGAAGGTTTTTCGCCAGGAAGAGGAAAGGGGGCTGCAAGGAAAATCACATTAGAGTGCAGCCAGCATCCCACGTTCTCAGATTGAGAGCCGTGGGCAGGTTTTCCAGATCGTTGGGTTCTGGAGAGAGGGTTTCTCATCGTCGGTGCACACAGAAACAATACTGCAGATCGGTGCAGACGTTAAAACCCAGGCAGATCAGTTCACAGACAGAGAACACGTTGCAGGCAGTCTACGGTGAGATTCAACAGATCAGGGTTAAAAAAGATCAACGGTCCAGATTATTTTGCAGTTTCTGGAGTCATTCGAACTCGGAATTCAGATCCGTCTTTGCCAGTGTGCTTAAAACGACGAGATCTACGCAGTGACCGGAGTTGATTTGTTGTTTGCTCAGTTCTCGTCTTAGCAGAAAATAAAGTCCCAGTTGTAGTAGAAAAAAGGGGGACCCTCCCTCAGAGTAATCCAGACAGAGTCACCACAAGTTGGAACACAATGACATCAAAGGGATCACCAGGAGGCATCAAATTCAAAGTTGACAAGTTCGACGGGAGAGGCAACTGCGGATTATGGAAATTAAGAATGAGGAGTATTTTGACTCATCAAGGAATCACGGTGGCATTGTCAGGCAAGGACAAGAAACCATAGAAGATGACTAATGACGAGTGGACAGATGTTGATGAGAGGGTTGTTTGCCTCATACAACTTTATCAATCTGACGAAGTATTGTACGTCATGGAGGAAACGACAACTAAAGGCCTACGGGATAAGCTTGAATCGCTTTATATGGGTAAGTCGTCGTCCAACAAACTTCACCTGAAGAAATAATTTTTTGGGTTGAAGATGGCTGAAGGGTATGACGTTCAGGAGCACATGAACACATTCAGCCGGATTATCAATGAGTTATTGAGGCTTGATTCCAAGTTCGATGATGAAGACAAGGCCATGATATTGGTGACTTCTCTCTCAGACTTATATGACCACTTTGTGACTACCCTGCTGTATGGAAAAAGGAGACAGTTAAGTTTGATGAGGTTACTTAGGCAATCATCTCCAAAGCAAGAAAGAGGTCTACCAGAAACGACTCACATGCAGAGGGGCTTCTAATGAAAGGAGGACCCAGTGATTGTGGCATGACTCGGAAAAAGGGTAAGTCAAGGAGAAACAACTCCAGATCAAAGTCAAAAGGTAAAAACAACTCAGAATGCTTCTACTGCGGCAAGAAGGGACACTGGAAAAAGGATTGCCGGAAATACAAGGCACAGAACACAGATGGGAAGAAGGCTGTGAAGAATGATGACACATCCGACATTGCTTCAGCAAGCGAAGTGGATGCCCTATCTATCTCGCAAGGTATATCTCTATCCGATTCTTGGATTTTAGATTCCGGTTGTTCATACCATATGTGCCCTAACCGTGAGTTTTTTTATACATATGATTCATACGATGGTGGTAGTGTTCTAATGGGAACCGACACACCATGTAAAGCCATTGGAATAGGCACCATTAAGATTAAAATGTTCGATGGAATTGTGAGAACATTAGGAGAGGTGAGACATGTGCCAACACTCAAGAAAAATCTATTTCTTTGGGCACACTTACATCTAATGGGTGCACATTCACCGGAAAAGATGACACGGTAAAAGTGTCCAAGGGTGCAATGGTGTTAATGAAAGACACCAAATTGAGCAACAACCTCTATAGACTGAAAGAGGACATAGTTTCAAGTGGAGCAGTAGTCTCCACAGAAGAAAGCACAAGTGGAGATGAATCTCAATTATGGCATATGCGGCTAGGGTATATGAGCGAGAAATGCATGTTAGAACTCCACAAACGACAACTGCTAAAGGGGGTAAAATCATGCAAGGTAGAGTTCTACAAGTTTTATTTGTTCGGCAAACAGAGAAAGGGACAATTAAAACAGCAGGGAAAGACTGTAGAAGCAAGGGTATTCTAGACTACATTCACTCAGATGTGCGGGGACAGCCCCGGTTAAGTCAAAAGGTGGAGCATCCTACTTTGTGGCATTCATAGATGATTTCTCAAGAAAGGTTTGGGTCTACTTTATGAGAGAAAAATCACAAGTCTTGTCTAACTTCAAAGTGTGGAAGGCATAGGTAGATAATCAAACAGACAGAAAAATCAAATATCTAATAACATACAATGGTCGTGAATACAGACATGGAGCTTTTCTACAGTTTTGCAGAGATGAAGGGATCACAAGGCATTTCACAGTTCAACAAAATGGAGTTGCGGAAATGATGATCTCCTCTTCAGGAAAGAGCAAGGAGCATGAGATTAAATGCAGGCTTATCCAAAGTTTTTTGGCAGCCAATCATGCATGTTATGTGGTCAGCAGGTCACCAAATGCATCTATAAATTTAAATGTTGCAGAAGAGGTGTGGTCAGGCAAAGATGTAGATTACTCAAATTTGAGAGTATTCGGTTGCCCAACATATTCACACATCCCCAGTGATCAGAGATTCAAGCTAGACTCCAAGTCACTCAGATGTATATTTCTCGGGTTTAAGAAAGGAGTGAAGGGGTACAAGTTATGGGATCCAGAAAACAGAAAAGCATTTTGCAGCAGAGACGTAGTGTTTGATGAGGCTTCAATGATGAACAAAGAACTTGAGAATGAAGTTCCAGAAAATGACAAAGGCAAGATAACTGCAGAGTTGGTTCCACCTAGCACAGGAACCACGGATCAAAATCAAACACAGGGTCAAGAAGAGGCCAGTACGTCAAGAGGTGAGGAATAGACAGAGGCTCAGCAAGAGCCCACCAATTTGGCACAGGGAAGATCAAAGAGAACCATTAAGCCACCTCAAAGGTTTGGATGGGATAAGGATGAGGTACACTTTGCTCTTATCACGAGCAGCGGTGATCCAACCACTTTCTAGGAAGCTATGGAAAGCAGTGAAAGAGAAGGTTGGATGGGTGCCATGATTGATGAGATGGAATCTCTACATCATAACTTAGTATGGAAGCTAGTTTCGAAACCAAAGGACAGGAAACAGGAAAATGAGAAGATATGGAAGTTGGTTGCAGATGGGTATTCAGGAAAAAGGAAGCATTGCAGGAAAATGAGAAGCCAAAATTCAAAGCACGGTTAGTTGCAAAGACTCACAGAAAGAAGGGGTTGACTACAATGAGATATTCTCCCCAGTTGTCAAGCACACATCCATTAGGGTGTTGTTGGCTATGGTAGCATAGTTCGACATAGAGCTTGAATAGTTAGATGTAAAGATGGCATTCTTTCACTGTGATTTGGAGGAAACCATTTACATGGAGCAACCAGAAGGGTTCAAAGAAGCTGGCAAGGAAGACTTTTTGTGCAGATTGAAGAAGTCATTATATGGGCTTAAGCAATCTCCAAGGCAATGGTACAAGTGCTTTGACTCCTATATGTTGCAGATTGGCTACCAGCGATGTGAGTATGATTGTTGTGTATACTATAGGGTGCTAGACGATAATACTCTTATTATGCTATTGCTTTATGTGGATGACATGCTTATTGCATGTAAGGACATGTCAAAGGTAGTTCAACTTAAATCACAGTTAAGTAAAGAGTTTGACATGAAAGATCTCGGGTCAGCCACAAAAATGTTAGGCATGGAAATTAGGAGAGACAGAAAGGCTGTCAAGTTGTGGTTATTACAGAAGAAATACATCTCAAAGGTACTTGAGAAATTTAGCATGCAGAAAGCAAAGCCAGTGTCTACTCCACTTGAAACTCATTTCAACCTTAGTGCCAAACAGTGCCTTAGTACAGATGATGAAGTTGCAGAAATGTCCAAAACACCGTATGCTAATGCAGTGGGATGTCTCATGTATGCCATGGTTTGTACTCGGTCAGATATTGCTCAAGCAGTTGGTGTAGTAAGCAAATATATGACAAATCTAGGGAAAAAGCATTGGAATGCAGTAAAGTGGATTCTGAGATATTTGAAGGGCACCAAAGACTTTGGAATAGTGTTTGAAAGGGGTCAGAAATTGTGGCCAGATATGTAGATGCTGATGACGCAGGTGACTTAGACAAAAAAAGATCTACTCCAGGTTATGTCTACACATTTGCCAATGGACCCATCAGTTGGCGGTCAGTACTTCAATCTACTACAACTTTATCCACTACAGAGGCAGAGTATATGGTATTGACAAGTGCTTCTAAGGAAGCAGTGTGGTTGAGAGGTTTAGTGAATGAATTGGGAATTCAACAGAAATTAGTCTCCATATATTGTGACAGTCATAGTGCTATCTACTTGTCAAAGAATCATGTATATCACGCCAGGACAAAGCACATAACAGTCATGTATCACAGGGTTCGAGACTGGGTGGCTACAGGTGAAATTTCCATTCAGAAGATTCACACAGATGAGAATGCAGCTGACATGCTTACCACTCCAGTTACCACAGAAAAGTTCAAGCACTGCTTGGACTTGCTCAATCTCTCTTCTTGTTAGAGATTGGATGTGCACCTTTGGGTGAAGGTTAGGTGGGAGTGAGCTCTCACCTGGTGGAGGTGTTATAAACACAGTTCAACATTCTTCGGAGTGACAAACATATTTCACCAAGGTGGAGATTGTTGGGTTTGGCTCAATATATCCTTACTGAACCGGGGTCATAAGTGGTTAGGCCCAATGAGCCCAGGTCTGTTTTAGTAATGCCTATTAAATAAAGGCTTATTACTCAGGTTTGAGTTAAGAGAGAGAGACATTCTCAGAGAGGCATAGGGTTAGAGGGTTTGGGAAAATCCTTGTAACAAGTTGCTAGTTTATTATTCACATAGTGAATTTGAGTAGTATGCTCCGTAACGTAGCCTTCGGGTGAACCACGTAAAAATCTGTGTTCTTTGTGTTGTGTGATTGCGTTTATTTTCCTGACAGGAGATTCATTTGATTTTTTTTTTTCAAATAGTAATACTGAAAGAATCCTCTGTTTTGAGTTGTGCTAGGTTTGACACCTTGTACTGTTGTCAGATTCCAAGACATGTATCTATACACCTGATGCTTAACTGGACATTGATTTTCTTATCAAAAAATAAATATATTTTTCTTGTTTCATTGCTTGACTAGCATGAGCATTGGCACATCCATGCCCCTTAGTTTGTACCTGTTCAGGACATTGACGTCTTTCAAATCCAACTTCTGTGGATGGTGAGACCTTCCCTAAATAACTTATTTGAATTTGTCCAAATTTTCAAGTTTCTTGGTTTCCTTTTACCTGGTCTGTATAAATGTGCTGATTGTATTAACTTTTACCTTTCTAGTAATTAGTTATCAGAGTTCTTTTATCTCCATTTAAAATTCTCAATTATCTACCCTTACATCTACAGGATATCTCCAAAAATGTGGAAGATGAAAGTTCGTGGGCTTCTGAGGATGAGATTCAATATGGTGTGTCAAAATTTGCACTAGTGAGTTATCCTATTTAGCATACATCTTTTTTTTGTCAGGAGTTTGAGGAAGATAAAAAATTTTAGTTCTATTACATGCAGAATGAAGCTGAAAGTTCTTTTCTTAATTCTGATGATGATGATGATGATTCTGAATATGATGATAAGTTCGACTGATGATTCATCTGCTCTGAAGAATAATTTGTATTCCATTATGGAGATGAATTGATTTCTTTAGTACTCTTCTCATGCAAATCATGAGAGCAATTCTCTGGGATCAACCTGCTTCCTACCAAGGTACATCTACGTACGCATTGCCTTAATTATTTTCTGTTACATTATTCAGTTCCTTATGTGGATGAATGGATGTCTTTACATTTGCAAAATTATCTATATTGTTTGCCATGTGAAGCAATCTCTTAAAGCATCGTTGCACTTGGGAATGCATTCCTTGTACTTCAAATGGATTGCATTTATTACAGGAACATAGTTTTTTTTTTGGGGTGCGGAGGGAGGAACTGCTTGGATTGTCTTTCTATTTCTGGAAAATCTTGGCTATAATTTCTTAAAAATTTACAACTAAAGATTTTGATGATTTTTAAATGTTAAAGCTTAATGGCTTCTTGTTTTAAGTTATTCTTAACGTACAAGTCAAGATAAAATACGATATAGTGATTGATGCATAAATACATGGTATAGTCTTAAAGGACTAAGTTGAAGGGCCTTAAATGAGTATTGGGGCAACTTGGTCCAATGGTGTTACCAACGTAAGACTTATTAGGACCAACTTTAGCTTCCTCCTTAGAGGCTGTTAATGGGACAATGCTAGTGACCTTTAGGTCAGAGCCTTGCTAAGAGGTTGCAACCTTCTAGCTACTTTACACATTTCTAATGCAATGGTAGAAGGTGACTCCAAAAGTGCTATTAGTTATTCCTTAAGTTCTTTTTATTGGAAATTATCAGATTATTTATTTTTTGTTGCTAGTGGTTTGTTTGTTAGAAAGACTGGTCAATCTGCAAGTTAAGAAGTGGACCATTTAGCCTGCCTAGGAGCATCAATTTTTCGTATTTTTTTCATGTTCTTTTTTCTTTGTCTTACCTCAAGACACAGGTGATGTGTGTCTTATTGCTCTCTTATATAATTTTCTATTAACTTTAATATTATTTTCTATTTATTTTAAGAAGGAAAAAGAAGGCAAGCTAAGTAAGGTAACCAGATACAATCCTTTCTCTTTTCATTTTCACTATGGTGTAATGCAGGACAACGAATAAGGTAACCCTAGATACAGTTATGAAAAGATTAAAAGGGATGAAAATAATGCACCCTAAATCTAAAATGGGCTGAAATCAAATTCCAATTAATACTTGCAAATCAATAATATAAATTTACCACAAATAATTAAAAAAGTTCTTGGTAATCTAGTGTAAACAATTATATAACTTACAAAACCAAATTAAGGAAGGGTAGTGGTAGTAGAAAGTGACATGGATGGGTCTGGGACGAGTTATGGGTGATCTGAGACAGGTCGGAACGGCTCTAGGATGGATCGGGACGGCTCTGGGAATAGTTCTGGATGGTAAACATGGCTGTTATGAGACAGATTTGGGATGGCAACAGGACGATTTTGGGACATATTTGGGACATCAATAGGACGACTTTGGGATAGGTCTGGGACGGCAACAAGACTATGGGAAAAAAACGAAATAAAGAGAGGGAGAGAGTGGAAAGAGAGAGATAAGAGAGAGAGAAGAAAAGTACTTGGATATGGAAGAGGGAAGGTTTCTCACCACCGTTCCTTGATTTCTCACTAGGGCCTTGGATTCTCTCCAAGAGTTTGCTAGAGGCAAAGGAGGCTCAAGCTTTTTTTCAAGCTTTTTTTCAAGCTTTTCTTCAATATCTTATCATTAATATTCAAACCCGTATGGAGGGGTTACATCATATATATAATGACTTAAAAACATGAAAAAAATCAAAATTCTCTCAAATAAACAGAGACCAAACTACCCCTATGACTAGAAATCCTTAATTACATGTAAAATCACTAAACAAAACTAATCCAACTAATGGACTAAACAAATAAATGAAAGAAAAAAATACAATCATGACAAGCTGGAAATCCTAAATCTAAATATGGAAACTTGTGTGGTACTCCGCATCATGGTGGTTGAGGGGCTAACAGGCAGTTCTTAGAGCAAGGGAGATTGGTATGGTCGACGGTTTTGAAATTGTAGGTCCTGTCATCTCCCATCTTCAGTTTGCAAACGACATTTCCCTTTTCTGTGAAAGGTTGCAACCTTCTAGCTACTTTACACATTTCTAATGCAATGGTAGAAGGCGACTCTAGAAGTGCTATTAGTTATTCCTTAAGTTCTTTTTATTGGAGATTATCAGATTATTTATTTTTTGTTGCTAGAGGTTCGTTTGTTAGAAAGACTCATCAATCTGCAAGTTAAGAAGTAGACCATTTAGCCTGTCTAGGAGCATCAATTTTTCGTATTTTTTCATGTTCTTTTTTCTCGTCTTACCTCAAGACAGAGGTGATGCATGTCTTATTACTCTCTAATATAATTTTCTATTAACTTTAATATAATTTTCTATTTACTTTAAGAAGGTAAAAGAAGGCAAGCTGAGTAATCAACCAGATCCAATCCTCTCTTTTCAGTTTCACTATGGTGGCTGAGGGGCTAAACAGGCAATGCTTAGAGCAAGGGAGATTGGTATGGTGGGTTTTGAAATTGTAGGTCCTGTGATCCTCCATCCTCAGTTTGCAAACGGCAATTCCCTTTTCTGTGAGGCGAGGAGGGAGGACTTACAGGGATTTAAGGCAGTTGTTAGGTGTTTCAAATTAGTATTAACCTGAAAATTAATTTAGGGAAGAATGTGGTGATTGGCCTGGGCTTAGAAGAATTTGGGATGATGGAATGACCAGAAGAGACGATGTGGGGTAGGAAGGCTGCCATTGATTTACTTGAGACTACCAGTAGAGGCCAATCCAAAGTTGAAAAGAGTGAGGAACCCTGTTATAGAAAGTTCGAAAGAAACTAGCTACTTGGAAAAAGAACTTGTTATCGAGGGAAGAATGACCTTGAGTAAGTTAACTCGAGCTAACCTGCCATTTTATTACGGTCACACTGGCAAGTGGCTTCTATCCTTTTATTTTGGTCATAACCAGGATGCTATCTTTTATAACAAGAGCTTGAGAACAGTTTATATGTGCTCTTGTGCAATCTTTAAGGCTGCAGATTTGAATCACTTTACCATTATAACAAATGTCACGCCTATTCTTCCCATCCATTGAATTCCAAGTCCCCACTTTTCATTTGCCTTTTTCACAATTTATTAAAGTTACCATATTCAAGCCATAGTCGACACTACTATTGTGCTGTCTTCAAATGTTTGGTAAAGTACTTTGAACAATGCCTGGTACTACATTCTTGGCACAGACCCCTGGGAAAAAAATGTGGGTTGATATCATACACTTAATAACAAACATATAGTGCTTTCATGTCTTGGATGTGGACCATTTATTTGGTTTACTGCCTTCTTTTCTAAATGAATAGAGCCATGTGCATGGATGCTCAATACCCTCAGATTCTGATCTCATTAAGTTGCTAAAATTTACTGACTGCTGTGTAAACTTTTCATCCCTGTCTAAAAAGAGTGCTATTCCTTTTGTTTCGAGTAATTAATGCAATTTCCTTGCGAACAGAGACATCAACCTGTTCCTGCAACTGAAGTATCTGGGCACTACCGTGCTCGTTGTAGGGAATGGTCATCACAGATATGTACATCAAGTTTCTTTTATAGCCATTGTCATTTTGATCCATTGTAAATTTGGCCTAGAAACAGGCTAGTATCAATATTATTGGCAAACTTCTTTTGGAAGGTAAGTGTACTCGAACCACAATCTTTTGGTTGTGATGATGAAAACCTTCTAACTATGCTACTGGCACTCTGTTCATCAGGTTAAATGGTACTATTTATCATAGCCATTCTTGTATTCTTTGTATTAAAGTTGAGAACTACTGCGTTTAGTACCTGTTTCAATGGAAGTTTTGGTTCTACTCGGAGGCGGTGCTTACATTACAATTTATTCAATAGGTGTTTGCATCTAGGGCTTGTTTTGTTGTATAACTGAAAGGCTCAGGAAATTTAGATTAGGAAGGATTGTGTTTTCTGTTGAACTCAAGTAAAATTATCAATGATTTAGACAGATTGCTTAATGAGGTAACCCAAATGTGCATTTAGCTTCATTGATTCATTTGCCTAAACAAACGCTAAAGAAGGTTTTCAGTTATCTGAATATATATGGATGAATGCTCTTTGATCTTTAAATCACATGTTATTTTCTCTTTAATGAAAGTATACAGTTGCAGTTAATAAAAAATATAGATGAATACTGCTGCAGTGATGATTTTGTGCGAGTGTCCTAATTAATGTTCTGATCATAAGAGTGATCCAACTGTGGAGATCTTTACATGGTGGGCACTGCATTTGAAGTTTCACTTTCTCTCAAAAAAAGGAAAAAAAAAAGAGGAAAAGAAAAAGAATGTTGGACTCGGCATTTGGACTTGGTCAATGTTTAGTGATACAGCTCAGTCCACCCCTTCTGCTCCTATCAGATTTGGAAATCTCTCCATCCGCTCCAGCCAGGGGTGAAAATATCGACTGATACGTTTTGATTTTTCAAGATCCAATAATATCAGCCGATATGTCTGGTATCGGCCGATATGATCGATAAACAATCTAAAATATCGGTAAAAATATCGGCCGATATGTATTAAAATCGATTTTTAAATTATTTTCCTTTTTTTTTCTTCAAAAAAGAAAACGTTATGATGACTTTTTGTTTTTTAATAAAAATTAGTGGTGACTATTTAGAAAATGATGGAAAAATTAATGATGGCTTAATTAAAATCGATGAAACTTTATTTTGAATTCTCGTTTTTGATAAAAATTTACTTGTCATTTTCGTTTTTTGATGAATTTAATTTTCTTTTCCTTTTTTATGAAAATTAATGGTGACTTTTCAAAAAACAATGAAAAATTAATAATATTTAAATCAAAATCGATGAACATTTATTGTCATTTTTCGTTTTTTGATGAATTTAATTGTCTTTTCGTTTTTTATGAAAATTAATGGTGACTTTTCAAAAATCAATGAAAAATTAATAATGGCTAAATCAAAATCGATGAACATTTATTGTCATTTTTCGTTTTTTGATGAATTTAATTGTGTCTTTTCTTTTTTTTTTTGGAAATAATGATAATTTCTTAAAAAAATGTAAAATTAATGGTGGCTTAATCAAATTCGATGAAAATTTATGGTTGATGTCTCATTTTTTTTTATGAAAATTTAATGGTGATTTTCGTTTTTTAATAGATATTAATGGTCATTTTTTTAAAATGATGAAAATAATATTTGAATATATAAATGACCGATATTTAATGAAAAAATTATATATTCATAAAGCCCATAATTTTATTTATTGTCTAAAAAAGTTTAAGAATTTTTTTAAAAAAATTAAAATTCTGATGAGAGAAAAATATCACCGAAATATCGGTATCGCCGATATTGATATATTGGCCGATATATTGCTATGGGCGATATTTTGACCCGTGTCTCGAGCAATTATCCTCACCAATAATTAAGGACTAGTCAACCCGGTTTTGTAAATAGATTAGTCCATGTTTTCTGTATTTCCTTGTGGAGAAAATCTCTCTGTTGTATTCTTATATATACGTTGTAAATGAATCAAGAAAATCGAGGAAAATTTACTCTAATATCGCATCAAGAGCCAGGAACATTTTCGTTTGAAAGATTCAGATTTGCAGTTGAACTTCCATTTTTTTTCAGATCTGTGATTCAGATCTTGTTCCTGCTTCTCTCTACGCCTCTGATTTGGGATGCTCACCAGCCTGCCACCTGTTCCCGTCGTTGATCCTGTACAGATCCGTTTCTGCAGATCTGAGAAAGGACACACACAATCGATCCTACCTCTGTATTCTCTCTGCATCCACTGCATCTCTTTTGGTTGAACGATTCCTCTATTACTGTCTTCTCGGATCATTCTGAGGAGAAGAGATCTAAGCAGATACAGATTTAGTTTTCAACCTGATCCAGATCCAAATCTCATTTTGATCAGTTTTTCCGTCTAAGACACAGATCTCGATTCTTGCCGTTTCTAAATCTAGTTTTCAACCTGTTGCAACCCGCAGTAGTCCAACCATCAACTTCGGCATCTTCTTTCTTAGATCCGAACTTCGCTGCCTTTGGCCAAGTAGACAGACCCACTATTGTTCTCTCTGTTGCAGTTTTACATCCAACACTCTTATTGTTCAGTTATGCATGCGGTCTATTTTTGCTACATACATCCTTCAATCCGGTTTCACATATGACACCCTTTTCATTGAGGGAAGAGTCGTCACCGAGCAGTTCTCTCCTACTTTCACCACTTGCTCTTGCCGCTTGTGAACATCATCTATTTGTGTGTGATTCTTACTGTTGACGGAATGTGGTGGCTACTTTATCGAATCTGTCTTCTCAGCTTCAGCATTTTATTACTGTCCGCTTAACTCCAGATAATTATCTTGTTTGGAAGTCACAACTATTGCCCTTTCTTCGCGGCTACAATGTCCTTGGCTATGTTGATGGGACAATCTCTACCATCTATCGTGTTTTGCCTTTGGATCTTAAAGTTGAATCATCTACTTCTGCACAGATCAACCCCGAGTTTCTGACCTAACAGCAGAATGATCAGTTACTTCTTGGGTGCCTTCTCTCTACGCTCACTGAACCCATTCAGGCTCACCTTGTTGGTGTTCCCACTGCATGCGTTGCTTGGCTTCAACTGAAGCGTTCATTTTCATCACAATCTCCGGCTCGCGTCATGCAACTCCGTCTCCAACTTTTTCATATTTAGAAGGGCGCATCTTCCATGCTTCAGTACCTTACATCTATCAAGTCTCTTGCTGATAGTCTTGTGGTGGTTTCCTGCCTTGTGTTGGATAATGATCTTGTTTTATATGCTCTTGGTGGGCTTGGACCGGAATATGGAACCTTTGTCACCTTTAATAACTACTCGGGTAGAACCAGTCTCTTTCTATGAATTGCAAGGTCTCCTTTATAGCTAAGGAATTCGTCTTGCCCATGAGATTGTACCCCTTTCCTTAATGTCCCCCTTGCCAACACCTCTACTAAAATCACATGGCATCTACTCGCCCGTATCCGAGAGGCTCATCATTCAGTACACCTACTCGTTCTCGTGGGCGTGGTGGTTGATCTAGGGACGACATGTGCAGTCTTCCTTTCCAACCGACTGTCCTCATGTCACTCATCCGACACAGTCTTCTTGTCTTATCTTTCAAGTGTGCAACTGCGTCGGGCACTCAACCTTGCAGTGTTGCCAGCACTTCAACAATGTTTTCCAACCACATGACTCCACAACCGCCTATATTGTTGCAGTCTCGCCTCCAACTAACAATAGTTGGTTTCTTGATTCTGGCGCATCTCATCATGTCACAACAGAGCTCGGTAATCTCTCCTTCCACTTGGAGTACTCCGGTCCGGATCAGTTGACAGTTGGCAATGGTGCAGGTTTGCACATTCATCATACTGGTTCATCTACTCTTTTCTCATAATAGATTATTTCGCCTTGATGACATGCTGCGTGTTCTTTCTATTTCTCTCAACTTATTATCCGTAAATCAGTTTACGCCTGATAATAATGTCTTCTTTGAATTTCACCCTGACTGTTTTTATATTAAGGATCGCACCACACGGAAAACTCTCACTCACGGACAAAGTAAAAGGGGATTTTACCAGCTCATGCTCCATTGCTCACCGCCATCAAATGCCACTCCTACAACATTTATTGGTGAACATGCGTCTCTTGAACGGTGGAATTCTCGCATGGGTCATCCCTCTAACCGGACTGTTAGACAGATAGTTTCCAAGGCAAACCTACTAGTTTCCCCTAATAAAGGTCCAGAGGTGTGTGTTGTGTACCAGTTTGGAAAGAGTCACAAGCTTCATTTTTCAAGCTCACCTTCAACATCGTTAGGACCCTTGGATCTTTTATTTTCTGATGTATGGGGACCAACTCTTACTCGTTCTGTTGATGGACATAGATTTTATGTGGTATTTGTTGGTGATTATTCCAAGTTTAATTGGATTTTTTCACTTGTGTTTAAATCTGATGATTTTGACACCTTTTTATACTTCAAACTTCTTGTGGAAAACTATTTTAATCGCAAAATCAAAGCATTTCAATCTGATTGGGTTGTGAATATCAAAAGCTTAGTCCTTATTTATCCCAATGTGGGATTTTTCATAGAATATCGTGCCCCCGTACATATAAACAGAATGGGTCAGCTGAACGCAAGCATCGACATATTGTGGAAACATGCCTTACCTTAATGGCTCATGCCTCTGTACCAAAGTCGTTCTGGAACCATGCTTTTGAGGCAGACATCTATCTGATTAATCGTCTCTCTACTCCTCTCTTGCAGCATTGTTCCCCACTAGAAGTTTTGTTTCGATAGCTACTAGACTACTCTTTCTTTCAAATTTTTGGATGCGCCCGTTATCCTTACGTGCAGCCTTATAATACTCACAAGGTGGAGCCTCGCTCTATTTAATGTATATTTTTTGGATGCAGTTCTCTCATCATGGTTACAAGTGGTATAATCCTACCACTAAGAAAGTTATTATTGCACGCCATGTGGTATACGATGAAAGTCGTTTTCCTTTTGCAGGCTCTTTTATTTCTTCTTAATGGATACCCTCCTCTGCGCCCATTTCCGTTCTGCTGAATTTTGGTGCCTTGCCCATCAACAACAGCATATCATCAGTTTCGGCGCCTAGATCTTTTGTTCCTCCAAATGCTGCCCCGAATGAGCCCATGGTGGCGGCCTCACCTAAGCCTGTGCCATCACCTGCCTCTGCACCTCTACCCATCTCTATCGGTGTTTCCTCTTAGCAGGACCCTTTGTCTGACACTAGCACTGCTCGACAACTGTGTGCCTCTCCTCCTGGTGTTTCCCCTGCTCATGTGTTTGCTCAGTCTACTTCTGGTATTCCTATCACTTTTACACATCCTATGCACACGCATGCTAAATCTGATATTGTTAAACGCAAAGCACTTGCGGCCACTAAAAGTGCTTCTCCACCTGACACTACAAATATGGTTCCCACTTGTGTATCCTCTTTCGTAAAGTTTCATATTTGGCGTGCTGCTATGAGTATTGAATTGAATGCACTTATCCACCAAGGCACTTGGCATCTCGTTCCACCACAATCTTCCATGAATATTTTGGATGTAAATGGGCCTTCACCATTAAACGTCATGCTGATGGGTCTATTGCTTGACATAAAGAGACTAGTCGCGAAAGACTACAATCAACTACCGGGTGTTGATTATCATGATACTTTTAGTCCGATTGTTAAATTTACAACTCTCCGATTTGTCAGTGCACTTGCGGTTTCGAGTGCTAGCCACTCCGCCAGCTTGATGTTAATAATGACTTTCTTCATGGTTGCATTGACGAAGATGTTTATATGAGTCGGCCACAAGGATTTGTGGACCTTGCTCACCCTACTCATGTTTGCAAATTGTTAAAGTCTATCTATGGCATTAAACAGTCTCCGCGAGATGGTTTCGTCAGCTTAATGATTACTTACTCTGTTTGGACTTTACTAGGTCCAAGACTGATACTTCTTTATTCGTCTATTGTCACAATGATGTCCTTTTATATATCTTGGTGTAAGTGGATGATATTCTCATTACAGGCAATTCCTCTTCAAAGATCAAGGAACTTATCTCCACACTTGGACAAGAATTTGCTCTCAAAGATCTGGGACACCTTCATCATTTCTTGAGACTTGAGGCCCGCCCTACAAAGACTGGACTTATTCTCTCTCAGCAACACTATGTCCGTGAACTACTCACACGGTCCAATATGTGTCACTCCAAACCACTTAAGTCCCCTGTGGCTTCATCCTCCTCTTTATCCAAACATTCTGGTGATCATTTAGAAGAGGTCACCCTCTATTGCAGCATCGTTGGGGGCTTACAATATTTGACACTCATACAACCGGATATTTCATTTGCTGTTAATTTATGCATCAACTCACTACTGCACATTGGGCCTTTGTTAAACGCATTCTTCGATATTTGAAACATACCATCACCTTTGGACTGCAGTTTCATCACTCTTTCCCCTTTATGTTTATCAACCTTTTCTGATGCTGAATGGGCTAGCTGTCCCGATGATAGAAAATCGACTAGTGGTTTTGCTATCTTTCTTGGCAACAATTTGATCTCTTGGAGATCTAAGAAACAACAAACAATTGCGCGCTCCAACACATAAGTTGAATGACGAGCTCTTGCCTCGGCTGTTGCTGAACTCACATGGTTAGTTTCGCTTCTTGTGGAATTACGGGTTCATCTCAATGGCCTCCCACTTTTTGGTGTGACAATTATCTCACGGCCAATCCCGTTTTTCATGCTCGGATCAAACATGTTGAAATTGATTTTCATTTTGTTTGTGATATGGTTGCTTGGAAGCTTTTAGTGGTTAAAATCAATTCCACCAAGGATCAGTTGGCTAACATCTTCACTAAGGGACTGTCTTCGCCTCTCTTTATGACCATTCGTGCCGAGCTCAATCTCGTCGATGACGAGTTGTGTTTGAGAGGGGCTGTTAGCGATACAACTCAATCCACCCCTCCCACTCCTATTAGATCTAGAAATCTCTCCATCCGCTCCAGCGATTATCCTCATCGATAATCAAGGATTAGGCAATGTGGTTTTGTAAATAGATTAGTCCATGTTTTTTGTATTTCCTTATGGAGAAAATCTCGTCGTTGTATTCTTATATATATGTTGTAAATAAATCAAGGAGAGATAGGAAAAATTACTCTAATAGTCACTGCCGCCCTGTGCATTATAGGTTGATGGACACTGCAGGATGCGTATAATCAAATTTTTGCCAATGGAATAGATGATTTGATGATCATAGCCACCTGATGAGAAGCCCTCAATATGATCTTCTACAAAAAAATTACGCGGTTTTGTACACTTCTGATTCAACAGTAATTTCTGTCCAAATGCATCAGAATTTTGATGAAATGCATTCAATACAGTATCCGACAATATTGCTGCACTTCGTACGGAAAGGGTAAAATTTTATAAATTTTGACATATCTTTGAATGGGTTCAAGTAATCATATCCATTAAATATATTGATCTATAAAAAATTATTTTTAAAATTATATTTTATTTTTATGATATAAAACTGAAAAAATAGATATTTGAGCTTGGATACAAAATTCAAGGTTATTTTAAGTTACAAAATTCTATTTTGATGTTCGACTATTCATTTATGCGACTTTTAATTTTTTGATGATCACATGTCTCTTAGAATATCTCACTAATTTTCGGATTTTTGGTTATCACTTAAATCCATTTGAGTTTCATTTATGTGACTTTATATAAAAAATATATTATATTTATTTAATAAAAATAATTAAATAATATAATTTACAAGAGCATGTGTAACGCCCCGTCCCGCTACGGCGCGTTATCTCCGAAAAGAAAAAAAAAATATTGATTGCCCAGAGCCGGCAGAAGAGTTACGCCGATCGGCGGAGGAGAGCGCTTGAGTTTGCTGTTGGAGACCGCGTCTTCCTTCAGGTTTCACCCCGTCATGGGATTCAGAGGTTTGGGCGGCGAGGGAAGTTGTCGCCTCGTTATGTTGGTCCGTTTGAGGTGGTAGAGAGGATCGGGGAAGTGGCTTATAGACTTGCGCTTCCTCCGAATCTCGCCTGAGTGCATAACGTCTTCCATGTTTCAATGCTTCGGAAGTATCATCAAGATCCGTCACACGTGATTAACTTAGAAGATGTGGAAATCAACGAGGATGTTACCTATGAGGAAGGAGCAGTGCGGATCGAGGGTTCCAGAGAGCAGAGGCTTCGTGGCAAGACTATCCGCTTGGTGTTAGTAGTTTGGCGACGCAAAGGCAGGGAGACTCTTATTTGGGAAAATGAGGCAACAATGCAGAAACAATTTCCAGCCTTATTTGCGACTAGAGGTATGAGTTTAGCTTGAAATTCGAGGACGAATTTCTTTAAAGGGGGTAGTGTTGTAATGGCCCGTCCCAAATTTTTCTAATTTTCGAAGAGATTTTCGAATCTCTGAGTTGTTTTAGGGACCTTGGTAACAATGAAGAGAGTGTGGGCGCCATGGTGGGCCCAGTTTACCTGTTTTCGAGTTTGAAAACTCGAAGGGCATTTTGATAATTTTACGATTATTGCGTAATTGTCATGAAAAGTTGTTTAAAAGTCACACGTTTTCTCGCCCGAGATATTTCGGATTCCTTCTTCGAGTTTTTTTTTTTCTTCTGAAAAAAAAAGGGCCAAAACCCTAAATCCTACCCCTTTTAAACTTCCTTTTTTTTTTCGCGACACTGTAGCCGTCTACAGTGCCGCCGCTCCCCCAACGGCAGCCCTTTTCTTCCTCTTCTTCTTATTTTCTTCCCTTCTCTCCCGACGGGCGACTTTCTTCTTATCCTCCGGCGACGGTAAGCTTCTTCTCCTTCTCTCTCTCTCTCTCTCTCTCTCTCTCTCTCTCTCTCCCTCGGTTTCTTCCTCTCCTCCTTCACTACCTCCACCAGTTTCCCCTTATTTTTTTCCCTATTTTCTCTTCCATTTTCTTCGATTTTTGGGATTTCTCCCGATTTTGCTCGGTTTCCCTTTTCTTTCTTCTTCCTTTCCTTCATTTCTCTATTTTCCTTGTTTTCTCTCTTTCTTTTCCCTCTTTCCCCTTTTTGGATTTTCTTCCCTATTTTTTTTCCCCATTTCCCTCCGACTCAACAGTGACTGAGTCGCTCGGCCGAGTGCCGAGTCGACTCAGTTGAGTTGGTTCCGAGTCAACCCGGCCCTTGGCCTGGGGTGCCAACCCAGCCATTCGGCCCAGACCCGGCCCTTTTCAAAGCCCGTTTTCAAGCCCGGCCCATTTTGGGCCCGACCCAGTTTTAAGCCCGTTTTCTCCCCGGACTCTTTTTGACCCGTTTTGTCTTAATTACATATCCGTTCCTCCTTATTTCTACAGATTGAACTCCCTTCAACCCAAACAAGTCGCTTTCTCGCTTTGGACTTTCGACTCCACATACACGGTGAGGGGACTTATCACTGTTTTAGCATGCATTTGCATTCTTAACCTAGAACCTTGAACATCGAGTGACCTAGATGAGACCTATTAAGCCACTCGGTAAGGGAACTATTGAAATGAATATGTGACAAGGGATCCGTTCGGGTGCACCCATGTCAATTGTATGTGATTAATGGAAAATTTGATTGAATGAATCATTTTTTATGCTTGAAGGTTGTTGAAAACATGTTTGTGATTAATCTTAACACATATATGATATTATGATGGATGTGAACACGATAGTTGGAAGATGTTGTGATTTATTAAGTGTCTATGCATAAGATGTAAATGTAATCGTATGTTCGATATAGAAGTATGAGCCTAAGCATTGTTAGGTGTCGTTAACCACATAATGATGCAGGTTGTTGATATTGATGTCATGTCAGAACATGTTTGTGTTGTCATACATGATCATGATACTATGTGTATGCATGAGAGATTTTGTTTATGTGCATACATTTATGATGATGAGATGAGCTTGGTAGTTGGGAGGACTTCCCTGTTACACTCCGACGGTCAAAACCCCCATAGGGGATGTAGGTTTCCCAGTTATGTTCCGACGGTCGAGGTGTCTGCCCTAGAGTTTGCTTCCCTCGGGCGTGTTCGATGTCGTTTCCGACACGACTCGTGTGGGTGAGGTAGTTGTGTATCCTTTAGTCTCCCGATGATACTGGTAGGGAGACCGGGATTTGTTGGAGGATCTGATATGGATTATGGGGATGATTTCTTGGATTTGGTTAATGGAATATCGATAAATATAGTAGTTGAGTATGATAGGCATGTATGTTTTATTCACTTGTGATATTTACTTCCCATTTCATATGTGATCTACATCTATCTTGTTAAAATGTGATATATTCTTTCGCTGGGCTGTTTTGCTCATCCCTTACCTTTCAGGTGCCCCAATCGTGGAGGGCCTAGGCGGGTCCCTTGAGCAAGTACCAGGAGAGGAGTAGTAGAGAATAAAAGCTTATGTTTATGCATTGTTTGATGTTTGAGAACTTTAGACACATAGTTTCAATCACATGTTTGTTTAGATGACTGTATAATCTGTTGATTAGTTTACATTTGTGGTTCGTTGTGTTTATTCTAGTATGTTTTAGTTGATACATATTATATGTGATCAATTCAGTCATGTATCGTGGATATTAGGTAACAACAATGATCCTTCTGCAGGTTCACCTACGAAAACCTTGTTACGATTTCTCCTTCCTCCAAATGATAAGGTTCAATGGACTTCTCGCGACGTCAGCGGCGGCGAACCGCCCACGTCGCCGCGATCCGAACACTTCACTGGACCATTCAATCGGTAGGAGCGACGAGAGGTGTGTGTACAAAGGGCATGGACGTAGTCAACGCGAGCTGATGACTTGCGCTTACTAGGAATTCCTCTTTGAAGACCAACAATTGCAATGATCTATCCTCATCACGATGAAATTTCCAAAGATTACCCGGACCAATCGGCCAAGGCTATAGACTCGTTGAATACATTAGTGTAGTGCAAGTGCGGCCTAGAACATCTAAGGGCATCACAGACCTGTTATTGCCTCAAATTTTCAATAAAATATCATTAAGATCACGTGTATTGTCAATATATCGCTAATACAATATATTTTTAATTTACTAAAAAATATTTTTGAGTAGATATGGTCTTGTATCGTGGATGTATCGTTCAAACTATAAATATGATTTATATAGTGATATTTGGTTATATCAATTTTAAACCAATATTTAGACCTTTTTCTTTTGGTAGGACTCTGGTTTAAAAATAGAACTTTTTAATTTAAAATAAGTCTTAAACTTTTGCAATAAGCTCAATCATTTATTTCTTTGACTTTATATAAAAAAGATAAAATTAAAAAATAATTTTCATATTTAAATAGATTTAATAAATATGACTCAATTAATAGAGTTTATACAACCCAACAAGACAACAAGTGTCACACCCCGCCCTTGTGGGTCTGGAAACTGTGATTAATTTTCTTTTTTATAATATCAAATCCTTAAACATGGGCTTGATTCTTCATTCACTCGAAAGCCTAGACAAAATTGTTAGACAAGCTTAGTGTAATACCTTAATCCAAAATTACGCCTAATTGTCTGATTTTTGCCGTTAATGATGTTCTGTGATCCATTTATCATGAAGATTATGAATAGGGATTTTTGAAGACTCTAAGATCGGCCCAATTTGAGTTCAGTAGCTCGTGGTTCCAACTCGTTAAAGTTGGAAGGGTAAAATTGTAATTTGTCATAAATATTATTTATTAATGACATTAATCTTCGTTTATTAAAAGGAATACATTATTTGAATTCATTAGACTTTCAAGTTCACATAAACTTAATGGTTTTTAATTATGAGTTATAGGATCTTTTAATTTGTGTTTTTTATTTACAAAAATACAAATAATTGTGACCCGAAGAGGTCCCTATTTATAAAATATTAATTTTAAAATAATTATAGAAGTCAGAAAACTTCAAGAAAAATATTTTTTGTTTAATATGTGTTCTAATCAATCATTTTATATTTTTAGATTCCAAAATACAATTTTTAGACCATTTAAATAAAGAGTATTTATTTTATGAAAATTTGCTTAAACGCCATTTTTGTCAAGATCGACTGATTTTCAAAATGTATTTTTCTCTAAATTTTTACATTGTTCATGATTTTTAAAACCCGACATTTTTTACTAGTTAAATTAATTTAATTAATTCCATTTTATATCTAACTAATAGAGATAAGCTTAAGGGAATTAAATATGTTAAAATAAAATATCAATAAAACCCTTAAGCTGCATGCAAGCAGCAACGTACGCATGAATCACCGATGATTCATGCAAGCTATGCTCATAGGACATAGGCAACGTTGGCAATCCAAATTTCGTTGCTGGCCTATACCCTTACTCCTTCAATCTCTATTTAAACTCAGTTGATGCAATAAACCCATTACCATTTTTGAAATCCAGTTTTTCATTGCAAAGCTCTGCTCCTTTTCCTCTAACTGTTTCTTCTTCCACCACTGTTCTTCACTTTGAGCAAAATTTACAAGAGTTGAAATTCAACTTGATTCTCCGAGCGAAGGTATACAATCTACTCCTCTCAGTGTTATATTAATGATAAAGTAGTTTAGAAGTGAAAATGGTTTAAAATAGAGTTTAAAATGATTGAATTTAGAAGAAACCATGGTTTTTCCTTGTATTTGGTGTTTATACCATCAAAATCAGAGGTTTTTCTTAGTAATTTTATGTCCAATTGATTTCAAAAATAAAGTAGAATTAATGTAGAACACATCTGACCAGATAGATTTTGAAAACGAGTCCAAGAACCCCTCTGTTTTTTATTTGCAATTGACCATGCATGTCCCGTCACTGCACTGCTTGTAAGTGACTGTCTGAAGAAGACATGTCTCGGTACGTGACTCGGAAGTTCCGAATTTACTGTAGCAGTGTTGAAGTCAAGTTCTAAAGTAACTGTAGCAGTTCCAAGATCTCGGAACCTGACTTGGAAGTTTCGAAGCAAGTATAGTAGGTTTTGAAGGAACTGTAGCAGGAACTGATGTTTCGGAAGTTCCGAAGTAACTATAGCAGATTCCGAATGGATGTTCCGAAGCAGAATTTGGATATTCTGAGACTGTAGCTTCGGAAGTTCCGAAGACACAGTATCAAGTTTTGAAGCTTGGTTTCGAAGCATGTTACAAAGGACATGAAAGTAATTATTGAAATTATTTTTAAATTTGCAAAATTTGGAATTCAGAAATATAATTTATTTTTAGTAATCAGTTTCAGATGCCATTATTCTAATTTAAAAATGAGATTGACACTAACTACTTATGTGTTTACTTTTCTGCTATACCCTCTAAGCTATCTTAATATGTCTCCATGATTCTATCCAGAAGACAATACGAGAATTGGCCTGAGCAACTTATTTACACTCAGTATTGTAACCTCTGGGCCTAATGATCCAGGAGAATCTCCTTCTAATTTATTTTCTTACATATTCTTGTATAAACATTGTATCCTGTTGTTGTGTAATATTTTATTGTAAAAAGACTCAGAAAATAAGTCTTGAGCTGATTCGGTCGACCATCAGTCAACTGATCAACGTCTGATAACTGTCTGTGTGGAACATATATGTTCTGGAAGTATTGGTCTCCTAATAGTAGAATGATTGGAGACTCATTGACAATCAGTCTACTATTAGCCAACTGATTGAATGTCTGTATTTTTACAGACAGTCTCTGGAAAGATCGGTCGACCATTAGTCGACTTATTGGGCGCCTGTATTTTTCAGGTGCTCTCTGATAGTATCACTCGATGTCATTCGTCGACTGATACTAGACCGATACCCCCATTTGATCGACCATCAGTCGACTGATTGGGCAGAACTACCAGCAGTTGCAACAGTTCGCAACGGTTCCTGTTGTTTCTATCGCTTTTCTTCTTTGTTTTTCGGCGGTTCCAACAGACAGAAATAAGTCAGAAAACCTCGAGATTGTACAATCTTTTGAGTTTTAATAGAAAAGACCAAAAATAGGAAGATTTTTCTTCCCAAATATGTGTCTCTATATTTCTCTCTTTAGTTTCCGCTGCTTTTGTTATCCAGTTGTCGTCCAGTATCCGAATTAGGATCAAATTGGTACCAGAGCCTCGTTTCGTCCTCTTTGGGAAGCCTAGGGTATATGATCTTGACACGTAATCAATACCAGAAGTCCGATAAAGAACTTTCAGAGCCCCTTTGTTCAGAAAGAATGAGAATCTTGAGATTGACGGTTATGGCTGCAAATGACAATTTGAAGGAGCGTTTCTCTAAACTAGAGGAACAAGTAGCTGCGTTAACAGAATTAGCCACCAAGTTGGTGGAGGGTGCCACCTCAAAATCCTCTCCGAAACAAACGGCTGCAGGTTTGTCTAATAAGAAGAAGAAGACTGAACCGGCGGATGTAGACGAGACAGACGAGGAGGAAGAAATCGATCAGAACAACAACTCTATTTTTGGAGACGACTTAGACGGTAAGAAACCCTTCCGTGTAGATTTCAAATTAGAAATCCATGTTTATGATGGTGATGTTAATGCGGAGAAATTAGATAGCTGGATAGATCAAATAGAGAATTACTTTTCTCGATACGGGTATTCGAATACCAAGTCATGCGCTGACTTGGTGGAAAGCTTATGCGAGGGCGCCACAACATCTCTGAATTAACTTGGAAGAAGTTCCATAAATTGGTCCGAAAATAGTTTTACCCAATTGGATTTGAGGAAGACCGGTGGATCAGGTGGCAGTACTTGAGACAACGACCTGGCCTATCGGTTTAAGAGTATACGACCGAATTTCACATTTAGGCTATAGTACTAGGCAACTCTATCGAAGACTTTGATGCATTTATGAAGTATGTGGGTGGACTAGCTGAGTATATTCGCAGGGAGCTGAAACTCTTTAAGGTCAGCTCCCTCGATGAAGTTATAGTGTAAGTCATCGCCATAGAGGCGAAGAATAAGAAGTCTGATAGGGTTGAGGTCAAGCCGAATTTCCAAGGAAGAGCTAGTGTGGGTAGTGACATTAAGGGTGAGAATAGTCAGCTGAAGAGACCAAGTAATGCTAAAAGCCCTACTTGTAAACATTGAAAAAGGGTTGGTCATATGAAGGATAAGTGCTGGAAGCTACACCCTGAACAACGCTCGAAGAAGGATAAGAAGGCAGTATTGAATGTTCGTGAGTTGAAAGAGATTGGAGAGCTGCAAAAATTTGACAGTAAACTCTCACTCATGGCAAAGACTGCAGATACTTCTCAAGTTTTGAGTTAAGAGAAGAGTTTTTTCACTTGAAGATTCAAGTGAAACAAAGTGTGATCGATGCAATAATTGACCCTGAAAGTCAGAATAATCTCATTTCAGGGTGTTTGGTACAAAGGATGAGTTTGGTGACGACAGCACATCCACGACCTTATCCATTGGGGTGGATACAGAAAGATGTAGAGATGAAGATTACTAAACAGTGCACCTTCAAATTTGTTATCACATATAAGTACATTGATAAGGTGACATGTGAGGTTGTTTCATTGGACGTGTGTCATGTCATTTTGGGCAGTCCATACTTGTGGGATCGGGACGCCATTCACTACAGGAGACAATGAAAGTATCGATTTGTGAAAGATAGAAAGAAATATCATGTCAATGTCTACAAACCATAGACCACCACTTCTTTGGTCACAACTACACATGCCAAGAGGATAGTGAATGCTTGCAGGAAGTTTGTCCTGTTGATGATTAAACCACAGGAACAACCACCAGCTAAAGTGACACCATCCGCAGTATCACTCACTCCCAAGCAAGAGACTGAGTTTGAGAAAGTCAAGCTGACTTTCAAGGAGCTATTCGAAGAGGTACAAGGTTTACCACGACGGAGACCTGTAGAGCATGACATACAGTTAGTAGGAGATGCTTCCCTGCCTAACTTGAGTCTATATCGCACCTCCATCACAGAGAATGATGAGATCCGACTGCAAATCCAAGAATTATTGGAGCGCGGAGTCTTCAAACTGAGTTGTTCACCCTGTGGATCTCCAGTATTGTTGGTGCCTAAGAAGGACGGTGGCTGGAGAATGTGCATCGATTACAGGGCGTTGAACAAAATTACCATCAAGAATCGGTATCCATTTTTTCACTAAATTGGACCTAAAGTCTGGTTATCATCAAGTCCGGGTTTGTGAGGATGACACCCGGAAGATTGCATTCAAGACCAGACAGGGGTTGATTGAATGGGTAGTTATACCATTTGGATTGTGCAACGCACTAACAACCTTCATGCGATTAATGAATAAGGTATTACTTCCTCTTATTGAAGACTTTGGTATAGTTTATCTAGATGACATTTTAATTTATAGCAAGTGAAAGTCCCGGAACTAGAAAAAGATTGACCTTAGAAGGGGGTGGGCAATCTACATACAAGTTGGTCCTTCAAAAGTTTCTTTGATTGACTAACAAACTTAGCAGCGAAAATAACAATCAATCAAGTGTGTGTGTTAGCAAATGTGATTAAACAACAATTAAAGAAAATAGCTTTAACACCATGTTGTGTCTTAAATTTACTCATAAGCGTACGAACCATTAAATAGTACAACATATGAGTGCGAGATCAAACCCAAGGGAAATCAACAAAATATATGTATAAAAATTAAATTGGCACCATTAAAATTAATGTTGTTTAAGAAAACATAATTATGGAATTGAATCTAAACATGAAATATAATCTTCTAACACTGGAAATTAATTAAATATGAGATCTAAAGTTAATACATTCAAAGTTTAATTAAAATGGTGGAAATTAAGAAGAAAATAGAATATTTCTAATCTAGTTCCAAATAATTTGAATGAATTGAATAAGTGAAATAAAAATAAAAGAATTAAAATATGAACAAACACAAAATATATACAATTGGACACAGTTAAGATCTCAAGCCGACATCATATCCCACACTCTAAGTAAAATAAATTTGTGACCTAGACTAGGGAACTCACATTAATCTACAAATTTTATTTCATGTCTTCCATTTAAAATAAATCTTAGAAGAAATAATATGGGTTTGATTAAACAAAAATTAATCAAATTAAACCTTAGTTTAAATCAAATTTCCACTTGAAATTTCATTTCTAATTATTTCAAATACTCTAAAAAAGTTCTTAGAATGAAATAATCAAGTTCAATTTCTCCTAGTCACAATGTTTAATTTTGAGAAAAATTTAGATTAAATCTTCAATATGCATCCATAAAAAGATTAAAATTAAAATTTAAACATTCATAAATAAAATTCGTAAACAGGAAAAACCAACAGCGTAAACAACTATGTCTCAAATTTATTTCATTAATGGGAAAAAAAATTAGAATTACAATGCATAAATTAAAAAATGCCAACCTGAAATTAGAATTCAGCACGGCTCCTCTTGATCTTCTCTTCTTCTATTTCAACACACTGGTTTAGCCCTTGGCTCTGGTCGATTTCTCATGGAGTCTAGACCCATATTTATAGTGCAGAGAGGGAGGGAGACATCACATGATTTTAAGATTTGAAAAAATCCATTCAATCGTATGTGTCATGCGCATAATGGAGATAAAATCTCCATTGGATTAAATTGGATGATGTGTAGCTAACTCATGTTCCTTTTATTAAACTTGATCCAATCTTTTCTCCAATTTTTCCTCTCTTCATATCCTTCATACGACAACTTGCAATTTTTCTTAGACTTTACATGATGCAACTTGTGTGTTATGCGCATTTCTCCTTGGCTCCAATGATTTTTGCAATTAGATTCTTGAGAGTTTTTCTCCTCAAGACTCTCCCCTCAAGCAAATCAAATCCATCTTGATTTCTCTCCATTAGAATTAAGTCAACACTGAGGCCACATTCATTGCATTATTTTCTCCAAAATTATTTCTAATTTTTCTCCAAAAATCCCAATCTTATCTCTTCCATATCTCCTTGATCAATTTTTGCAATGCTTCATACGGATGTTGCTTGTCTTGCACGAATTTGGAGATGACATTTTCAACTTCAATGGGCCCCACTTGCAATTCAAAGTTGTTGGGCTTCTAACTCATGAATTGCAAATTTGGATTTCAGGTTTTGGATTAGTGGGTCCATTGAAGATTTTGTAAAATTAACCACCTTTAAAAAAAAATCTAGAAGAGGTATATCTGAATTCAAATTCTCATAATGGACTTGAACTAAAATAATTTACAATGAATTCAAAAAACAGGTCGTAAAATTATAAAATCTCCAAATATAGTAAATATGGCCCACATCTCTGCATTTCCTTCCAATTTTAGCTCAATTCCTCGTCTTTCCCTATTTTTCCTACGAAACTCAAAAATAACATTAAATGCATCTAATATAAAGGATTTAAAGACTAACTCATCCAAATTATAAATGTAAAATTGTAATTTTTTAGTGTTCATCAAATACCCCCAAGCTTAGATTTTGCTAGTCCTCGAGCAAAACAAAAAACTAAAAACTCTAAAAACAAAAATAAAGATCCTAAACTACACCACTTTCACTGGTACTCTCGATTGCATTTAGCATATGCAACAAGCTTTTAAACCCTTAGATCACCACTAGTGGATAAGTTATAATCTTGTGAGGGCTTCCAGTGATGATACCCATAAACATCAAATTTTCTCAGTCTCAGTGTCAGTTTCAACAAAAACATGTACCTAAAAATCTAGACATCATAGGATCCCAAACTTCATTTTACAAAAGTTATACCCAGAGTGTAGTGTGTGCTTAGCCAATATTAAGATAGTTTTCTTTTTTCCAAATGGACATAAGTTTTGTAACCACCATCAGAAAATGCGCTTTGACTTCAAACCTCACTGATACATCTCTCAGAAAAACTAAACACTAGAGGTTTTGGTTTATTTTCTCTCAAGGTATATGTGAACGGAGTTTATTTATTCAAATCAAAATATCTCACATATGTATTTAGAAAAGACGGCACATATCAAAGAAAATATAGATCTCATGAATGGATACCACTTTCTTGAGAACATTGAATCAAACGCCATCATTTTCCTTTCTCTATTCTCTTCATGAAACACTATATTTCGACTTTAAGATCAATAAGACTTCCTAATAGAAGAAAACATGGCTTGGAACAGGGTCAGATCAAAGAAGGGTAAAAGTCTCTAAAAGTAAATATTTTGAATAGAAAAGTTAGATGTCTTCATAATGTGATCGGGATATTTTTCCTCTATTTTTATTTCAGCACTTTTTCAATATATATATATATATATATTTATATATTGTTCTTTTCTTTTCTGAGCATATTGTTCATTTGAATAAGGTGTTTGGGGTGTTGAAGGAGAATCAACTCCAATTGAATAAAAAGAAGTGTGACTTTGGGAAGCAGTCATTAATGTATCTGGGTTTTGTAGTTGGGGCAGGTGAGTTGAAGGTAAACCCTTCAAAGATAAAGGTCATTACCAAGTGGCCAGCACCTCGGTCAGTAATTAAAGTGAGAAGCTTTATGCGAGCTTGTCAATATCTGCGGAAGTTCATCTGCCATTTTTCACAAATAGCAGTGCCTTTGCATGCACTGACAAAGGCCAATCAGAGGTTTGAGTAGACGAAGAAATAGGATGACACATTTCAGTTGTTGAAGAGGAATATTTCGGAAGCCATAGTGTTGGCAGTATCGAATTTGCATTGCCCTTTTGTGTTTGAGGCGGATGCATCTACGTATGCCATAGGAGCTGTTAGTGCCCCGGCTTGGCCGAGTCCCTGTTTTTCAATTTCATGACTCGGGTAGAAGCATTTGCCAAGAAGCTTGAACACTCAAGATGATCAAAGAAGAAGATCATGCTCCACAAAGTTCAAATCATCGTCATGGCAATCACAAAAATAGGTATATGGCCATAGATGACCTTAGGTGGAACCCACACGTGAGAGTGGACTAATCCTAGGCTTACTTGCATATGTTGGTAATAAACATAACATGCCTAGAGAGGATGCTGAACAGTGAATTGGAAGTAAACTTGGAAACATGAATTATATTCACTGTCAGCACGACAAGTCTGCCTTACCGACCTCTCGGTATAGTCAGGTACGACCCATCGTGGTCGAGGACTGGTCGGCCAGTTTGACATAAGTTATGGAACTTCGAACTGTCATTTGATATGCCTCTGACCGAGAGTCTCGTATTCACCGACCCCTTGGTGATGAACTTGAACGACCCCTCGGAGTCGACGACTCATCAGAATAAAACATATGAGTTCTGGACTGTGAACTCATAAGGGCTCTTGATAAAACAGACATCTCGGTACATCACAACCAATCGAGAGCAACAAGACCAACCGCTCGACAAAGGCAACAGGTCGTTTTGGATAATAGGTTTCCAAAGTGGAAACTACTGTCAAGCATGTTTTGCACCAGAACGAGCCTCTCTTATGGACCGACCAATCGGTACCATAACTATCGACCCATCGGCGACACCGACATGTCTGCCGGGAAGTAATTATGTTGTTGGGAGTGCATTTAATGCGCAACGGTCGGATGGTTGAACGATAATAAATATAAACACCGATCCATCGGTGCCACCGACATGTCGGTCTTGGATAGTCTAAATGACTGTTAAAACTCATCTATAAATATGAATGTTGTGTGATTATGTTACTATCTTCCTTGAGCTGAAAAAAGTTATACACTCTAAGGAACGATCAACATTTTTGTGGGAAAGATCATAAACAACAAATCTATTGATTGTGTTTTCAAGTGAGAAAGAGAGGAGGAGAGAAATATCATAAACAATCAATCTTCAAATTGAGTTTGCAAGAGAGAAAGTCATAAAATAGGAAAGCTTTGGTTAAACCAAGTTTCTTTGTCACCCAGAGTTTGTGATTGCATTACGACGGCTACAAAGAGGAGCGTTGACACATCTTAGGTAAGATTTTCAAGAAGCACATATCAGCGAGAAAGAGCTTTAAGGCAAGTGCTTCTTGGTTTTAATATTTTTTTTTTTAAACCTATAGGATTAAGGGGAGGTATTCTGGAATAACTTAAAAAACTCTAGAGCGTCGTCTCTGGCACAGTGGTGGGTGGAATTCCCAGTCAATTGAGTGAGGTGGAATTCCTACTCTAATTGTGATGGTGTAAGTCCCCACATATTGAATTTGGGGATAGCTCAAGGTTGAACGAGTCCTAATAGTGGATGTAGGTTGGCGAACCGAACCACTATACCTAGCGTGTCCTTGTGTTTGTGGTATTACACCTAGTTTCTTGTGTTGATTGTTTAATCACATTTACTAACTCACACACTCTTGATTGTTATATCCGCTGCACTTATTTAATCAATCAAGTTAATTTCAAAAAGGTCCAACGGATTTGAATTGACCTATTCCCCCCTCCCTCCCTCTCCTCTCTAGGGTCAATCGTATTATTCCAGCACCCTTGGAAAGGGAACTTTCAATTGGTACCAAAGCCTAGTGCTCGTTAAAAGGATTTTTAACCATCCGAGTAGATCCGAGCTAGAACACCATGAGAGATAGTCATGCAATATCCAAACTTCCCTATTTTGATGGAACAAACTATGTCTCATTGAAGGCCAAAATGAGAATTTTTTTTATTTCCATAGATTTTTCAGTATGGGATATTGTAAAGACTGGATGACAAGAATATATGGAAGAGGAAATGGTAGCATCCGCCATAACCGTGTTGTTAACACCCAAACCTTTTTTCTCTTGGAACCTCACTGAGAAAGTTGTTCAGACAGCTGATGGCAAAGCCATGAATGCCCTTAATTGTGCAGTCTCTGACACTTAATACTGGCGAATCATGACCTATAAGACTGCAAAGGATGTATGAGAAGTCCTTAAGAAAACCCATAAAGGTACCTCAATAGTCAAGAGGTCGAAACTTCAAATCTTCCAAAATCTGTTGGACACTGTTAAGATGAGGAAGGATGAAGTCTTCATAGACTTTTATTCCAAAGTTGGCGACATTGTTAATCAAATGTAAGCTTTAGGGGAAGGGATACCCGAGGACAAGGTATGTACCAAAATTATCTGGATTCTTGTAGAAAGATTCAAACCCAAGGTTGTGGCTATGGAGGAAAACAAAGATGTGTCCTTAATGAACATAGATGATTTGGTTGGCACTTATCTTATGTTTTTTGTTATTGATAATTTGATATATGAAATATGAATGATTACTTAGGCATGTATTTCTTATTTTGAGTTGATTATTAAAATGCATTTTTTGCTCGTTTATTATTTTCTAAAATTTATATTCATATTTTTTCTAGATCTTTCTATTTTCCATCAGAAATGCCTCGACAAAAAGATGAATTCTGACAATATGGAGAGGATTTGGGTGAAGGTAAAATAAAGTGTAAATTTTGTGAAGAAGTTTTTAGAGGTGGTATCACTCGTTTTAGAAATCATCTTGCAAAAAAAAAACATTGCACAATGTCAAAATGTGTGACAAAGTTCCTGAGAATATTTGTGAAATGGCAAGGATGCCATAGCATTTAAAGAGAGGCAAAAAAGACATAGAGGAAGTGAGACAACAGGAATGTCTATTGGATCTACCAGCACAGTAGAAAATTTAATATCATCGGGATAACAATTGGTTGATACAATGATTAAGAAACATGATAAGGATCATGTTGATAATTTGTTGTGTATAACCATGGTGAAGGACAACCTCTCCTTTAATTTGTTGAGGTCTGAAGAATTTAGAGAAGCACTCGAAGTCATTGCAAGATATGGACCCACCTATGTCCCTCCTAGTAGTGAAACGTTAAGGACCGAATTGTTGAAGAATGTGAAAGACCTAGCAATATCATATGTAAACGATATAAAAAAGAATTGGAAGACCTGTGGATGTACACTTATGTCTGACACATGGACAGATAATCGACCTTATATTAATTGCTTGGTAGCTTGTCCACAAAGCACAGTTTTCTTTAAGTCTATATGTGCACAAGGGAATATTAAAAGTGGGGCTTTCATTGCTAATTTTATATCTTCTGTGATTGATGAGATTAGACCAAAAAATGTGATGCAATTTGTTACAGACAATGGTTCAAATTATACCTCTACAGGAGATATACTTGAAAATAAGTATCAAAATATATTCAAGGCACAATGTGTTGCACATTGTATTGATTTAATGTTGGAAGATATTGACAAATTGTCATTTGTGAAGCCCTACATGGACAGTGCTCGAAGAATTGTTAAGTTTTTGTATCAATATCAACATGTCCTTGATTTGTTAAGGATACATACCAAAGGAAGAGAGTTGCAAAGGCCAGCCATTATAAGGTTTGCAACTCCATTCATTTGTTTACAAAAATTGTTTTTAAGTCAAGAAGATGCATTAAGATTGATGGTTGCTTCAGTTGAATGGAGAAGTATGCCCCAATGTAAAAAAAGTGAGGGAAAATACGTGGCAGACATTTTACATGGTGATGAAATTTGGAATGGTGGAAAGAAAGTAATCCAAATTATTGAACATCTTGTTAGAATATTGAGAGTGGTAGATGGTGATAATTCCACAATGGGTTACTTGCATGATGGACTTAATCGTGTAATAGCAGTCATTAGAAGACTTCATCCAGATCCTGATGATGAATATAAATGTAAAGAAATTTTAAGCATAATAGATCAACGTTGGAAAAAAAATTTACACAGTCCTTTGCATGCTGCAGCTGCATACTTTCATCCTAAGTTATTTTATGAGAACATTATAAGTCCAGATGCAAAAATCAAAGATGACATCAATAAAGTTATCACGAAAATGACACCAAGAGGATAGTTGAGAGAAACATTTAAAGAGTTCACTCTTTATCATTCTAGAGATCCAAGCATTTTTTGAGAAGAGATATCAAATCAGCTGATGCAATCAACTCATCCTAGTAAGTTTCTTTTCATTTGTTTTTTAATTTAATTTTGATTTAGTATTTTATAGTTTATAGTAATTGTATAAGGCGTATCTAATTCTTTTAATTACTTAGGGATGTGGTGGGACATATATGGAACTTCAATTCCAAATTTGCGGTCTATTGCGATAAAAATCCTGAGTCAACCATGCAGTACATCAACATGTGAGCGCACTTGGAGCATTTTGGAAGCAACTTATTCGAAAAAAAAGGAACAAACTTGATCTAGAAAAGCTTCAAGATTTTGTTTATGTGAAAGTAAATTTACTTATGAAAAAGACTTCAGTGGAGAAATTCTTTAAAGACTTAAATGTCATTTCACTTGATGATATTAATCCATTTTATGGTTTGAACGAAGAGGATGAAGAAAATCAATATTCTAGTGATGATGTTGCACATTCGTTGGAGGAGTATGAGGGCTTACAAAATTTTGATTTCTTAGAATAGAACAATGATGATTTTATTGATATTTGATGTTATTTATGATATTTGTTGACCTCAGTGATACTATTTTTTTTTTACAGTTCGTTAATTGAAAATTTGAAACTTCACATTAGGCTTTCATGGTGGATAATTCTGTTTTTAATGTTGTTTTGATATTGGATGACTTTGATATGACATTTAACAATGAATTCATTGTATGATATTTTTTTGCTCAAGAAGTGTTAGAGGAAAATTATTTATTTATTATATTTTTTAATATTATATTTTCCACGAGATTTTCCCGTTAAATTTCGGATAAAAACCTAAGAATTTGAAAATATCCCGCTATTTACATTTACCGTTAATATCCCGAGAACGAGATTTGTTACAATGGTTGCAGCTACCTCATTCTCTAACTAAGTTCCAAATTCTCCATCTTCTCCTCCTCCAGCACCCCCTTAGGATGGCCCTTCTTAGGATAGTTTTTCGTGATATCTATTTTTGAAAAACTATACTTTTGATATTTTTGTCTAAGCATCCAATATGAATTACATGCAAGATTAAATTCAAGCAAACTAAAATGTAAGTTAGAGCAAGTGCACAAAATAAGATGAAGGAGATGAGAAGAGATGGAGAATAGTAACACAATGATTTTTATGTGGTTCGGTAATATTGCCTACATCCACGCCTTAAGTACACCACTTGAGGATTTCACTAACATTCTCCTTCACGTGTGGAGAAAAAACCTATTACAAATCTTGATTACTTCATGGGTGTAGATCGACCGAAATCACTAAGAGAACACCTCTCTTGAAATCCAATAGGGTTACACCAACCGTTTACAATATTTCACAAGTAATAAGAAGAAGTTGTGCCTTGAAATATATCAAGAACTTAGCCTTGAGTTACTTAAAGTAGCTTTGGCATGTTCTTGAATGTCCTCCTCTTCTTGGCTTGATATAAAAGCTCCAATGAAGTCCAACCAAGATGGTAGCAAGGAGGTCTAGAGTAGATAATGGTTTTCCTATGAGGATTAAGACCCTAAAGAGAATCTTCACTTAACACATATGATCTGGGTGTACCTCTATCGGGTTATTGGCGCAATTTGTTGTTAAAATATATTTAGATTATCTTAATTATAATGTAATTAGGATTTTAGTTTGGGTTTACCTCTAATTAAGAGGTGTATTTGATTTATAATTAGTTAAGTGTTTGAGTCTGATTATGATAGCCCTATGGTCGGATAGAGACTATATATACATGTAATAGTTTAGATATTCAATACAATAATCTCTTTTCTGACATGGTATCAGAGCAGGTCACCATTATGATTTGAGAGTCAATTTCCCGTGGGTTTCTCTTCTCTCCCTCTGCCCGAGGAATGTCGTTGGCAGAGGGAGGGGACTCTATGCACTTGCTTCCGCATGTTTTTTCTTTCATCTAATCTTCTCTGTTCTCACAACACACGATCCTATTGAGCGGTCCTGTTAAGTCCGTCTCTTATTCTCTCCCTCTGCCGGAGTTACATCGGCAGAAGGAGGGAGGGACATCTGGATCCGACTTCAACAAACAATCTCAGATCTGCCGTACTTTGCCTGCTGTTATTACAGCCGATTTTTTGCCGTTTTTCATCTTTGTTTTAAGCAAAAACACCAGCCATTCTTTCAGATCTGGTTCTCCCGATCTTGTTGCTGCATATGCCTCTGCTTTTCTTGAAGATCTAACGATCAGTTCTCAGGCGCTTCTTGCCTCTCTTACTTCCTGCAGTTGCTTGCAGATCTGGCTCGTTTCTCAGATCTGTTCAGCAGTTCCTAGACCACCGTTATTCAGTCTTGTTCTTTGGTTCTCAGGTCTGGGTTTCAGATCTCAGGCCTTGCTGCCGGCGTCGCATCAAATCTCCTCCAGCCACAAGTGTACATGGATCCTCTTAGATCTGAGAAAGTTCTACACTAGTTTCAGATCTGCAGAGGACACGGCAGGACCAGCGCCAGTGCTCGGCGCACATTGACCCAGATCTGAAATCTCAGATCGGTTCCGCCGGCTGTCTGTGCAGCCGCTAGTTTCACCTGCAGCCGACGCTCGCTCTGGCTCCTATTCGCTGCTGCCTTCCGCCCCTGGTTCTGACCCGATCTGAACTTTGGGGTTTCTCTGAACCCCCACAACCGCAGGATGCTCTGCCGCTTTCGGCCTTGCTCCGCCGCTGCATGGAAGATCTCACTGGACGTCGCTGCACCATTGTTGCAGCCCTCTGCTGCTGTTCCGTCCCTGCTTTGTTTGGATCTCCCGCATCTGAAGCTTCTCCTGCTGTAGAAACTGCATCTTCTTCGGCCACGGTGCTCGCCATTCTGATCCAGTCATCCAGATCTACGGCAGATCCGCTGATTTACTCTGCCTAGTTTTGTCTTCAATATGTCCAAGCAGCGCACAGAGAGCCACTGTTGCCTAGATCTGCAGATCTGGTTCAAGTTCTTCAACTCAGATCTGAGTGATTTGTGATCTGCCACAAACCGCTGCTAGCAGAAGACTTCCAACGCCATCTGTGAAACATATTTCAAAACCTTTGCAGATCTGCTCCTCAATTTGACCAGCGTTTTTCACCTAATACGTCCTCAGATTCGTGCCCAATCGCCGGATCTGCCATCTCTGCCTCTGCATCAAATCTTGCTCCAGCCGCCGCGCCTGCTGTTGGCGCCGCTTCCACTTGAGAACGCTTCTTAGGCCTCTGCTGGTCGCCGCTCGCCTCTCTGTTCCGCGATCTGCATCTTCCTCTCTGATCTTGCGCCGTCGCCGCTACTGCCTACAGCCCTTGTTACCACTGCCGCCTCCCAGATCGCCCATTGCTGTTACGAGATTTCTCTGATCCGCACTTGTCAGAACATGCTCTTGAGCTTGTGAGACCTGCACAAAGACTAACATGGTGATGGTCTTTGGTGAGATCACCACCAAGGCTAATGTTGACTATGAGAAGATTGTCCGTGACACATGTCTTTCAATTGGCTTTGTTTCTGATGATCTCAGCCTTGATGCTGATAACTGCAAAGTCCTTGCCAACACCGAGCAGCTGAGCCCTGACATTGCTCAAGATGTCCATGGCCACCTGATGAAGCGCCCTGAGGAGATTGGTGCAGGTGACCAGGGCCCAGTTTTTCCGCTGCTGTAGTTCTCTTGTCCGTCTATACTCGCTGCTATGTTCGCAGCAGATCTACTTTCTGGATTAGTGTGGGCTTAGCACCATTGCTGATGTAGTTATGCACCATTGTTGTTTTATTGTTTCTTCTCGCCACGATTTGTGAAATCGGTGCCAAGAAGAAAGGGGGAGAGCTGAAGAGAGGGACGCAAATTGCCCTTCTCCTCCTACTTTCGTTGACGCTCTGAAGAAAGGAACACAAATTGCCTTTCTCTTTCTATTTTTGTCGTTTCTCGGAAATGAGACGGCATATTTTGGACACATGTCCATTTATTGTGGAATTCATCCACTCATTTTATTTGGAGGACTGATTCGTCCCCAACCCATTTGCTGGCCTTTTGTCCCCAACCCATTTGCTGGCCTTTTAAGGCTTCAGCCCTCATTTGCTGGCCTTTCATGGCTTCAGCCCACATTTGCTGGCCTTTTATGGTTACAGCCTCATTTGCTGGCTTTTTATGATTACAGCCTCATTTACTGGTCTTTATGACTTCAGCCTTCATTTGCTGGCCTTTACGATCTGATTGATCAATGTGATGGCTTCAGCTCCTTATTTTGCAAGTCACTCGTCGCCTGCATTTATCGCATATTGGCGATCACTATTTTTGCCGGACAGCTGTCTTACGGCCACTGCAGTTGTTCGAGCTTCTTTCTCTATTTCAGGCCACCATCGGTGTTTGTCGCCTGTCATTTTGCAGTCAATCAACGCTGCCACATTAACACATATTTGCAGAACGCTGCCACTTCAACAAATTTTGCAGCCAATCAGTGTACTGCTTCATCAAATCTTTATGGCCAGTCAGTTGCTATTTTTGCAGTTCACCTGCCGTTTCTTCACTTTCCAAGCTTTGCGTTTATCCATGCTTCAGCTTGCGGGGGAGTGTTGAAATATATTTAGATTATCCTAATTATAATGTAATTAGGATTCTAGTTTGGGTTTACCTCTAATTAAGAGGTGTATTTGATTTATAATTAGTTAAGTGTTTGAGTCTGATTATGATAGCCCTATGGTCGGATAGAGGTTATATATATATATATGTAATAGTTTAGATATTCAATATAATAATCTCTTTTCTGACATTTGTCTTTAACCCCAAAGTTTTAACACATGAAAAAGAGATAAAAGAATGAGAGGCATCAGTATCAAACAACACATGAACTCGAGAGCTAAATAGTGGTACCGTACCTTCCACACACAACTCGAGGCATCTCTAAACCCAAAGGCTCTTTATTCTCCTAACTCTGCCTATTTGACAATTTAGTCATCACCAAACATAGTTCATGAGACAACATACTTGGATTTTCATCTCTTATCAAAGCAAATCCACCATTTAGGCTTTATCCATGAACCGTGTGAAGATTGAAGAAATTAGAAAGATTTGGAGGTCATATCGGCGGTGGAAGGCTTGTTGTTCAAAAATAAGTGGAAAAGAAAGAGAATAAAAATAAAAGGGAGGAAAATTAGGTGGATCGATGGAAGTCGATGGAAGATAAAAAAAGAAGGAAAGTGAGCACAAAATCAGCAGCCCACCACTCGGCGCTGATGTGCTGATTGAACCCGCTAGAAGAGGACAGAATTTTGGCTGATTCAATGGAGAGAAATCAGCTGGGAAAAGACGTGAAGAAGGATAAGCAGATAAGAAAGATAAGGAGGGAATCAAATGGGAATCATCTGTTTGAGAAATCAAGCATTGCATCCCAAATCCAGCAGGCCATTGTCTCTAGAAACCCGTGGAGATAAGATCAAGATGTTGCTGCGAGCGATTGAGATAATACCATACAGATGGCAGCTGATTTTACGCAGTGAAAACCGTGGAAGAAGACGTATGAGTAGGAGGAAATAAGAAAGAAAGGAAAAGTAAAGGAAAATAAAGAAGGAATAGGAAGAAAGAAGTCCGAAGAGAAAGAGAAGGGTCATTCATGACAATCATGAGGGGAAAGGTGTGGACCTGACTTAATTAGTGGTATTTTTATTTTTATTTCTTCTTCTTTTATTAAAATAATGTCTATAAAAGTATTCTAAATTCAGACTTTGAATCATTTTAAAAATTAAGGTAAAGAAGGATGCTTTTCTCTTTTTCCATCTTGTAGAACAGTGAGTTGTTGCCTTTTGATTTTAATTTGTTCTGTTTTTGCTGAGTTATTTTAATTAAATTAATTAGTTGTTTCATCTGTATTTAAATTCTCATTAATGTATATTCTCCACTTATTCTAATTAAAGTGTACTCCGCAATTACAAGTTAAATCTGAAGAAAGTTCTCCATGTAGACCATATTTAAACTCGAAAATATTGGATTTCTTCATTAAAATTTGTGATTCGACTTAAAATCTTAGATCTAAACTTCAAAAGTGCAGCTTGGCCTGCATCACGTTTACATTTTGAAAAAATATATTTATATGGTCGTACTATAAACAAGTAGTTACCATATGAATTTAACTCTTAAATTGCTTACATTTTAATTAATTTATTCATTAGCATTACCCTCATTGTGGGAAGATTTTGTGTCCACAGTGGTCGAAGTTTATGTTAAGTGTCTGAATAGGTAGCAAAAGAAGAATAACAGTAGAAACTAAAACTCAATTCATTAAATGAAGAAAAGAAGCGTGGCTGCATTGTGGCTCAAGATTTTCAAAAATGCCTTTTAGAACTTGCATTAACTCAATCAGTCTGAAAGACAATAAAATTGACTTAAACTAGGTCAATCAAACCTTTTAACACCTTCTTCTGTGTTGAAGAAGTGAATGAATCCCACATTGATTATGAAGGAGGAAATTTAAGGATTTATAAGGGACACCTATAAAAATAACCTTTTATATTAAATACCTAGTTATAACATTTTCGTATAACCAAACCCTCACCTAAAGATTAAAGTTCATTTTTACGAATAGAATGCCATATGTAAAAGGTTCAAATTAGATTTAGCCTTGTAGCAAGGAAGAATTTAAGACTTCATAGTCATTATGAACTTGGTATGTCAAGAGGCGCGAGACCAAAGTTTGCCTCAAGTTACCATGAAGCAGGAAATAAATTACAATATATCAAATAATTTTATCTTATACATACTTGTAGTAATGTATGTCGTCATATCATTTAAATAAAAGTTGTACTTTCAATTTTTCTCACTTCATGCTCTTAGTTCAGGCTTGGGCTTCAGTACAATAGTCTTGTCTAACTCTATTGGGAGTTTTGATTCTTAGTCCGAGCCCCAATCAACCCAGGCCTAAAAGTTTCAAGGCATTTCTAAAGCTTCAATTCGAAGGGTCCAGTCCAAGTTGCATCAAGTTTGTCAATGGGACAACTACAAAATTAGTTCCAAGGCATTCTGAAAAAGTAAAAATATTGTTGTAATCTCTGGTGATAAATGATGAAATTTAAGGAATTCCAATACCTCTGCACAAGGCATGGAAATGCATTGGTTTCTATTCTTTAATGCGGTCCTTAAATCACTTTTAAAGCTATTCTCCTTTTCTCATTCTTCTCAAAAGGTCTCCAACTCTTAAATTAGCAGATAACAACATTCCTAACTTGTGATGGAATCTGGGAAAATCACCAATAAATCGCTTTATTTGTTCGAGTTGTTGGACATTTTCATATTGTGTGGGAGATATTGCCCTCAAACTCTTGAGACGCCTAACCTGATCTAGGGTGTTTGTAGGTGGTGTCATAGATCGGGGGTTTTACCTATGATCATCACGAAATGGGGTTGGTTGGTTTCCATGTATCAAAAAAAAAAAATTGCTCACCTGTTTCAAATAAAAATAGACACTTTGCTTGAGAGAGAGGTTACACACAAACCCTTCCTCAGTCAAATATTACATGGGTCTAAATCTGTTCTGAAAAATTAGTGCCAAATAAGATGTTGAAAAGGTCCTTTTGTTTTGAAACCTGAATTCAATACAGCCAGTCCGTGGAATTAAGCATTTTAAGTCACATATTGCAAAACATTGAACACCATTCACAGTAAAAGAATGACATAGAAACAAATAACTTTGTATTACAAAATGCATTGGCTTGATGATAACATAATACAATATATGGACAACTTAATTCTCTAACATATCTACTATGGCGTACACACACAGCATGCCCATCTCTACTAACCAATCAAATTCATCAACCACCATTGCTTAACGATGTGATGACCCATCATTTTACAAGCTCTTTTGATAACAAATACCGAAAATTGAAATTGTGAGGTACCCATTCGATGTTTTTCCGACATTTCCCTTGGTGATATCGTTGCATGGTGATCCGTTGAGTTTCAGGTAGATAATGTAGAATCATGTCTACCACTTCAGATAAGCTTAAAGTCGAGTCCTTTGCAAAAGACTCTATGATCTTAGGGACTAGAATTTTTTGTTCCTTGCTTATACCAATTGTTGCATGGATGTAGTATTCTTTTGCAGCATCCAGCTCTTGGAACACTCTTTTGGCAGTGTAGACACGAACCTAAAGAAACAATTCATTAACAAATTATGAAATTAAAAGTCTATTGATAATTAGTAAAACTAAATTAAGCCATGATGCAACTTCTAACTAAATTTTGAACCTTCCTTCCAAGGATGAAAGCATCAACTATTGGGAATGCAGATCGGCCATTTTCAAAATCAAGAGACTCATTTGTAGAGCAGTAATAAAATATGACTACTTGGACAAACATATCCAGTCCTAGCAATCAATGCTATAATTTTCTCAATCATGATTTTTCTAAGAGAATTAATAATTGGATACTCAGTGTTTCAATCAACAAACAGAAAAAAAAAAGAGAGTAAATGTTGTCCTCCATGCCCCCCGCCCCCCACCCAACATTCCTTTGTTTTTCCTTTAAGGGATCTTGTATGACTAATATTCTACAAATTTCAGGATGATCCACAAAACAGTAGAAAAGATCACAATCTCTGATGCAAAATAGCCGTGTAATTCCCATTTGAAATTATAAATCTGGTGTTAGACATTTAATTAACATTAAAACACACGCCCACACACACACGTACATATATATATATATATATATTCTCAATAATGAGCAATGTAATGACACTGAACCCAGTAATTCTAAAATGCTTAATACCAACTTCGCAAATCAGTGAGAGCACTTGGAAATGAAAGTTTATAATAGATAGATATATTAGAATTAGAAATCTACCACAGGATCAGAATAACTTCCAGAACAAAGTGCAAAATGTAGGAGAGGTTCAGGTCCAGCCAGAGAGTATGACTGTCTATAATCTTTCAATTTCAACTTCATCTTTGGTGAGAAGAATGTTCGGAACCACTGCAAGAAGACAAGGCATTGTCAACCTCTTTATAGAAAACATTCAACATTAATCCAAAACTCATAGAAATCATTTAGTGAAATTACACTTGCAGAAATTTTCCACTTTTTTTTTAATTATACATGTAGAAAGAGGGAACATGGTTTCACATGAGTGAAAAAAAAAAAAAGTTAGGAAAGGAAATGATGTAGTTGATGATAAGCAAAAGGTACAAAACTATGAAAAGGACAAGGACCTCTCAAAGAGGAAAGCAATTTCCTGGCCCCAGAGAATGTGTATTTGATTCTGTTTCAGTTTGAAGTCTGAACAATTTGAGCTAGAGTCAACCAAACCACTGATACGATGAACCTCACATTTGGAGGCCAATGCCCTAAAAAAAAATCTATCAAATCTAGAACTGCAATTAGTGACCAGCAAGTAGAGGAAAAGAAGAAGAGGAAGAAGAAGAAGAAGAAGAAGAGAAGAAAAAATGGTGAAATGGTTGGCTTATTCAGTGCAGCATCTGGTGCAGCCCATCAATCAATGTTTCATATCAGTGAAACCTCAGTGGGACTGTAAAAATTTTAGGTGAACCCTCAATTAATTCATCTTCAAGAAAGCATGATACTGCTGAACTCTCTCAGATAAGAAAGTGTACCAGTATTATACAAAAACATGAAATCTGCATTTCATGAATACCTCAATTTCACAAATGGAATATGATTCAATACCCAATAGAAATGAAATTCAAAAGGTGATGCAAAACACCTGTCCAGGACGCTGTGTACGACATCCCAGAACAGAATTTTGTATTGTCTCTGCACTTAAAATGTGGCCTCCCACATTATATGCAGCCTGGAATAAAAAATAACACAAAAAAAATAATTAGTCAACCAATCAATATAGCCAACAAAGCTTCATTCACACAGAAAGCCGGTGCTACCATACTCACCTTTGCAAGTATTGACCCTCTTTTCGGATTATTCTGCGGAACCCCATACACTAAATATGCCTGCAACAGCAGCAAAAAGAGAAAAATGTTCAGCCTTTTTAAAACAAGAACCAAAGGGTGCAAATGTGAGAAAGTATTTTTGAATTGTCAAAATCAGCCTTTCTTTACGCTGTGAAAAAAAATTACATGCATCACCAATGCATTGTGTATGTTAATCCAGAAAGCAAGCTTTTCTTCGTTCTTCATCCTGCTCGGGTCGACTTTTTCCAACCGGTGAACAAGTGATCTGTAACAAAGCCTCGAGTCACAGAGAAGGAAATACAACAAAGCATTCCTTTAGAGAGGACCACCTTTAAGTATCTAAATGATGCATACATTGGTGCCTTTCATTGATAGGGCAAGTTGCTATGTATTATATCCAAACATCTCCGTCATCCATCCAATTTATTATCCATGAATTGATAAATAAAGATAATAGAATTTCCACATTTGGGAAGTGTAGAGTCAAGACTACCTCCATTTAAAAAAAGTCTAATTGTAAATTGTGTTAGGACTGGCCTTCCAGCCCAATAGACTAGCTTCATAGGTGGAGTGACCCAGTCTCTTATAAGTCTTTAGTTTTCCCCCGTCACAATCGATGTGGGACTCTCGTTCGCACCCAAATAATCCCCCCCCCCCCACCCACCCTGTGTAGAACAAGGCTCTCCAGTGGATAGAGCGTCGCCAACCATCCTGTTCGGCTAGGGGACCCCTGAGTCCAAATGTTGTGGCTTGAGGACCTAGCTCTAATATCATTGTTAGGACTGGGCTTCCAGCCCAAAAGACAAGCCTGATAGGTGGAGTGACCCAGTCCCTTATAAGTCCTTAGTTTTCCCCCCTCACAACCGATGTGGGACTCTCGTTTGCACCCCAACAAATTGTTACAGTATAATCCACCCACTACAGAGACGTAATGTGAAGGAACTAGAACACCATAAGATGGATATATTTGCAGTTAGGAATAGCAAATTCCTTACAGAATATCATATAATTACTTAGTAGAAACCTTTCCAGTTACAAGTCTGACATTGACTAACAGAGATCAGTAACATAATGATAAGAAATGGTGTCAACAAAGGTGTAACAATCATTCAATTTAGGTAGTAAATAGAATATCTTCTTATCACATTACAGAGATGCCAAGAAAGAAATTTCTCAAATGAGTCTTAATTAAATGACAATCATACACCCGTTGCATACCAGACCTGATTATAAGAGTTGAAACTCACCTAAAGTTTTGTAGCATAGGTTCAACATCACTCAACCTCTGATTATCTCTACATGTCCATGGCAATTCTATCACTCTGCTGTAAGGTCCAGTGAAGTCCTTCAAACCTTCTACTTGGTAAGGGTGTTCCATCTGAATGTCAAAGGAAGATTCCTTCCTGCAATGGGGGCTCCATATATCACACTGATCCCGTGAAGAAATATCACTTGTTGATGAAAAGGAAGGAGAAGGCTGGCGCTCATGCACCAAAGCGGGTTCCACAAATTTGTAGTATATAGCTCCCATGCATCTAATCACATCTTCAGAAAGTCGGTTTGGTGTCTCAGGAACATGGTCTGAAATTTGTGTTCCAAGATGTTCTGCCAGGCTGATCACATCTGATGCAGCACTCTGTTGATGATGTACATAAAATCATAAAAATTCAATCACCGATAAGTCAGTCATTTCACTAGTTGAATGAAAGAATCTTAAACGGTATCATGACTAAATAAGCATTTGGGTGTTCTCCAGTTGAGTTCTTTGAATATTTTTGTATAACAGAGATCACAAACAGTGTTGTGGATCAGGGACTGCACATAAGTTCGTTGCATAAACCCCATGGTATGTGGGATTTGGGCTTCCAACAACTTTTAACCCCATAAATTTCAGCAATCAGCGGTGATACTGAAGTATGCTGAAAAAGGGCAGCATAACAGTATCCCCTAAGATGTGACTTTTCATTTCTGTGTGATAAACGAATACACAACCAAAACATTAAAATCACTTGTAATTGAATCAAAGCCATGCACAGACTAGCAAATTGTGAGAGGAGAAAGATTCTTTTACCTCCAACCAAGATAAAGGTTGTGAATTACATGATCTTAAATCTTTAACCAGACTATCCATCGGAGGAGATGTTTTAATTGAGCAAAAGGACCGATATGACAGTGAGGAGTGGCAGCGTTCAACACCAGGATCAACTAGTTTCTCAATTCTCCCAATAGAATTCATTTTCCTTTTTAATCTGATAACTGGATTTTGCGGTACCCGTACTTGACTAGATTGAACAACTGAATTTTCTGTCTTCGGTTTCTTATCAATATCAGAAACTTTGAGGAAGAGCGCAGGCTTCAAAATTGAAGGAGATTTTAACCTTTCACCATTGTTAGGAGGGGATAAGGAGGAAAGCTGCTCGCTAAATGCTTTCCTATACAATGACAATAGATATTGTTCCAAATATGTCACTTCCAACTCTAACATGGCAATCTCCTTGATCAGTTCCTTGGTAGGCTGAATGAACATAAAATTCGCAGCAAATATTAATCAAGTGAGATAATCCCAAAAAAAAAAAAAAGAGCACAAGACCTCAAGACAACAAAACTGAAAACCCACATCAGTTTAATCATTTATAACCAAGAAACAACTGAATATTCATAGAAGAATATCTATATTGGGAGCTTTCAACCAATACATATGTCAACATCAAATAAACCCAAACCACTGACTTATGCTTACCAAACCAAAGAAAAAAAATTACAAAAACCAATTGGTCTCCACATGCCACCTAAATAAGTTCAAAGGAATTATATAAATGCATTGCTTCTTGGCAAAGGTGTTCACTCACCTTCGAAGACACTCTTCCATGACCCACCTTCCTTGTTCTTTCAATGGTAAAGTTGAGATAGTTCCACTAAAACTCCAATGCCATTTCTTGCAATTCCAAAAACCGGCATGTGGGAATCCAAATTCTAGAAAAACACACGTCATGTAACCAGACAGCCCCAAACATATATTAAAATGTCGCTTCCACATCCATGTGATTCATCACAATGTATACATCCATAGAAGAAAGATGAAATTTTCACTTTTTCTAGTTTTGTTTTTCTTTTTCTTTTTTCTTTCTGCAATTAGAAGCACAATGTGAAATTTTAAATTATATAATCATAACCTCGATGAATCAAGGGTAGGTCTTACACATGCCCCGGTCCTTTGACACAAGATGCTAGAGGGTGGGACCCACCCATTGATAAAAGACTATATAGGATAGTTGACCACTGCACCAACAAATTCTTCACAATGGGTTCTATTGAGTCGTCCTAGCCCTTAATGTTTTAATATCATAATGGCACCATTGGATAAATAATTTTATCTTTGATGCTCAATCGAAACGTGATGATGCATCAAATGGACAACAATCCAGAATGGATCTAAATCTAAAGAAGAAAATAAAATTTGAAATGATTTAGATTCATCATTCAATGGGCCCTATATTGATCTATACACCCAAGCAGGCTGCTTGGGGAATCAAAGAAGAAAACCTGCAACATCCCACAACCAAACCAACCCTAAAAGATTGGTTGAGTGTACAATGGTTTCGATAGGTAAAGAAGCATGCAAACATGAGGAGATATTCTTAGGGAAAATCTGCTTCAGTAATTTCAGGCCTGATATGAAGCATACAGGATTTTAAATTGGGAAGAAAATAACAGTTGCCTACTATAGGTGGTTTCCACTTTGCATGAAGCACCGAAATCTAAAAAATGGAACAAATGATTGTACCTAAGATCAGCAGAAAAAGCCAATTTGAGAGGACAACCAAATGAACCCTAAAATTATGAGATACAAATTGGCAAATAACCATTTTGGCATCGAAACACCCTTATCAATCACATGATACAATAACTAGAATACTTATGTCATACAAGAAACTGGAAAGTATAGCTAATTGCTTGCATATTTCTGGTTTGTCCCCCATAAACTATTTTGCACCAATGTTTGTTGCAAATGGCCCGACGGTCCCACTTGAGCCCAAATGGATGGGTGGATTTTAACGGTCTTTGTTTGTGCATGGCGCCTATAAAACTTCATTTCGATTGTATAAGAAAAACGATGTTTTTTAAGGACTTCAAAGTTTTACATTTATCTATCGGTAGAATTAATCGGGTTAGATCAATGGGCTTTAAAAGTCAAATTAGTGTTAAATTGGTTATGAGTGTAATTCACATGGGTGTGAAGGTGGGAATGGATCCATTCAATCCACTATGGATCCTACAATCGAAAGTTCATACAAACTAGTTTGCGGATGTTATATATAAGATGATAATCCCTTCACCCCTACTTATGCCACACTCTTCGTGAGCCTACCTGAGTGGGTCTACCTATGTTGATGGTGATGGGTCCATCAAAAAGGTCTAGTCTTGAACTTATGGCCCATAAAAAATCATCTTAATTAGATACAAGAAGCCAATATTTTCAGACATAAAAATTTAGGGGTTAAAAAAGTGATAAAATTTTTGAGGGCTTGATAAACATGGCCTTTGTAAGCTAGAAGTTTAAGCTTAGACCTTTTCAATGTGTTGAATTGTTTGGCTCAATTCAAGTCACCTAATACAAGTGGGACTCTTCGAGAAAGTTCCAACCGATCGAATTAAGATGGGTCTTGTATGAGACGTTGGTGTGAATTAGAATTCCAATTCAGTGCTTACTTGCATGAGATAAGAATTGGGTTTTTCATTGGATGTATACATATATCTTGTATAAGTTGGAAGTGATAAAAGAGTTCTAATGCAATTGTAAGTGAATGGGCACTAACTACACTTCTTGGGGAAGTGTAATACACGGCAACATTGAGAAGCACCACCTAGCTGTATGGAGGACTTATTGCTACAAGGCAGTCTCTGTTGAGCACAGCAAAGGATCCTAATGGAATTAGGATTTATCACCAACTGACGTGGTGTTCTCCAATTGCAGGACACGGCAGCAAGAGGTTTCCTAATATGATTAGGAAGTTGCTCAATGTGTTGAGGCTTATATGTATATATAAGATGCTGCTGGCTGATATACGATGGTGGGTATCATAGGGTGGACTGCACAAAACTGAGAGCAGTCAGCGTGAGAGAACACACATCAGAGAGCAAGGCGTCTTCACATACTGTCAGCAAATCTGAGAGAGTTTGGCTGTCAGCGAGGAAGACCATCTGCAGTTTAGAGAAAAAGAACAGCAGAGGGTGAAATAGAGAATCACAGCAAAAGAGGGACAGCAGTGGTGAGTGTGGGTTTGACGAGGGCAGCCACAAGAAACTCAAGGCTGATCTGGGCTGGGTTTTAGCAGCAGATCCGGTTTTTGCAGAGGCAAGGTGGCTGGTTGCTGCCTATAGAAGTGTACACAGACGTGTGTGCAAGGTCGTTGGAACAAGGATACAGAGACAGAGACAGACGCTAGGAGGAAGAAGAGAGAGGTGCTGCCAGCATGGGAAGTGGTGAATATCAGTGGGTGAAACACTGCTTGAGGCGCTGGATGCTTGAGTCTTCTCAACGTGGAGTCAGCAGGAAGGAGTACTAGTGGGTATTCCTTTGGGATCTCTCTTCGGGTAACAGGCAGGTTCTTGCTTGTTTCTCATTGGCTTAAATCAAGAAGTTATATTCTGTAAAACTCTCCTTATTCTCTATTAATAAAAGGATTCATGCTTCGTCGACGTAGGCCAAAGTTGGGCAGAACCACGTAACTTTGGTGTCTTGTTGTGCTTGTGTGCATTTGTTCCGTTAACTTGATTTGTGTTATTCCACATTTAAACCCAACACAATGGACATGTCATCATCAGCATACGTGAGTCTTACAATGGACTCATGAAAAGCGCAGCATAAGGAGGGACACGGGGGATAAAATGAACAAATTAATCACCATTGATTGGAAGAGTAGGTGTTCCATGAAAATGATGTGATAAGACTATTTCTCTGTGTACTACAAGATGATAATCATAGGCATGAAGAATTATCTTATCTACTTCAATAATCATGCCTAAGATTTCAAGGTGATAGTTTAAAAATATTGCCTTTTCCTCCAGGAAAAAGAAAGCCCCAAATTGTTTCCGTGATTTCAATCTTTAATTAGGTATGTCATGAAATCCAAAGGAGCAAGATGGGAAGCAAGGTACCACCTTAGGCATTGAATTTTCAATTGAAGCATCATGGGAGGATGTTTTATATCCCAATGCCTTTTCTAGAGCTCTACGTACTGCAAACTGATCATTTAAATGTCTTTCAAGCTGTAGAATCTGTGCAAATATATTCAAAAGATAATATCAGTAAAAGGCAAGTTTTGTACTGAATATTTGCAAGGACTTGAGTGCACAAAGTATTCAATAGTCACAACGATTGTTCATTCAAGAAAAGCACCAAGAAGTAATAACAACCACCATATACCTAAAGGCCATTTTATATCGACCTCTAAACAATTTTCCAAGTTTGCCAGTTATTACAAAATTGACATTACAAAATGAGGTTGTTTGAAGACTTTCAAGCATTAGATACCTAGCCCACGTGGTGGTGGACTGCAATGTGTGGATCAGGAAATAGGAGGTTCACCAACCCCAGGCATCTCTAAAACACAGGGCGGCAATGGCTGGCAGTAAAGAATTTGGAAAGCCAGCACATGGGCTGGCGTGGTGACAGCCATGAGATGTGGTAGAGAGTTTTTCTCCTTAATTTTGGAGGTCCAAAATTCTATATAAGAGAGTCTCTACCCTCAGTTGAGAGATGCAGAAATATGGGCTCTTCCTTTAGGTCTCTTTTAAAATTGTTTGAGAGAGATTTTGTGAGAGTTTTCGAGAGTTCTTTGTATAAGAGATGAGAGTGTTGAACATATGGGTTTGTACTTGACACATTATAATTCTCTCATTCTTCTCTCTTCTGATTAATGAAGCCATAATCCCTTTCACCTGTGGATGTTAGTATCATGTCAAACCACGTTAAATTCTTATCTTGCCTTATATGATATGTTTGTGCGATTTAATTATATATTTTTTTTCTATTGTAATGTTTCAATTGCACTTTCTCCACCTCACAATTGGTAACAATATTATGAAGTTGTGAAACTATGTCATTGACAGAAGTCCACAATCTCACAAGTGTTCATATATCTTTACTGATATGCTCCAGAAACAGAACTGGAACCTACCATTCCTGTCCCAGATTTTGCTATTTTGAGGCCCATTTCAATGTTTGCAGTTAAATTGTTTCTATGTATAATTTATTACTGTTCTTTCTGTAATTTCTTTCCCAACTCAATCCCATCGTCTCTATGCTTTTGGAGCATTTTAGTCAAACAATCCTAATTGGTTGGGAGTACGAAATCTTCTCACTTAAATTTGTTGACAATCTCCTCACATAAATTTGTCTCTCTCTCTCTCTCTCTTGCACACATGCATTTAAATTTCTTATGTGCCTTTACTAAAAACACCTGAAATAGCCATTATACTAAGTAGAAAGGAATCGAATAACTACGAACAATCATTTCTTAAGTCAATTAAAAGATTATTCGTATTAGATGAAAACTAAAAGTAGAATTCTCTAAGTCATCATCCAGTAAACATATTCTGTTCTTTATAATCCCTATGGAGTTTGAATATTATGTAAGCAAAGGGGTTTTTGTTTTATATAGGTTTCAAGTACTCTTGAACACTCAGAGATTGTGTATTTTATCAATCAAAAGAATGTTGGATTGGCTGTTATAGTTGAGACTAGTTCAGTTTGGAATGGATTTGTTGGAGGGCCTGAGTTTCAGATCTGATAACTAATGGGTTAGTATTGCAATTGACAGTTTCGGGCCCAACTTTTTTCCAAAAAAAAAGAAAAGAAATAGATCTACTGGTGTAGTACTTAGCTACTGAATGGATTCAGGTCTTATGTCAGGATCATAGGATAACATGGTTACATAAACAGGCAGGTTGAGTTGTCTGTGTAGAATTTGGGTAAATGGCTCATTTTGTTGTTGTGTTTGTTATGGGAGGGATCTGCAGAGGTGCAAGGCGAGGAAGAGAAACACCAGTTGCAGCGATTGTGAAACAGCAGGAGGGGAGGGGAACGGAGGGGAGGGGGGGTGTCGTGGCCGTAGTTGGAGAAGAGGTGAGAGCGGCGTGTATAAAGAACAGCAGATCTGAGAGAGAATGAGGGTTGAGAACCCAATGGGGAAAAAAATTGGGATAATTGCAGAGACTCGGGATCTCCGGCTCTGTACCATGTAGAATTTGGGTAAATGGCTCACTGTTTTTCTCATTAATAACCAAATATATAAGAATAGGAGTCCGATGATTTAGGGATTACAGTTGGAATACAAACACAAGTCAACTATATCGAAACACAAGTCAACTAGGACTCTAGAATACAAACACAAGTCAACTATATCCGTTAATAGTCTGGTTATGAATAGAAAAATTCGAGAATTACATGAATGCATCAAGTGACCAGTACTAAGCTACCGGATGGATGCAGGTCTTAAGTTGAGGATCACAGGATAACGTGGTTATGATTATAAGACCTGGTTCATGAACATGCTTCTGGGATGGTTGTCAACAGATAAATTTGAGAAATAGGTGATCCCATAAACTGAGATAAAAAGTTACCAAACCCAATCACAAAAGCATCTCGATTCCCAGTTCACCATGTTCAAGTGCATACCTCCTCCTCCAAAGAACTGTGAAGCTCGGAAATAGGAGACTGAGGCTGCTGCTTGTCAACATCAATACAACCGTTCATGTCTCTCATATCCTAGTAAGTGACAAAAAATGAAATCATCAGGAAAAAAGAAAGACAGTGAGCCATTTACCCAAATTCTACAAAAGTCGAATGGTAGATGAAATTCTTTCAAAGTGAAATTATTTCAAAACAACAGCATCAGAATTCCAAACTCAATAAAATAATTCGTAGTTTACAGGAAGAAAGGCCATTCAACAAAATACAAAAGAAACAAGCACAAAACTGTTGAAGAGAAATGGACAAAGAAAAGATGAAGCTAAACCATTGTAGACTCTAGATAGCATTCGTATTCTTCTATTAATCTATTAACATCATTTGCAAACTAGTGATGCAAGCTGAGGTTCAAGAATCTAAGGGATCAAGTCTGGTTCCATGACCAATATGGATGGTTTTACGAGCAAGTGCAGAGCCAAGTGCCTAATCCCATTTTTATTATTCGGATCGTAACATAAGGCATCAAAGGCCATTAAAGTAATGTACAGAGCATCTTATGATGGATTTATAGACTTCAAAAATATGTAACAGAAGAACTGGTACTAAGGCGTTCCTCTGTAAATTAGGATTTCAATGGACAAAATGGTGTGACAATATTTTGTCATCTTGGAAAACAATGTTAAGATTTCATCAGAAGAATTTGACAGGAAAACACTTCCGACACATGTACACTGCTCATTTCACAAAATTCTTACATGGTAGGACAAAATTAAAATATCATTCTATTGCAAAATTGCAATATATGGCAATAAGTTCTGTTTGGATGCACCTTTAAGTATGGTGCAGAAAATTTTATGAGCAAAATGGCAATATCATATTTGGAATTTTAAAGAAAAAAAAAAAGTTAGGAGATTTTTTTTTTTTTTTTTTGAGATGGTAGTAAGGAGAATTATCTACTCAAATTATTACCAACTAAAACAAAGAGAAGAGGAAACCACAATCATTAAATGTAATAATGCCAAGGTTGCAGGTTAAATGTCACTGATGGACATGTAAAGCATTGTAGAATGGGAATGATAACAGTAATCTCACCAATTTCAGATGATGAATAACTTGATGATGGACAAGCAAATCATCTTCCTTGACTCTGTTACCTGGGCAACTGGTATTAGAAAATGATCAATCAGAAACAAATACCAAAATAGCAGAAGGAATGGATGGCAGGCAAAAACTAGTACAAGACAAAAGTAGCATGTTTAGCTAAAGTTTCATGATTCATTAAGAATATGATTTATTTAACAATTCAATCTGGTGAACATCCGATATCCATCTTGACCAGAGTTTTAGTCTTGCAGAGAGCACCCGGTGGAAGCATTCCAGTGCATGAAAATAAATGGAGGGTTGTAGATGATCCAATCAAAATTCGACTCTTCAAGACAACAATTCACTGTTGTGTCTAATATAAGACATTGATTGTTGATCACGAAGCTAAATGATTAATGACACAATTTCTGCCTAAGCTGATTTTGAGTTCATTGGAATCTTTCAGCCCCATAGTTGGACATTTTGATTACTGGATTCCTAGATCAAGACCCATTTCATGGTTTGTTCCATAAAATTCTAGGCCAGCCAATAAACTGAACTTGAGAAAGGAAAAAAACAACTAGCAGCTAGCTGGCTACCTCCTCGAGCGATTGTGCTTCGGACAAACTTCATTTGAACCCAACAATGCTTCAAAGATGAATGTTGCTTCACTGCCTGCATCTTACTTGCTCTGTTTGACCGCCGAATCATTCAAAGATCCATTTCTCCAATGATACGAACACACTTTTTAAGTGTTGAATGGAAGGACACACAAATGATACTTCTCTTCAGAGAATCACATCCAACAGTGGAACACTGAAATGACCAGGGACAAAGGCAACAAAAGACCAAAAGGAAAAGAAGAAATATCTATCACCCAAATGGGCTGTGAACAAATCCAACCAAACCCACGAATTAATGTCAAAATGGGTATCAAATTAGATACCTCTGCTAATCTATCAAAATCCCATCATTTTCTTGTTCAATGCAGCAGGCCCAACCTCCCCACCCACTAAATGATCAATGGGTATTGACCAGAGATAAAAGCAAGGAATATCTTTTTTCTTTCTTATTTTATACTACTTGACTCTTTCCAGATGCAGTGAAGCAAACCACTTTAGAATACCAGCAGTTTAGCTGAACCAAGTCTCTGATAGACGGTTCGTGGACTCGTGTATCTTCCTTTCTTTGAGTACTTTTGCAGCAAACGTGTCTATACGAAAGAAAGAAGAGAAAGAAAAAATGACTGCACCCTTAAATCATGGACCCTCAATGATAGTCAGTCATATGGTCTAAAGTAGACCAATTTCATCCACAGTTCTTTCTTTATTGAGAGAGAGAGAGAGAGAGAGAGAGAGAGAGAACTGATGTTGATGCGTCAGTATCTCACATTCTCCTCTGTATCCCAAAAAGAAAGAAAGACAGTGGGTTGTGTTGACTTTGGCCGTCCGGATAGGTTTTCCAAATGTAGTAGTTGAAGTTTGAACAAGATATGTTTATAATTTCAATCCACAATAGAAAAATGGAGAGTAAATTCATCTTTTATTATCTCTAGTGGAAAAAAAAAGTTTTCATTTCCCAAATTGTTAATTAAATTATTTATAATTTATATTAATTTAATTAAGTTCAACTGTTGGGTCAAACTGTTTTAACTAATTTTGAATTATGAATTAGTATAATTGTAGCACCCCACCCAAGTCCCACATCGGTTGTGGGGTTTGGTGGAGGGGGCTATAATTAAGGAGGCAAAACCCCACTCTATCACAAGGCCTTTGGACCTAGCCATATGGGCTAAGCCTAGAACAAAGAAGTGAGGATCCACGTGGGGTCCAAAATGAACAATATTGTGATAGGTAGAGTCGGACCGTTACAATAATATTATCATAATATAATATATTATTATATTTAAAAATAAATTTAATGAAAATGTAAAATATTGAAATCAAGTTGTACCTATGACAACGAATAATGTCATTTCTAGTAAAATAGAAGAGAATATTAAAATAAATAATCGTCTTGAGAATCAAACTGCTGTAAGAACTGATTCAAATACCATTAGATTGATCTATATAATTCAATTTGATTCTTAAAACACTGCTTTATAGAACATTAGATCTAAATATAAGACTGACCCATCTAATTATCTAGACTTTTAAAATGATTTGCCTCTTCAATGATTACTTGTTGATCTCATATGCTATGTCCATATGTGGCCAACATCATTCCATGTGTTTGGACCATCGGATCAAGTTAAAGGTAACCCAACATGACGATAGGACTAATTTCTGATAGAAAGGATTACTTTCTTCGTATCAAACCTTTAGTCCATGTGTGGATCAATTGTAAGATGGCCCACATAATGATCTGAAAGTTTACTTGATGGACCCCTTGGCTAATGACAACAAGTGGATTGATTGATTCTACATGAAATGTCAAGAGTCAGAAACGACTCATGTTTGGATGCTATTGAAGAGAAAACATCCCTAGAAAGCCTAAAGTCCTAACAAAAGCGCAACAGCCTTTGAAATGAGTGTTTGATGCTGTAGATTAAAGATTAAAAGGAAACGGATAGGGGTTAAATTAAAGCGAGGGAAAGAAAGAGGAAGAGATTCATTTGTGTAGAGATAGATAAAGGAAGGAGGTAGACATTGGATGCCTTGTGGAAAGGAAAGGAAAGGCAATGTGGTCTGTCCTGGTTAGTGGATTTGCTTTACCTACTGAGTCATTAGAAATGAAGATACCCCGGTTTGTCTTGATTGTCAAAGGGATTATAGTTTGTCACAGAATAGTTGAATTAAAAAACAAGGCATGCAAGACCTTTTGCAACAATGATACAAAGAAAATGTGAAGTGGTTGAGAGGAAAGTGGTTGGTTCCCCTTTCTTGTCCCTTGATGGAGACATCCTTAGAAAAGCTTACTTTTCTATGGAGAAATTTTCAAGGATGACACCCCATGCAAACCCTAATTTTTTACGTAAAACCAAAGTAGATTGGCCCTTCCCTTCAGCAAAAGAAGAGTGAGGCTTGGCTTGAGTGTGAAGACTCACCAATACAGAGAAAGAGAGGGTAATCACAGTCGAGTCTACCCACTTTTGTGGGAGATAAATAGGCTTTTGACTCTTTTTAAGTTGATTAGATGCAGATTTTCTTCTCTTTTCCAAACTTGGGTCCCATTCCTTTTCTAATCTCGTAGAATGTGATTACTTTTCACAGCTTATGCTTTAGAAGAAGGAAAGAGGCAACTAGTTATCGGTGGAAGTAAATGTTGGCTATTGATGAATGGGGCAATTGATCATGAATAGGTAAGAAACTCTAGGTTCGTCTTTTCAAAGACTAATGTGATAAAAGAGGGTCGTTTCGATATAAGCTGTCGTGTAAGACGGAAAATGTAAATAAAATTTTTTTGGTATTTAATATATTATTATAAATAATATTTAATTAAAATTTTAATTAATGTATAAAAAAATAATCTAAAAAATTCTTAAATTTTGGAAAGCGGCAACATTTTTTTGCTTAGGGCTTCAGCCGTCCCTAGCGATAAAGAAAGTTTGTGAATGATTTTGTATATAGGTGCAACTTAGTCACATTTCGGATGTAGAGTAGAAATACCTTAAATTTGATCATATATCAATACTTATTCTCAAATTCTTTTAGGCTCACATGGATATAATTCAACTAGTAATTTTCCATTTCATGAAGTGGGATGTGCCAGGTTTGAACCCCATGGCCTCACCTGGTGTACCCTAAAGGCAATGGGTATCACCTATGGGGGTTTTATGTTAGGTTTTCCACGGTTTTCCACACGTAAATTCAAAAGAAAAAAGAGTAGAAATACCTTACAAAATACTTTTTTTTAAAAAGGAAGTTATTGATACAACTAAATGCTTTCGTGACCAAAATAATTTTTTTTATTTAGTTAAAGTAAAAAAAATAGATTTGAAAAAGAAATCACTGACAAAAAAAAATCAATTTCCATTTTAAAAAAAAATGGTGATCGAAGTACTCTTTATTTTTCCTATGAAACAATGCACTTGTTGTATTTAATCTTCCCTGATATAGTTCTTTTAAATACTGAAAAATATAAATTGTATTTCATTTTACTAAAATATGAATCTCTAAATAATAGAAAAATAGATCTTCAAATACGATAATCTTGATGATTCAGTTGCTACTGTTACTTTCCTAAAATGAGGTAGAAAAATTCCCCTGGGCGGCAAGTTGGCGCCAATCTTAAATATAATTCTTCTATAGAATTGATTTTTTTAAAAAAAAAATGACAAATTACTTCTAACCAATGGAGAAAGTGAATCTCAAATGAAACTAATTCACCTCTTCTTTTAGGGTGAGTTTGATTTCCTGATAAAAAAGATAGAGGTACTGTACATACATTCTTTCTTTCCCTTTAGGTTGGGATCATCAAGTTCTTCTCACATACATTATCACATAGAATACCTTGAAAAGCAAGTGAAAGATGTAGGACGTTCACTATCTAACATTGTAATTGTAATAAATACTTTTTATGTTCCAATTTAGTTGTCTTATATTTATTTTGTAATTGTCTCAAAATAGTTGTCTCATATGTCATTTTGATTATCTCTCTCTATCTATCTACTTTAAATATCTATCTCTTCTTTATTGGAAGAGTTACGGGATCTTGAAGAGAAGTTCATAAGCCTTTTGAGAGCTCTTCCTTAAAAATTCAAAATTTTAAAATCAAACAACTAAAATAGGACAGAGGGAGTATTGTTCTCGAGATATTAGTGGCGATTGGTAATATGGTTTCAAATTCTCGAGTTTTTATTAGAAAATTAATGAGAAAATGTTGTAGAAATAATGATATTTAAAAAATAATAAAAAATAATAAATGAAAATATTAATAAAATAAAAATCTTAATAAAGAATTTATCACTAATTTATTGAGAATTTATTGCAATATTACAATTTATTATGATTTTAATGCAATTTTATCGAGAATTTACTGCAGTGCCGATAAATATGCATTATTAACACGGTAATATTAGTTTTTCAATAAAAACATGATAAATTTGAAAATATCGCCCGATATCTATAAAATTGCTACCTAGAATATGGATAACCTAGAGCACTAGCATTAGAGGGGGAAATTACTATTTTAAATTTCTTTCATCCAAAAGCACCCACATTTATGTCTAATTTCCAAACAAATCCATAGAATATGAATCAAGATATAATAAAAAAAATTATGATCAAGGTGTTCAGGATTTTTAAAGTATGTGGAAGTTTTCCTACCTACACATATCGGATAATTCTATAGAGAGTGGTCCTTTGGGGTTTAAGTGGAAATCGAACTCAGATCTCTCGCTTTCTGAGGTGGGTTTCTGTCTATAAGATTTTTATTTTAGACCGGATTAGATCTAGGGTTTATTAGGTGAAAATGGTTTATTAGTGAGATTGGAAATGTTTGAAAAATAAAGCTTGTGCACACTACTATTAAAAAAAAAGACAAATATAAGGTGAGGTAGAATGCGGTTAGATCTAAGTTGTTAGTTAATTTAAATTATGACTTTTGATGCAAAAACCAGTTTTGAGAGGTAGATGGATGAGTGAAGAAAGTTAAAAAGAGAAGAAGAAAAGAGTGGAAGTGGAAATCATTTCCATGTCTCTTGTGCACTTTTTTTTGTTACAATATTTTAGTGAATTTTTTTAGATAAAATATTGATTTGTCTCAAGTCAATAAAACATCGACGTTTAACAAGACCAAAAAAATATTCGAAATCATGATATGAGACTAATTTTGGTAATCACGAAAAAGCCTAGCTATTTAACCCATGAATAATATCTAGTGAACATCTCCTCCTTAATTATTTTTTTTGAGATGAATTGACACAGTGAACTAATATCTAGCTTGCAAATCAAAGTGAACATATGATCTAACAAATGGTTAGTTAAATTTGACCAGAGCAGTGTGGATCCATATCTAACTAAGAAACATTTCTATCTCAGTCATAATCAACCGATAATCAAGAGTTTCAAGAAGCACAACAGATTACTTATCATTATCTCCTATTATATCTTGTATTAACCCAGTACATTTCAATCACATTTTTTCAATTTTAGCTAATTTTTTCCTTGGATGCGGGCCCATTTCTATAGAACTAGTGGATTACAATTGCACCAGCGGTCAAAATGAGAAACAATTAAACCGTATCCAACTAAATAATTATCAACACGAGTGTTTCTCAAGAAATTTCTAGTGTAGGGGCTGATTTTTTTTTTGATACTCCACCATCTATATCGGATTCTTAGAACATAAACAGATGTGTTGTGTTTTTCGGAGCCTAAATTTTGTCTGTCTATTTTTTGAGAAAAGTAACTTTGTGAAAAAGAAATATTAGAATTCTATTCATATTATTCAATAAAGGTTATGAAATTTAGCATCATGTTAGATTGTGAAAATTTCATATTTTCGTTGTTTACGTCAAAATCTTTAATTTTATTGGAAGTCAACAAAGCATTGTATTTGCGAGAAAGGAAAACCTCTTTCTTCTCTTAAAAAATTTAAGAAGAAAAAATATCACTTTTTTTATTATGTTGACAAAGAATTCTCGTTCCTGGAAGAAGAAAGAAGGGTCGGGTCTCATTTTCTAGTCTAGAGTTCGTCAAATGATTAACAAGTTGGATCCGGTTCCAGAGAATCTACCAGATCAGATCCAAACAATTAATCGCCCACACTCTGCCAGAGATATCTACAAGAAATTCAAGTTAGTCAGACATAGAGGAAACAAATCCAACAGATGAAGTCATCAAGACCCGTCAAAAAAACAAACCCAACAATAAATGATGTCATCAAGACTGCGTCAGATTTATCTAACGATGGTTCAAGTTAAAGGGAGCACTTACACACACTCAAAAATTCTGTCTCTACATATTTAAAATCAGATTTTTGAGTAAAATTACAATTTTACTCCGTTTCCAATCATTCCAATGAATGTCCAGTTCATTTTGGCATTCATTCGAATGAATGGGTTGAACAGTAATACGGAACACTGCTCAACCCCATTCATTCAAATGAATTGATGATTCATTCGAATGAATAATAATAAAATGACCACCATTCCTTCCATTCATTCGAATGAAATGATCATTCATTCGAATAAATCGTTTATTCAAATGAGCGAAACGATGATTCGTTCATTCCATTGATTCGTTCATTCGATTCATTCGAATCGTTCATTCGAACGTTCAGTTCAGTCATTTACATAATAATTTTTTAAAAAAAATTAAACTTATTTTTTAAGCACTGTGTATTTCTAAAAATTTTCAAATTGAATATCCAGACTAATTACGATAATCTGATAAAAATACTTTAACACTTAAAGGTCTTTTGACACTCCTAAATATTTAAAACACAGTGTTTTACGAATAAGGGTATCCCTAGGGTGTGCCGAAAATACATTTAGGAGTGTCAAAAGACCTTAAAGTCTTAAAGTATTTTTATCAGGTTATCGTAATTAGTCCGGATATTCAATTTGAGAAATTTTAGAAATACACAGTGCTTAAAAAACAACTTTAAAGTTTTAAAGGAGATTTTATTATTTAATACACTATGCACATTATTTTTTAGGCATTGTGTACTTCCAAAATTTCTCATATTGAATATCCGGACTAATTACGATAACCTGATAAAAATACTTTAAGACTTAAAGGTCTTTTGACATTCCTAAATGTATTTTCGGCACACCCTATGGATACCCTTATTTGTAAAATACTGTGTTTTAAATATTTAGGAGTGTCAAAAGACCTTGAAGTCTTAAAGTATTTTTATCAAATTATCGTAATTAGTCTTGATATTTAATTTGAAAATTTTTAGAAATACACAGTGCTTAAAAAATAAGTTTAAATTTTTCTTTAAAAAATTATTATGTAAATGAACATTCATTCGAATCACTCGAATGAACGATTCGAATGAATCGAATGAACGAATCAACGGAATGAACGAATCATCGTTCCGCTCATTCGATTCATTCAAATGAATGATCGTTTCATTCGAATGAATGGAAGGAATGGTGGTCATTTTATTACTATTCATTCGAAAGAATCATCCATTCATTCGAATGAATGGGAATGAGCAGTATTCTGTGTTACTGTTTAGCCCATTCATTCGAATGAATGCCAAAATGAACTGCGCATTCATTCGAATGATTGGAAACTCGGGGGTAAAATTATAATTTCACCCGAAAATCTGATTTCGGGTGTGTAGAGGCAGAATTTCTGGGTATGTGTAAGTGCTCCCGTTATTAAATTTCTATGGTGTACACCTGAGACTGAGTGTGCTTTCAAGAATTCAAGTACCACTTCAGTGGTTCAAAGTTATCAAATTTCTATGGTGTACAGCTGAGACTGACCAATGTAACAAATATCTCTGATATTTTCATTTTTATGGTAAAATAATTTTTGCTCATTAAAAATTCGAATTTATCACATCTGCCTTTTTTAATAGTAATTCCCGTTAAAAATACATTTTAATCGCAAGAAATGGTAAATTCCCATTAAAATCGTGAGATTTTACTGTTAAATTTCCGTTAAAAACGTTTTGGCCAAATATACATTTTTTATTTTTGAAATATCATCTATGTTTTCAAACTCCAGCCACATTATTTATATATATATATATATTTTTTTTTTTTTTTTATAGTTTAAATAATATATTTTTCGCGAGATTTTCTTGTTAAATTCCAAATAAAAACTCGAGAATTTGAAAATATCCCGTTATTAACAATTGCAGTCAATATCCCGAGAACGAGATCTGTGACAATGAATTACTGAGTGTGCTTTCAACCTGAGGTGGAAAATTCGAGTATCGGCCTTCTGAGGGCCGTTATGTAACGGCCGATATACTACACCATGTATCGGCCATACAGTGTAGCAGCAATACACCTCTGTTACATACCGTTGCATGTTATTATAGACTATTACATGCCGTTACAGAGGTCGTTATAGGACATTACAGATTTTTTGAAATTTTTTAAAAAAGAGGAAGGAGAGAGATTCTGTAACGGCCATTACAGGACGTTACGCACTGTATCAACGTAATAGTTGTAATGGCTGTTACGATATAGTGGGCGTTTTTAAGTTTCTTCTACGCCCCCAGTTGAGACACCCAATGTTGAGTTAAGGTTTTTCACATATTAATTATTGAAATAAATCAATCCCCATATAGAATGAAAATAAGTGAGTTTTCCCAACCCAAACTTACCTCAGACAAAATCAAGCAGTTAGAACATTAGGTTTTGTCCAAAGAATCAACAATGACAAACAATCTCAGTTTTCATTCAACGGTGAAAGTAAGTCTAGATATGATAAAATTAGAAGTGCGCCAAGTGCATCACATATAACTCATGAAAAAAGAAAAAAAAAATTGGGTGAAAAGCTATGTCATGGACACCATAGAACATTTCACAGTGTAAACTATGTACTGCAGGCATAAATAATTTTTAAAAAGGCCTTCACCTTTAGTCAAGGGCCATTTTGAAGATTTATAAAAAATTAGGGGTCTTATTAGAATTATGAAAAATCAAGAGTTTTTTTTCAAGTAAACTCAAAAGATAGGGCCATCTTAAAAAAATCATTTTTCATTAAATGATAATACTCTTAACATAATGTAAAAGAGAATCATATATTTATTTTTCCATTTATCGAAAAAGAGACTACAAGTATGCATAATCAATTCATGAAAAAAAAATCCCTAATCATTTTCCATTTTCCACTGGAAACTGTTGACTGCAGCTTGCTTGTATGATTACCATATTATATTACATTGAGAGGCTTACTGTCGAATTGGAAATGAAATCGTTTCATACTTAGTGTTGATTTTCAGAGGTCTTAAAAATTTATATTTATCCACGACCTAAAATATGCCCCACATTTTAAAAATATATCCTAGTAAAAAGTTTGCTATGGATAACTTCTTTCAGAAGGTACTTAGATTTTGTAGATATTGTTCAGCATACAGATTGATGGGATAAATGGCTTCAATAGTGATGGCTGTTGATGGTGATGTCTTTCTCGTCCTTGATGAGGAAATGAGTACAGCAACATATCGCATTCCCCAAGTAAAATGTTCAATAATCTACTCAAAGACTTACTAAATTTGTTACGGAAGCACAGGTTAATTTTTAACCTTTTACATATTTATTTATATTCAAGTCTTGTTTCTTAGGAAATTGGTTAATAGGAGTTAGAGTCTTTCCCACTAGGAGTCATGGAACAAATAGTTGGTTAATGGAAGTAGTGGGAGTCATGGAACAGATAGTTGGTTAATGGAAGTAGTGGATTCCTATTTTCTTGGTCAGTTTTATTTGTGGTTCTATTTGAAGTTGTAATCTGTACTTTTTGTTTGTTGAATAAGATAAAGTTGATTTCCAGTTCATTCTATCTTGTTTTTTATTCAATCTGACAAGATTTATGAACTAGACATACACAGCTCAGATCGTCCGAGAGGGGTTCGGTCCTTCCGAACACGGCTCGGAACATCTGGCTGAGTAAAACTTGCCTCGGACGCTTCGGGGCTTCGGGCTAAAGCTGGGAACGTCCGAAGGGCTAACTTCGGATCGTCCAATGGGGTGTTATCCTCGGATTGTCCGAAGCTCGACTCGCAGACCGTCCGAGAGTCGTATTCCACCTCTGTCTGCAACAGTAGACAGTGACGGGCAGACACTGCATGAACTACGAATTCAGAAACAGTAGGTTTCCTGGATTCGGTTTTCACATCCAACCAGTCAGATGGACTCCTTAGTGAGTCATCTTTCCATAGGGAGTGGTTTGGAGCTTTTAAACTAAACATGCCATTAGATTTTAACACCAAAATCACAATGGTACAATAATTCTCATGACTTTTCTTAAACTTCAAACTGGTTTTACACACTCAAAACTTAGCCGAATTTGATTTTTCTTGATTCTAAACCAACTGAAATTGAAAGAGGAACACAGTGGTTACCTTCACTTGAGTTACTAAGCTGAAAAATCCGACTTTTGAAAATCTTTCCTTAAGCTACGGTTAAGCTAAAACTGGAAAAGACAGAGGCTGAGAGAAAGAGGGAGTTGGTGTGAGAATCAGAGAGCTGAGAGACTGAGGGAGATAGAAAAATCTGAGGGAGTTAAACCAGAGATCTGAGGGCCAATTTATAGCAAATCCGATCAATGTATGGAGGCCAGCCGGAGGCTGTATGCATGAGCTGCGGACGTCCGGTACAGTAAAACCACTGTTCAGTAGTTCCTGTTGCAAATAAGTCCTCCAGAATTTCCAGTTTTGCAAATAGGCCCCTAATTTGATAAAATCTGGTTTTTAACTAAACAATACTTCTGAAGCTCAAAAATTTAAATCCAACCAGACCGATAAGTTGGGTTTTAAAAACTCTAATCACCATAAAAATTTGGAGATTTAAAACTCACCAAAAACCATAGATTTAAATAAAAATCATAATTTAAATACTATTTATGTGATTTAACTTGTGTGAAATAAAATAATTTAAAATCCTCATTTTCGGGGTTTGAATAAATAAACTAGACTATACTAAAATGGTCTATTATAATATACTTGTTTAAAAAATTATCCCATTCCCAAAACCATTTAAAAATATTTATTTCTCCCTTTCGGGGTTTTGACGGGCGGTTTTAAATACTATTTTCTGAAAATGAAATTATTTTAAAATCAGAAATAGAAATCCTTAATTAAAGAGAATAATATCATCCAATAATAATCACATAGTAATACATTACTAAAATAATGATAATAAGTGGTAAATTACCATTTTGCCCCTCTAGCTGGACGAGCTGGATCACTGAGCTTTCGAGCTCAGATTGGGCCACACGTGGGCTTTTCTCAAACCCTAACCGTAAACTTCGAGATCAACCGGTCTAAGCAGGATTTATTAAATTAATTACGCCTAATTTGGGTAAGGGTATTACAACCCCTTAAAAATAGAACATTTTGACAAATACGTTTAAGAAAATTTTATTTTTATTTTTATATTGTATATATTAAATAAAATTACTAATTATTCTAAAATTGTTAATATGTCAGGTTACCCCTACTCAAGGGTAACCTGGGGTAACCCATGTAAAAAATTACTCCTCATCCAAATACATCATTCTGAAAATCTATATAATATAAAAAATAAATTGCTAATTATTTGAAATCTATTAAAATTTTAATTATATAATATATAATTAAAAAATAGAGGAAGGCGAGGGATAAATAAGGGAAAGGTTTCCTTAAAAAATAAAAAATAAATAAAAAACTACTATTATTATTTAAATTTCAATAAATGAATAAAAAATTCTACATATCTCTTCATAAAAAAATATAATTTATTGTTTGGTGATATAAAATTTATCAAATGGAAATAATGGAGTGTTTTAAAAAAAAAAATAAAAGTCAAGTACTCACCAAAATAATAAATAAACAAAATGTAAAAAAAAAAGAAATCTCATAAAAGAGCAAAAGGGAGGGTTAAAAAGGGGTATTCAAGAATGAATATCCCAAGCCCTATAGAGATATTCAAAATGGTGACTAGAGGGGTAAAAATTCAAATTTTTATGTTTACCCCTTGTTACCAAACGAGGATAAAAAGGGATAACGAGGGTTACCCCCTCTTACCCCATCCAAACGCAACCTTGGAGTTTTTCACCCTAGGGAATTCAGTCCTACTTAATAAATTTCTCTGGCCTGACCAGGTTAAAACCTCACAACAAATCCAATACTTTTAAATGACATTGATTAGTGACATATTAAACTGAATGGTATTAAACTTGTATATGGCATGCATAATACAAACTTAATTAATGACATACTAGCTAAATAAAATTTAAGTTAAATAAGGGCGCGACTTACAGACACCTAGATTTTCTACCTCTAAATACTTATTTTTGGATTTTAGGATGAAATTACTCATTCGAACGAACTGCCAGTTCATTTCGGTATTCCTTCGAACGAATGGTGAAATTCATTCGACAGTAGTGCATTCATCCGAACTAATGGCTAAGTCCATTCGTAGTTTATTCGAACAATGCAACGGTAGTGCATTATTTAAATAATAAAATTTCATTCAAAATTTTAAAGTTATTTTTTCAAAACTGTGTATTTCTAAAAAATTTCAAATTGAATATCCGAATTAATTACGATAATCTGATAAAAATACTTTAAAATTTAAAGGTCTTTTGACACTTGTAAATGTTTAAAACACAATGTTTTATAAATAAGAGTATCCCCCGGCTGTGCTGAAAACACGTTTGGGAGTGTCAAAAGAATTTAAAGTCTGAAATTATTTTTATTAGGTTATCGTAATTAGTACGGATATTCAATTTGAGAAATTTTAGAAATACACAGTAATTAAAAAACAACGCTCTATCTTGCGTATGCTACAGTAATGCATAGTGCATTAGTTAAATAATAAAATCTCATTTAAAACTTTAAAATTATTTTTTGAACACTTTATATTTTTAAAATTTCTTAAATTAAATATCTAAACTAATTACGATAATCTGATAAAAATATTTTAAAACTTTATGATCTTTTGACACTACGAAATATATTTTCGGCACAAGAGGGATACTTATCTTATTTGTAAAACATAGTGTTTTAAGCATTGAAAGTGTCAAAAGACCTTAAATTCTTGACACGAGACACGGCTAAAACACGGGATACGGCACACGGGAGAAACGAGGGGGAAAAAAATAAAAAAATAAAATCTATCTTCCGATTCTTCTCCATCTCGCGAAATACCCTTCGAAACCAAAAATTTCGAAACCCTTTGCTATCGGCTCTCGATTCTCTGCTCTCCTTCGTCTGCATCTTAAGAAAACACCGGCGACTCTACCCTCCCTACAAGAGAATAAATGAAACGGTGGAGAGAAAGAATGGAAAGAGAAAAGAAAATATGGAGAAAAATCGCTTACACCAGCTTTCTTTTTCTTCTTCGTTGATTGGAAAAATACTGAGAACGGCGGCGGCGAGGGTTTAATAGAGAGGGAAAGAGAAGCAGGGGAACTCGTGTGAGCTTAAAGACGTGTGTACTCTAATAGTTTGTCAAAAAATTATTTTAAAGGGAAAGTAATAAAATTTTATTTTAAATACAATATTTACTTATGCTAAAAGTAAAAATTATAATTTTTTTTATTTACCTTATTGTAATAATTTAATATTATATTTACCGTCTAATATTTTTACCATTATCATTATTATTAAAAGGTCTTCTTTATTTTTATTATATTAATGTAACATAATTATCTATAGTTCATAATTTTATCTAATAATTATTAATGAAAAATAAAATAAAAATTCTCAAATAAAAGGAAACATAAACTTAGAAACCTGATTTACCATGTAATGCCACAAGGGATATGTATTGGAGAACAAATATCGCATTTATGATAGCTTAGTTCGTCTAGGCTTCTAGGGTTTAGATTTTTGAGTTCGATTCTTTCTAAATTTACCTGATACACGAGACTTGAAAGTGATTTTGTGTATCAATAGAATTAGTCTCACTTCCAATGCAAAATAGAGATATCCATGTTATACAAAAATAATAACAACAATTGTGATAATGATATTATTATTTTTTTCAAAGTTACATGGAACTAAACCTCAATGGCACTTGAGCATTAGGCATGCAAGTACTGTTGGTCACGTTAAGAGATTGACAATAATGTAAATTATCTCATCTCAATCAATATTTAAAAATTATATTTAAAAAATTTAATATACATAAAAAACAGACACTATGGCTGCGTTTGGGGGTAGAGGGGGGGGTAACCCCCTATTATCCTTGTTCGATAATTAGGGGTAATGGGATAACACCCCTCTTTATCCCCTTTTCTCACTTTTTTAATACCTTCAAAAGGAATTCATAATACTCTTACCCCTCGATGCACCCTTGCTCTCCATCCAAACGCAGCTTAGAGGTAGAAACCCCATGGTATTACTGTCAAAAAAATATCAAGTGCAAGAGATCTGACATCATGTTAAGTCCTATACATTCATTATTCATTGGTAAATAGATTTTAAAATTTACAATGCCGCTTCAAATTATAAATACAAAATTAAGTGGTTGGTTATGTTTAGGTTCAATCCGTGTCATCCAACAAGTATCATAAATCTGATACAAAATTACTAAGTGGTTGGCTATGTTTAGGTTCAATCCGTGTCATCCAACAAGTATCATAAATCTGATATCGTATCAGCATGTGGAAACCAAATGTTTCTTATGTTTGCGTCAAAACCATTAGAGGTTGTTTGTCATTTTTGACCTATAGAAATGAAAAGCATAGAAAGTGAGATCCTTTTCTCTTCTACTACTGATCAACGCTCTCTGCCATAAATAAAAAAAAGACTATTTCTGCTGGGAGGGATCTAAAATTTTAATGAGAAAAAGACAAAATTTTCTTACTAGGTAACACAATAATGTTCACTTTCAACGGAAATTATAGTTTTGACTCAAACAAGCAAAATGTTAAATTTCCATGCCCCGACACACTGCCGAATTTCATGGCACCTGTCGGATATTGAGAATCGAACCTAAACATAATTTTATATGTGAAATTGATTACCTTGAAGAAATTGACAAACAAATCCTTAGGGAAAATTGCAAACAAATGTTGAAAATTCCATTTTCTTCAGAAAATCACTACAAACAAATGAAGTTTCAACATATATTGCCCATTTGGCAGAAGATTTGCTTCTCTAGTGTAAGACGACCTTGGACAAAGCCTTTGCCTATTTCCTTTACATACTTGTAGCCAAAAAAATGTTACAAGCCATGTAACTGCTGGTAAACATGATGGCAACCAATGAGCAAAAGGACTTTACCAGGTGATGCAGAGAACGGCACATGAATAAGGAAGAGAGGAGAAAAATCTGGCACCAAATAAGCACTAGCTTATGAGAGGCTTCACCTTGCGCTCGTGGCCCATGCTGTTTACAAGATCTTTGCGAGTACAAACAGGAAACAAGTTAATTTTGGGTACATTCAGTCGTCTAAGAACAAAAGGAAAACTGAGCTGGTCTCACGATGTGAACCGGACCACTTCATTGAACCAAAGGCACATGAACAGATTCGTCAATGGTGTGTGCTCCCTCACTATAACAGAAGCTTCAGCAAGAGCTACATAGACCAAATCTACATTTCAGGTTCCAGTAAGTTTCAAAGCATACAAAACATACAGTGTTAGATCACCAATTGCTCAGCCCTAAATGCAATCTCAACTTTAGGTGGTCCAAACAATATGATGCCCGTATCTTGGATAGAACCAAAATAATAAATACGATAGAAGTAAAAGACAAACCAGTATCCCTTAGATAGTTCCAATTATACAACCCTAGCCATAAATGTAAACCATTGTACTATTTATTAATTCTTTTTTTTTTCGAGAAATGAGTATTTATTCATTTGAGAGCCAAGATCATATGGCTAGGACCATCCCATAGTAGAGTGGTCAGTTTGTGGCAACCCAATGAGGCCCACTAGATAAATAACTTAAATTATTGAAAGGTGGCTCCCACCAGTATTGAGTTTGAATTGAAATATAAAAAATTAGATATAAAGAAAAAAAGAAAAAGAATTAAGATATTCGATGTAATATGCATCATTTGGTGTTGACTGCAAAAAACCAATTTTAACCTAGGAACATGTAGATGTGAACTGTTGTCGGAGATGGTTAGCATGGAATGCCTTGTCATCAATACAAGGAGATCAATAAGAACAAAAATATAAAACTTAAACCATACAAATAAAATAGGATATAAAGACATATGTTCATAATATGTGAAAGGGTATATTCATAATATGTAACGTTAGATTCTTTGGATTTTTTTCTACCTCATTGCTGGTGCTTTTACTAATTTAACTACAATGATCTTATCTCTTCCTCTTCTTGCTCCTTATTCTTATTCTTCTTTTTTTGAAATGGCAGGTTCGGCACAAACCTAAAATCTTGACAGGTTCACATTGAGCAACTTCAATTGTGCTACAGGGTCACGCTCAAATGTAAAAAATCCTAATAAATTGGCTCTCTTGACTAAAGATGCTAGAATCTTATTAGTTTTTTGGAAAGAGAGACTTTACGGCAATTCTAAATCAGTAGTAAAGCATTTTTTTTTTTTGAAAGGTCAGATGTGCATGTCAATCTATCCTTGTAAAAATATATGAATGCCAATCAAAACATTCTTATTCTATGAAGATTATTATCCACCTATCATAAAGAAGACATGAAGATAAATTCACTCAATACTTAAGAAGAATGCATTGATGCAAGGAACCAAGTGACAGAGCCCAAGAATGAGCAAGACCAGTGTCAGAGATTTAGTGTTGGAACTATGAAAGAATGGATCAAATTCACACCCAGTTTCCAGAACATGAACATGGGGATTAATTTCCTCCATCCCATAGTGAAATTGTTGCTGAAAAAGCTGGGCTTCCTATAAAAATATAGTAATCGGGAGAAGAAAAACCCAAAATGATGGGAACATTATGCCCGACTTCATGGATCTATATGATTTATTGAACTCGTGTTTTTAAATGAGGTTTATATAACTCACATTGTCAAGGTAGTTTACAAAATTCACTTCAACAGGAAGAAAAAAAGGAGGAAAGTACGACGACATAAAACTTGAAAAGAAAGAATAGAAATATTGTACAAAAGATCAGAGAGTACAATATTAGCATTGAATAGTACTCGGCATGTCTACCAAGTGGTGTACACATGAAACGTTTTTTCACATCACCTCAAATCAATGCAAGCCTCAAGTATAGATTTGCATGCTAGAAAATTACGAGGTTCTTATTTAATGCTTTAAAAAGTTAGCAAGCAATAGATGAGGTCAAACATGAGGTAAGAGCATGGATCTTGTCATCCAATTGTTTCTCATATTCAGTGGCAGTCGACATATGTTACTTGTGAGAAGATGCCTTCATGTGCTGTGGATACCACCAGTATCCTCATGAAACATTGGATTACATGTAATATAGGTGCCACTAATACTGCTTGCATGGAAATGCATGTAAAGATCTTGAATCAGTAAACCATCCAATATGATATTTCAAAATAAGTTGGTTGATGAAGATATGACCATGAAGACTGATTGATAATTTAGAGAGCCATGAAAGGTCAGTCAAATAAGAGTAGCATGTAAACATATATTAAAAAATCCAAATATCTGACCCAAAATAAATGGATGTGGATACATATTTTAGATCCAATTGATCTTTTAGATCTGAATCCAAATCCTATTAAAAATTGTAATTGACTTTTGGAGTAGATGTCCATACCTGAATCCATTAATCCACCAACCTGCATGGCAAACTAGTAGATATATATATATATATATATAAAATATAGGGTTATTTAGGTATACTAAACTAAAATATGTATAGTGTTTTTTTTCTCCTGCAAACCCTAACCCTGCCCCTCACACCATTCGCACTTCTCCTCTTATCCAAAATAAATGGATTTGGATACATACTTTATGATGTGATATATCTTCTCACTGGACATGTTAGCTCACCCCTTTACCTTTCAGGCACCCGGTGGCGGAGGGGTCGGGCGGGCCCCTTGAACAAGTGCCAGGAGCCAAGCAGTAGTCGTAGATGTTTTTCCCATGTTATAATTTGACTAAGAGACTATGTTCATCTGGTTATTATCACATGTCAATTTGGGATGACTGTATAATTATATTTTAACTGTCGTTAATAATTTTTGTCATCCTTATCAGTATGATGAGATTTGTTGTATGTTAGTTAAGCAGGAGATAGCTATCTCGTTGTTAAAAAAAAAAATAGCCCAATATCCATTCTTTGTGAATTTTATAAGATATTTCGGAGATAACGCACCTGTAACGGGACGAGGCCTTACAAGATATCTCTTGGCCATAAAGTAATGCCTTAATCTCCTCACTACTGCTATTAATCTCCAAGGAGGTTGTTTCACTCCCGTAACCCACTTAATTGCATTTACAAAGTCACATTCAATAATCAGTTTTCCTAGCCCAAGGGAAATTCATATAGTCAAGGCTCTCCTAATACTAAGAAATTCCGCCTCATTTGATTCTTTCCAACCTACCAATTCAAAGAAAATGATGGAAGATTTGGCAGCCCTGTTTGTTGTGGGACCCGGTACATGATTATTTTCCCTATTTTGGAAAGTCACTTGTATGATTGTATACTCTGTATAGATAAGGATACGTCTAGTGTATTTCCTTTTTTGTCCAAAAGAGCCAAAAAACAGAGGATAAGGTTGTTCCAGATGGCAGCGGAAGGAAGGCCAAAAAAGGAGTCCCGTCTATAATGGAAGGTGGGCCAACAGTGGCGATTGAAACCATAGAGAGAAACGATGCCAGTGGAGGTGGATTGGAGACAGAAGAAGGTCAGAGGTAGCCGATAGACGCAAAAGACCCAAAAATGAGGAGCAACAGACGTGCTTGTCGCAAGAGGGAAGATGAGTCACCGAGGTCACTGGATGTGAGGAAAAAGAAATCCAACGGGATAGATGTATTCTCCTCCAAAAAATGACAAGAAAGGTGAAGATCTGTCGCCGGAAGACTTTTCCAGCCACCGGATTAAAGGCTGGAACAGAAAGATGCGCAAGCAGCCAAAATGAAACTGAAAAATAATTCAAATCTGGAATAAAATGCTGGGATTCGCGACGGAAGATCACCGGAGAACCGCAAAGATCTTTCTGGCTGATACCATGTAGAAAAATAATAATAAAAGAAGAAGAAGAAGAAGAAGAAGAACACACTGTGTTGGGAAGAACCCTTCTCACAATTGTATTGTATTTTCCTTTTAGAGGATACATCAATAAATAGAAAAAAGAGAGCCAATTAAGGTGGCCAAAAAAGGAAATACACTTGACATATCCTTATCTATACAGAGTATACAATCATACAGGTGACTTTCCAAAATAGGGAAAATAATTATGTATCGGGTCCCACAACATTGTCTACATTGAATTTATATGTATCTTGGTGAGGGGGATCAGTGACCAAGGTTTTAGTCCTTCTGGGACCTCTAGAAAGAGAACCCTCCCATGAGTTATAAAAATCCATTATATGTCCCTTGAAGTCATTTCCGGATAAAAGCCAAACACATAGCCTCCACTTAGCCTCATGGAAAATCTCTATTGCCTTTGATACCTTCAATTGGGAATATCCTTCCATTCCTCTCCTTTCAAATCGTCCATAGGATCGCTGCAGGAATGGTACTCGAGGTGGCCTTTGTCTTGGGATTGAAGCGATGGAGAGGCTAAGATCCCATCACTCCCTTGTCTTGTCTAAAATCCACGGAATTCCAATCAGGTTAACAAAATTTGTCCATAACTAACCCGAGACGGGGCAACTTAAGAAAATGTGGTCTACATCTTCCTCAGCAAGACTGCAAAAGGTGCATTTGAGATCGCCCTCCAGGTTGAGGAAACCCTTTTGCTTAAAGCTACTCTGGTAAGTGTCTTGCCTTTTAGGACACTCCACATAAAGGCTTGTACTCTCGGAGGAGCCAAACTCTTCCAGCCAAGCAAGGTAAGGGGGACTCGGTTTCGTCATGGCTAACTTTATCAACAACAAATTTGATTGAGAAGGAACCAGAGGAATCTCTTATCCAAATTTGCTCATCTTCATCCTCTCTAGATAATGGAAAGTCTCTTAAAAAGCTCCTCAAATCTCTCATGTTCGAAGCCCCTAAGGTTTCTTCTAAAGTTTCTCACTTGTAAAAAGGTTGCTAAACCAATCTTCCAAAACAACAAACCTTTTATTAAGAAAGATAATGATAAAATATTATCAAAAAGAAGAAATACAAATCAGGGAGTTCTCCCAAAGATAGCTTGGTAGGGGGTCAAGTAAAAATCCAACCGGCCCAGACCCAACACGAAAATAGCTAGGAGGATCAAGATCACCGGGTTGGGAACAGCTCCAAGATTTTCTTGGATCTGGTCAAGTTAAGGGAAAAAACCCAACCCAAAATAATTTAATATTTATATAGATGAAGATATTTTATAAATTCAAGTGGTCTTTTTCATCTCTTATTCGTCAATTCCCATTTCTATAATTAAAAAAGGCAGTGTATTTCTTCCATTCTAGACCTATCTATTTTTAATTTTAATTTTCAAGTCTTCATTGTTGTGGGACCCAATACAGGATAATTGACCCAACAGATCCTATTAAGGAAGGTATCTTTTAAAAAAAATCCTATTTTGGAAAGTCAATTGTGTGGTTGTATGATTTAATGTAGATAAGTATTCTTTTATTGTATTTTCTTTTTTTGCCACCTTAATTAACTCTTTTTTTCCTATTTATTCTTGTATTCTCTGAGAAGAAAAATACATAATACAATACAAAGAAGAATTCTTCTCCACATCTTCTCATTTTCTCCTTTTTTTCCTTTTTCTTATTATTAAATTTTACATGGTATCAGGTAGAACGATTTTCTAGACACTTTAAGGAAGAATTTTGTTTCCGTTTACTGTTCTGCGTCGGATTCCAGGGTTCTCTTCGATTCCGATATCTGAGGGCGTCTGTAGCGGACCTCACTTTCCTTCTCCCTCCTTGTTTTGGAGGCTTTTCCAAGTTTTTTTTTCTGCCGGTTGAAGGTTTTGAAAAAGTTCCACAAGTCGTCGTTTCCTTCTGTAGCGACACTTTCTCGATCGTACAATTTTTTTCAGGCGAGGTATTTGTCGGCGAAACCCCACCCTAACCTTGTCGTTTTTGAAGGGTCTTTCCATCGGTGCAACCGGATTTGGATTTTGGACATCGTGGGACCACCTTCTATTGAGCCCTCTCCTCCTTTGTCTGCAGTGACCGAAACGTAGTTTTGTGGGTGTTTTGCTTCGATCTACGTGGATCTTGCTCTGTTGCAACTAGGATTGACACCACTAGCATCGCCCTGATCCACCTTCCTACGCCTGAGGTTGACCTTAGGCTTCAGTCAACGGTGGGAACCACTTTTGGATTGTTCTTTCTGCTGTTGTTTGGGATGAGGGTAACCCATTTTTTTTGGTTTTTTTATTAGATCTACGTGCTCTTGCTCCTGTTAGCTTCGAATAAAGCCTACTAGCATCGCCCCTGGCTTTTGCTTCCATCAGTCTTGGTCTATCCTCCATACCTCACCGGTGGGACCCATTTTTCTGCAGTTTCCCGTTGTTGCATGGGACGTCTGCGCATTTTTCTTCAGATCTGTGAGGAACCAACATTTCTACCACTGGCTTTTGGACCACCACACTCGCCCCTATCTCCATATTGCATCTGTGAGGCTTTCGATTCCATCTGTGTTGAGTGGGGTCCACATCTGCCTCTTTTTCTCAGATATGCTGCAGCTCCTTAGGCTTGGGTCTGTGTTTTTCGCCTATATCTGGTTGGTTACTGGTTCAGCATCATGGCCTCCCTTCTGCATCTTCTCCTGCCTCTTCTATTCCATTTGTGGCTTCTAGCTCTCCTCAAATCGGTAGGAACACAATAGTTTTATTGAATGAGATAAATTATTTTCAACGGTCTCACTCTGCTAGAATGTTTCTTGATGCCAAGCAACTATCCGACTATATTGATGGTACTGCCAAAGAACTGGCAAAGATTGATCCCTCATATCGAACTTGGAAAGCTAATAATTCCTTGGTCCAATCATGGTTTCTTCACTCCATGGAAGATCATGTCTGTGGCACTGTTTATACTCTTCCGACTGCCAAGGATGTTTGGGACACTGTTCAAGCCCTGTATTCTGATGGTGACAATTCAACCCTCCTATATAAGTTATATTAGACTGCATCTCATCTCCGACAGGGGGAGTTCTCTCAATGATTTAGTGTTATTCCAAAATGCAGACCTGTTGGTTGGAGTTGGATCAACTCGAATCTGTTAAATTTAAGGATCTTGAAGATACTGTTACTTATAAGCAACTGCTTGATCGATGACGAACAATTGAGTTCTTGGCCGGACTGAACCCTGAATTTGAGCCTATACGAACTCAACTGCTGGGCAATGCCCTCTTCCCCCTCTGGTTGAGGTCACCGCTCACTCTTCCATACCTTCTCCACCTCCTAGGGCTCCTTCTTCCCATGGAACAGATCTATCCTCTGACACTTGTCGGGACACTAGAGGCCCACGGCGGAAAGGTACCCATTTTTCACCTATTGCAAAATGACCAATCATTTTGTTGATTCGTGCTACAAGCTTCATGGCAGACCGAAGCCAGCTCATCTCACTGATGCCCCTCCTACTCCTAATGTGGCTAGTGACAATGCGCCACTTGGCACGAATTTTCTTTATTACAACAACACCTGCAACATCTTCAATCCTCTGAGGTTTCTAATGTTATCTCCTCCCCATCAGGTACTGAGCACTCTGCACACCATGTCTCCCACCATTCCTGAATTGTCGATTCTAGTGCTACTAACCATATGGCTAGTACGTCCACCCTCTTCTCCTCTCTTTCACATGTTTCATGTGGTAAGGTCAACTTAGCTAATGGATCATCTACTGATATTGTTGGGAAAGGGACAATTCTAGTTACTCCTAACTTGGACATTACCTCTATTTTGCATGTTCCCAAATTGTCCAGCAATTTATTATCTGTTTTGCCTTGACTCAAAATTTGAATTCCTCAATCACCTTCTTTCTTTCTCACTGTCTTTCAAGATCTGACCACGCGGCAGGTGATTGGTGGTGGTAGTGAAGTTGGAGGTTTATATCTCCTTGATCAACAGTCTGGTGCTTTTGAAGCTTGCTTGACCTCCTCTTTGCCTGATGTGTGGCTCTGGCATTGCCGGCTAGGACATCCATCTGACTCTGATTGAAAAAGCTTGTCTCTTCTTTATCTTTTCATTATTTGAGTATGAAAATTGCCAGTATGACAAACATAGTAGAACTTGTTTTCTTCCTTCAATAAATAAACGTGCATCTACATTACTTTCTATTATATACTCTGATGTTTGGCAATCTCCCTCTATCTCTCTCACACAGGTTTCCATTATTTTGTTTCATTTATTAATGATTATTCACGCATGACATGGATATATACGATGAAAAATAAATCTGATGTATTTGGTCATTTTTGCACGCTTTACAAATGAGTTGAAACTCAAATTGCTTATAAAATTCAAATTTTGCGTAGTCATAATGGGGGAGGATATTTGTCACTTGCCTTTGTTCAATTCTTGAAAGACTATGGTGTTCAATCCCAACTCTCCTACCCATCTACACCTCAACAAAATGGTGTAACTGAACGAAAAAGCGACACTTACTTAAGGTCACCCGCTCACTTTTCTTTACCATGCATGTCCCGCAGTCATATTGGCCTGAAGCAGTCTTAACCTCATGTTATCTTATCAACCGCATGCCATCTCGAATGTTACTAAAGAAGTCTCCCATTGATCTTATTTCCCTGTATAAAACTATTCCCAGTCTTCCCTTACATGTTTTTGGGTGTATCTGCTTTGTTCATCAATTCTCATTTGATAAACTCTCTCCTCAAGCTATGCAATGTGTTTTTTTTTGGGCTATTCCTCTTTCCATAAAGGGTTCAAGTGTCTTGATCCCCTCACGGGAAAATCATGTCACCTTTTTTGAGACAGTCCCCTATTTTTCTGCACCGCCTCTTACTTCCTCTTCTCATATTCTACCTTTCCTTCCTACCGATACGAGTCCGTCTAGCACTGCTAAGTCCACTCTGGTGTATTGACGCAGGCATCCCAGGCCTCCACTTCCGGCAGTCACCAACATCTTATTTGCCCCTGGTCTAGATCCATCCACCACTACTGAGTCTGAACTTCCCATTGCTATTCGGAAAGGTAAGCGTGTTTGTACCAGTCATCCCCTTGATCATTTCGTATCCAATCACTCCATTTCTCCTTCATATCACATCTTTCTTACAACTCTAGACATCATCAAGATTCCCAAGAGCATTAACACTGTCCTTCGGGATCCCTCCTGGAAAGCAGCCATGGATAAGGAATTAGCTGCACTCGAAAAAAAAATCATACTTGGCATATGGTTCCTATCCCTCAAGGAAAAACTCTTGTTGGTTGCAAATGGGTATTCACCTTGAAGCATAATACAGATGGACCCATTGCAAGGTATAAGGCTTGTCTGGTTGCCAAAAGCTTCACGCAAACCTATGGATGGACTATCAGGAAACCTTCTCCCCTGTGGCCAAGATTACCTCTATTCGTATCTTGATTTCCATTGCCACCACTTATGACTGGCAACTTCATCAGTTAAATGTGAATAATGCCTTCCTTCATGGTGATCTCCAAGACGAAATATATATGCTCCCACCACAGGAGTTTGTCAATCAGAGGGAGCCCCACTGTGTTTGCAGACTCAGAAAAGCTCTTTATGACCTCAAGCAGTCCCCACGAGCCTGGTTTGAGAAGTTCAGCAGTGCTTTGATGCTTATGGTTTCTCTAGATGGATCACTCAGTCTTTATCTACCGTATTCACTCAGTGGTTATGATTCTAGTGGTGTATGTTGATGATATTGAGCTCACAGGTAATGATGTTGCACCCGTTTCTACATTCAAAGAGTATCTACGGTCTTGGTATTGAAGTCGCTTGTTCCTCCTTATCTCAGCACAAGTATGCCCTTGATCTTCTACAGGATACCGAATATTTTTTATGCAAACCTGCTAACACTCCACTAGATATCAACACGAAGTTATCGGCTTCTGACGGGACTCCTCTTGATACTCCTGCATTTTATTAGAAGTTGGTAGGGAAACTGATTTACCTCACTATGACCTGGCCAGATTTATCATATGCAGTTGGTATGGTTAGTCAGTTCATGCAGGCTCCATGGGATACCTATCTTCATTTTGTCTTTCGTATCCTTTGCTATCTTAAATCTCATCCAGGCCGGAAATTGTTCTTTGCACAATAGTTTTCCCTCTCAGTTCGTGGGGTGTTCTAATGTAGCTTGGATCGGCTCTCCTGCTAGCCGCTGCTCCACCACTAGTTATTGCGTCTTCTAGGGTTCTCATTTAGTCTGCTGGCGTAGCAAGAAGCAATCTGTTATTACTCACTCTAGTGTTGAAGCAAAGTATCGTGCGGTGGCTAATACTACAGATGAGTTACTTTTGATCCATCAGTTTCTTACAGAGTTGAGTTTTGCTCCCGCTGATCCACTTGTTATGTTATGTGACAATCAAGCGGCCATCAACATCACCTCTAATCCGTTCTTTCATAAGAGGACCAAGAACATTGAGATTAATTGACACTTCCTTCTACAAAATATTTCTGAAGGCTGACTTGTCACTCCTGATATGCAATCTAAAGATCAACTTGCAGATATATTGACAAAGTTTGTTCCTCAGCATCAACTCTCTTCGGTTATTGGCAATCTGGATTTGTTAGATATCTTCGAGCCAGCTTGAGAGGAAGTGTTGTGGGATCCAATATAGGATAATTGACCCGACTAATCCTTTTTTGGAAAGTCAACTGTGTGGTTGTATGATTTAATGTAGATAAATATTCTTTTATGGTATTTCCTTTTTTGTCACCTTAATTGGCTCCCTTTTTCTTATTTATTCATATATCCTCTGAGGAAAATATACAATACAATAGAGAGAAACTTTCTTTTCCACATCTTCTCCTTTTCTCCTTTTTTTTCCTTTTTCTTATTATTAAATGCTACATTCATTTCTTCAATTTTGGGATCTAGCATAATTTTTTTAGAGTCTCCATGATGGCTTGGTTTTTGGTGATCTATCATTATTGACTTTCAGCATTTTCCTCTTTTTTTCTTTTTTCTTATTAAGCAATAACAGAAAGAATTATATTAATAAAGAAAATAAGAGACTTAGACTCAAAATAGAAGAAAAAGGAAACAGAAATGTACATAATAAACCCCAGTTCTTGTAATCACAACGCAATAGCCCACATAAACAAGAATCTCTCAAAGTTCCGTCAATCAATCCCTAAGATCAAAGGAGAAAAATGCTGTCATGTTCAGCATTTTTCTCAATTTAGCTTGGCTCCGAAAGGGCAGATATTTCAAATATCTTGAGTTGAGTCAGTTCCAAATTTAAAAACTTCGTCCAAGGTAGTTTAGCACAAACCCAACACAACCAAACCCAACTTGCACCCTCCAATTTTGGGCCAGACTTACATCAACCGATCATAGGGAAGAAAAATCCCATTTTTCAAATTAAAGAATTACAATAAAAGGGTGAGATTGCAATAACAGAAACTTTTAAGAACAAACTTTTAAGCAAAAAGCTACCAATTAAAAGAAGGAATACTCGTACAAGCAAACTGATATGCTGCCTCATTTGCTGATTGGGAAAGAATAACAATTACAACAACCAAAACTAATAGATTCTTCCCAAAAAATGATTGCCAAAAGGAGAAGCCGAGAAATCCACAAAGAGAGGCTGCTAACTTTGTGCTTAGAACAATTATACTCATTTTCATATTTAACTTCAATACACAACTTTTGGACCTCAAACGTAATAAAAAAAATTGTCTCTACAACACATTATCAAAATAGACTAATGTATTAAATTACATAACAAAAAATGTTATGAGACGCACACCACGTGTAAAATTTCTTAATACTTTTTTATTTTCATATTATTATTATTTGTTAATTTCTTATAAGGTTCCACTTTATGTGGACAATAGCATTTTGGACCATGTCATCTATGCGCTATGCCCACCCAATATCAGCATTGGATGTATCACAAAGTGTAACATTTGCACGCTAGAAATGAACACTGAAAGTAGAACATGTTATATTAGCAAGTATCTATAGATCATGGATTAATTTACTAACTGCACATTAGGTATAAGAACAAATGGTGTAGGATTAAAAGAACACCTTTCTTGCCATTAAACCTCCTAGCACTGGGAAAACCATCATGACGATACAGAGTCATTTGCACCTCAACTTCCTCAGTGGTTGCTTTGTGTTTCCTAACAACAGCTTTTGCTTCATCGTAGACACTGCTGCGTGCACCATGTTCTGAGATTGCAAGGACTGTATTTGTACACCAAAAAAGAGCTTCAAGCACACCCATTGGATCTCTCCGGAGCTGAGACTTCGAGTCCACTCAAATGGAATACCGTGCTTGAAGGAATAAACAATGTCTCAACATCTAATATCAGTAAAAAAGAATTAGATCCCTTATGGATGTCTATTTGAAACTGCTAACATAAAATCCTTTAATACAATGAATAGTTGGGTATCAGAATTTCTTTAGATTTAACATATGTAGCCATAGCTCATAAGCACAAGGCCACTGGCATTTGATAACATATTGAAAGAAGCATCTAGTGAACCACATGAGATTAATTTGATCTTGGGTCTAAACAAAAATTATATGGGAAAAGATGTCCTCAGAACATCTATGCATGAGAACTTTTGACGCAAGACAAGAGATAGGGTAACCCTAAATGTCTAAATGTGGTTCCCTAAATATTAAAAGGAGATGAAAATAATGCACCCTAAATTTAAAATGGGCTGAAATTAAATTTCAAATAATATTTGTAATTAGTTAATATAAGATTTACCACATATAATCATGCAAAACCTTCCCGGAATATGATGTAAACAAATACATGGAAAGATTTAATCAAAAGGGGCCATGATTTTGAATGAAATATGCATATATGGATTTAAATGAGATGGCACGTGGTTTTAAATAATAAAATAGGAGTTATGTGGGTCATGGATGGGCTGAATGAAAAGAATAGGACTGGGCGAATGACTTACTCTTGGACTTGTACATGATATAACTTAGGCTTCTAAAAAAAAGGGGAATATGAATGGCTGGCTTGGAAGGGCATGACGGGTAGGACGAGGGTATGCAGGAATAGGCTACGGAAAGGGAATGGAAAAAAAGGAGAGAAAGAAGGAAGGATTCGCAGGCGGCAGCAGATCTGGGCTTAGGACAGGTTGTGGCAAAGAGATGAGGGACTATAGGAAGTTGGCGATGGCAGATCTAACAATAGTAGGGACTGGCGGAAGTTAGGATGCGTCTGGAGTGGCTGATAGTGGCAGATCAGGCCTACGGAAAGGGGCAGCAGCACCTGTATAGGGGTAGAGCAGGGGCGGAAATAGGATTTGAGTCAAGGGATGGTGGCGATCGTCTAGGACAGGGATTTGTAAGGAAGCAACAATGAAATTTCGGCCAATTGTACAGAATAGAGGAAGAGGAAGAAGAAGAAAAAAAGAGAGAGATGAAGATAGAAAATGAAAAAAAAGAGTACCTGGCTTCACGCCCTCTTGGATTCCACCAAGCATTCGATTCCACCAATAGTCACTGTCACACCATGAAAGGTATTTGCTAAAATATCAAATTTTATTCATCATTCATCGTGTCTTAATGCTTACAAGAGAGGGCTTTTATAAGATATACCACTTTTAAATAAATAAACTCCTAAAAATAGCTTAAAACGAAAATACATATTATCCTTATCTAAAAATTAAAAAAAATAGAAAGCACTGAAATAGCAAAAGAAAGAAATAATGTGATGTAGGATAACTAATAGGATGACCCTAAATGCCTAATTTTAAATAAAAATAATGCATCCTAAAATCTAATATGGTTGAAATTAATTAATCAATTAATAATGGCAACAAGAAAAGGGTAGAACAACAATAAAAGGGTTAGGAAGAGGGTTGTACAGGTCTAAAATACATCTCTAAATGTAGTAGCATATTTGATAGGTCTAGGACAAATCTTGGATAGAACTGGGACTGGTCTTGGGGTTGTTTTGGGATAGATCTGATGTTCTTTTGGGACAGATTTTGGGACAGGTTTTGGAGTTGTTTCTGTGACAAATTTAGGACAGATTTTGGAGTTGTTTCTGGGACAGCAATTCAAGGAGAAGAAAAGGAAAAGAGAGAGGAGAAGAGATAAAGAGATAGAAGAAGAAGAAGAATACCCGAAGATGGAAAGATGGTAGCCTCACGCCAAAGGAAGCACTCCCAAATTATTTTCGTCGCACAAGCAGCAGAAGAAAACTTCAATTTCATTCATCATTAAGTGTCAATCCTCTATGGAGGATTTACATCATTATATATAATGACTTAAAAACATTGAAAAGACCAAAATACCCTCAAATAAACAAATACCAAACTACCCCCAATGATTAGAAAGCCCTAATTACATGTAAAATCACTAAATTTCTCCAAACAAAATCAACTATTGGACTAAACAAATAAATAAAAGAAAAAATCCAATTATGAAAAGCTAGAAATCCTAAATCTAAATATAGAAACTTGTTAAATATGGAAACTCGTATGGTGGTCCGCATCAATCTCCCCGTCTGAGAAGAACTCAACTTCGAGTTCCAATGGACAAGAAGAAAGCGAGCCAAATCACACGTATGCCTTCCCAGTGTGAGGTCTTCAAGTGTAGCTTGCGCACGTGAGACAAATCAACCCACACGCACATCGATAGTATACTCGGAAATCCAAACGGATGTCATGAGCAACTCTAGGTGTCAGCAGCAGAAAAGTGTGAACAACATACTCCAATGAAACAAGATTCTGATATCTCTTCAGTAGATTCGGAGCAAGTCCCTGAGGCTCTCTCGCGGTCAACCAAGTGGCACCAATCATGGACTTGGTATTCCATGTCACAGGATATAGCTTGTGTCCTTTTGCAGTGATGGAAACAACTTCCTCGACCAGTATAAATTCTATCTTCTCTCTCTTGGTGGCAAGGTGAGGGAGGTATAGCCTGAGTGGGCTGGACTTGTGCATGGCATGGGTCAAGTAGTGGATCAGGTATGCGAATAGAAGGCTCAAGGCAATGAGGTGAGGTGAGGTTCGGTCTAATGGTGTAGCTATTGGTGGGCCCGGAAGGCCAATAGGCTGGTCAGGAAGAACAATATGTCGGACAGGGTCATGCTGATGTGGGGTGGGGCCTAGAAGTGAAGGTGTTGGACCTAGATAAGGTTTGAGGTCCTCCACATGATCTAGATCCACAATGATTATCTACAGCAAACTAATATTCTTCATTGCTTATATTAATTTGGCAGTTAATTTCAGCACGCAAATTGTGAGTGTGCTGTGTAAATGAAGGTACTCCAAACTTTATTTTCAAATCAGCCATACCAGTCTTTAAGTCGGTCACACCTTTACGGATTTCGGCTACTTGGGCAAGGAGTTGAATAGCCCAAGGTGGGGTTGGTTCTCCTGACATAACTCTTAGAGGATTTTAAATGTTGTGTCCTAATTCTACATGCCATGATGACAAAATTGATTTTTTTTTTAAAAAAAAATACAATATTTTTTTTTACAGGCAATTTTTTTTATTTTTTTAAAAAAAAATTACAATGCAACGTAAGACCGTAGGTGTTTAAGAAAACAACCCAACCATGCTAGACACTATGATGACAATAATAAATAAAAATAATAATAATTTTTTTTTATATATACTAAATGTAAAGCTAAGATCGTGGATGTTTAAGAAAACACCCTGAACTAAGCTCTGATACCAATTTGATGTAGGACAACTAATAGGGTGACCCTAAATACATCCTAAAATCTAATATGGCTGAAATTAATTAATCAATTAATAACAGCAACAATAAAATGTGTAGAACAACAGCAAAAGGGTTAAGAAGAGGGTTGTACAGATACAGATCTAAATGTAGTAGCAGATCTAATAGGTCTAGGACAAAACTTGGACAGAATTGGGACTGCTCTTGAGACTATTTTGGGACAGATCTGGGACAGGTTTTGGGCTTGTTTCTAGGACAGATTTAGGACAGGTTTTGGAGTTGTTTATGAGACAACAATTCAAGAAGAAGAAAAGGAAAAGAGAGACGAGGAGAGATAAAGAGATAGAAGAAGAAGAATACCCGAAAATGGAAAGATGATAGCCTCACGCTAGGCTTCATGCCAAAAGGGCCTCACGCCAAAAGAAGCACTCCCAAATTATTTTCGTCAAGTAAGCAACGGAAGAAAACTTCAATTTCATTCATCATTAAGTGTTAATCCCGTATGGAGAGTTTACATCATATATATAATGACTTAAAAACATGAAAAAGACCAAAATACCCTCAAATAAACAAATATCAAACTACTCCCAATAATTAGAAAGCCCTAATTACATATAAAATCACTAAATTTCCCCAAGCAAAACAAACTATTGGACTAAACAAATAAATGAAAGAAAAAATACAATCATGAAAAGCTAGAAATCCTAAATCTAAGTATAGAAACTTGCTAAATATAGAAACTTGTATGGTGGTCCGCATCACAATGTGGACTGGTATGCTCGCATCAACTTTACTGAAACCATTTTATACCAACACTTCAATGATCTATGAAGAAAATGTGCCTTGAGATGCAAAATACAATATTATAAACAAAGTTAGACATGCACCACCTAAACAATATTAAAGAACATGATCATCCAGAAAAAAAGATAAATTTGAAATAAACATCTAGAAAAAAAAGCAAGTCAATATATACTACTTCTGTTACCTTAGGGATTTTCCTATTCAATCGCTGATCTGAGAAAGGTAGATTCCTAACAACTATAACATGCCAATGACCGATCATATGGTCAGCACCAATGCTCTTCCCCTCTGCTTCTTGAGTTGAGCGAGTGATTTCATCCCAAAAAGCCACATAACAAACCTGTAAATCAACCAAAAGGTCAAGAATGATAGATACATAAAAGGCATTATACTTGGCAGAGACTTTCGACTCCAGCAGGGGAGGGTGCAAACTGAATTCGTGGATCTAAATGAGGCATGCCTGAGATGGGTTTCACTGAGTAGACGCTCTCACCTGAAAGAGTAGGTGTCTGGATGGGCACCATACTGAACTTGTCATGAAAAAAACGTCAAGGATGTACATGTAACACCCATCCATTAAGGGAACCAGCCTCATGGTGAAACTCAACTGATGCATGGGGTTCAGATGAAGCACCCAAGATGCTCAAATGTCCGGCAACATTAAACAGGAAATGTTTCAATATTATCTCTCCAAACCACACACACATACAAAACTGGACATGGAAATCTACATGTGATATTGGCATACCTCATGCACACAAAACTACTCAGGTTCCTTTTCTAATACTAGAAACTTACCTTTCTAAGTGATGCCTCAGTCATCCCAATCGGTTGATATAGATCATCTCCACCACCAAATGCACAAGTAGACACAACAGCGTTGCAAGTTCTCATGTAACTTTTATCATCCTCAGAAATCTCAAACCCTCCATGTTCACTGTAGAAACCACAATGCACCATAGCAGTTTCATTCACCTGAAATGATCATTGTTCCCAACAACCAATACAATGAATTGAACACAAAACTGATCTCCATATATTGGAAATTAGAAATGATTAGTTTTCAAGAAAACATTCTGCAAGGACTGCTGCATTCAAACAAAAAATAAATATCTGAACTGATCCTGCAAGCACATTTATTTAGTGGGAGTTGAAATACAGATGAAGAAAATGACCTTAAAACTTTCTTCTCTTTCATGGAGTGTCTGGTTCCCAGTAAATAAATTGAACCTCACTGGTTGTGATGGATCACTGATGCTTGCAGCATAAGATGCATCAGCATCTGATTTATATAGAACACTTTTAACAGGAAAGCTGGACTGTATATCCAAGGAGAACTCCAGACGCTTGATTTCTTTTGAAGGAAGTATCTTCAAGCAAGCTGACAACCAGGACAATAGTCTGTTAATGGAATAATTAACAGAACACAAGTTCCTTAACTTTCATGCTACAAAAAAATTACACCATATAGGAAATAGTAGAGTGTGAACTTTTCAAGAAAGGAAATAGGATAAAAGTAAGAATCAACAGAATATCTCAAGGAAAAGATATATATATATATAAGAAAAAAATTAAGCAATATTTGATACTTCCGCAAAGATTACCGCATAAGAAACATCATCACTAATGGAAATTTCTCTATTGCAGTTGATTCACTCTATTTGACACTCAGACCACTCATCTGACCATAATCAGGACTTACATTTTGCTCAGTTTATTTCTCAAAGGCCAACTAGTGAGAGAGAGAGAGAGAGAGAGAGATCAGAAAATTTTAACCATCTGATCAAGTACATTATGGCTGGTTCTTTGTTTTTTATGCTATGCAACGGCCTACCATCTGTTTGCTTATGACTTTAAAAGCCAATTCAGTTAGAAGACCCTAAACATTTGGTATAGGGAATGGAATGATATATGAATAAGAAGCCAATATCTAGCTTGTTCTGGTCAATTTGATTTTCACTTTTTGGACTTTTCTTTAAACAATGACTTCACCTACAATCTTTGTGGTTATGACTGAGAAGTTCCAACTTTGCTACAGTGTCTTTCTTCACTAGTTCGCCTGCTAGAAGCAAAGAAGTAACATAGAATTAGTTACATGGATGCTCTCTGTAGAGAGCACTCATGTGTTTCATCTTCAAATCTTGTAGTCGTAAGAACAGTATATCAACTCTCTTCAGTCCCACTAGTTACCAAACAATCCCCTCAGTTCCCAATATTCTATCTCATATCTTCATTTCAAACCATCATTTAGAGGAAACACAATACAACCCTGCCAAATAGCATAGAAGCATCGACATAGCCACAACAGAAGAGGAATTACATACCCAAATATCATATATTTCCTTGTTTAGCTAAGTATAGAATAGAAGATGAGAAAAATCATTCTGAGAATCCCCAAGAAAGTGACATTAATCCCTGCTGATAGGAATTAATCTTTTTTCTCAAATGATAAGATGTTTGTCAACTGTCAGACTAAGAACCTCGAGATCTTGAGCATAACAAGTTAGAAGAAAATGACAGTTGTTTGGTAATTGTTGATGATTTGGTCAAATGAAATATTGTTGTTTGGTAAAGATTCTCAAATTAAAACTATAAAATATTTCAAAATATGTTTTGAAGCATTGAACATTATGTTCAAGGTATTTTTATAGGCACCACGTGTTTTGACTGATCCAATTGAGGTTAGTTTTTGTTGGTCCATGATCAAGTATAGACCTTTTCAATTGAAGCACAGAAGTTTAGCAATTTGGAATAGAAAGCAGCAGTGCTTGGAATGTTAGGTAGATGGTAAAAAAAAAAACCATCTTTCTGTCATTTTCAAATGAGATCATAATAACCAATATCATATTCTTTCGAATGATGACAACAATGACAATTTATTAAAATCAAATGACAAAACGGAGAGGGAAAAAACGAAAACTACATTGTCGAACAAAATCATTAATTCAGCAGTCAAATTTCACCAAACACAATAGCAATGGTAAAGCTAATTTCCCAATAAAATGAATGAAACTAGAAATCCTCGTTTGGTAGTCCTAAATTTTGCAATGGAATGAAAGTCTACGGAAACTGGCATTTTTTTACAAATGAGGAAAGCCAGGAATTCCAGAGTAGAATTTGAAACCCAATCGGGAATTCCAGGTTGCAAGAGGGCCCAAACTTTCCGCGGAACTATAAAAGATAAAATAAAAACAAACAGCATAAATGGGACAAGAAATTTACGTTCTCTGACGCCATGAACCACTCTGGTGCGTGCCTCAAGCTGGCCGAGGTTCCCAGCATGCTTCTCCTCTATGTCAGCGAGATCCGGCTTCACCTTCTCCTGCGTCTTCCCGCCAGTTATGGGAAACTGAACTAGAAGAAGCACGAGGACGGCGGGGAGAAAAATCAAGAGCCTCCAGTTCTTCAAGATGATCCGGAAAATGCGGGAACGGTGTTGGTCCTGAATCGAAACCCTGGCTTCTTCCGCTTCCTCCTGACCTGGACCGCATCGGTGATGCAGCGTCGTCGGAGTCGTGGTTGGAGACGGAGATGGAGATGGTGTTGAACATGGAAGACGAAATTGATGGAATCGGGAGAAATGCAGGCGCTGAAAGGAAGGAGAATAGTGTTCCTTTGTTCCGAGCAGGATTGGAAACTCGAAAATCTCACCGGCGACAACGGAAGAGGGATTACAGACCTTGGTTGTTCAGGCACATAAATTCTATATAAGCGCAAGTGTCTAAATCGCCATCTTATTAAAAATTGACCTTTCAAAACGGCTTTAAACGAAGTAACGAACTAATACTTACATAGCCACTTCCTGCATTCATGAGAACGTAAATTCTTCACCACCACCATCATTCACAACAGCTAAGGTGAATTTCATGAAGAGCCAAGTGAACTTAATTAATACATTATTGCATTTTTCACCTACATAATAGAAGAATTTAGAATGGATCAAAAATAACTTTCATTGGGATCTAATTGTCCAGATTAATGGCTCATGTACTCGAGCATTAGGTTAGGCCTTCAAATCTACCACAAGAAATCCAATTCAATCCAAAAAAAAGTTCTATTTGGTCCATGTAAAAGAGTCGCAGGGAACTCTAATTTCATCTCAATAAGAGAAAAAGAAGGAAGACATGACTGACTGATGATGTTTGGGAGGAACGGGAGATTGAAAGCCGTGAGCACCATCCTTTTGTGACTCGCCCCGAAGTAAAATATCATATTTTAAATGAAACTTCAGGTAGAGCGTTACATATCAAAACGCTAACAAATAAGTTGTTCTTGAAAAAACAACTATACCAACTGTGGATGGAGGAAGGCATACATATTTTGGATCATCTAAATGTGTTTAATAAGATCATCACTCATCTAAGTGTTGAGGTGATAGTTGAGGTTGAGAAGGCTCTTCTTTTATTGGTTTCTCTTCCACCTTCTTTTTGATACTTTGATGGCTACACTTTTGGTTGGAAAGGAAACTCTCAGGATTAATGAGGTGACTATGGCTTTGCTCCATATTAAGACACTCAGGAAGCCAGGGAACGCATCCTATTCATATGGGATGGTGGTGGCTACGGTAGATCAACAGCGCGAAAGAGGAGTTGACAAACTTTAGAAACCAAAGGAGGTCAAAGTCAAAATCAAGAGGGAAAAGTGCTGGAAGGTTTAAATGCTTCTACTGTCAGAAGGTAGGATACATGAAGAGGGGCTGCAATCAAAGAAAGAGAGATCTTGAGGAATACAACAAAAAAAGCAAGTCTCAAAATTCAGATCCAGCAATAGTTGTACATAGTGATTTCTACGGAGACAGTGATCTAAGTGTAATCACGACATGTACATATCATTTAGTTGATGGATGGATTTTAGATTCTGGATGTTCTTATCACATGAGTCCTTACAAAGAATTGTTTGACACTTACAAACCTTGTGATGGAAGAATTGTCCTAATGGGTAATGATGAGGCATGTAAAGTCATTGTGATTGGATAATGAAAATCAAAATGTTTGATGGTATGGTTAGAATACTGAAAAATGTATAGCATGTCCCTAATGTAAAGAAAAATTTTAAAGGGAGTCACTTGAGAAGGGAAAGCAAAAAAAAAGGATGAGGTTCTAAAGGTTGTTAAAGGAGTCATGGTTGTCAGGAAGGGGAAGAGGCAAGGAAATTTGAATACACTAGTAGGGAGTACAGTCACAAAGCACAAGCAGTGGGATCCTACTAGTGAGGCCGCAAGAAAGAAGAAAAGAATAAAAAAGGCACCAATCAGGTATGGCTTGAAAAATAAGATTACTTTTGCATTAGTTGGTTGTGGGGTTCCGCCTAGTTTTTATGGTGTAGGTGATAGCAAATATGGAAAGGTAAAAGGGATGAAGTACCACATGGAAATAATGCAACGGGTACAATTAAGCCAATAACTACACTCAAGGTCAAAGGAGGCTTGCGCTTGGCCAATTCATCTCATTGATGATGACAGATGGAGCATCTCTGAGCGTGGGGATGGGCATCTCACATAGAGATGTGAAGCTGTTAGATACAATGTTGGACGTTGTCACGGATTGTCTCCAAGGTAGGTGGAATTCTCACCAAAGTAGAGAATATTAGGTATATGGCTCAATTCCACACTCACAGTGGAGCCCACGCTTATTTAATCAAAACAGGGGTCGAAATATCGGCCAAAACATATCATATAGGCCAATATGTATCGGTTTGGAAGAGCCCTATATCAGTCGATATCATATCGTAACGGCCGATATTCACCTTCTCGGTTGATATATTGGCCGTATCATATTGGCCACTATCAAGATATCGGCCGATATCGTCTGGAGAGAGAAAAATATCGGCCGATATATCTACCGATAATGATATATCAGTCGATATATCGTATCGGTCGATATATCGGCCAATAACGGTATTTTAACCCCTGAACCAAAACATTCGCAGATTTGCTACAATGCTACCCACAGTGATTCATGCAAGGTTTGCATGGGATGTGGCTGGTTGATGCTAGGAATCCTGTGGACATCAGGATTTGAAGATACGTTGGAAGTATGGATATACCAAATCTTAGTGGGATATACCAAATCTTAGTGGGATTTGTTGAGAGGAAGTAGATGCCAGCATGAAAAGTAAACGCAATATACCAACGTGCAAGGTGTCTTTCACGTGTATTGCTACGCATATTTCACCAAGGAGGTTTATTTGTTTTGTACATGTAGGAAGAGAGAGATGATAAAGATCCCTATAATACATTTGACTCAAATTAGTGTCTAATTATATGATTTTGATAGTTAATTGTGATTAGTGATTCGTTAATATGAAAGATTAGAGAGTAGATTTTTTGTAGAGTTCAAGTTTGACTCGACCCGAGTTCAGAAATTTGTGGATCCAATTCGCTAAAATGTAATGGTAAAATTCTAAATATCCGAACTTTCTCCCGCTGAGACCTTAGAAGTTATTTAGATTTGGAAAATCATTCATTTGAAATATTTAAATTTCCAAATTGCACACATTTACTCAGTTTTAACTTTTGATTCAAGCATTTCAATTCCTTAAAGTGTGATTTTTGAATCGTTAATGGTATTCGTATTTTATAAAATCTTAAATTTTAAATATTTTGGAGTGTCAAAACACCTCGAAACTTTAGAATTCTTTTATTATATAAATTTATGTGGTCTGATTGCGAAGCCAAAATTTTTCCATAATATTATTTTAAATTTTAGAAATTTAATATTTATGTCATTTTAATTAAATCACCAGGTATCTGACGTGCTTTTCTCTTTAGATTTTTATAGTATTTCTAATTTTTAATACCTACCCTATCGGAGCAGTTAGCTTATTTTACTGGGGCCTCCATGGCACCCAATTTATGTAGATAAATTTGAAAACTGAAAAGGTCAAATTATTATTTCAAACTGTTATATAATTTTAATTAATTTTTAAAAAATAAGAACAAAAGCTGTCAAGTTACCTAGGTGACGTGTTTACCTCGGTAAACACTTCACCAAATTATAACAAATGTTGGATTGAGAGGAGAAATAATAATAATAATAAACAAACATCATTAAATGCATTGTTACTACACCTATAAGCTACTTTAGGTAGCTTAGGCAACAAGACAAACACATCACCAACTTATAAAAGATGAGGTGGGACGGAAGTAAGGAAAAAGAAAAAAAAATATTTGAAGATTAGCACCTCATCCACCGCCTATCTCCTTATAAAAAGGAGATGAGACTTTATTTTTCATTGAACTGTTCTCTCATCTATTTTCACTCATCAGCGCTTGGGTGTGGTGTGAAGTCACCGGCCAAGCCCTCATGAAGTGAGTTTTAATGTAAATAATAATTATTTATTCTACTTCTATTAAGTTATGTTATTTTAGATTTGATTTTAATAAAAAAAAGAGTTGTTGGAAAGTTGTATTTTTATTCTAAACATGATTTGATTATTATATGTTGTATTTTGTGAAGCTTAATGGATTCAAACCAAATTAGGCTGCATTGTTTATGTATATATATTGATTTTAAATGAATATATTTTAGTTTGGTTTTGATGGATTTTTAATTTTTCTTTTATTTAAATTATTTTAGCCTATGTAAATTAATTAAGTTATTCATGTTAACATTTTAATATTTTGATATGTGTAGTTTTTTTTTTTTAAATTAAAAGGTTACATTAGTCTTTGGTTGTTTTAGTAATAAAATTTGAAAAAAGTTTTTGAAATTGTTTCTAAATTTGTAAAATTTGAAAATATTATTTGTTTCAGTAATTTATTTTGAAGGCCATTATTCTAAACTAAAAATGTGAGTGACTCTGACTACTTGTGTGTTTATTTTATCACTTTGGGTGTTCACTTTCAAGCCGAAAACCCTCCACATGTAGTGCAGTGGAAACGCTGCTCTGTGTCCAACATGCACAATGTATTTCATGTCTTAATGCTACGAAAATACAATCTTGATCCCTCGTATGTTTTGGATGCAGAAGAATTAGATGTTCAAAACAACGTAACCTACATCGAAAGATCTATCAAAATCACAGGTACATAACAAAAAGTATTAAGAAAAAGGGTGATCCCTTTCGTCAAAGTGGTCTGGGAGAGACATAAAATGAAGAACCCAATTGGGAAATGTAATCGGAAATGAGAGCCTCTCATTGTGAGTTAATTGTGTAGAATTTTAGTTTTTCTTTTGGAATCCAATCTTCGTCTAATTTTTAGGAAGAAAATTCCAAAAGGTGGAAGTATTGTAAGGACTCGAAATTTTAAATCCTTATTATATGTAATTTATTTATCATATACATGAAATGTATGATTTTGGTCCAAATAATGTAATATCTATTAAAATTAATAAGGGAAGCTAAATTACCCTTAGAAGATGCATCGACTTCGTTGATATGTCGGCGAAGTTGAATATTTCCAGACGATGCATCGATTAGATTGATGTGTCGGGGAAAGCTGATATCCAAATCCGAGATATAAGTTGTCTGAAGGATACATCAACGTGGTTGATGTATCGGGGGAAAGACAATCAAATGGGTTGACACATCGACAAATTCGATGTGTAGTGTAGACAGAACGTCTTCAGCAGACACTCTGTCTACCACTGTCCAAACCATTTGTTTTTTATGCATGGGCATTGACAATGCCTCTTCAGGGTTCAAGGACTCAATTAAGAGTCTAGGGATAACAAAGGATGAAGACAAAAAGAAGAGAAAACGAAGGGAAAAGAGAAGAAAATAAAGAAAGAAAAGGAGAGGAAAAACAGTGGAAAGGAAAGAAGAACCAGAGTGCCTAACCACCCCTTTTACTCACCCGAGTTTACCCTCTCACTCACGTCATAACCCTCAACTCGATCGAGAAACCTCTTCCCCTCCTCACAGGCTTCTTTTGTTCCGGGAAAGGAAGGAGAGATCAAACAAGGGGAAAGAGAAATCGAGCCAGCAAGGAGGGTGGAGAGCAATGAGACAAAGGAGATCAGATTTCACCCATTCGAGCACACTTGAGAATCACTCAAGGTTGGTGAATTTCTGATGTTTTTAAGTAAATCAATAACACTAGGTTGTTTAGAAAATATGTGTGCATAGGTTTAGAAGGAAAGAATCCAAGAATGATGAACTCATGAGTAAAAGGAAGCAATGGATGATGAGTCCATGACTTATGACTAAACCCAGTCGACATATCGACTTCGTCGATGTGTCTTCAGGGGCAAGAATCCAGTGAAAAAAAAATGTTAAGTATGGAATTGGAACCCAGGACGACACATCACTTGTCAATGTATCGGTCTGGGTATGACCAATGAACAATGAATTGACCTTTGAACAACCCATCGACATGGTCGATATATATATAGGACAATGTATCGGCCAGGTCGATATATCGGCTTGGGAATTATCTGAAATAAGCATAAAAAATACAAAGGAATAACAAATCGATGGACATATCGACTGTGTCGATATGCCCAACGAATGTATCGACCAAAGCCAACATATCGGCCTGAGTATACTGAAAATAATTGGTCTAAGTGTATTGAAATAATATAGCGACAAAGACTGGTTCACAGATGATACATCAACAGAACCGATGTATCAACTTGTGAACAAAGATTGAATATAAATTCAAATAAACCAAAAACCCAGAGGACACATGTATCGATTTGATCGACATGTATGGTTCAAGAACAGTGGATGATGCATTGACTAAGTCGACATATCAAATATATATACATTTTTTCCCTAGATGATAACACAGGTCGGGGTAAAGAGAAAAAACTGGACCTATTGATAATCATGCTTGAGGAAGAAATGGATCTGGAGAAGCTGGAAGATATCATAGTTCTTATTTTGGCATTTTGTTAGAACTATTTAATTTCATAGGATCATTGATGTAATAACTTAGATAACTTCTATTTTGGATATGGCTTGCTATTTTGATTTATTTGCTTAAGTAATTTTCAACTTCGCTATCAAATGTTTAATATTATAATTTCGCAAAATGTTATTTCTACATATGTTATTTCTGCAGTGTTGTGCTGGCACATACACAAATGTTTGGTGAGTTGACTCACGTATGTGCTAGAACTGGGCCAGTCGAGAGTTGGATTTTCAGACTTGAACTCGGCTCGTGTCTTGACGTATCCGTTCTTTTTCAGTATAAAAAAAAATTTCTCTGATTTAATCAATGGAAAAAGGGCGGGTTGTTACAGAAACGACCCCTCGTAGTTAACTACTCGTCGATGATAATTTATGACTTCTGGAACTTAGAATTCATGTGGACTCTCCAGAAAATAGACATATTGACAGATCGAGAGTACCAGGACCAACCCCTTGGTAAAGGGCAACAGGTCGTTCTGAGCAGGACAAGTTTTGGGATATGAAACTCTGTCTGCACGGTGTTGTCCCAGATCGAGACCCTCGTATAGAACGACCTCTCGATGCCATGACTGTCAGTCCATCGGTGACACCGACCTGTCGACCGGGAATTAATAATGCCATTGGTAGTGCATTTAATGTGCAATAGTCGGGTGGTTGAACGATAATAAATATAAACACCGACACATTGGTGCCACCGACCTATGGGTACTGGACAGTTTGAAAAACTGTGTTAACTCCTCTATAAATATGAGAGTTGTGTGATCAATTAACTATCTTCCTTACACTGAGAAGAGTCACAGACTTTAAGGAACGATCAACTCTCTTGTGCTTACACCTGAGAATCATATACAACCAATCTACTGATTGAGTTAGTGAAAGAGAGAAAAAGAGGAGGAAATAAAAGATACAAACTAGGAAAGATTTGGTAAAACCAGTTTCCTTGTCACCCTAGAATTGTGATTGCTCTACGATGGCTATAAGGTGGAGTGTCGGTACACGTTGGGTGCATCTTTGAGAAGCACACATCTTCTAGAAAGAGTTTCAAGGCAAGTGTTTCTTGGTTTTAATTTTGTTTTAAAACCTTTGTCTTGTGAAAGTGGATTAAGGACGCTTGGCTTCAGAACCACTATAAAAAATCTAGAGCATCGTCTTTGGCACATGTGGTGGGTGGATTTCCCATTCGATTGAGTGAGGTGGAATTCCTACTCTAATTGTGAGGATGTATGTAACGTTCCGTCCCGCTACGGGCGCGTTGTCTCTTGAAATATCTCAAAAGTTGCAAAAGGCAGATACCGGGTGAATATTTTTTTTTTTTGAAACAGGGTAACTACCTCCTGCTCAACAAACCATAAGTCTGCAGTGCTAAGAAAACATAACAAACAACCATATACTAATCAAATATGGTCATACAGTCATCCAAACAAACATTTAATAACAAGTCCATACAACTAAAGTCTCTCAAATTTAGAACATAAGTATGAACATATATGTCTAACTACTAGTACTCCTCCTCAGGTGTTTGCTCAAGGGACCCGCCCGACCCTCTGCGATCGGGGTACCTAAAAGGTAAGGGGTGAACTATCCAGCCTAGTGAAGGGATAAAAGTTATCACATATCAACAATATAACATGTATCGCATGTATGAAATGTAGTGGACAATAATATAAATAATGTCTCTGTACTAGAGTGCCCAAAAATACTACTAACCAATGGTCCCACTGACCAGTCCGAGACATCACTCCATAACTCATAATAGTCCTCCAACAACTCTGGTCTCCCTACCAATACAAATGGGAGACCATACAATATACAACTGCCGGAATGCAACGGGGAAACCCGCCTCTCTTATGGGGGTCTCGACCGCAGGAGCATAATGGGGACACCAATCTCAAGGGCAGGTACCTCAACCGTAGGTACGCAATAGGGAAACCCGCATCTCCTATGGGGGTCTCGACCGCCGGAGCGTAACAGGGAAGTCCTCCCAACACTCAAACCATCATATCATCATGAACATATACACATGTAAATAAATCATCCATCTCAACACCCAACAACACATCGTTCAAGGTGGGTTACCTCCCATGCATGTACATGATATCAAGGTCATATCTAACAATATAATCATGCCCTGATATAATTAATCAAGATCAACGACACATGCATCGTGCATAACAAGGACATATAACAGGTTATCTAGACATATATCTCCATGCTCATCATGATCATGTTCAAATGTTGTAATTAAACACAATATTTTATCAATAAACTTTCAAGCATTGTACTTAATATACGACGCACATCTCATTCCCATCATAAATTCACATACACGTTATGATTGAATGCAAACATATTATCTGCAATTTCCGAACATCATGTCCAATATCCAACACATACTTTATTTATTATAAGTTCATTCCCATGTAATAATTAAACAAACATGTTATCAGCAAGTTTCCAAGTTCAAATAATTATCCATCCGATTACAATTCTCTTTTAATCGCATATAGTTGACATGAGTGCACCCGAATGGATCCCTTGCCACATGTTTATTTCGACAGTTCCCTTACCGAGTGGCTTAATAAAGGGAGGGTCCCATTCAAGTCACTACATGTCCAAGTTTAAAGTTAAATAAATGCAAATGCATAATAAAACAATGATAAGTCCCCTCATAGTGTGTGTAGAGTCGAAAATCCGAAGCGAGCAAGTGACTTGGTGGGTTGAAGGGAGCTCAACCTGTTAAAATAAAGAGGAACGAATGAGTAAAAAAGAAAACGGGCTAAAAAGAGGCCGGATAGAGAACGGGCCTAAAACTGGGTCGGTCCTAAACGGGCTGAAAACGTGTCCGACCGAAAGGGCTGGATCCACTGGAAATGGGCTGGGTCAAGTCTGGTTGGGTCGGGTTGTCACGCCCCGACCCGAAGGGTGGGCCCGGACGTGACTGATTTTTTTTTTTTTTGAAAGCTAAGAAAACACTCAAGCATTCTAACTGTGCCAGATCAACAGTTATGCCCAAAGGTCACACATGATCCCAACATGTGGACTCAAACATATACTATAAGTCCCTCCCAAGAGACACAAACAACAACATCAATACACATAATTCCAAACATTGAATTATTATTTCAAAATCATCATCAGAGCAACTACGGATACATGGTAGTTCTAGTACATCACATTAACACACACTAAGTACCACACTCGGTACTTTATAAAAGAAAATGGTTTCAAGAACCAGAAAATAAATACAAGGGTATTCCCCTCAATGGGAATCCCAAAGCAACACCGCAGCATATCCACCCTAATCTTCATATAGAGGGTTCTCCTCCTCGGATTCATCTCCTGAAAGGTGAGTGGGGTGAGCTAACTAGCCCAGGGAATGAAATATAATAGTGCAGTTTTAAAGTAAACAACAGGTTAGTATATAATCAACAGTTGCAATATAATATCTCATGCTTGATAACAATATTCACAGTATCAAGTAAAGTCTCATCATCATTTCCATCATCTCATCATCATTTTTCCATTACTGCTGTTATCCAACGTAATGCCTACCGACTACACTGAGACCATTATATTAAGTCCCGACACGGTCAAAATACATCCTTACAAGTACATCTCCGGCTCTCCCATAGCCGATACTGACACCCTCAAGTCAGCAACTGTCGACACCCATGGTCTAGTAGACGTAAACCATCTCTCATATGGCCGATATTGGTTCAATAGTCAAGAGCACGTGGAAGCAGTCTTATACATTTCATATGATCAACATTATAACATTTACCAGCATCATAAGCACTTTACCATAGTGTGTCAAGTCTAGGCACATGAGTGGGTTCATCAAATCTGAAACCACTAATTGCTCAAGATCCATCTCAAATAACAAAATCTGTTTACATTTTAACTGCAAAGTTAAGTTCCCTCACCGTAACTGTGTGATTTCGTGGTCTCTGTTCAAACAAACAGACAAGTGCACAATCAATATACATAGTATCAAATACATACACACAAGTAGTATTTCGAAATCATACTTGTTTTCTCCAAAAATATCCAAGGTACATGGAATTGAATCTTCTACTTGGTTTCTATCCTTTTTAAATTAAAATAATCCACAAGATATAATATAATAAGGTGCTCAGTCCAAAACTCGTATTGTCTTCTGGGCATTGACCAGATTGACTTATTGAGTTAGGTTTAGATTCTCAAGTCACTTCTTAGTTGTTTTCTGGATAGGACCAGATCTGACATTTTGAGTAAGGCCTCGAGGTCACTTAGTGCCCGACAAATATAGCGTCGGCCTGAAAGTGAAATCATTCAGTGCCCGACCAATAGAGTCGGCCTGGAAGTGAATACAATAGTAGATACACTATAGTAATAAGAGAAGAGGGTTAGTACATTTTTAGGTTAACAATGGGGTACTAACATCACATGCAATCAATAACAATCAAACAAGATTTAACACTTAAAAACTGGGTCCCTCGGAACATGCCTCGGAACCAGGTACTGTGGCTTCGGATCATCCGAACCACACCTAAACTAGTCACCGACCTCGGATCTTGGGTCTGACTTCGAATCGTCCGAAGATCGAGTCTCGGATCATCCGAAGTCCTTCCGAACCGAAAGAAGTCGAAAAACAGGTCTCGGTGGGTCTGTGCACCTCGGAACATCCGAAGTAGGGATCGGATCGTCCGAGTGGGGTTCTGTCCTTCCGAACTCTGCTCGGAACATCCGGGCGAATCTTGCTAGCCTCGGGCATTTTTGGGCTTCGGGTGAAGCTCGGAACGTCCGAGAGGTCCTCTCGGACCGTCCGAAGGGTGTGACCCTCGGACCGTCCGAAGACCGACTCTCGGACCATTCGAGAGTCGTCTTCCTCACTGTCTGTACCAGCAGACAGTGACGGTAGACACTGTATGAAATACGAATCCGGAAACAGTGAGTTTCCCGGATTCGATTTCCACACCTAGCCGGTCCGATGGACTCCTCTGGGAGTCCTCTTTCTATAGGGAATGGTTTGGAGCTTTGAAGCTCGGTAGGCCATCCAATTTTGACACTGAAACTTCACTGGTATACTAAAAACTGGGTTTTTCCTTAAACTTTGAAATAGTTTTTCTTGCTCAAAACTAAACCAAAAAAGGTTTTTTCTTGATTCTAAAGTAGTTAAAATTTGAAAAGGAACACAGTGGTTACATTCACTGGAGTTCCTGGTTTGAAAATCCGATCTTTGAAAATCTTTCCCTTTAAGCTTACGGTAGCTAAAACTGGGAAGAACAGAGGCGCTAAGGGTCTGCTGGTTTTGGTTTTCAAACAGCAGCTGAGAAAGAGACTGAGAGAAGAAGATTTTGTTGGGAGTGAGATCAGATAACCTGAGGGCCATTTTATAGAAAATTTGGCCGGAAATGGGGGCCGGATGGCCACTGCATGCGAATGCATGCGAAGGTTTCCTACGATAGAGGTTACTCTTGGTTGCATATTGGTCCCTCAAAACTTTCTATTTTGCAAATAAGTCCCTGTTTTAATAAAAAGCCGATTTTTAACTAAAAACATAATTTCAAAGGATCAAAAATTTAATCCAACCTTACAGATAAGTTGGGTTTTGAAAACTTTAATTACCATAAACATTTTGAGATTTAAAACTCACTAAAATCCATTGATTTAAATAAATATTACAATTAATACTATTTACTTAGTTAAACAAATGTTAAATAAAGCAACTTAGAGACCTCATTTTTGGGGTTCGAAGAATAACTAGACCATACTTAAAATGGTCTAACATACTAAAGTTGTTTCGAAATTTATTTCATCTCCAAAATCATTTAAAATAATTATTTCTCCATTTTGGGTTTTGACGGGCGCTTTTTAAATACTATTTTCTGACAATAAAATTATTTTCAAATAAAAAACATAAATCTTTGATTAAGGAGAACATTATCATCCAATAATAATCACATAATAACATAATTTATAAAAATAATAACAATAAGTGGTAAATTACCAAAATGCACCTTCAGCTGGACTAGCTGGATTACTGAGCTTTCGAATTCAGATTGGGCCACACCTGGGCTTTTCTCAAAGCTCTAACCGTAATCTTCGAGATTAATTGGTCTAAGTGAGATTATTAAGCTAAACTACACCTAATTTGAGTCAGGGTATTACACAGGTCCAAGACTGGCTAGGCCAGATCAAGGATTGGGTTCACGATTAGGCTGGTCCCAATAGGACTCTAGATCGGGTCGGGGCCAAGACTGGGCCTGGACTGGGCCTATTAGAGCTAGGTCGGGCTAGACCAAGGACTGGGTCCAGGGATGGGCCTGGACCAGGTTGGGCCAAAACCAGCTGAGCCAGGTCTGGGCCCGGTGGTTGGGTCAACAAACCAAATCAAGCGTTGGGTCGACTTAGAAACCTCATTCGAGTTGACTCGACCGAGTAACTCGGTTGCCCAGTTGAGTCAGAGAAAGAGAAAATAGAGGAAAATAATAAGAAAAACTTGAAAAACAAGAAAAAAAAAATCGAGGAATGACAAGGAAAAATCGCGGAAAGCCAACGAGAAAAAAAGATGGGAAATTAAGGGAAGAAAAATAGCGAAAAAGGAAATGGGGGAAACTAGAGAGAGAAGGAGGAGAGAGGGAGAAGGAGAGAGTACCTGATGGAAGGGCGAGAATGGAAGGAAATTCGGCTACTGCGAGCGGAAATCGAATCCAGGCGGCGTCGGGCTCTGTCAACTGGAGCGGCTGCTTGCGCCGACCGAGTGGAAGGAGATGGGAGAAGGAAAAAACTGAGAGGGAGAGAGAGAGGTCACGAAGAGAGGAAGGAGATGGGAGGGATACGGCGGTTGCTGCAAGAGAGGGGGTCTCCTAGGGTTTTCAAAGAGAGAGAAAGACGAGAGAGGAGACTGAATCGGGGAAAGAGAGGGTTGCGGCACTATAGCAATTAGCTACAGTGCTGCAAAAATAGGTAGTTTAAGGGGGGGTTAGGGTTTAGGGGAAGGGTTTTAGTTTTTAGTTTTTTTTTTTTTTTTGAAATAAATTTAACACCAAGGTCTTGAAATAATCCCTTTTTTTTAAAAAATAAAAATAATGAAATCAAAAGGCCGAACAAAATTTCGAGTGCCGAACGTCGAGTGAGAAAATGTGTGATTTTCGACAATCCCTTTTTTTTTTTTTTTCATGACAACTTATATGATAATTTACAAAGTTATCAAAATGTCCTTTGAGTTTTCGAACTCGAAATCATGTAAAGTAGGGGCTACCACGGCGCCCACACTCTCTTCACCGCTACCAAGGTCCCGAAGACAACTCGGAGATTAAAAAATCTCTCCAAAAATAGAGAAAACTCGGAATGGGTCATTACAGTGTAAGTTCCCACTTATGAATTTGGGGATAGCTCAAGGTTAAGCGACTCCTAATAGTGGATGTAGGTTGGTTAACCGAACCACTATATATCTTGTGTCCTTATGCTTGCGGTGTTAGAGCTAATTTTTTGTGTTGATTGTTTAATCACATTTGTTAACACACACACACACTTGATTTTTGTATCCGCTGCACTTAACAAATCAATCAAGTAATTTTTAATAGGACCAACGATTTTTAGATTGACCTATTCATCCCCCTTTAGGGTCAATCATTTTCTAGCACCAAGGGGGAACTTTCAATTGGTATCAGAGCCTAGTGCTCTTTAAAAGGATTTAACCATCTGAGTTGATCCAAGCTAGAACACCATGGGAGACAGTCATGCAATATCCAAACCGCTTTATCTCAATGGAACAAACTATGCCTCATGGAAGGACAAATGAGAAGTTTCTTTATTTCCATGGATTCATCGGTATGGGATATTGTAAAGATTGGATGGCAGGAACACATGGAAGAGAAGATAATAACAACCACCTCAACCATGTTTGTGACGCCCAAACCTTATGCCTCTTCGACCCTGCTGAAAAAGCTACTCAGACAGTTGATGGCAAAGCCATGAATACCCTTAACTATGCAGTATCCGATAGCGAGTACAGTCGAATTATGACCTGTAAAATGGCAAAGGGGGCATGGGTAGTCCTTGAACGAACTCATGAAGGCACCTCAATAGTTAAGAGGTTCAAACTTCAGATCCTCCAAAATCAAATTGATACTCTTAAAATGAGGGAGGATGAAGTCTTCATGGATTTCTATTCCAAGATAAGCGAAATTGTGAATCAGATGTTCGCTCTAGGTGAAGGGATACCCAAGGACAAGGTATGTACCAAAATTGTCCGGAATCTTGCAGAAAGATTCAAGCCCAAGGTTGTGGCTATGGAAAATAACAGAGCTATGTCTTTAATGAACATCGATGATTTGGTTGGTTCACTACATACCTATGAACTACATTGTGAATAACCAAAGGATAAATCCATTTCCTTGAAATCTTCCTTAAAACAAAAGAAAACAAAAGAAAAATAAAATTTTTCAGAAGATGAGTTCTCAAGTGATGAAATGGCAATGTTGCTAAAAGGTTTTATAAAAACTTTGTTAAAAGAAACAACTTGAGAAGAATGGGAAATGGTGATTCAAGTAAAAGATACCCTAAAAGACAAGATGAAATTAGAAGGAAAGGGAAGAAGAGTGAGGTTGCCAAGGAGTAGACTTGTTTTAATTGTGGGGGGAGAGGACACTTCATGAACAAATGTCCATCAGGTAAAATTAAGAAGGCTATGAATGTGGGTGTGACCAATGAGTAAACCTCTGAATCAGAGATTGATTCTGATAAATAGACTGAAAGAAAAATTGATGTATCAAAAGGTCTCATAGCCTTGATCATTGGTGATCAAGAAAATCCCACAATTGTAACGTATGATGAGAGTGAAGATGATGAAAGTCTTCAAGCCTCCTACAGTGCCCTGTTCCTTGAAAGTGAGAGGTTGGCTAAGAAATTAAACAAGGCTAAAATGAAAACCTGAACCTCTCTAATCAAATGGAAGATTTGAAAAATGAAAAATCTCTTCTAATCTCTAAGCTTGAACTCTCAGATGTTGAAAACACTAAGTTAAAATAGAATAATAAAATACTTCAAGAAGAGATAAGTATTCACTACAGGGATGTTGAAAATCTGTGGCCTCACAATAATATTTTTGAAGAGGATATTAAAAAACTATCTTTGGAATTAAAAGAGTTAAGAATTCATATAGAAAAATTTCAAGATAAGTTTATCTAAGGAGATGAAAGACTTAAAAGACTCCTAGGGGCGGGTAAACAATATGGTGATAGGTTTGGTCTTGGTGCCTCATCAACCAAAGAACCTATACATCATGGGGTGTTTGGAAATACAAGTGTCTCTCACCCTTCAACGGGTAAGTGTTATTTCTATTACAAAGTTGTGCGTTTCAAAAGAAATTGCTACCATTGGAAGAGATACTTGGAAAGGCAAGCACAAGCTAAAAGGCACAATCCAATAAAGCGTATACCTAAAAGACATCCACCAACACCTAACCCTAAAAAAAATCCAAGGAAGGTAGACACAAGGAAAGACTCTTTGTTAAGACAACTGAATCATGTCTTAAAAGAATTGAAGGATTCCAAGGTTGGTCATCAAAGGAATGATCATAGGGGTGTGTATGCAATACCAAATGCCACAATCTTTATACCTAGGAGATAGACCACCATTTATGTTTTGTTTTGGTTTAAGATTCACTTCCATATCTTAGACCACTACAAATGGACTCACAAGAGACCATGTAAGTTCACATACCAGAAAAGTGCTGTGACATGAGGAGAGAAAAATTGGCTAACTACAAGTATAGAATGTACTCTTCTTGGCTATAATACATATTCTACTTGGAATGCCATACATTTCATTCAAAGTACTTAAAACTTTAGGTGTCTTGGAATGTAAATTTTGATTGTGTGCATATTTAATGATTTGATGAATTATATTTGGCATATATGTGCATTGGAATAAATCTATATATGTCGTGCTTAGAATAGGATTTCATCAAGTTGCACAAATCAAGGATGATTGCTCTACAATATAAACGTCTCGGTATAGTCGACATGTCGGTGAATAGACTAGTCGGTGTGATAGACATGTCGGTATTGTGCTAAATCGAGCACTATTAAAAAAGGAGAAATTATCAAAAGGTTCGACCTGTCGATGGAAACGACATGTCAGTGAGACATAATGTTTAAATTAAAAGGGAACCTTCTACGAAAATGACAATTCATTCGAATTTGTCATATCCTCTCCCGCGAAGGTCTAGTGGTCCCTTTTTCGCCTCCCGTGCCATAGACCAGTCGATAGAACCTCTCGGAGTGATTTCTTGCAGGAAAACCATAGGGTTTTTGTTCCTCCCATCTCTAGAAGCCTGAAAATCACGGTTTTGGTGATTCTCTTGGATCAATTTAGGCTCACTCTTCACCTCATCCACCTCCAAACCACTGTTTGAGGATCTCCTCTTGGAAAAACCTTGCCTAGAAAGATGACAGCCGGGTCACGCCCTCAGACCTCTGAAGAACGAGGTGAAACCAGTCAGTGGGCCAAAAGAACCAAAAGATCAGCCTCTCGGTCTTGCCCTGGCTTTAGCTCTAGAAATCCTGCGTTTGTTCAAGCTGGTAAGTTCTCTCCCCATAGACCAGAATCCAGTTCTCACCAGAAAACTCAACCAGAGGTTGAAGAAGACCCCATCATCGACAAAGATGTTATCTTCATCGAAGAACTTCGTGAGGGAGGGAGAGAAGATGCAGAAGAGGAGAATGGTCTTAGAACTGGTAACGAAGACCATGTCATTATCCTTGATGACAGTAGTGAGAAAGAAAGTCATTGTTCTGAGGAATTTTGGAGGGACACTGAGGAAAAAAAAAGAATACTAATATCCCTCTCAAGAGAATGTCAGTCTGGGCAGAAGGGTATTCACACTGGAAAGGAGAATAGACTACCTCGAAAGAAGTCTAGATAACATCATGTGGTCTATCTAAAATCTAGTCTCTGTTGTCTCCTCCTCTGCCAGATCTGATAACACAGTTCCACGATCCCCTTCTCATCCAACACCTCCATAGGATGGCACTGCTTAGGACAGTTCTTCATGGTTTTTGAAAAAAACTATATCTTTGGTATTGTATCTAAACATCCATGATGCCCCCTCCAAAACCATATGTACTGCATATTTTGATTATCAATGACATGATATGGTTTACTATGGTTTGATGTATGCATTGTTGTGGTTGAATGCCTTCTATCTTTTGTCTATGGTTAACTTGGTTTATATTAAATAGACTAACATGCATGTTTGAATGAGTTGGTTTTGTAATGGCATGTTAAGGAGATAGGGATCGGGCTGTAATGTTGCACACATTCTTGGAGTTTGGAAGAGCATAAAATATGTGCTTATTAGTTGCTGTCACTGGTGAAGATAGTTTAGGGAGGAAGGTGAATGTAAGCTTGGAGGAAAATAAACTTAGAAGCAACTAAGTTTATGGGGGAGTTGAGTCAAAGAAACTAGAAAAAATAGCTTGGAGAATGGGGGAGAAGACTTCAAAAAGGGAAGCTAGGTAAGGTAGCTTGACCCCATTGAAGAATACATTTAAGACAACACAACTCTTAAAGGGGAAGAAAAAGAAAAACAATAATGCAATGGCAATTTGCATTATACTGTGGAGGAGATCAATGCTTGAATGCATGAGATGCATGCATTGATCAATGGAAAGATTTAATGAGTTTGGATATGAACTCATGGAAGCACTAAATGCAAGAAGCATGGGGGAGTGTATGAAATCCAATCGATGTTTGCCTACTAGCCTTTGTCAATTATATGACAAAATGGGGGAGAAATTAGTAAAAGCTATAAGACATCAAACCAATTATAGGGAGTAATTGGTGAAGCCTAAGTGCTTGGGCATCTAGAAAGAGAGAGCTATAAAGGAGAGGAATATGAAGCAACCAATGGATATGGGAGAATGTCTATGCTTGGAGTTTTGGAGATCAAACTAAAGAAGATTGGAGAAGAAAATCTTCTCAACACTGATAGCTTGGATAAGCTATGTGGAGTGTTGGTTACTAGGAAATCATTGATGTATGGGGGAGAATGAATGCTAATCTTATTTAGTCCATGAATACATATTTATGTTTTGGACTAACGCCTCTAATGATTGTTTAGTGTTGCTTGCTTATGTGTTGAAACATGAAAACATGATTTGAAACAAGCTGAACAAGAATATGCGAAAATCATAGTCTTGTTGTTTCCATTTGAATATGTACATGTAAACAATGTAATATTTTTGTATTCAAATGTGATGTAATAAAGGTGGGCTTGTATTTGGGTTAACTTCTAGGTTTTGTTATGAAATTGACAAATGGGGAGATTGTTAGTGCCCCGGCTTGCCGAGTCCCTAAGTTTGTCAATTCCATGACTCGGGAAGAAGCACTTGCTAGAACCTTGAAGACTCAAGATGATCAAGATTGAAGGTCATGCTCCACCAGATTAAAGCTCATCGTTATGGCAATCACAAAATAGGTATTTGGCCATAGATGCCTTTAGGTGGTACCCACACCTTAGGAGGACCTTTCCTAGGCTTAGTTGAACAAATGATAAAACTATAAAAAACCTAGAGAGGAAGGTTGACAGTGAATTGGAAGCGAACTTGAAAATATGAATTAAGTTCACTGTCAGGTTGACCAGTCATTCTTACCGACCCCTCGGTGGAGACAAGATCGACACGTCGTGGTTAAAGATTGGTCGGCCAGATTGACAAATGTTCGGGATCATAGAACTATCATTCTCGGTATGCCTCTGATCAAGAGTCTCGTATGCACCGACCTCTCGGTGAAAGACTGAAACGACCCCTCGTGGTCAACCACTCGTTGATGATAACTAATGAGTTTTGGAACTTAGAACTCATGTGGACTCTTGAGAAAATAAACATCTCAGTAATTCAAGATCGATCGAGAGTAACAGGACCAAACCCTCGGTAAAGAGCGACAGGTCGTTCTGGGCAAGAAAAGTTTCGAGAAATGAAACTTTCTCTGCATGGTGTGGCCCTAGATCGAGACCCTCGTATGAATCGACCTCTCGGCGCCATGATTGTCGACCCATTGGTGACACCTACCTGTCGACCAGGAATTAATAATGCCATTTTGAGTGCATTTAATGTGCAACGGTCAGGCGGTTGAACGGTAATAAATATGAACACCGACTTGTCAGTACTGGACAATTTGAAAAACTGTGTTAACTCCTTTATAAATATGAGAGTTGTGTGATCAATTAAATATCTTCTTTGAACTGAGAAGAGTCACACACTCTAAGGAACGATCAACTCTCTTGTGCCTGCACCTGAGAATCATATACAACCAATCTATTGATTGAGTTAGTGAAAGAGAGAAAAATAGGAGGAAAGAAAAGATACAAACTAGGAAAGATTTGGTAAAACTAGTTTCCTCGTCACCTTGGAATTGTGATTGCTCTACAACGGCTACAAGGCGGAGCGTCGGCACACATTGGGTGGATATTTGAGAAGCATACATCTTCGAGAAAGAGCTTCAAGGCAAGTGATTTTTGGTTTTAATTTTGTTTTAAAACCTTTGTCTTGTGAAAGTGGATTAATGAGGTTTGGCTCCGGAACTACTATAAAAAATCTAGAGCGTCGTCTCTAGCACATGTGGACGGTGGAATTCGCAGCCGATTGAGTGAGGTGGATTTCTTACTCTAATTGTGAGGGTGTAAGTCCCCACTTAGTGAATTTGGGGATAGCTCAAGGTTGAGCGAGTCCTAAGGTGGATGTAGGTTGGCTAACCGAACCACTATATATCTTGTGTCCTTGTGTTTGTGGTGTTAGAGCTAATTTCTTATTTTGATTGTTTAATCACATTTGTTAACACACACATACACGCACTTGATTGTTGTATTCACTGCACTTAATAAATCAATCAAGTAATTTTTAAAGGGACCAACGATTTTTAGATTGATATATTCACCCCCCTCTAGGGTCAATCGTGTTCTAGCACTGAGGGAGAACTTTCATGTTCTAACTACTAGAATGGAAACATAGCACGGTGCCAGGGAGTTGAGGTCTAGTAGTCTATAACGGAGAATGAACCCACTTACATGCCTAGATATTGATGAATTATCGAGATATATTTATGTTGATATATGATGATGTTTATTATGCATAGTGCTTATGCTATTGAGACTGATGTTCTCCGATGAGAGAACCTGAGCATTATGGTAAGAGATTTTGGATTTATTCCTGGTAAGGATTTAGTTTTTGGTACTGCCATCACACATTTAGCCAATGAGGCTGTTTTTGGCCGTCGAGGTCGGACCTTTGGGTCAGTTAAGCTCTGCTTTTGGCCGTCGAGGTCAGACCATTCGGTAGTTAAGATCTTACAAGATGCTGTATTTTGACAGTGTCGAGACTTAATGCATTTGGGAAGCCAGTGTAGTGCTTCGTATGTGTGATAGTGATGTGGCAGATGTGGTAATTTGGTAAAAATGGTATACTAGACCATTTGTGATTTTGAGTAAGACAATTTTTGTTGTTAATGGTAGATTAGATCATTATTGTTATTATGATATTTGCAAAGTAGACTGCATTATCTAACTGTGATATTATGTTAAGATGTTAAGCTCTTTTCACTGTGCTTGGAGGTCACATCCCTTACATTACAGGATTAGCGCCTATGGAGGTGAAACCTCCATAAAGACATAGGATGAGGGAGCCGATGCAGTCACTTATATTTCCTACAGATGGGAAATACGTTTATTATATTTATTTTCATGCCAATGATGTTTTGTTGATTTTAAACCCCCCCCTTCGTACTTTAAGTCTAAGCATGTATAAACTACCATGTTTTGTTGACTTCACGTGTGATTATGGGCTTAAATGTTTAACCTGAGGATGCAGCCCAGTTATGATAATATAAGATAGGGGATTACTATAAAAAGAAAATTAGTCACGTTCCGGGACCACAATCGGATCGGGGTGTGACAGCTTGGTATTAGAACTTACGTTTAAGCTCTCAGACTGTGAAGGGTAGTACATGCTTAGAAACCTATGCTGAGATTGGAAACATCTGGATTTGGGTAGGTTCCTATGATGTTTGATCTGACAGTTCAACTCTCGGACTGTGCGTATGGAAGAAAGTAGATTGGTTGATTAACTTTGAGTTTATTCCATTGATTTTGAAAGTAAGTATGTCATGCCCCGACCCGAAGGGTGGGCCCGGAACGCGATTGATTTTTTTTTTTTTGAAAGATAAACTAAACCAACATATGAACTGGGCCGAAACAACGGTTAGGCCCAAAGGTCACACATGGCCCCAACATGTGGACTCAAACATATACCATAAGTCTACCCCACTAAAATAACAACATCCACATAACATGATCAAATCAAATCCAACATTGATTATTACAAACAAAACATTGTCTCCACCACTACAAAGGCAACATATCCTAGAACATCAAATTAACATAAATTAAGTACCACATCCGGTACTTAATAAAAGACAACGGCTCCAATAACCAACAGGAAAAGATCAGGGTATTCCCCTCCGGGGGAAACCCAAAGCACTGCCTCAGCTTATCCATCCTAAGCCTGATAAAGAGGGTCCTCCTCCTCGGGTTCATGCCTGAAAGGTGAGTGGGGTGAGCTAACTAGCCCAGTGAACGAAATATAACCATACAGTTTAAGTAAAATAACAGGTTAGCAACAGTTCAATAATATCACATGCCTGATAACAATTAAGCATAATATCATGTAAAACATCAACATCATCAATTACTGCTATCATCCAACGTAACGCCTGCCGATTACACTGAGACCAGTATTAAGTCCCGACACGGTCCAAATACATCCTTGCAAGTACATCTCCGGCTCTGACTTAGCCGATACTGACACCCTCAAGTCAGCAACTGACGACAACATAGTCCGCCCATGGTCCAGTAGACATAAACCATCTCCCATATGGCCGATATTGGTGCAATAGCCCAGGTACGTAGAAGCAGTCTTTCATAACCATATGATCAACATCATAATATTACAATCATCATCAGCACTCTTACCATAGTGCATCAAGTCTAGGCACATGAGTGGGTTCATCAAATCTGAAACCACTCATTGCACAATTCTCATCTCATAATAAAACCTGTTTACAAAATCTGCAGAGTTAAGTTCCCTCACCGTGATGTGTGGTTTAAGCGGTCTCTGTTCAAACAACACACAAGTGCACAATAAATATACATAACAAATACGTACACATACGTAGTTTTTGGAAATCATACGTTTTCCCACGAAATATCCAGGGTTCATGGAATTGAATCTCCTACTTGGTTTCTATCCTTTTTAAATTATCATAATCCACAATATAATAATAAAAAGGGGCTCAGTCCAAAACTCATATTGTCTTCTGGGCATGGACTAGATCGACTTATTGAGTTAGGTCTAGATCCTCGGGTCACTTCTCGGTTGTCTTCTGGATAGGACCAGACCTGACATTTTGAGTTAGACCTCGAGGTCACCCAGTGCCCGACTATAGTGTTGGCTTGAAAGTGAATCACTCAGTGCCCGACCAGTAGGGTCGGCCTGGAAGCGTATACAATAGTATTTACACTATAAATAATAAGAGAAAAAGGGTTAGTACATTTTTAATTAACAAGGGGGTATAAATCATCATACATCACTAATCACATTAATACATCAAATCAGAACCATCAAACAATAATTTATCACTTAAAAACGGGTCCCTCGGAACATCACCTCGGAACCGGGTACAGTGGCTTCGGATGATCCGAACCACACTAAACTAAGTCACTGGCCTCGGAACATGGGCCTGACTTCGGATTGTCCGAAGACTGGGTCTCGGACCTTCCGAAGTCCATCCGAAACGTTTTACAATCCGAAATAAGTGTCGGTGGGTCTGCAAGCCTCGGAACGTCCGAAGAGATGTCTTGGAACGTCCGAGTGGGTTCTGTCCTTCTGAGCTTGGCTCGGTGCGTCCGAAAGGGGTCTGGCTCGCCTCGGGTGTACTGGGCTTCGGGTGAAGCTCGAAACGTTCGAGGGTCATTGCTCGGACCGTCCGAAGGTTCGCGCCGTCCGAAGATCGGCTCTCGGACCTTCTGAGAGTAGTCTTCCCCACTGTCTGCACCAGCAGACGGTGACGACCGTTACACCATGAAATATGAATCTGGAAATGGAGGGTCTCCCGGACTCGGTTTTCACATCCAACCGGTCTGATGGACTCCTCTGGGAGTGCTCTTTTCATAGGGAAAGGTTTGGAGCTCAGAAGCTTACTGGGCCATCCGATTTTAATGGTAAATCTTCACGGGTACATGAACCCATGTTTTTCCTTAGATTTAAAACTGGTTTTTCTCTATCAAAACGGGGTCAAATTTGGTTTTGATTGATTCTAAACAGATCAGAATTTAAAGAGGAATGCAAAGGATACCTTTGCTCAGGTTTTTGGGCTGAAATCCGAATTTTTGGAAAAATCTCCTTCTAAAGCTTACGAGTGACTGAAACAGGCAAAAAAAAGGGGCTAAGGGTCGGCTGAATCTGGCTGAATTCAAACAACAGAGAGGGAGACTGAGAGAGAGAGAGAGAAATGGGAGTTGCAAACTGATGGCTTAGTCGGTTTTTATAAGAAAATCGCCGGAAGGGACGGTCGGGTGGCCATTGCATGCTTCTGCATCCAGGCACCGCTGACGTTTACAACAGTAAGCAGATTTTGGTTGCAAATAAGTCCTCAGCAGGTTTTTTGCAATTTGGTCCTTTAGTTGATAAAACTAGATTTTAAAACTAAAAGTAATAATTTAAGAACTCAAAATATTAATCCAACCGTACAGATAGGTGGGGTTTTGAAAATCTTATTCACCATAAAAATTTTGGAATTTAAATCTTACTAAAAACCATTGATTTAAATAAAAACCATTAATTACCCATATTTACTTAATTAAACAAATGTAAAAATAACCAATTTGTAAATCTCATTTTGAAGTGCAATGAAATAACTAGACCATTCTTAAAATGGTCTAACACAAAATACCATTTTCAAAATTTATCTCTTTCCCGGAATTATTTAAAATAATTAAAACTCCCTTTCGGGGTTTTGACAAGTGAAGTTTAAATATCATTTTCTGAAAATAAATTTATTTTAAAATCAGAAATGCAAATCTATTATTAGAGAGAATATTATCAATCAATAACAAACCAAAAAATACACAATTTATAAAAATAAACACAACACGTGGTAAATTACCAAAATGCCCCTCCAGCTGGACGAGCTGGATCACTGAGCTCACGAGCTCGGATCGGGCCACAACTGGGCTTACCTCGAAGCCCTAACCGTAATCCTCGAGATTAACCGGTTAAATAAGAATTATTAAGCTAACACACGCCTAAACTGGGGCAGGGTATTACCAAGTAAGGTAGAACCCTTGATCAAGGTGAGGTTGAACCTCTTTGTTTGTCTAAGATGTGTGATTGTAGTATTAAGATGATACTTGGAATTGAGTGTTTAGAAGTGAGAAGTTTCAATGGATATGGAAACAAGAGTTAAATTGATAATGAACCCCTGGTTTTGGGTAAGTGGTGTGTTTTCAGTATCAATTGATTCGTGGAACCAAGTTTTTGGGAGTAAAATCCTTTTATGGAGTGTGGGTCAGAGGTTGTAGAATTTGAGGAAAGACTTTGAGGTTGGTTAAGCTTGAGGAAGCTTATTGAGGAATGATGAATTTTTCTAAAGTATAGGACCTCGGTATCACTGGGTTAGTAGTACAAACTTAGTTTGTAATGTACTTGTGATGTATTTATGATGTTTGAATGCTTGATTGCTCTAACAGATATGTCGGAGTACCTGAGTGGCAAACTACCTGTTTAGAATGAAAATGAGCTCGAAGATATGAATCAGGTAATATAAGAACTTATCATATAATGTATTTTGGATTTATTGGAAAGGATAATGGTGACAAACCCAGCTCTAGTAATTGTGAAAAAAGAGTTGTTCGGCATCTCTTCCATGGCTTTGCTTCACGGTAGTATCAACCATCTGTAAGGTATACAAGGAATTGCAAATGGAAGAAAAATATTGTGTTATAGTGGTAGGCCAACTGGTCATAAGATAAAATTCTATACTCAGAAGAGTAAAAGTTGGTATTACAAGGGTGAAGAGGAGGAGCACCTAATTAACCAATTTCCTAAACGATTGTTTAGGGACTTTGCACAACATGATATAGATAAATAAAAAACCTATCTGGAAAGAGTAGTAGTGGGTGTGAAAATTTGGAAAGGTTATTCCAAAGGTATTTCCCTTTTTATACTTGGTTTAGTAAAAGAGAAAGTTGCTATGTGTAATCATACTAGATAGTATGAAACCAAATAGGAATTGTTGACTTTTGCCATTTAAGGTATAGTGAATCTATGAAAGTCTAGATGTCAGTTGAATAATAATAGTAACAGGTATGGCAGGAGCTTTGGAGTTCTCCATTCAAGACCAAAGTGAGTAGGAAAAGTGTCTCAATCTATTAATGATACCTCATGCTGGGAAGAACTATTTCATTTTTTTTTCCTGTTTCCATTTTAAGCCATAGTTTTGGCAAGGACTATTTGGAATATGCTCACTTGGTGCTGAAAATTCATAGTTAAGCCTCTAATTTTCTATGAAGTAAGGATTCATATCCTTGAGAAGAATAATTTTTATGGTTAAATTTTTTTTTTTATTATTCTGGTTGAATTGTGGATTATATTTAGTGGAAGTAAAATATTGACAAAAATGACCATGTCCTCTTGATAAGAAAGAGAGGAATATGAAAGATAGAAGCTCAGTTGATTATCATCAGGGTAAAAGATAAGGTAAAAGAGGGATAAATGCAATAGAGTGAGGGAAGTGTGGCGAATAGGCAATGACAGGGAGTATCTAGATATTACCCCTGTCACCTTCTGTAATGATTGATTGTCATGTGAAAACAACCTTGGAAAATTTGGGTGTCAGAATGGTTATCGATTGTAAGATTTCTTTGAAGAGTCTGTTGCAAATAGGACCTAAGGTTAAAATTGACCCCTGAAGGTAGGATCCTCCACTAAAGTTGGAACTTATAACAGATTGGGTGTAAGTTCTATATGATGAGTATGAAATTCCGTTACTAGAATGATGCAAGACCTAAAAGAAAAGAGGGAAGGGAGGGGGGTGAATAGTTCTTACTTTAACAAACAATCCCTTTTCAAAATTCTTTTGATCAAACGAATACTTTGAATGTATGAGAATGATACTTTGAATGTATGAGATATGATATGAACCGATTGTTAATTTTATTAAATAAAATATGACCGATTCAATGTGTATGCAGGTGACCGAAATCCAATCAAACCATTTAGAACAACATCACCCACACATATGCACATAGATTTTATAGTGGTTCGGTTTTAAATAACCTACGTCCACTGTTAGATTTCCCAACACTAGGGTTGTCCCAATATACTATGTATGGGCCGCTCACCCAAATAGTACAACCTAGTTTTTTATAGAGGTTCGACGCAAATGGTCTAATCCTCCGCGCCTATTTTTTTGGGTAGTTCGAACAACAATGTTCTAGTCTACCTTACTATGTGATAAATTAAAAGAAAAAGAAGAACACTTGCCTTGGGCCTTAACCCATGTTCAATGTGTGTTCTTCCTTGCTTAAATCTCTGTGCTCCTTCCTTCAGAACATGTTCTTCATAGTAGAGTATCGGCACAGTAGGACAAGGGTACTAGGACAATAATATGACAGATTTTGGTCCTAAGTAAACAACCATCATCTTCATCATAGGATAAGTATTGAATACTCTATCATATCCTTGTTAAAGGATGATGAAGATGGAGTGAAGAGGGACTGGTAGACTCTCTGGTCGATGTTCTCAGATTGCCCAATTTTTCGTACTACTTAAAAGAAAGGACAACCATGTATATCTGCACAAGTCTTCTAATGGCTCAGTCTGGAGGCCTCTTGATTTTCCTCGAGGTCTCCAGGCTGTACAAAAAAATACAGCAGATTGAACAATTCAAATTTCAAATTTAAGTTTTAATTGGCCTTAGTCAACTACCGACTCTCTTATTTGTCACCTATCCTTGATTTATAATCAGGACAACTGTATTACTAAATCTGTAATATCCTGACCCAAATTAAGCTTAATTAATATGGTTTATTTTAATAAATCATGTTTTCACTTGTTAATCATGAAGATTACATTTAGAACTTTGTGAAAAGTCTAGGATTGGCCCAATTAGAGTTTGATAGCTCGTTGATCCAACTTATTTAAGTTGGAAGGGCAAAATGATAATTTACCATAAAGAGTGTTATTTTATTATTAAATAATTATTTGATTATTGATTGAGTGATATTGATGTCCTTATTAGGGATTTAAATTCTGAAATTTATACGTATTTTTATTATATTTTTTATTTCAAAAAATGTTATTAAAAGCTACCCGAAAGCTAGAAAATAATTATTTTAACAATTTTAGAAGTGAGAAAATTATAAGAAAATATGTGTTATTAAATTATGTTTTAATTCATTTTTTTAGATTTTCAGATTTTGAAAATAAAAGTTTTAAACCCTTTAAATAAATACAATTTAAATTAAGGGAATAGTGATAAAATGTAATTTTAGTTTAAATCAAGTAATTTTGCTAAAATATAAATCTCCAAAATTTTATAGTAGTTTTAGATTTTAAAAGCCAACATTTTGGATCAGATGGATTCAATTAATTAAATCAGTTAATAGTTAAATAATAAAAATTGGCTTAAATGCAAATAAGTTTGGAGGGCTAAACTGCAAATACCCAAAATTTTCAAATCACCTACGTAGCAGGTGCTCTAAAGTAGCAACGTACGCATGAATTGTCGATGATTCAGGTAGCCTACCCCCGTAGCTTACAGGAGATAGTGTTCATCTCCCACACTAGTCGCAAAGCTACTGGTCTACCCTCCCAGAGCCTATATAAACTTTGCAGATCTCAGTGAAATCCTCATTGTTTCCCTGCATTTCTCTCTGTTCTTCCTGCTTCTTCTTTATTTAATTTTCACCATTGCTTTGAAGTGGAAGTTTTCCCAGCTGCTGAAACTCTCCCCAATTTACAAAGCGAAGGTAACATTTAGATTTATTTTCAAATTCTAACATGTTTAGGATCAAACATAAGTTAATTTGGTTAAGGTTTGAATCTTAAAATCAGTTTTGAAGTTTAGAGGAAAACATGGATTTTCATGTGTTTTACTGGTTTTCCTCTTATGATCTGATGTTTTTAATCAGTATTAACTGTCCAATTCATTTATAAAGTGAAGAGGACTTAATGTAGAACTCATTTGACTAGAAGGATGTGAAAAATGAATTCAGGAAACCTACTGTTTCTGGATTCGTATTTCACTCTGTCCTTCCCATCATTTCATTGTTGCAGGTGACAGAGGAAGAAGACGACTCTCGGAAGATCCGAGAATTGGCCTTTGGAAGTTCCGAACTTATTTTCAGGGTTTTGAAGTGAGCAGAGGCCAAGTGTTGTACCCTCTACCTCAACTAGACAGATAGGACGTTCCAAGACCCATTCGGACGTTTCTAAAGGCTTGGAAGTTCCGACCAGACCTCACCAGGTTTCGAGGCAGACCGAGACTCATTGATTTTTGATTTTTCTATTTTTCTGTTCGGAAGCAGGCTTAGACGTTTCGAGACCTGAACTTCGGAAGTTCTGAAGGACTGAACCCAAGTTCCGAAGGTTCTGTAAAAACCCAGAGTTTAGGTAGTGGCTCAGAAGTTCCGAAGCCACAGTACTTAGTTCTGAGGAATCCAGAACTGGTTTTTAAAATTTAGCCTAAGTTAAAGATTCCATGTTAGGTTTAGACCCTAGATTTTTGATGTGATGTTTTATACTAGATTGTTAATTAAAAATGATACTAACCTTTTTGTTTGTATTATATATATATATATATACATATATTATGCATTCACTTCCAAGTCGATACTCTCTATTTGTGGCACAGCGAAAACGCAGCCCAGTAGCTATCAGTAGCTGAGCGATTAACTTTACCTCTCGGTAGAAAATAAAGGTTCAGACACTGACTGATCTCTAGGCCTAACTCAATATACCTGAGCACCATATATCTCTAGGCCTAACTCATTATACGAGTAGTGGCCTGAGCATCTTATATCTCTAAGCCTAACTCAATATGTCTCTATGGTATTTTTCAGAAGACAATATGTGTAGTGGCCTAAGCACCTTATTATATTTGTGGATTATTGTAATTAAAAATGGAGTAATCCATATAGGAGACTCATATTCATTTCCCTTGGAGTTTATCTAGAAAATAGGACAGAAGGATTTGAAATATTATGAATGTATGTTGTATTGTATATAATTGTGTATCTTGTTTGACTAGATAATTCATTGTATTTCTATTTGTGTATTTGGTAGATACTGCGATACCCCATATCTTTCGGTGAGGAGATTTAACATTATTGTAGGAGTAAATCAGGTTAAGAAGATCTAGTATAATGAGTGGTTTCAAGGATCAGACTTAATGCACTTATATGCCTAGACATGATGCACTACTATAAAATGTGCTTATTGATAGTAACGATGTTTATCGTATATTGTGATTATTGATGATAATATACTTACGAACTTGAGCATTATGATGATAATGATACTGCCTCCACGTACCCTCAACTGCTGAAATATTATCGGCCCAGGTGTGTCGGTTTGCTTCTACTGGCCCGGATGTGTCAGTACTGGCCCATGTGTGCCGAAGATGCTATTGCAAGATGCTGCATTTTGACCGTGTCGGGATTTGATACTTTTATAGTCAGTATAGTGCTTAGGTGTTACGGTGGGTGTAGGCAGTAATATGGATGACTTAATATATTGGCATGATGGACCAATTATGATTTCAAATAATGATATTGATTTATCTAACTTGATGTTTATTACACTGTATTGTTATGTTCTCTTCACTGGGGTAGCTAATTGACACCTCTGACATTTCAGGAAATGTACCCAAGGAGGAGGAACCTCCATTTCAAACATAGGATGTTAAAGTTGTTGATGCCGATTGTATCTCCCACGGATGGGAAATACAGTTCATTTTGTTATGTTGGTGGTTAAACCATATATTGTATTAAGTACCACCTGTGGTACTTATATTAAGCATGTATTAAATCACCATGTTACATTTAGCAACTCTAGATTGATATAAATAAGATTTTCTCTTGTGATGGAAATATTTGTTTGTATGATATCCTATATCTGGGTAGACATATAGTACATGTCTGAGTCCACATGTAAAGAGCACGTGTGACATTTATTTCTGGGTTTCACTGTAGACCATAACGATACAACCCACCTGTTTATCTGATTGAGGATCAAATATAAAAAAAATAGTAGCGTTCCAGGTCCACCTTCGGGTCGAGGTATTACAAAATCATAAGGTGGCTGGATAACTTTTAAAGGATTATAAACTGAAATTGGTCAAATTGCCCCAAAACAATACTCGCCACATGTAAAGATTTCCTATCTCAAAAAAACATTTGTCCCATAATATCAATCATGAGGTGTTGACCAAATCTACATTAAAAACTATGAGGAGCCTTTCCTACTATGACTGAGATTACCACTCACAAGATTTGACTTTCATAAGCAAGAGGTTGCAAAAGGAATCGAAGGAGCCTTCTAACGTTTTTTCCTGTTTTGTAAAGATTTCAAAAATCGAGGAGCCTAAGGCTTTTTCCCTCTTCAGACTGAATCAAAGGACATCTAGATCCAGTTGCACAACCAGATATACTCAGACGATCTCGAGGCCTCTAGAGAAAGCTCAAGGTCTCCAGTCTGTACCCAATTTTCAGACTTTCAAATTATTAGGCCATTGACATCTAGGGCGCTTTGGGCTTGACTATGGTTCACTAGGGTCTACTTACCTGTGTACCAATCATGGGTAGACGGTAAAACCTTCAATGCATAGTAAATCTTTACGAAGTCTTCAGAGATTTTGACATTTTCTTAAATCTTCCAAGGCAAGGTCCGACTGGGTCACACAATTGACAAAACGGGTGATACGGGCTAGCCGGGGCACTTACAATCTTCCTCTTTGTCAAATTTGTGACAAAACCTACGATCTACCCAAAAACACTGTAACACCCTGAATTTTCCTTATTCATGAATATATTGGAATAGCCTATTTGAATTGCGAATTAAATGAATTTGAGATTAAATGGTTGAAATGGACATTAGATGTGCAAGGTAAATGGGTTAATTGCCCAATTAAGACCCAATGGATTATAGATGAGCTTGATTTTAAAGTAATTGGGTAAGTTTAAAGTAAATGACTCAGGTACCCAATTAAGACCCAATGGATTATAGGTGAGCTTAATTTTAAAGTAAATGGGGTAAGCTTGATTAAATTATTTGAATTGGATAATAATGAATTTAATACATTAAAATCCACTTCATAAGTGAGGTGGCATGTGAGTGATGTGGCATTGCCATGTGGTATGCATGTCATCACATGGAAGCCTAGTAGACAAGGAGGCCACATCATCGAGTGACATGGCCAAAGTGGGACCGGAATGCCAAGTCACCACATGCATGCCCAACCATGTCATGGGTTAAGGACTTGGTCAACCACAAGTGAGCTCAAGTCTTGAGTTGAGTTGGCTTGAGTTGGGAAGGTGAAGAGTTTTCATCTCAAAGGGCATGAAACCAAGAGACTCATTGGGAAACCAAAGGACTACTTGGTTAAACCAAGGGCCTCTTTGGTTAGATAAATCATTAAGAGAGGGAATGAAGAGATTGAGCTGTTATACAAAAGGACACAACCCAAGGGCACACCAAACCCCTTGGCCGACTCCTCTAGACATTGAGCAAAGGATTTTCCTCTCGTCTCCTCTCTCTCTCTCTCTCTCTCCCACTCCCACCTACACCTCTATACTTGGAGAATTGTTGAAGAACAAAGAAAGGAAAAGAATGTTAAAGAAGGAAATACAGATCAAAAAGAAAAGAAGGAGACATAAAAGAAGGTATGCTTTAAGGTTTAACAGTATGGGAATAAGTCTCAAGAAACCATAGGTTTGGCCATGGGGTGGCCGAACATATGGGTTCCATAATTGGTTAGAATGGATAGCCAAATTATTATAAGGCCATGGAGTTGGAAATCCATCTAAGAAATGGTAATGGGTTGAAACAAAAGTAAGGTGATATTCAAATCCATGATATGATACCAGGAATTGAATGAATTATGGAAAAGACCCTAGCCTTCGCTAGTGGGTAGAGTAAATTCACTAAGATATGTATGGAAGATGAAATCCATGTTTAAAAATGATAAAGAATGGATTTCATAAAGAAGGGCCTAACCATGCATGCAAACAGAGAAAACTAACAAAGAAGTTAGTCGACTGAATCTCAGGATTCAGTCGACTGAAAGGGTGCTGGCCGAACACACAAGGGTAATCTGGGTGTTTCAGCCGACTGAATCTAATGATTCAATAGACTGAACGTGGACTGGCCGAGCACATAAGGGATATCTGGGTGTTTCAGCCCACTGAATCCTATGATTCAGTCTACTGAAAGTACACTGGTTAATCATAGATGGGGTCTACTAGTATTTCAGCCGACTGGATCTGTGATTCAGTTGACTGAACATAGACATACCAAACAAGTAAGTGATCTGGTGTGTTTCAGCCGACTGAATCTTATGATTCAGTCGACTGAAGGTATACTTACCAAACACGTAAATGGTTTATTGATACGACTGAATGTATATTGGCCGAACACACAAATGATCTGATCCAAAGTCAACCGAATGAATCTGTGATTCAGTTGACTGAAAGTGTATTGACCGAGAACGCAGAGGATTTGATCCAAAGTCAGCCGACTGAAAGGTTACGGGTCAAGTTTATACAGTACCTAGTTGTGTTTCAACCGACTGAATAGTGTTATTCAGTCGACTGAGAGTTTACGGATAAAACACAGAAGGTAACTAGGGGTGATTCAGTAGACTGAATGCCAGATTTAGTCGACTGAATTGAAAAGTCACATTTTTATATTATTTTCCAGAATCTCTTGTTGGATGGAATGGGTGATGAATCAAAATGGAAAATCAAATTAATATAAAAATGATTGAATTTGATAAGGTAAAGAGGTTCGCAAGAGGATTTCGAATCGTTTTCACACGATCGTTAGCATTGTTCTTGCAAAATAAGAAAAGGACAGTATATCGGACATTGGTAGGATTCCAAACTTATTGAGACACTATGGATTATATATGAGACTGGTTTTTATTCCAAATATAATGTTTACTTTGGTTAAACAAATGGTATATGTTTATGAACTGATTTTCAATGATATTATGTAATTTGATATGAAATGGCATTCTTGCATTCATTACCTCATGCATGGCATGGGAGGGAATACATGTGACCAGTAAGCTAAGTTATGAGCGGTCCGGACATGATTTGAGCTTGAGACTAGTTGGTATGAAACTATGTGAACTGTTGAGATTTTGGCCTTGTCTGGGTTGCTAGAAATGGGTACGGCATAATTTGGGCCAAAGAACTCCTGGGTAGACAGTCCCGAAGCCTTGCGCAGAGGGAGGAGTCCACACTCCACCGATAGTCTCGGTTAATAATATGTGGGAGGTATACAATGACTTGGTGGTGCAGCCATAAAACACTGCAGACGTAATTGGCCAAGGGAACACCTTGATATAGCAATTTATCAAGGAAACTATTTATATATGATGTGATTGGATATGGAAAATGGTGAGAGATCATTTGGCATTGACACCCATGACATGACACATAAGTAAGCATGATTATGATATGGACATCATGCATTGTTTTTACTACTTATGAGATGTTTTACAAATATGATATGATGTATATATCTTGATTTATATTACTCCTTTGTGTAACATAACCCTACTTGGAATACCTACTGGGCATATTGACTGATGCCCTACTTCTACCCTATAGATGATGGAACAGGGAATGACAAGGAAACGAACATGAAACATGAAGGGAGCCAAGCGTAGGAGTTAGGAATGAATGAAGTTTAGTTTACTTGGTTTTCATGTTTATGATGTATTGGGAGGACTGATATTTTGGACTGTAATAACTTACACTTATTTGCTATGGTTTGATAAATTTAATGTTTTTATTTGAAGTTATATGGTGATTGGTTTTTCCTTGCTAATGATGTCATGAATATGGATAACATTTTATTCATATATATTATTCCACAAGTATTTCAGAAAAACGTGTGAAATGTTTAAGTGTACTTAGTCCACTCACATGTAAAGGTGGCCAGTTAAGGGTCGGGTTTGAGAAACTAGGACTTAACTCTCGTCGTGACGACTCGCTCTCTCTCACTCATTTTAAAAAATATATATATACTCTAATTTGTGGCGATTGAAAAAGGGCGGGGTGCTACAAACACATCATACCCAAAATACATACACATGAAGTAGACTCCCATTACATAAATCCCTAATTTTTACGATGACATTTTGGACTTAAGACACACAATCTTCTCCCCCTTTGTATATGCCTGCAAAATAAATTGAAGTGTTCTACGTTCCTGCATAAAACAAGGCAAATCTAGGTGGTATTTTAACTAGCTCCCCCTCAATATTAGCACATTTGAATCCCCCTTTTTGTCAGGATAATTGACAAGGGAGCAATCACAAAAGAATTGTAATCATGAAGCATATAAGAACATGCTAATAAATAGGAAACCAGAATCCAAACCAATGAACAGATAAAAACACAAAATTGTGTATAGAATCCCAGACCAATATATCTAAATGGACACAAAGTGTAGAAGTGTGTGTACAAGCGCAATACGGCAACAAAAGAAAAACCAAATAGAAGGGTCAAATATCAGGCAAATATCAGCCTGCATCAGCTGGTGGAGATGGAGGCAGCTCCGCATCATTTCCCTTACACGAAGTGGAGAGGATGTGAAGATAGTTGTAAATTCCTTGAAATGACTTCTGTACGGAGGCCGTGAGTTTAGACAATCGATCTTCCCGTTCATTTCTCAGTGATTCAAAGTGGTCATCAATATAGGCAAGATCAACCAACTCGGATGTACTGGACGAAGCATGAATGACTCAGGGTGTAGAGGTTGCAACAAATTGCAGGGTCACTGGTGGAGTCTTGGCTTGCTGAAGATGGGCAAGGATTTTATTAATGCCAGTGTTTGTCAATGATCGAGCATTTTTCAAAATTTCACCAGGATAAGGAACAAGTCCAAAGTGCATTCCTAGGTGAGTAAAGAAGAAATAGAATGGAGCAACACCATGTCCAGATGTAGTCCAGAAACGCTTGATAGTTGCACATATGAGAGTTGGGAGACAGATTTTAGTTCCCATGGCAATCGAATAAAGGATATTCACATATAACCACTAAGTTCCGACTTGTGTTTGAGGTGAGGATACACGTTGGAAGTGAAGATGAGATGCAACACTTTGTATTGGGAAGAAGACAGGCAACACGAAGAGTGTTATTATTTGTCCATTTGACATTTCGTCCACACAACTTTAGAGAAATTTTCTTGCGATCAACAAAGATAACTTTATCTTTGGCAGCAGCGATCTCTCCCCCTTGAACAAAGGAATTTGCCTCAGATGGGCCACCAAGTTAGGAGTTATAACGCCCCATCCCGCTACGGGCGCGTTATCTCCGAAAAACTTCAGAAAGTTACAAAAGATGGCCATAGGGTACAAGAATAGCAACATTTTTTTTTTTTTGAAACGGGTTAACTACTTCCCGTCCAACCGTCCACAAGTTCAAAACTAGAACAAGTACAATGAACCACAAATGTAACTGATCAACAGGTTATACAGTCATCCAAATAAACATATGATTGAAACTATATAACTAAAGTTCTCAAAACATCAAACAAAGCATAAACACAAGCTTTTATCCTTTACTACTCCTCTCTTGGTACTTGTTCAAGGGGCCCGCCTGGCCCCTCTGCGATCGGGGCACCTGAAAGGTAAGGGATGAGCAAAACAATCCAGCGAAAGAACATATCATATTTTAACAAGCTACATATAGATCACATATGAAATGGCAGTAGATATCACAAGTGAATAAAACATCCATGTCTACCATATTCAACTAATATATTAACCGATATTCCATTAATCCAAAATCCAGAAATCATCCCCATAATCCACATTGGGTCCTCCAACAAACCCCAGTCTCCCTACCAGTATGATCGGGAGACTAAAGAATACATAACTGCCTCACCCACACGAGTCGTGTCGGAAACCACCTCGACCACGCCCGAGGGGACCAAACTCTAAGGCAGACACCTCGACCGCCGGAACACAACGGGGAAACCCACATCCCCATGGGGGTTTCGACCACCGGAGTGTAACGGGGAAGTCCTCCCAATCACCAAGCTCATCTCATCATCAATATATATACACATAAACAAAACCTCCCATGAATGCACATAGTATCATGATCATGTATGACAACCGAACATGTTCTGACATGACATCAATATCAACATGCATCATCATGTGGTTAACGACACATAACAATACTTAGGCTCAAACTTCTATATCCAACATACGATTACATCTACATCTTATGCTTAAACACACAATAATTCACAACATCTTCCAACTATCGTGGTCACATCCATCATAATATCATATATGTGTTATGATTTATCACTAACATGTTTTCAACAACCTTTAAGCATCAATAATCATTCATTCAATCAAATTTTCCATTAATCATATACAATTGACATGGGTGAACCCGAACGGATCCCTTGACACATATTCGTTTCAATAGTTCCCTTACCGAGTGGCTCAATAAACGAAAGGGTCTCATTCAGGTCATTCGATGTCCAAAATTATAGGTTAAGAATGCGAATGCATGCTAAAACAGTGATAAGTTCCCTCACCGCGTGTGTGGAGTCGGAAGTCCAAAGCTAGCAAGCAATTTGTTTGGTTTGAAGGGAGTTCAATCTGTAGAAACAAGGAAAAATGGATAAGTAAACAAGACAAAACAGGTCAAGAAAAGAGGCCGGGAGAAAACGGGCCTAAAATTGGGCCGGGCCCAAAACAGGCCGAACTGGGCCGGGCACGAAAACGGGCGGATCTGGAAACTGGGCTGAGGTGGATTGGACTGAAAGCGTGGGCCTGCCAGACATGGGCCGAAAAGGGTCTAGGCCTGGTTGGCTGGATTGGGCCAGACTGGGTCTGGTTGGGCAGTCTGGGTCGGGTCGGGTCGGGTCGGGTCTGAGCCACGAATGCGAGCCGAGTTGGGCCTGGCTCATTGGGCCCAAACTCGAACTCACGAGAGTCGACTTGGCTGCCCAGGTGGGTTGACTCAGAAACCCAGCTGAAGGGGAGAAGAAAGAGAAAGAGAAACGGAGGAAAAGGAGAAGGAAGAGAGAAAAAAGGAAAAACCGAAGTGAAGAGGAAAATCACGGAAAAACTGAGTAGAAATCTGTGGAAGGAAGAAAAATCGGGGAAAGGGGGAGGAACCGACGGAAATCAAAGATGGGAGAGGGGAGGAAGAAGGGTTGGAGGATGAGGGAGAAGAAGAGAAAAAAAATACCTGGTCCAGTCGGCGGCGACGACTATTTCGGCGATGTCGGTCGTCTAAGTGAAGAGAGGAGAGAGATCGGAGAAGGAGAGAGGGAGACGTCCTAGAGAGAGAAGGAAATCCAAGGGAAGAAAGGAGAAGAAAGGGGAGGCAATGAAGGTGCCGCGGCACTGTAGCTGCGTGCTACAGTGCACAGCGCAAGGAAGGGGTTATAAGGGATCTAGGGTTTAGGGTTTAGGGCTTTACTTCTCTTTTTTTTTTAAGAAAGAAAAACTCGAAGGAATAATCCGAAAGATCTCGGGCGAGAAAACGTGTGACTTTTGAACAAATTTTCATGACAAATACGTAATAATTATAGAATTACCAAAATGCCCTTCGAGTTCCCGAACTCGAAAACAGGTAAATTGGGCCCACCATGGCGCCCACACTCTCTTCACTGCTACCAAGGTCCCTAAAACAACTCAGAGATCCGAAAATCTCTTAAAAAATTTAAGAAAATCGGGACGGGTCATTACAGAAGTAATGGTGACTTTTTCACAATTGGAGAATTTCAGAAATGAATAGGGAAGATCTGGAAGAAATACAATGAGTGGAAGAGTACAATCCTTTTACCATGGAACGGTAAGCTGACCCTCCCCAGTTTAAGAGATTTTCCCACCCAACGTTTTTGAGGATGTTATAAGTGTTATACTTTTGTAGATCAAGAAGGTAGGATGTACGCTCCACAACGAAATAGATCAATAGAGATTCGTCCTGAACTGGGTGAAAAAGTATGGCACTTGGAGGATCCGAAGGTCGAGTAGACAACCTAGAGCCATCAGAGGTCTCATCAGCGGAGGTGGGGATGTCTAATATGTGGAGGGTTGTGGAGATGTAGGAGGTTCAGAAGCGGTACGGGTTGCAGGTGAAGCCTGGGGTTTAGTCTTGATGATCTTCCTCTCCATTATCAGATAAAGAAACCGAAAGGGGACAATTTGGAGGAGGAGTGAGGGAGCGATTTGGTTTTTTCCGAGCCCTCAATTTCGTGGGTCTTTTCGACGATGGCAAAGTGGAGTCGGATTCGGTGGTCCTTGTAGAGAACAATGCGGCATGACTTCGCATAAATCATTTGGAACAATTAGGGGCAACCCCAAGATGTTTTCCCGGCATGGTGAACGGAAATTGGATAATGGAGGATGAGGAAGAGAAGAAGGAAAAGAGCAAGAACCAAAATAGGAGGAAAAGGGAAGAGACGGTACCTAGTACCAACGCACGGAAGAGAAAGCTGAGAACCCTTTTTAGCGAAGCCCTAGCAGAAAACACTCTCAGAAGAGGGAGAGAAAGCCGAGAGCCCCTTTTGATCAAACAAAAAAAAACCTTAGCAGAGCATGTTCAATCGCACAATGAGCCGATCAACACCTTTTGACTTAAAGAATGGGCCAACCGAGAGCGCAAAATAAATTGTTCCCAAGAGCTTGAGGGCTCAAAACATCACATGAGGCCTCGGGAAAGAGAGAGACTACTAAATGTTCCTTTTTTGCCTCATTTTGATCCTTTTTTTTTTTTTGTTTTTTTTAAATGAAACACACATGTACATTAAAACACATTGAAACGAGTTGAGTCAAGCAGTTTAGTCATTATATTTGCTAATTGATTCTCAGTAGAAATGTACTCAAACTCAATCGTTTTCTCTTCAACCAACTCATGGATGAAATGATGTCTAATGTCTATATGTTTGGTTTGAGAATGTTGGACTGGACTCTTGGAGATGTTTATGGCACTGGTGTTATCACAGTGGAGAGTCATTGCTCCTCATTTCATACCATAATCAACTAACATTTGCCTCATCTAGATGAGTTGAGTATAACAGCTTGCTGCAGCTATGTACTCAGCGTTTGCAGTCAAAAGAGGTATTGACGATTGTTTTCGACTGTGCCAGGCAACCAAATAGTTTCCAATATAAAAACAACCACCACTTGTGGATTTTCTGTCATCCAAGTTTCCAGCCCAGTCCGCATCAGTGTATCTCACAGTGTGATAGGATGTGTCAAAGGGATACCAAATTCCATATAGACACGTACCCGATATATACTTAATAATCCGTTTGAGTGCTTTTAGATGGGATTCCTTAGGATTTGCTCGAAAACGAGCACACGCTCCCACACTAAAAGAAATATCGGGTCTACTGGCAGTCAGATACAGAAGGCTACCTATCATGCTTTTGTACATGCTAGTATCGACCTCTTTGTCATTTTCATCTTTTGACAATTTCACCGTGGTGCTCATGGGTGTATTTGAGTGTTTACTACTTTCGAGGCCAAATCTTTTAACAAGATCTTTTACATATTTTGATTGTGATATGAAGAGGCCATCATCAAATTGTTTTATTTGTAGCCCAAGAAGATAGTTGAGTTTCGCAACCATACTCATTTCGAACTCTGATTTCATAAGATTGGAGAAACTAAAAGTAGCTTGTTCATCGGTGGATCCAAACACAATATCATTCACATAAATTTGGGATATAAAAATGGTTTCATTGTTCTTTCTTTCAAACAGTGTTTTGTCTACGCTTCCCCTCTGAAAGTCATTATCCAACAAGAATTGTGTAAGCCTTTCATACTAGGCCCGGGGAGCTTGTTTAAGACCATAAAGTGCCTTCTTTAGTTTGTAGACATGATTAGAGAATTGTGGGTCATTGAACCCTATGGGCTGCTCTACGTAAACCTCTTCATTCAACAACCCATTAGAAAATGCACTCTTGACATTTGTTTGAAAAAGTTCGAACTTTAGATAGCATGCAATAGACAATATAATGCGTATGGACTCAAGACGTGAAACCGGAGCAAAAGTCTCATCAAAATCAATACCCTCAATTTGTATATACCATTGAGCAACAAGACTGGCCTTATTACAAACAATTACCCCATTTTCATCCATTTTATTTTTGTAGATCCATTTGGTGCCAATTTTGTGCCTTTCGGTCTTGGCACCAAATCCCATACATCATTCCTGCTAAACTGTATGAGCTCTTCTTGCATTGCATTTACCCAATCTTCATCTTGCAATGCTTCAATAATGTTCTTGGGTTCCAATTGTCAGGTGAAGCAAAAACAACTAGAAATGTTTTCAAGTTGTTTTCGAGTTTTTAGTCCACTCATTGGATCCCCAATGATATTTGACAGGATGGTTCTTGTTGGGTTTAAGCTCATTAGTCGTAGATGAAGATGTAGAAGGCTCATCACTTTGGTTTGAAAGGAGATCTACTTTTTCTAAGGTTTCAAGTATGGATGAAGGGTGACATCAATTACCACATTGATTGATTCTAGGATGGCACCGGTTCTAAGGATTTTTACTCTAAAAGAACAGCTAGTGCTAGAGTACCCCAGAAAGATTCCTTCATCACTTTTTGTATCAAGTTTTTTTAAGTTTTCATGATCTCTAAGAATATGGTACTTACTACCAAAGATCTTGACATACCTATATTGGGCTTCCTACCGGTGCATAATTCAAAGGTTGTTTTGTCAAGTCCAACCCATAGATATACTCTATTTATGATAAAACATGTGGTATTGACAGCTTCAGCCTATAGATTTTTTGGTAACTTTTTGCTATCAAGCATGACTGTAGCCATGTCTTGGAGAACTCGATTTTTTCTTTCGGCCACCCCATTTTGCTGAAGTGTCTTTGGTATAGAGAACTCACGATGTATGCCATGTTTTTCGCAATTTTTTTGAAAATAATGATTTTCAAATTCACCCCCATGATCACTTCTAATTCTATTTATGGGTGTTTGTTTTTCATTCACAATTCATTTTGTAATTATTTTAAGTACATGATAGGCATCTGATTTTTCTCTAAGGTAAGCTATCCAAATATATCTGGAGTAGTCATCAACTACCACCATGAAATACAATATTCCCCCTATACTCATGTGTTGGGTTGGTACGACTAAGTTCTTATGGAGAAGTTTAAGGGGCCTGGAGGTAGCCACAACATTTACCTTTTTATGGGCTGCTCTTATCTGTGCCTTTTTAGTACTCACCACAAAATACTTGGTCGAAACGACTTAGTTTGGACAGTCCTTTGATGTGCTCACTTAGCTTTGATAGGTCTTTATAGTTTACATGTCCCAATCTTTTGTGCCACAACTCGGCTTCATTAAGCTTAGACATATTACAATAGTTTTTGCATGGAGTTGGGCAATTTTCAAGGGCATAGCAATGATCAGATGTTTTCATACCCTTTAAGACAACTTCACCTTCATCATTATAAATATGACAATCATTTTTACTGAAGGTGACATAATGATCTTTTTCACATATTTGGGATATACTTAAAAGATTATGTTTAAGTCCATCAACAAGTAGCACATCGTCTAAGGTAAGTGAGTCATTTAGTTTTAAGGTTCATTTCCCTACAATTTTAGCCATGTTTCCATCTCCAAAAGTAATATAACCACCATTGAAATCTACAAGATTTGACATAAATGATTTGTCCCCGGTCATGTGCCTTGAGCAGGCACTATCAAGGTACCACTTAGACTGATTTTCAACTTTAAGTGCAGTGTACCAATCAAGCTTTTATACTTAGGCACACATTTCAATGTGGTTGTAGATTTTAAACTTTTTGGGACAGATTTTTAAAGATCATATCCAAATCTTTTCCTCATCTTTTCATTTAGTATTTTATTCAATTGTTTAGTCAAATTTTCACGATGATTGTATTCTCTTTTCTCCCTCTCATATCTTACACTTAGCTCTTCAAATTTTCTCTTGTTAGCCTTTTTCCACAAATGTCTTTTTCGAAGTTTGCATTCAAATCTGAAATGCCCATTCTTGGCACAATAAAAACATGTGACATTTGAAGATTGAGAGGATTGGCCTTGGACAAAAATAGTTTGGTTTGTAATTTTTACTCTGTTTCGATTGTAACCAAGACCAGTTTTGTCACCGTGTATTTTACCCGAGTTTAGCAATCTTTCTAACTTATGTTATGCTTGGGTAAATTTATCTTCAAATTTTAGTTTATGACATTTGAGATTATTTATTTTAGAATGAGCATTAACAATTTCTTCTGATAAGATACATCGAATATCTTCTAATTTTTTAATGTCATTCTCATAAATTTTTACTTTGTCTTGTAACATTTTCTGTGTTTGTCTTAGATTAAGATTTTCCTCATTTGAGGTTTTCAGCTTAGTTACAAGTTTTTCATTAATAGCTTTTTCTTCTTCCATTTGGCTCATTAGCTTGTTATTTGCAGATTTTATTTTACTTAATTTTTTATCTAGTTTCTGACTTTCCAGAAAAAAATGAATCATAGGCCTCTTGGAGGTCATCTTCCTCCTCATTGTTTAATTCACTACCTGATTCAATTTCAATCGACGTGATGGAGGCAATGAGGCTTTTCAAATTTTCAGCCATTTCTTGAGTAGATTCATCAAAATCACTTTCTAATTGAGATAAATCTTCATATGTGCCAGTTAAGGCTTTCTTATGCCATTTAGATGGACATTCAATAGCAAAATGTCCTTGACCTCTACAATTATAACACTTTTGTTTTTTGTTCTTATCCTTCCCTTTTTCTTTCAATGTACTGAATCTTTTGACATTTTTATCCTTTGGTTCATTTCTTTTAAAGTTCTTGAATTTGTTCCTCTTGTTAAAGTTTTTTAGGAATTTTTTAGCCAAAAATGCCACATCTTCATCACTATCTGAGTCTGATATTTCTTCTTTAGAGTTATCTTTGTTTGAAGATGTTTTTAATGCTACAAATTTCTTTTTAAGTGCTTCATCTTGAAAGTGGAGTTCATAGGTTTAAAGAGACCTTACCAAGTCATCAATTTTCATTAAGGACACATCTCTATATTCCTCAATGGCAGCTACCTTGGGCTTAAATCTTTTGGGCAAATTCCTTAGTATTTTAGTACAGATCTTAGAATCAAGAATTATTTCACCTAAGACCCACGTGGAATTCACAATATCTCTCAGTAGAATAGAACTCCATAAATATTTCACTTTCCTCCATACGTATATTGTCGAATTTTGACTGGAGGGTTTAGAGTTTTGACCTTTTGACTAGTGAGGTTGTAACGCCCCGCCCTTTTCACTCGCTTTGAATCGAAAATCAGAGTCTAAAAATTTCTTTTGAAAGAAACATAGAGTGAATGAGAGCGGGAGCGCCACGAAGCGAGCTAAGTTCGGACTTCCCAAGTCCGACCCTTAACTGGCCACCCATGTGTGCATGGGCTAAACCCACGATAACAATCCACACATGGAACTAAACAATGTCATGCGGAATAAACTAGACTAACTGCAGAAATAGACTGAATAGATAGCTGTGGATTTTGGTCACATTTTTTGGAGCTTTCCAGTTTCTAACTGCTACCGCTTTAGCCGGGTCCACGGCTATTCCTTCTGTTGATATGACATATCCTAAGAAATTAACCTCAGATAGCCAAAACTCGCACTTGCTTGCTTTGACATATAACTGATTTTTCTTCAGGGTGTCCAAGACTATCCTTAATGCTCAGCATGCTCCTCCCGACTGGTAGAATAAATCAGGATATCGTTAATGAAAACAATTACAAACTTGTCCAAATAAGGACGAAAGATTCTATTCATCAGATCCATGAACACAGCTGGTGCATTGGTGAGTCCAAACGGCATTAGCACATACTCATATAGTCCATACCGAATTCTGAAAGCCGTCTTCTCTATGTCTTCATCCCTGACACGGATTTGATGGTAGCCTGACATCAGATCAATTTTGGAGAAATAGCTGGAGCCTCTGAGTTGATCGAAGAGATCATCAATTCTGGGTAGAGAGTACTTGCTCCTGATTGTCAGCTTATTCAATTTCCAGTAATCTACACACATCCGAAGCGTACCATCCTTCTTCTTCACAAATAATACGGGTGCTCCCCAAGATGAAGTGCTATTCCGGATGCATCCTAACCTGAGTAACTCATCAATTTGTTTCTTCAGCTCAGACATCTTTGCTGGGGCCATCCGGTAATGCCGCAATGATACTGGAGCAGTGTCAGGATACAGTTTGATCTCGAAATCAATCTCCCTCTTTGGAGGCAAACCAGGGAGTTCTGTCAGGAATACCTCTGCGTACTCTTGCACTACCGCATGTAGTTCAGCCATTGGCACCTTGTCTAGTCTGATGTTGTTCGGTATTACACAGTTCATTTCTTCATGCAATCTCCTGGTCATTGGAATGCTCTATCTGTCGGCATGTACCACATATCGCTTTCCCTCGAGCGACCAAAATATCACCCTGCGGAGATGGCAGTCAATACTGGCCTAGAAGTTAGACAACCAATCCATGCCAAATATGATGTCGTGCTCTGTCATCTCAAGTACTAGATAGTTAAACTTAAATCTGAACGCAGCAAGTTCAGTGTCTACCGAAGTGCAGATCAGACCTAGTGATGTGTCTCCAATAGGGGATACAATAGTAAGTGCGGTGGACAGTTGTTGTACTAGGGTGCCAGTAGCAGATATGAAGGCAGCAGATATAAAGGAGTGGGATGCTCTTGAATCAAATAATGCAAAAGCATAAGAACTACCAACTACTGCCATACCTTAAATCACCGAGTGACCCACCGTCTCTAGAGGAGGAGCCAAAGTATATAGTCATCCATATCTTGTCGGAATAGGTGTCCGTCTTGTATGGTTATATGCTCTGCATACTTGAGAATGAGCTGGTCGAGCTGGAGGACAGAAGGAACCCCTGGGGTGAGGAGGTCTATTGATCTGTGGACACTCCCTCTTGAAATGGCCATGTTGGTCACATTGGAAACAGGTGCTAACACCTCGAGGAACTTGAGAGACTGATCCTGATGTGGAGGGCTGGTTGTGACGGAAACCTCCAGTGGACCCAGTAGAAGGTGTGAGTCTCCCAAAGTTGGGTCTATATCTTTTGTTCGGACGGAAAGCATTTCCCCCACTTTGACCTCGGCGATTATCTACAAACTTGACTGTTTCCATCAGTTCTTGCTCAGCTATAATAGCTTGACAAACCACTTCCGCCAAAGTAGTTGATTTGAATATTGTGACCTTGGCTCTTAAGCTAGGTCGTAGGCCTCGTTCAAACTTCCGAGCCTTCTTGTATTTTGTGTCTACCATGTACAAATCATAACATAATAGACGGAGAAACTCCTGATAATAGTCCGCAACCGTCATGGTACCCTGGACCAAAGATATGAACGCTTGTGTCTGGTGCTCCTTTTCCTCTTCTGGAAAATAACGATCCAAAAACATTCCAACGAACTGGTCCCATGTCATCTCCCTCCTTTCCCCCGTTGGAATCTGTGCTTGTTGACGTTCTATAACTCTCCACCATTTGCCGGCATCATCCACCAATTGTGAGGTAGCCAGCAATATCCTGTCCTCATTACTAGTGATCTTGAGCAACTTCAAGATTTTTGTAATGTTCTCAACCCAGTTTTCTACTTCTGCGGGTCCCTCTTTCCCTTTGAAATAAGGAGGACGCTGCTGTTGGAAGTCGCTGACCATATTTCGATCTTGTGATTCGTTGGAGGTTGCACCTCCATTGCCGTTCTGATGTTGCTGTAGAACAGAAGTGACCACTGCCTGTACTAGGCTCTGCAACTCAGGAGGTACTTCAGGAATGTTCACACTATTTTGTGCCTCTTCATGGTGTGGGTGTTGTACCTCTTCCTCCTTATGCGGGTTTTGTCGGGTATTTCTTCTTCTCAGAGGCATTTTCCTAAGTCATTGAAACATCACTTGACTTAGTTTTCTCATAAAGTTTTATGTTTACTTAGTTTGGAAAATTGCCTAATCAGCATCTTGTATTTCTTATTTTGGGGAAACTTTCCTATGTATCACATATTGTTTCTTATTTTGGGAAAATCCTCATGTTTCTTGTTTTGGGGAAATATATCCTATTTCGCTATGTTTGATAAATCTGTAATTATAGTGATTGTCCTTCCCTTGCTATTAGTCTTCTCATCAAGTGTTGTTCTCAGATTGAATGCTTACAGTCTGATTATCAACAAAGTAAATTAATCCGGCCCCTGTGCAGCAGACTCCGAAGAGTCAGTCAGTTGGGATTCTTATTTGTTAATGAGACATGATACGGTATTAATTTTACTTTGAAATATTCACACTTCCGGTTTCACTCTGATACCAACTGTAACGTCCTTCCCTTTTTTCACTCGTCTAAAATCAGAGTATATATATATTTTTTTATAAAGAGTGAGAGGGCGGGAACGTCACGACGGGAGCTAATTCCAAGTTTCCAAAACCCAACCCTTAACTGGCCACTTTTACATGTGCGTGGACTAAGTCCACTAAGACATTTCACACGTTTACAAACAATTGCGGAATAAACATATGGATAAGATTTCATCCATAAACATGACATCAATATTAAGCAAGGAAGTCAATACATAACATTTACTGAAGTTTAATTATCCAAATATATCATCAAACTATAGCAAAATAAACTAAAATATTACAATCGCAAAATTAACAGTTCTCCCAATACATCAACTCAAATCCATTAAATTAAATAAGCATAAACTGCCCAAGCTCCTATGCTTGGCTCCCATCGTGTTCCAAGTCCTTGTCGTTTCCTGTTCCGTCATCTAAAGAGTAGAAGTATGGCGTTAGTCAACGCGCCCAGTCGGAATTCCAAATAGGGTTACATACACATATGATCAATATAAAAATCAGAATAAGTACATCATATCAAAATTGTAAACATATCATAGTACAAAAAATAGCCCATGATAATCATATCCAAATCATGTTAATGTATATGTCATGTCATGGGTGTCATATGCCAATGATTCCTCACCCAATCTCCATATCAAATCACAATACAAATCATATCAATAGTTTCCTTGATATAATGAAACCATATCAAGGTGTTCCCTTGGCCATTTACATCCGCAGTGTTTTGTGACGGCACCACGAAGTCACTGTTATACCTCCCCACATGTGTTAATCAGAATTACCGATGGAGCGTCGACTCCTCCCTCTACTCAAGGTTTTTGGGCTGGTTACCTTGGAGCTCTTTGTCCCAAATTACACCGTACCCCTATCTAGTAATCCCGGACAAGGCCAAAATATCAATGGTTCACATAGTTTTTTTCAAGCTAGTTTTCAAGCCCCAAGTCATGTCCGGACAGCTCATAACTTGGCTTACTGTCCCATGTACTCCCTCCCATCCCATGCATGAGATCATGAATGCAATAATGCCTTTTCATTTCAAATCACATGTTTCCATCGAAAACAGTTCATAATCATATACATTTCTTAGATCAAAGTAAGTCATCATGTTTGGAAACACTAATCAGTAAACACACACACACACACAGATATATATATATCCACATGTATTTCAATAAGGTAGGAACCCACCAAATCCCAGTACACTATCTTTGCTGTTTTGTGAAGATACCGTTCAACGATCACGTCATAATGAATCGCTAACCTTTTGCGAAATTTCTTTACCTTAATGAATTTAATCACATACATATATCAATTGATTATCCATTTAATTTCCATCATCCCTACATCCTTCCAGATAACCTGAAGTCTCTGGAAAATATTCAAAAATTTAAACTTTTCAATTCAGTCGATTGAATCATGCCCAGCTACAGTTCTCTGCCTTACCACATACTTTCAGTCGATTGAAATACACATTCAGTCTGCTGAAACCCAACTCAGTACTGTTTATTCCTTGACTCGCTAATCTGATTCAGTCTACTGACTTTGGATCAGATTAACTGTGTGTTTGGCCATTATAGATTCAGTCGGCTGAATCATCAGCCAACAGTTTACGTGTTTGATAAGTAATCATTCAGTTGGCTGAAACACGTCAGATCCCTTTACTTCTTTGATATGTCTACTTTCAGTCGATTGAATCTCAGATTCAGTCGGCTGAACATCATTATATCCCATATCTTTAAATCCAACCCTTGTTCAGTCGACTGAATCACAAGATTCAGTCAGCTGAAGCTCCCAGAAACTGGTTTCTGTTTCGGCCAACATCAATTCAGTCGACTGAATCCCAGATTCAGTCGATTCACTATTTGTTAGTCTCTTTTGTTCGATCCTTTGGCTAGACCTTTCCTTATGGAATCCATTCCTTATTAATTTAAAACACAAATAATACCATTCATAATACTTTTAGTGAGTTTACTCTACCCCGCCCCCCCCATCCAAAGTTAGAGTCCTTTTCATTATTCTTTCAATATTTGCTTTACAATTTGAATTCGGACATCCACTTTGTTTCCAACATATATCCATTCTACAAATGGACATCCAGTTCCATGACCCTATAACAGTTTGGTCATCCCTTCAAATCAGATATGGAACCCATAGGTTCGGCCATACCATGACCAAAACTATGGTTTCCCTTAATCCCATAGTCTAAACTTATTTAAACTCAAAACATACCTTCTTTTCTCATCTCCTTCTTTTTCTTTTGGTCTGTTTTCTTTCTTCCTTAGACCTTCCCTTCCTTGGTGTTTCACTGGTCCTCTAAGTGTAGAGATGGTGTAAGTGGAAGAGAGATAGAGAAGAAGGTGAGAGATCTCTTTGTCCCAAAGGATAAAAATCGGCCAATGGGTGGAGTGTGTCCCTTTGTATACCTGTACCAACCCTTTCACTTCCCCTCTTTAATATTTGTCCAACCAAGGAGTCCCTTAGTTTAACCAAGAGGACACTTGGCTTAAGCAAAGAGATCCCTTTTGACTTCCATCGAGTCATGGGTTTCCATTCCCATAAGATGGAAACTTTCCATCTTCCCTCTTAACTCACCTTGAGATGGAAGTCTCCTCAACTTCCATCTTAACTTATCTCCAACTCAATTCCTTTGAACTCACCCATGGTTGACCAAGTTAACCATGGCTTAGCCGACCATGCAACATATTGCATTTTGGTCCCACCTTGGCCATATCACTCGATGATGTGGCATCTTACATAGTTGGCTTCCGAGCATGCCACATGGCAATGCCACCTCACATGCCTGCCACCTCACTTGATGAGGTGGATTTATGCATTGGATCTCAATTGGGTAGCTAACCCAATTAAATTAACCTTACCCATTTATTTTACAATTAGCTCATCTATGACCCGTTGGGTCCCAACTGGGTAATTGACCCATTTAATTACATTTACCCAATTACTTTCAAATCAAATTCTATCCATGATCCTTTGGATCTTAATCGGGTTATTGACCCAACTCCTTACCCATCTAAGGTCCATTTCATGCATAAATCTTAAATTCAATCAATTTGTAATTCAAAATAGACCAAATTCAATATATTATAAATGATGAAAATTCGGGGTGTTACAAAAGATATATAGTGGTTCGGTTTGCCAACCTACATCCACTGTTAGGACTCACTCAACCTTGAGCTATCCCCAGATTCACTAAGTGGGGACTTACACCCTCAAAATTAGAGTACGAATTCCACATCATTCAATCAGATGAGAATTCCACCTACCACTGTGCCAGAGACGATGCTCTAGAGTTTTTATAATGGTTCCGGAGCCAATCCTCCTTATTTCACTTTCGGGACAAAGGTTCTGAATAAAAGTTAAAACCAAGAAACACTTGCCTTTGAAACTCTTTCTCATTGATGTGTACTTCTTGAAGATCCACCCAATGGTGCCGACGCTCCTCCTTGTAGCCGTCGTAAAGCAATCACAATCTCAGGGTGACAATGAAATTGGTTTTACCAAAAGCTTTCCTAGTTTATGTCTTTTTTTTTCTCCTCTCTTTCTCACTTTCAAACTCAATCAATAGATTGGTTGTTTATGATTCTCAGCACAAGAGTGTTGATCGTTCCTTAGAGTGTATAACTCTTCTCAATTCAAGGAAGACAATTAATCGATCACACAACACTCATATTTATAGAGGAGTCTTCACAGTTTTTCAAACTGTTTAGTACCGATAGGTCGGTGGCATCGATGGGTCGGTGTTCATATTTACTACCCTTCAACCACCCGACCATTGCGTATTAAATGCACTCCCAAAGGTATAATTCTTTTCCTGTCAACATGTAGGTGTTGTCGATGGGTCGACAGTCATGGTACTGATAGGTCGGGCCATACGGGAGGCTCGGTCTGGGGTAACACCATGCTGACAGAGTTTCATGTCCAGAAACCAGTCTTACCTAGACCGACCTGTCACCCTTTCACCGAGGGGCCGGTCCTGCTGCTCTCTATCGGTCTTGAACTACCAATATGTTTGTTTTCTTGAGAGCCCACTTGAGTTTTTTGTTCCAGAACTCATAAATCTTTATCGAAAAGTCGTTTATCACGAGGGGTTAGTGCATACGAGACTCTCGATCAGAGGCATACCCAGAATGACAGTTCTACGTTCCAGAACCTTTGTCAATCTGGCCGACCAGTCTTTCAACCACAATGGGTCGATCCTGTCTTCACTGAGGGATCGGTAAGAACGATTGGTCGAGCTGAGAGTGAACTTAATTCATATTTCCAAGTTCACTTCCAATTCACTATCCAACTTCTTCTCTTAGGCTTCTTTATAAATTTACCATTTGTTCAACTAAGCCTAGAGATAGTCCTCCTAAGGTGTGGGTACCACCTAAAGTCATTTATGGGAAAATACCTGTTGTGATTGACATAAACGATGAGCTTCAATCCAGTGGAACATGATCTTAATTCTTGATCACGTTGAGTCTTAATGCTTCTTAGCAAGTACTTCTTCCCGAATCATGGAATTGACAAACATAGGGACTCGGCAAGCTAGAGCACTAACAGGTTTCACTCGAGTCACACCATGTCCTAAGATAACAGTTTAATATATGCAAGTGCATGCTAAAGCAATGATAAGTCTCCTCACAGTGTGTGTGGAGTCAAAAGTCCGAAGCTAGTAAGCACTTGATGGGTTTGAGAGAGCTCAATTTTTTGGAAAAAGGAAGAATGAATAAGTAAATAAGGTTAAAAAGGTTAAAGCGGAACCGGGTTGAAAGAAATATGGGTATGAGACTGGGCTGGGCCCGAAACGAGACGAAATGGAAAATGGGTCGTGCAAAAAAACGAGCTATAAAAACTGGTCGGACAAAAAAAAAAAAAAGGCTCTGAAAATGGGACCACATTGAAAACGGGTCGGGTCTGAAAACTGGGCTCTGAAGCGGGTCGGATCTAAGAACTGGGCTTAGGTGGGTTGGGCCTGCCAGACGTGGGCCGTACCTAACTGGACCAGGACTGCGTCTGGTCTGGGTCAGTGGGCCGAGTAGGTGGGACGCTACTCAAGCCCAAGGAATGGGTTGAATAAAAAACCCCGACTGAGTCGACTCGGTGCTTCAACCCCTTTTTTTTTTAAAAAAAAAAAACCTGTAAAATTTCTTTTCAAGAGAGTAAAATTGGATTGAAAACCTGAAAATCTCGAATGCTGAACGTCGAGCGAGAAAATGTGTGATTTTTGAACAATTTTTCATGATAAACATACAATAATTACAAAATTACTAAAATGCCATTCGAGTTCCCGAACTCAAAAATAAGCAAACCGGGGCCTACCACGGCGCCCACACTCTCGTCACTACTACTGTGGTCCCGAAAGCAACTCAGAGATTCGAAAATGTCCTCAAATATCGAAAAAACTCAGAATGGGTCATTACAACACTACCCCCTTTAAGGAAATTCGTTCTCGAATTTCAAACTAAACTCATACCTCTAGTCTCAAACAAGGCGGGAAATTGTTTCCCCATCATTGCCTCATTCTCCCAAACTGAAGTCTCCCTGCCCTTGCGCTGCCAAACCAATAAAACCAAGTGGATGGTCTTGCCACGAAGCCTCTGCTCTCAGGAATCCTCGATCCACACTGGTCTTTCTTTGTAGGTAACATTCTCATTGAGCTCTATATTTTCCCAGTTAATCATATGCAACGAATCCTGATGATACTTCCGTAGCATTGAAACATGAAAGACGACGTGCACTCGGGTGAGACTCGAAAGAAGTGCAAGTTTGTAAGCCACTTCCCCAATCCTCTCCAGTATCTCAAACGGACCAATATAACTAGGCGACAACTTCCCTCGACGCCCAAACCTCCAAATCCCATGACAGGGCGAAACCCAAAGGAAAACACGGTCTCCAACAGCTAACTCAAGTGCTCTCGTCCGACGATCTACAGAACTCTTCTACCAACCCTCGGCAATCAACAACCTCTGCCTGATCTCCCTCACATACTCAGTAGTCTCCCTGATCACCTCTGGTCCTGACATCATTTACCACTGGTCTCCACCCAAACAAGGGTGATCTGCACGGCCTGCCATACAATGCCTCATGCAGTGCCATCTTGATAATGGATTGATAACTGTTATTATAAACGAACTCAACCAAATGTAAGTGGCTCTCCCAAATACCGACATAGTATAAAACACAAGCTCAGAGCATATCCTCTAAAATATGAATGATCCGCTCCGACTGACCATCTGTCTGGGGGGTGGAATGTTGTACTGAAACGTAACTGTGTGCCCAACTTTGTCTGTAAGCTCTGCCAGTCACGTTCCGATCTGAAACAATTGATTTATGCACACCATGTAGTCTGACAATATCCATTAAATATAGCTGACTCAAAGTCTCAAGAGAATCTATCGTCTTTATACCAATAAAATGGGCCGACTTAGTCAATCGATACACTATGACCCACGCTGCATCATGTCTCCAAGGAGACTTCGGTAAACCAGTCACGAAGTCCATAGTGGTATGGTCCCACTTCCAGTCGGGAACTGGAAGAGGCTACAATTTACCTTTGGGTCTCAAGTGTTCCACCTTGACCTGCTGACAAGGCAAACAGTGGGTCACAAATTCGGCCACTGCTCTCTTCGTAATCCTCCACCAGAACTGTTGATGCAAGTCCTGCTACATCTTGGTGCGTCCCGGATGCACGGTGAACCGGCACTGATGAAAGTGTCATAGTGCCTCCTCGCAACATTGCTCGGATAAGGGTACAAATAGCCTGCCTAAAAGGTCAAACCACCATCTCGTCTCACAGTCCATCCAAAAGGCTCATTGCCACTAGCCACAGCATTCCTCAACGTGATGCACCTCTCATCTTCTTGCTGAGCTCTCAAAACTCTACCCTAAATCCCTGGATGAACAAACATACTGCAAAGTCTGGATGCTCTATATCCTCCGATCAGGCTCGATAAGGCTACCCTCGTTCTGCAACTCAAGGCATCTGCAACTACATTCGCCTTACCGGGGTGGTAAGAAAACATGAAGTCGTAGTCACCAATGTATTTTATCCAACGTCTTTGTCTCATATTCAGTTCCTTCTGAATGAACAGATACTTTAGGCTATGATGATCTAAGAAAACCTCGAACCTCTCACCATATAAGTAATGTGTCCAAATCTTAAGTGCAAAGACTACAACCACTAACTCCAAGTCATGAGTATGATAATTATGTTCGTGGGTTTTAAGTTGTCTTGAACCATAAGCTACCACTTTTCCAACTTGCATCAATACACATGCCAAACCATCACTAGAAGCATCACAGTAGACCGCGTAGCCACAACCCCTCTCTGGCACTATCAATACCGGGGTGGAAGTCAAACTCTTTTTCAATCTCCGGAAGACCATCTAACAAGCTTCGTCCTAGATGAATTGCACATCCTTGCAAGTCAACCTTGTCATGGGTGTGGAGATCTTGGAGAAATCCTTCATAAACCGTCAATAGTAACCTGCAAGACCCAAAAAGATGTGAATCTCAGTCACACTCCGCTGTCGCTCCAAGAACAATCTCAACCTTAGTTGGCTCCATGACCACACTGTTAGCTGACACCACCTGCCCCAGAAACTGAATCTTTGGCAACTAAAATTCACACCTGTTGTACTTCGCATAAAACTTGTGATCCCTTAAGACACGAAGTATTGTACTCAAATGCTGCTCATGATCCTCTTCCGATGCTGAATATATCAAGATGTCGTCGATGAACACCATTACAAACCGATCCAGGTATGGTCTGAATATCCTGTTCATTAGGCCATCAAAGTCGTTGGGGCATTAGTCACCCCAAACGGTATCACCAAAAATGAAAAGAGTCCAAAATGAGTGCGGAAAGCGGTCTTCTCAATGTCGCACTCCAGTACCCTCACCTGATGGTAACCCGAACGAAGATCTATCTTGGAGAAGTACTTAGATCCTCTCAACTGGTCAAATAGATCATCAATCCTTGGCAATGGATAATTGTTATTCACTGTAACTATGTTCAACTGTCGATAATCGATACACAGTCTCATGGAGCCATCTTTCTTCTAGGCAAACAACGTTGGTGCACCCCAAGATGAAGTGCTATGCCAAATGAAGCCAAGGGTCTCTAACTTACTAAGTTATTTCTCCAACTCCGAAGTCTCTGCCGGCGCCATCCGATAGAATGTGATAGTGATAGGTGTTGTACCTAGTAACAAGTCAATGTCGAACTCTACCTCTCGACGTGTCTAGGGAGAGTCTCTGGAAAAATATCTGAAAACTCTCAAATCACGTGAGGCATCTTGACTCTTGCTGGCCCCGAACCTTCCCAACTCAAATTGGACACTAGACTTCACAACTCCTCAACCCTCGGATTGAAGGCCTGACTGAGCCTCTCAATGAATACAATACCTGCGAGCGTACGACCCGTCACCCGCCTATGATAACAATCAAAGGTGACCTGATGGAAAGACAACCAATCCATCCCCAAGATGACGTCAAATCCTGATATCTCCAAAACCCACAGATAAACTCCAACACTACATCTCCAGTGGTCAAGGCACACAACCGACAAATATGATCTACAACCTCCGTCATATCCAATGGTGTACTGACCGAGATAGGCATCCCTGCCTGCTCTACTACTATACTAGAACTAACAGCAAAACTCAAGGCAATAAAGGAGTGTGAAACACTATAATCAAATAAAATTCTACACCACGCACCCTGAAAGACTAACATACCCTACATCACTGCCGGTGGTGGGTACTCCTCTGGCTATTGGATGATGACGTAAGCTCTGCCACGGGTTACCGGTCCAGGTCTGCCGCGACCTCTACCTTTCTAGGGAAGTGCTGCACCTCGACCCGCAGGGGAACCGGGTGCCACCTGCGCATGAGTGGGGGCTTGCATGATAGCTCGTTGGGGTACCACTGCCACGGTTTGACCTCTGCTTTTAACACCCCGTCCCGTCACGGGCATGTTATCTCCAATTTTTTTTTCTCAAAACAGTACTAATACCGAAAAACACGATATTTTTTTTTTCCTAATGAAGACGCATAACCATTCCAACTTTCAACGTCAACATAAAACGAAAATATGAATCATCCTAACATAATGAACATATAATAAAATTTTAAAACCATCACTCAACCATAACATCCCATGCATAATTATTACAACCATCCAAAAGAAATCCACATGCAATAATAACCAATGAAACTCAAATATTGGTTATCCTCTCAAACTAGGAATCAAAACAATAATAAGTCTACAGCTACTACTACTCTTCGTTGGTCTGCTCAAGGGGCCCGCCTGACCCCTCCATGGCAGCAGTGCCTGAAAGGTAAGGGTGTGAGGTAAACAAGCCCAGTGAGGGTAAGAGAAAACTATCACACACAATCCTAGCATAACATATCATACATATTCATGAGCATTGTTATTATGAAAACTATGCATGATCTCCCAATTCTCACCTCAAAAGGAACAGAAGTCCACACACCACACCAAACCTCTTGACAAAACTCCAACCATACCATCGTATATATAATCATATGGTCATGTAGACCAAATATAACCACACGGTGCTCTATCCCCCTGTCAACTCCTAGGCGGCCTCATGGGCTCCCACCCGTTTGGCAATTGGAGACTACAGCCACCCAGGCTCAACACTACAACCATGCCCAAGGGGTCCAAAATCATACCTGACCTCACTCTACGCAGGCCACACCATGGAACCATCAACTCAACTGTACAATCGTGTTTGAGGGGTCCAAAATATACTAGACCTCACTCTACACAGGCCATGCCAGAGAACCATCTCCATCATCTCACACATAAATAATGTATGATAAACCACAACACTACGCCTCCAAAGTTCCATACACAAAACACAGGGGACCATTCTACTTCCAACATATCTGCAGCAATCATCCTCCCTAACGGCAAACAACCGTTAGTAAACAATCACCCGTGTTTCATGCCATGAATAGTACAAAGGTCCCATGCATGATAAATAAATTTGTTCCAGTATAAATGATATTACAAATTTTCCCTGCAAACCAGAAACATATAACATGTTCATTTGAGGCATATTCTCCCCATTCCAATAATATATCATACACATACTACAAAAATAAACACTAATCATACTGTTAATCAACTTCAATTGTCATACTGAACATCATTCATGTTTCCGTTATCAATAATAACATATAATCGACGTGAGTGCAACCGGATAAACCAATTGCCACATAACGTCTCAACGGTTCCCTTACCAAGTGGCCTAATACACAAATGGATCTCATTTGGGTCACCCTATGTCCAAGGTTACAAGAATATTATGCATAGATACATGCTCCAAATATGTGATAATCCCCTCAACTAAATGTGCTGGTGGGATCCGTGTATTGAAGAGTTGGTCAAACTTGATTGAAGGGGGCTCCTGCTTGCTGTAAAAAGGGTTTTAAAGGCTAGGGTTTGGGGGTTTTAGGGTTTAGGGTTTTCAAACTGCTTTTTTCTTTTCTTTTTAAAAGCTTTTAAATTTCTTTTCAATAGAGTAAAATAGGATTGGAAACTCGAAAATATCGAATGCTGAACGTCAAGCGAGAAAACGTGTGATTTTGAACAATTTTTCATGATAAACATACAATAATTACAAAATTACCAAAATGCCTTTTGAGTTCCCGAACTCGAAAATAGGCAAACCGGGGCCCACCACGGCTCCCACACTCTCTTTATTGTTACCGTGGTCCAGAAAGAAATTCAGAGATCCGAAAATCTCCTCAAATATCGAAAAACCTCGGAACGGGTCATTACATTTACCCTTCACAGTCCAAGACCTTCAACGAAAGCTTTGATATCAAGTTAAATGGAGGGTGACAATTTTTTTTTTTTTAATAATCTCCAATCACGTATCATCATAACTGGGTTGGATCTTCAAGTTAAACATTTAAGCCTGTCATAGAAAATGTCACACGTGCTCTTCACACGTGGACTCAAATATATACCATATATACCCTTATACAAACACATATCATACTAACAAATATTTCCATTATACCATCATAGTTACGAACGAAACATAGTATTTTAATACATGATTAGATTTAAAGTACCACACGCAGTACTAATATCAGCAAAGCATCATTTGCATGAATGTAAACATAAATATATTTCCCATCATTGGAAAATACGAGCGACTGCATAGGCCCCTCATCCTAAGAGCTTAACTGACCCAACCATCCGACCTCGACAGCCAAAGACAACCTTATTGGCTCAATGTGTGATGGCAGTTCTAATAACCAAATCCATATAAATTCAAAATCTCTTACCATAATGCTCAGGTTCTCACATCGGAGAACATAAATCTTAATAGCATAACACTATGCATAATCAATATCATTATGTATCAACATACATATATCTCGGTAATTCATCAATATCTAGGCATAAAAATGGGCTCATTCTCCGTTATAGACTATTAGACTTCGACTCCCTGATATCGTGTTATGCTTCCGTTCTAATGGTTAAAACAAATATCATCCCTTACATGGAATCAATGTCAAGTCTCGTTTTCTGGCCCACTTAGTCTTTTCTATCTTATATAATATCCATGAAACCAGTCATTGCCTTAGAGTCTAGATTTTCTAAACCTGATTTACCATTTCCATTTGACTAAGTCTCCTCGTCGTTAACTGTCTGGTATACGCAAGAATCTGTAACACACAATAGAATACAAGTAAATACACTTTTATGGTCAATACAATACACATTCAAAGTACAATCTAACTTTCTAATTTAGTTGTTCCAAAAATCTACAAGGAGATGTCTATGAGTCCACACTATAGATTACTACTCTATTTTAATTTGATATCAGAAGAGTTAGCCATCCAAAATACTCAATAAAAAGAAATCAAAGTATTCAGTGCCTAGTCTCGTATTTTTCTAGTGCCTAGGAAAGTATTCAGTTTTTTTCTAGAGGGTACAATACAGGAAAAATAAAAATGCTTAGGCTACTACACATATTGTCTTCTGGATTGGAACCATGAAGACGTATTGAGTTAGGCCTAGACTGGTGCAGGAATGTAAAATGCTCATGTCACTAATCATATTGTCTTCTAGACAGGACCATGGAGAAATATTGAGTTAGGCCTAGAGAGTACAATAAAATAAATCACTCCGTGCTCGATCCCTTTTTACCAACAAGCGGCGTTTCCACAACGCTACTGATGGCTACCGAGCGACGTTTCCACTGCACTAAAGGTAGAGAGTATCGGCCTGGAAGTGAACACTCAATGCAATAATGTAAACATGCAAGAGTTAGTGTCAAAATTATTTTTAAGTAAAATAAGGACCTCACAAAAACTTATCATTAACAATAAACTATAAGTCTTAATTTTTTAATGTCAAAACAAAACCAAAAATCCATTTTAGGTCCATCGGAACATGCTTCTGAACCTGGCACTGTGACTTCGGAACTTCCGAGCCACAGTCCTAATTACTAGTGTCGTATCTGATCTTCGGAACCTGGGTCAAACCCTTCAAAACCTCTGAGTTTCAGGTTACAGAACATTCGAGCCTGTTCCAAACATAGAGCAACAGACGCAAGAAAAATAGTTGGCCTCTGTGCACTTCAGAACCCCAAAAGAAGTTCGGAACTTCCAAACACTGGTCCTCAAAACTTCCGAGGTAGTTCCGAGAGTCGTCTTCTTCAATCAGTCACTTGCAACCAGTGCAATGAAGTGACCAACATGGTGTGATGCCCCGCTCTTTCTCATGACTCAAATCTCATTTTCATCTTACGCCCAAACAAAGGACATTTATGAAATTCACATTCATTTCATATTTCAAAATCTCAAACTCATGTTATGTCAAGATAGAGTACTTGTATGAAATTCTTATTGAGGCATCATCGAAATCTCATTGTCAAATCATATCGATGCTCATCATGATGTATTATGTCATGGGTTCCATGAAGAAAGCATGCCCCACAGTATACCATCAATGGCTTACCTGTCGATCGACTCAATCGGTCCCACGGTTAAATATTTCTTCCATTACAATATACTACGACATCAAAGCCTACCCGGTCTATTCAGCACTTTGACTCGTCAATTTCACTTTTCATAACCACGACACCAAAGTCTGTCTGGACTATTCAGCACTTTGGATCATCAAACATACTTCCCATCCCATGCCAGGTGCATGAGGTACATGAATGCAAGATGATGCCAATGATCTTATATCACATACTTTCAAATCAATTCAAAAAATGAAAGCCTCTTTCCATGCTTTTACATAATATATATTCGAAAAAATCACTTATAGTTTGCAAAATCTCGAAATACTTTCAAGAACAAGATATCATGTAATTAAGATGCCCCAAAACTTCATAGTGAACAATCATCATTTTCATGTGGGGTAAAATAGTTCAAAGGTGTCATTTTCATAACCAAGATCACATAATCTTTTTAGGAAAATAAACTATTATCAAAGCATTTCATTCACAACCAATGTGTTTCAACAATGTAGGAAAACCTACCTAGTCTAAGGTGATCAGCGAGGATAAATGATTCACGGAGTAGATCGGTAAATCTCGGAGTTACTCTCGCCTCTTCGTTCGTTCACATGTGTCAACATATAATTCTCAAGTCATTATATTGTAAAAATCCTCTAATTCAATTTACAAAAGACTTAATTAAGCTTTAAGGGTCATTTGGCAAATGTCATTAGAATCCAAATGACTCAACATGTGTTGTTTGTCCTAACCAAGGGTAAAATGGTCATTTTACCCATAATACTCAATTTAAACATAATTCATAAAATATCAAATTATTTAAATTCACTGATATATTCTTTAGCAAATCAGAATTTAAGAACAAAATACTCATTATTAGAAAATAAAAATTCAGATCTAGTGAAGATGCCCAAAACTAGTTTTTCTAGGTTTGACATTAAAAATGCGCATTGTTTCTATAAAAATCATTTTGGGCTCTTTTCAGTATCGGAATTACTCGAGTAAACACTCTTTGGAAATATTTTTGATAGTAGAATACACGAAAAATATTCAAAAATATCCAGAAAATCATTTTGAAATGGTTATAGGTCCATTTTCGGGACTAATATATAAAAACAGTTTTCTATCTTAGAATTGTCCAGTTTTTACAAAATTATTTCAGGTACCTCTCAATGTCTGAAAATTTTGAACAAATACCTTTTGAAAACCTCTTTCATAGTAGAAGATCTGAAAAATAGTTACAAATTCCCAGAAAGTCAATTTGATATGTTTACAAGTCCATTTTTGGGACTGATTTGCATAAACAGATTTACCATGAATCATTTTTACAAAGTTCATCATAAGATATCATTTTCTTAAACCCTTTTTCTTATAAAAACAACTAAATAAAAGACATTAAAATATTCTAATGGAGTTATAAAAATACTCTAAAAGAAACTAAATATCAAGGCATTTTAAGTAGGACTTCTCATGTAAGTCTCCATTTTATGAAAACACCTACTACATTCCATTATCTCTTCATTACACTCCATTTCTTAGATTCTCTCCATAGTTTCTTTGATGGAAGAACTTAGTTGAAGAGATGAAACATTTTAACATCTAAATCAATAACCAAGAGGGTTAGGGCACCTACTTGTTCAAGCTCAAATCAAGTCTTCAAGTCCTTCCTTCCTTTTTTCCAAGCTCCAAGCTTTCAAGAGAGATTTGCACCAAAGAAAGGAAAAGGAAGAGCAATTTCCAACTCTCTCTCTCTCTCTCTCTCTCTCTTTTGCTTCAGATTTTTTTTTTTTTAGAGAGAAGAAGGTGGAGGAGAAGGATAGAAGAAGAGAACGGAGAAAAAGAGGTAGAGATGGAGCCCTAGCTTTTCCTCCTCTCTTTTTTGCTTTTTCTCTACCTTATCCTCCTTTTACGCTTTCGTCAAAAAGCAAAAGCTAAAGGTGGTGAGGTGGAGAGCGCTTATTGGTCCAAGTTAAAGGTGGGGTGGTGAGGTGGAGAGCACTCATTGGGCCAAACTAAAGGTGGGGTGGTGAGGTGGAGAGCACTCATTGGTCCAAACTAAAGGTGAGGTGGTGATGTTGCTTTCATCCTTATCTTGCCATGTGGTATGCATCACTGATGTGGCATATTCGCCACCTCATCAACTTATCCCAATTAATTAAATTCCACCTCATCACATGGTTTTGAAATTAAATTCTAATTTCATTTAATTTATTAATCACTTCTCTATTCTTGTTAATTAATCTCTAATTTTCCCATCAATTTCCAATTTGAGTTCAAAAGTCCAAATTTTATTCAAAATATTCCGAGAACATTACATTGAGTTACAAAGTTGAAACTCGGGGTTATTACAATACTAATACTTTTTTGGAATTTTTGTCCCGAAAATTAGACGAACCTTGGGTCTAAAACAAAACTATTCAAACAACTCTAGACGGTAAGTTCTCATTTCCGATTCTAATTTCCATGTAGGTTCTTCATTGCCATGTCGCTTCCCAACTAACTCTTCTGGTGTTTTCATGGGTTTCCTCTCTATGGACCATTTCTAGGGATTTTATGACAATGTAAGAGTCATCAATGTTGCAACTGTCATCTTGGGGCTGACCGCCAAAATCTTGGGTACTAGGTGATGGCGTGCCAACTCGATTTGCTACAACATTTCGTATGTTGTGGCACATTAGGTCCTATACTCTTTTTATTGTCATAGGCTTTCAGTCCAAATGGGGAAACATAACCATTATTTGAAAGTCATTTTCCGTCTTCTTCCTTTTTTTACTGTCAGTTTTCACATCAATGGTGTCTTGTGTTGGGGAAAGAAAATGGAGTTGATTCTTTTATTCTTTCTGAAATCATGCTATACTATAATCTCATTTTCCACTTGTACTTATCTTCTTGTTAAAATCTCATACCCTAATTGTTATCAATATCTATTATGATGTGTTATCCAATGACGCTATGCCAGAACGTCCTAATCATCCAACTCGGGTCTTTTCAATCGAGTAGGTCTCATCCATCACGGGTGTATCCCATCATAGAATCCTTATCTGAACATAAGTACTGTATGATTCTTTGGGAACAATACTCTAAATATGAATCCACTCATCCATGGGTTCAATGTTTTCTATAGAATCATTATATCCATCGCGATTACATTTAAATTGATATATTTCATTTCACTTGGTACCATGACCTTTTCAATACATTCCTATACCACGCGCTCACTCATTTGCTATCGATGCGAGATTAGTGACAACCTCACCCCTCACCAGTAGCTTGTCAGTGAGGTAGGCTGCCAGTACGATAGTCTATGCTCATCAAACACCCGTATGCATCACACGTCCATATGGATTTTTGGGTTTATTGGTCTCACACCTCCCCATCAAGAAGACAGATAAGTGTCATGCTCTCAATCAAATTTCCCGCATGGAGTCTTATCTCATAAGCCACATACTACAATTTTCTAATCTGATTACATAATGTTATTCATATCATCCATTACAAATGGATATACATTGCAGCCATTACATTCGTACATAAGGCCCAAGCACTCTAATCTGACGCGTGGAAATCAAATCCAATGAATCTGTCAATCGGCATTCTAGTAATCAGGTGCATCATCCACAAGTGGCTATCACATCACACAATTTCTTGTGGTCTACACCACATGATTTTATCATAATCTCTCATATCAACCTATGAGTTTCAAACACTTCTATGCCTCTATCAACATACCGTTCCAATTTCATACTAGTGGATTTCACTCAATCTCGACATTGATCCATATATTGATCAAACTACAATCTTCATAATTGTTGAATACGTCCTATTACCACAAGGTCTTTACTTCTACCTTTGGTAATCCTCATATAGTTACCTTTATCACTAGTCACAATCACTGATAATCCGATAGGTGATGTCGTTAGTGAACACTCATCATACTTAGGTGACCCGATGTGACCCATGACATCTCATATACCTGACCCACGCATCATGGTCTAATATGTGGAGTGTAACGCCGCACCCTTTTTCACTCACTGAAAAATCAGAGTATATTTTTTTATATAAATGAGTGAGAGAGAGCGGGAATGTCAAGACGCGAGCTAAGTTCGAGTTTCCAAAACCCGACCCTTAACTGGCCACCTTTACGTGTGCGTGGACTAAGGCCACCAAAACATTTCACAAGCTAAAGAATACTTGCGGAAAAATTATATGAATAAAAATATTATCCATATCCATGTCATTAATAAGCAAGGAAGCCAATCACCATTTAATTAACTGAAATTAAATATCCAAAATATCATCAAACTATAACAAAATAAATCTAAATTATTACAATCCCAAAATATCAGTTATCTCAACACATCATTCCAAATTCAAGCTAAGTAACATAAACATGAATCTGCCCAAACTCCTAAGCTTGGCTCCCATCGTGCCCCATGTCCTTGTCATTTCCTGTTTCATTATCTATAGGGTAGAAATAGGGCCTTAGTCAGCGCGCCAAATAGGAATTCCAAATAGGGTTATGTACACATAGGATCAATATAAAATCAAGATAAGTACATCCTATCAAAATTGTAAAACAACTCTTAGTACTAAAAACAGCACATGATACTCATATCAAAATCATGCTAATGTATGTGTCATGTCATGGGTGTCATATGCCAATGATCTCCCACCCAACTTCCATATCCAACCATAACACAAATCATATCAATAGTTTCCTTGATAAACAAAGCCATATCAAGGTGTTCCCTTGGCCATTTATGTCCGCAGTGTTTTGTGACGGCACCACCAGGTCACTGTTATACCTCCCCACGTGTGTTAATCGGAATTACCGATGGAGCGTGGACTCCTCCCTCTGCGCAGGGTTTTTGGACTGGTTACCCCATAGCTCTTTGGCCCAAACTACGCCATACCCATTTCTAGCAATCCCGGACAAGACCAACATATCAATAGTTTACATAGCTTCTTACAAGCTACTCTCAAGCCCTAAACTCATGTCCAGACAGCTCATAACTTGGCTTGTTGTCCCATATATTCCCTCCTATGCCATGCATGAGATTATGAATGCAATAATGCCATTTCATTTCAAATTACATAAAACCATTTGCAAATCAGTTCATATACATGTATCAATTGTTTAACCAAAGTAAATCATCATACTTAGAATAAAAACCAGTAACATATATATAATCCGTAGTGTATCAATAAGGTAGGAATCCTACCAACGTCCAATATATTTTCCTTGTTGTTTTGTGAAGATGTCGTTCAACGATCATGTCGAAACGAATCGCAAACCCTTTTGCAAATCTCTTTACCTTATTGAATTTAATCACATATATAAGTCAATTTGACTATCTATCTAATTTTCATCATCCCTTACATCCTTCCAGATAAACTAAAGTTTCTGGAAATTTATTAAAAGTTTAAACTTTTCAATTCAGTTGACTGAATCAGGAATTTAGTCGACTGAATCATACCCATATACAGTCCTCTACCTTACCTGCAGACTTTCAGTTGACTGAATACAATATTCAGTTGGCTGATACCCAACTCGAAACTGTATAGCCTTGACTCATAAACTTTTAGTCGGCTGACTCTAAGTCAAACCCTCTGTATTCTCGGCCAATCCACTTTCAGTCGACTGAATCCTAGATTCAGTCGGCTGACTTTGGATCAGATTATCTATGTGTTCAACCAGTATAGATTCAATCGACTGAATCAAGGATTCAGTCAGTTGAATCATCAACCAACAGTTTACGTGTTCGATAAGGATACATTCAGTCGACTGAATCATAGATTCAATTGGCTGAAACACGCCACATCCTTTTACTTATTTGTTATGTCTATGTTCAGTCGACTAAATCCTTGATTCAGTCGACTGAACCACTAATAAATCCCATATATTTAATCCAATCCATGTTCAGTTGACTGAATCACAAGATTCAGTCGGCTGAAACTCCCAGAAATTGTTTTCTGTTTCGGTCAATACCAGTTCAGTTGACTGAATCCCAGATTCAGTCGACTGACTGTTTGTCAGTCTCTTTTGTTTGATTATTTTGTAAATCATTTCTTCATGAAATCCACTCCTTATCATTCCTAAACATAGTTATCATCATCGTGTAACTCTTAATTGGATTTACTCTTCTCACTAGCCAAAACTAGGATCTGTTCATAATCATTCCAACGTTTGAACCATTACAACATGGTTTTGGATCCATTTCTTTGATTGTTTGTATTTAACACATATCCATTCCCTAAATGGATATCTAACTCCATGGCCCTATAATAGTTTGGCCAGTCCTTGCAATCCAATATGGAACCCATAGGTTCGGCCACACCATGCCAAATCTATGGCTTCCCTTAGTCTTAATCCCATACTGTTAAACTTTAACATACCTTCTTTCCTGTCTCCTTCTTTTCTTTTTGGTCTGTCCTTTCCTTCCTTAAGCTTTCTTCTTCCTTCCCTGCTCTTCGATTATTCACCAAGTATAAAGATAGAATCGAGAGAGAGAAGAGAAGAGGACACAAATTTTTTGTTTTAAAATGTGGGAGCCGGCCAAGGGGTGTGATGTGCCCCTTTGTATAACAGTCCAGCCTCTTCACTTTCCTCATTAAAGTTTGTCTAACCAAGGAGTCCCTTGGCTTAACCAAGGAGACCCTTGGCCTTCCATCGAGTTCACCTTGGGTTTTATCTCCATGAGATGGAAACTCTCCATCTTCCCACTTAACTCACCTTGAGATGAAAGTCTCCTCAACTTCCCATCTTAACTCATACTCAACTCAAGCACTATTTAACTCAATTGAACTCATTCATGGTTGACCAAGTCAACCATGACTTAGCCGACCATGTATGTACATGACACATGGGTCCCATCTTAGCCATATCATTTGATGATGTGGCCCCTTGCCTAGTTGGATTCCATGCATGCCACATGGCAATGCCACCTCACATACATGCCACCTCACTTGATGAGGTGGATTTATGCATTAGATCTTAATTGGGTAGCTGACCCAATTAATTGAACCTTACCCATTTACTTTAAAATCAGCTCACCTATGACCCATTGGGTAATTGACCCATTTTTTTACTTTTACCCAATTATTTTATAATCAAACTTACCCATGATCTATTGGGTCTTAATTGGGTAATTGACCCAATTCCTTACCCATCTAAGGTCCATTCCAATTATTTAATCTTAAATTCAATTAATTCACAATTTAAATAGACCAACCCAATATATTTATAAGTGATGAAAATCCGGGGTGTTACATGGAGTGTCATACCCTCACACATACTAAGTGGAATTCGCCATTACTACGTACTCAGCTCATTCAAGGTAAGTTTATTAATTCTAGTCATATCTCATTAACAATCTACACATATCAAATCTTTCACGCCCTCACAGAACTTCACCGGCCTTCTACAGAGTAAGCGAGCCGGACTAACTCGATAGATGCCCATAGATTTTCAATTGAGCTTATCTCCATAAAATAAATCACCACTGAGCACCTTTCAAAACTAGACACCTCTTTGTTTACATAAAAGTCGTAACACGACTAACACCTTTTTTATTTATAACCTATATAAGTAAAATGTAAATCAAATACATTTTCAAAATTGATATGTTACGGATCTTAACGTAATACCCAACAACGTTTTCAACGGTCAATATTGTTCATTGTTTAACCATCTATGATGCCCCATTTATGATTGTCATACCTCACATCATCGAGTGTTTAGTGGTTTTCTGGTGTTGGAGCAAAAAGATCCAATTTGTCTGGAAGTTACTGGAGCAAGTAGTCGTCTTGTTTGAGTTTGGGATTGGGACATTTGTGACTGTATAGTCTTGCCCGGTGGGCAATAAGAAGTCCCTACTTGAAGTGTTTGATGGAGTCGTAGGCAATTTCTTCTGATGTGGCCTCACTGTCAACACTAATAACACGTGGAGGTATTTCCAAAGTTCTGTACCGTACGTTTTTGGTGGAGGTTCGGTCAGCCTCCTTTAATATGGCCCGTTTGTCCACATTGATAACATAAAGGAGTGTTCACAGAAGATTGTACTGTAAGTGCAGCAACCGATGGATGTTGAGAGTTTGATCAGAGCCTCTTGTGGGGTCGCAAAGAACTTCCACAATTCTGCTTCTCATTGTTCTCAATGCGCTCAATTGATTATGCAATATCATTCTCAACAAAGCTTGCACTTCTTACTACCTCAGTAAACGTGGAAGCTCGGAAAATCACTTCCCTTGATTTGATGATAGGTCGAAGACCTCTCTCAAATTTTTGAGTCCTCTTATGTTCTGTGTCGACCATATAAGCTGCATAGCGGGGAACTCGAATGAACTCCCGTTGATATTTTGTAATGGTCATGTCCCCTTGGGTCAACTTTATAAATTCTTGTGCCTTAGTCTCTTTCTCAATCTCAGGGAAATAATTTTCTAGGATTAGTCCCTTGAAATCTTCCCATGTCATTTCAGTTATCACTAGGTTCTCTTTAGTCGATCTCCACCACTGGCAGCTAAGAGGATTTTGTCTTAATCCTCAGTGTTCTTAATAATTCAAAGATTTGAGTAATGTTCTCAATCCAATTCTCAGCTTCCATGGGTCCCTCGATGCCTTTTAAATAAAGGGGACGTTGATGTTGAAAATCTCTCGTGAGAGTACAGTCTTGGGAGTCAATTGTGATAGTCAGGACGATCCTTGTCTGATCAGGCTGCGACGCTACATTGGCTATTGCCTGAAAAAGGCCTTGGAGTTCGGGTGACATGAGTGGAACGTTGTTACTGGTCTCACCAACATTTTCTGAGTGCGTAAGGGTTCTTCGAGTGCGTTCTCTCGGCTGCATTTTCCTAAGCCAATAAACAACCTGATTAAAATTCTACTCATCTGATCATCTCATAAAAATTGTTCATCCCAACAATTGTATTGCATCATTAGGGAGAACCATTCCATACGATTGTTCAATATTTTGATTCAGGAAATCCCTAAATTGCCATAAGCATCTTCCTTGGGGGAAATTTCTAGGTTCTAGTCCAACACGTAACTGGGAAATACCTTGACTTTTCATTTGAATTTCGTTCGAGGAGTATTCTAAGTTTGTTTAAACTCGACTCCGTTTGAATTTGACTTAGGGAATTTTCCTTGTTTGCTTTTCATGCTTTGATACCAACTATGACACCCCGCCCTTTTCCAGCACTTAAATCAGAGTAAATTTTTTTCCTTTTGGTAATAGAAATAGAAGGAAAAGGACGGATTGCCATGACGCGAACCGAGTCCGAGTCCGAAGACCCAAGCCTCGACTGGCCCAACCTAGCACATGCGTGGTACAAACCCACGATGACATTTTGCACGTGCTAGCACAACTTACAGAATATTCAAACAATTAACATTACATGACTAGCAAACCACAATTCAAACAAAGATAGGGTAATTTCCAACAATTAAGTGAGTCAAATACGAAACAAGAATGCTAAATATTCAAAGTCATTATATTACATTTTCCAAAATGAACATTCTTACAAATTATATTGTTCTCGAGTTCTCGAATGAATAAAATTCAACTAAGCTATCAAAGCTTCCATCTTGTTCATATTCGGCTATCGCTTGTTTTGATCACATCTACATTCCTTAAACTTGTATACACACCTAAAGGGGGGAATTTATGGGCTTAGTCAATGCGCCCAATAGGAATTCCAACTAAGAAATGTGCACTAGGATGTGTCATACCAAAATAGTATAAATACTTATACTTTCATGATGAAAACATTACATATTATATACCTACAATGTATCTCAATCTTAAAACATTCCTCATAGTTAATATATATCAAAGTATCACTTTTACATACTCAAATCATATTTCCTTTTATGATGAAAACCTCATGTTCAAAATCACATTTCATCAAAACTATTTCTATATTATTATAGGAACCTCTCTTTTAAAGTATACTCTATACTTTTCTCAAAACATGTCATTCTAGGAAAACTTGCAAGTTCATTTCAAATCTTTCTCATGACTCAAATCTCATTTTCATCTTACGCCAAAACAAAGGACTTTTATGAAATTCACCTTCATTTCATATTTCAAAATCTCAAACCCATGTTATGTCAAGACAGAGTACTTGTATGAAATTCTTATTCAAGTCGTCATCGACATCTCATTGTCAAATCATATCGATACTGATCATGATGTATGATATCATGGGTGCCATGAAGAATGCATGCCCCATAGTATACCATCAACGGCATACCTACCGTTCGACTCAATCGGTCCCACCGGTGAAACATTTCTTCTATTTCAATATACGTACGACATCAAACCCTGCCCGGGCTATTCAGCACTTTGATTCTTTAATTTCACTTTTCATAACCACGACACCAAAGTCTGTCTGGACTATTCAGTACTTTGGGTCGTCAAATATACTTCCCATCCCATGCCAGGTGCATGAGGTACATGAATGCAAGATGATGCCAATGATCTCACATCACATGTTTTCAAATCAATTCAAAACATGAAAGCCTCTTTCCATGCCATGCCATTTCATAATATATATTCGAAAACATCACTTATAGTTTGCAAAATCTTGAAATACTTTCAATAAAAAGATATCATGTATTTAAGACACCCCAAAACTTCATAGTGAACAATCATCATTTTCACGTGGGGTAAAATTGTTCAAATGTGTCATTTTCATAACCAAGATCACATAATCTTTTTAGGAAAATTAACTATGATCAAAGCATTTCATTCACAACCAATGTGCTTCAACAATGTAGGAAAACCTACCTAGTCTAAGGTGATCAGCGAGGATAAATGATTCACGGAGTAGATCGGTAAATCTCGGAGTTACTCTCGCCTCTTCGTCCGTTCACATGTGTCAACATATAATTCTCAAGTCATTATAGTGTAAAAAATCTCTAATTCAATTTACAAAAGTCTTAATTAAGCTTTAAGGGTCATTTGGCAAATGTCATTAGAATCCAAATGACTCAACATGTGTGTTTTGTCCTAACCAAGGGGTAAAATGGTCATTTTACCCATAATACTCAATTCAAACATAATTCGTAAAACTCCAAATTAATTAAAGTCACTAATATATTATTTAGCCAATCAGAATTTAGGAACAAAATACTCATTATTAGAAAATAAAATTTCAGACCTAGTGAAGATGCCCAAAACTAGTTTTTCTAGTTTTGAAATACAAATTGTGCACTATTTTTGTAAATAACATTTCGGGTTCTTTTCGATATCGGATTAACTTGACTAAATACTCTTTGGAAAACTATTTGATAATAGAATACACAAAAAATATTTCAGAAAATATTCAGAAAATTGTTTTGAAATGATTATAGGTCCATTTTCGAGACTGATATGTAAAAACAATTTTCTATCTTTGAATTGTCCAGTTTTTACAAAATTATTTTGGGTACCTCCCGATGTCCTAAAATTGTGAATAAATAATTTTTTGAAAACCTCTTTCATAGTAGAATATCTGAAAAATAGTTACAAATTCCTAGAAAATCATTTTGAGATGTTTACAGGTCCATTTTTTGGACTGATTTGCAGAAACAATTTTACCATGAATCATTTTTCCGAAGTTCATCATAAGATATCATTTTCTTAAACCCTTTTTCTTACAAAAACCTGTAAATAAAAGACATTAAATTTTCAAATGGACTTATAAAAACACTCTAAAATAAAATATCTAAATATTAAGGTATTTTAAGTAGGATTTCTCATGTAAGTCTCCATTTTATGAAAATACCTACTACTTTCCATTATCTCTTCATTACACTCTATTTCTTAGATTCACTCCATAGTTTCTTTGATATAAGAACTTAGATGAAGAGATAAAACATTTTAACATCTAAATCAAATAACCAAGAGGGTTAGGTAACCTACTTGTTCAAGCTCTAATTAAGTTCTTAAGTTATTCCTTCATTTTTCCAAGCTCCAAGATTTCAAGAGAGATTTGCACCAAAGAAAAGGAAGAGCAATTTCTAGCTCTCTCTCTCTCTCTTTCCTACTTCATAATTTTTCTTGTAGAGAGGAAGAAGGTGGAGGAGGAGGATAGAAGAAGAGAATGGAGGAAAAGAGGTAGAGATGGAGCCCTAGATTTTCCTCCTCTCCTTTTTGTTTTTTCCTCTACCTTATCCTCCTTTTGCTTTTTAGTCAAAAGCAAAATCTAAGGTGGTGAGGTGGAGAGCACTTATTGGTCCAAGCTAAAGGTGGGGTGGTGAGGTGGAGAGCACTCATTGGTCCAAACGAAAGTGAGGTGGTGATGTTGTTTTCATCCTTATCTTACCATGTGACATGTCACGTCATCATGTCTTGCCTCACTGATGTGGTATATTCGCCACCTCATCGACTTATCCTAATTAATTAAATTCCACCTCATCACATGGTTTTGAAATTAAATTCTAATTTGATTTAATCACCATTAATTTTATTTAATTTATTAATCACTTCTCTAATCTTGTTAATTAAACTCTAATTTCCCATCAATTCCCAATTTGAGTTCAAAACTTCAAATTTTATTCAAAATATTCCGCGAACATTACATTGAGTTACAAGGTTGAAACTCTGGGTTATTACACATGGTGACCTACGAAACCAATAACAGAGGTGCTCTTGGATTCGTTTTCTACATCTAAGCATTCAAATCTGATCCTCTATCAGTCCTCTAGCTTTTCGAAATAAATTGGACATAAAACAATTAAGAAAAAACTCTAGTTTTAAAATTGAAATCACTAAAACACAAGAAATGCCATAGTTTCCACTATCTTTTAAAATCATTTTAAAGCTAGGGTTTGAAAGGGGAACCGATAGGAGAGGGAGAGAGAGAGATTGAGAACAAGATAGTGGCGGCGGCTTGAGGGAGGAGGAGTGGAGAGCTTAGGGTTAGGATTAGGAGATGGGTGAGATGAGGTCTAGGGTTTGATAGGAAAGAAAAAAATATTATATAGGGGTAGAGTTAGAGTTTGAAGCTAGTTTCTTTTTCTTTTCTTTTTTTTTAGAATAAAAGGGAAAAACACCAGTTTATGAAATAGTTTCAAAATGATAACTAAAATGTAATGTTCAAATAATTTTTATGATGAAAACACTTAGAAGGTCAAAATTACCAAAATGCCCTTCCATCTTCCAAGCTCGAAATCAAGTAAAACGGGGCCCACTACGAAGCCCATACACTCTCCACTGCTATCAAAGCACCTACTCTGACACTGAGATCTGTGAATCTCCCCCAAATATGTTGAAAGATCGGGTCGGGTCATTACAAAAATAGGAAAAATGGCCTTCTCTCTCTATCTTCGGGTTACACCCTTAAAGTCGATTTTGGTTTTGTCAAAACCTTGATTTTCTTCTCTTAAGTTAAAAAGGGGAAAAAATCAACCCCAGCTAACTCTTGAGTGTTTGTTTTCAAGCATTGGGTAATTACTTTATCACATTGTACCATCTATGACGAAACTCTACACAGGTAGAGCAGCAGAAACACCGCTCGGTGGCCATCAGTAGCAATGCTTAAAGTCGCTCCATGGTAAAAGGGGTTGGGCATTGAGTATTTACTCACTTTATGTATTGTACCCTTCGGGCAAACTCTCAATACTTTCCAGATGCCGGAAAAATACGAGACTGGGCACTGAGTACTTTCTATTTTCTTTTATTGTGTATTTTGGATGGCTGACAGCTGACTATTCTGACATAATTAATGATGTAGCAAGAGTTTAGGAAACTCACAAACATTACCTTATTTTCAGACGAAAAATATATAAAGGGTTCTTCTGGAAGTATTTTAAGTGTATTAGAATTTGAAATGAGTATTTATGGGGTTTTTTCATGTTTTACAGTTTTTGGTGAAAAAATTAAAGCTGGAGAAGGTGAGGAGACAACTATATGCATGTGGTTCATGTTATAGTTATAGGTGCATGTGGTGGGTGTTGTGTTTGATCATGCATAGGGTTATGTATGCATGTGATTATTCTTGTACTGACGAGTTTGTGCAGGTGATGAGATATGAATGTTCCAAGCTGTTAAACCTAGACTAAAACCAGTGTATGGTAAGAAATCTCTGGTGTGAAACCCTTGTGGAAAGGGTATAAGGAGATAAGTGTAAGTGAATGGTAAAATATTCCATGTTTATGGAAATTTGATAATTAGTATACGTATTGATGTATATACAAATACTTTTGGTTGGCTTCCAAGATGTTGAATTATTTACTTGTCGGGACTTAATCCATTCGAGGATGAGTGGGATTCATCGACAGGGTTGAGTGGAATACCCTGGAACTGTACAGTTGAATTTGAGTGGGATCTCTCAACGGGGTTGAGTGGAATAAACCAGTATTTAATGGCCCGCACTAGTGGAGGGTGCTTGAGAGAGAGTTCAGCCATAGAGAGTTTGCGCCAGAAAGAGTGCGCACAAAGTCCCACATTGCCTAGGAAAAGAAGTGGAGATGAGACTTTAAGCTTAACTTCTCATCCCTTCTAGCACAATGCGTTTTGGGCTTAAGTGTGACACTTGGGCCCAACGCAAAGGCGTGAGGGTGTATGGGCTCCAAAGAGAACAATATTGTGCTAGTGGGACGAGTTGTTACACAATGTATTACGAGGTTCGTTGAAACTTTGTAAGTGGAACGAAAAAAGAAATGGTAAATGCGGTTATTTATTTATCATTTATTCAAACCTGCCATGTGTTATTGATATTTTGTATATGGATACATGAGATGAAGGCAGTATGCATGTGTGAGTTTGCATGTGCAAATACGAGAATGCATGCGTGGATTGCATATGCATTTGTAAGTATACATGTGTAGGTTTACATGTGTATGTGTGAGTATACATGGGTGTGTTAGTGGAAGGGAAAAGAACAAATGATAAGGTATGCCATGATGTTTTAGGTGTTCTTCTCGTATGTTGCATTGTAAATTTAATATTCTGAAATTTCTGAGAGATTTGTTAAATTGAGTTCTCTTCATTGGGATGGAGCTCACGTCCCTTCCAATGCAGGTCATGTATATTATGAGGAAACGGAGAATCCCTCTGCAATGCTTAGAAGTTGAAATCATTATTCTAGGAGATTGTTCGAGGGTACATTTAAGCTTGTTTACTTTTATGTTAAAACAATGTAAACATTGGATGATTATGCCATTTGTGGCATCGAGTGTAATGGCCCAACCCTAAAAAAAAAAAAATTAAGTCCGTACATAAGTCTGTGTTTGCACGAAATTAGGCTTATTTCACCTCGTTCCTCTTCCAAACAGCCAACCATTCTTCCCTAACAGCAAACCCTTGCTTCCTTTACCTTCCCTCTATGGATTTTCACCCACTAAAGGCTTTGAATTCGGATTTCCTACGCTTGGAGTACCCCTTTACACGGTTCTTTCTCCTCAAAATGTAAGATCTATGATCCTTCTCTTTTCCTTTCTTCTTATTTGATGAGATCTTAATGGGATGTGTTGAGAATGAAGTATGTGATGACTTTTAGGCCTTATTTTGAGAGGAATCCATGGAAGTAATTGGTGATTTTCGTTATGGAATCTTGTTTGAGTGTAGATCTGAATTATAATTGAGCTTTGAACCCATGGGAAGAGAAGTAAATTAAGGAAAATGGTATATGCTATTTTTGAAAATGATTCATGGGAGGAGATTTGGGGATTTCCCTTAGATTGAAGGGATTAAAACACATTAGGGGTAAATCTTCGGTCTAAATTTGGGGATTTTACTTCTAAGCTTTGTTTTAGCCTAATCGATGAACTAATAAGGATGTTTTATGTTCTTTTTTATTGATTAGAGCCTTCGAACTCCGAACCTGTTGAGGTATGACCTGAAGATCAACCCGAGACATCGTGATTTTGAGGTGAGGATTTCTATACAAATATTGTTTGAATGTTTGTATGTTATTATATTGATTTAGGGAATGTACTGGGTCATTGATGTGTTTAATGCATGATAAATATAATGAATGTGCCCTATGCTATGCATGAGATGTTATTAATTCCTATTATGTGATTTGTAGCATGTCTATTATCTTGTTATGATGATAGAAAATTTGTGATAATTGTTGGAGACCCTTGTGAAGGGTTGTGATGATTTATTGATGAATTTAATTGGATTTATGGTGTAAAAAGGGAGTTATTGGAATTTAGATGTTACACCACCATCAGAAGGGTTCAATAAATTGTAAGGACTAAGAATATATGTAAATAAATTCGATATGTGTATCTAAAGGTTGGTGTGTAGTCCATGTCCCTAAAATAACCCAATGTGATAATTATGTTGAATGTATAAAATGTAGTGGAATATGCTATGCTGCTATCATTGTGAAATTATGGTCATTATGTGATTATGACATATATGTTGCCTATGTAATGGTGAATATGATCCTTCTTTTATTACTCACTGATATGTGCCTAGAAGGTTATCTAAGACGTGAGTATGGGATTTTGTGTTAATAGGCATGATGATATTGAGAATTACTAGTGTTGGGATGAGACCCAAAAAGTTTATAGCACTTGATGATGTATATTTCTCTTGTTTGGGCTCCACTAATATGAGTCCCCACTCCCTAGAGGAGGTTGGTGTGAAAGGATAATATCTTTTTTTAAGGAACCTTAATGGAACAGTTGCATCGGCTATGGGATTTGGTCATTTAGGGTTGTCGTCGAGGAGTATAGCTCCTATCATACTTCATGCAGTAGGTCGCCATCACTGCTATTTGTGGTTGTCGTTGAGAAGTATAGCCTCTCACATTCTTCACGATGTAGGTCGCTCTCACGACTATTTGTACACTTGGTGTACAGTTCGCGCAGGGTCAGATTCTCGTGAGCCGAAGTAGTCGGTACTAACTTAGTAAGACGCTTTGCACAGGGTTAAATACTCGTGACCCTATGCAAGCGGTACTGACTTAGTAAGACGGATTATGGAGGTTTAGATACTCGTGAGCCTAAGCGAGCGGTACTAACTTAGTAAGACGCATTGCGCAGGAATAGATACTCGTGGGTCTATACAGGAGGTATAGACTTAGTGAGATGAATTACACAGGGTCAGATACTCGTGTACCTATGTGGGAGGTACTAACTTAGTAAGACGCATTGCGCAGGGTTAGATACTCGTGAGCATATACAAGCGGTACTGACTTTGTAAGACAGATTGCGCAGAGTTAGATACTTGTGAGCCCTACTTGGGAGGTAGTAACTTAGTAAGTCATATATTGGTCACCTTAGAGTTGACTTAATCACCAGAATGGTGAAGGGATGCAGGGTGAGATAGATTATATATGTTGTATGGAGATCTCCCACTTGTAAGTTGTAGTCTATGTCACTCAAGGGATCTTGAGGTTTGACAGCCTGTTCCATAGAGGTTTCCTTGAGTGGACATTGTGTTCACATTGATGAATTGGTATTCTTGGGTGGACATTGTGTTCATGTTGATGAGATTGGTATCCTTGGGTGGACATTGTGTTCATGTTGATGAGATTGGTGTCCTTGGGTGGAAATTGTGTTTATATTGATGAGATTGATAGTGTAGCCTTATTTATATTCCATTTCATACATTATCATTATGTACGTGCATGAGTGTGTAGCATGCATATTTCCTCACTGTGTATTATTTGTACTCACGTCCTTTCAATTTCAGGTAATGATGTACCGACTGGGTCTAAGGGACCCCGAGGAAGTGCTTAGTTTATCATGCTGCTTGATACGCCTTACATATTGTCAGTTCATTGATTTGAGTTGATGATGTTGATTTTACCATTTTATTCATTGAATATTTGTTGTAATAAATTCTAGAAAGTTGATAACTTTTATGATAGAGAATTTATATCTCCTTTGAGATATTAATGGTATTTGAGTTCATTTATGATCTCCATGATTGAATTGTGAGTACACGTGTTTCTCACGTGTGAGATTTGAAAAGTAAAATTATTCTGTGTCACGTGCCTATGTTTTGGGTTAGGGCGTGACAACATAGTCTCAGAGCTTAGGCTCATTTTCCCCTAGGACTGTACGTGTGGAGTCGACCGTTAACCTTCTAGGGTTTACAATTCTAATGGAAGTATGAATTTGTTTTGGGTCGCAATAAGGTGAGCAGGATTATGAGTTGAGGTTGGGACCTCTTCTTGCCATGAGATTTAGGTAACTACTATTTAGACATACCTCGGACGGGGTGACCAGTGTGATATCATAGTATGAGATGGACCCATGAGGGTTTGAATCACAATGACCCTGAGTTGAGAGGTACTGGAGTTGGTAAGGCTTGGGAAAGTCGCAAGGTAATGATTTAGAGTATGGAACCACATGTAGAACACCTGTGAGGTATAGATGACCCTGTCTTCCTAGGAAATGGGAGTGAGACCAATAAGCCGAGAGTCTTATGATGGGGTTAGATAGACCAAGCAGTGGTATGTTGGTAGGTAACCACCCGATAGACAGGTGAGGTTGTCACTGATTCCATGTAGGAGGAAGACTTGAGGGGGTGTGTATTTGTGGCAGTGGTTATGAATGTACAGAACTTCAGCCAAGAACTGCTTGGACTGTGACTTCCAGCCTAGACCAAGAGATTAAGGCCTATAGTTGGCTACAAGTAGTGGTTACAATAGACCACAAGTTTTGTCTAGCGAAGGTCTTGGATGACCGAGGACATTCTCAATCGGTGAGTCAATTTTGATTCATGACTCTATGAAGTCTAAGCTAAAGATTTTGGAACCAAAACAGGTTGGTGAAACCTTTGAGACTATGTCCTGATGTGATGACTAGTGGATCCTAGTGGCCAGATATATTTGGATATACTCTGAGGAGAGTTGCTTTAAGTTAAGAATGATTGTTTTTCCTCTAAAAATAGAATAGCTTAAGGCTAGTAATTTGAAGCTTTATGTGATGCACTTATGGTATTGGCACTAGTAGAGTAATGGCCCCTCAGTGATTTAAGAGGATAACCCCGATCTTTGCCCAGTAGTAGGCCCCGTAAACTTAACTGTCAGTTTTAGACAAATGTCTGGGCGAAACAAGGTGGAGATCGTCAGGGACGAGATACTCCGAGTAGGATACTTGCAGTGATTCCTTAGACTGGAGAGACTGGTGATTCTCCACTTATGGAAAGTATCTTATCTTCCTACATTTTTTGGGCACATGTGTTATTTGATAAAGGTGTCTCCCATTCATTTATTTCATCATGGTATGCTAATTTGTTGGGACTTGATTTGAGTTAGTTCGCACACCCTTGCGTGTCATATCCCCACTGGGATGGGAGACTATAGTTGAGAAAGTGTGCAGAACTTGGGTTATGACTACCGATACTCTCGAAATAGAGTTTGATTTGCTAGTTATAGATTTTTCTGGATTTGATGTGATTTTGGATATGACTTATTGTCAGCTCACAACATTGTTATTATTTGTTTTAAGACAAAAGTATCTGGTTGATCTTTGAAGGGTGATGAGTTTGTCAATAGACTGAGTCTGATTCTTTGTTCGGTTGATAGTGTGTTTTACAGTGATGCAATTGTTTAGGGCATGATTGCCAGTTTGGGTTGGAAGAATGTGCGGGATACTCATACTCTTATGCCTCGGGTAGTACAAGAGTTTTTGGAAATGTTTCCCCAGAAACTTACAAAGTTGCCTCCATGCCGAGAGGGTGAGTTTGTCATTGAGTTGATGCCCGACATCTCACCCAAATCTATTACACCATACCGCATGGCATCGGCAGAGTTGAGAGAGTTAGAGTCTCAGATCACCCAGCTTTTTTCAGTTGACATTATCCGCCCGAGTACTTCTCCTTGGGATGCGCCAGCTTTGCGTGTTAAGAAGAAAGACGGCACTATGAGAATGTTTATTGACTACAGTCAAGAATAAATACCCACTGCCTAGGATCGTGATCTCTTCGACCAGTTGAGAGGAGTTAAGTACTTCTCTAAGATAGCCCTCAGACAGGTTATCACTAGTTGAGGGTGAGCGAGGGCGATATCTAGAAAACCACCTTTTGTACCCGACTTGGGCACTTGAGTTTATTGTGATGCCACGTAGGTGGATAAATGAGCTAGTTACTTTCATTGATTTGGTGAATCGTGTCTCTCGAGCATATTTGGATCGTTTGATTGAGATGTTTAATGATATTTTGATTTATTCTGCGACAAAGGCAGATCATGAACAACATCAACGCATAGTGTTACAGACTTTGTTAGAGCACAAGTTGTATGTGAAACTCAGCAAGTGTGAGCTTTGGCTGAAAGAGGTTCAGTTTCTAGGTGATGTGATTTTAGTTATTGACAAGTTTGAGATATGCAATTTCTTGAATTTAACAAGTTATCACCACCGATTTATTAAAAGTTCCTCTCAACTCATAGCACATTTGACTAGATTGACCCGTAAGGGAGTGGATTTTGTTTGGGATGATGCGTGTCAGTAGACCTTCATGAACCTAAAGGATAGACTGACTTTTTCCCATGCGCTAGTAGTGCCGAATGAGGTCGTGGATATGTTGTATATTGAAATGTTTATTTGAGCGGTCTAGATTGCGTGTTGGTGCAAGATGACCAAGTATAACATATGAATTTCTGGCAATTGAAACCCCATAAGTTTAATTATTGCCACTCATGATTTAGAGCTGGCCAAAGTAGTTTAGCACTGAAAGTTTGGCAGTATTATCTATTTGGTTAAAGATTTGAGGTGCTATCCGACAATAAAAGTCTCAAGTACTTATTCTCTCAGAAAAACTTGAATTTGAGATAGTGGTGGTGGGTGAAGTTTCTTTGAGATGATTTCTAAATCTCATACTACCTTGATAAAGCTAATGTAGTGGCTGATGCATTGAACCGAAAATCCTGGAGCACAGTGGCTAGTATTGGGATTGGTCAATGGATGAAGCTTGAGGCAACAACAGATTATAATATTCAGTTGGTCGAGCACAGTGGTTCAGCTGGATACAGAATTTATTTGTGCAACCTATGCTCCTATGCTTATGGATAAAGTGATAAAAGCACAAGAATTAGACCCATTGGCTTCTAATTTGAGATAGAAAGTACTTTAAGGACAATGCCCTGAATGATGGTCAGTGAGATCAGAGGATGGATTAGTTCTTCAAATACGATTGTTTGTAACTATCATGGATCATTGTAGAGATGAGGTACTTAACCAGTTTCATCATTCCCGGTTTACAGTACATCTAGGCCGTATTAAGATGCATCATGATATTCGACAGCAATTTTGGTGAAAATGTTTGAAAAGAGATATAGTTGTGTGTACGCCATTGTCTTATATGTCAACAAGTTAAGGCTGAGCACCAAAGACCCGGCAGAGAATTACAGAACCTTCCAGTGCCTCAGTGGAAATGAAAAGACATTAATATGGATTTTGTGATGAGTTTACCGAGGTCACCTATGGGTAAAAGTTCTATTTTGGGCGGTTGTGGATTCTGTAACCAATCATTCCATTTCATACCCATGAAGGTGACAGACTCGAGGGAAACCTTAAGTAGACTGTGCATCAAGGAGATAATGGTTCATAATATGGCATCTATTTTGAAATGAACGGTGTTGTCCACGTTGGATACGTGTTGAGCCGCTTTGCATAGGTTACATTGGTAAGTGAAATTTGAGCCAAAGAGCTTGAGTACATTTGATGATAGTGATTGTCTACGGAGAGCCGGTGATATGTTTCAGCTAATAGGTAGCTAAGATAAGCTATAATCACTTTTGCACACAATTTTGATGTGTTTAGTGGTAGAGAGTTTCTTGTGTGTATTGATGGTGGCTTGGGTTATGTCAGGACCTATCAAGCTATGGCACACTTTTAATGTTCTGTATATGAGAGCCATGGTATAGGCCCTATTGCATTGTCAACGTGTGATTTGAGCATTTGATGACATTGTTTGGTTAAATCTAGAGAGACTGATGACCAGTAGTTATATTTGAGGGCCCTATCGATGAAGCCCTACAAGATTTGTGAGATTTGGGAAAGAAGCTAGATCCCTAGAATAATTGAATATTGACTGCGAAATTCCTTTTAAAAGGGGTTGATTGTAATGGTCCAACCATAAAAAAATAAAAAAATAAAAATATTATTAAAATGTTAAGTCCGTACATAGGTTTGTGTTTGCACAAAATTAGGTTTATATCACCTCCTTCCTCTTCTAAACAACCAACCATTTTTCCCTAACAGCAAACCTTGCTTCCTCTACTTTCCCTCTATGGATTTTCACCCATTAAAAGCTTTGGATTGGGATTTCCTACGCTTGGAGCGCCCCTTTGCACCTTTTTTTCTCCTCAAAATGTAAGATCTATGATCCTTCTCTTTCCCTTTCTTCTTATTTAATAAGATCTTAATGGGATGTGTAGAGAATGAAGTATGTGATGGCTTTTAAGTCTTATTTGGAGAGGAATCCATTGAAGTAATTAGAGATTTTTGTTATGGAACCTTGTATAGGTGTAGATCTGAATTGAAGTTGAGCTTTGAACCCATGGGAAGGAAAATAAATTAGGGAAAATATTATATGCCATTTTTAGAGATGATTCATGGGAGGAGATTTGGAGATTTCCCTTAGATTGAAGGGATTAAACCAGCTTAGGGGTAAATCTTGGATATAAATTTTGAGATTTTGCTTCTAAGCTTTGTTTTAACCTAATCAATAAACTAATATGGATGTATTATGTTCTTTTTTATTGATTAGAGCCTTTAAACCCCGAACCCGTTGAGGCACGACCCGAAGATCAACCCTAGACATCGTGATTTTGAGGTGAATATTGCTACACACATATTGTATGAATTCTTATATGCTATTATCTTGATTAAGGGAATGTACTGGGTTATTAATGTGTTTAATGCATTATAAATAGAATGGATGTGCCCTATATTATGCATGAGATGTTATTAATTCTATATTATATGATTTGTAGCATGTCTATTATCTTGTTATGATAAAAAAAACATTGTGATAATAGTTGGAGACCATTGTGAAGGGCTGAGATGATTTATTGATGAATTTAATTGGGTTTATATTGTAAAAATGGAGTTATTGGATTTATGATGTTAAACCACCATGAGATGGGTTCAATAAATTATAAGGACTATGAATATGTGTAAACAAATCCGATGTGTGCATCTCAAGGTTGGTGTGTAGTCCATGTCCCTAAAATAACATAATGTGATAATTATGTTGAATGTATGAAACGTAATAGAATGTGCTATGCTGCTATCATTATGAAGTTATGGTCATTATGTGATTATGACATATATGTTGCCTATGTCATTGTGAATATGATTCTTATTTTATTACTCACTGATATGGGCCTAGGAGGTTATCTAGGACGTGAGTATGTGATATTGGTGTTAATAGGCATGATGATATTGAGAATTACTAGTGTTGGGATGAGACTCAAAGAGTTTATGGCACTTGATGATGTACATTTCTCTTGTTTGGGTCCCACTAGTATGAGTCTCCACTCCCTAGAGGAGGTTGGTGTGAAAGGATACTGGTTTTGTTTAAGGAACCCTATTGGAACGGTGGCATCGACTATGGGACTTGGTCTTGTACGGTTGTCGTCGAGGAGTATAGCTTCTATAATCTTTCGCGCAGTAGGTCGCTCTCACTGCTATTTGTGGTTGTTGTTGAGGAGTATAGCCACTCACATGCTTCGCGTTGTAGGTCGCTCTCAAGACTATTTTGTACACTTGGTGTACAGATTGTGCAGGGTCAAATACTCGTAAGCCTAAGTGGGCGGTACTAACTTAGTAAGACGCATTGCACAGAGTTAGATACTAGTGAGCCTATGCGGGAGGTACTGACTTATTAAGACGGATTACATAGGGTCAGATACTCATGACCTTAAGTGGGCAGTACTAACTTAGTAAGACGCATTGCGGAGGGTTAGATACTAGTGAGCCTATGCGGGCTGTCCTGACTTAGTAAGATAGATTACGCAGGATCAGATACTCGTGAGCGTATGCGGCGGTATTAACTTAGTAAGACGCATTACGCAGGGTTAGATACTCGTGATCCTATGCGAGCGGTACTGACTTAGTAAGACGGATTGTGCAGGGTTAGATACTTGTGAGCCCTACTTGGGCAATACTAACTTGGTAAGTCGTATATTGATCACCTTAGAGCTGACTTAACCACTAGAGTGGTGAAGGGACTCAGTGTGAGGTAGATTATCTATGTTGTATGGAGATCTCTCACTTATAAGTCATGGCCTATGTCACTCAAGAGATCATGAGGTTTCACAGCCCGTTCCATAGAGGTATCCTTGGGTTGACATTGTGTTCACGTTGATGAGATTGGTATCCTTGGGTGGACATTGTGCTCACCTTGATGAGATTGGTGTCCTTGGGTGGACATTGTGTTTATATTGATGACATTGATAGCATAGCCTTATTCATATTGCATTTCATACATTATCATTATGTGGGTGCGTGAGTGTGTAGCATGCATATTTCCTCACTGGGTATTGTTTGTACTCACGTCCTTTCAATTTCAGGTAATGTTGCACTGACTGGATCAGAGGGACTCCTAGAAAGTGCTTAGTTTATTATGCTGCTTGATACGCCCTACATATTAAGTTGTTTATTTTATTTATTTGATTTGAGTTGGTTATGTTGATTCTACAATTTTTATTTATTGAGGATTTGTTGTAATAAGTTCTAAAATGTTGATAACGTTTATGATAGAGAATTTATAACCCCTTTGAGATATTAATGGTATTTGAGTTCATTTATGACCTCGATGATTGAGTTGTGAATATACGTGTGTTTCTCACGTGTGAGATTCAATAAAGTAAATTTATTTTGCGTCACGTGCCTATGTTTTGGGTCAGGGTGTGACATCGAGACCTTGTGTAAAAGTCATATATGTGTAATATGATGTTATAGTGTGATTTTGATTGTGTTATGATGTGTATTTTAAGTTTCTAGTGTTGAACTCAGGAAACAATGCGAGTTTGAAAAATCTTGTTGTTTCCGTTTAATTTAGACTTGTAAATTCTAAATTTTAGATTCTGTTCCAGACTAGAAACTCATATGCACAAGTCATAAATGTCTATGACAATGTGTTGGCATGAGAGTATAGGAGTTAAGAGTGTGTATCTTGAATTTTGAGTGGCAAATTGGGGGAAAAATATCAAAAGTTGGAAAACTTGAGAAAATAGTTGCCGTCACTGGCGATGGGTTGTTGACTGGAGATGGGTGGCCAGGTAAGTGGCGATGGATCACCGTTTTGGTGATGGGATCGGCCTGAGAAAATACTGAGAAATACAAAATTTTGCTTTTGGCGATGACCATAACTTGAGCTCTCGGTCATGGAATTGAGTATTCTTGTACATTTCACGGGTTGAAAATTTGACAAGCTCGGCTGAGATTTTTTTCTCTCCTCTTTTTTTTTTTTTTAAATCTCGGTGGTTTTTTTTTTTGAAAAAATTCATTTAAAAAAATGCTGTTTTTTTAAAAAAAAATTAAAAAAATATAAATATCGGCCGAGATATCTAACTGGCCCACGCCGATATTTGTTTTATTTTAAATAAAAAATAAAAATCGACTGAATTTTTTTATCTCAAACTGATACTATGCATATCGGCCGAGATATTTCGGTCATGAAAATCGTGAGATATCTCGGCCGATACGGATTTCAACCCCTAGTACATTATGAAAACTCTTTCAATGCTCTATCCAATCATCGTAGAATTACCAATTGATTAACTCATTTAGTGTGCTGAAAGAGCTTCTCAAAGTCATAACATTCAGGCTCAACGCACAGGGTGATGGGTCGTACCTCGAGTCTACATCTACTTAAGCATGTGTGACTTTGTCGATGGGCTTTAGTAAACTCGTTTAGAGGCCCATTGACATGTGGTGTTTAGATTAATTTTAAAAGTAAAAAATTAGTCACGTCCACCTGCATCCGAGTTTCAGAGGCGACACTCCAAATTCACGAACAAAATGGTTAATCTTCGAGATTTTTCAACCAAAAAATCTCTAAATAAAATGATGAGAATTGAAGTTATTTAAAAAAGAATAATAACTTTTATATCGTCAAAAGCACTCACCCGGTTTTCTCCATTTTACCCTAGTATTTCTGTCACACCTAGCTGTTCTCTACTGTTGCTAAACCGAGGCGAATTCAATTTTCGGGTCTCTCTCACCCAGCTGTCCTCTCTCTCACAAAAGCAGAGGCCAGTACGATTTTCCAGTAGAGCTGTTGCCAGTACCACTTGCTCTCTTCCTCTGCTCTCAACCAATCAAAATTATTGGACCAACTCTGTCCCGATGTCTGGAAGAACTCGCGATCAGATTCCTCTCCCCGATGGCATTTTCTATGACTCCCCTGTGCAGTGCCCACCTCGTGTGGCCAAGAATTCGGCCTCCCGTTAAAACGTCTTCATTTTTCAAGTTGGGCTCTTAATACTCATTCAGTTCACAATAAATTAATCTTTGACTAATAATCTTTCTAAGAACAAAATGAAATTCCAATGCCCTTGTCAGTTGTAACCACTGACAATTTGAGAGGGAGAGAGAGATTTATTTATTAATAACCACTGACAACCCATATTTCAATCTTTCACTTTAGGTGGTTCTGCATTAATTTACTATCCAAAACGATAAAAAAATCATACAACGCGCCCCTGCTTCCTTTCTCTTGTTGCAAAAAATGGCCGCAACTCGGCATCGAGTAGTGACTTGAGTCACGTCGAATTGACAAGATAAAAATTTATATTAAATTTAAAATGATTTGACTTGAAAATTTTATAAGTTAACACAACTTAATTTAACTTAATTCAATTAAAATTAAACTTAAATAAATTTAAAATATAGATTGAGTCAAAATTAAAAATAATTCTGTGAAATTCGATTTGAAAATTTGAATGTGATCAAATTAAATTTTATAAATATCAATTCAGATTGAATTGACCCTATGCAAAATTATATATGAATCGATAATCACCGACAACCCATTTTTCAACCTCTGAGTTTCTGTACTTCTGCATTAATCTATGACCCAAAACTGGATAAAAAAGCATACAACGTGCAGCTGCTTCTTTTCTCTTGTTAAAATATAATATATGAATTGATAATTGCTCTCCAATCAAAGTTATTTATATAAAAGAAAACTCATTAAGAAAAATTATTTGATTATATTCTTATTATCAACTTTAATTTTTATTATTATAATTATTATTTTGACATTCCTGTGCTTGAATGAGTATTTATAACCATCATCAAGTCGATGAATGGTCCCTCAAAAGTCGATGAATGGTCAGCTGGCAATAAAGACAGGACAGTGCCATTTATTTTCTTTTGCTAAACGCAAAGAAAGAAAATCATTGTAGGACAACGAATGATTTGTACGGAATAGTAAAATTAAGATTTTCCATAAAATGATATTTTTATATTTACAAGAACCCAAGAAATAGCAAACAACTTCACTAATGTATGAAATCAATTAAAACACGTGGGTGGGTCATCCTCCGTAGAAGCAAGACAACAAAAATCATTGCCATTTGTCGGCTCACTCTCCGGGCCCAAAACTCATTTCATTTGGAAAGAGACACTTTAATACCATTTTTTTTTCTCACAGTTATTTTAACAGAGATGAAATTTATTAGAATATATACAGCATAAGATGAAATTCTCATTTTATCTCTATAAGTGTACTACTCATCAAAAATCGATTTATCGATATGCAAAATATATAAATGCAGAGAAACATGTTATCGGTATACCGATAAAATAGAAATTTCACTCCATCTTGTATCTTTTAACAAATTTTATCTGTATTAGGATGACTGGCATTTCTCAACAGATTTATCAACTATATTATTTGAAATATTTTTATCAAATTTATTTAACTATAAAATTATATTATTTAAAATATTTTTTTTATATAAAGCCATAAAAGTTGAAGGGTAAGTTTGATAAAGATTTCAAGGTCCTTTTTATGTTAAAAAAACATTTGTTTCTAAACTCACTCATTCATTTTTTTTAATTTTACATAAAATATATTTTATATTTAAATTGTAACTCAAGTGATGTGATTTGTGAGACTAAAAGAGGATAGATATCAAGTGTGATACCCCTACCCTGTGAAGGGGGCCAGCGCATCCAGGCAAGATGATACAGATCGGTGTGGGTGTGGAGTCCCACATCGAAAAGGGAAGAAAAATTGTTTGGGTTTATATGTAGCCACACCCTCCAACATAGTACAACGCATTTTGGGCCGGGCCATGTGGGCTAGTCCCAAAGGCAAAGCCGTGCGGGCTCACCTCGTGTGCGCGTGAGAGGCCCAAAGCGGACAATTTTGTACTGTGTTCGGAGGCGGGTTAGATTGGCCTGAGTCGTTACAACTGGTATTTGAGCCTCAGTTCAACACTCGGACTGTGTGGGCTTACTGCCTTTCACTGGATTGTGTGAGTCGAGCCGGGGACGGCTCGAGATTTTAGGGGGGTGGATTGTGATACCCCTACCCTGTGAAGGGGGCCTGAGCATCCAGGCAAGATGATACACATCGGTGTGGGTGTGGAGTCCCACATCGAAAAGGGAAGAAAAATGGCTTGGGTTTATATGTAGCCACACCCTCCAACATAGTACAACATGTTTTGGGCCGGGCCATGTGGGCTAGTCCCAAAAGCAAAGCCGTGCAGGCTCACTTTGTGTGCGCGTGCGAGGCCCAAAGCGAACAATTTTGTACTGTGTTCGGAGGCAGGTTAGGTTGGGCTGAGTCGTTACAATTGGTATCAGTGCCTCAGTTCAACACTCAGACTGTGTGGGCCTACTGCCTTCCACTGTAACACCCTGCCCTTTTCACTGTAAAAATCAGAGTATTTTCTTTTAAATATAGAAACAAGTGATCGGGGCGGGTTGTCACGACGCGAGCTAAGTCCAGACTTCTAAAATCCGACCCTTAACTGGCCAAACCCATATGTGCATGGACTAAGTCCATGAGAAATATTTCACATACGGTACTAAATAAAACTTGCGGAATATTATTAAATCTAACAGCGAAATTATAATGGAACCTAAGACTATTCCATTTTATTAAAGTACATTGTCATTTTTCCAAAGTTATCTTAACTTAATCAATCATTCCAAACCATACCAAACCATAGCAAATATTAACTAAGTTATTACATGTCCATGTAAACTTAAATAAAAGGTCCATAAATGAATCCAATCAAAAGCCCAAGCTCCTATGCTTAGCTTTCCTCGTGATCCCCAGCCATTGGTTTTCCCTTTCCTTTTCCTGTATCATCCTCTAAGGATAGAAATAGGGCATTAGATCAACGCGCCCAGTATGTCTTCCGATTAGGGCTACCACAAAGTTAGAGTATAAAGCATACAAATAATATAAAAATACGTGTCATCAAAATCTTACAAAAAGAATGCTATGTATGTGATGCAAATGTAATGAGTCTCACCCATCACAAATATACACAGCCTCCCTCCAGATTGGTTGTTCGGACGCCCCGACAGAGTGTGGACCCTCCGGTTTCCCTTGATGGGAATTCTCATTATCAAAATACCACCACACAGGTTTTTCGGACTCCCTGACGGAGTGTGGACCCTCCGGCTACATAACCACCACCCCATGCCATGCATGAGATGTCAATGAATACATGATACATGGCATTTGGAAATATATTCTAGCATTTCATAATCCCATTTTGAACATAATACATTAACATAAACTACTCATAAAAATCATGATAAACATCACATATGAGAATGGTTACAAAAAGGTAAGAAAACCTACATAAAAATCACTTTGAAAGTCCGCTCTTCTTAAACCATCACCCGCTCACGAATGCGCACCGTTTAAGAGATTCCGTCACCTTGTTACATAATAATGAATTAAACTTAAATCCCATTTGATTTCCATTTTAAGCCTAAGACCACAAACACCAACTTGTGGGGTTCGGCCATACTCCATGGCCGAACCTCACCCTTTTTAATTTTGGTCCCATTTATTTTCAAGTCCATTAATCTCATCACTTAAACATCAATCATTTATTTTTTGTAATAACCCAAGTCCATAAAATGTTACCCATTTAATCCCTTCCATGTCCATGGCAACCTATCATGGTGTTCGGCCATACACTATGGCCGAACCCATGACTCATGTTTCCTTCACCCCATATTACTTTTATACCATGTAGAATGATTAATATTCTTCCCTTAAAAGGTCCTTTAAACTCTTAAACATGCATCCACCAATTCCATGTTTTGAAAACCTTATAATAAAATTAGTGCACAAAATAATCCTAGTGGGGTTCGGCCTTGTATGGTCCCTTACTTCCATTTTAATTCTTTTAGACCCTTTTATAAATAAATACCACAAATAACACTTGGTGGGGTTCGGCCATCCACCATGGCCGAACCTCACCCCTTTGGTCTTGGTGCTCCTCTTTCCCATTCTTGATAAACAAATACATCCAAGACCATCACTTTCTATACATTTTAAATATTTTTACAACATCATCAACCCTCCATGGGGTTTGGCCATACACAAGGCCGAACCCTATGGTTCTTTATTTTAACTAAAATTCATCAAGGAAAACAAAACCTACCAGTTCCGTGACTCCTCCGGTCTTTCTTTGCTCTTCCTTGCTTTCTTTCTTCCTTAGCCTCTTTTCCTCCTTTCTCTTGCTTCTTTGGCCGAGACTAATCTTGATCAATACCACTCCTCCAAAAATGGTTCGGTCAAGAGGGTATGTTCTTGAGAGAGAATCGGCTTGAGTGCAATGTAACCTCTAATTCCTTTTTCTCTCTTGTCTTGTGAGTGATCGGCTAAGAGAGAGTGTGAGAGAGAGAGATAACCAAATGGGATTATCTTCCCTATCTCACATGAGATTGAAATCTCAAGCCTCCAACGTGTAGGCATTTGAATTTGATTTTTTTTAAAGATAATACCATCTCCTTCATCTCTTCATGAATATCCATGTTTTGATTTTCAAACCACAAACCTCTACTCCCCACCTTCCAATGTGTATGTCATATTTGAATTTTAAAAACAAACCAAAAAGTCCTCATTATCTCTCATGTGGGAGTTTATCTTCATTATCTTTCTTATCTCTTCATGAGATGAAAACTCCAAGACTCCCACATGTGCCTTTGCCTTTGTAATTTGAATAAAACCAAACTCTTCTCTTTGTTTGAATTTAGCCATATCCCTCTTCGTCTTCTCCAACGTGTATCATTGTTTTAAATTTAAAACATAGCTTCCTCCATCTTACTTGTATTTGAAATAAACATAACTCCTTTATCTTATTTGATTTTGAACTTCAAATATATACCATTTGCTTGAATTTCAAACTTAAACCACCTCCAACGTGTATATTTTGAAATAAAACCAAACTCTTCTCCTTGTTTGAATTTGAAGATTAATCCATAAACATCTTCATCTCTCTCCATCGTGTAAATTTTGAAATAAAACCAAACTCTTCTCTTTGTTTGAATTTTTGAATTTTGATGTGTCAAAGCCGTCCATCCTATTTGAATTTGAACTTCAAATGTTAAACCCATCACATTTGTTTGAATTTCAAACATAAAACCCATCTCATTTAACTGTCCACCCCATCATTTTGATTTTTGAATTTAAACATAGAACCATCCGCCCTTTTGAATTTAAATTCAAGATGTGAAGGCCGTCCAACCCATTCATCTCATTTGAATTTGAAATCAAATAATTCCTTTATCTCTTTTGAATTTAAAATCCAAAACCGTCCAATCCATTCATCTTATTTGAATTAACTCAACTCACTTGGTGGTCGACCAAGTCAAACATGACCCATTGGGTCCCAATTGGACATTTTTGACCCAATTAAATAAAACTTCACCCATTTGATTCACTTGAACCATATACAACATCCATTGGGTCTTAATTGACCAATTGACCCAATTAACAAGCCTTACCCATTTATTTCTAACTATCTCATATATGATCCATTGGGTCCCAGTTGGACATTTTGACCCAATTAACAGCTTTAACCCAATTGAATATATCTTAGCCAATTAATCCAATTCCCACCATATCCACAATCCGTTGGGTCTTAATTGGGCAATTAACCCAATCCTTTACCCATCTAAGGTCATATCCTTTTAATTCACCATTTCAATGGCAATTTTTGTAAATATTGAAAATGAGGGATATTACATCCACTGGAGTGTGTGACTCGAGCCGGGGACGGCTCGAGGTTTTAGGGGGGTGGATTGTGATACCCTATCCTGTGAAGGGGGCCTGAGCATCCAGGCAAGATGATACACATCGGTGTGGGTGTGAAGTCCTAGATCGAAAAGGGAAGAAAAGTGGCTTGGATTTATATGTAGCCACACCCTCCAACATAGTACAACAGATTTTGAGCCGGGTCATATGGGCCATGCCCAAAGGCAAAGCCGTGCGGGCTCACCTTGTGTGTGCGTACGAGACCCAAAGCGGACAATTTTGTACTATGTTCGGAGGCGGGTTAGGTTGGGCTGAGTCGTTACAATGGGTATCAGAGCCTAGTTCAACACTCGGACTATGTGGGCCTATTGCCTTCCACTGGATTGTGTGAGTCGAACTGGGGATGGCTCGAGGTTTTAGGGCGGTGGATTGTGATATCCCTACCCTGTGAAGGGGGCCTTAGCATCCAGGCAATATGATACACATCGGTGTGGGTGTGGAGTCCCACACCGAAGAGTGAAGAAAAATGGCTTGGGTTTATATGTAGCAACACCCTCCAACATAGTACAACGCGTTTTGGGCCGGGCCATGTGGGCTAGTCCCGAAGGCAAAGCCGTGTGGGCTCACCTTGTGTGCGCATGCGAGGCCCAAAGCGGACAATTTTGTACTGTGTTTAAAGGGGGTTAGGTTGGGCTGAGTCGTTACATCAAGATTTTATAAAATATACTCTGATGACATCGAAGTGCATATGATTGAGGTAGGATTGAATCCTTTCTCAGAAATAACAATAGATGAATTAATCTCTCCATTTATTTATTTTTCATGAATCCATCCTACGCTTTGATGCGATTCGAGCATTTTTTAAATATTGACATGTATAATATTACCATATGATTTCAATTTTATTCATTAGATCAATCTAGCTATAAGAATAGATTTTATTTTGGGATTGCAAGATGAAAATACCTCAAAAGTTGTGAATTTGGATCAGTACACCTACACATTTTGAAATTGGGTTCGAGTGCCTCGTACGCCTAGTTAGACTTTTTTTTTTTATCAAATTATCAATACTACTTTTTTAGAATCATATGCACAGGCACACAAATGACACTGCGACAACAAAACAACGCTCGTTTTACCAGCGTGTATATACCCACGAAAGCACTACATTATCTTTAACATGAAAGCGCTACTTTATCTAGCGCTTTAACAATGCACAACACTACATATATATATATATATGAAGATGTTAATTAAAGATGTAATGACCTGACTCGAGATCACGTATTTGGAGGAGTTTATGAACTCCTGATTTGGATGAAGAGTTTATTAATTGCGCAGATCCCCTTGTGGGCTTTCCAACGAGCGCAAGTTTGGTGAAATTCAAGTTCGAGAACTCGAGTTATGGGCCTTTGAAATTTGAAAGGTTGTGTGATCGGTTGACCGATGGGCCTGATCGGAGGACCGATTGATCAGATTGTCGAACAAATCTTACAGTAAAAAACATGAGAAAAACCACTTTGGTAGATTTTCGATCGAATGACCAAAAATTGGCTTCGGTCCACCGATGGAATTTATTGAATTTGTTATAATTATTTATTCTATCTCAAAAATGTGTCAGAATTATCTTGACTTTTCTTTGAACCTCTAGGGCTCGAGACGTGAACTGGGTAAGAATGTTTCTTTCAGGCACTGAGCAATCATTCTTGTCTCAACATATGGGCTTTTGAAAGTTACTACTGTGCTAGAACACGATTGCTCCGAGAGAGAGAGAGAGAGAGAGAGAGAGAGAGAGAGAGAGAGAGGGGGTGTGTGAATAAGACAATCCCAATTTTAGCGACCTTTAAAATTTCTTGATTAATCACAATAATTTGCATCGGAATAAACAAGATTAATCAAGTGTGTTGTTGAGACATGTGAAATGACATTTTTACCCCTGATTATTGGACTATTTAACCTTCAATTTTTTATATATTAGATATATTTAATGTTGTTTGTTAGTTTTGTAGATAAATTTGGAAAATTCAGGAAATCAATCAAAATCAATGGAAAATTGCAAGTTTTGTGCTGAAATTGGAAGAACCAGAATTTTTAATAATTAATTTCTGACCACTTTTAGGATTTTAATTGTAAATTAATTAATCTGTCATCAATTATGAGAGTCTAGATTAATTCAATATTTTTAAATTTTAAGTGGTGAATTAATTATTTTAATTCTGGAGAGAGAAACTGTAATTCAAGGGCCAAAGTCTGAATTTCAAATACATGGGCCAGAGATCCACTCCCATTGGGCCAAGTTATGCTCCACATGCTAAGCTCAAGTAATCCATGCGTATTTCACAAGTGGGCCAGAGCAATGTGCAAGTCCATGTCCAACAAGCCAAGTTCAAGCCCATGTGCTCAAGTCCAATTGAGGCCCAACTATCCAAACCCTGTGATCCAAAAACCCCATGTTCGTATTTACTATAAACCTTAAGTCCACATGCCAATATCCTTGTCCATGCACATGTCATCCACATCATCCATGTCACCATCTTTAATCCAGACCATCCATTGCATTCATAAACTTAGGAAAACCCTAGAGCCACCTTTTATCATCCATTGCATACATTTATCATACTAGATCTAGGCCATCCATTTGATCATCCATCTAGATTAACCTTTAAATCACAACCCTCCATATAAAATCTTACCTTTTATATAATCCATCTTAACCATCCATCACTAGGACCATTAGATCCAAACCCTTTTTAATCCAAGCCATCCATCCAAAGCCTCCATAGAACCCTAGATCTAACCCAACTTGCTCTCCAAGCAAGTCCAAACTCATCCACTCGATTTTTGCCCCAAGGTTTCAACCCAAGGATATATGGGTATTTTTTATGACAACAACCATTAATGTGTGATATTTAATATTTCAAATGGTATTACTCTATGAGACAGGTATCACATTTGTTTCTTAAAGAAGACATGTATTGGATATCATGTCCTTGAAGATGAAGATCAAGTTAATGATATCAAGCCTTGTACATCAAGTCAAATCTTGGAGATTGAATGGCTTATAAAGTTCAAAGATTCAAGGACTGAAGATTAAGAGTATGGAAGATCAAAGTTATGTATAAGGTCTAGTCATGAGTGTTTAGGAAATGGTATTGTAAAGATACTTAAAGATTTGAACATCATGTCTCAAGTCACCCTCTAGTGGACCCTAGGATACTAAGCTTTAATCTTATGCATCCAAATGGAATCTTAGGATATGATTTAGTCCCCAAGACCTATAAAATGTGTTTGAAATGACCAAAAGAAAGCAGAAATTGCATAATACAGCCTAAGGGTCATTTCAGTCGACTAAATTAAAGAATTCAACCGACTGAATTAAAGAATTCAGCCGACTGAATTGTTGTCAAATATTGGATTTACAGGGGATGTGAATTCAGCCAACTGAATTCTTTGTAGATAATCTGTGTGAAGTCCAGGAAGTTTTCAGTTTACTGAATGTTCATTTTCAGTAGACTGAATCACAAAGGGTCATATTTTTGAATCATTAAATACTCTCTCTATGGCATTTCTCTCATTTAATGCTTGGCAACAGTCTTAAACATGAACAAAATATAAACCCAAGCATTAATGGGTATTAAACTTACTTGACTTGCTTGAAATCACTTGGAATCATTTTTTAGAAAAAATCCTAGAATACTCTAGCTCAAAAATCCACATACTTGCAATCTTACTTTGAGCCATTCTTGTTCAAATCTTTGAGTAACTCTTAGTGATCTTGATTTATAAACATTTGAGAGTTATTCCTAAGCTTTACATTGTATTCTTCTACATTTCTTTGAGAGATTAAATTTGTAAAGGATTGGTGTAACCCTAGTGAAGAAGAAGGGTGTCTTCATTTTCAAATCAGAGAGGTGTTCTCTACAAGCATTGTAGTAGGTTTCTTCTTCATCCTTGAAAGAGAAGTTTAGTGCATTCAATCCTCAAGTGGTGTACTTGAGACGAGGACATAGGCAAGATGACGAACCTCATAAAAATCCCGGGTTCAATCTCTCCATCTCTTCTCATCTCCTCTTTTATATTTGGGCATTTATTTAGTACTTATTTGCATCTTATTTTTCTAATTTGTGTAATTTAAGAAAACCCAAAATTTTTGCATTGACCTAATTCCCCCCCCCCCCCCCCCCCCCCCCCCCTCCCTCTCTCAAGTCAATTTCTGGGCAACAATTGGTATCAGTGCTCAGATTCTCTAAATTACTTAACCATTTGGCAAATCGATCGAATGGTAAACTTTGGGGGATCTTCTTATGGTGAAGGTTGTTCAATTAATAGTCCTCCATTGTTCAATGGAAGTGACTACAATTTTTGGAAAACTAGGATGCAAATTTTCTTACAATCATTGGACCATCACATATGGGAAGCTATTGAAAATGGGCCCCTTGTTCCAAAAGGGTTAGTTGGCCATGCTCCCAAACCTAAAGAGATTTGGGATGAGAATGATCACAGGCTTAATCAATATAACTCTCAAGCCATGAAGATTCTATTTTGTCCACTTGATCGAAATGAATTTAATAGAGTTTCATCATGGAAATCAGCCAAAGAAATTTGGAATAAGATTCAAGTTACCTATGAAGGCACTAATCAAGTAAAGAAACAAAAAATTCATAGGCTTGTAAATGAACTTCATACTCTTGGAAAAACTTATTCTAACGAAGATAATGTGAGCAAAATCATAGGCTTCATAGTTCAGTCGACTGAAAACTTCCTATTCACAGTCTGATTTTTGTAAAGAAATCAGTCGATTGAATTGTATAAATGAGCGAACTGAATTTTTTTTTTTTTGCTTATTTTTCAACCGACTAAAATATATATTTCAGCCGATTAGTTTTTTCTGTGTTCCGTGTCTGCTCTTTGGGCCATTTTTTAGCAGATTGAAAATCACTTTTCAGTTGACTGAAAATCACTTTTCAGTCGACTGAAACACTCGAGTAAGTTGTTTTTAACCCTTTGATTTTCACTCTTATGGCATTTTACCTTCCGTTTTTCACTGCCCTCTCCCTCTTCCCTTCGTTCGATTCTTCTTCCACCTTAACCCTCTCCTAAACCTCTCCAAATGACAAAACTCTTCACTACATCCTCCATAATCTCCACATGGCCTCCAAACGTGTTGCCTCTAAATCCTCTAGCTCGCGTGATAAAGGGAAACAAGTTGAGGCAGAACGACGGTCGAAAAGAATGATGGATGATCATTTTCAATTTGTCTCCCGTGATGCGGAAAATTCTTACTCTTCATTTCATGTTTCGCAAGGTGGTATTCGATAAAATCGTTCTCCTATACTTTTTCGACCAATATCCAAGGCAATTTCCATTTAGAGTACAGTTTGACTACCAAGGATGGAACCCCTTTATCGAAATCGTTCATCACTCCTATCCAACATTAGTAAAGTAATTTTATGCCAACTTCTCTCTCAAAGTAGATCGTTCAAATCCAAGTATTGAATCCTCAGTGAGTGGAACTCCTTTTTCTTTCAATTGAGAGGACTTGGGGAAACTTATTAAACCCCCCTACAAGGGTCCTACAGTGTACAAAACAAATACTTGGATTGAAGGTTTTGATGCCATAGCTGCTCTAACATTAATTTGTGAACATGGTGATATTGTTGAACCCTTTCAGTCGATTGTGTCCTAACTGTCATTCGAAGCCTGACTGATTCATCATATCATTTGCTACATTATTCTTCCGAGTCTGGATCTTATAACCATGTCACTTATCTTGATGCCTATCTTATTTGGGACATTACTCAACATCACCTTGTCAATCTTCTAAATCTCATCATGTGCTACATGACAGATTGCCTAAAGCGCAAGAAGACATTGCCTTATGTAACATCCCGATTTTTCAATATATCCATATTTACGAAAATGCCATTGGAATGGTGAATTAAAAAGATATGAATCTTAGATGGGTAAATATTACGTCAATAGTCCAATTATGATCCAATGGATCAAGGATAGAATTCGGTTGGAAATAATTGGGTATGTGTGATTAAATGGGTCAACTACCCAATTGGGACCCAATGGGTCGTGATGGACTTGTTTGACCATTGGGTGAGCTCAAGTTTAATTGGGTTAGGCTGAATTGATTGGGAATTAAATGGAGGATAAATGGGTAGGCTAGATGCAAATATGTAAACCACATTTAAATGGGAAAACCACCTATAAATGGGTCATGGCGCTAATTGGGTCAAGAGGTTCAAATGGGACCCAATGGGTCGAGTTGACCATGTGGACCATCAAGTGAGCTAAAAGGATTGAGTTAAATTATGTTGAGTTGGAGCTGAAGTGAGTTGGATTTGAATCAAATAATGGAGTTGACTCAAGTGCGTTAAATGAGTGGTATTAAATGGGTGAGTTGAGTTAATGAGTTGAATGAGTTGGATGGGAAGCCATGGGGACCTTTTAATACAAGTGAGTCAAGTGGGTAAATGAGAGTTGTGTTGGTTTTAAAGACCCCAAGGCAAAGTCCCACACGTTGGGTACTTGGGAGTGGTATCCCATGCATAAAAGTTAATGGAATGAGATAAGATTTACATGGGGAATTTGGAGGGTTTCCATCATGTCCCAAAGCCCAACGTTGGGGAGATGAAAGGTTTGCTTGAGCTTAAGCCAAGTGTCCCATAGTTATGCCAAAGGACTCTTTGGTTTAACCAATAATCATGAGGGTAAATGAGTGGTTTAAGGGGCTGATATACAAAAGAGGTGCATTACACTCTTGGCCGAATTTTCCATCTCAAAGAAACATAGAAATCTTCATCTCTTTTCCTTTCTAAAAAACTCACCTCCTTGGCCGAACCAGCCTTTGGTGTTTTCACCATTGATCAAAGCACACAATCAGCTAAGGACTAAAGGAGCAAGAAGGGAGGAAGGAAGGATCAAAGGCAAGAAGAGAGGCTAAAAAGATTGGTAAGTACTCCATGGAATTTTGTTTAATAGATTGGTTATAGAGAGCATGATTTGGCCATGGTATAGCCGAATTTATCAAAAGTTTAAACCATGGAAGATGGTGTTTAAAAAGGGTAGAAAGTGGATCATAGAATTCGGCCACTTTGGATGGCCGAACCCCATGAAAATGATTTGATAATTGTATGGTTTTGAGAGATAAAAACCATACAATGATTGAAAGTTTTAAGGTGTTTTAAATGGAGATTAAGACTAATGTTTTGGGTCGGCTAAGGGATGGCTGAACCCTATTGTTTTTATGGCTAAGATGCAGTGAATAAACTATATATAATTATTGGGAGATTTGCATCAAGAGAACCATAGGGTTCGGCCATGTGTATGGCCGAACCCCATGGACCATTTTATGGGATAAATGGAGTATGAGTATGGTTAGAATTATTATTAAATCTTTGATGTTTAAAAAGGGTTTAACATAGCTGAAAGAATGAGGGATTTGGATATTTATGCTCATCATAAAGGATGACAAAGGGGAGCACCAAAATCAAAGGGGTGAGGTTCGGCCATGTTGTATGGCCAAACCCCACCAAGTGCTAAATATGGAGTTTTGTTTTAAAAGGTTTAAAAACATTTCAATGAATGGGGTTATGAGAACCATCCTTTGATGAATAAAAGGGAATATATGGTTCAGCCATGTATAGGGCCGAACCCCATAAAATGACATTAGTAGATGGTTAAGGACTAAGATAATTAAATGGATTGAATGGTAAGTAATCTTATGAATGAAGGATTGAAAAAGACCAAATTTAAGGTGGTGAGGTTCGGCCATGTTGTATGGCCGAACCCCACTAAGGTGGATTTTTATGGATGTTGGCGGTTAGCAAAATTAAACATTGGTTAGTCTAGTGGCAAAACCGTAAATACAAGTTATTATTGTAAATATGGAATGAAAGATTAAAGGACTTGAAAAAGGGGCTCAAACCAAAATTGTGAGGTTCGGCCATGTTGTATGGCCGAACCCCACCAAGTTATGGTTAGTAGGTTGAGGTTTTAAATAAAGTTATTTGGATGGTGTTGATCCAAAACAAAGGAAGGACAAATTCAAAGTGGGTGAGGTTCGGCCATGGGGTATGGCCGAACCCCACAAGATTTTTTTGGGATTTAGACTTAATTAGAAATCAAAAGGATATGTGATTGACTCGCTGTTATATAAACAAGGTAACGGGACTTGAACGGTGCTCAAATCATGAACGGGTGACGGATTGAGAAGAAGAGACAACTTAAGTAACTTTCTCTAGGTTTCCTACCTCCTTGTAACCACATTTACATATGGTTTTATCTTGATTTTTTTATGAGCTATTAATAAAGTATTATGTTTTCAAGTTAATTGGAATGCTATGATTCATTTACAAATGGCATGTATCATGTATTCATTGACATCTCATGGCATGGGGTGATGGATATGGAAATCGGAGCCCACACTCCGTCGGAATGTCCGTGATGCAACTATGGAGCCTCCTTAGGTGATGAGAGTCCCACCAAGGAGGAATACCTTGATGATGAGAGTCCCATTAAGAGGAAACGAAAGAACACTGTGGATTACCTTGATGATGAGAGTCCCATCAAGAGGAAACGAAAGAACACTGTGGATTACCTTGACGATGAGAGTCCCGTCAAGTGATGGCTATGTATATTTGTGATGGGTGGGACTCATTACATTTGCATACATACATAGCATTGTTTTGTAAGTATTTGATGATCATGTATTATATGTTATATACATGTTTTTATACTAACCTTATGGTAACCCTAATCGGAAGACCTACTGGGCGCGTTGATCTAACACCCTATTTCTATCCTTAGTGGATGACGCAGGAAAGGGAAAAGGAAAGGCCGAGGATCGCGAAGGAAGCCAAGCATAGGAGCTTGGATATGGAATGGAATTATTTATTGACATTTGAATACTTTTATATGGACATGTAATAACTTAGTAATACTGCTATGGTTTGATTTGGATTTGCTATGGTTTGGTTTGTTTGAGTTGAATATTGATTTAAGCTATTTTGGTTAGGACTTGTACTTTGCTATCTCATTTGGAATAGGATTGTTATCCTATTGTTATTTCGCATATTTGATTTATTCCGCAAGTTTTATTTAGTTCAATGTGTGGTTTGGTTTTCATGGACTTGGTCCGTGCACACATACGTTTGGCCAGTTAAGGGTCGGACTTTGGAAGTTCGAACTTAGCTCGCGTCGTGATGCTCTCCGCTCTCTTCCACTTTACTTATTTATAAAAAAAAAAATTAGACTCTGATTTTCGGAAGGGTGGAAAAGGGCGGGGCATTACACCTTATGGCAAACCCCTTTTATTCATGTTCGAACATTTCGAGGTACGCTGCCCACCTAAATTAGAAGATATTGGTGCTGCAAATGATGTCTATTGTGATAATACCCTTAAAAATATGGGTATATGTTTGTCGGTGATACTTGGGAACCCACTCCTGCTAAATTCAAGAAAGTCAAGCAGCCTATCATCTCTGAGCAAGCCAAAGAGGAGCAATCATATAATGATCAGGATATAGGCATGCCTGACTCTCCTCAACTCTCTGGTGGCCCATCTGGTTCAAATGAGGACCTTCAACACGTTCTTGCTGCCAATGACTATCTCAAAATAGACGTTTCGGAGATAGGAGTAAATGTAGAATTTGTTAAGGAAAGACACGACGCCTCTCGCGATGACACTGATCGAGTGCACCTTTAGTTAAGCCGTGTCATGGCACAACTTGGCCTCGATTGACCCTTACCCTCTTCTCTTTTTTATGATGCCGAAGGGGGAGAAATATGAATGATTGCACTTGAAAAGGTTTTATTCGCCCTTTATATTTTGTTATAAAACCTTTTGGGCATGTAAATAACTCACTAGATCTCTAACTTTTACAAACTCCATGACTTAATGATTTCTAATGGGTTCATGTTACTTATGTTAATGTTGTGTTTGTGTTATTCATTTACGTATCTCTATATGGTTGAGTAGATTGTTCAATGATGGATATGATGCGCTTATCTTATTTTGAAATTGAAAACTGTATATCATGTCAATGTATAGTATGTTAATTACTTTTGAATGCCATACATTGGAAACTCATCTATATTTCATTTTGTGAAATGCTTGAAGTATGGGAGAGATTTACTCATGAAGATAGGGGGAGGATGTTTATCATAATCAAATATTAAAAACTGTGCTCATTTGATACATCCATGAAGAAAGGGGGAGAATATTTGTCATTTAAAATGTACCTTAAAGAAAATGGAAAATTTATTTCTATGCATGAAGTAAGGGGGAGGATTACAATTTGTATATCCTTTATGATTTTTGTGCAATGGTTTGTCATCATCAAAAATGGGAAAATTGTTAGCCCTAAGGTTTCAACCCAAGGATATATGAGTATTTTTTATGACAACAAATCATTAATGTGTATATTTAATATTTCAAATGGTATTACTCTATGAGACAGAAATTACTTTTGTTTCTTAAAGAAGATATGTAATGGATATCATGTCCTTGAAGATGAAGATCAAGTTGATGATATCAAGCCTTGTATGTCAAGTCAAATCTTGGAGATCGAATGACTTATAAAGTTCAAAGATTCAAGGACTGAAGATCAAGAGCATGGAAAATCAAAGTTATGTATAAGCTCTAGTCATGAGTGTTTAGGACATGGTATTGTAAAGGTACCTAAACATTTGAACACCATGGCTCTAGTAGACCCAGGATACTAAACTTAATCTTATGCATCCAAATGGAAACCTAGAATATTAATTAGTCCCCAAGACCTATCAAATGTGTTTGAAATTACCAAAAGAAAGCCAAAATTGCATAATACACCCTAAGGGTGATCTCAGTCGACTAAGTTAAAGAATTCAGCCAACTGAATTGTAGTCAAATATTGGATTTACAGGGGATGTGAATTCAGCTGACTGAATTCTTCGCAGATAAGCTGTGTGAAGTCTAGGAAGTTTGAGTTGACTGAATATTCATTTTCAGTCGATTGAATCACGAACGGTCATAGTTTTGAATCATTAAATGCTCTGTCCAATGACCCTTTCTCTCATTTAATGCTGGGCAACAGTCTCAAAAATGAACAAAATATAAATCCAAGCATTAATGAGCATTAAACTTACTTGGCTTGCTTGGAATCACTTGGAATCATTTTTTAGAAAACATCCTAGCATACTCTAGCTCAAAAATCTATATACTTGCAATCTCAACTTGATCCATTCTTGTTCGAATCTTTGAGTAACTCTTAGTGAGCTTGATTTGTAAACATTTGAGATTATTCCTAAGCTTTACATTATATTCTTATACATTTCTTTAAGAGATTAAATTTGTTAAGAGTTGGTGTAACCCTAGTGAAGAAAAAGGGTGTCTTCACTTTCAAATCAGAGAGGTTTTTTCTACAAACATTGTAATAGGTTTCTTTTCCACCCTTAAATGAGAAGTTTAGTACATTCAATCCTCAAGTGGTGTACTTGAGGCGAGGATATAGGCAAGAACGCCGAACCTCCTGGGTTCAATCTCTCCATCTCTTCTCATCTCCTCTTTTATATTTGGGCATTTATTTAGTACTTATTGGCATCTTATTTTTCTAATTTGTGTAATTTAAGAAAACCATAAAAGTTTGCATTGACCCAATTCACCCCCCATCTTGGGCCAATTTCTGGGCAACACCATACAGTCCATTCGAATTTTCCATAGGTCAACCCTCCACATCATCTTCCATACTGTAACGTCCCGCCCTTTTTCCATTGATTAAATCAGAGTATATTTTTTTTAAACGGAAAAGGGATGGATATGTCACGACAAGAGCCGAGTTCAAGTCCGAAGACCCAACCCTTGACAGGCCCAATTCTAGCACATACGTGAGTCAACTCACCAAACATTTGTGTATGTGCCAGCACAACATTGCGGACATACAATATGAGGAAAATAATATTTTGTAGAATATAATACCAACTTTTCAATAGCAAAGATGGAAATAACTTAACCATATAAATCAAACATTAAACCATATCCAAGATAAGAGTTATCTAAATTATTATATTATTGGATCCTATGAATTTACATAGTTCTATCAAAATATCAAAAATAAGAACTACAGTATTCTCTAAGCATCTCCAGATCCAACTCTTCGTCATGCATGGCGATCGCTAGGTCCAGCTTCATCTCCTTTACCCTAATCTGTGTTAACATCTAGGGGGAAAATGTACGGGCTTATTCAACTTGCCTAGTAGGAAGCTCCGATCATAAAATGTATAAAGTGTAAAATCTCAAAATATCATATAATGAGGATAATAATGAATAAAATCCCAAAGTGTGATTAACATATATTTCTCAAATATAATATAGAAAATGTACCAAAATCTGATAACTCATAAATCATAGAATGATATGCCATGGGTGTCATGAATCAATGATATGCCCACCCACTTCCGTATATCAGATCATAACAAATTACTTCGATCAATGATTCTCAATAATTGGCCACTGACGTCCACAACATTTGAGGAGGCAACCACCAGGGTGTTGTTACCTATCTACAAATTAACCGAGACTTTCGGTGGAGTGTGGTCTCCTCCCTCTGCACGGGGTTTCGAGACCTACCCAGGATCTCTTTGGCCCAATTATGTTGTACAATTCATACCAAGGGACGGGGCCAAAGCCTAACATTTTAACTTATTGTATACGAGACCAAGCAAGTCCGGACAGTTAACCTTGGCTCAGTCAGATCAACCCTCCTATGCAACCATGCATGAGGTAATGTGTGCAATTATGATACCAAAATCATGCATCAAATAGTTTCTTTCATCAACATCATTTCTATATAAGATTATGAGTACAATAAAAATCAGGGTATAAATTAACACTTAACCAAACCATTCACATTATTGTGCTTCAATAATGTAGGAACTCCTACCTGATTTAGAATGATCAACTAATGGGAACTCAAGCGATTGCTCAAACGGTGTCAGGATTACCCTCGGTTCCTTTTGTCCATGTACGTGTTTCAAATCGTATTTTCATGTCATTAAAATGTAGAATTCTTCTAATTCCAATTACGTAGGTTAAACCAAGACTTAAGGGTCATCTGTATGATCTTCAGATTTTAAAAGACTCCAAGTGCATTTGATTCATCATCAAATATATTAGCCTTATGAAACTGTCCATGACTCAGGCCGACATATTGACACTGCCGATACATCGTAGTCTGGATACAACCGACATACCGATGACCTTTATATGTCGACTAGCTTTGTTTGTTCATGTTCATGTTTGTTCTCTGTTTTCAACCCATATGTATTGATCCAGTCGATACATATACTGGTACATATATCCGAGGTGTCGACTTTGTCGACATGTCCTCTGGGTTTTGGTCTATCAATATTAATACTCATACTCCGTCGATACATCGTCATTGAACAAATCCATTGTTTTTAATTTCATTTCCAGTGTACTCGGGCCGATATGTTGACCTTGGTCGATACATCATACTGGAACTAATTTCATTCTTATTTTAGCATACCCAGCAGATGCATCGATCTGATCGATACATCATCCCGCCGTAAGGTATCATCTTCTTATTTCATCGATGGTTCTACCATAGTCGGCCCGACACATCGACTCTGTCGATGGGTCGTGCTGAGACTAGTTTATCATTCATTTGTTCCATATTACATCTGTTATACCTCAAGCCGACACAACGGTATTATCAATATATTGTCCCGAGGTCAGTTCATCATTCACACGTTTCATTTTCATTTCCAGTTCAGTTTTACCGAGACCGATACATCGACTATTCTCTGGTTTTTCTTTTCTCCCTTGCTCTCTCTCTTTATTTTCTTGTCTTTTCCCTTCTTTTTCTCTTCTTTTTATCTCCATATTTTGTTATCCTTAGATCTTTAATTGTGTCCTTGGAAATTGAAGGGTCATTGTGAATGCACATGCATAGAAAAACGAATGACTTGGGTGGTGGTAGATAGAGCGTCTGCTGAAGACGTTCTGTCTACTCGACACACCTACTTTGTTGATGTGTCGACCCATTTGATTATCTTTTCCACCAATACATCGACCACGTCAATGTATCCTTTGAACAACTTATACTTCGGTCTTGGATCTCAGTTTTCCCCGACACCTCGATCCAATCGAGGCATCGTTTGGAAACATTAAGTTTTGCCTACACATCGACCAAGCCGATGTATCGTCTGAGGGAAATTTAGTTTCCCTTATTTCTTTTAATAGATATCTACATTATTTGGACCAAAATCATATATTTCATTTATATGATAAATAAATTACACAATCAGAGGATTTAAAAGTCTGGGTCCTTACTATACTTCCACCTTTTGAAAATTTCGTCTCGAAAATTATTCGAAAGTTGGATTTCAAAAGAAAACAAATTCTACATAATTCAGGATGAGAGGCTCTCATTTCCGATTCCATCTCCCAAGTAGATTCTTCATTTCCATGTCTCTCCCAAACCTTTGACGAAAGAAATCACGTTGTTTCTTAGTACTTTCTGTTCTGCACCTATGATTTTGATAGGTCTTTCGAGGTAAGTTACGCTGCTGTAAACATCTAATTCTTGTGCATCCAAGACATGCGAGGGTTCAGGATTGTACTTTCGTAACATCGAGAGATGAAATACATCGTGCATGTTGGTTAATTGTGAAAGAAGTGCTATGAGATATGTAGTTTCGCTAATTTTATCAAGGACTGAAAATGGTCCTATAAATTTTGGAGTCAACTTTCCTTTTTTTTCCAAACCTCATCTGTCCTTTTCTCGGTGAGAATTTTAGGACTACTAAGTCTCCCACTTCAAAGGTCAGAGGTCTTCTTCTTTTATCCTCATAGCTCTTTTGTCAACTCTAAGCAGTCAACAGATGTTGTCGAATAACTTTGATCTGCTTGGTTGTCTTTGCGACCAAATCTGGTCCAATGAGTGTAGCTTCGCCTGCCTCAGTCCAACAAACTGGTGATCTGCATTGTCGATCGTATAAGGCTTCAAATGGAACATCTAAAGACTCTCGTGATAACTGTTATTTTATGAGAACTCCACCAGTGGAAGATGATCCTCCCAACTGCCCTGGAAGTCCAACATACAAGCTCTCAGCATATCTTCCAATGTTGTATGATCTTTTCTGACTGTCCATCCGACTGAGGATGAAATGTTGTACTGTATAACATATCTGTCCCCAATGTTGTCTGTAAACTCTGCCACACCCTGCCTATGAATCTAATGTCCCTATCGGACACATTGGTCTTGGGTATCCCCTGCAATCGGACAATGTCTCTGATGTACTGCCTACCCAACATCTCAGATGAATATGTCATCTTGATAGGCATGAAGTGTACCAATTTCGTGAGACGGTCAATTATCATCCATATTGCATCATTGCCTTTTGAAGATTTGGGCAATCTGGTCACAAAATCCATTTCAATGTGCTCCATTTCCACTCAGGTATAGACAGGGCTTTGAGTAAACCCGGTGGCCTTTGATGATCTACCTTGACTCTTTGACATGTCAAACATCTGGAGATGAAATCTGCCACGTCCCTCTTAAATCCACACCACCAGTATTGTCTTTTAAGATCTTGGTATATCTTTGTGTTTACAGGGTGTATGGAGAATTTGGACTTGTGAGCTTCTCTCCATAATTCTTCCCTGCATTCCCGTGGCACATAGACTCGGCCTTTGAACATAAGACCTTATCCAAGTCGTAATTGCCAATCCTGTACTGTCTCTCATGTAGATAGTTTAGCCCATATCTCTGCCATTTTTGGATCCGATCTCTGTGCTTGTTTAATCTTTTATACCATGGTGGTGTAACGCCCCGCCCTTTCCACCCGCTTTAAAATCAAAGTCTGAAAATTTCTTTTGAAAGAAACATAGAGTGAACAAGGGCGGGCAGTGTCACGACGCGAGCTAAGTTCGGACTTCCAAAGTCCGACCCTTAACTGGCCACCCATGTGTGCATGGGCTAACCCACGATAACAAACCACACATGGAACTAAACAATGACTTGCAAAATAAACTAGACTAACTGCGGAAATAGATTGAATAGATAGCAAGTACCAGTCTCAATTAATGAATAACATAAAACAACCATCCATTGTTAATAACCTAATCAAACCATAACAATGTATCAACTTATTACATGTCCACTAAATATAACTCAAACGACAGTAAATAAGAAGTCCTGTTCAACAATCAAGCACTTAGGCTTGGCTCCCCTCCTGGTCATCGACCTTCTCTTTCCCTTTCCTTGTTCCTGCACTATCCTCTGAGGATAGAATTAGGGCGTTAGATCAACGCGCCCAGTAGGTTCCCGATCAGGGCTACCACATGGTTAGCATATAAAACATGCATATATATCATAGTACATGATTATCAAAAACATATAAAACCATGCTATGTATGTATGCAAATGTAATGAGCCCCACCCATCACACATACATAGCCATCACTTGATGGGACTCTCACCAACTTAGGATTTAACCTCCTTTTTCATTAAATCAATTCTTAAATACTTAACCCTTTAAACATGTCTTGGTAGGGTTCGGCCATACACCTTGGTTTAACCCTTCTTTCATGTCCTTTTAAACTTTCTCTAACCATATTTACATTATCACCTGTATTTACAGCTTTGCCACTAGGCTAAGCCATATCAAAAACCATTGTCATTTTATGGGGTTCGGCCCTATACATGGCCGAACCTTGTAATCCCTTTTATCCATCACAAAATGGTTCTCCATTGGGATATTTTAAACCCTTTATAAAATCATGGAAGTAATAACAAATACTACCCTTAACCTTAGTCCATTTAACCCATACAATGGTCCATGGGGTTCGGCCATGCCCATAGCCGAACCCTATGGTTCACTTGGTTCAATATTCACCATGATTACTCATGGTTTTAACATGCTATTTCAACCATGGTTCAACCATATATTGACCAACCAAAAACAGTAAACATATCTTCATTTAATTCCCATAAAACACCATAATCTTATATGGTTTTTATCTCACAAAATCATCACATACTTTCATGGGGTTCGGCCACCTTGTGTCCATGACTTGATCCTCATAAACATATTTTTATGTTTCAATAATCATGTAATAAACAGTATAATACTACCGAGTTTTACCATTTAAAAATCATCCAATAACCAACCCAATTTCATGGGGTTCGGCCAAGCTCATTGGCCGAACTCTATGACCTTTGGTTTTGAACCTCTTAATCATTCATCTAGGTCTAAATAAAACTTCCATATCCATGTTTTAACCTTTTTAAAACATGTATTTTAAATCTAATAAAAACATCTAAAAACAGTCCCACACTTGCATGGTTTTAAATTCCAAAAACCATCCAAATCAACCAATTATTTCCATGGGGTTCGGCCATCCAAAGTGGCCGAACCCTATGGTCCATTTCCATCCCTTTTTTGATGCCATCTTCCATGGTTTAGACCTTTGACAAATTCGGCCATACATGACCAAATTATGTCATCCAAATTCATAACTTAAAACTCTTTATTTAACATAGATCTATAAAAATACTTACCAAAATTTCCAAGCTTCTCCTCTTGCCTTTGCTCTTTACTTCCTATCCTTCTTTGCCTTCCTTCCTTTGCTGGTTTATGCTTGATCAATTGGTACAAACACCTCTGCTGGTTCAGCCAAGAAAACGAGTTTGGAGAGAGGGAGAGAGATATGGGGATTCTTTGGATTTTCAATATGAAAATCGGCCAACAATGGTGGTCTTTCCCTTTTGTACTTCAGCCCAAACTTCCATTCATTTCCCTCATTAAACCTTGGCAAAAACGATGGGACATTGGGTGCCATCCAAGACACCCCTTCATTCCAAACGTTGCACCCTTTCATTCTTAACACATGCATCTCATGAGATGAGATGATGCCGCCCAACCTTGGTGTCCCTTGGCTTTGCCAAGGCACCCTTTCACTCTCAACGGCTAGGATTGGTTTGATTAAGAGTTGTGTGAGATTTGAACTCTTTTCCACTTCCTCTTGACTCACTTGACTCATGATCTTTTTATTCCAACTCAACTCATCCAACTCAACACATTTAATGCACCATATTTGAGTCAACTCTTTTCTTAATTCAAATTCACTCCAAATCAGTCCAACTCAAGCTGAACTAACTCATACTTGAGTTCAATTGAGGGCCCACAGTGGTTAACTTGGTCAACCCGACCCATTGGGTCCCCAATTAGCCCCTTGACCCGTTTTTCACAACATGACCCATTAATGGGCTGATTTTGCCACTTTTAAATGGTTTTCACTTGTGCATCAAGCCTACCCATTTTTGTTCCACTTGATTTCCAATCAATTCAGCTTGACTCCATTTAATTTGAGTTTACACAATGGTCAAATCATCCATTATGACCCATTGGGTCTCAATTGAGCCCTTTGACCCATTTAGCCATTTTCGACCCAATTGATGTACATTACCCATCCAATCAAATTTGACATTTATAATGTGCTCATATGATCTTAATTTGAGCAATGGGCCCCACCATTTCTTTATTTAACATCACAAAACAATTAATTTAACAAACCAGGGGCATTTTCGTAATTATCCACTTCATTGAGAAATTGGGTTGTTACAGGTGGAATGCACTATCAGATTGTACATACTCCCACTGCCATTTATGTTCAAGTTCATTTCTTTAATTGCTGACAACATTTCTCATTCCTGCATGATCAAATTTGCTATGGTTCCATGAGTCATGCGGCTAAGTGCATCTGCAACCTTGTTTGCTTTGTCTGGATGATAACGAAGAGCAAAATCATAATCCTGAAGATACTCCATCCGTCGTATTTGTCTCAAATTGAGTTCCTTCTGATCAAATAAGTATTTCAAACTTTTGTGATCCGAATATACCTCAAACTTCTCTCCGTAAAGGTAATATCGCCAACTCTTGAGTACGAAGACGACTGCAGCTAATTCGAGATCATCGGTGGGATAGTTTCTTTCATGGATATTTAATTGCCGGGATCTGTAGGCCACTACATGTGAACCTTGAGTAAGAGAGCACCTAAGTCCTTCCCCTAAAGCATCACAAAATACCTCGTATCCTTTGCCTCGCTCTGGTAGGGCTAAGATGGGAGTTGTTATGAGTTTCACTTTTAGTTCTTCAAACCTTCGGTTGCATAGTTCTATCCATTCAAACTTGACTCCTTTTTTAGTCAACCAAGTAAGTGGGGATGCAATCTTTGAGAAATCCATGATAAACTTATGATAATATCCAGCCAGTCCAGGTAAACTGCGAATTTTTGTGACATTCTTTGGAGCCTTCCAATCTCTTACTGCTGCCACCTTTGCTGAGTCTACTGTTATTCCTTCTATTATCACCACATGACCCAAAAAGTTCACTTTGGATAACCAGAATTCACACTTGCTAGCTTTTGCAAACAACTTGTTCTTTTTCAATGTGTTCAGAACATTACGCAAGTGTTCGGAATGTTCTTTCTCGTTGGTAGAATAAATAAGAATGTCATCAATGAAGACGATTACAAATTTATGCAAGTATGGACGAAATATTCTATTCATCAAATCCATAAACACTGCCGGTGCATTTGTTAGTCCAAATGGCAGCACCACATACTCATACAATCCATACCTAGTTCTGAAAGTGGTCTTCTCTATATCCTCGTCCTTGACTCTGATCTGATGATAGCCTGCCATGAGATCTATCTTAGAGAAATGACTGGATTCTCTCACTTGATCAAACAAGTCATCAATTTGGGGTAGAGGATATTTATTCTTGATGGTGAGTTGGTTCAGTTTTCTATAATCCACGCACATACGTAGAGAGCCATCTTTCTTCTTGACAAATAATGTCGGCGCTCCCCACGATGAAGTACTTTGCCGGATAAATACCAATCTGAGTAACTTATCAATTTGTTTCTTCAACTTAGACATCTCTGCAGGTGCCATCCGATAATGTGGGAGTATAACGGTGCATGTAACGCCCCGCCCTTTTTCATTCTCTAAGCTTTCCAAAAATTAGAGTCTGTATTTTTTTTTTATAAACAAAGAGCGATAGAGAGCGGGACGTCACGACGGGAGCTAAGTCCGAACTTCTAAAGTCCAACCCTTAACTGCCCAACCCTATGTGTGTATGGACTAAGTCCATGAAAACGGTTTACACATAACAATATAGACTTGTGGAATAAAATCATAACATGCAGAATTATAATAGAATCTAGTTCTATTCTATTTCAGATAGCAAAGTACGTTAAGTCCTTAATCATAATTAACATTACACAATTATCTAAATAATCATCCAACCATAGCAAATCATCTAAATTATTACATGTCCGAAGTCTAGTTACTCAAATTACAAGTCCATAAGTAACTTAATCAACATATAAAGTAAAAGCATCTAAGCTCCTATGCTTGGCCCGTTTTGTGTTCATCGTTCTCATTGTTTCCTATATCATCCACTAGGGTAGAAGTAGGGTGTTAGAACAATGCGCCCAGTAGGTATTCCAATTAGGGCTAACACATGGTTAGTACAAAACATATATAATAATATCATAATGTCAAAAACCATATAAACCATGCCATGTCATGATGTCAAATGCAATGAGTCCCACCCATCACAAGTACATATAAGTACCCCCACATAGGTCTTTCGGATGCCCCGACGGAGTGTGGAGCCTCCGGTTTCTTTTTGATGGAAAAACACATCATGGTATCCCACATAGGTTTTTCGGACGCCCCGACGGAGTGTGGCCCCTCCGGTTACATATCCTTCACCCCATGCCATGCATGAGATCTTAATGAAACACATGCTATTTTATATTATAAACATAGCATTTAAAACTCACAATTTGAAACACATCTTTTACAAGATAATTTCATCAAAAGTAAGATAAGAAAACATTGTACATAAATCCATGGTTTCAAAAAGGTGGAATCCTACCAAAGACCACTAACGTGTCCTTGCGCTTTCTTCCGGTAACCGTTCACGATCGTAAACACCTTTTGAGGTCCCGTTACCTTATAATATACCAATCAATTAAAACCATGTCTCCCTTTATTTACAATATTTAAGTCCATAAATATAACTTGTGGGGTTCGGCCATTCACCATGGCCGAACCTCACTTTCTAGGTTTTTGTCCCTCCTTTGGTTTATTAATCAAGTCCAAGTAGACCATACCCCTTTTATTCATTAATCTAATCATAAACAAATTAATCATCTAACATACATCAACTTTTCAATTTAGTCGACTGAATCAGGAATTCAGTCGATTGAAATATACTCAAAACTGTCTTATCCCTGACTCGCTACTTTTCAGTCGACTGAATCATAGGTTTAGTCGGCTGAATCTGAGTCAAAACCTTCGTATCCCCAGTCAATCCTCTTTCAGTCGACTGAATCAGAGATTCAGTTAATTGACTTTGGATCAGATTGACTGTATGTTCGGCCAGTGTAGATTCAGTCGGCTGAATCCTCAACCAACAACTTTCTTGTTTGATAAGCAATCTTTTAGTCAACTGAATCATAGATTCAGTCGGCTGAAATTTCTAGAATCCTTTTCTTATCCGTTACGTCTGTGTTCAGTCGACTGAATCACCATATTCAGTCGGTTGAAACTTCCAGAAACTCTTTCTATTTTCAGCCACCATTTGTTCAGTCGACTGAATCCCATTTTCAGTCGACTGAAACTCTCAGAAATTCTTTTCTGATTCGTCCAATACCAGTTCAATCGACTGAATCAAAGATTCAGTCGACTGATTGTTTTGTCAGTCTTCTCCATTGTATATTTTGGTACGTCCTTTCTTTATAAAACTCCCTCCTAACATTATTCCAACATATTTAATATCATCCATAAAATAACCAATGTCTTTCCATGGGGTTCGGCCCTACGTCATGGCCGAACCCTATGGTTCATCAACTTCTCTTAAACCATTTAAACCCTTATAAATTTCTTATTACTTTTCCGTTAAAATACCATACACTTCCCTTAATTTTTCTTCCATGGGGTTTGGCCATACACCATGGTCGAACCCTATGGTTCCTTATCTTAAACAAAAATATTAAACTACTTACCGGTTCCACGACTCCTCCGGTTTTCCTTCGCTTATTCTTGTTCTTCCAATCCTTTTCTTCCTTAACCTCTTTCCACTTCTTCTTGAGCTTTCCCACTTGTTGGCTGCCTTCTCGTTCTCTTGATTTTGTTCTTACCGTGCTCCCCTCTCTTAATTTGGGTAAGCCGTGCGCCATTGCTGCCCTTTCTTTATTCCACTTCCAATCGATCCTAATTTAGAAGGTGCCATGACCCTTCATTTAGCAATTCCCCTTAGTGTCGTTTCTAATAAAAGAAGGACTCCTTTTTCCTAGAACGTGGTCAACCAATCCATGCCAAAAATGACATCAAATTCGGTCATGTCTATAATCAGATAGTCAAACTGGAATTTGAAGTCAACCAGTTCAGTGTCCATAGAAGTGCAAACTAACCCAAGTGATATGTTACCAATTGGTGATACTATGTTAAAGGCAACTGATAATTGTTGGACAATTAAACCAGTAGCAACTATTAAAGATGCAGACAAAAAGGAGTGTGATGTTTCTTAATCAAATAAAGCTACTGCATAAGAACCACCAATAACTGTCATACCTTGGATCACAAAGTGATCCTCTATCTTTAGAGGAGGAACAAGGGTGTACAACTGTCCTGAAGCTGTTGGAATGGGTGGTCTTCCAGACTGATTCTGTGCTCTTGACACCTGAGACTGTGCTGGCTTGCCCAGTGGATGGAAAAAATTTCGTGCTTGAGATGACTTGTGAAGTTGTGAACAGTCCCGTTTCATGTGCCCTGTCTGGCCACACTGGAAGTAAGTAATGCCACCTCGGGATGTTTGTGCTGCCGGAACTGAGGCTGAAGGATAATTGGGACGATATCCATCAGTGGAGGCTATAGAGACTAAAGGTTTTCGGAGTTGGGCCGAAATTTCTTGCGAGGGCGAAAAGAGTTTCCCCCGCTCTGACTCCTTCTGTTTTCCATGTATTTAATTGACTCCATCAGCTCTTGTTCAGCAATGCTTACTCTACTCACAACATCTGCCAAAGTTACTGATTTGAAGATGGTGACCTTGGCTCTGATGATAGGACGTAGACCTCTCTAGAACTTTCGATCTTTCTTATATTCAGTGTCCACCATGTATGAATCATAACAAGAAAGACGAATGAATGTTTGATGATATTCCACAATTGTCATACGTCCTTGAGCTAGGACTATAAATTCCTGGGTCTTACACTCCTTCTCCTATTCCGGAAAGTAGTGCTCCAGGAAAATCTCTGTGAAATTCTCCCAAGTCATATCTGCCACCGTCTAGTTTTGCTCCACCGTTTTCCACCATTTGCCCGCATCGTCTATCAGTTGAGGTGTGGCCAATAAAATCCGGTGTTGATCATCCGTGATCCTTAGTAACTTCAGGATCTTTGTGATGTTCTCGATCTAGTTGTCAGCTCCAATGGGTCCCTCATTTCCATGAAAATATGGGGGACGCTGTTGTTGGAAATCTATGACCAAAGTTCTGTCTTGAGCCATCAGTTGCGGCATTGGCACCACCACATGTTTGGTTTTGTTACAACAATGAGTTCACGACTGCCTGTACAAAACTTTGGAGCTCGGAAGTCACGGGTGGGACATTGCCACTGTTCTCCTCGATGCGTCCACATTCCGTCAGGTGTTCCTTCTCTGTGGCGGCATGTTTTCTAAGTCATGAAACACTTGCTTAGTAGTCATATATAAATGCTTCTTCAAGCAACCATGATTCATGGATAGTCAATTAAATATTGACCGGTTTGACGCAATCTCCTTAGGTGTTATTGACAATTTTTGTTTGGAGGGAACTTTTGTCTACGTTTGTTGGATATGATGTTTGACTTATTGTAATTTCCTTCCTTTGTTTTTTCATTCCACTCTGATACCAACTGTAATGTCCTGCCCTTTTTCCATTGATTAAATCAGAGTATATTTTTTTTTAAACGGAAAAGGGACAGATACGTCACGACGCGAGCCGAGTTCAAGTCCGAAGACCCAACCCTCGACTGGCCCAATTCTAGCACATACGTGAGTCAACTCACAAAACATTTGTGTATGTGCCAACATAATACTACGGAAATACAATATGCGAAAAATAATATTTTGCGGAATATAATACCAACTTTTCAATAGCCATGGGTGTCATGCATCAATGATATGCCCATCCACTTCCATACATTAGATCATAACAAATTACTTCGATCAAAGGTTCTCAATAATTAGCCACTTATGTCCACAACATTTAAGGCGGAAACCACTAGGGTATTGTTACCCATCTACAAATTAACTGAGACTATCAGTGGAGTGTGGTCTCCTCCCTCTACGCAGGGTTTCGACCTATCCAGGAGCTCTTTGGCCCAATTATGCCGTACAATTCATACCAAGGGACGGGGCCAAAGCCTATTATTTTAACTTATTGTATACGAGACCAAACAAGTCCGGACAATTCTTCTTGGCTCGGTTAGATCAACCCTCCCATGCAACCATGCATGAGGTAACATGTGCAATTATGATACCAAAATCATGCATCGAATAATTTCTTTCATCAAACATCATTTCTATATAACATAATGAGTACAATAAAAATCAGGATATAAATCAACATTTACTAAAACCATTCACATTATTGTGCTTCAATAATGTAGAAACTCCTACCTGATTTAGAATGATCAACTAAAGGGGACCTCACGCGGTTGCTCAAATGGCGTCAGGATTACCCTCGGTTCCTTTTGTCCATGTACGTGTTTCAAATATTATTTTCATGTCATTTTGATTTATCATCAAATATATTAGCCTTATGAAACTGTCCATGACTCAGGCCGACATATCGACACTGTTGATACATCGCAGTCTGGACACAACCGACATACCGATGACCTTTATATGTCGACTAGCTTTGTATGTTCATGTTCATCTTTGTTCTCTGTTTTCAATCCATATGTATTGATCTAGTCGATACATATACTGTTGCATATATCCGAGGTGTCGACTTTGTCGATATGTCCTCTGGGTTTTGGTCTATCAATATTAATACTCATACTCCGTCGATACATCGTCGTTGAACAAATTCATTGTTTTTACTTTCATTTCCAGTATACTCAGGCCGATATGTTGACTTTGGTCGATACATCATACTGGAACTAATTTCATTCTTATTTAAGCATATCCAGGCAGATGCATCAATCTGATCTATACATCGTCCCGGCGTACGTTCATCATCTTCTTATTTCATCGATGGTTCTACCATACTAAGCCCGACACATTGACTTTGTCGAAGGGTCGTGCGAAGACTAGTTTATCGTTCATTCGTTCCAAATTACATCTGTTATACCTCTGGCCGACACATCGGTACTATCGATATACTGTCCCGAGGTTAGTTCGTCATTCATACGTTTCATTTTCATTTCCAGTTCAATTATACCCAGACCGACACATTGACTTTGTCGATGGGTCTCTTTGGGATTAATTTATCATTCATTCATCCCAACTTCCATTTCTATCATACTCAGGCCTAGACATCGACACAAGTGATGTGTCGTCCTAGGTCTGGTTCGATACACCTTAATTTCTCTTTAGTGGATCTTGTTCCAGTCAACACATTGACAAGGTCGATATGTCAACGGGGTTGAGTCTGAAGATTAATTCATCGGTCATTGGTCCTTTTTCATTACTGTCATACCCAAGCCGATACATCGACACAAGCAATGTATTGTCCTGGGTTTCCGTTTCAAAAAGATCATTTTATGTGTGCCAGATTCTCTCCCAGACGACACATTGATGAAGTCGATATGTCGACTGGGTCGAGCCAGAAGTCATGGATCCATATTCCATGGCTTCTCTTTACCCATGTGTTTATTATTCTTGTGTCATTTCTTTCCAAACCGATGCACATATATTTTCTAAACACCCTAATATTATTGTTTCATTGAAAGAAACCATATATTCACCTACCTCAAGTAATTCGTAGGTGTACCCTGAAATGAGTGAAACCTGATCTCCCTTGTCTCCTTGTTCTCCACCCCCATTGCTTGCTCGATTTCCCTTCCCCGTGCTTGGTATCTCCTTCCTTTCCTGGAACAGAAGAAGCCCATGAGGACGTGAAAAGATTCTTGATCGAGTTGAGGGTTAGAGTGTGAGTTGAGGTGGTAAACTCAGATGGGAAAGATGGGTGGTCAGTCACTCTGGTTTGTCTTTCCTATTCTTTGGTTTTCTTTTCTCTTTCTCGCTTTATTTTCTTCTCTTTTCCCTTCATTTTCTCTTCTTTTTTATCTCCATCTTTTGCTATCCCTAGACCCTTAATTGAGTCCTTGAAAACTGAATGGTCATTGTGAATACCCATCCATAGAAAAATGAATGGTTTGGGCGGTGGTAGCCAGAGCGTCTGCTCAAGACGTTTCGTATACTCGACACATCTACTTTGTCAATTTGTCGATCCATTTGATTATCTTTTCCGATCGATGTATCCTTTGAACAACTTACACTTCGGTTTTGGATCTCACTTTTCCCCGACAGCTCTATTCAGTCGATTCATCGTTTGGAAACATTAAGCTTTGCCGACACATCAACCAAGTTGATGTATCGTCTAAGGGAAATTTACTTTCCCTTATTTCTTTTAATAGATATCTACATTATTTGGACCAAACTCATATATTCCATTTATACGATAAATAAATTACATAATCAAAGGATTTAAATTCCAGGTCCTTACACATACATCCAACCATCCATTCACCTTAACTTTTAATCTCATCCATTCATATCATGCATTGAATAACACAAAACCCTAAATCCCATGTGTCAAATTCGCCTATACCCAATCCAATCCCTACATGTTAGAAATTCTCTGCTTAGCCACCAAGCCAACTTGATTCCCAGGCCACTCCATTCGACCATGCCTATGTAACCCTAATCTCTTTCATTTTTTTATCCCATTCATCCATGCTTTATGAGATTTAATCTTAGCCATTAACCCAACACCTAAACCAAGCTTAAATCTCAACCATCCATTCTAACTTGAAGAACACATTGGAGTTGGAACACTGAGAAGACAAGAGAGATAAACATTATTCGAAAATTGCAAAAGTAAGATTTTGTTTTGTAATTTATTTTTAATCTCTGTCTTTGATGTAATTTTCCAAAGAGTTGTAATTTTTCCATTTTATAAATTTTACATATAAGCTTTTAGAATCCTGGAACATCCAATTTTCGAGTTTCCTTGATGATTGTCCAATTTATTTTTAATTTTATATTCTTTGTTTAATTATTTGGACATAATGAAATAGTTAGGACTTATATTTCATTAGATTCAGATCTAAGGTTCCGATGGGATATAATGAAATAATTAAGTCTTGAATTTAATTGTTTAAATCTAAGGATCTAAGGTTCACTTAAATTAAGGAATATGATTTTGGGGACTTCTGGAAAATAACCATTCTCGAAAATTGGTATTCCAATTAGCTCAGACACTAGTTGTGGTGTAACCACTATTGTTTCCCCATTTTGGAATTCAATTCCAAAGAAATTGTCCACTGGGTGTTTCTTAACATAACAATACATCCTTTTGGCAACTGTAAGGTGTATCTTTCCACCCCAATCCAACAACTTCTCCTGACCCATTCTTTTGATCTGGCAAAGGCTTTTGCATTTGTCCAAGTCTTTTGCACACCTCTTCCTCTCAATATTCAAATTTTTGAAAGCGGTGTAGGGAACTAAAGGTTTGAGCAAGGGACCATCTTGGTCATCATCATCTTTCTCATCTTCTTTTTCATCATCACCTTCATCTCCTTCTTCTTCATCATTACCTTCATTTCCTTCTTCTTCATCATCTCCTTGATCTTCTTCTCATTCTTCATCTTCTCATACTTCTTCTTTTTCTTCAATTTCTTCCTCTACTATCTCAGGTTGAAGATGGGGCTGAGGTTTGGAAGAGGTTCCAAGTCTAGTTAGTTGAATGTGAGGAGGTCCCTCAAAAGAGACTTCTTTTGCAAATTGTGCAGGAGTAGATGAACTTCTAGACTTGGAAACCAATTTCTTTGGCTTGGAACAAAAGGGTTTTGACCTTTTGGAAAGGAGGACAGTTTTTTTCAGGTTATTTCTACTTCAAGATACCTCCGAAGTGTTAGGGAGCTTCATTCTAGGCATGATTTCTAGAATACCCAAACAATATACCAAAAATACGATATTAGGGGAAATCTGAGGCTTACCCAACCGAAGAAATCGCTCAAATCTGTGAGAGCAAGGAGTCCACATGCTGGAGGAACTTTTCCATGGTGATTTTTGGTGAAAATAGGTCGGAGATGGAGTTTAATGGGACATACGGCACGATCCTCCGTCAGAAGGGAAGAGGGTTGCTGGAGCAGAAAAGGGAGAAACAATGCAGGTCTGTTTTTCGCACAAGGGTTTTAACTTAAAAACCAAAAATCCGTAAGGACGATACATCGTCCAGGACAATCGGTTGTTGGCCAATCCATCTTCAATGGCAATGTGTCGCCATGATAGAATGAAAATTTTCCACATTGGAAAAAAATTTCAGTTTTCAAATCACTTCATTGATTTTTCAAAAACACATGGCACAAGCATATTATAATCACATTATAAAAATACAATTATGCCATAAAATATTTTGCAAATATTAAAATTAAAAATCACATATACAAATCAAGTATATTGAATTAAAATGCAAGAAACAAGTCAACAACCCATACAAGATTCAATTGTGTAAACCAAACACACATGATTAACACATTGAAGCTGAAATGTAGGACTTTGAAGTCAAATGTCCATTAATGTATGGCTTTCCAAGCATGACTAGTAATATTTAGGAAGAGTATAATCAAAGCTTGTAATGGGCCAAAAAATTTCCATGTTATAGCACAAGGGGCTATTTGAACTCACATGCACATTGTGAATTTCAGTTGCAATAGTCATGAGATATTTCAATGAGTCTAAGACCAAGGTAAGGCACGAGTGATGGTCTATGCCTTTGGCACCCAAATTGTTGAGGTTGGTGATTTATATACTTTCCTTTGATAATACCTTTGATGTCCCAACCTAGGTTTCTTTAACTCCTTCAAAACTTCATTCAATTGTTTGAACAAGGATTCATGGATTTGGTTCACCTTCCTTTGAGGTTTGTGATTTTTAACCTTAACTTTGGGTGGGTTGTTAAGGGCTTGATCCTTCAAGTGTCTCTTCCTAAGATTGCATTCCATCTTGTAAAGCACAATCTTATTACAATAAAAACATTTGCCTTTTGGAGCATGAGATACATTCCCTTTAACAAACACCATTCGATTCATAGGTCCTTTCATAGCCTTAGATGAACCAAGGGCAGACCTATCACCAAAGCTTTTACCCAAATTAAGCAATTTTTCCAATTTTTGTTCTCCATGAGTAAACTTGTCTTGAAACTTCTCATTGTGATTTTTAAATTCTTTCAATTCAAGAGATAGTTTTCGAACTTCTTCTTCAAGGTCTTTCTTGATGTCCCATAAATTTCGACTTCATTTTCATGAACTTTTATTGTGCCTTGAAGATCCCTTCCTCTTTCTTTCATTTTCAAGATTTCATCACTTGAAGATTTTAGTTTTTTAGAAAGAGAGTCATTTTCATTCTTCAAAATATCCAATTGTCTAGAAAGAATGGATTTTTAAGATTTTTCCTTTTGAAGCTTTTTAGCCAATTTTTCACTCTCAAGGTAGAAGGCATTATAGGATTCTTGAAGATCATCATCTTCACCTTCATCCTCTGTTTCAATTACAGGTGCATCGGGATCACCAACGATAGAGGCTATGAAACCCTTGGATGGTTCAGTTTTTACTTGGGTTTCCTCTTCAGAATCAACTTCATATTCTGTTGTGTCTTCATAAGTCACATTCATAGCCTTCTTCAATTTGTCCGATGGACATTCATTTGCAAAGTGTCCACGGCCACCGCAATTGAAACAACTTTGTTCCTTGGGCTTTCCCTTATCTTTTTCCTTATGAGGTTCATGACTTTTAGTGAATGTTTCACTTGATTCACCTTTCTTGAATCTCCTCATTTTGTTCATCTTGCTAAAGTTTTCAAAAAAATTCTTAGCAAGCAAGGTAACTTCTTCACTTGAATCATATTCCTTTTCCGATTCTTTTTCCTTAAGCTTTTTAGATTGCAAGGAAGATGAAAGGTCCCATTTCAATGTGCTAGAACAACATGATTGACCCTAGAGGGGGGGTGAATAGGTCAATCCCATTTTTAATGGTGTTTACAAATTTCTTGATTATTTAAAGTGCAGCGGAATATTCATCAAGAGATTTGTTTAGTGTGATAATTTCACTAAGTAATCACAGTAAGATTATGACCCTTTACATATTGTTTGATTATCGATAATTGTGCATAATGTGTAGAATAAGATAATCAATATGCAAAGTGATGTGTGTCAAGAAGAGTACTTAAATACGAAAGACAAACACACAAGATCAAACACCACAAGACCATTTTAAAGTGGTTCGGTTAACCAACCTACATCCACTGTTAGACTCGCTCAACCTTGAACTATCCCCAAAATCCACTAAGTGGGGACTTACACCCTCACAATTAGAGTAGGAATTCCATCTCAGTCAATCGGCTGGGAATTTCACCCACCACTGTCTAATAGGAATTTCACCTATTCATTTGGTTGAAAATTCCACCTACCATTGTGCTAGACGACGAGTTTTTTATAGTGAGTCCAGAGTACCTCTCTTTAATCCATTTTTTTTTTTTAAAAGTTAAAACCAAGAAGCACTTGCCTTTGAAGCTTTTTCTCTTGATGTGTGCTTCTTGGAGATCACACCCATGTATGCCGATACTCCATGTCGTAGCCGTCATTTAGCAATCACAGTCCAGGGTGTCAAGGAAACTGGTTTTACCACAAGTTTCCTAATTTCCTTCTCATTTTCAAATTCAATCCTCAGATTGGTTGTTTAAGAGTTTTCTTCCTTCCTCTCTCTCTAACAACTCAATTCATCTGATTGGTTGTATTTTATTCCCTTAGTGTAAGCACAAGAGAGAGAGTGATCCTTCTTTTGGCCTTTGTTTAAGCTCACCGGTAAAGATGAGAGGTCCAACTGATCCTTCCGAAGGATACTAACTGGTTGCATAAAGATTGATTTATATAGCGAAGGCAACCAGTTGTAATAACGGTAATGTACCAATAGGTCGGTTGCACTGAGGGGTCGGTGACTAGAAATGTTACCGTTACAAACCCAACCATTGTGCATTAACTGCACTCCCAAAGGTAATATTCTTTCTCGGTCGACATGTCATTGTCGACGATGGGTCGACACTTATGGTACCGAGGGGTCGGTCCATACGAGAGACTCGTTCTGGTGCAAACATGCTTGACAGTAGTTTCAATTCTAGAAACCTGTTACCTAGAATGACCTGTCTCCCTTTACTGAGTGGTCGGTCCTAGTACTCTCGATCGGTCTTTGATTTCTGATATGTGTCTTTCTTCGAGAATCCACATGAGTTCAAAGATTCCAGAACTCAAGATCTTGATCGAGGAGTCGTTGACCATGACGGGTCGTTTCAGCCTTTCAGCGAGGGGTCGGTGCATACGAGACTCTAGATCAGAGGCATACCCAGAATGACAATTCAATGTTCCAGAACCTAATTCAATCTAGTCGACCAGTCCTTAACCATGATGGGTCGATCCTGTCTCTACCAAGGGGTCGGTGAGAAGGACTGGTCGAGCTGACAGTGAAACCAAATACATATTTCGAAGTTGGGTTTCAATTCACTATCAAGCTTCCTCACTAGTCTTCATATGATTTAACCATTTGGTTTTCTAAGCATAGGGATAGTCCTCTCAAGGTGTGGGTACCACCTAAAGTCATCTATGGCCATAATACCTATTTTGTGATTGCCCTAACGATGAGCTTCAATCCAGTGGAGCATGATATTTACTCTTGATCATCTTGGGTCTTCAAACTTCCAACAAGTGCTTTTTTTCGAGTCATGGAATTGACAAACATAGGGACTTGGCAAAGCCGAGGCACTAACAAAAGATTATAAGGCAATGGGTTTCTCTTAAGATGGTTCAATGTGTAGTTTATAGGTTTGTAGTGAACCAACCAACTCATCAACATCCATTAAGGGCAACATTTCTATGTTCCTCCATAGCCACCACCTTGGGTCTAAATTTTTGTGCAAGATTTCTCATAATTTTTGTGCACACTTTGTCTCCAGAATCCTTTCACCAAGAGCCACATTGAGTTTACAATTTCGCTCAACTTGGAATAAAAATCCATGAACACTTCATTTTCTTGCATTTTAATGCTATCAAATTGATTTTGGAGAATTTGAAGTCTTGACCTCTTAACTATTAAGATACCTTCATGGGTTCTCTCAAGGATATCCCATGCATCCTTAACATTCTCACATGTCATGATTCTCTTGTATTCATTTAGAGAAACGACACAATTAATATCATTCAAAGCTCTATCATTAGCAGTGTACATGGCCTTTTCAGTTTGTGTCCAGGTGGCAAAGTCTTTGGCAACTAAAGGCTTAGAGGTAGAGGCCTCATCGGTTTTCTCTTCCACAGGATTAGTCCATCATTTTTTTACCGATTATCAAACTGTTCCATCTATGGAAATAAAGAAGCTTTTCATTTTAACTTTCCAAGATGCATAGTTTGTTTCATCAAAGTATGGAAGCTTGGAAATCGCATGACTTTATCCCATAGACATGATGTTCTAGCTTGGATCAACTCGGATGATTAAATCTTTTATAAAGGGCATAGAGCTCTGATACCAATTGAAAGTTCCTGGAGCTAGAACACGATTTTCACTAAAGAAGGGGGGGGGGGGTTGAATAGTACAATCTCAAAATTTAATGGCCTTTATAAAAATTCTTGATTAATCACAATAATTTGCAGTGGAATAAACAAGATTAATCAAGTGTTTGAAAATAAGAGTGTACAAGTTAATGCAACAATCACACAATCAAAGAACCAAACACCTGATATATAGTGGTTCGGAGTAAATCCCTCATACATTCACTGATGACTCACCCAATCTTGGGTTATCCCAAATTCACTGTGAAAGGGAATTACGCCCTAATAAATAGAATAGGAATTACGCCTACACAAATAAAGTGAGACTTTCACCCAACTTGAATCCTATTTTGAAAGGTTTGACCTACCCCGGTGTAATCCTTATCCCTCTATTTTTTATAGTAATTCAAGAACAACTCTTTAATCCACTTAACAAGTTAATATGAAAATCAAACAAGAAGAAGCAATTGCCTTTGTAGCTCACAAGATGTAGATGTGCTTCTTTGTAGAGTTCTCTCAATGTGATCTCGTTGATGACGAAGATGCGCCTTTGTATGAGCAATCACAATCTATGGGAGAGGTTTGTAGGATTTTGGATTTGCAATTTGAATCCTAGAGTTGTTCCTATTACTCTCTTAATCTCAATCAAGGGTTTGATTGGATTCAAATGATTCATAAGTGTCTTCTTAGAGAGATTGATCCTCTAATTTTTGCCTTTGAATTTTCCAATGAATTCAGGTAGGTAAGGCTCTTAAATGATTTTCCAAGGGATCCTTAAATTCTCCAAAGAATGGAGTATATATATAGTCAAAACCAAACTTTTCGAAGTAGTAAGATCACGATGGATCATGGCACACGATGGGTTGTGTAGATTGAAAATGACTTGCCACCAACTAGACCGTTGCACATTAGTGCACTCCAACGGTATAAAAACAGTCACTCACGATAGGTTGTGTTCCACAATGGGTTGTGAAATCCAGTGTCGATGGGTCGTGAATTGACGATAGTATTGTCATGAGAGCAACTGTATTTGTAGAGTTTTCAAACAGAACTCTGAAAATCCCAACCGACAAGTTGTGGACCACAATGGGTCTGCCCTGTCACTCACGATGGGTCAGTGCCCACGATAGTATCGGCCTGAGAGTGAACTAATTTGACAATGTTTTTCCAACCAAAACTCATGTCATTCTAGACGATGGATTGTATACCATGATGGGTATGTCATGTCCTTGGTGATGGATCGCTAGACACAATGTGTCATCCTGACAATTTATCAGTTTTTTCAAGTTTGAGTCCACTTGGTTCTGTTGGATGTCAAAGTCCACTTAGGCTTGATTAGATTAACCATATATGATCTCTAAACCCAGTCAAGGTCATCCTAGAGGTGTGGGGTCCACCCTAGAGTCATCTATGGTCAATTTACCTTAGTGATTGCCATACACATGATGATGTTGAATCTTGAAATGATCTTTCAATCTTGAGCTTGATTCAACCTTCACTTAAGTATTGATTCATGTCTTCAATTTTCCAAGGCAATGCTTCTCTTAAGTCACAAAATTGACAAATAGATGACTCATTCAAGCTGAGGCACTAACATGACTGTTTTCGTTTATAACATTGTAGGAAACCTTGAGAGTTGAAATTTGGGATTGTTAAAGGACTTTTGGATCTTATGGAACATTTCGTGCAATTTTAGGTGGGGAGGATAATACGCTACATATTTTGTTGTGTAATTATGGATTTGTTAAATTGTGTTGTATTTGAATTATGCAGGTTGTTGTGTTGACTTGAATGTAAGTGTTAGACCTGAAAATAGATTGAGTATTTTTTAAATTAATGGTAGGAAATCCTGTGCAAACTCATAGTAATGTAATGGAAATTTGAGCTAAAATATTTGGATAGTTGTGAGGAGACTCAATAGGTCTGGATTTGTGGAGACCAACTATTAACCTTGTTGGGAGGTCTAGCATTCATATTCAATTAAATGTGGTCTCGATGACCTGTGGAAAGGTGTATTTTGCTGTGATAGATGAACTTCAGAGATGCAGTGTGCTTAATGGATTTTTTTTATTGTATTTAGCATGATATGAAGATGTGGACTGTTTATAGCTTAATTGTGATAATTATATAATATTATGCAATTATGCTTATGATATGTTATTGCTGAGTTGTATGATGAGATGCATGCTACGGTGATGGAACATGATATTTATGTTGGTAAGCATGTAGAGATGATGTAGACCATGCTTAGAATAATTTATGATTCTTAAAGCATGTTGTTGGAGATTATGGCATGAGGGTAGAGACAAATATATGCTAGGCATTGTATTGAACATGACATTCTCATATTCATGAGTTTGAGTGTGGGAATGAGATTGGGAGAAACATGTTAGTCACTTTTAGACTGATGAGTTTGATTTGTTGTCATTCACCATGATAACAATTACATGGGTAACTTTGTGTGGTTGTATTCCGTGGTCTGTCATGTTGGTCACTTTAAAGAAAGGTAGTATGCCTCGACTTGTCATGATGGCCACCGTTAAGTGGAAGTTTTGTATTCCATGACAAATGCATAATGGCTATCACTTGGTGGAAGGTAGTGTGCCTCGAATTGGCAGGATGACCACCTTTGAGTGGAAGTTTAGTATTCCGTGAATGGGTCACGATGGCCACCAATTGATAGAGGGGGTGTTAGTGGGTTGAATTGCATTATGCATTGGGTATTGGGCAAGGTGCATTGACATGTAGTGTGGAGTATAGAGCACTGGTTATCTTTTATGGGCTTATGTTATATTTTATTTGAATTAGAAATGTGAGCTATGCTATATTTATTACAAACTTATGCTATGTGCTTTTTCTCTTGGATGGATGAAACATGCTTAGTGAAATTTTGAGATATATGTATGTGTTATTGTTTTCTTCACTAGGCATGGAGCTCAGTCCATTATATTTCAGGAAACCATGTGGATTTGGGTCTTGACAAGAATCAAAACCAAGATTAGACGTTGGAGTGTTGAGCGTGGTGTGGAAAGAGTTGATATTTAAATGAAAAACAATGATTTTCAAGTACTTTGATTAGTGATTTTTATGTTTGAGAGCTTTGAGAATATTTGTTGGTTTGTTATTTGGTTTGATGAGACTTGAATCATAAATTCAAGTATTGAGTAATTGATGTTTTTATTTTATTATGGTTTGGGTTTGTGAGCAAATAGTGAGGCTAGAATGTTGACATGATTTTCTTAAGCTCTGTAGAATGTTGTTTTTTATTTTATGTAGCTTAATTGTTGGTGGCCATGAAAGATTCGTTGGATTTCAATTGTTATTGATGTATTTTGTGAGAAAAAAATAATAAAGTCATGAATTTGTGATGTAAGACTCGTTGGATTATAGATTGGAGAATAGTAAATCACACCCCATGGAAAGAGAATGTGGGGTGTGACATCAGCGACGCTCCATCCTTTCTCGATATTTTCTTTGATTTTAGGCAATAGGCTCCATGGCCACAAACCCTAATCGAGTTTTCTACAAAACTCTTTATTCCTCTTGTCCCTTTCTCTCTCTTAGATGAAAATCTCTTTCATTGTTCTCTTAACTCTCTTCCACCGAAGCTCTATGAGGTCCTTCTCTCACTCTCACACTCTCTTTCTCCCTCTGGACCAAAACTGCTTGGAGTCCAACATGCCAAACAAAAATCTTTCTCCAAGTACATTTATTTAGGTCGGGGGCGGCCTCGGGCTTTTATTAAAAGACTGCAGAGGTTTATTGGGCTCTTACTTAAAAAACAAATGGGCCTAAAAGTTCGAGCTTGACCCGTAGAACAAATAATTTTTGTCGAAGCCTGTTTATTTAGGTCAGACTCGGACAAATTACGACCTCTTAGCTTTTATTTATTTATTTTTTTAAAAAAAAAGAAAAAAATATAAGATTGAAAAAAATGAGTCGAATAATATTTTAATTCACATCTTCTTAAATTATTGCAATGCACATTGTTAAAGTACTAGATAAATTTGAGCTTTAACATGAGAAAACACTAGATAAAGTAGTGTTTTCATGTTAAAGTGCTCACGCAGGACAAGAAGTAGGGAAACCCTAAATGCCTAAATGTGGGTCCCTAAAGATAAAAATGGATGAAAATAATGCTGAAATAAAATAGGCTGAAATTAAATATCAATTAATATATGCAATTTATTAATATAAATTTGTCACAAATAATCATGCAAGATATTCCTAGAATATGATGTAAACAAATACATGAAAGGTTTAATAAAAGGTTGACTTGATTTTGAATGAACTGAAGATATATGATTTTTTAAAAAAAAGGCATATGGTTTTAAATAGCACATGAGATAAAATAGGGAATAAAGGAGGGATGCAAATGGCTAAATCAAGGCACGACTGTCACATGAGAATAATATAGAAACGAAAGAGGGAACATAGAAAAAAGGCTTGCGGCAATGTGGGAAACGCAAAAGATAGTAGCGCCAACGAAGGGAAAGGACTATAGAGGTTTGTGATGGTTGTAGGAAGGCCTACAAGGGTTGCGGCAGCCAAGGGAAAGCTAGAAAAGGGAAGGCGGAAGCAACAAAGACGAGATATGTGGGTGGCAACGATGGGAACAACAAATCTGGGGATTCTGGGGTCGCAAGGGAAGGGGCATCAAAGATAGTCTGGGCTAAGTAAAGGTCCAAAGGGTTTAGGACAACAGGATAATGGATTGTTTAGGCTGTTTTAGGGATAGGAAAGTCAAATAGGCCTTGGGGCAGGGTTGGAAATGCTAAGATAAGCATGACAATAATAGTTTAGGGAAGTTTGGAGAGAGGCGAAAACAGTAGAGGGATTTGGGGAAGATTCTAGTTGGTTATTGGAGCAGGGTAAAGGGAAAATAAACAAAAAAAGAAGAAGAGAATAGAAGAGAAGAGAAAGAGAGAGAAGAAGAAGAGAAGATGAAGAATCATACCTGGAAAAGGAAGATGGGTGGCCTCACGCCAAGGCTTCTTGCCACGAGGAATCGCTCCAATTCTCAATCGCATAAGGTTTGTAAAAAAAATCTCAATTTTTTATTCATCAATATATGTCTGCTTCAAAAATGGTACAACTTATATAAAGAGTCTTCCTTACTTTAAATAAAATAAAACATTAATTACCAAACTACCCTAGCTAAACATAAAACAAACGGAAATAGCAAAACACGAAAATGGAAGGTGTTGGAGATGCACCACATCAAGTGCTAGATAATGTGGCTCTTTCGTGGGTATATATACACGCTGGTTGTATAATTTCGTAGTTGTACTTGTGATTTTTAAAAAGTAGTATAACAATTTGGTTAAAAAACAGTCCGATTACGAGGCAGTCTAACCCAATTTCAAAATTTTTAGGCGTACTAAACCAAATTCACAACTGTTGAGGTATTTTCAACTAAAAATCCCTTTTTAAATTTTGATATAAATTTTGTGAAAAAAGATGGTTGAGTCTAAAAACATAATTTTTTTTAATTTAAAAGAGACCTTAAAATCTATGACCTAGTTTAGACATAAATTTTTATAGTTCATAGAAAAATAAAAAATATGAAAATTAATTTTATATTTAATAGATCAGATAAATATAATTTGTAAAGTCTATTAAAAATAAATGTTATCAAATTAATTTTTTTTTTCTTACTATACCAGGTTAGATTGCGACCATCCGTTCTTTAAAAGAAAATAGAAAATGTTGTCGTCGTGTATAAAAGCTGGCCTTTCATGCTCTCTTCTATATCCATTTCGAACCTTGATAAGTTTACGATCTCTCTCTCAAGTCTCAACCATGGAAGATGTCAAGCTTCATGTTGTTATGATGCCATGGTTAGGGTTTGGTCACATGATCCCATTTTTTGAGCTGACAAAATGCCTAGCCGAACGAGGCCACCGAGTGAGCTTCATCTCCACCCCTAGAAACATAGAAAGGCTACCAGACATTCCTCCACATCTGTCTCCACTCATCAATCTAGTCAAGCTCAGCCCACCTCCCATTCAGGGCCTAAAACCAGATGCTCAAGCTACTGTCGATGTGTCACTGGACCAGCTCTCTCACATAGAAAAGCTACTTGATGCAGTAGAAGACCCATGATCAAATTTCTCAAAGACCAAGATCCTCTCCCAGATTGGATCTTCTATGACTTGCCTGTGAAATGGGCACCTCGTATGGCCCAAGAGTTTGGCCTCTCCTGTGCCTTCTTTTCCGTTTACAGTGCCCTGGCGCTATGCTTCATAGGGCCTCCATGGGCACTGTTTGATGGATGGATGAATGGATCACCGGAGCAATTGATGCAGGGACTGCCATGGATGTCCATTCCTTCCAAGATGGCGTATCGATATGTTGAAGCTCTTCAGATTACAAAACATGCTTCAGATCCGTCCTTGACCCGTAGGTTTGGAACTTCCATCCAAGGTTGCAACATCGTCGCCATTCGAAGCCGCCCAGAATTTGAGCCTGAATGGTTTGTCCAGCTCGCCGGACTTTATCAGAAGCAGATACTTCCCGTTGGCTTCCTCCCTCCACCACCATTGGTGGAGAAAGAAGATGAAGTTTGGGAGGATGGACGTTGGCTGGACACTCAAAAGCATGGGTCTACTGTGTATGTAGCATTTGGGAGTGAGTTGAGGCTCACCCAAGAACAAGTTAGTGAGTTGGCCTTTGGGTTAGAACTATCTGGGCTTCCCTTTTTCTGGTCCTATAGAGGGGACCCGGTCCTATTGCCAACAGGATTTGAGCAGCGAACCAAGGCCCGAGGACTCGTGCGGATGGGTTGGGCCCCTCAGTCCAAGTTATTGGCCCACCCCTCAATTGGATGCTTCTTGATGCACGGTGGCTGGGGTTCATCCATTGAGAGTCTAACATTTGGGAAACCCCTGGTTATGTTGCCAATGATAGCGGATCAATGGAGAAATGGTCGTGTGATGGAAGAGAAGAAGGTTGGTTTGGAAGTGCCCAGAAACGAAAGGGATGGATCTTTCAAAAGGGATGCAGTTGCCAACACTCTAAGGCTGGTGATGCTTGAAGCTGAGGGTGAAGCCATCAGGGCCACTGCAAGAGAGATGCAAAATATCTTTGCTGACAAGCTTTGCAATGATCAATGCATTGATGAATTAGTGCATTACCTGGTAGAGCATAGATGCAAGGGAGTCCAAATGTTGAGCCCATGATCCACTTGCGTTAAATGTTGCTATTTAGATTATTTGGATTTTGTTAGAATCTATTTAGATATTAGAATATATTTAGATTTTTGTAATTAGTAATTTATTTAATTACTAATTGCAAGTATTGTATTTTCCTCTTTTTATTTGATTCCTTTTTTATATTTGTATCCTCCATTATCTATAAATAAAATATCAGGGTCTCTCCTTCATTAAGGAAGACACAACAAAACACAAAATTATTTTTCATAATTTTCAATAAAGGTTGCATTTTATGTTTGATACGATGTTTGATTGAGATAAAATTAGATTAATCAGATGAGATATTTAATACTTTTTCAGCATACGTAAATTTGTACGACCATTACTCTGTGGTAACAAAGTTATGACCAATGAAATGGCCACTCATCCTACCGTAGGATTTTTTTGTTAAGAGACATGGGTTTTAAAATTTTTACATGAAAACTCCACTTTACCCTTCACCTTTCCTAATGCTTTTAAAAAGCAAAATTATAGGTGTACTGCTCATAATTACAGGTACACCGCTTATAATTATAGGTGTACTGCTCGGTTCACCACATAGATGCACCGCAGTAGATGGATTATACACGCCAAAGTTATAGTTAATTTTGAAATGATCGGTGCACCGCTCATAATTATAGGTGTACCGTTCAAAATTATAAGTGCACTACTCATAATTAAAGGTACACTGCTCATAATTATAGGTGCACCGCTATACTCTACTTAAGATTTGCGTACGGAAGGCCGGGGGTAAAGTGGAAATTTTACTTTATCTCGTGTCTCTTAACAAAAAAATACCTATGTTAGGATGAGCGACCCAATAAAATAGAATATGTAAGTAGGTTAGAGTTTTGAATTTCTATATATTCATTTCTTTTAAGATTTATTTCATTTTTGAGAATGCCTTATGATTAGCAAATCTTTTATTTTCTCTTTATAATAGAGCAATTTATTTTGTTGTTCTATCTTTATTGTCAAGTAGCCTGATGCACGCTTTGCATGGGGCTTTAAAAAAAATAGTAGAGCTGCAAATGGGGTTTCGTGGGGCAGGTCAGTCCTAAATTATTTTTGGCTTCTACTCTAAAAATAAATAAACACGAAACTAGCTTTCAGATTTTTAGACCACTTCTCGATTTACCTTTTTCCTCTCTCACTCTATTTCATTATTATCCCAATATTGCTAATGGACTATTTTAGATGCGATAAAAGTTTGCCTATATGTCAGCATGCATATAATTCCGTCTATTAGTGATGTGAATGTGGTCACTGTGACTTTATTTATATCTGGGATCAGTTTGAGTTTTGAGTAGGATAGTTAAGATCTTAAATTATTTAAACAAGATATTAGACTTTTTAATTAACATTTTATAGTAATTTGTTTACGATAAATATATATAACATAAAAGTACAAATTAAAGGAGATGATCTCTCGAGTATTAATCATACTTGAGTCTAAATTTGGACTTCAAGGGAAGTGAGGCGCTTAAAATGCAAGGCTTGGTGTGCAGAACTGCAGACCAAGCTCAACCAAAGTTGCAACTCTAAAGTAGTATAAACTATAAAGAGACATTAAACCTATTTTATTGAATTGAATGGTATGCTAAAATTACACTCTATATTTTGTACTACTATAGAATTGTAAACATCCTTATATACACTATACGTGTCGGTCACAAAATTACACCTGATACTATTTTTATTTTTAAATTTTTTGTTTCTTTACTTGAAAATTTTAACCTTATAAATTGAAAGTAAACTTCATGAGTTTCCACAATTAAAATTTCATCTCAAACTTTGAATTTTACCCACTTGATTAGTGTCAAAGTCGACATATGTCCTTAAAAAAATTCAAGGATGCTTGGTAATTTTGACGGTTAAGGTCAAGTTGCAAGAAATTAATTATGGATTAAAATTTTTAGTAGCATAGGTCATCATCAAGGCCTCTTTTAATATTTACCTTTATATTTTCAAGTGGAGAAAAAAAATAAAAACAGAGTTAGTTGCTGCATGAGAAAATGGTGAAAAACTCATAAATGTTTGATGTATGCAACGTTTAAATGTAGCTACTTTTATTTGCAAACGTTGTTAGGGAGATAAATGTTTCTCTAACTCACTTATTTTCTCTAATATTCTTTTACTTTCTCTGATATTCTTTCAATCCTATCTTAAACAATGTTTTAAAAACTGACTCAGGGATATAACTGTACTCAGAGAATCTACCGTTGGATAAGGGTTGACGAAGGTTCAACCATTGTCAAACAAGATCAAACTCGTGGTATCATGATGAGGGCATTCGGCCCATCCAGCCTATTTGTTTACAATCAAATTCTTCTTCGGTGGAATTGGATCATGCAGATGAAATTGCATTGGCTTATATATCTCATTTTGATCAGGGCATGCATAAATGGACACCATCTAATAAGCCCATTCACTTCACAAGTCATGGCACAATAACACTATGTGACCTAATAAAGCATGTAAAAAGCAAGCCCAATCATAAATAGGCCAAATCCAAACCCAAATCCCAAATTCAGCAAAGCTAATATTCCTCTCCAAGTGACACATGGCAGCTCAAGGATGAATTCTCCATGCAAGTGGCGTGTGGTCCATAGAATGAAAGGAGGTAGAGAGAAGTGAGGAAAGAAAGGAGGTGGAGAATTTTACCTCTTTGCTTTATTTGTTTGTTTTATTTTCATCTTTTAATCCTAGTCATTCAATAAACCTCAAGGGTGTGTGTAGGTTCAAATGGAATGGTCTAAATAATACTACATTCTATCTTAAGTAGATTGCTTATTTTAAAAGTTTCTTAGAGAGGATTGTTGCCTTCTTGGCATGGTTGACCAATGGCAAGGCTATTTTAGTCTTTTGTTCTTTCTTTTCTCTATAAATACTACATGTATTCCATTTGAAATTCAGACCTTGGAATAAGAATAGAACTTTTCTTTGAGAGACGATTCTCTTGTGACTCTCTGGAGTTGTGTTTAAAAAGATTTGGAGAAGACTCCAATTTTCTCCCATATCAGGTAAATACCAGTAATTTTCAATTGAATTACTCTATTTTCATAGATTAGGTTGTGCCTTATTTGAATTGATCATTGTTCTCTTTTCATTATGATTCCACTATCCTCAATTACATTCAATTATAAGAGATCTAATCGTGAATTTCATAGATTAATTCAAATTTCTGTGAAACTGGTGCAATCGGTTTGGATATTGTTTGTGCAATTCCTTACCAAGGCATATCCTTTTTATGATTCGTAATCGAATGTGTGGGTCTTTTAGAGACCATACTCTCAAAACGCAAGCCTACTGGTAGGTTCTCACTGAATTCGACCCTAGGCTTGCATCAATTGGTATTAGAGCTTCGAATAGCTTCTAATTGCAATCGGAACAAGAATCTTGGAAAATCGACTTCGTTTGCAGATAATTTTATTCCTCATTCAATCACACACTTTGGATTTAAGTTATTGCTATATTTTTGTTTCAATTTTTTTTTTCTGAAGTCTGAATTTTATCTGGAACTTGTTGCTACGAGCCAATGTATTTGAATTCTGAAAAATTGTCATAGTCTCTGCAGTTACATTGTATTGAAGAATTTTTGGTATCACTAGGAAATTCGAAAAGTTCTTAATTTTTTTTTAAGTAGATAAGTCTTTTGAGAGGATTCCAAAAAAAATTATCTTACCTCAAATAGAGTTTCCTAGCCTAAGATATCGCAGTTTCATCAGGCTGTTACAAACTACCTTCCTGGGAGCAGACTGAGAATCACCTACGGATTGCAGACAGTATGATCGACCAAACCAAGTTAAAAAAATTATCAAATTTTTACAGTGGTTATATCCTTTTGTGAGTTTCACTGTCATATATTATTTTGCATTATCTCGAGATTTCTAAATCAAGGTATTATTGATTTAGTTGATTGATATTGAAAGCACAGAACAGTTTGCAGAATTATTTTTGATCTATGTTGCAGTCAGTATTAGGGTGATTAATTCAATTCCATAAATTCTCAAATTTGGAGGGATGTTAGATCTTCTTCTCTACTTTTTAGAAATATAAAGATCTCTCCAAACGGAGTTCTATAGGTCTAGTTACGAATTTTTTCGTCACAATACGCAGAAGAAGACTAAGCAAAAACAAGGACTACAATTATTGTTATTTCACTGAGTTGCAGTATTTATTTGAAATATCATTAGACTAAAAAAAAACCTATTTTTTTACAGTGTGTGTATTTATCAGTTATCTAGCAGCAGTTAAACTTCTGTAATTTCAGTTACGGAATTTATCGTGACATCTTGTAGAATTTCCATACAGCAAATTGCTTGTTGGCCGATTTGAGAACTAGGTAACTGTATATTTGACATTTTTCGCAACGACTAAACAATATTTGTGGTAGGAGACTCTTCATTATTTGCTGGTTATTCTGTGTGATGTTCTTCTGAAATTATCATTGCTATACTTGTTGTTCAGAACAAAGACTTTCAAAGTTTCAAGTTATCTTGCTCTTTTGTAGACGCGCTCCTGGGAACAACCCTCGGATGGGTCAGATCAGTAACCCACATCAGGGTGACAGGTAGGCGGAGATGGTTGACCTACGGGAGACAGCTGCGGCTTTGACACTACAAATGGCTACCGTGCGGGCTACCATGAACCACCAAGTGGCTATTTAGCTTGACTTTGTGCAACAACCTTTCCATGATAGGCAATGATCATCCTCCTCGAGATGACCTCACGGTTCTCAATGCAGAGCACATTTAGAATCTGGTGGTAGTAATGGCGACTGTCAGAATGAAGTTGGTAGACACCACCGCCAGCGCCCAAGAGATGCCGAACTTATTCCCATCATAGTGAACATTCCAAAATTCTTTGGGCACTTATCCAGTGAGGTATTTCTTGATTGGTTACATACTGTAGAAAATATGTTTGATTGTGGGGATGCACAAAAAATTAACAGGTCAATTTTTTTGTAATGAAATTGAGGGGTAGTGCTTTGTCATGGTATAAATCAATTAAGTTTGAAAGAAAAAAAATCTAGAAAAGGGCCCCATCTAATCCTGGGATAAATTGAAAAAGCTTATATGTAGTACCTCCCTCCCACCCAATCATGTACAAACACTTTTTTCTAAGTTACAAAAACTCAAACAAGGAAGCAAGTCTGTTGTAGAATACATAGAAGAATTCAATCTCATGATCTCCCGCAATAATTTAAATGAGTCTGAGTAGGTTGTGGTCCAAAGGTATATTGAAGAACTTTGTGTATTGACCCGTTCCGAATTTTCTAATTTTCAAAGAGATTTTCGGATCTTCGAGTTGCTTTCGGGACCATGTTAGCAGTGAGGAGAGTGTGGGTGCCGTGGTGGGCCCAGTTTGCCTGTTTTCTAGTGCGAGAACTCAAAGGGCATTTTGGTAATTTTATAATTATTGTATATTTATCATGAAAATTTGTTCAAAAGTCACACGCTTTCTCATTCGACGTTCGGTATTCGAAATTTTTTTTCAAGTTTTCAATCCCATATTTTTACTCATTTGAAAATATATTTTAAAAAAGGGGCTGAAAACCCCTAACCCTAACCCTTTTAAACCCCTCTTTCCACGGCACTGTAGCCACTTGCGCTGTAGTGCCGCCGTAGCCCAATCAACGATTTCCCCTCCCCTCTCTTGGTTTCCTCTTCTTCTCCTCTTTCTCCTTCTTCCCTTACTCACTCCCACCACCTCTCTCGGTCGATGAGCAGCCACACAAACCGACTGAAACCCTCGGCTGCCGGATCTCTTCCTCCCCACCGCGCCTACCGTATTTGAGGTATTCCCTCTCCTTCATTTCTCTTCCCCATCCTCTACCCGATTTCCTTGTTTTCTCTGAACTTTTACTTGGTTTTCCACGGTTTTACTCGATTTCCATGGTTTCCCACGGTTTTACTTGATTTCCTATTGTTTTTCTCGGTTTTTCCATGATTTCCTTTGATTTCTTCAGTTTTCCATGCTTTTCCACTCCTTCTCGATTTTCACTAATTTTCCTGAAATTCCCACTCCCTTTTTCCCCTTTTTCTAACTCAGTTGGGTGACTAAGTCACTCTGCCGAGTGTCGAGTCGACTCAGATAAGGCTTCTGAGTTGAACCAGCCTTGGGTCCGGCTCAACTTAATCCGGCCCAGTGGACTGGTTCGGGTCCGACCCAACTTAATCTGGTCCATTTTCAAGCCTGGCCCAGTTTGGCCCGTTTTGGGCCCTGCCCACTTTTAGACCTACTTTCTCTCCGACCTCTTGTTTTAACCCTTTTTGTCCTAATTACTTGTTCATCCTTTCTTCTTCCAACAGATTGAGCTTCCTTCAACCCATCAAGCCGCTTACTCGCTTCGGACTTTCGACTCTCACACAGTGAGGGGACTTACTACTATTTTAGCATGCATTTACGTAAGTTAACCCGTTATTTTTGGACATGGAGTGACCCGAGTGTGACCCTTTATTTATATAGCCACTCGGTAAGAGAAAACTGTTGAAATATGTACGTGGCAGAGGGTCCGCTCGGGCGTACTTCTAATTACCTATATGCATTATGGAGAATTTTAATTAGACAACCTGATAATTGAATGTAATACTTGATAATGGTTGACGATGCTTGGAGTGCTTATTCACTAGATACTATTGAAGCCATGTTGAGTGTAGAAATGCATGACTAAGTAATTCATTATATACTTTTGACTCACATGATGAAATATGTTGTTCATTTTGAATTGGATGTATCCTCATTATTATATATGGTCCTAACTTTGTGTGCATGCATTGGAAAGACTGTCCACATGTATACAGGCTTATGATGATGTGATGAGTTGGTTGTCAGGAGGACTTCCTCGTTATGCTCCGACAGTCGAGACTCCATAGGGGATGTGGGTTTCCCCGTTGAGTTCTGGCGGTTAGGTGCCTACCCTTGAGATTGGCTTCCCCATTATGCTCCGGCAATCAAGACCCCCATAGGAGATGTAGGTTTCCCCGTTGCATTCCAGCAGTTGAGGCATTGTATATTGTATGGTCTCCCGCTTGTACCGTAGGGACCGGAGTTGTTAGAAGACCATTGAGAGTTATGGGGACGGGGTTTTGGATTGGTTAGTGGGACCATTGATTAATAATACAGTTGAGTATCCGCGGAGAGGGATGTTCATTCACTTATGATGTTTATTACACTTTATACATGTGATATATAACTATGTTGCTAATATGTGGTATATTTTATCCCTTCACTGGGTTGGTTTGCTCACCCCTTACCTTTCAGGTACCCCGATTGCGGAGGGGCCAGGCAGACCCCTTGAACAAGTGCCTGGGGAGGAGTAGTAACGAATAGAAGTTTATGTTCATGTTATGTTTTAAAGTTGAGGAGATCTTAGTTGTATGGATTTATTATCACATGTTTGTTTGGATGACTGTATAACCACTTTTGATTAGTTTACACTTGTGGTTCATTATGTTTCTTAGTTCTAGACTTGTTGTTTGTTGAGCGGGAGGTAGTTATCCCGTTTCAAAAAAGAAAAAAATTTTAAATTACCCGATATCCGTCTTTTGTAAGTTTTAGAGATATTTTGGAGATAACGCGCCCGTAACGGGACGGAGCGTTACAATTGGTATCAGAGCACAGTTCAACTCTCGGACTGTGCATAGGTTAGAGATGGATGAGATGACAACTAGAGATTAGGTTCATCTCATGTGTGATAGGGTAGATGAAACTAGGTTCTTGGGTAGTGTGTAGATATCCTAGGTTTGTGTGTTATACCCAGTACGCATCTCTTGAGATAATATGTTTGAGATATGTACTATTTTGGATTTTCACTTGTTAAGGCATTTGACCTTCAGTGTCTCGGTAATTCCGACGCACGAAAACATGCCAGATTTCGTGATTGAACAATCTCTTTGAGCAATTAAAATTAAAGAACAAAAAGAGGAAGAATTATCTTCCCAAATCTCTGTGTCTCTCTTTCTCTCTTTGTTTCCATTGTGTCCGAAGACTAATCAAGTTGGTACCAGTGACTTAGCTCGTCCTCTTTGGGAGTCTACTCTTGAGCACTGAAAAATGACATTTTTACCCTTTAATTTTGGATAAGTTACCCTTAATTTTGTAAATATTAGATGCAATTAATATTATTTTTAGTTTTGTAGATAAAAATGGAAAGTATATGAAAACAATCTCAATTCAATGGATAATTGCAAGTTTAGAGCTTAAATTGGAAGACTTGGAATTTTGATAATTAATTTAGACCACTTTTAGGATTTTAAATGTAAATTGGTTAATATAAATCCATTTATGAGAGTCTAGATTAAAATAATACTTTTAGATTTTAAGTGGTTAGTTAATTATCTAATTTTGAGAAGAAAACATGCAATTCAAGAGCCAAAGACTGAAAGTCAAGATCTATAAGCCAAAGATCCACTTCAATTAGGCCAAGCTATGCTTCACAAGCCAACATTGGGCCAAGCCACAAGCAGTCCATGTGCATTTTATACAATGGGCCAGGCCAATGTGCACTTCAAATCTAAAAAAGGCCCAAGTTCTCAAGCTCAAGTCCAAGTTCCACTGGAGGCCCATGTGCTCTCTTAGAGGCTCAAATCCCTAAATCCATAACCCATTTATACGCCCAAGCCTTGTCCATTCAAAATTCATATCTACCATCCATTCTCTATCTGCAATCTCAACTCTTCATCTCATGCATCAAAATTAGGTAAAACCTAGAGCCACCTTTCCATATCCAATGCATTCATTCATCATATTAGATCTAGGCCATCCAATCCATTTATCATATAGATCAACTTTAGAATCATAATCATTCATAAATCATCGAATCATTTCTATAATTAATCTTAGCCATCCATTAGCTAACCATTAGATTGAGATCCCATTCAATCATAGCCATTCATGCATTAAAAGCCTAGGTTTTAATTTAACTTGCATCCCAATCATCTCCACACGATTTACTCGATCTCCATCCACATGATTTTTGCAACTAAATTCTCTCCATGTATTTGACCGAAAATCTATCTAGATTCATTCCCAAATCACCAATACCTCATCATCTCAAATCTTTCCAACCCATACACGATTTTTACAAATCCAAAACACCTCATGCGCATATCACTAGTCAACCCTAGGCCATCTCATCTACTTCATCTCATCCACTCATTCATGTTAGCTTTAGATCTTAGCCATCCATGCATTGCATTTGTTTAAATCATAATAACCTAATCATCTAAGCAAAATACGATCCTACCCAATCTTTACTCTCCAAATCCCAATCTATTCTCCACCATTGCTTAGCCACCAAGCCTAGCCACCCTAAATTCGTGTACACCTATGATAGCCCTAAGTTTTCAACTTCAAATCCCATCCATCCACTTCTAATTGAGATCCAATCCTATCCATCAATTCACAACTTATACCAAAATTCAATCTCAACCATCCATTCCAACCCAGGGCCTATAAATAGAGGACTGAGGCACAACATAGAATTCGAATTTGATTTGGAGCTTGAAAGGACTGAAGATTGGAGAAAGAATAAAAAGACAAGGAGCCTACACGATTTTTACATGTGAGAAATGTTGTGCAAATTTTAAATTTATAGCTCGCAACCACACGAACCATTTAATAGTAAAGCGATTGAGTACGAGGTCGATCCCAAAAGGAAACAACAAAATATATGAAATTGAAACGTTGTGATTAAAAAAAAATATATAGATCTTTAGAAATAACCTAAATATAAAAATCAAATTCTAATTTTATAAAATATGACTTTAAATTAGTTGCATTCCAGTTTTAAGAATCAAATCTAAAAGTTAAAGTATCATCATCAAAATCTAAAATCTAACCAATTAATCTAATTTAATTAAAGCAATGGCATGGATCTAGAATTTGTAAATAATCTCAAACCAGTTTAAGAGAACAAAATTAAAATGCAATCAAATCAGTCTCAACCTAGTTCAAAAGAATTTGAGAGAATTGAATAAATGAAAGAATAAAGAATTTAATTAATAAAAGAAAAGAATGACAAACAAAATGAAGTATTCATATAATTTACAATGGAATTGAGACAAGTTATTAGGGTGGCATATTATCCTATTAAAAAATACAACCATGACCTAGACTATGAAATATTCTAGAACTATTAAATATAAATTCATGTTCTCTATTTATTAAAATTCTAATTAAGAAAATCATGATGTCCATTAAGTCAGAAATTTTCAATTCAAGCCTTAGGCTTGGGCAGAATTTTCACTTGCGTTTTCCAAATCTAAAATAAGCTATTATTAAAAAGAACCTTAAACTGGAAAAGTCATGTTCCACGGATCATAACAGGGGTTCTACTTTCCTTGAATACTCTTAATATGATTTATTCCAGTACTTCTTAAAATAATTAAAATAACATAAAAACAATCACCATAAAATATCTAACAATTGGAAAACCATAAATCTAAAGAAAGCTACCATGAATTTCATTCAAATAAATTGGAAATTAAAAATTTCAATGCTTTGGAGTTTTCGCATCAAAGACATGAAATAAAAATAAAAATACAAGAACTCACACACAAAATTTAAGTATTCCTTTTTCTTCCCGTCTTCTCAGCCTCCAGTCTTCAGCACACCTTTGTTCCTTGATCAAATTTGAAATTCAATGTGTCCTGGGACCCATATTTATAGTGTTTCCAGTGGTGAGAATAAATCCAGCATCACACAAATTTTGGGATTGTAAAATCCATTACAATTGTATGACGCATGCTCATGGGAGAGTGGAAAATCAATTTAGATTTTTCCTTATATGCTCACTCATCCTTTATCTCATGCTCACTCATCCTTTATCTCAATCTGGAGTCTAAATCCCATTTTTTTCTCAAAGCCAAAACACTCCATACGAAAGTTAACAATGCTTTGTACGGATGTTTCTTGGTTTGTGTGCATATTGCATTCCCCATTTTGGTAGGATTTTGGAGAATTTTTCTCCAAAAGTCTCTCTTTTCAAGTCCATCTTAATATTTTCTCATTGATTCAATATTGACTCAATCGAATTTTATTTATTGTACCTTGTACGAATCTTGGATTTTCATCTAGCCTTTACGATTGAAAATCTCCAAAATTTCTATACCTCATGCGCATTGAGCAAAATTGGAACAAAAGACACTTGGCACTCTCACATTGAATATGATCAATTCAAACTTTACTGGCCTCATCTTGGGCTTCTAGGCTTCAATTGGATTTAGACTTTAAATTTGGCTTGGAATCTTGATGAACTTTGGCTCATGGACTTCTGACTTCAGGCTCGGACATTGGACTTGAGTAGTGAGCCCACTAATGTGTTCGTAAGTGTTACCACCTTTACAATTAAAATCTAGAAAATTGATTATCATAATTCAAATTCTCATAATGGACTTGAATTATAATAACTTACAATAAATCCTAAAATTAGGTGGTAAAATTACAGACTTTTCAAATTTGGCATTGTGGCCTACTTTTGCAATTTTCTACAAGTTTTATTCCAATTTCTTGTATTTTCAAGAATACACTGTAAAACTCACAAATAACATTTAACACATCTAATATTCACAAAATACAGGCTAACTAATCCAATATTCAAGGGTAAAATAGTCATTTTTCAGTGCTCAACAAGAAATCATATTGTAATTTTATTTTATTGTCTTTGTGTATTTATTTTCCAGATCATGTAATTTAATTCTTCCATAAAATAAATTTAAGATATTCTTTTAGAACACTGAAACATCCAATTTTCAAATTTCTTTAATGATTTTTTTGATTTAATCTTAAGTTTGTATTCTTTATTTATTTAATTGGGCATGAAATAGTTAGAACTTAGGTTGTAAGTGTTGAATCTAAGTTACTAAGGTTCGGTTATTTAATTAAAGTTTATAAATTTTAACTTTGATGATGAGCATAAATTGAAGTTTGGATTTTTACTCGAATTTCAGATCTAGATCTTATGTCTATTTACACATTTTGGGCGATAAATGATATATTCCAATAACCATCCTTTACATTATGCATTGTTTTATTTACTTTATTTGTTAATTTATTTCCAGTATTTTGTTATGTTAGTTACCTTGTTTTTTTGTTGTATATTAAATGTTCAATTTATTTTCAGTGTTTTATTATTGTATGTTCATGTAATTCTTTGTATTCAAATTCTCTCTCCTCAAGATTCAATTAACTAAGGTTGGAGATGTAATATTTTAATCTTGAATCATGTGATTTTAAATTAAGATAAGGACTATTATTCTTTTTTCACCATTTTAATAAAAAAAATATAGATTTGATTCTCGACATTGATTGAATCTAATTCACATGCCTTATTTTGTTAGATTTACAAGTTAGATAATAATGGTGTTAACTTTGGTTTTCTAAGATCTAAATTAAAATTGTAATTCCATGTATTAGATTTCTTAAGATCACATATTTTTAAAGGTACCAATTTAATTTTAAGAATATATGTTGTGGATTTTCTTTTGGGTTCGACCTCGCACTCAATCACTATACTATAAATGACTCGTGCACTTGCGAGATTTATAAATATAAAATTTGAACATCAACACCTACGGTATATGGTCTTGACACATGATCAGTACCAGAAGTCCAATGAAGAACTCTCAGAAGCCCTTCATTCAGAAAAAAGGAAAACCTTGAGGAAATCAGAAATGGCAAGAAACGATGATTTGAAGGAACATTTCTCCAAGCTGGAGGAACAAGTCAACGCATTGACTAATTTATTCACCAAATTAATGGAAGGTGCCGCCTCTAGATCTTCCCATAAGCAGCAAACAACTAGTTCATCCAAGAGGAGGATCAAACAGAAGCAATGAGACGAGACTGACGAGGAGGAAGAAAAAGAGGAAGAGGTCGGTCAGACCAAAGATTCACTGTTGGGAGACGACCAGTCTGATAAAAAACCTTTTAGAGTAGATTTCAAATTGGAAATTCTTACTTATGATGGTGTGGTTGATGAGGATAAGTTGGACAACTGGATAGAACAAATGGAGAATTATTTCATTCTTTGTGTATACCGGTGCATTAACTGACTGAAAATGTCTGGTCATTCACTGACATGGTGGAATGCTTATGTGAAGCACCACAATCTATTTGACTTAACTAGGAGCAAGTTTAAGAAGTTGGTCCGGAAACAATTTTACCCAATTAGTTATGAGGAAGACCATTGGTTTAGGTGACAGCACTTGTGAAAATGATCTGGCCAATCGGTTCAAGAGTACATGACCGAATTCCATACCCAAGCCATAGTCTTGGGCATCTCTATTGAAGACTTTGAAGTTTTCATGAAATATGTAGGTGGGTTAGCTAAATACATTTGAAGAGAGCTGAAACTCTTCAAAGTCAGCACCAACGATGAAGCTATAGTGAAATCCATTGCCATTGAGATAAAGAACAAGAAGTCTAATAGAGTTGAGGTCAAACCGAAGATCAAGGGTAGAGCTTGTTTGATTGGCGGCAACAAGGGTGAGTCTAGTCAGCAAAACAAACTGAGTAATGCGATAAACTACAGAGAGTTCTCAAAGTTCCGAGTTGAGAGAAGAGTTATTTCATTCGAAGTTTCAAGTTAAGCAAAGTGTGATTGAAGCAATAGTTGACCCTAAAAGCGAGAAGAATCTTGTTTCAAAATGTTTGGTACATGTTGAAACATGAAAAATCACATTTTTACACCTAATTATTGGACTAATTAGCTTTCAATTTTGTATATATTAGATACATTTAATGTAACGACCCAACCCGATTTTTCAGGATTTTAGGGTGTCAGTAGCAGTAGGGAGAGTGTGGGCCCTGTCGTAGGCCTTATCTTGCCTGATCCCGAGTAGAGACTCGAAGGGAATTTTAGTAATTTGAATTATTTAATACTTTGTCATGCCAAAACAACTGAAAATCACACATTTTCTCACCCAATGTTCGATATCTGACTCTTCTTCGGGTTTTAAAATGTTGTTTTTGACAGATTTTGATTTTGTGTGTTTTTTCTTTAAAAAAAATAATAATTATAAAAGAAACCCTAGACCGACCCCCTTTTAACCCTCCTTTTGAATTGTACTGTAGCACATAGCTACAATGCCGCCGCATCAGCTGCGGCTAATTTTCTTTGTCTCCTTCTCCATCTCTTCCTCACTTCTCTTCCCTCATCCCCCTCATTTCTCAGTGCCCTCGTCTTCCCTTCTCTCTCCCTCCCTCGATTGAGTCGAACCTCTCTTCTTCTACCGAAACCAGGTACTCACCTTCGTCCTCCCGTCTCCTCTCTGGTTCTTTTCTCTCTCCGCCACCCTTTACCTTTCTTTTACTTTCCTTTTATCCCTCTCTGATTTTCTCTATTTTTCTTCCCTTTCTCTTCTTTTCGTTTTCCTCTGTTTTCCTCCTACTTCCTTGTTTTCTTTACCCTTTTTTGTTTTTCTGTTATTTTCTTTGGCGTTTCGTGATTTTTCTATTTTTGGTTTTCCCTTCCTTCCCCATTTCCATTTTCTCCCCCTTTTTCCTCTTATTTTTCCTTTTTTTCCTTTTATTTTCCTCTCATTTCTTTCTATTTCCCTCATTTTCCCTCTTTTCTTCCTCTTCCTTTGCTTTTCCCTGAATTCCCTTTTCCCCAGCTGAGTTACTGAGTCAACTCAGTTGAGCAACTGAGTTGACTCGGCTAGGCGCAATCCTACTTTAGACCTAGGCCCAACTCAACCCACCTTAGTCCTGGACCAGTTTGGGTCAGGCTCACCAACCCAGATTTGACCCGGCTCGGACCAGTCTAGTCTTCGGTCTGGACCGGCCCAATTTTCAGGCCTGGCACAATTTCAGCCCAATGTTGGGGCCAATCCAGTTTCAGACCCAATTTTCAGTTATGGGTCCAGTTCGGCCCGGTTTGGCCTGAAGCATTTTCGGGCCCATTTTCAATTCAGACTTAGTTTGGTTGCTTTACCCAACTACTTATTCTCGTGTCCTTGTTTCAACAGATCGAGCTCCCTTCAACTCGGCGGACCCGTTTTTTCGCAGCTAATTTCAAAATGCACACAAGTGAGGGAACTACCACATTTTAACATACGCATTTCTGCATATATCTATATTTAACTACATGAATGACACAAGATACGCAGAATGGGACCCCCTATGCTTATTTAGCCACTCGGCAAGAGAACCATTCGGTTGATTATGTGGCATGGGGACCACTCGTGTACTCGTGTCCGGTGATGGTAAAATCATGATGATTGGATGTGACAATGTTTAGTAAATGCGTGTCTCACTGTTGGATGTAATTGATTGACAACGTGATGGTGTGATAACATGCTAACATGTGATAGATGATAATGTACATATTTGATTATGATCCGTTGTATAGTGTTGATAACATGTCAAAGATTATCTATGCATGCATGTAACTGGTGTATGTGGAACAACGGTGGGGCTTAGAGATTAGGCTACACCAGGACCTAGAGATTTCCCCTAACTTGTCTGATAGTTGGGGTTGAGACATTGTGTGGTCATGCAGTGGACCTCTGGTGGGACCATAGACTACCCGGTGGTTGGATACGGGTAGGTAAGATCCCTGATGAGGATTAGGCATTTAGGCCTATCTTGTGTTCGTCGGACATGCCTATGGGGCAGGCGTGGTCTGATTGGGCGGGTGTGGTACCCTGGTGTCCCAAAAAGGGGCAGGACGAGAGGTAGTCTTGGTAGCCTTAGGGATGTCATTGGGTTGAGTGTTGGCCTACCCAAGGCAGTCCTAGAGGCCCCCTACAGCCACGGTACCCGAGTGTGTGATGGATGAGGATCCCCAGATGACCGAGTGGGTTGAGGATGTTTCGCCCACTCATTGGTTGAGGTATGGTGCTGTAACACCTCGGATTTTCAGGTTATTATTTATATGAGAATTATTCTTTTAAATTGTGAATTTTAGAATTGGATCTTATATGGATAAGGAATTGGGCCACGACCCAATTAGGACCCAATTAAAATGTGGAATTGGTTGTATCAAAAATTAAATGAGATAGTGCATGGCCGAATTTTAATTATTAAATCCAAGTTTAGGCGCATAAGTGATATGCATATCTATGTGATATGCTAGAATATTTTGAGGAAATATTTAGGATTTTCATATCCAAGAGATTGTCTAAAATTAAATAAAGAAGATATCTAAGAATAAAAATAGATGTGCATGGCCGAATGATAGATATGAATATCTATATGTAATGCGCATAGAATGGGAAACCAAGGTCGGCATTGACCAAAAATAAATATGGGCGCATGGTACATTCTATTATACGATTAAGGAAGGATTTAAGTAAGGAGAGCAAGAGAAGTCGGCCATGGCTAATTAAAGCAAGGGAGGTCGGCATTGCATCAAAGGCAATGACTAAAATTACACAAGGGGCGCACGGTCCCAAGGGGGTAAGTCTATCTTAAGAACATTCTCAATTTGGATTAAGGAGAGTTTATATAAAGGAGAGATCAAGAGGGATACACGGTTTTGACATCCTTCATTGTTGAGTTTATTCCTCTCTCTGCCTCTCTCAAGTCCTCTCTCACATGGCAAGAGCAAGGAGAAGAAGAAAGGGAGCAACAAGAAGGAGTTCTTGTTTGGAGAAGAATTAAGAAGAAATGAGAAAGATTAGAAGAGCAAGGAATTGAAAAGAGGTTAGTATCTTAATGCAATAGTTTTAATTTGAAACAAAAAGAACCAAAGGGTTCGGCCATGGTGTTTGGCCGAACCCCATGGAGGAAGATTGGAGATGATTTAATGGTTTAAATGGAGAGAAATAACCATAGGGTTCGGCCATAGTGCATGGCCGAACCCCATGGAAAGACTTGATTTAATTATTGGGTTTTAAGATTGAAAACCATGGAGAGTTTTGATTTATTCATTGGGTTTATGTTCCTAAATTTTAAATCATAGAAACCGTTGATGGTTGTCGGTTTTAGATTCAAGAAATCAATAAAAGAATATGGAATATGGGTCGGCCATGACATGGCCGAGCCATGATGGTTTTATGGCTAATTGATTGGATCTATACTAATGAAAAGAAGGGGTGAGGTTCGGCCATGGTGTATGGCCGAACCCCACCAAATATTTTAATGAATTGGTGGTTGAGTTTAATGGATCTAAACCCTTGAGGAAGGTCATGAACCATAGGGTTCGGCCATGATGCTTGGCCGAACCCCATGGGGTTGTTTTTGGAATAGGGATTAATATGGAAAGGTTCCAAATATGGAAAGTGTTGCTAAAATTAGAAAGCTTCTAATTTTGGAAATAAGGTTGCTAAATTTAGAAATCTTCCATGTATGGAAGGGGTGGCTAAATTGGAAAGCACTTCAATTTTGGAAAGGAATCTTCTAATCTTAGAAAGTTTCCAATTTTGGAAAGAAGTTGCTAATTATGGAAACCTTCCAATTATGGAAAGGTGGAAATTATCTTGGAAACATCTAATTATGGGAGGTAATATTAATGGAAAAATTGGACATCATGGGTTCGGCCATGTGCATGGCCGAATCCCATGAATTAAATCTATGGTTAATGATTTTGATAGAGGGTTCATAATTTGGAAAGGGTGGTTATGTTTGATCATCAGATTGAAAGGATGGAAAAGAAGGGTGAGGTTCGGCCATGGTGTGTGGCCGTACCCCACCAATTGCATTATGACTTTAAGTGATTAAAAATGGAAGATTAACCATGAATGGTATTATTGTAAATTTATGAAAATGTTGGACATAGGGTTCGGCCATGATGTATGACGAAACCCCATGAAGCAATTCTATAGGTTAGGTTCATGTGTTAAGGAATAAAGGGAAGGACACAAACATATGTTTTGAATTATTTATGAAAGTAGTGGCAAAATAGTAATTACATGCCAAAGTGGAGGATCATGGGTTCGGCCATGGTGTACGGCCGAACCCCATGAGTTGTGTTTTATGGACTTGTTTGGTTATGGAAATCTATAGGGTCTAATTATGGTAAATTTAGATGAATGAGGGAACAATGACATTTTCGTAAGTAGGTGTGAAAAGTGGTAAGCCATGGGTTCGGCCATGGTGTATGGCCGAACTCCATGGGGTTTTTGTTTATGGATTTGGAATTTTGAAAATCAAGTGGGACTTGGTTTTGATTTACGTTAAATGATAAGGTAACGGGATCTCGTAAGAGGTGCTCGATTAGTGAACGAATCTTGGACGGAAACGCAAGGACACGTAACGGTCTTTGGTAGGATTCCACCTCTTTGAAACCATGGATTTATGTACTTTGTTTTATCTTATGATTGATTAAAATATGTTTCAAAGGATATGCTTTATTATTGAATTTCAAATGCTATGTTTAATATGTTTAAAATAGCATAGATTGTTTATGTTTCAAAAGGTGACTTTCAATGCTATGTTTATGTTATAAATAGCATGTATTTCATTGGCATCTCATGCATGGCATGGGGTGGAGGATTTATAACCGGAGGGGTCACACTCCGCTTGGGCGTCCAAAAAACCTATGTGCATTACCTTGATGTGATTTCCATCAAGAAGAATCCAGAGGATCCACACTCCGCCGGGGCATCCGGAAGACCTATGTGGTGGGTACATTTATGTACATGTGATGGGTGGGACTCATTGCATATTTGTCATCATTGCATGGCATGGATTTTATATGGTTTTGATATCACTATATTATTAGATATGTTTTGTACTAACCATGTGTTAGCTGTAACTGGAATACCTACTGGGCGAGTTGTTCTAACGCCCTACTTCTACCCTAGTTGATGATACAGGTATTCAGGGGAACGATGAACGTATGACAGACCAAGCATAGGAGCTTGGAAGATATATTTTACATGTTTTGAATGAATTTACTTATGGACTTGTAATTGAGTAACTAGTTTCAGATTGTAATAACTTAGATGGTCGGATGTTTAGTTTGATGATTATGACGTTTAAATATTGATTAAGGACTTGATGTACTCTGCTATCTGATTGGAATAGAACTTCGTTCTATTATGATCCCGCATTTTGATGTTATGATTCCGCAGGTTATGATTTTTATTCCGCATCTTGATATTGCTATGTGTGAACCGTTTTATTGGACTGAATCCATACACACATAGAGTTGGCCACTTAAGGGTCGGACTTTGGAAGTTCGGACTTAGCTCGCGTCGTGACATCCCGCGCTCTATCACTCTACTCTGTTATAAAAAAAAAAAAATTTACTCTGAATTTACGGGAAAAAGCGAATGAAAAAGGGCGGGGCGTTACAGGTACGATTGAGGACAGCTCTCGCTAATATGGTTTATGATCCACAGATGACCAAATGGGTTGAAGGTGTTTCACCCACTCATTGGTCGAGGGATGGTGCACTTGAGGACAGATCCCGCTAATATGGTTTATGATCCCAAGATGACCGAGTTGGTTGAGGGTGTTTCACCCATTCATTGGTAGAGGGATGATATGGTGGAGGACGACTCCCGTGGTTATTCACTACTCGTGGTACCGGTCTGTAGAGTGGGTGTGTCTGGACCTCTGAGGAGGTGCTGGCCCTAGAGGTAGGGCGGTCGTGGTTTATGTTAAGTACGTACTGAATAAGCCGCACGGTGAGACGAGTGTGTGGTAGGTGGGATCATGCATGTAGACTTTCTTAATACCTCATGATGGTAGATATGCAGTGTATGTTACGTGTTGTGTGATTATATGCATGTGCTGTCTCATTTGTTATGTAGTACTTACCCCTTGCCTTTCAGGTTGCTTGATGGATGCGGGACTCAGCGGGTCCAAAGATCAGGTCTAGGCGACGATGTTCGTGTGTTGCTATTTTACCTTTCCTCTTTTTGTTAATTATAGAGAATATTGTGTGTTTAATTTGAAAGTGTTGCTTTTATGTATAACAGTACTGACTGCTTATTATATTGCTGTACTGGTTGAATCTGTGGTATTTTAATTATTTCCTTATGATTGTCGGTGATGGTTCAAAAAAAAAAAATATTCATGTTGTTCTGAATGTGTGGTATTTCGGTTCGATATTGACAGTAATACACCTGTAGCGGGATGGGGTGTTACATTTGGTATCAAAGTGTGATTCCACTCTCGGACTGTGCTTTTGGGCTAGATTGAGAGTTGCTGATGATTAGAGGCTAGGTTAATCCCTTGTGAGATAGGGTGGATGAGAGCAAGTAGTGTGTAGGTTGGGGGGTGGGTGGGGGGGGGGGGGAGGGCAGCGGGGGTGGTGTTGGGGTTGTGTGTGTGTGTGTGGGGTGGGTGGTGGGTTGTGGGGTACTGAGACTAGACACCCTAGTTTTGTTGTGGTGTGTTATAAGATTGTTTGACCTCGGATGCTTGGGGTGTGTTCAGTTTTTATTTCCTGCTTGTCTTTAAGACTGATCGGTATTTGATTTGTAAACAGGCTATGGTAAAGAGCCGTTCTAATGGGGGAGGCCGTCCAGGGCCATATGGGATGCCGGAGATTCCAGAGGTAGTGGAGACTCCACAAGTTGAGGTGGAGAACACGCCGGTAGTAGTACCTGAGGGGATTGTGGGGCAGCCTCCGGTGGTCCCTAAGCCAGTTATGGGTCCTACTCAAAGACCTCGAGATCCCAATGTGATGTTTGCCCGATACGAGAGGATGATTGAGACTTATGAGAGGAACATGAAAAAACAAGAAGATCTGATAGCTCAACATGTCAACCAACCCGTCAACCCCCTACGTGCAGTTGGACAGTTTAAGACTAGGCAGATTGATTTGATATTCCGGACGTTTGGGTGACAATGGATAGAAACACAACAGAATGAAATGAGAAAACAAGAGAGACGCAGGATTTTGGAAGAAAACTCTTCCTCTTTTGGTCTTTTCATCTATTTTCTCAAAGGATTGTACAATCACGAGTCTTGTTGTGCATCCACAGGTTGGAGACTGCCAAAAATAAAAGAGACAAGGGATAAAAGTGAGTAGAAACTGCCCAGAACCGTCGAAAGCTGCTCTAACCATTGGCAGTTTTCATGTACCAGTCGACTGGTACGGTTGGTACATCGACTGGTACTGTTCAATGAATGTGCCAGATGATGTACCAGTCAATTGGTACCATCAGTGAGCTGTCTGTTTTTACAGATAGACACTAGGCGATGTACCAGTCGACTGGTGGATTGACTGGTACCATCAGAGAGTTGTTTGTTCTTACAAACAGACAGTACACGATGTACTAGTAGACTAGTGGATCAGTTGGTACTCTTCACAGACTGTTGTAGAGGATGTATCGATCGATTGGTACCATCTGAGAGTGATCTGTAACACATTATAAACACTAGACAATGCACCAGTCAACTGGTGGATCGACTGGTGACTTAAAGACATATTCTAAGTCTTTTTGGGAGAGTTTTGAAAATTTACAACAAATGAACAAGAAAAATACATGAAATACATGAAAATACAATTGTGGGAGATCCTCCTGGATTATGGCTCCCCATGTCAATCTTCAGAACTTCAGATGAGGGAACTCCATAGCTCCTTTCTCCCCACTGTACCACCGTGACTGGCTTGGCAGCTAACCCTTCTTGCCGATCCGGTAAAAGTCATACTTCCCTCGCCTAGTCTCCATAACCTTCTTCTCCAATATGCAATCTTTAGACAGTGGATCCACCCGCTCTTCCCACAAATCATCAATGGATGTTAGTCGCGTCTCCTAGTCTGAATCTTCATCAAGCATAGAAAGTTCAAACAATTTAAAGTTCTCGACACTGATGATCGAGTATATTTGCATATACGGTGGTAGATCCAGCTGGAATGTATTATCTCCAATCTTCTTGATGATTCTGAATGGTCCAAATCTGATGGGTTTCAACTTCTTTCCTACCCCCTTCAACTGTTTTTTGCTCTGCTTCAGCCAAACAAGATCACCTTCTTGGAATGTACATTTTACTCGATGTCGATCATGTTGGTCCTTGTATCTCTGTTGTGAACGCTGCAGTTGTGCCTTTACTTATCTGTGCACCTTAGCTATCTTCTCAAGAAATCGTAGAGCTCTAGATCTGTCCTCTTCTTCCCTTCCTTCTAACTGACCATCTCCAAAGGTGAAAGCCAAGTCAAAAGGGCTTTGAGGCAAGTAGCCCAAACAGACTTTGAAAGGCGACTTCAGTGTCGAGCTATGAATATCACGAGTGAAGGCAAACTACAGATAGGAGAGACTAGTATCCCAAACAGACTTTGGGAGAGTTTTGAAAATTTACAACAAAAGAACAAGAAAAATACATGAAATACATGAAAGTATAATTGTGGGAGATCCTTCTGGATTATGGCTCCCCATGTCAATCTTCAGAACTTCAGATGAGGGAACTCTATAGCTCCTTTCTCCCGACTGTACCACCGTGACTGGCTTGGCAGCCCTTCTTGCTGATCCGGTAAGAGTCATACTTCCCTCGCCTAGTCTCCATAACCTTCTTCTCCAATATGTAATCTTCAGACAGTGGATCCACCCGCTCTTCCCACAAATCATCAATGGATGTTAGTCGCGTCTCCTAGTCTGAATCTTCATCAAGCATAGAAGGTTCAAACAATTTAAAGTTCTCGGCACTGATGATCGAGTATATTTGCATATACGGTGGTAGATCCAGCTGGAATGTATTATCTCCAATCTTCTTGATGATTCTGAACGGTCCAAATCTGATGGGTTTCAACTTCTTTCCTACCCCCTTCAACTGTTTTTTGCTCTGCTTCAGCCAAACAAGATCACCTTCTTGGAATGTACATTTTACTCGATGTCGATCATGTTGGTCCTTGTATCTCTGTTGTGAACGCTGCAGTTGTGCCTTTACTTATCTGTGCACCTTAGCTATCTTCTCAAGAAATCGTAGAGCTCTAGATCTGTCCTCTTCTTCCCTTCCTTCTAACTGACCATCTCCAAAGGTGAAAGCCAAGTCAAAAGGGCTTTGAGGCAAGTAGCCCAAACAGACTTTGAAAGGCGACTTCAGTGTCGAGCTATGAATATCACGAGTGAAGGCAAACTACAGATAGGAGAGACTAGTATCCCAAACAGACTTTGGGAGAGTTTTGAAAATTTACAACAAAAGAACAAGAAAAATACATGAAATACATGAAAGTATAATTGTGGGAGATCCTTCTGGATTATGGTTCCCCATGTCAATCTTCAGAACTTCAGATGAGGGACTCTATAGCTCCTTTCTCCCGACTGTACCACCGTGACTGGCTTGGCAGCCCTTCTTGCTGATCCGGTAAGAGTCATACTTCCCTCGCCTAGTCTCCATAACCTTCTTCTCCAATATGCAATCTTCAGACAGTGGATCCACCCGCTCTTCCCACAAATCATCAATGGATGTTAGTCGCGTCTCCTAGTCTGAATCTTCATCAAGCATAGAAGGTTCAAACAATTTAAAGTTCTCGACACTGATGATCGAGTATATTTGCATATACGGTGGTAGATCCAGCTGGAATGTATTATCTCCAATCTTCTTGATGATTCTGAACGGTCCAAATCTGATGGGTTTCAACTTCTTTCCTACCCCCTTCAACTGTTTTTTGCTCTGCTTCAGCCAAACAAGATCACCTTCTTGGAATGTACATTTTACCCGATGTCGATCATGTCGGTCCTTGTATCTCTGTTGTGAACGCTGCAGTTGTGCCTTTACTTATCTGTGCACCTTAGCTATCTTCTCAAGAAATCGTAGAGCTCTAGATCTGTCCTCTTCTTCCCTTCCTTCTAACTGACCATCTCCAAAGGTGAAAGCCAAGTCAAAAGGGCTTTGAGGCAAGTAGCCCAAACAGACTTTGAAAGGCGACTTCTGTGTCGAGCTATGAATGTCACGAGTGAAAGCAAACTACAGATAGGAGAGACTAGTATCCCAATTTTTAAGATGCTTTGAACTGTAGCTTCGAAGAACGTGCACCATAGTCCTATTCATTACCTCTGTTTGTCCATCAGTTTGTGGATGAAATACCGTGCTCCTCTTCAGCCTGCTATCCATCATTCCCCAAAGTGAATTCCAAAAATGACTCAGGAATCAACTATATCTATCCAAGATAATTGACGTAGGCGACCCATAATGCTTCCAAACATGGTCAAAGAATAACTTGTTGCAGCCTCTCCTGTCATCGTCTTCTTGCAAGGGATGAGTTCCACCATTTTGCTAAACCGATCCACAATAACAAACAGATAATCATATTCAGACTTGGTCTTCGCTAAGCCTCAAAAAAAGTTCATCAAAATACTCTCCTGGGTCTTGTAGGTACTAGTAAAGGAGTATACAGTCCTACCTTCCTATTTGATGGCTTCGAAGTGTTGCAAAGAACGCAACCTCTAATGTTTCTAGCCGCATCTTCAACCAAAAGACATACCTCTGTAGATTAAGTAGTGTCTTCTCAACCCCAAAATGTCCCGCCACTCGAGAGATATGAGCTTCTCAAACCCACTGTAATTTTTCCCAAGTCTTTTGGTATACACAGCTGTGACCCTTTATACATCAACCCATCCTTCAGTTCAAACGCCATATTCTGACTTTGCTGTAACTTCTCAGACACTGTTTTGAAGTCTTCATCAGTGTCATACCCTTTTACATACTCAGTAAGGGCCATAGGCTGGATTTGCCACCGTGAGAGTGGAGCTCCTCTGTGTAGGTGGTCTAGCCAACATATCAGCCAACGTAATTGTGGCTCCATTCTTGTATTTAATCACCAGATTAAACTATTGCAAATATGACATCCACTTCATATGACGAGTTTACTGCAACTTTGATTGAATTTGTGAAAATTGAAGGGGTTTGTGGTCGGTGTAGATTATGACATCCTTTCCCAACAGATACATACGCCAATGCTTCACCGTCTGATGCAAAGCATACATCTCCTTGTCATAAGTGGGGTAATTCATCACCGGTCCACTAAGTACTTCAGAATGATAAGTCAAGGACTTCCCATCCTGTAACAATAGAGCTCCCATAGCATATGTAGATGCATCTGCCTCAACCTTAAAAGGGCGATGCAAATTTGGCAATGCCAATACTGGGGCTTCAGAAATCTTCCTCTTCAATAACTGAAATGTATCATCCTGCTTCTTCGTCCACTCTGTAACGCTCCGCTCTTTTTCACTCGTCGAAAATCAGAGTATAATTTTTTTATAAAAAGAGTGAGAGAGAGAGGGAACGTCACGACGTGAGTCAAGTCCGAGTTTCCAAAACCCGACCCTTAACTGGCCACCTTTACGTGTGCATAGACCAAGTCTACCAAAACATTTCACACACTAAAGAATAGTTACAGAATTATTATATGAATAAAATACTATTCATATCCATGCCATTAATAAGAAAGGAAGCCAATCACCATATAATTAATTGAAACTTAAATATCCAAAATATCATCAAAGCATAGCACAATAGATTCTAAGTTATTACAATCCCAAAATTAACAGTTCTCCCGATACATCAATTCAAAATCAAGTAAGTAAAATAAGCACAAACTGCCCAAGCTCTTATGCTTGGCTTTCTTCACATCCCATGTCCTTTCCATTCCCTGTTCCCTCATCTATAAAGTAGAAGTAGGGCGTTAGTCAACGTGCCCAGTAGGAATTCTAAATAGGGTTATGTACACATAGGATCAATATAAAATCAATATAGAAAACATCATATCATGTTTGTAAACCATTTCATAAGTATCAAAATACAAGGCATGATTTCCAAAACATAATCATGTTTACTTATGCATCATGCCATAGGTGTCAATGCCAAATGATCCTTCACCCAATTCCATATCCAACCACATCATATACAGATAGTCTTCTTGATAAATCACCATATCAAGGTGTTCCCTTGGCCAATTACTTTCACAATGTTTTGTGATGTACCACCAGGTCACTGTTATACCTCCCTACATATGTTAATCGGAATTACCGAATGGAGTGTGGACTCCTCCCCACATATGTTAATCAGAATTACCGAATGGAGTGTAGACTCCTCCCCACATGTGTTAATCGGAATCACCGAATGGACTGTGGACTCCTCCCTTGTGTTCCCTCCTATGCCATGCATGAGAATATGAATGCAAGAATGCCATTCCATATCAAATTACATGAAAGCATTGAAATTTAGTTCATAAAAACATAACCATTTGTTTAACCAAAGTAAATCATCATATATGGAAATAAAACCAGTAACACAACTATATATAAGATCCACATGTATCTCAATAAGATAGGAATCCTACCAATGTCCGAGATTCCGTCCTTTCCTTGTTTTGCAAGAATACCGCTATCTGTCATGTGAAATGATCAAATCTCATTACCATATTAAGTTCAAACATACATATTAGTTTGATTTTCCATTTCAATTTCAACATCCTTATCTCCATCTAAGTTCCATGTTCGTTTCCCAATGCATTTATGCATTCCTTGTCGTTAATCCGTTTAAGATCCTCAATGGAGTTTTTTCTAGCCCAAAACAGTCCACAAGTTTAACAATTTATGGACTGGAAATTAGTCCCAAAAACCAACCATCAACTGGTCCTAATACTAAGCCAAAACTGGCCCAAAAACTGGTCCAAAAATCAGCCAGTATCTGTCTTAAAATCAGACACCAAAATTAATAGTTTGAAGGCTGAAAACCAATCCCAAGATTTACTGATTTTGAAACCTTAAAACCAGTCCTAAGATTTTAACAATTTTAAACCTTAAAATCAGTCCTAAGACAACCAATTTTGAAACCTAAAATCAGTCCCAAGGTTTACTAATTTTGGAACCTTAAAAATAGTCCCAAGGTTTACTGATCTTAGAACCTTAAAATCAGTCCCAAGGTTTACTGATCTTGGAACCTTAAAAACAGTCCCAAGGTTTACTGATTTTGAAACCTTAAAAATCAGTCCAAAGGATTACTGATTTTGGAACCTTAAAAACAGTCCCAAGGTTTACTGATATTGGAACCTTAAAATCAGTCCCAAGCTTTACTGGTCTTGAAACCTTAAAAATAGTCCCAAGGTTTACTAATTTTGAAACCTTAAAAATTAGTCCCAAGGTTTACTGATTTTGGAACCTTTAAAACAGTCCCAAGGTTTACTGATCTTGGAACCTTAAAATCAGTCCCAAGGTTTACTGATTTTGAAACCTTAAAAATCAGTCCCAAGATTTTCTGATTTTAAAACCTTTAAAATCAGTCCCAACCTTATTCTATTTAATCATATTATTATCATGGCATGGGTTCTTTTGTTTAAATCCCATAACCATTCCTTGAATAGATTTCCATTTCCATGGCCTCAATACAATTTGGCCATTCCATTCCATCAATTATGGAATCCATAGATTCGGCCATGCCATGGCCAAATCTATAGTTCACCCTTAATCTTAATCCTATATTGTTAAACTCATACATACCTTCTTTCCCATCTCCTTCGTTTCTTTTTTATTTGAATTCCCTCCTTAATCCTTCTTTCCTTCCTTTGTTCTTTAGTAATTCTCCAAGTACAATGGTGTAGGTGGGAGAGAGATAGAAGAGAGGATAGGGAAATCCTTTGTGCAAGGTGTGAAAGTCGACCAAGGGTGTGAGCAGCCCCTTGGGCTGGTGTCTTTTAAGTAACCACCTACCTTTTCATTTCCTTTCTTAATTGTTTGTCCAACCAAGGAGTCCCTTGGTTTAAACCAAGGAGACCCTTGGCCTTCCAACTTGTGTACCTTGAGCTTCATCTCTTGAGATGGAAACCCTCTATCTCCCACTTAACTCACCTTGAGATGGAAATCTCCTCAACTTCCATCTTAACTCATCTCCAACTCAAACATTATTTAACTCACTTGTACTCATTCATGTAACTCTTAAACTAAAGACTTGAATTCACCTCTTAATTAAAAAAATCCTTAACTCAATTCAAATGAATTCTCTTATGGTTGGCCAAGTCAACCATGACATGGCCGGCCATGCATGTTGTGACATGGTCACCACATGGCACTTGGGTCCCATCCTTGCCATGTCACTTACATGCCACCTCACTTGATGAGGTGGATTAATTCATTGGGTTTTAATTGAATAGTTGATCCAATTAAATTAACCTTACCCATTTACCTTAAAATCAGCTCATCTATGACCCATTGGGTCCAAATTGGGTAATTGACCCATTTAATTACATTTACCCAATTACTTTCAAAATAAATCCTATCCATGATCCATTGGGTCTTAATTAGGTTATTGACCCAACTCCTTACCCATCTAAGGTTCATTTCAACCATTAATCTTAAATTCAATCAATTTGTAATTCAAAAAACACCAAATCCAATATATTATAAGTGATGAAAATCCGGGATATTACACACTCAAACTTATAAATGGCCTTCAAAGCATATAAAGGCACTGCCATCTGTGAGAAATGATGAATGAACTTCTGTAGATACTGACAAACTCCCATGAAGCTCCTCACTTCAGTCACCGATTGAGGTGCAGGCCATTTACTAATGACCTCAATTTTTGAAGGGTCTACCTTCAACTCCCATGCTCTAACTACAAAGCCCAGGCACATCAATGAACTCTTCCCAAATTCCATTCAGCTGGAGCTGATTCTCCCTCAACACCCCTAATACCTTCTTCAAATGAGTAATGTGATCCTTCCATGTGTTGCTAGAAATTAGAATATCATCCAGATAAACTATAACAAAATCTTTGATGAAAGGACGCAATACCTCATTAATTATCTCATGAAGGTCGCAGATGCGTTGCACAATCCAAATGGCATGACTAGCCATTCAAACAACCCTTGCCTTGTATTGAACGTAGTCTTCCAGGTATCTTCTTCACGAACCCGGACTTGGTGATAACCCAACTTCAGTTTCAACTTTGTGAAAAAATGGGCTCCTAGTAGTTGATCCAACAGATCATCAATCCTCGGTAAAGGATATCGGTTCTTGATGGTAATCTTGTTCAACGCCCTATAATCAGTACACATTCTCCACCCTCCGTCTTTCTTGGGCACCAACAATACTGGAGATCCACAGGGTGAACAAATAGGTTTGATTACTCCGTGCTCCAACAACTCTTGGATTTGTTGCCGGATCTCATCAATCTTGTACTGGAGGTACGATACATACCCAAGTTAGGTAGGGAAGCATCTCCTACTAACTATATATCATGCTCCATAGGTCTCCGTGGTGGTAGACTTGTACCTCTTCGAATAGCTCCTTGAAAGTCAGCTTGAGTTTCTCAACTTCAGTTTCTTGTTTGGGGGTGAGTAATACTATAGAGAGTGCCACTTTAGCTGGTGGTTGTTCATGTAGTCTGATCATCAATAGGACAAACTTTCCACAAGCATTCACCATCCTCTTAGCCTGTGTAGCTATTACCAAAGTGATGGTGATCTGTGGTTCGCTAGGATTGACATGAAATTCTTTTCCGTTCTTCACAAACCGATACTTGCGCTGACGCTGGTAATGAATGGCATCTCGGTCCCACAAGTATGGACTGCCCAAAGTGACTTGATATAGGTTCAATGGAACCACCTCATATGTCACCTCATCAATGTACTTCTCTGTGATTGCAAATTTAAAGGTGCATTGATTTGTGATCTTCATCTTCACATATTTTTGTATCCACCCCAATGGATAGGATTTTGGATGTGTTGTTGTCACCAAACCCATTCTCTATACCAAACATTCTAAAATGAGATTCTTTTGGCTTCTAGGGTCATCTATTGCTTCTATCACACTTTGTTTCACTTGAATCTTCAAGTGAAAAAGTTTTTCTCTTAATTTAGAGTGCTTAGAAGTCTCTGCAGTATTTGCCATGGGTGAGAGTTTACTATCTGCTGTCTTCAGCTCTTCAATCTCTTCCACTTCACGGATATTCAACACTGCCTTTATGTCCTTATTCGGGCGTTGTTCAGGGTGTAGCTTCCAACACTTTTCTTTTATGTGACCAATCTCTTTACAGTGATCACAAGTAGGATTCTTAGTACTTCTCTGCTTCCTTGGCTGACTAGTCTCACCCTTGCTGTTACGACCCATCCCAGCTCTCCCTTTGTAATTCGATTTGACCTCAACCCTATCAAACTTCTTATTTTTCGCTTCTATAGTGATGGCTTTTACTGTTGCCTCATCGATGGAGCTGACTTTAAAGAGTTTTAGCTCCCTACGAATATACTCAGCTAATCCACCTACATATTTCATAAAGACTTCAAAGTCTTCGATAAAGATGCCCAAGGCTATGGCCTGAGTGTGAAATTCAGTTGTGTACTCTTGAACCGATTGGACAGATCATTGTCTCAAGTAGTGCCACCTAATCCACTGGTCTTCCTCATGTCCAATTGGGTAAAATTGTTTCCGGACCAACTTCTTAAACTTACTCCAAGTTAAACCTGATATGTCGTGATGCTTCACATAAGCGTTCCACCATGTCAGTGCATGTCCTGACATCTTCAGTCATGAAAAACTAGTGTTTTGTGCACTAATGTACACATACAGAGTAAAATAGTTCTCCATTTGTTCCATCCAGTTGTCTAATTTGTTTGCATCAACCACACCATCATAAGTAGGAATTTCTAGTTTAAAATCTGCTCTTAAAGGTTTCTTACCGGATTGGTCGGCTCCCAACAAGACTTCCTGGGTCTGCTCGACCTCTTCCTCTTCTTCTTTCTCCTCATTTGTCTCATCTGTATCCATCGGTTTGATCCTTTTCTTCTTGGACGAACCCGCAGACGTCTGTTTCAGAGAGGATTTTGAGGCAGCACCTTCCACTAACTTGGTGACTAATTCTGTCAATGCGGTCACTCGTTCCTCCAACTTGGAGAAACGCTCCCTCAATTCGTCATTCGCAGCCATATCCGTCTTTATCAAGATTCTCCTTCTTTCTGAACAAAGGGGCTCCAAGATTTCTTCACCGGACTTTTAGTATTGATCATTTATCAAGAACATATACCCTAGGCTTTGTAACACCCTGCCTTTTTCGAGAATTTCAGAGTCTAATTTTTTTTAAAAAAAATAATAACAAAACATCGAAAGAGAGCTAAGTTCAGACTACCCAAGTCTGAACCTTAACTGGCCACCCATGTGTACATGGAATAGACCATGATTATGAATCACACATGGAACTAACATCAACATGCGGAATAACCTAGATTAATTGCGGAAAAGAAAGACGAGATAGCAAGTATCAGTCTTAAACATTAATTAACATAGATCAACCATCCAAAGGTTATAACCTAATCAAACCATAGTAAGTAATGAATTATTACATGTCCCACAAAAGTATTCAAAAGATAGTAATATAAAGTAGTTCAGTCATTCATTCAAGCGCTTAGGCTTGGCTCCCCTCCCGGTCAACGACCTTCTCTTTCCCTTTCCTTGTACCCGCATTCTCCTCTGAGGATAGAATTAGGGCGTTAGATCAACGCGCCCAGTAGGTTCCCGAATCAGAGCTACCACATGTTAGTATATAAAACATGCAGATATATCATATTACATGATCATCAAAAACAGGTAAAACAATACTATGAAGTATGCACATGCAATGAGCCTCCCCCATCATGTACATTCGTAGGCACCATCATGTTACTCCTCATGGCGTGACTTGCACCGCCGAAAGAGGACGTAACTCATAACTTGCAACACTATAGAACCTCATTCATAATCCCATGTCTATGCATGAGATGCCAATGCCTGTATGCCATTTGTTAATGCATAATATATCATTTGAAACACATAAGATAAAACAAGAGTCTCATAAGAAAACTGGGGTCAAAACTGTGGTTACAAGTAGGTAGGAAACCTACTGAAGATTCACTTCAGTACTTGGTCTTTCTTTAGCGTCACCCGATCATGACTCGCTCGTCGTTCAACTTCCGGTACCTTATCCATATATCAATCAGTAAGTCATAACATCATTTACTTATTCCATCACATCTAAGACCTATCCACATCATATGGGGTTCGTGTCCATACATCCAACCCTATGATCATTTCCATCATTGATCATTCTATCAATAATCACATTTATGCCATTTAGGCTAACCTTTAGTTTTACCATATCTAAACCAATTTAGTGGGGTTCGGCCATACAACTTGGCCGAACCTCACCTTTTAATTTGGGTTCTTCATTCATCACCTTTAATCCCATTTATTACTTAACCCAATCCTATCAAATAATCATTGATGGGGTTCGGCCATACTACTTGGCCGAACCACATCCTATGGGTTTTTATCCCACTTTCCATCATCATCAATGGCTGATTATTTTCTTACACATAGTCCATAATTTATCATGTATGATTCCTTAATTAAAACAATCATAAACTCCCATCCAAAACAACCCATTTATTTCAAAATAGCCCCATGGGGTTCGGCCATACTCATAGCCGAACCCTAGGGTTCACTTGATCCAATCATCACCATGATCATTCGTGGTTTAATCATGTTAACTCAACCATGAATTAAACATGGTTCAGCCGCATAATAATCCATTTATTGTCATAAGAACACCATATCTTCATATGGTTTTTAACTCACTAAAAACATGAAAAACTTACATGGGTGGCCGAACCCTATGTCCATGTTTTGGTCTTTCAAACATATTTTTGGTGTCACTTATTCATATAAAAATCAGCACATCATTGCTGCACTTCAACCTCTCAAAACCATCTAATAAATTCATTACTTTGTCCAAATAACCATAACAACTCATGGGATTCGGCCATCCAAGATGGCCGATCCCCATGGTCCATTTTTCCAGTTTTAATCCACTGTTTTAAATCAGTAACTTAACCATAACATTACCATGGTTCAGCCATTTATTGGCCAACCAAAATCAGTAAATAATCTTCATGTAAATCACATAAAAACCATAAAGCAACCCATGGGGTTCGGCCATTCTCATGGCCGAACCTCATGGTTCTTTGGATTCAATTCTTCTAATAATCTTTCATCATTTATCATGCATCTTAGCCATAAAAATTAATAAGATTCAGCCATACATTGGCCGATCCTTCACCTTAACCCTAACTCCATTAAATTACATAAACAACTCCACCATTGGTATGGTTTTTATCTCACCAAAAACCATACCAACTTATCAAACACTTTTATGGGGTTCGGCCAACCAAGGTGGCCGAACCCTATGCCCATGTTTTGGACCCTTTTTAACTTACATCACATGTCCATTAAATCATGTAATAATCAACATAGTATTGTATGGTTTTTACACTTCAAAAACCATCCAATTACCCAAATAAGATCATGGGGTTCCGCCATCCCAAGTGGCCGAACCCAATGACATTTTTATATCATGTTAAACAATCTCAATCCAAGGTGTAATTCCTTGAAGCATTCGGCCATTCCATGGCCCAAACATAACATCCAGTTTCATGATTTAAACACCCATAACAGTCCATTATTTTATATGGTTTTAATTTCCAAAAACCATCAACATCAACCACTTGTTTCCATGGGGTTCGACCATGCAAAGTGGCCGAACCCAATGGTCCATCTTATCAATTTTAAACCGTTGTTTTATACCCATAACACCTTCAGTCCCTATGTCATTCAGATCCATGTTTTTAACCCTTTCTAAAACATGCATTTGAATCTTAAATCAAACCCAAAAACAGTCCATAAAACCCATGGTTTTCATGTTTCAAAGACCATCAAAACCAACAATCTTTTACATGGGGTTCGGCCCTTCATGGTGGCCGAACCCAATGGTCATCTTTACCATTTCTACACCTCCATTAATCAAGGTTAAAACCTTGGTATATTCAGCCATAACCATGGCCCAATACACACCCATTTTATTAACCAAAAGTCCATGGAAATACTTACCAAATTCCAAGCTTTTCTTATTGCCTTTGCTCCTTGCCTTCTCCCTTTTATTTCTTCCTTTCTTCCTTAATTCCTTGCTGGTTTAAGCTTGAATAACTGGTGCCAAAACCTCTGCTATTCCAGCCAAGAAAACGAATCGGAGAGAGGGAGAGAGAGATGGAAATTCTTGGATTTCCAATGTGAAAAATGGCCAACCTTGGTGGTCATTTCCTTTAGTAATTCAGCCCCCAAGACCCCTCCATTCCCTCATCAATTCTTATAAAAAACGATGGGTCTTGGGTGCTATCCAAGGCACCCCTTGGTACCTACCTATGCAGCCTTTCAACTCCCCAAGCATCTCATCCAATTTCCATGTATTCTCATTTAAAACCCATCATGAAAATCACCCTAACAAGTCCGCAACGTGTGGGACTTGTTTTGGTGGTTAAAGCTGAGCCAACCTATTCATATTCCCTCTAAACTCACTGATTTACAGTCCCATTGACTTCCATTTTGACTCACCCAACTCACATGTCCAACTCACATGTCCAACTCACCTCATTATTTGACAATCATTTAATGCATTTGAGTAAACTCATTCTTAATTCAAATTAAATAAAATCAGTTGACTCAAACTGATTTAACTCATATTTTAGCTCCCTTGAGGGTCCACACGGTCAACCATAGTCAACTCGACCCGTTGGGTCCACCTTTAGCTCCTTGACCCGTTTTTGACTCCATGACCCAATTATGGTATTTTGGTCATTTGCAATTGGTTTTTACATATGGATCAAGCCTACCCATTTTTACTATAGCTGATTTCCTATCAATTTAGCTTGAACTCATTTAATTTGAGCTTACACAATGGTCAAATCATCCATTTTGACCCATTGGGTCCAATTGAGCCATTTGACCCATTTAACCATTTTCGACCCAATTGATGTTCATTACCCCACCAATCAAATTTGATATTTATAGTGTGCTCATATGACCTTAATTTGAGCAATGGGCCCCACCATTTCCTTATTTGTCATCACCAAATAATTAATTTAACACATCAGGGGCATTTTCGTAATTATCCACTTCATTGAGAAATCTTTGACCCAATTAACTATTTTGACCCAATTTGATGTACATTACCCATCCATTATAATTTGACCCTTATAATATGTTCATAGGATCTTAATTTGAACAATGGGCCCCACCATTTTCTCATTTAACATCATAATTATTAAATTTACCAATCTAGGGGCATTTTCGTAATTATCCATCTTATTGAGAAATCGGGGTGTTACAGGCTTCCCAAAAGAAGACGAAACCGAGCTACTGATACCAACTTGATCTTTTATTCCGGACGTTTGGGTGACAATGGATAGAAACACAGAGGAATGAGATGAGAAAACAAGAGAGATACAAAATTTGGGAAGAAAACTCTTCCTCTTTTTGGTCTTTTCTTTTATTTTCTCAAAGGATTGTACAATCACGAGTCTTGGCATGCATCCACAGGTTGGAGACTGCCAAAAACAAAAGATAAAAGGGATAAAAGTGGGCAAAAACTGCCCAGATCAGTCGAAAATTGCTCTAACTGTCGGCAGTTTTCACATACCTGTCGACTGGTACTGTTCATTGAATGTGCTAGGTAATTTACCAGTCGACTAGTGGATAGACTGATACTGTTCACAAATTGTGTAGACGATGTACCAGTTAACTGGTGGATTGACTTGTACTATTCAAAGACTGTAGTAGACGATGTACCAGCCGACTGGTGGATCGACTGGTACCATCTACGAGTGATCTGTAACACATTACAACTCGAGAACAAGAAAAATACATGAAATACATGAAAATACATAAGTTGGAGATCCTCCTGGATCACAGATGGTGGTGCTTAGAGAGTTCAATCGCCATTTTCCTTCTATATATTATAGGGGTAAGACCCTTGGAGGCAGAGAGATGGGTAAGGGAGATGGACCGCCTAGTGGATTCATTGGGCATTGTAGAGCCTGATCTGAGAGTCACTATAGCGAAGCATCACCTTCAGGGAGAGGCTTCCAGTTGGTTGTTCTAGGAACCCCTCCAGGAACAGTGGCGAGCCGATTGCGACAGGTTCAAGGAGCTCTTTATAGCCAAGTACTTCCCATTACTGGCAAGGCAATAAAAAACCAGTGAATTGATTAAGCTGGAGCAGAGTAACAGTACTGTGTGGGAGTATGACGCCCATTTTGTAGAGCTGGCACACTATGCTCCACATTTTTTGGCGAAGGTAGAGGAAAGGCCCCGCAAGTTTGAGGAGGGCCTATATCCAACTCTGCAGTGCATGGTCATGCCATTGAGGCATGTTGAGCATTGAAATATTACATTTTTACCCCTGATTATTGGTTCAGTTAATCCTCAATTTTGTATATAATGATGCATTTAATGTAGTTTGTCAGTTTTGTAGTAAAAAATGGAAAGTTCAGGAAAATCAAATTAAAACAACAGAGGATTGCAAGTTTAGTGCTTTAAAGAGAAGACCTAGAATTATTATAATTATTTTATGTCACTTTCTAGGATTTTCACGTAAATTAATTAATCTAGATCCAGTTGTGAGAGTCTATGATTAATTAATAATGTTTAGATTTAAAGTGGCTAAATAATTATTTAATTCTAGAGGTTAAAAACTGCAATCCAAGTGTCAAAGCTTGAATTTCAAGTCATTGAGCCAAGATTCAGTTCAAGTAGGCCAAGCTATGCTCCACAAATCTTCAATGAGTCAAGCCACATGCAAACCCATGCGCATTCAACACATTGGGCCAAGCTAGTGTGCAAGCTCAGTCCAACTAAGGCCCAAGCTCTCAAATCCAATTTAAATGGGACTGAGTTGAGGTCTAGATCCAAATCCAAAGCCCAAAATCCAATGAACTCCATGGTCCATGTTTGAATTTACCTAAGTCCAACCCAACTACCTATGTCCAAAACCCATAACCCAACTTCAAATCCACACCATCCAACTTTCACCTTAAATCTTAACCTTCCATCTCACATACCCAATTAGGTTAAACCTTAGATCCACCATCAAATCTAACCCATCCATTCATCTATCATTAGATCTAGCTCATCCATCATCATCATGATCATCTTAACCTCAGATTAATATTCATCCATGCATCACCTATTAATCCTTTCATTCATTTCATGCATTGAGCATCTTAGCCATTAAATATTAGGTAATCCAATCACATCCATCCATTCATCTCTTAGAAACCCTAGAGCCTCCACATGAATCCATCGCATAAACACATTACCTTAGATTTAGGTCATGCATTTCATCATCCACTTAAGAACCACCTGTTAGTGCCCCTGCTTGTCCGAGTCACCCATATTGTCAATTACGTGACTCAGTTGGATATTGCCTTGGAAGAATATGAGGATGACAAAAGTTCTACTATGCATTGAAGACTCTACATCAAATTTTTTATTGGCACGCAGGTAAGTGAACCTTACTAGACCTTAGGTTAAGCCCAATAACTTAGAAGTCAATAGTTTAGAAGCTGAAAAATTAGAAAATGGCTGACTTCTAGCCCCGAGGCCTCAACCAGTTTGTCGAGGCCTCAAAGACTGTCTTTAGCTGAGTGAAAATTGTGACAGTTGTAATTCAGCGTGAGACCACAAGACCAAGTGTCCCTTGACCGAGTATCTTACAGATTTAGTTAGATAAACCTAAAAGGTTTTTCTTTGATTTCAAAAAATCCTAAATTGGGATTTTTATGGAAATAAGGAATATCTACAAGAGTCTTCTTTAGAATGAATCTCTAGTTGCCACCTCACATAGTTGAACAAATCTTTTAGAGCCTAGCATCGTGGATGGCTATCTTTTACCTGTTTGGAAAGGCTCCTGAATTTGTCTAAAGATACACTTATGTCTGATTGACAATCACGTGCAAAATCTAAGTAAACCATTGATTTGAAAGATTTGGAAAATCATTTTGAGACTTTCGGTGATCTCAAAAGATTATTTAAAATCATGGTGTAATCTCATGATTGGTTAGTGAAATAATCTAATGGTCAATCATGAACAGGTGGCATGTAGATAAGCTGGTCATTATCTTAATATCTAAAAAGGAAAGGTTTGAATTAAAAAAAAATCAGTGTGCTGTATTACCTTTTACAGCCTCGAGGCCTCGAAGGAAATCTTGAGGCCTCGAGATGTGATTGCCCATAACAAGTCTGTCTTATTTATATCTCGTGGGCTGAATGAAAGTTACAGAAATAATTTTTGAAAAAGAATAATAGAGACCAGAGAGATTTATAGCCTTCTCTTACACCTTCTTCATCTTTTTCTAATAGAGATGTTTGGGTAATCAATACCTTATGTTTTGATGAAGTTAAAGGTGTTCACTTAGGACCAGAAAATCAGTCATATATTTGTCCTAATACCCTCATACCGCTGTGCACATAGTCAACTCTGATGGAATTACTGTAATGCCTAGCCCTTTTTCACTCACTTTCCTTTCAAAAATCAGAGTCTACTTTTATATATATATATATATATATATATATATATAAATAAAAAGGGATAAAGATCAGACGTCACGACGCAAGCTAAGTCCGAACTTTTAAAGTCCGACCCTTAACTGACCAACCCTATGTGTGTATGGACTAAGTCCATGAAAATGGTTCACACATAACAATATAAACATGCAAAAATTAAAATCATAACATGCGTAATTATAATAGAACACAGTTCTATTCTATTTCAGATATCAAAGTACGTCAAATCCTTAATCATCATTAACATAACGTAATTATCTAAAGAGACATCCAACCATAGCAAATCATCTAAATTATTACATGTACGAAGACTAGTTACTCAAATACAAGTCCATAAGTAACTTTAATAAAATATAATCCAATCCCATATCCAAGCTCCTATGCTTGGCCCTTTCCGCGTTCATCGTTTACCTTATTTCCTGTATGAACCACTAGGGTAGAAGTAAAACGCTAGAACAACGCACCCAGTAGGTATTCCAATTTAGGTTAACACATGGTTAGTACACAACATGCATATAACATAATAATAAATCCATATAAAAACAATGCCATGACATGTGTAGTATGCAATGAGTCCCACTCATCATAAACACATGTATCCTCTTGATGGAATTCTCATCATCAAGGTACCCCCACATAGGTCTTTCGGACGCCCTGACGGAGTGTGGCCCCTTCGGTTTCTTCTTGATGGGATTCTAACTATCAAGGTATCCCACATAGGTTTTTCGGACGCCCCGACGGAGTGTGGCCCCTCCGGTTACTTATCCTTCACCCCATGCCATGCATGAGATGCCAATGAAACACATGCTATTTTATATAATAAAACATAACATTAAAACATCAGATTTGAAACACATCTTTTTCCCAATGAAACACATGCTATTTTATAAAATAAACATCGCATTAAAACCTCACATTTGAGACATATCTTTTCAACATAAATTCATCAAATAAGATAAAAACAATGTACATAAACCCATGGTTTCAAAGAGGTGGAATCCTACCAAAGACCACTAACGTGTCCTTACGTCTTTCGTCCTTTAACCGCTCACGATCGTACACACCCTGTGAAGTCCCATTACCTTATAATATAACAATCAATTAAAACCAAGTCCCACTTGAGTTACATTAATGTCCAAGTCTATAAACAAAACTTGGTGTATGGCCGAACCTCACCCCTTCTGTTTTAGTTTCCTACTTTGGTTTATTAATCAATAACCCCTCAGTTAAATATTTAATCACTTCCCTTTTATTTATTCCAACATACATAAACCCTAAGTCCATCAAAACAATCCCCATGGGGTTCGGCCACACACCATGGTCGAACCCATGGTCTTTCATTTTTTACCATATTTACATTTATGCCATTATTCCTTTTCATAACCAATAACAAAAGCCCATAATCCCATAACATGATCCATAAATCATTTCCCATGGGGTTCGGCCATACACCATGGCCGAACCCATGGTTTATCATTTTCATCCGATATTACCCAATTGCCATTACCTCATGTTCATGTCCAAACAGATCCATAATATTGATTCATAAAACAATCTATTAATCGTAACATAAAACCCATATGATCCCTTAAGTTGGTTCATGGGGTTCGGCCATACACCTTGGCTCGAACCTTATGATGTATAACTTTCCAATTATAGCAACTTCCATACTTGAATCCATAATCCAAGGTTCTTTCCTTTTTTATCCAAAAATCCATATTTAGAAACTTCCTAATTTAATCTCCACCTTCCATTTAAATCAATTAACATACATTAAAAATACCAATACAACTCCATGGGGTTCGGCCATACACCATGGCTGAACCCTATGGTTCATAATGTTCTCTTTAAATGAAATCAAAACAACATAGGTTTTCACGATCTAATTGCATCTAAAACCATCAAACCTTCCATCCATTAAAATAAATCACAAGTAACCTTTCCCATCATTTTCCATGATTTAATTTCATGAACATAATTCCATAAATATTTATGGGGTTCGGCCATACTCCATGGCCGAACCCATGGTCTAGGATCTTCACAAAATTCATCCATTAAAAATTATTAATATCCTTTCCATGGGGTTCGGCCATACCACATGGTTGAACCCTATGGTTCCTTACTTCCTCTTGAACATCAATTAAACCCTTTTAAAACCATATAATTATTCCATGGTTTTCATCCCATAAAAATAACCAACAACCTTCCATGGGGTTCGGCCCTTTTTCATGGCCGAACCCTATGGTTTATCAATTCCTCTTAAACCATTTAAATCATGTCTTTCCATTAAAACCTCATCATTCATCCCTCAATCTTCTTCCATGGGGTTCAGCCATACACCATGGCCAAACCCTATGGTTCCTTATCTTAAAAAAAAACATCAAAATACTAACCGGTTCTGGGACTCCTCCGGTTCTCCTTCGCTCCGATTGGTTCTTCTGATCTTCTTCTCCTTTAGCCTCTTTCCACTTGCTGGCTGCTTTCTCTTCCGTTGAATAATGAATGCCGTGAGAGAAAGAGAGTGTTCAGCCTTATGTGTGTAGGTATTGCCGTGTGCCCCTTCCCTCTTTCTTTAATAAAACCTCCCCTTGGTCCCAACTTAGAAGGTGCCATGCGCCCCTTGGTGTATTGATTTAGAAGGTGCCATGATATCAATTCCCTTATACCGTGTGCCCCTCTTGTGCCTTGATTTAGAAGTTGCCGACCTTCCCATTTAGCAATGTCACACACGGCCATACAATCTTTATTTAATTAGAAATCTTCTTTATTTAATTTTAGACAATTTGCATACCCTTTTTAAATGATCTTATGTGCCTAACCTTGGATTTGGAAATCCCTATACACGGCCATAAGCATCCTTCTTTATTTAGTAATTCCCCTTTTTAAAGATATTCTAGCAAATCTTATCTTGTGTGCGCATATCAGATGGATATGCATATGTCACACATGGGCATTGTAATCTATCTCAAATTCTCTTCATGCGCATATCATGGATTAGATATCTCTTAAACACGGTCATGACAATTAATCCAAATCCCTTTATGCGCATAATAATTCATTATAGACATAATGCATTACTAATTTAATTAATCCCCATTTAATTCTATTGAAAACATTTCCACAATCCATTGGGTCTTAATTGGGCAATGACCCAGCACTTTACCCATCTATTATCCATATCTAATAATTCACAATTTAAATGGGTAATTTTCATATATATTAATAACTTGAAAATCCGGGGTGTTACAATTACAGAGACATTGAGTAAAGAAGAAAGCATTTTCAGAAGATTGGATAAGGCCAAAGGCAAGTGTTTCTCTTTCTCTTTTATTTTATATATTTGTAAGGTGGATTAGATCATTGTGTTCGAACCACCCAAAAACATAGGTGTCGATGATTAGACCATTTGGGTTGAACCTCTATAAAAAATTAGGTTGTACTATTTGGGTGTGAGGCCCATTCATATTATATTTGAGACGACCCTAGAGTTGGGAAGTCTAACCGTGGACGTAGGTTAATTGAAACTGAACCACTATAACATACCTGTACATATATGTGGGTGATGTTTTTTACTTGAATGCTTTGATTGAATATTATGTCACTTACACACACACACATATTGTTTTAGCCATTTTTTAACAGTGGTTAATTTAAAAGTAAAAATAACTCATTGCATATCTCATACAGTTAAGTTATAATTCAGTTAAGGATTTTTAAAAATTAAATTTAAATTAAAATCCGACCTATTCACCCCCCCTCTAGGTCGTGCATTACTCTACTAACGAAATTTCACCACCTATGCATCGAAACCCTCCATCAACCATCTATACATTTTTTATAATTATTTTACCCTAAATACCTTAGAGCCATTAGATCAAAACCCATTTAACCTAAGCCCTCCATTCATAAACCCTAAGCTATGAACAACTTGTAATTCAAGCTAGCTCCCATGCCCATATCACACCTCATCATCCCATGATTTTTGCAACCTAAAACCTCTCCATACACTTAGACTAAAAACCATCTATATGCATTCCTAAGATCCTAACACACCTCACCATCCAATCCCCAAGTACCCACATGATTTTCCCAATCCCAAAGCCAATCCAATTCCTAATTTCTCTCATAATCTCCTATCTTCTCTCCACCTTCACTTAGCCACCAAGGAAAACCACACAAAATTCGTGTGACCAACCCTAAAATCCAAACTTAAATCTCCATCATCGTTTCCCATTTAGATCCAATCCAATCCTTTGATTTCCCACCTTAAACCTTGATTTAATCCAAGCCATCCATCTCTTTTCGAAATCTATAAATACCCCACTAACCCGAGGGTAAAATTCAAATATGACCTGGAATTCAAGAGGACTAAAGGTTGGAGCAAAAGATAGGAAGAAAAGGAGCACCATGCGAATTTACAAGTGAGAGTGTAGATTTTTTATCTTTTATGTTATCTTTCTTATATTTAATTTAGAAAAGCCTTGTACTTTAATTCTTCCATTTAATAAAGTAAAGCATTCATTTAGAACCCTGGAACATCCAATTTCTAAAATACTTTTATGATCATTTTATTTTTAATTTCAAGAACACAACTTTTATTTATTTGATTGAACATAAGCGTATGCAATAGTGAGGATCTTGATTGTAAGACTTGAATCAGTGGGTGCCATCTTGAGATCCAGTGGAACTATCTACCAGCCATCACCAGTGAGTACTTTTAGGCCGAGCAGAGGCCACGACATGAAGAAAAGGCTGTCAGTACCTTATCAGACCCTAGGAGCTATTCCTGGGAGACCACATCCCTGTTCAGTTGTGCCAGCAAAGGATGGTCGGTCCGAGCCCGGCAAGTGTTACACTTGTGTCCAAACCGGTCACCTTGGGAGGGATTGCCATCAGTCTTCCCAGCGGACTAGGGCCAATTATTTCTATACATGTGGTGATGCTGGACACGTTTCACATGACTGCCTTCAGAGAGGCGGTCAGGGCACTGAAGTAGCACCTACTTAGAGAGTAGTGCCTCTGCAGAGAGGCAGGTACCGAGACAGGCTCAATCAGTCAGCCCCGTGCAGGATGTATGCCCTGATGCAGCAGCCAGAGGAGTTTCTACCACCAACCGTTATGCAGGGTATGTGGTTCTTCATGGTTCTTTGGCTCGTGTTTTATTTGATTCGGGTGCCTCTTACTCTTATATTTCTTTGTATTTTGTCCTTATTTCTGGTTCAATAATACAGAGGACCAAGACACCTTTGCAAATCAGATCCCCTTTGGGTAATAAGATAGTGGTAGATGAGATTTGTCGGAGTTGTGTTTTACCATTGGTGGCTTGCACCTTAAGTTTGATATGCGGATCATGGATATGTCGAAGTTTGATGTTATCCTTAGGATGGATTGGTTGTACTCCCACCGTGTCGCCATTGGCTGTTATCGCGAGAGGGTTTCAGGTAATACAAATTTAGTCAGGACTTTTATTGAACAGTTGAGCACTGCCATTTGTCCGAGTGCAGATGAGTTGGTTGGACTTGTGGCTAGTTTGAGTTGGGAGGGTCCGGGCCAGTAGGTGCTGAGATGCCAAGCGTGGTGTGTGAGTTCCCGGTTGTCTTCCCGGAGAAACTCACTGAATTTCCGCTACATAAGGAGGTGGAGTTCGTTATAGACCTGCTCTCCGGTACCGCTCTTATCTCTGTTGCCTCTATCGGATGGCACCAGCTGACATGTTGGAGTTAGGGAAGCAACTGACAGAGCTACAGTCAGTTGGTTTTATCCATCCCAGTACATCACCATGGGGTGCTTCGGCCTTATTTGTAAGGACCCACCCGTTTTAACACAACAAACGACGTCTCACACAATTCGAACAAGATCCAAAGTTACGGGAATGACAAAACCATGACTCACTATATTTTTTATCTAACTCCAATAACATAATTCAAGATGACTAGAGTGTGGAATCATTTGAATAATATGGCCATGTCAAGTACTAACATTCCCATATCGGATTAGCCCTCATCTAGCGTGAAATCAATCAATAGTCCAACAACTAAAATTTTTCTATCAATAAAGAGGTATAATCTTAAATCATACAATAGTTCTAAATCTAACAAACCAGATCAATGTTAATGCTTTCCCAACTACAAGTTGGAAACAGAAGCACAACTCAAACCCAAAATATGAATAAACCAAAGTAATACTTGTTATGTCTCACTCAAATAAAATCTAGAAAACTCTTAACAAATTAACAACTACTATTTAAGCCAATGCTCCCAGTAGAGTCCTGTAACGCCCAGCCCTTTCCGAGATTCAGAGTCTAATTTTTTTTTTTATAATAACATAATAACACCGGAAAAAGGGCCGACGGCGTCACGATGCCAGTTAAGTTCGGACTTCCTAAGTCCGACCCTTAACTGGCCACCTATGTGTGTATGGACTAAACCATAATAAACAACACACACATGGAACTAAACAAGTCATGCGGAATAATACTAGACAAATTGCGGAATTAAACTGAATAGATAGCAAGTACCAGTCTCTCTTTAAAATTACTTAAACCAAATATCCAATATCAAACTATAAGCAAACCATAACAAAGTTACTAGCTATTACATGTCCATAAACATAATTCAAATGACAGTAAATATAATTCCATTCCAATAATCAAGCGCTTAAGCTTGGCTCCCCTCCAGGTCCACGACCTTCTCTTTCCTTTTTCCTTTTCCTACATTATCCTCTAAGGATAGAATTAGGGCGTTAGATCAACGCGCCCAGTAGTTCAGCATATTTCAACTGGATATAGGTCTCGTAGTTTTGATCAGAATTGGCACAAATATTAAGTCATTTCCACATCGGGAGTACAAGCTACAATTTATTTAGTAAAATCCAGCAAAATTGTATCTCAGATCTAAACCATATTTTGGTCTGTGTTTCAGATCCGATCTAGGGTATCAAAATACCTTATTTTACTTCCTAATTTAGAAACAAACTAGATCTATCAAATTGGAATCTAACAAAACAAATTTCGTTCAAAAATTCCATTGGAAACCCCAGTTATGAATTTTTTTTGTGACGATGTGTAGAACTGAAAATACTAACCTTTAATGGAGAGAAAAACCAAAACCTAGAGAGAGAAGCTCCACACAATTTTTGTGCTCCATGGCCTTCCAATGAATTCTTAAATTAGTGCAAGGCCTTATGTAGCTTATTTATAGGCTTCTCTCTTGATTAATTACTTAAAACACCCCATCTTCTTACTTAAAACATTAATTAGAAATGTTAATTTAGTAAAAAGCCATTTTAGCAAGGAGGTGGCTAGGGTTCACAAGCCAAATTCGAATTTGGCATGTATTTCCTCAAGTCACACTCGCCCAAGGTGGGGCCGACTGGACTTTGATATTTTATTTATTCTCTATTATTATTATTATTATTATTATTTTCTAGGTATTTATTTTCAAGTGGTTAACGTCCTAAACCACAAGATTTGAATATTACAAACTTGGTTTCCTTTATGATTTGACAACTTCTCTTCTTAAATTATATTTTATAAAATAATTGTAGTACTCAAACACTAATATTTCAAAGATCACACAAAAAAAGTTAAAATACAAGTTTCGACATTTTAAATTTTTTATCAATATAAGTTTCAAAATAATTCGAATTCTAAACTTAGAAAGCTTCCAAACTTAACTCATACATACCAAAAATAGGGTTTTCAAAATTCAAACCCTGCGATACTCATATTATGTTTTTCAATTTAATAGATATGGGCCCCACAAGAATGCTATATTTAGAAAATTCTAAATTTAGAAGTTTCAAATTTCGGACACCTGCCATTTTTGGAACCCCGATTCAAAATTTTGTTTTCATCTCCAAACTTCAATTTAGACTACGATAAACAAATATTGGGGGTCTAGAGTTCAAAATTCAATATCCGACACACAATCAAACAATTTCAAGAGTATCAAACATTCTTTTGCTAAAATAAGCGATTACTCAATTAAGAACTACCCGACTTAACTCTAACTCGACCATGACCCAATAGTTTGGGTCAGGTCGTTATAACCTACCCCCTAAAAGAAATTTCACCCATAAATTACTAAGGTACATACATTAGTCATCAAACAAGTAGGGGTATAACTTCTGGATCACGTCTTTCCTGTCCCAAGTAGATCCGTCCGCTCCATGGTGCTGCCACAGTACATGCATTAAGTGGATGGGCTTACCTCGAAGAATATGCTCCATCGAACCTAAAATCTTCAGTGGCTTTTCTTTGTAAGTTGCATTTTCTTTGAATTCAACATCTTCCCAATTCAACACAAGTGAAGGGTCAAGAAGATGTCTCGGGAACATGGACACGTGGCAGACGTTGTGAACTCCAGCGAGTTGAGGTGGAAGTGCAAGTTGGTAAGCCATCTCTCCAACTCTACCCAAGATTTCAATGGCCCAATATATCTTGGCGATAATTTTCTTTTGCTTCCGAATCTCTGAATACCGCGACGAAGAGAGATCTTAAGGAACACATTATCCCCAACTGCAAATTCCAGAGGTCTACGTCTACGATCAGCGTAACACTTTTGTCGACTTTGTGCTATAATTAACCTCTGTTTGACTAATTTCACCTTTTCAGTTGTCTCTCTTATCATCTCTGGCCCCAAAATAACCTTGTCATTGACTTATGTCCAACACAGAGGTGATCTACAATGTTTACCGTATAAGGCTTCATAAGGTTTCATTTGAATACTAGATTGATAGCTATTATTATATAAACAAACTTCACCATAGACAAATGGTCTTTCCAATTACGTTTCATGTATAGCACACAAGCCCTAAGCATGTCCTCTAGAATCTGAATAGTCCCCTCAGACTTTCGGCTCAAGGCATCAGCAACCACATTAGCTTTCCCTGGGTCATAGAAGATCTCAAAATCAAAGTCCCCTAAGTATTCCACCCACCTGCGCGGTCGCACATTTAAGTATTTCTGCGTGAATAAATATTTGACGCTACGGTGGTCAGAGAACACTTCAAAGTGCTCACCAAACAAATAGTGCCTCCAGATCTTTAAAGCAAAAACTACAACAGCTAATTCCAGATCTTGTGTGGGATAATTCTGTTCATTACTTTCAACTGTCTAGAACCATAAACCACAACTAGTACACAGCCCAAACGATCTTTGGAAGCATCACAATATACTATATAACCATGACCTCTTTCTGGAATTACTAACACTGGCGAGGATGTCAATCTTGTCCTCAATTCTCGGAAAACATTTTCACAAGTTGCTCCCGAAACAAATTTAACACCCTTTCTGGTCAGTCTAGTCATAGGTGCTGCAAGTTTGGAGAAGTCTCTAATAAATCTCCTGTAGTAACCAGCCTAAACCAAGAAACTACAAATCTCAAGATCACTTCGTGGTCTTTCCCATTTAAGTATCTACCTTGGCAGGATCCACTGCCACTCCTTCAACCCAGACTACATGGCCTACAAATCGTATTTCAACCAACAAAAAATCACATTTAGTAAATTTGGCATAAAGTTGATGGTCTCTCAACAATTGTTTAACGATTCTCAAATGTCGTTCATGGTCTTCTTCCGTTGGCGAATGAATCAGGATGTTATCAATAAAGACCTCAACAAATTTATCAAGATAAGGTTTGAAGATCCTATTCATCAAGTCCATAAACGTTGCAAGAGCATTGGTCACTACAAATGGCATCACAACGAATTCATAAAGACCGAATCTTGTACGAAAGGTTGTCCTGGCAATATCACAATCTCTAACTCTCAGTTGGTGGTAACCAGATTGAAGATCAATTTAGAGAAACACTTGGATCCTCTCAACTGATCGAACAAGTCATCAATTCTTGGAAAGGGGTATTTATTTTTTTATAGTGACTTTATTTAGTCATCTATAATTAATACAAAGCCTCATCGAACCATCTTTCTTTTAACAAATAAGGTTGGGGTTGTCCAATGTGAAGTACTAGGTCGAATAAACCTAACTTTTGACAAATCACTAAACTGATTTCTCAACTCCTCATGTTCTACTTGCGCCATATGATATACAGGCATAGATATAGGCGAGGTACCATGAATCAAATCTATAGCAAATTCAACATCTCGATGAGGAGGTAAACCAGTCAGTTTTTCCATAAATACATCTAGGAATTCACACACCACACTGGATAACTCCATGTCTAAAGATTCTAAATTTTCCCAACCTAAGCTAGCTACTTGGCCGAAGACTCTTTTACGAGGCAAATAAGGTTCAGGTATAAGACTCAATATTTCACTAAAGGTTATACCTGTAGATGTTCTACCAGATACTTTCTTCTTGGAAAAGTCTAAGATAACATTGAAAGTCGTCAACCAATCCCTACCCAAAATGGCTTCAAAACCAAACATACCCAAACTAGCAAGTCACCTTCTAAATTAACTTCACCAATTGCTATAACACAAGAACGACAACTTTTTTTACTGTAGTGGATTTACCCAATGGCATCGTAATATGCATAGGTCCATCCGGTTCAACCACTTCTAAATCCAACTTATCAACTAAGACAGATGATATAAAAGAATGAGATACACCAGAGTCAAACAAATCTTTAGCCCAAGTGCCAAAAAATAGGAGCATACTTGCATAACAGCCTGTTCGATAATGTCACCAACATGCGGAGTAACAACATACACACGACCCTGATTGGTTTGGGTCGGTCGTCCACGTCGTTTATTTTGTTGATTGTCATTCAGCGGAGGTGGATTCCCAGCATTCGACTTATTTGGTTCAGGGCAATCCTTGGATATATGACCGCATCGTGGTTTCCTCGACTGGTCGCACTTATTGTTTGTATGGCCCCGCATCTTGCAATTGTAGCATTGCAATCGCTCCTGACCATAATTAGTTGCCTTTCTAAAAGAAGACTTCTTTGATGGAAAATGGTCAGTCTTTCTTTTCTTATTCTAGGGCCGATAAGAACTCATTTTTCCAGACTCCTGTTTTGTTGTACCATGCAATCTGGCAATGATGCCTTCTATCAACTTGGCTCTTTGGACAACTTCAGAAAAGTGTCCAACCTCATCGGAATCACTGTATATTGTATCACCTCGTTTAAATTCTGCTCGAAATTCCTTGCCATTAACATCTCTTTTTTAACCAGTTCAGGAGAAAACCTGGCCAAATCAATAAATTTGGCCTTATATTGAGCCACTGTATCTCTGCCTTGATGAGGTTCAAAATTCCACCATGTATTCTCTAAGATTCTGAGTACTCTCACGATCTCCCATTTTAAGAGTAGTTACTTCTTTGCCTCTATGATTTCTTTTTCCTGCCATATCTGCTAAACTAGATTCCATCAGTTTCACAAACATGCAAGAATTAAAATAGCAATCATCTACATGGCTAACTAAGTTACACCACCAACACCAAAAACTAACAGAGCCTCACACAAATCGAACAAGATCCAGTTACGGGAATGACAAAATCATGGCTCACTGTATTTTTTTTATCTAACTCCAATAACATAATTCTAGATTATTAGAGTGTGGAATCATTTGAATAATATAGCCATGTCAACTACTAACATTCCCATATCGGATTAGTCCTCAACTAGCATGGAATCAATCAATAGTCCAACAACTAAAATTTTCTATCAATAAAGAGGTCTAATCTTAAATCATACGATAAGTCCTACATCTAACAAATCAAATCAATGTTAATGCTTCCCCAACAACAAGTTGGAAACATAAGTACAACTCAAAAAACGAATAAACCAAAGTAATACTTATTATATCTCACTCCTAAAATAAAATCTAGAAAGCTCTTAACAAATTAACAACTACTATTTAAGCCAAAACACCCAGTAGAGTCCCCCTACGGATCTGCCCAACGGGCTTCTCCTTCCAATGGATTTCCTGAAAATGAGGGGCTGAGCTCCATGCCCAGTGAAGGAAAATAACCATACAAGAATTATTCATATAACAATATCAAGTAATCATATAACAATAGATCCAAATAAATTTAAACATTATCTTACAAAAATGCATGTCATGTTATGATGCAATTATGATGCATGCGTCCCCTACCCATGCATCTCAACGAATGAAACCAATCAACGAATCGTGCCCAACTCAACTTCGCTAAGCATAGCACATGTGCACAAATAGTCCTAATCCAATGAATCTGCACAACGAATGTCCACATGGGAGTGCAAGGCAATAGAAACAAGAGCCCAACGAATGTGCACGACGAGTGTCCACAAAGGAGTGCAGGGTTAATGACTCGAATCAACAATACAAATCATCCATCCAAACGTGGATGCTCATGCATGAGGAATTAGCAAATATCTCATGATGAATGCCATGTCATGTATGCCGTTAACATGATCATAATAAACGATTAACAATATAATATGTGTTAACAAATCCAATAAACACATGACCAATATAACATGTGTTAATAATTTCAATGAACACACGACGAATAACAAATTTTACATGTATTAGTCAATTCAATGAACACACGACGAATAATAAATATAACATGTGTTGACAATTTCAATAAACACATTGTATCCAACCAAGCCAATCACAAGATGTTGATACTATCATTCAATAAACGATCCAAACATTCAAGTCAGATTTTCGAAAAATAAAGCATAATCAATATATGTTAAAAAACAAGGTTAAGTTCCCTCACCTAAAGTTTGCAATTTATCAAATTCATACACACCACCAACTCCATGTTCCAACAAGCTTCAGGTCCCCGAATTTACTGTCATTGATTAGAATTTGGACCATTATAATTTTCTCTCAGTTAACCCTTTTATAAATCAATAATTCTGACAAGTAAACCCCATTGGTTCTGTCCAAACAAATAAAGTCGAAGGGGGTACTAAACAAGTACAATTTGTTTAAGGTTTAAAAGAGTTCAACATAGCAGAATTTGACCTATCTGGCACAATGTTCTGGTGTCATCTAGTATTAAACCAAGGTCTCATATTTGTACAGTGGATAGATCTCTCAGAGAGTATTACAACGATATCTGGTTTCTTTGAAACAGACATTTATAGCCCGAGCTATGATCAAAATACTCAGACATGTACACTGCTCAACAATTTGCAGTCTCATCCGAGGTTTTTGTCTTGCAGACCATAATTGATCCATCAAATCGTTGAATCTACCTCTCATATTTTTTTTGGATATATATATATATATATCTTCATGGGATTCACTTTTGGTAAAAAAATTGCACCATTTCAATGATCAGAGACCGAGATAAAAATTCCACAATCCAGTGCTGTAAAACTGTCAGTTTTTCAGCAGTCTACAACAAGGTCCGACTTGCAGACATGGTATCAAATCACTTTCTTTTACTTTCAAATTTGGAAACCAACTAGATCTATCAAATTGGAATCCTAAAAAACAATATTCGTTGAAAAATTCCATTGGAAGCCCTAGTTATGAATTTTTTGTGACGTTGCGCAGAACTAAAAGTACTAACCTTTAATGGAGAGAAAAAACAAAACCTAGAGGGAGAAGCTCCACAAGATTTTTGTGCTCCATGGCCTTCCAATGAATTGTAAAATTCGTGCAAGGCCTTGTGTAGCTTGTTTATAGGCTTGTCCCTTGATTAATTACTTAAAACACCCCACCTCCTTACTTAAAACATTAATTAGAAAGGTTAATTTAGTAAAAGCCCATTTTAGCTAGGAGGTGGCTAGGGTTCACATGCCAAATTCGAATTTGGCATGTGTTTCCTCTAGTCACACTGGACCAAGGTGGGGCCAATATGAATTTGATATTTTATTTATTCTCTATTATTATTGTTATTTTTTTAGGTATTTATTTTCAAGTGGTTAACTTCCTAAACCACAAGATTCGAATATTACAAACTTGGTTTCCTTTATGATTTGGCAACTTCTCTTCTTAAATTATATTTTATAAAATAATTGTAGCACTGAAACACTAATATTTCAGAGATCACACAAAAAGAAATAAAATACAAGTTTCGACATTTTAAATTTTTTATCAATATAAGTTTCAAAATAATTCGAATTCTATATTTAGAGTATTTCCAAACTTAACACATACATACCAAAAACAGGGTTTTCAAAATTCAAACCCTGTGATACTCGTATTATGTTATTCAATTTAATAGATATGGGCCCCTCAAGAATGCCAAATTTAGAAAATTTAAATTTAGAAATTTCAAATTTTGGACACCTGCCATTTTTTGAACCTTGATTCAAAATTTTGTTTTCTTCTCCAAACTTCAATTTAGACTATGATAAACAAATATTGGTAGTCTAGAGTTCAAAATTCTATTGTCTGACACACAATGAAACAATTTCGAGAAGTATAAAATAAATGATTACTCGATTAGAAACTACCCGATTTAATTCTAAGTCGACCATGACCCAGTAGTTTGGGTCTGGTCGTTACATTATTCGCTAAGAAAAAGGACGGGAGTATGAGGTTGTGCATAAATTACGGGCGGTTCATACATGACTTTTCTAAGGTAGCTGTCCCTATGATGATACTGACTCGTAAGAACTAGCCTAATGAGTTGAGCGAGGCTTGTGAGTCAGCTTTCTTGGAGTTGAAGAAGAGATTGACGACCTCTCCGGTGTTGGTTGTACCTGAGAGAGGTTTGGGCTATGCGGTTTTCTATGATACCTCCGGGGATGGATTGGGTTGCGTTTTAATGCAAGATGGCCGCATAGTAGTGTATGGCTCTCGACAACTCAAGAATCATGAACAGAATTATCCCCACTCATGAATTGGAGTTAGCAGCAGTTGACTTCGCACTTAAGATCTGGAAACACTACCTGTACGGAGAGACGTTTAAGGTATTCTCGTACCTCCACAACCTCAAGTATTTGTTCACGCAAAAAGAGCTAAACACGAGACAACGCCGATGGATGGAATACCTTGGGGATTATGATTTTGAGCTTTCTTACCACCCCGACAAAGCAAACGTAGTTGCAGAAGCCTTGAGCCGAAAGTCTTGAGGAGTACTTGCTAGTTTGATTGGTGAGGGCAGAGCGACAGCGTTGTGCAGTATGGTGGTACGACCAGAGTTGGATGACTTGGTCTTGAGAGCTCAGCAGACTGATTCAGATTCAACGGGGCATTGAGATCGATTGGCTATCAGGGATGGACCACATGGTTGTACAGTTAGAGTAGATGGTGCAGTGACTTTCGATGGCCGATTGTATGTACCAGAGCAGTGTTGCGAGGAGGTTTTACGACACTTCCACCATACGAGATTTGCAGTACACCCTGGATGTGCTAAGATGTACCATGATCTGAGCCGTCAATATTATTGGGTCGGCATGAAGCGGGCAGTAGATAAGTTTGTGGCCCGATGTTTGACATGTCAACAGGTCATGTTTGAGCACTAGAGACCAACTGGTGTAGAGAAACCACTTAAGATATCTGAATGGAAGTGGGAGCATATCACCATGGATTTTGTGACTAGACTACCAAGATCGCCCAAGGGGCACGATAACATCTGGGTCGTAGTGGATAGACTAACCAAGTCGGCCTGCTTTATTGGCATGAAGAAGACTAATTCCTTGGAGAAACTAAGTCAGTTGTATATGGAGCAGGTGGTCAGATTGCATGGAGTGTCAGTATCAATTGTTTCGGATTGAGACCTGAGGTTTGTCTAACAAATTTGGAAGAGTTTACAGAGAGAGGTCGGTACTCAATTGTGCTTCAGCAAAACCTTCCATCCACAGATAGATGGCCAGTTGGAGCAGACCATTCAGTTCTTAGAGGAAATGCTTCGTGCCTGTGTAAAAGATCATGTGGGTAGTTGGGAGGATCACTTGCATCTGGTAGAGTTTGTCTACAACAACAGCTACTAGTCTAGCATTCAGATGGCACCATATGAGGCGTTGTATGGTGGACAGTGCAGATTGCTCCTTGTTGGACAGAGACTAATGAGGTTGTCGTGGCAGGACCAGAGATGGTTAGAGAGACTACATAGTAGGTAAGACTCATCAGGAAGAGGTTGTTGACTGACCAAAGCCGGCAGAAGAGTTACGTAGATCATAGGAGGAGGCCACTGGAGTTCTCCGTGGGTGATCATGTTTTCCTCAGAGTCTCGCCCCGTCCGGGAGTTCAGAGGTTCAAGCGGATAAGAAAGCTGTCACCGCGGTTTATTGGGCCCTTTGAGGTGTTGGAGATAATCGAGGAAGTGGCTTACAGGATTGCCCTTCCGCAGCAACTTCTAGAGTGCACAGCATTATCCACATTTCCATGCTTCAGAAGTATCATCCGGGCCCATCGCATGTACTTAATTGGGATGACGTGGACCTTAGTGAGGATGTCAATTTTGACGAAGGCCCCGTGCAGATCACAGACATGATAGAACAGGTGCCCCTTGGCAAGACTATTCCTAAGGTTTTAGTGGTATGGAAGCATGGGGAAGAGAAACAACTACTTGGGTGCTAGAGTCGTGAATGTAAAAAAGATATCCTGGCTTCTTCGAGGATGAAGGTATGACTTCCTACTGTAATTTTGAGGAGAAAATTGCTTAAAGGGGCGTAGATTGTAACGACTCGACCCGTTTTTGGGATTTTTGGGTCTCAATAGCAGTGGGGAGAGTGTGGGCCTCGTGGTAGGCCTTGTCTCGCCCGATCCCTAGTTCATAGACTCGAAGGGCATTTTAGTAATTTGAATTATTTAATACTTTGTCATGCCAAAATAACTGAAAATCACACATTTTCTCACCCAATGTTTGATATCTGATTCTTCTTTGGGTTTTAAAATGTTGTTTTCGAAAGATTTTGATTTTGTGAGTTTTTTTTTAAATAATAATAAATATAAAAGAAACCTTAAAGAAACCCTAGACCGACCCCTTTTTAACCATCCTTTTGCGCCGCACTGTAGCACACAGATACTGTGCCGCCGCATCAACTGCGGCTGATTCTCTCGGACTCCTCCTCCCTCTCTTCCTCACTTCTCTCCCTCATCCCCCTCATGTCTCAGTGCCCTCGTCCTCCCTTCTCTCTCTGTCTCTCACTCACTTAAGATGCTGCTCGAGCCAGAAATCAACGAGCTTCCTGGCCCTAGTCGTGTCAGACCTCTCTCCTTCGACCTAAACCAGGTACTCACCATGGTCCTCCCATCTTCTCTCCGCCACCTTTTATTTTTCTTTCCTTTTATCCCTTTTCGATTTTCTCTATTTTTCTTCCCTTTCTCTTCTTTTCGCTTTTCCTCTGTTTTCCTCATACTTCCTTGTTTCTTTTACCCTTTTTGTTTTTTTTCTAATTCTTTTTGGCTTTTCGTGATATTCTGATTTTTGGTTTTCCCCTTCCTTCCCCATTTCTGTTTTCTCCCCCCTTTTTATCTTTTTTTCCCTCTTTTCTTTTCTTTTCCTTCTATTTCCCTGTTTTTTCCTCTTTTCTTCCTCTTTCTTCATTTTTCCCTTAATTGCCTTTTCCCCAACTGAGCTGCTGAGTCAACTCAGTTGAGCAACTGAGTTGACTCGACTAAGCCCAATCCTATTTTGGACCTAGGCCCAGCTCAGCCCACCTTAGGCCTAGCCCAGTTTGGGTGCTGCTCACCAACCCAGATCTGATCCGGTCGGCCCAGTCCAATCTTCGGCCTGGTCCGGCCCAATTTTCAGGCCCAACCCACTTTCAGGCCCAATTTTCAGTTCTAGATCCATTTTGGCCTGGTTTGGGCTCGAACCATTTTTGGGCCCTTTTCAATCCAAACTTAGTTTGGTTGATTTACCCGATTGTTTATTCTCGTGTCCTTGTTTCAACAGATCGAGCCCCCTTCAACTCGGCGAACCTGTTTTCTCGCATCTAATTTCAAAACGCACACAAGTGAGGGAACTATCACAATTTTGACATATGCATTTCTGCATATATCTATATTTAACTATGTGAATGACACGAGATACGCGGAATGGGATCCCCTATGCTTATTTACCCACTCGGCAAGAGAACCATTCGGATGATTATGTGGCAAAGGGACCACTCCATGTACTCGTGTCCTGTGATGGTAAAATCATGATGATTGGATGTGACAATGTGTAATATATGCATGTTTAATTGTTGGATGTTATTGATTGACAACGTGGGTGTGATAACATACTAATATGTGATAGATGATAATGTACATGTCTGATTATGATCCGTTGTATAGTGTTGACAACATGTCAAAGATTATCTATGCATGCATGTAATTGGTGTATGTGGAATGATGGTGGGACTTATAGATTAGGCTACACCAGGACCTAGAGATTTCCCCTATCTTGTCGAATAGTTGGGGTTGGGACATTATGTGGGGTCATGCAGTGGACATGTGGTGGGACCATAGTTAGGCCTATCTTGTGTTCCTTGGACATGCCTATGGGGGAGGCGTGGTCTGGTTGGGCGGGCATGGTGCCCGGGTGTCCCAAAAAGGGGCAGGACGAGAGGTAGTCTTGGTAGCCTTAGGGATATCATTGGGTTGAGTGTTGGTCTACCCAAGGCAGTCCTACAGGCCCAGCCACGGTACCCGAGTGCGTGATGGATGAGGATCCTCGGATGACCGAGTGGGTTTAATGTGTTTTGCCCACTCATTCGTTGAGGGATGGTGTGGTTGAGGATAGCTCCCGCTGATATGGTTTATAATCCCAGGATGACCGAGTGGGTTGAGGGTGTTTCGCTCACTCATTGGTCGAGGGATAGTGCAGGCTAGGTCAGCTCCCGCTGATATGGTTTATCATCCCGAGATGACCGATTCGGTTGAGGGTGTTTCGCCCACTCATTGGTCGAGGGATGGTGCGGTTGAGGATAGCTCCCGCGGATATGGTTTAAGATCCTCAGATGACCGATTGGATTGAGGGTGTTTCTGTCACGCTCCAACCCGAAGGGTGGGCCCAGAACGTGACTGATTTTTTCTTTTTTGAAATCTAAGACGACACTCAAGAAGTCTAACTGGGTCGGATCAACAGTTAGGCCCAAAGGTTATACAAGATCTCATCATGTGAACTCAAACATATACAATAAGTCTACCCAACAAAAGCACAACAATGGCACATATCATGAACACATAATTCCAACACTAATTATCATTAAAACATCATCAGAGTAACTACAGATACATGATAGTTTAATACATCACATTTAAACAAACTAAGTACCACACTCGGTACTTTACAAAAGCAAATGGCTCCAAGAACCAGAAAGCAAAGACAAGGGTTTTCCCTTCAGTGGGAAACCCAAAGCAACGTCGTAGCTTATCCACCTTAAGCTTCAAACAGAGGGTTCTCCTCCTCAAGTTCATCTCCTGATAGGTGAGTGGGGTGAGCTAACTAGCCTACTGAAGGAAATATAACAGTGCAATTTAATTACGAAAATGCCCCTGATGTTTTAAATTAATTATTTCGAGATGTCAAATAGGGAAATGGTGGGGTCCATTACTCAAATAAAGATTATATGAGCACTTTATAAGTGTCAAGTTTGATTGGTTAGGCAATGAACATCAATTGGGTCGAAAATGGCTAAATGGGTCAAAGGGCACAATTGGACCCAATGGGTCAAAATGGATGATTTGACCATTGTATAAGCTCAAATTAAATGGGGTCAAGCTGAACTGATTGGAAATCAGGTATGGGAGGCTTGAAACACAAGTGAAAACCAATTAAGAATGGCAAAAATCAGCCCATGAATGGGTCATGTTGTCAAAACGGGTCAAGGGGCTGATTGGGGACCCAATGGGTCGGGTTGACTAGGTTGACCACGGATGACCGTGTGGGCCCTCAATTGAACTCAAGTGTGAGTTAATTCAGCTTGAGTTGGATTGATTTGGAGTGAGTCTAAACTAAGAAAAGAGTTGACTCAAATATGGAGCATTAAATGTGATGAGTTGGATGAGTTGGTTTAGAATAAAAATATCATGAGTTAAGTGAGTCAAGAGGAGGTAGAAATGAGTTGTAATCTCACTCAACACCTGATCAAACTCATCATAGCCGTTGAGTGTGAAGGGGTGCTTTGGCAAAGCCAAAAGACACCAAGGTTGGGTGGCACCTATTCATGAAAGGATGCAATGGTTCATTTCCAAAGAGATGCAATGTTTGGCACCAAAGGGTGCAACGTTTGGCACCAAGGGGTGTCTTGGTTGACACCCAACATCTCTTCATTTTTGGCAAGAGTAATGAGGGAGGATGAATGGGAGTTGGGGGCTGAAACTATAAAATGAGAAAGTTACCTTTCTTGGCCGTGTTTCACACAAGGAAATCCAAGAATTCCCATCTCTCTCTCTCCCTCTTTCCAATTCGTTTTTCTTGGCTGAACAGCAGAGGTTTGGCACCAGTTAATCAAGCATAAACCACCAAGGAATTAAGGAAAGAAAGAAGAAATAAAAGGGAGAAGCCAAGGATCAAAGACAAGAAGAAAGCTTGGAAAATTTAGTAAGTATTTATGTGTTATTTTGGTTTAATAACATGGAACGAATGGGGTGTGTATTGGGCCATGTTATGGCCGAATACACCAAGGTTTTAACCTTGATTAATAAAGGTTTTAAAATGGTAAAGATGACCATTGGGTTCGGCCACCATGGAGGGCCGAACCCCATGTAAAAGATTGTTTGGTTTCATGTTTTGAAACAGGAAACCATGGAGTTGTTTGTGGACTGTTTTTTAGTTTTATTTGAGATTCAAATGCATGTTTAAAAGAGGGTTAAAAACATGGATCTGAATGACATAAGGACTGAAGGTATCATGGGTCTAAAACAGTGGTTTGAAACTGATAAAATGGACCATTAGGATCGGCCATCTTGGATGGCCGAATCCCATGAAGTATGATGGTCATTTGGACAAGTTGATGAACTTAGTTGGATGGTTTTGAGAGGTAAAAAGGCAGTAACGTTATACTGATATTATATTTTAAAATGATATCTAAAACATATTTGAAAGACCAAAACATGGATATAAGGTTCGGCTACCTTGGATGGCCGAACCCCATGATAGTATTTGATGTTTTTGGTGAGTTTAAAACCATATAAAATATGGTGTTGGATGTAATTTGATGAAGTTTAACTTGCTGTTTTTGGTTGGCCAATATAGGGCTGAACCATGTTAATATTAGGGTTAAGTCATTGATTCAAATCATGGGTAGATGATGGACAAAATAAATCAAGAGAACCATTGGGTTCGGCCATGTGCATGGTCGAACCCCATGGGGCTGTTTTTTTTTGGGATGAATGGACTAAGTATATGGGTTAAGTTTGTATTGTTCCATGATTTCATACAGGGTTTGAAGTATTTTAATGGAGAACCATTTGATGACAGATAAGTGTGGAACAAAATCAGATTTGGTGAGGTTCGGCCATAGGCATGGCCGAACCCCACTAAGGGTCTTTGGTGACTCAATTGTGTAGCCGATTTTGTGATTGAAATATGGGAAAGAATGATTTATTGATCAAAGGTGGAATAATCATATGTATGGTTATATGAACCCTACCAAGGCATTTTGTAGAAAGTGATGCTTAATAGGGATTAAATGAATGAGAGACCAAAAGGATGAATAGGTGAGGTTCGGCCATAGGCATGGCCGAACCCCACATAGTACATTTTTGGGACATTGACTAAGTTGGCATTACATGATAAATGTTTGGTTTGCTGCTATTTAAATAGGGTATCCAAACTTGCATATACGGCATATGAGTCGTGATCGGCTGACGATTAAGAACGATCAAGTACTGAAGTGAATCTTCAGTAGGTTTCCTACCTACTTATAACCACAATTATGATTTGGTTTTATCATGTTTTTATGAGATATGTTATATTTGATATTATGTTTCAAATATGGTTTTGAATGATGAGATATGTATTTACAAATGACATACATGTACATTGACATCTCATGCATGGCATGGGGTGATGATTATGGATTACCTTGACTTGAGAGTCCCAATGAAAGAACACCGTGAAACAACTCAATGATGAAGTGTCTTTCCACAGGTAATGAGGATTAATGTGGATTAACTTATCATGTGAGTCCCAATGAAAGAATACCGTGTAACAACTCAATGATGAAGTGTCTTTCTACAGGTAACGAGGATTACTGTGGATTACCTTATCATGTGAGACCCAATGAAAGAATACCGTGTAACAACTCAATGATGAAGTGTCTTTCCACAGGTAACGAGGATTACTGTGGATTACCTTATCATGTGAGACCCAATGAAAGAATACCGTGTAACAACTCAATGATGAAGTGTCTTTCCACAGGTAACGAGGATTACTGTGGATTACCTTATCATGTGAGACCCAATGAAAGAATATTGTGAGTCCCAAATGAAAGTGTATTGTGATTTACCTTGACGGTGATATTCCCGTCAAGTGATGGCTATGTATGTGTGATGGGGTGGGGCTCATTACATATGCACTTACATACATAACATTGTTTTCAGATGTTTTATTGATAATCATGTACTATGATATATGTGCATATTTTATATGCTAACTATGTGGTAGCCCTGATTCGGAAACTACTGGGCGCGTTGATCTAACGCCCTAATTCTATCCTTAGAAGATAACACAGGAACGAGGAAGGGAAAAGAGAAGGTCGATGACCGGGAGGGGAGCCAAGCCTAAGCGCTTGAATGATGAACAGGATTACTTATTTACTGTCATTTGAATTATATTTTGATGGACATGTAATAAGTTAATATTTGCTATGGTTTGATTAGGTTGTTAACTTTGGATGGTTGATTTATGTTAATTAATATTTGAGACTGTTACTTGCTATCTAGTCATTCTATTCCGCAAATAGTCTAGTTTATTCCGCAAGTTGTTGTTAGTTCCATGTGTGATTTATATCATTATTATCATGGTGTAGTCCATGTTCACATGGGTGGCCAGTTAAGGTTCAAACTTGAGTAGTCTGAACTTAACTCGAGTCATGGCGCCCCCGCTCTTGTTCACTCTGTGTTTCTTTCAAAAGAAATTTTCAGACTCTGATTTTTAAGAAGGGTGAAAGGGCGGGGCGTTACATAAACATCAGGTTAGTAAATAATCAACAGTTGTAATATAATATCTCATGCTTGATAACAAATTCTCAACATCAAGTATAATATCATCATCATTCCCATAATTCATCATTCCTTCCTATACTGCTGTAATCCACCGTAACCCCTAGATACTATACTGACAACAATAGCATTAAGTCCCGACAGGGTCAAAATACATCCTTTCAAGTACATCTCCGGTATACACCTCAAAACCGGTACTGACACACCTTGTCAGTCACTGTCGACCCACCTGGTCCAGTAGATGTAACCGACACACTCAGCTCAACGATGGTTCAATAGTAAAAGGTACATGGAAGCAGTATTTCATATCTCATATGATCAACATCATAAGCCTTTATAACCATCATAAGCACTTCTTACAACAGTGCCTCATGTCTAGGTACGTGAGTGGGTTCATCAACTTGAAACTACTCATTGCTCAAGATCCATATCAAATAAAACCTGTCTACACCTACTGCAAAGTGAAGTTCCCTCAACGAATATGTGTGGTATCGCGGTCTCTGATCAAACAAGCAAACAAGTGCACAATCAATCACAAGTCAACATACATAGTATCAAATGCATACACACAAGTAGTATTTCAAAACCATACTTGTTTTACCAAAAAATTTCAAGGTAAATGGAATTGAGTCTCCTACTTGGTTTCTAACCATTTTAAGTTACAATAACCAACAATAGAGTAATAATAAGGTGCCCAGTCCAAAACTCATATTGTCTTCTGGACATGACTAGATTGACTTAGTGAGTTAGGTCTAGATACTCAGGTCACTTCTCGGTTGTCTTCTGGATAAGACCAGATTTGACATGTTGAGTAAGGCCTCGAGGTCACTCAGTGCCCGACAAATATAGCGTCGACTTGGAAGTGAAGTGACTCAGTGCCCGACCAATAGAGTCGGTCTAGAAGTGATTACAATAGTATATACACTATACTAATAAGAGAAGTGGGTTAGTACAATTTTAAATTTTAAATGGGTACTAACATCACATGCATCAACAATCACACAATATTTTTCACTTAAAAATTGGGTTCCTCGGACCAAGCCTCAGAAACAGGTATTGTGGCTTCGGATCATCCGAACACTGCCTAAGCTAGTCATTGACTTCGGATCTTGGGTCTATCTTAGGATCATCCGAATATTGGGTCTCGGATCGTCCGAAGGTCCTTCCAAACCGAAAAAAATCCGAAAAACAAGTCTCGGTGGGTCTATGTGTCTTAGATCATGATGAGTGAGGCTCGGGTCATCCGAGTGGGGTTCGGTCCTTCCGAACTCGGTTCGGAACATCCGGGCGAGTCTGGCTAGCCTCGGATGCTTCGGGCTTCGAGTGAAGCTCGGAACGTCCGAAGGGTCCTCTCGGTCCGTCCGAAGGGTGTGACCTTCTGATCGTCCGAAGATCGACTCTCGGACAGTCCGAGAGCCATCTTCCACCACTGTCTGCACCAACAGACAGTGACGGGCAGACACTGCATGAAATACGAATCCGAAAACAATGGGTTTCCTGGATTCGATTTTCACATCCAACCGGTCAAATGGACTTCACAGTGAGTTCTCTTTCCATAAGGAGTGATTAGGAGTTTTAAAACCTAATAGGCCATTAGATCTTAATGCTGAAAACACACTGATACCAAGAAAATTGCGTTTTTCCTTAAACTTCAAATTGGTTTTACACACTCAAAACTTGGCCAAATTTGGTTTTTCTTGATCCTAAACAGACTGAAATTCAAAGAGGAACACAGTAGTTACCTTCACTTGAGTTCCTGAGTTGAAAATCCGATCTTTTGAAAACCTTCCCACTTAAGCTACGGCTAGAAAAGACTTTGAAAATAACAGAGAGGGATCGGCTTGGAAACCAAAGAGCAAAGACTAAGAGAAAAGATGAAGTTTGGAGGGAGGAAATCAGCTGAATTAAGGGCTGGATTTATAGAAATTTTGATCCCCATCGGCCACTGCATGCAGCTACTGCGGACTTCCCGAACAGTTACATTGTTCGGTAGTTCTGGTTGCAGATAAGTCATCCTCAAGTTCTGGCTTTGCAAAAACGCCCCTCTTTTAACAAAAACTTGATTTTTAACTAAAAACAATATCTTCAAGGCCTGAAAATTTTAATCCAACCTGACAGATAAGTTGAGTTTTAAAAACGCTAATCACTATAAAAATTTGGAAGTTTAAAACTCAATAAAAACCATTGATTTAAATAAGAACTATAATTTAATACTATTTACGCGATTTAACTTGTGTTAAATAAAACAATTTAAAGTCCTCATTTTTGGGGTTTGAAAGAATAAACTGGACCATACTAAAATGGTCTAACATAAAATACTTGTTTCGAAAATTATCTCATTTCAAAAACCATTTAAAATTTTTTATTTCTCCCTTTCGGAGTTTTGACGGGCGGTTTTAAATACTATTTTCTGAAAATAAAATTATTTTAAAATAAAAAATAGGAATCCTTGATTAAGGAGAAAATATCATCCAATAATAATCACATAATAACACAATTTATAAAAATAATCACAATAAGCGGTAAATTACCATTTTGCCCCTCCAGCTGGATGAGTTGGATCACTAAGCTTTCGAGCTCGGATTGGGCCACACGTAGGCTTCTCTCAAAGCCCTAACCGTAATCTTCGAGATTAACCGGTTCAACCAAGATTTATTAAGATAAAACATGCCTAATCTGGGTTAGGATTTTACATCCTACCCCCACAAAAGAAATTTCGTCCCGAAATTTAAAACAAACTTATACCTTGCTGGCCAGTGAACAGGCCAGGGTACAACTTCCGTATCGTTGCTTCTGGTTCTCACGTCTCGCGTTGCACGTCGCGATGTTGCCACAACACTCGCACTAGAGGAATAGACTTCCTCCTGAGCTCTTGAGTCAGGTGTCCTTGAATCTTTATTGGCACATCTTCAAAAGTTAGGTCCTCTGAGACTTCAATATCTTCAAAACTTATCACATACGACGAATCAGGCTCATACTTTCTTAATATAGACACGTGAAAAATGTTATGCACTCTCTCCAAAGCTTGAGGAAGATCTAATTGATAGGCTATTTCCCCTATTCTTTTCAAGATTTCAAAGGGTCCAACATATCGAGGTGATAGTTTTCCCCTGTGCCCAAACCTTTACACTCCATGACGTGGTGCCACACGTAAGAAAACTCGGTCGCCAACTGCAAACTCCAAAGGTCGTCGCCTTTTGTCAGCATAACTCTTTTGTCCTCTCTGGGCTGTCTTGAGACGCTGTCTGATCACTTCAACTTATTCTGACGTCTCACGCATTAGATCAGGTCCTAGCAGTGCTTTGTCTCCTACCTCTATCCAACAAAGAGGTGATCTTCAAGGTCTACCATACAGAGCTTCATATGGTGCCATCTGTACACTAGAGTGATGGCTGTTGTTGTAGACAAACTCGATCAAAGGCAAGTGATCTTTCTAACTTCCTTGCATGCTGAAGCACACCATAGTCCCCAACTCCTCTTGCAATCATTGCCAAAATCTTGATACAAACCTAGGATCTCTATCAGATACAATGGATACAGGCACTCCATGCAATCTGACTACCTCCTTTAAATACTATCTACTTAGAGTAGCCAAAGAATCCATCTTCTTGATCGGCAAAAAGTGAGCTGATTTCGTCAATTGATCGACTATTACCCAAATAGCGTCATTGTTCTTAGGAAACTTCGGAAATCCGGTTATAAAGTACATCGTGATGTGCTTCCATTTCCATTCAGCCACTTCTAAAGGTTGCATCTTTCCACCGGGTCGTTGATATTCCGCTTTCACTTGTTGACAAGTTAGACACTTTGACACAAAATCTGCTACCTCTTGCTTCATACCTTTCCATCAGAACAGTCGCCGCAAGTCATGATACATCTTTGTACCACCAAGATGCACTGCAAAGCGAGAACGATGAAAGTGATCAAGCACCTTTCTTCTGCACTCATCCGACTTTGGTACAAAAAGTCTATCTTTGAACGTCAGACCTTCGTCCGCCTTGACCTTCCAATCCACTAGGGTCCCTCCTCCTGAAAGCTGAGTCGCCAACCCCTTTGCTTCTGAATCGTTCTGTTGTCCTTCCATCACCAATCTAATTACCTCGGGTTGCAGAACCAAACTATGGATTCTTGCTGACCGATTCCTTCGATTAGCTCCAGATCATACTCGGACAGAACCTCCAACATCTTCCACTACAAGGATGCCATCCTCGCCACGTTGCTATGAGACTTCCTACTCAAGGCGTCGGCCACTACGTTGGCCTTTTCTGGGTGATATGAGAGACTGAGGTCGTAATCTCCCAGGTACTCCATCCATCTTCGCTGCCTCATATTCAGGTCTTTTTGAGTGAAGATATACTTGAGACTATGGTGATCAGAACACACATTGAACTTCTCACCATACAAGTAATGTCTCCATAATTTTAACGAGAATACAACGGCTGTCAACTCCAAATCATGAGTCGGGTAGTTCGGCTCATGTCTCTTCAATTGCCTGGAACCATAAGCCACTACCTTCCCCTCTTGCATCAGCACACAACCCAAACCAAACTTGGACGCATTGTAATACATATCGTAACCTCGTCCTTGCTCGGGTATTATCAAAACTGGAGACGTAGTCAACTTCTCCTTCAGCTCCTGGAATGCTCTCTTACAAGACTCGCTCCACTCGAATTTAACGTTCTTCCTCGTCAGCTGAGTCATTGGCACCGCGATCTGGGAGAAATGTGGGATAAATTTTCGGTAATATCCTGCTAACCCCAAAAAGCTTCTGATCTCGAACACGTTCTTGGGACTTTCCCAAGTCTTCACTGTTTCTACATTCGCTGGATCTATAGAGATCCCTCCTGGAGACACGACATGTCCAAGGAACTGCACTTGAGTCAACCAAAACTCGCACTTGCTCAGCTTAGCGAACAGCTGATGCTCTCGAGGAGTCTGAAGAACAATGCTCAGATGAAGCTCGTGCTCTTCCTCTGATGACGAAAAGATCAAGATATCGTCTATGAAGACTATCACAAACTCTTGCAGATAAGGTCGGAACACGCGATTCATCAAATCCATAAACATGGCTGACGCGGTTGTCAAACCGAAAGGCGTCACGACAAACTCGTACAAACCATACTGCGTCCAAAAAGCAATCTTAGGAATGTCTTCCTCTCCAATCTGCAACTGATGGTAACCCAACCTCAAATCGATTTTCGAAAAACATCTCAATCATCTCAAAAGGTCAAAGAGGTCGTCTATTCTAGGCAACAGATACTCATCCTCATCGATCCATCCTTCTTTTTCACAAAGAGAGCAGGTATGCCCTACGACGAGTTGCTCGACGGATAAAACCAAGACTAAAAAGCCCATCTACCTGCGTAGCTAGCTCTCTCTGTTCAGCGGGCGCCATCGAATTAGGTGCCATGGAAATTGGAGATGTTCCTAGCTGTAGGTCTATAACAAACTCTATCTCTCGGCGTGGAGGTAGCCCAGTCAACTGGCAGGAAACACATCCATAAACTCACACACCACCCGAGGAGCAACAGACCCTACACCACCAACATTTTCCCAACCCATGCTCGCCACCACACTACCAGGATACGCCCTAAGGCCAGAGAAAGTGTCTCTCATCTTCTCATAGGGTACCAACTTCTCCATAAACCTCTCATTGGTTGAGGAAACCCCACAAATTCTCCTTTGAGAATAGTCGATCAAGATCTCAAAAACTGACAACCAATCCATGCCAAGGATGATGTCAAAAGTCCGTCATTTCCAACACAAGGAAATCATAGGACAACTCTACACCGCTAATCCTCAAAACACACGATCTACACCTTTGGTTTACCAAAGCTTTCTTACCCAAGGGTGATACTACCATTAGTGGGTTAGCTACTTCTACCGGTTTCAAACCCAATCTATCACAACGCTCTAAAAATAAAGGAATGCGAAGCACCGGTATCAAAAAGCACTCGAGGCAAAAGACTGAAAAGATTAAGGGTACCTTCATCACCGTATTCTCCATCGGCTCTTCCTTCTGAGTCCCAATCGTGTAGACTCTCACGTGAGTGGTCTGAGGATGTCCCTGTCCTCTCCCCTGACTGTTCCGTGGTGGTCCGTTTCTCGGTGCCACCGAGCCTCTGGAGGTTTGCTGAGAACTTCGACCAAAACATGGTTGCGCCACCGAAAAAGAAGCTCCTGCGCCTTGCGAAGGTGTGGCTCCACCGATATAAGGACATTCTCTAAGGAGGTGTCCGGTCTACTTGCAATGATGGCACGCCTTTTCCCTTCCTGCTGGGCAAAACTTAGATGTGTGCCCAGGCTCACTGCACGTATAACACACTAGCCGTCGTGTGTTAGACTGACTTGACTGTCCTGCAGCAGGTTGGCTCCTGTTGAAGGACGACTTCTACAGGTTAAACTTGGCCTTCTTGTTGGAAGAAGGTTTCTGAAAGTTGTCGGTGCTCCGGTTGATGGAGTCCACAGCTTCCACCTTCGAAGCTCGATCAATGATCTCCTCCAAAGTGTCGAAGATTAAGTCGGCCACTTGCCGTTGCAGAAACGGTCGGAGTCCATTCTCAAAATGCTGAATCTTCTCCTCTTCGTTCGCTACAATCCAAGGTACGAACTATATCAAATCGATGAAAGGCATGGCATATTGTGCCACTGAATCGGAACCTTGCTGGATGTTGAGGAATTCCCTCTTCCTAGCTTCTTAAATGGTATTCGGAAAGTAACGGGCCAAAAAGGCTGCTGAGAACTCTTCCCATGTCATTGGCTCGTGGTTACGAACCAAATTCTTCACTTCCCACTACTCGTAAGCGTTTTCTTCCAACTAGTATGCCGCCAAGGTTACTCTCAAGTCGTCGGCAATAGCTAAGGTGTTAAGGATCCGGCTAATCTGGGTTAGCCAATTCCTCGCTGCACTAGGGTCCTCTGTCCTCGAGAAACTTGTTGGGTTCAGTCGTTTGAACTCTTTTAAAGTCGAGGTGGCTCTCTCCTCTTGCGTTCGGATAGGAGGGCGTTGCATATTTTCAGCTATTTGCTGAAATGCTTCCATCGCTGCACGAATGGCCTCATTAGGTAAATCACGGGGTGGAAGACCAGTCCTCCTCCCACGGCAGTTGGGTCCTTACATCTGTTATTTACACTTGTAAATATCATTTAACCATTTAAGAAACTTATTAAGATAAATCACACAAGTTGTAAAATTCATTAGAAATCATTCAAATTGCATTACAATTAAAAAGGTTAGTAGGGTTTGAAAAACCCTTCAAAGTAACAAAACAAAACTCAACCCTTACAAAAACAATCTCCCCGATTCCCCAACACACTCTAATCTAATCTTCCGAAAAAGATCCTGCATCATCACCAAAGTAAAAGAAGTTGTCCGGACAAGTCGTCAACTTATGCCCGAACACTCCACAGGTCAAACAGGGTATGATCCCTGGTCCCCCAACATGAGGACAATTAGTCATTGCACTCCCATGCCAGCGAAGTTCGCAAACAGGGAAGATAACATCAATAGGGTAGGGGCAATAAATACAATTGTGTCCCTCCTGATTGTACAGTTCGCAAATATAGTCCGACAACTCATCCAAAGTCGGAGTAGCCGGAGTATACTCGGGCGAGCCTATCTCCCCTACAGACTCCTCTAGGTTTGGGATATCTCCCACATCCTCTTCTGGAATAACCCCAACATGGTACTCAGGCGAAACTACTTCCATGTCCTCATTAGGCACAACTTCATTGACGAAGCTTGGAACGCTGGAATCATCTGAAGAAACCAGGTCTATCGGACAGCTAGGGGTCCTTCTGTCCCACAACTCGGTGTACTCTACATTGCTTGACATATCTGTATCACAAAAACAGGAAAATGTCAAAAACAATTGCAGTTCGAAGCCAACAACAAGTCTAACTAGGTTGTAACCCATCACAGTCCTAGATTTGAGCCGAAGCTCTGATACCAAGCTCTCACACCCCGACCCGAAAGGTGGGCCCGGAATGCGGCTGATTTTTTTTTTTTTTGGAAAACTAAGACGACGCTTAAGAAGTCTAACTGGGCCGGATCAACAGTTGGGCCCAAAGGTCACACATGATCTCATCAAGTGGACTCAAACATATACCATAAATCTACCCAACAAAAGCACAACAGTGACATATAACATGAACACATAATTCCAACACTAAATTATCATTAAAACATCATCAGAGTAACTACAGATACATGGTACTTTAATACATCACATTTAAACAAACTAAGTACCACACTCGATACTTTACAAAAGCAAATGGTTCCAAGAACCAGAAAGCAAAGACAAGAGTATTCTCTTCAGTGGGAATCCCAAAGCAATGTCGCACCTTATCCATCCTAAGCTTCAAACAGAGGATTCTCCTCCTCGGTTTCATCTCCTGAAAGGTGAATGGGGTGAGCTAACTAGCCTAGTGAAGGAAACATAACAGTGCAGTTTAAGTAAACATTAGGTTAGTAAATAATCAACAGTTGTAATATAATATCTCATGCTTGATAACAAATTCTCAACATCAAGTATAATATCATCATCATTCCCATAATTCATCATTCCTTCCCATACTGCTGTCATCCACCGTAACCCCTAGATACTATACTGACACCAATAGTATTAAGTCCCGACACGGTCAAAATACATCCTTATAAGTACATCTCCGATATACACCTCAAAACCGGTACTGCCACACCTTGTCAGTCACTGTTGACCCACCTGATCCAGTAGATGTAACCGACACCCTCAGCTCGGAGATGGTTCAATAGTAAAAGGTACGTGGAAGCAGTATTTCATATCTCATATGATCAACATCATAAGCATTTATAACCATCATAAGTACTTCTTACAACAGTGCATCATGTCTAGGCACGTGAATGGGTTCATCAACTTAAAACCAGTCATTGTTCAAGATCCATCTCAGATAAAACCTATCTACACCTACTGTGAAGTTAAGTTCCCTCACCGAATATGTGTGGCATCGCGGTCTTTGTTAAAACAAGTAAACAAGTGCACAATCAATCATAAGTCAACATACATAGCATCAAATGCATACACACAAGTAGTATTTCAAAACCATACTTATTTTCCCAAAAATTTCCAAGGTAAATGGAATTGAGTCTTCTACTTAGTTTCTAGCCATTTTAAATTACAATAATCCACAATAGAGTAATAATAAGGTGCTCAGTCCAAAACTCATATTGTCTTCTAGGCATGACCAGATTGACTTAGTGAGTTAGGTCTAGATACTCAGGTCACTTCTCGGTTGTCTTCTGGATAAGACCAGATTTGACATGTTGAGTAAGGCCTCGAGGTCACTCAGTGCCCGACAAATATAGCGTCGACCTGGAAGTGAAGTCACTCAGTGCCCGACCAATAGAGTCGGTCTAGAAGTGATTACAATAGTATATACACTATACTAATAAGAGAAGAGGGTTAGTACAATTTTAAATTTTAAATGGGTACTAACATCACATGCATCAACAATCACACAAGATTTTTCACTTAAAAACTGGGTTCCTCGGAACAAGCCTCAGAACCAGGTACTGTGGCTTCGGATCATCCGAACCACTGCCTAATCTAGTCACTGACTTTGGATCTTGGGTCTATCTTCGGATCGTCCGAAGATCGGGTCTCGGATCATCCGGAGGTCCTTCCGAACAGAAAAAAAAATCTGAAAAACAAGTCTCGGTGGGTCTCTTTGTTTCAGATCATGCCGAGTGAGGCTCGGATCATCCGAGTGGTGTTCGGTCCTTCCGAACTCGGCTCAGAACATCCGGGCGAGTCTGGCTAGCCTCGGACGCTTCGGGCTTCGGGTGAAGGTCAGAACGTCCGAAGGGTCCTCTCGGTCCGTCCGAAGGGTGTGACCATCGGACCGTCCGAGAGTCGTCTTCCTCCACAATGACGGGCAGACACTGCATGAAATACGAATCCGAAAATAGTGGGTTTTCCGGATTCGGTTTTCACATCCAACCGGTCAGATGGACTCCACAGTGAGTCCTCTTTCCATAGGGAGTGATTAGGAGTTTTAACAGGCCATTAGATCTTAACACTGAAAACACACTGATTCCAAGAAAATTGGATTTTTCCTTAAACTTCAAACTGGTTTTACACACTCAAAACTTGGACAAATTTGGTTTTTCTTGATCCTAAACCGACTGAAATTCAAAGAGGAACACAGTGATTACCTTCACTCGAGTTCCTGGGTTGAAAATCCAATCTTTTGAAAAACTTCCCTCTTAAACTACGACAAAAAAAGACTTTGAACATAATAGAGAGGGATCGGCTTGGAAACCAAAGAGTAGAGACTAAGAGAGAAGATGAAGTTTGGAGGGAGGAAATCAGCTGAATTGAGGGATGGATTTATAGAAATTTTGATCCCCATCGGCCACTGCATGCAGCTGCTGCGGACGTCCCGAACAGTGTAACCACTGTTCGGTAGTTCTGGTTGCAGATAAGTCATCCTCAAGTTCTGGTTTTGCAAAAACGCCCCTCTTTTAATAAAAACTTGATTTTTAACTAAAAATAATATCTTCAAGGCTTGAAAATTTTAATCCAACCCGACAGATAAGTTGGGTTTTAAAAACTCTAATCACTATAAAAATTTGGAGGTTTAAAACTCACTAAAAACCATTGATTTAAATAAGAACCATAATTTAACACTATTTACGCGATTTAACTTGTGTTAAATAAAACAATTTAAAGTCCTCATTTTTGGGGTTGAAAGAATAAACTGAACCATACTAAAATGTCTAACATAAAATACTTATTTCGAAAATTATCTCATTTCAAAAACCATTTAAAAATTTTTATTTCTCCCTTTTGGATTTTGACGGGCGGTGTTAAATACTATTTTCTGAAAATAAAATTATTTTAAACTTAGAAATAGGAATCCTTGATTAAGGAGAAAATATCATCTAAAAATAATCACATAATAACACAATTTATAAAATAATCACAATAAACGGTAAATTACCATTTTGCCCTCCAACTGGATGAGCTGGATCACTGAGCTTTTGAGCTCGGATTGGGCCACACCTGGGCATCTCTCAAAGCCCTAACCGTAATCTTCGAGATTAACCGTTTCAAACAAGATTTATTAAGCTAAAACACCCCTAATCTGGGTCAGGGTATTACAGTTTTGCCGAGGGATGGAACGGTGGAGGACGACTCCCGTGGTTATTCACGACTCGTGGTACTGGTCTTTAGAGTGGGTGCGTCTGGACCTCTGAGAAGGTGGTGCCCCTAGAGGTAGGGCGGTTGTGGTTTATGTTAAGTATGTGCTGAATAGCCCGCATGGTGAGTCGAGTGTGTGCTAGGTGGGACCATGCATGTAGACTTTCTTAATACCTCATGATGGTAAATATGCAGTGCATGTTACATGTTGTGTGATTATATTCATGTGCTCTCTCAATGGGTATGTAATACTAACCCCTTGCCTTTCAGGTGGCTTGATGGATACAAGACCTAGCGAGTCCCAAGATCAGGCCTAGGCGACGACGTTCATGGATTGCTAATGTACGTTTCCTCTTTTTGTTAATTAGAGAGAACATTGTGTGTTTAATTTGAAACTTTTGCTGTTATGGATAATGGTACTGACTGCTTATTATATTGTTGTAGTGGTTGAACTTGTTGTATTTTAATTATTTCCTTATCATTGTCGATGTTGGTTCAAAAAAAAAAAGACATGTTGTGCCAAATGTGTCGTATTTCTGTTCGATATCGGCACTAATATGCCCGTAGCGGGATGGGCTGTTACATTTAATGTTGTTTGTCAAATTTTTAGATAAAATTGTAAAATACAGAAAATCAATCAAAATCAGTGGAAAATTGCATGTTTTGTGCTTGAAATTGGAAGACCTAGAATTTAATAATTAATCTCAGACCACTTTTAGGATTTTTAATGTAAATTGATTAATCTGGATCCAATTATGAGAGTATTAATTCAATATATTTAGATTTTAAATGGTGAGTTAATTATTTAATTCTGGAGAGAGAAGCTGCAATTGAAGAGGCCAGAGTCTGAAATTCAAATCCATGAACCAGAAATCCTCTTCAAATGGGACAAGCTATGCTCCATATGTCAAACATTGGGCCAAGCTCTAGTAATCCATGCACATTTTATAAGTGGGCCAGGCCAATGTCCAAGTCCAACTCCAGCAGACCCAAGTTGAAGTCCATGTGCTTAAAGTCCAAGAAGTTCATTTGAGGCCCAATTACCCAAAACCCTGTGATCCAAGGCCATATTCGAACTTTGCTATGTAAACTCTAAGTCCCCATGCCCAAAGCCCTGTCCATATCCATATCATCCACACCATCCATTTATCATCCTTTAATCTAGACCATTCATTGCATTCACAAAATTAGGTAAACCCTAGAGCTACCTTTCCAAATCTAATCCATACATCTATCATATTAGATCTAGGCCATCCATCTCATCATCCATCTAGATTAACCATAGAATCTTAACCCTTCATGCATTATCATATCATTTATTAAATTCATCTCATCCATCCATTAGTAAGCCATTAGATTTTAACCCATTTAATCGTAGCCATTCACCTAGATATAGATTAACTTGCATCCCAAGCAACTCCAACTCAATCCATTCGAATTTGGTTTGTCACCAACACCTCATCACCAATCCATCCACGACTCACACGATTTTCCCATATCCCAGTAGATCCCATTCGAATTTTACACTAAGTCAACCCTCCATGCCATTCATGCATATCCAACCATCCATCCATTTTAACATTAGATCCCAACCATTCATTCCATGCATTGCATTAAACCTTAATCTAATAAGTAAAATTCGCCTAAGCAAATCCAATCCATATCTTTTCTTTGTTCTTACTTAGTGTTGAATGTGCAAATTTTACATTTATAATTTTGCAAGCGTGCAAACCATTCAATAGTACATATGAGAACGAGGTCGAACCCAAAGGAAATCCACAAAATATGTGTTTAAATTAAATTGGTACCTTTCAAATGATGTAATCTTGAGAAAAATAAACTAAATTTAGATTTGAAATAAAATATACTTATTTGGAAAAATCAAGTAAACACCATCTTTTACTTAACTTGTGAATCTCATCAAATTAGTCCATTTTATTTTTACATTGGTCAATCATGAATGTTTAGTCTCATTCTAAATTAAATTTCAAAGTTCAAAATTAGAATAATATATTTAGAATCCTAGTTAAAGAATCTTTTGGAGACGGGTTGATTTGATACATGAATTAAAGAATTAAAGAATAATGAATAAAAAAGATCCACCCAATGTGTGCCCAAGTTTATCCCGACGCTCCTCCTTCTAGCCGTTGTTGATCAATCACAATTTCAGGGTGACTAGGGAACTCGTTCTACCCAAACTTTCCTAGTTTATATCTTTTCTTTCCTCCTCTCTTTCTCTCTTTCACTAAATCAATCAATAGATTGGTTGTATATGATTCTCAAGTGTAGGCACAAGAGAGTTGATCGTTCCTTAGAGTGTGTGACTCTTCTCAGTTCTCGCTTGGATTTCAAAAGCACACATAGGTGAGGGAATCTGTCACTGACTTTAGTATGCATTTCACGCATTACTTCTCTATTTAATCTGCGGGTATAAAATTCGGTGAATGTGGGTCCCCTGAGGTGATGAGCCACTCGGCAAGGGAACTGTTGATACCATTATGTGGCGGGGATCCCCATCCCGGTGTATTCGTACTCAATGCTCGCAGAAGCACATATGAATCATTTATCTGATATTATGATTGATTAGTGGGGTGATAACATGTTTGGTTGGAAAGTGTGATAGTATGTTGTGATAGTTTACTTAACTTGACGCAGATTCACATGCGTTAGTCCGTAGATGGTGTTGCCTACTATGCTGTTTTGGTTGATAACATGTTGGAATGTGATAGATGATAATGCATATATCTAATTATGATTCGTCATTGCTGCATTAATAACATGATTACAGATAGTTGTGCATGCATGTAGCTAGTATGAATGTAGGTGGGACATGGGTACTAGGCTACATCAGGATTTAGAGACTCCCCCTAGCTTGTCGGGTAGTTAGGATTGGGAAGTCATGGGAAACCGCGCAGTGGATGCGGTTGAGCAATGGACTACTCGTTGGTGGGCCCATAGGTGTGTGCGTACCTGGCAAGTATCTCCCTCTTGGGTATGTGGGTCTTTGGTAGAGTTGTGACTGTGTTGGTCCTACCTTGGTGCGGTTTTGGTACTTATTCATGTGATTGGTAGTGGTACTGCCTAGTGTGGGTTTGACGGTTAGGTCTATCACTGTAGTCTTCGGACACACCTATGTTAGAGGTATGGTCCGGTTTAGAGAGAACTAGGTGCCCAAGAGTCCCAGATAGGGACTGATTGGGAGGTAGTCTTGTTAACCGCAGACTGGATGTTGGTTCATCCAAGGAAACCTTAGAGGTCCCCCTTCGATCAAGGTACCCGAGTGCATGATGGATGAGGTGATCCCCGGACGACCTAGTAGGATGAGGAGGTGCTCGCCCGTTCATCGGTCGAGGGACGGCGCGGTGAGGGACAGCTCCCGCTGATATGGTTTGTGATTCCCGGATGACCGGGTAAACGGAGGATGTGATAGCCTACTCATTGGTTGAGGGATGGTACGATGAGGGACAGCTTCCGCTGGTATGGTTTGTGATCCCCAGATGACCGACTAGGTTGAGGATGTGTTCGCTACTCATTGGTTAAGGGACGGTGCAGTGAGGGACAACTCCCGCTGTTATGGTTTGTGATTCCTGGATGAACGAGTAGGCTGAGGATGTGCTCGCCCGCTCATTGGTCGAGAGATGGTACGGTGTGTGATGTTCCAGGATAGGACACCTATAGGATGGAGATAGCCAGTCGTGTGTTGTGATGAGATGTTCCAGGCTATGACACCTGTAGAATGGGTACAGTCTTAGGTATGGTAGTCTAGGCTTTGACACCTAGAGGGTTGGTACAGTTTGAGGTATGATATCCCAGGCTATGACACCTGCAGGGTGGGTGCATTCTGAGGTATGGTATTCCAAGCTAGGACACCTGTTGGGTAGGGACAACTTGTGGTGTGGTATGGTGTGCTGAGATGTTCCAGGATATGACACCTGTAAGGCGGCTATAGTCTGAGGTATGGTAGTCCAGGCTATGACACCTGCAGGGTGATAACAGTCTGAGGTATGGTATCCCAGGCTATGACACCTTCAGGGTGGGTACAGTCTGAGGTATGGTATTCCAGGCTAGAACACCTGTGTGGTGGGGACAGCTTGTGGTGTGATGTGCTATAATCTTTCGGACTAGGACACCTTTTGGGTGTGGATAATCTGTGGTGTGTGTGGGTTTCCGTGGAGGTGGCCCGAGAGGTACGGCGGTCGTAAAGTACGTTGAGTGAGTACTGAGTCACCCTGGGAGCCAGATGGGTTGAGTATCTGTTCATCCACATTTTGGCTAAGTGGTGTGGTAGTGTGTTTACCCGGGGTTATGACTTTGGGATTCATTGTTGAGACTTGTGTTGTGGGTGTTGACTCATTGGGAATTTATGAACGCCTAACGAGTGAGTTCGGCAGGTTCACTCGGTGAAAGACCTATAGAATTCCGTGAGGGGTGTTTATACCGGTTGTGTGGAGGCCGGCAAGTGGGGCCCGAGGTCACAAGTGTGACTACCGAGGGTCTGGTACTCAGTTGAGGAGACCACAAATGGGTCTTATTGGTAGTCCATTGGGGACTGGCGCAGTAGTTATGCCCGTGTGATAGTCTATTTGGGACTCTAGTGAGCCCGACTCATGGATTTGTTGTGATATGTTTGATGGTCATTATGGGAGAGTCACAATACTGGTTGAGGGTCAGGGACCCTGATCTGGTTGGGGATCGTTCTGTGTACCCGTGGGTGGGTGGACTGTAGCGGATGAACATATGTGGGAGTTACCTTAGAGTTACATTGGATTGGTTAGAGGATGTGCTGGGGGTCCGATAGGTGTGGGCTTGTGTGTTACGAGTATGGCACACGTTCGTTTGGTCGTGCATGTAGACATTCTAGACATTGACGTGCCCATATGATTATATGTAGTGTATGTTTGATAGAAATATGATGCATGTGTTACCCTCACTGGGCGTGTAGAGCTCATCCCCTTGCCTTACAGGTACTTTTAGAGAAGGGGTCAACGGGACCCTCAATCGAGTTTGGACGTGGAGCTGCTATTTTATTTTTTATCATATTTCATTGTAGTTGAGAGCTAGTTCAAATATTTGAGGTATTTGTTCATGCATGAGTTGGAAGATGTAATAATGTGATGATATGTAACACCCCGGATTTTCATTTCAGGAATATATATGGAAATTATCCATTTAATTTGTGAATTAATGGAATTTGAAATTAAATAATGGGATGGACCTTAAATGGGTAAAGGGGTCAATAACCTAATTAAGACCCAACGGGTCATGGATAAGGTTCAATTTGAAATAATTGGGTAAGCCTTAAATAAATGGGTCAATTGCCCAATTGGGACCCAATGGGTCATAGATGAACCGATTTGAAGGAAAATAGGTAGAATTAATTTAATTGGGTCAACTACCCAATTAAGACCCAAATCCACCTCATCAAGTGAGGTGGCAAATGGGTGAGGTGACATGCATGGTCGGCTAAGCCATGGTTGACTTGGTCAACCATGGGTGAGTTCAAAAGAGTTAAGTGAATTGAGTTGAGTTAAGGAATTATTTAATTAAGAGATAAATTCAAGCCTTGAGTTTAAGAGTTGCATGAATGAGTTCAAGTGGGATAAATAATGCTTGAGTTGGGGATGAGTCAAGATGGAAGTTGAGGAGACTTCCATCTCAAGGTGAGTCAAGGGGGAGATGGAGGGTTTCCATCTCAAGGATGGAGCCCAAGGGGCACACCCCACCCCTTTGGCCGAATTTTCATCTTGAGATCAAGGAGATTTCCATCTCCTCTTCTTCTTATTCTCTCTCTCTCTCTCAACTACACCTTTGGCCGATCCTCTCTCCATTGAGAGCAAAGAGATTCCATCTTCTCTTCTCTCTTCCTCTCCCATTTTCGTTGTTAAACTTGGAGAAGGTTGCTGAAGAACCAAGAAAGATTAAGGAAGGAGTTCAGATTAAAAGAAAACGAAGGATACGAGGAAAAAGGTATGTTAATGTTTATTTAGATGGGAATGTGATTAAGGAAGTCATGGACTTGGCCATGGGTGGCCAAATCTATGGGTGTAACGCCCCGCCCTTTTTCACCCATTTTCTGAAAATCAGAGTATATTTTTTTTTTGAAATAGAAGAGTGAGAGAGGGCGCGAACGCCACGACGCGAGTTAAGTCCGAGCTTCTAAAGCCCGACCCTTAACTGGCCAACCCCACGCGTACGCGGAGCTAAGTCCACGAGAATGGTTCACGCGTAGGAAGTAAGCTCGTGGATTATGATTATTGCGGAACATGATAATAGAGTCTATCCTACCGGTTTTTAGATAGAAGGGAAGATACAACATTGAATTACCAAAAAGCCCCTAGTTCATATTTATATCGCAAAATATAATCGTCCATAAGTAACGTCCAAACCATCGCAAGAAATGTAAACTTATACAACCCGACAAGCTAAGTTACTTTAAAATTACATCTCCAAAATGTAAACGTAAATAAACTAAGACTGCGTTGCACAAGCTCCTAAGCTTGGCTCCTGTCATGTCCACCGCTTCCGCCATCCCCTGCGTCATCAGCTAGGGTAGAAGTAGAGCGTTAGTCAACGTGCCCAGTAGGACTCCGAGTAGGGCTAGCACTTGGATTAGTGATGACACATATACCGATAAAATAACATATAACAAAATAAACATGTGATGAATGTTATGCCATGGGTGCCTATGTCATGTGTCCCACCCATCATCCGTATGATCATACAATGTATTATCCCCATGTTTGCTTCTCGGTCGCCCCGACGGAGCATGGACTCCGGTTATAGCCCTCAGGCTATCCCCATGTCTGATTCTCGGTCGCCCCGACGGAGCATGGACTCCGGTTATAGCCCTCAGGCTATCCCCATGTCTGATTCTCAGTCACCCCGACGGAGCATGGACTCCGGTTTCATTATTTTCCCGCCCATGCCATGCATGAGATGTACGTGCATTATGCTATGTAGTATATAGATAAACCATAATGTTGATATACCATACATAGCCATATAATGCATAATATTAAAATATAATCCATATGATTCATAACTTAAAAACACATCATAAGATAAATTATAATCATCAATCCATCATTAGCCAAATCAAAATAATTTAAAACACTATCACATATCCATCGCTTACAAAAAGGTAGGAATCCTACCGAATACCGTGTCGCGTTCCGTTACGCTTTCCGTTCGATAATCCGGTCGCCGATCGTGTACCGTTTGCGACGTTCGATACCTTATTACATTTACCGAATTAGTCCATACGTTATCCATGATTAGGTTCCTAACAAATCATAACCCTAGGTCCATTCAATGATCTTTAAATACATTATAAGTTTATCGAAAATCGGCCCTTAACTTAGCCCATTATCCATTGGTTTAATCACATACATAAATCCGATTTTGACCATTTCGAATTTTCAAATGAGCGAGCCTAAACACAGCATCTATACGTTTCTTTTCATCTTTCATATTGCATCGAATTTTTACATCTAATTCACATAGGGTTCGGCCATGTACCATGGCCGAACCCATGGTTCCTCAATGTGGCTAATAATTACCATTTTGCCACTTTCTCATCCATAACTTAGACCTATTTATGATTCCATAACATATCCCAAAATCAGCCACCTATTATTTAATTTTTGCAAAACATTTAACCCTATATAACCTTTCACATTTGGCCCTAAAGGTGGTCCATAATCATGACCTCCAAATGGGTCATGGGTTCGGCCATACACCATGGCCGAACCCATGGTGCCTACTTTCCATTCCCTTGGGTCCATTTTACTCCCTTTAATCCAATCTCCAATGAATTTAATTTATCCATTCAAGTCCCCATTTTCATTCCATTTAAAACCTCACATATCATTTTTTTTATAAATCCATTACAATCTAGCATTCTTCTACATCATTTTCCATTTATTAAAACCACTAATCACTACCCTAAGGTTCACCTTTATGGATGCCATTTTCAAAGACTAAGTTTTGTCCCAAAAATTCCAATTTAAAATCACTATTCTTCATTTGTTTTGGCCCTTTAAAAACCATATCATACACTTTGTAAATCCATTTAAATTTACCCTTTACTTATCCAAATTTCCATTCGCTTAACCATATGTACAAATCATAATTTAGTCCACAAATGACCTAAAAACATTGGTCATGGGTTCGGCCATACACCATGGCCGAACCCATGATGTCTTTCCCTCATTTTAACTTGGGTCCTTTATCACATTTAGGTCCATTAAAAGGTCCTTCCATGAGGGGATCTCATCATACACTTAGATCACTTCTTTTCAATCAACACTAACTACACTTAAAGTCTATTAAAAACACCAACATTTCCTCATGATTTTCTTATCCTAACACTCCTTTAAAATCACCCATTTTTAATCATTTGAAATCTAACTTTCATTAACCACTCTCCTTACTTCCATTCTTATAAAACACTAAAATTCAAAATCACTAGTGTTTTCTCATTTACAAACCTAAGTCTCATTAACCATTCTTCAAAATTTTAAACCTTCACATCTTAATAAATTCATCACCATTATTCACCATGGGGTTCGGCCATGCTACATGGCCGAACCCTATGGTCATCCATTCATTCCATTCTATGCCTTTCAAGGCCATGAAAGATCACCCATATTTTCATGAAATTTCCTTATTAAAAACCTCTTAAAATTTATCAACTTTTAATCATTTTAACATCTTGAAATCCTCATAAAACCATTGATCATTCTCCATACTTTTAAACCTTCAAACCCTAATTAAAAATCATCCAACATTGGCCATGGGGTTCGGCCATGCTACATGGCCGAACCCTATGGCCCATTGATCCATTAAAATCCCATTTTCCTATGCTTAATAAAGACTCAAAAATTCCATTTTTCCATTTCCTCTTTTCTTAATCCATTCCTCCATTTTTATCAATTTCTTAGCCTTCCATTTGATGGATTTTAGATCCATGGCCCACAACATTTTTGGCCATGTTTAGTCTAAGAAATGGATTCCATATCCTATCTTTAAAAATATAAACTCTTGTTTAAGAAATTCTTACCGCACCGACGACTCCTCCGGTCCTTCTTTCTTCTTTGTTTTCCTTAGCCCTTTCTCATTCTTTCTCTTCTTGATGATTGGCTAGATGAGCTTGATCAATGGTGGGACATGCTTGGATTGGCTAAGATAGTGTTAGGTTTAGAGAGAGGGGAAGAGGGGAAGATGATGACGAATGGTAACTCTTGATCTTCAAGAGGTGAATCCAAGGTTCCACCTCTTTTCTTCTCTTCTTCTCTTCTTTTTCTTCTAAGTTTTCTTCTAAGTTTTCTTCACTCTCTCCTTGCAAGGTGAGGGACGAATTTCATGTGTGTGTGGGGAGGCTAGAGTGAAAATGGGTAGTTTGAAATGAGGTGGAGGTGGTTGGTGTAGTCTTCACTCATCATTACTTCCCCACCCACCAAGCATGGGCTAGCTTGACTTTGGTGGTGGTGGTTGAGACCCAACCACCAAGCATGGCTCCCATGTCCTCTTTGACTTGTTTGACCCTAATTAATCAACCTAATCAATTAAGTTAAGCCCTCACTTAGGTTAATTAATTTCCATCCAATTTAATTCTATTAAATTATCTATCTTAATGAATCCACCCATGGTTGACCAAGTCAACCATGGTGGACGGCCCCCACATATATCTACCCCACCCGCCACCTCACTTGATGAGGTGGAGGTGGGCCCCACTTTCTCCTTGGTCCACACGCCACCTCCATGGGTGAGGTGGAGGTGGGCCCCATTGGCCATGTCACCTTGGTCCATTTATCACCTAACTTAGGTGATTTAAACTTTTATTAAATGTATCCCTCTTATTGGATCACCATTGGGCCCATGGCCCAATTAGATTCTTGTCTTACTCATTTACCTTAGGGCTTAATTACCTTGGTCCATTAGGTCCCATATGGCCCTTTGACCCAATTTGACTAGTCTTGACCCAATTACTTACCGTTGCCCGATTAAATGAACCAATTCTAATTCAAGGTCTATTGGGTAACCATTGGGCCCATGGTCCAATTAGATTCCCTCCTTTTCCACTTACCTTAGGGTTTGAACCGATTTTGATCCATTGGGCCCCACATGGCTATCGGGCCCACTTTGACCATCGTTGACCCGATTAGTCCTCATTGACCCATCAAATGGATTTTATCCAATCCATGGCCCAATTGGGCCATCCTTGGGCCATTGTCCCAAAATTTGGTCCACTTGGCATTTTATTATATCAAGCTTCAAATTAACATGAATAAATGCCAATATATATATTTATCAAAAATTCGGGTTATTACAATGGGCTCCAAGAGGTTAGAATAAATGGTCAAAATGATTATATGAACATGGAAGTGGGAACCCATTCATGGATTGATCAATGGGTTGAAATAAGAAGGGAAGGTGATATTCGAATGTAGATTATAAATCAAGGATTGAAAGAATTATGGGAAAAGACCCTAACTTTGGTTATTGAGTAGTGTACATCTACTGATTATATGTATAAATGATTAATACATGTTGAGAAATGATTAACGAATGAATTTCATGAAGAAAGGATTTACAAAATAATCAAATAGAGAAGACTGGACAAGGGTTGCACTGTCCACCGGAAAGGTATTACCGTCCGCGGACAAGTTTCGACCCTCCGTGGGCCGGGTAACAGACGTGGACAGGGTGTTGTCTGCGGACGGATTGCACTGCCTGCAGAACGGGTATTACCGTCCGCGGACGGGTTTCGACAGTCCGCAGGACGGGTAACGGACAGTAATCTGCCGGGTTCAATCGATTGAATTTAAAAGTGAAAATTTTTAAATAATTTTTTCAGAGGTTCAGTATATCTGGAATGATGTAGCGAATAATGGAAATCAAATGGATCATCAAATTGATTTATATATGTGCTAAATGTAATAAGGAAAAGGAGATTCGCAAAGTGTTTGCAATTCGGTTTTAACGTAAACGGTGAAAGGTATCTTCACGGAACAGCAAGGATAGTATATTGAAATTGGTAGGATTCCTACCTTATTGAGATGCATATGGATCTGATATGTTATTGATTTTTATTTCAATATAATGGTTATTTTGGTAAACCAAATGGTGAAAGTTTTATGAACTGAATTTCAATATGATTTGATATGAAATGGCATTTCTGCATTCATGATCTCATGCATGGCATGGGAGGGAACATGAGAGAGGAGTCCACGCTCCATCGGTGATTCGATTAGCATACGTGGGAGGAGTCCATACTGATTCCTAATGACATATGTGGGAGGAGTCCATGCTCCATTCGATGATTCTGATTAACATACATGGGGAGTAGTCCATGCTCCATCGGTGATTCCTATTAGCATACGTGGGAGGAGTCCATACTGATTCCTAGTGACATATGTGGGAGGAGTCCATGCTCCATTCGGTGATTCCGATTAACATACATGGGGAGGAGTCCACACTCCATTCGGAGTTTCCAATCAACATACGTGGAGAGGAGTCCACACTCCATTCGGAGTTTCCAATCAACATACGTGGGGAGGTATACAGTGACCTGGTGGTACATCACAAAACATTGTAGAAGTAATTGGCCAAGGAACACTTGATATGATTTGTATGGTGATGATATGGAGATTGGGTGGGGGATCATTGGCATATGATGCCCATGGCATTGACATATATATGAACATGATTTAGATATGATTATCATGCGCTGATTTTGATACTATGATATGTTTATAGTTTCTAATGTGATAATGTTAATTCTGATTTTTATATTGATTTGATGTATATAACCCTACTTGGAATTCCTACTGGGTGCGTTGACTAACGCCCTACTTCTACCCTTTAGATGATGGAACAGGGAATATAAAGGACGATGGACGTGAAATAAGCCAAGCTTAGAAGCTTGGGCAACTTATGTTTACTTTATTTAATATTTATTTTGGAACAATGTATTTGAGATACTTGCACTTTGGGACTGTAATAACTTAGTTTATTTTGTTATGGTTGATTGATGATTTTGGATATTTAAACTTAAGTTAATTTAGTAGTGATTGGCTTCCTTGCCTTTAATATCATGATTATGGATGGTTTCCATTCAAATACTAATTCCGCAGTTAATCGCTAACGTGTGAACTTTTTAGTGGACTTCGTCCACGCCCATGTATTGTTGGCCAGTTAAGGGTCGGATTTAGAAACCCGGACTTAGCTCGCATCGTGACGTTCCCGCTCTCTCTCACTCTATTTAAATAAATAAAAAAATATATATAATCTGATTTTCGGCGAGTGAAAAAGGGCAGTGCGTTACATGATGTCATTAATTTTAATTATGATTAATACTTTATTGGTACTATTGGTTATCGGTTCTCTTGTGGATTGCATGTGGTTAGTGTGGGTTGCGAGAGCGGTGTCTCCCATTTAAAAAAAAAAATGTAACCAAAATAGTTCTAACTTGGTTTTGCAAATTTGTGTCTGTATTAACGTGCCCGTATCGGTGCAGGTCGTTGAACACTTTGTATGGACTTGTATGCTAAACTCAATGTTAGCCCAAATAATATCAATATATGAATTTTCCTTTTACAAAGTGGTCCCAAATGGGGTCCACATAAGGTTCAAGCATAAATTCAAAATCTTCAACATGTATTGATGGAAGAGGCTCCACCAATATCTTTGACTGCATTGCCGCTTTCAACTCTTGAACTAATATTTTGACTCTCATCTCTTCTGGGTGTAAAATCTCCAACAGTCCATCAACTAGTGTCTCCTGATCGAATAATTTAAACACATCAAAGTAATCATCAATGTCTCCATAATTATCATATATGGACATCAAAGTATCTAGTTGCTCCTATTCTATTGGATATGCCAAAATTTCATTGTCGAACACCAGTTCTTCATCAAATGTAGGAGGTTTAAACCAATCAACAACATGATCAATTGTTACAGATCCTTTAGAGAATAATGAGAATGAAGTTGCAGTGCTCACACCACCATCCGCTTTTTGCGTCTCTGTTGAATGTCTAACTTGTGCCATGCTGAAGTCTGATGAACCTGTCTCAAGAAGTAGAGTGGTCAACTAAAACAATAATGGTCCCAAACCCAAGGGTCGGTGTTGGATCGAGGCTCTGATTACCAAATGATGAAAATCTTTTTAGAGGTATTCAAATTGATAGTATTTTAACTCTGGATTTTAGGCCGAAACAGGGATTTCAATGGAGAAACCAACTCTCAAATCTCTCGATCACTCGCAAGAAAAATGAAGGGGACACTAATCTCAATGGGACTATTGGTGGAATCAACATGACCAAAGAAATTTGGCGTTCTTGAAATTTAATTCGAACGAGGAATTGGGAGTATGGGCGCAGAATTTTAACGCACTTAATTTAATTAAATTAAATACAATAAAATTCGAAACACCCACGACTCTAATCTAGCTCAATTCAGTTAAATCTCAAAGAACCTTCTAATGATTGAATTTGAATTGTGGAATTCAAATCTAATTAGATAATGGAAATGCATTCATTAGATTCAAAATGCAATTGAACTGACCCAAATATTCTAATTAAAATTATTTCAACACAATATCAAATTTAAAATGAAAAGGAAATAACTCACCACACCTGGGAAGAAATAAGTGTTGAGCACTGAAATATTATATTTTTACCCTGATTATTGGACCTGTTAGCTCTCATATTTATGTATATTGGTGCATTTAATTCAATTTCTTAGTTTTCTAGATAAATATGGAATTTCAGGGAAATAATCTCTTTTCAGTGGATAATTGCAAGATTGGAGCATAAAAGTGAAGACCTGGAAATTTAATAATTTAATTCAAGCCACTTTTAGTGACTTCATGTAAATTGGTTAATCTGGATCCACTTATGAGAATCTAGATTAATTAATTAATTAATTTTTCGAGTGGTTAATTAATTATTAAATTCTTGAAGAAAGAAGCTGCAATTCGAATGCCATAGAATGAAAATCATTATCAAATGGGTCAAGATCCACTTCATTGGGCCAAGCCAAGCCAACATTGGGTCAGGCCACAGACAGTCTATGCGCATTTCACACAGTTGGGCCAGGCCACTGTGTAACTCAAGACCAATAAAGGCCCAAGTTCTCAAGCTCAAGTCTAGGTCATGAGGGCCTAAGATTGAAGTCCATAAATTGAAGTCCAAATCCAAAATCCAAAAAACTCTATGGCCCAAAATCGAATTTCACCTAAGCCCATATCCAATTACCCGTGGCCGAATTCCATAACCCTAAATCCCTCTCTCTCTCATTCACATTTCATCTCCACCTTTCCATTCATCATACATTCAATCTCAACCTTCAATCCATTCATACATAAACCATGTTAGATCTAGGCAATCCAATCCATCCATCAAGTAGATTAACCTTAGAATCTTAAAATCTCATGCATCATTTTACCATTCATAAATTTATATCATTCATCCATCATTTAAGCCATTAGATCTTAGGACATTTTCATCACAACCATCCATTTCATGCATGCATATTAGGTAAAACCCTAGAGCCTCCACGCTAATGCATCTTATCCATACTTTGATTAAATCTAGGCCATTCATCATACCATCTATCCATCTCCACCTTTAAATCACAACCCTCTATTAGGTACCATGTCACTCATATAATTTATTTTTATCAAATCACCTTTGAACCATTAGATTGACCTCAACGTAATCAGATCCATCCATTCATCAAAATCCTAACTTAGAACAACTTGGAGCCCAAGTAGCCTCCATTCGCATATCCCTTGTCACTACCATATCCATCCACAACCTCCACACGATTTTAGCACTAAAAACTCTCCATGCACTTAGACAAAAACCCATCTAGATACACTCCTAGAATCCAAAAACACCTCATCAACCTAATCCACGTCGATCCACACGATTTTTGCACAATTTCAATCCATTTCATGTGCATATCACCTAGGTCAACTCTCCACATCATCTCATTATCATCCATCCATCCATTCATCATAACTTTTAATCTCCACCATCCATTTACCATTGCATAAAACAAACCCTAATCCCTACATGTCAAAATTTTCTCTCCTTTCCTTGCTTTGAGCTCGAGCTACCTTGAGACCCAAGCCACTAAAATTTGTGTACACCATGTAGCCCTAACCTTTTGCAACTTAAAATCCCATCCACCCATTTCCAATGAGATCTAATCCAAGCTTTTGATCCATCAACTTAAACCCAGATTAAATCTCCACCCTTCATGCATTTCTTGAGACTGTAAATACTCCATTAAGCCAATTCAAAATTTGAATTTGACCTGGAGCTCAAGAGGATAAAAGATTGGAGTACCCTGAAGAACAAAAGACACATTTCTTCATGCGAATTTTACAAGTGAGCAATCATTGTAATTTTGATCTTTATGTCTTTTAATTATTTTTCCATATCTTGTATTTAATTCTTCCATGAAATAAATAAGAGGAGTTCTTTTAGAATCCTGGAAAGTCCGATTATTCAGATTTCTTTTTATGCTTTCTTTTGATTTAATTGTAAATTTGTATTCTTTGTTTAAGTAAAGGACTTAGGTTGTCAGTGTTGAATCTAGGAACTAGACTTTAATTAGATTAAAGATTATGAATTTTAATTAAATGGTGTAAATTGATTTTTTGAATTCTTGCGTTGAATTTCAAATATAGATCTCTTATTTGTTTATTTATTTTGGGCGATGAGAGAAGAATTCCATAACCACCTTTAAATTCTGCATTTATTTATTCTGTCATTTACTTTATTTGCCAATTGATTTCTTGTCTTTAGGTAAATTAGTTACTTTGTATGTTTGTTGTATAAAATTTGTTCAATATATGTTTTTATTGTGAATCTTGTATGTTTATTCTTTAATAATTTAATTCATTGTATCCATACTCACTCTCTCTCAAATTTCACCTAAATAAGGCTGGAGATATGATATTTTCGTTTTAAAACCATGTAATTTTAAATTAAGAAGAGACTAGCATTATTTTTGTTTCACCAATTTAATAAAAAGAAGATAGATTTGATTATCGACTTATTAAATTCATAAGTTAGATAATAATGGTGTAAACTTTGGTTTTCTAATATCTAAATTAAAATTGTAATTCCATGAATTAGATTTCTTAAGATTACATATTTTTAAAGGTGCCGATTTAATTTAAAGCATATATTTTGTGGATTTTTTTTGGATTCGACCTCTCACTCATAACGCTATACTATATATGGTTCGTGCGCTTGCGAGATTTATAAATGTAAAATTTGCACATCAACAATAAGCTTCAAGCTTAATGTAATTCAAATATCAAAGTCTAAGGCTACAAAGCTTGCTGAGTCTAATTTATAGACTTTATTTTTAACATAAAACAAGGAGTAAAGTAAATAAAACAAAGATATAAAAGTAGAGATAAAAACAACTATTCCACTCATCCTAATCTTTCTTCTTCCTTCTTCTCATATTTTCCTATCCATACATGATTTTGTCTGCAGCAGCCCAACGAGTTCTCTCTCTATCTTTCCTGACTTGTGTTTTATTTCATTTGCAACACTGGCACTAACTTCTCTGGTTGCACATTGTGCTATGAGTAATTGTTTGACCTTATCCCACTTATCTCCTTTGCATTGAGTTGCATTTCTTTCTATTTTACCCATTCAATTTTTGAGTTGGATCTCATTCTCATCGTTCCTTGGATTTCCTCCTCTTATTTTGCTAGTTTTTCTTATCTTGTATTGCTTGGGATAATGAGATAGAGAAGCATGAGACATGTGGGGTCCATGCAAGTCAAAGGATGGCTCAGATTTGATGGGTCTTCTTTGTATACTGCAAGCGGGCTTTGATCCATAAGCTTTGAAGGCCCGAAGTGTATCTAAGTGGATCCAAATTCTGGACTGGGTTTTGACGGGCTGAGTTTGTGGGCTCCGCTTCCCTCCGTCGACCCAATGGTACAATTGGAGGATCAACTTTTCGCTTGGGCTCGCATCGGGTTCATTGGATTTGATGTCTGTATCAGTCCCTCTTGGTTGGAGAAAACTTGTCCTCGAGTTTAGCTGGGTTTGACGGAAAAGTAGGGTCGTGCCTTCAGCCACCAATTCTGTCGTTGTCTCTTTGATTGGTTTTGGAGCGATGGTACAAGATTGTGGGTACCACCTCCAAAGTCATCTCGAACCCACTTTGTATGGACTTGTCTGCTAAACTCAATCCTAGCCAAATAATATCAATATATGATTTTTCCTTTTACAAATTTGTCCCAAATGGGGTCTACATGAGGTTCAAGCATAAATTCAAAATCTTCAACATGTATTGATGGAAGAGGCTTCACCAATATCTTTGACTACATCACCACTTTCAACTATTGAACTAATATTTTGACTGTCGTCTCTTCTGGGTGTAGAATCTCCAACGGTCCATCAACTGGTGTCTCCTAATCTAATAATGTAAACACATCAAAGTAATCATCAATGTCTCTGTAATTATCATATATGGGCATCAAAGTGTCTAGTTGTTCCTCTTATGTTGGAGATGTCAAAACTTCATTGTCGAACACCAGTTCTTCATCAAATGTAGGAGGTTTAGACCAATCAACAACATGATCAACTTCTAAAGGTCATTTAGAGAATAATGAGAATGAAGTTGAAGTGCTCACCCCGCCATCCGCTTTTTGCGTCTCTGGTGAATGTCTAAGTTGTGCAATGCTTAAGTCTTGTGAACCTATCTCAAGAAGTAGAGTGCTCAACTCAAACAGTAATGGTCCCAAACCAATTGGTCGATGTTGGATCCAAGCTCTTATTACACAATTGATGAAAACCTTGTTAGGGGTCTTCAAATTGATAGTATTTTGACTCGGGATTTTAGGCTGAATCAGGGATTTCAATGGAGAAATCCAAAATGGACCTATCAAATCGCTCGATCACTCGCAAGAAAAATGAAAGGGGACATTAATCTCAATGGGAATGTTGGTGGAATCAACATCATCAACGAAATTAGGCATTTTTTAAATTAATTCAATCAAGGAATTGGGAGTACGGGTGTAGAATTTTAAAGAACTTAATTTAATTAAATTAAATATAATAAAATTTGAAACACAGGTGACTCTAATCCAGCTCAATTCAATTAAATCTCAAAGAACCTTCTAATGATTCAATTTGAATTGTGGAATTCAAATCTAATTAGATAATGGAAAATGCATTGATTAGATTCAAAATGCAATTGAAATATACAAAATATTCCAATTAAAATTAATGCAACACAATATCAAATTTAAATATTCTAATTAAAATTAATTCAACACAATATCAAATTTAAAATCAAAAGGAAATAACTCACCACACCTAGCGAGAAATAAGCTTCAAACTTAATGTAATTCAAATATCAAAAGTCTAAGGCTATATAGTTTGCTTAGTCTAATTTATAGACTTTATTTCTAGCATAAAACAAGGAGTAAAGTAAATAATACAAAGAAGTAAAAGTAGAGATAAAAACAACTATTCCACTCTTCCTTATTTTTCTTCTTCCTTCTTCTCATATTTTCCAATCCATACACAATTTTCTCTGCAACAGCCTTACGAGTTCTCTCTCTATCTTTCCTAACATGTGTTTTATTTCATTTGCAACATTGGCACTAACTTCTCTGGTTGCACAAGGTGCTACAAGTACCTGTTTGACCTTATCCCTTTTATCTCCTTTGCATTGAGTTCCATTTCTTTCTATCGTACTCATCCAACGTTTGAGCTGGATCTCATTCTCATTTTTCCCTAGTTTTCCTCCTCTTATTTTGGTAGTTTTTCTTATCTTGTATGGCTTGGGATAATGAGATAGAGGAGCATGAGACATGTGGGGTCTTTTGAACACTAAAATCTTATATTTTTACCCATGATTATGGGAATAGTTAGCTCTCATGTTTGTATGTAATGATGCATTTAATGTAGTTTCTTAGTTTTGTAGATAAAAATGGACAGTTCAGGAAAACCATGCTAAGTCAGCAGATAATTGCAAGATTAGAGCTTTAAAGTGAAGACCTATGATTTTTATAATTATTTCATGCAATTTTTAGGACTTTCATGTAAATTAATTAATCTAAATCCAGTTATGAGAGTCTAGATTAATTAATAATTTTTAGATTTTAAGTGTCTAAATAATTATTTAATTCTAGATGATAGAAGCCGCAATTTCAAGTCATTGGGCCAAAGAATCATTCCAATGAGCCAAGCTAAGCTTCAGTGGGCCAGGCTACATACAAGTATACGCGCATTCTGCAGTTAAGCCAGGCCATTGTGCAAGCTCAGTCCAACTAAGGCCTAAGCTCTCAAATCCAATTCCAATGGGCCTAAGTTGAGGTCCAGATCCAAGCCCAAAGTCCAATGCTCCATGGTCCATATTCGAATTCACCTAAACCATAGCCCATATCCATTTACCCAATGTCAGCTCCAATACCTAAACCCTGAACATCTTTAATGCACATTCAATATCTGCTCTTCATCCTCCATCTTTCATCTCATCCTTCATATCTTTCATGCATTATTAATAAACCCTAGAAGCCTCCATATAATCCAGACAATTCATTCATCCATCACTAGATCTAGTCATTCATTATAATCATAAACATTTTAACCTTAGAATAATATTCATCCATGCATCACCTATTAATTCATGCATTCATTTAATGCATTAATCATCTTAGCCATTAGATATTAAGTCATCTAATCTCATTCATTCATTCATCTCTTAGAAACGCTAAAGCTTCCACATGCATCCACCACATACATACATTATCTTAAAGTTAGGTCATGCAATTGAATATCCATCTATGATCAACCATTGAATCCAAAGCCTCCATCAATCATCATTCATTTCCTATATTTAATTTTACCGACTTAAGCTTAGAACCATTAGATCTTAACCCCATTTTATCTTAGCCATCCAATCACCAAACCCTAAGCGTGAAACAACTTGAGGTACAAGCTAGCCTCCATTCGACCATGCCACATCATCCATTGCGAGATCATTCAATCCAATCTCCATAGCTCATACACGATTTTTGCACTAAAAATACTCCATGCATTTTAACCCATTTCCATCCACATTCATTCATGTACACATCACCTTCTCATCATCCACAAGCCCACACGATTTTTACAATCTTCACCCCATTCATGCACATACGCATAGTCAACTCTCCACATCACTTCAATTCATCTCCACCATTCATTCATCCCATCTTCAAATCTTAGCCATTCATTTTGCATCAACCCAAAACCCTAAACACACCCCAAAATCGTGTAGTCCTTTCTTTTCTCCTAATTTCCTATCTTCTCTCCTCTCCTCCATGACTTAGCCACCAAGCCAAGCAAACCACACAACTTCAAATTCGTGTTCACCCTTGTAACCCTAACCTTTTGCAACCTTTAATCCCATCCATCCAACTCCATTGAGATTTAATCCAAACCACTCCTTTGTCACTTAAACCTTGATTTAATCACAGTCGTCCATTCCAACCTTGAGCCTATAAATACCCCGCTACCCCAAAGCCAAATTCAAATTTGACCTGGAACTCAAAAGGAACTAAAGTTGGAAAAATACACTAAAGACAAGGAGCATACTTGAAAATTGCAAGTGAGATTTATTTTATTTTGCAATTTATTTTAAGTGTTTTTCATGTATTGTACTCCATCTTTTGTAGATTGAATTCTTCCATTTAATAAATAAGAAACGCCCATTTTTAGATTATTGAAAAGTCTGATTCTTCATGAAGTCTTTTATGCTTTATTTTAATTTTTAATTTATGTTCTTAATTTGATTAAAGTCTTAGGTTGTGAATGTTGAACCTAGAATCAAACTTTAACTACATTAAAGAGTATAGATTTTAATTAAAAGGTGTAAAATGAATCTTAGATTCTATGCGTTGAATTTCAGATCTAGTTTCTTGTTTATTTAATAATTTTGGGCGATGAGAGAAAAATTCCACAACCACCTTTAAATTATGCTTTTATTTTAATCTGTCATTTATTTTTCATGTCAATTCAATTCTGCTATTTACTTTATTTAGTTAAGTCATCCATCTTGTATGTATGTTAATTAGTTTATTTTTAATGTTGTATTTGATGTATGTTTAATTGTCTTGTATGTTATTTAATTCTTTAACATTGTATTCTTTGTTTAATATTTTATTCATTCTTTCATGTATAAAAACAACCTCTCAATCAAAAGATTCTTTAACTAGGATTGTGAATATGTTATTTTAATCCAGAACTTTATGGTTTTAATTCAAGAGAGATGACTACATATCCATTGATTCACCAATGTAAAAAGTAAGGAACTAATTTAATTCACATGTTAAATAAAAGATGGTGTTCACTTGTTTTCCAATTAAAATTTATCTTTTATTTCAAATCCAAACATAATCTAAATTTCACAAGATTACATCTTTTTAGAGGTACATATTAAATTTTAAGCATATATTTTCTGATTTCCTGTGGCTTCGACCTCGTACTCATATGCTATACTAACAAATGGTTCGTACACTTGCGAGATTTACAAATTTAAAACATCAACAATGTCCATGCAAGTCAAAGGATGGCTCAGATTTGATGGATCTTCTTTGTAGACTGCAAACGGGCTTCGATCCATACGCTTTGAAGGCCCGAAGTGTCTCTAAGTGGATCCAAGTTCTGGATTGGGTTTTGACGGGTTGAGTTTGTGGGCCCCACTTCCCTCTGTCGACCTGATGGTAAAATCGGAGGATCAACTTGTCGATTGGGCTCCACCAATATCTTTGACTGCGTCACCACTTTCAACTCTTGAACTAATATTTCGACTTTCGTATCTTCTGGGTGTAGAATCTCCAACAGTCCATCAACTGGTGTCTCCTGATCTAATAATGTAAACATATCAAAGTAATCATCAATGTCTCCATAATTATCATATATGGACATGAAAGTGTCTAGTTGTTCCTTTTCTGTTGGAAATGTCAAAACTTCATTGTTGAATTTTCATCAAACGTAGGAGGTTTAGACCAATCAACAACATGATCAATTTCTACAGGTCCTTTAGAGAATAATGAGAATGAAGTTGAAGTGCTCACAGCGCCATCTGCTTTTTGCATCTCTGATGAATGTCTAACTTGTGCCATGCTGAAGTTTGATGAACATATCTCAAGAAGTAGAGTGCACAACTGAAACAATAATGGTCCCAAACTGACCGGTCGGTCTTGGATCTAGGCTTTTATTACCAAATGATGAAAACCATTTTAGGGATCTTCAAATTGATAGTATTTTGACTCGGGATTTTAGGTCGAATCAGGGATTTCAATGGAGAAACCTTAAATGGACCTCTCAAATCTCTCGATCACTCACAAGAAAAATGAAAGGGGACACTAATCTCAATGGGAATGTTTGTGGAATCAACATCACCAAAGAAATTAAGCGTTCTTGAAAATTAATTCGAACGAGGAATTGGGATTACGGGCGTAGAATTTTAATGCACTTAATTTAATTTAATTAAATACAATAAAATTCGAAACACACATGAATCTAATCCAGGTCAATTCAATTTAATCTCAAAAAACTTTTGATGATTGAATTTGAATTGTTGAATTGAAATCTAATTAGACAATGAAAAATGCATTGATTAGATTCAAAATCCAAATGAAATAATCAAAATATTCTAATTAAAATTAATTCAACACAATATCAAATTTAAAATCAAAAGGAATTAACTCACTACACCTGGGGAGAAATATGCTTCAAGCTTAATGTAATTTAAATATCAAAAGTCTAAAGGTACTAAGTTTGCTGAGTCTAATTTATAACTTTAGTTTTACCATAAAACAAGGAGTAAAGTAAATAAAACATGGAGATAAAAGTAGAGATAAAAACAAGTATTCCACTCTTCCTTATCTTTCTTTTTCATTATTCTCATCTTTTACAATCCATACACGATTTTGTCTGCAACAGCCCAACGAGTTCTCTCTCTATCTTTTTGACTTGTGTTTTATTTCATTTGCAACACTGGCACTAACTTCTCTTGTTGCACATTGTGCTATGAGTAACTGTTTGACCTTATCCCTCTTAGGTATCACACATGATTTTAAAGGGGACAGACCAGTCGACCGGCTATATTATCCGAGCGGAAGTCAAGGCAATTTTCAATTTTTCAAAGGCACTAACGCACTTTTCATGAAAATTGAAAACGGTATCCTCGGTCAGGAGTCTACATAGAGGTCGTGATATGTCCCTGAATCCTTTGATGAACCCCATTTGTAAAACCTAGTACAACCTAAGAATGACCTTATCTCTTTAACGGTTTGGGGTCTTGGTAGATTAGAGATCAGGTTCACTTTGGCTTTGTCCACTTCGATTCCCCTTTCAAAGATAATGTGCCCTAGCACTATGCCCGATTTCACCATAAAGTGACAGTTCTCCCAATTTAGTAGTAAGTTCTTTTCTTTGCATTTGACTAACACAAGGGTCAGATGGTTCAGGCACTGGTCAAAAGTAGACCTAAAAATGGAGAAGTCGTCCATGAAGACTTCTAAGAAACGTTCGACCATATCCAAAAAGATGTTGATCAGGCACCGCTAAAAGGTGGCAGGTGCAATGCACAGCCCGAATGGCATACAGAGATATCCGAACGGACTGGTGAAGATGATTTTCTCCTGATCCTCAAGAGCAACATAAATTTGGTTATAGCCGAAATAACCATCCTGAAAGCAGTAGAATGCATGCCCGGCGAAACACTCAAGCATCTGATCAACGAACAGAACAATGAAGTGATCCTTTCGAGTGGCAGTGTTCAGCTTATGGTAGTCAATTCAAACTCTCCAACCTGTTCGAATTCGAGTTGGGACTAGCTCGTTATCCTCATTTTTTACTACAACCACACCAGAATTTTTCGGGACAACCTGCATTGGACTTACCCAAGCACTGTCAGAGATCGGGTAGATGATACCCATCTCAAGAGTTAAAATCTCGGCTCTTACAACTTCCTGCATCGTCGGATTTAGTCTTCTCTGTGGTTCTTTAGATGTCTTGGAGTTCTCTTCCAAGTGAATTTTATGCATGACCATAGATGGACTAATTCCTTTGAGATCGGTGATGGACCATCCAATTACTTCTCAGTGATAACATAAAACACTTAGGAGTTTAGACTCCTGCTCAGAAGTTAAATCGGAAGCTATAATAACATGTAAAGTGTCTGATGGTCCAAGATAAGAATATTTATGAGTCTCAGGAAGTGGTTTAAGCTTTAATTTTGGTGGCTTCTCAACAGAGGGAACTGATACAGATTGACTCACAGGGAGAGGTTCGAATTTCATGACCTTCTGCGCATATGGAGATGTGTCGAATATAGTTTTCACTTCCTGTTTACCATTTCTTTTAAAATCTGTGCTAAAAGTAGACAGAGACTTCTCAAATGGATCGTCATAGATGAAGTGAAGGAATGACTCATCGACAGAACTCTGGATCATATTAACCTCGCATGGATCAATTGATAACAGCTTTCACGGTGGCCAGAAATGGTCGTCTAAGAATGACTGGAATGTGCCCACTTTCGTTCTACGTGGGTTGAGTATCCAACACCACAAAATCGATGGGAAAGTAGAAATTGTCGACTTTCACAAAATGTCCTCTATCACACCTCTTGGAATTTTTATAGAGCGGTCAGCTAACTATAGTGTGATAGGGGTGGGTTTCAGTTCTCCCAAGCCTAACTGCTCATAAACAGAGTATGGTAATAGGCTAACACTTGCTCCAGGATCTAATAAGGCCCTATCAATTGAAGATGTACCAATGGTGTATGAAATAGTTGGGCACCCAGGGTCCTTATGTTTGATCGGAAATGGTTGTTGGAGGAATACACTTGCATTTTCTTCTAGAAAAGCCTTTTTGTGAACATTAGTTCTCCATTTTGCCGTACAGGGGTCTTTGAGAAATTTGGCATATGAGGGTACTTGATTGATGACATCAAGTAGAGGGATATTGATACTGACATGTTTGAACACCTCTAATATGTCACCATAAGGAATACCTTTCTTAGCGGTTCACCTCTGAAGGTACGGAGCCCTAGGTACATACGTTTTTCTAGCAGAGTGTTCTGGTACAATTTGGACTGGGGATGGACTCAGTGAGTTATCATGATGCTTGACTGACCAGGGGTCTAGTCCATCGGTTGTTCAGGAATTTCCCCTTTATTGTTAACCTGTCTTCTTGATCTTAAGATAGTAATTGATTTGACATCCTCTGGTTTGGACGGTGAAACCTCATACTGTCCCTTGGTATTGTGGATAGGTTGACTGGGAAATTTGTCTTTTTCCCTGTTGCCTATTGCGGTGGCTAACTACCCAAGCTGTGTTTCAAGCTTGTGCACATTCTGTTGGGTAGATTTCATGAACTGCTACAATCTATCCTCAAGAAAGGGCTTACGTTGTTGAGATGGATTTGACTGATACAACTAATTTGGATTGGGTGGTTGATTTTGAGATTGATGGAACGACTGGTTCTAGGTTGGGTGAAATGGCTGACTCTTGGGTGATTGGAATGGCTGACCTTGATATTGATGAGGTCCATTACTTATCGGAGATTGATTCTGACGCCAAGAGAAATTGAGATGATTCCACCAATTAGGATTGTACGTGGCAGAAAATGGGGTTCATTATTGTTTTTTGAAATTATTAAGTGCATTTTCTTGCTCGGTTGAGCACTCAGCATTCGACACTAAGGAAGGACAGTTTTGGGCACTGTGTCCTAGGTTAGAACACATTGCACAAAATACAAACCTCCTCTCTTAGGAGTTTGTACTAAAATCTCTCTCTTGGAGAAAACCCATAGCTGAGATCTCTCCGCCAAGGTTTCTAAGAAGGTTCATCCATTGTTCTCAGTTAGTTTAAAAAATTCCCCACCTTTCATGGACTCGACCATTGTGCGGTCCGATATGGTTAAACCATCATAAAAGAATTGTACGAGTTTCAAAGCCATGGTGGGGACATTTAGCCAACGTATATTTGAATATTTCCCACGATTCCCAAAATTGTTCACCCTCTTTCTGATTAAAATTTGCAATTTCTTTCTTGAGGGCATTGGTTTTAAATACGGGGAAAAATTGTTTAAAAACTTGTTGGCCAACTGATCCCAAGTTGTGATGGAATTCGTAGGTTGAGAATTCAGCCATGATTCCGCTTTTTCTTTAAGAGAAAAAGGAAATAGGTGAAGTTTAATAGTCTCATTAGTGATACCTTGAAGTTAATGGTGGTGCAGATTTCTAAGAATTATTTAACGTGCAAGTATGGATCCTCATGATCAAGTCCATGGAATGTAGGTAAAAGATGTAACAGGGCTGGTTTAAGTTCGAAGGTTGCAGTGGTTGCTGGAATGACTATGCATGATGGTGGCTGTGACTGGGGAAAAGTAGTCTTTGAGGGTTTTCTCTTCGACTCTTTCTCAGGCCATGTTGGATGATGGTGGTGGCGAGGTTGAAGATGGAGATGAGGGTGGTGATGTGGGTGGACAATCTAAGTCTATGACTGAGCTTGACTGAGATTCGGACGCAACGATCGATGTACTGATGGGAAGTATAACTCGAACCAAGCGATTGGAGAAGTCACAAGACCAATTAAGCATACACAACACGATCAATCATGTTCAAACAAAAATCACACAAGAAATGCCTAAGTCTAAGATTTAAATCCCACTGGAGAAATCGGATTTTATTGGCTTGCTAAAGGGACCCAAAAAATCTAGACTTGCTCCTAATTTTCTCTCAAAAAAATTTAAGTCTCCGAGGAGAGTTTAACCACAAACATGGCCAGGTAAGTTTCCAAGTAAGTGGGGGAGCACAAACTACATCTACATCCCATCTTATCCTTAGACGTGCTCGACCTCATGTCTTAGTGACAGAACTATCCTTAGACACCATGCTTGAAGAAAAGCTATTCACCGGTTACAAAAAATAATTGGATTGAAAAGGTCCCTGTTGAGCATGATAGTCCCTAAAATCTAACTAATCGTTCATAAATTGATTTTATTAGGAGATGCATGAACCATTTTACTATCTTATGTCTCTAGATATTGTGAATGCAATCATAAATTACCAATGCATCATTCAATTAAATATGCAAAACAATAATCAAATAAACTAATGCATGAATACTAACATCTTAAATGCATGAGCAATTTAAATATGCAAGCTAACTAATTTAAACAAATAAAGACAATTAAAGAACACCCTAATTAATTCTATATGAATCAATGAGAAAAATAAAAACTTAAAAGAAAGTGATTAGGCACTCACCTTAGCCTATTATGCGTATTTCCAGTAAATTTTAAGCGCACAATTAAAAACCTGTAAAACAGTACATACAAGCCTTGGTGTAGATTCTAATTCAAAAAATGCATGATCCTAGTCTGTGTATTTGTCCTAAAATTACTATTAGTGAAAGAAATACAATATTTGTGATCTAATTAAAATTTTAAATGAAGTCAAGATCATAAAAAAAATTAGACTCCACCAAATTAATGCAAGACTTGGAATTGTAAGTTCAATCAAGATTCAAAATTTTCCATGAAATTTTAGAAATCATATTTAGAAACTGTTCCAAAGTTAGATGAGATTCTAGATTTAGAAAAAATTTAAGTTTGGAGATTGTCTAAAATTTATGTTTCCAAAAAATTTAAACAACTTTCCAAAAATAGAAACTTTCCAAAAATAGATCAATTTCCAAAATAGATTACTGCTGAATTAAGACATATCTCTAAGATTAGAAAAAATTGCTAAAAGAAAACTACTAAATTAGAAAATTTATAAAAATAGAAAAATCATAATATAGAAGTCTCTAAAAATAGCAATCTTTCCAAAAATAGATTGATTCAAGATTTATTGATATTTTAAAATTTCTAATCTAAGGAAACTTTCTAAAAGTAGAATTTCTAAAAATAGAAATTTCTAATTTTCAAGACTTTCCAAAAATAGAAGTTTCTAAAAATAACAATTTTTCCAAAATCACATAATAGTGCTAAATTCATTTTTTATTTCCCAGGCAACGGCGCCTAAAACTTGTTGTTCCATCATATTTTATATTTACACTCGCAAGCATATGAACCATGTATAATATAGCAGTGTGAGTGCAAGGTCGTACCCAAAGGAAATCACAAAATATATGTTTTAAAAATTAAACTGGCACCATTTAAAATAATATGATCAATAAAAATTAAATCATGGAATTAATTCTTAAACACTAGATCTACATTTCTAATCATAGAGTTATATTCTTAATTTAACAAAATCCAAGTTAACATCTAACATTGGAACTTAAATCAAATATGAGATCTAAAATTAATTAATATTCCAATGCTCAATTAAAATGGTGTAAAAGGTTAAACAATCTCAACTTAACTTCAAATCAATTTATTATGATACAAATATACTATTTCTAACCTAATTGAAAGAATTGAGTGAATAAATATAAGGAAATTCATAAACAAATAAATAAACAAAATAAACAAATAAAAAAAATATTTACAATTAGATTAGGGACAATCATAGCCATCGAATATCATACCCAATGAAATAAATAAACATGAAATCTAGATCATGTAATTCACTTAAAGATTCAAATTAAAATTCATGCATTTCATTAAAATTAAATTTCATATTCCTCAATTTAATTAAATGGACCTTAAATCTTAGATTTGGACAATTAAAAACAGATCTAAAATATTTCATATGTTCCAAAGAACCTTAGATCTGAATTTAAAGAAATCAAAAGTTCTAAAATATTTCATATGTACAATTAATTTATTAAAGAACATAACTTAAAATAAAACAAACAATCACCATTAAATTCGAAAAATTGGACTTTCCAACATATCTAAAAGTATATCTCATATTTATTCAATTGAAATTAATACACATACTTTGGAAAATACATCAGAAACAATAAAAATAGAATTTACAAATGACAAGACTCACATGTAAAATTCGAATTTTGCTCCTTGTCTTCTCTGTATTCCAAAGTCAACGGTGTTCTTCTGGCTCCTGACCCAATTCTAAATTCATTGTGCCTTAGTGCTCTATTTATAGGCCTCAGGTTAGAATGGATGGTTGAGATTTAATCTTGGTTAAGTTGATGAGTGAAAGGCTAGGATTAGATTATCTGAATGAAGAATGGCTGGGTTTAAAATGAAAAGGAGGCTAGTGTTACAAGGTTGGTGATTATGTGGCTTGGAGAAGGGGTGACTTGATGTGCAAGTAGGGATTTTCAAATGGAAAAGATTTGGATTGTGTGTTTTTGAATTTAGCACATGGGATTAGGTTAATGCAATGCATGATATGAATGGATGAGATGCAAAGTCAACTTTGAAAGTTCCCGGGTGTGCTAGAAGTGAGTCAATATTGAACTGAGAGGAGAGAGGGGGGGGGGGGGGGGGGGGGGGGGGGTGTGAATAGGGCAATCCCAATTTTAGTGGTCTTTAAAAAAAAAAATCTTGATTAATCAGATGATTTGCAGCGGATTAAATTAGATTAATCAAGTGTGTGATAAGAGAGTGTGCCAATAAAAGAACAATCACACAGATAAAGTCCAAACATCTATAACACAAGATGTATAGTGGTTCGGTTTAAACAAACCTACATCCACTGATGGACTCACCCAACCTTGGGCTATCTCAAATACGCTATGTGGGGAATTACGCCCTCCTTAATAGAATAGGACTTCACCTATCCAATTGATTGAGAATTTCACCCAATCGCCTAAGGTTTTGAAAGTTTCGACCAAACCCTAATCTACGTCCTTGTCCCTCTATTTTTTAGAGTGGTTCAATCACCTTGATCTACTCCACTGTACCATGAAGATGATTTAAAAATAAATCAAACTAAGAAACACTTGCCTTCATAGAGCTCACAAACTTGAAGATGTTGTGCTTTTTGAAGATCTCCCAATGTGATGTTGTTCGAGGACGGAGATGCGTCGTGTGTAGAGCAATCACAATCCTTGGGAGGGCTCTAGGATATAAGATATGCCTATTATAATCCTAGACGATTTCCCTCTCACTCTTAATCTCAATCAAGAAGATTGGATTCTAAAATGATTCACCTAGTGAAGTTCTTAGAGAGGAGTGGGATCTCTGGAAATGCCTTGGTTATTCCTCACAAGAGTGTCCAACCAAAATCCAACAAGATTTGGTGTTTAAATAGGCAAACAGAGAAAATTCGACCTTACAACAGGCGATTGATTGCAGTCTGGCGATTGATCGTGAGTTCAAATAATGTCGTTGTAAAATGACCATTGTGCATTAAATGTTCTCTAACAGATAGAAAACGGTCACGCACGATTGATCATGCCACACGATTGATCGTGGGTCGGCGAATGTATCGGCCTGAGGCTATCCTATTTTGATAGTGCTTTGTCAAGACAAGTCTTATACAGACTCAAGGCGATTGGTCGTTCCCCCGATGTGTCGGCCCTGTCCATACGATTGATCGTGCGACCGATGGATCGTCCATGATCAGCCTTTAATTCTTTGTCCAGATCATTTAAGTCTAGGCGATTGATCGTATACCCGATTGAATCGGCCTTATCCCAGCGATACATCGTGAGCACGATTGTAACGTCCTGAGACAACTGTTGTTTGACAGACCATTCCAAATCAGAACCTTCATTTTTTCAGACGATGCATAGTTATACCACAATTGCTCATCCCTGTCAATGGCGATGTATCGCTGGCACGATGTGTCCTCCTCTCAGTAAAATCTATGGTTTTTATTATTAAGTCCATGTTCTGATTTTGGTGTCAAACAACCACTAGGCTTGCTTAGTTTATCTAGATGTGATTATTAAGCCTAGGCAAGGGAATCTAGGTGTGCTGGGTCCATCCTAAAGTCATCTATGGCCAATTACATTTCGTGTGATTGCCATACACATGATGATGATGAATCTTCACTTGATCTTCCATTCTTGAGGCACTTGATTCAATTTTCACACACCTTGAGTCTTGTTTCATTGTTTCATTCTTCCAAGGCAAGGCTTCACGTAAGTTATGGAATTTAGAAATAGATGATTCGGCAAGCTGGGGCACTAACAAACATGAATGGGTGGATGGATAAATGGATGGTGATATGGAAGGTAAAATTCGAATGGAGTGGATGAAGATATGAGAAAATTGTGTGGAGTGTTTTTGGATAGGTGATGATGTGTACATGAGGTGTAAAAATCGAGTGGATGATCTTGGGTTGCTTGGGATCCAAGTTGGATTAGATCTAGGGTTTTTATGGAGGCTTTGAATGGATGGCTTTGATTAATTGGGGTTTAAATCTAATGGTTCTAACAATGGATGGTTAAGATGGGTTATATAAAAGGTAAGGTCTTGTGTGGAGGGTTGTGATTCAAAGGTTGACCTAGATGATTGGTTGGATGAATGACCTAGATCTATCATTAAGAATGTATGGAGTGGATTTCAAATGGAGACTCTAGGGTTACCTATATTGTATGCATGAAATGAATGGCTTAGATTAAGAGATGATGAAATGAATGGTGGATATACAAGGAGAGGGGAGTGTGAATGGATTAGGGTTTTAGTGTGAAATTCGAAATTGGGTATTGGATCTCAAGGTTTGAGCACATGGACCTCCAGTGAACACCTTGAACCTTTTGTACATGGACTTTGACTCTGGCCTGTTGGACTTTGGCATGCACACTAGCATGGCCCACTTGGAAAATGCGCATGGATTACTTGAGCCTGGCCCAATGTCTGGCTTGTGGAACATGGCTTGGCCTATTTGAATGGAACTTTAGCCCATTGAACTCAAATTTCAAACTTTGATCTTGTTTGGCCTCTTGAATTGCAGATTCTCTCTCCAAAATTAAAATAATTATCCCACCACTTAAAATATAAAATTATTGAATTGATCCAGATTCTCATAATTGGATCCAGATTAATTAGTTTACAATTAAAATCATAAAAGTGGTTAGAAATTAATTATTTAAAGTCTCGTGCCTTTTAATTTAAGCTCAAATTACTGCATTTATCCTGGTTTCTGATTTATTTCCCGTACTTTCCAATTTTATCTACAAAAATGACAAACAATATTAAATGTACCTAATATACACAAAATTAAAGGCTAACTAATCCAATAATCAGGGGTCAAATAGTCATTTTCATGTCTCAACAAGTCCTGCCATGGTATTCCCATTACCAATATAGGGCCAGTCCTTGATAAAGTGTCCCATCTACTTGCAGTGAAAACACACCTTTTCACGTGCCCTAGGTGTTGGGCAGTTTCTTGTCGTGTGACCCGGCTAGTTACAAGAGTAACATACTAGCTGCTTTGTGCCTCCATTGCTTGTATGCCTTGCTGAGGGTTGACTCCTTTTGAAGAAAGGCCTCTTATGGTTGAACTTGGCCTTCTTGTTGGAAGGTGGCTTCTGGAAACCTTCATTATTCCAATTGGTAGTATCCACAGCTTCCACCAATGAAGCTCGCTCGATCAACTCCTCAAGAGTGGCGAATCTCTATCCCTTTTGCAAGTTGACGAAATGTTTCATCTTAGCATCCCTCGCCACTTTGGGATAGTAGCGAGCCAGAAAAGCAGTTGAGAAATCCTCCCAAGTCATAGGTTCGCGATTTCTGGTTCGGTTCTTGACCTCCCACCATTTGTATGCATTTCCTTCTAGTTGGTAGGTGGCCAAAGTTACCTTTAAGTCATTAGCAATGGCCAAGGTATTAAACATCCGGCCCACCTGAGTGATCCAATTCTCAGCAACCGTTGGATCCTCAATTCCTGAAAAGCTTGGAGGATTTAATCTCCTGAATTCTTTGAGTCGTAGTGGCTCTCTCCTCCTGGGTTCTAGCTGGAGGTCGTCGCATATCCTCCGTGATCCTCTGGAATGCCTCCATTGCGATGCGCACAACCTCATATGGTATGTCTTGATTGCCTCGGGATTGACGACCTATCCTCCTTCCTCGGCCTCTGGCATTTCCGGATGGTGCTGACATTTTTCTGTCATTCACATCTTTAAATATAACATAATATTTCTAAAAGTTTTATCAAGACATACAATATGAGTTGTGTTCTACATAAACATACACATAACCATAGTATGTACAATATTAACATTCCATAACATATCTTATTTATTTTACAAAGAGTGGGGTTCTTTTTATACCCCGATACAAGTACAAAACAATATGTACATATTCATATATATACAATTTTCCTCTCTCCCTTCCCAACCAGTGTTTCCCTAATCATTCGTGGATGACTCTGCATCATAGTTGGTGTCTATAGTGTTGGGACACCATGCCTCCATATGATCAAATTCTCCACAAATTGGGCATGGAATAATTCTTTTGCCCCCCAATGTATGGACAATTTCTTTCATCGCGTCCGTGTCCAATGTATCCACAAACCGAGTTTACCACATTAATAGGATAAGGACAATGTTCCACTATATGCCCCCACTGGTTGCATAGCAAACAAGAATAATACTCTATTATGTTGGTGGGTGGAGTGGCAGGGGTATAATATGGTGACGGGGGAGGTTGTTCTGTTGAGGATGATTTTTCTATGGGTCCTATTGATTCTAGCTCCCTTTGCACGCTGCAGACACTTGATGAGTTCAATGATATAGGATTTCCCTGTGTTCCCCTCTCTTCTACACGATCTGGAGTCCCATTAATTGCCATATCTGCCCAAAACAATTCATCAGAAACATTAGATGAAAATGTCAACACAAAATAACAGGATTCTACTCTAATCCAAATATCTTATCATAGGCTCTAAAGATGTATTTACCCTTCAAAGTCTGAGAGCTTGAACGAAAGCTCTGATACCAAGTTGTCATGCCCCGACCCGATTGTGGGCCCGAAACATGACAATTCTTTTTTAATAAAATCTCGCTATCAATCTATGGGCTGGATTCTCGAGTTAACAAAAGCTCATTATAGAAAATGTCACATGTGTTCTTCACACGTGGATTCAAACATATACCATATACCCCCATATACAAACACATATCATACAAACAAATATTTCCATCCATACCATAAGAGTTACGTACGAAAACATAGTAGTTTAATACATTTTTAGATTTAAAGTACCACAGACGGTACTAAAATTAACAAACATCATTGGCATGAAAATAGATATAATAAATATATTTCCCACCATCGGGAAATACTAGCGACTGCATAGGCTCCCTCATCCTAAGATAGGAGTGAAGTTCCTCCTCCTCAGGTGCTAACTTTGCAATGTAAGGGACGTGAGCTGCTACCCAAGTGAAGAAAGCTTAAGTAGCATCTTAACATAATATCACAGGTTAGATAATGCAGTAAAATTTTGTAAATATCATAATAACAATAATGGTCTATTCTATCATAAATTACCTTACTCAAAATCACAAATGGTCCACTATACCATTTTACCAATTTGCCACATCTGCCATATCACTATCACTCATATGAAGCACTACATTGGCTTCCCAAATGCATTAAGTCCTGATACAGTCAAAATGTAGTATGTTGCAAGAGCTAACTGACACCAAAGGTCAAAAACAATCCAATGGCTAACAGTCCAACAACTAAATGTGTGATGGTAGCACCAATAACCAATACAAAAATAAACCATAATTATTTATCTCATGATATACCTTTTTACGTATAATTTCCAAAAATTATCATAATCTCAAATTTCTAAGCACATTCATTGTGCACAATATCCATCATATCAACATAGATGTATTTCAACAATCCATTAATTTCTAGACAGGTAAATGGATTCATTCTCCGTTATAGACTACTAGACCTCGACTCCCTGACACCGTGTTATGCTTCCGTTCTAATAGTTAGAACAAATTTCATCCCTTCTATGGAAGCAGTGTCAAGTCTCGTGTTCTGGCCACTTAGTCTTCTCCATCTTATATAATGTCCATGAATCCATTTATTGCCTTAGAGTCTAGGTTTTTAAACATATTTTATCAATTTGGTACTATTTAAGTCTCCTTATCGTTAATTGTAGAGTATTCGCAGGAATCTGTAACCACAATAAAATACAAATAAATACATATTTACAGATAATATAGTACAAAATCATAGTATAGTCAATTTTTCTAATTTATTTTTCCGAAAACTTAAAGGAAATGGATGTGAGTCCATACTACGAGTTACTGTTTTAATTTAATTTAAGTCAGAAGAGTTAGCCATTCAAAACACTCAATAAAAATAAAATGAAAGTACTCAGTGCCCAGTCTCGTATTTTTCTGGCGCCAGGAAAATATTGAGACTTTACCCAAAGGGTACAGTACTGAAATGTAAAGTGCTCAGGCCACTACACGTATTGTTTCCAGAATTAGGACAAGGAGACATGTTGAGTTTGGCCTAGAGAGTACAGTAAAATTAATCACTTAGTGCCCGATCATTTTTTACCAACAAGCGATGTTTTCGCTGCGCTACAGATGGCTACCGAGCAGCATTTCCGCTACGTTATAGGTAGAGTATCGGCCTGGAAGTGAGCACTCAATTACAAGAAATATAAACACACAATAGTTAGAGTTAGTCACATTTTTAATTTATAACAAAAGGCCTCAGAATACTGATTTATTAAAATCAATTATAATACTAAAATCACTAAACTTAAAATAATTTAAAAAATCAATTCAGGGTCCCCCAGAACCTGCACAACAGCTACGAAACATTCAAGTGCTTTCACTGATCTTCGGAACCTCGGAGTTCTCTGTCTTGGAACATTCGAGTCAAGTTCCCAACAGAGGCAGAAAAATAGTTGGCCTCAGCACCTTCGGAACCCTAACCAGAAGTTCAGAACTTCCGAAAGCTGGTCTTCGGAACTTCAGAGGCAGTCCTGAGACTTTTTTTCTTAAGCCAGTCACCTGCAACCAATGTAGTGACGGGAGAGACTGGGTGAAATACGAATCCAAAAACAAAAATGTTCCCAGATTTTGTTTTCTACATCTAACCATTCAAATATGATCTACTGTAAGTCCTCCATATTTTCGAAATAAATTGGACACAAAATCATTGAGAAAAACCTTTGATTTTAAAGGTGTAATCTCCAAAACACATGAGAAACCATAGTTTCCACTAAATTTGAAAACTCATTTTAAAGCTCAATTCAAAACAATTTTCACTTCTATTTGATCCTAAACTTGTTAAAATTTCAAAAGGAATTCAATGTATACCTTCGCTTGGAGAGCTGAGCAGATTTTGAACTCTTGGAAAACTTATCTCAAAATAAGAATGGTGAAAGAAGAAAACTAGAAGAAGAAGAAGCTTACAATCCTCACCTCTAGGGAGCCAAGCCCCTTTGATCCCACACAATTTCAAATGACATGCGAGCCAAGCCCCTTTGAAATGGATTGACCTTACCCCATTTGTTCACAAGATGAACATACAACAATCATCGATTCTCAATACATAACCACCAACATGCAACCATACATCAATTCTAAAAGTTCCATTGAGTGCTTAGAACCGGATTAACCTTAGAGGAGGGGGGGGGGGGGGGGGGGGGGGGGGGGGGGGGGGGGGGGGGGAGTGGGGGAGCGAAAGGAATAGGGTAATCACAAATTATGACCTTTTAAAATTTTCTTGATTAATGAAGTGCCGAATTAAAATAATTAATCAAGAGTGTGTTATACAATGTGTACAAGGTAAGCAATCAAACACACAAGAGACAAGACACACAATTTATAATGGTTCGGTTAGCCAACCTACATCCACTGTAGAGACTTTCTTAACTTTGAGCTATCTCCAATTCACTAAGCTTTGGAATTACACCAATACAATATAATAAGGCTTCCAACTATCCAATTGATTGGGACTTTCACCCAATTCCTATCCCACTATTTTTTTATACTAGTTCAAGATAAAACTATCTCTTCCATTCACTTCACAATAGAATGATTTTTAAATAAAAATCTAAACTAGAAGCACTTGCCTTTGAAGCCTTTGCAAATGATGATGTGCTTCTCGTGTCACTCCACCCAATGTGAGCTCGTACAATCCCGACATCGAAGAAGATCCGCCGTGTAGAGCAATCACAATCCTTGGGTACACTCTCTAAAAGATTTGGTACTGAATCTCTATCCTTGATCTTTGGCTCAATCCTTCTCTCTTAATCTCAATCACAATGGATTGGATACTTGAAGATATGCTTTTGATTTTCCAAGAGAGAATAAGCCTAGAGGTTTTGCCTTTGATTCTTGGGAGAATTTCTTATTGGTAGATTACTCAATTAATGACTCCTTAATCCTCCTACCAACTCCCAAAATAGTGTTTGTATTTATAGGCAAACTAAAAATTTCGTCAGCTCGATACACACGAATCGTGTACTAGCGATCGATCGTCCGTGTTTGAAATCTTGTTCACCAACCCGACCGTTGAGCATTAAATGCACAGTAAGGGCAACAAAACGGTAACCTCACGATTGATCGAGCCACACGATTGATCGTCCGCGTTTCTGACGATAGATCGTGGGTTTGTGAAAGCATCGTCTTATGACTCATTGTATTTTCCAATGTAAAGTCCCATTCAGGCATAAGGCGATTGATCGTGTACCCGGTGGGTTATTGCCCTGTTTTGGCGATGGGTCGTGCGACAAACTGATCATGCTATACCACACAAAGGGTCGTTGCCAAACGAAAGTATCGTCCTAAGCCTAACTATATTTTTCAGTGGGTATCTGACCCAGGGTCCAAGCGATTGATCGTGAGGGCGATTGGTTGGCCCTGTACCCAGATGAAGCATCGTCTGCATGATATGTTATCCAAGACTTTGAATGTGAATGACAGACCATATTTTGTCTACTGCCTAGGGCGATCGATCATATGCACGATTGGATCGGCCCTGTCCTAGCGATACATCGTGAGGACGAATGTATCGTCCTAAGACCAAGTGTGTTTGACAATTCATTTCATCTAGAACCCATAACAATCCAGATGATGGATCTTATGACCACGATTGACGTCTTGCCAAATGGCTATGGGTCGCCGACACGATGTGTCGTCCACGACAGTGCATATACATATTTCCAAGTTGGGTTCCACTTGGTGTCAAACACATTTTGGGCTAGGTTAGTTATCCAAATGTGATATCTAAGGCTAGGGATGGTCCACCTAAGGTTTGGGTTCCATCTAAGGTCATCTATGACCAATTACCTTTTGTGATTGAAATACACATGTTGATCGATTGAGTCATCATGCTTCAATCAACACTTGAGTTTTGAACCTTGAGTTTCTTCTCTTCAAGGCATTACTTCACCTAAATCACAGAATTGACAAACAGGTGACTCGGCAAGCCAGGGCACTAACAAATTCTCAAATATGCAACACAGCATTAATTAATATATCACTATAATTTGGTATAAGTTCTCATGACCTAATAGTCCTATGCCAAATCTGAATCTCCTTCGGTTGATAGCCATTAGTGCCGGGAAGGTTAGGAGTTGATTAACAATAAATAATGCAAACAAACATTCATAAGTCTTAATTTGTTTATATTAAGTTCTTCACTTCTGCTAGGGATGGAAGCCCCAATTAGAACTCAAAACCCCTTCTTCTTAAGCTCAACAACCCATGTGGTCCCAATATCTTCTCCCACTCATGAAACGTAGGTCACAAACAAGATTTATCCCCCAAATTGAGATTCAAGGTCCCTTTTAGGGTAAACAAACCCATGCAAGGGAAAATTCCTCTCTCTCTAAGTTGGTCCTTCTACAATTTAAGCAAAACCCCCAAATTACACACCAATCTAGTCTTTCCAATTTCCTTACTCCCAACAAGGCTAAATGCCATTGGAGGTGTCTCCATCCCATGCAAGGTTCCAATCTCCAGTTTAATACTTAATCTCCTCAATGATACACTAAAACCATCTCTCAAGCATCAACTCTACTCAAATTAAAGGGAACATATCAGATTGAAAGAGTTGGGGTTGAAAAAGGGAGAGAAATACCTTATGAGGAAGAAAACTCAAGAGGAAGAGAACTTGAGGAAAAAACACTCCAAATCCAAGGCATGCAAGAAGGGATTTGGGAAAGAGAAATGAGGAGAGAGAAATCTTTCTCTTAGTTGGGAAGGGGTCAAAGGGTCTCTGGTCGAGTGGAGGGGAGAAAATCCCAAATTTTGCATTTAAGTGGCTACTTATACTAGTCTATCTGTGCCACCTTCGAGGACTTGAAGGAGCCTTCGAGCCTTGAGCTCGAGCCCGTGAGCTCGAGCCTGTGAGCTCCAGTTTGAGTACTCGAATCCAATAGTAAAAATGAGACATTTGCTGTCAAATTTCATTGTTCTCTGATAGCTTCTTCAAGTCTTCGAGGCCTCTCTTCAGCCCTCGAACTCAAGTCCTCGAGCCATTCGAGTCCTCGAAATGCACTTCGGCAATTTTGTACACTCTCTCCAAAACGGCCATAACTTGGGCTATGGAGCTTAGATTTTGACGTTCTTGTACTATTCAAAAAGATCTTTAACTAATCTATCCAACAAAACAAACCTTACTAAATTTGGATCTCATTTGATACCTCAAATGCGTCTCACAAATTAGCCTTTGTAACGACCCGTCCGTCTAGCACAATATTGTCCACTTTTGACTTGAAAAATCCGCACAGCTTTGCTTTGAATCCAAGTCTCACCTTTGGGGCCAAAAATCCTTGTGCTCGAAGTGAGATATGCTATCTTTCATAAGCCATAACACATTCAACTCCTTGGGCAGTGTAAGACATTTTCTCTCCCATACATGCTCCTCTCATAACAGCCCCTCTCTTGGGGCAGGGCTATTACAATCCACTCCCGTTAACACTAGAGTCATCTCTTGCTCTGTCACAACACACAGGCACATGGGCAGGCACATGATGAGTATAGGAAAATGACTATTTTACCCTTGTATTTGGACTATTTAGCCCTTGTTTTGTGTGTTTTAGGAGATGTTTGATGAGATTTTGGAAGTTTTACAAAATTTACATGGAAATACAAGATATGAGAATTCAAATGGTGAGTTTTGCAATTTATGGGCATAAGTTGATTTTTTGGAAAGTTGAAATTTTTAATAATTATTTTACCATAATTTTAAGGGTTTTATTTGTAAATTAATTAATTCAAATCCATTTATGAGAGTTTGGATTAATTTAGTCATTTTTAGAATTAAATGTAAGTGGTAAAATTATTAGATTTTCCATACTTTGAAAAGCCCAATTATTAAGCCCATTAAAAAAAGCCCATGAAGAAATCCACATATGTAAAATCTATTTTCATCATCTCAAGATATATATGAGGAAATTCAAAATTTACAAGTCATTATGAGAATATTTTCAAATTTGCCAAGTGGATTAAGGAAAAAGAAACAAAATAAGAAGTGGAAAAAAAAGAAGAAAGGTTTGACACATCTTCAGTATCTTGACCATAACGTTCCACTCTTATATCCTTTTTTTTTTAGGGTTAGAAAAAAGACTTCAAGGGATACAACTTTGTAGTTTACGAACTTTTGTGATTCAAAAGTTAATTAGGTCAAAACTGATCTGCAAGGTGGTACATGTGTAAAAAATAAGATTTTGCACCCACTTTTCTTACACGAATTTTACTATGTTTTCCACCTCCTTGCCTCTTTTAAGCCATTCCATGTTTAGCACAAACCATATCAACCCTTCAAGTGTCCCTTGCTTTATTTAAATCTTTAAATCCAAGTCATTCATCCCACTCCTTTCATCTATAAATACTCCTTCTCCCATTGAGAAAGTTGACCCTGGGCATTGAAGAAAAGGTTGTGCAAAGAATTGGAGAGAAAGAGAAGGAGACAAAGAGACGATGGGATTTTGATTTCTGCAAAGGTTCTTAGGTTGGTAAGTTTTGAATTTTTCATTGTAATTTTTGTATTCTTTTTATTCCAAAAATTCCATTGAGTTGTAATTTCAATTTCATGTTTTAATAATAAATTAAAGGTGTTCTGAAATATTAGTTAATAGTTTTCCAATTATTCAATTATTGTGTGATGAAAGTTTGATTTATTTTTATTCTTTTATAAATGTTATGTGTTGATTTAATTTAAAGTTTTCAAATTAAATGCACTGGAATATTTAGATTAAATAAACTTCATTCTTCGATCTAAGACTCTTATTAAGATCGCTCTTTTTAAGAGTGTACTGAAATATTTAGGTCTGAAGAAAAAGTTTAAATTTTGTTTAGTCTAACAATTAATTTGGAATCCTTGAATTAATGAAGTTCATTGATCTTATTTCTAGAATAATTATAGATGAAAATTTTGAATGCTTGATTGGTAATTTACGTGAGCTCTATAGTCTAGGCCTTTGTTTCTTTTTTAAAATATGGAAAATAATGCCTCCTTGATTCTTTGAGCAAGTTCCACTGTAAATATGTACAGAGGTAATTTAGGTGTTTATAAATTTAATTTTTGTTTATAAAATTCAAAAATTCTTGAAATTGATCAACTAGGTTGGTAAATTAATTAATTGCATCTTAATTTTGTATTCTAAGTTAGATTAAGATTATTTATAATTTTTAAATTAATTCCACCATCTTAATTGAATTTAGATTAATTTTGATAGTTCCATGATTTTAATGAAAATTGGATCTTTTTAATGGTTAACTTCTATTTTTTAGATGTGATTCCTATTTTTGGACTTGATTTTTATTTATAAAATATTTCTAAATTGAAATTAAATTTCCTAGATTAGAGAAATAATTCCATATTTCAGATTTATTTCCATGATTTTCTAACTTTCTTAAAATATATAATTCAATGGTATATTTTCATGGATATATTTTCCTAAGTTCCGATGGGTTCGATCTCGCACTCCTAAAGCTATACTATAAATGGTTCGTGCGCTTGTGAGTATAAATTTAAAACACAATAAGCTTTTGGCACCGTTGCCAGTAACTTGGGTTTGAAACGGAAAAATAAAATTAAAAATTCTAAAAGTTCTCCTTTGGTGCTAGAACACGATTGACCCTAGAGGGGGGGTGAATAGGTCAATCCTAATTTCCATGGTGTTTACAAATTTCTTGATTGTTTAATGTTTAAGTGCAGTAGAACAAAAACTTTAATCAAGAGATTAGTTTAGTGTGATAAATTGTTTATAATTTCTTTAAGCGATCACAGTAAGTTTAGACCCCTTTGCATATTGTTTGATTATCAATGCTTGTTTACAATGTATAAATAAAGATAACCAAATGCAAAGTGATGTGTGTTGAGAAGAGTGCTTAAATACGAAAACACAAGCACAATGATCAAACACCATAAGACCAAATTTATAGTGGTTCGGTTAGCCAACCTACATCTACTATTAGAAATAGCTCAACCTTGAGCTATCCCCAAGTCCACTAAGTGGGGACTTACACCCTCACAATTAAAGTAGGAATTCCACCTCACTCAATCGGTTGGGAATTTCATCCACCACATGTAGAATAAGAATTTCACCTATTCATTTGGCTGGGAATTCCACCCACTACATATTCCAGAGATTACTCGCTAGATTTTTTATAGTGGTTCCGGAGCCGATCCTCCTTAATCCACTTTCACAGGACAAAGGTTTTAAATAAAATTAAAACCAAGAAGCACTTACCTTTGAAGTTCTTTCTCGTTGATGTGTTTTTCTCCAAAATCCACCCAATGTGTGCCGATGCTCCACCTTGTAGCCGTCATAGAGCAATCACAATTTCAGGGTGACTGGGAAACTGGTTCTACCAAATCTTCCTATTTTATTATCATTTCCCCTCTATCTCTCAAGAACTCAATCCATATGATTGGTTGCATTAGATTCTCCAAATGTAGGCACAAGAGAGAGAGTGATCCTTTTGTTGGCCCTTCTTTAAGCTCACTGATAATGATGAGGGTCCAATAGATTTACCAAAGGATCTCCAACTCGTTGCACAAAGATTGGTATTTATAGAGAAGGCAACAGTTTTAGAATCGGTCATGTACCGACAGGTCGGGCACACCGAGGGGTCGGTGACTAAAAAATGTTAGTGTTCAACTACCTAACTATTGAGCATTAAATGCACTTCCAACGGTAGAATTTATATCTGACCGACATGTCTGTGTTACCGATGGGTAGACAGTCATGGCATCGAGAGATAGGTCCATACGAGAGGCTTGGTATGGAGAAACACCATGCTGACAAAGTTTCAAGCCCAAAAAACTGCTCTTAACCAGACCGACCTGTCGCTCTTTGTCAATGTGTCGGTCCTGGTACTCTCGACCGATCTGTATTACCGATATGTTTGTTTTCTGGAGAGTCCACCTGAGTTCTAAGTTCTAGAATTCATAAATCCTTATCGAAGAGTGGTTGACCACGAGGGGTCATTTCAGCCTTTCACCGAGGGGTCAGTGCATACGAGACTCTCGATCAAAAGTACACCTAGAATGATAGTTCTATGATCCAAAACCTTTTTCAATCTGGCCGACCAAACTTTGACCACGATGGGTCGATCCTATCTCCTTCGAGGGGTCGGTGAGAACGATGGTCGAGCTGACAGTGAACTTAATTTATATTTCCACGTTCGCTTCCAATTCACTATCAAGCTTACTCTCAAGGCTTTTTATGATTTTACCATTTATTCAACTAAGCCTAGGAATGGTCCTCCTAAGAGGTGGGTACCACCTAAAGTCATCTGTGGTATACCTGTTGTGATTGCCATACACGATGAGCTTTGAACATGGTGGAGTTGATCTTCTTTCTTGATCACCTTGAGTTTCAAGCTTCTAGAAAGTGCTTCTTCCCGAGTCATTGAATTGATAAATATAAGGACTCGGCAAATCGGGGCACTAACAATCTCCTTCTTCGTCAATTTCATAACAAAACCTAGAAGATAACTCAATTTACAATCCCACCCTTATTACATCACATTTGAATACAATATATTACATTGATTACAAGTACATATTCAAATGGAAACAACAAGACTAATCTTCGCATATTCTTGTTCAACTTGCTTCAAATCAGTTTTCCTGTTCCAGCATATAAGCAAACAACACTAGAAAATCATTAGAGGTGTTAGTCTAAAACATAAATCTGTATTCATGGACTAAACTAGATTTGTATTCATGCTCCCCCAAACACCATGATTTTCTAAAAATGAACACTACCCATAGTATATCCAAGCTATCAGTGTTGAGAAGAATTTCTTCTCCAATTTTCTTTAAGTTTGAAGTCCCAAACTCCAACCATAGACATAGACATTCTCTCATGTCCATTGGCTTCTTCATATTCCTCTTTTTTATGGATCTCTTTTTCTAGAGGCCCAAGCACTTAGGCTTCACCAATTACTCCCCATAATTGTTTTCGATGTCTTATAGCTTCTACTAATTTCTCTCTAATTTTGTCATATAATTGACAAAAATTAATAGGCAGACATTGATTTTCAAGCACTCCCCCATGCTTCTTGCATTTAGTGCTTTCATGAGTTCACTTCCAACTCATTTAATTTTTCCATTTATCAATCCATGCTTCTTATGCATTCAAGCCTTGATCTCCTTCATAGTACAATGCAAATTGTTATTGCATTACTGGGTTTTTTTTTTTTCCTTCCCTCCCCTTTAAGATCTATGTTGTCTTAAAGGTGTTCTCTCAATGGTGTCAAGCTACCTTACCTAGCTTCCCTTGAATCTTCTACCCCCATTCTGAAAGCTATCCTCTCTTCGACTCATCTCCCCTGTAAACTTAGCTGCCTCTAAGTTTATTTTCTCCAAGTTATCTTTTAAGTTTTCATCATCCTTCCTCCCTACACTGTCATGACCAGTGACAGGTGCTAAACAACATATATTTTGTGCTCCCCCAAACTCCAAGGATGTGTTCAACATCACAGCCCGATCCCTATCTCCTTAACATGCCAATACAAAACCAACTCATCACAATCTGCATGTTAGTCTATTTAACAAAATCCATGTTAACAATAGACATGAGATAAAAGGAATTCCATCAAATTATCATACACGCTAAATCAAACCATATTATTTCATTGACAAACAAAATGTGCATTCAGTACATATGGTTTAGGAGGGGGCATCATGGATCCTTAGATAAAATATCAACAATATAGTTTTTCCAAAATATAAAACTTAAAGCATGAAAAATTATCCCAATCAGAGACATTCGGAGGGGGTGATGCTGGACGGGAAGGGTCAAAACGTAGGGAGAGGTCGACGAAAAGATGACACAGGGCAAAATAGTCGTCATGAACTCTCTCAGCTAAATCTTCCACTCGATTATCTAGTGCGTCCAGCTGCTCCTTTGCTTGAGATACACGCACTTCGGTTTTGCAGACAAATTGAGTCAGGGGTTGCGACACTAGTTGTTTTACTTCACCACTTCTTTGTTCTACAGCAAGGTTACCGACGGAGTGGGTATTACCAGGCCTAGAGCAGTTAGTATCTTTGACTTTTACCCCTTCTTCCTCATCAGAACTATCCACAATGGAAATCATTTCTACTCCGGTTCTTAGGTTTTGTCTAGATTGAGACCTAAGATTATACCGATGGATGGATCCAGTCCTAGGGGTAGGGATTTTTCTATGAGGAGTACTCTTAGGAGCAGAGCTCGATTCGGGAGAATCCTGCACGAACCTAGGTGATCTCCTGAGGAAATAGGAGTTGGACTCAGGGATTTTTCCAGTGGTCTAAGACCAAGTTTAGCATCCTCCCTTTTTTACATGGTTGCTTGGGAAGAGATGACCAAGGCTTACCCGACCACTAAATTTCACAGACACCATGACACCCTTGCTTCTTGAAGTGAGAAAAGTGAAAACCCTATGGTTTTACAACGAGATATCGCTCCGAGAGGTCCTATCGACTGGTCTAGGGCACGGAAGGCAAAGGGGCAATCGCCAGAGTTCCCCTGGAGAAAAAATGACGATTTCGAAATGATTTGTCGTTTTCACAGAAAGAAACCTTTTAACTTAATCTTTCTGTCTTACCGATAGGTCGTGACCAATGACCGATCTCTGTCGACATGCTGATAAATATCGACCTGTCTCTCCTTTCATTTTTCTCCCTTTTTAGTCTGCGTTATGATTTCCAACAGAACCGACATGTCTCTTCCAGCGACTAGTCTATTTTTCGACCTGAGTTTTTAAATTTGAAGGATGACTGGTTGTGTGTGTATGTGTGCTTACGATGTTCATAGTTCATCAAGCTTTGCTTATACACATTTCAATGCTAGTGTAAATACATACATTCACACAGGTTCTGTGCCATTAGAAGATTCAACACATCTTTTTTAAAGTAGGCACAAAACATGGATTACAGATCTCTTTTCCTGGATCTAAACCAATCCAAGTACCTTGGGCACATTTAATTTACCAATTCAAACATATTGCCCAATTGTATGATGTCATGAGATGTGGCATTTACAGGTTTTTAACTGAGACAATGTGTCTATGAATCACAACTCAATCCACATAATATGTAAAATAAAGGATATTGGAATGAGACACTAAGCACACAAACCATATAATCATTTCAAATTTTGAATACATTAATCATGCATATGGAAATGAAGTATGACGTTACCCACACAACTCTCATGTTTGTTATCATGTTATTACTTAAACACGATAAACAATTTTACCATTCTTTCAAAAACACTCCAATGAGGTTCATTCCTTGGAAAGAGCTGGTACAAAAATGGATTATAGATAAGCATATTTGATCATTTTGATCAACACCATTGGTAAGTCATACCAAACCAAAAATCCATTTAAAGGCATGGAGCATGTTTCATTCCATAAAAGATTCACAAGTTTAAGAACTTGGAATGAAATGACATTGTGTATGTGTACCATACACACCTTATACATGAGGTAATGCACAACCTGCATTTATTCACAAAAGATGAACAAATCACATGGCGTATGAAATGGAATGAGACAAGTATAATCCAATACTGTGGTCCTAACCTTCATGTACACACGAGTATCTTGCATAAGATCAATCCAACAATCAAACAAGAACATGGATTGAAGGCAAGATACAATGGTGATTCCAAAACATGTTTCAAATGTGACACCATCAGTGATATCCCTTCACATATTTGAACATCACATTGTGAGACTTGAAATCTAAGTCCACAATCCAGTGATGGCCTTTTATCAAATCTAGTTTTAATCTTGGGTGCCTTCCCATTTGACTTTGTGAATCAAAACTTCAGATTTCGTACCATGATGTTTACCTAACATGAGAGGCAAACATTTTGGTACATGGCCTCATAGGATACTTGGAGGTTGTCATCCTCACAAAGTTCCTTTAACCCATCCTCTTCTTCTATACAGGACTCAACTTGTAGGCAATCACCTATACTCTTAGTACACAAATTGGTCATGATAGGTCATGTAACGCCCCGCCCTTTCCGAGACAATTTCAAAGTCAATTTTTTTTTAAAATAAACCGGACAAGGGCGGAGGGACGTCATGACGCGAGTTAAGTTCGGACTTCCAAAATCTGACCCTTAACTGGCCACCCATGTGTGTGTGGACTATTCCACGATAGATAATACACACATGGAACTAAACAATGACTTGCGGAATAAACTAGACTAACTGCGGAAATAGATTGAATAGATAACAAGTACCAGTCTCAATTAATAAATAACATAAAACAACCATCCATTGTTAATAACCTAATCAAACCATAGCAATATATCAACTTATTACATGTCCACTAAATATAACTCAAACGACAGTAAATAAGAAGTCCTGTTCAACAATCAAGCCCTTAGGCTTGGCTCCCCTCCCGGTCATCGACCTTCTCTTTCCCTTTCCTTGTTCCTGCATTATCCTCTAAGGATAGAATTAGGGCGTTAGATCAACACGCCCAGTAGGTTTCCCGATCAGGGCTACCACATGGTTAGCATATAAAACATGCATATATATCATAGTACATGATTATCAAAAACATATAAAATCATGCTATGTATGTATGCAAATGTAATGAGCCCCACCCCATCACACATACATAGCCATCACTTGACGGGACTCTCACCGTCAAGGTAAATCACAATACACTTTCATTTGGGACTCACACGATAAGGTAATCCACAGTAATCCTCATTACCTGTGGAAAGACACTTAATCATTGAGTTGTTTCACAGTATTCTTTCATTAGGACTCACATGATAAGGTAATCCACAGTAATCCTCGTTACCTGTGGAAAGACACTTAATCATTGAGTTGTTTCACAGTATTCTTTCATTGGGACTCACATGATAAGGTAATCCACAGTAATCTTCGTTACCTGTGGAAAGACACTTCATCATTGAGTTGTTTCACAGTATTCTTTCATTGGGACTCACATGATAAGGTAATCCACAGTAATCCTCGTTACCTGTGGAAAGACACTTCATCATTGAGTTGTTTCACAGTATTCTTTCATTGGGACTCTCAAGTCAAGGTAACCTATAATCATCACCCCATGCCATGCATGAGATGTCAATGTACATGTATGTCATTTGTAAATACATATCTCATCATTCAAAACCATATTTGAAACATAATATCAAATACAACATATCTCATAAAAACATGATAAAACCAAATCATAATTGTGGTTGCAAGTAGGTAGGAAACCTACCGAAGATTAGCTTCGGTGATTGTTCTTTCTTAAAGCGTCACTTGCTCACGACTTGCACGTTGTTCAACTTCCATCACCTTGTGATGTAACAGTAAGTAAATCATACTATCAATTAAATGTCCATTGACATCTACGACCCAAAGACCATCTTGTGAGGTTCGGCCATGCCCATGGCCGAACATCACCAACTTAGGATTTAACCTCTTTTTTCATTTAACCAATTCTTAAATACTTAACCCTTTAACCATGTCTTGGTAGGGTTCGGCCATACACCATGGACGAACCATACCACCTTCGTTTAACCCTTCTTTCATGTCCTTTTAAACTGTCTCTATCCATATTTACATTATCATCCTTATTTACAGCTTTGCCACTAGGCTAAGCCATATCACAACCATAGTTGTTTTATGGGGTTCGGCCCTATACATGGCCGAACCTTGTAATCCCACTTATCCATCACCAAATGGTTCTCCATTGGGATACTTTAAACCCTTTATAAAATCATGGAAGCAATAACAAACACTACCCATAAACTTAGTCCATTTAACCCATACCATAGTCCATGGGGTTCGGCCATACCTATGGCCGAATTCTATGGTTCACTTGGTTCAATATTCACCATGATTACTCATGGTTTTAACATGCTATTTCAATCATGAACAATACATGGTTCAGCCATATATTGACCAACCAAAAACAGTAACCATATCTTCATTTAATTCCCATAAAACACCATAATCCTATATGGTTTTTATCTCACAAAATCATCAAATACTTTCATGGGGTTCGGCCGTCCAAGGTGGCTGAACCCTATGTCCATGAATTGATCCTTATAAACATATTTTTATGTTTCAATAATCATGTAATAAACAGTATAATCTTACCGAGTTTTACCATTTAAAAATCATCCAATAACCAACCCAATTTCATGGGGTTCGGCCATGCTCCTTGGCCGAACTCTATGACCTTTGGTTTTGAACCTCTTAATCATTCATCTAGGTCTAAATAAAACTTCCATATCCATGTTTTAACCTTTTTAAAACATGCATTTTAAGTCTAATAAAAACATCTAAAAACAGTCCAACACTTGCATGGTTTTAAATTCCAAAAACCAACCAAATCAACCAATTATTTCCATGGGGTTCGGCCATCCAAAGTGGCCGAACCCTATGGTCCATTTCCATCCCTTTTTGACACCATTTTCCATGGTTTAGACCTTTGACAAATTCGGCCATACATGACCAAATTATGTCAACCAAATTCATAACTTAAAACTCTTTATTTAACATAGATCTATAAAAATACTTACCAAATTTTCCAAGCTTCTCCTCTTGCCTTTGCTTTTTACTTCCTATGCTGGTTTATGCTTGATCAATTGATGCAAACACCTCTGCTGGTTCAGCCAAGAAAACGAGTTTGGAGAGAGGGAGAGAGAGATGGGGATTCTTTGGATTTTCAAAGTGAAAATCGGCCAACAATGGTGGTCTTTCCCTTTTGTACTTCAGCCCCCAACTTCCATTCATTTCCCTCATTAAACTTGGCAAAAATGGTGGGATATTGGGTGCCATCCAAGACACCCCTTCGCCCAAACGTTGCATCCTTTCATGTTTAACACATGCATCTCATAAGATGAGATGATGCCGCCCAACCTTGGTGTCCCTTGGCTTTACCAAGGCACCTCTTCACTCTCAATGGCTAGGATTTGTTTGATTAAGAGTTGGGTGAGATTAAAACTCCTTTCCACTTCCTCTTGACTCACTTGACTCATGATCTTTTTATTCCAACTCAACACATTTAATGAACCATATTTGAGTCAACTCTATTCTTAATTAAAACTCACTCCAAATCAGTCCAACTCAAGCTGAACTAACTCACACTTGAATTCAATTGAGGACCCACACGGTCACCGTGGTCAACATATTCAACCCGACCCATTGGGTCCCCAATTAATTCCTTGACCCGTTTTGACAACATGGCCCATTAATGGCTGATTTTGCCACTTTTAAATGGTTTTCACTTGTGCATCAAGCCTACCCATTTTTGTTCCACTTGATTTCCAATCAATTCAGCTTGTCCCCATTTAATTTGAGCTTACACAATGGTCAAATCATCCATTATGACCCATTGGGTCTCAATTGAGCCCTTTGACCCATATAGCCATTTTCGACCCAATTGATGTACATTACCCATCCAATCAAATTTGACTTTTATAATGTGCTCATATGATCTTGATTTGAGAAATGGACCCCACCATTTCCTTATTTAACATCACAAAATAATTAATTTAACAAACTAGGGGCATTTTTGTAATTATTCACTTCATTGAGAAATTGGGGTGTTACAGGTCATGTCATCCATTGGGCTAGAAGATTCAAATTTTCGTGGATTCTTTCAGCCTCTTTTGTTATTTCATATCTTTTTAAACATCTCAAAAACATATTATGAAACAACACTAATGAATGCTACTAGTTTTTTATTAAAGTATCTTAGTGCCTCGGCTCGGCCGACTCCCTGTTTGTCAATTTCATGACTCGGGTAGAAGCACTTGCTAAGAAGCTTGAAGACTAAAAGATGATCAAGAGTGAAGATCATGCTCCACCAAGCTCAGAACTCATTGTTATGGCAATTGAAAAAAAATAGGTATATGGCCATAGATGACTTTAGGTGGAACCCACACCTGAGAGAGGACTATCCTAGGATTAGTTGCATATGTTGGTAATAAACATAACAAGCCAAGAGAGGAAGTTGGACAGTGAATTGGAAGGGAACTTGGAAATATGAATTAAGTTCACTGTCAGCTCGGCCAGCTGTATCTCACAGACCCATCGGTGACATCAGGATTGACGCATCATGGTCAAGGACTGGTTGGCCAGATTGACATAGGTTCTGGAACTTAAAATTGTCATTTTGGGAATACCTCTGACCGAGAGTCTCGTATGTACCGACCCCTCGGTGATGAACTTAAACGACTCTCGTGGTCGACAACTCCTCAGTAAAGGACTTGTGAGTTCTGGACTGTGAACTCAAATGGGATCTTGATAAAACAAACATCTCGGTATATCAAAACCGATCGAGAGTAACAGGACCGAACCCTCGGCATAGGGCGATAGGTCGTTCTGGGTAACAAGTTTCTAAAATAGAAACTACTGTCAAGCATGCTTTGCACTAGAAAGAGCCTCTCGTATGGACCGACCCATTGGTACCATAACTGTTAACCCATCGACGACACCGACATGTCGACCATGAAGTAATTATGCCGTTGGGAGTGCATTTAATGCGCAATGGTCAGGTGGTTGAACAATAATAAATATGAACACCGACCCATCAGTGCCACCGACCTGTCGGTACTGGACAGTCTAAAAGACCATTAATACTCCTCTATAAATATGAGTGTTGGGTAATTATTTTACCGTCTTTCTTGAGCTGAAAAGAGTTATACACTCTAAGGAATGATCAACATTCTTGTGGGAAAACTCATAAACAGCCAATCTAAGGATTGAGTTCGAAAGTGAGAAAGAGAAAAGAAGGAAAGGTTCATATCTAGGAAAGCATTGGTAAAACCAGATTCCTTGACACCCTGGATTGTGATTGCTATATGACGACTACGAGGTGGAGCGTCGGTACCCACACACATTGGGTGGGATCTTGAAGAAGCACACATCAAGAGAAAGAGCTTCAAAGGCAAGTGATTCTTGGTTTTTAATTTTCTTTTAAAACCTTTGTTCCGAAAGTGGATTAAGGAAGCTTGGTTCCAGAACCATAACAAAAAATCTGGAGCGGTGTTTCCGGCACAGTGGTGGGTGGAATTCCCAGCCAAATAGATAGGTGGAACTCCTATTCGACAGTGGTGGCTGAAATTCCCAACCGATTGAGTGAGGTAGAATTCTTACTCTAATTGTGAGGATATAAGTCCCCACTTAGTAGATTTGGGGATAGCTCAAGGTTGAGCGAGTCCTAACAGTGGATGTAGGTTGGCCAACCGAACCACTTTAAATTGGTCTTATGGTGTTTGATCTTTGTGTGTTTGTATTTAGTGTTTAATCACTTTTCTTAACACACATCGCTTTGTATACTGATTATCTTGTTTTACACATTGAACACAAGCATTGATAATCAAATAAAAAGTAAAGGGTCATAATCTTAGTGTGATCTCTTAATGAAATTATCACACTAAATAAATCTCTTGATGAATGTTCCGTTGCACTTTAAACAATCAAGAAATTTGTAAACAATATGAAAAATGGGATTGACCTATTCATTCCCACCCCCCCCCCCCCCCCCACTCTCTAAGGTCAATCATGTTGTTCTAGAACATTGAAAAATGGGAACTTTCAATTGGTATCAGAGCCTAGTGCTCATTACAAGGATCTAACCATCCGAGTAGATCCAAGTTAGAATATCATGGGAGATAGTCATGGAATATCCAAACCTCTTTACTTCGATGGATCAAACTATGCCTCATGGAAGGCTAAAATGGGGAGTTTCTTTGTTTCCATTGACTCATCAGTATGGGATATTGTAAAGACTGGATGGCAAGAACCCATGGAAGAAAAAATGGTAGCATCCGCCACAACCGTGTTGTTAACACCTAAGCCATTTGCCTCTTGGACCCTTGTTGAGAAAGTTGTTCAGACAACAAATGGGAAAGCCATGAATGCATTAAATTGTGCAGTTTCTGACAGTGAATACAGGAGATCATGACCTGTAAAACTGCAAAGGATGCATGGGAAGTTCTAGAGAGAACCCATGACGGTACCTCAACAGTTAAGAGGTCGAAACTTTAGATCCTCCAAAACCAGTTTGACATGGTTAAGATGAGGGAGGATGAAGTCTTCATGGATTTCTATTCCAAGATAAGCGACATTGTATATCAAATGTATGCTTTAGGTGAAGGGATACCCGAGGACAAGGTATGCGCCAAAAATTTTCAGAATCTTGCAGAAATATTCAAGCTCAAAGTTGTGGCTATGGAGGACAACAGAGATGTGTCCTTAATGAACATTGCTGATTTGGTTGGTTGATTGCAAACCTATGAACTTCACTTTGAACAACCAAAGGATAAATCCATTGCCTTGAAATCTTCCCTAAAACAAAAGAAGAATAAAGAAAATGAAATTTTTTTGGAAGATGAACTCTCAAGTTATGAAATGGTAATGTTTTCCAAAAAGTTTTATAAAAACATTGCAAAAAGAAACAACTTGAGAAGAATAGGTAAGAGAGAACCAAGTTAAAATTACCCAAGAAGGCAAGAGGAGATTAGAGGAAAAGGGGGAGAAAGAGAGGATGTCAACGAACAGACTTGTTTCAATTGTGGGGGGAGAGGACACTACATGAACGAATGTCCCTCAGGGAAAACAAAGAAGGCTATGAATGTGGGTGTAACGCATGTTGAAACTTCTGAATCAGAAGGTGATTCAGGTGATGAGACCAAGCAAAAAACTGTTGTGCTAAAAGGTCTCATAGCTTCGATCATATGTGATCAAGAAAATCCCTAAATTGAAACAGAGGAAGATGAGAGTGAAGATGATGAAAATCTTCAAGCCTCCTACAGTGCCCTGTTCTTTGAGAGTGAGAGGCTGGCTAAAAATCTAAAAAAGGTTAAGAATAAAAACCTGGACCTCTCTAATCAAGTGGAAGAGTTGAAAGATGAAAAATCTCTTCTAATCTCTAACCTTAACCTCTCATATATTGAAAATACTAAGCTTAAAGAAGAAAATAAAAGACTTCAAGATGAGATAAGTATCCATTGTAAGGATGTCAAAAATTTATGGCATCACAACAAACTTCTTGAAGAAGATGTTACAAAACTGTCTTTGGAAATTAAAGAACTAAAACTTCATAAAGAAAAATTTCAAGATAGTTTACCCAAGGAGATGAAAGGGTGAAAAGACTCCTAGGTTCGGGTAAACAGTATGGTGATAGGTCTGGTTTTGGTGCCTCATCCATTATAGAACCTATGAACCATGGGGTGTTTAGTAAAACAAGTATCTCTTACCCTTCAAAGGATAGGTGCTATTTCTGTCACAAGATGGGGCATTCAGAAGAAATTGCTACCATTGGAAGAGATATTTGGTAAGGAAAGCGCAAAGGCAAAATCAAGTAAAGCCTATACTTAAAAGACATCCACCAACACCTAACCTTAAAAGAAACCTAAGGAAGGTGGATACAACGTAAGACTCTTTGTTAAAACAAATGAATCATGTCTTACAAGAGTTGATGGACCCCAAGGCTGGTCATCAAAGGTACGACCGGAGGGGTGTGTATGCAACACCAAATGTAAGGTCTCAGAATTTGGAAATTAATATAAATGTGAATATTATTTATTTTAATGATGGAAACTAGAAAATGGGTGGAGTAAATGGTAAATGGGCTAAAATTTGGACAAAGGCCCAAGTGTGGCCCAATAGACTATGGTTGGATTTAAATTTATTTAAATGGTCAATGAGGGTTAAATGGGTCAAAAATGGTCAAATTTGGTCAAATACCCATTTGGGACCCAATGGGTCAAGATGGTTAAGCTCTAAGGTAAATGGGCTAGCGGGAAATGTAATTGGGCCATGGGCCCAATGGTGATCCATTTAGAGTGGGCTTAATGAAATTTAATCACCCTAAGTAATTTGGAATTAAACAATGGTGGTGTGGCCAAGTGGGACCCACCTCCACCTCATCAAGTGAGGTGGCGGGTGGGCCAATGATTGATGGGGCCGGCCACCATGGTTGACTTGGTCAACCATGGGTGGAGTAATGAACTTAGGCTAAGTATCAATGGATTAGCCTAAGGTAATTATCTAATTAAATTATTTAAATATGGTAGTTAAGAGTGGTCAAGGTGGGGCCATGAGGTGAAGATTCACCTCATCTCAAACTCAAAAAAAATTCACACACGTTGGGCTTGGTGGTGGTTTAGATAACCATCACCATAAAGCAAATAAAAGATCTAAAAAATATCTTAAGGTTGGTGGAGGTAGTTAATGTAAAAAAAAAAAAAAAAATGGGAATGAATCTTATCTTTTCCTTTCTCTCTCTTTTCATTCTCATTTCAATTCTCCACTCCTCCATTGCCGTCCCATGTCCAAGTGAAGGAGAGAAGAAAAAAATAAAAAAAAGAGGAGCTCAAGGAGAGAAGAAAAAAATGGAATTTGGGGGGAGTTCACTCTAAGATTAAGGTCATCATCTTCCTCTCATCATCTTTTCCTCTTTTCATCTCTCAATTCAAACCTAACATGGCCGATTTTAAGGTTGGGAGTTGCCACCCTTGATCAAAGATCTTGACCTATCAAAGATCAAGAGGAAGGAGAGAGGAGGCTAAGGAGACTGACGGGAGCGGCGGAAATCAGAGGAGACGTCGGATAGTAAGTATTTCTTAAACAAGAAATTTTGGACTTTTAGGGTTAAAGATTTAGGGTTTAATTTTATAAAAAAATTAATGGTGGTTACATAGAGATATGTCATGGATGTTAAACCCCTCAAATGAGAGGGTGGAAGATGGAGGAAACCCTAAGTGGAAAAAATTTGGGTTAGGTTAAGAAAATAAATAAATGAATTATGTGCATTGGGTAAATTATGAAATTAAGCATGGAATGGGGTAATTGGAATAAAATTATGAGCCATAGGGTTTGGCCATGTAGTATGGCCGAACCCCATGGTGGGTGATTTGGGTTTTTGACGTAATTGGTTAAGGTTTTAAGAATGGAAGACAATGAGGGTTTTAGGTTAATGAATTGTAGTAAATGAGTGAATGGGGGTAATGTTTCAAAATGGTTTAATGATGAAAATGTAAAAGGATTTTATGGCATTGGGAGGCATAAAAGAGAAGAAATTATGAACCATGGGTTCGGCCATGGTGTATGGCCGAACCCTAGGTTGGTGTATGTGAAGTTAATTAGGGTTTTTAAGGTTAAGCCATGGAAAAATGGGAAGAGTAATGGATTTTATTTTGGTTAATGGAGATATTTTGGAGTAAAGAGTGATGAATCATGAACCATGGGTTCGGCCATGGTGTATGGCCGAACCCTATGGTGAACAATGGTGGATTTAATAGTTGTGATTTATGGAGAAATAAATGGGAAAATGTTAGGAGTTTTGATGGACCCAAAATATGTAATGATGCCTTAAAATGGTGATTTAAATGCATGATGTAGACCTCTCATGGGAGGACTTGTGGTAGATCTAAAATGTGCTAAGGATCCAAGGAAAATGGGGAACAAGACATCATGGGTTCGGCCATGGTGTGTGGCCGAACCCATGACCCATTTTGTAAGTTATTGTATGGGCTAAGGTTGGGTCCATGCTTGTGTCTAGATGATGGAAAATTTGATTAAATTAAGTGGATGATTTAGGGATGTTAGGTCATGGTCAATGAATCATTAATGGACCTAAGTTAAGGACCTAAGTTGTGGATTAAATTTTGGGCTTAAGTAGGCATGAATTAATGAAACATTGTTTATGTGAAGGGTAGTGGCAAAAATGGTAAATATGGGCTAAAATGAAGAAACCCACTAAGTTATGATTTATGGGCTTGGAAATATTAAAACTTGGATTGATTTGGTAATTTAATAAGGTACCGGATAGCGCGAGTGGTACGCAAGTCGGTAGCTGCATTGTCGGTCGAAAACGAAATAAAGACGCAAGTCGGTATTCAGTAGGATTTCTACCTACTTGTAAGCCATGGATGTGTAATAGTATAATTATCTTATTTTGGTTGATTTTGGGATTGATCTTAAAAAAAAGAATTGTTCTATGATTATGGACATTATGTTTAATACTATGGTTTATTATTTTTAAGGTTATGCATTATATGGTAAGGCTATGTATGGGTATATTAAGGGTATGAGATATACATATTACATAGCATAATGCATTACATCTCTTGCAAGGCATGGGCGAAAAAAAATAAACAAACCGGAGTCCATGCTCCGTCGGGGCGACAGAGAACAGGCATGGGGACACCTTGACGAGGCTTTACCGTCAAGGGGGATATTTTGCGGTTGGACATATCTTGACGAGGTTTTTCCGTCAAGAGGGATATGACAGTATATGGCAGGAATGATGGGTGGGATTCATAACATTTACACCCATGGCATATCATTTACTTATATTTTCAGTATATGGTAGTTTATAGTTTTCACTGTGTTATTATCTGTATGTGGTTATTACTAACCCACATGCTAGCCCTACTCGAAATCCTACTGGGCGAGTGTTCTAACGCCCTACTTCTACCCTAGCTGATGATGCAGGGGATGGCGGACCGGAAGGGTGAGACGAAAGCCAAGCTTAGGAGCTTGGGGAGGCGGATTAATTATTTTGTTTTACGTTTATTTTAGAAAAGATGTATTTGTATAGTTAGCTTGTCGGAAATGTAATAATTTAGGTAGTTTGCTATGTTTAGGTATTATTTTGGATAATACAATATAATGGCATTTTCGTAATTAATTGAGTATTTCTTCCCTGCTATCTGAAGAACTGGTAGGATAGTTCTATTATCATCCACAGTTATTTTTATGTTCTGCGAGCTTACTTTCTACGCGTGAACCGTGCTCGTGGACTTATGTTCCACGCACGCGTAGGGTTGGCCAGTTAAGGGTCGGGCTTTAGAAGCGCGCCTTTTGTCATTTTAAAAAAAAAAAAAAAAATAGGCTCTGATTTTCGGTGAAAAGGGGCGGGCGTTACACCAAATGCCACAATCTTTGTACCTAGGAAATAGATCATTAATCATGTTTTGTTTTGGTTTAAGATTCATTTCCATATCTTAGACCACTGCAAATGAACTCACAAGAGACCATGTGAGTTCACATAGCTGAAAAATGCTATGATATGAGGAGAGGAACTGGCTCACTACAAGTCTAGAATGTACTCTTCCTGGCTATAATACATATTCTACTTGGAAAGCCATACATTTCATTCGAAGTATTTTGAAATGTACATACTTTTTAATGTGAATTTTTTGAAATTATGATTGGCATATCTATGCATGAATCTATGTATGGACTCCATCAAGCTGCACATATCAAGGATGATTGCCCTGCAATCTGAACCACTTGAAGTTGTCGACATCTTGGTGAATAGATTGTCGGTGTGACAGACATGTCGGTACTATGCTAAATCGAGCACTGATGAAAAAAAAGGGCCTGAAATGTCGAAAAAAATGACCTGTTGATGGAACCGACATATCAGTGTGACAAAAAGTTTAAAATAAAAAGGGGGCACTTTCTGCGAAAGTGACAACACTTTCAAATTCGATGTCTCCCCTCCTGCGAAGGTCTATGGTCCCTCATTCTCCTCCCGTGCCCTAGACTAGTCAATAGAACCTCTTGGAGTATTTTTCCACCTGAAAAACATATGGATTTTGCTCCCTGCATCCCTAGAAGTCAAAAAGTCACCGTTTCTGTGATTTTCCTAAATCAGGTTAGGCTCAATCTTCATCTCATCCATTCTCGAACTACTGGTTGAAGATCCCTTCTAGAAAAACCCATACCTAGAAAGACGTTAGCTCAGACATGTCCCAACCCCTCTATAGAACGAGGAGAATCTAACCATACCAATCGATGGGCCAAAAGTACCAAAAGGTCAGTCTCTCATTTTTGCCCTTGGTCAAGCTCTGAAAATCTTGTGTACGTTCAGGAACAAAAGGAAATCCAACCAGAGGTGGAAGAAGACCCCATAGTTGACAAATGTGTCATTCTTGAAGAATGACAAGAGGAAAGGAGAGAAGAATTAGATGAGGAGAATGGTCCTAGAACCATAAACAAAGACCATGTTGACAGTGAGGATGAGAGCGACGTCTCCAAAGATTTTTGGAGAGATTCTGACAAAAAATAAGAGTATGAGTATCCTTCTCAAAAAATGTCAATCTGGGATGAAAAGTCTTCTGACTAGAAAGAAGAATAGGCAATCTTGAAAATAGTCTGCAAAGTATCCGGTTGACTGTCTGGGATCTCGTCTCTGTTGTCTCCCTCTCTGATAGAGTTCTAGATACTATGTCTCCTCCTCCTCCAGTACCTCCTCAAGATGGCTCTGCTTAGGATAGTTTTTCATGATTTCTGTTTTTGAAAAACTGTACTTTTGGTATTTTATCTGCATCCATATTGCCCCCTCCTCTCTCCTTCCCCTCCTTTAGCAAAAGCCATATGTACTCAGTGCACATTTTGTTATCAATGCAATGATATGGTTTGGTTTAGTATAATGTATGTATTGTTGTGTATAAATGTCGTATATCTCTTCTATATGATAGATTAACATGTAGGTTTGAATGAGTTGGTTTTGAATTGGCATGTTAGGTAGATAAGGGATTGGGCTGTGATGCTACACACATCCTTGGAGCATGGGGGAACACAAAATATGTACTAATTAGCTACGGTCACTAGCCATTACAGCTTGTGGAGGATGATGGATGCAAGCTTAAAAGGAGCTTGGAGAAAAATGAACTTAGGGGCAGCTAAGTTTATGAGGGTGAAAGTCCCCCTTAACAAGGGTGCTAGAACAACCTGATTGACCCTAGAGGAGGTGGATAGGTCAATCCAAATTCGTTGGTCCTTTTTGAATTTACTTGATTGATTAATTTAAATGCAGTGGTAACAACAATCAGTAGTGTGTGTGTGTGTGTTAGTAAATGTGATTAAACAACCAACAAAAGAATTGACTCTAGCACCACAAACACAAGGACACAAGATATTTAGTGGTTCGGTTCACCAACATACATCCACGATTAGGACTCGCTCAACCTTGATCTATCTCCAAATTCACTATGTGGGGACTTACACTCTCACAATTAGAGTAGGAATTCCACCTCACTCAATTGGCTGGGAATTCCACCCACCTATGTGTCGACGCTTCTTCTTGCAGTCGTCATGTAGAAATCACAATCTTGTGGGCGACAAAGAAACTTGGCTTAACCAAAGCTTTCCTAGTTTATAACTCTCTCACTTGCAAACTCAATCCGAAGATTGGTTGTTTATGATCTTTCTCTCATCCTCTCTTTCTCACTTGCAAACTCAATCCGAAGATTGGTTGTTTATGATCTTTCTCTCATCCTCTCTTTCTCACTTGCAAACATAATCCAAAGATTGGTTGTTTATGATCTTTCTCTCAAGAGTGTTGATCATTCTTTAGAGTGTTTAACTCTTTTAAACTCAAGGATGATAGTAAAATGATCACCCAACACTCATATTTATAGAGGAGTTTCAACGGTCATATTGACTGTCCAGGACCTACAGGTCGGTGGCACCGATGGGTCTATGTTCACATTTATTACCGTTCAACCACCAAACTATTGCGCATTAAATGCACCTCCAACGGTATAATTACTTCCCGACCGATATGTCGTTGTAGCCGATAGGTTTACACTTATGGCACCGATGGGTCGGTCCATACGAGAGGCTCGTTCTGGTGTAAAACATGCTTGACAGTAGTTTCCACTTTGGAAACCTGTTACCCAGAACGACCTGCATCCCTTTGCCGAGGGATCGGTCCTATTACTAGATATTCGTGTGAAAAACTTAGCTTAGAAAGTTCATGACGACTATCTTGCTTTGCGCCGTCTTCTTTCTCGACGTCTATCCCCTTCCCCTCCAGCATCACCCTCTCCGGATGGCTCTACTGAGGATAGTTTTTCATGTTTTAAGTCTTATATTTTGGAAAAACTATATTGTTGATATTTTATCTAAGCATCTATGAATATGTACTGAATGCGTATTTTGTTTATTAATGAAATAATATGGTTTGATTTACTGTGCGTGCTAATTTGATGGAATGCATTCTACGTCTTGTCTATTGTTAATATAGATTTTGTTAAATATACTAACATGTAGGTTGTGATGAGTTGGCTTTGTATTGGCATATTAGAGAGATAGGGATCGAGCTAAGATATTGCACACACCCTTGGAGCTTTGGGGAGCACAAAATATGTGTTGATTAGCATCTGTCACTGGTCATGACAGTGTAAGGAGGAAGATTGATTCAAGCTTAAAAGGAAGCTTGATGAAAAATGAACTTAGATGCAGCTAAGTTTATGGGGGACATGAGTCGAAAAAGCTAGAGAAAATAGTCTGGAGAATGGGGGAGAAGACTCTAAAAAGGGAAGCTAGGTAATTTAGCATGTCCCCATTGGGAGAACACCTTTAAGATAGCACAGATCTTAAAGGGCAAGAATAAGAAAAACAGTAATGCAATGGCAATTTGCATTATACTGTGGGGGAGATCAATGCTTGACTGCATGAGAAGCATGCATTGATCAATGGAGAAGTTAAATGAGTTGGAAGTGAACTCATGAAAGCACTAAATGCAAGAAGCATGGGGAGTGCTTGAAAATCGATGTCTGCCTACTAAACCTTTGTCAATTGTATGAGAAAATGAGGCAGAAATTAGTAGAAGCTATAAGATATCAGAACCAATTATGGGGTGTAATTGGTGAAGGAAAAGCCTAAGTGCTTGAACCTCTAGGAAAAAGAGAGCCATGAAGGGGAGGAATATGAAGAAGCCAATGGACATATGAGATTGTCTATGCAGAAGAAGCAAATGGACATAGGAGAATGCCTATGTAGAAGAAACCAATCGACATAGGAGAATGTCTATGCTTGGAGTTTGGGACTTCAAACTCAAAGAAGATTAGGGAATAAAATCTTTTCAACACTGATAGCCTGGATATGCTATGGGTAGTATTGGTTGCTAGGAAATCATTGGTGTATGGGGGAGAATGAATGTTAATCTTATTTAATCAATGGATGCATATTTATGTTTTGGAATAACTCTTCTAATGATTGTCTAGTGTTGCTAGCTTATGTACTGAAACATGAAATCATAATTTGAAGTAAGTTGAACAAGAATATGCGAAGATCATAATATTGTCTTCCATTTGAATATGTACATATAAACAATGTAATAATTTTGTATTAAAATGTGATGCAATAAGGGTGGGTTTGTAATTGGGTTAGCTTCTAGGTTTTGTCATTAAATTGACAAAAGGGGAGATTGTTACTGCCCCGGCTTGTCGAGTCCCTAAGTTTGTCAATTCCATGACTCGGGAAGAAGCACTTGTTAGAAATTTGAAAACTCAAGATGATCAATATTGAAGATCATGCTCCACCGGATTGAAGCTCATCATTATAGCAATCACAAAACAGGTGTTTGGCCATAGATGATTTTAGGTGGTACCCACACCTTAGAAGGACCATTCCTAGGCTTAGTTGAACAAATAGTAAAATCATTAAAAGCCTAGAGAAGAAGCTTGACAGTGAATTGGAACCCAACTTGGAAATATGTATTTGGTTTCACTATCAGCTCGACTAGTCGTTTTCACTGACCCCTCGGGGAGAACAGGATCGACCCATCGTTGTCAAAGACTGGTTGGCCAGATTGACAAAGGTTCTGGATCATAGAACTGTCATTCTGGGTGTGCCTCTGATCGAGAGACTCGTATGCACCGACCCCTCTGTGAAAGACAGAAACGACCCCTCGTGGTCAACGACTCTTCGATAAAGATTTGTGAGTTCTGGACTTTGAACTCAAGTGGGCTTTCGAGAAAACAGACATATCGGTAATTCAAGACCGATCGATATTACCAAGACGGACCCCTCGGTAAAAGGTGACAGGTCGGTCTGGGTAAGACTGGTTTCTGGAATTGAAACTCTATCAGCATCGTGTTGTCCTAGACCGAGCCTCTCGTATGGACTGAACTATTGGTGCCATGACTGTCGACTCATCGGCGACATCAACATGTCGACAGGGAAAGAATTATACCATTGGGAGTGTATTTAATGCGCAACCGTCGGGCTGTTGAACTCTAATATCTTTAGTCACCGACCCCTTGGTGCGCCCAACCAATCAGTACATGACCATTGGTGAAACTGGTTGCCTTGTCTATAAATATCAATCCTTGTGCAACCTGTTCGCATCCTTTGGAAAATCCGTTAGACCCTCATCATTATCAGTGAGATTAAATAAGGGCTGAAAGTTCCCTTTACACGGGTGTTAGAACAACGTCATTGACCCTAGAGGGGGTGTGAATAGGTCGATCCAAATTTGTTGGTCCTTCTTTAATTTATTTGATTGATTAATTCAAATGCAGCAGAAACAACAATCAAGAGTGTGTGTGTTAGCAAATGTGATTAAACAATCAACATAAGAAATTGGCTCTAACACCACAAACACAAGGACGCAAGATATATAGTGGTTTGGTTCGCCAACCTACATCCACTGTTTAGACTCGTTCAACGTTGAGCTATCCCCAAATTCACTATATGGAGACTTACACCCTCACAATTAGAGTATGAATTCTACCTCACTCAATTGGTCGGGAATTCCACTCACCTCTGTGCCAGAGACGACGCTCTAGAGTTCTTTATAGTGGTTCTGGAGTACCTCTCCTTAATCTACTTTCGGGTTACAGGATTTTAAAAGAAAAATTAAAACCAAGAAGCACTTGATTTAAAGCTCTTTCTCGCTGATGTGTGCTTCTTGATGATCCCACCCAAGTTCTGTCGACGCTCCTTCTTGCAGTCGCCGTGTAGCAATCACAATCTTGTGGGTGACAAGAAAATTTGGCTTAACCAAGTTTTCCTAGTTTATAGTTCTCTCACTTGCAAACTCAATCCGAAGATTGGTTGCTTATGATCTTTCTCTCCTCCTATATTTCTCACTTGCAAACACAATCCAAAGATTGGTTGTTTGTGATCTTTCTCTCAAGAGTGTGGATTATTCCTTAGAGTGTTTAATTCTTTTAAGTTCAAGGAAGATAGTAAAACGATCATCCAACACTCATATTTATAGAGGAGTTTTAACGGTCATATTGACTAACTAGGACCGACAGGTCGGTGGCACCGATGGGTCGGTGTTCATATTTATTACCGTTCAACCACCTGACCGTTGCGTATTAAATGCACCCCAACCGCATAATTACTTTTCGGCCGACAAGTCGTTGTCGCCGATAGGTCGACACTTATGATACCAATGGGTCAGTCCATACGAGAGGCTTGTTCTGGTGCAAAACATGCTTGACAGTAGTTTACACTTAGGAAATATGTTACCCAGAACAATCTGTCATCTTTTGCCTAGGGGTCGGTCCTGTATCTCTCGGTCGGTCTTTGATTGCCGATATGTCTGTTTTAGCGAGAGCCCTTATGAGTTCATAGTCCAAAACACATAAGTTTTATACCGACGAGTCGTTGACCACGATGGGTCATTCAAGTTCATCACCGACGGGTCAGTGCATATGATACTCTCAGTCAAAAGCATATCTAGAATGACAGTTCGAAGTTCCAGAACCAATGTCAATCTGGCGGACCAGTCCTTGACCATGATGGGTTGATCCTGACTACACCGAGGGGTCGGTGAGATAGACTGGTCGTACTGACAGTGAACATAATTCATGTTTCCAAGTTCACTTCCAATTCATTGTTTAGCTTTCTCTCTAAGCATTTTATATTTATTACCAACATATGCAACTAAGCCTAGTAGTCATCTCTCAGGTGTGGATTCCACCTAGGGTCATCTATGGCCATATACATGTTCTTGTGATTACCATGATGATGAGCTCTGAGCATGACGGAGCATGAACTTCTTCCTCGATACATCTTCAATCTTCAAGCTTCTTGGCAAGTGATTCTACCTGAGTAATGTAATTGACAAACAGGGATTTGGTGAAGCTGGGGCACTAACAATCTCCCCCTTTGTTAATTTCATGATAAAACCTAGAAGCTAACCCAATTACAAGCCCACCCTTTATTACAACACATTTGAATACAAAATATTACATCAATTACATGTACATTCAAATGGATTAACAAGACTATGATTTTCATATTCTTGCTCAGCTTGCTTCATTTTCATTTTACTGTTTAAGCACAAAAAGCAAGCAACACTAGACAATCATTAAATGGGTTAGTCCAAACCATAAACAACCATGGACTAAATAAGATTTTTTCCCCCATACACCAATGAATTGCTAGACTCCCCCAATCTCCTTGAGTTGGATCTTTATTCCACCAATTATTCTCCTAATTGATTTTTATGTCTTATGGCTTCTAGATTTTCTCCCCCATTTTGTCATTCAATTGACACAGGATTAGTATCCAAGCATCAAGATCAAGTAGGCCCCCATTCTTCTTGCATTGGTACTTAACTGAGATCGATTCTTACACATGGTTCACCCCATGGATTAGTGCACACCTTTCGTGCAACAAGTTTTGTATGTCTTTGCACGAGCTGATTTCCAGCATATTGCTTCAAGGGGTCAGCTAATGTTCCTAGCCTTTTCGAGTTTCCTCCCCCATTCTCTAAATTATTTTTCTTAGTTTTTTCTTCTCTACTCCCCCAGAAACTTAGTTGTACCTAAGTTGATTTTTCTTCAAGCTCGCATTCTCCTTTCTCCACAAGCTGTCTGATCAGTGATAGCAGCTAATTAGCACATATTTTGTACTTCCCCATACTCCAAGGCTGTGTGTAGCATCACTGCCCGATCTCTTATCTCCCTTAATCATGCTAATACAAAACCAACTCAAATCTATCATACAGAAGATATATATGTCATGTATGCACAACAATACACACATCACATTAAACCAAACCATATCATTGCATTGATGACAAAATGAGCATTGACTATATATGGTGTTTGTTAGGAGGTACTATGGATGCTTAGTCAAAATACCAAAAGTATAGTTTTTCTAAAAGATAAAGAAAACTATCCTAAGCAGAGCCATCTTGAGGGGGTGTTGGAGGAATAAAAGTGGGAGACGGAGTATCTGGAACTCGGCCGGAGAAGGAGGTAGCAGCAACAAGACCCTGGACTGTCACTCTCAACCTATCCAGAGATCTTTCAAGGCAGTCAATCCTCTTTTCCAGTCTGAAGACCTTGCGTTTAGACTGTCATTCATTTGATGAGGGTATTCATATTCTCTTTCTTCATCAGAATCTCCCCAAAGGTTCTCAGACTGACGACTATCCTTCTCACTGGTGTCGTCGGGAATATCAATATGGTCTTCATGACTAGTTCGAGGACCATTCCCCTCTTCTATTTTTTTCCCCTTCATTCTCATCGATTTTCGACGAAGATGACACCTTTGTCAACAATGGGCTCTTCTTCCACTTCTGTTTGGGTCTCCTATTCTTTTTTAACATAAGTAGAGCTCGACCCAGGGTAGAAGCGAGAGGCAGACTTTTGGTCCTTTTGGCTCATCGACTAGCACGACTGGATTCTCCTCGTTCCATAGAGTGCTTAAGACGTGTCATAGTTGCTGTCTTCATAGGCATGGTTTTTCTTGGAGGAGATCCTCAAGCACTGGTTCAAAAAGGATGAGATAAAATCTGAGCTTGACTTGATCTATGACAATCACAAAAATGGTGATTTTCAGGCTTCTAGAGGCTTGAGGAATGAAAGTCCTATGTTTTTCCGGTGGGAAATCACCCCGAGATGTCCTATCTACTAGTCTAGGGCACAGGAGCAAAAGGGGGGACCACAGACCTTCGCGGGAGGGACACAATGAATTTGAAAGAGTTGTCATTTTCGCAGAAAGTGACCCTTTTTTATTTTGAAATTTCTGTCTCACCGATATGTCTGTTCCACCGACATGTCGACTTTTTTTTACTTTTCCCCCTTTTTCAATAGTGCTCGATTTAGCATAGAAACGACATGTTTGTCACTCACACAGTCTATTCACAGACATGTCGACAACACCGAGAGGTACAGATTGCATATCAATTATCCTTGATTTGTGCGACTTGATGGAGATCCTAATCTAAGTACGACAAGCACATATTCATGCACAAATATACCAAACACAATTTCATCCAATCATGCACACACACAACAATTCTAATTCAAAAGATTATCTTTAAAAAAATACTTTGAATGGAATATATGGCTTTCAAGTAGAATATGTACTATAGCCAGTAAGAGTACATTCTAGACTTGTTTGTGGCCAGTTCCTCTCTTCATGTCATAGCATTTCTCTGCTATGTGAACTCACATGATCTCTTGTGAGTTCATTTGTAGTGATCCAAGATATGGAAGTGAATCTTAAACCACAACAAAACATGATTTATGGTCTATCTTCTAGGTACAAAGATTGTGGCATTTGGTGTTGCATGCACATCCCTACGATCGTACCTTTGATGACCAAACCTTGGATTTATCAACTCTTTTAAGACATGATTTATCTGTCTTAACAAAGAGTCTTGCCTTGTATCCACCATCCTTGGGTTTCTTTTTGGATTAGGTGTTGGTGGATATTTTTTAAGCTTAGGCCTTATTTGATTGTGCCTATGTGCTTTCTTTTTCAGGTATCTCTTCAGATGATAGCAATTTCTTTTGAAATGCCCATCCTTTTGGCAGAAATTGCACTTACCCGTTGAAGGGCGAGATATACCTATTTTCCTGAGCTTCTCATGGTTCACAGGTACTTTGGTGGAAGAATACCTATCACCATGTTGTCTACCCGCACCAAGGAGCCTTTTAAGTCTTTCATCTCTTTGGGTAAACCTATTTTGGAATTTTTCTTTGTGAATTTTTAATTCCCTTACTTCCAAAGAGAGTTTTTTAACATCGTCTTCAAGAAGTTTATTGTGATACCACAGATTCTCGACATCCTTGCAATGAATGGTTATCTCTTCTTGAAGAGCTTTATTACTTTCTTTTAGGTTTGTGTTTTCATTATTAGAGAGTTCCAGTTTGGAGATTATGAGAGATTTTTCTGCTTTTAAATATTCCACTTGATTAGTGAGGTTCAAATTTTCATTTTTGACTTTGTTGAGTTTTTTAACAACCCCCTCACTCTCATGGAATAGGGCATTGTATGAAGCTTGAAGATTCTCATCTTCTTCTGTTTCAATTGTGGGATTTTCTTGATTACATATGATCGAGGCTATGAAACCTTTTGATACATCAACCTTCCGTTGAGTCTCATCATCTGAATTACTTTCTGATTCAGAAGTTTCAACATGGGTCACACCCACATCCATAGCCTTTTTTATTTTGTCCAAAGGACACTCACTCATGCAGTGTCCTCTTCCTCCACAATTGAAGCAGGTATGTTCCTTGACATCCTCTCTTTCTCTCCGTTTCCCTATGAACTCCTCTTGCCTTCTTGGGTAGTTTTTATTTGATTCACCCTTACCCATTTTTCTCAAGTTATTTATTTTTACAAAGTTTTTATAAAACGTTTTGGTGAACATTGTCATTTCATCACTTGAGAGTTCATCTTCCGAAAATTTTTCTTTTTCTTTAGCCTTTGTTTGTTTTAGGGAAGATTTCAAGGCAACTGATTTATCCTTTTGTTGTTCAAAGTAAAGTTCATAGGTTTGCAATGATCCAACCAAATCATCAATGGTCATTAAGGACACATCTTTGTTGTCCTCCATAGCCACAACTTTGGGTTTGAATCTTTTTGCAAGATTCCGGACAATTTTGGCACATACCTTGTCCTTGGGTATCCCTTCTCCTAAAGCATACATTTGATTTACAATGTCGCTAACTTTGGAATAAAAGTCTATGAAAACTTCATCCTCCCTCATCTTAAAGGTGTCAAACTGATTTTGGAGGATCTGAAGTTTGGACCTCTTAACTATTGAGGTGCCCTCATGGGTTCTTTCAAGAACTTCCCATGCTTCTTTTGCAATTTTACAGGTCATGATCCGCTTATATTCACTATCTGAAATTGCAAATTACAGGCATTCATGGCTTTCCCATCTGCTGTCTGAGCAGCTTTCTCAGCAGGGGTCCAAAAGGCAAAAGGTTTGGATGTTATCAACATAGTTGTGGTGGATGCTACCATTTTATCTTCCATGGGTTCTTACCATCCAGTCTTTACAATATCTCAAACCGACGAGTCAATGGAAAAAAAAAAAACTTCTCATCTTGGCCTTCCACGAGGCATAATTTGTTCCATCGAAAAAGGGAGGTTTGGATATTGCATTACTGTCTCTCGTGGTGTTCTAGCTTTGGATTTACTCGGATGATTAAATCCTTATAACGAGCACTAGGCTCTGATACCAATTGAACGTACCCTTTACACGGGTGCTAGAACAACCTGATTGACCCTAGAGGGGGCGGGGGTTGAATAGGTCAATCCAAATTCGTTGGTCATTTCAGAATTTACTTGATTGATTAATTTAAATGCAACAAAAACAACAATCAAGAGTACATATATTAGCAAATGCGATTAAACAATCAACACAAAACCACAAACACAAGGACACAAGATATATAGTGGCTCGGTTCTCCACCCTACATCCACTGTTATAACTCACTCAACCTTGAGCTATCCCCAAATTCACTATATGGGGACTTACACCCTTACAATTAGAGTAGGAATTCCAACTCACTCAATTTACGGGAATTTCACCCACCTCTGTGCTAAAGACAACGCTCTAGAGTTTTTTATAGTGGTTCTGGAGTACCTCTCATTAATCCACTTTCGGGTTGCAGGTTTTTAAAAGGAAAATTAAAAACCAAGAAGCACTTGACTTAAAACTCTCTTTCTCGTTCATGTGTGCTTCTTGAAGATCCCACCCAAGTTGTGTTGGCACTCCTTCTTGCAGTCGTCGTGTAGCAATCACAATCTTGTGGGCGACAAGAAAACCTGGCTTAACCAAAGCTTTCCTAGTTTATAGTTCTCTCACTTGCAAACTCAATCCGAAGATTGGTTGCTTATGATATTTCTCTCCTCCTCTATTTCTCACTTGTAAACACAATCCAAAGATTGGTTGTTTATGATCTTTCTCTAAAGAGCGTGGATTATTCCTTTGAGTGTTTAACTCTTTTAAGTTCAAGGAAGATAGTAAAACGATCACCCAACACTCATATTTAGAGGAGCTTTAATGGTCATAGTGATTGTCAAGGACCGACAGGTCGGTGGCACCGGTGGGTCGGTGTTCATATTTATTACCATTCAACCACCTGACCATTGCACATTAAATGCACCCCCAACGCATAATTACTTCCCAGACGACATGTCGTTGTCGCCGATAGGTCGCCACTTATGGCACCGATGGGTCGGTCCATACGAGAGGCTCGTTCTGGTGCAAAGAATGCTTGACAGTAGTTTCCACTTAAGAAACATGTTACCTAGAACTACCTGTCGCCCTTTGTCGAGGGGTCGGTCCTGTATCTCTTGATCGGTCTTTGATTGCCGATATGTCTGTTTTATCGAAAGCCATTATGAGTTCACAGTCCATAACACAAAAAATTTATACCAACGAGTCATTGACTACGAGGGTTCATTTAAGTTCATAACCGACGGGTCGGTGCAAACGAGTCTCAGTCAGAGGCATATTCAGAATAACAGTTCGAAGTTCTAGAACCAATGTCAATCTGACCGACCAGTCCTTAACCATGATGAGTCAATCCTGACTATACCGAGGGGTCGTCGAGATAGACTGGTCATGCTGACAGTGAACATAATTCATGTTTCCAAGTTCACTTCCAATTCACTGTTCAGCTCTCTCTTGGCATTTTATGTTTATTACCAATATATGCAACTACACCTAGTAGTCCTCTCTCAGGTGTGGGTTCCACCTATGGTCATCTATGGCCATATACATATTCTTGTGATTGCCATGATGATGAGCTCTAAGCATGGTGGAGCATGATCTTCTTCCTCGATCATCTTGAGTCTTCAAGCTTCTTGGTAAGTGATTCTACCCGAGTCATGTAATTGATAAACTTGCACTCGGTCAAGCTGGGGCACTAACAATCTCCCCCTTTGTCAATTATATGATAAAATCTAGAAGCTAACCCAATTATAAGCCCACCCTTTATTACAACACATTTGAATACAAAACATTACATCAATTACATGTATATTCAAATGGACTAATAAGACTGTGATCTTCATATTCTTGCACAGCTTGCTTCATTTTCATTTTCCTGTTTTAAGCACAAAAAACAAGCAACACTAGACAATCATTAGATGGGTTAGTCCAAACTATAAACATCCTTAGACTAAAATAAGATTTTTTGTCCCATATACCAATGAATTGCTAGACTCCCCCAATCTCCTTGAGTTGGAACTTCCTTCCACTAATTATTCTCCTAATTGGTTTTATGTGCTTCCTAGCTTCAGGCTTCTACTATTTTCTCCCCCATTTTCTCATTCAAATGACAAAGTGTTAGTATGCAAGCATCAAGATCAAGCACTCCCCCATGCTTCTTGTATTGGTGCTTTAACTGAGATCGAATCTCACACATGGTTCACCCCATGGATTAATGCACACCTTTCATGTAACAAGGTTTGTATGCCTTTGCACGAGCTGATTTCTAGCATATTGCTTCAAGGGTTCAGCCAATGTCCTTAGCTTTTTCGAGTTTCCTCCCCCATTCTTTAGGATATTTTTCTTAGCTTTTTCTTCTCTGCTCCCTTACAAACTTAGCTACCCCTAAGTTGATTTTTCTTCAAGCTTTCAATCTTGCATTTTTCGTTTCTCCACAAGCTGTCATGATCAGTGACAACAGCTAATTAGCACATATTTTGTGCTTCCCCATACTCCAAGGTTGTGTGTAGCATCACTGTCCGATCTCTTATCTCTCTTAACATGCCAATACAAAATCAAATCATTCAAACTTCCATGTTAATCTATCATACAGAAGAGATATATTGCATTTATACATAGCAATACACACATCACATTAAACCAAACCATATCATTGCATTGATAAGAAAATGTGCATTGAGTACTTATGGTGTTTGTTAGGGAGGCATTATGGATGCTTAATCAAAATATCAAAAGTATAGTTTTTCTAAACGTCGAAGAACTATCTTAAGCAGAGTCATCTTGAGGGGGTGCAGGAGGGGGAGGACATGGAGAATCTAAAACTCTATCACAAAAGGAGATAGCAACAACTACATCCCGGACAGTAAACCGAATACTTTCGATTTTCAAGATAGTCCATTCTCCTGGTTAGTTGGAATACATTTCTGCCCAGATTATCTAGAGAAGGGTGCAAATACTCTTTTTGTTCGTCAGATGCACTCTAAAAATCATCAAAGTCGTCACTCTCTTCTTCACTGTCAACAAAGTCTTCGTTTCTGGTTCTACGACCATTCTCATCATCTGTTTCTTATCTTCTTTCCTCTCATCGTTCTTCGAAGATGACACCTTTGTCAACTGTTGTACAAATTTTAAATTTGTAAATCTCGCAAGCGCACGAACCATTCATAGTACAGCGATTGAGTGCGAGGTCGAACCCAAAGGAAACAATCAAAATATATGAAATTCAAAATGCACATGCCTCAATTCTTATGTTTCTTAAAAAAACCAAGATTCATAATTAAATCTAGGATAAAAAATGAATTTTAATCTTTAAAAGTATATCTCCAAGTTAAATAAGTCTTTATTCAAATAAATAGATCTACAATTTTAGAGCATTGATTCAAAGTAATTAAAATAATGTTTTAATTAAGAGTTTATAAACAATCTCACCACACATCCTAATTCACAAAATCTAGATCTAATTAATTTTAATCCTAACTAGTTAATCAAGTTCTTAGGGAGGTTTTAAATACATGAAATAAATACACTTTAAGAGAATTAAATAATTGAAAAGAAAAACTAAAATACAACATTCAAGTGAAATAAAATAGACATGAAAAGTAAATCGACAAGGAAAATAAATGATAGGAATAAAAAACGCAATAGCGTAAAAGGTGGTTGTTTGGAATAGACCATTCATCACCCAAGATGTGTAAACAAAATAAAGACCTAGATCTGAAATTCACACAAAGATCTAAAATGCAATTCATATTTACTATTAACAGAAGATCCACAACTTTTAATTTAATTAATCAAACATTAGTAATCAAGATTCAAGTCTTACAATCAAGATCCTAACTATTACATATGCTCATGTTCAATCAAATAAACAAAGGTTGTGTTCTTGAAATTAAAAATAAAATAATCATGAAATCATTTTAGAAATTGGATGTTCCAAGGTTCTAAATGAATACTTTACTTTATTAAATGGAAGAATTAAAGTACAAGGCTTTGCTAAATTAAATATAAGAAATACAACATAAAAGATAAAAATCTACGCACTCACTTGTAAATTTGCGTGGTGCTCCTTGTCTTCTTGTCTTTTACTCCAGCCTTTAGTCCTCTTGAATTCCAGGTTAAATTCGAGTTTTACATGTGGGATACTGGGTTATTTATAGGACTTGGGATTGGATGGATGGCTAAGATTAAATCTAGGTTTAAGTTGGTGGATGAAAGGTTGGGATTAGATCTAACTTAACATGGGTGGCTAGGATTAAAAGCTAGAAAACTAGGGCTTTCTAATGCTATGGTCGAATTTATTATGCATTGGTTGGCTTGGAGTGGTATGCAAATAAAGGAGAGAAAATTGGGATTTAGGATTTTCTTTGTGATTTTTTAATTTTGTTACGTGGCTTAGGGTTTTGGGTTGTGCAATGATATGGACGGCTATGATTAAATGAATGGATGAGATGGAGTAGATGGCATGGAGCGTTGACCTATGAAATTTGAATGGGATATGAAGGAAATAGGCAAAAATCGTGTGGATCATGGAGGATTGGGATGATGAGGTGTGTAGGGATCCTAGGAATGTATCCAGATGGATTTTTGTCTAAGTTTATGGGGAGATTTTAGGTGCTAAAATCGTGTGGGCTGTGTGTTGGCTGGATAGAGTGGTGACAAGGCATGGGAGATGGAGGCTAGCTTGAGCTTCAAGTTGTTCTAACTTAGGGTTTGGTGAATGGATGGCTAAGATTGGTTTGGGTTAAATCTAATTGTTCTAGGGTTAATTGGCTAAAATAATATATATATGGTAGGTATCTAATGTAGGGTTTGAATTCAAAGGTGGCGATGAATAAATGGTATGATGAATGGCCTAGATCTAGTGCAAATTATGTATGTGATGGATGAATATGGAGGCTCTAGGGTTTTCCTAATGATGTGGATGGTTGTGATAAAATGTCCTAAGATCTAATGGTTGTGATGCATGATGGATGATCTAAGTGGATGGATGGACAGATGGTGCATGGATGATCCTAATCCTAAGGTTAATTTATATGATGAATGGTTTTGATGTCCTAAATCTAATCATGATGCATGAACGGGTTGGATTGACTAAGTGTATCTAGGGTTTGATGATATTAAATGCATGGGATAAATGAGATGAATGAAATAAATGGTTTGGATTAGTTGATTGGGTCAATCGATGGTGTGGATGGGAAATTGAAAATTGGATGGTTAAGATTGGATAGGTAAGATGGGTTATGGATGTGGGCTTTCGGGTTTGGACCTAAAATGGATTTGGGCTTAGGGTTGGTAAACTTGGATTTGAACCTGGACCATTGGATCTTTAATTTGGACTTGGACTTAAGCTTGCTGGGCTTGAATTCACTTTGGCCCACATTGGGAAATGTGCCTGAAGTGCTTGGCCCAATTGCAGTAGATCTCTGGCCCATGGATCTTGATTTCAACTCTTGGCTTTTTAATTGCAGACTTTGATTTTAAAATTAAATAATTAATCAATACCATTAAAATTCTAAATATTGAATAAATATAGACTCTCATAAATGGATCTAGATTATCCAATTTACATTAAAAATCCTAAAGTGGGAAGATTAAATTATAAAACTCTAAAATTCCCATTTTAAGCTCTCTTCCAGCAATTATCCACTGTTTTATGCATGAATCCTGTTTTTCCATCTTTTTATCTACAAAACTAGAAAAAACCATTAAATGTATCTTTTATATACAAAATCAATGCTAACTTAATCATAATTAAAAGGTAAAAATGTAAGATTTTTAGACTCAACATCAGCTATGGGGTCTTCTCCTACCTCAAGTTGGGTTTCTTGTTATTCCTGAATATATACAGGATTTTCAAAGCTTGACCGAGGAAAAGACCGAAAGGCTGTCCTTTTAGTTCTTTTGGTCCATCTATTGGCACGACTGGATTCACCTCGTTCTATAGTGTGATTAGGATGTGTCAGAGTTGCCGTCTTCCTAGGCATGGTTTTTTCTTGGAGGAGATCCTCAAGCACTGGTTGAAAGAAGGATGGGATGGGACCTGACCCTTACCATATCTAAGGAAATCACAAAAATGGTGATTTTCAAGCTTCTAGAGACTTGAGAAACGAAAACCCCATGGTTTTCCGGTAGGAAAACACTTCAAGAGGTCCTATCGACTGATCTAGGGCACGGGAGGAGAAGGAGGGACCACAAACCTTCGCGGGAGAGGAAACAACGAATTTGAAAGAGTTGTCGCTTTCGCAGAAAGTGACCCCTTTTTATTTTGAACTTTCTGTCTCACCTATATGTCGGTTCCACCGATAGGTCAACTTTTTTTACTTTTTCTCCCTTTTCAACAGTGCTTGATTTAGCACAGTACCAACATATCTGTCACACCGACAGTCCATTCACCAACATGTCGACAATCATCGAGGGGTACAGATAGCAAAGAAACTATCTATTATATGTGCAACTTAATGGAGATCCTATTTTAAACACGGCATACATAAATTCATTTTAATGCACAGATATGTCGAGTTTAATCAAATCATGCACACAAACAATTCTCATTAAAAAATGTATACTTTTCCAAATATTTTGAATCGAATGTATGGCTCTTCAAGTAGAATATGTACTATAGCCAGGAAGAGTACATTCTAGACTTGTACTTGGCCAGTTCCTCTCCTCATGTCATAGCATTTTTGCTATGTGAACTCACATGGTTTCTTGTGAGTTCATTTGTAGTGGTCTAAGATATGGAAGTGGATCTTAAACCAAAACAAAACATGACTAGTGGTCTATCTCCTAGGTACGAATATTATGGCATTTCATGTTGCATACACACCTCTACGATCATACCTTTGATGACTAAGATTGGGATCCATCAACTCTTGCAAGACATGATTCATCTGTCTTAAGAAAGAGTCTTACCTTGTATCCACCTTCTTTAGATTTCTTTTAAGGTTAGTTGTTGGTGGATGTCTTTTAAACATAGGCTTTATTTGATTGTGCCTTTGTGCTTTCCTTTCCAACTATCTTTTCAGATGACGACAATTTTTTTTAAAATGCCCATCCTTGTGACAGAAATTGCACTTACCCGTTGAAGAACGAGAGATAATTGTTTTATTAGACATCTTATGATGTATAGGTTCTTTGGTGAATGAGGCACCAAGACCAGACCTATAACCATACTGTTTTCCTACACCATAGAGACTTTTAAGCCTTTCATCTCCTTGGGTAAACTTATCTTAGAATTTTTCCTTATGAAGTTTTAAATCTTTTACTTCCAAAGATAATCTTTTAACATCTTCTTCGAGCTTAGTGTTTTCAACATCTGATAGAATAAGCTTAGAGATTAGAAAATATTTTTCATCTTTCAACTCTTCCACTTGATTAGAGAGCTTAAGGTTTTCATTTTTAACCTTGTTGAGTTTTTTAGTCAGCCTCTCACTCTCAAACAACAGGGCACTATAGGAAGCTTGAAGATTTCCATTATCTTCACTCTCATCTTCCTCTACTTTAATTGTGGGAATTTCTTGATCACATATGATCGAGCCTATGAGACCTTTTGATACATCAACTTTTCTTTGAGTCTCATCATCTGAATCACTTTCTGATTCAAAAGTTTCCACATGGGTCATATCCACATTCATAGCCTTTTTTATTTTATCCGAAGGACACTCATTCATGTAGTGTCCTCTTCCTCCACAATTGAAGCAGGCCTGCTCCTTGATCTCATCTCTCTCTCTCTCTTCCCTTCCCACTATTTTCTTCTTGCCATCTTGGGTATCTTTTACTTGTTTCACCCTTACCATTCTTCTCAAGTTATTTCTCTTTACAAAGTTTTTATAAAACTTTTTGGAAAACATTGCAATTTCATCACTTAAGAGTTCAGCTTCTGAAATTTTTTCTTTTTCTTTAATTTTTTTTGTTTGTTTAAAGGAAGACTTCAAGGTAATTGTTTTTTCCTTTGGTTGTTCAAACTGTAGTTCATAGGTTTGCAATGAACCAACTAAATCATCAATTTTCATTAAGGACACATTATATTGTCCTCCATAGCCACAACCTTGGGTTTGAAACTTTCTGCAAGATTTTGGTCAATTTTGTTACATACCTTGTCCTCAGGTATCCCTTCCCCTAAAGCGTACATTTGATTAACAATGTCGCTAACTTTGGAAATAAAAATCCATGAAGACTCATCTTAACAGTGTCAAACTGACTTTGGAGGATCTGAAGTTTGGACCTCTTAACTATTGAGGTTCCCTCATGGGTTCTCTCAAGAAATTCTCATGCTTATTTTGTAGTTTTACAGGTCATGTTCCTTCTGCATTCACTATCAGAAGCTACACAATTAAGGGCATTCATTGTTTCCCATCTGCTGCCTGAGCAACTTTCTCAGTAGGGGTCCAAGAGGTAAAGGGTTTGGGAGTTATGGTTATGATGGATGTTGAAGTTTTCTCTTCTGTGGGTTCTTCCCATCCAATCTTTACAATATCTCAAACCGATGAATCAATGGAGATAAGAATCTTCTCATTTTGGTCTTCCAAGAGGCATAGTTTGATCCATCGAAGTAGGGAGGTTTGGATATTGCATGACTGTTTCCCATGTTGTTCTAGCTTGGATCTACTCGGATGGTTAAATCCTTATAACGAGCACCTTTCTCTGATACCAATTGAAAGTCCCCCTTAGCAAGGGTGCTAGAACAACCTAATTGACCTTAGAGGGGAGTGAATAGGTCAATCCAAATTCGTTGGTCCTTTTTTAATTTACTTGATTGATTAATTAAAATGCAACGGTAACAACAATCAAGTGCGTGTGTTAGAAAATGCGATTAAACAATCAATACAAGAAATTGGCTCTAACACCACAAACACAAGGACACAAGATATATAGTGGCTCGGTTCGCCACCCTACATCCACTGTTACGACTCACTCAACCTTGAGTTATCCCCAAATTCACTATATGGGGACTTACACCCTCACAGTTAGAGTAGGAATTCCAACTCACTCAATTGACCAGGAATTCCACCCACCTCTGTGCTAAAGACAACGCTCTAGAGTTTTTATAGTGGTTCCGGAATACCTCTTCTTAATCCACTTTCGGGTTACAATTTTTAAAAGGAAAGTTAAAAACAAGAAGCACTTGCCTTAAAGCTTTTTCTCGCTGATGTGTGTTTCTTGAAGATCCCACCCATGTTGTGTTGGCGCTCCTTCTTGCAGTCGTCTTGTAGTAAGCACAATCTTGTTGGCGACAAGGAAACTTGGCTTAACAAATGCTTTCCTAGTTTATAACTCTCTCAGTTGCAAACTCAATCTGAAGATTGGTTGTTTATGATCTTTCTCTCCTCCTCTCTTTCTCACTTGTAAACACAATCCAAAGATTGGTTGTTTATGATCTTTCTCTCCTCCTCTCTTGCTCACTTGCAAACACAATCCAAAGATTGGTTGTTTATGATCTTTCTCTCAAGAGTGTTGATCGTTCCTTAGAGTGTTTAACTCGTTTAAGCTCAAGGAAGATAGTAAAATGATCACCCAACACTCAATTTTATAGAAGAGTTTTGACCGTCATATTGACTGTCCAGGACCGACAGGTCGGTAGCACCAATGGGTCGGTGTTCATATTTATTATCGTTCAATCACCCAATTGTTGCGCATGCACCCCCAACGACATAATTACTTCCCTGCCGACATGTCGTTGTCGCCGATAGGTCGACACTTATGGCACCAATGGGTCGGTGCATACGAGAGGCTCGTTCTGGTGCAAAGCATGCTTAACAGTAATTTCCACTTTAGAAACCTGTTACCCAGAACGACCTGTAGCCCTTTGCCAAGGGGTCGGTCCCGTTACTCTCGATTGGTCTTGATGTACCGAGATGTCTGTTTTATCGAGAGCCCTTATAAGTTCCTAGTCCAGACCTTATAAGTTTTATACCGACGAGTCGTTGACCACGAGGGGTCGTTCAAGTTCATCACCGAGGGGTCGGTACATACGAGACTCTCGATCAGAGTCATATCCAGAATGACAGTTCGAAGTTCCAGAACCAATGTCATTCTGGCCGACCAATCCTTTACCACGATGGGTCTATCCTGACTACACCGAGGGGTCGGTGAGATAGACTGGTCGTGCTGACAGTGAACATAATTCATGTTTCCAGTTCACTTCCAATTCATTGTTCATCTTCCTCTCTAGGCATTTTATGTTTATTACCAACATATGCAACTAAGCCCAGTAGTCATCTCTTAGGTGTGGATTCCACCTAGGGTCATCTATGGCCGTATACTTGTTCTTGTGATTGCCATGATGATGAGCTCTGAGCTTGGTGGAGCATGATCTTCTTCCTCGATCTTCTTGAGTGTTCAAGCTTCTTAGCAAGTGCTTCTACCCGAGTCATGTTATTGACAAACAGGGACTCGGTCAAGCCGGGGCACTAACAGGGGGACTTGGGGAGAAAAATCTAAGAAGATAACTTAGAGAATGGGGGAAGGAAACTCAACGGAAGTTAAGAAAATTAGCTTAACCCTTGAAGAAATCATCTAGAACTCAGCTTGAGTAGGGGCAAACAACCTTGATGCACGAAAATTGTGCACTGAACCATGGGGAAGAACCATGAGTTGTAATAGACCTCAGTTAAGCACTAGATGCCAGAAGCATGGGGAGTGCTTGGAACCATTGTCTGTCTACTATTCCTTTGTCAATTGAATGACAAAATGGGGGAAAAATAGTAGTAGCCAAAAAGAGTTTGGAATGATCAAACTCAAGGAGATTAGGGGAGAAAACCTTCTCAACATTGGGCAATGTTGGTTACTAGTAAATCATTGGCGTATGGGGGAGAATGAATGTAACACCCCGCCCTTTTCACTCTAAATTTTCAGAGTTTATTTATTTATTTATTTTTTTATACTAATAATCAATAAGTGATCGGGGCGGAATGTCACGACGCGAGTTAAGTTCGGATCTCTAAATCCGACCCTTAACTGGCCAAGCCCATGTGCGTATGAACTAAGTCCATAAAACTGATCCGCACATGGTACATATATATCTAGCGGAATCAACTTAGTCTAGATCTAACTGAGGTTATAATAGAACCTATGATTAATCCAATTTCCATTTTTAGATAGCAAAGTACCTTATTTATTCTCCAAAATTATTATATAACCTTAGTCTACTATTCATTCCAAACCATTCAAATAAATCCAACCATAGCATCTACTTAACTACTTATTACATGCCAACATCTAATTTAACAAATTACATTGTTCCAAATAAATCAACTAACAAGTCCATAAATAATCCATTCATAGTCCATTGCAATCATTCAAATCGCCCAAGTTTTCGTACTTGGTCCTCTTCTCCAACCACGTTCTTTCCTTTCCCTGCATCATCCACTAACGCGCCCAGTAGTGTTTCCGAATAGGGCTACCACATGGTTAGTCAAAAACATGCAAATAGGATAATAGTTATACATGTGTGACAAAATTCTGTAAAAATATGTTATGTATGAAATGAACATGTAATGAGTCCCACCCATCACCATTCAACATAGCCATCACTTGACGGGATTCTCATCGTCAAGGTAACCCACAGTGGTCTTTCGGACGCCCCGACGGAGTGTGGCCTCCGGATTCCTCCTGATGGGATTCTCATCATCAGGGTACCCCACAATGGTCTTTCGGACTCCCCGACGGAGTGTGGCCTCCGGTTACTTCCCCATCATCCCATGCTATGCATGAGATGTCTATGCAAACATGCCATTTGTAAATATAACATTTGATTCAAATAACTTATTCAAATAAACATAAAACAGCAAATAAGTTATGTGGTTACAACAAGGTAGGAAACCTACAATAGTTTACTTTGTTCGACCCTTCCTTTGGACCGTCTTCCGATCACGGCTCGCTCACCGTTCTAAAAATCCGAATACCCTATGTACATGGCAGCAAGTTAATCATTTATCCAATCATATGATCATTTTATTTTTAATCATTTCAGCCATAATTACGATTGTGCCATTGAGACCAACCTTTGCTTTAAATTATCTAACTTTCATCATCAAACATAAAACCATCTTTAGTAGGGTTCGGCCATACACACGGCTGAACCTCACCACTTAATTTGATCCTTCTAAACCTTCCATATCTTCATATAAACCAACCATTATGTCCCACAATTACCATTAGTGGGGTTCGGCCATACACATGGCCGAACCTCACCAATGTGCTTTTATGCTCAATTTCCATGATTCATATTGGCCGATTACTTACCCATACTAACTCCATAAAAAACATATATTATTCTTATATCAAAGCATATTTATAATACCTAATGTTCATCATAAACTTAACCCAATTATTCCACAAAACAGTCCATGGGTTTTCATGGTTTCCATGGTTTCCATGGGATTCTCAACATGAAAACCAATATCATTTTACATGGGGTTCGGCCCTCTATTATGGCTGAACCCAATGATTACGTTTACTGTTTTTAAACCTCAATTAACCAGGTAATAACTGTATATCTAAATCAGGTTTTTAACCTTCAAACAACCATCCAAAATTAGCCCAATTTCATAGGGTTCGGCCATGCTTATTGGCCGAACACCATGAGATTAATTTTGAACACTTAGTCCTTCATCTTAGGTCTGAAACCAGCACCCAAATCCATGTTTTTAAACCATTCTAAAAACATGTATGTACATCTTAAAATAATAACCCAAAACAGTCCACCAACTTCATGGTTTATTTGTTCCAAATACATCAAAACAAACCATTATTTGCATGGGGTTCGGCCCTCCATGGTGGCCGAACCCTATAACCTTTGGTTTTGAATTTCTTCATCATTCATCTATGTCCAAAACAAACTTCCTTATTTATGTTTTAACCTTTTTAAAACACACACTTAAAATCAACTAAAAACAGTCCCAAATTTGTATGGTTTTAATTTCCAAAAACCATCCAAATAAACCAATTATTTCCATGGGGTTTGGCCATCCAATGGGGCCGAACCCTATGGTCCCTCTTTTGATCTCCTTCATGTACTTCTAACCAATATTTAACCCTTGTTAGATTCAGCCATCCAATAGCCGGATCATAATTCTTAATTAAAAAAAACAGTTTATCGAACACCTACCGTTTCCGCGACTCCTCCACTTGATCTTCCCTCCGGCTTGTTCCTTGTCCTTTCTTAGCCTCTCCTTCTTCTTGATTCCTTGATGATCAGGGACTGATTTAAACAACCAGCTGTTGTTCTTGGTAGAAAACGGCAAAGAGAGAAGAGATAGAATTTTTGACTTTGAATGGAATACCTTGAGGCCAACACTTTTGCTCAAGTTATGCTTTTGTCTTGGTGAAACAAATCAATCAAGGACTGATTTCATATCACTAACCAGCTGCTGCTCTTAGTGTTTGGGAAGATAAAAACGACCAAGAGAGGGAGAGAAAAACTGAAACATCTTTGGCTAACTTTCAATCAGCCCATGTGATCTCTTTGGTACCCAAAAATTGTAACTCCTAATGCATTTATCTTTAACTCTTATTTCCTTTGGGGGTTTCATCCTTGAGATGAAACCCTCCAACGTTTTTTTTTTTAACCCTTGACCTTCCATCTAAGGTAGTTAATCCTCATGGTTCCAATGCATGTAACCATTTTAAATATAAAACCTTTATGTAACCATTATTTTTTAATACCTTCCTTGGGGGTTTCATCTTTGAGATGAACCTCCAAGGGTACCCAACGGCCTATGCATATCCTTGTGAATTGTTTGCATTCCCTCCTTCATTCATGCATTTGTAACTCTCAAAGCCATCACTCTCATATCTCCATGGTAGCCGTTACATGCATGAAATTGCTCATGCATGCAGCCAACGTCCCTAGCAACCCTTGTGACTTCAAAAAGTAACTCCCATTCAAAATGTAACTCCCATTTTATTCATCACCTAAATGGGGGTTACATGCATGGTAATGTCTCCCCATGCACCAACATTTTTCCTTGCTCAAAATTGGAATTTAAAACAGCTCCCCTCTCATTCACACACTTCACAATAAAAATACATATTCATCCAACTCATTTATTCAACTCACCCAACCTAAGTCATTCATTTAATTTAACTTAACTAATAAATTCAACTCAACTTAACCCACCATTCATTTCAACTCAAACCAAACTCAAGTAATTAATAAACTTAAATTAACTAAGCTTGAACTCAATCCATGGTTAATCATGCCATTCACGACCCATTGGGTCCCATCTAGCCATTTTGACCCATTTATCAAAATTTGACCCAAATATGATTCTTGACCCGTTTAAATTCAACTTATCCATTTATTTGTTTTGTAAACAAACTACCATCCTTTGGGTCTTGATTGAGCCATTGACCCATTTAAATTCAAATCAATTTTATCACAATGGCAATTCCGTAAATATGAATATTTTCATATAAAATGATAACTTTGAAATTCCAGGGTGTTACAATGAATCTTGTTTACTCCATGGAAGTTTATGTTTTTGGACTAACACATTTAATCATTGTCTAGTGTTGCTTGCCATTTGTGCCTAAACAGGAAAATATAAAAAGAAGCAAGCTGAACAAGAATATACGAAGACCATAGTCTTTTTATCCATTTGAGTATACATGTATTTGATGTAATATTTTGTATTCAAATGTGTTGTAATAAAAGGTGGGCTTGTAACTAGGTTAGTTTCTAGGTTTTGACTTGAAACTGACAAAGGGGAGATTGTTAGTGGCTCCGGCTTGGCTGAGTCCTTATTAGTCAATTTCATGACTCGGGTAGAAGCACTTGCTAAGAAGTTTGAATACTCAAAGATGATCAAGAATGAAGATCATGCTCCACCAAGCTCAGAACTCATCATTATGGCAATCACAAAAACAGGTATATGGCCATAGATGACCTTAGGTGGAACCCACACCTGAGAGAGGACTATCCTAGGCTTAGTTGAATATGTTGGTAATGAACATAATAAGCCTAGAGAGAAAGCTAGACAGTGAATTGGAAAGGAACTTGGAAATATGAATTAAATTCATTGTCAGCTCGGCCAGTCGTATCTCACCGACCCATTGGTGACATTAGGATCGACCCATCGTGGTCAAGGACAGGTCGGCCAGATTGACATAGGTTCTGGAACTTAGAACTGTCATTCTGGATATACCTCTGACCGAGAGTCTCGTATGCACAGACCCCTCTGTGATGAACTTAAACGACCCGTCATCGTCGACGACTCATCGGTAAAGGATTTGTGAGTTCTGGACTGTGAACTGAAATGGGCTCTCGATAAAATAAACATCTCGGTATGTCAAGACCAATTGAGAGTAACAAGACCGACCCCTTGGCATAGGGCGACAGGTCATTTTGGGTAGCAGGTTTCTAAAATAGAAACTACTATCAAGCATGTTTTGCACTAGAACGAGCCTCTCGTATGGATCGACTCATCGGTGTTATAACTGTCGACCCATCGGCGACACCGACATGTCGACCGGGAAGTAATTATGCCGTCAGGATTGCATTTAATGTGCAACGGTCGGGTGGTTGACTGGTAATAAATACGAACACCGACCTGTCGGTACTGGACAGTCTAAAAGATCGTTAATACTCCTCTATTAATAAGAGTGTTGGCTGATCATTTTACCATCTTCCTTGAGCTAAAAAAAGTTATACACTCTAAGGAATGATCAACATTCTTGTGGGAAAACACATAAACAACCAATCTATGGATTGAGTTCGAAAATGAGAAAGAGAGAAAAAAGAAAACGATCATATCTAGGAAACCTTTGGTAAAATCAGTTTCCTTGACACCTTGGATTGTGATTGGTATATGACGGCTACGAGGTGGAGGGTCGGCACCGGCACAAATTGGGTGGGATCTTGAAGAAGCATACATCGAGAGAAAGAGCTTCAAAGGAAAGTGCTTCTTCGTTTTAATTTTTTTTTAAAACCTTTGTTCCGAAAGTGGATTATGGAAACTTGGTTCCAGAACCACTATAAAAAATCTAGAGCGGTGTCCCCGGCACAGTGGTGGGTAGAATTCCCAGCCAAATGGATTGGTGGAACTCCTATTCGATAGTGGTGGGTGAAATTCTCATCCGATTGATGAGGTGGAATTCCTACTCTAATTGTGAGGGTATAAGGCCTCCACTTAGTGGATTTTGGGGATAGCTCAAGGTTGAGTTAGTCCTAACAGTAGATGTAGGTTGGCTAACCGAACCACTTTAAATTGGTCTTATCGTGTTTGATCTTTGTGTGTTTGTATTTAGTATTTAAGTATTCTTCTTAACACACATCGCTTTGTATATTGATTATCTTATTTTACAAGCGTCGATAATCAAACAAGATGTAAAGGGTCATAATATTAGTATGATCGCTTAATGAAATTATCACACTAAATAAATCTCTTGATGAATGTTCTGCTGCACTTTAAACAATCAAGAAATTTGTAAACACCATGAAAAATGGGATTGACCTATTCAACCCCCCACCCTTAGGGTCAATCATGTTGTTCTAGCACATTGAAAAATGGGAGCTTTCAAAGCGCATAGTCATTTCATGATTAGTCCAAGCTATTGGTCTTTGGGCTAAGTGGTCATGGAAGTTGAAGGTTTATCAAATATCTCTTCCATAGGCATAAACCACTTTCTATTCACCTATCTCCAAACATATTTATAGATGAAAACGATAAACAGTTTTCGTCACAAATGGAGGTTTGGAAATATCATGGTTTTCTCTCATAGCCATTGTTCTAGCATGGATCAACTCGGATGGTTAGATCTTTGTAAAGAACACTAGGCTCTGATACCAATTGAATGTTCTCCCTTGATGCTAGAACACGATTGACTCTAGAGGGGGGGTGAATAGGTCAATCCTAGTTTCCATGGTGTTTACAAATTTCTTGATTGTTTAATATTTAAGTGTAGCGGAACAACAACTTTAATTAAGAGATTTGTTTAGTGTGATAAATTGTTTATAATTTCTTTAAATGATCACACTATGTTTAGACCCCTTTGCATATTGCTTGATTATCAATGCTTATGTACAATGTATAAATAAAGATAATAAAATGTAAATTGATGTGTGTTGAGAAAAGTGCTTAAATACAAAAACAAAAACACACAATGATCAAATACCGTAAGACCAAATTAATAGTGGTTCGGTTAGCCAACTTACAACCACTGTTAAGACTAGCTCAACCTTGAGCTATCCCTAAATCCACTAAGTGGGACTTATACCATCACAATTAGAGTAGGAATTCCACCTTACTCAATCGTCTGAGAATTTCACCTACCACATGTAGAATAGGAATTCCACCTATGCATTTGGCTGGGAATTCCACCCACCACATATGTCAGAGACTACGCTCTAGATTTTTTATAGTGGTTCCGGAGCCAAGCCTCCTTAATCCACTTTCACATGATAAAGGTTTTAAATAAAATTAAAACCAAGAAGCACTTTCCTTTGAAGCATTTTCTCGTTGATGTGTGTTTCTCCAAGATCCACCCAATGTGTGCCGACGCTCCACCTTATAGCCATCGTAGAGCAATCACAATTTCATGGTGACTAGGAAACTAGTTCTACAAAATCTTTTCTAGTTTATTATCCTTTCCCTCCTTTCTCACAAATTCAATCTATATGATTGGTTGTATTAGATTCTCCAAATGTAGGCACAAGAGAGAGAGCGATCCTTTTGTTAGCCCTTTTTTAAGCTCACTGATAATGATGAGGGTCCAACGGATTTGCCAAAGGATCTCCAACTGGTTGCACAAAGATTGGTATTTATAGAGAAGGCAACCAGCTTTAGCAACGGTCATGTACCAACAAGTCGGGCTCACCGAGGGGTTGGCGACTAAAAAATGTTTTCAACTACCTGATCGTTGAGCATTAAATGCAATTCCAATAGCACAATTTATATCTGATCGACAGGTCTGTGTTGCCGATGAGTCGACAGTCATGGCATCGAGAGATGGGTCTATATGAGAGGGTCGGTCTGGAGCAACACCATGCTGACAAAGTTTCAAGTCCAGAAAGTAATCTTACCCAAACCGGCATGTCGCCCTTTATCGATGTGTCGGTCCTGGTACTCTCGACCAGTTTGTATTACCGATATGTCTATTTTCTCGAGAGTCCACCTGAGTTCTATGTTCTAGAACTCATAAGTCCTTATAGAAGAGTTGTTGACCATGAGGGGTCGTTTCAGCCTTTCACCGAGGGGTCGGTGCATACGAGACTCTCGATCAGAGGTACACACAGAATGATAGTTCTATGATCCAGAACCTTTGTCAATCTAACCGACCAACCATTGACCATGATGGGTCGATCCTGTCTCCACCGAGGGGTCGGTGAGAACGACTAGTCGAGCTGACAGTGAACTTAATTCATATTTCCAAGTTTGCTTCCAATTCACTGTCAAGCTTACTCTCTAGGCTTTTTATGATTTTACCATTTATTCAACTAAGCCTAGGAATGGTCCTCCTAAGGTGTGAATTAAATATGTATTTGTGTGTAACTAGTTGTGTTCGTGACTCTACAAATTGCTTGATTCGAGTTACAATGTCCGTCCTACCACCGATCATTGCATCTGGGGCTCATTCAGGCCCAGTCATAGATATAGGTAGTCAACCGTCATCACCACCCTCATTACACTGTCATCACCACCACCATCACCCAAAATGGCCGGAGAACAGGAGAAAACATTTTGAGATTACTTTTCATCGGTCGTAGCCAACACATCCTCCAGCATAGTCATCCTAGACACCAATGCCACCTATGAGCTAAAACCAGGCCTTTTACATCTCCTTCCCGCTTTCCATCGCCTTAATCGTGAGGATCCCTACTTACACGTTAAGAAATTTTTAGAGATTTGCACAAACTTTAAAATTTCACTGATGAATCTATTAAACTTCGATTCTTTCCTTTTTCTCTCAAAGAAAAAATGAAATCATGGTAGAACTCCCTCTCCGCAAATTCCATCAACACGTGGGATCAGTTGGCTAATAAATTCTTGAATATTTTTTTCCCGATATCTAAAACAAACGCCCTCAAAACAGAAATTTCAAATTTTACTCAGAAAGAGTATGAAAATTTCTAGGAGTCATGGGAAAGATTCAAAGATGTATTGAGTAACTGTCCCCATCATGGTTTTAAAACTTGGAGACTCGTTCAATTTTTTTATGCTGGCTTAGCCACATCTAGCCGAACTTTATCTAGTCTATGAAAAATGGGGCATTTTTGGAACAAAGTCAAGTTGAAGGTTGGAATTTTTTGAAAAATTTGGCGGAGAATTCTCAGCGATGGGACTTTTCCAAAAAGAAGAGTTCAGGACAAACCTCCAAAAGACGAGGTCTGTACGAAGTCAATAATGATTTTGATGTTAAGGTTGCAATTGTAAATCTTACTAAAAAAGTAGAGGCCTTAGCAATGACTCAGAGGGTGAGTCCATCAATGGTCGTGCAATCTAAGTTGTGTGCCTTGTGTACTAGACCATGGCACACAACACAAACATGTCCTTCCCTACACGTAAATCCGAAGTGCCTAGCCGAACAGGCTAACGCACTAAATAATTTTGGAAAGCAACAGAGGAGTCCATTCTCTGCTACCTATAACCCCAATTGGCGGAATCACACTAATTTTTCGTGGAGTAAGAACCAGCTGATGAATTAGGGATCTCATCAGTTTCAAGCACCCTGTCAACCATTCCATCCACCCCAGAGTCAATACAAACTTGGTCCACAGCAGCATAAACCCTTTCTTGACGAAACACTGCAATAATTCATGCAGTCCACTCAACAAGCCTTGCAGTCAAATTCTCAAGCTATACTGAAGCTTGAAACACAGATAGGGCAACTCTGAGTGCTATCGGAGAGAGGGAAAAGGGCAAATTCCACAGTCAACCCACTCTCAATCCTAAGAGTCAGTTTGAAGTGACCTTCAACAACTTCCATCGTGCATCATGGAGATGTTAAATCTATCATCACTCTTAGGTCAGGGACGACAGTTGATAATCAAGTTAGGGTGCCAGAAGATAGACAGCAGGACAACCAAAGCCATGATCAATTTGAGCCATCAAAAGGCACTGATTGCCCGCCTGAGAAGGAACACAAAGAGTCACTCATGACTAATTTTGTCCCAAAAGCTCCTAACCCACAGAGATTGCTTCCAATTAAGAAAGGTACACCACATAGCAACGTGTTAGAGGTGTTCAATCAAGTCCGCATAAACATTCCTCTCCTCAACTCTATTAAACAAATACCTTCTTATGCAAAATTCTTGAAAGATCTCTGTATTGTAAAAAGGAAAACGAATGTTCCAAAGAAAGCATTTTTGGCTGAAGATGTGAGAGCCATTATTCAACAGAAAACTCCTGTCAAGTACAAGGATCCCTGAAGTCCTACTCTTTCTTGTGTTATTGGTGACCATTCGATTGATCGAGCCCTACTTGATTTAGGAGCAAGCGTTAATTTGTTGTCGCACTATGTGAACGAGCAATTGGGGCTAGGAGAACTGAAACCACACCTGTTACACTTCAATTCCCCAACCGGTCAATCAAAATTCAAAGAGGTGTAATAGAAGATGTTCTAATGAAGGTTGATAAGTTCTATTTTCCACTGGACTTTATAGTCCTTGATACACAGCCTGTGATGAACACTAGTGGGTAAATTCCAGTAAATGTGGGTCGACCCTTCTTCGCCACCTCCAATGCAATCATTAATTATAGGAATGGAGTGCTCAAACTGTCTTTTGGTAACATGACTTTAGAACTCAATTTGTTTAATTGTGGCCACCAACCTCCAAACACGGATGACCTATGTGAGGTAAGCATGATTGAGGGTACAATCCATGAATCCTTCCTGAACTTTATCGACGATAATCCATTTGAGGAATACTTGTCAAATTTTGGTAAGAACTTCAATGAAAACGGGGTCAAAGAAGTGAATGCTCTGCTGGAATCCACCCCATTTTTGGAGACCGGTAAATGGAAGGTAAATTTTGAACCTCTGTCCGTCAGTATTAAAAAGCCACCGGTATTGGACTAGGGTTGATTAATAGGTTAGTCAATTGAGTCTGAGTCCGAGTCAGTGTGTCAGTGTGTCAGCGTCTCTGTAGATTTTGATTTTGTTGAGTCCGTCTAGTCTAGGTGTAACTACCCGCTCTTTTTCCATTGATTAAATCAGAGTAAAAATTATTCTTTTTATACGGAAAAAGGATGGATACGTCACGACGCAAGCCGAGTTCAAGTCCGAAGACCCAACCCTCGACTGGCCCAATTCTAGCACACAAGTGGGTCAATCCACCAAATATTTATGCTTGTGCTAGTATAACACTTATGAGATACAATGTGCGGAAATAATACTAGCAGAATTATAATAGCAAACATTTCAATAGCAAGGATGGAAATAACTTAACCATATAAGTCAAACATCAAACCATATCCAAAATAAGAGTTATCTAAATTATTACATCATTGAATCCTATGAAATTACATAGTTCTATCAAAATGTCAAAATAAGAACTATGAGGTCTCCAAACATCTCCGGACCCATCTCTTCATCAGGCATGACTATCGCTAGGTCCAGCTTCCTCTCCTTTATCCTGATTTGCGTTAACATCTAGGGGATAAATGTACGGGCTTAGTCAGATCATAAAATGCACAAAATGTAAAATCTCATAATATCATATCATAAAGATAAAAATGAAGAAAATCTCAAAGTATGATCAAAACATAATTCTCAAATGTAAGCTAGAAGATGTACCAAAATCTGATAATTCATAAATCATAAAATGATATGCCATGGGTGCCATGCATTAGTGATATGTCCACCCATTCCCATGCATCAGATCATAACAAATCACTTCGAATAATAGTTCTCAATATTGGCCACTTATGTCAACAGCATTTGAAGCGGCGACCACCAAGGTGTTGTTACCCATCCACAAATTAACTGAGACTATCGCTGGAGTGTGGTGTCCTCCCCCTGCGCAGGGTTTTGAGACCTACTCAGGAGCTCTTTGGCTCAACTGTGCCACAATATTCATATCCACCGACGGGGCCAAAGTCTAATATTTTTATAATAATTTCACATGAGTCCAAGCGAGGTCCGGACATTTCCTCCTTGGCTCAGTACTATCAAATCCCCCATGCAACCATGCATGAGGTAATGTGTGCAAACATGATGACAAAATCATAAATCCCATAATTTCTCATCAAAATCATTTTCATGTACATAATAAAAACATAATCTCATAAATCCATATTTATACTTTAAAAGACATAACATATAACAAAATTATTCACTTCATTATGCTTCAATAAAGTAGGAACTCCTACCTGATCAAAAATGATCAACCAAAGAAGATATACGGGTTCGAACGGCGTTGGAATTATCCTCTACTCCTTTTGTCCATGTACATGTTCAAGTTATAATTTATAGATTATTAATACATAAAATCATTGTCTAATCGGTGTAGGTCTAAACCAGACCTAAAGGTTTACTGTAAGATTTCTAAGACCTAAAGGATTCCATTCATATTTGACTTTAATGGCAGATACACTAATTTTTTAAATTGTTTCTGTTTCAAGTCGACATATCGACGTTGTCAATACATCGCCACTGGGCACAGTCGACACATCTACCATCTCGATATGTCGACTGGGCTTTGTTTGTTTCAGTTCACATTTTCAGTCCCTCTTTGGTCACATATGTATATATCGACATAGTCGATATATCCAATAGTTCGTATAGTCGATATGTCGAGTCTATCAACATATCCTCCTAATTTGATTTATAAGTTTCTTAAGTCGACCTCTATTTTCGAACTATATGTATCAACCCAGTCAATACATATACTGATGCATATATTCGATGTGTCGACATTCGTCGACAAGTCTGTCAATATTAATACTTATTTTGCATTTACAGGCCAATATATCGGCCCCGTCCATACATCGTCCTCTTTATGTTTATTTAGATCATCTTCAGCCGATGTATCGACCTGGTCGATACATCGTCCTGAGATTAGTTTATCACTTTTTTATTTCATCTTCGGTTCTACCATACTCAAACCGACACATCGACTCTGTCGATGGGTCGTGCTTAGATCAGTTCATCATCCATTCATTCCATATTATATCTGTTGTACATCAAGCTGACATTTCGACTTTGTCGATAGGTCATCCTGAGATCAGTTCGTCATTGGTACATTTCATTTTCATTTCGGTCATACCCGGATCGATACAACGACATAGGCGATGTATCGTCCTGGGTTTCAGTTCTATACTTATCATTTTATGTCCACTGAATACTTGCCCCAGCCGACACATTGACAGAGTCGATATGTCGACTGGTTTGAGTCAAAAGTCATGGACTCATCATCCATGGCTTCCTTTTACTCATGAGTCCATTATTCTTGGGTTCATTCTTTCCAAACCCACTCATACAAACTTTCTAAACAATCTAGTGTTATTGATTTACTCAAAAAATATCATAAATTCACCTACCTCGAGTGATTCGTAGGTGTGCTTGAAAGGATGAAATCTGATACCCTTGCTCTCTTGCTCTCCACCCTCATTACTAGCTCGATTTCTCTTTCCCTTTGCTCGGTGTCTCCTTCCTTTCCCAGAACAGAGGAAGTCCGTGAGGAGGTGAAGAGGTTTTTGGTCAACTTGAGGGTTGAGATGTGAATGAGAAGGAGAACTCGAGTGAGTAAGAGGGTTTCTCAGACAATATGTTTCTCCTCTCCTTCTCTGTTTCCTTCTCTCTGTTTTTCTCTCATTATCTTTTCTTTCTTTCTTTCTTTCTTTTCCCTTCGCTTTGTCTTATTTTTATCTTCCTCTTGATTGCCCTAGACTATTAATTGAGTGCTTGGAAAACAGGAACGGCATGGTGAATACCCATGCATAGAAAACAAATGGTTTGGACGGTGATAGACAGAGCGTCTGCTGAAGACGTTTGGCCTACTGGACACTTCGACTTTGTCGATGTGTCGATCCATTTGATCGTCTTTTCCCCGATACATCGACCACGTCAATGTATCCTTCTGACAACTTATACCTCGGGTTTGGATATCAGTTTTCCCCAACACATTGATCCAATCGATGCATCATCTGGAAATGTTGAGCTTTGCCGACACATCGACCAAGTCGATGTATCGTCTGAGGGAAATTTAGTTTCCCTTATCTCTTTTAATGTACATTCACATTATTTGGACCCAAAAATCATATATTTCATTTATATAATAAAAGGAATTACATAAAATAAGGAGTTAAAACTCTCAGTCCTTACACTAGGATTTTTTAATTCGTTTGAGTTTGTAGTCTTGTGTGAGAGATAGTCTAGAGTCATTGTTGTTGTGTTTGTGTTTTTGTGTGTTTGTTTGTTTTGCAGGTTTTGAATAAAGTGAGCTATCTCAGGTATTTTCTGAACTTTAATTGTTCATTTCTAATATTTTCTTCTAATTTGCAAGTGCACATGTTGATTAGGAAATATTGAGGACAATGTCCAATTTAAGTTTGGGGGTATTGGGGGGTTTACACTTGTTAGCTTTATCTGTTTAAGTCCATTTTGGAAAGAAAAAAAAATCTTGAAAAAAAAATGAAAAAAAAAAATTGAATTTTTTTGAAAAAATCTTTGAATTTAAGCATTTATATGTGGAAAAAAAATTTTACATCATGCTTTTTCAATTGAATATTATGAAATTTATGCTTGGAAACTTTGGCACAGCCATATTAATTTTAGCTTGAAAGAGAAGAGTATTTATGAGTTAAGTGATCATCAGAAGAATACTAGTGGAGACTTATACCCAGTGAGCTTTAGAGCCATTCAATTTTTCTGAAGGTTATAAGTAAATTCTTTATTTTCTTTGAATTGTGCATAATTACTATTTTTATTGTTATCTCATTATTCTTTGATTTTTGGTCATATATTGAGAATGAAATCAAAATTGGATTATTACACCTAAAATTTTTCTAAATTTATTTGAAGCTATATAATTACTCATATGAAGCTTAGGAAGTGATATGAGCCATTATTTTGGATCGTTTGAGCCTTTGAAGCCTATCTACGTTAGTCATCTTATCATGTTAATTCTCATTTTGAGCCTTGAATGAAAATTTAGCATATTTTTGTTGTTTACCATGTTTATCTATACCCAATTGTAGTTGTAGAGTTTGAGCTTTTATTGACATATTTGTGACATATCTTAAGAAAAAAAAAATGGGAACATCCATACAGCAAAAAAGAATGATGAAAAAAAAAAAGTGAAAAAAATGCTTTGAAAATTCTAAGTGTTGAGAGAGAAAAAATTAGAGGAAGAAATATCCCGTCTATGAAATATTGAAGACCTCTACCTTTTTTGTTCAAAGTATTTAATTTTTTATTCTTTTATCCTTCTTTGATATGACCCAGCCCTAAGCCACGTTTCGTCCTATAAGGAAGTCTTAATTGATCTTAAGTTTAATATGGTATTTAAAGTAGAGAATAAATGAGGAACAACAATGGTGTTTAATTCAACATTCTCAGGAAAATGGCATCCTTTCATGAGATCTATGTTTTCTTTGATATATGACGTTCTTTGTTGATAAATATATGAGATATTTATATTTGAGAAATTATTCCGCTCACATATACTTTTGAGAGAATTTAACTCAATCTCTGAGCGAAAGTCTTTCTGAGAGATATTTCTAGTGAGATTTGAAGTCGAAGCGCATTTTCAGCTGGTTGTTACCAAACTTGTGTGTATTTTGAAAAAAAAGATTATGTTAATATTGGCTATCACACACTACTTGTAACACCCCGTCCCGCTACAGGCGTATTATCTCCGAAACATCCCAATAAATCTCCAAAAATGGATATCGGGTCTTTTTTTTTTATGGGAGACACCGCTCCCGTAACTCATACTAACCACGAGCAACCCACAACCAAATCACCAATAAAGAATTAACCATCATTAAAATAATAACATCATTTCATTATTACATTTATCCAATTCATGTGCGATTACATAACTCAAAAACATGAACAAGCTCTCAACTACAAAATGAGATTATGACAGAAGGTAAAATGGTAGCTCCACTCCCAGCACCTGATCGAGGGTCCTGCCGACCCCTCTTCTAAGAACACCTGTGAGGTAAGGGGTGAGCTCTACATGCCCATTGAGGGCAACACATGCATCATCTGTCATCAAGCATACACTGCATATAATCATATGGACACATCAATGTCTAGGATGTCTACATGCATGACCATGCAAGTGTGTGCCCTACCACTAACACACAAGCCACGTCTATCGAGCCTCTAACACATCCTCTAACCAACCCAATGCAACACTAGGGCAACTCCCACATATGGCAATCCACTACGGTCCACCCACCCATGGGTACACAGACCGAGCCCCAACCAGATCAAGGTCTCTGGCCCTCAACCAGTGCTATGACTCTCCCAAGGCGACCCACACACATACCACAATCAACTCATGAGTCGGGCTCACTAGAGTCCCAAATAGACTATCACACGAGAGTCACCAGTCCTCAAAGGACTGCCAACCGGACCCATCTATGGTCTCCTCGACCTAGTATTAGCTTCCCAGTAATCACACTTATAACCTCAGGCCCCATCTGCTGGTCTTAACACTACTGGTGCAAACACCCTCTCGGAATTCCATAGGCCTTCTACTGAGTTAGCAGACCGAACTTACTCGTCAGGCGCCCAGAAATTCCAAGTGAGTCAACACTCACAACACATGTCTCAACAATGGACCACAAGGTCATAACCACTGGTAATCACACTGCCACATCCCTCAACCAAAGCGTAGGTGAATAGACACTCAACCCACTTGGCTCCCAAGGTGACCCAGTACGTACTCTATGACCACTTTACCTCTAGGGCCACCTCCACGACAATCTACACACACCACAGACCGGTACTTCAGTTGTACACCGAACCACCGGAACAACCTCAAATAATGTTCGTAAATAGTCAATCAGTACCTCAGTCGTACACCTAGCCATGGGGATGAACCTCAACCGATGTCCGTAAATAGTAAATTGGCACATCAGCCGTACACCGGACCACGGAGACAAACCTCAACCCATATCCGTAGATAGTCAACCAGCACCTCAGCCTTACACCGAACCATGGGGACAAACCTCAACCCATGTCCATAAATAATCAACCGACAACTCAGCCGTACACTGGGCCACCGGAACAAACCTCAACCCATGTCTGTAAATAGTCAACCGGCACCTCAGTTGTAGACTAGACCACGAGGACGAACCTCAACCTATGTCCGTACATAGTCAACCGGCATCTCAACTGTACACCAGACCATGGAGAAGAACCTCAACCAGGTCCGGAAATAATCAACCGGCACCTCAGCCGTACACCAGACCACGGGGACGAACCTCAACCCAGGTCCCTAAATAATCAACCGACACGTCAGTTGTACTTGAGACTCTCGCCCTTCAAACCGAATCACACATCTCCCATAGGCGCATCGAAGACCACTAAAGGTCGACCTAACAGTTTAGCCTATATTAGGGAGTACATTTACTCATACTCTACCATCTAACAATCCACATCCAAACCACTCCCCCTGGTACGATTTTCCACAACTTCTCAACCCAATTACTCGACAAGTTAGGGGGAGTCTCTAAATCCTAATATAGTCTAGCACCCATGCCCCACCGGCATTCCATATGCACTAGCTATATGCATGCATAGTTATCTCTACACATATTATCAACCAAAACATGTCCCAAACAAGTATATCAACCAATACCATCTACTAACTACAGCATGTGAATCTACAATATGTTAATCAAACTATCAATCGCATGCGTAGTAGGTTATCTCACTCTCTAAGCAACCATGTTATCATACCATCAACCAATCATGACATTAGATTAACAACTCATAGATGTTTCTGCAAGCATCGGATACGAATACACCAGAATGGGGATCCCCGCCACATAATAGTAACAATGGTTCCCTTGCCGAGTGGCTCATTACACTGGGGGACCCACATTCGCCGCATTCCATACCTGCACACTAATTAGAGAAGTATTACGTATAGTGCACGCTAAAAATCAGTGATAGGTTCCCTCACCTATGTGTGTCCTTGCAATCCAATGCAAGAAAATGAGTCTGGGTATTGAAGAAGCTCAATCTGTTGAAACAAGAATAGGAGGGTAAGAAATTGAGGTAAAACGGGCCAAGATAAACTTAGGTTGCAAACGGGCCTTAAAACGGGTCAGGCCCAAAATGGGTCGAACTGAAAACTAGGTCTGAAACTAAGCCTAAACTAGGTTAGACCTGAAACTGGGCCTGAAACCGGGTCAACCCCAATACTGGGTTGGACTAGACTTGGGAAAAGAAAGGAAAATGAGGGAAAATGAAGGAAAAAAAAAGAAAGGGAAGGAAAACAAAGAAGAGATGAGAGAGGAAGAAGACTAGAATTACCTAATTCTGATCAGATCTGAATAGCGACGAAGGAGAAGAGGTCACAACGGGGAACATCCGAGCACGACAGCGTCGATTCGACGCAGCTGGTGCAGGGGAAGGAAATCTGATGACTCGGAAAGGAGAAAAGGGGAAAAAGGGTGGAGGAAACATCAGAAAGTGAGAAGAGAAGGAGAGAAGAGAAAGAAGGAGTGAAGAGAGAGTTGCAAGAGAGAGAACAAAAGAGAAGGAGAAAGCACGGCAGATCAGAGCATGAGGGAGAGAAAATCGACGGCAGCGGCGACAAAGGGTTAAGGGTTTGCCAAAGAGAGGGAAGAAATGAAAAAGGGAAGAAAGAAAGAATTGGAGAGTAAGAGAGCAGCGGCGGCGGCAGTGTAGCCGCGTGCTACAGTGCAGCGTGGAAGGGGGGAAAATAAAGGGTTAGGGTTTAGGGGCTTTAGGGTTTTGAGTTGATTTTTTAAAAAATAAATAAATAAAAATAAAAATCTTAAATTTTCAAAAAATAATTTGAAACCCATTAAAAGAAAAGAAAAGAAATCAAACATCGAACATCGGGGGAGATAACGTGTGATTTTTAAATTTTTAAAATGACAAAATACATAATAATTTTGAAATTACCAAAATGCCCTTTGAGTCCTCAAGCTCGAAATCGGGCAAACCGGGGCCCACCACAGAGTCCACCTCTCCTTATAGCTACTAAACCCCTAAGATCCCAAAAAAATGGGTCGGGTCATTACACTACACTCTGATTATAAGTTTTTGTAAAATAATTTTTGAGTTGTATGATGTTTAAATTTTTGTTTAGATATTTTTGTTGAAATCTGAAATTTGATGTTTGTGGGTATCATCACTGGAAGACTTCACGAGACTATAACTCGTCCATTATTGGTGAGCTATGGATTTAAAGGATTATTGCAAACGCTAAATGTAATTGAGAGTGTCAGCGAAAGTGGTTTAGTTTAGGATTTTAATTTTTAATTTTCAGTTTTTCTTTTGCTCGACGACTAGCAAAATCTAAGTGTGGGGATATTTGATGAGCATAGGAAAATGACTATTTTACCCTTTTATTTGGACTAGTTAGCCCTTATTTTGTGTGTTTTAGGATATGTTTGATGTGATTTTGGAAGTTTTACAGGATTTAGAGGGAAATACAAGATATAAGAATTCAAATGGTGAATTTTGCAATTTATGGGCATAAGTTGATATTTTTGGAAAGTTTGAATTTTCAATAATTATTTTACCACAATTTTAGGGGTTTTATTTGTAAAGTAATTAATTCAAATCCATTTATGAGAGTTTGGATTAATTTAGTCATTTTTAGATTTGAATGTAAGTGGTGAAATTGTTAGATTTTCCATACTTTGAAAAGCCCAATTATTAAGCCCATTAAGAAAAGCGCATGAAGAAATTCACATGTGTGAAGTCTATTTTCATCATCTTAAGATACATATGAGGAAATTCAAAATTTACAAGTCATTATGAGAAAATTTTCGAATTTGTCAAGTGGATTAAGGAAAAATAAACAAAACAAAAAATGGAGAAAAAGAAGGAAGGTTTGATACAGCTTCAGTATTTTGACCATAACATTCCACTCCGATATCCTATTTGTTTTATTCCTTTTGCGTTAGAAAAAAGACTTCAAGGAATACAACTTTGTAGTTACAAACTTTTGTGATTCGGAAGTTAAGTAGGTCAAAATTGCAAGGTGATCCATGTGTAAAAAATGGGATTTTGCACCCATTTTCCTTGCACGAATTTTACTATTTTTTTCAACCTCGTTGCCTCCTTTAAGTTATTCCATGTTTAGCACAAACCATATCAGCCCTCCAAATGTCACTTGCTTTATTTAAATCTTTAAATCTAAGACATTCATTCCACCTCCCTTCATCTATAAATACTCCCTCTCCCATTGAGAAAATTGAACATGTGCATAGAAGAAAATGTTGTGCAAAGAGTTGGAGAGGAAGAGAAGGAGACAAATGGACGGTGGGATTTCGATTTCTGCAGGGATTCTTAAGTTGGTAGATTTTGAATTTTCCATTGTAATTTTTGTATTCCTTTTATTCCAAAAATTCCATTGAGTTGTAATTTCAATTTCATGTTTTAATAGTAAATTAAAGGTGTGCTAAAATATTAGTCTATGGTTTTCCAATTATTCAATTATTGTGTAATGAAAGTTTGATTTTATTTTTATTCTTTTAAAAATGTGATGTGTTGATTTAATTTAAAGTTTTCAAGTTAAATGCACTGAAATATTTAGATTAAATAGACTTCATTCTTCGATCTAAGGCTCTTATTAAGATCCCTCTTTTTTAGAGTGCACTAAAATACTTAGGTCTGGAAAAAAAGTTTAAATTCTGTTTAGTGTAAGATTTAATTTGGAATCCTTGAATTAATGAAGTTCATTGATCTTATTTCTAAAATAATTATAGATGAAAAATTTGAATGCATGATTGGTAATTTATGCAAGCTTTGTGCTCTAGGCCTTTGTTTTATTTTAAAAATATGAAAAATAGTGTCTTCATGTTTCTTTGAGCCATTTCTACTGTAAATATGTACAAAGGTAATTTAGGTTTTTTTAAAATTTATTTTTTGTTTATAAAATTCAAAAATTCTTGAAATTGGTGAACTACATTGGTAAATTAATTAATTGCATCTTAATTTTGTATTCTAAGTTAGATTAAGATTATTTATATTTTTTAGATTAATTCCATCGTCTTAATTAAATTTAGATCAATTTTGATAATTCCATGGTTTTAATTAAAATTAGATCTCTTTAATGGTTAACTTCTATTTTTACGTGTGATTCCTGTTTTTGGACTTGGTTTCTATTTATAGAATATTTCTAAATTAAAATTAAATTTCCTAGATTAGATAAATAATTCCATATTTAAGATTTATTTCTATGAATTTCTAAATTTCTTAAAATATATAATTCAATGGTATATTTTTCACTTTTATATTTTCCTAAGTTCCGATGGGTTCGATCTCGCACTCGTAAAGTGATACTATAATTGGTTCGTGCGCTTGCGAGTATAAATTTAAAACAAAACAAGTTTTTGGCCCTTTAGTGGTTAGGACCATATTTGTAGAGTTACTCAAAGATGAACACCTTGTGTAACACTCCATCCCACTACGAGCGTGTTGCCACCGATACAAATCAGTAAAACGGTACGATCACTATATTGGGTATTCTTTTTTTCATCTTACCAGAGGCAAACCACAATAACCGAAACTGGTAAAGTACCAACATAGCATAACCAACAAAGCAGTGGAAATCTCAAGTTATTATAGTTATCTAACCCAACAAGTAATAACCAAAAATAAATACAAATGTTCTCTCAAATGAAATCATAAAGTAAATCTAGTTATCTGCAATTGCTACCGCCTAAGTCTGGTCCTGAGAACCTCTTGGTCTCACCTCCATAGGGGCACTTGCAAGGCAAGGGGTGAGCTTAACACGCCAAATAAGAGTAATATATATATCATATGCCATCAGAACATATGTTGCATATAATCCCATAGACATATCATATCAATGATGTTTACCTGCATGGTCCCACAATAGTATACCCTATAACCACAGTGTCAACCGAATCTGACATGTGCCCAGTACATCCTCTAATCACCCTACCTCAACAAATGTCCATACACCTCAGCGACAGGTACCACGAGTTGTGTTTACTCTCCTGGCTAATATGTGGGTGAACCAACACTTAACCTATCTGGTTCTCAAGAGATTATCCTCAACCATTTCCATCCCTCAGTTGATGCGTGGGCGAATAAACACTCAACCTATCTAGCTACCAAGGACTATCCACAACAGTCATACCCTCCAGCCAATAGGTGAACAAACACTAAACTCATCTGGCCTCTAGGGATTTCCATCCACAATCACATCCCTCAGCCAAGACATGGGCGAACAAACACTCAACCCCTCTAGGCTCCAAGGATTATCCCCAACACTACATCCCTTGACCGATATGTGGGCAAACAAACACTCAACCCATCTAGCCTCGACGGATCCTCACCCACCACGCACTTGGATACCATATAAGTCTTAACCTTCCCGCCAATCCACAGGCGAACCAACACTCAACCCAAGTGGCCTCTAGGGGACTCACCAAACTATCCAACATATATGTCCCTACCCGTACCCTTAGGATGTAACATTCCGTATGAAATGTCCAACATCGTTCTCGGGTAGACTTGACAATCCAACTCACTCTAGGAAGTATACCGACCAATACTCTAACACCTAGAGGTCCAAGACCCATATCCCCATGTCCAGTCACGGTCTCTCACATCCGCCCAACCCCAAGTATATGACAAACTAAAGGAGGGTCTACATGTCCTAGTGTAGCTACATGCATGCAAGTCATCATTACGTGTGTTGACAATACATTATACTGTAGGTTCAACATAGCATAATAGAGATGTAATCACTATAAATTACCACATGCATTTACATCACATCTTAACATGTTATCGTCCAATCAGATTACATAACAATGCATATTCATATAACATGTCATCACATGCACATGACATGAGTACACCCGGATGGGTCCCTTGCCATATAATCATCAGAATAGTTCCCTTGCCGAGTGGCTCATAATACATAAGGGTCCCATCCCATGTACTCCATGCCTAAACAAATAGGTAATCATTGTATGCAAGAATGCATATGTTAAAGCTTGTATAATAAGTCCGCTCATCTAATTGGGATAAAAAGTGAAGTGTCATAGGGGAGAAAGCCTAAGTCCATGTGTACCTCCATGAACCGACAAAGTTCCGGGAAACGAGCGAAGATCAAAATCCACCGAAAAGAAAACCAGAACAACCGTCAAGGCATAACACCCTTCGGAAGCACTAGGGTCACGGTTCAGAACTTCCGAACCAGGTTCTGAAGGAAGGGTTGGTCACTGCTCCGAACTAAGGAGTTCTGAGCTTGGTTCCGGAATCCATAGTCTCCAAAGCCAGGGTTGATGCCTCGGAATGAGCTAAGGTTCCGAGGCTGCTTTCAAACGCAAGTTCCGAAGAATGCCTCCGAACAAAGGTCTGACTCTCCCTTACCTTGGAAGGCTCCGAAACGAAGGTCGGAACTTCCGAGGGCTCAGAAGTTCCTAAGGTCCAGGTTAGACCTTCCAAATGCTTGGAAGTTCCGAAGGGCATGGGTACGAACTCCCATCTCCTCAGAAGTTCCGAGGCTCTTCTCCTTCGTTGGGGCTGAAGTCCTCTAACAATTTGGAAATGCATGGGAAAACCCATTTTTTTAGTAACACCAAGTCCTCTAACAATTCTAAAGGTCATTTAAGTTATAAATTCATCTCTAAAACAAACTAAAACATTGAAAACACCATTAATCTACAAAGTTGTTAGTCCTTCGGCTTGGCCAAGTCCCTTAGTTTATCAATTCCATGACTCGAAAAGAAGCACTTGTTGGAAGCTTGAAGACCCAAGGTGATCAAGAGTAAAGATCATGCTCCACCGGATTGAAGCTCATCGTTATAGCAATCATAAAATAGGTATTATGGCCATAGATGACTTTAGGTGGTACCCACACCTTAGAGAGGACTATCCTTAGGCTTAGTGGAATAAATGGTTAAATCATAAAAACCCTAGAGAGGAAGCTTGACAACGAATTGGAACCCAACTTGGAAATATGTATTTGGTTTCACTGTCACCTCGATCAGTCGTTCTGACCGAGCCCTCGGTGGAGACAGAATTGACCCACGGTGGTCAAAAATTGGTAGGCCAGATTGACATAGATTCGGGATAAAAAAACTATCAATCTGGGAAAGCCTCTGATCGAGAGTCTCGAATGCACCGACCCCAGCATGGTGTTGCCCCAAACCGAGCCTCTTGTATGGACCGACCTCTAGGTGCCATGACTGTCGGCCCATCGACGACATCGACATGTCGACCGAGAAAGAATATTACTGTTGGGAGTGCACTTAATGCACAACGGTCGGGTTTGTAACGGTAATTTTTTTAGTCACTGACCCTTCGGTGCGACCGACCTTTCGGTACATTATAGTTACTGCAACTGGTTGCCTTCTCTATAAAAATTGGTCTTTATGAAACCAGTCGGCATCCTTCGACAAAATCAGTTGGACCCTCATCATTATCAGTGAGCCTAAACAAGGGTCAACAGAAGGATCACTCTCTCTCTCTCGTGCTTACACTTGGGGAATCATATACAACCAATCATATGGATTAAGTTGTGAGAGAGAGAGAGAGGAGGAAGGCAAAATAAAAAACAACCAATCTATTGATTGAGTTTGTGAGTGAGAAAGAGGATAAAAGGTTATAAACTAGGAAAGTTGTGATCAAGCCAGTTTCCTTGTCACCCTGGATTGTGATTGCTTTACGGGGGCTAAAAGGAGGAGCGCCAGCACACCATTGGGTGGGATCTTGAAGAAGCACACATCAAGATAAAGAGCTTCAAAGGCAAGTGTTTCTTGGTTTTAATTTTTGTTTTAAAACCTTTGTTCCGAAAGTGGATTAAGGAAGCTTGGTTCCAGAACCGCTATAAAAAATCTGGACCATCGGCTCCGACATATGTGGTGGGTGGGTGGAATTTCCAGCCAAATGGATAGGTGGAATTCCTATTCTACAGTGGTGGGTGAAATTCTCAGCTGAATGAGTGATGTGAAATTCCTACTCTAATTGTGAGGGTGTAAGTCCCTACTTAGTGGATTTTGGGGATAGCTCAAGCTTGAGCGAATCCTAACAGTGGATGGAGGTTGACTAACCGAACCACTTTAAATTGGTCTATGGTGTTTGATATTTGTGTGTTTGTATTTATCATTTAAGTAGTATTCTCAACACATATCACTTTGCATATTGATTATCTAAGATTACACATTGTGCAAAAGAATCGATTATCAAGCAATATGTAAAGGGTCATAATCTTAGTGTGAATGTTCAAAGAATTTATAAACAATCTATCACACTAAACAAATCTCTTGATTAATGTTCCGCTGCACTTAAAACAATCAAGAAATTTGTAAAGACCATGGAAAATGGGATTGACCTATTCCCCCCCCCCCCCCCCCTTTACTTCTCTCGGGTCAATCATATTGTTCTAAGCACATGAAAAAATGGACTTTCAATTGGTATCAGAACATCGTGCTCTTTATAAAGGATCTAGCCATCCAAGTTGATCCGTGCTAGAACAATGGCTAAAAAAGAAAGCCATGATATATCCAAACATCTGTTTATGATGAAAAATGAAATGAAAAACTTTATATGTTTTCATCGATAAATGTGTTCGGAAATAGGTGAATAGAAAGTGGTTTGTGCCTATGGAAAAGGTATTGGATAAACCTTCAACGTCCATGACCACTTAGTCCAAAGACCAAATTACTTGGACTAGTGATGAATTAGCTATACACTTTAATGAAACAGTTGTAGCATTCATCATTGTTGTTTCATAATATACATTAAAATATTTAAAAGATATGAAGCAACAAAAGAGGCTGAAATAATCCACAGAAAAATTGTCTCCTCTAGCCCAATGGATGACACCACCTATTTGACAAATATGTGTACTAAGAATATAGGTGAATGGTCCATCCATTGAAATTGTCCAACCTAAATCCTTTAAGAGAAGAAGATGATAAAATATATGAACTTGATAAAGGTAGTAACCTCCAAGTATCCTATGAAGCCATGTACCAATATATTTGCCCTTTATGTTTAAGACAAACATCGTGGTACAAAATCTGGAAGCTTTGATATTCAAAGTCAAATGGGAACGCACCCAAAATTAAAACCAGATTTAAGAAAAAGCCATCACCGGATTGTGAACTTAGATTCCAAGTCTCAAAAGGTTATGTTCAAATGCGTGAAGGGATACCACAGTTGGTGTGACATTTGAAACATGTTTTGGAATCACTTTGTATCTTGCCTACAATCCATGTTCTTGTTTGATTGTTGGATTGATCTTATGCAAGATACTCATCTGTACATATAGGTCTGCATTCTAGTATTGGATTATACTTGTTTCACTTCATTTCATATGCCATGTGATTTGTGCATCTTTAGGAAATGAATGTAGTTTGTGCATTACTTTATGTATAGGGTGTGTATGGTACTCATACACAGTGTCGTTTCATTCCAAGTTCTTAAACTTGTGAATCCCATGTGGAATGAAATCCCATGTGGAATGAAACATACTTTATGCCCTTAAATTTGGTGTGACCTACCAAAAGTGTTGATCAAAATGATCAAATGTGCTTATCTAAGTCCATTTATGTACCAACTCTTTCAAGGAATTTGAGTATACTTGAAGGAATGGTAAAAGTGTTTATCACGTTTTGGGTAATAACATGATAACCGGCATAAAAGTTGTGTGAGTAGCATCATACTTCATTTCCATACGCATGATTAATGTATTCTAAATGTGAAATGAATGCATGATTTCTGTGTTTGGTGTCTCATTCCAATATCCATTATTATACACTATGTCGAATGAGTTATTTTCATACACTCATTGCCTTTTGCCAAGACCTGGAAATGCAGCATCTCATGATATCACACACTTGGGCAATTTATTAGAACAGGAAAACCAAATGTGCCCTAGGTATTTAAATTGGTTTGGATCCAAGAAAAGAGATCCGTAATCCATGTTTTGTGCCTACCTTCAGAGGGTCGTATTGAATCTTATAAAAGCACAAAATATGTGTGAATGTATGTATCTATACTGGCATTGAAATGTGTATAAGCAAAGCTAGATGAACTACGAACATCTCAAGCACACACACACACACACATATCTAGTCATCCTTCAAGTTTAAAACCCAGGTCAAAGGATAGACTAGTCAAAGGAACAGACAGGTCGGTACTGTTGGAAGTCAAAACACTGTCTGAAAGGGAGAAAAATCGAAAAAGGGAGATAGGTCGATATTTATTGACATATCAACACAGACCGGTCATTGGTCACGACCCATCTGTGAATCAAAAAGACTAAGTTAAAAAGGTCTCTTTCTGCAAAAATGATAGACTATTTTAAAATCATTGTTCCTTCTCCCGCTGAGCTTTAGCGATTTCTTCCTCTCCCCTCGTGCCCTAGATAGGTCGATAGGACCTCCTGGAACGAAATCTCTTCGGAAAATCAGAGGGCTTCTGGCTCTCTCGCCTCCAGTAGCTTGAAAATCATGGTATTGTGATTCTCATTGGTTGGGAAAAGCTCAGTACATTCTTCTCTTCTCCAATAGTGGAAAATGACAAGGAACAAGTCCCCAGTCATCATTGTGTCCTCTGACTCTGAGAATGATCATGACACCCTGTCTAAGAAACCCAAATCTAAGTGGCAGCAAGGAGAATCCTCATCTCTTCTGAATACTATAGGACGCCGAGACAAGATCCTCTTGAGGAAATCTCATAAGAAGAAATCACCTCCACCCATATTCAGAAAACCCAGAGGAGTGATCATTAAGGAGCCTACCTTTCCAATTAGAACTGGTGTAGAAGAAGTGAGTGGAAAAGGGAAAAGTCGAAAAGATCTCACTCCTCCAGTAGAATCAAGCAGTGATGAGGATACACCTGTTAGGAGACCTACTATTGGTAAGTTAAAAGAGGAGAAAAGAAAAGAGCAGATGGAGTACACTAAAGCCGAATCTGATTAGAGCTCTTATAAAAGGACTCTATTTCTTCCTTGAAAAACATTGGGAGTTAGAAAGAAAGATTGGAGCCTTTGCAACCTCCATAAATGAATCAATTCAAAACCTCTCCACATTCATGGAAGAACTCAAAAAGAGTACCCAACGAAAATCCTCTTCTCTCCCAGCATTATCTTCTTCGGATGGCTCTACTTAGGATAGTTTTTCATGCTTTAAAATTTATATTTTGGAAAAACTATTGGTAGTTTGTCTAAGCATCCATTATGCCCTCCTAAAACCATATGTACTGATTAGGTTATCAATGAAATGATATGGTTTGATTTATTGTGTGCGCTAATTTGATGAAATGCCTTCTATCTCATGTTCATTGTTAACGTGGATTTTGTTAAATAGACTAACATGCAGATTGTTAAGGGAGATAGGGATCGGGCTTGATAATTGCACACACCATGGAGAATGAGGGAAGACAAAATATGTGTTGATTAGCTATTGTCACCAATCATGACAATAAAATGAGGAAGGAAAATACAAGCTTGAAAGGAAGCTTGATGGAAAATAAACTCAGAGGCAGCTAAGTTTATGGGGGAAAGAATCTGGAGAAGCTAAAAATTATAGCTTGCTCCATGGGGAAAATGAGTCAAATAAGCTACAAAAGATAGCTTCGATAATGGGGGAGAAGACTCTAGGAAAGCTAAGACATTAGCCTAACTCATGGAAGAAATCAGCTAAAGCTAGAACTTAGTTTGTACAGGGGCAAACTAACCTTGATGCACGAGAAGTGTATAGTAAACCATAGGGGAGATCCATGAGTAAGAGCAGAACTTAGTCAAGCACTAAATGCAAGAAGCATGGGGGAGTGCTTGAAAATCGATGTCTGCGTACTAAACTTTGTCAATTGAATGACAAAATGGGAGAGAAATTAGCAGAAGCTAAAAGACAACAAAAATTAATTATGGGGAGTAATTGGTGAAGCCGAAATGCTTGGCTCTTTAAGAAAAGAAAGCCATAAATGGGAAGAAGATGTGGAAGCCAATGGGCATAGGGAGAATGTCTATGCTTAGAGTTTGAGAGATCAAACTCAAGAAGATTGGGGGAGAAATCTTCTCAAACACTGGTTAGTGTTTGTTACTAGAAAATCACGGAGTATGGGAGAGCTTGAATATAAATCTTGTTTAGTCCATCAATGCATATTTATATTTTGTAACTAATCTCTCTAATGATTTTCTAGTGTTGCTTTCTTATGTACTTGAACAAAAAAATGAAATGAATCAAGCTGAACAAGAATATGAAGATCATTGTCTTGTTTCCATTTGAATATGTACATGCAATTGATGTAATATTTTATATTCAAATGAGACGTAATAAGGGTGGGATTGTAAATGGGTTAGCTTCTAGGTTTTGTCATGAAATTGACAAAGAGGGAGATTGTTAGTACCTCGGCTTGGCCAAATCCCTTAGTTTTCAATTCCATGACTAGGAAAGAAGCACTTGTGGGATGTTTGAAGACCCAAGGTGATCAAGAGTAAAGATCATGCTCCACCGAATTCAAACTCATCGTTATGGGAAGCACAAAACAAATATTATGGCCATAGATGACTTTAGGCGGCACCCACACCTTAGACAGGACTATCCCTAGACTTAGTGGAACAAATGGTTAAATCATAAAAAGCCTAGAGAGGAAGTTTGACAGTGAATTAGAACCCAACTTGGAAATATGTATTTGGTTTTACTATCAGCTCGACCAGTCGTTCTCACCAACCCCTCGGTAGAGACAGGATCGATCCATCGTGGTTAAAGACTGGTCGACCAGATTGACATAGGTTCGGGATGAAAGAACTGTCATTCTGGGAAAGCCTCTGATCAATAGTCTCGAATGCACTGAGCCCTCGGTGAAAGGCTAAAATGACCCCTTGTGGTCAACGACTCTTCGATCAAGATTTATGAGTAATGGAACGTTGAACTCAAGTGGGCTCTTGAGAAAGCAGACATATTGAAGATTCAAGACCGATCGAGAGTACCAGAACCGACCCCTCAGTAAAGAACGACAGGTCGGTCTGGGTTTGACTAGTTTCTGTCTTGAAACTCTATCAACATGGTGTTGCCCAGACTGAGTCTCTCTTATGGACCGACCTCTCGGTGCCATGACTGTCGACCCATCGGCGACACCGACATGTCGACCGAGAAAGAATATTACCATTGGGAGTGCACTTAATGCACAATGATCAGGTTTGTAACGGTAACATTTCTAGTCACCAACCCCTCGGTGCGACCGACCTGTCGGTATAATACCGTTACCGCAACTGGTTGCCTGCAACCAGTTGGTATCCTTCGGCAAAATCAGTTGGATCCTCATCATTATCAATGAGCTTAAGCAAGGGCTAACAAAAGGATCACACTCTCTCTCTCGTGCTTACACTTGGGGAATCATGTAAAACCAATCATATAGATTGAGTTTGTGAGAGAGAGAGGAGGAGGAAAGTAAAATAATAAACAACCAATCTATTGATTGAGTTTGTAAGTGACAAAGAGGATAAAATATTAAAACTAGTAAAGTTGTGATCAAGCCAGTTTCCTTGTCACCCTCGATTGTGATTGCCTTACGGGGGCTAAAAGGAGAAGCGTCGGCACACATTGGGTGGGATCTTGAAGAAGCATACATCAAGAGAATGAGCTTCAAAGGCAAGTGCTTCTTTGTTTTAATTTTTGTTTTGAATCCTTTGTTCCGAAATTGGATTAAGGAAGCTTGGTTTCAGAACTGCTATAAAAATCTAGAGCGTCATCTCCGACACATGTGGTGGGTGGAATTCTCAACCAAATGGATATGTGGAATTCCTATTCTACAATCGTGGGTGAAATTCCCAGCCGATTGAGTGAGGTGAAATTCCTACTCTAATTGTGAGGGTATAAGTCCCCACTTAGTGGATTTTGGGGATAGCTCAAGGTTCAAGGTTGAGCGAGTCCTAACAGAGGATGTAAGTTGGTTAATTGAACCACTTTAAATTGGTCTTATGGTGTTTGATCTTTGTGTGTTTGTATTTATCATTTAAGTAGTCTTCTCAACACACATCACTTTGCATATTGATTATCTAATATTACACATTGTGCACAAGAATCGATAATCAAACAATATGTACAAGGTCATAATCTTAGTGTGAACATTCAAGGAATTTATAAACAATCTATCACACTAAAAAAATCTCTTGATTAAGGAAATTAGGTTTCTCCAGGATGGGCGACGACAAAGGAAGAAGAGAGTAGGGAATGACAACTAGGTCTCCAAATTGGGAAAGGCGTGAGGGATTTTTTGCTGATTTTTTTAGAAAAGAGACTATTATAGTAAATGGGTTATTGGGTCAAAACACGGGTCAGGCTTAAAACATGACTTTTGGCTATAAAACATGTTTGGATTATGATGTAGCACAGAGTCTACCCGACCCGGTCGAACATCGAAAAACTCGACCCAACTCATTTATTTTATTTTTATTTGATTTATTATGTATTTTAATTTTTTATTATCTTCTAAATTTTAGGATTAGGGTTTTAGTATAAATACTCATTAGAGAATGTAATTAGGGATTATTGAACATGATGAATGAAATTTGAGAGTTTTCTCAATCCTCCTCTTCCCCTATGGGTGTTCCCATTTCTCCTTCTCCCTCCCGTGGATTTGGGTTTTTCTTCTCTTCTCCCTATGGTGGATTCACATTCTTCTCTTCTCCCTTTCAGGGTGGATTCCCGTTCTTCTTCTTCCTCTCCTATCGACAGTGATCGACTGGGTTTGCTTTACTTGCCAGATCTATCTCTGCCGATGTGTCAAACTGTTGTGCCGACAAGATCCGTTGAAGACGAGACTACCTCTCACCACAACAGAGCCACGCTTGCTACCCAGATCTAGTGACGCCTTGCACTATTATTGTCTCCACCATTAAAGCCAACAACAATCAGATCTTGTTCCCATCACCCATCGACCATTCATCTACAACTAAGCACAAACCCATTAACCACGCCTACATCATTTATCCCTGGTGTGAACAACCCTTCCACTTTCACCCCCAACCTTTCAACGCCCACACAGCCCCGCCAGCATCCCTCTCAAATCACCATGTCCATGCTATCCCAAGCAAGCCTAGATTCGTCGTTCCTTGCTGCCTGCAACATCCCCCAACATCTAGTCTTCAAATCTTCACCCATTCCATTTTCCAAGCACCCTTTGCCCATCTTCTGTGAACACCCAAGCCTTCATTTGACATTCTTTATCCGAACAATTCCAGCCAAAAGTCCACAAGCCTTGCTCCCTTTTTTGCCTTACATTTAATATTCCCCAACAAGCCCATTAAACCTACCTCTCATTTATTACCTTTACCTTAGCCCTTTATTAACCTCACAAATCAGTCCAATATAAGATCCATCAAATACTCATCTTAACCCATTGATTCATTACAATCCATCAAATCCATTTAATCCCTCATTTAATCACTATTAGACCCATTTAACCGAGCCTACTCATCTAATTTTATTCCATCGACCGAGTCAGCCATCCATACCCAAACCCGATCTAATCCACGTTGCGTCAAAGACTCGACCGGGTGTGACTCAAAAAAAAAAGACATGTCTTCTTATCGTTCGATGCTCACCGGTAGTGCCTTGAGGAATCAACTCCTAACCCAAACCGAATGGAATGAACTAAAAGAAAGTTTACAACAAGCCATTCAAGATCTGCAAGCGAAGGTAACACGAGTCACTGCTAATCAACGTGCAAGTAGAGAATGTCATAGGAAAGTGAACCCTCCATTTTTCAACGGTCCATCTTTCACGAGACAGTTGTTGCGTATACACGACTCGCCGGCAGATTATGATCAAAGTGCATTGGTGTTTGAGAAAGAAGAATCATTTTTCCCAGTCAATGACATCAAGTCAAAACCGCCAAAGACGGATACGAGCCCAACAGTGACCTCGGGAAGCGTGCTAGTTTAGTGTGCTCCCACTTCTTTGGGCTGCGTGTTAGTTCATCCAGAGGCGCTATTGGAGTGTGTGCAAGTGCCCACAGAGCAAGCCTCAGAGTGCGTGCCCATGCCCTAGAGCCAACATCGGATTGCTTTCCATCCTCATCATTAAGTGTGACTGCTTCATCGGAGTTCGTGCTTGTTCTCCGCAAGACGTAGCTCCACAGACATCGCAGACGACATAGACTTTCTTTTTTGTCCCCGAGTTGTAAAAGATTGAGCCACCGTTGGTATTGCAGTTGCAACAGACACCACTCTCCTCATGGGCATCACCAAAGATGGAGTTGATCGAGAGTGATCCATACTTGATTTCTTTTGACGTCAAGCCGTTTGCCGTTGATGGCCTTCTACATCGAGACACTTGTATTGTCGACATGGCACATCAAACACATGTGGAACTTGTGGTGGACAAAGTTCTCTACGGAAAACTACTTCACATGTTCGAGCTATCGTGACATAAGAAACGTACCATCAAGTATCAAAGATTTTCACATTGTATTCGAACTTGAGGACGAGTTCTTTTTCAACCACAGGAGACTGATGTAGCACAGAGTCTACCCGACATGGCCGAACATCGAAAAACCCGGCCCAACTCATTTATTTTATTTTATTTTATTTATTATGTATTTTCATTTTTTTATTATCTACTAAATTTTAGGATTAGGTTTTTAGTATAAATACTCATTAGAGAATGTAATTAGGGATTCTTGAACATGATGAATGAAATTTGAGAGTTTTCTCATCTCTTCTCCTTATGGTGGATTCACATTCTTCTCTTCTCCCTCTTCGGGTGGATTCTCGTTCGTCTTGTTCCTCTCCTATCGACGGTGACCAACTGGGTTTGCTCTACTTGCCAGATCTATCTCTGCCGATGTGTCTCACTGATGTGCCGACAAGATTCGTTGAAGTCGAAACTGCCTCTCACCACAACAGAGCCACGCCTGCTGCCTAGATCCAGTGACGCCTTGCACTATTATTGTCTCCACCATTAAACCCAGCAGCCATCAGATCTTGTTCCCATCACCCATCGACCATTCATCTGCAGCTAAACACAAACCCATTAACCACGCCCACATCATTTGTCCCCTATGTGAACAACCCTTCCGCTTTCACCCCCCAGCCTTTCAACGCCCACACGGCCCCGCCAATATCCCTCTCAAATCACCCTGTCCATGCTCTCCCAAGCAAGCCTAGATCTGTCGTTTCCTTGCTGCCGGCGACATCCCCCAACATCCAGTCTTCACATCTTCGCCCATTCCACTTTCCAAGCACCCTTTGCCCATTTTTTGTGAACACCCAAGCCTTCATTTGATATTCTTTGACCAAACAACTCCAGCCAAAAGTCCACAAGCCTTGCTCCCTTCTTTGCCTTACATTTAATGTTCCCCAACAAGCCCATTAAACCAGTTGCCCTAAAAGTTAAATCTGTCTTTCTTGAGTCAGACTGAGTTGTCAATTCCGTGACTGTATCAGACTGAGTCCTAACTTGTCAATTTCTTTGACTGAGTCGTAACCGTCTACATGTCCAAGACCGCATCTCTAGAAGACATATATAGTCAAATCAAGCTTGAAGCTTCAGAACATGCGAAGATTGAAAGGCAGCGCACTGAAATTGGAAGATCCTCATGATTGCCAACTATCACAGGTGTATGGACCATAGGACTGACCTGGAAGCCTTAGAAGCCTTTTTGGTTAAAATTGGAATAATACAAACAGGGTTTCTAAGTCCACTCTCTGTCCTGTGGAGAGCTCTTGATATCTACCAAATATCTCCATATTTTCATGTGTCATTGCAATCTAAAACGTTCATTATAGTTAAATCTAACTGATTGCAGAAAACTCTCATGACCTCTACACCATATCCACATTTTTCACAAAATCTCAAGTTTCCAACACTTAGTGGAAAATGGTTTTTCTGGGCAGCTCGAAACTTCCGAGAACATGGTCTCAGAACGTCCGAGAATATACCTTCGGACGATCCTAGATGAGTCATTCGGACAATTCGAACCCCCGAATTCCAGGGTCCTTCGGACGTTCCGAGTAAAACTCTTCGGACGTTCCGAAGAATGTCCCAAATAGTCAAACTATCGGTTGTAAGGTCAAAATAGTTTTTGTAATATGACCATTGAGAAGCCGATCATTGCAACCTCGAAGGTCTGAGACCCATCTTTAGAAGGTCCGAAGATACATCCGTTAGAATTTTTCTAGCCTATAAAAGTAAGGCTTTTTGGAGAGGAAAAGATTGATGACTTGAGCCCAATTTTTCCATACACTCTTCCAAGCTTTCCAATAACTTCCAAAGCTTAAGTACTCTATAGTAAAACACTCTAAGCTTTGAATGTCACGCCCCAACCCGAAGGGTGGGCTCGGAACCCGACTAATTTTTTTTTTTGAAAGACTAACCAACACAAGCATTCTAACTGGGTCAGATCAACAGTGGGGCTCAGAGGTCACACATGATCCCAACATGTAGACTCAAACATATACCATAAGTCTACCCAACAATAGACACAAAATAATACATACATGATCACATAATTCCAACACTGAATTATTATTTCAAAATCACATCAGAGTAACTACAGAAGCATAGTAGTTTTCAATACATAACATTGATACAAACTAAGTACCACACCTGGTACTTTACAAAAACAAGAGGTTCCAAGAACTAGAAAGCAAAGATAAGGGTATTCCCCTCAGTGGGAATCCCAAAACACCGTCGCAACTTATCCACCCTAAGCTTGAAATATAGGGTTCTCCTCCTCAGGTTCATCTCCTGAAAGGTGAGTGGGGTGAGCTAACTAGCCCAGTGAAGGAATATAATAGTGTAGTTTTAAAGTAAACAATAGGTTAGCAAAAATCAACAGTTGCAATATAATATCTCATGTTTGATAATAAAATTCACAATATCAAGTAAAGTCTCATCATCATTTCCATCATCTCATCATCATTTTTTTTCATTACTACTGTCGTCCGATGTAACGCCTACCGACTACACTGATACCATTGTATTAAGTCCCGACACTGTCAAAATACATCATTACAAGTACATCTCCAGCTCTCCCATAGCCGATACTGACACCCTCAAGTCAGCAACTGTCGACACCCATGGTCCAGTAGACGTAAACCATCTCCCATATGGTTGATATTGGTTCAATAGTCAAGCGCACGTGGAAGTAGTATTTCACAACTCATATGATCAACATCATATCATTTATCAGCATTGTAAGCACTCTTACCATATTGCATCAAGTCTAGGGGCATGAGTGGGTTCATCAAATCTAAAACCACTCACTACTCCAGATCCATAACAAAACCTGTTTACATTTGAACTGCAAAGTTAAGTTCCCTCACTGTATATGTGTGGTTTCGCAATCTCTGTTTTAAACAAACAGACAAGTGCACAATCAATATACATAGCATCAAATACATACACACAAGTAGTATTTCGAAATCCCACGTTTTTCCAAAAATATCCAAGGTATATGGAATTGAGTCTCGTACTTGGTTTCTATCCTTTTTAAATTACAATAATCCATAAGATAGTAAATAAAAAGGGTGCTCAGTCCAAAACTCATATTGTTTTCTGGGCATTGACCAGATTGACTTATTGAGTTAAGTCTAAATTCTCAGGTCACTTCTCGATTGTCTTCTGGATAGGACCAGATCTGACATTTTGAGTAAGGCCTCGAGGTCACTCAGTGCCCGACAAATATAGCATCGGCCTGAAAGTGAAAACATTCAGTACCGACCAATAAAGTCGGCCTGAAAGTGAATACAATAATATATACACTATAGTAATAAGAGAAGAGGGTTAGTACAATTTTAGATTAACAATGGGGTACTAACATCACAAGCAATCAAATAACAAATAAACAAGATTTAACACTTAAAAACAGGGTCCCTTGGAAAATGCCTCGGAACCAGGTATTGTAGCTTCGGATCATCCGAACTACACCTAAAGTAGTCACTGACCTCAGATCGTGGGTCTGACTTCGGATCGTCCGAAGATCGGGTCTCTGATCATCTGAATCCATCCGAACCGAAAAGATATGAAAAAGGGGTCTCGGTGGGTCTGTAAGCCTCGGAACATCCGAAGTGAGGCTCGGATCATCCGAGTGGGGTTCGGTCCTGCCGAGCTCTGCCCGGATCGTCCGGCTGAGTCAAGCTAGCATCAGGCGTTTTTGGGCTTCGGGTGAAACTCGGAATGTCCGAGGGGTGCTCTCGGACTGTCCGAAAGGTGTGACCCTCGGACCGTCCGAGAGTCGTCTTCCTCACTGTCTACACCAGCAGACAGTGACAGTAAACAACATGTGAAATGCGAATCCGCAAACAGTGGGTTTCCCGGATTCGGTTTCCACATCTAGCCGGTCCGATGGACTTCTCTGGGAGTCCTTTTTCCATAGGGAATGGTTTGGAATCTTGAAGCTCATTAGGCCAACTGATTTTAACACTGGAAGCTCATGGGTACAAGAAAATCCATGGTTTTTCTTAAACTTCAAATTGGTTTTTCTCACTTAAAACAAGGCCAAAACCGGTTTTTCTTGATTCTAAATCACCTAGAATTTGAAAAGGAACACAGTGGTTACCTTCACTGGAGTTCCTGCGCTAAAATCCTGTCTTTTGAAAATCTTTGCCTCTAAGTTACAGTTGACAAAACTGGGAAAGAAACAGAGAAACAGAGAGAGTCGGTAGGGTTGGGTTTCAGTTGAGATTGAGACAGAGAGGAAGAAGAGATTTTTGCTGGGAGTTTGGTCTCCTGGTTGAGGTCCAATTTATAGAAAATTGGCCGGGAAAGGTGGCCATCCAGCCACTGCATGCGAATGCATGCAGCAGCTGCCGACGTCCGAAACAGTGTTTTGTTGCAAAACAATCCCTCTAAAATTTCCCATTTTGCAAAAAGGTCCCTGATTAAATAAAAACTTGATTTTTAACTAAACATAAGATTTTGAAAACTCAAAAACTTAATCCAACATTACAGATAGGTTGGGTTTTGAAAACCTTAATCACCATAAAAATTTTGGAATTTAACTCTCACTAAAAACCATTGATTTAAATCAAAAATCATAATTTAGCATTATTTACTTAATTAAACAAATGTTAAATAAAACAATTTAGAAACCTTATTTTGGGGTTTGAATGAATAACTAGACCATGCTTAAAATGGTCTACCATAAAATACTAGTTTCGAATTTTATCTCATTTCCAAAACTATTTAAAATAATTATTACTCCCTTTCGGGATTTTGACGGGCGGTTTTTAAATACCATTTTCTGAAAATAAAATTATTTTAAAATTAGAATTACAAATCCTTTATTAAGGAGAACATTATCATCCAATAATAATCACATAAATTTATAAAATAATAACTAGAAGCGGTAAATTACCATTTTGCCCCTCCAGCTGGACGAGCTGGATCACTGAGCATTCGAGCTCAGATTGGGCCACACCTGGCCTTCCCTCAAATCCCTAACCTTAATCTTCGAGATTAACCGGTCAAATAAGGTTTATTAAGCTAAAACACGCCTAATCTAGGTCAGGGTATTACATCGCATCTTAATCTCAAACACATTCAAAGCTCTCATAGGCATATCTTGAGCATCTTATGCTTTAAGTTGAATGTATTAAGTGAAGATTCTCTCTAGGGTCTTAATCCTCATAAGAAAACCTTTATCTACGTTAGACCTCCTTGCTACCATCTTTGTTGGACTTCATTGGAGCATCTACATCAAGCCAAGAAGAGGAGGATATTCAACAACAATCCCAAGCTACTTCAAGTAACTCAAGGCTAAGTTCTTGGTATATTTCAAAGCACAACTTATTTCTATTACTTGTGAAATATTGTAAAGGGTTAGTGCAACCCTATTGGCTTTCTATGGAAGTGTTCTCTTAGTGATTAGGTCGATCTACACCCTTAAAGTAGATCAAGCTTTGTAATAGGTTTCTTCTCCACCCGTGAAGGAAAAGGTTAGTGAAATCCTCAAGTAGTGTACTTGAGGCGTAAATGTAGACAAGGTTGCCGAACCAAGTAAAAATCATTGTGTCACTATTCTTCATCTCTTCTCACCTCCTTCACCTTATTTTGTGCACTTGCTTTAACTCACATCTTAGTTTGCTTGAATTTAATCTTGCATGAAAATCATATTAGAAAGATAAATTGAGCAAATTTTTAGTGACCATTCATTAAAGTGCCAAATATTTAAATAGAATTTAAAATTCCCCATAGTCCTATTCACCCCCCCCCCCCCCTTAAGACTATTCTAAACATTTGGCTAGCTTGACTAACACGTTGTATCAGAGCCAGTTAGTGGTGGATTCCCTAGCTGTAGTCCAGAACTCTCACTTCCTTAGTCATGGTAACTGGAGGCTCTCCGCCGGCTTGGAGGAGGACGAACCATACCCCAAGACTCTGATAGGTACTATTGTGATCCTTAAAGGAGATTATATCTGGTGGTGTAAGCCCTAGTGTAGGCATCCTCAAATGATCGAGTCGTCGCGGACGGACTGGCAGCCCGGCGTAACAAGTGGTATCAGAGTAAGAACTTGTTGTTTGACTTAACCGTCTAAGAGTAGATCCTTCAAGCTAGAAATGTCTAAGGGTGATTTCATGGTCGTTATGTGTCCTTCAATCCTTGATGGCTAGAACTATGGTGTCTGGAAAACAAAAATGAAAATGCATTTAATGACAATGGATGGAGTTTTATGGGAAATTATCTTATATGGTTTGACCAAATCATCCAAGAACTATTTTACATATAATGAAATGGAAAGGAGTATGTATTCAGCCAATGCTAATGCCCTAAATGCTTTTTGTGCCGTTTCACCAAATATTTTGGAAAATATCATATCTTGTGAAACCGTAAAGGAAGCATGGGATAGTTTGGAGAAAGCCTATGAAAAACCTAGGAAAGAAGATGCCTTAGAAGTGGTGTATTGTCTAGGACCCATTCAAACACTTGAACCTCAACAAGAACAAACTAATGAAGAAACTATAGAAGATAATACACCTACCATAGCAGAATTAAATGAGACATTAAATGAAATGTGCAAGCAACTTAAGAAAGTTGGTAAAGAAAATATAAAACTACAAAAAGAACTAAATCAATAAAAGTTGGAAAAAGAAAACATTCTAAAAGATCTAACATTGGCAAATCAAGTAAATCTAAAAGTTATTCAAGAAGAGTGCTTAAAACTTGAAGAATGCTTAAATGTGGAAATAAATGAAAAATGAAATATTGAAAATGATATAAGAAAACTAAAGTATGAACTTCATTCATTAAAAGAAGACTACAAAGATTTGAAAATTGTGCTAAGTTGTGAAGAATAAGAAAATGCTAAAATTAAAAGTCAACTTAATGATGCTAAAGGTAATGTCCTTAAATCACAATCAAATCTAGAAATTAAAAATCAAAGATTGGCAAAAGAAGTTAATGACTTAAAGAGATATAAAGAAAAATTTGAGATGAAGTTCATAAGAGGAGAAGAGAAGCTTGAAAAGCTTCTAAAACTAAGCAAACCATTTGGAGACAAAACGGGTCTTCGGTATAATAAGAAAAATGCTAAAAGACCGAAAAACCAAACATCTTTGTTAAAGGTAAGTCTCCCTCTCCTCAAATGAAAGTTATAAAATGCTTTCATTGTGGAAAATCCGGGCATCTCATGTTTGAATGCAAAGTAAGAAAAGAAAATCAATACAAAAATGCAAATAAAATTAAAGTGCAAAATTTAAAGGAAATGTTCACTAAGAAAATGTGAAAAAAGTTAAAAGACATAAAATCAAAGGAGTTACACACCAAGAATTCAAAATCATGGACAAAGGCATAAGAACTTAAATGGAAAACTAAATCATGACTTAACTCATAAATTGATTGAAGCCTTAAATGAATTTACAAGATTTTGTCAAACGAACAAGAACACCAAAAAGAGAAAATCAAATGTTCATATGTTTGACACCGGTGAACCTCGAAGACCTTTTCCAAACACCATATGGTTATCCAAGGCTAGGAGAGTGGGTTAGCTTGGGTTATGATCTTGGGTGTGAACTTTTGTAAAATTCATATGATTCCATCTTACATATTCAAATTAGATCTGATCATGTATGTAATACTGCTTGATTGTCTTGTTTCATTCATGTTTTTCATGCCTATATCCTATTGATAATGTGTGTGTGTCAACCATGTTCCCCTATGGTCCAAAATTGGAGTAAATAGTAATATCATTGGACCCAAGTAGAATACTTTGCTTGGCATTATAATTATTGGTTTACCACTACCGTGGGCAAGTTTGAGTGATTTATAGGATTTGGTATCGAACTCTTGATTCTTAATGCAATGATAACATTTTTCCTAGCTATGATGTACATCATGCTTGTGGAGTCACAAATGTGTGAACTTGAACCTATCAAGGGTCCAATAGTATTGATTGTTGTGTGCTTGAATCAATCATGCTACCCAATACTAATGCGATCACGAAATGTTGAATCATATTTACTTTCATCATTTCCATCTCCATGTCTTGAATTGAAATTCACTCGAATGGACTCTATGGTGGTTTGTGATTAACTAATTTTGATAATGTTGCTTGATTGTATTGAAAATCATTGATATATTGTTTCATGCAACATGGTATTTGCGAATCATGCATGAGTAAAGTGATCATTGTTAAAATATTTAGTTGCATGATTCTTGATACTTTAAGACCTGATATTAACACCATCTCCATCTTGCCCTTAGTGTTTTAGGCAGGTTTCCCTAATCAAATGGACATCTCTATAAGGCTCAAAAATAGAAATTCAAATCTAAATTCTTTTTGGAATCTTGCCTCTCCCAGAAGCTCCGGATCCGATTCTCGGACCTTCCGAAGTTGGAAATCTTCGGAAGTGTCGAAGTGCTTCTCTGGAACATCCGAAGGTGCTGATGCTGACCAGAAACTTTGTAGAACTTCAGAACGTCCGAAAAAGAAATGAACTTTCTTCTGAAAGTCCGAAGATGCAGAATATGCCTTTTATCTCTGGATGACCTCGGAACGTCCGAAGAGTGAAACAACTTACTTCGGAACGTTACGAAGATGCGGAAACTTCACAATTTCATGATTTATAAAACATGATCCACATCCACTCTCTCTTCTTCATTTCCCCTTCCATTGTGTCTTCTCTCTTGACCCATCTCTTCCTCCGAGCCTCACTTTTCGAGTCTCCCTCCGAGATGAAGTTTCAAATCGCTCCTCTCTTCTCCATTCACGTTTCCTTCCAACATAACTCATTTCCTTCTCGAGTAAACATTCTTGCAAATCTCTCTCTTCGATTTTGGGAGCTCCTCGTAGTTATTTATGATTAAATCCCTCATAACTAATCTTATAGTTCGAGATTTTCGGGAATCCATTGGTAAGCTTACTTCTCCCTTGGTTTAGAACTGATTACTTGCACTTTTGGATAAAGTAAATACCAAGTTCTAGTGTAGAATCCCTAAAACTCATAGATTTCCACTGATTTCACTGAAAATCAAGGCCAAACAAGCCAAATCAATCCCTTCTTGGAAAACCATCTTGCATTAGCTGCAAGGTGTTTAGTAACTGTCTTCTCATTTGACATTTTACCCAAAATTAGAGACCTTAGAACAATAACACCTTGGGATTCAAATTCCTTCATTTTCCAAGGGCCAAACAACCCAAAACAGTCCTAATTGATAATCATCTTACTTTGGGTGTTAATTAAGTTGCTTATTGTCTGCTTAGGGTCCTTCTCAATCAGTCTTCCATTTGCAAATCTCTGTTAGTGACTTAGGATTCCATCCTTGGTATCTGCTCTCGTTTTCCTTTATTTTTCCAAAGTATGGATGAAGCTGCTCCCGACACTCAAACCTATAGGAGACGACCTCTATTTCTCACCAATCCTCCTGTGAGACTTCTCATGGATGTAGTTCCAGAGACGACTTAATACATTACAAGAAATGGAATTAGTTTTGAACGACATAGTGATATAGAATGTTTGGAACAATTTGATATTCCACAAACTCTTGGGTGTATCAACTGGTTAAACATATTGAAATGGGGTGGTCTCACCTATCTTTCTCTTGCCAAAGGAATGTATGGTGCAATCTGTAGTGTGAACCGTGATCGTCTGTCGTTTACCATAAGATTCACTGATGGATACCAAGCTTGGATTACATTAATTCATATCTCCTCCCTTATCAGTGTGCCCCTATGTCCTGGTAGCCTCAAGTCTATTAACGACTCTATTCCTGATAGTGAAAGATTACGGGTAACAAAAAAATTATGTGGAGAATTCGTTGAATGGATTAAGGGCAATGCTCTCCGTGCTTCTGAGCTTCTCCCTAAATTTCGTCTTCTGCACCAAGTGTTCATCTTCAATGTTTATCCACGAAAAGGTAATAGAGGAGACTTGACTCCTCCTATGATAACACTGATTGCTGTAGATTCTGAACAAAACATCTGCCTTCCTTCCATAATCTGTCGGACCATCATTGATCATTGGTCTTGCAAAGGTCATTCTGTTGTTCCTTTTGGATATATCATGTCAGAACTGGCCAAGAAATTAGGCGTCCCAATCCTAGATGAGGAGACTGTGTATCATAACCCTCTCAACAAAATATCTTTGCAGAAAATGGGACTCATTGAGCGCCCTCGTCCTCAAAGAATTATACGTCTCCTCAAGCACCCCCTGTTGTAAACGAACAAGTGCAAAATGAAGATCAAGCAGGAGGTGAAGAAGCCCATCAAGAGGGAGTACATGGTGAGCATACACGTGAAGAACAAGCTCCTCAACCTCTACTTCTTCAACACCTAGCTGCCTTAGAAAGAGACATTGCAGAGTTGCGTGAATCTCATGAGAGGAACATTGTCGAGATTCGTAGAACTCAAAATAGGCATGGCCTATGGTTGAGGCAGATTCTAGATATGTTGAGCTGCAGATGTTCCGATGCCGATACTCCTTCATATCGCTAGACCATATCATGATGGACCACTAGGAGTAGTGGGATGGGTACAAACACTTTGGGCTCATTGACCTGTTTGGTCAAATTTTGGAGATGTATTAAAAATCTTCGGCATGTAATATTTTGCAAATATGATAATGTTCAAACTCTAAAAGGCTATAGTTATATATTTTAAGAGTTGAATGTTTGTCATATTATTCATGTGATGGGATGTTTTATAGTCTTGATGGTTGATGGTTTGAAACCAAAGAGGTTAGGTGACTTTCATATATATATATATATATATATATATATATATATATATATATATATATATATATATATATATATATATATAAATATATATATAGTTTTATTCTTGGTCTCATGCATGTATGGACCGTTGGATGAGCTCATTTGCTTTCAGGGATGATGGTTGGAGTCTATTTTTATTGTCTCAACATGTTACATTGTCATACCATTTTCATTTGGCAAAATGTGCTCATCTCTACATTTCATTAGATATTATTGCCATACCTAAATAGTTAAATCTATATTTCTTCTGATATCATGAGGACTTAATTTAAAACTTGTCATTGCCTCTCTCTCTCTCCTCCCTCATTAGCATCGTCCATTACATATTGCTCTTATATGGTTACATATGTTTAAATGAATGATGGGATGCTATGCCATGCACATCCAAACCTTTGTCACCCTACAACATTAAGGGGGAGTAAATGTGAATACTTATACGACGGGGTTTATGATATCATGGGGAAATTATACTTCTTTAAATGACCCTCCACACATTGTGCACCATGAAAAGTACTTGAAATGACCTTTTGTCAATTTTTGTCAAAAAGGGGGAGAAATATTGATATACTGCTGGAGACACAAATATTTTCATGGGAGAAAACCTTGAAGGGGTCAATACATGAAGATTGGGGGAGAAACAAAAATGCAATAGCGGTATCAAAGACAGGGGGAGCAAATGTGATTTGAGCAGAGCAAATATGATTTTAAGATATGCTTTAAAATTGAACACATATTGCTTATTATCACTAACTATTGGGGAGATTATTTTTCCACCAGAATATGCAGTTTATGTTGTGCTTACAGGAATATCACATGCATATTCTAAGGGGGAGCTGCCATGAGCCTTCAAGCCTTCAGGCTTCATGAAGTCATGTCCAAGTGTATTGAGATAATTGTAATATTTTATTTTTGTACTTGGCATGTATTTGAACTCATTAAAGTTTGTAACTTGTGTTTGAGTCTGTATAGAGTATTCTCTAGGTTTTGTCACAAAATTGACAAAGGGGGAGATTGTTGGCCTAACAGTTAAATCTGTCTCTCCTGAGTCAAACTGAATTGTCAATTCCATGATTGTATCCGACTGAGCCCTGAGTTGTCAATTTCTTTGACTGAGTCGTGACCGTCTACGTGTTAAGACGGCATCTCTAGAAGACATGTATAGTCAAATCAAGCTTGAAGCTTCAGAACATGCGAAGATTGAAAGGCAGCGCACTGAAATCGGAACATCCTCGTGATTGTCAACTATCACAGGTGTATGGACCATAGGACTAACCTAGAAGCCTTAGAAACCTTTTTGGTTAAAATTGAAATAATACAAACAGGGTTTCTAAGTCCACTCTCTGCCCTGTGGAGAGCTCTTACTATCTACCAAATATTTCCATATTTTGATGTGCCTTGCAATCTAAAATGTTCATTATAGTTAAATCTAACTGATTGCAGAGAACACTCATGAGCTCTCCACCATGTCCACGTTTTTCATAAAATCTCAAGGTTCCAACACTTAGTGGAAAATGGTTTTTCTGGGCAGCTCGGAACTTTCGAGAACATGGTCTCGGAACGTCAGAAAATATACCTTCGGATGATCCTAGATGAGTCATTCGGACGTTCCGAACCCTCGAATTTCAGGGTCCTTCGAACGTTCTGAACAAAACTCATCGGACGTTCCGAAGAATGTCCCAAACAGTTAAACTATCCGTTGCAAGGTCAAAATAGCTGTTGTAATATAACCGTTGAGAAGCCAACGTTGCAACCTTGGAAGGTCAGAGACCCATCTTCGGAAGGTTCGAAGATAGATTTGTTGGAATTTTTCTAGCCAATAAAAGTAAGGCTTTTTGGAGAGGAAAAGATTGATGACTTGAGCCCAATTTTTCCATACACTCTTCCAAGCTTCCCAACAACTTCCAAAGCTTAAATACTCCATAGTAAAACACTCTAAGCTTTGTATCTTAATCTCAAACACATTCAAATCTCTCATAGGCATATCTTGAGCATCTTATGCTTTAAGTTGAATGTATTAAGTGGAGATTCTCTCTAGGGTTCTTAATCCTCATAGGAAAACCTTTATCTATCCTATACCTCCTTGCTACTATCTTTGTTGGACTTCATTCGAGCATCTACATCATCGCAAGAAGATGAGGATATTCAAGAACAAGCCCAAGATACTTCAAGTAACTCAAAGCTAAGTTATTGGTATATTTCAAAGCACAACTTTTTTTCTATTACTTGTGAAATATTGTAAAGAGTTGGTGTAACCCTATTGGCTTTCAAGGGAGGTGTTCTCTTGGTGATTAGGTCAATCTACACCCGTGAAGTAGATCAAGCTTTGTAATAGGTTTCTTCTCCACCCGTGAAGAAAAAGATTAGTGAAATCCTTAAGTGGTGTACTTGAGGCTTATATGTAGGCAAGGTTGCCGAACCACGTAAAAATCATTATGTCACAATTCTCCATCTCTTAACATCTCCTTCACCTTATTTTGTGCACTTGCTTTAACTCACATCTTAGTTTGCTTGAATTTAATCTTGCATGAAAATCATGTTGGAAAGATAAATTGAGCAAATTTGTAGTGACTATTCATTTAAGTGCCAAATATTTAAATAGAATTTAAAATTCCCCATAGTCCTATTCACCCCCCCTCTAGGACTATTCTAAACATTTAGCTACCTTGACTAACAAGTGGTATCAGAGCCAGTTAGTGGTGGATTCCCTGGCTGTAATCCGGAACTCTCACTTCCTTAGTCATGGTAGCGGGAGGCTCTCCGCTGGCTTGGAGGAGGACTAACCATCCCCCCAGACTCTGATAGGTACCATTGTGATCCTGAAAGGAGATTATATCGGGTGGTGTAAGTCCTGGTTAGGCATTCTCAAATGGTCGAGTCATCGGGGACGAACTGGCAGCCCGGCGTAACAAAACCTACCTCTCATTTATTACCTTTACCTTAGCCTTTTATTAACCTTCCAAATCAGTCCAATTTAAGATCCATCAAATACTCATCTTAACCTATTGATTCATTTAAAATCCATCAAACCCATTTAATCCCTCATTTAATCACTATTAGACCCATTTAACCGAGCCTACTCATCCAATTTTATTCCATCGACCGAGTCACCCATCCATACCCAAACCCGATCCTATCCGTGCTACGTCATATTATTTTTCTTAAATTCAGGGATAAAAACCAAATCTAGAGATGAAATTTCACTAAAAATTAAGCCCAATGATTAATTTCAATAAATCATTTTCTATTTTCTATAATACAAAAAATAGTCCGAAATTCAAACGAAAGACTTCCACTATGAACAAGTGCGGGTCTCTATTTTTCATGCGTAGCTATTTGAGGGGGATGTGTATGCAAATTTGGAGACCTAAACAAATCATTCTAATTTTCTGTGAATTTTCAAATATTTTTACATGAAAAACACTAACTTAATCAAAATTATGAAAATGGCACCCGATCTTGAAATCAAGCAAACTAGGGCTCGCCAGTGAGCCCACAAGCTACCCACTGCTACCAAATTCCCATAAAACTACTCGGAGATCCACAGATCTCTCTAAAACCCTGAAATACCCATTCGGGTCGTTACACCTTGGCTCAAATCAGACTTAAGATGTACCTAGGACCTTGTGACCACTTTGTATACATACTATAGCATCTTAGTATGCTTGGCTTCAATTCCAACGCATTGAATATCAATAGGACTGTGTAATACTAGAATTGTATCAGTCATGTTTCAGGACCAAACTGTCAAATGGTAGACTCCTTATCGTCGATAGTGAACCATACTGGAAAATACAGTCAAGCCTCAAATTGCATTCCATCGACTGTTGTATGGGCAACCGTCGACTGTCTAAATGACTGTAACAAATGTTTGGTCTCTGATAAGCTACCGTCGACTGACATGTTGGTAACCATCGGCTATATGAAACAACTATAAAACAGAACTGGTCTCTAATATACAGTCATCTACTGTTACAATGGACCTTTACCTATTCCCAATCTTGAATACTTATACAACTGATCCAAACCGTCGACAGTCCATCGTGACCGTCAACTGTTTGGCGGCAACGGTCGAGTTTGGCGCATTTAATGCTCATTCAGATTGTTATCTCTGAGCAATAAATTCTAGGCAACGGTAACATATTTGAAATACATATGCTTGCCATTATGGGCATTAATGATAGCCAACAACTGAAAAGCAAAGAGAGATCATTTTGCAATTACTCTTGGTCAAAATCCGTACACTTGCTTATCTTTTTTTGAGCCATCTTTGTTCATACATTTAAGTAACTCTAAGTGAATCATATTTGTATACTTGAGAGAGTTATTCCTGAGCTTCAACTTGTAATCCATTGTTTGTATTTGAAGAAGATAAAGTTATAAAAGCTCGGGCTGACCCTAGCGAAGATAGAAGAGGGAGCTTCTACTTTAAATTGGAAGAAGAGGTATTTTGAAGAAAGGCGTAAAAGGTGTCTTCTCCACTTGTATGAAGAAGTGATTAGAGGGTTTATCCTTAGGCGGAGTCTTGGGGTGAAGAGGTAGGCAGGGAACCGAACCTTGTTAAATTCCGAGTCCAATATCTCAATCTCTTCTCATCTCCTCTATTTGCTTGTGCTTTAATTTGTTGTAAATTTGTATTCTATTTATCTAATTTGTGTAATTGGGGAAATCCCAAAAAGTTTGTATTGACTCAATTCACCATCCTTCTTGAGTCAAATTTTACGCAACAACGGGTAACTTATTTTATATATATATTTTTAAAATTAGTGAAATGCCTAAATGGGTCTAAATGGGTCTAAATGGGTTTCGGTTTTGATAAGATAAATGTGTAAATATGTTTGATTAAATTGGAAAATGAGTTTGGGTAGACCTGACCTGCTTATTTTAAAGGGATATGGGTTTAGGAGAGGTAAACTATTTCATGAATGGATAGGCATGATGGCTGAAGAGGTAGGAGGTCCAACCCGATAGTGACCTAACTTGAATCCAATTATAGTGACCTAACTTGAATCCAATCTAATTGATCAATTAGATTGGTTAGGTTGAATAGCGATCCACCTAACTTGAACCCGACCATTTCGAAAGTGTTTGGGTCTAATATTTTTTACTTGTTTATTAAATTGGTTAAGTTGACTTAAATTCACTTATAAATGGAGGGAATTGGGTTGAATAGCCACTAGGGAATAAAAAGGGTTGGTTTTGGACAAAGGGTTGGTTTTGGACCTGACTTTCACAACAAAAGCATATAATTTTTTTCAAGTTTGAACCCAAATAGCCACGAGGGTAGCTTGTATGTTGAAGAAGAAGAAATGACAAAAAATGACTTGATGAATAAAATGAGAAAGTGATGATGATGATGTTGATGACAAGAGAGAAAGAAAAGATCAGCAATTGAATGAAGGCAATGTTAATAATGGATGTAATTCAACTGGTTGCTTCCAGCTTTAGGAAGTGAGATGCTGCGAGTTTAAGCCCCCATGACCTAACTATGAAATGCTTTAAGAGTAGTGGGTTCACCTGTGAGAATTTTACACTGAGTATTCTTCAGTTTTCCATATGTAAATTTAAAAAAAAATAAACTTGCGACAAATGTACTTATAATGAGATGTGATGGTTAATCCATGTATGCTCTTAACATAATGGAATGAATATGGTGAAGGCTAGGGACTGTTTTAAAGTTTACCTAGGTCTTCAATGTAGAAAATAAGAGATCTAGAATTCAATTTTAATTATAAAAGAATAAAAAATAATCCAAAAGTAGTAAAAGTTTTGAAAATTTTAGAACTTCCTTAGATTTTTTTTCTTTCCAATGATGCTTGATAATTCACCTCAAGTATTAAGCAAATAAAATCTCAAATGGAAATTTACACCAAAGTCTCAATTTCTCACTAAAAAAAGAACAAGGTAAAAATTCAATGGAAAATCAACACCGTTTAGAATTCCCGATGAAATTGAAAAGTAGATTCAACTTATTCTACATGAAGAAACCAATCAAGTGACTTACTATCTCACAACTTTCCATACATGATACTTCTCTACACCACAAAAATTCTAACTAAAATTTTGGTTCCAATAGCAAATGAATACCTCAAATAGTATTTTGTACATATTCATCATCACGACAAAACAGTCTATATTTTATTCGAGCTGAACAGTTCTGTATTTTTGTTGCATCAGTTCGATTTTTTATAATTTTTCATACATAAATTAAAAAAAATTACTCCGGTCACACAATTATAGGGACACTTTTTGCTTAATATAATTATTAAATCTTGTACTTTGATGGTTTAGATGAACTGTGAAATCCTAAATCTCTACCCATCTCTCCCTACCCATATTTTGGAACTCCAAACAAGCCCTTTTTGTCCCGTCTGGCTTATAGGAGGCAGCAATAATACAGAAGTGTCTCCAGGAATTGTTGCCGATAAAAAGTAGGAGGAAGCATTCGGACCCTCTTTCCGCATTCAAGGATCTGAGAAGATATGCAGTTGCAGTATCGAAGTAAGTAGAGATGGAGATGGATGGGATAGCGGTGGTAGTGTCTCGAGCGTCGGAGCTTCGAGTAAAGATTAATGACTGCATTGATGAAGCCACACAGCGTCGAAATCAGTTCCAAAACGGAAATTCTGATCATCGTCTGCAACGCGACGAAGAAGAGGAAGCCGACGAAGAAGATGACGAAGCCACCTGTCTTTTGAACATCCGAGATGCTCTAGAATCGCTTGAGGCCCAGCTTGCGTCTCTGCAGGTTACTCGCTGCTGCTTCTCTCTTTGGATTTTAATTTTACAAGAATCTAGACTTTCGAGGAGTTTGGGTCTTCCGGGAATTTGCATACCGACTTCCCCATAATTTGTGGACACTACCAATCAGCACAATGTGAATTTCCGGGAATGTGTTTCGAAGAAAATCAACTTTCTGTTTGTGTTAAATTTCTGGGAATTTGCATCCATGTAACCAAACGGACCTTTAAGTGTCTCGATAGACCTGAACCTACTCTCATTAGGAGCTTTGAACAACGATAAAGTTATTTCCTGGACACTGCATCCAGTTTACCAAACATCGGAATTTGTGTTTCTAAGAAACTCCACATGGCCATTGCTCTTAATTCTTTGGAATGTACGTCCATGTTAAGTTTCTTGGAGTTCCTTTTTTTTTTTTCCCAGCTATGTCTCTCTTTTCGTGTTGAACCCATTTCACGGAAAATGGCATATGGTGCTCATTTGGAAAGTAGCTTTTCAAGGAAATCCGTTCCACATTGCACTTGGTTGGGTCTGCATGGGGAAGGAAATATGACATTCAAACCATGCATCTATTAATATGTTCTCCCCTATGCAAACCATGCATCTAACTGTCACAATTGAACCCATTTCAATGAAATTAACTGTTGAGGAAATGTGATCTTTTACTGGTAAAAAAAGAATTGGATTTATGCTCTCACTCTCTCTCTCTCTCTCTCTCTGACTGCTTTTTCTATTTTCTCTTTTTTGAAATACTTCTAATCCTGTTTGGCTGCTTTTAGAGCCCACGGCATTCATGGGACGAGAATTGAGATTCAAGACCCCCCCTCTCTCCTCTTCTCACAAAAGGAAAACAATCATCACAATCACAACAAATATGGTTTCAAGGGAAATCCAACTCCATTTTTTCAGCTGTTTTCCAGGCATGCAGAACACTGTTTCTGCTTTTGTTTCATTTAAACACTCCAGAGCCTTCAGTTATCGATGCACTGACCATAGTTATTCTAGCACGCATAAGGTTTATTTTTTGGGAGTCTCCTAGCATACATAAATTCACATATACACATTACATAAAGCATGTTTAGTGGTGTTGCTTTTGTTACAACTATTTTGTTACAAGAAAATAGTTGAAAAAAATGCAATCTATGCAAGAATTGGAGGGATGGTTTTTGGAATCACCTATTTGTTTATTTTGGATTGGGACATCTATAAAATGAGCCATAAAATGAGCCTCGACCGGTGTCTCCTCATTTTAGGAGAAATGCCTATAGTGTGTTTGGCAACTCCGAATTTTTGGAGATTAGAATTTCAATCTCCAAAAAATCAGAGACTCCAATCTACGCTTTTGGCAAACAATATACTAGAAGCAAATGTGCAAAAAAATAGGAGATTTTGAGCTATGGGTGGTACTCTATATAAGTGGATTTCCATCTCCTGAGTTTGAATATTTAGTTAAAAACCCCCTCAGACCTTTTAACACTTTAGCAACAATTGATCTCCCTGTCTTTTAATGACAACCAAACAACAAGATTTTGATTTGAGTAGAGCTTTTCCTAATCTCCTAAATTTAGAATCTCCAGTATCAGAATGTACCAGTTTCAAGGTAATGTCCATTATCAATTGCATTTAATAGTTAAAATGAATTGGACAATGACTTATCATTCTTTTAATAAAGAAAAGAAAAGTAGATTTAGTAATTAGGATTATAAATATGCAATTTAAGAAGACAATAATGAATAATTTTGTGATATTTCAATCGTTCCTAGTTTTAGAGCCATTAAGAAAGTAACGAGGGGAGTTGGAAGAGGTCAACTAAATGCTTTTATCTTATTCATTTCTGATGTTTTATGTGATATTCGTAGGTTTTGAAACTTATCCTATTTTGAGGCCTACTGAATAGGTTTGTGTAGCATTGGTAAAGATCTTTGATGGAATTTTAGATTTGGATTTTCGAGTGTTGCAAGTTTTTTACTCCTTCAATGGCTTTTGATTATGATACTCATTTAGAAGATGATTACGTAGTGGTGAAATGAGTCTTGACATTAATGATTTAGTTGTAGGTAGGTTAGCAAATGGGCTGGTTTAGGATAGGCCAAAGTTTGTCCATATTGAGTCCAACTAAATTTTCTGTTAGGTTTAAATATGGCCTGGTAGTGCCTTTGCTTAACATGCATGGCCAAGCATGATCATTTGTGTTTTGCGTGGCCTAAGTTTGGCCTAGGAGCAAGTGCATAATGAGGTTGAAGCCAAGCTTGCAAGGTTAAATTTCAACTCTAAGTGGTCAAAGTAAGAAAAGCTTAAATATTTTTTTGTTGTCTGATTACCATCATTTTTTTTGGATAACATGGGTATCCTCACCTCATATTGGAGGTGAGACTAATCCCATGAATACACGAAACCACCTGCTAGTCTCGTGTATGAAGTAAGCCCAGGAGGAGTCGAACCTAAACACCTGTCTCATTTCCATCATCACTTCCATCAAGTGGTCAAACATAAAGTAAGATGGAAGATTATGTGTGATGAAGCAAGTACTAAAGGGAAATGTGTGTATGTGAGAAAGAGAGACAAAAGGTTCTAAGAGGAGCCAGGGTTGCAATATGCAATGGAATTGGGGTTGTAACCCTAGGATAGCTAATTTTGCTGGCCAATAGGCTTCAAAGAACTAGGCTTGAGCCCAACCTAGCAATTATTTAGGATAAAAAGTTCCAGGCCTTATCAATTGTTTGTTGGAGTCCTCCTGCAAGTGGACTTCTCAAGCTTAATTTTGACGGTAGTTGCATGCGTGATATTGGTCTGGCAAGGTACGGTGGGATTATTTGTACTTATTCTGGGTCTTCAGTGCTTTCATATGCTGGCCCCATTCCTCATGGGACAGTTATTGAGGTGGAATTTGTTGCTTTATGGCATGAGCTTCTGGAGTTAGAGGAGAAAGGGGTCCATGGGTGTCTGGTTGAAGGTGATTCTCAGGTCATTGTTAGATGGGCTTTGAGTTCTATTTGCCCGTGGAGGTATTTGGATAAAATTGAAAGGATTTAACATATTTTATTGATTCTTTTGATTTTAAAATTGCCGGGGTTCATCGTTCAGCTAATTCGGCTGCCGATGAGTTGGTTCGTCAGGGGTTAACTTTAGATTCTAAAGTTGTTTCTCATTTCTTGTAATTTTGGTTTGGATGGCCTCCCTTGGTCCTCCCTGCGTTTCTGTAATTCTTTTTGGAATTAATGAAGTTACCTTTCAAAAAAAAAGAAGTTCTAGGCCTTATCTGTGGGCTTGTAAAGTCAACCCTAGGTTAGCTAGTTATGTTGGCCAACATGCTTCAAAGAACTAGGCTTGAGCCCAAGCCAACAACTATTTGGGCTAAAATGTTTTAGGCCCTATCTGTGAGCTTGCAAAGTCAACCTGTACCCCTTTATCATTGGACTAGTCGAGGGTTGCACTTATGCTATCGACCTACATAACAACCCTAATCTCAAGATTGCCATATGATGAAGATGTGGGAATCTTTTTTTTTTGAAAAGGTAATGATGAAGAAGGGGTGTGTTGGCTCCTTTGGTAGGCTTAGTCATGCTTCATTTCAAGAAATGATGGCTCCTTTGGTAGGCTTAGACATGCTTCATTTCAAGAAATGAGTGCAGACACACCTGTTTTGGATGGGATACAATCAATATGATTAGGGAGGAGAATGTCTCAAGAGAGCCAAGAGAGAGTTTAGTGTTGAGAAAATTAAGGAGGCACTAGATAGCCTACCGGATGGTTTCAAGTTTAGGTTTATTAAGTCTTGTTGGGATACGGTGGATCCCGATTTTATGGAGGTCTTTAAAGAATTCCGTGAAAAGGGTATCATCAACAAGGGTTTGAAGAATTCCTTTGTTACCCTTGTACAGAAGAGGGGAAGGACCTTTGGAGTTATATTTTAAATCTATAAGCTTTTTAGGAGGCGTCCATAAGTTGTTGGCTAAGGTGTGTGTTAGAAGGTTGAAGGAGATTCTGAATGAGATCATTGAAGAGTCTCAGGGGGCTTTTGTGGAAGATAAACATACACTTGATGGGGCTTTGATTGCAAATGAGCTGATTCATATTATGAAAAAGGATAAAAAACAGGATATGTTTTTAAAATAGATATAGAGAAGGCTTATGATTATATGGATTGGAGTTTTGTTGGTTACTTGTCTGATAAAAATGGGCTTTGGCAAATAGTGGAAGAAATGGATGACAACATGTGTTGAGGAGACTTCTTATTCGGTCTTAATCAATGGCTCTTGTATTGATCTTATTGAAGCTCACAGAGGACTTATACAGGATGATCCTATATCTCCTTTCATTTTCACTTTGGTGGGCAAAGGTTTGACTAAGTTGGTCGAGAAAGCAAAAGGGTTAGGTATTGTTAGAGGATTTTTACTCTCGGTAGAGTGATCGCCAGTGACTTACTTTCAATTTGTGGATAATATACTATTTTATTTGTGAAGCTTCTAGAGACGAACTATTAGGGTATAAAGTAGTATTGAGATGTTTTGAGTTGGCTTTTGGTCTTAGAATCAATTTTGGGAAAAGTACCTTAATTGGGGTTGGGGTGGGGGAGGACTCGCTTAATAGTTTTGCAATAGAAATTGGGTGCGAGATTGTGATACCCTTGCACTAGTGGCAATGGAAAAGGTCCCATACTGCTAGTGAGGAGAAATTCTTTGTGGGATTTAAGAGGAGAGCACCCCTCCCTTAGCACAAGGCCTTTTGGGCCCAAAGGTGTGACTGGACACAAAGCAAAGTTGTGTGGGCGTGTGTGAGTCCAAAGTAAACAATATTGTGCTAGAGGATGGGTCATTTACAAATGATATTAGAGAACGGTTCAACTCTCTGTCTGTGTGGGTCCTCTGCCTGTGTTGTCACTGAAACGCCCCTCCCTTTTTCACTCGCTTCTTCCCGTAAATTTAGAGTATATTTTTTTTTTTTATAACAGAGGAGAGTGATAGAGCGCGAGACGTTACGACGCGAGCTAAGTCCGAACTTCTAAAGTCCGACCCTTAACTGGCCAACCCTATGTGTGTATGGACACAGTCCGCTAAAATGGTTCACACATATCAATATCAATTTTGCGGAATATATATCATAACCTGCGGAATCATAACATCAAAATGCGGAATCATAATACAAACAAATTCTATTCCATTCAGATAGCAAAGTACGTCGAGTCTTAAATCATCATTATCATATCATAATTATTCAATAAGACATCCAACCATAGCAAATCCATCTAAGTTATTACAATCCGAATTCTAGATACTCAAAATATAAACTAAAAGCGTTCCGAGCTCCTATGTTTGTCCCTTTCCGCATTTAGCGTTTTCCTCGTTTCCTGCATCATCCACTAAAGGGTAGAAGTAGGGTGTTAGTACAACGCGCCCAGTAGGTATTCCAGTTAGGGTTAACACATGGCTAGTACAAAACATATATAATAATATCGTAATGTCAAAAACCATATAAATCCATGCTATGCAATGATGACAAATGCAATAAGTCCCACCCATCACATGTACATATAAGTACCCACCACATAGGTCTTCCGGACGCCCCGGCGGAGTGTGGACCCTCCGGTTTCTTCTTGATGGAAAAACACATCAAGGTACACCACATAGGTTTTTCGGACCCCCCGACGGAGTGTGGACTCTCCGGTTTCTTCCTGATGGAAAAGCACATCAAGGTACACCACGTAGGTTTTTCGGAAGCCCCGACGGAGTGTGGACCCTCCGGTTACCAAATCCTTCACCCCATGCCATGCATGAGATGCCAATGAAACACATGCTATTTTATAACATAAACATAGCATTATAAAATCACCTTTGAAGCATAATCAACACATGCTATTTTATACAAATAAACATAGCATTTAAAATTCATATAAACCATATCCTTTGAAACATAAATTTCATCAAACATAAGATAAAACAGGTGTACATAGACCATGGTTTCAAAGAGGTGGAATCCTACCAAAGACCGTTCACGAGTCCTTGCGTTTCCGTTCAAGATTCGATCACCGATCGCGCACCGCTTGCGAGGTCACGTTACCTTATAATATAATAATAAATCAAAACCAAGTCCCACTTGATTTACCATATTTGTAGTCCATTTAACCAAATTTGTGAGGTTCGGCCATACCCATGGCCGAGCCTCACCCTTTTTGTTCAAAATTACCATCATGCCATTGTTCCCTCTTTCATTTAAATTTACCATATTTAAACCTTGTATTAATTCTTTGATCAAATAAGTCCATCAAACACAACTCATGGGGTTCGGCCATAAACCATGGCCGAACCCATGGTTTTCCACTTTGGCGTGTAATTACTTTTTTGCCATTACTTTCACCATCAATCCATAACATACATTGTATCTTTTATTTTATTTACACTAAAAAAATAACAAACCAATTCCATGGGATTCGGCCATACCCATGGCCGAACCCTATGGTTTCCAAATTTACCATAATCCTTCCATACTCATAAGATTCCCAAGATAACCATCCAAAATTAGAAGCTTCCTAATTTAGCCAACTCCTTCCAAAAATAGAAAGTTTCCAAATCAAACCCCACCTTCCATAATTGGAAAATTTCTTAGATCAGAAAACCTCTTTCCAAAATTGGAGTGCTTTCCAATTTAGCAACTCTCTCTATATTTGGAAGCTTCCATATTAAGCAACTCTTTCTATATTTGGAGGCTTTCCATATTAAGCAACCAAATCCATCTCCATTCCAAAAACATCCCCATGGGGTTCGGCCAAGCACCATGGCTGAACCCTATGGTTCATGATCTTCATCAATGGTTTGGATCCATTACACATTCAATAACAATACTTACATAATCCCCAAAATATAATTGGTGGGGTTCGGCCATACACCATGGCCGAACCTCACTCCCTTTTTTCCCATTCTTTTAGATCCAACACTTGGCCATGATCCAATCATGATTTGGCCCTACCATAGCCGACCCACTTCCGTTCATTGCTTTCTTGAATCTAAAACCAATAACCATCAAGGGTTTCCATGATCTAAAATCTAAGAACATAAACCCAATGAAATAAATCAAATCTCTCCATGGTTTTCAATCTTCCAAAACCCATGAATTAAACACTTCTTCCCATGGGGTTCGGCCATAGTGGTTCTTTTCCTCCATTTAAATCATTAAAACATCATTCGAACTTCTTCCATGGGGTTCGGCCAAACACCATGGCCGAACCCTATGGTTCTTTTTGTTTCAACATAAAACTTTACCATTAAAATACTAACCTCTTTGCTCTTTCAATCTTCTTCTTCCTTTCCCTTTGCTGGCTGAACAAACTTCTTCTTCTCCTTGCTCTTTGATCTTGGCGAGAATGGCAATTGAGAGAGATGAGATAAAATTCGGCTAAGGGTGGTAAAACCGTGAGCCTTTGTCCCTCTTCCACTTTTATAATCTTCCTCTTAATCCAAATTTAGAATGTGTTTAAGATAGGCAACCCCTAAGGCCGTGCGCCCCCTTGCTATAGATTAGCAATTGCCAACCTCCCTTGCTTAATCCAGTAACCTCCCAATCGGCCAATGCTAAAAATAAATATAGTAATGCCGTGAGCCCTTGTGTTCCCCATTTTTTACACATATACCATATTTTAGCTCAGTTTTGACCTTGTTAACTTCCGAATCAGGAAAAGTGGTAAACTACAAAGTTGTAGCCCTTGAAATGTTCTTTCCAACGCAAAAAGAATCAAAGCAATCGGACATCGGAATGGAAATTTATAACCAAAATACTGAACATATGTCAAACCTTCTTTATTTAACCATGGCCGACTTTCCCTCTTTAATTAGCCATAGCCGACTTTACCTTTCTTAATTTAAGACCTTCCAATCGGCCAATGCTAAAATACATATAGCAATGCACAACTCATAGTCCAAACACGTGATACCTACACGTGTTGTGAGATCCCTACGGATCCTAGGACTTATTGGATCATTGATTTGTTCGAACTGAAGTATCAGCTGCCTACGTACTCCAATGGAGATCAAATCTTGCGTAGTTCTCAATTTATTTATTTCATGGCACTAACCCCGTGCTATTCATGATGTCACATCAAGACGGCATACCTTCCCTTGCTCCCCCTGTCTAATAAAGCCTACGAACCAGCATGTTCGACCGTCGTGAATAAAATAATCCTAGGCCAGGATGAGCCTTAAGATACCGAAGGATTCGAACGACAGCATGAAGATGAACACCACGTGGGGCTTGCTTAAATTGACTGATGACACCCACATCGTAGGATAAATCTGGCCGTGTGATAATGAGATAAATAAGTTTCTCAACCACTCGCTGATTAAAGGCAGGATTATCAAGCAAAATTCCATCTGAAGCAGATAACTTGGTGTTGACATCCAAAGGGGTATCAACAGGCTTGCACCCAGAATAACCAACATCATGTAAAAGATATAGAGCATAGTTTTTTTGAGAGAGAGAAATCCCTTTAGAGGAACGAGCAACCTCAATCCCGAGAAAATAGCGAAGGGGACCCAAATCTTTAATGTCAAAGGTGCATTGTAAATAAGCGTTGAATGCAGTGATAATTGTATCATCATTACCAGTAAGAACAATGCCATCAACATAAACCACAAGAATCAAAATAATAGAGTGAGCACGATAGACAAATACTGAGTTATCTTCTTGACACTGAGAAAAACTATACTGTAATAGAGAATTACGGAATTTATCAAACCAAGCTCGTGGAGATTGCTTCAGGCCATATATAGCTTTCTTAAGGCGGCATACCTTCCCTTGCTCCCCCTGTCTAATAAAGCCTGGAGGTAGTAGCATGTAAACTTCTTCTTTTAGGTCACCATGGAGAAATGCATTATCCACATCCAATTGATGAAGGCCCAGTCACGAGTGGTAGCAATAAAAATCAATACTCGAACATAAGTAATCTTGGCCACATGAGAGAAGGTTTTTTGATAATCAATCCCATATGTCTGTGTAAAGCTGGCAACCAAACGAGCTTTATATCATGCAATGGACCCGTTTGGATGATGTTTCAAGGCGAAGACCCATTTGCACCCAATTGGAGTCTTTCCTAGAGGGAGTGGAACCATCTCCCAGGTATGATTTTTTTCAAAGGCTGGTAATTTCTCGTCCATTATGGCTTTCCAGGAGGGATCACGAAGGGCAATGTCAATCCTCTTTGGAATCTTAATGTTGTCCAGGGTTATAAAAAAACTGTGATAGGAAGAAGAAACAACATGATAGGACACAAAATGATCAATGAGATGATCGGTACAGGCACGCTTACCTTTTCGAAGCGCATGGGAGGATCAAGTTCAGTGGTTGGCTGATCTGGGCCACTAGCAGATACTGGAGTGGGGTCTGCTGCAGTTGAAGGCGTGGGGAAGGAGAAGGAGAGGAATCTGGACAAAAGTAAGGGACTCTCTCAAGGAAGGTGACATCCATGGATATATATGTCCTCCCCGTGAGGGGATCAAGGCACTTGTACCCTTTATGGGAGGAAGAGTATCCTAAAAAGACACATTTCACAGCCCGGGGAGAGAGTTTAGCACCATAAAATTGATGAACAAAACAAACACACCCAAAAACATGCAATGGAAGAATAGGGACATGTTTGTGTAAGGAAATAATGTCAAGAGGGGATTTGTGCTGTAACACTCGGGATGACATGCGATTAATAAGGTAGCAAGAAGTTAAAACATTGGCCAATAGGATTTGGGGACATGCATGGTAAAAAGAAGTGAACAGGCGACCTCAAGGAGGTGACGATTTTTCCGTTCAGTTGCACCATTTTGTTGAGGTGTAAAAGGACAAGAAAGTTGGGACTCTGTACCTTGGTCTTGCAAAAATTGTATAAATGAGTGCGACTGATATTCTCTCCATTATCACTACGCAAAATTTGGATTTTATAAGAAAATTGGGTTTGAACCCAGTGGTAAAATGTGTGAAAGTGATCAAAGACCTCAAACTTATGTTTAATCATATATATCCATGTCATCGAGAATAATCATCAATAAATGTGACAAAATAACGAAAACCAGTGCGGAAAACAGATGGAGATTGTCAAACATCAGAATGTATTAGAGAAAATAAGGTAGAAGTATGTTTATTGAGAGAGGATGGAAAAACAGGTCTACTGTTTTTGCCATATTGGCAGTGTTCACAATCAAATCTAAAGGACAAAGATGGAACAAGTTGCTTCAAAATAGAATTAGAGGGATGCCCTAGGCAACAATGCCAAAGCCACACATCGTCCGAGGAGGAGGTCGCACAAGCTTTAGATGATGCGGCCAGACGAGTGTCCAAGAAGTATAAGCCATCAACTGCATGACCCCCACAAATTATCTGCTTCGTAGACAAATCCTAGAAGACACAATGAGAAGAAAATAATGGGATTGAGCAATTCAATGTTATAGTAAGGGCACTAACATATTATAAATTTCGTGAGAGATTGGGAACATGCAAAACTGAAGATAGGGTCCAAGTAGAAGAAACGGGGATGGTTCCAATACCAGTAATATCAGTAAACGACCCATTAGCTAGTTTGATCTTAACATATGAAACTGGAGAAAGGGAAGAAAAGAGATTAGACGTACCAGCCATATGGTGAGTGACTCTAGAATCAATAATCCAAGAATGGGTTGAGGCATGGTGGGCGAGGGCCTTAGTACCTAATTGCGAGGAGACAACATTAGACACCTTGGAGGATTGAAGGCGCTCTAGTTGTTGCAGTAATAAGTTGAAGTCCCGTCTAGTTACTGGGGCATTGTTATTAGCTACATCAGAGGAAGGAGCAACATGAAGGGCAGGGGAGAGATTAGCTTGATGTGGTTGGCCATGAAGCTTGTAGCATGAAGCAGCAGAATGGTTAGTCATCTTGTAATATGTGCAAAAACGAATACCCTTTGTCTGAGGAACGCGGGTGTTCCTATGGGTGTCAAAAAAATCCATGTTGCTGAAACAATGCTCAAATATCGTTGTAGATCTGAAGAATAGGCTACTACGACACCAGAAATGCCAGTTGTAAGGTATTCAAAGCATAAGGCCAGCAAATTTGGCCAGAAAAAGGCAAAAAACTGGGGCGTTTTTCATCCTAGGCAGCAAGCCAAAAACAACAGATCTGAGGGCCCCACCATTGATAGAAATTGGAGAAACCAGGGTTGATTGAAAGGAGAGGCAGGGGCGACTGTAGATGAGGTGAGTCGAAGCCAAACGAAGCCTTGAACCAACCGATCCAGCAGAAAAATGGTTTGTTTGCATCCGATGAAGCACCCAAAAACTACAGAAATGAGGGGCCCACTGGTGATGGAGATGGAAGGAATCTTGTGGGATGGGAAGCACACCTAGGGGCGACAAGAAGAGGAATGGTTCCAAGTAAAACCAGGCAAAAAGCCAAGAGATCTAGCCCAAAATCTCCAAAAATTGGTTCCTACGTCCAAGCTACCAACCAAGAAAATACTAGATCGGAAGGTTCCACACAAAGCAGATCAGAGATCTGATGGGATAGATGGAATGTCCAGCAACAAATGGCAGGGAAGATATGGATTCTAGCCGGCAGGAGGTGCTCCAGTGGCCGAGTCGTAGGCCGGAAATGCAGGCTGCAAAGGGCAGAGACGTTGGCAGGCCCCAAAAATCTGAAAAAATTAGATCTAAGAAAAAACTGCAGGGCAGAATGGAGAATCCGTTACAGATGTTCGCCAAAAAGAGAATTGATCCGAAGAAGAGGCCAAAGTCCGGCAAGGAACAGTAACCCGGGCAAGAGAGTAAAAGAGCTTCAGGAATCTTTCCCGACTGATACCATGTAGAAAGTGATAATGGAGAAAAAAAAAATAATAGAGAAAAGAGAAGAGAATATTGGAAGAGTGAAAATTCTCTCTTTAAATGTATTGTACTGAATTTGAAGTAAAGGAATACACATGTATATATAGATTATAAGGAGCCAATTTAGGCGACAGAAAAAAGAAAGAATAAATTACAAATCAATTACAACTAATGAGTCAACCCTTGAATTAAAACATGTGAAAAATATGACAACACTAAGAACTCTACTTCATTTGAATCTTTCACCCCAATTGGGCCAAAAAGGTGAGAATCCTAGACTTTGAATTATGTAAGATGCCTCCTAGACTTGCGTGATTCAGCTATGTACATTTTTTGGTTTTATTTTGTGTTTATTTGAAACCAAACCCAATTTTGATGATAAAAACAGAGTTGAAAATTGATACCATAGAATTTTGATATGCTTCTCACCTGAGAAGTAATTCCCACAATTGTCCATCTCTTTCAGTAGGTCCCTGCATGATTTTGAAGTACATATCCACCAAGCATTGATTGATATCCTAGGAGACACTAGTTTGTGGCCTAAGGACTCATAAGTGGATCTAGTCCATGGAGCTGTCAAGATTATTTTCGGTAAATTATGTCCTAAGATCAGCATATGCAGCAAATTCGAACCCCCCGCCTATATGTAACCTTGCCTGGAACAATAAGATACCCTCTATAATCCAGATCTTTATGTGGACGACCTTGAAAAAGAGGATGCCAGTTAGACTTAATCTCAAGAGAAGAGGCGCTCTTCCTGAGGAAGCTCCAATAGTATGTCCACTGTGCGGAGAAGAAGAGGAGACAATTGATCACTTGTTATGTAAGTGCCGGTTCACGTGGGATGTATGGGGTTCCTTCTTGAATTTATTCGGGTGCTCATGGGTTATAGGAAATGGAACAATAAGATACCCTCTATAATCCATATCTTTATGTGGACGGCCTTGAAAAAGAGGATCCGAGTTAGACTTAATCTCAAGAGAAGAGGCGCTCTTCCTGAGGAAGCTCCAATAGTATGTCCACTGTGCGGAGAAGAAGAGGAGACAATTGACCACTTGTTATGTAAGTGCCGGTTCACGTGGGATGTATGTGGTTCCTTCTTGAATTTATTCGGGTGCTCATGGGTTATAGGAAATGGAACGGAGGAGAGCAATCATTAGAGCTCTACATGTTTGGTCTAGGCTTAGGAGCGATAACCTCATTATCGAAGGTGATTCGACTAATACCATCTCCTGTGTTAGTAATAGCCCCCCCCCCCCCCCCCCTCTTCTCCCTCCCTCCCTCTCCCGTGGAGGTTGGCACGTATTACTAGGGATATTTGGAGACTGTGCTTGTCGGGAGGCATCTCTTTCATTCATACACCTAGCTCGACGAACATTGTGGCGTATTTTCTAGAGAAAGTTGGTGTACACAAACAAAGACCGGCTATGTAATTGTTTTCATCTTATCTTGGGGAGTAGGGGACTTATTAGTATATCTCTTATGGGGAGGGGCGTGTTATTGTATCTTTTCTTTTACTTTATGTTTTTATCTTCTTCTCTTTCTTTTCTTATCTTTGATCCGGGTATAATTCTCCTATACTTAGAGCCCACATGACTCACTCTTTATTTTTTTAATGAATTAAGTCGTCAATGTTTCAAAAAAAAGAGAAATAATTCTTGCCTTGCACAATTCGAAGATGTCTTTAGTGGAACCTTCTATACTTCCAAAATCTTTTATTTCTTTCCTTCCATACTAACCGATAGACAGTTGTAGGAATAACCTCCCATAGAGATTTTCCCTTCCCTCGAAAAGGACTCCTCTGACACATAAAGAGGTTTCCCTAGATAGGAATTAAAAGACCAAGATACCCCACACATGGCTTGGAAACAATTCCATAAGGTGGATGTAAGAGGGCAACAAAAAAATAGATGATCTATAGACTCTTGCTCTGCACCACATGATATGCATGATGCATCTGGATAAATATAAATGATTCCTTTTCTCCAAAGATGACATCTGGTAAGAGCTCCACCCCACCCCAAAGGATGGTCCAACAAAAGACGTCTACCTTGGTAGGAGCAAACCCCTACTATGTTGGATAGTTGTTATGAAGAGTTTGAAAGTAAGGAGTCAACTTGCCTACCAGGTAAGATACTTTGGTTTTCCCAAAAGGGTCACCAAATCAATGCTGTCCTCATCCTTGCAAATAGCATAACAATTAAGCAAGGAACTCTTCCAACTCTCTAAAAAAGAGGATGCCTCAAATATAGACTCCAAACCACTCTCCGACGTAACCACTGTTAGTAATCACTCACTAAAGCACCCGTTGATCAACACACCTAATACAAATGAGGAATAGAGTTTTTTAAAGAAGATTATCCCACCTAGAGATCCTTCCAAAAGGATATTTGATCCCCTTTTCCCACCCGTAACCTCAAACCTTTCCCGAATACTTTACTTACCAAGGACTCCTCACTCCCTATATTTAAAACTGCTCTCACCAACCATGACCCTTTTTTAATTTTGACTCACTCAATTCCTATTCCGTATGACTATCCCCATAAAGAGAGCATTAATTTCTTTTCCATATCTCTACAGCTACTTGTATAGGAGGGCACTGTTCCTTTCTCTAAGCTTAGTGATCTCCAGACCGCCCTACTACTTTGGTCTTGTAACATCCTCCCATTGTACCAAGTGTACCTTCTTCCTATCACAACTTCCATCCCTTAGAAATCTCTGTCTTCTCAAGCCTTTTAGTGATAGACAAGAATTTTAAATAGAGACGTGGTACAGGGAGAGATTGGAAAACGTTGTCTTAATTAAGGTCAATCTTCCTCCAAAGACAAATAATTCCTTGCCCATCTAGAAAGATTCCATTCAAAATTCTCCACCACATGGTCCCATAAAGCTCGGGCTCTTGGGTTCATGCTAATGGGGTGACCCAAATATTTCAAAGGGAGCTTCCCCACTGTGCATCACATGACTAAAGTGAATGTGCATCTTCTCTCCTTGTTCAAGTTAACCGTCAATGAGCTCAAGGTATCACCGGTAAACTGCAAGTGAGATACCACCAAGCTGTCCCTTACCAACCACAAAACCCTTAATGAGATCATTATCTCCGACCCTCAACATCAACGTATTGAAACCCTCAGCAACCAGCATGAAAAAGAATGGGGATAAGAGGATCCATTGATGCCTCTTTCTATTGCACACATTGCATGGTTGATGGTGGAGCAAGATCATCTTTGTAGTGGGGGTACCATGGATGACTTTGCTTTTAAAATGACATTTTTGGACAATCCTACTCTTCTCATTCCTATACTTCAAACAATTAGGATATTTTATACCATTTAGGGTTGTTATTAATATTTTTAAAATGGTATAATTGATATATTAGTAAAAGTCAAGAGACACAAGAAATACATTTTACATCATTCAATAAATAAATAAATACATAAATACATTTTACATTGTAAACTACATGACGTAGCATGGAAGATGATCGGGTTTAAATGGATGGGTGATTCTGTCGGGACCCAGTGAAACGACCCAAATGGGTCCCAGTACTGTGGTACTGTAGCAATAGATGTGGCAGGATTGACGCAGGACAAGGGAAAAGTTAACCCTAAATGCCTAATGTGGTTATGAAAAGGTCAAAAGAGATGAAAATAATGCACTCTAAATCTAAAATGGGCTGAAATTAATCAATCAATTAATAATGACAATTAAATAATATAAACAAGCTACAAACAATCATGGAATTTTAGGAAATTAATGTAAACAATTATATCATAATCCAGACATAGTTGTCAAACACAGTGGGACCTCGAAACAAAGGGACTCGTTAATTCCCACAAATATATAAATCTATCACCAAAAGGGGATTAATTCTGGCTGTTTGACATCAAGGTGAGACCAAACCAAAGTGGACGTAGCAGGATATGGGAGTATCAACGATGGAAAAAGGGGATTTGATGATAAAAGGGGATGGACAATGGCTGTCTGGTGGTTTAGGACAGGTGGTAATGGATGTATGGAGCTAAGGAAGGGTCCAAGAGGACTTGCACCTGTAGTAGGAGGACTATAAGGGCTGGGCGAATGCTAGGAGGGTTCCAAAGGGGGTGGCGGTAGCAGATTTGGCCTAGGAAGGGGGCGGCAGCTAGATGGGAGACTGGTGGAAGGAGGCGACAAGGCTGGGAGGGATCCAGGAGGGTCACGACAGCAAGGGAATGGTTTAGATGTGTTAAAAGAGGCTCATGGCAGCAGTAGGGATTGGTTTAGATGGGATACGACAACAAAGGGAGAGAGAAGAAAAGGAAAAAAAGAGAGAATTTGCGAAAATTCTCAAATATTATTCATCATCTTCAAATAAGCTACATGGGTGTTTAAATAATGTTTACAAAAACACATGCCCCATTATTCCCTTACTAAAAAAATACAATAAATACCTAAATTACCCTCAAATAGATAAAAAAAAACCAACTAAAACAACCTAAAAAATAAGCACGGAAAATAGCATGGAGCGATCACGGAAAGTGTATGCTCCACATCAAGGATCTAGCGTTGAGTTATCGAATGGAAAAAGAACGTTGGATGGTGTTGGTGGATTATGAGATTTGGTCAATGATAGTTTCGTAATTAAAGGGAGAATTGGGCATTAATTATCAAATGGTGGTGATTCTTTAATGCAAAGGGACAATGGGATCGGTTGTAATTAATATGGGAAGGGGACGGATGGGTTGAGGTGAAATTTAGTAAGTTAATGGGGTTGGTGCTGCAGTGTTAGACAGAAGGACATGTTCGACGTTAATTGGTTCGAGTCAAGAAAGTAGGATTTCCCAAATCTGAACTGTTTGAGTAACGGGGAACAAAGAGAGATGGCTCTCTGTGTAAAAATAAGATTTGCTGGTCCAATGAACATTAACGATCGGTATATTGGATATCATGGATAATTGAAAGAGGGAAGGAAGAAGGAGAGAAGCCATGATCACCGTCAATGGCAAGGAGAAGGGAAACGGGAATCCTCTCGGGAGAGAGAAGAGATATAGGAATCCACCCAAAGGACAAAGTTTCAATTCATAGCATTGTTCTCATCTTACAATCGACTAGCTTTTATACACGAAAGAAAAAAAAAAAAGTAATCAAAATAAATCAAAATCGTCAAAAGAAACGGTGCCTGCAAACGGTGCATTTAATAGCATACATGTGTGGAAATGGCGGTTCAATGCGTGAATCCGAACACGGTGCGGCGCGTGTTAATTATTTTCGGCTATCACGGGCACACGTCTTCACGTGTGTGCTGCCTATGCTACATCACTACACATTCATCAAAGGAAAATAGCACCAAACAAAATTAAAAGAAGACAAATTAGAACAACTAATCCAATTAAAAAATGACAGTACCTATTCAATTTCAATGCACTTCTTTCATGCTTTAAAATCTCTAATTGTAATAGAACTCCTCTAAAGCCACACCCATGGGTTGCACAATGCTTTTGCAAGCAAACCCATCCTCGCAAAGACTCATCTTTTCTCCAGATGATTTATTGTTCCTTTCCCTTAAAATTTTCCACATAATAGCCAAATTAGCCAATCATCACAAGAAAGAGAACTTCGAAGAATGGTGCAATAGAAAGAGAGATCACTGTCTCACTAAAACCCTTGAATCCCAAAGGAAGAACAAAGAGAACTCTTAGATTTTGTGAAACAACACTATAATTTTTGAACTCATACATTACAATATGTAGAAAGACCTACTAAATACCTAAAAGTTGAAACTTTAATTCGAATTGACTTCTCAAATCTCTAGGGAATCCTAATTCTCATAGGAATTGCTGATTATATTTTCCTAGGCACCAACTACTCTTATACTACTAAAAAATTCAAAATACACAAAAAAAAAAAAATTCTAAAAATAGTAAGTTTGACTATAATAGTCACTTGAACCTTGAAATGAGGGAATTTGGCGATCAAAATGACATCAAATGGCTGATGGCATGTTGTATATCCCATTGTAATGATTTTGATGTGTCTCAAAAAGTGATTTTGATTGCTTAATGGCATGTTTGAAGTTTTTTTTTTTGAAAGGTAAATGCATGTTTGAAGTTAAGTTGCATTTCGGGACTTAGGCTCATTTCTGATGAGCCATATGATTCAAATAGCCAATGTCTCATTTTATATTAAAGAACCTTTGAAATATAGGCACAAATGTAGTAGTTGAGTTACTAAAGCTAACGTGATCCAAGAAAAGGGACATGTGGTAGAGCTATTACTCAAACAAGGGATTGGCCATTTACAGAAAAATAGATCAGTGTTGAATTTGTCTGAACACCAAACTTTCCTATGATTTTCCAAAGGGTAAATAGTTGTTTTTTAAAGATCAGCTGGGATTCATGTTTACCCTCATAAGAAATTTCCACTTTAACATCAGAAGTATTATCAATAAGTTGAGAGTTGATTCATCAATTGAACTCTACCTGTCAAACAACTTCTAATATAGGGGTCATCGTTGAAGTTTTCCCTCATAATTATTGGCCTTGCTTTACTGATCTAAAACCTTATGAAACTCTTTGCTTAGATTAGCTTAGATTTGAGGCTGCATTATAGCTTGCAACCCCTCCTCCCAGCTCATGGAACTACTCACCCCTGTTTCCAGATTCCGTCATTTCAACCCAATGTATAATCCATCCTTGGAGAACAAAAGCCTATCAATAGCATGGGTCCAAAACACTTATAAGTTATGGACTTCTTTTTTATTGGTATATAACTATCTTCATATGTTAACTATTATAAAGTTTAATAAAAAAAGCTCTAATATCTTTCCTTTAGATATACATGATTTCTCATTTAGTATTTAATTCTCTTTTTTCTATTCTCTCTTTGATATGATTTGAGATTTTGGTTCTCTCCTAAACCTTACGTGTGTCAGTGCTTTCGCCCTTTAAAATGCATGTAACAATACAAGACTTTGATCTTTTACAAAGGGCTTCTATTTCAAGCATCCAATTGCAAAAGGAGTTTTTCAGGTGTTAGTTTCCCTCCATTTTCTACTTTAGGCGTTTTTCTTATCATAGGTGCTTATTATTTTGGAGGGGAATTATGTCATTTGACATATAACCCATCTCTTCTAAATGGTGCTCATTCTCCCATTTCATTTTTATCAATGTAGGTTGTTAATGGATCCTTTTATGTTGGCGGTCAAAGAGTGAGATTAGTTTGATTAAATAGCTTTTGGTGTTCACTTAGGAAATCCATTCCAAATTGTGTTTGGATGGGTTTTGAGAAATATGCAATCTCTTTTAATTGATGCTTATTCTCCCATTTCATTTTGGGTCGGCCACAGGTAGAAGGGAGAGGATTAAGGTCGGTTTCAAGTTCAGGTCTTAGGGTCGGATAGGGTTGTTCTATATATATCTTTTTTTTTAAACTTTATTCGTTTCAAATAACTAAAGCACAAAACAAAAAAATTAAATTTGAAATTTATTTTCAAAATCGAGGAATCCGGGAACAATTAAAATTCTAACACTAAGGAAAAGTTCGAGCGGGTTTATACGTGTAACGCCCTTCCCTTTTTCACTCGCCCAAAATCAGAGTATATATATATATTTTTTTTAAAAGAGTGAAAGAGAGCGGGAACGTCACGACGTGAGTTAAGTCCGAGTTTCCAAAACCCGACCCTTAACTAGCCACCTTTACGTGTGCTTGAACAAAGTCCACTAAAACATTTCACACGCTCTAAGAATATTTGCGGAATTATTATATAAGTAAGATACCATTCACATGCATGTCATTATTAAGCAAGGAAGCCAATCACCACATAATTAACTAGGACTTAAATATCATCAAACCATAGCAAAATAAATCTAAGTTATTACAATCCAAAATATCAATCCTCCCAATAAATCTTTCAAAATCAACATAAGTAATATAATCATAAATCTGTCCAAGCTCCTACGCTTGACTCCTTTCATGTCCCATATCTTTGTCATTCCCTGTTCCATCATCTATAGGGTAGAAGTAGGGCATCATTCAACATTCCCAGTAGGAATTCCAAGCAAGGTTATGGTACACATAGGATCAATATAAAATCAAGATAGAAACATCATATCATATTTGTAAAAACATCTCATAAGCGGAAAATATATTGCATGATATCCAAATCATAATCATGCCTACTTATGCATCATGTCATGGGTGACAATGTCAAATGATCAGTCACCCACTTCCATAACCAATCAATCATATATAGATAGTTTCCTTGATAAATCATCATATCAAGGTGTTCCCTTGGCCAATTACGTCCTTTGTGTTTTGTGACGGCACCACCAGTCACTGTTATACCTCCCCACATATGTTAATCGGAATTACCGATGGAGTGTGGACTCCTCCCTCTGCGCAGGGTTCCGGGACTGTTTACCCAGGAGCTCTTTGGCCCATACTATGCCGTACCCATTCCTAGCAATCCCGGACAAAGCCAAAATATCAATAGTTCACATAGCTTCATACAAGCTAGTCTCAAGCCTCAAGTCATGTCCGGACAGCTCATAACTTGGCTTGATGTCCCATGTATTTCCTCCCATGCCATGCATGAGATAATGAATGCAAGAATGCCATTTTATATCGAATTATATAATATCATTGAAAACAAGTTCATAGCATAGACCATTTGTTAAACCAAAGTAAAACATCAAATTTGGAAATAAAACCAGTGTCATATATATAATCCATAGTGTCTCAATAAGGTAGGAATCCTACCAACGCCCGATTATTGTCCTTTTCTTGTTTCGCAAGAACAACACTAACACTCGCGTGAAAACGAATCGAACCTCGTTACCTTAACAAATTCAACCACATATATATCAATTTGATTATCCATTTAATTTTCATCACCCTTTACATCCCTCTGGATAAACAGAGATGTCTGGAAACTTAACCAAAAATTATACTTTTCAATTCAGTCGACTGAATCATGCCCAATTACTGTTCTCTGTCTTACCGCAGACTTTCAGTCGGCTGAAACCCAACTAAATACTGTATATATTTGACTTGCAACCTTTCAGTCGGCTGAAGCATAGATTCAGTTGATTGACTTTAGGTCAAACCTTATGTGTTCTCGGTCAAAAGACGCCTAATTTTTTTATTTTTTATTTGGAAAAAATAAAGAATTTTTCAAAAGGAAAGCAAGAGAAACTCTTTGCATGGTGTCTTTTCTATTGAGTTTACAAGAAAAGCAAAAAAACTCTACCTTCCATCTCCTCTTCACCTTCGCCTCCTGCAAGTGTCCACTGCTGTTTGCTACTTTACTCTTTCCAGAATCGTGGGTTTACTGTTTATAAAAGGAACCCTTTGTACGTTGGAGTTTCCGCAAGGCTATTTAATTCGAGAGGATCTTTTTTATTCGAGTTTCCGTGTGGCCTATTTAGTTCCACTATGTATTCGCAATTTCGCATAGTTTTTTTTTTTTGAGACAAAGTTGTTATATTTCTAAATTTTCATCATTATTTTTTTATTGTAATTAAAAAATATCTCTTCTATTTTTTATTTTCAATCTTTTGTATCTATTTTAATTTTTTAAAATTATTTGATAAATGTTAATAAAAATTATTTAAATACTTTTGATTTAGTTGTTGATTTTTTAAATTTATTAGTACTTAATATTTATATTTTAATTTTATATTAATATATTTCTTTTTTATTAGATTTTTTTTAGAATTTGGATAATAAAAAATTATGAATTATGATAATTTGGAATGTGAAAACTTGACTTCTAATGTATTTTGATTCTATTTTGCATTATATATTATAAAAATTTGAAAATCATCTTATTATTTTATGTCATGTACTCATGTTATATGTATTTATAATTCATATAATAATTATAGGAAACATCAATAAACCCCATATATTTTAATCCAGTCCATGTTCAGTCAACTGAATCATAAGATTCAGTCGGCTGAAACTCCCAGATAACCCTTGTCTGCTTCGGGCAGTGACATTCAGTCGACTGAATCCTAGATTCAGTCGACTGACTATTTATCAGTCATCTCTGTTTGTATGTATAGCTAGGCCCTTTCTCATGAAATCCATTACTTATCATTTTTAAACATAAATATCATTATTCATATAACTCTTAGTGAGTTTACTCTACTCTCTAGCCAAGGCTAGAATCTTTTCCATAATACATTCAATCTTTGTACCATTATAGCATGGTCTTGGATTCAAACCTCTAGTTGTTTGTTTCAACACCTATTCATTCCTTGAATGGATTATGAATTCCATGGCTCTAACACAATCTTGGCCATCCATTCCAACCAAATAGAGAACCCATAGGTTCGGCCACACCATGTCCAAACCTATGGTTTCTTTTAACTTATATCAATGTTGTTAAACCTCTACACATACCTTCTTTCCCGTCTCCCTTTTTTCTTTTGGTTTGTCCTTGTTTTCCGTAATCCTTCTTCTTCCTTTGCTCTTCAAAGATTCACCAAGTATAGAGATGGAAATGGAGAAGAGAGAAGAGGAGAGAAATCTCTTTGTGTGCAAGAGATGGAGTTGGCCAAGGGGTGTGGAGTGCCCCTTGGTTTGTGTCCCTTTGTATACCAGCCCAATTCCTCTCATAATGATTCATCTGTCCAATGTGTCCCTTGGCTTAACCAAGGAGACTCTTGGCTTAAGCCAAGAAACCCTTTGACTTCCACTGATTCCATGGGTTTCATGTCCTTTGAGATGGAAGACTCCTCACATTCCCAACGCAACTCAAGCCATTAAATCTTGAACTCAAGTCTTGAACTCATTCATGGTTGACCAAGTCAACCATGACATGGCCGACCATGCACCACATGGCATTCGGGTCCCACCTTGGCCATGTCACTCGATGATAGTGACACCTTGCCTAGTTGGCTTCCATGTGATGACTTGTTATGCCACATGGCAATGCCATATCACCCACTTGCCATCTCACTTGATGAGGTGGATTTAATGTATTAGATCTTAATAGGGTAGCTGACTCAATTACTTTGACCTTACCCAATTACTTTAAAATTAAGTTCACTATGACCCATTGGGTCCCAATTGGATAGTTGACCCATTTAATTAGACTTACTCAATTTATTTAAAATCAAGTTTACCCATGATCCATTAGGTCTTAATTGGGTAATTGAACAAATTCCTTACCCATCTAAGGTCCATTTCAACTATTTAATCTTAAATTCAATCAATTTGTAATTCCAATGGACCAATCCAATATATTTATAAGTAATGAAAATCCGGGGTGTTACAATACGTTCATCAAGTGTATCTAATTGAAGAGAGTGTGTGTGCAACATTAGGGATCTAAATTTTCAATTCTAAGTTCTCTCTGAATTTTTTTCAAATATTTTTCAGAAAATAAACACATAAAACGACAAAATTACCAAAATGCCTCTCGATCTCCCAAGCTCGGAATTGGGCCAACTTGGACTTGTTGGAAAGCCCACATGCTAAACTACACTACCAAACCATGCTTGCCCGAATCAAAGATCCATAGATCTCCTCAAAATCCGAAATCACGGGTCGGGTCATTAGATCTTCCGCCTATCCAAATTCTCGTAAAATCAGAGGGCTAATTGGACCACCTCATCCACTTCATCTTCATTTGATTTCATTGCACCACTAATGCCCGCATCATTAGGGTGCTAATTAGTTGACCTTTTTAGGAGGACATTTCTGGAAGAGGCAAATCTAATGTGTGTTTTTTGTGGTAATAATGGTATGTGGAGAAATAGAGCAATTTCTAATTGAAGTGGGGTTTCACCAAGAGTTGGTGTTGAGCCCCTTTATTCATTCGTCATAGTTATTGATGATTTGACTTTGGAAATGCAAGAGGAGATCCCATGGTGTATGTTGTTTGCAGATAATATAGTACTGATTGGTGAAACTTGAAGTCAACTAAGCAGTAAATTGCAATTGCAGAAGGAAGCTTTGCAAATGAGTGGTTTGAAAATTAGTTAAACAATTGCTATTGAGAATATGGAGGAATCAGTTAAAATTGATATTGCCATAAATTTAGGTATTTAGGTTCAAGCATAGAGATAATTGAGGGGGATGTCATTTGCATATAGCCAGTAGAATGGGTTCAAGGTAAGGCAAAATGTGGGCTACTTAGTGGGATTCTTTGTGACAAGAGAGTTGCTTTATGGAATGGAGAGAGATGAAGATTACTACAAAAACACAACTAAGATGTGGATGTTGAGGTAGATGAGTGGGGTTACATCAAAAGAGAGAACTAGAAATTATCACATCTAGAGAACCTTAAAATGTAAACCTGATAGATGAGAAGATGAGGGAAAGGCATCTAAGATTGTTTGGACATGCTCATAGACCACCAAAAGAGCCCTAGTATGAAGAATGTTTAAATTACATTTGTAGGGACTGGGAGTAGGTTTCAGAAACTTGCATCAAAGGGAATAAAGAAATGAGAGAGACTCTAGAGTGGTGGAGAATATGATCTTTGATAGGGTAAAATGGAAACGCAGAACTCAATAAGTCAATCCTAGATAAATGGGATAATGGATGTTGATGATGGAGGTGGCAATGACTGGTTTAGTGGTGAAGCCTATATGCACAGGCAAAATGGAAGTGTTCCCACTATTTTCCATGAGACGAATAAGAGAATTACAAAATTCCTTCAACACTTTAAAATGCAAGGCGCACTCTCAGCCTAGCTTGTACAATGTTTTGAGAACCCTTCCCCAAGTACAAGGCCAACAAAGAGGATCTTTAACCTCCACCTCCACACCCCCCGCACCCTCTCTAGCCCCAAAACATCTAATACACTCTTCACTGTAGTTAGATACATAGATATGCAGACAGACAGATAAACAGATGATGGATAGAGAGACAGATGGATAGTTGGATAGTTATTAGAAACCGAGACACAAAAAGAATCACAGTTTTTGAAACATGGATTTTTTTAAAAGCGGAAATAGTTTTTTACTAGTAAAAAGGGGAATATGATTTTTCCTGAAACTCTCTCATATGGTGATGGAGGGATGACACTACAATCATGGTTTTGGGAAAATGGCTTTTTAAATAGTGGAAATATGTTGTTACCAGTAAAAAGGGGAATATGATTTTTCTTGAAACACTGTTATGGCACCGAAGGGATGATACCAAAAAACAGTACCCATCTCTTTGTAGTCGTACATCCATTCTTACTGCTGCTAGGTTTCCATAAAAAAAGTCCATGGCTTCCCTTTCCTATCAGCTCCACATCTTAGCCATTCTTACTTTCTCACCCCTCCCTCTCCCCATTTTTTGAATCAGTTCTTCTGTTTAAGAGTCTCAGGGACTGATCATAGATACAGTAGTGATTTTTTATTTTATTGCATTAATGTTTGATTCATTTTGTTGGATTTAAAGAGTGGGACATTTGGGAATTGCTAAGACATGTTTGAAAGTAATGGATAAAAGCATCCATAATCATTCTACATTTTTAGAAAATTGAACCCTGAATTTAGTAGGAATTCTTTTAAGGAAAAATTATTGGGTATATTGAATATTAACCTTTGGAATCCCATTGGTTGCTTGTCACTTATTTGATTGAACAACTTTTGTGAAGACACTACTACTAGGCCTCTGTTCTTTCTGATTTCTGAACCTTTTCTTGCACGATAAAATGATGTATTTGACCATTCTTTATGGTGGCCTGATTATCTTGATGTGATGATGATTTTGGGTTTGGGTCTTGTTTGCACTTATGTCTCTTCTACCTCATATCCCCTTCAAGAACCCAAATCCAGACACTTTTGTCAAAGCTACCACCAATTTTGTCAAATGTACAAACTTGTTTTCTGTTCTAGTGGCAATCTCTTCATTATTCAGTTGAAACTTATGAGGGTTCTGCTGTTTAGGTTCTCCAACAACAGCAGAGATATGAGAAAGAGGCAACCCTGGCTGAGATTGATTGCAGTCGCATGTTTTTACTCAAGAAACTCAAGGAGTACAAAGGGGTGGACCTGGATGTGATACGGGAGGCTGCTGCTTTTGCTGGTGAGAAGGTGGAACACGATGATGATCTTCTTCTTCCTCCATATCCAAGCCGGCTTCCAGTCTCCATTGTCTCAGATGACAATTATAATTCACACTTCCCTTCTATTCCTAACAAATATTCTCGGAGTGGATCTGTGGCTGATGTGAGGCATGAGACCAATAAAGACATGGTTGGAGCAGAGAGACAAGCCCAATCTGATGGGAAGGGTTTTCGTCCCACTGGGATAAAACTAATCTTGCGCATGGCTGCAAAGACTGTGTTCACACTTGTTAGTGTGATATCTGTTCTTAGTCTAGCTGGTTTTGAGCCAAAGCTTCAGAAAAGAAGCACCGAATTCAAAGTGCTGAACCTGTTTCAAAAGCCAGCAGTTGAGGAAGGAGATATTATTGAGTGTCCTCCTGGGAAAGTTCTCGTAATGGAAGATGGAAAGCCTCGGTGCCTGGTGAAAGAGCGAGTTGAAATTCCATTTGAGCCGGTTGTTGCAAAACCAGACATAAGTTATGGATGTGGATGAGGAAATGTAGTAGATGTCTTGGCACTGTAAATGGTTTATTCTGCAGATGTTGGTTTGGTTTAGCTTTCCCCCTCCCCCTTTTTCTCCCCTGGTTTGGAATACATCCAATCATGTAGTGTATTTATTTTGTTTATTTTCTCAACTACTAAGCTATTTAAATGTGTGGTCTTTTATGCAGTGCTAGATGAACAATTAAAATTGGCGACAATGTGCAATCCAAGGCATACTGGTAACTTGTATCAATTGATTAAGGTTAGGATCTATGTATCATAAACTGCTTCATTTTACCCCATCGTTTGGCTCCCTACCGTGAGACTGAGCCTCCCTCTCGTAAAGTTCATTGCATTTTCAAGGCTTTCGAGGAGGATATTTTCCCTGTATCCAAACAAAGGCTTAGTCTCTGGGTTGGACGAAAACTGTCTAGTAGCTCAGAGAAAGCATAGAACTATCTTTTTTTATAATTCAATGGACAGAAGTTTTCTGCATTTGCCCAAAAAATCGTTTTAAGGTTTTTACTGATCGAGATACCTGCTTAGAGATCTCAATGTTGATCCATGTTTGCCAGAGAAAAAAATGGTGTATTGGCCAATATGATATCAGCCTACCCAATTATTTCTTTTTTAAAATTTTAAAACATGAATAATGAATATATCGGCCAACCGTCTGTATTAAGTTGATTCAGCCAATATGTAGTGGTTATACTGAGTCAGTTGTGTATTAGAAGGCTTTAATGCATATTATTGTGATCGAATCTTAAGATCAATATATATTAGTTTAACAAAGAAGTCAGAATAGAAGAAACAACTCAACAAAGTAGTTCATGAATTAAATGAGCTTTAACGAGAACTAAATGAAATCAAAACATTTTAGGTCACAAAGGAAACTTAGATCTCATTTTTCGAGAAAAGAAGATGAAAGACAAAGTACATTGGAAGAGTGCAGAGGAGACAATGGTTTGTGTATCTCGAATTCTATTCATTTTATTTTTTTGAAAACATACAAATATTGATGGACTCTTCAAATTCAATGAAATTCGATGATGAGTCAAATCTTTAGTAAAGAAATTTTGAGTTTTCCAATAGAGGATGTACAATTAGAAACTTTGATGCCTGTAAATGATGATTATGGAGACACGAAAGAGTTTGTAGATGTATTTCTATTATTAGAATATGCCGAGGAGATTTCAGTTGATGGGACATTGGAGACGACAATTATAGTTGAGACTTTGTATGATGGAAAGTAAACAAAAATTCAATTCAGCCGACATATCATACTTAAATCATGAAAATCGGGTCTAGAGAAGATAAATGATTTTCACTGAAATTGGTCTTTCTACCTAGAGAAGATGGATTCCCTAATTCATATTCAATGAGAGATTTGACGCTCATGATTTGCAAATAAAGACATATAATATGAATGGGAATGATCATAGAGCGTAAGAATGATTTAGCTATGAAAACTGAATGGCTCTCATGATATTGAGATGAGGGGTTTCCCTTAGAAATTTCCCCAAACCTTTCGCCAAGGGATCTCTACTATTTTTTTTAAGCTTTAATCCCATGTATTTTCCTTACAATAAATGCTCAAGAAATGGCCATCGCAAGATTTTTAGTTCCTAAATGTTCCAAGAACATGTTTCGGTCGTCCTCTTTTCAAGTTTCGGACGTCCACTTTTATCTGAGGCTGAAGTGCTCTATCTACACAATTTCTGTCATAGTCCATTTTCAAATTTCGGACAGCCTAAAGTTAGCAATTTTATACCTCTTCACTAAAATAAGCATAATTTGAGCTACGTAGCTCGGATTTAGGTATTCTTGTGCTCGTTGGAAAGGGATTTAAATGATATATCCAACAAAAAAAAAAAATCACTAAAATTGTTCATTTGATACTTTAAATAGGTCTCTAACTGATGGTGAAATTCATTCAGCGTAAGAATATCCCTGTTTTGCCTTGTTTGCACCCTTTTACTACAAAGCTCATAACGTGAGCTGCACAACTCGAATTTGGGTGAACTTGGACTTTTGAAAATATATTTGAGTGCTTTATCTAATCATAAAGATTTTACTTAATATTTGAGCACATTTGATAGATGGAAAGAGTGTCGCCATATTAGGGCACATTACATCTATCCTAAGAATCCAATAAGTATACCACTTTTAAGTCAAGGATTCTAAGGTTTATTTCAGAGGTAAGTCTAGGTCTTCTAAACCTAATTAGGTCAAATACACCTGACTTGATTGGCCTTTAGCTCATTCTCCATTTGTTGTTGCTCTGTCTTCCACAATCACTGCTTCTAGTCTTCACTTGATATCTCATTGATGATCTTCCAGAGGCAATGTTTGGAGATTGATGGTAATACCCCACTCACCTGGGCATGTGGGAAGAAAAGTCCCACATCGCCCAGGGACTGGGGTTTGATGTGGGATTTAAGAGGGGAGCACCCCTCCCTTAGTACAAGGTCTTTTGGGCCCAAAAATGAGACTGGGCCTAAAGCAATGCCATGAGGGCGCGTGTGAGTCCAAGCGAAAATATTGTACTAGAGGGACGGGTCGTCACAAATGGTATCGCAAAGAGGTTCAACTATTTGCCTGTGTGGGCCCTCTACTTGTGTGTTGTGATAGAGTCAGGGACGACTCTGGTCTTAAGAGGTGTAGATTGTAATACCCCACCCACCTAGGCATGTGGGAAGAAAATTCGCACATCACCCAAGGACTTGGGTTTGATGTGGGATTTAAAAGGGGAGCACCCCTCCCTTAGTACAAGGCCTTTTGGGCCCAAAAGTGAGACTAGACCCAAATTCAAAGCCATGAGGACGTGTGTGTAACACCCTGGAATTTCAAAGATAACAATTTATATGAATTTATTCATATTTACGGAATTGCCATTGTTAAATATTTGAGTTGAATTTAAATGGGTCAATGGTTCAATCAAGACCCAATGGTTAGTAGTTTTGGTTACAAAACAATAAATGGATAAGATGTACATGAACGGGTCGAAAATCATAATTGGGTCAAATTTTGTTAAATGGGTTAAAATGGCCAAATTGGACCCAATGGGTTGTGGTTGACATATTTGACCATTAATTGAGTTCAAAGCTTAATTGGGTTAAGATGAGTTAAATGTTTGAGTTGGGTTTGAGTTGAAATAAATGATGGAGTTGAGTGGAATTTATTAGTTGAGTTACATTAATGAATGAGTTGAGTTTTGGGTGAGTTAAATAAAAGAGTTGGATGAATAAATATTTTAAGTGAGTGTATGTGAGTGGTGTGTGCTGATTACAAGGTTTTAACACAATAAACGTTGGCTGCATGGGAGGCATTACCATGCATGCAATTCCCATCTAAGTGATGAATAAAATGGGAGTTACATTTTGAAGTTACATGGGTTGCATGGGAGACGTTGGAGGAAGGGAGGAGTTTCATCTAAGTGATGAAACTCCAATTTGAATTGTTAATGAGAGATGAATGAGGAGAAGACTTAAAGAAAAACAAGCATAGGGTCGTTGGAATATGATGGGTTTCATCTTAAAGGAAACAACCAATGGGAGACGATGAAGCACATGGGGTTTCATTTAAAACTCCCATGTAAGATATGAATGAAAGTGGGTTGTTACAAAGACCAGCCATTGGAGTGGGAGTTTCATTTCCATATGAAACTCTCACTTCCAAAGATAATAGAGACGTTGGATGCTAGGGGGAGGGGTTTCATTTCATAGATGAAACCCCAAGGAACTTAAAGGATTTTAATTATGGAGAGGTGAGTTACAGAAGGTTAAACCTTGGGCTGAAGTTGATTAGTCAAGAGGAATTCATTCTCTATCATTATCTCTTTCTCTCTTGGGCGTCCTCCATCTCTCCAAACACTGAGAACAATAGCTAGTCACTGATTTGCAATCAGTCCTTGGTTGCTATCTTTCACCAAGACAAGAGTATACTTTGAGCAAAGGAGGGGGCGTCAAGGTTTCTCATTCAAAGCCAAAATTCTTTCTCTCTCTACCTCTTGGCCGTTTTCTACATTTCAAAAATTAGAGCAGCAGCTGGTTGCTTAATCAGTCCTTGACCATCAAGGAATCAAGAAGAAGGAGAGGCTAAGAAAGAGAAAGGAACAAGCCGGAGTGAAGATCAATTGGAGGAGTCGCGGAAACGGTAGGTTTTCGATAAACAATTTTTTTAAATCATAATCCGGCCATTGGATGGCCGAATCTAACAAGGGTTAGATATTAGTTGGAAGTGCATGAATAATAATAAAAAAAAAAATGGTTATAGGGTTCGGCCACATGGGATGGCCGAACCCCATGAAAAGAATGTGTTAAATTATATGGTCTTTTGAAACAAAATTATAGACTGTTTTTGGATGCTAAGTTAGATTGTTTTCATGCTTTGAAAAATTCTAAAATTATGGTTTTAAGTGTCATGTGTTGGGTTATGGATTGGCCGAACACATCAAGGGATTAATCTTGAATGAGATTGTTCAAAAAGGAGAGAAAATACATCATTGGGTTCGGCCATTTTGGTTGGCCGAACCCCATGATAAAAGTGGATTAGGTTTGGTGTTTTTAAAGGACAAAAATCATGTCAAAACATGGTGAATTTTATATATGTCAAATGGGTCATCTTGTGGCCAAAAATCAGTAAGTAGGATGAGAAGATTTACATCAAGGAAACCTTGGGGTTCGGCCATGTGTATGGCCTAACCCCATGGACTGTTTTGATGGTTATTTGGGTCAAGTGTAGGATGTATTTTTATGTAAACATAATGTGCTTTGATTTAAGAGTAAGATAAGTTTATAATTGGATAAATGGATCTAAACCATAGGCCATGAGGTTCAGCCAATTGGGTTGGCCGAACCCCATGAAATGGTATGACATTTCATGGAATTATTTAATGGTTTTGTGAGATTTCAAAGGATTTAAAGTAAAGATAAGCTTACTGTTTTTTTTTAGGTAACTATGGCTTGATCTATGGTTAAATTGTGGATTAAAACAATGGATTGTTATGTGGATATTTAGATTGATTTTACAAAATGAAAATCATATAAAGTGATGGGCTTATTGGATAGTTTTGAAAGGTAAAAACATGATAACATTATACAGTTATCATATATCTAAATGAGACCAAAAACATGTTTAAAAGGACCAAAACATGGACATAGGGTTCGGCCACCTTGGATAGCCGAGCCCCATGTAAGTATTTGATTGTTTGGTTTGGCTTTCAAGAAGATGGAAATCACATCAATTATGGACTTAGTACTAAGATGGTTTGTTGATGGACTTTGTTTTCTAAGAAAAAATTAAACAAAGGGTTAGTATAGTGGCGTTGTTGTAAATATGATTGAAAAAATTAAATGATCAAATAAATAGACTTATGAGCCAAAACCTAAGGTGGTAAGGTTCGGCCATATAGTGTGGCCGAACCCTACCAAGGTTCATTTGAGAGTTTGGGATACTTAGATGGTATTAATTAAATAAAAGAGTTACCAAGGTTTAAATGGGTGAGGGTCGGCCATGGGGTATGGCCGAACCCCACAAAGTGGATTTTTGGGTTTTAGATCAAATTAGAATCATATGGTCAAATCATTAACTTGCTGCCATGTACATAGGGTATTTGGATTTTTAGAACGGTGTACAAACCGTGATCGGAAGACGGGTCAAAGGAATGGTCAAACAAAGTAAACAAGTGTAGGTTTCCTACCTTTACTGTAACCACTATTCCATATGCTGTTTTATGTTGATTTCGATATCTTATATGATTGTAACGTTATGTTTCTAAATGACATGTTTGCATAGACATCTCATGCATGGCATGGGATGATGATGTTGTAACCGGAGGCCACACTCCGTCGGGGCGTCCGAAAGACCACTGTGGGGTACCCTGATGATGAGAATCCCATCAGGAGGAATTCGGAGGCCACACTCCGTCGGGGCGTCCGAAAGACCACTGTGGGTTACCTTGACGATGAGAATCCCATCAAGTGATGGCTATGTTGAATGGTGATGAGTGGGACTCATTGCATGTTCATTTCATACATAGCATGTTTTTATGGAATTTGTCACACATGTATTATTATTATATTATTTGCATGTTTTTGACTAACCATGTGGTAGCCCTATTCGGAAACACTACTGGGCGCGTTGATCTAACGCCCTATCTATATCCTTAGTGGAGACGCAGGAAAAGGGAAGAACATGGTTCGTGAAGAGGACCAAGCACGGAAACTTGGGCGGTTTGAATGATTGGAATGGATTATGAATGGACTATTTTATGGACTTGATATTTGATATATTTGGACAATGTAATTTGGTAATTAGTTATGTTGGCTTGTAATAAGTAGTTAAGATAGATGCTATGGTTTGTTTTAAGTTGGATGTTTTGACTAAACGATTAGTTAAGATTGATTAGTAAGTTTGGAGAATAAGTTATATACTTTGCTATCTAAGAATGGAAAATTAGAATAGTCATAGGTTCTATTATAACCTCAGTTAGATTTAGACTAAGTTAATTCAGAAAGTTATATGTGTACCATGTGCGGATCAGTTTTATGGACTTAGTTCATACGTACATGGGCTTGGCCAGTTAGGGTCGGATTTAGAGATCCGAACTTAACTCGCGTCGTGACACTCCGCCCCGATCACATGATTATTATATTTAAAAAAAAAATAAACTCTGAAAATTAGAGTGAAAAGGGCGGGGTGTTATAGTGTGTGATCCCAAGACAATATTGTGCTAGAGAGACGGGTCGTTAGATTTGGTTAGCTCACTCCCTTACGATTTTAGGGACACTGCCTAAAGAAGGCATAGACGAACCCCCACTGTTGCAAAAGATAATAGAAACCCCGACACTCCCCATTCGGAGAGAGCATTTATTATATGTTAGAGAGACCCTATTTCGTGTTGTAATAATATTGCGATTGTTTGAATTGCTTCTCATGCAATAAAACCATTATGCTTTTATTGAGTTCTTTGCTGTATTATAGTTATGTGTTATGATTATATGTTATGGTGCATGTTTGAGTTCACGTGTGAACCTGGATGGTTGCATGTGACTCCTTGATAATTGGAACAATGTAGAGTTATGGTAAAACTTCCCGTGAACATAGAAACCAGCATAGGTTTCCCTGTGTTAGAAAAAAAAAAAAAAACCCTCTTGTCCTAGGCCCAAGTCGGGGTGGGGTGCGACATGTCGTCACAATGCATGATATGCATATTCTTTGTTGTGATGAGATTAATGTAATGTTCTTGTGCGTCCTTGCTGGAGTTTCCTACACTCACCCCTTACAAATTTCAGGAACCGCAGCGGAGGTGGGGTCCAAAGGAACCCAAAGGCAAACCTATGAGTCACTTCTTTGAAGACTTTGACTTGTTCTTCGTATTTTGACAAATTGGAATGTTAAACTAAATATTATATTTTGTAATCAAGGCTTAGTTATGTAGCCTAAGCTTGTGTTGTAGTAATGGTTGGACTGTATTCAGAACTGTTTGAATCATTATGTTGTAAATTAATGATGAGGATGGATGGGATAGAAAATGCAGATAGTTGATGTAAGACAACAGTCATGGTGGGTGTGTAGACAAGGATACCCCAATAGTTATGAGTGAATGAAACTGTGAAAGTTCCCAGAGTGCTTAGAATCAGGTTAGTGAATACGGTAATCACAAATTATGAGTCCTTTTAAATTTTCTTGATTAATATAGTGTGAAATTAAATAACAATTAATCAAGTGTGTGATTTCAAAGTGTGCAACAACAAAACCAATCACACAGAGATAATGCACATGATTTATAGTGGTTCGATTAAACAACTTACATCCACTATTGAGACTTACCCAACCTTGGGCTATCTTCAATTCACTAAGCGTTGGAATTACACTAATACAATAGAATAAGACTTACACCTATCCAATTGATTGGGACTTTCACCCAATTCTTATCCCACTATTTTTATAGTGGTTCAAGAGAAACTCAATCTCTTTAATCCACTTCACAATCAACAAATGATTTTAAAGTAAAAATCTGAAACAACGAAACACTTGCCTTTGAAGATCTTTGCAAATGTAAATGTGCTCCGTGAATCACTCCCAATGAGAGCTCGAACAATCCCAACGATCTGCCGTATAGAGCAGTCACAATCCTTGGGAGACTCTCTAGAAGATTGGGTTCTCAATCTCTATCCTAGAGGATGACTTTATCATTCTCTCTTAATCTCAATCTCAAAGGATTGGATACTTGAATGATTTGTTTTTTATTTGCCAAGAGAGAACAAGTCTAAGATTTTGCCTTTGGTACTTGGGAGATTTTCTCACATGTAGATGGCTCAATTAATTGTTATTCACTTTCCTTTACCAACACTCGAAACATTGTTTGTATTTATAGGCAATACTAAAAATTTCGTAAAGCCGAAACACACGAACGATCGTCCGTGTTTGAAATATTTTCACCAACCCGACCGTTGAGCATTTAATGCATAATAACGGTAACAAAATGGTAACCACACGACTGATCGTCTGTGTTTCTGGCAACGGATCGTGGGTTGGCGAAAGCATTGGCCTGAGACAAACTGTATTTTCCAGTGTCAAGTCCCATCAAGGCCTAGGGCGACTGGTCGTGCGCCCGATATGTTATTGCCCTGTCTTGGCGATTGGTCGTACAACCGGCTGATCATGCTATACCACACGAAGGGTAGCCGCCAGAAGAAAGCATCGTCTTGAGCTTGATTGTACTTTTTAGTCGGCGTGTAACCCAGGCTTCAGGCGATTGATCGTGGGGACGGTTGTTCGGCCCTGTACCTAGACGAGGCATCGTCTGCATGATCTGATGTCCGAGACTTGACTGTGAATGACAATCTAGATTTGTCTAAGACCAGTACGATTGATCGTATACACGATTGGATCGGCCCTGTCCCAGCAATACATCATGAAAACGAAAGTATCATCTTGAGACCTGAAGTGTTTGACAGTCCATTCCAACCAAAACCTTTGAATTTCCAGACGATTGGTCGTATAACCATGATTGATCGTCTGTGCCATATGGCGACTAGTCGCCGACACGATGTGTCGTCCATGACAACAGATTACATATTTCCAAGTTGGGTTCCACTTGGTGTCAAAAACATTTTATCCAGATATGATGTCTAAGCCTAGGGATGGTCCACCTAAGGTTTGGATTCCACTTAATGGTCATCTATGGCCAATTACCTTCTGTGATTTCCATACACATGTTGATCTGTTGAGTCTTCATGTTTCAATCAACACTTGAGTTCTTGAGTCTTGAGCTTCTCTCTTCAAGGCATTGCTTTACCTAAGTCATGGAATTGGCAAATAAGTGACTTGGCAAGCCGGGCGCTAACAATCTCCCCCTTTGTCAATTCATGACAAAACCTAGAAGCTAATCAAATACAGACTCAATATACGTCCCATCCCAATTATACATCATTTAGATAAAAATAATATTCAAATGACACATAGACATGGCTTAGCTTTATATTCTTACTTAGCTTGCTCTATCTTCAAAACCTATAAACACACAAGCAAGCTACAAAGCACTAGCAGATCAATAACGGGGTTAGTCCAAACATAAACATGTATCTATGGACTAAACATATAAACTCCCCCATACTTCATGATCAACACAATTACCCCATAACTCAAGCTCTATACCAAGTTTTCTAAGCTATGACTTCAACTTTTATGTTCTCCCCTATAATCATTAATTTCTACTAATTTCTCTCCCATTTTGTCAGTAATTGACAAAGGCTAATCAAGCACATACTTTGTGCTTCTCCAAATTTCATAGCCAGCCAGACATGCCATTCAAACCACTAAGACATCTATGCATCCATATTGAAAATTATGCTATTCAACACACATGAACAAATATAAGAAATAACCATGGCATCAAATAACAAGGGTAAAGATGGAGATAATCATGGCATTAACAAACCATTGCATTGATAAACAAACCATTATCATTCCATGTAGTAAGAGGGTTTTAATAATTACATACCCAAAAGGTAAAGTTTTTCAAAACAACATAAGAAAAACTATCCTAAGAAGTACCATCTGGAGGAGAGGAGGATCGATGAGGATCAGTGTCATCGTTGCTGCAGGATATAACGGAGATGAGGCTCTAGATGGATTTATTCACATAGGTTGCCAAAGCATCAAACTTGGCTTCCAATCTGGCTACCAAGGCACTGTGTATTGCAAACTGCCTGTCTTCAAGAGCTTGAAGGCGATCCTCAAAGACTTTTCGACTTATGTGGTCGAAACCAGATTCTTCATCTGCTTCCCCTGATGCTTCTGTTTTCCTTGGAGAGGAGGGAGCTGGAGTCGATGTTGAGCCACGAATCTGCTCAAAAAGTCTTCCCAAGAGACTTTCTGACGGCAGTCTCATTGATTGGCCGAATGACCTTCGGTACATCTCCCTTGGAGGGTTGCACTCCAAAGTGTAGGGCTATCCGATACGTGAGGTAGCAGAAGGGATGATGACTTGACATGGTAAATCTAAGATACTTTCCAATTGTCTGTCACATGAGGGTAGGCAAACAAAATTTCATCCCGGTCACAACTGCATAAATGTGAACCAACATGAACTGGTTGAGGTCTCCTCGATTCCCATGCCTTAAGTAGAATTCGAGCAGAAGAACAAATGCAACAACCTGTACTATGTGAGCATATCTATTTTCATGAGCCAGATCCCTTTCCTCCATACAATTTTCTTCCCTTTTTCACTAAACTTATTAACATATTTTGTTGTCCTTCTCCTTCGTCTCAAAATTGTCATGCACGATGGGCAAGTGTCCATTCTGGACCATGGGTATCCCAAGTAACTTAGAAACTAAAGGAGGACCAAAGTCTATAGGCTCATTATTGAGGAAGTACAACCAAAACCAATTTGGGTTTTCTGGATGGATTTTGATTAAGCAGAACATCCTCTTAGCCATTCTAGGATAAATTTTCCACCCCACTTAATAAGGTTCATGCACCCTGCCTTCCTGAGATGCTTAAGAACACCAAACATCTCAAACAACTCAGCATCAATTGTCTTTTTTACGTTGAGTTCGGGAAATGAGGGGTATGGTTTGATAGGTGGTAGAACAGGAGCATCGCAATCTTCTTCTTCTTCTTCACTAGCCTATTTATATTCATCTCTTACCCCTTGATCCTTTGGATCAACAACTTCTCCTTCTTCTTCACTCTTATCTTCCTCTTTATCTTGATCATCTCCCTGATTTTCTCCCACGCTGACATTCTCAACCCCAACATTTTCTTCTTCTCTTCGACTTCCCTCACCTACACGAACATTTTCCCAAACTTGTACTTATTCTTCACTGCTCGACTCCTCTGGGGATTGGGTTCCCTAACCTCTTTTCATCTTCCAACAACTTCTTTTTCTCGGGGACGAACGAGAGAGGTAGGCTCTCCAATGGTAACTCCACTTGGTCTTCGAGGAGTAGGTATGGAGGGTTCTTCTTTTGGGGTTTCTGTGCAGTGGACTTGTACCTTTGGCTAGGAACCTTAGGGCTTTGAGAGGAAGGTGTTTGGTCAAGGTTGAGGGGCGAACCTTTACTCTTACCAGCAGTTTGTTTTCCTTTGGTGGTTTTGACTTTTTTGGGAGGAGGTGGGGATGCTATAGGTTCAGTTTCAAGAATGGAGGTAGTGTAGTTTTCAAGTAGCTTCATCCTTGGCATTTGGCTTTGATTTCTACCAAACACACTATTTTAAAAAAGAAATGGAGAGGATTTTTTTAGTTTACCCTAACCGAGAACTCTCAAATCAGTGAGAGTGGGACTCGAATTCGATGGAGGAAGTTTTTGCTTGAGAGAATCAACGAGTAATCATCTTCATGACCAAATCTGGAAACAAGGACACAACTGATCGCAAGCGTTTTGCAAGGAAAGGGAAGAAACGAGTCACAGAACATGAGGGAAATAAAAACCCCAAATTGCGAGGGTTTAATTTAATTGTTCCTTCCACAACACGGACGATTAGTCGTCAAGGGGATCAGTCACATAGCAGACTAATCCTCTTCTGGCTATAAGTCGCTATGACTTATGTAGCTTTTCTTTCTAAGTTCACAACTACACATGGACGATGCATCGCCTCTAAGCGATTAGTCGTTATGACAACAGATCGTACACTGGCGATACGTCGCCATACCAGAAACTAATTTTTCCTCCAAACTATGATATTGTTTTCAAAGCACCCCATTTGATTTTTAACTTAAAACATGTTATAGACACATCCTATTAAGCATGATAAGCATGACATACACCACAAAGACAACTTGCAATTGACCAATTTGAAAATCATATGTCAAACCTAGGCATATTTGATCAAATCCATGCAAATCAAGACAACCACCATACACATTCAATTATGCTAACTTACCAGCATGTTAAACACAACGAAACATAATTATACCACTTAAAAATCTAATTTTCAAGGAATGTATGGTTTTCCAAGAAAGACTAATGCTATAGCCAGGAAGAGCATAATCTTAGCTTTTAGTGACCAATTTCCTATCATATGGCACTTGGGCTACTTGAACTCACTTGCCACTAGAGTTCAATTTGAATTGGCTTAGGATATGAAAGTGAACTATAAGCCAAAGCAAAACATGATTAAATGGTGGTCTATCTTCTAGGTACCCAAATGGTTGAGTTTGGTCTCTCATACACATTTCTTTGGGCAAACCTTGGGGGTCCAAACATAGGATGTCTTAACTCCTTCAAGACTTGGTCTAATTGTCTCAACAAGGAGTCTAGCCTTGGGTCTATCTTCCTTGGGGGTCTCCTAACATTAGGCCTTGGTGGATGCATTTTAGGCTTATGATTTGGATTTGGGGGGTGCTTTTAACCTTAATTTTTGGAGTGTGGTTAAGGGTTCTCTCTTGAAGGTGCCTCTTCCTAAGGTTGCACTCAAGCTTGTAGTGTCTAGCCTTATGACAATAAAAACATTTCCCCCTGAGGGTCTTTGGCACACTATCCTTAACAAATACTATTTGGTTTCTAGATCCATTGGTTTCAAGAGAGGAATCAAGACCCGATCTATCACCAAACTTCTTACTCAAATTTAGGGGTTTTGCTAATCTTTCCTCTCCTTGTTGAATTTGTCTTGGAACATCTCTGTGTTTTTTAAGTTCCAATAATTCACGAGTGAATTTTCTAACTTCCACTTCAAGATTACCCTTGATTTGTCACAAGTTTTCCACATCCTTGCAATGGATTCCCATTTCATCTTGAAGAGCTTTCTCACTCTCCTTTAACTTAATGATTTCTTCATTAAAGGTTTTTAATTGAGAGGTGAGGAGTGTGTTCTCATCTTTTACATCTTTTAATTGGCTTGTTAATTGAGAATTTTCAATTTTAAGTTTATTTAGTTTCTTAGCCAATTGTTCACTATCCAAGTATAAGGCATTGAAAGAGGATTGAAGATCATCATCTTCATCACTATCATTTTCAATTTCCGCCATTGTTTCAATTATAGGTGCTTCCTCATTTTCAACAATGGAAGCGATGAAATTCTTATGTGTTTCATCATTCACTTGAATTTCTTCATCCGAATCACTCTCAGATTCCGAGGTGTCCTCGTATGTGTTCATAGCCTTCTTGGGTTTTTTCGATGGACATACATTTGAGTAATGTCCTCTCCCACCACAATTGAAGCATTTTTGTTCCTTGGCCTTTTTCTTATCTTTATCTTTTGGAGGTTTATTGATATTCAAATTTTAAATTTATAAATCTCGCAAGTACACGAACCATTTATAGTATAGCGTTATGAGTACGAGGTCGATCCCACAGATAACAGCAAAATATATGCAAACACAAATATATGTTTTTGAAATTTTATGTTTTTAGAGAATATAGATCTTAAATTAGTCTAATCCCAAAAATCAATTCTATTCTCATGAATATATTTCTAAGTTAACAAAACCTTAGTTTTAAATAAATAGATCCAAAATTAGAACATTAATTAAATTCAATTAAGAGAATGGATTAATATAGAATTTATAAACAATCTCACACCTAAGTTAAAAAAAAAAAAACAAAATTAAAGTCTAATTAAATTAAATCTCAAACAAGTAACACATCTTGAGAGGGGTTTAAAAACATGAAATAAAATAAATGAACAACTAAAATACATAACAAAAGAATTAAAGAATTGAAAAAAATAAAAATACAATATACAAACAAAATAAAGTGAACATTGAAAATAATTGACAATAAAAGTAAAAGATAGAATGTAAAAATGCATAATTGAAAGGGTGGTTATTGGCATAGACCGCTCATCGCCCAAAATGTGTAAACAAATATAAAATCAAGATCTGAAATTCACGTAAAAATCCTTCTTTCAATTCATGTTCTCTCATCAAAATCAAAATTCATAAAGTTTAATTTAAATAATCAAATCTTAGTAACTTAGATTCAATACTTACAACCTAAGTTGTAATGGCCCAGCCCTAAAATTAATTAATTAATTAATTAAAATATTAAGTCCGTATATAAGTTCGTGTTTGGACGAAATTAGGCTTTTTTCATCTCCTTCCTCTTCCAAACAACCAACCCTTCTTCCTTAACAACAAACCCTTACTTCCTTTGCCTTCCCTCTATTCATTTTCACCCACTAAAGGCTTTGGATTCATATTTCTTACGCTTGGAGCGCCCCTTTGCACGAGTCCTTCTCCTCCAAAGGTATAAGATCAATGATTCTTCTCTTTTCCTTTCTTCTTATTTAATGAGATCTGAATGGGATGTGTTGAGAATGGAATATGTGATCGCTTTTAGGCCTTATTTGGAGAGGAAACCATGGAAGTAATTGAGAATTTTTGTTATGGAACCTTGTTTGGTGTAGACCTGAATTGAAATTGAGTTTTGAACCCATGGGAAGGAAAGTAAATTGGGGAAAGGGGTAGATGCTAATTTTTTGAGATGATTCATGAGAGGAGATTTGGGGATTTCCCTTAGATTGAAGGGATTATACCAGATTAGGGGTAAATCTTGGGTCTAAATTTAGGGATTTTGTTTCTAAGCTTTGTTTCGGCTTAATCGATGAACTGATAGAGATGTATTATGTTTTTTTTATTGATTAGAGCCTTTGAACCCCGAACCTGTTGAGGTACGACCCGAAGATCAACCCGAAACATTGTGATTTTGAGGTGAGGATTGCTACACACATATTGTATGAATGCATGCATGCTATTTAATAAATTTAGGGAATGTACTGTGTTATTGATGTGTTTAATGCATGATAAATAGGATGGATATGCCTTATGTTATGCATGAGATGTTATTAATTCTCTATTATGTGATTTTTAGCATGTCTATTATCTTGTTATGATGATAGAAAATTTGTGATAATTATTAGAGACTCTTGTGAATGGCAGAGATCATTTATTGATGAATTTAATTGGGTTTGTGTTGTAAAAAGAGAGTTATTGGACTTAAGATGTTAAACCACCATGAGACGGATTGAATAAATTGCAAGGACAAAGAATATGTGTAAAGAAACTCGATGTGTGTATCTCAAGGTTGGTGTATAGTCCATGTCCCTAAAATAACCTAATGTGATAATTATGTTGAATGTATGAAACGTAATGGAATGTGCTATGCTGCTATCATTGTGAAATTATGGTCATTATGTGATTGTGACATATATGTTGCCTATGTAATTGTGAATATGATCATTATGTATTACTTACTAATACGTGCCTAAGAGATTATTTATGACGTGAGTATGAGATATTGTGTTAATAGGCATGATGATATTGAGAATTATTAGCATTGGGATGAGACCCAAAGAGTTTATAGGACTTGATGATGTACCTTCTCTTGTTTGGGCCCCACTAGTATGAGTCCCCACTCCCTAGAGGAAGCTGGTGTGATAGGATAATGGTTTTGTTTAAGGAACCCTATTGGAACGGTGACGTCGGCTATGGGACTTAGTCCTATAGGGTTGTCGTTGAGGAGTATAGCTCCTATCATACTTCGTGTTGTAGGTCGCTCTCAAGGTTGTTTGTGGTTGTCATTGAGGAGTATAGCTCCTATCATGCTTCGCCCTTTAGGTCGCTCTCACGACTATTTTGTACACTTGGTGTGCAATTACCCAGGGTTAGATACTTGTGAGCCTTACTTGGGCGGTACTAGCTTGGTAAGTCGTATATTGATCACCTTAGAGTTGACTTAATCACCAAAGTGGTGAAGGGACGCATGGTGAGGTAGATTATCTATGTTGTATGGAGATCTCCACTTGTAAGTCGTGGCCTATGTCCCTCAAGGGATCATGATAATTGACAGCCGGTTCCATAGAGGTATCCTTGGGTGGATATTGTGTTCACGTTGATGAGATTGGTGTCCTTGGGTGGACATAGTGTTCATATTGATGAGATTGATAGCATGACTTGATAGCATAGCTTTATATATATTCCATTTCATACATTATCATTATGTGGGTGTGTGAGTGTGTAGCATGCATATTTCCTCATTGAGTATTGTTTGTACTCACGTCCTTGCAATTTTAGGTAATATTGCACCGGATGGGTCTGAGGGACCTCGAGGAAGAGCTTAGTTATTATGATACTTAGGATGCCCTACATATTTGAGTTGATTATTTTATTTACTTATTTATTTGATTTGAGTTGGTGACATTGGTTTTACTATTTTATTTTTTGAGGGTTTATTGTAATAAATTCTAGAATGTTTGATAACATTTAAGATAGAGAATTTATATACCCTTTGAGATATTAATGGTATTTGAGTTCATTTATGATGTCGATGATTGAGTTGTGAGTACACGTGTCTTTCCCACGTGTGATATTCGAAAAAGTAAAATTATTCCACATCATGTGCCTATGTTTTTGGGTCAGGGCGTGACATAAGTTCTAATTATTTTATGTCTAATTAAATAAACAAAGTTATAAACTCAAAATTAAATCAAAACAATTATAAAAAAAATCTAAAAATTGGATGTTTCAGGATTCTAAAGGAATATCTTGTATTTATTTAATGAAAGAATTAAATACAGGAAATTATAAATTAAAGACAAAATAAAAATGAAAATTTACAACTCTCACTTGTAAAATTCAAATGGTGCTCCTATCTTTTTGCATTTTTCTCTATCCTTTGGTCCTCTTAAGGTCCAAGTCAAATTCGAGTTTGGCTATGGGGGGTATTTATTAGACTTGAAAGTGAATGGAGTTGGAGATTAAATCTTGGTTTAAGTTAATGCATGGATGGCTTAGATTAGATCTAACTAAAGGTGGATGGATGAGATTTAAGATGCAAAAGGCTAGGGCAAATATAGGTGTACACGAATTTAGGAGAGGGTGGCTTGGGATCTAAGCAAAGGTGGAGAGATTTTGGGTGATGGCCGATTTTTACATATGGGATTTAGGGTTTATGAATGCAATGCATGATTATGGATGGTTGGGATTGAAAACTAGAATGTATGGATGAATGAGATGGAGTTGTGAAATTCGCATGAGGTGGAGAGGGATAATGCAAAATCGTGTATAGATTGGTGATTAAGGTGGGAGAGATATTATGGAATGAACCTAGATGAGATGTTGGACTAATGCATGGAGAATTAGTTGCAAAACTGTGTGTGGTATGTATAGGAGGTGGCAAAATTCAAATGGGATTAGATGGAAATTGTATGTGCTTATTTTAGATTGGCTTGGGAGGCAAGATAGGATCTAGATGAGGTGGATGGATTGGAGAGGAATTCTAGGAATGGCTTATGCACATGAAGGCTTCTAGATTGTTGGTGTATTCATGTGATGCATGGAGATATGCACATGATGTCCTAAATCCTAGGGATGTGCACTAGATCTAGGGTTTAATGAGTGATTGGAATGAATGGCTATGATTAAATGGACCTAAATCTAATAGCTTAACTAATGGATGAATGATCTAAATTCATGAATGATTAGATGATGTATGGATGCTCATGATTCTAAGTTTAATCTACTTGATGGATGAATTGGATGACCAAGATCTAAGATGATGGATGTATAGTTTGGATTTGATAGGTGGCTCTAGGGTTTTCCTAAACTATTGACTATGAAGTGAATGGTGTGGATGGGATGCATGAGATGAAGGGTTGAGATTAAGATGCATGGAGAGGGAATCGGATTTTGGATCTATGAATGGGCTATGATTATGGATTAGGGTTAGCAACATTCGAATATGAGCATAGAGTAATTGGACCATGGATTGGACTTGGACTTCAACTTCTTGGACTTGGGCTTAGTGAACTGCACTTTACATTGGCTTGGCCCGGTGCTCTGACATTTGGAATATAGCTTGGCCCATTTGCAGTGGATCTCTACCCCATGGACTTGAAATTTAAACTCTTGTTTTCTTTTGGCCCTTGAATTGCAGATTCTCTTATCTTAGAATTAAATAATTAACTGACCACTTAAAATGTAGATATTGAACTAATCTAGACTCTCATAAACGGATCCAGATTAATCAATTTACATTGAAAATCCTAAAAGTGGTATGAATTAATAATTAAATTCTAGGATCTTCCCAATGAAGCTCACTTCTTGTAATTATCCATTGATTTATTATTGTTTCCTGTATTTCACAAATCTTATCCACAAAACTAAAAAATTACATTAACTGCATCTTTTATTTACAAAATCAAGACTAACTAATCTAAAATTGAAGGGCAAAAATGTCATTTTTCTAGACTAAACAAGGTTCACATCTTTTAGCGATTTTTTCATTTGACTCTCCGTTAGATTCTCTCATCTTATTGAACCTTTTAATGTTTTTTAAATATTATATTAGCTATCATGGCTATTTCTTCACTAGGTCTTCTTCTACCAATTCGGATTCCTTTTCTTTAACCATTGGAAGTTTGACAGAAGATTTTAAGGCAATAACGCTTCTCATTTGTTGATTCAAGGTTGAGTTCAAAAGTTTGCAATACCAAATCATCAATTTTCATTTGGGCAACATTACGGTATTCTTCAACTACCACATTTTTCGATTCAAACCTCTTGGTAAGATTTCTTAGGATTTTTGTGTAAACTTTGACATCGGGAATTCTTTCTCCAAGAGCCCACATAGAGTTGACAATGTCACTAACTCTAGAATAGAAGTCCATGAAGGTTTCTTCTTCCTTCATTTTCAAGGCATCAAATTGAGCTTCCAATAATTGAAGCTTTGATTTTTTTACAACTGAAGTGCCTTGTGAGTTCTCTTGAGAATTTCTCATGCCTCTTTACGGTTTCACACATCATTATCATTTTTTGTTTAGTGGGTGAGAGTGCACAATTCAAAGTATTTAGTGCTCTACCATTTGCAGTGCATGAAGCCTATAATACCCTGACCCAAATTAGACTTAATTAATATGATTTATTTTAAATAAATCATATTTTTACGTGTTAAACATGGAGGTTATAGTTAGGGCTTTGTGAAAAGTCCAGGTTTGGCCCAATTAGAGCTCGATAGCTAGATGATCTAATTCATCTAAGTTGGAAGGGCAAAATGGTAATTTACCATTGGCAATGTTATTTTATTGTTTATCTAATTGTTTGGTTATTGTTTGACTAATATTGATTTCCTTAATTAAGGATTTAAATTCTAAAATTTATAAGTATTTTATTATATTATTTTCAGAAAATGTTATTAAAAAACTACTCGAAAATACTCAAAAGTCAGGAAATAATTATTTTTAAACAATTTTAGAAGTAAGAAAATTTTAAGAAAAATATGTGTTTTAGATTTTGTTTTAACTCATTGTTTTATGTTTTCAAATTTTGAAAATAAAGGTTTTAAACCCTTTAAATAAATACAAATTGAATTAGGGGAATAGTGATAAAATGTGATTTTTGTTTAAATCAATAAAATATTGATAAAATATAAATCTCCAAAATTTATGATGTGTAGAGTTTATAAAACCCAACATTTTGGTTAAGATGGATTAAATTAATTAAGTTAAATAAATCTTTTAATAAGTTACAATTAAAAATGAAATAAACTGGACTTATATGCAAATAAACTTGAACGACTAAAATGCAAATTTTTTCTAATCTTTGAACCACCAACGTAGCCGTTGAAGCTGCTGCTTGAGCATCGACTCATGCAAGCTACGGACATAGCTTGCAGATGATGTGTTCTTCCCATGGCCCTGATTGAAGACCTACTAGAATTCACCACTAAATTCTCAAAGAGAAAACCACTGCTCCTTTGTTTGTTATTCACCTCCTTTGTTTGTTGTTCACCGTTGATTTGAAGTGGAAGTTTTACTAGTTACTGAATTTCAACACAAGAACTAAAGTGAAAGTAATATTTAAATTTAGTTTCAAATTCTAACCAGTTTATGATCAAACATAACTAAATTTGGTTGAGATTTGAGTGTCAAAATTGATTATGAAGTTTAATGGAAAACATGATTTTTTATGTGTTTTACTGGTTTTTCTGTTAAAATATGATGCTTTTAATCAGTGTCAATGGTCCAATTGATTCCCAATGTAAAGAGGACTCATTGAAGAGTCCATCTGACCAGAAGGGTGTGAAAAAGGAATCCAGAAAACTCACTATTTCTGGATTCGTAATTTACACAGTCCTTCCCATCACTGCTCTTTTGCAGGTGACAGAGGAAGAAGACGACTCTCGGAAGATTCGAGAATCGGCCTTCGAAAGTTCCGAAGGTGACACTTCGGAAGTTCTGAACTTTTGATCGAGGCTCTGAAACGCTAAGAAGCCAAATATTTCTTTCTGCCTCTACTGTTCAGACCCTGGTATTTCGAGACCCTCTCGGACGTTCCGCACTGTTCGAAAGTCCCGAGCAGACCTCGACAGGTTCCGAGACCTACTAAGACCCACTGATTTTCCTGTTTTCTTTGCTTTTGTTCGGAAGCAGGCACGGAAGTTCCAAGACCTGAACTTGAACTCAAGTTCCGAAGGCTCTATAAAGCCCAGATTTTAGGAAGTGTCTCGGAAGTTCCGAAGCCACAGTACTTGATTCCGAGGCATGTTTCGATAAACCCAGAACTGATTTTTGAAACTTAGTCTAAGTTCGGATGTCATGTTAAAACTTAGACCCTAGGTTTTGATGTATGTTTATATTATTTAGATAATTAAAAATGATACCAACCCCTCTCTTTGGTACTATTATGTAAATCTATATTATTTATTCACTTCCACGCCGATACTCTCTATCTGTGATGCAGCGTAAACGCAGCCTGATAGCTATCAGTAGCTGTGTGATTAACTTCACCGCTGGTAGAAAATAAGGGTTCAGGCACTGAGTGATCTCTAGGCCTAACTCGTTATATAAGCAGTGTCCTGAGCATCTTATATATCTAAGCCTAACTCAATATGTTTACATGGTCATTTCCAGAAGACAATATGAGAAGTGGCTTGAACACCTTATTATATTTCTGATTATTGTAATTTAAAATGGATAGTAACCCATATAGGAGACTAATATCCATTTCGCTTGGAGTTTTTCCAGAAAATAGGACAGAAGGATTTGAAATACTGTAAATGTATGTTGTATTCTATATATATCTGTCTATTATGTTGATTATGACTATATGATTCATTGTATTCCTATTTGTGTGTTCAACAGATACTGCAAAATCCCACATATTCGGTGATGAGACTTAACATTGTAGTAGGAGTAAATCAAGTTAAGAGGACCTAGTACAATGAGTGATTTCAAGAATCAGACTTAATGAACCCACTCATAAGCCTAGACAGGGTGCACTATTATGAAATGTGTTTATTGCTTCAAACGATGTTTATCGTATATTCTAATTATTGATGAACTTGAGCATTATGATGATATTAATACTGCTTCCACGTACTCTTAACTACTAAACTATTATCGGCTCAGGCGTGTCGATTACTAGGCCAGGTGTGTCGGTTTGCATCTACTGGCCCAGATGTGTCAGTACTGGCCCAAGTGTGTAGAAGATGTTCTTTCAAGATTCTACGTTTTGACCATGTCGGGACTTAATGCATATAGTCAGTATAGTGTCTAGGTGTTACGTTGGATGTCAAGAGTTATGAAGATGATTTGATATATTGGCATGATAAACCTATTATAATGATGATGTTGATTTTGGCAAACCTGATATTCATTACACTGCATTGTTATGTTCTTTTTACTTGGCTAGTTAGCTCACACCACTCACATTCAGGAGATGTACCTAATGAGGAGGAACCTCCATTTCAAGCTTAGGATGGATAAGCTGTTGCGGTTACTTGGAAGTCCCACAAACGGGAATTTCCTTTTTGTTTTTGACTATTGATTCTTTTGATGTTTTGTATTAAGTACCGCAGGTGGTACTTATTATATTTTAATCATGTATAAACACCCACGTTACCGTTAGCAACTCTTGATGATATGAATGATATTATCTTTTGTGATGGAAATATTTGTTTGTCTGATATGTACTTATAAACGGGTAGACATATGGTACATGTTTGAGTCCACATGTAAAGAGCATGTGTGACATTTATTTCTGAGCCTAACTATTGATCCAGCCCAGTTAGGAGTTATTAAGGATAAAAATTAGTAGCGTTCCGAGCCCACCTCCAGGTCGGGGCGTTACAAGGCCTTTTCCTCTTTAGTTCATTGAGAGAAAGCTTTTAGCTCAACGGATGTGGATGTAGTTGTCGGCCCCATTTTCTCAACCACGGGATGTGACGAACCGGTACACATAGAATCCCATACGGATGCATCGGTGGAGCTAAAAAGATTTTTCATCTTTGCTTTCGAAGAATCATAGTTTGATCCATCGAAGTAGGGTAGTTTAGAGATGGCATAGCTCGCTCTAGCACTTTGATCACTCAGACAGTTAAGTCTCTAAAATGAAAACGAGGCTCTGATACTAATTGAAAGTTCCTGGAGTGCTTAGAACCAGATTAACTCTAGAGGGGGGTGAATAGGGTAATCACAAATTATGGGTCCTTTTAAATTTTCTTGATTAATATAATGCATAATTAAATAACAATTAATCATGTGTGTCATTTCAAAGTGTGAAATAACAAAACCAATCACACAAAGAGACAATTCACACGATTTATAGTGGTTCAATTAAACAACCTACATCCACTGTTGAGACTCACCCAACCTTGGGCTATCTCCAATTCACTAAGCATTGGAATTATACCAACACAATAGAATAAGACTTCCAACTATCCAATTGATTGGACCTATGATGATAAGACACCATGGGACGGGTTAGAATGATTGCAAGGACTTTATTATATATGTGTAAATAAATTCGAATTGTGTATCCCGAGGTTGGTGTGTGGTCCACAACTCTAATACAACCCAATGTGATAGTTATGTTCAATATATGAATTAAAATGGAATTGTTATGCTGCTATTTATGATAATTGTGGAATCATATTATGAATATGATCTATGTACTGCCCTATGTGTTGTAATCAACGTTCCCCTGGAATTACTCACTGATGTGTACTTAGGAGGTTATCTAAGATGTGAGTATGGGCCACTGTAATAATGGGCATGATGATAATAGAATTACTATTGTTAGGATTAGACACAAAGGATATATATCACTTGATGATGTACATGTCCCTTGCTAAGGTCCCACTAGTATGAGTCTCCACTCCCTAGAGGAGGTTGGTGTGACAATGTAATGGTTCAGATTAAAGAACCATATGGGAATGGTGGCATCGGCTCTGGGACTTGATCCGATAGGGTTGTCGTTGAGGATTATAGCCCCTCACGTGCTACCCATTGTATGACGCTCTCATTGCTGTTTGTGGTTGTCGTTGAAGAGTATAATCTCTCACATGCTATACGTTATAGGACGCTCTCACGGCTATTTATGGTTTTCGTTGAGGAGTATAGACCCTCACACACTATGCGTGTAGGACGCTCTCATGACTATTTTGCACATCGATGTGCAGTGTTGTGCAGGGTTAGATACTTGTGAACCCTACGAGGGTGATACTAGCCTGGTAAGACGCATATCGATCACCTTAGAGCTTGACTAAGTCACCAAAGTGGTGAAGGGAGGCAAGGTGAGGTAGACTTGATATGCTAGACGTGGATCTCCTACTTCGTAAGTCGTGGCCCTAAGTCTCACAAGGGATCGTGATGTTATTTGATTAAACGTTCCATAGAGGTATCCTTGGGTGGACATTGTGTTTACATTTATGAGATTGATAGCATGACAGTATTGCATAGAGCATTATTTATATTCAATTTCATACATTATTATTACGTGGGTGCATGAGTGTGTAGCATGCATATATTTTCTCACTGAGTATTGGTTGTACTCATGTCCTTGCAATTTCAGGTAATGTTACACCGGCTGGGTCGAAGGGACCATGAGGAAGAGCTTAGTTTATTATATTGTTTTATACGCACTATATATTTTAGTTGATTATTTCATTTATTTGATTTGAGTTGATGATGTTAGTTTACCATTTATTCTTTGAGGATTAATATGTAATAAATTCTAAAAAGTTTGATGACATTTATGTTGGAGAATTTATACCCCTTTTAGACATTAATGGTAATTTGAGATTGTTTATGGATTTACGTTTGTGTTGTGAGTAAAGTGTGTTTCTCATGTGAGATGTTTGGAAAATAAATTTATCCGCGTCACGTGCCCGTGTTTTGGGTCAGGGCGTGACAAAATGAGTTGCAAGAACTTATAACTTAGTTAAGTCAAATAGGAGTTGCCCCTTAACTAAGTTCTCTTGTTGACATAAATGAGTCACGTTTTTTAGTAGCCAATACTAAATTGCATGACGAGTGGCAATGTAGGAAGAATCCTGACTTATGAAATTAAAAAAAATGGTTGTTAATATAAAATTTAGAATACATTACTCTCAATAAACAAGAATAACGCATTGATGTAAATTAACAAAATGGATGATTGAAGTAAAAATATATATCAATTGTCTATTTCACTTGTTTAAATTGGATGACTAAATATGTTTAAGTCAAATCTATTTTTTTATAACTAACATATCCAAAATCTAAAATCTAATTTTGTAAAAGTAATTGATTCCACTTGTTTTAGCATTTGAAAGCATAAGGACCCACCCATCCAGAGGGTAGACGGAGCCTCACTAAGTTAAAAATAATTGATCCGATATGGGAATATCTATACATTGCTCCATTTTTTTTAACCAATATTATTCCACAATATTCATTCACAATAATTTGCATGGTTCACAAGACAATTAGAGTTGAGGAAAAATAATCTATACGGATCCATCATCGAATATAATAACCTCCCACAGCAGATATGTCATTTAACAGGTATGAGATATCAAGTCAACCACAAAAATAAACCAAATAATAGCTAATGAGAATTAATAACTACTCTCATTGTCTCACACCCACGGCAGATATAAAGTATCAAACCAAATTTAAACTTATTACAAATCCTTAAAGGATATTCCATGTGTCTCAAATAAATAAATCCAAAAAAAAACAACTCTAATTGTCTCTAATTAGAAAGTCAAATAGTCCTTTATTGCTTTAATAGCACCAGAAAATCTTAAGCCTTCTTCTGAGTTTCACCTTGATCTAACTTCAAAGAAAATTCTGAAATGTAAAAGGGAATAAGCTCCAAGTCCAGTGAAGAAACAAACACAACCATATAGCATATTCGAACAGGAATTCCCAAATTGTAGTGTCCCGACCCTTATCCCTTGAAATATGATGTAATCAATTAGCTTGTACATGTGAGAGGTGTTTAAGGGTCCCATGGGGGTCTCACCTAAGCATATGTGTCCTCCTCGAGACCACCCCTAACAAATCTGAGTTGGAAAATAAGTTAAAAATGGATTTTGTGGGTATGTCGGTGCGACTGACCATACGGTCGGATCGACCGATGGGATCGATCTGACTGAGGTTTGCATCGGATCGATGAGAACTGGATTCGATGATTTTGAAGTATCGGTCAGATCGACCGACACTTTTGTCGGTGCGTCCGACAGATAGCAGTGATTTGTCAGTGCGACCGACTAGATACGCGAGAAAGGCATATTTTTTAGCGCATCGGTGCGACCGTCAAAATTTGCCGGAGCAACTGACGCGGGACTTAAGTTTGGTATAAGTTACACATTTTTGCGATTTTCAGCCAGTCTCTTCCTTCCCCTCTTCTCTAATTTCCGCGAAACCCTATTTCCGCGAAACCCTAATCGATTTTTCTCCCTTCCAGCCTCTTTTTGGGTTATTGCATGCATAAGATTAGAGTTGGACTTGCCTCAAGCTTCATCCCGCACGGATTTTCTCTTCCCCAAGGTAATCTTTTTACTCTTCCACCACCCTTTCTGATTTTATTAGGCGTTTTTGTGGAATGGAGTTTGAATGCCAATGTAGGCATGAGAAGGGGGAGAATCTATGGATTAGAGTAGGGATTTGATGTTTGAAGCTTTGCATGGGTTGGATTTGAACCCTAAGTGAGTTTTGGAACCCTAATAGGAGAATGAAATTGGGAAAATGGAGGTAATTGATGAATTTGACCTATGGATGGTCGAAAATTGGGGTTGTGACATGGGTTAAATCGGAATTGTCCCAAGATAAGGAAAGGAAGTGGATTGAAATTGGGTAAAATTGGGGATTTATGTTAATTGAGCTTTAAATGGCCTAATCAAAGAGCTTTGTGTGATTAGTGCCTAATTACCCCAAATTTCGGACTCAGTGAACTTAGAAATCCATTGGAACCCCAAGGTGGGGAAGCGCCATACACTTGGAGTGTTAGGAATACAGCTCACAAGGTGTTTAATGATATTGCTGAGAGAATGTTGTGTTGTGATCATTCCAATACATAGTTGGGTAAGACTATGGTTTGGCCTCCATATGCTTGTATGATGTTGATGTGAATGTATTGTATAGAATATATGTGTGTGTTTTTGTAGATTCCCTATATTTAGGCGTTTGCCTTAGTTGAAAATGCATATGATTTTGATATGTCTGAGGAATGGTAGAATGTTTGATGAATCAAGCTTGTCTAAGACTGAAAAATCTCCCTTTGGTGTTAGGTCAATCTAAAAATCGTTGGTCTTTTAAAAAATTAGTTGATTGATTAATTAAGTGCAGCGGATATAACAATTAAGTGTGTGTGTTAGCAAATATGATTAAGCAATCAACACAAGAAATTAGCTCTAACACCACAAGCACAAGGACACAAGATATATAGTGGTTTGGTTAGCCAACCTACATCCACTGTTAGGACTAGCACAACCTTGAGTTATCCACAAATTCACTAAGTGGGGACTTACACCCTCACAATTAGAGTAGGAATTCCACCTAACACAATCGGTTGGGAATTTCACCCACCATATGTAAAATAGGAATTCCACCTATTTAAATTGGTTGGGAATTCCACCCACCACGTGTGCTAGAGACTACGCTCTATATTTTTTATAGTGGTTCCGGAGCCAAGCCTCCTTAATCCACTTTCACAGGACAAAGGTTTTAAAATAAAATTAAAACCAAGAATCACTTGCCTTATAGCTCTTTCTCGAAGATGTATGATTCTCAAAGATCCACCCAATGTGTGCCCAAGTTAATCCCGACGCTCCGTCTAGTAGCCGTCGTTGAGCAATCACAATTTCAGGGTGACAAAGAAACTAGTTCTACCAACATCTTTCCTAATTTGTATCTTTTCTTTTCTCATCTCCTTCTCTCTATTACTAACTCAATCAGTAGATTGGTTGTATTTGATCCTCAGGTGTCGGCACAAGAGAGTTGATCGTTCCTTAGAGTGTGTGAATTTTCTCAATTCAATGAATATGATTAAATGATAACACAACTCTCATATTTATAGATGAGACAATACAGTTTTTCAAACTGTCCTGTACCGACAGGTCGTGGCACTGATGGGTCGGTGTTCATAATTATTACCGTTCAACCACCCGATCGTTGCACATTAAATGCACTCCCAACTGCATAATTAATTCCCGATCAACAAGTCGGTGTCACCGATGGGTCGACAGCCATGGCACCGATAGGTCTGCCAATACAGGGGTTTCGATCTAGGGAAACACCATGCAGACAGAGTTTCATGTCCCGAAACTTGTCCTGCCCAGAACGACCTATCGTCCTTTACTGAGGGGTCAGTCCTAGTACTTTCGATCGGTCTTGAATTACCGAGATGTCTGTTTTCTTGAGAGTCCACTTGAGTTCTAAGTTCCATAACTCATAAGTTATCATCGACGAGCCGTTGACAGCGATGAGTCGTTGACAGTGATGAGTCGTAAGTTCATTACCGAGGGGTTGGTGCATACGAGACACTCGATCAGAGGCATACCCAAAATGATAGTTCAATGTTCTAGAACCTTTGTCAACCTGGCCGACCAGTCTCTGACCACGATGGGTCGATCCTGTCTCCACCGAGGGGTCGATGAGAATGACTGGTCGAGATGACAGTGAACTTAATTTATATTTCCAAGTTCGCTTCCAATTCACTATCTTGCTTCCTCTTTAGGCTTTTTATGATTTTATCATTTGTTCAACTAAGCCTATGAATGTTCCTCCTAAGGTGTGGGTACCACCTAAAGTGATCTATGGCCAATTGCCTATTGTGATTGCCATAACGATGAGCTTCAATCTAGTGGGGCATGATCTTCAATCTTGATCACCTTGAGTCTTCAAGCTTTTAGCAAGTGCTTCTTCCTGAGTCATGGAATTGACAAAGTTAGGGACTCGGCAAAGTCAGGGCACTAACAATTGTAACACCCTGGATTTTCATTTCCTATAAATATATTAGAATAGTTCATTTGAATTATGAATTAATGGAATTTGAGATTTAAAAAGTGGAAATTGACATTAGATGGGCAAGAAATGGATCGATTACCCAATTAAGACCCAATGGATCATGGATGAGATTGATATTAAATTAATTGGGTAACTTTAAAGTAAATGGGTCAATTACCCAATTAAGACTCAATGGGTTATAGATGAGCTTAATTTTTTTAAGTAATTGGATAAGCTTGATTAAATTATTAGAATTGGATAATTAAGGTATTTAGTGTGTTAAAATCCACCTCATCAAGTGAGGTGACATGTGAGTGATGTGGCATTGCCATGTGGCATACATGTCATCACATGGAAGCCTAGTAGACAAGGAGGCCACATCATCAAGTGACATGGCCAAGATGGGACCCAAGTGCCATGTGGTGACCAAGTCACCACATGCATGGCCGGCCATGTCATGGTTGACTTGGTCAACCACAAATGATGTCATTTGAGTTAAGATGTGTTGAGTGGAGAAGATGAGGAGTTTCCATCTCAAGGGGGCTCGTTGGAAGGCAAAGAGGCAGGAAGCCAAGAGTCTCCTTGGTTAAGCCAAGGGACTCATTGGTTAGACAAACCATTATGAGGAAGTAAAGTGAAGAGACAAGGTTGTTACATAAAAGACACCAACCAAAGGGACTGTTCACATCACTTGGCCGACTCCTCCTCTTGCACACAAGAGTTCTCCTCCTCTCCTCTCCTCTCTCTCTCCCACCTATACCTCCATACTTAGAGAATCTTTGAGGAGCAAGGAAGGAAGAAAATACAGATCATAAAGAAAATAAGGAGACAGAAAAGAAGGTATGTTTTAAGGTTTAACAATATAAGAATAAGTCTAAAGAAACCATAAGTTTGGCCATGGGGTGGCCGATGTAACGCCCCGCCCTTTTTAACTCGCTTTTTCCCGTAAATACAGAGTATTTTTTTTTTTTAAAACAGAGTAGAGTGATAGAGCGCTGGATGTCACGACGTGAACTAAGTTCGAGCTTCCAAAGTCTGACCCTTAACTGGCCAACCTTATGTGTATATGGATCAAGTCCACGAAAATGGTTCACACATAGCAATATCATATTGCGGACTAAAAATCATAACCTGTGGAATCATAACAACAATTTACGAAATCATAATAGAACCAAGTTCTATTCCATTCAGATAGCAAATTACGTCAAGTCATTAATCGTCATTATCATATCATAAATATTCAGTATAATATCCAACCATAGCAAATCCATCTAAGTTATTACATCCGAATTCTAGATACTCAAATTCAAGCCCACGAGTATCTTAAACAAAATGTAAACTATAATCCTCCAAGCTCCTAAGCCTGGCTCATTTCGCGTTCATCGTTCCCTTCGTTTCCTCTATCATCAACTAAAGGGTAGAAGTAGGGCATTAGTACAACGCGCCCAGTAGGTATTCCAATTAAGGTTAACACATGGGTTAGTACCAAAAATCCAGATATAATATCTCATGTCATACTTATAAAGCATCGTATACAAAACAATGTATGATAATAGAGATCCAATCATACCGATAAAACCAGAAACCTTGCATGATAATAAAGATCATAATCATGCGATTCAATGCCATGCCATGCTATCATATGCAATGAGTCCCACCCATCACATGTACATAAAATGTACCCCTCCCATAGGTCTTTCGGACGCCCCGACGGAGTGTGAACCCTCCCTCCGGCTACATTTCACACATAATATACTCTTGATGGAAAGCTCCTTATCAAGGTATCCCCCACGATTCTTTTACGGACGCCCCGACGGAGTGGTGGATCTCCGGCTATATAGTATCCTCTTGATGGAATTCTCCTCATCAAAGTATCCCCCACTAGTGTTTTACGGACGCCCTGACGGAGTGTGGGTCCCCGGTTACCTGTCATCCCTCCCATGCCATGCATGAGATGCAAATACCACATGCTATACAATTATATAAAATCTGAGCATTTAAAAGCTCCTATTTAAAAACACATGCTATTTTATCAAATAAATATAGCATATAAAATCACCATTTGAAACATATTCAACACGTGCTAATTGTAAATCAATATAAAGTATATCCTTTGAAACATAATTTCATCAAAAGTAAGATAAAACAAATGTACATAAACCCATGGTTTCAAAGAGGTGCAATCCTAAATTTAAAAAAACACAAAACATAACCCATAAAATAGGTTCATAATTTGATTCATAAATCAGCCCTTAACCATGCCTTAAAATACCATTTAATCCCTTAATTTGGACCATGGGGTTCGGCCACACAGCTTGGCCGAATCCTATGGTGTATAGTTTCCAAATTAAACTCCACCTTCCCCATAATTGGAAGGTTTCCAAATTTAGATTTCACCTTCCGAAAATAGAACTTCCCTTTGTTAATCTCCTCTTCTATTATTAGAATATTTCCATATTTAAACTTACTAAAATTATCAACCTCCTTCCATAAATGGAAGGTTTTCCAAAAATAACTCCACCTTCCATTTTTAACCTAGGGTCCACATTTAGAAAGTTTCTTAATTAATCAACAACCCTTCTATGATTGAATGTCATATTCCATAATTAAAAAGGTTTTCAAAAACTAAACCCTAGTGGGGTTCGGCCATACCTATGGCCGAACCTCACTCATGATAACCAAATCGGCCATACTCTGAATTTACGGGAAAAAGCGAGTGAAAAAGGGTGGGGCGTTACAGTTGGTATCAGAGCGAACCCCAAACTTGAATCTTTCGGGGTAGATTAATCCGGTCTCCGTGCATTAATTTACTTTGTTAGACTCAGGCGGATGATAGCAAAGGAAGTACAGTCAAAATAAATCGGAATTATCCAACATAGCAAAATAGGATATATTCCCCGGAAACAAAGAAATACAAAGAGTGTTGTTTTGACAATTTTTCCCAAGGACAAGAAACACAAGATGATTATTTGGCAATTTTCCTCAAACAAATAACATTATGTGATACATAGAGAAATTCCCCAAACAAAGATTTAGTTTGATTTGAACTGACATTGGCATTGACATACTTCGGTTGTTGTGATACAGATATGTCAGGCAACACAGAGTATACAGAGTTATGGGACAGAGGGACACCTAGTTGTCCGATAGATCTGGTTTCTTCCGATGATTCCAGCATACCAAACTTCAACAATGAAGTTGAAATCAGTCAAGACATGGAAGTAGAATCGCCCGAATATCATGTCGGGGTTGATCCAGCCTTTGTATCCGAAGAGGACGAAGAAGAAATCCCAACCTTAAAGGAATCAGTAGGGGAGATAGCACCTGGGTATATGTGCAAAGTATGCAATCAGGAGGGGCACAAACTATATTTATTGCCCCTCCCTATCGAGGTTACTTGCCCTATTTGTGGACTTCAAGGGCACGGGAAGGAGAGGACTAACTGTCCATATATTGGGGGACCAGGACTAATACCCTGTCTGACTTGTGGAGTGTTGGGGCACACGTCGTCGACATGCCCTGACAACTTCTTCGATTTTTATGATGATACAGGGTCTTCTACGGAAGATTAGGCTAAGAAAGGGTAGGGAAATGTCGAGGAAAAAGGGGAAAGATTTTGTAAGGGTTGTGGGTACGTTTGGAGGGTTTGTTCTAACCCTACCAACCCTTGTAACCTAATGAAAGTTCGAATAATTTTCAATAAAAGTATGCAAATTTAAGAGTTTATGAGAATTTTGGCACTGAGATGTATGTGATGAGGTCACTTGTTTTACTGAGACGTAGTGTGGGTACGTCCCTCACAGGATATTGATGAGATAGGTAGATAAATTCTATGAGTATGGCTTAGAGTAGTAATGAGATTGTGGGAACCTCGATATAAAATACGGAGACTAGGTTCCATAGGGTACCGTTGAGGAGTTGGTCCCTCGCAGGTTACGCACTGGAGGGCGCTCTTACGGCTATTTTGCACACTTGACGTGCATGGATGCACAGAGCTAGGTACTATTTTACCCCGTGGGGGTGGTGCTAGTTTCGTTAGATGCGGACCGATCGCCTTAGAGCTTGACTGAATCACCTTGGGGTGAAGGGATGCAGGGCGAGGTAGACCGGATCACGTTGGATGTGGGTCTTCCGCTTGGTAAGTCATGGACCCTAAGTCTTGCCTAGGGGTCGGGGTATATTTGTGATTTGATACTGTTACTACAATCATTAAGAGATTCGTTTAAGTGTGGTTCCTACGGATAAAATATCTCATGGTGGAAGATGTTCCTGGATTAATTATGATCAAGAATGGATTAGTTATGCCATGAATGGATTATACCGAACAGGGGGTTATATTCATGGATGATTATTAATTATGGATAAATGATACTCATTGATAAAGTGGTACCAGGGATAGATGTGTATAGCCGCGGATGGTGACTCCTGTGGTGATTTGGATTCATGTCAGGTATCGGTACCATGGTAGACATGTCGGTAGTATGATGGACCTGTTAGTCTCATAGATGACATATGGATCTAATGATTGGGTCATGTTTCGATATACATTCCACGGTATAAGGAAAAGGTGTTAGTCATATTACGACTTGTGTCACAGGAAAGTTAGTGTGAAAGATACTTGGTATCGTAGAAGTGATGGACAAAAGGTGTTAGTCACATAGTGACATATGAGCAAATAAAGATATGCGTATATTTGGAGTTATACTTAAGGGAAAAGTTAAGAGTCTAGTGAAACTCGAATGGGAAGCTATGGGCGATTGCCGAGTTAGACTGGCCAGCTGACTCTGTAGTAAACCGATGGAGTTCCAGGAGAGTGAAGCTAGAAACCTAGACAAAATGGAATCAACAAAAGACTTGAGCATAGGATCATATTGGTAGGCTATCTCACACAGAGAATAAACGAATGAATGTATTGAGCAAATACGTATGGAAAATATCTGGGTAGCAGATAAAGTAAAATAGAGTACATTGATCTGCATAGGAATTATAAATGAGTTCACGAGAAAAGAGATCACATGAGATAAAGTAAATTTTACGAGAATGAAACTCATAGGTTGATATGAGTGATCCCGAAGTAATCAAGTGGTACTTGATAAGATTGAACAGAAACAACGGATGGATTCGGAAATGGGCCAAAATGTTATTGGCAAAGTCATACCGGAATGGGAGTTAAGAACGGAATGGGTCTTGTATTCCAAGGAAGGATATATATACCTAAGAGTTGCCAAGGTCACCAAAGGGCAACGATGCGATATGGGTCAGGGTAGATCGACTGACCAAGTCTGCACATTTCATTCCCATTAAGATGAGAAACTCATCTGAGACTTTAGGTCGGTGTTATATTTAGAATATCATCAGATTGCATGGTATACCTCGGAACTATTGTGTCCCACAGAGATGGTCGACTCACCAACAGAGTATGGCAGAACGTGCAAGATATAGAAATCCAAAGCGACGTGACATATGTCGAAAAGCTTGTCCAAATGGTGGACATAGAACAAAGGCAGTTTGTAAAGGTGGTATAGGATCGATGTGGCATTGAGAAAGCCATATGGGAACTCGAGTCGGAAAGAAGCTCAGCTCATCCTGAGCTATTTAGGTAAATGTTTGAAACCCTACTTCACTCGATTTTCGGGACGAAAATTTTAAAAAGAGGGTTGTATTGTAACACCTCGGGTTTTCAGTTTGTTATTTATTCATTTTAATTGTGAATTTTAGAATTGGATCTTATATGGATAAGGAATTGGGCCATGACCCAATTAGGACCCAATCAATGGTGGAATTGGTCTTATTAAAATTTAAATGGGTTGAATTAAATTAGTGATGAATTATATCCAATTTTGAATAAAAGATTTTATGGCCGAATTTTGAATGTGAAATCCATAAATTATGCGCATGAGAGATATGTGGGATTTTAATCCACAAATGATATGCTAGAATATTTGAAGAGGGATTTTCTTAATTAAATTGGATTTACATATCCTAAGAAAATGTTCAAAAAATCAAATGCGATTATGCATGGCTTAAATTTAGATATTAAATATATATATTATGCGCATAAGATAGTAACCAAGGAAACTATCTAATCTAAATAAATAAATGGAATAGAGGGGAGGTTTTAAATTAAGGAGGAGAAGTCGGCCATGGCTAAGTAAAGCAAGGGAGGTCGGCATTCCATCTATGGCAAAGGGGTGCATGGCCAAAGGAGGAGGTTGCCTATCTTAAACACTTTCTAAGTATGGGACTAAGGAGAGCTTAATAAAAGGAGAGACCCAAGGGGTGCACGGTTTTTACAACCCCATCTCTCTCTCAATTTCTCAAGGCTCATACATGGCAATACACAAGGAGAAGGCAGTAACAAGAAGGTGTTCTTGTTTGGAGAAAAAGTAAGAAGAAGGGAGAATGATTAGAAGAACAAGGAATTGGAAAGAGGTTAGTATCTAAGTGTTGAATGGTATAATTTTATTTATGAAACAAAAGAACCATAGGGTTCGGCCAAAGTGTGTGGCCGAACCCCATGGAGAAAAATTGGAGATGGGTTAATGGTTTAAAAGGAGAAGAAAGAACCATAGGGTTCAGCCATAGTGCATGGTCGAACCCCATGGAAACATTTGAATTATTTGTTGGTTTTTAAAGAATGAAAACCATGGAGTATGTTTGGTGTAAATGATATGTGAGTTTGAATGGATTAAATGGAAGATCCATGATTGATTAATGGAAACATGGATAGGAATGTGGATCGGTCATGGCATGGCCGAACCATGATGTTATTATGTCTAAGTTGTTGGATCTAAAATAATGAAAGGAAGAGGTGAGGTTCGGCCATGGTGTATGGCCGAACCCCACCAAACAGTTTTATGGATTTGGTGATGGATTTGGGTTGGATCTAAACCAATGGCCAAGATAATGAACCATAGGATTCGGCCATGGTGTATGGCCGAAACCTATGGGGTAGTTTTTGGATTGGAAATTGTATCTTGGTTGCTTAAAATGGAAAGCTTCCAAATATGGAAGGAGTTGCTAATTTTGGAAGACACCCAATGATGGAAAGATAGTTTCAAATTTAGGAAACTATCTATCTATAGAAGTTTGTCTAATATGGGAAAGTTTTCTATTCTTAGAAAGTGGATATTGAAATTAGAAAATATCTAATTATAGATCATGAAGATTAATTATGGAAACTATCCAAGAATGGAAGGTGGGAAACTAATCAAATGAATGGATTGGTTATCATGAGTGAGGTTCGGCCATAGGTATGGCCGAACCCCACTAGGGTTTAGTTTTTGAAAACCTTTTTAATTATGGAATATGACATTCAATCATAGAAGGGTTGTTGATTAATTAAGAAACTTTCTAAATGTGGACCCTAGGTTAAAAATGGATGGTGGAGTTATTTTTGGAAAACCTTCCATTTATGGAAGGAGGTTGATAATTTTAGTAAGTTTAATTATGAAAATCTTCTAATAATAGAAGGGGAGATTAATAAGGGGAAGTTCTATTTTTGGAAGGTGAAATCTAAATTTGGAAACCTTCCAATTATGGGAAGGTGGAGTTTAATTTGGGAACTATACACCATAGGGTTCGGCCAAGGTGTGTGGCCGAACCCCATGGTCCAAATTAAGGGATTAAATGGTATTTTAAGGCATGGTTAAGGGCTGATTTATGAATCAAATTATGAACCTATTTATGGGTTATGTTTTGTGTATTTTTAAAATAAAAGAAAAGGATACAATGTATGTTATGGATTGATGGTGAAAAGAATGGCAAAAACGTAATTACACACCAAAGTGGAGAACCATGGGTTCGGCCATGATGTATGAACGAACCCCATGAGTTGTGGTTGATGGACTTGTTGGGTAAGGAAATTTATAGGATCTAATTATGGTAGATTTAAAGGAAAGAGGGAACCAATGGCATTTTCGTAAATATGTATGAAAATGGTAAGCCATGGGTTCGGCCATGGTGTATGGCCGAACTCCATGGGGTTTTGTATATGGACTTAGAATCTTGAAATCAAATGGGACTTGGTGTTGATTCATCATTATGTTATAAGGTAATGGGATCTCGCAAGCGGTGCGCTATCGGTGATCAAATCTTAGATGGAAACGCAAGGACACGTGAACGGTCTTTGGTAGGATTCCACCTCTTTGAAATCATGGCTTTATGTACATTTGTTTTATCTTACTTCTGATGAAATTATGTTTCAAAGGATATGTTTTATATTGATTTACAATTAGCATGTGTTGAATATGTTTCAAATGGTGATTTTATATGCTATGTTTATTTGATAAAATAGCATGTGTTTTTAAATAGGAGCTTTTAAATGCTATGATTTTATATAAGTGCATAGCATGTGGTATTTGCATCTCATGCATGGCATGGGACGGATGACAGGTAACCGGGGACCCACTCGGTCGGGGCGTCCGTAAAGCACTAGTGGGGGATACCTTAATGAGGAGAATTCCATCAAGAGGATATTATGTAGCCGGAGATCCACCACTCAGTTAGGGCGTCCGTAAAAGAATCGTGGGGGATACCTTGATGAGGAGCTTTCCATCAAGAGTATATTATGTGTGAAATGTAGCCGGAGGGTCCACACTCTGTCGGGGCATCGAAAGACCCATGTGAAGGGGTACATTTTATGTACATGTGATGGGTGGGACTCATTGTAACACCCTGGAATTTCAAAGATAACAATTTATATGAATTTATTCATATTTACGGAATTGCCATTGTGATATATGTGATTTGAATTTAAATGGGTCAATGGTTCAGTCAAGACCCAAGGATGGTAGTTTTATTTACAAGGCAAATAAATGGATGAAATGGACTCAAACGGGTCAAGAGTTGTAATTGGGTCAAATGGGTCAAAATGGCTAAATGGGACCCAATGGATCGTGAATGGCATGATTAATCATGGATTGAGTTCAAGCTCAGTTAATTTAAGTTTATTAATTGCTTGAGTTTGGTTTGAGTTGAAATGAATGATGGGTTTAGTTGAGTTGAATTTATTAGTTGAGTTACATTAAATGAATGAATTGAGTTGGGTGAGTTAAATAAATGAGGTAGATGGAATAATTATTTTAATAAGTGAAGTGTGTGTAAGATGGTGGTGTGGGCTGGTTGTAAGTTTTAAACACAATAAAAACGTTGGCTGCATGGGAGGCTTTACCATGCATGTAACTCCCATCTAAGTGATGAATGAAATGAGAGTTACATTTTGAAGTTGCATGGGAGACGTTGGAGGAGGGGAGGAGTTTCATCTTAAGATGAAACTCCAATTTGAATTGGTAATGAGAGAAGGAAGGTATTAAGAAGTGAAGGTTACACAAAGGTTTCACATTCAAATTATTACACACGTTGGAACCATGAGGGATTACCCATCTTAGATGGAAAGGCAAGGGTCAAAACAGTTGGAGGGTTTCATCTCAAGGATGAAATCCCCAAATGAAATAAGAGTTGAAGATAAATGCAATAAGAGTTACAATTTATGGTACCAAAGAGATCACATGGGCTGAATGGAATTTAGCCAAAGAAGCTTCATTTTTACTATCACTATATCTCTCTCTTGGACGTCCTCCATCTTTCCAAAACCAAGAGCAGCAGCTGGTTGCTTAATCAGTCCTTGGATTGAATCCTTTCATCAAGACAAAAATCAGCAAAAGGGTTTTGGCAACAAGGCTGTCAATTTCATTCAAGACCAAAGTTCCCTTTCTCTCTCTCTCTCTCTCTCTCAAATCCTTGTCATCTGGCTGAATTATCTCAAGGAGCTTGCAACAAGATCAGTCTCAGCCCAAATAACAGTAAGAGAGAAGGAGAGGTCAAGGAAATAAAGGGTCAAAGAAGGAGTCAAAAGAACCGAAGGAGACGCGGTATTAGTAAGTGCATTTTGAACCCTTGTTTAAAAGTGGTAAAATATGGACCATGGGGTTCGGCCCTTTGGATGGCCGAACTCCATGGGAAAACTTGGTGATTTGTATGGTGTTTGAGAGATGAAATTCATGTTATGTAATGAAGTTCTTTTAAAGGATTTTAAAGGGAGATAAGGTCACTGATTTTGACCAGTTATTACATGGCTGAATTATGTGGTTATTAAGCTAAGTGCTGATAAAAAATTATGGACAAATATTGGAGGGTTTACATCAAGGAAACCTTGGGGTTCGGCCATGTGTATGGCCTAACCCCATGGACTGTTTTTTATGATTATTTGGGTTAGGTGTAGGATGGATATTATGTAATCATTATGTGCTTTGATTTAAGAATAAGATAGGTTTATCTATGGACTTAATATAAGAAATTAATTAGCTGTCAAAGAATGATGGAAATGGACCATAGGGTTCGGCCACTTTGGATGGCCGAACCCCATGAAGATAATTGGTGGATTTTTTATGGTTTTTGGAATTTAAAACCATACAAGTTTTGGACTGTTATTATATGTTTTATTAGATTTAAAATGCATGTTTTAAGAAGGTTAAAACATGGGTTTGGATGTTTAATTCGGACCTAAGATGAAGGGTTAAGTGGTTCAAAGCCAAAGGTCATAGTGTTCGGCCAATGAGCATGGCCGAACCCCATGAAATTGGGTTGGTTATGGATGATTTTTAAATGGTAAAACTTAGTAATATGTTACTGTTTTATTACATGATTATTGAAACATAAAAATATGTTTATAAGGATCAAGTCATGGACATAGGGATCGACCACCTTGGAGGGCCGAACCCCATGAAAGAATTTGATGAAATGTATGGTTTTGGAGAGTTGGAAATCATGTGAAATTATGGGGTTTTTATGTGATTTAAATGAAGGTATAAGTTACTATTTTTGGTCGGCCAATACATGGCTGAACCATGTATTATTCATGGTTGAATTAGCATGTTAAAACCATGAGTAATCATGGTGATTATTGGACCAAGTGAACCATAGGGTTCGGCCATGTATAGGGCCGAACCCCATGGATCATGGTATGGGTTTTTAGGACATAGACCAAGTTGGAATGATATGGATGAATGTTTGATTTACTGCTATGTAAATAAGGTATCGGACTTCCTTGAACGGTGTACAAGTTGTAAACGGGAGACGGTTCAAGAGAAGGGTCAAACAAAGTAATCTAGTATAGGTTTCCTACCTTGTTGTAACCACATATGTTAATTGCTATTTTATGTTTATTTGAATAAGTTATTTGAGTGAAATGTTATATTTACAAATGGCATGATTGCATAGACATCTCATGCATGGCATGGGATGATGGTGATGTAACCGGAGGCCACACTCCGTCGGGGCGTCCGAAATACCACTGTGGGGTACCCTGATGATGAGAATCCCATCAGGAGGAATCCGGAAGCCACACTCCGTCGGGGCGTCCGAAAGACCACTGTGGGTTACCTTGACGATGAGAATCCCGTCAAGTGATGGATATGTTGAATGGTGATGGGTGGGACTCATTACATGTTCATTTCATACATAGCATGTTTTTATGGAATTTTGTCACACATGTATTATTATTATACCATTTGCATGTTTTTGACTAACCATGTGGTAGCCCTATTCGGAAATACTACTGGACGCGTTGATCTAACGCCCTATCTATATCCTTAGTGGATGACGCAGGGAAAGGGAAGAACGTGGATTGAGAAGAAAACCAAGCATAGGAGCTTGGGCACTTTGAATGGACTTGAATGGACTGTTTATGGATTTGTTATTTGAATTATTTGGACAATGTAATTTGGTAACTAGTTTGGTTTGCATGTAATAAGGAGTGAAGTAGATGTTATGGCTTGGTTTATTTTGGATGGTTGGATTGAATGATAGATTAATATTATTTAGTAATTTTGGAGAATAAGATCTTGTACTTTGCTATCTAAGAATGAAAAATTGGAATAGTCATAGGTTCTATTATAACCTCAGTTAGATTAAGATTAAGTTAATTCCGCAAGTTGTATTTGTACCATGTGTGGATCATTCTATGGACTTAATCCATACGCACATGGGCTTGGCCAGTTAAGGGTCGGACTTTAGAAGTCCGAACTTAACTCGCGTCATGACACTCCGCCCCGATCACTTGATTATTATTTTTTTTTTTAAAAATAAACTCTGAAAATTAGATTGAAAAGGCGGGGTGTTACACTCATTGCATATGATAGCATGACATGACATTGAATCGCATGATTATGATCTTTATTATCATGCAAGGTTTCTGGTTTTATCGGTATAATTGGATCTCTATTATCATACACTGTTTTGTATACGATGCTTTATAAGTATGACATAAGATATTATATCTGGGTACTAACCCATGTGTTAACCCTAATTGGAATACCTACTGGGCGCGTTGTACTAACGCCCTACTTCTACCCTTTAGTTGATGATAAAGGAAACGAAGGGAACGATGAATGCGAAACGGGCCAGGCTTAGGAGCTTGAAGGATTATAGTTTACATTTTGTTTAAGATACTCGTGGGCTTGAATTTGAGTATCTAGAATTCGGATGTAATAACTTAGATGGATTTGCTATGGTTGGATATTTTACTGAATATTTATGATATGATAATGATCATTAATGACTTGAAGTACTTTGCTATCTGAATGGAATAGAACTTGGTTCTATTATGATTCCGCAAATTGTCGTTATGATTCCGCAGGTTATGATTTTTATTCCGCAATATGATATTGCTATGTGTGAACCATTTTCGTGGACTTGATCCATACACACATAGGGTTGGCCAGTTAAGGGTCGGACTTTAGAAGTTCGGACTTAACTCGCGTCGTGACATCCCGCGCTCTATCACTCTACTCTGTTATAAAAAAAATATATATACTTGAATTTACAGGAAAAAGCGAGTGAAAAAGGGCGGGGCATTACAGCCAAACCCATGGATTACATTATTAGTTGGAATGGATTGCCAATCTATGTTAAGGCCATGTAGTTGGAAATCTATCCAAGAGATGGTAATGGGTTGAAACAACCATAAGGTGATATTCGAATCCATACTTTAATACTAAGAACTGAAAGAATTATGGAAAAGATCCTAGCCTTGACTAGAGGATAGAGTAAAGTTACTAAATGAAGTATGGAAGATGAAATCCAAGTTTAAATAATGATAAGAATGAATTTTATAGAGAAGGGTTGTACAAGATATGCAAACAGAGATAACTGACAAAATGTCAGTCGACTGAATCTCAGGATTCAGTCGCCTGAACTGGTGCTTGCCGAGCAAACAAGGGAAATCTGGGAGTTTCAGCAGACTGAATATAATGATCCAGTCAACTGAAAATGGGTTGGCCGAGCACACAAAGGGAAATCTGTGAGTTTCAGCCGACTGAATCTTTGATTCAGCCAACTGAACTTAGAAGTACCAAACAAGTAAGTGATCTGGTGTATTTCAGCCGACTGAAGGTATACTTACCAAACACGTAATCGGTTTATTGATAATTCAGCCCACTGAATCTTTGCTTCAGTCGACTGAATGTATACTGGTCGAACACACAGATGATCTGATCCAAAGTCAGCCAACTGAATCACGACTAAAAGTGTGCTAACCGAGAACATAGAGGGTTTGACCCAAAGTCAGCCGACTGAATATATGATTTAGTCGACTGAAAGGTTACGGGTCAAGTTTATACAGTACCAAGTTGTGTTTCAGCCGACTGAATATTACAATTCAGTCGACTGAAAGTTTGCGAGTAAAGCAAAGACTGTATCTAGGCGTGATTCAGTCGACTGAATTCCAGATTCATTCGACTGAATCTGAATGTTTTATTTTTGGTTGACTTTTCAAATACCTCTATTTATCTGGTAGGATGTAAGGGGTGATGAAAATTAAATGGATAATCAAATTAATATATATGTGGTTGAATTTAATAAGGTAAAGAGGTTTGATTCGTTTCACGCAATTGCTAACATTATCCTCACAAGACTGCAAGGATAGTGTACTGGACATTGGTAGGATTCCTACCTTATTGAGACACTATAGAATATATATGATACTGGTTTTTATTCCAAATATGATGTTTACTTTGATTAATCAAATGGTATATGTTTATAAACTGATTTTCAATGATAACATGTAATTTGAAATGTAATGGCATACTTGCATACATTATCTCATGCATGGCATGTAATACAGCACAGCCAAGCATGGGTCCGGACATTATAGCTTTTGTGTGAACTGTTTTAAGCTGTGTGAACTGTTGAGATTTTGGCCTTGTCCGGGTTTGCTAGAAATGGGTACAGTATAATTTGGACCAAAGAGCTCCTGGGTAGGCAATCTCAAAACCCTGCGCAGAGGGAGGAGTCCACACTCCATCGGTAATTCCGAATTAATATGTGGGGAGGTATACAGTTATCTGGTGGTGCCGTCACAAAACACTACGGACGTAAGTTGCCAAGGGAAACCTTGATATGACGATTTATCAAGGAAACTATTTATATATGATGTGATTGGATACGGAAATTGGGTGAGAGATCATTTGGCATTGACACCCACGACATAACATATATGAAAGCATGATTATGATATGGACATCATGTATTGTTTTTACTACAAATGAGATGTTTTACAAATATGATATGATGTATCTATCTTGATTTATATTATTCTTATGTGTACCATAACCCTACTTGCATACCTACTGGGCATGTTGACTGATGCCCTACTTCTAACTTATAGATGATGAAACAGGGAATGATAAGGAAAAGGACATGAGACATAAAGAGAGCCAAGCATAGGAGTTGGAATGAATGAAGTTTAATTTACTTAGTTTTGAGGTTTATGATGTATTGAGATGATTGATATTTTGGATTGTAATAACTGAGAAACTATTTGCTATGGTATCTAAGTTTTTAATTGGAATTGTATGGTGATTGGTCTTCCCTGCTTAATGATAACAATGATATGAATATCTCATTTATATGAGTAATTCCGCAAGTATTTAGGCAAGCGTGTGAAATGTTTTAGTGAACTTGGTCCACACACATGTAAATGTGGCTAGTTAAGAGTCGGCTTTTGGAAAACTCAGACTTGACTCGCATCGTGGCGTCTCGCTCTCTCTCACTCATTTATAAAAATATATATATACTCTGATTTGTGGCGAGTGAAAAAGGGCGAGGCGTTACAACAATCTCCCCCTTTGTCAATTTAATGATAAATCCTAGAAGCTAACCCAATTAGAAGCTCACCCTTACTACATCACATTTGAATACAAAAGTATTACATTGATTACATGTAGATATTCAAATGAAACAACAAGACTATGATCTTCGTATATTCTTGTTCAGCTTGCTTCATTTCATGTTTTCCTATTCAAGCACATAAGCAAGCAACACTAGAAATCATTAGAGGGGTTAGTCCAAAACATAAGTATGTATCCATGGACTAAACTAGATTTGTATTCATGCTCCTCCAACACCATGATTTCCTAGAAACCAACACTACTCATAGCATATCCAAGCTATCAGTGTTGAGAAAATTTTCTATCCCAATCTTTTTTGAGTTTGAGGTCCCAAATTCCAAGCATAGACATTCTCCCATGTCCATTGCTTCTCCCTATTTTACCAATTACTCCTCTTAATTGGCTTTGATGTCTAACAACTTCCACTAATTTCTCCCCCAGACAAAGGTTTAGTAGGCAGACATTGATTTTCCTTTCATTTTGAAGGAATTGGATTTCAAGCACTCCCCCATGCTTCCTGCATTTAGCGATTCCATGAGTTCACTTCCAACTCATTTAATCTTTCCAATTATCAATGCATGCTTCTCATGCATTCAAGCATTGATCCCCCCACAGTATAATACAAATTGCCATTGCATTACTATTTTTCTTCTTCTTCCCTTTTAAGAGTTGTGATGTCTTAAAGGTGTTCTCCCAATTGGGTCAAGCTAACCTACCTAGCTTCCCTTTTTGGAGTCTTCTCCCCCATTCTCCAAGCTATCTTTTCTAGTTGTTTTGACTCAGATCCCCCATAAACTTAACTGCCTCTAAGTTTATTTTTCTCCAAGCTTTCTTTCAAGCTTGCATCATCCTTCCTCCCTACACTGTCATGACCAGTGACATGTGCTAAACAACACATATTTTGTGCTCCCCCAAACTCCAAGGGTGTATGCAACATCACAGCCTGATCCCTATCTCCCTAACATGCCAATACAAACTAACTCATTCAAACATGCATATTAGTGTATTTAACAAAAGCCATGTTAACTATAGACAAGAGATAGAAGGCATTCAAACACAGCAATACTCACGTCAAACCATAGCAAACCATATCGTGTCATTGATAATCAAAATGTGCAGTACATATGGTTTTGGAGGGGTCATCATGGATGCTTAGATAAAATACCAAAAATATATAGTTTTTCAGGTCAAGCAAAATGTGAAAAATTATCCTAAGCAGAGCCATCCTGGGGAGGTGATGCTGGAGGAGAAGGGGTTTTCGTCGAGGACTCTCTTTGAGTTTTTTTATGAATGTGGAGAGGCATTGGATTGATTCATTCATGAAGGTTGCTAAGACACCAATCTTTCTTTCCAACTTCTGACGTTTTTCAAGGAAGAACTAGAGTTGTCTTATAATAACTCTGTCAGACTCGGCTTTTGTATCTTCCATCTGTTCTTTGACTGGCACCCGAGAAGAAGAGGTAGGTTCTCTAATGGTAATACCAATTTGCCTTCGAGGTATGAGTGGTAGTGAGTTCTTCTTATGAGATATCCTCGAGAGGGTCTTGACTCGACGACCTATAGTATTCAGGAGAGATGAAGATTCCCCTTGATACCATTGAGATTTGGATTTCTTAGATAAAGTGGCGTGATCATTCTCAGAATCAGAGAATACAATGATGACTGGGGACTTTTTCCTTGTCATTTTCCACTATTTTTTTTTTTTTTTTAAATTCAGAAACAGCAAAACCATTGGAGGGGAGAATAATGCACAGAGCTTATCCAACCAATGGGAATCACAAAATCCGTGATTTTCAAGCTACTAGAGGGGGAAAACCAGAAACCCTCTGATTTTTCGGCGAGAAAACTCTCTGAGATGTCCTATTGACTGGTCTAGGGCATGGGAGGAGAGGAGGAAATCGTCTGGGGATTGCAGGAGAGGAAACGACGTTTTTTGAAATGATCTGTCATTTTCGCAGAAGGAGAACTTTTAACTTAAACATTTTGTCTCACCGATATGGCGTTTCTATCGACAGGTCGAACCTTTGGACAATTTTCGCCCTTTTTAATAGTGCTCGATTTAGCATAGTACCAACATGCCTATCACACCGACTAGTCTATTCACCGACATTTCGACTATACCGAGAGGTTTAGATAGTAGAGCAATCATTCCTAATTTGTGCAACTTGATGAAATCTTATTCTAAGCATGACATACATAGATTTATTCCAATATAATAAATCAAAGATATGCAAAAAAAAAAAAATCATCAAATCATTAAAACATGCTCAAGATCAAAATTTACATTCTAAAATACATACAATTCAAAATGCTTTAATGGAATGTATGACTTTCCAAGTAGAATATGTACTATAGCTAGGAAGAGTACATTCTAGACTTGTAGTTAGCCAATTTTTCTCTCCTCATGTCACAGTACTTCTATGTGAACTCATATGGTCTCTTGTGAGTCCATTTCTAGTGGTCTAAGATATGGAAGTGAATCTTAAACCAAAACAAAACATGAATGGTGGCCTATCTCCTAGGTACAAAAATTGTGGCATTCGGTGTTGCATATACACCCCTATGATCGTACCTTAGATGACCAAACTTGGGATCCTTCAACTCTTTTAAGACATGATTCAAATGTTTCAACAACGAGTCTTTCCTTGTGTCCACCTTCCTTGGGTTTCTTTTAAGGTTAGGTGTTGGTGGATGTCTTTTAGGCATGGGTTTTACTGGATTATGCCTTTTAGCTTGTGCTTGCCTTTCCAAGTGTCTCTTCCAATGGTAGCAATTTCTTTTGAAATGCTCAGCATTGTAACAAAAATAACACTTTCCCGTTGAAGGGTGAGGGAGACTTGTTTTGCCAAACACCCCACGGTTCATAGGTTCTTTGGTGGATGAGGCACTAAGACCAGACCTATCAGCATATTGTTTACCCGAACTTATGAGTATTTTAAGGCTTTCATCTCCTTGGGTAAACATATCTTGAAATTTTTCTTTATGAATTTTAAGGTTTTTATTGTGATGCCACAGATTCTCGACATCATTGCAGTGAATACTTATCTCTTCTTGAGGGTTTTTATTACTCTCTTTTAGTTTTGAGTTTTCATTGTCGGAGAGTTCCAACTTAGAGGTTAGGAAAGATTTTTCAATTTTTAAATCCTTTACTTGATTAGAGAGGTTCAGGTTTTCATTTTTAACATTGTCTAATTTCTTCGCCAACCTCTCACTTTCAAGGAATAGGGCACCGTAGGAGGCTTGAAGATTTTCATCATCTTCACTCTCATCATTCTCCGTTATAACTGTGGGATTTTCTTGATCACCAATGATCGAGGATATTAGACTTTTTGATACATCAAATTTTCTTTGAGTCTCTTTATCGGAATCACTCTCTAATTCAAAGGTTTCCACATGGGTCATACCCACATTCATAGCCTTCTTAATTTTATCTGAGGGACATTTATCATAAAGTGTCATCTCCCCCCACAATTATAACAAGTTTGCTTCTTAGCAGCCTCTCTCTCCTTCATTTTCCCTCTAATTTCTTCTTGCCTTTTAGGGTATCTTTTACTTGATTCACCATTTCCCATTCTTCTCTACTTGTTTCTTTTAACAAAGTTTTTATAAAACTTTTTGGCAAACATTGCCATTTCATCACTTGAGAACTCATCTTCTGAAAAATCGTCTTTATCTTTTGTTTTCTTTTGTTTTAAGGAAGATTCAAGGCATTAGATTTTTCATTTGGTTGTTCAAAGTGTAGTTCATAGGTTTGTAGTGAACCAACCAAATTATCGATGTCATTAGACACACATCTCTGTTATCTTCCATAGCCATAACCTTGGGTTTGAATTTTTCTATAAAATTCCGGATAATTTTAGTACATACATTGTCCTTAGGTATCCCTTCACCTAGAGTGTACATTTGATTCACAATATCGCTTATCATGGAATAGAAATTCAAGAAGACTTCATCCTCCCTCATTTTAATAGTATCAAATTTATTTTGGTGGATATGTAGTTTGGACTTCTTAACTATTGAGGGCCTTCATGAGTTCTTTCAAGAACTTCTCATGCCTCCTTTGCAGTTCAACATGTCATAATTCTCCTGTACTCGCTATCGGATACTGCACAGTTAAGGGTATTCATGGCTTTGCCATCAGCTGTCTGACCAACTTTTTCAGCAGGGGTCTAACAGGCAAAAGGTTTTGGTGTCATAAACATGGTTTAGGTGGATGCTATCATCTTCTCTTCCATGGGTTCTTGCCATCAAATCTTTACAATATCCCACACCGACGAATCTATGGAAACAAATAAACTTCTCATTTTGGTCTTCCATGAGGCATAGTTTGTTCCATCGAAATAAGGGGATTTGGATATTGCATGACTGTCTCCCATAGTGTTATACCTTGGATCAACTCAGATGGTTAAATTCTTATAAAGAGCACTAGGCTTTGACCCTAGAGGGGGGGATGAATAGGTCAATCTAAAAATCATTGGTCCTTTTAAAAATTACTTGATTAATTAATTAAGTGCAGCCGATATAATAATCAAGTGTGTGTGTTTTAACAAATGTGCTTAAGCAATCAACACAAAGAATTAGCTCTAACACCACACACACAAAGACACAAGATATATAGTGATTCGGTTAGCCAACCTACATCCACTATTAGGTCTAGCTCAACCTTGAGCTATCCCTAAATTCACTAAGTGGGGACTTATACCCTCACAATTAGAGTAAGAATTCTACCCAACTCAATCGGCTGGGAATTTCACCCACCACATGTAAAATAGGAATTCCACATATTTGAATTGGCTGGAAATTCTACCCACCACGTGTGTCAAAGACTACGCTCTAGATTTTTTATAGTGATTCCGCAGCCAAGCCTCCTTAATCCACTTTCACATGACAAAGGTTTTAAAACAAAATTAAAACCAAGAAGCACTTGTCGTGTAGATCTTACTCAAAGATGTGTGCTTCTCAAAAATCCACCCAATGTGTGCCCGAGTTAATCCCGACGCTTTGCCTTATAGCCGTCGTTGAGCAATCACAATTTTAGGGTGACTAGGAAACTGGTTCTACCAACATCTTTCCTAGTTTGTATCTTTTCTTTTCTCCTCTCTTTTTCTCTTTTACTAACTTAATCAATAGATTGGTTGTATTTAATTTTTAAGTGTAGGCACAACAGAGTTGATCGTTTCTTAAAGTGTGTGAATTTTCTCAATTCAATGAAAATGATTAAATGATCACACAGCTCTCATATTTATAGAGGAGACAACACAATTTTTCAAATTGTCTAGTACCAACAGGTCGGGGCACCGATGGGTCGGTATTCATATTTATTACCGTTCAACCACCCGACCGTTGCACATTAAACGCACTCCTAATGGCATAATTAATTCTCGATCGACAGGTCGGTGTCACCGATGGGTCAACAATCATGGCACCAAGAGGTCGGTCCATACGAGGGTCTCGATCTGGGCAACACCATGAAGAAAGAGTTTCATGTCTAGAAACTTGTCCTGCCCAAAATGATTTATCGTCCTTTATCGAGGAGTCGGTCCTGGTACTCTCGATCGGTCTTGAATTACAGAGATATCTATTTTCTCGAGAGTCCACTTGAGTTCTAAATTCCAGAACTCATAAGTTATCATCGACAAGTCGTTGACCGAGATGGGTCGTTAAGTTCATCACCGAGGGGTCGGTGTATATGAGACTCTCGATCAGAGACATGCCCAGAATGACACTTTAATGTTCCAAAACCTTTGTCAATCTGGCCGACCAGTCTTTGATCACGATGGGTCAATCCTGTCTCCACCGAGGGGTCGGTGAGAACGACTGGTCAAGCTGACAATGAACTTAATTCATATTTCCAAGTTTGCTTCAAATTCACTAACAAGCTTCCTCTCTAGGCCTTTTATGATTTTGCCATTTGTTCAACAAAGCCTAGGAATGGTCATCTTAAGGTGTGGGTACCACTAAAGTCATCTATGGTCAAATACTTGTTTTGTGATTGCATAACTGAGCTTCAATCCGGTGGGGCATGATTTTCAATCTTGATCACCTTGAGTCTTCAGGCTTCTAGTAAGTGCTTCTTCCCAAGTCATGGAATTGACAAACTTAGGGACTCAGCAAAGCCGAGGCACTAACAAAGACATAATAGTGTAGGACGTCTTATGATTTTGATATGTCTGAGGCATGGTAGAATGTTTGATGAATCAATCTTGTCTAAGACATAATAGTGTATGACCTTGATTAATTCCCATACTTGAGCATTGAGATATGCAAAGTATACATCAAATGAATTCTCATAATATAGAATGAAATTTGATGAATGGGTTAAACTAGATTAAGTGGGAGAGGTGGAGCCAATGCCACTTGACCAAGAGGTTAGTTGGAGCTACCTTGGGAATAGGCTCGCACACTCGACCTTGTAAAGATAATTGAAAGTGCTAAGACGAGCAATTGTTAAGTTTCCACAAGTCAAGGGTATGGCCACTCTCCAACGTCAACCCGAAATTCATAATGTGTAAAGCCCGAAGTGGATAGGGATCTTTGGAAAACCTTGAAATGGACAGATGATGACTTTGGCATTGATATGTATGTGACTAGGTTACTTGGTACTGAGACGTGGGATGGATACATCCCTCACGTGATTATAATATTGAGACGTGGGATGGGTATGTCCCTCACGTGATGATGATAGTGAGATATGGTATAATACTGTAACGCTCTGTCCCTCCAACACAATATTATCCGCTTTAGACCTGCAGACGGGCCCACACAGTTTATTTTTTGGCGAGCAAACCTAAAGAATGCTCCCAAAAGGCCTTGTGCTTGAAGGAGGAAGCTCTACAGCTTAAATACTAGATAAACTCGCCCACAACTGGTGTTGTGGGACTCCAGGGAGCGCCCAATGCCTCCTTGGTGAATTTCTCTCTATCTTTTGGACATTTGACCTATGGTTGGGCCCCCACTCTACAGTGGGGTATCACAACCTACCTCCTTAAGACCAAAATCGTCCCCAGCTTTATCTGTCGGACCATACACTGCACGCCTACACCTTCTGTCTGATTGTTGAACCGTGCTCTAATACCATTTATAACGACCTTGACCTTCTAGTACAATATTGTCCACTCTAGGCCCACAAGCAGGACCCCGTACGACTTTGCATTGAGGACCCCATATAAGAAGAGCCCTCAAAACGCATTGTGTTTGAAGGAGGGCGCCAAGCTTATATACTGGTAGATCCCTCTCACATCTAGTCATGTGGGACTTGCACAAACACCCATAGCACCAACCTGGTTATTTTTTTGCTAGGTTGGGACGCTCCTCCCTTTAAGGTCTCCCTTTGGGCCGGGGCATCACAATTTATCCCCCTTAAAGTCAGAGCCTTCCCCGACTCTATGCATGATAACTAAGCCCCACACCACAATCCCAGAGGTGAACTGTGCTCTGATACCATTTGTAACGCCTCGTCTCTCCAGCACAATATTGTCCGCTTTGGGCCCGCACGCCTTTGTTTTTGGTGAGCAAACTTGAGAAATGCTCCAAAAAGGCCTTATGCTTGAAGGAGGAATCTCTACAACTAAAATACCAGGGAAACTCACCCACAATTGGCGATGTGGGACTCCAGGGAATGCCAGTGCCTCCTTGGCGAATTTCTCTCTATGCTTTGGACATCTGGTGCCTATGGTTGGGCCCCCACTCTAGGGCGGGTATCACAGGTACATCTCACGTAGGATTGAGACGTGGTATAGGTACACCCCTTACGTAATTATGATATTGGTGTGATATGGGTACGTCCCTCATGTAATTATAATGTTGGTGTGGCATGGGTACATCCCTCACGTAATGGAAACATTGTGCCTTAGTCCGATCAAAAGAATATTGTCCGATCAATAGATTATTATGTCTCCTCCATATGTAATGAAGTAAATGAAAATGCATTAATCCATGCTAGTGTTAGTCACTCATTATAATGCAATGTCTACAGCAGGTTAGATTGTATGGTGCTAACATGGGACCTGAGTGGAATTGCATTTATGAGTAGAAGGGTGATTGGGTGCATAATTGCATTAAGTATGCGTGAAGAGTATAGAGAGAGAACTGGTAGGATGTTCCCGTCCCTAATATAGACCCTAATGTTAGTTGATGGACCCGACGAAGGCGGCCCAGAGTGGTGATAAGGCCTTATGAGCCCAAGATGATGAGACAAGTATATAATTTCCATGAGTAAGGCTTAGAGTAGCCGTGAGACCGGGAGAGCCTCTATATGAACATACGTAGACTGTGGCATTTATGTATGTGACTGGATCACTTGGATACCGTGGATGAGTATATCCCTCGCGTGATTCTTCCGCAGATGGGTGAGTCTCACACGGATTTGTTGGCGCACTGGGTGTGCAGGATACACAAGTTTAGGCACTCTTGTAACACCCCTCTCTCTAACCACCATCATCAAAGTATAATATTATAAATATTTGAGTGGAGAGGGAGGCGAGCGTCACGACGTGAGCTAAGTCCGAGTCCGAAGACCCAACCCTTGACTAGCCCAACTAGTGTGTGCATGATAACATTTGCACACACTTTAATAATCCTGCGAAAATGTAAGTATTTTATAACATTGTATGAATAACCAACACATCTTATAGCAAAATAAGGAATTCTCATATACTTGAATCAAACACAAATAAACTTAAATACATTGATTCCAAGTCATAAATGTTACATTCCCAAAATGAACATTCTATAAATTACATTGTTCTCAAATCTCTCAACACATAAAGATAACACTAAGTCCTCTAGAATTGCTTCTTTGTTTTCCATCTTATCTATGCTCGGCCATCGCTTACTCCGATATCATCTACATCTTCCAAAACCTGCATACAAATTTGGAGGGGGGAATGTATGGGCTTAGTCAACAAGTCCAGTAGGAATTCCACTCACATAGTATGCACTACGGCGTGTCATAACTAAGAAATTATACATACTTATATTTAAGGGTTAAATATCACATTATATACATTGTGTGTTTCTCAATCTTGAAAACATCTCTCAAACATAGTTACTTCAAAATATCAAAAGTACGTACTCATATCGTATTTCCTTTCATGTTAGAAATCTCAGGTTTTGAAATCAAGCTATGTACTCTTCTCAACTTACAGAAATACATACTTGAAAATATAATACATCTCATTATAAGATATTGTACTCATACCTAACTCATCTCATATTTGAAATCATAGTTTGTACCTTTCGCAAATCTCATTTCTATGCTACTTTGGGGAAACTTTCATTCATAGTGTACATAACGCTTTGCTCAAAATCTTAACTGTATTATAGTTTTAATACATTTCTCATATTCAAACTTAGAGGGAAAAACTCACACTTTGAAACATATTACATAATTCATTTCTCATCTACATCAATCTCTTTCATATCAAAAGACTTCATAAACATTTTCTTATGAAAACACCACATTAAAAGTTTATTCTTAAAACCCTTCACACAATCCATGCTCGTTTCATCATTTCTAACACCATACTGAGTTCATGTAAAAGTTCATTACTATGCAGCATGTTATGCCATGGGTGTCATGATTCATGCATACCCTTATCATGCCTCATGCAAAGGTATTCTCAACAACTCATCTAGAACCACAAGGCATTTCATCTTCCCATATACTTATTTCATATTCATCTTTTCGGGGTGTCCTGTTATATGTCATCATACAACTCAATCGGTCCCACCAGTGAAATATTCTTTCTTAACCATACACACACGACATCAAAGCCTACCCAGGTCAATTCAGCACTTTGATTTGTCAATCATAACACGACACCAAAGTTCGTCCGACATTCGACACTTTGGTTCGTTGATAGTAACCCCATAACAACTACCATGACCCTAAGGTCTAATTGGACAAATTGGTCATTTGTTTTCACTCCTGTCTATCCCATCCCATGCTCCATGCATGAGGAATATGAATACAAATGAATGCTATGCTCTTGCATACAGCATGCCTTCAATCAATATCAAAGACATGCAAATCTATTTTCATCACAAATACTTTGTACTTTGAAAATACATTAACTCTATTCAACATAGTCATGTACTCTCTTTAGATAAAATTTACAAAACCAAAGGTAGTTCAAGACCTCATATAGTTGGAATATATAGTGTTCTCATAATATCACAGTCATGTTGCATTTTTCAAAGCATCTCATTTATCATATAATTCTAGGGGGTGAAATATTCCACGTACTTCCATTGAAAATAAACTCAAGTTCATATATCCAAAACACATGATTTTAAAAAGAGATTCAAATTATCCTTTTCTCATTGTTAATAGGGTATTAGATCCACACCCATTGCATTTCAACAACGTATGAAAACCTACCTGAAAGAAGGTAGTCCACAAACTAGCTCGTTTGATTCCGGTCCACTCCTTGACCCATCGTTCATTGTTCATGCATCAAAAACATTATATACACAACATTAGATTTCTTCTCATTAATTGTTCTTCATTTTCTAATCTTTACATTGTTTTATCATCATCTAAGACTTCATCAAGTCTCATAGGTCAATCAGGTGAAGACTAGTACCACCCAAGTGGTCCCACAAAACAATTTGGGTCCATTTGAACCAACTTCACAAAACTGGTCACCTCTCTGGCTGACACATTGACCAAGGTCGATGTGTCCAGTTCCTGGACCTCTGTTCAGGCACCTGTTTTCTTCTCATGTTTTCCTTAGTTTTGATCCTAATATTGGTCCAGATTTTTTACCAAGTTGTGCAATAAACTTTATCTTTCATTACCAGAATTTGTTCATCATAGAGGCACATCGAAACGATCTGTGTGTCTCCTAGAATTAGTCTACCCGTCAATCAGTCCATTCTCAACAATTCTAAAAAAATTAGTAGTTTTGTGGTACATATCGAGCCCAGTCGATATGTCCCAAAGTATAAAATCTGTACACTGGATCTGGTCTTCTTTGCTATTTTCCTTCATTTCTTTACCGTCACTCCCATGCATACACATCGACTCCAGTCGATGCATAGATCTGGTTCTAAAATCACCAGTCCTCTTCCTCCTTCCTTTTATTTTGTTCCCCAGGGATACATATCGACTAGAGTCGATACATATCCCCTAGGCCTTGGCTCAAAATAGTATATTTTCTAATATTTGGAACTGTACTTAGTGTACATATCGACCAAAGTCGATATGTACACCTGGGTTTCTCTGCAACCATTCATTCCGAGTTGCATGTTTCCCAACTTCAGTTTATCCTCTTCCAATCTCATTTATTTGTTCTATTACACATTTTAGTGTGATCATTTTATTCTAGATTACTTTAATCACTATGAATATCATGTACCTTGGGAAAACCATGAGGATTTCAATGACAAATGAGCTTTGAACTCAAGCTTGGTGTTTCCTCTTTCTTTCTTCCTCTGCTCTCCTTACTTCTTCTCTCTCAGTTTTCCTCTTTTTTTCCAGATTTCCTCTCCCTTGGAGTTCACTGGTTTCTCTAGAAGAAGATGGAAGATAAATGAAAGAGGGAGGAACTCGAGTTGCTCTCCCTCTCTCTACGCTTCTTTCCTCTCTTTTCTCTCTGGTTGCCCTAGTCTTAGCCTAACGGAAGGATGAATATGAGAGATGAATGAGGAACAATTGCTCTTTTCTCCCTCTTTAGTTTCCCTCCTCTCCTCTAGTCAATGATCAAGCCACGTGGAGGGTTCCAATTGGCTTTTGTGGGCGGTGGCAGGTGAGGTAGGTGTATGATGGGATAGGGAAGACAGCTGCACATTTTTGAACTCAAAGCACTGGATACGCACGATACATGTTTCTGGTCAATACATGCCTTTGGGGGATTTATGTACACATCACCTTCTATCGATGTATACCTCTGGGATTTCTTTCCTTCCCTTCAGTCAACACACAATCCAAGTGGAGGTCATGCATTGGTCCTCTAGGACAGTGGTAGGTGTGGTAGGTGGGTGATGGAACAGTTACACCTGTCAGATCCCAGGCTTAAGCCACGGGGCATTCCCGATACATGTTCATGGTCGATATGTATCATTTCTGGGCAGTTATATGTATCGACAAAATGAGATATGTGTCACTTAAAATTTCAAGCTTCGGGCTGGTTTTCAAACATATGTATCAAAGTCGATACATACCAAACTTGGACACATCAACCCTGGTCAATATGTACCTCTTGGAAATCTTGGTTTTCTTCTCATTGTTCTTATTTTAATTTTTTTTCCCTCACTATGCTTAATACCAACCTATCTCAGTTCATTCCTCAATCTTAATGCCAAGTTTTCACATCCTAATCCATTCTTTAAGAGGGGATTTATATTAATTCATCAGTTCAAGATTCCGAGGTGTTACAACTCTCATGGACCTTGGGTGATGTGCTAGCTGAGTAAGTCGTTGTCCGACCACCAGGAGCAAGGTTGTATCACCCTGATGTGGTGAAGGGCATGCAAAGCTCGTTGTATTAGTGCACGCGAGGCGTGATTCACTCGCTCAGCAATACGTAGGTCCTAAGTCTTGTCGGGGCCGTGACGGATTGATTTGATTATATTGCCACAATCACGTAGTGATTCATACGGGTGTTGTTCCTACGGATGATTAATCTCATAGAGGTGATATATCCCTGGATGAGTTGTGCCTATGGAGGGATTATCCCCATGGATGGAATATATTCATGAACGTATTATACACATGGATAGATTATACTCATCAATAGCGTGTTTCTATGGATGTATGATTATTCCCATGGAGGATTGGATTCATGTCTAGTTATTGATCTCGTGGTAGACATATTGGTCCCATAGTAGATGTTTTGGTCTCATGGTGGACGTGTTGGTTCCATGGATAAATATTATTCTCGTGGATGGTTATGCACACAGAGGGCATTGATTCTATAGACGATTGGACCATATTAGAGTATTGTCCCCATGGAGGGAAGTAGTACTCATGTTCAGTACATGTCCCATGGTTGATGATTATCCCATGTGTGGCATTGATCAAATGGTTGACGTTGGGCACATGGTGAAAAATAGACCCGTGATTGGGTGTGCGTACCCATGGCCTAGTGTGAGACCCATAGTTGGGTAGTAGAATGTCATGGCGTGACATCATGATAGCACGGGGTCGGTGCCATGAAATAAGAGAAGGTAGAACTACGCGTGATCTGATCTCCAAAAGAGTACATAGTAGTTGAGATTCAGTTCAATCACACTGAGGGTCTAATAAGTCCTAGGATTCATAGGAATCCCGTTATACGTGTGAGTGTCACTTGTATGGACTATGAGTTGTGTATACTCCTGAGATTTCCAAAAAAAAAAAAAATTCACGTGACACAAATAATCCAAATTTAAAAATAAGTATGCAATTATATGAGAAATAATGCATATAATGCAAAATGCCAATGATGATGCATGATCCCCAATCCTATGCCATCATCCAAACCACCAAACACCAATGTGCACATAATGATCGATAGACTAGGCCCATCGGCCATAAGCTGACCATCCAAGCGCACCATACAAACACTGGTTTGTCAAACGACACTACTGCCTCTTAGTCACCAGTATAAGCGTGTCCTACAACGCAACCCTAACTCGGCCATCAACTTAAGTCGATGGTCATAGAGGTCCCTCCTCTGGTTATCAACTCAATCCAAGGACTTGACCTAACCGGTCGACAATAGTCAATGGTCATAGAAGTCCATCCCCTCTGGTCATACTTAATCTAAGGAATCGATCCGACTAGTCGTCTGTTGGTCTTTGGCCCAAAAGTCACCAACAAATCACAGGGCTACCTCGTCCAAAATCTCCAACACCCACCCAACCGTAGATGCTCATGCATGATAACAAAATATAATCCATGCATGAATGCCACAACCAAATAAAACTATGGATATTCTCACATAAACATATGCCATAATGAACCATAAAGAAATCTCAAATTAATTTAGTATATCCAAAATTACTAAATTAGATCCAAAGCACACATTCTAAAAATTAAACATGTGTATGCAACATGGTCCAAAATTCAAGGCATATCTATACTCAAATAAGTATATCACAATCCACTGAAATTTACCAAAATTCCAAACATGGTAATTTAGCATAGATCAGTCCTATGCAAGTCTCGAATCCATATCATAAGTTTTACTATGAGATAAACTGGTAAAACTACAAGTCTGGGTATACTGAGACACTCACTGGTTTAAACACTTATCTATAATTTGTTCCCCTTTACATTCTGTGAGATGCACCAAGACTTTACCCGTTTAAACTGTGAGATGCACCAAGACTTTACCCGTTTAAACTACAAATTCTCAACCCTTTTTCTAAATCCAATTTATGCATTCAAATACACCAAAACAAAATTCATAGTAATTCACAAATCAGTAAAATAACATGCAATGTATTCCTTCCCTCACCTATAATTTGCAAAGTGAAACAAAATGCCAAAATCCAAGCTTCAACCACGAGCTTTAAGTCCCAACTTTGCTGCAATTTATTTAAGATTCCAAATAGCATAGATAAATTCCTTTCAACCATAAAATAAGATGAGTCCATCCTTCTGGATTCATAGGGTTTTGTCCCAACAATTACAGACCCAAAACACCAAGCTTTTCCACAATTGGTCTAAGTTTCCAAAAAAATCAAAACAATGCCAAATTTTGTTCTTATTGAATTTTCTAGGAACAACATGAATTTTATTAGAGTCTTACATTTTTACAGTAGATAGATCTATGAATTAGGTTTTCGAAACTATCTCGTTTGACCCAAACAAATTTTCCTAGCCCAAGTTATGTTCATTTTATTCCAACAGTTATACTGCTGAACAAATTGCAATCCTTAAACGAAATTTCGGCTTGCAGACCTAATTTGACCAATCAAATCAACTTATTTCTTTTTTAAATTTTTACTGGAGATAAATCTCCCTGTTCCCCTAAACATAGACACAAATTTTGCATCATTTTTTGATTCCTACAAACCAAGTTATAATTATTTTATCAAACTGCTGCAAAATTGTCTCAGAATTCAGGTTCGAAATTTGGTTTGTCTTACAAATCAAATTCGGGTATCAAACCTTATTCATTAAATCTCAAATTATGACGTTTCACAATAAAAAAACATGGTTTTAAAATTCCACAATTGGTTTTTCAGAGATGTAAAATCAGTCTACAAAGGAATTGGATGGCTTAGAAATCAAAATTTAGGTTTTCCATCCATGAAATCGAATTTGCAATATTAAATCCATAGGAGTAGAATTTTAGAACTAAATTCCACAGTTCATTGTCGATTCTCACAACTCAAAAAATCAATTTAAATCCAATTTAAATCCAACTTATCTATCGTGGTCGAATTTTCCATTAGTCTATGTAACGCCGCCCCTTTTCACCTAAAATCAGAGTCTAATTTTTTTTAAATAAAAGTGACAAAGGCGCGGACGTCACGACGCAAGTTAAGTCCGAGCTTCTAAAGCCCGGCCCTTAACTGGCCAACCCTACTTGTGCGTGGAGCGAAGTCCACGGAGAATGGTTCACACGTAGAAAGCAAGCTTACGGAATATTAACTAAGTGCGGAAATTATAATAAAGCCTATCCTACTAATTTTTAGATAGCAGGGAAGAACATTCATTTAATTACTAAATACTTCCAAAATGTAATGTCCAAAATCAAATCTAAAACATAGTAAGTAATCTAAATTATTACATTTCCAACAAGCTAAACTACTCAAATACATTTCCAAAATAAAATTTAAATAAACTAAGTAGCCAGCTTTCCCCAGCTCCTAACTTTGGCTCCCGTCTCGTCCTTCCGTTCCGCCATCTCATGCGTCATCAGCTAGGGTAGAAGTAGGGCGTTAGACAACGCGCCCAGTAGGACTCCGAGTAGGGCTAACACATGGATTAGTGATAATAAAGCATATAGATAATATTATATCAAAACTATAAAATGAATGCAATGCCATGGGTGTCTTATGTCATGTATCCCACCCATTATCCATACCATCATAATGTCATATCCCCCTTGACAGCAAGGCCTCGTCAAGGTATAACTACAAATACGAATATCCCCCTTGATGGAAGAACCCTCATCAAGGTATAATAATCAATACAACATCTCCCTTGATGGAAGAACCATCATCAAGGTATACCACATCCCCCTTGCTGGAAGAACCATCATCAAGGTATAATAATAAATACAACATCCCTGATGAATCAAACACATCAAAATGTCCCCATGTCTATTTATCGGTCGCTCCGACGGAGCATGTACTCCGGTTTCATTTCCTTCTTCCCCTGCCATATTCCTCCCATGTCATGCATGAGATGTAGATGCCATATGCCATGTAATATATATGATAGCACAAACCATGGCATTTAAAATCCCATCAACAAAACATATAATTAGATTGTCAAAAATAGATTAAGCAAAGCATCAATATATACATCATAGCCTTACCCATCTTAAAACAAACATATGCTTACCAAAATAAATCAAGGAAAAATCCATACATAACACATAATCCATGGTTTACAAAAAGGTAGGAATCCTACCGAATACAGACTAGCGTCCCTTTACGTTTTCCGTCTACAAATCCGGTCGCCGATCGCGCACCGCTTGCGATGTCCGGTACCTTATTACATATTAATAGTCAGTCCTTAACTTAGCCTAATTTTTCCATTCATCTAACCACATAGATAATCCCAAGTTTAGCCCATCAAATGGCTCATAAATTGGGTCATGGGTCTTATTAAAATCAGCCCCTTTAATTCAACCTAATCCCCATTTTTCCTTTGGTCTTTTTCACCACATTTAGATCCATAATAAGCCCTCTTATGAGGAGATTTACATCATGCATTTAAATCATCAATTTTTTATCAACATTAGGTTCATTTTGGTCCATCAAAACCACCAACATTCCCCATTTATTTTTCCATTATCTTACCCCCATCAAAGTCACCAATACACTACCATGGGATTTAAAAAAAACATCCCATCCATAAAATCTCTCCTTGGTTTTATTTTTAAAACATTATTTCCACCCCTTTCAAACATTCTAAACTATACTTGCAAATTCATTTAAACTATCCACTTTCTTAAACATCTTTCCCTCTTTTTACACCTTCAAATTTACAACCACATCACCCTAGGGTTCAGCCATACACCATGGCCGAACCCATGGTTCATGGTTTCACTCCCATCTATGCCTTTTTAGGCCATACAAACCATTTACCCCTTCCATGAATTTTATCATAAAAAGCCTTTTTAAAAAAAAATACCAACATTTAATCCTTATGAGCCTCACTATCCTTAACCATTCTTCCATGGTTTTTAAACCTTAAAACCCCATTAAACACTTAATCACCTACCATTTTTGAGGTCATTAACATCATTCACATCTCCTATGCATTTTCTCATTTAAACCCCTTTAAAATTATCACCACATTTTATCATTAAAACCCTAAAATTCCAAATCATACTTCCATGATTTCAAACCTAAAAATCCCATTACAATTCCTTTAAAAAAAAACTACATTCAATCATTAAGAACCCTAACAATCATAAATTACCCTCCATGGCTTCCATTCTTCAAAACCCTAAAAACTCCATTAAAGATCCTTAATTACCTACATTTAACCATTAAAATCTTAAAAACCCTAAATCATCCTCCATGGCTTCCATTATTTATAAACCCTAATAAACCACTTAAACACCTACCATGGGGTTCGGCCATACTACATGGCCGAACCCTATGGTCTATCATCCCATTAAAAATCCACACTTCCATGCTTAAATAATTTCAATATTTAGGGTCCTTAATACATCCATTGATTTTTTTTCTTAATCCATCTTTCCTACTTTATCCATTTCTCATCTTTCCATTGGATGGATTTTGAGATCCAAGGCCTGTGATAATTTGGCCACCATTAAATCCAAGCAATGGATTTCATAATCTCTTAAACCTTAAAAAAAATCTAATCTCTTGTTTTAGAAATACTTACAATCGACGACTCCTCCGATTTTTTTCTTGGACTCCTTGGCCTTCTTTCTTCTTTTCTCCTTGTTTGATCGGCCAAGATGAACTTGATCAAGATGAAAACATCAAACACTTGGGTCGGCCACCATGGAGTGTGTTTGAGAGAGGGAAGGGAGGAGATGGTGAGGAAGAAGATGCTAAGTCTTGATCTTAGAGTGGTAGCTTATGCTTACACTTTCTCCTTTTTTTTCTTCTCTTCTTAGCTTTTCTTCTTCTCCTTAGACATGAGGGACGGTCTTGAAAGTGAAAGAGAGGAAGAGAATGGGGGAGAATAAAAAGAAAGCCCATCTTATCCCAAGGCTTACTTAAGATACACTTTATCATTAATTCCTCACCAACCCACATAAGATTTTATCATGCTTTATGGTGGTGGTTGGGGAAGATAGTTTTTTTTGGTGTCTAAGATAAAATGGTTTGGTTTTCCATCTTTTGACCCCTTTGACCACCTTTTGAATAGTTTAATCATTTAATTAATTGGATCATTAGGTTAAGTTAATTAATTCCCACTTTATCTCCTTTAATCTCCTTGACTCCTTTCCATTACTTCACTCATGGTTGATCAAGTCAACCATGGTGGCTGGCCCCACCAATCTTTGGTCCACGAAGGTGGGTCCCACTCGGCCATGTCACCTTAGTCAATTCATCACCAACTTAGGTGATTTAAATTTAATCCATTTTCAACTACTTGGATCACCATTGGGCCCATGGCCCAATTAAATTTATTTCTTACCTATTTACCTTAAAGTTTACATCATCTTGATCCATTGAGTCCCAAATGGGTATTGGGCCCAATTTGACCATCCTTTACCCAATTGACCATAATTGACCCAATTAAGTGAACTCATTCCAATCCACGACCCATTGGACCACACTTGGGCCTTTGTCCAAATTTTGATCCATTTACCATCTATTACATTAAATTTCCCAATTTCCATCATTAAAATAAATAATATCCATATTTATACTAATTTAAAAAGTCCGGGCTACTACAGTCTAGACCTAGATCAAATCACAAAATTAAATGGGTTTCTTTAGGTCTTCCTCTCTCTCTTTTTCTTTTTTCCTTTCTTCCTCTCTTTTCTCTTTCACTCTCGTTTGAAATTTCTCAACCATAATTTCACTATGGTTGGTAGAATTTGAGAGAGAAGACATGGAGGTACAAGATGGGAATTAAGAGAAGAGAATTCAAGAAAACATTAAAGAGAAGAGAAGAATTGCAGTACCGGTTGGGGAAGATGGAATCCAAAGAGAAAACCAAACTTTGGAGAGACAGAAGAGAGCCCAATATTCGCCCAAGGAGAGAGAGAATTGCAAGTTTTCACGTGTTGCAATTGCTTTGCACGTTTTCTTTCTTTTAAGAGTTAGGATGAATTGGCCAAGGGTGAAGATTCCTCTCCAAGTTAGGACTTGCTTCTTTAATTTTCCAAAACAAAGAGTTTTCTAGAAATACAAAACGCTCCAACGTGTGGAGTTATCCCTCCCTTGTCTCCAACGAATTTTGGGATTTGGATTCTTTTTCAAGCCAAAACGTGTGGTGCCATGCGCCCATAAGGTCTCCAACGATTTTTGAAATTTCTCTTTATCTTCCTTTCTTTCATTAAAGAATTCACCAAAAACAATTTTAAGAATACCCATTTTCAAAAATTGCTTCATAAATATATTCTTGGTTCCTCATAATTCAATAATTTGGGTCTCTAAAATTAAAATTTAAAACACCTTCAAAAATTTAATTGAACACATGTGGGTTCCACTGGAGTGCCAAATTTGGAAAGTTTCTAAATTTAGCCCAACTTACCATTTTTAGAACATTGGGTTCAAAATTTTGTTTTTACTCCAAATATTCAATTCAATGAATGTGTAAAATCAATTACTATAATTTCAAACAAATTCAAGTAATAATTAAGGAATTTCATAAAAAACACTTAGTTACCTGATTAATTCTATCCAATTAGGCTCTAATTAGATCAAGATCCAGTAATTTAGATCGGGTAATTAAACTAAGTTACAAGAAATCATAAATCAGTTTGTCAATTTAGAGCATTTTATGAGAAAGATTAGAAAGGATCAACATTATATAGTTGAAAAGTGTGTAAATGAATTCTTTTTATAACTTTCTATAAAAAAAAGTTGTGTCCCATTCTAGAAAATCATATTGTCCTGATTAAAAGCTATTTTAGTTCAGCTCAAATGTAGATAAAGAACTTTCAAAAATCAATCATCACTTTCATAATCTATACAAAGTCTACACTATAATTGAATTTTCAGATAATCTTCTATTCCTCACAGGGTGACAGGAGAAATTGGTTGGTGATGTTTTCAAGAAGAGGTTTAGATATTGTTGTAATATATTGATTGATAAGTAATGGTATTGACCCAAAATTTTTATATTGTAAATTTGAAAACATACTTTAAAATAGGAGATAGAAAAAAAACTTAGATTCACAAATTTTATATTCAAATTTTGGTAGTTCTCATAACGTATCGATGTTTAATGTTAAAATTTAAATATGTTTAAAATATGTCTAAGCTTTAAAATTTAAAGAGAAAAAGCAAACATACATAAATAAATAAAAACATACTCCCTCCGTCCCATTTTAATAGTCTCATTTAAAATATTTGTATTTTTTAAAGAACTCTCTATATAAGCCTAGCATTCATGTGATCTCATCCATTTTCAACATATTTTGTAATATACAAATACAAACGAGACAAGTATTTTGGGACAATTTCAAAATCCATATAGGACAATTAATTTGGGACAAATGGAGTATAATTCATTACCTTTAATTGATTTTTCATTATGAAATTCTAAAAATCTCAAATTAAAGAAATTAGAAAAATTAAAAATCATAAAAATTGAAAATAAGCAAACGAATTAAATTATACTTTTATTTAATTTTAAAATCTCAAGGCCCAACCTTAAAATAAAAAAAGAAAATACCTGGCTACCTCCCGGCTAGAAAGCGGTCGGTCTCTGGGCGATTTTCCCCATTTTCAACGGGGAAAGTTCCTGTTAACAGACAGGCAAAGGGAAAATTCCCGTCACCAACCTGGCAACCTCACGGCAACGGTGAGAGCTCTTGCCAGCGGACGGAGATAATGGAATAAATAGAGGGGATCGACGACTGGAGAAAGAGAGAGAAAAGGAGAAAAGAGGGGAAGGATGGATGGGCCACCAGAGGAGGACTGCTGCTCAGTTTGCCATGACAACTTCAACCTGCCTTGCCAAGCCAATTGCTCTCATTGGTTTTGCGGTCTGTCATCATTTCCCTCTTTTTTTTTCCTTCTCTCGTTCTTTACGTTTTCTTGGGGCATTGATGCAAGACCCATTTTTCCATTACGATGATGTTTTTAGGAAAACAGATAAAAAAGGTTGCATTACAGAATTTTGGTTCCCCTAATCACCAATGCTCTTGCTAAGAGAGCATAGTTGCTACTGTGTAACCCAATAAATATGATTTTATGATTGCAAAATGTTCCCCCAATTAACAAAGAGGGAGTTGGCCTGACGGTGAAGAAGCTTCTCTTATGAAGGGAGGTCTTGGATTCGATTCAAGCTCAAACCCCTCTAGGCCACTCCCCATGGGGTTACTCCTTACTGACTTACGCCACTCCCCAGTGTGTGTGTGGATTGGGAGGTTTACAAATGCTTGAGAGATTAATCTCACCTCCAATGTGGGGTGGGGATACCCATGTTACGAAAAAAAGTTTCCCCAATTTCTTTCCTCTTCACTCCAGGTTTTAGACGAAGCCTAATCCATATGACACTGAAGAATTCACCCCAATTGCAGTTCCTTTCATGCTATAAAACCCATGACATTGAACAAGGCCTTTTATCTTTTCAATTATTGCTAGTATTGGGTTTGATTGCAGGGGGTATGGGGTGGGGGGTGGGGTGGCGCTAATATATTGTATCTTAACATTATGTCATTGTGCGATGGCTGGAAGAAGCGGTTGGACTTGAAATCCACCAAACTATGAAATGGTTTGAGGGGCATACCAACTGCATAAAAGGAGCATGGCAGATTACATAAAAAACAGAGTGGATTGGGAATGATAGATGAAGTTTTCTCTCAATTGGAATATAATGACCTTCTAGCTTATTTAGAGGGTCGTTGATCTTTAGCCCCTACTTCTCCATAGCCTAGACTTCTTGGAGGTTTTTTACCTTGCTTTTTTGGGGAAATTGGTCCCTTCTAATTGTAGGATCTTCCACCTCAACAAACCATGGATTAAGAGGATCATCATTTGTGAAAATTGAAAGCATTCTACAAGTTGGTCAACTTTCCAAAATATCTATTGTAAACATCAGTGTTGTCAAAATCGCACAATTCACGGTTCGAATCGTGCGATACAAATCGAATCGGCACCTGTCTCGTTTCGAATCGGTAGGAAAATTGCAAAAGGTCTAAAATCGTACAATTCTGAAGTTGACTCGTACGATTTGTGAGTCAACACTCTGAATTGGAAACTCGTGCGTTTCTGTTAGAAAAGGAAAAAACGAAGAAGAAAAGGCTTGAGAGAGGAGGTCCGATTTCGCTAGAAGAGGAAAAAACGAAGAAGAAAAAGCTAGAGAGAAGAGGAAGAAGGGAAATAGAACATACCGTTCGGCGCGATCCCTTTTTTCTTTTTTCTTCCCTTCGTTAATTTCTTCTCTTCTCTTTCTGGTTTTAGGTGCCGCCGCTCTCCTATCATTAGGGTTTCCTTGGCTTTATTTCAATTTCCACGTGAGGCAGCATGTCTAGCTATTTTCGTGGCTTACATTAGTCACTGTTTCTTTTATTTCTCTCTATTTTCGTGCTTTCTTGACTCGCTATTTCAGTGATGCTTTCTGTTCTTCTTTTATAGAATTTATTTTTCTTATTAATTAATACTTTTTCTCTTGTTTTTTACATGTTTATTTTTCTTGTTTTATCTTTTTGCCATCTTTTTCTATTTTTATTAAAAGACCTCTTTTTTATTTTTTTCAATCTTTTGTATATATATATATATATATATTTTTTTTTTTTTTTAAAAAAATCTCTAGAAATTTATTATTTATTTTTTTGAAAATTTTTATTTGATGAATGCTATTTAGATTTATTTATTTAAATGCTATTTATATAGATATTGCACTAAGAAAATCTTTTGTACCTATTTTAAAAAATAAATAGCCCTAAATTATTTTACATGTTTCGAGGAATTGAAAAATTATCTTATTATTCCATGTCACTTTATATGTAATTATAGTATAAATAATAATTTAAAAAAAATAAAAAACGTTATGAATCTTACGATTTCCGATTCACGATTCATGATTCACTCCCCTAAACTGATTCACGATACGATTCGAGTTTGACAACATTGGTAAGCATGTTGCTTTTTTAATAACCTCTCTGCGTTTATTCTTGATGAGAGCCTATTCCCCACTGAATTTGATGGTATTAATCTATTTTGTATCAGATAAACCATGGATTTAGAGGATCATCATTTGTGAATATTGAAAATATACTACAAGTTGATCAACTTGCCAAAAGATCTATTGTTAACATCTTACCTTTTTAAATAACCTCTCCACATTTGTTCTTGACATATAACTAACTTCTTCAACCTCTTTGATGTGAGCCTACTTCCCATGAAATTTGATGGTATTCATCTATTTCATATCCGATAAAGTAAAGAAATTAGCAATGCAATTTTATATTGGTGTTCAATCATATGGTTTCCAATAATCAATATCATTACCCAGATCAGTAATCTAGAGGATCTATGGTGATACAGCTTCCAAATTTTCAAAAAAAATAATCGCCCAAAGAAAAAAGGGTCTTAAATGATGTATTTTGCAGTTGGTCGTTGGTCATTGACTTTTTGAATAAAGGTTGGATAACTAAAATACTTTGAAGTCAGTTTATAAGATGCATGACTCAAACGCCTGACTAATAGCCACATTCTATACATTGATATTGGGCAACATTCTTAAAACCTTTCAAAACCTTTCGGTGGGCAGAGAATATCGTACTGTATCAGCGTGCTGGATAAAGAAAACAAGCTACTCGACATCATTTGTATAATCCTTATAACATAGAAGCAAATCGAGCTTTGATTTGAAGCAGCGATGATTTTGATTTTTAATTGATGCACATGTGTGCCGTCATGTGTTCACACTTCTGTTTGTGGAGACGTGCATGTTTCTGTATGTGTGAGTGGGTGCACGTGTTTGGATTTTTGCTTGTGCTTTTGAAGGGCTGGAACATGTATGAGAAATAATAGCTACTTCTATTAATCTGATAAGCCAGCTGAAGAAGGTATTTACTCTTCCATGCTGTTCATTTTTGCTTAATCTTTTCAGCCAGTGTCCCATAGTCATGTTGTTGGTTTTCTTAGCTGAAGACTGAAGAAAGTTTGGTTCTTACCCACTTTGCAATAGAGTTCCTTGTGATTTTCTTTTGCTACGATTATAGCTCTGCAATGGAAAGCTTGACACAACCTGCCCCTCACAATTTCCTTGGTGACCTCTGGTCACCAGTTATTCCCTTAATGTGCTTTTTCTTTCGAAACTCATAATTATTTGACTCTTGCTCGGGCTGCCTCCTCTCCCTGTTCTATTGATTGAAAAAGATGGCTACTTTGACTTCAGTGCTGTTAAGCAAGTTAGTTGAAGCTCCTTCTTTTTGGGAGTAGTTAGCTTTTTTCCTCTACCAGAGAAAAACCCTATCAGCGCCTTACTTTTCTATGCTCATGTGTGCCGCGCTTATTTGAAGTGGCTTGCTTGCTTGCTTTTACTGAGGTACCCTCCAATTGAGGGTACCTCTTTTTGCTGTTGGGACTTAGGACTCGCCGCCGTAAGAGTAGCGGGGCTCTTGTTCTGGGTGATTGGATTGTCTCCCAGTCCTTGTGTTCTATTCCTAACTATATCTTATATGAAGCCCTCTGTTCCCGGCTAATCAGCTTGTGCCGTGGTTCCGTAGGAAGCACAAGAAAGCTTAGCCGCTTGCTTAACATAGGCGCTCGCACCAGTGCCAACGTCGGGTGGGAGTGCCACATTGGTTCCTAACTAATGATTGAATGAAATCATTGAGGCCTACTTTTTCTTCAAAATGCGAAGAAATGATTGAGATTTGATGCCTCTTCTAGTGAAGCCCTGCAAAATGGAAATGCATAACCATAGTAAGTGCAAATGGAAGAATTTAGCTCTCCATCCATATGCAAAGCATATGATAAGGCTCCACCCCTTGCATGCCTTTTAAACCATTCAATTTAGCAACTCAGTCACAATGATGTCTAGGAGTGAACAAGTTCCCTTGCCTAAGGCCTTGACTCTTGCCATTGAATCTCCTTAAGGCCAATTTAACTATTATGGAGAAGCATGCCAAAGAGACAGATTAGAACTTACATTGTTATGATAGAGCTTAGATGACTTATCTGGCTTCTACCATTCTCAGTAGAAAATATGTAAAGCAACCACATATAGTATTTTACATTTAAGAGTTCTAGTAATTAATTGGGTGGACAGATGATGCATCTTTGCTCACATCTTTGTTATTAACTAGATATCCATTTTTAGTAACAACCATGTATGAAAAAATGAGAAGTTGCAACTAGATGAAGCTCAAAGGAGAGGGAGGCCATTAAAAACCTAGATTGAAGCAGTAAAGAAGGATATGGGTGACTATGATGGGATAGCATCAGATATGGTTTTTGATAGGATAGAATGGAAGAGTAAAACTCAAAAAGCTAACCCCGAATAAATGGGATTAGTGGCTATAATAAATGATGAAGATGATGGCACCACTATACTTATCTATATACTATCTATCATAGTCCTGCTAGATCCATAATCAAGGGGGTTTGGTGATGCATCAAGTAAATATCTGTTTGGTACTACATATAGTTGGATAGCTTCCAAAGAGGTTGCTTTTTCCTAAGGTTTTTTTTAAAGGTTTTTGGGGTGTGGAAAGGATGAGTTCATTGAAAAACAAGAATTCAGCAACAAGAGAAACAGAAGGAACTAGACTACAACAAGATTGCTTTAAAACAAAGCAATACCAAAAGAAGGAAAAAAGGGATCAAGCTGCATATCTACGCATTGATTACAACATCTAGTCATCTATGAGTGAGAAATTCTCTTGACTAACTTCAAGCTGAGGGCCAAGTAAGACTATCTAAAAGGGGTGCTTTCTTACTCCAAACTTGGGCTTTCATCATTTCAAGTTTTTAATTAAGTAGGTAGCAAATGTAGCTCTTTTCATATTACTTTAGATACAAGTAATAAAAAATTAATGGCCAACATGATAGGAGCTGCCCCAATTGTTTAGTGAATTCTATTAAGGGGCATAGGAAACACCTGTTATTTGCTTTTGCATAAATCATACAAATTGTATTTGATGGGATGAATGTTGATGATGATGATGGTATGAGAAATCATATATACTAGAAAGAGATCCCCTGATCTTGTATGCATCATTTCTCCACATTTATCTCATGCCTTGACATAAATACTGTACAAAGCGATGTAAAACGAGGATTTTCATGGTCTGTAAACCATCCAAACTATAATTAGTATCTTGTTACAATTTTTAATAGCTAATTTGTAGGCATTTTACCTGGAATGCTTTGTGCAACTTCTATCATCTTGTATCCTACATTTACTTTTGTTGTTTTCACATGATCAATTTCAGCTCATTGTATTATGGGGGTCTGGAATTTTAGCTCAGCACTTCAGCCATGTAAATGTCCAATTTGCCGTCGCCTTATAACTTTGTTGATACCTAGTGAGGCTGCACTGCGTCAACGTCATGAGCCAGATGCAAGTGAGGTTCTAGGAAACATTGAGAGGTACAACCATCTGTTTGGTGGAGGCCCACATAGTTTCATTCAGGTATATTTGTATCTGTTTAATTCAACTTGAGCATCTTATCCCGTTTCAGCGAGTAACTACTGTTTAACCATGATGATTGTGGTTTGAATGTTTTGGTTGAGTTGTTTGTTCCAACGTATCTTAACAGACTTTTTTTTAAGCAACAGTCTGAATATATTACAGGTTTTAACGCATATCATGCTGTTGAATACATTGAATTGCATAGCATGCTACTTGAATTTAATTGTTTTCCAGACTCTTGTGGATCAACTGCAGAACTTAAATATAAGTCATTTCACACTTTCTTGTAAATCCAATGAATTCAATCCATGTAGTTTTATAAATTTTCTTTCTTTGTTCTTGAATTATTAGGTTTTTTCTCTGTGTTCTTTTATTTTAGTTCTACCACATGAGTTTTTGCCCTCTTTATTTGTAATCACTAAAATCTTAGTAATGATTTCAGTACATATATCTCTAGATGCACACATGCACATAAGTACATGTATAAATATGTACATATTTAAAATGACATAATCGAAAATTGAAAGCAAGAATTAATTAAAAACAAAATTAATTTGCTGAAATTAAATCAAAATATAATCATCAAAATTGAAGAGGAATTATGCTCAAGGCTCTAATTTTATCCAACCAAACTCATGTGACTACAACCAATGGTGTCCGCTCTTATTTATAATGGTGTGGGGCCTTAAATAAATGGAAAATACATTGCAAAATTTAATGAAAACCGTCCATGCATTGCGTCCAATTGGCCAAGCACTAAAACTTCTTCCAAATTCCTACAACTTAGGATGTTCCACTCCTTGCTCTCTATTCACAAATCTTCCAATCGTCCGAGCCCTACAAAAACTCTAACAACCCTAAAGCTTAGGATTACATACGGTCAATGTTTGCTTAGTCTCCTCCTCCACACTTCTAAGTCCCTATCGTTTCTCCAAAATTCTATCACTTAGGACTTGCACAAAGTTTGCTTATTGATTCACATGCTATTCCTTCCTTATTACATGGAATTTGCAAGGAAAAAACTAAAACAAAAAAATTGCAATCATCCAAGTGGATTCCTTGCAGCAAATGAGCTTCTAAAAGTGGACTTTTAAGGCCCATAACATGTCTAAAAAGGCCTTGACCTGTAGCACACTCATATGGACTCCAAATTGAGTGCAAGTGGGCCCCATTAGAAAGCTCTTCCGGCTCTCTCTTTCCACTATTATTGCTAGCATGCAATTGGAGAAATCTCACGTGGGTCTCACTATCCTCAAATGGATCTTCATAATTTTCATTTGGCTTGAGTGAGCTTGAGATGGTCACATCATTCTCTCTAGCTTGGAGAAAACTCGACCTCAAGTTTATTGCGGATTCGTTAGCCACTACTGCTTTCATCGCTTTTTCTGTCTTAGATGCCTTTTAGCTTAACTTGGAGCTTCCCTAAAAAATTGAACACCTCTTGGAAATGGTGTTCGCATCCGCCAATGGTTTTCCCTATCACTGAAAATGTTACTCAATATATGTTCATTTTTACATCCTTGTACAAAGTCAACCCATATTGGGTCTACATAGGGTTCAAATTGACATTCAATTTAAGGTCCTATCTTTCTCCAAAATCCTATCACTTATGACTTGCACATGGTTTTCTTATTGATTCACATTGTTGTGGGATCCACTTCAGGACACGTAAGGTGTTGTGGTACCCACTTCAGGATAGAGTTGACAGAGTTGACCCGAATCATCCTATTTTGGAAAGACATCTTATTGGTTGTATGATTGATTGTAAATAATTATTTTCTTTATTCTTTTCCTTTTTAAGCCACCAAGATTGGCTCTCATTTTATTATATATACATGTACCTCTTTCGGAATACATACAACTAATATACAAGAGAGAGAAATTTTCTCTATTCTCCATATTTTCTTCTTTTCATTCTATTATTCCAAATGGTATCGAGATAGGTTTAGATAATTTTTTTTTTCAACCACTTTTCCTTCCATCCAGCAAACGTTTGGGAACTAGTCTTCTCTCTCTCTCTCTCCTAGAGGAAATATATCACCGGCAGAAGGAGGCATATCCAAATATCACCAGCAAAAGGAGGCATGTCGCTTATATTAATTTGACTTTCGGGCATTAGTAGTGGAGAAGCGCGCATGGACTCGCTAGTGAGCCCAAGTTAGCACAATTTCGAGCTCGAAGGTTCAAAGGGCATTTTGGTAATTTACACGTTGTGAGTTTATTTTGAGAAAAATATTTGAAAATACACTTGGAGCTTAGAAATTGAATAGTTAGATCCCCGATATTGCACACATCTCCCCTCAAGAAAAACATAGAAACCCACACAGACTCCCTCTTAATGTTTGGATTTAGTTTTTCTCGAGTTTTACTCGAATTTGAAAATAATATTTCAAAATTTTCTCCAAGCAATTGTTTTCGACGAGACTGTATTTATCAACCATGATTTTGTTAAATAAATTAATAAAGTTTTTAGAGTTTTCAAAAGGGGCACCTAGAAAATCCAATTTTTTATAATCCCCAAATTTTGAGCAAACTCCACCCGATTTCTCATCGCTTCTATATAAAAAAACAAAAAAAGGGGGAAAGCAACCCCAACTTGAGCGGGCCTCACAAGACCCACACCTAAATCCCCCAAATTGCACTACCCTTTTTGTTATACACTCACTCCTCTCCAATCCCTAAGTTATTTCCCTACCCAACTAAAATGTCCCCAATTCCCAAATCTCACCCTAACAATCATCGTCGTTCTCTCTCTCTCCTAAAAGCAGCAACCAGCAAACCCTAACTCTCATGCCTCCCCCTCTCCTCTCCGTCGATATTTTTTCTCTAACCTATTGCCGACCCTCCTCCTGGCTGTACCCTCACATCTCCAGGCTCTCTAGCTGTTCCATGATTGGTGTATGCCAATGGTTACAACCTTCACATGCTAGCCACAAAACTTAGACGAACAACCATGGCTTCATTCTTTCATAGGTCCTTTATCAACTAGTTGTCCGTATGTAATATGGGTAGTTGTCTATTACCACCTCATGAAGTTTGCTGGCACATACTAAGTCATCACATGGAGTTATGAACCTCATACGTCCATCCATGGCAAAGCTTGGGTCTAGTAGAGCCGTCCAAGTTTGTACCTTCATCTGCACAACATTTCCACGATTTGCACGCTGAAATTAAAAGTCAAATTAATATAAGCGATGAAAAATATAAGTTTGCTGTAGATACTCATTGCAAATCCAAGGAATATGATGTGGATGATCATGTGGAGGAGCTCACACCTTGTCCAGGTCTAACACATTCACTTCTAGACCCCACCCCACGTTAGCATGACCTTGTCCCACATATTGACCTTCTTGACCATCCTATTGGCCTTCTGGACCCACCAACAGCTACACCATTGGGCTCAACCTCACTTCATCACCTTGACCCTCCTATTAGCCTACCTGATCCAGTACATGACCCATGGTCTGCACTTGTCCAACCCACTCAGTTTGTACTTTCTTTACCTTCCTTGCCATCCAAGAGAGAAAAGATAGAATTTACACTGGTCGAGGAAGTTGTTTCCACACTTGAAGGAGGACATCAGCATATCTTGTGACGAGGAAGCCTAGGCCCATGACAGATGTCACTTGGCTGCTTGAGTGTGAGCTACATCGACTTGCTCCAGATTTACTGGAGAGATTCAGTAGTCTTGTCTCTTCGGAGGAGCATTTTACACACATCTTGTTGCTGCCGCCATCAAGAGTTGATCGTGACGTCAGTCTAGGATTCAGAGTATACCATCGACGGCGGAGGAGAGCCGACCCAACATTTTTATTGTGGCCCGATGCTAATCCGCTTGGTTTACACCTGAAGACCTCACATGCTTGTGTTTACACATTGAAGACCCCACACTGGGAATACGCGTGCGTGGATAGATTTGTGTCTTCTCATCTTTTGAACTCAAGGTCGAGTTCTTCTCAGACGGGAGATTGATGCTGAGCATTGGACTGGATTGATTTATCGTTTTATTATTTTATCTCTTGATGTATTTTCTTTATTTATTTGAGGGTATTTTGTTTTTACACTTATGGGTATTTTAGTCATTTTGTCATTAGGGGTATTTTGGTCTTTTATTCTATTGTTATTTTATTATAAAAGCCATGTAACCCTCACTAGGGCATGAACGATGATAATGAGAACAAGAATTTTCGTTGCCTTCATGCGCACGAGTGTTGGAGAGAATCCATGAGCCTTTGGTGAGAATCCGAAGACAGCGAGAAGCCACGGAGGTGAGAAATTTCCAAGAACAAGAAGGTGAGAAGCCTTCCTCTATCCAGGTACGATTCTATCTATCTTTTCACTTCTTCTTATCTCTTTCCTTCTCTTTTCTTCTTTTTGTTTTCCCCTTGGCCAGAACCCATTCAAAATCCTTTGTGGAACCCCCACAGTTTCCGCCCTTCCCTGTTCTACCTTCCGCCCCTTCCCAACCCTTTCCTAAGACCTTCCCAAGTCCCAGATCTGCTGCCATTGTCACCCCTAACCCCTTTCCCTTTGTTGCAACCTACCCCAAGCCATACTGAGGTGTCTTATATCCCTTGTACCTCGTTTGCTTCCGCGACCCTCCCAAACCCATTCTTTCTTTGCCGCAAGGCTCCTGTGCCTTTGTTACCTATGGACATACTTCCATGACCCCACTTTAACCTTTATTTTTTTTATTTAAAACTATATGACACCTCATTTAAGTCCACATATGCATATTTCATTCAAAATCATGCCCTTTTTTTATTAAATCTTTCATGTATTTGTTTACATCAGATTCTGAGGATATTTTGCAATAAATTTTATATTATTAATTGCATATATTAATTGAATAATTAATTTCAACCCATTTTAGCTTAGGGTGCATCATTTTCATCCATTTTAATCTTTAAAGAACCATATTTAAGCATTTAGGGTTATCTTATCCTTTGTCCTGCGTCAATGCCTTTGAGCTCTTGTTACAAGGTACCATTTTTGGTAACTATATCATCTTTGGGGCACTTGGCCAATAACATTATAAAAGGTTGTGTTGTATTTCAAGCCCCACTCCATTGCCCTAACCTTGTGGTTTCATACGTTTTTGTCCCTAATAGAGTGGAATATAGATGTGGTAATGATGACAATAATAATGATGTTTCATATTTTTTCATTTTGAAAGGGAAAGAAAAATGAAAACAAGTTTCACATTGATATACTTTAGATTTCAAAGGCCCTAGCAAGGTAACCTAGGTTGTTTCACTTGGCAATTTGCATTGTGGGTTGTTGTGAATCTAATTATTGGTTGGATCACATGTGTTTGTTGTAGATAGCCATACTTGGTCTTGAGTTTGGCTATGAAATCAACTCATTAAGTCATTATCCATAATATTTTCATTGTTTTTTGAGTTCTCTATAGCTTGTTAGAGAGGTCCTTCATGGTTGGAAAGTGTGTGGAGAGGGGAATGAAGAGTATGTTGATAGAAATTGTGCCTAAATTTCGTATTTGCAGGATGTAATCTCTTTAGGAGATTTTTTTTTTTTTTTATAGATTTGGGGTTTGAGTCAAATCACTTAGTTTGAGATCCATTTTGTTAGACTGGTGCTTGAGAAAGTGCGGTAAGAACCTTGTTCAAATATGACTATGAAATTGGCCTTTTACCTTTTAGGTGTTATTTGTAGTCATATTGCATTTCTCTGATTCTTACCCTTTTGTTGAAATCAATCTTTTATTTTGTTTGTGGATATAGGTGTCTTCATTGGACCACTTAAGATTTGTCTAATGTGTTGTATTTATTTGGATTGATTTTCTTCAAAGGGATTTTTCACTTTGTCAAGCTTGCATTTTAAGACAAGGCAAAGTTGGTTGTAAACATGGTTTAAAAAACCGGCCAGTTCATATCATACCAACCGGTTCAAACTGTCGGTGTAATACCGGTACAAGTTTTTTTTAAAAAAATTGGGAAAACTAAAATATCGCCAATATTTTGAGGTGAGCTTTGTTTTTATTTTTTTAGTTATTTTCTATAAATATAGTATCATTTGGTTTGCAATGAAGGTAAAACATTATACAAACAATTTCTTTTTTTGACAACAGAGAATCCCAAGAATCCCACCTCTCCCTGAGTATGAGGGCATTGGGTAAAAGTCCGGATGCACGTAAACCCTTGCAAGCCATGGGCATCCGGTGATTACGAGACTCAAACCTGGGACCTCTGGTTTTTCAGCCAAAGTGCCTGCCAGTTGAGCGATCCCATTCGAGATTTATACAAACAAAATTTGGGAATAAACGTATAGTTTTTTTGTATTTTTATTTATTCTTCAATTTTTTGTTGTTTTTCGCATTTTTATCATTTTTCAATTTTTTTTTCCAAATAAAACAAGGTAATAGTTTGCATGTAGATTTAGTTAGTTATCAATAAGATTTCTTACTTAGATCGATGAAGAAATTCTTTATATTCTTTTTTAGATTTTTATTTTCATTTGTATGTATTTTGCTATTTTTTTAAAATGAATTATAATGGCTATTAAGTCTATGCACGTTATAGATCTCGAGACTCTAATTCATTATTACAGTGCATGATTATATGAATAAAAAAAAAGATACTTCAATATTCTTCGATCTCCAACTCGTTACATTAGACATCTTTTCTTAATGCTTATTTAGTGATTATTAGTTTTTTTATTGCATATCTTAGGACTAAAATAGATATTAGAATGATTAAAAATCAAAATCATTAAGTTTTAGAAAAATATGGTTCAGTTCAAGGTCATACAACAACATAGGACATGCTTGGCTTAAAGGGGATAAATATTTTCTCATTTGTTGTTAGAATGAAAATGTACTTTACAATCCAATATTTTCCAATGCTCTAGATTTTTTGGATATTTTTAATTTTTTTATAGGATTTTGTAATCCGACACTGGTTCAGACCAGTTCAATTGATACAATGGGCGTTTTTTTTCCTAACCATGGCTGTAAATTCAATTAATGATACATGGGTTGTGTTCATGGCTTCTAAAGACTAAATTTGGTAAGGGACAAGACTAGGGAAACATAGCTTAGGCCAAAAGATAAGGATTGACAAATTAACAACATTTAAGAGAAAAGGGGCAAATAATGGTGTTAATGAGGTTGGTGGATATGCTAATAGAAGGAAACCTTCTCATGCTAAGTCTTTAAAGCTAAGGCAAAAAGAAGTTAAATTGAAGAAAGGGGAGAATAACACCTTCATTGAGATTGATCCCTTAGATGTTATCCTTCACCAAATTAAGAATGGCTTTCCAGGGATTTGGTTGCCCAACTTGTTTTGACATCTTCTTTTTAAGAGGTTGAGCATCTTGTAATCAACTAATGCAAGGAGGCCATTGGTTGAGTTGGATGGCCACAATTCAACTCATTATTATTATTAATATATATATATATATATATTTTTTTTGACGATGAAGAACCCCTAGACCCCCACCTCTCCCTAAGTACGAAGGGGTTGGCTGCGTTTGGATGAGGAGTAAATTTTATAGGGGTTACCTTGGTATTATGAATACTCCTTGCTTGGGAAAGGGTTTTCAAAAGTGGGAGGGGAGGGGTTGATTTTTTACTCCTACCCCTTAGTTACCAAACAACCCCCCATTACCCTCCATCCAAACGTAGCCGTTGGGTTACCTCTAGATGCACACAGCCCCCCTGCAAGCCACGGGCATCGGGTTACTACGGGACTCGAACTTGAGACCTCTGGTTCTTGAGCCGAAGTGTCTACTAGTTGAGCTACCCCATGCGGGGAACTCAACTTCTTATTATGTTGTGGTATTTTATACACTATTTTAGTATTTTTTTTCTATATTAGAAAAGTAGGTATATTTATTCATATGGTCATATAGATAACTGGAGAATGTAAGGTTGACTTATCATATTTGGCTGGAACCTTTGTCTATATAATACTATATTTCTGTATCTTTAAGAGATTACTCAATAGAATACAATTCTTTCTATTTGGCAGCTGATGAAATGGCGCGTCTAGGTGTGTCTTTGACATTGGAAACTGTAAATCATATCATGTAAATGTTTTGGGGTGTTTTTTCTCCTGTAAGGTGGTCCTCTTGTTTGGCGGACTAGTTTTACGTGTTTGTTTTCTCTTTTTCTGATTAATGAAAATAGACATATTGACCTACAAGTGGGACCAAATTTGAGCTTAAAACTCAACTTTTGGTCACTTGATCTTAGTGGTCAAAGACATTCGGCATCCTTACAAATTACCAAGACAAGGATGCCTGGTTACTTTGACCACCAAGATTAAGTGGCTAAATATTAAGTTTTGAGCTCAAATTTGGTCCGGTTGTAGGTCACCATGTCTACTTTCAATTTGAAAGGTTGGATTTACTGAAACAGGCGAGCCTTGGGCTTAGTGTTTTTCTAGATGGACTGGCTTGGGCTTTGACCTGCAAAAGTTGACGGGCTTCGAACGGCTTGGGCTTCCATAGAGCATGCCTGACCCGAACACGGCTCGTGAACACCCATAGCTCAAAGTTGAACATGCAAACATTATTCCCATTGATGAGGGGACCCACTTTCTTTGTCAGCTCGATTGTCCATTGGAATATTCCTAACATCAGCGTTTGAGATTTATGGAGAAAGTGGGGTAGGTGAGCTTCAAATTCAAAACACTGAAGGATTTGTTACGTGTTGCCTTGCAACTGGTCACATAGAAGCAGTGGGTGGGACAAATTTCATGTCAATTTTTGTTGAGATAGCCAGCTAGGGGCCTTATTGTGGAAGAAAAATAGAGATAGTTAACACAATGGATTGGTGGCAACAATTGCAACAACCATGTAGATGCACATTTGGTCCACAATAATAGTTAATTGTCATTTTCTTTCATCCAGTACCTTTTGAAAAGAAAAATGGGTGATTTCTATCATTCTAGTAGAACCATTCTGTACTCAAGTATAATGAGTATTATCAATTAGTATTTATTTACTTGTTTGTTGTTGCTGATATGTATTTGGGTGTGGTTGTGTTGGGGGGGTTGTGGGGTGGGGCGGCGGGGGGGGAGGGATGGGGTGGGGTGCAGGTTCTTGCTAATGGCAGCTACTATGTTCTTTTATTTAAGTGGCTTTGTATCATTTAAGATAATTGGCACATTGGAATTATAGATGCTTCCACCTGCCTAGAATTTATGCTGATGTTTATGGGTTTTTTTTCCTGAGAATTATTTGTGTGTGATTTAGATAACTGTTCTAATTTTCCATTTCGTTAACTAATTAGGTAATATTCTTGCTGCCCATGATGCTTGAAATGTGTCTTCTTTTTATTAATGTCCTTTTCCTGCAGCGGTTATGGGATCTACCTTTTCTCATCCGAAGGTTGATAAGAGAGTTGATGGATCCTCAAAGATCTCTTCCTCTTGTTTTCAGAGCTCGCATGATTTTTGCAGTTAAGTTCATTTAACAACTGGACATGACATATAGTTTAATAATGATAAGTATTTATACATACTGATAATATCATTATATTTCAATCTCATGTAATTATTCATGTGGTACCAGAAAATGATAAAAATGAATGGCAATTAGAAAATAAACCACAGAGTATTTGTGCATCATTTTAGGAAACTGATTTTGCCTTCATTTTTTTCCACTTCTATCATCTTTACATTTTTAATGGAGAATGTTTGATGAGTGGGCATGTGTAGTAATATTCAAGCAGAATCTACTATATATCCAAATATATATTAGAAATCCAGGCCTCAAAAAGTTCTCTAGGTAGACGTCCACTGGATGTGTCCCAACAAAAAAAATTCGGTAGCTGGTTTTGTAAGAGATGCAGGTAGATTTGGATTCAACTATTCGTTACGGTGATTCTTCATATGCCAAATGAAGACTGAGGGATATCCCTCAAAAGTATGCCCTTAACACATTTTGTCAAGGTACTGATGTTTTTCCTTTCCTCTCATTTGGAGATTTTCTTTGGTTAGAAATAAAGAAAAAATATGATTTTCATTTTTTTTTCTTTTACTCTTTGTATATCTACAGATTAGAATAGATAAGAGGCTGAATGCAATTTGTTTCATTTAGGGCTTTGTCCAACCACCAATCCTGTACCTTTTTCATATATTTGATGGATGATGAATAAGGAATATTGTTTAGTACTTCAGTATTCTGCTTTGAATTTTGTTTAATCATGTTTAGTTACTTGTCCACTGTATTGCCCTTACCCTTGTGTTAAAATAATCACGTGTATTTTTTTATTGGAAACACGAAGTTTCTTTTGCTGAAATAGGGAATATAAATACTAACTATACAATATTGAACTACATGGAGAAGATAAACAAGATAACCTCCATATACTCCCAATAATAGAAAAAAAAAACTTGTCTACTCAAATGCTTATAAGGAGTTGCACCAACAAAAATGTCCCCTATAGATGCATTGTTTGGGGAAAAAGGTTAGAAAAGGAAGTTTCAAGTGAAGCAGGGCTCTCTTTAGGATTATGTTGGTCATGATAAAGTGGAAGGATGTTCATAGATAAGCTCAGGTTTGTGATGGAAAAGATGATAGGGTGTTACTTCATCATTATGTATGGTTAGGGGATAGAAAATTTAGGGTGATTATTTCTAATTTATCTAGGATAGCCAGGAGTAGGTTGGAGTCTATAGAAGATTGCTATGAGGTTTCAGGAGAAAATTGAGAAAATTTGGGTAGTTCAGTTTAGGAGAGCACTAAGGGATCATTAAGTGGAAGGTTTGAGAATCAACTACAGATTTTATATGCAGGGAAGAGGAGGATATTTGGGTGTCGGTGGGGGATGTCTTAGAAGATATATAAAGTTAAATCATGTGGTAAGAAGTTAGAGGAGAGAGTTGCCAAACAGCCTATGCCTTATGGGCTTGCAAAGGAAAGGCTCCTCTGAAGGTCTAGGTGTTTTGTTGGTGTGTGATTAAGGATGAAATTCTTACTGGGGGAGGGGGGTGTTTCTTGTGTGATGTGTTGTTTGGAGGAGAGCTTGGACCATTTATTCTGCAATTGTGTTTTTGTTGATTAATAATTACTTCATCTTAGGACCACTATGAACCAACTGGTTCAAAATTGTGAATGGGTGTCTAGCGGGACGAATTTTTGAAATAACCAGGAAAAAAATAAAAAATTGCATATATTTTGAAAATAGTGGTTGATGTTTTCATTTGAAAATACCAGTTGATATTTTGAGGTTTTTTTGTTTTTTTCTGAAAAAATTATATCATTTGCTTGGTAATGAAGGTAAAACAATACACAAACAAGATTTGAGACCAAACATGTTTTTTTTTTTTTGCATTTTTTCATTTATTCTTCAATTTTTTTCCATTTTTTTCACTTTTTTTGCCATTTGTTCTTTTTTTTTTTTCAAATGAAATAAGATAATAGTTTGTATATAGATCTAGTTAGTTACCAACAAGTTGGAACTGATTTTGTCACAGTGTTTAAGGAATTTCATAGAGATGGAATTATTAATAGACTTTTGAAAAATACCATCATCACCCTAATTTCAAAGAGGGAAGTCCCGATTAAATTATCGCATTATAGACCGATTAGTCTTGTGGGTAATGTTTATAAACTTATAGCCAAAGTTTTGGCTGATAGTTTAAAAAAGGTTCTGCCTATAGGTGAATCACAAGGGGCTTTTGTTGAAGATAAGCAGACTTTGGATGGTGTCCTAGTTGCCAATGAATTAGTGCACATGAGGAAGAGGGATAAAAAATCAGGTTTGTTATTCAAAATTGATATGGAAAAGGCTTATGATTTCGTTGATTGGTCATTTATAAGATATCTTTTGATAGAATGGCGTTTGGGCAGTGATGGAAACAATGGATGAAGGCGTGCATTGAGGACACAATGTATTCCGTTCTTGTGAACGGATTTGATGTGGAGCATTGGACTGTGATACAGAGAAGCCCAGACCCAGCCTCAAGCCAAGCACAACGAAGCCCAGCCTAGCCAGCACAACTAAAGGTTGTTTTAAAAGGGGTCTTAACCCCAAGGCAAGGATGCGATTTTTACAGGAGGGGGAAAAGAATGAGTGAAGGATGAAGGGAAGCATGAAGCTGCCGCCAACTCGGTGAGAAGCTATGGCGAGAAGAAGGAGAAGGGTGAGAAGCCCTCCCCTTTGCAGGTACTCTACTTCCTCTTCCTCCTTCCTCTCCTCTTTCTCTATTTTCTTCTCTTTCCCTTTTACTTCTTCGTTTTCTCCCTCCCACTTCCTTTCCCTTGCTTCTACACCTTGCCTAACCCTCTACTCTTACAGCCGAGCGCTCCAAACAGCCCCTACAACCTTCGAAAAACCTAAAACCCACTCTCCGAGTTCCGTCCCTCTCCCAAGCCTTCACTCCGCCATCGCCATCCCTCCCAGATTCCTTACTTTCCACTGTAACCCCTCCTAGAGCCTCTCTGTGCTGCCGTTTCATCTCCCTAATCCCTCATTGACTTCTGTCTCTCACCCAGAACCCTCTCCTATTCACTATCATCACTCGAACCACCTCCCATCTTGCTGCTGCCCCTTTCCTTAGCCCATACAGCCTTGCTGCACCCCATACCCATCGACTGTGGTCGCCAAACCCTTCCCAACCTCGTCCTGCTCGCAATACACCTTTCCTTATACACTGTTGCGGCCGTAACCTCCCCTAAGCCTATCAGGTGTGTCGCCAGTCCCATATTCCTCATTTAGACTTGCAGTAAATCCCTAAATTCCCCTTCCTTTTACTATTAGCACATATTCTGCCCTATTTTTGGTGATAGGCCTATGATGTTTTAGAGTCCGACAAACCCGACATTTTGCAAGGTCCCATTGTGTATGGTAACTTGGTCTTGACTGTCATATAATTGTTTACATTTGATTCTAAGGATTTGCGTGATTATGTGCAGTGAATGTTATATTGTTTTGTTGCATTGTTAATTTAATTCTTAATTTCAGCTCATATTAGGTTTAAGATGCATTTTCTTCATCATCCCTTTAAAATTTTAGGAAACTACATTAGGCATTTAGGGTTAACTATTGTCTTATCCTGCATCAAATTGGTATCAGAGCAAGGTTTGTGTTGTTTCCTTAAACACCTACGGTTTTAGGTTGCATTTTAATATTAAAAAAAAAATGCATTTAGTGTTAAAAAAAAAGAAATTTCTATTCTCATTACATCATTGCATTCATAGCATATAGACTTAGGACACAACCCCTAATACGAGTCTTTTTCTTCGTAGTTGTGAGTTCGTAGGAGTTCTAGTGTGTGTTTCCATGCATGACCTCTAGAAGTGGGGTTAGTTACCAAGCAGAGTCTAAACCACCAAGGAATATGTCAGAAGAAGAACCCCTAGCTTGGGCTATTCAACTCATTGCCCAAGTAGAGAGAATCAGTCGTGATCTGGCTGACGTGAAAACAAGGGTAGAAATCCTAGATATACTTGGGAACCAAGTTGATGGAAATAATGGGAATCTTAGGAATAGAGGCCATGGAGGCCGCGGTAGATTCCAACAACTACATAGGCAACGAGAACCTATTGAGGACGATGAATGTGCCTTGAAGAATGTTCATGTAGGAGCCCCTAGCTTTGATGGATGTCCAGATCCTAAGGTTTTCATGGATTGGTTGTTAGACATGGACCACTACTTTGGGTGGCATGACATGTTGGAAGTCCGTAAGATCCGTTTCGCCAAGATGAAGTTGGTGGGCCTAGCTGGATTTTCTGGATCACTGCGGAACAGAAGATTAGGAGGTTAGGAGATGACCCCCTTGATTTGTCGTGGGTCAAGATAAAAGAGATGTTGAAGGAAAAATACGTCCTCCACAAGTATCGGGAAAGACTCCTTGATCAGTGGAATTTCTTGCGCCAGGGTAGTCAGACTGTTCGCAAGTATATCGCTAAGTTTGACGAATTCTCCATGTGATGTGAGATCGATGAGAATCCCAGTCAGACTCTCTCTAGGTTCAGACTAGGTCTTTGTCCCAGTTTAGGCGTGAGCTCATTTTGCGCAGTATTGACACCTTGGAGGGAATGTATGAATTTGTACAAGAACTTGAGGATTACCAGATATCACAACCTCCAAGGCAGTTAGACTCCCGTGGCGCTAGTTTCAAGCCCACTCTCCAAGGAGCTCTGCAAAATGCCGTGAGTCAACCCAAACAAGGCATCAGTGTTGCACCTATGAATAAGAATGCAAGCACTAAGGGAGCTTCTGGTGCGAGCTCTTCCACAGGTGGTCCGTAGTGCTATCAATGTCAGGGTTTTGGACACTTCGCTCGGGAATGTCCAACCAACACTAGGAACCGTGAAAGAGCTCTCTTGATGGGTGAGCCAGTTCCTGTTGAGTCGGATCATGAGGACAGGGACGAAGAAACTTATGAAGGAGTAGAGCCTCCGAGTGATGAAGAACTTGATGAGCGTGAAGTAACCTCCCTTGCTGTGGTTAGATGTGCATTCGCTCAATCCAAACCATTTGAAGATTGGCTGCAAACTAGCAGTTTCCACACCTACATCAAATGCGGTGAGAAATTCTGCAAGTTGATCATAGATAGCGGGAGTTGCGTGAATGTTGCTCTACTAGCACGATTACTCGATTGGGTTTAAATCCCGAGCCACATCCTCATCCACATTGAGTCTTGTGGGTAAATGACGCATCCCTTTCGGTCACGCAGTGGTGTCCTGTGCCCATCCAGATCCTATCCTATCAGGACACAGTGTGGTGTGATGTGATCCCCATGGAAGTTGGACACATCATATTGGGTTGCCCTTGGTTATTTGACCATGACGTGACACTGTTCGGTCACTCGAACACGTGTTGCTTTGAGCACTAGGGCAAAAGGATAAAACTCAACCCTGTGCAGCCCAAGGGTACCCCACCCAAGAAGGAAGTTGCGAAGAGTGACAAACCGAGTGCTTCCACACAGCCCTAATCTAAGTCTCTACATCTCATCACTGCCAAAGAATTTGAGAAAGAGACGAATGATGCCTCGGTTGTGTTTGCCCTTGTGTCAAGAGAGGCCTCCTCTGAAGTTGATACTGAGTTGCCAGAGGATGTTGTTCCGGTCTTTCAGGAATTCCAGGACGTTTTCCCATTTGATTTGCTGGATGAACTACCTCCCATGAGGGACATCTGACATGCTATTGACCTTGTCCCTGGAGCAACCCTACCCAACTAACCCCACAATCGGATGAATCCAAAGGAGCATGAGGAATTAAAGTGGCAAGTGGATGAGCTCCTTAAGAAAGGATTCATCAGGGAGAGTCTCAGTCCTTGCGTTGTGCCCGTCCTCCTGACGTCCAAGAAAGATGGCACATGGTGCATGTGTGTTGATAGCCGGGCAATTAACAAGATCACTGTCAATACTTGATTCCCAATTCCACGTCTTGATGATATGCTTGACATGATGGCCCGTGCTACCATCTTCTCTAAGATTGATCTCAAGAGCGGGTATCACCAAATCCGCATACGGCTAGGAGATGAATGGTAGACAACCTTCAAGACGAAGGATGGTCTGTATGAGTGGATGGTTATGCCTTTTGGTTTGACAACTCTCCTAGTACTTTTATGCGGGTGATGACCCAAGTGCTAAGGGCCAGTTCTTGGTGGTGTATTTCGACAACATTCTTATCTGTAGTACCTCATAGGAACAACACCTTTAGCACTTGAGATTAGTTGGAGTGAGAAGCTTTACACAAACCTTAAGAAATGCACATTCATGGCTGACAAAGTCATCTTCTTAGTGTTTGTAGTCTCATCTGAAGGGATGTCAGTGGAGCCCGAGAAAATCAAGGCCATGGTAAGTTGGCCAGAGCCGCAGAACATTCATGAGGTGCGAAGCTTTCACGGCTTAACCACCTTCTACAGGTGGTTCATTCAAAGATTTAGTTCCATCATGGCTCCCATCACCGATTGCATTAAGAAAGGGGAGTTCATGTGGACTAAAGCAACCTCGAAAGCTTTCAAGGAGATTAAGACCCGAATGGTCGAAGCTCCTGTCATGCGACTACCGGACTTTTCCAAGGTCTTTGAAGTCGTGTGTGACGCGTTTGGCGTGGGAATAGGTGGAATCCTTAGTCAAGGACGACATCCAATTGCGTACTTTAGCGAAAAGCTAAACGATGCAAAATAACGATATTCCACCTATGACAAAGAATTCTATGCGGTTGTGCAAGCACTTCGCCATTGGAGGCACTATCTCCTACCGCAAGAGTTCGTGCTGTTCTCGGATCATGAGGCTTTAAGGTACTTCGACTCCCAGAAGAAACTAAACCCAAGACATGCTAAATGGGTTGAGCTTCATTAGGAGTACACTTTTGTGCTCAAGCACAAGGCCGGGGTCGAGAACAAGCCAGCCGATGCCTTGAGTCTTAGGGTCGCACTGATACACTCCATGAGTGTAGAAGTGACCGGGTTTGAGTGGTTGAAGGATGGATGTCCTACATGCCCGGACTTCGGGGAATTGTATACTTTACTCTTGAGCAACCAAGAGAGAAGTAACAAGGAATTTACAGTGGTTGCAGATTTGCTTTTCAAGGGTAATAAACTTTGTATTCCCCAGACTTCCCTACGAGAGTTCTTGGTTTGGGAGCTACATGCAGGAGGTATGGCCGGTCATTTTGGGCGAGATAAGACGATTGCCTTAGTAGAAGACATGTTCTTTTGGCCTAGTCTGAAAAGAGACGTGGCCAATATCATTGGGCAATCCTGGATTTGTCAATTGGCAAAGCAGAAGATGCAAAACACTGGGTTATACACACCTATGCAAGTCCCCCATGTTCCTTGGCAGGATCTCAGCATGGATTTTGTACTTGGGCTCCCGAAGACAAGTAAACGGTACTATTCCATCCTAGTAGTAGTGGACCGCTTTTATAAGATAGCCCATTTCCTACCCTTTTTCAAAACCTCCGATGCTTCCAACATCGCAAATTTTTTTGTAGGAGAGAGAGTGAGGTTGCACGGGCTGCCGAAGACTATTGTGTCAGATGGGGATGTTAAGTTCATGAGCTACTTTTGGAAAACCCTATGGCACATGTTGGGCACTAGGCTATAATTTTCGTCCGCGTATCATCCTCAGACTGATGGTCAGACTAAGGTGATCAATAGAAGCCTAAGAAATCTGTTACGCTGTCTAGTCGGTGAGCATGCGGACTTGAGATGTTGTCCTACCCATTGCGGAATCCGCTTATAATAGCTCGGTCAATAGGTCGATAGGCATTAGCCCATTTGAGGTCGTGCATGGTTACAAGCCTAGGAAGCCTATAGACCTCATCCCCATGTCATTGCCACATTGGCCATCTGAGCCTGCACAGTCATTTGCACAACACATACATGAATTGCATGCTGAAATTAAGAGAAATATTAATCTGAGCAATGAAAAATATGAATTAGCTGCAGATGCTCATCACAGGTTCAAAGAGTTTGATGTGGGTGATTATGTAATGGTCAGAATTAGGCCCGAACAGTTCCCACAGGGACTGTAAAGAAGTTGCAGGCTCGTAGTGTGGGACCTTTCAAAGTTTTGAGGTGAGTTGGGCCCAATGCATATATTATAGACCTTCCACCTGATATGGGTATTAGTTCTACTTTCAATGTGGAGGACCTAGTTTCATTTCAAAGCCCAACAACCACACCCTCTAGCCCGACCTCACATCATCACCTTGGCCCTTCTACTAGCCTACCTGACCTGCTCCATGACCCATGAGCTACACCTGCACAACCCTCTCAGTCTTTAGCATCTTTGTCGTCCTTACCACCCAAGAGATAAGAGATTGAGTCCATCTTGGACGAGGAAGTGGTTTCCATCCATCCTTGGGGACACCAGAAGTATCTTGTAAAGTGGAGGAGCAGGCCCAACACAGATGCTACGTGGTTGATTGAAAGCGAGCTACAACGACTTGACTCGGACCTTCTGGAGTTTTATCTAGCCGAAGGTACATTCCACTCATCCGGAAAGAGTTGACAGCGGCGACAAAGCATGTTTCCTCGTATATTAGTGACGACGGAGGAGAACCACTATTACACCATCATTGTGGCTCGATGACAACCCGACTATATGATGTCTGTCAGCTTCACGTGTGCACAAATATCATTTGAAGACCCCACATTGGGAAGGCACACGTGAGGGTCGATCTGTCTCACGTTCACGTAATTACACTTTGATGACCCCACACTGGGAAGGTGCATGTGTAATTTAGTTTGCTTCCTTCTCATCTGAGAACTCGAGGTCGAGTTTTTCTTAGATGGGGGAATTGATGCAGAGAAGCCTAGCTAGGTCTGGGCCTATTCTTGAGCCAAGCCCAGCCCAGCCAGCACAACTAAAGGTTGTTTTAAAAGGGGTCTTAACCCTAAGGCAAGGAGGCGATTTTTACAGGAGGAGGAAAAGAACGAGAGTGAAGGATGAAGGGAAGCATGAAGCTGCCGCCAACTCGTTAGGAAGCTACGACGAGAAGAAGCAGAAGGGTGAGAAGCCCTCCCCTTTGTAGGTACTCTACTTCCTCTTCCTCCTTCCTCCCCTCTTTCTCTTTTCTCTTCTCTTTCCCTTTTACTTCTTCGTTTTCTCCCTCCCATTTCCTTTCCCTTGCATCTGCCCCTTCTCTAACCCTCTACTCTTACAGCCGAGCCCTCCAAACATCCCCTACAACCTTCGAAAAACCTAAAACCCACTCTCTGAGTTCCGTCCCTCTCCCAAGCCCTCCCTTCGCCATCGTCATCCCTCCCAGATTCCTTACTTTCTGTCGTAACCCCTCCTACTGCGTCTCTGTGATGTCGTTTCACCTCCCTAATCCCTCCTTGACTTCTGCCTCTCACCCAGAACCCTCTCCTAGCCAGTGTCATCACTCCAACCACCTCCCATCTCGCTGCTGCCCCTTTCTTTGGCCCATACAGCCTTGCTGCACCTCATACCCCATCGACTGTGGTCTCCAAACCCTTCCCAACCTCTGTCTTGCTCTCAATACACCTTTCCTTATACACTATTGCGGCCGTAACCTCCCCTAAGCCTATCAGGTGTGTCGCCAGTCCCATGTTCCCCATTTAGACTTGTAGTAAGTGTCTAAATTCCCCTTCCTTTTACTGTAACCACATATTCTGCCCTATTTTTGGTGATAGGCCTATGATGTTTTAGACTCCGACAAACCCGACATTTTGTAAGATCCCATTGCGAATGGTAACTTGGTCTTGACTGTCGTGTAATTGTTTACATTTGATTATAAGGATTTGCGTGATTATGTGCGGTGAATATTATATTGTTTTGTTGCATTTTTAATTTAATTCTTAATTTCAACCCATATTAGGTTTAACTGTTTAAGATTCATTTTCTTCATCCCTTTGAATTTTAGGGAACTATATTTGGCATTTAGGGTTAACCTATTGTCTTGTCCAGACTGATTAGAGCATTGGATTGATTTATTTATTTTTATTTTATTTAGTTCGTCTCTTGATGTAATTTTTGGGTTATTTGAGGGTATTTTAGTCATTATTGTATTAGGGTATTTTGGTCATTGCCATAGTGGGTTCATTATAGATAAGATGTATGTCTCATTAGGGCATGATTTAATGAATGAAGAAGATACGATTGTTGCATTGCAACTTTGCAGTATGTGCATGGCCTGTTGGTGAGAAGTCTAGGAATTGGCGAGAAGCGAAGGAAAGGTGAGAAGCCTCCTTCTCCACGTCTAGGTACTTTTTTACCCCCTCCCTCTCTTCTTCCATTTCTCTTTTCCTTATTTTCTTCTTCCTCGTACCACTGTCGAGACCTTTTTGTGAACCCTTACATCTGCCGCCACCGTCCTCGACCTCTCAAGCATCACCGCCACTGCTATACCCCATCTCTGACTATTCCACAGTTTCCGCCGCCCCATATTTCCCCTATCCTTGGTTTCCAACCCCTGCAAAGTTCTTCCCACCTTGTTGCAACCTTTGAAAACCCTCCCTTTACCGTCGCCTACCCCATGTGACCCATCTTCCCTTTGCCGTGACCCCTAAGCCCCTTTACTGCTACCATTATCACCCAAAATTCCCTCAAAATTCCCTCCTTGGCTGTCGCCCAAGCCATATCTACCCCTTGCAGCCCTCTTCTCCACACGCCTTGCCACCATCGTTTTCAGACAACCAGTTGTCACAACCCCAGCCGAGTTCAGAAACCTTTACTCCAACGTCCATTCAAAACCCAGGTTCCCCAACCTAGACCTGGTTCGCTTCATCTTTCGTTCACAAATTCTAGATCTGCACGTGTTTCCCATACCCACTGTCCCTTTATTAAATCTTTTAAGCCCAAGCATCCATTCTTTAAGCCCATTAACTGTTAGCCTCCACTTGTCCATTAAAATCACCCATTACATTCTCCAATTATAATCATCTTCCTCCATTATTTAATCCCATTCATTCCATTAGATTCCAAGGATATTTTGTGTGATTACTTGCGATAAATTTATATTAATTAATTGCCATTATTAATTGATTGATTAATTTTAGCCCATTTTAGATTTAGGGTGTATTATTTTCATCCCTTTTAATCTTTTCGTAACCACATTAGGCATTTAGGGTTACCCAATCCTTTGTCTTGCATCAAATTTGGTATCAGAGCCAAGTTAGGTTGTTTCCTTAAACACCTACGGGCCTAGAGTGCATTTTTTTTTAATTATTATAAAAAAAAATTGATCATTATTCATTCATCGCATATAGAGTTAGGATACAACATCTAGATCCACCTAAAGAAATGGCATTGGAAGAAATGAAAAATCTTATATTGTCAAACCATCCTGAAACTCTTCAGCTTGTTGTTTTAATTGCCCAAGAACATTCAGATCAATTAAGGATGGATGCATGTAATAAATTCTTTGAGCAGTGCAAGTCCTATGAAGGACTTTACTTGTTCTTGGGTCCATATTTGAGCTCCATTGAGGATCCTGATATACATTTCAAATACATAGAGGCCACTGATAAAACTGGCCACATCCAAGAAGTTGAAAGCGTAACTAGAGAATCAGATTTCTATGTTCCCGAGAAGACATGGAACTTCTTGATGGAAGCCAAGCTTCCCATGACTTCATTGATACATGTCTTAGGTCGTCTTGTGTTACCTAGGCCATCTGAGTCTGTACCTTCATCCGCACTGCCCATTCATGATTCGCATGTTGAAACTAAAAATCAAATTAATATAAGCGATGAACAATATAAGTTTGCTGCAGATACTCATTGCATGTCCAAGGAATTTGATATGGATGATCATGTGGAAGACCTAACACCCTGTCAAGGTCCAACACCTTCACCCCCAATCCCCACCACACATCAGTATTACCCTGACCCTCCGACTAACCTTCCTGATCCACTACATGACCCATGGCTTGCACCTGTCCAGCCCACTCAGCCTATACCTTCTTTACCTTCCTTGCCATCCAAGAGAGAGGAGGTAGAATTTATCTTGGTTCAGGAAGTTGTTTCCACAATTGCAGGAGGACATGAGTTATATCCTATGACGTGGAAGCCCAAGTCCATGACAGATGTCACTTGGTTGCCTAAGTATGAGCTACAATGACTTTCTCCGAATTTACTGGAGAGATTTAGGAGTCTTGTCTCATTGGAGGCGTGTTATACTTATATCTTGCTGCTGCCGCCTTCCAGAGTTGATCGTGACGTTAGTGTCAGGAAAGAATGTATTGACATTGCATAGGCCTTTTCTGTAGTTTTTGCTTACAGGTTTTGTGTGTCCTGTGGGTGTTTTTGGGTTTCTTTTTTGTTGCCTAAGTTTCTTTCTGTATTTGCACATCTGGTGCTTCTTTCTATTAATATATTAACCATTCAAAAAAATAAAAGATTTTGAGTACACCATCGATGGCGGAGGAGAGTCGATCCAACATTCTTATTGTGGCCTGATGATGATCTGCTTGGTTGACACTTGAAGGTCTCATGTGCGTGCGATTACACATTGAAGACCCCACATTTGGAAGACGCGCGCGTGGGTAGATTTGTGTCTGGGAAGCTTGATTACTTGTGATAAATTTATATTAAGCAATTGTCATTATTAATTGATTGATTAATTTCAGCCCATTTTAGATGTAGGGTACATTATTTTCATCCCTTTTAATATTTTCATAAGCACAGTAGGCATTTAGGGTTATCCAATCCTTTGTCCTGCATTAGGATCCCTCACCGCTCCTATAGTGGCCACAAGAGGTTTGAGACGAGGAGATCCACTATCCCCTTTTATCCTTACTTTAGTAGGGGAAAGTCTGAACAGACTTGTTGCGAAAGCTAGAGAATTAGGGATTAATAGAGGTTTTAGACGGGAACCAAATGGACCCACCGTAACACACCTCCAATTTGCGGATGATACTATTTTTTTTGTGAGCTTAATAGAGTTGAGGTTAGAGGTTTCAAAGCAATTTTGAGGTGTTTTGAGCTTGTGTCTGGTCTTAGGATTAACATTGGGAAGAACACTCTCATTGGCATAGATGTGGAGGATACCCAACTCAAGGAAATGACTGAGGAAATTGGGTGTAGTACTAGGAGGCTGCCTTTCATTTATCTTGGGTTACTGGTGGGCGGTAATCCAATACTTAAAACGCTTCTGGGCACCCGTTGTAGAAAAATTAGAAAGGAGATTAGATGGGTGGAGTAGGAAATACCTTTCGTTAGGGTGACACTTAACCCTAATCAAGTCTGTTTTAATGAATCTCCCTACTTATTATTTATCCCTCTTTGAAATGTCGAAAAGGATTGTGAAGAAAGTAGACAATTGGTTAGGAGATTTCTTTGGGGTGACAAGGAGGCGAACAGAAATATTCATTTGGTTGCTTGGGAAGAAGTGATTAAACCAAAAATCAAAGTGTAGGTTAGGTATTGTTCCTATTAGATTAGAACTCATGCGCTTCTGTGTAAGTGGGGTTGGCGTTTTGGGAGGGAGAGGGAAGTTCTATGGACTAGAGTTTTGACAGCTAGATATGGTTTGGAGAACAATGACAGATGTGCTCTAGGTAAAAGTGTTGAAAATTTTGAGTCTCCGGTAGTGAAGGCATGGTGGAGGATAAGTCAAGGAGGGTCATCGATTGGGAGTTTGTACAAGGCAACATCAGGTCTCTATTTGGGAAAGGCGATGTGACCTTTCCCTGGAAGGATCTGTGGTTGGGGGCATAGACCTTTGAAGGTTTTGTTCTCTAGACTCTTTAGAATGGCTAGAAATAAGTCCGCTTTGGTGCAGGAGTGCTACAAAATAGAAGGTAACCACATTTTTTGGCTTTTGGATTTTAGGGGACAATTAAGATCCTTTGTGATGCAGGAGCACCGCCTGCAACTAGGCAAGAAGAAGATAGAAACGTTTACAACTTGGGCAGAAGTAGGAGAAGACAAAAATCAACTAGATAAATCTGAATCTTTAATTCATTATTCGAATAGAGGTGTATTCCTCTCTTACATCTATCATATTTATAAGAAAACAAAGAGATAAAAATAGAAAATGACTCCTAATCAAAGTAGGAAACTTCCTAATTATTCTAAAATGAAAATAGAACTTCTAATCTTATCCTAGACTACTAAATAAATTGTGAAAGCCACCGACGTGGCTTCCTTGCTAAATAAGAATTCTAAAAATAAAATAATGCACAAATAAAAAAAATAATAAATACTAAAATTGGGCCTATGAGTTGCGTGTCATACATCATTCCCCCTCTCTTGAAAAGAACTCATCATCAAGTTGAAATCAGCAAAATCACATTGCACCAAACAAAGATGAAGTCCAAGATCGAAGATGCGAATGATGAAGCTGTGAACTGCACAAACTTCAATGCACGGATGATGAGAGCTTTCCTTCGGTGAGGCGAAGAAGCCAAGGTCTGCAAACCAGCTTAGGCGTGGACAAACCAAGCTGATGGCCAAGTTGTCTTCCTATGGCACTGGAGTAAGCACACGGTCTTGACGGTCTGTTGGACGAGGCTCCTTTGAGAGGATAGGAGGCGGGCATGAGAGTGGACGAATAACCAAAGAGGAATTCTTGGTATCCGTAATGGGATGAGGTTTGGGTAATGGAGAAGGTTAGGTAAGTTGCGGTAGCGGTGGGGAAGGTGATGGAGGTGTAGGTAGTGGTGGTGGTGGGTCGACACTCGTCGGTTGCATCGACTGTGGTGCCAACAATACAACTGGTTCATTCTCCAAGATAGGCACCGTCTGAGGGGTCATGATATCTGGAGAAGCAGGCATTAACTCGGAGTTTGACTGGGGAGCAATATGCATGAACTCTGAGGATGACTTTGGACTTGAATCTGGTTCAAAATCAGTAGTTGTAGGAGCATGAATTACCGAAGGTCATTCTAACCCACATTATGTTCGTATGGCCATTCGGAACACATCTCTTAAAGTGACAATGTCGTGGAAGACGATGTGGTCATAGAGCGCAGGATGGAGTCCTGTGAGGAATTTGGAGATATGTTGAGACTCAGTCTTAGCATGTCTTGCGGAAAGATAGAAGAACTCAACTATATAATTTTGAACAGTCCGATCTCTTTGCCAACAATTTTGGTATTGCTCGAACATAATTGCTTATAGTCGACCAAAAGGGAATGATTACGTAGAAACATTTTCATCAATGTCCATGATCTAATAGGAGGCTGTAATACCTGAGGTTGATTTGCAACTTTGTCCACCATGCAGATGCTTCATATTCTAAACGAGATGCCACGAAGTCTACCTTTCTCGTTTCCTCAATCTTTGTGTAAAAGAAGAAGCGTTCAACTTTTACGAGCCAATCAAGGAAGTATTCATTGCGCCACTGACCATAAAAAGGTGGGACGTAGGCCTTGTCGCCGTCGCTTGAGTAGGCACAATAGGAAGTCATAGTGATACCACTTGATGTAGCAGAAGCATTGCTGACTTAAAATGCCTGGTCAAACTTGGTCAACACGGGTCAATCTGGTCAAAGATGGGTGGGTCCCACGGTTTAAGGTATGAGTTTGGTCAAAGGTGGTAAAGAAAGTGGGAATAGGGTGATTTGGTAAATAAGTTAAAGGAGCGATTTGTTAATTAGAGAAAAGGTGAAGGGCATTAAAGGTAGATGAAAAAGTAAAGGAGACAATGCATTAATTGTCTTGGGAGGTGGGATGGCTTTAGTGAAGGGAGTAAGAGAGTGAAATGACTAGTGTAGGATGGTTTGGATTGTTTTAATGCAATAAAATAAGGTGGAAAAATGGTATAAGTGGGTAAATAGAAGGAAGGTAAGGGGTATTTTGGTAAAGAAATTGATGCTTTTAATGGCAGTAAATGCATGGATGAAAGGACAAGAAAATGTATGGAGAACCGATGGTTTATTGGGTAAGTGTGGGATGAGACTTATGAAAGGAGATGGGTAAAGTGGGTTGGCCACATGGGAGGTTGTGAATGGCTATTTGTGAAAGGTGAAAGTACAGTGGAAAGAGTTTGAAATCGATGGGCTGTGGAAGGAGGAAAAGAAAAAGAATGGAAGAGGTGTGGAACGGCGGAAGCAGTAAGCGGCAGAAAATAAGGAGCGGTGGAAGGGCTTGTAGCGGCGGAAGCAGAGATGAGAGAAGGAGAAGATAGAAGGAAGGGAAGAAGAAGTCTACAGCAGTACTTGGCTGGAAAATAGGCGAATCTGGTGGCTGCAGAGACAAAACAGAGAGACGGAAGGGTGGCTGTTTTGCGGCGAATGAGTGAGCAGAGGCGGAAGCTGGAGGAGGGGATGGAGGACGGCGGAAGACGATGCAACAGGGGCACAAGTTCTTCAAAACCCTCTTTTTTTTTTTTGTTTTTTCGATAAATGGAGACCATGATCATCTCTGATAATGCAGGGGGTTGTCTTCGAATAGGATAGGAATGTCTCTGTATAACAGAGACACAGAGAACCCTTGGGTCTGATCCACTTGATGCGGGAGCACCACCTGCAACTAGGCAAGGAGAAGATAGAAACGTCTGCAACTTGGGCAGAAGTGGGAGAAGACAAAAATCAACCAGATAAATCTGAATCTTTAATTCAATATTCGAATAGAGGTGTATCCCTCTCTTACATCTATCATATTTATAGGAAAACAAAGAGATAAAAATAGAAAATGACTTCTAATCAAAGTAGGAAACTTCCTAATTCTTTTAAAATGAAAATAGAAGTTTTAATCTTATCCTAGACTCCTAAATAAATTGGGAAAGCCACCGATCTGGCTTCCTTGCTAAATAAGAATTCTAAAAATAAAATAATACAAAAGTACAAAAAATAATAAATACTAAAATTGTGCCTATGAGCTGCATGTCCTACATCACTTTGAGAGTGGAGTAAAGATGATCTGGTAACTCAGTTGGGTGAATTTCCATTATCTTTAGGAGATACATTTGAACTATTGTGGTCGGGGGACTCTTCGGGTATCTGTTCAGTCAAGTCAATGGTGGAGTTGTTCCTTCATCAACAAAACAACCTAGATTCTTTGTCAAAATTCGCCTGGAGGGGGTTAACTCCACCCAAGGTACAAGCTTTTATTTGGCGCACTTTGAAAGATAAAGTTCTGACTAGGATGGATCTTAAGAGGAGAGGTTTGATGAGATCAGAGGAGAATCTTAGCTGCCCCCTTTGTGGCCATTTGGAGGAGGATGTCGATGCCCCCTTTGTGGCCATTTGGAGGAGGATGTCGATCATATTTTTATAACATGCCCTTTCTCTAGACATTTATGGCTCAGTTTCGCGAACCTTTTTGATGTGCCTTGGGTTTTTGGTATAACTTGCGTGGGTGTTGTGGGATCATGGTCCCTCTTGGGGCTTAGCTCTAGGCGAAAGAGTGCGTGGAATACGGTCCCAATGGCATTCTTTTCGACTATTTGGAAGGAGTGGAACTCTAGGGTACTCGAAGAGAAGTCATCTGAGCTTAACGATCTTTTTCAAAGGGCAAAATGGAAGTTGTGTATGTGGCTGTTTGGTCAGGAATTTAAAGGGCTGAAACCTGCTGATTTCCTAGCATCGTGGGAGGGTTGTCTTAGCAGAGGGGGTAGGATTGTTAGACCTTTTGTTTCATGGTGTCCTCAACAAGATGTGATGAAGTTCAATGTTGATGGAGCATCTAGGGGAAAATCGGGCCTGACGAGGATAGGTCTGGTCCTTAGGAACCATAAAGGTCTTACTTCGATGGTTTTCACAGAGTTGGTTGGAATTAGGGATTCAAATGAGATGGAACTTCTTAGCATTAGGAGAGCTTTGATCATCTGGAAAGACCACGGACATGATTCATTAGTGATTGAAGGGGATTCGACAAACACAATTAAATTGGCCAAAGGGCTAAAACGGCCTCCTTGGAGAATGATTACCATAATAAGGGAAATTAAGGTTTTAGCTTTGGGATTGGATGCCTCTTTTGTTAAAGTAAGTCGAACAACTAATAGAGTGACAAATTTCTTTGCTAAAAATGGAATCAACAATTCAGTTTCTGGGGTGCTCTTTATTTGAGGATGGGGGGCTTTGATTTTTTATTTTGATGTAGTGCTCCGTTGTATAGTTTGTTTTCGTTTGTTTTCCTTTACCTTTATGTTGTTTTTGTTTTGCTTTTATCTCTTCTTATACTTTCTCTTTATCAATGAAATTTTTATTGTTACCTCTAAAAAAACAAGGTTTTTTACTTGGATCTAGGAAGAGAATTTCATATTTATTTATTTTTATTTTTCAATTTTTTATATTTTTCGCTGTTTTTCAAAATGAATTTCAATAGCTTTTAGGTCTGTCAGTTATAGGTATCCAGACTCTAGTTCTTATTGCATGAGTGCATGACTGTATACATGAAATATGCATAAACTTCTTTGCTTAATGTTTGATTAGTATTATTAGTTTTTATTACATATCTTTGGACCAAAATAGATATTAGAATGATTAGAAATGAAAACCATCTATTATATGAACAAATGGTTCAGTTCAAGATCATTCACTAACACATAACATACTTGGCTTAAAGGGGATCAGTATTTTCCCAATATTGAGTTAAAATGTAAACAAACTTTACAATTCAATGCTTTCTAATATTTTGGATTTATTTTCAAAAAATTTATGGGGTTTTGAAATTTTACACTGGTTTGGATTGATTTTACCAATATTTAAAAACATTAACCAATAGAGACCAATACAATGACCAGTTCCGGTTTTTTGATTCATGGTGTAGAGGGGAAAAGTTGAGAGAAATTTTTGGAAGAAAACAAAGCTTGGTAGAAGAGTCATTTGAGGTCATGATATCGAGAATCATATGTTGGTTTTTTAGGTTTTGAGCGTTATTCATAGATTTTTTTTAAGAGGGTGGAGGTAATCTTTAGCTAGGAGAGTTAGGAAGGAAAGGGTAAGGAAAAATGACTTCTTCCTCCATTGGGTGTGTTTTAGTTTAATGTGAATGGGGCACCAAGGGAAAAGCCGGGACTAGTGGGCGTCAGGAGAGTGTTATATGGTCAGTGTTGGCCATTTGGTCTTCAACAAGAAGGGGCAAATTGATCATTGAAAGGAACTCTACAAATGCAATGAAGTGGGCAGCAGGGTTAAAAGACCTCCATGGAAGATGATCATAATAGTAAGAGAAATTAGAGTGTTATGTTCAGGAAGGGAGATTTCTTTCGTGGCAGTCAGGAGATATGTAAATGGGGTCGCTGACTTCCTCGCTAAAAATGGGGTGGAATCTAACACTATTGGCATGTTTTATCTATGATATATTTTGGAGAGACTGGGTTTTTACTTCTGTTGGAGGGACATTATTTGTACTTTACACTCTGCTCTTTGTATTTTGCTCTTTTTTTTAGCTATCTTGGGGTTTATGTCTCTTAGACCCTTTGATGACATCCTTTGTATATATTTTTATCATTAATATATTTTCTCTTTGTTACCGCTCAAAAAGAAAAATGTATTCTTCTATCGTTCACCATACTACAAAATAGCTCTGTATCTTCTCCCCATCTCTTAGCCATTAAGACACTTGATTCTTGATGCAAACAAACTGTCCACAACTATTTTTTTCAATCAGAGTCTTTCCCCTACTCTTAAATGGCTCTAGTTCCTTCCCACAGTGGAGGCACATGTTTTTTTTCATCCAACATTGACCTTCCTATGCTAATCTCTCAGTTTGACTTCTAACAAGTTCCTTGTAAAGCGCAAAACATGCCCAACCTTCAACATGAAACTGTTCCCAACTCTTTCACCAGCTCCTCGAAGCCTGGAAAGTCCTACCATGCATTTTCAAATTAGAACAGTGGCCCTAATTTACCTTATATGTGAATGGGAACTTTTTCTTTGAAGTAGCAATCAGAAGTCACCAGTAAAATGTTTGTCTCGATCTTGAAATTATCTGGCGAACCAGAACATAATAGGAATACCATGATCTTTTGTCCATGTAAGGAGGAATAAAAGAGTGAGAATAAATGCTGAATAAATTATTATAACTGCAATACTTTCGAAACTGTTAAAATCATGCTTTTTGTTGGTGCTATAGTAGTTGCAAATAAATGTTTTACTTGGTGCTAGACAGCTAGAGCTCCATCTTAAAGCACTAATCTTTATACTGGTGGATTCTTATTTGCCTTCTTTCCGCAGATGATACTGAGTGTCGCCTACGTACTTAGTCCCATAGACATTCTCCCCGAAGGTAATGCTTGCATTCATGGTCATCTCCATAAACGTACTAGTTACTACTGCTACTGCTGCTACTACTATTAAATATGCTGGTGTGGCATTAATTGGTTGCACACTTTCTTCAGGTGTTCTTGGCATAGTAGGTCTCTTGGATGATCTCCTCATAGTGTTGATTGTTTTCCTCCATCTTGCTGCTATATATCGATCAGCACTCGTTTTCCGTCATGGACATGGACGTACTTAAATATTCTTTCCTCATTGTTTTTTTCCTTAACAACTGTTATCATCTTGAACGAATGGATTAGTGATTTTATGTGTTGCTAGGTACTGGATAGGAATCGAGAATATCAACCACTTTTCACCATTCTATTTTGAATTAATCAAATGATCTGCTTTTTCTGCAACCTTTAGGTGAGTTCATTTCAAGCACAAACGAAGGGCCTAAGGGGTTAGGAAATTTTGAATGAACGTAACTTTCAGGGGGTAAAATGTTTTATTTTTTTTTTAACGATAACAAAAACTAAATAAATTAATAGAGAAAGAAACAATACAAATACATCAATGCAAAAGAGGGTCTATAAGATTTAAACCCTGAAAAGCAAAAAAAGCATAAAAAAAATAAATACATCCATGTAACTAAAACTAGGATCGACTAAACATCATCTTGCTCGAACTCCTCCTGTTTCAAAGGTGGAAGACGTTTGTAATTGAGTGATCAACTCCGTATTTGGCGAAGAAGTCTGCCACTCCATTAATTGTGCAACTAATTAGGGCAACGGATAACTCGTGTCTCAAAGAAAGAGCTCTTATCTCCTTAACCGTGGTAATCAATTTCCAGCGGGGTCATTTCAACCCCTTAGCTCATTTGATTCTATTTGCCGAATCCTCTTCTATGACTAGTTTTCTATACCCTATTGCTTTCTAAATGATCATAGCTCTCCTAATACTGAGAAGTTCTGCCTCATTCGAGTCTCTAAGTCCTACCAACTCCGTGAACATTAGGGAAGTTTTGCCCGTATGGTCTCTAAGGACACCCCTCCCCCTCTATTCTTGTTGGTCTCGGTTTTCCCCTCGGCTCTCCATCCACGTTGAATTTCTGGATGCCTTGCTGAGGAGGGGATCAATTGACTAAGATTTTCGGCTTTCTAGAGTTTCCACTAATGCATTGTTCCCATGCGCAAAAGAAATCGGTTACTTTAAGTCCCTTGAACTCTTTATCGAGGAGAAGCCATACACAAAGCCTCCATTTGGCTTTTTGAAAATTCTTGCTTTCCTCAGTTAACTTCTCCTCGAAGATTCTGGAATTCTTCTCTTTCCATATGGACCATAGGATAGTTGCTAGAATCGTGTTCCAAGCAACCTTCATCCTGGGGCTAAGGCAAGAGAAGAACCAGGACCCCACTGTTCTTTCACAAGTTCTATCGAAAATCTTTGGGACTCCTAGAAGGCTAGCGAAATTTATTCATTGATTCCGAGAGATTGGGCATCTAGTGAAAAGATGATTTAACTTCTTCTTCCAGCAACCCACACAATGAACAACTAAGATCCTCTTCTAAACTCAACAACCTTCTCATTTTGAGGTCCATTCTGGTAATAACGTTTCCTTTTAGAGTACACCATACGAAAGATTGAACTCTTGGAGGTGCTAGGCTTTTCCAAGCCAGATAGGGGAGAGGATCCACATTGTGGTGTTGATGTAGGAACAAATCTACCATTGTCTTGATCGAGAAGGTACCTAAGGAATCACCTATCCAAACAAGTTCGTCGCCCTCATCCAAAGACAGTGGGAACTCACCTAACTGGGTTAACAAGTCCTACCTACTCTCTCCTTCGAAGGCTCTCAATCCTCTCTTAAAATCAATGTGCCAGGTTGTGTTTGCCCACAACTCTATAACAATCCTGGACTAAGGTTGGTTTGTTCCCAACTATTCTGAATAACCTAGGGTACACTTCCTTTAAGGGCCTATCCCCAAGCCAAAGATCCTTCCAAAAGAGTCTTGTCTCCTCTTCCCACTAGGAGTCCAATTTTGTCTATTTACATGCTTCCCACAAAGGTTCTACCCCAACCCATATTCCCCCAAGCCTTGACGACTGGAGAGCTGTACTTCCTAACATTTTCACCTAGAGCCTACCCGCCGCTTTCTTCTATTCCGTACCTTGAAGTAAGAACCCTAATCCACAAGGCTCCCCTCTCTCCCGAATTGTCAATTCCACTTGAATAAAAGGGCTTGATTTCTAACCTATAATGGAACTATCCCTAGACCCCATTTTGATGTCGGCTTAATCACCTTTGACCATGCAACCAAATGCACTTCTTTTTCTCCTTATTTCCCCAAAGGAATCTCCTAAATCACTGTTCTAATTTTTTTCATCATCTCTCTCAGCATCTCTAAGAGAGACATGAAGTATGTTGGGAAATTTATTAACACAGATTTGATAAGGGTTAATTTTCCTCTTAGAGATAGGTAGTTCCTACCCCCACCCAGCTAGTCTTCTCTCTATCTTTTCTAATTTCTGCTACTGGTACCCAGAAACTCTTGAGCCTTGGATTCCCTGCCATGAGTAGACTTAGGTAGATAAAGGATAGTTTCCCAATACCGCAGCCCATCTCATTCGCCAACTCCTTGAGAGAATCATCCTCCACGCTAATGCCTACTAAGGAACTTTTTCCAAGATTTATTCCGAGTCCAGAAACTAATCTGAAACACCTAAGGATCTCTTTATATCCTATAACTTCGTTTCTATGAGGTTCACAGAAAAATAAGATGTCGTCTGCAAACTGGAGGTGCGTGCGTGACCACCGGACCATGCGTAGACATTACAAAATCTTTAACGATACGCAAATCTCTAGCTTGTACCATTAGATTGTTCAAGCCTTCACCCACAAGTGTGAAGATAAAGGGAGAGAGTGGATCTCCCTGTCTGAGGCCTCTATTAGCTACTTTAGGTTGGGTGAGAGAGTTGTTTACCAGTACTAAATATGTAGTGTCCTCTACACAGCTTTCGTCCAACGTTGACCAAAATCCATCTTGTCAAAAAGGTATCCCACAAATGTCCAATCTACAAAGTGATAAGCCTTCTCCATATCGTCTTAAAATGGAGCCCCGATTTCTTATCCTTTCACCTCAATTTGGACTAATTCGTTTGTGATCAATACACCGTAAAAAAATTGTCCATCCTCCATGAATGCGCCCTGTGATTCTCCTGTTTATCTCTGGTAATGCCTCTTTTAACATCTTTGCTATAAGTTTGTAGACACTACCAACAAGACTAATTGGTCTGTAATGTGAGAGTTCAGATAGACCCTACCTCTTTAGAATGAGAGTTATGAACAAGTTCTTCAATATTGATGAAGTTTTTATACTCGGTAGTTTATTGCTTGATAGCTATGCAAATGTATATCAACTAATTCCACTTAAGCTCATAGGTGGGGGTCACTTGGTATCATTGTTTAAAAAGAGAGTCATTTTGAGTTGACTCGACTTTATAGGACTCAGAGTCAAGTGATTGGGTATTTTTTCTGAGTTTTTTTTTTCAAAAACTCAACTGAATTTCTTGAGTTGATGGGATTTTGAGTCTAAGTTTGAGTTGAGTTTTTGTATACTGCTTCGTATTCATAGTTGATACAGATATTGGGCCTGCCGACCACGGACTTTGTTGAGGGCATCTTTACTATGATCCTGAAAAATAAAGAAAGGTATTGTCCAAATTATTTCTGTTAATTTTGGCATACGACACTCAGATGTTGTATCTAGAGAAAAAACTCATATGAAACTCAAAACTACTCAATGTTTTCGTATTCGGGGAGAAGTGGGATCTTGAGATTCTTTGCAGTAAAAAAAGAAAAAGTTGACATAAGACGACGTCAACAAAATCATATGAAAAGGCAAACACTGGCTACCAATGCATGCTTAGTAATCGATAGTCAATCTCATCTTTATTATCATTGTCTTTATTTTCTACCATAATTGTTGTTATGTAATAAGGTACAGAGCCATCACTTGCTACGATGATTTTCTATGATGATTTTTTTAATCTTATTGAATTAACAAATCTGTTATTTTATTAGGAGATTGTCTTTTCCGAACCAAATGGAACAAGTAATTTACCGACTCGATGGGAAGGGAATTTTTGCTTTATTCTGATGCTGCATATTCAGTACTTGTGTCATTTGTAGGGTTTACATGAGCCAAACTCAACACATTGGAGAAATAATGTGAATTGCACATGGTTTAAACGACAACAGGTGGGGATGGAAATGGATATCTAAAATCTAAAAATCCAAAAGCATTTGACCCAAAATGAATGGTTTAAAACCTGCTTGTTGTTAGATGTAGGTTCAAATAATCGCTAACCTGAATAACAGAAACGGTAAGGCGAGCTATGTAGGTAGCTGTGTATGGATCGCTATTAGCAGAAAGCTGTTTTTACTCTCATAAAAAAACTCAGACAGTTATTTCAAAACCGATTTTTTTTAAAGTCAAATATTTTTTATTTTAGGATTTTACTAACCTTTTCCATTTGTCCTCAAATCCAAAACGACCGATGGTGAAAAAAAACCTCACGCCGTCTTTCACGCTCTCTTTCCCACGAAAAATAAAAGCTATAATTTGGAGAACTTACAGCGTGATATGTTTCACCTTAGAAAATTTGAGAAGAATTTCTTGACCGGTAAGTCAACGCTCTCTGGATTAAAATACAACATATTGTATGCGAATGATCTTACTTTCCATTTATTAACCTGCATTTCCAAGAGTGGGTACTTCATTTTTTAAAAGAAATGGGGCAAGAATACATGGCAGAAGGATACCACAGGCCGTGCCATTTTGAAAAAAAAAAGAATTTCATCTTCATTTTTGTAGGTTACATGCATTCACGTCAAAAAAACTGCTTTGCATTTATGGCTGTGGAAAAAAAAACGGTGGAGAGAGAGAGAGCTCAACATGATGAAACGGAGTTGAATTCCCATTAATTCCCTTATTCAATAAGAAATGAAACAAATAAACAATCAAAATTAAATCCCCTTCAAACGCCGAAAAGTTCATTACTAACAGTTCTTTTAGCAGAAATTACATCTGGTACCAGTAGCTCCAATATGTGCCTGCATAAATGACATGCCCTAAAAGTGGAGAAAAAAAAAAAAAAGCATTTTCTTTACATGACATCACGAAATATTCTGCTTAACCCAACTGGATACCATACATTTTTTGGCTAAAAAAGAAGAGAGAGAGAGAGAGAGAGTCATATGAGGTCGATTCCACTAAAGGGGAATTCTCAACACAAGTTAAATCTCTGTCAAATGCTTACCAATTCAACAGCAGAAATTTATGCGTTTTATCAATGGGATGCTTGTTTGATACATGCACATAAGCACCTCTAAATGAGAAGACCATCTGTTTCTCCGGTTCACTAAGTCCGTGCCTGCTGGTATTCTTATGCAAGTAGCAACCAGAGCAATAAATATTCAGAATCAATGGATTGCAACTTCTCATTGTAGCTTCTTATCATGTCTGTGCCCTTTATCATGTGCCTCAAAGAAATGCAGTATCTTCATCCTAGAAAAAAACACAAAACTGTAATCAATGTTCAGACTCCAGAGCAAGAAAAAATCACAAAATGCAAAAAAATGTGCTGGTTCAATTGACTAAAAGACAGTAACGAACGATCCTCCAGTACTCTACAGTAATAACGTGTGTGGCCATGTTTGTACCCAAGAAATCCATTGACATCTAGATCAACTTCATGCATTAAATAAGAAGTTTTGGTGAGGTTATCTCTTCTAATTACTTACAAGTTCCATTTTATTACGTACCCCAATGAGTTCAATCCAACGGTCAAAGGATGGGAAGAGGTAAAATGGCTTCAGGACAGCCCCATTTGAAGGTGGATGAAAACAACATGCTTTCAACCTTGGAAGAAATTATATATATACACAAGATAATGATACACTCTTGAGTCCAGGGCCGTGGTTTAAATCCTGCACCTCGTGTTCCACTGCCATTCGATAAAAATGAGCGTCGATCCAATAGTTCGCCATGTCAAGATTGAAAAATGTGAAATGCTCTCAAAACCCCCCTATACATCTGCCAACAGGGACATATGGTAGATGAAGATATTAGCCAAAACTGATTTTACAAGGTTACTCTCCCACTCAAAGATTGTCACGCTCCGACCCAACGGACACATGAGAAATAAGAATATATTTTTTTTAATTCTAAAACATGTACAACTCATATTCCAAACACGTGACATTCACACGTGTAACGAGATCCCTACGGATCCTAGGACTTATTGGACCCTTGATTTGATCGAACTGAATTATCAGTTGCCTACGTACTCCAATAGAGATCAGATTTTGCGTAATTCTTAATTCATTTATTTCATAACACTAACACCGTGCTATTCATGCTTTCACATCAAGACATTTTAATTATCTAATTGAGTCTCATCAATAGAATAGATCCCATCTATCATGGGTCTAGCCAATCATGGGTTTATACCAACCATGTGAACACCATCAACCATGTGGTCAATGTCACACATGGGATAAACCTCAACCATGGGACCTATACCCAAACATAAGTACTACATCTCTCCTCGGGGACAATACTCTAAATATGGGTCCAATCCTATATGGAATCAATGCCTTCTGTAGGAATATCCATCACGATATACAATATACATCCATAGTCACAATGCCCTCCATGGGAATAACCATCCATGAAAAATAATATCTTTCCATGGGAATAACCATCCATGGGTATAACTTATATATTAGTAGAACCAATATGTCTATCATGATGCCAACAGGTCGACCATAAGACCAATATGTCTACCATAGGACCAACATGTCCCATATAAGACCAATACGTCTACCATATGACCAATATGTCCACCATAAGACCAATACGTCTACCATAGGACCAACAAGTCTACTATAAGACCAATACTTCTACCATGGGGCCAACAAGTCCACCATAAGACCAATACATCTACAATGGGACCAACAGGTCTACCATAAGTCGTCTACCATGGGACCAGCAGGTCTACCATAAGACCAATCTACCATGGGACCAACATCTGAGCGTGGATCCAAACCACCATGGAAACCATCGATTGTTGATATAATTGTCCATCCTTGTTAACACTCCATCAATAAGTATCATCTATCTATGGGTATAAACTATTCATGAATATAATCCCTCCATAGGCATAACTCATCCAGGGACACATTATCTATCATGAGATTTTCTATCCGTAGGAACAACAATCGCATGAATCACTACATGACTGTGGCAATATCATCAAATCATCATATCATATAATAAACATATCACTGGCAAGACTTAGGGTCTAACTACTTACTAAGCGGGTGACTCACGCATAGCGTGCTCTAGTCTACCTCGCCATGCGTCCCTTCACCACGTGGGTGATTCAGTCAAGCTCCAAGGTGGTCGTATCGCGCCTTACCAAGCTAGTACCACCCCCTTGGGGCATACAAGTACCTAGCCCTGTGCATCAAAGCACATCAAGTGTGCTAAATAGCCTTGAGAGCGCCCTCCAGCACCTAGCATGTGAGGGACCTACTCCTCGACGGCAACCCTACGGGACCAAATCTCTGTAGCCGCCCCACCGTTCCAAATACCTTTCTTGAACGGTCAGTCAACCATCATAATCACGTGAGGGACGTACCCATACCACGTCTCAATATCAAGTGACCAAGTCACTATACATCTCAAATGCCACAGTCTCCGTATGTTCATATGAGGCTCCCGCAGTCTCACGGCTACTCTAGGCCTTACTCATGGAATCTATGTACTTATCTCATCCTTTTAACTATACAAAGGTGAGACAATGATCTACTAATCGGACAATTTCCTTTTTCAAAGGACTGAGGTATAACGTTATCAATATCACGTGAGGGACATACCCATACCACGTCTCAATATAATCATCACGTGAGGGACGTACCCATACCACGTTTCAATATAATCATCACGTGATGGATGTACCCATACCACGTCTCAATATAATCATCACGTGAGGGACGTACCCATACCACGTTTCAATATAATCATCACGTGATGGATGTACCCATACCACGTCTCAATATCGTCATCACGTGAGGGCATACCCATACCATGTTTCAATATAATCAAGTGACCCAATCACATACATCTAAGTGTCAAAGTCCTCATCTGTCTATCGTAAGAATTTCAATAATTTTCTAGCCATTCTGGGCTCTACTCATATAACAGACATATTTGTCTCATCATATCGGGACTCCCAAAGCATCATAACCACTTCGAGCCGCTTTCGAGGGATCCAACGTCTAACATTAGGGTCTATATTAGGGAAGGTATATCCCATCAATCCCTTTCTACCCTTCACATATGCTCAACATCTTACATCATCCTTAATATAAATGGATGTGACACAATGCATCTTTTGGTCGAGCTGAGATACAATGCTCTTAGTTGCCCACGTACCACATAGTGGATCAGATCAGCCGTAGTTCATTATTTTCACATTTGAATTAACATTGGGGAGTGGTCATGCTTTTACTTTGGGGAAATCAAACAAGGTTTTCTTAGCATTTGCATTGCATTCCATGCATTCTCAATCATGCTAGTCATCCCTATTGTAGCACAAGTTAATCCCCTTGGGTTATAAGATACTTGACCTTAACTCATCCATAGCACTTAATCTAACCCTTCATCAAATTCCTTTTCAAATCATGGAAATCCATTCTACACATGGTTAGGTTGATCCACTACAACCATTATCAACATAAGTACTCACTAGTGATGTACACATCATCACAAAATCCAGGCATGGCATAAGGAGGTCTAACCATAACCTTACTCAACTATTTATTTGAATGTGCACAAAGCAACATTCACTCAAACTTATTATCAAACACCTTGTGAGCATGGAATTTTACAAATATTCCCAATGCTCCAAGTGAATGGCATTCTCCAATTTTACCCAATGTTTTCAAACTCGAATCATATCGAAAATTGGTCTAGGAGTGTGAATCGTGAATAAAAAATCGTAGAATCGTACGATTCACATTATTTATTCTTATCATCTCATTCCTATAATCATTTTGTTGACCATGGCCATTACAAAGATAAGAAATTCTTCCTCCTCCTTAATAACATTTTTTAAACTTTTTAATAACGACATTCCAAAACCTAAGAGATCTCGAATTGGTCCCAATAGGTAAGCCCAAACATGTGAAAGGTAACTTCCGGGCACCACAACCTAATTCCGCAATCAAAGAATTAAGAAACTCCACACCAACGCCCAAACCAATTAAAATGCTCTTGTTTAAATTAAGTTTGAGCCCAGAAGCCAATTCAAAGCATCTAAAGATTGTTTTATATCCTAAGAGCTCATATCTCGAGGTTCCCCAAAAACTGAAGTGTTATCCACAAACTGTAAATGAGTGATCTTTGGACCCCTTTCAGAAACAGCAAAACCCCGAACAACATCCAATTCCTTTGGCTTCTCCATGAACCTACTCAGACTTTCACCAACTAAAGTGAAAATGAAAGGACATAATGGATTTCCCTGTCTTAGACCCCTATTAGCTTCAATTAGTTCGATTGGAGATATATTTACTAGAATAGAGTAAAACAATCCCTCTACACAAGCCTTCATCCACCTAACTCCAAAACCCATATTATCAAAGAGAATTAATAAAACCCAGTCTACAAAATCATAAGCCTTTTCCATTCAATTTTGAATAGAACTCTTGGTTTTCCCGATATGAATCAATTCATTAGCCACCAAAGGACCGTCTAAGATTTGTCTATCCTCAACAAAAGCACCTTGATTCTCCCCAATTATGTCCCTTAACCCTCCTTCAGCCCACTCACCAAAACCTTAGACAACATTTTGTAGACACAACATATCAAACTAATAGGTTTGACGTGCAACAATTCAGCCGCCCCCTTTTTCCTAGGGACAAATGTAATAAAAGCATTATCTAGACCCTTGTTAATCAACCCCCATTCAAAAAACTCAAAAAAATTTAAGAGATCAAGGCCTACAATATCCCAAGACAATTTGATAAATCTAAAATTAAGCCCATCAAGTCCAGGGGCTCTCTCTCCCTCCAAACTACACAGAGCCTCCTTCATATCCTCGCTAAATTCCCTATCTAACCACATAACTCTGTCCTCACTCAGCCTAGGGAATAGAATATCTCCCACAATAGGTCTTCCGCTTCAATGTCAAGAATAGATGCCCGTCTAAGTTCGCTCAATTGAGATGGAAAATCCACCCTCTTGGGTCCCTCACTAACTAAAAGCCCACTACCCATCCAATCTAATGGACATGTAGAGGGGGAGAAAAATGCTGAAAATAGGGAAAGTACTAAAGGAGAATCCCCAAAAGACACCATCAAAGTATGAGAAATTAAAAGGAGATGGGAACAAATTTACCCATGACACAGAACGCCAAATATCAAGAAATGAAGATAAATCCGATAGGCAGTTGAGCATCCAGATATCAAAACCAAAGTCGTTGAACCTAGCAGTGTCACCACCAAAGTGATAATGAGAACTCCCCAAGGAGGAAATTGGACACAAATCCTCAATGTCAAACAGAAACATATTGCCCATCCAATCATTAACATCCAAGGAAAGAGAGGTAAGAGCCACAAAATCCTCTGATAAATGTCAAGACTGAAACCAATCCATTCCATCTAAGGGGTTGCTGGTAAACTCTTGTTGTGTGTTGACGAGAATGGAGTGATGATGATGTGGAGCGCATCCATGCGATTTTCGCTGTATACTACTTCCGTGCTTTCCATGCTTTGTTTCCATAGTTTATATTTTTTTTATTACTTTATTTAGTTGGGGTATTTTAGAAATTGTTATTGATTTTATTTTAGTAAGGTGAAACTTTATAAAAGCCTTGTAGCCTTCCTTGAGGCATTACATATGATTGATGAATAAGATTGAAATTTTTCGAGCAAACCTTGCTTGTGCCATGCATTAGCGTGAGGAGTGAGTCATTTTGGCGTGAAGTCTGGCATGAGGCCATCTTTCTATTCCTAGGTACATCTTTATTCTACTTCTCTCTCTCTCTCTTTTCCTTTTCTTTTCTTTTCCAAAAACCACCCAAGTCTATTCCTTTTCTGCTCCATAGCAGTGACCTTGAATCCCAGATCCACTTCCGCCTCTTCATTTAGACCTTTTAAAGCCTTCGCCACCCCTTCTAACCTCAAGATCCCTTGTCCCCAACCCCTCTGCAGCCCATCTTCTTTGCCGCTCCTAGCCCTTATGCCTTCCACCCCTCAGTAACCCATTCCTTCGCTGCCACAACACAAAAGCATTTCTAGAGTCATTTGTAACCTATATACCCCCTTTAATTCTTCCACATGTGTCGCATCTCTACCCTAAGCCTATCCTTTCTTTTAATTCCATTCGTATCCCACCCTTTTGTTGTCTGTGACTCACATATCCTTTTGTTTCATTATTTCAAAGCATAAGCCTTTAAATTAGAACCACATGTGCCCATTTAAATCTAAAGTATACTTTTATTTAATTTCTCATGTATTTATTTACATCATATTTTGCATGATTATTTGTGGTAAATTTATATTCTTTAATTGTTATTATTAATTAGATTTTAATTTCAGCCCATTTTAGCTTAAGGTACATTATTTTCATTCATCCTAATATTTAGAAAACCAAAATTAGGCGTTTAGGGTTACCCTATTACTTATCCTGCATCAGATGAACTTTCCACCAATATCTGGTATGTGAACCTGTCACCACAGACGAAAAACTGAAGACACCACTCTCCAAAACAAAAAACAATTTAGGAGGTAAAGAAACAGTTTTAACCAAAGAAGTAGGTGCTTGGGGCCGGGTCTGAACCATGAGAAGAGAAGGCAAAGAAAAATCTGAGGGGGCAGGCAGCATAGAAGTCCGAGAGGGTGGCTGAACATTTGATTGAAAAATGCTATAAAAATGTCTCCTGACTACATTTCTGATATGATCCTTATCAATAATTCTCCTCCCATCCACCACAATCAACTTGATACAATTATATTTCCTTCTAAAGTTAGCTACCTCATGAAAGAATTTAGTGTTATTGTCCACTTCCTTGAGCCAAATAGATCTAGATTTTTGCCTCCACCCCATTACTTCCTTTTCTTTTTTTTGGAAGACCAAGGTATTCAGGCGTCCCACCTGACTTATCCAGGTATCCCCACTTGAATAATCCTTGGGCATGTGTAAACCTTCCTATCCGCGCACGCCGGGTACAAACTATGAGGAGTGTCCCTTTTTGTGTTGAAGGGGACTTGATCCCAAGACCTCCCACATAAAAGGGAAGGAATATGACTATCAAGCTAACCCCTCAAGGTTACCCCATTACTTCCTTACGATAACAATCCCATAACTGAGCTTTGCAAATCCTTCTAGCTGCGGCCTCATCCTCCAAAAGATCCCTCTCCTCCTCCAACAGGTCCCAAGACTCCAATTCCTTCAACATATACTCCTTCCTTTCTGTAAATAGTTTGTTTGTTTTAGCCCATTCTTTATATTTCTTTCAATAACTTGAGCTTACGAGCAATAACAAAACCAGCCCATCCTTCGACTTTAATATTATCCAACTAGGATCTGGTGAATTGACATTTTCCAACCAAGCATTACTAAACCCCAGTCTGCCTCTTCAGTATCCAGAACTAATGGCGAGTGATCGGATAGAGGACTAAAAAGTTTCAATTTCCTACCATCTGTAAAGTAGTGGTCCCACCCAACTGAAACCAAAAAATCTGTCAATTATGCTCATAGCCACTTTCTCCTGCCGAGTGGACCACGTAAATCTTCCTCCAGTCATAGGATAGTCCAATAGATCATTCCTACCAATGAAATAAAAAAATATAGCCATATTTCTCAAGTATATGCTACCACCCTCTTCTTCGATGGAAATTTGACAATATTGAGATCACCTCCTATGTACCACAGATTGGAACCCCAAATTTTGACTTCCTCCAATTCAACCAAAAAGCTTCCCTCTCAGCTTCAATATTAGGGCTGAAAACATTGGTGGAAGTTGCCTCAAGACCTTGATCCTTAACCCTACCTTCTATAGAAAAAATTGATCGAATATCTATCCTTCTACTCTGAAGACTCAAAGACTGACTAGTTCCATAGAGTAATAGTCCCCCTAGAAGCTCCTTCGGATGGTTTGAACAAACAACCGACATCATGTCTTCCCAGACCTCCTTGATAATTGTCGGTGGTAGGTCTGCCCTTTTAGATTCCTAAATAAACAAAACATCAATCTTATTTTTTCTGAAAAACCTCCTCACAGCACCTTTGTTGTGGGAAAGTCAAATTATTGGAAACCCTAAATCTAAACAATAGATGGATCTCTATATGAGAATACAAAATCTGTATGGTGAATCCCAAAATGGCATGCAATCTATATCTATGATTCACATAAGATGTTAGAGAAATAAATTAGTATTCCTATAAAGAAGAACTTAATAGGAGGGGAATCAACATCTCTTCTGACAACCTTTCTTGTCCTCTACATGGGGAACATGAGGAAAATGTGGACCATTTGCTAGGAAGTTGTTTAATAGTGAGAAATCTTTGGAATAGATTTCCTTCCTTGATGGGAGTATCATGGGTTCTCCACAGGTCTTTTATGGCAATTGTGGAAAGCTAGGTAATTTCCAAAGCGGGACCTAAGACTAAGCTAGCATGGAATACCATTCTGTCGGTTATACTTTGGTCAGTTTAGAAGGAAAGGGAACCTGAGAAGTTTTTAGAACAAAAGATCAAAGAAAGAGGCTATATTTCAAACAATGAAATGGAGGTTGTGTTTGGTTGGAAACCAGTTTGGAATTTAAAGGTCCTAGGTTAGCGGATTTTTATACTTCTTGGGAAGGGTGTCTTTTGGGAACAAACAAGAAAAAGATTAGACTCAAAGTTTGATCTCCCCCTCATCAAGGAGTGTTCAAGTTCAACATGGATGGGGCCTCATGGGGCAAACTAGGACCTGCAACGATAGGTCAAGTTTTAAGTGATTCAGGTAAATTGTTATTGCTAGTTTTTTTTTTCTTTTGAAAGGTAACTTCATTAATCATAAAAATGAAACATGAAACACAAAGAAAGGCAGTCCAAAAGGAACCCAACACATGGAAAGAACCACAAAAACCCCTCCTAAAAATTAGAAGAATTTGTTTACAATTTCCATAGTTAAAGTCAACCCCGTACGAGCATTCTCATTTACAGTTGAATTAGCTGACCGAGGAGCCCAAGCAATCTTAAAATCAAAGGCAGCAATGGAATGCCAAATCCTCTCAATTTTATCTAAGAAGATCCACGGGAATTGAGAACCCAACACCCACCCCACAACAACCTTTTTTGAACAGTAACAGGAAAATTCATTAAAAAAGAGAAGAAGGTACATAGAAAAAAGAGGAGGAAACATGGGTTCAAGAGTAATGAACCCAAGGAAAAGAATAGAAAGTACAAAAGTCACTCAATCAATGAGCTCATATGTCCAAAAACAAAATCGAAATAACAAGAGAAGATTCCCATCCCAAAGGTACTATCCCTTTGTGTCACAAATGGTATAACGCCCTGGCTTGTTAAATCTACTCCCTGTTTTTCAAAGAAGTCTGCAACACTATTGGCCGATCTGCTAACTTTGATGAACGAGATTTTCCGACCCTTAAGCAGAGTCTTTATCTCCCTAATCACTGTTGATTGCATTTGTCGAGTCACTTTCGATTACCAATTTGCCCAACCCTATGGAATTCCAAATAGTCAAGGCTTTCTTAAAGCTAAACAATTCCGCCTCGTTCGAATCTCTTCTACCGATCTACTCTAGGAACACAACTAAAGGCTACCCACAACTATCTTAGAATCACCTTTAACAATACTCCCATGAACCACTAACTCTTCCAGCTCCAAGATGCCTCTCCATAAAGTTATTGCTAGTGTTTTTAAAGCCTTTAGGAGTAAGAGATTCAAACGAGGTTGAACTGTTAGCTATTAGGAGAGCCCATCCTTATGAGAGGAATGTGGTTATGGTAAGCTAATAATTGAGGGAGATTCGGCAAATACAATCAAGTGAGCAAGGGGATTGAAACGACCACCTTGGAAACTGGTTACGATAGCCAGGGAGATTAGTGCTCTATGTATTGGGAGAGAGGTCTCTTTCTCACATGTTAGGAGGTCGGCTAATGGAGTCGTAGACATTTTGGATGTTGGCGAGACTCTTTCTTGGGATCTTAGGGGTTGAGACATCCACAGGGATTCTAGTTTGTATTTATAAAACAGGGGCTCTAAGTTTCTCTTTTTTTGATTCGTGTATCTTTTTAGGGGTTAAGCCTCTTATACCCCTCTTGTACATTCTTTTTCTTTTAATATATTTCATCACTGTATCGCTAAAAAAAAAACAAAGAATATAGCAAAACTATACAAACTCACATACACAATTAATCAAAGAGATTCAAAAAGAAGAATGACGCATACACATAAAGCTCTCAAGGTTGTATTGCTGGTCTTCAATGCAATATCCCTCAAAGGCTAATTAAATCATACCAATCCATGTCCTACATCTTCTAGATTTAAAAAACCAATCACCCAGGGGATGAAATAGGACTATGGGGCCACCTAAGGTTTGCCAAAGGAATTGGGGTTTGTTATTTTTTTCAATTCTTGGGCAAAACTAGGTCCCCAATAGAGTAAAACAATAGGTTGGGGTTAGATCTACGAGTCCGAGATAGGGATCTAGAGGTTGGGATGCAAAATAGGGAAAAACGGGCCCAAAACAGGCATATTTGTAGGGTCGTATGGACTAATTGGGTCCCGACAGGTCTTGGTGGCCAATGGTGGGGTTGGATCTTGGTCTGGTTAGAGTTTGGATTTGGATGAAAATGGGATAAAAACAAGGTGTAGAAAGAGGGAAAAAGTAGACAAAAATGAAAGGGAAGAAAAGGAGAGAGAGGAGGAGAAGAAGGAAAAGGAGAAGAATTTGTACTTGGAGTAGATTCGTAGATGGGAGAAACTTGAAATCCTTCATTCATTCATTCGTCTTTCTCAAAAGTGTCTCTTACAACTATTTATAAAAGAAATACTGCTAAAAACTTAGACAAATGTGACTTAAGGCACGCATGTGAACAATCTAAAACCATAAATAAAAAAATGTCTGTAACAATCTTTGACCACATAAACTACACAATATAACACTAATAAAATATGAGAAAGACAAACACCCGGATGGTGCTGGATAAACGGTGGATTGGTCCAATCTACCAAGGATGACTCAAATAATGTAAATGGATGGATTGAGCCAATCTTCACAACCACAGCTAGATCAACACACAATTTGGGATATCGATGGTTGGATTTGTCTCTATCCATGGTCAGATATATTAAAAATGTGCACAAAAATCTAAATTCTTATGCATCCTTCTTCGTTGGCATCCCTTGAAGTCCTCATCAACCCCTCTTCTCCTTGGGCCCAAGACCCCTGATGTTCCATGTAAGAATCTTCATTGCGAACACCTTCCATCCCCCCTATTCTTATTTAGATTTCTCCTTCTACTGTAATTTTTTTTTTTGAAAAACCTATTCATGCCCATCAACAATGGAGGACCTAAAACTGATTTACTGGAGACTCTGGAAGAAGAGGATGAGAGACGATCCCTTTCTTCTACCCATTGCAAAGCTGCCTCAGCTCTTTCCTCATTGACAAATTTGATACCTAGTTGTTTCCCAATTGTCAGAATCTCTTCACCATTTTCCTTAAGAGTATTTGTGTTTCAGTAGAGCCTTCAAACCACAACCACCCTTTATAGATCCAACTTCTCCTTCATTATGTGCGTCCTCTCTGTCGATACCCTTGCTTCCAATTCCATCATCTATCTGGGGTCGTTTGAGCCATCCACTAGACCCAAAGACCACCCCTTTTGTTAGTCCCATCCAACCTGAGTGGAAAAGGGAGCCTTAAAACTAGGTTTAAATTGTCTGAGTCTTCACTTGGTGGACTCTGGACCTGATGTTGACCCATGAGAGTTGTTTGGTTTTGGGTAGCTGAATGGTCTAAAAGCCACTCCCACCACGCCGCATGCATAAACCTCCTCGTGCATGCCGAGAAAAAGGAGGGGTCCTTTTTTCTATTTTTGTTCTTTAAAAATCCCCAATTACCCCCACCTCCTCGCTGCTTACATCCTTCCTTTCTTCTTTTATAGCCACTGAAGCATCCGCCCATTCACTTGCCTCCACATCATCTTCACCTTCATTTTCCCATCACATGCAATTGTTTCCTCCTCTGCATAGTCACCACACGTCTCTAAAATATCTCCAACCTCCTTTGATGACCAACTTGTCTAATACCGAGAAATAGCTATTTTCCGACTGAGAATTAGAAAAACTAGGGTTTTCCTATGAAAATTCCCTAATTTGCACCTAGAATCTTGCATCATTGATGTCTACAACCACCTTTGCTTGGATGGAATCCCCAATCTTCAGTTTAACCAGGAATCTCAAGTTGGAACAATCCTCCATACTCAAGTTCCTTCCGTCCACCTCAATTAGATTTTTTAACCTCGATCCAAAAGCTCTTATCGTCCTCTCATTCCAAACTATCAAAAGGAAGCCAAAGCACTGTAACCAAACACACCTAGAATGAAGAGAGTAACTAAGTTTCCATCTAGCAAAAACTGAAAATCGAGACCTCCATTCTCCAAAGATACCTTCTCCAACTTTCCAAATCCTCCATAGATATCAAGGTGATTAAGTAGTTTGCACCAATTAAATGTTGTGGGACCCAATACTGGATACTTGACCCGACTAACCTCTTTTGAAAAGTCAACTGTATGATTGTATATTCTGTGTAGATAAGGATACATCTAGTGTATTCTCTTTTTTGGGCACCTTAATTGGCTCTCTTTTTTTTTATTTATTCATGTATCCTCTAAGAGGAAAAGATATCAATACAATTTACAGAGAGAAGAATTCTTCTCCATTCTCTTTTTTTCTTCCTCTTTTTCCTTCTTTCTATATTATTATTCTACATAGTATCAGGCAAAAAGTTCTTCAGGACATTTTAAGGAGTTTTCTTCCATTTTTTACTTTCCTTACTGGTGTTCCTGTCCATCGCCGGATTCGGTGTCCTCTTTGGCCCCGATCTCTGAGGATCTATAGTGGAACTGCTCCTCCATTCTTCCCTCTTCCATCTTCACGTTTTTTAAAGGTTACAACAGCTTTGCCAGTTTCTGGAAGTTGTTTGCCACTGGTTTTCTTTCCAACACAGGTTTTATTTGCAGCGGCTACTCTTTCTCTGGTGAAGCTCTGTCGGCGGGAGCCCCCAAGACTCCTGCCGTTTTATCCATATCTCCCCATTGGTGGTGACTGCTTGGCTCTCTGTAGCCGTTACGGCAGTTTTTTCCTCAGGCATGTTTCCTCCTGGAAGAACCCAAGTCTGGGTTTCTGTACTTCGATCTGCTTCCTCAGATCTCTGCTCTCCTTCCAGCAGCTACTGTTGGTTTCACCCCTGCCCTTGGTTGCCATCGGACCAGAGTACGGCCCCATCTGATAATGGTGGGCTCGTCCTTTCAGAATTCTTCCTTCGACTCCCAGACATGCCTGCTGCAACATTTTTTGCCTGCATCCGCTAGATCTGAGCCCTGTTTCCCTCCAGATTGCTACCACTACAGTCCCTGGCCCACCTATTCTCGCCTAAGGTGGACCTAGGATTTCGGTCAACGGTGGGGCCCCCTTTTCCTAGTCTTCATCACCGTTGCTTGCAACGTCAGGGACCAGTTGTTTGGGCTTGTTTGCTTTGATCTGCTGCATTCTGCTGCCACGATCCTTCTCCCTTATACTACAACATTGCGTTGCCGTGGCTTGGGCTCCTCTCACTGGTTTCACCACTTGCTGCTCTCCTCATCTTCAGGTATTTCGCTGCCTGCTACATTTGCTAGACATAGTTTTTTGATTGAGCATTACTGTTCAGCATCATGGCATATCTTTGAATCACCAAATAGAGTCCTTTTTGCCCAGCCAATATCCACATGAATACCTTTCTATCTATTCTCTCCCCAGTGATGGAACACACTTAGGTGGCCTCATTATTTATTCATATTACAATCAAATATATATGATGACAATAAACTTGTCCACTTTGGTTTTTATGGTACTATCCAAGACTTAACACTAGTAACCTCCTTGCCTCCAAATCACAACGTTCAGTTGCCTAGTGCCAAAAGTATAGACAAGTGAATGGTGATCAATTATAGAAAAATACCCCAAATCTTTATGATCAAGGGAAAAGGATTAAACAAAAAATGTATTTATATTTTTGACTTGTTAAAGTTGCCAGTAGGATTCTATGTGAAAAAAGTATTGTAGGATACATACAAATATTGCACTTCAAAAAATTTCATTTTCACCTTCATATTCCACTACAAATAGAAAATTTTGGTTTACGAGTTCAGAAAGAGATTCTTTTCATCTCCCAAGTTCACTTATTTACTTCAATAGATGTAACATTCCATAAAACCACTTCATATTTTTCTCCTACAAGCAATTCTAGTATCGCAAGTGCACATTGCAAACATGTGTATAAGGTCCATAGTGTTAAGTTGCTAGAGGGATACTATATCATGACCTCCTTATTCTGGATGAAAATATTGTGACTTTTGGGTGATATTACAGGAAAGTTTATGTCAACAGAATTTTAGTTAGAAATCGGGGATTACAAACTGTAATTTTGGATTATGAATAATATAAGAGGCTTCTCTCATTGACAGCATTTGGATTTTGGATAGAAATCTAGGATTATAGCTTGTAACTTCCAATCATCATTTGATAGTATATAAGAGGATATGTGTGTGTGTGGGTAGTGTGTATACCCCTCACATTCACCTGCCCAATTTGACCCATTCCAAGTCAAGTGGACCATCGATGTAACCCATGAAGTTTACACTGCCGGACAAACTAAATCTTTGGGACCTTGAAAACATGGCTTTTCTTATCTGATCAATATGATTTTTAATAGGCACCCTATTCAAGCAATGACCTTTTCAACCAAGCAATCAACATGGCCCCATGTGCGTCCCACGTGCAGGTGCTACAAATAAGGCACCATAGGGGATCTAGGTTCTATATATATCGGAAGCTTACGCTAAATTATCAGCCACATAAAATATTGGAAGCTTTCGTAGTCCTCCACTTCTCCAAGATCTTCTTTGAGAATCAATGACAACCTCCTCTCGAGTTCCTGTTGCTGTCAAAACAAACTGAAATCACAAAGGTCAATGATATTCACACCAGTAACAAGGAATCAGGAGCAGAAAAATATGCCTCATTCTCATATCTAGCAGACAAATATAACTGCATAAAGTCTAAATTGACATAGATGTCATTTGATCTCATCGAATTATATCATGTAAGCGGCAATCTATGCTTGTGGGGACTTAGATCATGTAGATCATGCTACTTTAGGCATTTTTAGGTGTCAAGAAAAACCAAAATCCAAGTCATCAAGGTAACTCCATGAAAGTATTAAACCTAATTTTAACCGTATGTCAACCTAAACAAATATAATTTTGGTTGACTGCAATTGCTGCCTTGTTGTGTACCCTGTCAATTCAAAAGGTGAAGGCATTCCTAAAGTGAGAAGACCACTGAGTATTTCATTGGTGTAGTTGGCATTTCTGATTTATGTGCTCTAGTACCTAATAATCAAAATACAAAATGAATTCATACTATATGAGATAGTTTGATCAATACCAAGCACCCATATAATATAGCATAGAGCTTGAAAAAATAGGTCAAATACCTCAACCTTGACTACCTGAGCTTCTCAAAGTGCCAGTTATCTTCCTTCCCAAGTTTGGACAAGCATCAATCCTAATACGAGGTACATCATAGTAATAACTTACAGAAATTGGCCAAGCCACATGCGAACCGAATAAGTTTTTCTTAACTAATTGAAAAACCATCATTTGCTTCATTCATCCATCAAAACATCACTTTTTCATAAAATCCGTCAATAAGCATACATTGTAATAAAGTTTCATAGAACCAACTCAACAACATTATAAGTCCATGTCAAATTTTAACACCTAGTCAGAATATTGGACTTTCTCAAATTGGCTTGACCCTATCTTAATTATCCCTTCTACTAGTATAAGATGACCCACAATATCAATTATCAGTGAATGATGCACTTAATATATATATATATATATATATATATATATATATATTTTTTTTTTTTGGAGAACCCCAAGACCTCCACCTATAAGGGCGCTGGGTAAAACTTGAGACACACACAGACAGACCCTTGCAAGCCACATGCATTGGGTTATTAGAGGACTCGAACCTGGGACCTCTAGTTTTTGAGTCATAGTGTCTAACAGTTGAGCAACCACATGCGGGGTTGCACTTGAAAATATATCTCCCTCAATATTTCCAATGTGTCAACTTATAATGGCTATAGGGAGAATATCATAAATGGTAATACAACTCTAGTGACAACCCTTACAATTGAACATTAAAGATTTATCATTGTGCCAAGGGTGCTTGCCTTATGTCTAGAGGATGGAGGCATTTTCATGTGCTCATGGAGAAAACCATATAGAATGTGGTTGGAAACTCAAAATTAACTTGACTAACCCGGCTGAGTCGACTCGACTAAAAAATGAATAACTCACTAGAAACTCAATGGGGTATTGAGTTTTTTGTCTAACTAGGATGACTGAACGAATGAGACAAAAATCGTGGACTAATATCTTGAGTCTATGGAGAAAAAGTGACACATTTGTCATCTCTACTACTATAAAATTCTGAAGATGTGTTTTTTATCCTTGTATATACTATATCTACTGCATATACAGTGTGCAAGTGGACTGTCAATGGACCTAGATCCAGCCTAACTGCCTCCGTTTAGGAAGGGACCATATTTGCCTGACCCCTTAAACCAAGATCTATTTTTAATAAGGTTTGAATCTATCCATATAAAAATAACTTACCTGTTTAGGAACTCAAACACACAAACCTTTTTAAGTTACAACATTATTTACTACAATTACATGTGATGCTTTCATGCTAGAATTCATCACCAACAAAGATTTCATTTGGCTTTCTCTACAATAGGTTATAAACTAAAAAATAATTAAAGTGAGTAAATTTTAAAAACTTAAATTTATACAATCAAGTTAATTTTGGGAAGATCCCAATTTTGGCATAGCTCTTTCTAATTAAAGTATATTTTGTAGATTTCACATGATTTTAAAGGCTAGAAAAGTTTTAGTACTCAGTTATTTAAAGAGATCAAATTTAAGGGATTAAAAAATGACTTTATTGCTATAATGAAGGTGATTTTCTTATGGGCCCTATTTTCAAAATGTAAACCAATGGATTTTTTAATGTGTAAAGCAATATACAAATCAAGTGAATTTAAGTGATTACGAAAATAATTAAAGTGATTAAAATTTAAGAGATTTAACAAAGTAGCTTAATTGATAATTACAATGGTCTTCAGTGGGAACCTTATTCAACTATAGAAATTTCTGATCAAGTTTCTATATATATGTATATGATGATAATATATACATATTACCATTATTATTATTATTATTATTATTGAAAAGGATTACCCATATATTTTTGAAGACAACAAAAGTCTTAGGACTAATAATAATTTAAAGTGATAAAATTTAGGGCTTAAAGGATAGGAATTAAATAATAATTTAAGTGATTTATCTAACTAGTAAGGAAATAATAGCGGTGTAATGGGGATATGGATTTGTTGAAAGTGATTTTTTGTGATCTAAGTATCTAACAATCAATCATAGGTCTTTCTAATAAAGATGAAAATTGTCAGAAGCACATTTTTTAATGGCCACAAAAGTTTTGAGATTAAGAACAAGTGATCGAATTTTGGAGAGTATAAAAATATAACTCAGTTGATCAATCAAGGTAATTTCTTTTAATGTTTAAGAGAATAGAAATTGATCTTGAACTTATTTTACAAAGAACCATGTTTCTATGATATTCTATATGCTCTTAATTTTTAGAGCCTATTTCTCTTTTTCGAAATTATTTATAAATTAGTTGGACTACATGTGCTAAGTGAGGGCATCCTATGAGTTTATAAAAAAAGGCAACAGTAGAATGGGTAAACTAAAGCTAGCATAATAATGCCAAAAAAATCTAGGTTCTCATTTTAGAGAAAGAACAAAAAGGAAGAAGAGAGAAGAGAATGAAATAATGATTTTTTCTTCTCAATTTCTTTTTTATCTTTGTTTATTTCCTTTCTACATTTAAAAAACTCCATTTTTGTCCTTTTTCATCCAAAAACTTGAAAGAAAATGTTTTCTAAAAACATTGTTTTTCCCTTATATTCTTCATTTGTTCTTCTCAATCCCTTCTTCTTTTATCTATTATGTCAATTCCTTTTCTCCCATGTTTCTTCTTCTATTATTTATTCTTCCTTCCTTATCATTCGCTTTTTTCTCACTTCTTCATATTTTTCTCATTTTTATTATTTTTAGCGCATAAATGTGCATTAATAAAAATATAAAATTTAGTTTTTAATAGATTTGACTAAGTCTTGACTTCTTGGCTCAGTCAAAAGTCGTCCACGTCTTTAAGTTGACTCAACTCGATGAAAAATCAAGTTGAGTTGAATTTTTGAGTTTCCAAACTAGGAGAATAAGAGATGGTTGTAATTTCTACTCATCAAAATCGTGCTTTCTTATTTTGCATCTAATCCATTAGAACATTACATTGTAAATTAGACTATGGATTGTATTGTGGGCTATAATCAATGTCGCAAGGATCCTAATAAACTTATGAGGGTCTACTACATCTACAAACACCATCTCTCACCTTTTAACCCACTTGCTTCCTTCTTTCATTTCTTCATCCCTCTTTTGTTTATTTTATTCTCTCAAGCATAACAAAATGTCAACATGGCATACAAAGGAGGATAGATTTCAACATTCCCAAGGTGTTGCATGTCACTATACCTACCTACTCTCCATGTCCATAAGGATAACGCCAGCACCACATAGAGAGGTGGAATCCAAGTCGCTGGCAACAGATTGGACAGTCATTATTCATAAATTTTACTTCTTTTTTTTTTTAGCAGTAACATCCTTAGAAGAAATAATATTTTTTGGATAACATGGGTTATCTCCACCGCATTGGAGGTGAGATTAATCACAGTGATACAAATGAAGCCACCGGCAAGCCTAGTATATCAGGTAAGCCTGAGAAGAGTCGAACCCAAAACCATTAGTCTAAGCCTAGAAGCTCAGACCAACTAAGTTACCCATGCGGGTTATGTTAGAAGAAATAAATTATCAGCAGCATCAAACATTTTCCCATCTATAAGGAGTAAGAATAAATAAATAGCGAGATTATATCTTGATGGCTTCCCAACAGAGGTGATAAACAAACAAAATCAAAATGGTGAACCTTAAAAAATCAACACAGTGAATATATGGTCAACTGGATTAAGAAGACGTGAAAGATCAATCATCTAATGAGGAAATAAATAGCCATGATCATATCTTGATCAGTTCCCAACAGAAGTGCAATAGATAGATAACTAAACTGAAAACGGTGAACATAAAAAAGTCAACATAGTAAATATATGACCCACTGAACACCTGGAAGCTCAATCATCTAAGGAAGGATGTACCAGTGGAAAGAGGATAGCCATAACACCATAGCTCACAAGTGGAGAGAAGAAGAAGATTGCCATTACACATGGACTTCCTGAAAGAATCATGAAATGGTGGTACTACTAATTAACAATTTACTAATTCAACATGATAAACAAAGCAAGAGAAAAATAGCTCATATCACTTCTATATATTGAAAAAAAGCTCCATGCCACATACTGCTGAAATTAACAGTATTTGTCATTCATTTAATTTCTGAATTTATCTTCTTTTTTTTTTTTTTTGGCTGGGGCATTTGTAGTTGTAACAGTTTATTAGAACCTTAAGCACATTAAGTTGATAGGTTTGTTACTGAAGACAATGAATTCATAAGGAAATATATATAGTCACCACTCACTGATTCTTTAACACAAAAAAGCCTCTAGGTTCACTGTACTCACCAATAAACCTATTTTACTCTGATTTCTTTGGCATACAACCAATGTTGATGGGCTGAAATTGAGGAATAAAAGCATTCACCCTATATGGAACTTCTAAGTTGATAAAGTTTTTTTTTTTTTTAGTGATAATAAGAGAATAATGCATTAATAATAAGATGGCAAGTACAAAGGATTTAGGAGACGTAAACCCAAACAAGAAAAAGAAAAACAATAAACCATCAAAACCAAGAAAACAAGCACCCAAAGCCCCAAAAAAATACAAACAAGTCCATGAATCACATCCAATATAACTCTTCCATTTCCATGAATCACAAATAGAAAACTCCAACAAATTATGAGTCAACTCCATATTTCACGAAGAAGTCCGTTATTCCATTAGCCAATCTACTGACTTGTGAGAAGGTATCTCTCGGCCATAAAGTAATGCCTTGATCTCCCTCACTGCTATGAAGTTGATAAAAAATTAAGAAAAAACAATTGTGTTGACTTGAGTTGAAAAGGTTTATTAGATCCCACTATTTTAAAATACATGGAGGGAAATCAACTCAAGTGAACTAGATTCCTTGGAAAGCCAATGAATTAAGAACTCAAGATGAAGTGACAAAAATTGCAGAAATGGAAATTATTTCAAATATATGCAACTTTTCTTTTTAACTTGATAACAGCAAAATATATGCAACTTTAGAAACATTAAAATGAAGTTTCATAATAGGATGGTGCTTCAAAGGAACACAATTTATTCCAGAAGATTCTAAGAAACAAAATACAGAATTGGAGGGGAAAAGTCATTACCAAATCCTGCAAAAAATGCCCAGTTTGATTCAAAGAAATCCAGCCTTTTGTCCAAGGCTAATTCAGAAAGATTCCATTTGTACCTAAGAAAAATAAATAATTTGAGTCTTCATCCAGTAATGTTAAAAGAAATTTATACAATAACATAATCAAATTTTGCACATACTCGAAACAATAGTAGGCATACATCCAAGAAAGAAGCAGAAAATTAATTCCCTTGCCAATATATGGTATAAACCCTGTAGCAAAGACCTGTGTCACAATCTCAAGTGGAATGAAATATGTTATTAACTTGAAGAGATTTAAAAAAAAAAATAGCTAAGATAACATGTTGACCATGTTTTCCATGATCCACAAAAAAAACTATAAAAAAAAGGATGACATCAAATAAAATGTAAGCCCAGAAATGGCCACACCTCTAAGAAAAAAAAGGTCAACAGTAGGACTGAATAGACTTGCTCCCCTATTCCGATTATAACCCTATTAGAAGAGTAAAACAAGAACAGGAAGTGATCCTTTAAAGTATATTATGCATGGTACATGCTTTTAATGAAAATGAATAAACTAAGGAAATGGTGCTTCCTTCCTGAAATTCTATACATCTAAACAGCGAAGCTCACCCTCCAAAGCCAGGAGGCTTGTCCATATGAGCTACATTTTGTGGCTTTGACATTTCAATTTGGTTTGAAGAATCGAGAACAGTATGTCCATATCTTCCCATAGCTTCAAAACCAAGCTTAGCAATGTCATTATACCTACAACAAAGGTTAAAATTGTAAACTACAAAAGCAAAGAAGGACAACAGCAAAGAAGTAACTGTTTCAAAATATTTTGAACCAATCAGAATCAAAACAGGTAAACACTGCCGAAGAATAAAAAGGAAGAAATGGAGAAGATAATGTATCCATCATTCAAACATCAATAAAAAGAACACTCTTGTGGATTTCCAAGCTTTCAAGCTTGAAGTTTTATGTCTAGACCCATATAATGTTTATAGTCATTGGTAAGGACCGGCTATAAATTTTAAGATAAAATGAATGCGGTCTCTTTATTATGCTTTACAAATAATATCTCATCACCATGTTTTAAAGGTCTCCATATTCCTCCTTCATAACCAACAAAGTGAACGGAAGCTTTGAAAAATCATTGAAGATAAAAGCAGATTAGCTGGAGTAATTTAATACCAGATGCCGCTTAGCACGAAGCTGAAGACATATAGTGGGTAAAACCAACATATCTGCAGCAGATAAGTTACAAAGTAATTAAAGGCAATCACAAGAAGCCAGGTAATTATATATTTCAAAAGCAGATAACAGAAACTATACAGGCACCAGATAAGGGCAATAGAAGTATACGAATGCTTAGGAATGGAGCAGACCCATCAGCAGCTTTTAAGATAAACAAAATAACAAGGGAAAAAGTGAACGGGAAAAGAATTATGATAGTTAAAATCAGTTAAATAAAAAAATGACTATGATATCAATTACAAAATGCTGTAGGATACTCATTCAAAAAAAAAATATGCTGTAGGATATTACATTTTTAGTAACCACTACTATTTACACGTGCTCCGTGTCACGCCCCGACCCTCGAGACACGTGACTAAGGGAGGAAAAAAATGCCTAAATTTTTTTTTCAACTTCTTATTCTTTCTAATTCAAATGCTAATTTCTTCCAATTCTTCTAACAAAAGAAATCATTTTCCAATGACGTGGAAAATCTACTAGTCATATTTTTTTTCAAGAACGGAATATTCCTACCGAAATTTCAGCAGTCTCATTTGTATTTCGGACTTTTCAAAATTTTACAAGACCTGCTTGACCTATAATAAGCACTTCTAAACATTTCATTCATCACATGCACTCTCCCCTTACTACAGTGGGACCTTCTGTCCAGTCCACAATCATCCACCATATAACATATACATATACACTCGCATTCTCAAATCATTTATATAAATAAAATCAGCGAGGCCTCAATCCTTCATCTCAATAATTCAAACAAACGACTTTAGGGTAAAACTCCATTAAGTCTAAACACAACACAACTCAAATTAAAATGTTACGCCACTACTAAGGTGTTCTCATTCTCATAAAAATAAAAGAATCAAGTAAAGCCATCAGAAACTTGGTGCTTCACGATAACTCCGGGAGTTCATATTGCCCCTCCTCAGACTAGGCCCCTGAAATTCATCAGGGAGTGAGCTAATACATGCCTAGTAGGAAGAACAAACTGTTGTGGGACCCAATGGGACCCAACTCAAGACAAACTAAATCGACTATACCTATTTTGGCAAGTCAACTGTATAGGTGTATAATTAGGAGTAGATAAGTTGGACTGATTGTACTTTCCTTTTTGGCCACCTTAATTAGCTCTCTCTCTCTCATTTATACTTGTACCCTCTAAAAGGAAAAACATCTCAATACAATTCTGCGAATCATTATTCTCTGATCTTCATCTCATTTCTTCCTTTCTTTCTTTCTTTCTTTCTTTTTCATTATTAGAATCAACATGGTATCAGCCAGAACGAATTTCTAGACGCTTTAGGAGGTTCTTCTTATTCCATTTTACTATTCCTTGCTGGAGTTACTGTTCATCCTCGGCCTCCGGCCTCTTCTCCGACTCTCCAAGGACTTCTCTTGCGGATTCTCCCTCCTATCTTTCTTCTTCTGCAGATCTGGACATTTTATTGTCTCCCTGCTGCTTTGCGTTTCTACATTCTCTGCAGCTCTGAGTTCTCGGCCTTCGATCCGTTGAACGGAAAAGATTTTGCCAGGGGGACCCCAACATATCCCCTCCGTTTTTTTATGATCTATCCATCTGTCCCATTGGATCTCTGATCTGATCCGTGTGGGCTCTCAGATCTCTTGGTTTTCGGACTGCTGCCTGAGACGCAACAATCTCAGATTTTGCTGGTTTTTTTGCCAGATCTACTGGCATTTTGGCTGGTTTTGCTTGGAACCAGGTCTCTTGTATTCGCCCCTACCTCTGGATCAAATCGCACCTGGGTGCTCCACATTTCATCAACAGTGGGGCCCACTTTTGGTCCTCTGCATACAGCGACGACAACCCTTTCTTGGAGGTTTTTTAGTTCGATCTCTTCGGATCTGACCTCCTTGTAGTTCAGCTAGACAGTACTAGCTTCGTCCCAGGCCCACCTTCTCATGCCACAGGTGGACCTAGGATTTCGGTCCAAGGTGGGGCCCATTTTCCAGGTCTTCATGTCCGCTGCCTGCAACGTTTGTGACCAGTTTTTCTGGTTTTTTGGCTTCATCTGCTCCACTCTACTGCATCTGGTCGACTTTTCTCTCCCAGCTGGTGTCGCCTAGCACTCCTGCTCTCATCCTTCCCGCCAGTTACTCCATCCTTCATCGGTGGGCCCCACTATTGTCTCTTTGGTTCGTCGAATTAACTTCTTAGACTGCTATTCTGCCAGTTTTTGCTGCCTCTGATCTCTCTGCCACTTTTATCCTTGCTTTCTACTACTTGAAAGCTTTCTTCTTGGGATAATGGCCGCAACTACGGAACCACCGAAGACCTCTGGGGCCTCTTCTTACACTGAAATGGCTTCTTCCGGCCCTCAGCATATTGGCAAGATTACGACTGTGTCCTTGAATGAGACCAATTACTTCCAATGGTCTCATTCGGCTAAAATGTTTCTTACTGCCAAACAGCCATCCGATTTTATTGATGGTACAACCCCTGAACCAGACAAGGATTCCTCATACTATACCTAGAAAGCTAATAATTCTTTGGTGCAGTCTTGGCTCCTTCATTCCATGGAAGATCATATTCGTGGGACTATCTATACACTTCCCACTGCCAAGGATGTCTGGGACACCATTAAGGCCTTGTATTCGGACAGTGATAATTCTGCCCGGCTCTATGAGCTCTATCAGATTGCTTCTCACCTTCGACAGGGGGAGCTCTCCCTAATTCAGTATTATTCATAGATGCGGACTTGTTGGCTTGAATTGGATCAACTTGAATAGGTTCAGTTTGTGGACCCTGCTAATGTTGTTCTCTATAACCAGATTCTTAATCGATGACGGACTTTTGAGTTATTGGCTGGCCTTAACCAGGACTTTGAACCTATCCGGGCCCAGCTGCTTTGCCAACGCCCTCTTCCCTCTCTGGAAGAGGTCTACTCTGCCTTACTTCGAGATGATAGGCGCCGCCTGGTTATGACTCCTATGCCGGTCGAACGGTCTGCGTTGGTGGCCACTCATCCTTCCATACCTCATCTCGCAAGTGGGGCTTCTGGTTCTTATGGCAAAGACCCTTCTTCTAACCAGCGTCTTGACACCAAAGGTCCCCGGAAGAAGGGGTCCCGGTTCTGCACTTTTTGTAAGATGACGAACTATTATGTTGATTCCTGCTATAAATTGCATGGCCGTCCAAAGCAGCTACTATCTCCGTCGCCTTGCCTATTACCTCCTCCCCTGATGTGGTTAGCGACAGTGCCCCAGTCACTCGACAGGACTTTAACATGTTGTTACAAAAACTGGATTGCCTTCAACACTCTGAGGTTTCCAATGCTGTCTCTTCTACTTCAGGTACTGAGTCATTTGCCAATCATGCCTCTTCTCATTCCTGGATCATCGATTCTGGGACCACTGATGATATGGCGGGTATGTCTAATCTCTTCTCTTCCATTTCTCCTGTCTCTTATGGTCAACTTAAATTAGCAAATGGTTCCTCTACTCCCATCGCTGGAAAAGGGACCCTCCCTCTCTCTTCCACCTTTCACCTCCCAGCTGTGTTACATGTACCTCATTTATCTCGCAATTTGTTTTTTGTTAGTGCACCCACTAAATAATTTCATTGATCAGCTACCTTCTTTCCTTCTCATTGTGTATTTCAGGATCTGACCACGAAGCAGGTGATTAGTGGTGGTCGTGAAGTTGGAGATTTATATCTGCTGGATGGTCCTGTTGGTGCCTCTGCAGCCTACTCTAACTCCTCTTCGTCTGATATATGGCTTTGGCATTGCCAGCTAGGACATCCCTCTGACTCTGTCCTAAAGAAACTTGTTCCTTCTTTATCGTTTGAGTATGCACCTTGCCAATATGCCAAAAATAAAAAAAACTTATTTTCCTTCTTCCATGAATAAACTTCCATCTTCTTTATTTTCTATTATTCATTCTGATGTTTGGCAATCACCCTCTATTTCTCACACTGGTTTACGTTACTTTGTGTCATTTATTGATGATTATTCACGCATGACCTGGATATCATAATGCATAAATCTGAAGTGATTGATCACTTTCGCACATTTTATAATTGGGTTGCCACTCAATTTGGTTCTAAAATTAAAATTTTGCGTAGCAATAATAGGGGAGAATATTTGTCTCATTGTTTTGCTCAATTTCTGCAAGAGCATGGTGTTGAATCCCAACTGTCTTGTCCATCTACACCACAACATAATGGTGTAGCTGAACGAAAAAACAGGCATCTTCTTAAAATCACTCGCTCTCTCCTCTTTTCCATGCATGTCCCACAGTTGTCTTGGCCTGAGGTTGTACTAACCTCATGCTACCTTATCAATCACATGCCATCCTGGGTTTTGCTGGACAAATCACCCATTAATCTTCTCACTTCATAAACATATTCTTCTTCTTCCTCTACATATTTTTGGATGTGCCTGCCTTGTTCACCAATTCTCTGGTGATAAACTTTCCCCCCGTGTTGTGGGGTGTGTTTTTTTAAAATATTCCCCATTCCATAAAGGTTACAAGTGTCTTGATCCAGTTACTGACAAAACATGTGTCTATGGATGTCACCTTCTTCGAGACAGTCCCTTACTTCTCTTCACCATCTGTCTCTTCTCCAGTTCTTCCTCTCCTCCCTCCTGACTTGAGTCCTAATAGCTCTGACAAGGGTCCCACTAGCACTGCCAAGCCCACTCTGGTATATCACCGCAGACAGATAAGACCTCCGCTCTGCGAGAACACCATCACGTCATCTGTTCCCGGCCCAGATCCTTCCCTTACTGATGTCTCTGATCTTCCCATTGCCCTCCGAAAAGGTAAACGTACTTGTACCTCGCATCCCCTTGACCATTTTGTGTCTTATCATGCTGTCTCTCCTGCCTATCACAATTTTCTTGCAGCTTTGGACAGCACTAAGATACCCAAGCGGATTGACACCGCTCTCCGTGATCCCTTGTGGAAGGCAGCCATGGAAGAGGAACTCACAGCACTTGAGAAGAATCACACATGGGACATGGTTCCCCTGCCTCAAGGAAAAACTCCAGTCGGGTGTAAATGGGTTTTTGCTTTAAAACATAATCCGGATGGCTCCATCCCCCGATGTAAAGGTCGTCTCATTGCCAAAGGATTCACAAAAACTTACGGGGAGACTATCAGGAAACATTCTCCCCAGTGGCCAAGATTACTTCTGTTTGCATCTTGATTTCCATTGCCACCACTTATGACTGGCCGCTGCATCAGTTAGATGTGAAGAATGCCTTCTTTCATGGTGATCTCCATGATGAAATTTATATGCTTCCACCATCAGGGTTTGTTAATCAGGGGGAGCCTCAGTCTGTCTGCAAACTCCGAAAAGCTCTATATAGCCTCAAGCAGTCTCCACGGGCGTGGTTTGAGAAGTTCAGCAGTACACTGTTGCCTTATGGTTTCTCTAGATGTCAGATAGATCACTCAGTTTTCATCTACTGTCTTCACTCTGTGGTCATGATTCTAGTGGTGTATGTTGATGACATTGTCCTCATCGGTAATGACACTGTTGCCATATCTACCTTCAAGGAATATCTACCGTGCACATTTGCTATTAAAGATTTGTGGCCATTGCCTATTTTTTGGGTATTGAAGTCGCTCGTTCTTCTAGGGGACTCTCTTTATCTCAGCGCAAGTATGCTCTTAACCTCCTTCAGGATACTGGATACTCTGGGTGCAAACCTGCTGACACTCCATTAGATGTCAATACGAAGCTATCTGCTGCAGACGGGACTCCTCTTGACAGTCCTTCATTCTATCAGAAGTTGGTGGGAAAATTGATTTATCTCACTATTACACGACCAGATCTCTCCTATGCAGTTGGTGTGGTTAGTCAGTTCATGCAAGAACCACGGGATACCCATCTTCATGCTGTCTTCTGCATCCTTCGCTATCTTAAAGCTCATCCTGGCAGGGGTTTGTTCTTTGCACGACAGCCTTCCCTCTCTGTTCGCGGCTATTCAGATGCTGATTGGGTCGGCTCTCCTGATGATCGGCGCTCAACAACTAGCTACTGTGTCTTTTTGGGTCCTCATCTAGTCGGCTGGTGTAGTAAGAAACAATCTGTTATTGCTCGCTCCAATACTGAAGCTGAGTATCGTGCAATAGCCAATACTACGGTTGAGCTTCTTTGGGTCCGCCAGTTTCTTCAGGAATTGGGTTTTGCTCCACGTGACCCGCTCATTATGTTTTGTGACAATCAGGTAGCTATCAACATCGCCTCCAATCCGGTCTTTCATGAGCTGACCAAGTACATTGAGGTTGATTGTCGCTTCCTACGACAACACATTTCTGAAGGCCGACTTGTTACTCCACATGTGAAATCTAAGGATCAATTGGCAGATATCCTAACCAAGTCTGTTCCTCGTCACCAACTTACTTCGGTTATTGACAAGCTGGATTTGATAGACATCTTCAAGCCAGCTTGAGGGGGAGTGTTGTGGGACCCAATGGGACCCAACTCAGGACAAACTAAACCGACTGCCTATTTTGGCAAGTCAACTGTATAAGTGCATAATTAGGAGTAGATAAGTTGGACTAATTGTACTTTCCTTTTTGGCCACCTTAATTAGCTCTCTCTCTCTCTCTTATTTATACTTGTACCCTCTAAGAGGAAAAACATCTCAATAAATTCTGAGAATCATTATTCTCTGATCTTCATCTCCTTTCTTCCTTTCTTTCTGTCTTTTTCATTATTAGAATCAACACAAACAACTCTTATGAAGTAAATTCTAGCCGAACGGTTTATCACAATAAATCAATGTTGTCATACTCGACTCGGATCGTGAATCGATCTAGGGGTGTGACTCGTTAATCGTAAATCGGAAATAGTAGACTCGTAAGAGTTTTAACATTTTTGACTTTTTTTACTATAATTATTATTTATAATACAATTACTTATAAAATTGACATAAAATAAGAGTATCATAAAATTACTAACATTCAAATCATCATAATTCATAAAATTGTATTATCCAAAATTACAAAACATCTGAACTCTAAAGAATATCAGTCTCATCAATGTCATCTAAAACATCTAAGTAAGATGAAGGTTCAGTGTCTCCTCCATCTGCTACATCCCCATCGCTAATTTCTTCAACGCTTTCTTCCTCTCCTTGAACACCTTCGTCTCCTTCAACGCTCTTACGCTTTCTCGAATAAATCCCTGTTAATTACAAAATTCAAATATTTTATAAATTGTGCCTTCTAAATTTTAAATATAATATAATAATCTTCTAGAATTTAAAATGTTTACTTGTTCCTTTTCTAAGATTAGTCTCTTCCTCATTAAACATCTCGTCTGCATTCAACCAAGAATTGTCTTGTGGAAGAGCTGGATCTTCCTTTTCCGTGATCCATTCATCATCAGATTCCACATCCGATAAGCAAATAGGATCATAGTCTTGCTTTGAACTCCTTAATGTCTGTCTCACTTGTAGTTGTAAATTGTATTTTACAAATACAAGGGCATTCATTCTCTTTGCCTCTAGCCTGTTTCTCCTTTTCGTATGAATCTATAAACGAAAACATAAAACATTTATAACTTCACTTCTTATATGTTAAGAAATTGCAGGAATATATTTAAAGTTAAAAATAAAACATACCTATTCAAACACACTCCAATTCCGCTCACACCCTGTTGCGCTGCAAGTTAAACTCAAAATCCTTATTGCAACACGTTGCAATTCTTTAGTATCATCTCCATAATCTTCCCACCAAATGGCTATAAAACATGAGATAATAAATTAAAAAAATTAAATTGAAAGTTTAAATACTAAATAAGTAAATATTAAATAACTAAATATTAAATACCTAGCTGTTTTCTTTTCCTTGTTAATTTGGCCATGTCATCCCCAAAGAATCCTCTTTCAGTTCTGAATGCAAGCAATTGCTCATCGATTTTAATCCTTTCATCTATGTCTATGGCCAACTTATCAAGACATGTATACAGCCCTCTTTTAATTTCAGCATCGGAACAAAATGATTCTTCGTAGTGGAAAGAAGGATTTAGATAATATGCAGCGGCATGCAATGGATGGTGGAGTTGATCATTCCAACGAGCATCTATCAACTTCCAATATGGCATGTATTTCTTTTCATCTTTGTTCAATCTTTTTGCAATTTTCTCCTTGGCTTGATCCATGCCCTCATATATGTATCCCATTGCCGGCTTGTCCTCTCCATCAACTAACAGAAGCAATTTTACAATTGGCATTCCAACCTTTGTACAAAATTGAACACGTTTCCAAAACTTACTATAAAAAATTAGATCATTCACTTTTTTCCCCTCTTCAGTCTTGGACAGCGGCATTCTATCCCATTCTTCCGAACTAAACATTTTTCGTAGACCAATTCTGCATCTCAGTATGCTTTTCAATGTAAGGTAGCATGTTGCAAATCTCGTTATTGCCGGCCTAATTAACCCACGATTGTTCGTGAATTTTCTCATTAAGTTTAGCAAAACACCATGGTTATAAATGAATTTGGCAATTGCTTTTGCATCAGCAATAGTAGATGACTCCAATTTCCTTTTCCCTATATCTTCAAGCATGAGATCAAGGCAATGTGCTGCACATGGAGTCCAAAATAAACTTTTCCTTCTCGCCATCAAGATTTTTCCAGCCTTTACATATGGTGCTGCGTTATCAATAACAATTTGCACCACATTCTCCACACCTACCTCTTCTACGACCGAATCTATAAGATCGGCCAAGTTCTCTCCATTTTTGCAGATCGAAGATGTGTCAACACTTTTCAGAAATACACTCCCCATTGGACTATTTACAAGAAAATTAGTAATGGACCGATTCTTTCCATCAGTCCAACCATCTGTCATTATTGTGCACCCTTTTTTGGTCCATTCTTTCCTATGCTTTTCCAACAATTTCTCCACATCTTCAACTTCACTTTTGAGTAAAGTATTTCTCATCTCATGATATGATGGAGTTTTCAACCCAATTCCATATCTTGCAATTAATTCACACATGCGTTGGAAAAATAGACTCTTCACCAAATTGAAGGGGAGTGCATTTGCATAGAAAAAACGAGCAATACCTTTGCAAATTGTGATTCTGTCTTCTTTTTTTCCAAACTCTGTTAAGAGTTGCTTGTTTCTTATTATCATCCACATTAATAAATTTTTCCATCGGCCCCTTCCCTTTTGGGTCTTGATCATCAAAATAATAATCAGGTCTCCCAGTCTGCATTTCTGCATCCTTTTTTCTTCTTTTCATGTCCAAATTGTTTCCCATCAATTCAAGGCATTTTTGAGTCACCGACTCGGGACATTTAGGACATGCCGCTACGTCTTTTTTTGTTTTTCCTAGATGGTGCTTCATTCGATAAATACCACCACTCATTTTTTTTTTACAATAGTTGCATTGTACATGCACATGGTCGCCCGGTTCCAATCTAGTGCAAAACTGTCATGCTTCATCTTGACGATCATTTCCATTTCCTCGAACCATTTTAACAATCTTTACAAATTAAAAAGAAAGATCCATTTATCATTCACAATAAATAATCATCCATAAAAAAAATAGACAAAAAAATATTAAGATCAGAATTTTCATTACCTCTATCTTAGAACATGTCAAAAAAAAAGGGGCAAAGAGCACATCCGTATGTTTTTTTTGTAATACAACACTTTTCTCTGAATTATCAAGGAGAAAACACCAAGCAAGTAAACTCTTCAATGTCAAGTTCCATTAGACCTGTCTATTCAAACTCTAATGTTTTAAGGCTAATACTAGCCCCCACCCTAACTTTTGGTGAAGACATATAACACCCTCAGATCATATTTCAGTCCCCTCACTTCCAATCAGTCATTTAGAGACTTGACTAAGATGGGATGCCTAAATTGGGATATGTGAACAAATAACAACAGAGAGGGCATTGAACTATTCTAAAATCCAGGAGAAAAAAAAAAGGATAAAAGGTGCAGATATACTCTGAGATATGGATGGTAAGAAACAATTCTGCATTTTGTGAAATCCATAACACATGATATTAAAATTTCTATAATGATTTTATCGGGACACAGTAAAAGGCAATCCTAGTTGAATCTGCCAACTACAAAGTCTTAAACTATTCAATTATGCCATAGTAGAAACATACTTAAAAAAGTGGCATATCAATAACATTCACGGGTCTGCGAAGTATCTGGAATAGCATCAGTATCATAACATGATAACAGTGTGCTAGCAACACAAAGTATCCAGGTCCAACCGCAATATATTAAAAAAAAAAAAATTTTAGAAAATTTGTCAATAAAAAAGTTAATTGATCTCGACTTCAATTTTAAAACAATCATTTCATACAACAAAACATATAGTAAACAGCACATGCACATCAGATAGAAGAGAAAGTTTTTAGGAACCTTTATGGAGGGTTCTATTAATATGAGGTCTAAATCTTAAAAAAATTCAAACAGTTTTAGTTATTAATTTAATGATTAAAAATAACTAATTTAGTTTAATAAAGTATATTTTTATAATACTTTATTTACTAAAATATTTTTATAGTCAATATAATCAATTAATACTTAAGCAGTTCTATTTATTTAAAATTTTAAATAAAATATAAATATTTTTCAATTAAAACTTATTTTTATAGTCAATATTGTAAAAAACTTAATATAGTAAGAAAATAATATGAGATCTAAGTCTTAAAAAAAATTCAAACTATTTTAGTTATTCATTTAATGATTTAAATAACTAATTTAGTTTAATAAAATATATTTTTATAATACTTTATTCACTAAAATATTTTTATAGTCAATGTAATCAATTAATACTTAAGCACTATCAGTTCTATTTATTTATAATTTTAAATAAAATATGGATATTTTTCAATTAAAACTTATTTTTATAGTCAATATAGTAAAAAAAAACTTAATATTGTAAAAAAAAAATATGAAATAATATAAGTTCTAAGTCTTAAAAAAAATCAAACATAGTTATTCATATAATCAATTAATAACTAATTTAGTTTAATAAAATATATTTTTATAATATAGTAAAAAATACTATATTTAATAAAATATTTTTATAGTCAATATAATCAATTAATACTTAAGCACTATTGATTTTTATTTATTTAAAATTTTAAATAAAATATGAATACTTTTTAATAAAATATTTTTATAGTTATATTTTTTCAAACCTAACGATACTGAACACTTCCTTCATTTCGAAGGAATGGAATTACATTTTTAGTTTTCAATTCTGTCCTCGTACGAGGACATGGACACCAACACCCATCCAATACAGTATATATCTTACTATCTTAGTTTTAAAAAATAAACAAGAATCGATGCCGAGAAGAGGGAAGACTCACAGAAAAACCAGAGGCGAAACGAGAGAGGAGAATGGAGAGGAGAAGAGAAGAAGAAGAAAAGAGGTACCTCGATCGAGCTCTCGATTTGTTGCAGACACGAAGGACTTCCGTAGGGCTTGAAGGAGAAGTGATGGAGGAAGAAAAGGATTTTTCTTGCTTGAAATAAACACAACTGGGCCAAGTATTTATCAACCATTTTAGACTTTCAATCTTCCCAGACGATTTCAATTTCCCATGCACGTCTTTTCCTCTTCTACTGATTTTCCCTCTCTTTTTTTCCCTCTTTTTTTCCCCTTTTCTTCCCTTTTCTTCAAAATCACACGATGGTACGATTGAAGAGTTTGGAATCGCACGATCTCCGATTTTAGAAAAAATCGGACGATTGAGGGCATTTTTCAAGTTGACCGGCGAGTTGACTCGATTGACCAACCGAGTCGAGGCAACTCGTACGAGTTGTCTCGCAACTTGGTCGATTTTAACAACACTGCAATAAATACATGAGTTATCTCTACAGTGATGCATGAAAATAGCATACAGTGTGTCCATTGCCAACAAGTGATCATGCATACATACACATTCACAGAAATTGATCATAGGGATAATGAATCACGAATCATTATTGGAAGCATCAATATATTTTCGAGATTCATAGTTATCATAACATTCTCCAGTTTCCACCCTTTTCAAAGGGATATACTTCTCCAAAACCATCCACCTCCTATGCCATACGTATGGAGTTTTGCCCCTCCTCCAATGTCATATAATTCACATTATGGAGTTTCCCCCTCCTCTAGTGTCACAAAATTCATATTATGGAGTTTTCCCCTCCAATGTCACAAAATTCATATTATCGAGTTTTCCCTCTCCTCAAATGTCATAAAATTCACATTATGGAGTTCTCCTCCTCCTCCAATGTCATATAATTCACATTATAGAGTTTCCCCCCTCCAATGCCATATAATTCACATTATGGAATTTTCCCCCTCCTCCAATGGCTCACAATTTACGAATGGAGTTTTCCCCCTGCTCCATTTACATGCAATACATTAAAACATACTCAGAAATTCAATAGTACTCATAGCACATACTCCGTGTCATTCATATGATTCATTTAAATAGTACAAACATGTAGTCTAACTCAATCACCGGGATCATAAGTCCATATAGCAAGCATTAACCCTACTTAACACACATACCACCCATTTGAGAACATTGTAAGTGGCACAAGAAAACATGAAAATACCTTGCATATGAAAGTAAGCCAATTGTGTAAACTGGACCAAGCTTTGGTTCATTACGGCATTTTGGCTCCCTTATGAATTTCATAATTTAATGGATGCATGTCCCAAATTAAAGCTTGGTCCCCATCTAATATTTATCTTCTCTACGGTCTGATTATTAAGCAATAATGAGGGTTGTTAACATGGGGCTAACCTTCATAGGCATTATCATCTAAGGCAATAATGAGGGTTGCTTAGCTGTATTAGTTGTGTGGTCTTGATCTTTCGGAGTTTGTCTCAACCCAACATAAACTAGCCGTAGAACAGTAATCATATATATTTTGAGTCGTCCTTGCAAGAGATTAAGCTAGTCAATTGAGAATTAAAACCTAATCTCTTCTAGGTCTTCTGCAGAGGTTCCCTCCCTGGCCCATCTTCCATGAACCTATGTCTTCTTTCTCTAATCTCTTCAATAATCGTTAATGGAGATATCTAAGCTTTCTAAAACTTTTAATGAATGAGATTAAGAGAATAATCGTCTAGGGACATACTGTAGAACCTTTATCCATCCCTAGTCCTAGCCTTACCTTCGGTTGCATTCACTGGAGATTCTCAAGCATCAAAGACCGAAGCATAAAGGCAACATTGAAGAACACTAATCAAGATATATAAAGCCCAAGGAAAGTGTTCTTTTATTTTCATTTATTATTCTTGTAAGGTAGACATGACAAGACGTGTGTGATCGAACCACCATAAAAAATAGAGAGTCAAGGAGTAAACCTTGGTGGTCTAACCTTTAAAAACTAGGTGTGTACTGTTAGGGTGTCAACCCTTTCATAGTGAGTCTTCGGATAGCCCAAGGTTGGGTGAGTCCAAGAGTGAATGTAGGTTCAGGTGAATCGAACCACTATAAAATCATTGTGCATGTGTGGTTTATTTTGGTAAAAGGTCCTATTCAACAACACCCCACCCCCCTCCTCCGCCTCCCCCCCCCCCCCAAAATTCCTTGTCCTCTAGGACCGTGCATAGTTCTAGCCCGAACTTTCAGATTTTGCCTTTTGGAGAGTGTCACTCTCCTTTGACTCCTTGTTCTCGAAAACCGTGGAACTTCTCTCCTTCCACACAGACCATACGACTACCGTTAGTATGGTGTTCCAAGCTATTTTCCTCTTAGGACTGAGATGTTAAAGAAACGAAGACTGACGATTCCCCCGCAGGTTCTCCCAAATACTCATGATACCTCCATCGAGTTTACAAAACTTATCTACAATTCTCGTCATTGGGCATTAAGCAAACAAGTGATCCACATCCCCCTCCATGTGACCGCATAGTGTGCAGTGTAGGTCGTCAACTGAGCTGAGGAGTCCTCCCCTGTTGAGTGCTTTTCTGGAAAGAACCTTCCCTTTCAAGGCACACCACATGAAAGTCTAAACCCTTGGAGGTGCAAGACCCCTCCAAGCTAGGCATAAAATGGGATCCTCCTCATTCTATTGGTTAAGGGCCAAATCAATTGCTAACTTGACTGAAAAGCCTATCGATGAATCTCCAACCGATAACAGTCGGTCCTCTTCCTCCATGGATAGAGGGAACTCCCTTAACAAAGCTTTCAGCTTATTGAGGCTATCTTGCTTGAAGGCCCTTAAATTTCTTCTAAAATCTAGTTGTCATGAGACATTGCCCTCTTCCATCCTGTAGCAATCCTTTACAAGGGTTGTTTGTTTCGAGCAATTCTGTATATAGCCTAGGATAAACGTCTTTCAAGCAGAGGGTTTATCTCGATCTAGAAGAGGGTTTTGTCTCCTTTTCCAACTAGCCACCTAAGTTTATCTCAATAGATGTGGCCAACAAGTCGTCCTCCCTTGCCTAGTCTCCACCAAGCCTTAACCACATGTGAACCTGACTTTTCCACATTTTCCCTTAGAGCCCACCCATCGATATCTTGAAGGCCATAATTTACAATCAACACCCTTGACCACAAAGCATCTTTCTCCCTCCCGAACCTCCAGCTCCATTTACATAATAGAGCTTGGTCCCTAATCTCCAGGGGGACAATCCCTAGACCACCCTTAGATTTTTAGGCTTGGTCAGTTCAAACCCAGACACCAAACGCATCCTTTTTCTCTCTCTTTTATCACCTCTTAGGAAATTCCTAAATAACTGCTCAATCTTCCTTGCTACTCCTTCAGCGATTTCGAAAATGGACATGTAGTAAGTAGGAAGATCAATAGGAAAGATTTGATAAGGGTTAGCCTACCTCCAATCGATAGGTATTTCTTACCCACCAGTCCAACCTCCTTTCGACCTTTTCCACCACTGGGGCCCAGAACTTCTTTGACCCTAGGTTCCCACCCACTGATAATCCTAGGTATGTGAAAGGGAATTTTCCAGTTGTACACCCTATTTCTTCTGCTAAATACCCTAGCAAAGTATCCTCCACGCCAACTCCAATTAGGGTACTTTTACCTAGGTTGACTCTGAGTCTAGAAACCAATTCGAAATATCGAAGGATCGCTTTAAAGCCTAAGACTTCATCTTTGTTGGGTTTGTAGAAGAAAATTCCATCATCTATGAACTGGAGATGTGTAAATGCAAGACCTTGCCTAGCCACCTCAAAACCTTTGATAATACCCAGGTCCCTCGCCTTTTCTACCAATTTTTTAAACCTTCACCTACTAATGTAAAGATGAAAGGTGAGAGTGGATCTCCTTGCCTTAGTTCCCTAGTGGCTACTATCAGTTGGGTTGGGGATCCAGTCACCCTCATTGAGTAGCTGTCGTCCTCAACACAAGTTTTCATCCATTTCTTCCACCAATCACCAAAGCCCATTCTATCAAAGAGATAGCCCATGAAAGCCCAATCGACAAAGTTGTAGGCTTTCTCCATATCAATTTTAAAGAGGAGCCTCGGTCTCTTGTCTTATTGCATGAACCAATTCATTTGCGATTAGAGCTCCATCAATGATTTGTCGATCCTCCAAGAAGGCCCCTTTAGTTTCACCAACAATCTCAAGGAGGACCTCCTTCAGTCTTCCCACCAGAACATTTGCTAACAATTTATAAACACAACCTATTAAGCTAATAGGTCTATAATGTGATAGTTCAAACGAACCCTCTTTTTGGGATGAGGGTGATAAAGGAGATCTTCAGTCCTTTATTTATCACACCTTTATTGTAAAATACTCCTTAAAGACTTGAAGGACATCTGGGCTTACTGTCTCTCGACAAGCTTTGATAAACCTCCAAAAGCCGAGGGAAAATCTCTTCTAGAGAAGATTCTTTTTTCCAACCAGAGTGCCTTCCCGTCACTTACCCTCCAAAAGTTAATCCTTTCCATTATCGTTTAATTTTATGAAAAATGTTTTGGAAAACACACTGACAATTTAGGAATTTAATAATTAGATATTCCTCAATTGAACACACCTTCTCCTCAATTAGATAGACACGAAAAATGTAAAAACCCGCACTAGTTTCCCCCTCAATGATTCGTTTTGATTTCTTGGGGATTTCTCAATTTGAATAATATTTGAAGTCGGATTGAACGTTCGTTTTTATCAAAATTTGTTCTTGGTTTTGTGATGTAAATTTTAAACTATTATAAGAAATGAATAAGACCACAATTTTGTAAAATCTCAAATTTTATTTAACCCGACCCAACTTCCCGTTGAAATTCTAAATTTTTAAAGAAGAGGAATTTAAAACCACTTCTAAAATCATTATGGTTGAAAAAATAAAAATAACCCAACCCTAGTGGCCCCACGGCAAATAAAAAATCCCTCCTCTCTCGAAACTCTTATCTCTCTCTATCCTAATCCCATTAGGAAAGTCCTGCCGACCAATCTCTCTCTCTCTCTCTCTCTCTCTCTCTCCCTCCTAATCCCATTAGGAAAGTCCTGCCGACCTCACCTTCTCTCATTATCCTCTCTTCCCTCTGCGTTGCCATTTTCTTTTCAATTATTTCTTGTTTACTGTTAAATCTATTTTTTAAAGGAGATTTAAGAGAATAATTAATAAATAAACCAGAAACCTACTCTTAAACCATCTAGTTTTGGGCTTGAATTCGACTTTAGAGGACTGCCTGAATCGGGGCTGCAGTGAACCCAATTGCAGTTCACAGAATTGCAAATGCTTGAATCAACACAGAACAATACAATTCATGAAAACATGTGAATTCAATTTAATAAAATTAAAAACTGCGAGAAAACGGACCCGTAACCTCATATTGCAGTTCATGCATTGGATCTGAATACTCAGCACAAGACCAAGCCACCTATTTGTTTAATGGCCAAAGAATTCACTCCTCAGGCTATTCCGTCTTCATGAACAACTAATAATCTTTTATGAATGGTACCCTGGGAAAACTAATAAACTTGAGAGGAATGCATATTGTAATTACAAGTTAGCAAAACTGTAACTAGCCCACCTTGTAGACCATATAGACAAACTGAACCTTTCAGAGTAGGTTCTTGATTTTTAGTTTACTCTGATTCCTTATTTGATCTAAGTGTTTAATAACTTTTGTTGCAAATCTTTTGGTACTACAAAATACTCTCCCTACTTATTTTAATCACGAAATAATTAAAATTATTTGCTTAAACTAATTATTCCCTACTTATTTGCTTAAACTAATTATCCACCCGTCCATTATTTTATTAAATTACTTAATGTTTTAGAGTTTGCAAATTTAATCACAATTATTATTTTATTCGGTTGAACACCGAGTAACCTTTTGAACACACACACACACACGCACACACGCGCACACGCGCACGCACACAGGAAGTAAAATAAAAGAATAAATGTTTGATGAATAATAATTTAATGGTTCTCCAAAATTAATTAATTTCAGACAAAGAGAGATCCCGATAGCCAAGTCCTCAACCCGATTCCGAACGTAGATTCCCGGTAGCGAATCAAACTAAGTATCTCACATGTTCACCAACACATATATATATATATATATATATAGACACACACACACACAGGAAGTAAAATAAAAGAATAAATGTTTGATGAATAATAATTTAATTGTTCTCCAAAATTAATTAATTTCAGACAAAGAGAGATCCCGACAGCCAAGTCCTCAACCCGATTCCGGACGTAGATTCCCGGTAGCGAATCAAACTGAGTATCTCACATGTTCACCAACACATTAGGTGGGGAGAACAATTCACTTACATATTTGTTCGATGCATGAACATGCAATATCATTGTTTGATGTTATGATGTGATGGAATGCAAGTGTCGGGTCTATGAATTAAACTGAGATTTGCTGGAGTGACGGTTATGAATCCGATGCAAAAGCTCAAAGCATGTACGTGGTATTTGGCTTAAATGTCTAAAGAGCTAGTGAGCCTACTCAGTCCACTCGGATAGTGGAACTAACCGTCAACCTTGTTGAAAGACCCGGCAATTGGATTCGAGCATATGTGTGGATTTGTATGAGATGACATGCGTTTAATGATGATTTATGTTATTGCATGTTGTCCATGTTGTTTGAGTGATAACATATTGAGCGATGTTATTTGGATATCTATATGTTGTGTTAGTTGATGAGATAATGATATATATTGAGATATTGGATATGGAACATGTGTAGATGATATGAAACATGCATAGTATGATATGTGACATGTTTAGTATATGTGATACTGATGATAGCATGTTTATGATATCATTGCATGAGGCATGGCATTCTCATATTCATGTGCATGGGGTGGGTATGAGAGTGTGGATCTGGATAAGGAACAATATGTGGGCCAGGCCATTTGAGGGCCGTCTGGACTTGGTTGCTATGGAGCAATATGTGGGCCGGGCCATTTGAGGGTTGTCTGGACCTGATGGCGAATGGGTAAGACTGTGGACCGTGTCCATTTGAGGGGTTGCATTGGACCTGGTTACCTATGAGTCACATGTGGGCCAGGCCCATTTTAGGGGCTTTCTAGACCTGGTGACGGTGCGTTGATGGTTGGTTGAGAGTTGTGTAGAGTGGTATTGAGTATCATGGCATGAGCATGAGCATGAGCATGATTAGCATTATTCATGTGCAATAAGATTATGTTATGTGATATTCTATTATACATGATAAAACTATGTTTGATGAGGCATGCTTAGTGAATTTGTAGATTATATGTATGTGTTATTGTTTTCTTCACTGGGAATGGAGCTCACCCTTTACATTGCAGGGAACCTTTGGAGTTAGGTCTTAATGAGACTCAAAAACAAGTTTAGAAGACCAGAAGCAAATTTGGAGAAATTACAACTAGTAGATTAGTGGAAGCATGAACACTTGGTCTATATTTCTTTTATGCTATGGTTATGCTCATTGAGACTTGAGAGATTTATTGGTTTATTGTCTTTAGTTGGCTGTTGTTAAGACTTGGATAATAAATTCAAGCATTGAATAATTGAGGACTTTATATTATTTGTGGGTTTGGGAATGTGAACAAATGGTGAGATTAGATTTATTATGTGATAGTTTCGATTTTCGTAAGCTATGTAGAATGATATTTTCAATTTTATGTAGCTTAGTTCGAATGAGTGGGCATGAAGAATTCATTGGCTATGTAACTATGTATGTTGTTTATTTGAGAAAATTTTCTAGCCACGAATTTATGATGTAAGAACAAGTTGTAGTTGAGAAGTCAATAAGAAAATCATGCCGTCGGGTAGGCGGAGGGCGGGGTGATGCAGAGCATACCAATCCACATTGTTTTTGTGTTTTGCTATTTCAGTGCTTTCTATTTTTTCATATTTTATTTTTTATTTTTAGATAAGGATAGTATGTATTTTCGTTTTAAGCGATTTTTAGGAGTTTATTTAAGGGTGGTATATCTTATATGAGCCCTCTTTCTCTTGTAAGCACATATGATGGAATGAATAAAAAGTTTGAGATTTTCGCAAACCATATGCGATTGATCTTTGGAGTGATTCCAGTGGCGTGAGGCCCTTTTGGCGTGAAGATATCCTTCCATCTTCTTCAGGTACTTCTTTTCTCTTTTTTATCTTCTTCTCTTTCTCTTCTCTCTCTTGTTCCTTCTCTATTTTCTTTTCCCTATTTTCCCTTTGCTGAGAATCCCCTTTAAACCTTCCCTTTGTTTTCGCCTCCATCTAAAACCGCCTCTCCTTAATCACCAGTCCCAAATCCACCTCTTTCTCTGATCCTAAGCCATCGTCACCCCCTACAAACCTCCATAACCTTGTCACCTCTCTCTGGAATCTCTTTCCCCTTTGTTGTGACCTGTACTTCCATCCTCTGTATCTTCCGTAACCATGCAATCCATTTTCCCATTGTTGTAAGCCCTGCTTCCTATTTTCCCTCTTTCGCATTGAAGCCCTAAGCCTATTTTCGTTGAACCCCTTTCTGTTACTTCCATTCGCACCTCCCTTCCAATTAATTCCGTTCGTGCCCCACACCCTCTTCCGCCCCCCTTTTTCCATTCATTTTTTTTTCATTCGTGTTTCCTCTTCTTTTATTTCCTTTCTTTAAAGCACATGTCTTTCAAGCCTATTTGTCCATTTCATGTAAAACATTATCTTACCCTTTCATAAACCCATTTAGTTCATTTAATTTTTGAGTCCATTATTTCCATTCATACATTTGATTATAATATTTGCATGATTATCTTGTCAAATTTATATTTATTGATTAATTAATTGCATATATTAATTGATTAATTAATTTCAGCCCATTTTAGATTTAGAGTGCATTATTTTCATCCCTTTTAATCTTTAGGGAATCACATTCAGGCATTTAGGGTTACCTTATCACTTGTCCTGCACCACGGGGTGTGACAAGTTTCTTCTGCTGTAAAGGATCTTGAAGAATCTCTTCCAGCCCATTAGAAGGGATGCGTCTAGACTCCTCCTAGAAGCTCTAAAAGAAAAGGAAAAACTTTTGTCCCTCACCTCCACCTGTCTGAGGGCTCTCTCAGCATCCCTTTTAGTGCAAAATTGAATCCCCAAGGCCTTTCCTATCTTTAGTATCTCCTCTCCATCCTCCTTGGAATACCCACGTTTTCTCAAGGTTTCCATACACTGTCCTTGATCAAAGGCGCTATGGCTTCCATTCCCAACGGTATTCTATCCCTCTTCATTGAATAGCTGGCGTATAGAGAAGTCCTCCTCCTCGACGCTGGGAGGGGAAGCATCATCGTCACCGTCACTGTTAGTAGCTTCTTCATCAGCTATCGGATCTGGAATTATTCCATTGTCTCTTCTTGTGTCATCATCTTGGGGTGTCATCCTTTCTTCTACTTTCGATCCCTCTTGATTGAAATCAGAAGCTACCCCTTTTAATTTAAAGTTCGAGGATCTTTGTGGATTGCACTTGGGCTTTTGGAGTCGGTGGACTTTGTTTTGAACTCTTGCTTCTTTTTTACCTTCCTTGGGATTGGGCTAGAGCGTTTTTGGGCCTGGATCATTTTTTTTGTTTGGTTGAGCCTAGGTCTTGGGCCAGCTTTTTGGGCCAGGTCCTGTTTTTCTTGAACTGGGCCCTCCCTTTGAGCTAGGCCTGAGAGAAACTGAGTTGGCCCATATCCAAGAAAATTGTCTACCAATTCCTTTAAAAAACGCCCTTAAGAGTTTCCTTGCCCTAGCCTCAACAAACCACTTTTCAACTTTTCTTCCATTTGAGGAGCAGAAATTTGAATTCCCTTCTCCCATTCATCGGTGTTCATGCCTCCAATGACCATGGTTTCGAGATCCCATCCTCCTCAACACCCTCTTCTTCTGCTACGCCATCACTGCCAGGTGCCCTTTCAGATTCCTTTTCCCCAATGGACTCCTCTTCCTTTGCCACATCGTCAATGGCATCATCCTTTCATGCTGCAACAACTGTGCATATGTGCAACCATCAAGTCTTCCCTTTCAGGAGATTTTCCAACACCAATTCTGGTGCGGTGGTGCTTCTCTAAGGAGCCTGATGTTCCTACAACTCTTTCACCATAATTTTAAAAACTCCCTATTGTGTGACAACGAGATCTTCTTCGGTATGTGGTCGTGGATCCCCACCTCCACCATGAGGTTTAGTGAGGAATAGTTTTCCTTGTTCAAGTTTCTCTCATCGACCTCAATCAGTTGTTCGAGCTTGTTTCTGTTGTGGGGCCCACACATCTGGTGATGTAGGCCCCGATTATGTCTAGATTCAATGTATATTGAAAGTCAACATAATAAATTGTAATTGATTAGATTGATTCTTACATTAGGATACACTTAGTGTATTTCCTTTTTAGGTCCCTTAATTGTCTCTTTTTTTTCTATTAACATTGTATCCTCTAAGAGAAAAATGCAATCAATACAATATTAAGAGAAGTCCTTCTCCAATCTCTTTTTCTACATGGTATCAGCCAAGGATGGATTTTGACTTGCATCTACAGTGTGCTCCCTGCTCTCCTTTTTTTCTCTATTCTGAGCGTCACTTTCTGCAACAATTTTTGTTCCGACGCAGATCACCTTTTTTGGTGAAGGTTCTGCCGGTGGGGACCCATCTACCCCTGATGTTTTTGCCAACACTTTCAATCGGTAGGGTTGGATTTTTTTATCTGGAGGCTCGAGCTCTGCTTCCTGCCCTCTTTCTTCCTCGGTAGATCTGTCGTTTAAGATCTACCTTATTTCTGTCTTGGGTGTTTGTTTCTCTTCAAACCACTCCTACTACAGTCGCCCCTTCCTCTACTTCTCATCCAACTAGTTCGATTTCTTCTTTGAACAGATCTGGAAGGATCGGTCCACTTTTTCTCTCCCAACGACAATTTAGCCCATGTCTAGTGTTTGCGGCTTGATCCGCTGTGTCTGGAGTTTGTGTGGCTTCCAACCACTCCTGCTACAGTCGCCCCTGCTCTACTTACCATCAAACCTGGAGCTTCATCGTCCATCAATAGTGGGACCCACTTCAGGACAATCTTCCATTGGCTGTCTGGGACGCATCTACACCTAGTTTTTGGGTCTTTTCACTGGATCTAAGAGGATCCCTCACTTGAAGCCTTGGAATTTGTCTCACCCCAATCGCCATTACCTCCTTCTTTCATCTGTGAGGATCTTGCTTCAATTCGTGCCTTGTGGGGTCCACTTCTACAAGTTTTTGGACTGTTTTTTGGTGGTTTTTGCAGTGGACTGCTCTTCCGGGTCAGATTAGCTGCCCTTTTTTTACGGTCTTGGCTTAGAAGCAAGCCTCAGCCTCATGGCATCGTCATCTTCTACACTTCCTCTTCCTCCCTCTCCAAATATGGGCTCTTTTGGCTCTCCACAGATTGTAAAGATCATGATGGTATTACTGAATGAGACCAATTACTTTGAGTGGTCTCATTCTGCAACAATGCTCTTAACTGCGAACCAACTCTTTTCGTATATCAATGGTACTGCCCCCAAACCGGCTAAGACTGATTCTACATTCTCAACCTGGACTGCCAATAACTCCTTAGTCCAGGCTTGGCTTCGTCACTCCATGGAAGCTCATGTACGGCGTCTATTTTATACACTTTCAACCGCTAAAGCTGTCTGGGACACTGTGAAGACTTTGTACTCTAATGGGAATAACTTCGCCCATATGTATGAATTATCTCAAACCACTGCCACTCTCAGACAGGGGGAGTTGTCCCTTATCCAGTACTATTCCACTATGCAGTCTTGTTGGTTAGAGATGGATTAGCTTCAATCCCTTACATTTAAAGATCTTGCAAATACTCTGAAGTTTTACAAGTATGTTGAACAATAACAGATTTTTTCATTCTTAGCTGGCCTTAACTCTAAGTTTGAGCCTACACAGGCCCAAATTCAAGGGCAACAACCTCTCCCCACTCTAGATGAGGTCTACTCTACCTTACTTCGTGATGATAGGCGTCGCCTTGTTATGACTCATATGTCGGTTGAATGTTCTGCTCTAGTCACCACTCATTCTTCTGCTCCTCCTCAAATTCATGGTAGAGATCCTTCTTTTGATCCTCGAAAAGACACCAAAGGCTCAGGGAAGAAGGGGACCCGATTCTGCACCTATTGCAAAATGAATAACCACAACATTGACTCCTGCTAAAAGCTACATAGGCGACCTAAACAAGCCAATCTCTCCACTGCACCTACTGCTCCTCCTTCCTTTGATGTGGCTAGTGATAATGCCCCTATGATTCGACAAGACCTTAACTTAATACTGCAACGAGTGAAGCGTCTTCAATCATCTGAGGTTTCTAATGTTGTCTCTTCTACTTCAGGTATTGCATCATCTGCCTATCATGCCTCTCATCGTTCCTGAATTGTCGATTCAAGTCCCACTGACCATATGGCTAGTATGTCCACCATCTTCTCTTCCCTTTCTTCTATTTCTGGTGGTAAGGTTAAATTAACCAACGGCTCATACATTGATATTGTCGGGAAAGGAATTGTTTCTGTCTCGCCGCATTTGGACCTTCTCTCTGCTTTGCATGTTCCTCATTTATCCTGCAATTTGCTATCTATCTGTAAGTGTCTTAACTAAAAATTTGAATTGCTCAGTAACTTTCTTTCCCTCTCACTTTGCTTTCCAGGATCTAACCACGAAGCGGGTGTTGGGTGGTGGTCGTGAAGCAGGTGGTCTCTACCTTCTTGACTCTCGCCCTAGCAGCTCCGAAACCTGTTCAACCTCTTGTCCTCCAGATGTGTGGTTGTGACATTGTCGTCTAGGACATCCTGCCAACTCTGTTCTCAAACAGGTTGTTCGTAGTTTATCATTTACTCATTTTGAATGTGAACACTGCCAATATGGGAAGCATGTTAGAAATCATTTTCCCCCATCCATCAATAAAAGTTCATCTACTTTATTTTCACTCATTCATTTTAATGTTTGGCAATCTCTCACGGTATCTCGCACTGGTTTTCATTATTTTGTAACCTTTATTGATGATTACTCTCGCATGACTTGGACATATTAGATGAAACAAAAATCTGAGGTTTTTGATCACTTCCAAAAAAATTACCAGTGGGTGTAAAATTCAAGTTTTAAGAAGTGATAACGGGGGGAAATATCTGTCACACTCCTTTCATACTTTTTTGCAAAACCATGGCATTGGCTCTCAGTTCTCTTGTCCTTCTACACCTCAAAAGAATGGTATAGCTGAACAAAAGAACTGTCACCTCCTTGAGGTGTCTCAGTCCCTACTTTTCACCATGCACGTCCCATCGTCTTATTGGCCCGAAGCGGTATTAACTGCTTGTTATCTCATCAACAGAATCTCTTCTCGCATCTTAGAAAATCAGTCTCTCATAGATCGTCTATCCTTACACAAACTCATTCCTCAAATTCCCTTATATTTCTTTGGGTATGTTTGTTTTGTTCACAACTTCTCTGGCCATAAACTTTCTCCCCAGGCTGTGCGTTGTGTTTTTCTATATTACACACTTTTACACAAAGACTATAAATGCCTTGATCCTATCACTGGAAATACATACACATCCATGGATGTCACCTTTTTTTGAGTGGAATCCCTATTTTCCAGCTTCCTCTACCTCCTCTCATTCACCTGTTCTTCCACTTGTTCCTGCAGATCTTCCATCTCCGACTCCCACCAAGCCTCTTCTGGTGTACCAATGCCGACATCTCGACTGCCATCTGCTGCTGACACCACCCATCCATCTTCCAGTGAATCAAATCCACCGGTCTCTAACTCGTCTGATCTTCCTTTTGCGTTCTTCTACTAGCCATCCCATTCATCAGGTTTGTATCATATCATGTTTTTTCACCCTCCTATCATAGTTTTCTCACAGCAGTGGATAGCATTAAGATACCAAAGAGGATCGACACGGCCTTGAAAAAACCCTTCTGGAAAGCAGCCATGGATGAAGAGTTAGCTATCCTTGAGAAGAACAACGCATGGGAGATGGTTTCTCTACCTCCAGGCAAGACCCCAGTTGGGTGCGAATGGGTCTTTGTCTTGAAGCATAATCCAGATGGCTCTAATGTCCGCTATAAGGCACACCTCGCAGCCAAAGGCTTTACACAAACTTATTTTGTTGACTATAAGGACACCTTTTCACCTGTCGCTAAGAATAACTCTATGAGCATTTTGCTCTCCCTTGCAACCACTTATACTTGGCCCCTGCAACAGTTAGATGTGAAGAACGTTTTTCTCCATTGTGATATTCGGGAAGAAGTCTATATGTTTCTTCCTCCAGGTTTTGTCAAGTAAGGGGAGCCTCAATCCATCTGCAGACTCAAGAAGGCTCTTTATGGTCTTAAGCAATCTACCAGTGCCTGGTTTGAGAAGTTTAGCAGTGCCTTGCTACCTTATGGTTTTACCCGATGTCAGTCAGATCACTCAGTCTTCATCTATCGTCTCCACTCCGTTGTGATGATTTTGGTGGTTTATGTTGATGATATTGTATTCACCGGTAACAATGATAAAGTCATTTCTTCCTTCAAACAGTATCTTCAACAGACTTTTGATATTAAGGATTTGGGGCCTCTCCAGTACTTTCTTGGAATTAAAGTTGCTCGGTCCTCTCGTAGCCCTTATCTCGCTCAACGAAAGTATACCCTGGATCTCCTCCAATAAGCTGGTTATTCTGGCTGCAAGCCCGCAGATACTCCATTGGATGTGAGCACCAACCTATCTGCCTCTGATGAAACTCTTCTTGACACACCAAGTTTCTATTAGAAACTTGTTGGCAAGCTCATCTATCTGACCATCACGAGACCGGATTTATCTTATGTTGTTGGTGTCATCAGCCAGTTCATGCATGAACCATGGGACACTCACCTTCATGCCATGTCCCGAATCCTACGATATAATAAGGCTCATCCTAGCCGTGGCTTATTCTATGCACACCAGCCTACTTGTCCGATTCACAGTTATTCTGATGGTGATTGGGCCGGCTCTGCGGATCGCCGCTCCACTTTTAGCTATTGTGTTTTCTTGGACTCCAATTTAGTTGTCTGGCCAAGCAAAAAGCAGCCGGTTGTTGCTCGTTCCAATCCTGAGGCTGAATATCATGACATGGTTAATACTGCTTCTGAATTATTATGGTTTTGCCAAATTCTTACTGAATTAGGTTTTACTCTTACTGATCCACTCATCATGTTCTGTGACAATCAGGCGGCCATCCACATTGCCTTCAATTCAATCTTTCATGAGCGGACTAGGCATATTGAGGTGGATTGCCACTTTCTTTGTCAGCATATTTCAGACGGGTGACTTTTTACTCCTCATTTGCAGTCTAAGGATCAGCTGGAAGATATCTTCACAAAGTCAATTCCTCGAACTCAGCCCGATTCAGTCATTAGCAAGCTGGGTCTACTCGACATCTTCAAACCAGCTTGAAAGGGAGTATTGTGGGACCCACACGTCTGGTGATGTGGGCCCCAATTAAATGTCCAGATTCAATGTATATTGAAAGTCAACACAATAGATTGTAATTGATTACATTGATTCTTATATTAGGATACACTTAGTGTATTTCCTTTTTAGGTCCCTTAATTCTCTCTTTTTTCTATTTAACATTGTATCCTCTAAGAGGAAAATACAATCAATACAATAGTAAGAGAATTCCTTCTCCAATTTCTTTTTCTTTATTCTCTTTTTCTACAATTTCCTTGTGGGGTTGTAATTATCAGTGATGATTGTCAATGTTTTTTTGTATTCAAGGATCAATATATATTTCTCATATTGTATCTCTCTTATAATTTTTTTATTTAATGAAATTTTTATAGTTACCATTTCAGAAAAACAAAGGGGTATTGGCTTTTCTTTGGACTACAAAGGTTGATAAAATGAACAACCACTTAAGGAGTGGATAATATGTTTTTTGAACTCATCTTCTTTAACAAGTTGCTAAAGGAGTAGAGTACCTTTCCACACATTTTATGTATTTCCTTCTCAGGTTGAGATTCTTTCCATGCTTGTTTGGTGTTTCCTTGGTTAACCTACATGTGTAGTCCATTTAGTTCTAAAAGATGTAAGTCTCTAGTATTTGGTGCAGCTTGTTTCATTTTGGTCCCTTTGGAAGGAGAGAAATGGTAGGGTGTTTATAAATAACGTTCTTCAGCAATACAAGTGAATGAGCTCGCTAAGAATCGATAGGCTTTGGTACCTTCTTTTGATTGTGTTCTTTCTTGCAAGCAGCAGTCAATTAAGTTTGCACTATCAAGCAATGTCACAAGTCTGTTGTCCATATCAAACAAAACTACTTAAATAGACAATAAGCATATTCACAATTGTAGCACCTAAAAGAACAAGTTAAATGTAAAGCAAGAAGAACTTAGATTTATTAAGATAAACCACTTCATAAAAATTTGATGTGCAATAATTCTAATTGCTAAATCAGAAACATCTTCGAAACATAAAAACTTACATAGAAAAGCTCAATAAGGGCAAACCGTAAGAAGCCATAAAGCTTTAGAATTTCTCCAATCCCACAAAGATCACGTGGACTAAATTGTTGGCATTGATCAGGCAATATCCAGAGCAAAATCGGGATGACTACTGAGTTTAACATGAATATACTGCAATGCAATATATAAAAAATAAATAAATAATCAAATTTTAAATATACACATATAAAGTTATTAAAGTTCTAGATATCCACTGGATATTTTGGTGAACGATATTGTTACCAATTTCCTCGTGAAAATAATGCTTGACTCTCCCTCCACCAACAATTACCAAATAGCTATAGAAAATAATTTCCAGCCTAATCATTGTTGACTTCCCAGCAGAAATGATGCTTAGAACAACAGAAAGCATCTAAACAAATATGCAAAGCTAGTATCTCTTAATATCTGCTCTACAACAATCAGTAAATGATGTGGCTCTACAACAATCAGTAAATGATGTGGACCTATTATATTCACACGTGGCTCATGATGAGGTGTATAGAAGCTTATCCCTATGATGCAGTGACCAATTTGTTGGCAAAACATGAGGTGAATGGGGACGACTATTTTGTAAATGAGATACCATACTGTAAATTACATTATGTTGTTATGATATTGTACTTTAAGTTGAATGTGGGGCAATGAAGAAAAGAAGTAGATAATGGAGAAGAATATAACTAAGATGGATATGCCAAATAACAGTAAAAGGTAGAACTAGAAATGATTGCATCAAAGGAGGAACCACAAAGATAGCTCCAATAAATGAGAATGTAACAAATGCCCTTTTTTAAAAAAAATTGAGGGAATGCCATTTAAGATAGTTTTGCATGTATTTATAAGACCAAAGATGTCCTAACACAAAACATGAAGGGTCACGAGTAGAAGGTACCAAGAGAAGAGGAAGATCTTGGATCGGTGAGTAAGAAAGGTCATGGAAGATTGTAGATGACTAAGAATATTGTTTTTGATAGGGTGAAGTAGAAATTTAGAAGTAAAAAAGTCAATCCCAAAAGATGGTAAAATGGTTGACGATGAGGATGATGACAATAGTTAGGAAACATATTTGGGAACATGTATGTTTCAGAACCTTTCCAAAAAAATATATGTGCCTAGGATATATACAATATGTCTCTGTTTCTTTTTTCTTTTTCTTTTTTTAAAGGTAACAAATTTATTCAAAAATGAAAAGAATAATACACACATATCAAAATGTACAGAAGGTCCGCATAAGGCCACCACCCCGACCCCCCACCACCACTCCCCCAAAATTATACATGTCTGTTTAGAATTTCAGAATTAGAAACCAACCCGTCCATCCAAATCATCTGCTACCACATTAGCCACTCTAGGAACCCATGACACAGAGAAACCATTTGACAGAATAGCATGTCGAATCCTGTCACCTTTATCCAAAACTTTCCAAGGACAACTAACACCCGAAACCCATCCCAAAATTAGCTTTGAGTCATCTTCCAAGATGCCCTTGGAAGCACTGAATTCCTCCATCATCGTAACCCCTCTCCAAAGAGCATGCAACTCAACATCAATGGCCGAGCCAAAGGGAAGAGGGCCCAAAAATGAGATCCGGGAGACACCACGATGGTCCATTATGACTCCATCAAACCTAGCCATCCCACAATCATGTACACAACTTCCATCAAAATTTAACTTGAGAACCCCCTCTCCAAATGATGCTAAATAATAGATGAAGAGGCTGAAGACGAAGGTACCTGACTCTGCATGTCAACCGCAGCAGCAATGGGAACCCGATGCATAGGGTTGGCCCCCGAATCCACTAAGAAACTATAAATTTAATTATCTCAATGACCCGATCAACATAGTAGACCTCCCTTGAAAGATCCTCTTATTACTCTCAAGCCAAATTGACCAAATAATGATTAAGATAGTGACCTTCCATAACTTTCTTCTAAAAGAGCAAACCTCTTTGATAATCATTTCATTCCAAAGCTCAAACCAAGCAGAAGGCAAGCAAAAAGATATGGCCAACAGTTGAAGGAAATGAACCCAAATGGCTCTAGCAAAATGACAGTGAAGGAAAAGGTGGTTAATAGATTATGCATTTGAAAGGCAAAGAGAACAAGCATGAACAATTGTCATCCTTCAGTTTCTCAGGTGGTCAATCGTCAAAATCTTCCAAAAAGAGATGGCCAACATTTGAAGGAAATGAAACCAAATGGCTCGATTGAACTGACAGTGAAGGAGAAAGTTGTTAACAGATTCTACATCTAAGAGGCAAAGAGGACAAGCATTAACAATTGTCATCCTTCGGTTTCTCAGGTGGTCAATCGTCAAAATCTTCTCTAGCCCAGCCAGCCAACCAAACACCATAACTCTCGGAGCCACTGCACTTTTCCAAATATTCGGATGAACACGTGGAGACTCACTCGAAGACATTAACAGACCCTATGACATACACCCCTTGATCAAATCCATCATCCTATCCAATCGCCCACTACCCAATCTTCTAACTCACTCCTGAATAGGGCACACCAAACCACACTCTAATGTTGATTTTCGAAGAAATCATTACCATCGCATCTCTATTTAAAGCAAAAGAACAAAGATAGGGGAATATAGTGGCCAACGGAGAATCTCCCACCTGTTTATCATGCCAAAAAGAGACCTAGGTTCCAAAGTAGACTATATATCTAATATTCTTCATAGAAGTCATGCTAATTGAGCAAATGCCTCTCCAAAAACCAAAAATCCTTCTAGCCAAGGAGGGAACTCTCCCGCCATTACTTGATAACCCATACATTCTGATAATAATGTCTTTCCACAAACCCTCGGAAATCATCCCCCAGTCTCCACAACCATTTCCCAATCAAAGCAATGTTAAAGCACCGAATCGACCTAATCTCCAGACCCACCTCCTCAACCAACTTGCAAGCCTGATTCCATGAAAGCAAATTAAATTTTTGTTTCTCTTGAGAATCGTTCCATAAGAATCTTTTCTGGATACCTTCCATCATCTTGATGACAGCTTTTGGGCACCAAAAAAGACTGAGGAAATACACCACAAGAATGGACATAACAGATTTAATAAGAATGATCCTCCCACCAATGGATAAATGTTTACCTTTCCATACTAAAAGGCTGTTCTCCATCTTCTCAATTACTTTATCCCAGCAACTCTTTCTAGGTTTACAAATAGTGAGAGGGAGACTAAGATATGATGTGGGAAACATACATCCCAAAATATCAACTTATATTTCTTGTCTATAATTTTTTATGGTTGAACAAAATTTGTCAACTTTTCAATTTAGAAAAGAAAAAATTTGTTATTATAGATCAAAAGAATGTAAAATTAATTGAAATTTAAAATGGGATCATCATAAAACAGTCCCATTTTCTTTTCTTTTTTCACTTTCTTTTTCTGGTTGGGCAGCATGCAGACTATTTTTACTTCGCTGGGAGGGGGGCTTGAAATTGTAAGAGTAACAATCAAAACAAACACAAGTGAACCACTTTAGAACATAAGAAGAGAACCCCATTGGGGTCACTTAGATGCCTAAAGAAGAAAATAAACTAAACTAATGCAAGCAAGAGAAATAGTGTCACAAAAGAAAATCACCTGATGCCAGGTCAGCTGCAAAATAAACCAAAGAAAACATACATGGGTAACTGAAAATCTACATTTTCAAAAAAATATTCACAGTATAAGCATCCAACATAGAAAAAAACAAAAGAAGCACTCTCAGTCTTAGCAAGACAACAAGCCTCATCATTTGCATATTTCTAGACATGGCAAACCAAATTAATAGACTTACTTTTGGCTTTCATACCGAAAAATCAAAAGAAGCTTTCGTGGGCAATGATATCACTCCCATTGCTTTAAGGCAATCAAATAAAAAAAAAACATATCCAACTTATAAGAAGCAAGATCCACCAATTGACCAACAATACCTCTTCATTAAAAAAAAAAAATTGAATGGTAACCAATGAGAATATATTAAAGAAATAAATAGATACAAGAGTCAGCATGGGGTCTAAAAGGGATAGACCCAACAGATACAAGAAAAACAAAAGTAGAGTACATCCTGTAAATGTATTAAGTCAAATAAATAAAATTAGTCCCATCCTATACAATCCAAGCTTCCGTTGATCCTGTCCTCCTTAGAGTTGAAAGACGCCAGAGACATAACCCTCGACTCCGTTCTTAGCGAAAAAGTCACCCACCCCATTTGTTGAATGATTGATCTAAACAAAGGATACCACAAGTCCCATGACAAGTGCCCTAATCTTCCAAACTATGGTAATCAGTCTCCAAGGGAGTCTCCTCAAACCCTTTTCCAATTTGATGGCATTTGCCGAATCTCCCTCAATAACTAATTTACCACCCCCTAAACCTACCCAAACGTTCAACGCCCTCCTGATGCTTAGAAGTTCAACCTCATTTCAATCTATAGTCTCCACTGACTCTATGAAAACCAGTGATGTTTGGCCGTTATGATCTCTAGGGACACCGCCTATCCCTGTCGATCCCAGTTTACCCCTGGCAGCCTCGTCCACATTAAATTTCATGACACCTTTTTGAGGAGGTGACCATTCCGCCGTAATCCATGGATTCCTAGGCCGTCCGCTCATGCAAGACAATAGGCCATCAGCTATGAGGTCCTTGAACTCCTTGTGTCTCCATGAAAAATTTGTCACTAGTACCCAAAGGAATGAAACTAAGAATATCAAGGCCATCATAATCATGAAAAGTCTTTCCTGACCAAAAGAATGAGTGAATTTTATGATATGAAGAAGTGACTTTTGATATTAGTACTCACAAAGCACTGAAAATTTTTTATCACCCCCTGTTCAACTTTATCAATCATTAAAGATTCTCAAAAGAAACGAATTCCATGACAAAACTTGTATAATGGTTTGAAGACCATCTTTCTATGAATCCCCTTCTGCTTAAAACTCCTACAATAGCTTTTGTAGAATTTGAAAAATGGCTTAAAGACTCTTATCATTAAAATCCGTATATATAGAAATTGCAAGCCTCTGAATGAGGAAAGAATCAATCAATAAATCAATTTACAATCCCGAAATTTAGGGAAGCTGACAACGAATGGAATACACAATCATAGAAAGTCAATCGGGTGAAGAATTTCCTTTAATAGCTTTCATGCAAATATGGAAAAGAGAATAAGAAAGCCTGTGTTTTATTTACGAAGGACCTATGACCCCCACCTCTCCCCAGGTATGTGGGTGTTGGGTAAACTCTAGATGCATGCATCCCCCTGTAAGCCACAAGCATCGGGTTCTACGGGACTCAAACTTGAGACCTCTGGATCCTAAGCTAGAGTACTTGCCAAAGGAGCTACCCCATACAAGCAAATTCACCACAATTTATCTAGAAAAAATAATTAGAATAAGATGAAATCTTGACCAATACTCTTTAAACTATGTTGCAAAGTCATAAACATCAGAACAGTATTCACCAAAACAAATTGCATTACATGCAACTTGGATAATTTTTTGAAAATCATCTTTCTCCGAATTCCCTTGTGCTTAAAAGTTCTAATTACCTTTCATACAAATATGCCCAATAGCATAGGAAAGGTAATTCAAAGGATCACCAAGTCTTGTCAAATAAAACAATTAGAAATAAGATGATCTTCTTGGCCAACACCCTCTCAATTATGCTTCAAATTCATATGCATCAGAACAGTCTTCCAAATCCAAGCAGAATATGAAAAATAAAGTATGCATGCTCATTATTCTCATGATTGTTCTTGCAAAATGGACACGTTGGGATGATAATCAGACACAAATTGCTTGAGCAATTGCCAACATGAACAGAAAGCGAAGCTGAAAAGCTAAATCTCAGGACATGACCTTGTTACCAAATAATATCATTTTGAAAGCTAATCAACATCATCTACTTTGTTAGGTGCAGAGGCTCATGTTACTTCTAACAAAGCCTTAAGTTAACAGAGTCGAAAAATACCAACAGCCAACTGGATATAATACACTCTTTCTTATCTTGTATCTCAAAAGGGAGTATGAATGAAGTTCCAAAGTAAAGTTGTGTCCTGACAGAAGATAAAGATTGTTACATGTATATAATCATAACAGGCTTCTTCTTCTTCTTCTTTTAAAGGCATTGAAATGAAAATATGAAAATTGGAGCCCAAAATCTTAGAAAAATTGAAGTAAAGTCTATAATCTGAATATTATTATGAACCAATACTTTCTTCGTTTTTTTTCTTTTCAAACATGAAGGAGAAGAAGAAGAAGAATGGAACCCAGAAAGGTTGCAAGTAAAAACTGGTTAAATGACGTTCCATATTTGCATAGGTGTTGTTTGTAATAAAATATATAGCACAACAAAACTGTGTCTTTCCAAAATATAATAACGACAGATCAAGAAGCAGCAATTAATTAAGATTCTTAACATTTTCTGAACTGTGTTCCTAAGTCCACAACCAAGTGCGATCCAAGTCAGTAGCTTGCACAGCAATTAATTAAGATTCTTAACATTTTCTGAACTGTGTTCCTAAGTCCACAAGCAAGTGCGATCCAAGTCAGTAGCTTGCACATTTTTAAACGCAAGAGAGGATCCTTTCCCTCATCAGTTCAACAATGAAATGAGGGCAACAGTTTTTATTCCTAACAAAAAATGAAACCCCACAGTAGAATAAATATACATAATTGAATTTTGATAAAGCGGAGATATGTAAACATTATGTCGGAATTGAAAGAAGGGGGAGAGAGAGAGATAGAGGAGCTATTACCTTCCCAGGAAAATGAGACCATTTAAGAGAAAGCACTGGCCGGTTCGAATTGACAGTGTCCGTGAGCTGCAGAAGAAAAATTGGGATTTGAAAGAGAGAGAGATTGCAGTGAGGAATGGGGAGAAGAGAAGGGGAGAAGAGGGTAGGTAACCTGGTACAGAAGAAAAAGACCCTGTGGAGACAACAGGCCTCTTTGAAACCGGCGAGCCATTGCAGTAGCGCCTGTTTATCGTTCTCGTGTTGACGAACATCCATATCCAGATCGTGACAAGAAATGAGGAGGAAGAAGAAACAGGAGGAGACGGAGTTGCATTCGATAATTTTATTCTTTCAATGACTGACGTTTGCCCACCCTATCCGCCCACTAGACTTCGTTCTCCCATTGCCAAGTAAAAAAGATCGTTAATATCTCGTCCTCTTTGGACTTACAAAGGTGATTTCCCCATTTGCTAACAAAGGCAAGAGTTGTGCAGCTGCCACGTGGCATTCCGGTTGGCCATGGCTCATGCTGACATGGTCGGTATGAACGAATTTGGTGAGAAGTAAAAATAAAAATATGTAGCGTACTGGAGACTTAGTCTCATGTTTTAATTGGCATTAATATATTTTTTTTGTTTCACAAGGTGTATGGAATTGTTAGAGTATTTGATTAATTTTTAAGATATGTGTAGGTCTTTCTATTTAAATACATCATATAATTTTATAAGAGTGATTATTGAAATAAAGTAGAAATTGAAATTTATTTTATTAATATGCAGAGCAAATCTCTTTATCTACACATACTTAATAGCATTATTAGGAGTGAGAGAGTGATTTGAATTCAAATCTCCTCAATTTCAAACACATTCTAGACCGCCAAGTCAATCCTCACAAGTGATGTCAAAGAAGTTTCCTACATTAACAAATAAATGAAAACTTTTACACAAATCACATGAAATTATGAAATGTGTACAATTGAATTTTTATGATTTAAAAAAACATTAATATATTTAAGATGAAATCACATTAGAGTATTAGATTGTTATATATACTCTACAAAAGCATTATGAGAAGGGGAGATGTATGATAATAGAGATATTATAAATAAATTTAAAAATTGAGACAAATAATAAAAGAAAGGATATATTAAATTATTAAACAATAGAGTATATGATTTTCATATGATAGGAGTGTAAGATAATAATGAATAATTCTAAATAGTTAATTTGAAATAGAAAATAAAATACTACAATATAAATTAAAAGAACTTTAATGTCCAAACTTTGGATGTAATTGAATTTTCAACTTTAAGTAGTTTAAAGATAAAATTTTGTTTATAAAATCAAACATGCACTGTAATTATGCTAATCTATTTTAAAAATGTTAAAAAAAAATACAGTAGATTCCATAAAAAAGGGTGTGGTAGAAAGATGTCACTAGCATAACTTCATTATTTAAGAATCTTAAATCACAGTTAAAGATGTATACGAGATAAATATCCCATTTCGCCTCCTAGTGCCAAATGCAAGATTTAGATCCGCCTCAAAAACTAAATATTCAAATATTTATCATAGAATTTATGACCATAAAATTCAATTCTTTCTACATTAAAACTCAAATTCTATTTTAGATTTTCTCTTATTTCTAACACTAAATTTATACTTTATACATACTTAGTTATCGAACATGCCCACCACATAGTATATGATCATTTATTCATTTATTTTGTAATTAAAACAATTAATCAATGAACAATTATATAGTAAAAGTTTAATCATGTACTAAATAATTAAAGCATTCAATGCTATGAAAGCATAACATATCAAACTCTATTTGTAAAAGTCAAAACTAAAAAAAAAAATTCAGGAATTTAAAGATGAGTGACTTAAATGGTTTAACACAAGAGACCGACGTTTAATAAAAGCAATCGCAACAAACCTTAATAATACAATCTCAACAAACCTTAAGTAACACAACAGTTTTTTTATAAAAGTATATAAAAGTTGCATATGGTAAAATCTTATAAATGAAATTGAGCAAAAAGAAATTTATGCCTTTCCTATGACTGACTTGCAAACATTAAATTAACGAAGTTAATTTATAAAACCAATTTTTTGTCCTTTCTCATGATTTTTTTTTTATTTTTTAGTGATAACATGACAAGAGTGGTCCTAACTCTTTCGAATGCAAATTAATCCTAAAGTCTTTTTCTTATATAGGGGAAATTATTAAAAAAAAAACCCTCAATTTTCTCATAATTTTATAAAAACATACTATGTATTTGTAAATATTAAAGAACTCTTGAGTTTTCACGAAAATATATAAAACCCCCTTTGATTGTTAGTTAATGCATTCTAATTTATAAAATAACAAAAAAGCAATTCTCATAAAGAATAAAAAAGAAAAATTAAATTATAATTAATCATTTCTTATAAAATAATCAATATATTCCTCGACAATAAATGAAATTAAAATAAGAGATGAGCTTAAGAGAAAAAGTGAGGGATTGTCACACCCCTCCCTTCCGAAGAAAAATATAGTGAGAACTACTAACTAAATTAATATCGGATTCTCATGCTAAAATCCGGCTAAATTTTTTTTTTTCAATTCAATGTCATACGTATAGTCAACGAAAATTCTCCTGCTCTCACATTACAAATTCGAAAATTACATCTCACAAAAATCGAGGATAATCACATACACTAAATGCACAAGAATCTCACATTCTCATTCTCATCTAAAATAAAATAACATCAACTTTTTTTTTTTATAACCTAGGGGAAACCCCACGCCCATCTCAGTGGTTTGTTGTCAAGTTGCCAGAGTGTGCTTACGTTTAGCTATCCTAAAACCCCTAGAGGAGACTCCCCACACCCACATAGGACATTGTCAACTTAAAATATCTTAAATACTTGAATCCATGGGTAATAATATCGGTCAATACGATGTATCGTTTTTTAATATCTTTACATATCAGCTGATATCCGACATATATCGCCGATATCGGCCGATATTGGTCATTTTAATTAAAAAAATTAAAAATAAAATAAAAGAGAGACATTTATCAGTCGATATATCGGTCGAGAACCGAATATTAGCCTATATATTGTATCGGCCGATACCATTTTTTTAACCCCTGTTTGAATCTATAGATACAAGTCTCAAATTAACAAACTAGAAAAATAAATCACTAATAAAATATCTCAATGGTCTCAACTTAAACATGCCATAGCATGAATGAAAATCAAACTAATTAATTTTCTCCACTCCTAATTTTCTCCGTGCTTGCCTTTAAACATATAGGTTTGGTCCTGAGTCTTATCGAGACCCAACTCCAACAGATTCCCTGCAATGTAAAGGGTGAGTTTAACCTTGCCTAATGAGAATAACAATATCACAAACATATAACATACAATTTCACTAAGCATGTTTTTCCTAACAGACAATCAAATTACACATCATATTGTATCATAGCATATTAATATTTAACAAGTCTCCAAAGCACATGAATTACATATCATAATCTCAATGCTTATGCACAATGCTCAATACTCAATGCTAATGCAAATGTCATGATACTCAACATCACCAACAACATTACAACTACTAGTGCTCATCATGACAAAGTCATGGAATATGAAACCAAAGCGTGCCATCACCAACGTGTGACTCATCTTGCCATCAGGTCCAAGCAACCTCTCAACACAGGCCCATCCCACATATGACACTTACAGCAAGGAGGACTTATACAACCTCCCCTATGCAAAGGCACGTCCTACCAAGTTGTTGCACATCCAATCCACAACCACATCGTCATACTCACTCACACATTCATGAATATGAAAATATCATGCCTCATGTAATGTTAAACATGCTATCATATCATAATTACGCTACACATGTTCCAAATCATATTGTACATGTTCTACATCATCAAAGCATGTACATAAATCAAATAAGGCAGCACATATCATAATTACGCTACACATGTTCCAAATCATATTGTACATATTCTACATCATCAAAGCATGTACATAAATCAAATAAGGCAGCAAGCAACATCATATAATCATGTATGCAAATAATGCATCAAATAACACTTCATACCACTAATAAATTCCAAATTCCAACAATTAGCATGTTATCATTCAAACCAACATGCAATAGCATAATTTATTACACAATACATCATCTCAAATCCATAACAATACGAAAAATAAATGTCTGGTCTTTCAACAAGGTTAACGGTTGATTCCACTATCCGGACGGATTGAGTTGGTTCACGGCTGTTAAAACATTTAAGCAAATTTCCCCCCCTTACACTGTGTGAACTTTGTACCAGTTTCTAAACTGAATTCACAGTCTAATCCTAGACCCAACACTTGTATTCTAAACAACATATCATCATAAAAAGATAACAAATATTGCATATTCATTTTCAAACAAAATATGTAAGTGAATTATTCTCCTCATCTAAGAGTCTGTGATGTGTACTGTGCAAATGAGAAATCCAAAAATCTTAAAGTAATCTTAAAATCCAAAGGTTTACTGCAAATAATATTTTGAATGTTCCAAATAAAATAAAAATTCGGTTATGAACATGTAAAAGGTTTCTAAGGTCTAAAGCTGTCATGTACAGGCAAACGGATGGTTCTTGGCTTCTAAGTCTCGTACTGGTGTAGGTAAACACTAAACCAAGGATCTAAGGTTGCTGGCCCATCTATGGCTACAAGCTAACCTATGGTCATAGGTCAAGGAAACAGCCTTCCGGCAACATAACGGGTCCTTCTACAAGTCCAACGGGTATCTAGGCTTCTCTAACCTATCTATAACCTCCAATTGTGGTTCATAGGACAACAAGGGTGATGTTCTAAGGCCTCTAACTGGATTCCTAGACATCTCATACACTAGAGCAGCAAGGGTCCTCGTTGAAGGTAATGGATTTCGGTGTTCTAAGGCGGAGGGTAACTGGCTATGGTTATTGGTCTAAACATGGTTTAACGTTCACAAGGTGCTGGCTCAAAGCAGTGTGGATCTCATGGGCCCACATGAATTTTTGAACTCAAACATTATCTCCAAATTGTTTTCTTAATTACTTTTCTCTCATTAATTAAATTGTTAACTTAGAGGGAATTAATTGTGAATATCTAATTGATGAGAAGGTGCGTGCAAATTGGGAAATTAATTATTTAATTTCTAAGTCTCAGCGTATTTTCTATAACATTTTTCAATAAAAATAACCATCAAACTAAAAATAATATTAATCTATTGAACTAGCTCTACCCACTACTGCTAACCCGATAATTCGGGTAGGGTCACTACAGTGATGACCATAAAAAAAAAAAAAAAATCCCATGAGTATTTAGAAAAATCTTATAGTCATGAAAATTTATATTTCAAAAATTAAAATTAACAAAAAATGGGATGCTATTTGTTCAAAAATAAATTAGTATTGGGACTAAGAAATAAATGACAAGTAAAGATTTTTTTTAAGTATAATTTTATTTTTGTTACTTTTGTCTAGAGAGATTTTTTTTTTGCATGACAAGTAATGGAGAATTTAAGTTTGACTTTTAGTCGAGGGTTTTTTTTAAGATAATCATGAAAACTTCGGATCTTTTTAGTATTTTCAAAATCATATAGTTGTTTTCATAATTATGAGAAACAAAGGAGCTTTAGAATTTCCCCTTTTATATTGATTAAGCTATTTTTCATGAACTTTTCATATATTTTTTTTTTGTTGATGTGAGAAGATGGAAACAAATCCTTCAAACTAAACCATTCCAATTCACCAAATCAAATCTCAAAAATCATTTTCACCTTATTTAGTTATTTTCCACCAAATCAAATCTCAAAAATCATTTTCCCCTTATTTAGTTATTTTCCTCAAATTTACGTATTTTTATTTATTGAACTTTTTGTAATGACCCACCTCTACTCATCATAATATTGTCCTCTTTCAGTGCTCATACACCCACACGATTTTGTTTTTGACAGATATGCGCCATACACATGCCCAAAAGGCCTCATGCTGAGAAGAGCTTGGGCGTTTAGACGTCTGTCTAAGCGATGTGGGACTTTCAACCATGGTCCAACATATGGGATCCATTTTCAGCACGAGACCTTTTGTGTAATGACTCGACTTGGAATTTGAAAGTCATTTATGAAAAATGAACCCTTAGACACGTGAGAATGAGACTCACATGTGTGTGAGTGTGTTAGAAACCTCCTCGTGAGACCCAAAAAACTTAAAAGAAATCTGGGAATTTCTCTGTTGTAATTCTCGAGGGCTTAAACCAGTCCCGAGGGCTCGATTTTTCAGACAGAGAGCTGGAAAATCAGCTCTCGAGGGAAATTATCAGAGAGAAAATTTGACAGGCAGAAAAACTGAGATATCAAACTTTTGTCCCGAGGGCTCGGTGGAATCCTTGAGGATTTGAGGGTTAAGTCTCAAGGCCTCGAGGGAAGCCATAGAAATAATGGGAAAGCATGGGTATTTAAAACCCCATTTGACGAAATTTTTTGATTCCATCTTCTTCCACCTCTCCCCTTCTCTGTAAAAACCCATTTCTAGTAGAACCTTAGCCATTTTTCTTCCTCTTTCCCTTCGAATCTCCCATGGCATGTGAGAGATTGAAGTTGGACTCTTCTCAGGCTCCCTCCCACCTGGATTTTCTCATCCCCAATGTAATTTCTTCACTCTTCCACTTTTTGTTCTCTTCAATGTTGGGTGTTTGTTAGAGATTTTGTGGAATGGATTTTAGAATGGTAATGAGACCTAAAATGGGGAAGAATGTATGCAGGAAAAATGGGGATTCAAAATTTGGAGCTTTGCATGGGGTAGATGGAAGCTCAACTTGGATTTGGGACTGTAGTAGGAGGTTGAAATTGGAGAAAATGCTAGGTTGACGAAATTGAGGTTGGGTAATGCCTCAAATTTGGGGATTTGTCATGGAATTGAGCTAGAATGCTTTAGAGAATAACTCAACCTTGGGCAAAATTGGGGAAAATGCAAATTGGACCGGAGGCATAGTAGAATTTGGGGGAAAAATGGTAATTGTCCCCAATGTATGAAAGAGATGGAAATTGTTAGCCCCAAGGTTGCAACCCATGATTCTTGGGTGGTTTTGATGATAATAAAGCCAATGACGAACTGTGTTAACACTTTATGTTTAAACATAATGTGCATAAGTTACAGCTCAAAAAAAGAAATATGTTTAGTTGTGAGGAGACATGTATTGGATATCAATCAAATCCTACACAAGCTATCTATGATGATATTGAAGATCACAAGGCTCAGGACATGAATATTGAAGCATTGAAGACTGTATCAGTGTCTTTAGTCTTAGGGAGTGTGTGTTCTAGAATTATTGTAAAGTTATTCAATGTCTGAACAACATGGCTCAAGTGGTACCTGTAGGACCTTAAGAAACTAATAGATTATATATTGATATATTCTTGGATGTTACCGAAGTCCCATGACTCATTTAAAATCAATATGGATTTGAAAAATTGTCAAAATAATAAAGCCAATTCCATATCCCTTTAGTAAATTTTTTAGTTGAAAACTGAGAGTTGGAGAAAAGATGCATGGGATGGGAATCATGCATCATGATATTGCATATTGCATTGCATGCATTATATAAATTATAATTTGTCTCATATGTTAAATTGAATTATGGGATTGTCTGTAAAACTCGAACATGTTGTATAATGAATGGTTGGATACATGTAATGCTCCGCCCTTTTTCACTCGCTTTTTCCCGTAAATTCAGAGTATATATATATATATATATTTATAACAGAGTAGAGTGATAGAGCGCGGGACGTCACGACGCGCTAAGTCCGAACTTTCAAAGTCCGACCCTTAACTGGCCAACTGTATGTACTCAGTCCAATAAAACGGTTCACACATAGCAATATCAACTTGAGGAATAAAATTATAACCTGCAGAATCATAACATCAAAATGAAGAATCATAATAGAACCGAGTTCTATTCCATTCAAATAGCAAAGTACGTCAAGTCTTGAATCATCATTATCATATCATAATTATTCAACAAAATATCCAACCATAGCAAATTCATCTAAGTTATTGCAATCCGTAACCATCCTTCCTCTCATTTAATTCTTTCTATCCTTATCTCTTTCTATCTTTTACATGAAATCCATTGAGATTTTTCGCTCAGGCCCCTTGGCCAAATATTTTTCTACTGATCTTTTGGATCGGACAGTAGGGAATAAGCACCAGAAGTCAGACTGTTCTATTAGAATCTAAGAAACCTTAGATTTATCATTGATTAACAATAATATATATACAAAGTAAGCCCTAAGTGAAACATAACAAAAAGACTAAATTACCCCTACCCTTATACAAATAAGATAATACAACTTAACACCCGCCTTCAAACTCACGATTGGACAGAGTTGATCATCGAGAGTTTGCTAAGAAGAAATGCAAAGCATGTAATGGTATGAGACTTCGTAAAGAAGTCAGCCAGTTGCAAGGCAAAAGTGACAAATGGAAGGGAAACCGTGCCAAGCTGAAGATGATGACACACAAAATGACAGTCTAACTCAATATGCTTGGTGCGCTCATGAAAAATGGAGTTATGTGCTATTTGAATAGCACTCTTATTATCACAATACATAGAAGTGGGTTCACAGAGAGAGACACCCATATCTGCAAGTAACCAACGAAGCCAAACGATCTCAGCTGTGGTAGAAGCCATAGCCCTATATTCAACTTCAGCAGATGAACGAGCAATAACATCCTGCTTTTTGCTTCTCCATGAAATGAGAGAGTCACCCAAGAAAACACAGAAGCCAGTAGTAGAGTTGCGATCAGAAGGATCACCTGTCCAGCCAGCATCAGAGAATGCACGGAGCTCCAAAGTAGATGACGAAGAAAATAACAAACTCTGATGTATAGTGCCTCGAAGATATCGCAAAATACGAAGAAGAGAGGAAGTGCTGCAACTGTTCTGCAAGGGTGGATATGGAAGCTGAAGGTGATGCCACAGGCGCAGGTGTGGAAACAGAATGAGGCAAAGGTGATGCCGTATCCCGAGACGAAACAACAGTAGCGATACGATGTGGCTTAGGTAGCGGCACTTGTCGTTGCTGATTTCTCAATAACAAAGGACATTGAGCCTTCCAATGACCTTTCTGTTTACAGTAACGACAATCAGTAGATGCAATCCTCCCACCTTGGAGCTGTCGATTCTGTGAACTAGATGGAAACCGGAATGGCACGGCTAAAACACTCTGATTTGGTAGAGAAAGCAGACGATTTTCGCCATGTGATTTCAAACGAACTTCTTCAGTTAGGAGTTCGTGAACCACTGCATCAACAGAGGGAAGGGGATGACGATGAAGAATAGAACCCGAAGTGCTTCAAAGTCATCTCGAAGAGCAGTAAAAAATTGAACAAGTCGCCCTTCTTCTCTATAAGTGCAATAAAGTGCAACGGAACTGAGGCCTGCGGGCTCAGTTAAGGCAAGTTGATCCCAAAATCCAGTCATGACTGAATAAAACTGTTGAATGCTCATATCCCCCTGTCGAACTGAGCGAATATCATTCTCAAGTTGATATCTCTTAGCGAAGTTGGACTGCGTATACAGTCTTTCTAAGTGATCCCAAATTGCTTTCGCTATAGAGAACTTCGCAAGTTGCATCCCTATGGAGAGTTCAACAGAATTATTAATCCAAGTGATGATTTTAGAATTACGGGTGGTCCAAGTAACCAGGGAAGCAGCATAGTCAACAGCCTTGGTGTCCGTAGGCATAACAATATCTCTAGAGACATAACCCCACATGTTATTTTCGGTCAAAAAATTTCGCATAACATATGCCCAATAAGTATATGTGCTATCAGTGAGCTTCACACTAATTGCCTGAAGGGAATCATCACGTTCACTGGCCATGGCAAATCCCTCACCACCAACACAAGTAGTCCGAAAATCCAACGTTGCCGCAAAACACCCTGGTGTTGGGCGAAGTTGCAGTTCAGGCGGCCCCAAACAGCTACGGACTCAGAATATGCAAGGCCCCAAACAGTTCAAGCAGAGACCGAAATCAGAATAGGCGGAACGGCAGCAACACAGGGGCTGGTTACATGGCGGTTGGAAACCACTCCCGGGCCGAATCCACAGGTGTTGGTTACACGGCAGCCGGAAATCACTTTCTGTCAATCGCGTCGGCAAAAATGACTGTCGCAGGTTAGGCACCCCAAACAGCGACGGACGGATGGCGGGGGCTGCAAGAACTGGCGGCAGACAATCAGCGTCTGGTTACACGGCGGCTGGAAACCACCTTCCGGCTGACGAGCAGAAAGAGGCTGTCGGGAACGCAGATCTGCAAGGCCAGGAGAGACGGCAAACGCGACTGGCTGCGAATCTACCCAGACACGCAGATCTGGCAGCAAATGGATGCCGGGTTGTAGGGAGACGGAGATGAAGACAGATTGGGCCTTGGCAAATCAGAGTGGCAGATCTGGGCTGCGCAAACTGGCGGCACAGTGATCTGGAACAGGGGAAGATGGAAGCAACGTGACAAACGCGGGAGACTGACGGAGCTGCAGATCGATGGTGGGAGACGATCAACGGAACCCCCAAATCGCCAGGGAAGGGAGTACGCCGGAGAGGAGTCGAAGAAGAAGAGGCAGCAGGCGGCGACGAGAACAGTGCTCTGGTTCAAATCCAAATCCAAATCGAAGAAGAAGAAGCAGCAGGAAGAAGAAGCCCAAAGCCAAATCGAAAAAAAAAATCCGAATCCAAAACGAAAAAAAAAACTGCTTGCTTCTGTGGAGATCCCGATCGAAAACCTTAGGCTCTGGATACCATATTAGAATCTAAGAAACCTCAGATTTATCATTGATTAACAATAATATATATACAAAGTAAGCCCTAAGTGAAACATAACAAAAAGACTAAATTACCCCTACCCTTATACAAATAAGATAATACAACTTAACATGTTCATGCTGGTTTCTTTAGCTGAAACGGCAGCAGATTCTTCTTATTTTTCTTCTCAGATTCCGCTGTAGCTTCTTTTCTTAATCTTTTTTCTATTTTCTATTTCCCCATTGCTGGTTTTTTCTCTTGATTTCTCTGTTATTGTTGGCTGCTCTTTTCTTGGTTGCATGATGGCTGCAAGGTGCATTCCTGTTCTTTTGCTTCTATCTTGTTTACAATGGCTGTCTTTGGCAGCTTTACAAAAACAATTGTTGATCTGTTGTGTTTTGCCAAACTGTAGCTGCTGCTTGTTGGGTTACTTTTCCACTTGCTGCCCATAGTTTCTTTTTCATAATACTGTTCCCTAACACCCCCATTTCTTGTTGATACTGCAACTTACTCTGCTCAACTGCAATGCTGTTGATCGATGATTGCCTCCTTGCTCGGGTGACAGCAAAGAAAAGTTTTCCATAGGGATTGAAAAACTTTGTGTGTTGATAAGATTAGACTTTCCAACATTTGGCAGTCCAACATTGATGACAGATCAGTTCCAACACCCTTTTGTAACTTCAACGCTGACTGGCTGCTTCTGCTTACATGTAGATCTCTTGTTTCAAAACAGAACCAGCTTTTGTTAACATAATTGAGACACCTGAGATCATCAGGGCCAGCTTCTGAATCCTCTTTTGTGTTGGTTTTGTTGTGGTTGTACATGTATGGCTAGTCAATCTTAGATGAATCAACGGAAACGTTGGAAGTCAATGACTCAATTTCAACGGCCCAAATTGGTGGAGGTGGGTGACCATCGGATCAACATATGAAAACATGGTCGGACCATCTTCGTTTGAGGACTTAATGCCCGCTTCAATGCACAACAACACATCAACCTAAAATCACACAAAAACGCACTAATTATATAAAATTAAATAATATGATATACTAACAAATATAATTTTAAGAGTAAAATATGTAACAATTTTGCACTTATCATGCATGCAACACTGTCTAGAATACAAGGCATATCAATATTTAAATAAGCATACCACCGCTCAAACAAGTTCACCAAAATTCCAAGCATATTACCAAAATTCAACATGGTAACAGGTATAGACCACAAAGTCTGAGCAGACTGAGATATTCAAACACTTAGCCATAAATTTCCCCTTTACATTAGTGAGATGCACTAGGACTTTACCCGTTAAAATTACCAATTCTCAACCCTTTTATTTCAACTCAATTTATGCATTCAAACACACCAAAACATAATTAGTAGGAATTCACAAATCAGTCAAATAACATGTAGTATATTGTTTCACTCACCTAAGATTTGCAAAGTGAAACAAATGCCAAGCTTTAATCACTAGCTTTAACTCCCAAATTGATCACAATTTAATTTAAGGTTCCAGACCATTTAGGATAAATTTATTTTAACCATTAAAATTAGATGAGTCCATCAATTAAGACTAATAGGGTTCCGTCCAAACAATTACAGACCCAAAACACCAAGGTTTTCTACAATTGGTCCAAGTTTTCAAGGAAATCGAAATAGTTCACAAATTCATTCTTATTGTAGAATTTTCTTGGAATAACACAGATTTTACTGGCATTTCATACTTTTACAGTAGATAGGTCTCTGAGTGAGGATTCCAAAAATATATCGTTTGGCTCAAACGGAGTTTCCTAGCCTGAGATATCATTTTTTTACTCTGATTGTTATGAATTGCCAAACAGATTTCAGTTTAAAATGCCTGTTCAAATTGTAGACGATTTTGGCCTATCAAACCAGATTGAAAATTTTCCAAATTTTAACGGAAATTAAATCTCTTTCATTAACTTAATAATGAGAACAAATTTTACATTGTTCTAGAAAGTTCCCTCGAGAGCTAGAACAACAGAATTGACCCGACAGGGAGAGAGAGAGAGGGGAGGGGGGGGGGGGGAATAGGTCAATCTAAAATCGTTGGTCCTTTTTAAATTTACTTGATTGATTAGTTTAAGCGCAGCGGATACAACAATCAAGTATGTATGTGTTAGCAAATGTGATTAAAAAATCAACAGAAGAAAATAACTCTAACACCACAAGTACAAGGACACAAGATATAAAGTAGTTCGGTTCGCCAACCTACATCCACTGTTAGGACTCGCTCAACTTTGAGCTATCCCCAAATTCACTATGTGGGGACTTATACCCTCACAATTAGAGTAAGAATTCCACTCACTCAATTGACTGGGAATTCCACCCACCACTGTGCTAGAGACAACGCTCTAGAGTTTTTTATAGTGGCTCCAGAGCAAATCCCCCTTAATCCACTTTTGGGTTAAAGGTTTTAAAACAAATTAAAACCAATAAGCACTTGCCTTGAAGTTTTTTCTCGCTAATGTGTGCCTCTTGAAGATCACACTCACTGAGTGATGACGCTCCTCCTCGTAGTCGTCGTAGAGCAATCACAATCTCAGGGTGATAAGGAAATTAGTTTTAGATTTCCTATTTTATGTCTTTTTCACTTGCAAACTCAATCAGTAGATTGGTTGTTTATGATCTTTCTTTTCTCCTCTTTTTCTCTTTTTCAAATAAAATCAATAGATTGGTTGTTGATGATTCTTCTCATAACAGTGTTGATCGTTCCTTAGAGTATATAACTCTTCTCAGCTCAAGGAAGATAGAAAACGATTACCCAACACTCATATTTATAGAGGAGTCTTAAGGATCTTTTTGACTGTCCAGGACCGACAGGTCGGTGGCACCGATGGGTCGATGTACATATTTATTACCGTTCAGCCACCCGACCGTTGCCCATTAAATGCACTCCCAACGACATAATTACTTCTCGGTCGACAGGTCAGTGTCACCGATGGGTCGACAGTCATAATACCGATAGGTCGGTCCATACGAGAGGCTCGGTCTGGGGTACAAACATGTTGACAGTAGTTTCTAGTCTAAAAAGTTGTTACCCATAACGACCTGTTGCCCTTTACCGAGGGATCGGTCCTGTTACTCTCGATCGTTCATGAAATACCGACATATCTGTTTTATCGAGAACCCTCATGAGTTCACAATCCAGAACTCACAAGTTTTATACCGATGAGTCGCTGCCCACAAGGGCTCGTTTATGTTCATCACCGAGGGGTCAGTACATACGAGACTCTCGGCTAAAGGCTTACATAGAATGACAATTCTTAGATCCATAACCTCTGTCAATCTCGCCAATCAGTCCTTGACCATGATGGGTCGATCTTGTCTCCACCGAGGGCTCGGAGAGAATGACTGGTTGAGCTGACAGTGAATATAATTCATATTTCCAAGATCACTGTCTAGCATCCTCTCTTAGGCTTCTTTATGAATTATCATTTGTATAACTAAGCTTAGAGAAAGTACTCTCTAAGGTATGGGTACCACCTAAGGTCATCTATGGTCAATTACTTATTTTGTGATTGTCATACCAATGACCTTTGAACTTGGTGGAGCATAATCTTCATTCTTAATCATCTTGGGTCTTCAAGCTTCTTAGCAAGTGCTTATTTCCGAGTCATGGAATTGACAAACAGGGATTCGGCAAGGCCGGGACACTAGAATTTTCTTGGAATAACACAAATTTTAGTGGCATTTCATATTTTTACAGTAGATAGGTTTTTGAGTGAGGATTCGAAAAATATCTCGTTTGGCTCAAACGAAGTTTCCTAGCCTGAGATATTGTTTTTTTACTCTGACTGTTACGAACTGCCAAGTAGATTTTAGTTTAAAAAGCCTCTTCAAATTGCAGACGATTTTTGGCCTATCAAACTAGATTGAAATTTTTCCAAATTTTAACAGAAATTAAATCTCTTCATTATCTTAATAATGAGAACAAATTTTACATTGCTCTGATATCGGTAGACCAACTTACGATTGCCTCAATTCAATAGTTACAATGTCAAACAAGTTGTTGTCCTTAAACGAAAATTCTTTTTGGAGACCAAATTTGACCCATCAAATCAATTGCAATTTCCTTCAAAGTTTTACTGGAGATAGGTCTCCTCGTGGGATTAATAATACGACATAAATTTTGCACCATTCCGATAACTATAGGTCAAATTATAAATTATTTGGTGAACTGCTGTAAAACTACCTTACAAATTCCAACCGTAAATTTAGTCTGCCTTGCAGATCAGATCCAGGGTATCAATACTTATTCAATGGCTCTCAAATTTTAACCGTAGTTAGGTCTCCTTGTCTAGTTTTATAATAAATTTCATCGAAAATGGAGTTCAGGAGCCTCAGTTATAGTTTTTCTCATGACAATGCACAAAAAAATATAGTCTGAATCGGAACCGCTCCTACAATGTCCCACCACTTAAAAACTTGATTTCAAAATTCTAGAATTAATTTCCAAAGATGTATAACTTGTCCATGGTGAGTTTAGATGGTTTAGAATGCCAAAAATCAGATTTCCATCGATAGAAACCAAAAATCCAAAGTTCCAATTCATAAGAATCGAATTTCTCCATTAATACTCCACAACCATGGCTGATTTCTACATATCCAAAAATCAATTTGATAAACCCAATTGAAATCCATCCTATCTACCGTAGTCGAATTTGAGTGATTAGTCCTATGGTCGAATCACAAAAAAAAAAAGAGAATCAAATTGGTCTCTCCAAGGTGTATGGTCTTTCTCTTTCTTTCTCTTTTATTTTTTCCCTCTCTTGCTTTCTTTTTCTCTGTGTTCAAATTTTCACAAGAACATCACCATGGTTGGTCGAGTTTGAGAGAGGATACATGGAGAAATAATATGGAAATCTAAAGAAGAGAATTATAATAAAACATTAAAGAGAAGAGAGGAAAATTGCACATACCTTAGAGAAGATGGAATTCAAAGAGAAGACCAAAGCTTGGAGAGAGGAGAGAAATACCCAATTGCGCCCAAAGGTGTGAGCCTTGAGATTTTCCTGTATTGCATAACCTTACAAAAATTCTCTCCTTAAAACAAGTGGCTAGTTGGCCAAGAGAGAGGATTTGTAACACCCCGAAAATTTTAATATTAATTAATGGGATTAGAAAGGATAATTAATGATTAGTTGAGATTAAGGAGGCTTAATTAAGTAATTAAGACGGGATTAAGTGGGATTTAATTTAGAGATTAAAAATATAATTTAATGTCAAGTGGTGTGGTGAGAAATTAATTTATTAAATTTTATGAAAATGAATTAATGATGTGGCATCACGCCACGTGGGCGATGATGTGGCATGCCACATGGAGCGGTATGACTCAATACCCCAACCTATAATTTAGGGCAAGCAAAAGGAAGGAATTAAAAGCCACCACACTCCTTCATTTACACCCACTCACACGGCAACCCCACTTTCCCTACCCCATTCGCACGGCACTTCTATCCCCTCCTCATTCACACGACAATCACTCTTCCCTCTCCACTCTCGACCACCGTGTACCCTCATCCTTCCTCTTATTCACTCGGTCTTCACCTCCAACTCTTCTCCTCCATTAAAAGAACTCAAGCAAGGGAAAAATCAAGAAGAAGGGAAGGAAAGAATAAGAAGAAAATAGGAAGAAAGTTTGGGAAAGCTTCACCTAAGGTAAAATTCTTCACTAGATTTAGTATTTATGTTCAATTTGAGGTCTAGGGTGATTTAAAATCAACCTTAGGTGATTTTGGGTTAAGAGAGTAAAGATTGGAAATTTTGGGGATTTTTGAGTTTTCCCCAAGTCATGAAATTAGATTTAAATCCATGAATTAGTACATCTAATTATGATCATTTACCTCTAAGGATGTGATAAATCACATAGGAGATAAATCTATGGCATTAGGTTGAGAGAACAGGACCAATAACTAACCTATATGTGATTTCTGAGTTCAAGGAACTCGGTTCGCACGTGCAGAAATCTGCAGATGACTGTCTGAAGAAGACAGGCTTCAGAACCTATCTCGGAACCTCCGAGATAAGTTCTGAAGGCTCGGAATAGTCCGAAAGAACAAGTGATGTTCGAGGACCCTCAGAAGATTGGAAGTCTCGGAACCTGGCTCGGTCGTGTCGAGGACAAGTTCTAAGGTGACTTGTGAAACTCAGAAGGAAAACACTTAGAAATTTAGTTAAGTCCACAAGAGAACCTAAGGTCTCGGAACCTGGCTCGGAAGTGCCAAGGCCAAGTTCCTAGCACTGTAATGAAAAACTGAAACCTATAAGTCTCGGAAGTACCGAGAGAGGAGTTGAAGTTCTGAAGTCTCAGAACTTGACTCGGAAGTGCCGAGGTCAAGTTCCGAGCAGACCAGTGAGCCAGTTTACTTCGTACAATCTGAGGAAGAGCCAGATGTTTCGAAGCTTCGAAACAATCTTTGGAAGTTCCGAAGAAGGGTGACCTAGGTTCCGAACTAGCAGTAACAATACTATATGACCATTGACCCCACACACTTGTGTTGACCATAAATGTGGGATTAGAAGACACCATTAACCTTCTCCAAGCTTGACCTCCTAAATGAGAATTAATAAAAGTGATAAGTATTAGATTTGGAAAACAAGGACATAAACTAATCGTGTGCCTTATTGTATAACCGGAGGACGGGAAGATGACTTGGAGTCTACAAGCCATTTCGTCACTCCTCCTCCCCGATGACTTATCTCCAATCAGGTAGGTTTTCCTACTTTGTTGAAGCACTTAGGTGTTGTATTATATCATTGTGATTTCCTTATTAGTAATTAAGATTGACTTTGAGATTATGATACTTTATAATGATATGATTATGAATTAAAAAAATGAGTAAAGGAAAATACTTTTATGAATAGTTTTTCAACCAATGAATAGGATGTTAGTATAACATGAAAGTTTTATACTACACAGGGAAGGTATTTTCGTACGTGCAAATAAAGGTGGTTAAAAAAATTGGGTTTTATGATAATAATCATTGAAAATGATTCCATAAATTAAAATGTGCTTTATAAAAATAAATGCCAAGGAATTGTTATAATTATAGGATGTTTGGGATATCTTGGGAATATAGATCACACATATATGAGGTTTAAATAGGGTGAGATGTGTATTGTGATACTTGGAACACCCCGGAGATTTAAGTAAAGTATGATAAGAACTTGGGTTTATAATGAAAGAGATATGGGTTGGTAACTTGAGTACAACCTTATACTGTAAATGAAATGTGAGTCTTTTAGGGAACACTCCACCGGTACGCCGGTTAAAATGTTGGTTGTGTAACAAAGAGTCTTGGAGGCAGCCCTCCACCGGTAACGCCGGTTAAATTGTTGGTCATGTAAATGAAAGTCTTGGAGGCAACACTCTATCGGTTCGCCGATTAAATTGTTGGCATTACAAAAGAAGGAATAGAAATGAGACTGAACGGTTATGAATATGTAAGTCCCACGACGGGAGGGTTATGAGTTAAGTATGAGCAAGATTGGGTTATTAGTACTTATGTGAAAAAAAAGACACAACAAGGAAATAACATTTGGAATCTAGCGAATGGTATGATAACTAAGGTAGGAAGGTGTGATGTGATATAAGTCGAGAAGGTAGGAGTTGTGCATGGTGAGGTAGCTGTGGATTGGTTATTGCATATGAAATATGAAAAATACACTTAAAATGACTCCTAGAATGATGACGTATGAAGTAAAATGTTAAGTATTTTCTTAAAATGTTTTGGAAGTAGTAATATGAATATTATGAGATATGATATGTTTATGAGGAAAGGATTATGAGGATTTTCTATAAATGAAATACAAGTTATTTATGTACGAGGGTATTTTGTAATATGATATGAAAAGTTTATGACGACATGATTGAGAATTTGTAACATGTATTATGCTTTTGAATTATGAGCGTTCTATGATGGTATTTATACAATGATTTTGGGAAATGACTTTGGAGAAATATACTCAAATAATATATGACTTGGATTTAAGAAAGTATAAGATTTGTAATAATAGATTTTTCTTAAGTACGAAAATGTAAGTATACATGCACTTATTATAATGGTGCCTAGTGCATACCAATGATAGGAATTCCTACTGGGCAAGTTGACTAAGCCCATAAGTTCCCCCTCCTCAAATTTGTATGCAGGTTTACTAGGTGTAGACGAGATCGGATAGAAGATGGGCAGATGTGAACTGGGTGGATGCAGGAGAAAAGACTGGACATCTTGAATTCCATGGTATATTTTTTAAAATATGAGAATCAAGTAATAATCTAAAGAGGTATATTGTTTGGGAATGTAATATGTACGATTTGGAATTTATGTATTTAAGTTTTGTATTTGACTCACATATTGTTGGGAACTCCTTACTTTGTTTTGAGACGTATGTTGTTATTCAGGCAATGAAATAAATGTTTAAATTTCTGCAGGATTATCAGAGTGTGCAAATGTTATTGTTGGTCAAGCTAGATAGTCCTACAGGGGGGTGAATAGGACTTTTGCGGAATTTTAACAATCTTTAAAATGTGAGACAATTCAATTGATCTTAATAGATTAATCCAATTAAATCTCAAGTTTGTGCAATAAAAATAGAGAATAAACACAAACACAATAATGAGAGATGAATCACAAAGGCACAAACTAATGTGAATGAGGTGAGAAGAAATGGTTGAGTTTGACACAAGTATTTTTATGTGCTTCGGCAACCTTGCCTACATTCACGCGTCAAGTACACCATTTGAGGATTTCACTAAACTTCTCCTTCACGGGTGGAGAAGAAACCTATTACAACCTTAATCTCTTTCAAGGGTAGAGATTGAACCGATAACTTACAATCATCAAGAAAACACCTTTCTTGGACTTCACTAGGGTTACACCAACCCTTACAAATATCTCAATGATTAATAAAAGTTGTAGAAGTTGAAAGTCTTACCAAGAACACTAGCCTCTAGTTACTTGAAGTGGACTTGGCTTGTCCTTGGATGTCTTTCTCCACTCAGCTCCTTGGTGATGAAAGAATGCTCCAATGAATGCCACACCAAAGATTGGGAGATGATCTAGGGATGATTAAAGGTTTGCCTATGTAAACAATCAATCCCAAATTGTTTCCTAAAAAACACGTTCAATGTTGAGCCTTAAATGCTCAATGATTTGCCTATAAGTGCTTTGAATGTGTTTGAGATATGTTTTAGAGCAATGAGGGTCTAACTATGGAGATTTGGTGCTCTAAAGATAGTTGGGATGCTTAGGAACGAGTAGGAGAAAATTTAGCTCAAAAGAATCAACCTTGGCCTCTCAAATGGCTTTGTTTTATATAGCCAACAAGCTCCCAACGGATCTCTGTTTCTGAACCTGGTTGACTAGCCTCGGAACTTCCAAAGTCCCAATGGTCATATTTCAACAGATAGTTTGACCTTACAACAGCTAGTTGGACCACCTTCGGAACTAGCCAAATTCCAGGTTCGGAACTTCCAAATTCAGGTTCCGAAGGCTAGAAGCAGTGCCTTAAGTATGTACATTGGAGGTCTCGGAACCTGCAGTATGCATCCCTCGGAACTTCTGATGTTGGTTCCGAATCAGGGTCCCGGGGCAGGTTCTGAGCCTAGGAACAACCTTCAGAATTTCTGAGGTTGGTTCCAAGGCAAGTTCTGAACCTAGGTACAACCTTCGGAACTTCTGAGTCTGGTTCCGAGGAAGGTTCTGAGGAATCTGATAAGCCACAGATTTCACTAAGTGTTGATGAATTTAGAGTTTGGAGATACGGACAACATGGAGAGCCCTTTATCTGTTCATTTACAATCATTAGATTTAACTGTAATGCACATTTGTTAGATTGCAAATACACAAGAATATATAGGGATATTTGATAGATAGTTAGAGCTCTGCATAGGGCAAAGGTACTGAGAAATCCTATATTAATTTAAACCAGTTCCTATCCGAAGGATTCTAAGGTTTCTAAGTCCGTCCTAGGGTCCACGGTTATATCTCAACACATCAAAATATCCCTATGTTTGCTTCTCGGTCGCCCCGACGGAGCATGGACTCCAGTTTCTTTATTTTCCCGCCCATGCCATGCATGAGATGTAAATGCATTATGCTATGTCATATATATAATTCATAACCTTAATATATAATACATAGCCTTAACATATAATGCATAACCTTAAAATATAATTCATAGCATTAATATATAACTCATATCTTAAAACCCATCATAAGACAAATCAAATAATTATCAAAATAAAATAAATTAAAAGAACCATCACACGTCCATGGCTTACAAAAAGGTAGGAATCCTACCGAATATCGATCAGCGTCCTTTTATGTTTTCGTTCACAAATCCAGTCGCCGACCACGCACCGCTTGCGATGTCCGGTACCTTATTATACATTACCAAATCAGTCCAAATTTTAATTACGTCCAAGTCCATTATCCAAGCCTTAGTGGGGTTCGGCCCTACACCACAGCCGAACCCTACTAGTTAGGTTTGTGGGTCCCATTTAATCCTTTAACTATATTAATTTTGTGAGTTTAAAAACCAACACCCTAGGCTTCATTTAATCATACCTAAGGTCATTACTTAGAGCCCCCTAAGTCCATGATCATTTCCCATGGGGTTCTTTGAATTGGGCCATTATTTACAATTTTGCCACTACCCCTTCCATGGTTAAGTTCTTATTTTATTTCTCCATTCTTAGGCCCATAATTGATCCATAATCTTGGATCCATTAATGACTCACAAATCATGAGATACAACCATTTAAAATCAACCACTAACTTAACTTTATTTCCATTAATTAATGCATATACATAGGTCCTAATCTTAGCCCATCAATTGGTTCACAAAAAGGGTCCATTGATGTCTAATTAACCATGACATAACAACATTAGAAATCAGCCATTTAATTAACCTAATCTCCATTCATTTAAACACATACATCACCCCATGCTTAGCCCATTAAGTGGTTCGTAAAATTGGGTCATGGGTTCGGCCCTACACCATGGCCGAACCCATGATGTCTCTTCCCCATTTTTTTTCTTTTTCTTGGATCCATTATAACACTTTAGATCCACCAATAGTCCTTTCTTGAGGGGTTTAAATCATGCATTTAAACCACATTGAGTTCATTAATCTTAACCATGTTCTCTTATTCAATTCATTGTTCCAAAATACCTAAGTTCACCAAAATACTCAATCCATCAAATCTTCCCATTTTCCATCCTTTTAAACCCATTTAAAATTCTAATACATCACCATAGGGTTCGGCCATACACCATGGCCGAACCCATGGTTCATGGTCCATCATTTATCTGTGCCTCTTGAGGCCATGAAATCCATTTACATCTTCCATGAATTTCTTCATTTAAAAAACCCTTTACAAATCACTACATTTAATCCTTAACACCTTAAAAAATCATAAACCATCTTTCCATGATTTTTCTTATAAAAACCCCTTTAAAATTATCCACATTTAATCAATAAACTTAAAACCCTAAATCATCCTCCATGGCTTCCATTCTTCATAAACCCTAATAAATCAATTAATTCCCTACCATGCTTACATAATGTCCTTAATCCATTTACTTTTTCTTAACCCTAATTTACCCATTAGGGTTTTGTCAAATTTTCATCCTTCCATTGGATGGATTTGAGATTCAAGGCCTATGATAATTTGGCCACCATCCAATCCAAGGAAAATGGATTCCATGCTCTCTCCTTAACCCTAAAAAAAATGCACACTCTTTTTTAAGAGATACTTACAATCCAGCGGCTCCTCTGACTTCCTTTGCTCCCGTTGGCTTCCTTGGCCTTCTTTCTTCTTCTTCTCCTTTGTTGGTCGGCCAAGATGCTTGATCAATGGTGAAAACCTCAAAGCTTGGGTTCGGCCAACATAGGGTGTGTTTGAGAGAGGGAGAGGAGGAGATGATGAGGAAGAAGATACCAAGTTTGATCTTGGAGTGATGGCCAAATTTGAGCTTCTTTCTTCTCTTCTTCTCTTTTTCTTCTTCTTCCTTTCACTATGGTGTGGGATGGTGGTGGAGAACAAGAGAGGGAGAGAGTGAAAATGAGAATGGGATTTGAGAGATGAAATGAAAGCATCTCCTTTTGGTTGCTTAACTTATACTCAACCATTAATTCTTCCCACCAACCACTTGAGATCTTTTATATGCATTAATGGTGGTGGTTGGAACAACCACCACTAGCCAACGTTTCTTGTGTGTTTGTTTGGGTGGTTTTGACCATTTGACCACAATTAGATTAGCTTAATCATTTAATTAATTAGATCATTAGGTTAAGTTAATTAATTCCCACTTATCTCCTTTAATCTCCTTAATTCTTCTCCATTACTCCACCCATGGTTGATCAAGTCAACCATGGTGGCCGGCCCCACCAATCCTTGGTCCACACGCCACCTCACTTGGTGAGGTGGAGGTGGGCCCCACTTGGTTATGCCATCTTAATCATCTCATCATTAACTTAGGTAGTTTAATTCCAATTCAACCCATTCCAATCAATTGGGTCACCATTGGGCCCATGGCCCAATTAAATTATTTTCTACCATTTACCCTAGAGCTTGAATCATTTTGACCCATTGGGTCCCAAAATGGGTATTGGGCCCAATTTGACCATCATTGACCCCTTAAATGAATTCCATCCAACCCATGGTCCATTGGACCATACTTGGGCCTTTGCCCCAAATTTTGATCCATTTAACATCCATAACATCAACATTCCAATTTTCCATCATTAAAATAAATAATAGCCACATATATATTGATTTAAAAATTGGGGCTATTACAATACCACAAGATGTGTTGCCGCCAAACGATTTGATAGTCCTGAGCCTGACTGTAAATCACAGTCCTGATTATGGCTAAGTCCCGCAGACAGGTCGTTGTGACTGATGGGTAGTTGGATATGTAACAGAGGGGGCGTATCACCACCACCGGTAGCATGCTGTTAATGGTGAAGGGTCGCCTAAATAATGTGTTATCCCTGACAGTTTGTTTGTACATTTCCAAGATGGGTTCCTCTTGGTGTTAAACACTTTTTAGGCTTGGTTGCTTTTCCAGATATGATGGCTAAGCCTAAAGATGGTCCTCCTCAGGTTTGGGTTCAATCTAAGGTCATCTATGGCCAATTACCTTCCGTGATTGCCACATATGTGGTGATCCGTTGAGTCTTCATACTTCAACCAACATTTGAGTTTTGAGTCTTGAGATTTTCTCTTCAAGGTAAGCCTTCTCCTGAGTCACGAATTTGACAAACAAGTGACTCGGCAAGCCAGGGCACTAACAATGTCCCCGTTGTCAATTCGTGACAAAAACTAGAAGCTAAATAAATACAGACTCAATGGTCATCCCTCCCCAAATATACATCATTTGAAATACACATTACACAAAATTCACGATTACATTCAAATGACATAAAGAATATGACTTTGCTTCATGTACTTGTTCAGCTTGTTTTATTTGCAAATTTACCTGCAAATACACACGCAAGCTACAAGTATTTGAAAATCATTAGTGGGGTTAGTCCAAACATAAACATGTATCTATGTACTAAACATCTTATTACTAACTTATACTCCCCCACACTTCATGATTTTCTTTCACTTTCTCTCCCCCAATTTTCTTGAGTCTGAAGTCCAATCATTAATGCAACACAATGCATCTCCCCCATAGATCAAGCTTCCCAAGCTTGCAATCGATTCTTCTTCATCCTACTCCCCCATAAGCTATGCTTCTACCACTTTCTCCCCCATTTTGTCAACAATTGACAAAGATACATACCATTCAAAACATCAAAGCACTCATGCATTCATATTGAAAACACACCATGGCATCACATAACAAGGAGAGAGAGATTAAGCAAAATCATTGCATTGATCCACAAGATCATTCCATGCAAAAAGATTTTAATAATTACAGGCCAAAACACTTAGTTTTCAAAAACAACATAAGAAAAACTATCCTAAGAAGGGCCAGCTGATGGGGAGGAGGAGCGTCGAGGAGTAGTGTCATCCTTGCTGCACGACATAGCGAAGATGAAGGTCTGGATGGATTCCTTTACATAGGTTACCAAGCTTCCAATCAGGCTTCCAAGGCATTGTGCCTTGTAGACTGCCTATCTTCAAGGGCTTGAAAGCGTTCCTCGATGAACCTTCGACTGGCAATGTCAACTCTAGATTCTTCATCTGTGTCCTCTGCTACTTCAGTTTCTTCTACAGGGGCTGTGGAGTTTTCCCTTTTTCCACTCACTTCCTCTACACGGGCTCTAACTGGAGAGGTAGGCTCCCTAATGGTCACTCCACTTGGCCTTCTAGGGGTTAGTTTGGAAGGTTGGTTTTGTTGAGAAGAGGTTTTCTTGGCCTTATGCTTGAATCGAACCCCAGGGCTCTATTGATTTTGAGGGGTAGTTGTGTCCTCAAAGGAAATTATAGAGGGTTGGGTTTCGACTTTGCTCTCACCTTCCTAGGTTTAGCTTTTTTGGCTGGAGGAGAGGACTCAGTGGTTCATCATCAATTTCTGGAGTCTCATAATTCTCTAGGTACTTGGTTCTTGCCATATCTTTTTTGTCTTTTAAGAATACTATCCCAGAAACGAAATGAGCAGAGAATGGGGCTTAACCGAGCGAAAAATCCACTGGAATTGCCGAGAGGAATGGTTGCCGAAGGTGAGGGAAACATTTAAAACCACGAATCGTCGTTTGTACGATCGTCTCTGAAGGTCTACAGCACGACCCAATCGCTGGTTTTTCAGAGGAAGGAGGCGAAGATTCATGGAAATGAAAAGTGAAATAAACCCCAAAACGCTATCTGGGTTTTAACTTAACCCAGTTCCCCGATACGGACGATTAGTCATCGTGGTGACTGGTCGTATAGCTGATCGGTTACCATTCGGCGATCAGTCGCTAAAGTACATATTAGATTTTTCTTTCTATAATTTGAATTTTTGGTTTTTCAAAAGCCATTTGATTTTCAACACCAGCATGATATACATACATCATATTTATCACAATATATATCATAAAAACCTCTTGCAATTGATCAAATTGAAATTAATATACCAAGTTAAGCACATTTTGATCAAATCTATGCAAGAATAGGCTACCGAGACACACCCCCTTTCAAACAAGCAAACAAACAAACATGTTTAGCATATTTAAACTGAAATTTTGCACTTTGAAATTGTATTTCCATAGCACATATGGTTTTCCAAGAAAGACTGGTGCAATAGCCAGGAAATTCATAATATAAGCTTGTAATCACCAAAGTTTCTCTTTCATGTCATAGCACTTGAGCTATTTGAACTCTTCATATCACTAGAGTTCAATGTGTTAAGGTTTTAAGATATGAATTTGAGTCTAAAAACCATTGCACTAAATGATTAGATGGTGGTCTATCTTCTAGGACCCCAAATGGTAGAGTTAGGTCTCTCATACACATTCCTTTGGGCATACGTTGGAGGTTCAAGTATTGGATATCTCAACTCCTTCAAAACTTGGTCGAGTTGTCTTAACAAGTAGTCATGCTTTGGATTCACCCTCATTGGGAGTATCCTACTATTAGGTCTTGTTGGGTATATTTTAGGCTTTACCTTAGGATTTTGTGGATGTCTTTTACCATTAAGATTTGGGGCTTGGTTTTAAGCTTTATCCTTCACGTGCATCTTTCTAAGGTTGCATTCCATCTCGTAATGTACAACCTCACGACAATAAAAACACTTCTCCTTGGGGGTTTTAAGCACATCTCCCTTAACAAACATCTTTTGTCCAATAGATCTGTTAGTGCCCCAGCTTGGCCGAGTCCTTGTTTGCCAATTCCATGACTTAGGAAGAAGCACTTGCTAAAAGAAGCTTGAAGACTCATGATGAACAAGGAAGAAGATCATGCTCCACCAAAGGCTCAAAGCTCATCGTAATGGCAATCACAAAAATGTATTATAGCCATAGATGACCTTAGGTGGAACCCACAACTAAGAGAGGACTATCCCTAGGCTTAGTTGAACAAATAATAAAATCAATAAGGCCTAGATAGGTTATTGTACAGTGAAATGGAAATAAACTTGAAAAATGAATTATATTTACTGTCAGCCCGACCAGTCTATCTCACTGACCCTCGATGGAGACAGGACCGACCCATTGTGGTCAAAGATTGGTCGGCCAGTTTGACATAGGTTCTAGAACTTAGAATAGTCATTCTGAGAATGCCTCTAACCGATAGTCTCGTATGCACCGACCCCTCGGTGATTAATTTAATCGACCCATCGTGGTCGACGACTTATCAGTAAAAGAATTATGTGTCCTTGACTATGAACCAAAGTAGGCTCTCCAGAAAACACATATCTCGGTGATTCAAGACCAATCGAGAGTAACAGGACCGACCCCTCGGCAAAGTGCGACAGGTCGTTAGGTTGACTAGTTTCTGTCTTAAAACTTTGTGAGGATGGAGTTGCCCCAGATCGAGTCTCTCGTATGGACCGACCCATCTGTGCCATGACTATTGACCCATTAGTGACACCGACTTGTCAACTGGGAAGTAATTATGTCATTGGTGCATTTAATGCACAGCGGTCGGGTGCTTGAACGGTAATAAATATGAACACTGACCCATCGGTGCCACCGACTTGTCGAACTTGGACAGTCCAAATGATCGTTAATACTTATCTATAAATATGAGTGTTGTATGATCATTTGGGTATCTTTCTTGAACTGAGAAAAATCATACACTCTAAGGAACGATCAGCTCTCATGTGCCTATACCAAAAATCAAATACACAATCTTAGAATATAGATTGTGAGAGAGAAAGAAAGAAAAGAAGATACAACATCTACTAGGACATGAACCAATTATCCTAGTCTTATTGAAACTGTGATCGCTATATGACGTCTACAAGAAAGAGTGTCATCACAACTTGAGTGAATATTTGAGAAGCAAACATCATCAACGAGAAAGAGCTTTAAGGTAAGTGCTTCTTGGTTTTAACCTTATTTTTAAAACCTTTAACCCGAAAGTGGATTAAGGAGAGGTACTCTGGAACTACTATGAAAAACTTTAAAGCATCGTCTCTAGCACAGTGGTGGGTGTAAGTCCCACCTGATTGAGTGAAGTGGAATTTCTACTTTAATTGTGAGGGTGTAAGTCCTCACATAGTGAATTTGGAGATAGCTCAAGGTTGAGCGAGTCCTAATAGTGGATGTAGATTAATTAACCAAATCACTTTATATTGTCTGTCCTTGAGATTGTGGTGTTAGAGCTAACTTATTGCATTGATTGTTCTGTAACGCCTCGCCCTTTTTCACTCGCCACAAATCAGAGTATATATATATATATATATATGTGTGTGTGTGTGTGTGTGTGTGTGTGTGTGTGTGTGTGTGTATGTATATATGTATATATGTATATATGTGTATATATATATATATGTGTGTATATATGTATATATGTATATATGTATATATATATATATATATGTATATATGTATATATGTATATAAATGTATATATGTATATATATATATATATAATATATATTTAAATGAGTGAGAGAGAGAGGGACGTCACGACGCGAGTTAAATTCAAATTTTCAAAACCCGACCCTTAACTGACCACCTTAGCGTGTGCGTGGACTAAGTCAACTTAAACATTTCACACGTTTTCTGAATACTTGCGGAATAATGAATAATATATATATATATAGGGATACGATGCTATCCATAATTATGTCATCATTAAGTAAGGAAAACAAATCACCATTCAATTCCAATTAAAACTTAAAGATAATCAAACCATAACAAATAGTTTCTAAGTTATTATAATCCTAAATATCAGTCCTCTCAATACATCATAAACATCAAAACCAAGTAAATTAAATTTCATTCATTCCAAGCTCCTACGCTTGGCTCCCTTCATGTCTCATGTTCGTTTCCTTGTCATTCCGTGTTCCATCATCCATAGGGCAACATGCCCAGTAGGTATTCTAAGTAGGGTTATGGTACACATAGGAGTAATATAAATCAAAATAGATACATCATATCACATTTGTAAAACATCTCATAAGTAGTAAAAACAATGCATGATGTCCATATCATAATCATGCTCACATGTGTCATGTCATGGGTGTAAATGTCAAATGATCTCTCACCCAATTTCCATTTCGAATCACATCATATATAAATAGTTTCCTTCATAAATCGCCATATCAAGGTGTTCCCTTGGCCAATTACGTCTGCAGTGTTTTGTGACGGCACCACCAGGTCACTGTATACCTCCCCACAAATTATTAACCGAGACTATCGGTGGAGTATGGACTCCTCCCTCTGCGCAGGGTTTCGGGACTGCCTACCCAGAAGCTCTTTCGACCAAATTATGTCGTACCCATTTCTAGCAACCCGAACAAGGCCAAAATCTCAACTATTCACATAGCTTCATACAAGCTAGTCTCAAGCCCAAGTCATGTTCGGACAGCTTATAACTTGGCTTGCTGACATGTATTCCCTCCCATGCCATGCATGAGATAATTTATGCAAGAATGCCATTTCATTTCAAATTACATAATATCATTGAAAATCAGTTCATAAACATATACCATTTGTTTAACCAAAGTAAACATCATATTTGGAATAAAAACCAGTGTCATATATAATCCATAGTGTCTCAATAAGGTAGGAATCCTACCAATGTCCAATACACTATCCTTGCAGTCTTGTGAGGATAATGTTTACGATCGCATAAAACAAATCACGATCCTTTTGCGAATGTTTTTACCTTATCAGATTCAATCACATATGTTAATATGTTTTTCCATTATAATTTCATCATCCCTTACATCCTTCCAGATAGACAGAGGCATTTGAAAAAAAAAATTAAAATAAAACATTCTAATTTAGTCGACTGAATCATGCCCAATTACTATTCTCTGCCTTACCCGCAAAATTTTAGTCGACTGAATCGTAAATTCAGTCGGCTGACTTTGGGTCAAATCCTCTGTGTTCTCGATCAGTACACTTTCAATCGACTGAATCACAGATTCAGTTGTTGACTTTGGGTTAGATCATTTGTGTGTTCAACCAGTATACATTCAGTCGACTGAATCAAGCATTCAATCGACTGAATTATCAATAAACCGTTTACATGTTTGGTAAGTATGCCTTTAGTCGACTAAATCATAAGGTTCAGTCGGCTGAAACACACCAGACCACTTACTTGTTTGGTATGCCTACGTTCAGTTGACTGAATCAAATATTTAGTCAGCTGAAATACCAATTGATCCCATTTGTGTTTAGCCAGTGTACTTTCAGTCAGCTAAATCATAGGATTCAGTCTGCTGAAATACCCAGATATCCCTTATGTGCTCAGTCAACCCACTTTCAGTCGATTGAATCATTAAATTCAGTCGGCTGGAACTCCCAGATTACCCTTGTGTGCTCGGCCAGAACCCTTTCAGTCGACTGAATCCTGAGATTCAGTCCACAGACTTTTTGTCAATTCTTTCCGTTTGCATGTATGGTTAGGCCCTTCCTCATGAAATCCATCCTTATCATTTTAGACATGGGTTTCATCTTCCATACCTTTTCTTTGTGAACTTATCTACCTACTAGCCAAGGCTAGGATCTTTTCCATATTTCATTTAATCTTTGTATCATTATACATGGTTTTGAATTCCACCCTTTGGTTGTTTGTTTCAACCCATAACCATTCCTTGAATGGATTTCCAACTCCATGGCCTTATAACAATTTGGCTATCTATTCCAACCAATCATGAAACTCATGGGACATCATGGCCAAACCTATGGTTTCTTTAGTCTTATTCCCATATTGTTAAACCTTAAACATGCCTTCTTCCCGTCTCCTTCTTTTCTTTTTGATCTGTCTTTCTTCCTTAATCCTTCTTCTTCCTTACTTTTCAAAGATTCTCCAAGTATAGAGGTGTAGGTGGGATACAGGGAGGAGAGGAGAGGAGGAAAACTCTTGTGTGCAAGTGGAGGAGTCGGCCAAGGGGTTTAGTGTGTCCCTTGGGTTGTGTCCTTTTGTATAACAGCTCAAACTGTTCATTCCCTCTCTTAATGATTTGTCTAACCAATGAGGCCCTTGGTTTAACCAAGGAAACCATAGCTTAAACCAAGGAGATCCCTTGACTTCCAACTAGTCCTTTGGTTTCATGCCCCTTGAGATGGAAACCCTTCACCTTCTTCAACTCAAGCATCAACTTAATTCCCTTGAACTCACTTGTGGTTGACCAAGTCAACCATGACACGATCTGTCATGCATGTGGTGACTTGGACACCACTTGGTATTCATGTCCCGCCTCGGCCATGTCACTCGATGAAGTGGCCTTCTTGTCTACTAAGCTTCCATGTGATGACATGCATGCCACGTGGCAATGCCACATCACTCACATGCCACCTCACGTGATGAGGTGGATTTTAATGGATTAAATGCATTAATTATTCAATTCAAATAGTTTAATTAAACTTACCCAATTACTTTACACATAAGCTTATCTATAATCCATTGGGTCTTAATTGGGTAATTAACCCATTTACTTCAAACTTACCCAATTACTTTAAAATCAAGTTCACCCATGATCCATTGGGTCTTAATTGGGTAATTGATTCATTTCTTGCCCATCTAATGTCAATTTCCACTTTTTAAATCTCAAATTCCATTAATTCGCAATTTAAATGGACAATTCCAATATATTCATAAGTAAGGAAAATCCGGGGTGTTACAATATTACCCTCTTTTTGAAAATTTTGCCCCAAAAATTGAGTGAAATAGGGTTTCAAACAAATTATACAAATAGCTCAGGATGATCTGCTCTCATTTCTGACTCAAGTTCCCAGGTGGCTTCCTCATTACCGTATTGGTCCCATACCACCTTGATGAACGAAATTACTGGGTCCCGTAACATCCTTTGATCCGTCTCAATCACTCTGATAAGCCTTTCGACGTAAGATACGTCGTTTTGCACTTCTATGTCTTGCACATTCATCACGTACGATGGGTCAGGATTGTACTTCCTTAGCATGGAAACATGGAATACATCGTGCAGTCTTGACAACTGTGGAGGGAATATCAGACGATAGGCCACTTCCCCCACCCTCTCATGGATTGGAAATGATCCCACAAATCTGGGTGACAGCTTCCCTTTCTTTCCAAGTCTCATGTGTCCATTTCGTGGCTAGACCTTCAAGAACACTAGATCTCCCACTTCAAACTCAAGAAAGCTTCTCATTTTGTCAGCGTAGCTCCTCTGATCACTATGCGCTGTAAGCAGATGTTGTCGTATCACCTTGATATGTTCTGTGGTTTCTGCAACTAGATCAGGTCCAACAAGTGCAGGCTCACCAGCCTCTGTCCAACACACTGGTGACCTACAGGATCTACCATACAATGCTTCAAATGGAGCCATCTTGAGGCTTGCCAGGTAACTATTGTTGTATGAGAACTCAACTAGTGGTAGATGATCTTCCCAACCACTCTTGAAGTCTAACATGCAGGCTTTCAGCATATCTTCCAATGTTTGTAATGTTCTCTCTGACTGAAAGTCAGTCTGTGGATGAAAAGTTGTGTTGATTAATAAACTTGTTCCCATAGCCGACTGCACGCTCTGCCACACCCTGCCAGTGAATCTGCCATCTCTATTGGACACAATAGTCCTGGGGATACCATGTAGCCCGATGATGTCCTTGATATACAGCCGTCCCAAAATCTCAGACTAGTTTATCATCTTGACTGGAAGAAAATGTGCAGACTTGGTAAGATGGTCCACCACAACCCAGATTGCATCGTTACCCTTTAAAGACCTTGGCAGTCCTATCACAAAGTCCGTGGAAATATGTTCCCATTTCCATTCGGGCAAAGGCAGGGGTTTGAGCAGTCCTGTCGGCTTTTGATGTTCTGTCTTGACATGTTGTCAAGTAAGGTAGTGAGAGACAAAGTCAACCAGGTCTCTTTTGAGTCCATGCCACCAATAATGTCTTTTCAGATCATGGTACATTTTGGTGCTACCCGGATGAATAGAGAGTTTTGTTTGATGAGCTTCGATCAACAGCTCTCTTCTGCAGATTTGAGGCACATATGTCCTGCCTCGGAATGAGAGACCTTGTCCAGGTCGTAATTCCCATTCAGGTATGACCTCTCCAGTCAACATTTTGGCCCAAATTTTGACCACTTCAGGATCTATCCACTGTTCTTGTTAATTCTTGGAAACCATACCGGACTGTACCATCAGGTTATACATGCTCCCTCGATCTTTGATGTGCAAATTGAACTCTCGGATGGTCGTCAGCATTTCCCATTCTTTCATAATTAGACTGGCCACGGTTGCATGTGAAATGCGACTGAGGGCATCCGCCACTTTGTTCGCCTTGCCAGGGTGATATCGCAGTATATGCTTTTATTATTTGGAATATAGGCTAGAGTGTTGTTTGATTCTGAAGCATCCAATTCTTTCATATCTAACATGCTTATTGGTCAGATAGATTTGTGCATAGATGAGTTAGATGAACCTCTGTTTATTAAGACCCACATAGGGTGAAATACTAGAGTAACCTGAATTTGTTGATCGTGTATTTTATCCATTGATAGTGTGGACTTAGAATTTGACTTGCTAGTTTTAGGTAGGATTGGGTTTGAGGCCATTTTGGGAATGGACTGGTTATCTGTTTATCGAGTTATCTTGGATTGTTCTCAGAAGAGAGTATAAGGTTGTTCACCTACTGGATTTGTTTTTAGTGAGAAATTGAGTACTTCTCTTGGACTATGTTTGGTGAAGACTGCGTTATTCGATCAAGTAGTCAGTATGGATTGGGAGAATGCAAAGCATGTGAGAACTCGACCCTTAATTAGAATAATGAGTAAATTTTTAGACCATTAATCTAGCTTTGTGTCTGGTTAACATTGTAGAGCGCTGAGAGAGCTTCCCGAAAAGATCAAATTTGACCCGATCAGAGCTCGTTTGCTCAGTGATCAGCTCGTTAAAGTCTAGAGGGCAATTTAGGCATTTCACAATGTCATTTCTTTACATGAAAACCTATTAATAATGTCTTGAAAACTACCGGAGTGTACAAGACCACTCTGCTGACATAGTCAGACCTTAAAAATTGCACACAACCTATGTCTTTGACTACTCTACTTAGTGATATTTCTGAATTTTTCCGACGATTTCTCAGAATGTGATTTTTAGATGAGTGTTATCTAAAAACCCTGATTTGTCAAATACGCCGCCATCCGAAAAATTGCAAAGCTTATCAGAGCAATCTGTGTTTAAACAAAAAGTTTGGCACTTTTAAAATGTCATTTTGATATTTTAAAACACCCGAAATAGGATTTCAAAATTCGAAGAATGTAAGACATTCATTAATTGAAATATTGGTTTTTGTAAAAATGATAGAATTTTTAGATTAAAATGAAATTCTGACTTCGACAACCCCAATAAACACTGCGTTCTCAACACAACTGCGGTATCAGATTTTGTCAAAAAATTCTCTAAACATACCCAATTTTCAGTGCCTAAAATTTAAAATAAAAGTGGTGTTAGGGCCCCGGCTTGCCGAGTCACCTGTTTGTCAATTCCGTGACTCGTGAGAAGCATTTCCTTGGAAGAATGAAGCAATGAATCAAGACTCAAGTTGTTAAGGTTGAATCAAGACTAAACCATTGGAAGATCAAGTGCAAGATTCAAGCATTACTAAGTGTATGGCAATCACATAGGTAAATTGGCCATAGGTGACTTTAGGGTGAACCCAACACACCTAGGAAGACTTGGACTAGGCTTAGAGAACATATTGGCAAATCATAATCTAGCCTAGTGGACCTTTGACATCCAGCAAAACATGGAATCTAAATTGTAAAAATTGATTTACTGTCAAGGACGATACATCAGTCTGGCGACCCATCGCCAAGGACAAGGACGACCCATCCTGGTTTATCGACCTATCGTCCGAATTGACAGGAGTTCTGGTTGAAAAAATATTGTCAAAGGTTTACTCTCAGGCCAATACTATTGTGAGGCACCGACCCATCGTGAGTGACAGGGCAGACCCATCGTGGTCTACGACCTGTCGGCAAGGATTTTCAGAGTTCTAGATGGGAAACACTCTGTAAAATTCAGTTGGCCTCCGGATGATACTATCATCAAATTGGCGACCCATCGGCTTTGGGCTCGACGACCCATCGTCCATTGTGACCCATCGTTGGTGACCATTATTGTATTGTTGAGGTGCAATTAATGTGCAACAGTCATATTGTTGGTAGGCATAACTTAAAAACCACGATCCATCATGGATTATCAGTTGGGACTGCATTAAATGCATAATAGTCATATTGCAACGACAACTTGAGTCCCCACGACCGATTGGCAGTTCAGTTCGGGAAAATTCTAGATGCCTATTTAATTCCGGATTTTGGAGAAATTGGTTGGACACCTTGGAACCCTTCACATAGGAAAATCTTAAGGCATTCCCAGAGATCCAACCTCTCTTTAAGCACTACACTTGGTGAACCATTTGAGAATTCAATCAATACTTTAATTGAGATCAAAAGAGGGAGAAAAACCAAAGTCCAGGATTCAACTTGCAAATCTAAAATCCTAGAAACCTCTCCCAAACTTCTTGTTGGATATACATTGGCACTTCTTCATCATCAAAGACATCAAGTTGGGAGAACTTTTTCAAGAAGCACAACGTCTACAAGGGAGCTACAAAAGGCAAGTGTTTCTTCTTGTTTATACTTTAAACATCATCGTGTGAAGTGGATTAGAGCAAGGCGCTTGAACCACTATAAAACATAGATGGATAAGGAAGTAGACCGAGGTAGGTCGAACCTTTCAAAAGCTAGGTTTGTGTAGGTGAAATTCCTACTCTATTAGTGAGGGCGTAATTACCACATAGTGAATTTGGGATAACCCAAGAGTGTGTGAATCCAACAGTGGATGTAGGAGGAGTTTACTCCGAACCAATATATATCTAGTGTTTGGTCTTTTGTTTGTGTGATTGTTCAATTAACTTGTACACTCTTGTTTTCACACACTTGATTAATCTTGTTTATTCCGCTATAAATTTTGTGATTAATCAAGAAATTTTTAAAGACCATTAAAATTGGAGATTGTCCTATTCACCCCATCTAAGACAATCGTGCTCTAGCACTGAGAACTTTCAAGTGGATTTTTAGTTTTAATTGAAAAAAAAAAAAAAGGAAAAATGGCCTTTGGCTACTAAGATCCACCCTCCACCTCTCATCTGAAATTTTAATGGCTGGGGTGACCCAAGAACTTTCCTCAGAAAGCCTATAAATAGATGACATGAGTTTAGTTTAAAAATCAAATTTTTCCATTACTGTCTCTGCTCTCTGCCTTCAATCCCTTTCTTCTCAAACTATTCTCTGTTATTTGATTTCTGCAACTGCAACTTCAACACTTTGCAACAACACTCTTGTGTTGATTTTTCTTAGGGTTTTGTTATAGTTTCTCTCCAGGTTAATATTTTTCATTTGTAGACAATACTTAAATATAGCTCTGGTTAAAATTTCACTAAAAAATACCTTGTGGTTTACACTATTGGAAAATGTTCGACCCATTGGAAAATGAGACAAGAAAATGCCCGAAAAATGGAAAGTTGCTACACCTATTGGAAAATGTTTGACCCATTGAAAAAGCGGTGGAATGGCCTCCATGTTCGAATGGTCAACCAGTCTGCCCATTTTTGGGCATTTTTAATAGTGCCAGGGACAAAATGGTAATTTTGCAAAATTTTCAAAAATTGTAAAAATTATTTATTTTAATCAAATTCATGTATTGACCATTTTCATGTTTATTTTAAGTCTTGTGATGTTTAAATAGTGTGTAACCATAGTTGTGGATAAATTGCTTTTTCACTTTCTTTGTTGGGCCAGTCTCAATACGTTGCAGTAACAGTCACCCGTTGATAATACGAGATGAACACTAAATTTATTTTCTTTGTGTTTTATATGCCTAACCTTTTTTAAACACCACGTATTCAGTGTTATTTTATTTTTTTTAATTTTCGGTCAGTTTTGCTTCCACTTGGATTGTTGTTATTCTTTAACGTGTATTTTCTTCTTCCTTTTGTTTAGGGTCCACATGTTAGGGGGAACCTTGGGCCTACAAGATTTCCAGCGGCTATAGTACCCCCGATATATTCTTGCCTTTTGTCCTCTCAAAGGCTGGGTCCACGTCACCCTCAACTAGTTCATGTCAACCTCCAATGCTAAAGGGACCCATACCTCTTTTTATGTAGGGTCCACACCTAGGGAGAGTCACAGCGCCACACAAAAATGGCTTGGTCTACTCTGATACCATGTAGAATTCAGGAAATGGCTCACTGCCCTCTCTCATCAACATTGTATATAAAGAAAATACAAGTCCTTCTAAAGGAAAAGAATCAATCAACAAATCAATGACAATCCCGTAATTGGAAAACTATCACATAAAGGGTCACACACTTATGAAAAGTCAACCGTGTTCATTAATACAAATAATCACCAATTAGATGATGACAATAAACAAAAGAACAAATTTAAATTAATAAAGTTAATATAAAAAATATAATCATAATAATAGAAATAAATTGAATCATGACGGCTCACGACTCAATATATCATATTAGAGTTTTTGTTTTGGGTTCATTCAACTTCTCTAGCCTCAAGAAGACAAGTTCATTGTTCGTGTCATGTTATCATTTAATTATCTAAATCTATCAAATAAATTGGGAAAATATTTATCAAAAATGTCTTTTCTTGAATATAAGAATAGCAAAAATGACTTTAATTAAATATATTTTTTTAAATTCCTAAAATTTAATTAATTTAACTTATTTTTAATCTTTAAATTTTATAGTATTCAAATCATGATTTAATTACTCTAACGAAGGTAATTTTTTAGTAAAGGAAAGACTTCTCAATCTCCCGTAGTTCAAGTGGTCATCCCTTAGAAGAGAGAACACATAGTATTGGGTTTTAAAATGCTTTTTACTTCTTCTTTTTGTTTTTTAATTTTATTTTAAAGTTTGGTTGTATATGGCTTCCAAATTCCACAACACAGTAGGTGGGGCCCACAATGTTAAGATATAATTAGATTTATGTTAGAATCTATTTAGATTTTTTATTTAATTAATGATTTTTCAAATATTGTATTATCTCATTTAGGACTTTCTTCATTTAATTGATTTGCTTTATTTATTTGTACTCTCTTTTCTTTATATAAAAAATTTAGGGCCTCTCCTAAATTAAGGAAGACACCACATTATTTCACATGGTACATACATAGCCAAACTTAGATCCAAAAAATTTTCCCACCCTCTCCCCCACTGATCGAGTGTTCATCAAAGCGTCAGTCTTCCCTCCCTCTGCCAGAGTAAATACATTACGAGTAGAGGGAGGTACCCTCGTTCCAACCAGTGTTATAAGAACCGGACCGAACTGCGGCTGAATCGGACCGCGTGGTTGCGGTTCGGTCCGTTTAAAAAACCGGCTGGCTGTCAAAACCGTATAAAACCGGTCAAAAACCGCAGTTTTATGTGGTTTTGACACCAAAACTGTGAACTGTGAACCGCGGTTCAGGGTTTTTGAATTTTTTTTATTTTTTTTAATTTTTCCCTTAAAAAATGTGTATATTTGAAATATAAAAGTTTATTACTATTTCTATCTCATATATTTCACCGTTTTGGTATATTACTCAGAATTTGAATGTTATTTTTAATATTTATATTAATATTATTGGTAAAATATGTCTTACTTAATATTATATATAATATTTATATTATGTTAATACTTGACCGGCTTTGACCGACTTTTACCGATTTAACCGCGGTCGAACCTGGTTGAACCCTGACCTCCTCGAAAACAGTTCGGTACACGGTCCGGTTCTGATAACATTGTTTCCAACTCCCTGTCTGTTTCTGCCCATATTCTCTCCATCAATGCTTATCTTCTCCAAATCGTCACCTTTAGGACAAACCAACAAAAAAACCATTGCTTCCCCAAACATATATTTATGTTAGAATCTATTTAGATTATTTCTCTAATTAGTGATTTCTCAAATATTGTATTACCTCATTTAGGACTTTCTCTATTTGTACTCTTTTTCTCTATATAATAAAATTTAAGATCTCTCGTAAATTACGAAAGACACCACATTATTTCACACACAATTAGATATGATAGATTTGTTTATTCTTTAAAATGCTTGTCCCTTTCATTCGATTTGACTTTTTTTTCACTAAACTATTGCTATTATCCTATATATTATAATATAGTTTTCTTGTTTCTTCAATGCCTTTGAATAGGGCTGCAACTCAGGTCGGGTTTTAGTCCAACCCATGTGACCCGACCCAAGAATCATGTGGGTCGGGTCGAGAATCTCGGGTCAGTGGGTCAGATCGAGTTGAATAGATAAAAACCCGCATGAAATTTGGATTGGGTCAGGTTGAGAATTTTACAAGTAAACTCAATCCGACCCGGTTAAAATTAGGCTAAAATGGGTTCAAAATGCGGGTCAGGTCAGAAATCGGGTTGATTGGAGTTAGAATTCAAGTCGGGTTGGGTTGAGAATTCGGGTCGGATTCCATATATATCAACTCAAGTCGGATTGGGTTTTAAAACCCAACCCAACCAACCCGAATTGCAGCCCTATCTTTAAAGAATATTCAGCTCTAAGTCAAGCCCAAAAGAACCAATTACACAATAATATGAGCGATCCTTGTTTGATCGTTTAATTCCTTTTCTATGATGTCTGTTTAGATGTTTTCTAAAGAAAAGGGCATAGCACTCACTTCACAGCCGACTGTTATCATTCAAATTAGAGATGTAGTTTTATTAATAATCTAATTATCATTCTTATCATCAATGCTACCAATTCTACAGCAAAAACATAATTACCCTCTTCATGTATATCTAAGGAGTGTAGGATTTACTAAATAAAATAGTGACCTTTCTATTAGAAAGGTCTTTTTTTTTAATTATATAATATTATCAAAATTTATTTTGATTGGGTCCATCAAGTAATGTTTTTAGACTCCGTAAAAATTGACAACTTCAATTTTTTTTAATTTTCTAATTTTGTAGTATTTAAAATATAATTTGATTAATGCAACCAACGTGATTTTTTTATAAATTATATATTTAAATAAAGGCCTTCCTATCACACTAATGTTGTATAAGGTACATAGAATCCTTCAATGTGACTTGTTTCATCATTTAGTTGGTTTTCCAATTGAATGCCCTGACTTATTCATTGTTTAATTAAATTTAGATTAAGTTTTTAAGTTTTTATGAAGTTATAATAATATTAAACTGTTGAGACCATTATAAGATAATTAGTAACTAGATGGTTTTAATCTTATTTCTTTTAATTTTTTAGATTAATATAAATGGATGTAACATTATACTTATGAATTGAGCTTCGACCTTATTTTTATTTGTATTAATAAACATCTTATATCAATTAATAAACATCGGATATGAAACTAGGGACGCCAAAGACCCCAAAACCCTACCCCCACGAAGAGGTAATAATGTAACAGTAATTAATAAAAAATAAAATCTTGTTAGATAAAGTTTAAGCTTTTGTATCTGTCCTCAATAATAAATATCATCAGTTGGGGTTTTAGACTGAATTTTCTGTAGAATCCTATACATAAATTGAAAAAAAAAAAGAGTTTATAATGTGCTCTTAAAAAATTGTAATTTATATTTTAATCCTTCATGTCCAACACTAACAAGTCATCATCTTTGTCCTCTTTTTATTTTGCAGCTCAATCAAGATCTCAGTCCGTATTTAAAAGCTCAAAACTTTCAACTGAAAATTCTATACAGTTGAGAAACTCAACTAAGTAAAAGTTTCTCAAATTAATAATTCAAGTTCTAAGTTACACAAACTACTTCTGGAGATAATTATAAATAAAAATTACTCAAATAAATACAAGTTCTTGTTTGAAGGAAAATTTCATTATAAATAATCATTGAACATTTGAGAGTAAAATGTCAAAATATGATTTTTTAATTTTTGAAAGTTTGAAATGCTCATCATATAGCACAAACCACCATCTAAAGAGATTAGGAGAGCTAAATTGTTAAATGGCATAAAATTTCAAATGAGAAATTATTGAAAATCAATTTGTAGTCGACTTCACTTTTTGAGATATATATATATATATAGAGAAAAATTCTTAATATTTATTTAGAGAAAAATTGTTAGACATGAATCTTAAGTTTTACTGGACAAAACAATTCTATTTAAAGGGGTATAGGTCTTGTATCTCGGATTCACAACATGTTGATTAAGTTGGTTGATTGACTCGAACTTTATGAGGTATAAGTTGACCCGTCAAAGCTACCAAATTAATGAAGAATTAAAAACATTGGATTGGGTCAACTTTTGGAGAAATTTTAATTTATTTTAAAATATTTTAAATTTATTAAAGATGTTTTAAGAGTCTTTTAACATTTTCTTCATTGAATTGAATTTGATGAACCTAAAGAGGATGGTGTGTTGGTCAAAAATATGCGTAAAGAAATGGGAGTTTTGAATTTGAATTTTATCTCACTCTAAAGGTCACTCTATCTAGTTTTACTTATTCTGTATAGAAAGGGAGGCTTATACATGTTTGGAGAACTAGTCGAGTGCTCTAAATAGCCATTGGATTGGGTCAACTTTTGGAGAAATTTTAATTTATTTTAAAATATTTTAAATTTATTAAAGATGTTTTAAGAGTCTTTTAACATTTTCTTCATTGAATTGAATTTGATGAACCCTAAAGAGGATGGTGTGTTGGTCAAAAATATGTGTAAAGAAATGGAAGTTTTGAATTTGAATTTTATCTCACTATAAAGGTCACTCTATCTAGTTTTACTTATTCTGTATAGAAAGGGAGGCTTATACATGTTTGGAGAACTAGTCGAGTGCTCTAAATAGCCATGGACACTACAGTCATAAAAAAAAATGAATTGAATTTGACACTATTTTTTTAAAGAAGGTTTAAATGAGTAAATGGGATAAAATAGATATAAGCATGGATGAGTAAATAGGTGGCCCTAATGTATGGGTGTAAGTGGGCAAAGGGGTTTGACCTATTGATAAGATTTTGTTATAGGTTTAAACAAATAATCAAGACCTACGTAAATTGTTGCTAGATCTAACTAAAAATGGAAGAACTTTTAGTGTTAAAAAAATAGTTGATAAAAACACCATATGGTCTTTTGTACAAAGATACTTTGTGAGGAAAATTGAAACATACATAATTTTCAAGTTTATATTGAAAATATCATCTAATTCAAACCACAACAAAAGTCGATGAATTTCAAATTAAAATTATCAAAAAAATCAACATCTAACTTGTACCATATTTTAAGGACACTTAGAACATATTTTTCTAGAGCACATGAATGTTCTGTCATGTTTTAAAAATATTATAGAACAAAAAAGTTATTATATGATTTACAGCATCTTTCAAAGATACATAGAAATCTAGAAAAGGAAGCTTCACACTTAGAAAAGTATTAAAAATTTAAGATATAATTTAATCACATTTTAACATAATCATGTAATTGTTTGACCTTTCATTTATTTGATAAAGTACTTAGGTCGTTCATCTGTCACGATGATATATGTAGACATTTTCACTCGTCTAGTTAATTACTTTGGATTGCTTACCGTCTTGATTATGTATTACTTTGTTTATCTACTATGATCACGTATTTCGTCTCTTGATCTATTAACATTACAAATTTAGTCCAAATTTTTTATTTTGATATTTCTTGTATTCAAATATATACCTTTTCAATAGAGGCACACAACTACTATTTGTAGGCATCTCATTCGGGTGAGTTTAGGATATGCAACATAAAAAAGATGCACAAAGAATCAGACATATCTGATGTATTATATTTTCTAGAGATGTTATTTTTCAACTTATAATAAATGTGGTCTAATAATCTAATATATTTTATGGGCCTTATCTAATCACTTACGTGTATATCTAAAAAAATAGCATGTTAGATTAGAAAATAATTTCACAAGTAGTTGAGCTTCTCTAGTGCAATTAACGTGATAAAGAGCAGAGGTATACATATATAGTTTGATTGATAAAAAATTTGCGATCCAAATAGATGGGCCAAGAATAAAATATTTACAAACCAACAAGCACAAAATATTTACAAACCAACAAGCAGGTCAAGAACCAAAAAATAGAGAATCGAGAGGATCATTGTAAATTACAAAAAACATGCTAAAGAGCATATCTAAAATATCTATAGAATATATAAAATGTGTTTTGAATCAGGGTAAGTTAAAATAAGAAATTCTCTAAGAAACATGCAAAATAGGGTTATCCCTCTGCAAATGGAGATTTTATTACTTTACTTTTCTTATCACTTAAACATCTTATGGGTGGAGAACTTGATATTCTTCAATAGAACACAGAAACTTTAAAATATTTTATTTTTATCTTGCTAAATTTATTCAAGACTACTCATAATGTGCAATGAGGCAAATTTATTTATTAATTATTGGCACATCCACGTAAGATAAAAAAATTACTATGAATCACGTCTTATTATCATTTTATATGTCCATGTAGCATAATTGATCAATGCTCGTTGTTACATCTCAAAGGTCATGGGGTTAAGTATATATTTTTTATATATATTTAAGATGATTGATCCTATGTTTTTTTATTTTTTTTTTGTGAATTCTCACTTTTTGCACACCTTTCTTATTTTTAAATTATCAAAAAATGTTTTGAAACATCCACTTACATAATCTTCATAGTCAAATTTAATATATTTATTATTAATTAATTAAAGTGTTAGATATTAAAATTAAAGGTTAACATGATTATATAAGTATCAAAATTTTCATGTTCCATTGAAGAAAGAAAAAGTCATGATAACTACTCAAGAGGTCAAAAGTACACATTAGATTGTTGATAAAAATTTGAATCGCACATTCGAGAAAGAGAAAGGAAGCTTAAATGGTTAATTAGAGTTCAATCATTTACTTTAAATGTCTTCTAAATTCTAATAAAAATTATAATCATCAAATCACAATAATCTTTTTACTAATCTATAGCTCATATATAGAGACATTCTTACTCAACTCTTCGCCCATAAAATAAATTGAAGTATTACAATCGATCTATTTGTGGTCTAATTGGTTCAGGCCATGCATCAACTTGAAGGCCCTTAGAAAATTTAGGTACTGATCACACAACGCCTTGAATAAAGTATAGAAAAATGGTAGAAACTTTTTATATATATATATATATATATCTAAGAAAAATAGAAAGAAAATGAGATTTATAAATATTTTATACGATAGAGGCAACGGAAGAAATGAAGTGAGGAATTATCTACTGTCAATTGGTTTATTATGATCTCAATGACTACCTTTTTTAAGAATTATATTAGATGATGATAATGAATTGATTTAATAAATTTAACTTGCAAAATTGTTCTTATATAGTTTTAAAGGTAAACAAGATCTATCTGTCGAGATGACTTAAAGCTTAACCTAACTGTGAGCAAAGTAGAAAATGAGTTTGGACTGGGTCACAACTCTAATTTATGAGATGATAATGAGTATGATGGAGAAGAATATTGTAATTATAGGTTTGATAAAAAAAAGTAGTCAGCCATTGGGTTCACAACAAACCTGGATCATTGGTTTTACAACAAACTGGTCCATAGATAATTCTAGAGGTTTTGAACAAATGTTATCAGAATCGGACCGCCGAACGAACTCCCTTCAAGGAGGTTAGGGTTCAATCGCGGTAAAAGCCGGTCAAAGTCGGCAAAGTATTAAAATAATATAAATATTATATATAATATTAAATTAGACATATTTTACCAATAACATTAATATAAATATTAAAAATAACATTTAAACTCTAAGTAATATACTAAAACGGTGAAATATATGGGATATAAATAGTAATAAACATTTATATTTCAAATATACACATTTTTTAAAGGGAAAATGTTAAAAAAATAAAAAAAATTACAAATTTCTGAACCGAGGTCCGCGGTTCGCTGTTTATGTGCCAAAACCACATAAAACCACGGTTCTGACCGATTTTATGCGGTTTTTACCGTCAGCCGGTTTTTGGCATGGACCGAACCGCAGATCCCGCCGTCGCGGCTGAACTGCCAATTCGACTGCAGTTCGGTCCGGTTCGATAACACTGGTTTTGAAGATTGAGACAGATACACGGGTGTGCAGAGTATTATACTCAACACTTAGATATAAGATTTATCGAATATAATAGTAATGGGTGCATCAGAAAAATCATTCTTTGAATATTCACTTTTTTAATTCTCAAAAAGTTGATCAATTTTTAAAAAATTAATCTTTAAACTTAATAGCTTTTAAAAATATGACTTTATTCATTCAACTAAATGATTTTTGATCTGTTCAAGAAAAAAAAAATTCAAGACACCTACTATTATTCTATTTATTGAATCTTACACATAAGTTTTAAGCATAATATACTGCACATCTGTGGGTGGTCATTTCACTATAATATATGATATAAGAAGTATAAAGAAGTAAATTAATAGAAGTATGATGAAATTTCATTCAACTCATTATTCTTATCTTTTTAAAATTAGGATATAAAATTAAAATATTTAAAACTAAAATCACAATTTTAATACGATAAGCTCGAGCCAAACACCGAGAGTGCTCCATAATTAAGAGGAAAATTTATTTATTTTTAATTCTCTGGTACGATTTTTAAGCCCAAAACTATACCCTTTTCACTTAAAATCAGTCCCAGAGTTCATAAAATTCAGAATAGATGAATTTTGATATATTGTTTGTAGAAATCGGTCGATGAACGACCTCGTTTGAAAATCCAAGAGAAAAACCTGCAAGTGATGAACGAACCCGGCTCGTTGTCTTGGAGTGATCGGCTCGTCGACAAGATTTTTTGGCGAGCCGACTTCTTACTTTGGCTAGCCGATTTTCCATTTTGGCAAGCCGTTTTCTGACATTCCATTCTTTTTTATTTTCCGGTACGGACGGTGAAGGGCAAAATGGAAAATCCACTAATTCTCATGTCGGATTATCTAAAATGTTCGTGGAAGGATCACTACCCAGTGTGAAAAGTCATATGACCCTACAAAATTACTAACCCACTTTTTAATCACTCCTTTTCTCAAATCACTACTTTTCAATACATTGTCCATCTTGTGTACCATATGATCATGCTGTGTGATTCATTCACAATCATACAGAAGCCTCAATCTCTCTGTTTCTCCTCTCAGTCTCGTTGAAGGCTGGGGGTCTCGATTTTGTTGGATCCGCTCTCTCGATGAACATTGATTCTGCATCAGTTTGAGTGAATTTGTATTCAGTATTGAGTGAGTAAAATTGACTTATTCGAGTCTTATTCAAGTACCAAGTAAATGGTGAGTGTAACACTAACTCCTAACAATAGAGTTCTTTCCCATAAATTTGTTGTATAATTTATGCTTAATCCATGATATGTGAGAAGAATAATTTTTATTTAAAACTAATTTATTGTAAATTTATAATGCATTTTTACATAGGGACAGTTAGACTCTTTTGACTCATATCCAATGTCCCATTAGTTGTTAGCTCAACCTAAACTTAATTGGAGAAAAAGATTTTTGGATTAAGTAAATTCATTCGTAAAGGAATAAATTGATTAAGGCCATCCGTTTACACACCCGGATTTTCTGCCCCTACACACCCGTTTTCGGGTTGGGGGTGGCAAATTACCATTTTGCCCCTCGCGTTCCCATTCGTTCGAACGAATGATCAGTTCAGTTCTCCATTCGTTCGAACTAATTGACGCATACCCCCTCTGTTTTCATTCATTCAAACGAATTCCCAGTTCATTTCGGATTCGTTCGAATGAATACATGCATCCTGCCAAGATTTTGACTCATTCGAACGAGTGCCCATGTGGAAAATCCATTCATTCAAATAAACAATTCATTCGAACGAATTCCCCAGTGTAAATTCCATTCATTCGAATGAATGGGCAGGAGCTGGTTATTCGTTCGAATGAATCCATCCATTCATTCGAACGAATGAACGAGAGGGGACTGGAAAATACAGTCGTTCGATCGAATGTCATTCGTTCGAATGAATCAGTCCATTCATTTGAATGAATGGGCAGGAGCTGGTTATTCGTTCGAATGAATGCATCCATTCATTCGAACGAATGGCAAATAGATGTGCATTCATTGGAATGAATGGCTTGATTCATTCGAACGAATGTATCAGAGAGGACTGGAAAATGACAATCCTTGTCTCGGATGTTATTCGTTCGAATGAATAGATCCATTCATTCGAACGAATCAACTTTATATGCCATTCGTTCGAATGAATGGACTGATTCATTCGAATGAATGACATATATACGTTAATTCGTTCGAATGAATGGCTCGATTCATTCGAACGAATGTATCAGAGAAAACTTGAAAATGACAATCCTTCCCTCGGATTGGATTCGTTCAAATGAATCGAGCCATTCATTCGAACGAATTCAAGTCTATACGCAATTTGTTCGAATGAATGGCTTGATTCCTTCGAACGAATAACAACTTAAATAGCATTCGTTCGAATAAATCAAGCCATTCATTCGAACGAATGGCGACTTATATAAGTGATCCTCCACGAAATTCCACTCGTTTTATTCAATTCTAAACTCTAAACCGTGGTTTCTCTCTCCCTCTCCCTTCGCCCTTAAACCCCTTTCTGAATCCCTTCTCCCTTAAACTCCATTTTGAACCCCATTTTGAACTCTCTTTTCAATCCCAAACCCTTGAACCCCATTTTAGACCACCTTCTTGAAAGAGTTCTCCTTAAAACCCCATTTTCAACCCCCTTTTCAATCCGAAACCCTTGAACCCCATTTCAATCCGAAACCCATAAACCCCATTTTGAACCACCTTCTTCAAAGATTTCTCCTTAAAACCCCATTTTCAACCCACTTTTCAATCCCAAACCCTTGAAACCCATTTAAATTTTCAACCCTTAAACCCCATTTTGAACCACCTTCTTGAAAGAGTTCTCCTTAAAACCCCATTTTCAACCCCCTTTTCAATCTCAAACCCTTGAACCCCATTTCAATCCGAAACCCATAAACCCCATTTTTAACCCCCTTTTCAATCCAAAACCCTTGAAACCCATTTAAATTTTCAACCCTTAAACCCCCTTTTCATTCCCTTCTCTCTTACCTCGGTTCGAAGTTGTCTCTCTCAAGCTATTGTTTGGATCTCTTATCACGAATCGGAGGTAACTCTCTCTCTTATTTCATTATTATTAGCGTTTAGTGGTAGTTTTTAATCCTCAAATGGCATGGAGTTCGTTGAGGGATGTTTTGAAAGTCGTGAGGACCTTATAAATTATCTTAAGAATATCGCTTATGTGATAAGGAAAAGAAAGTAGTCATTGGCTGCGATAGAGGAGGTAAATACCGCAGCACGATTAGCGTCGAAGATGATGCGAGAAAAAGGAAAGCATACTCCCGCCAATGCAATTGTCCTTTTCAAGTGAAAGGTAAACAGATTGTTGAGGGGTCACGGAAGTTGACCATAAAGACTTTGGATCACAATCATGTATATCGGAGGTACTATTATGTCATCCAAGTAAAAGATGTTTTTCAGATGCTGAGAAAAGAATTATCATTGAAATGAGGAGTTACAATATACCACCACGGCAAATTTTGACGACCCTTAGAAAGCAAAATCCAGATATTGGAATATCAGCGGGTGATTTGTACAACTTTTGTTCTGCGCTTTAGAAAGAGCAACTAAGGGGTCGAAATACAATTCAAGCTTTGATAGATGATCTTCAAGAAGGTGGTTACCAATATTTTCTTGACCATGACAATGATGGTCATTTGTCCCATCTATTTTTTGCACATCTAAAGTCCATTTTTCTTACCAAGAGCTACCATAATGTCCTTCTAATGGATTTCACATATAAAACCAACAAATATCATATGTCATTGCTTCATATTGTTGGTGTAATATGTTTCAATAAGAACTTCTGCTTATGCTTTGCATTTTTACGAAATGAGAAATTTGAAGATTATGTATGGGCATTACAGATGTTTAAAAAGGTCTTTGGAGTGGAGCATGATCGATCAGTTCTTTTGACTGATAGGGAATTGGCGTTAAAGAATGCCATTGATTTGGAGTTTCCTAATGCTGTACATATTTTGTGTTCTTGGCATATCAACAAGAATATTCTTACTCGTTGTAAACCTATGTTTAAGAAAATCGAAAATTTGAATGCATTTTTTACCGAATGTAATGACCTGATTGAGTCCCCAACCGAAGAAACATTCAATACAGCGTTTGAGGCATTCAAACAAAATTTTAGAGATGATTCGCAGGCAGTGAATTACTTAACAAGGACGTGGATCCTACTTAGAAAATAATTCGTCAAGGCATGGATCGGATGGAGTTTACATTTTAAGAATCGAGCTACTTCAAGGATTGATGGTGCACATTCTTTACTGAAAAGTTATATATCTACATCTACATGTGATTTAGATATTGTCCGAAGAAAGATAGCCCATGTCATTGAAAATCAATTTGAAGAGTTCAAGATTCAACTTGAGGATGAGAAGATTCGGTTTGCATGTGATGTGTCTATTCCTTTCTTTGATGAATTGAACGACAAAGTTTTTCATTTCGCAATGAATGAGGTTTACAACCAATATGATATGCTTATGAACCGATCATTTTCACCCATTTGTACGGAAGAGTTTACAGCTTCAATGGGCCTACCGTGTGCGCACAAAATGCAATGGATGGACAAATTACATTTGGATGATATACACCTACAATGGAGAATCGACTTAATCTCATTGGACGGCTTAAATGTTGTAAGGCAGAGGCCTGGGGATGTATAACACGTACACTTTGAAGGTATTAAGAATAAATATGGACATTTGTCTTCGTATGATCAAGAGGTGCTCCTAAATCATCTCCAAAATCTTGCCATCCATGATAAGCCAATCAGGCACCCTATTATGCAATATTCTAGAGGACATCATCCAGGTTCAAAGAATTCTATACAGGGCCAAATATCTACACGTCGAGATCCTTTTGCATTTGAGATTGTAGAGAATCAACTAAATGGAAGAAGATGTGGGTTATGAAAAAATACTGATCATACGAGGAGAGCTTGTCCGAATAGGCCACCTTCTTTACAGGCATCTACGAGTGTAGATTTAAATGCTGATTATAATGTAGGTGATTTCCATGAATCACAAACAGCGACTTTTCCACAGGATAGTGGATCTTACAACTTTGGTGACGATTCAACATATAACTCTACAGAAATGACAGAAGTAAGTTCATTCCTTAAAGATCTTATATGTATTTACCAATCGACATATAACTTTTCCATATGTTCTAATGTGATTTTTTTAAATGTTATGCAGTGGTTTGGTGATCTTAGAGATAATGACGATTTTATGCAATGGTGGAATCAATGAAGTGAAGATGTGGGTCAAAATGGGAAGGTATGCAATTTGCCCACCTAGCTTGGAGGCACCCGCATGGGGGAGGGGGTTGTGCTTGGTTGGTGCAGAAGTTTGTAGGATCCAATACTCCCAGTTAAGGAAATTTAGGATTATCTCCCATCCATGTCGGATCCAATCAGATAATGTGGATCAATTGACAATTGTCCTACATGTACATAATGGGTGCATCATGCCTCATAAAACTTTACTGCAACTCATGATCAAATGATTCCTCAAGAAATCTAGTCTTTACCTTTCCATCATATTTTTGAAACTTCAGTACTTCAGGGTAAATTTAAATGTGTATCATATTGCAGTTAGATTGTATATTTCTCACAGCATATATTATTCATTCGTGATATGTTTTCTCATAGAAAGTATGGCAATCCATTTTGATGAGGTGTGAGAGCCTGCAGCACAAAGGATAAATGGTCGTTATTGCAACTATAGAGGTTTTGGGTTCGTCATGTCATCATCTCAATAAAAAAAGGGTATGGTTATCCAATTTGCATTGGAGAAATGTAGTGCAAGAAGGCCACCCCATCGTCTCATCCATCCAAGGGTGGGCCTACAATTGGACAAGAATAAGATGGGAGGCTTGACCAATAAAGGGAGGGCCAAACTTGGTCATTTAGAGTTATCAAAGATGTCTCACTACCCACTGTTGTCATTTAGGAGCATTTCTATTTGAATTGGGGAAAAAAGGCTATAAAGAAATAACTACCAAATTACCAAGCTGCTGTGTGAATTTTCTTGCAATCTGTTCTTGCACTCCTCCATTTTGTTGAATAAAAGAGGCTAAATTACCCCCAGCACAGAACTCCAAGACAAGGAATGCATCTCACCACCCTACCAATGGATGGGTGAATCTTATATTTAAAAAAAGGGATTTTATTAAATAAGTTACTTTTATCTTAAACCAGTCAAGCAAAGTATCATGAAGATCTCTCTCAGTGCAAGATGAACTCAAACCCAAGCATAGAACACAATGAGCAGGAGATAAGTAATATAACATGTTATTCAAAATATGAAATTTACATCTCTTTTACATGTCAATAATAATAATAAAAAAAAAACAATAGTACATCAAAGACAAATAATATCCGGATCAGAGGTAGAAGGTGAGGCAGGTGATGCAGTAGGTTGTGCAGCAGGAGGTGCAATAGGTGCAACAGGTGAACCAGTGGAGGCAGATGCAGAAGGAGCAGGTTCATGAACTGGTGCAATAATCAGCGCTGTGGTGGCATGTGCAGAAGCAGGAGGTGCAAACTGAGGTCGCACGAATGGAATAATTGCAGTGGAACGAGGAAGAGGGCGCGAAGCTGCTTCAACTGTAGTCAACACAGAACGGGGGCCAGTACCAGCTGATTCACTCTGCGCACGAGGCAATGGACCAGAAGGTGCTGATAATCCAACCATCAAAGAACGGGGCCCAGAATCAGTTGATCCGCCTGGCTGAACAACTGCTCCAAATCTATTAGCAAGACCAGATTCCCGCGATGCTGCTCTTGCTCGTTTAGTACGAGCAGGGGTGCCAGATGATGCTCTTACTCGTTCAGTACGAGCAGAGGTGCCAGATGATGCTCCTACTCGTTCAGCTACCCCTCTAGATGGACGAACAGGGGGAACAATTGCTCCTGCAAACTCGGGTGATACCCTTGCTCATATAGTACCATCTGGTTCTGTAGATAGGAATGCTGTTATCCCCCTCCCTTGTGCTAAAAGAACTGTCAACCGCAAAGTATCTATAATCTGGTTCTGCATAACATCCACCCTTGCGGTAAGCTGATCAAATCTCTGCACCTGCTGATCAAATCTCTGCTCCATCTTCTCCTCTAGAGCAGAAATGCTAGCAAGAATCTGCTGCGTATCAACTGCTGAAACAGTCGGAGGACTCCCTGCCTCACTGCCCTCCCTTGGCCCAGGTGGCTCAAGTGCCGCATGCGACTCAGATGGCTCAGGTGGACTATGAACCTGAACTGGTGGTGCCTCGACAACTTTGGGGAGTCATTTCTTACTAGCTCTGTCGAGGTGGAATCCCATTTTCTTCGAAGTTGACTCATTAAAATAATCATAGCGAGATATAGATACTTTATCATCGGGGAGAAGTGGGATTCCGCTTTCTTCAAAAAATGAACATAGAAAAAGACCGTACGGAAGACTACATCTTCTGGTCTTCCGGCAGGCGCGCATGTGACTGATGATGATATGGGAGAGGGAGATTTTTTTCCCGTTCATGATGCCCCAAATGAGAAACACTTCGAACCATGTCACATTAGAATGCCATTTTCTAGGAAAAAAATAATTGACAATTATTTGGTGGATGATTCGTGCTTCTAATGTAAACATGGTCAGTGGGGGGTCTTCTTCTGTGTGATATCCGTCCTCCCACACATCTCGTTGAGGGCTACCAAAACATCGAACCCCTTAACATCTGTGATCCATGTACGACAATCATACCTTCTAATGCTGTCTTTTGGGAAATTATAAAGGAAATCCAACCTTTCTCGTGTAATCACAAGTTCTTCACCTCGGACGGTTGTCTTAACCGTCTCATCATCCATTTTTTCTATATTCGCATAAAATTCTTTTACTAAACTAGGGTACATGTCACATTTTAATGATAAAAATGAAGCCCAACCCATTTCTTCAAAATACGATTCGATTTTCAAATCAAATTGTGTGAAAAATGAGAGGTTGACGATTTTACAAAAAATATACGATTGTGTGGAAAAATCGTCTCGGTAGAGGGTCGCGGCTTCAGAAGATATGAAATGCGTCGGGTCGAATGCCGTGTCCTTCTTTTGTTTCTTCCCTCCCTTTGTTGTGCTTGCTTTCCTTTTGGAAATTGAAGATGCCATTTACACGGTGTATTTTTGGAGGGAGAGGAAGAAAGAGGGAGATGGAAAAATTAAAATGGAAAGGGTGTAGGGTGATTAGTTTGAATGAATAGGGGTGATTGGTTCAAATGAATGGGGGTGATTGCTTCGAATGAATGGAGAGAGGTTCAAATGAATGGGGAGAGGCTCGAATGAATGGGGGATTTCTGAGGGAGAGGGAGAGGGAAATGAGGGAGGGGAAACCTGAGAATGAGGGAGCCGGAGCCGGAGCGGGAGAGGGAGAGGGAGAGGAAGAGGAAGGGCGAGGGAATTGATCGATTTAGGGTTTCGAAAGGGGAGAGGGAGGCTAGGGCTTGATTCGATTGAAGGAATCGATCGAATGAATCGCGGCTTATATATATAAGTCGCCATTCGTTCGAATGAATGGCTTGATTCATTCGAACGAATGGCATTTAAGTTGTCATTCGTTCGAATGAATCAAGTCATTCATTCAAACGAATTGCATATAGACTTGAGTTCGTTCGAATGAATGGCTCGAATTCATTCTACCGAATCCAATCCGAGGGAAGGACTGTCATTTTCCAGTCCTCTCTGATACATTCGTTCGAATGAATCGAGCCATTCATTCGAACGAATGACATCCGAGACAAGGATTGTCATTTTCCAGTCCTCTTTGATATATTCGTTCGAATGAATCAAGCCATTCATTCGAATGAATGCACGTTTATTTGCCATTCGTTCGAATGAATGGATGGATTCATTCGAACGAATAACCAGCTCCTGCCCATTCATTCGAATGAATGGACTGATTCATTCGAACGAATGACATTCGATCGAAGGACTGTATTTTCCAGTCCCCTCTCGTTCATTCATTCGAACGAATAACCAGCTCCTGCCCATTTATTCGAATGAATGGAATTTACATTGGGGAATTCGTTCGAATGAATTGTTCATTCGAATGAATGGATTTTCCACCTGGGCACTCGTTCGAATGAGTCAAAAATCTCGGCAGGATGCATGTATTCATTCGAACGAATCCGAAATGAAGTAGGAACTCGTTCGAATGAATGAAAACAGAGGGGGTATGCGTCAATTAGTTCGAACGAATGGAGAATTGAACTGATCATTCGTTTGAACGAATGTGAACGCGGGGGCAAAATGGTAATTTGCCACCCCCACCCGAAAACGGGTGTGTAGGGGCAGAAAATCCGGGTGTGTAAACGGACGGCCTTGATTAAAGTCGATACTTAAAGTAAAAAGGTCGTGAATCCAATTGAACACCATCTAACTTGTTTATTTGTATTATAGATTTATTAATCTATTCCAAACTTGACTTAAAATGGTTTGAATTGAATTATTGATCTATTTCATAAATAAAATAATTTAATTAAAAATATTAATTAATTAGACAAATAGATTCACATTTAAGATTCAAATTGCATGACTTAATTTAATTCAAACTCAGTTAGAACACTTGAACATATCCCGTGGCCTTTCTAATTCAATTAAATTGTATGTACATTGATGGTTAAATGGAACAATTTTATTTATAAATAAATTTTTAAAACTCAATTACTCGACGAGAGTTTTAGAGAACTCATTTTCAACTGGGAGTGTTCATCTACTTGGATCAGGTGGTGATTGATTTAAATCCGATTTAAATAAATATTTTTATCTGATGAATTGTGTTTATATTTTTAGTTAAAGTTCATTAAAGTTTATTGAGATTGTTAGACTTTTAAATCTATTTATTTTCTTTTACATTATATAATTCGATCGACATCCATTAGGGTTTTAAGACTTTATTTTCTTATATATTACATATACATATTTAACACAATGTTGTATTTGATATTATTTTTATTTTTTAACTCATTTATAAATTAAAATTTTAATTGTATAAATTGAAAGAAGGTTTAAACACTTGTTAAAATTTATTTCAAAAATTAATTTTTAATCATTTGATTTTAATGATCAAAATTACTAAGCTTCGAATATTTTAAATGACATTTTAAGTTGATGTTAAGATTAAACAATCAAAAATTATTTTTTGAATTAGAATTTTAAATGCTATTAGGTTTTAAAAGTCCAAATGTGCTTAAGACTGACTTGGGTTTTTATACAAAGTCGGTTTTTTTTTTTTTTTTAAAGTCGGTCCGAACCCGGTAACAGGCTTATAGTCTCAACCGATAAGTGTCTCGGCAGAAGAAGCCCGGAAGACTCAAAATTAGCAGAGTCCTCGTCCTCCAAAAGCCTCCAAAAGCCTGTCAACTGATAAAACCATAAATCCTCTGAAATTTCTCTTCCAAATCTCCATCTTCAACGTTCAGCCACCCCATCAATCGAAGAGGGAAAACAAAGCTATGAATTCCTCACTCCTTCCAACCATGAATAACCCTAAACCACAAAAATCTCCGGCAGAAATTGAAGACATTATCCTTCGAAAGATCTTCTTGATCTCTCTCACTGGCCCCATTGCCGACCCAAAAACTGTCTACCTTGAGATGATTGCTGCCGAGATCCTCAGCGAAAGCAGACCACTTCTCCTCTCCCGGGATTTGATGGAACGCATTCTCATCGATCGCCTTTCAACTCTCCAATCTGGCGCCGAATCGCCCTTTCCTTATCTGGTCGGCTGCTATCGCCGTGCTTATGAAGAGGGGAAGAAGGTTGTTTCCATGAAAGACCAGAGCCTGCGGTCTGAGATGGAGTCCGCAATCAGGCTCGCAAAGAAATTGGCTATTTCTTACTGTCGCATCCACTTGGCGAATCCCGACATGTTCTCTCAGGGAGATGCCTCGAGCAATTCTGGGACTTCACCTCTGCTGCCATTGATTTTCTCTGCGGTGTCGAGCGTGACGATTGGCGGATATGGGGGAAGCAGTTCTGGTGTCAATGGATTGAGTTGCCCACCTGGGTTTTTGGATGAATTCTTCCGCGATTCTGATTTGGACAGCTTGGAGCCAATTCTGAAGGGATTATATGAGGATTTGAGGGGGAACGTTCTCAAGGTTTCTGCTCTTGGGAATTTTCAGCAGCCTTTGAGAGCATTGACGTGGTTGGTTACTTATCCAAATTGCGCAAAAGCTTTAGTGAATCATCCGTGGTGGATTCCAAAAGGGGCTTATGTGAATGGTCGCGTGATGGAGATGACAAGCATTTTAGGGCCCTTTTTCCATGTCAGTGCTCTTCCTGATCATGGTATTTTCAAGAGTGAGCCTGATGTCGGGTGAGTTGTGTCTCATGGATTTTTTTCAATCTTGACCTCTGAATGCACATACTTGGTCTTTTACCTATATATAATACAACTTGTTTTTAGTTGGTCTGCAAGACTGTTACATTTCATAAACATTAAAATAAAATGTAACAGTCTTGCAGACCAACTAAAACAAGTTGTATTGCTGAATTTATTAATTGTGTACTGTTGCTTGCACTAATATAATATTATATAAACTGATGTAGTAGTCACTCAGAAAATTACATGATAGGATAGCCCTGGATTATATGGTCTTGTACTGACAGTTTGTACTCTCTCTTTAGTTGATAAACTTTGGTTAATGTAAATTGAGGGGAATATGTCCTTCCTACAGGTTCACTTAAAAAAAAAAAATTCCTTACTGCTGGTTAAGAATTAGTTGGGCTTTTTAAGCGTTTGTGAAGAATGTGATATCCATATAAAAGTAAAGAAGATAAGTTGTAGCTTGCACAGAAAGAATGGGGTTCGTGGAGCATCTTCATGATTGGTGGTGGAACAAGAAGTTATTTCCATGTAGATCTGCGTCAATGACATTGTGGGTGTATCTTCATATGAAGATTTTTTTTTTTTCTTTTTAAACAACATGGGTATCCTCTCTAAGAGGCCTAGACACCTTGGTCTTTAGAAAAAAAAAAACATGGGTATCCTACCTGGGTTGGGATAAGTCAAGCTTGAGATAGGATGCCGAACTGGGTTGGGGCCCAAAATGCAATCTACACCCATTAGCTCTAGCATTATCACCAATCTCAAGACTGCAAATGGGGCTTATCACCTTATCAAGTCAAACCTTGTTAGTGATTTTAAAGAAGATCTTGAGTCATTTGCTCCATCTAGCAATGATCCCCATTCCACAACTTCTCAAGATGATCCACCATCTCGTGGGAAGCATCTTGATTTATTCCCACATCACCCTTCATGCACTTGCTAACATGTGGACATAGTCCCTTTAAAATCTTCGATGGAAATCCTACGACCTTTAGTAGTAATGTAGGCCCTCTAAAATCTATAGTGGAAACTTAAGGCCTTTAATAGTTCCTCCTCTTGGCAACGGTCCTTCAAGCTCCACACTATATGATGACATCTGGCACCCCTTATAGGAAAACTGTAAGTCCGGGCTAGACCAATGCATTGTCCTAGAAGGGGGGTGAATAGGATCTTTTACCAATTTTACATACCTTCTAAAACAAAATATTTCTCAGACTATTATGCAGCGGAATATATTAATGTCTGTGCAAATAATAATGAACAAACCATGTCACAATTAATTAAAACACATATATGAACTATTTTGCCAATATGAAACCAATTTTAATTCTCTTGATCTAATTAATACAAATGTCCAAATAATATATCCAATTAATTAAATCAAGATTAAGTGCATAAATAAGCCAATAAAAAATATTAAAGCATGCACCATAGGAAATCAACCACACAATACTCAACAGTTTATAGTGGTTCGGTTAATCAACCTATATCCACTCTTGGACTCACCCAACCTTAAACCTGCCCAAACAATGCACACCTAGTTTTGAAAGGTTCGACCACTCTGGTCTAATCTCTGACACCTATTTTTTATAGTGGTTCAATCACAAAGGTCTAATCCACTGTACATGAATTGAAATAAAAACAAATAAAGAACACTTGCCTTAGTCTGGAGCACATATCTTGATTTGGTGTTCTTTAAGAGTTGCCTCTACATTCCAGTGAAACAATTTGCATTGCCTTTCTTGATTCGTTCTCACAATCTTCAATGCTTGATGATCTCCAGTGTTTTGCACAACCGTAGGCGAGGATGGATCTAGGATTGGATAATGATGCTACAAGATTTCCCTAGTTAATGATGTTTTAATCACACCAAGGAGAAGCTAAAATAGCTTTGAGTATTCCATGGACATTTGTGGGCATGATTAAGAAATGCTTAGAGAGGTTCAATGATGTTTGACAATGGTGGGAACCTTTGCTGAGAGTCTAGGAAGGTTTAGGATTGATTTCCCATTGAATGACCTCTAATATGAACTTTGAATTTATAGAAAAATGTCTCAACGGCTAGTTTTACTCCCAACGACTAGTTTGACTTCCAATAATCTTCATGCAATATCTTTGATCTTCCATAGGCAAGGTTTTGCCAATTTGTTACGAAATTGACAACATAGAGAGATTGATCAATCGGGGCTCTAACAATCTCCCCTTTTGTCAATTTCGTGACAAAATCTAGACCCTAAAAATACACCAAATAAATACTTAATTATTACATGCCTTGAATAAAAAATTACACCAAATACATGACATTTCAAGACTCAATAATTTCGTCTTCAATTTTCTCCTCCTGAATTTATGCCTGAAAAAAAATATCTGCAGAAAACATATGACAAATTTGGTGAGATATTTTTCAGTCTCCCCCTCAACATTAGTCCTCAACATTATCACCAAAAAAACTACCATCTCTTTCAAAATTTGAAGTTTGAAATAAATTTCCCTCCTACATGAGATCACTAGCTTAGAGTTCACCACATCACCCTCATTTTATGGCATTTCTAGATTTGCATATGTCCTAGATTCCCCACCTTCACATAAACCTTAGATGAATCTTCTCTTTGCCACTGGTGCAGAAATTTGCATCTCAATGCCCTTCAATCTCACTCCATCTTCTATGGGTTTCCACCTCTGCATGCAATAGCACAAACAATGTACAAGTAATTAAAAGGGGAAGACAAATGAAGACATGGACGACCTTTTATGTGAACCATTTGGTCTTGTTTTACCAATTTGATCTGAGTTGTGTGGGTTTTGATAATTCTTGCATCGGAATAGTGGAGAGTTGGAGTATTTCGTGAGTAGGATCTAAGACAAAGGTAGCATGGAACACTATTCCCGGGGTTATCTTATGGTTGGTCAGTATGGAAGGAAAGGAGCATTAGATTTTTCGAGGATAAAGTTGCAGAGATGGATGAGATATTCTAAATGGTTAAATGGAGGCTTTGTGCTTGCTCGTGGCAAGTAAGGAGTTTAAGAGGTGTAGCATGTTGGACTTTTATAGGTCGTGGGAAGGCTATATGAGAGGTAAGTCTAAAAAGGAAGTTGTCAGGAAAGTTTGTTCTCCTCTACCAGGTTTCTTCAAGTAAAATGTAGACGGGGCAACAAGGGTTACGTCTGCACTTGTAGGAATAGGAGGGGTACTGTAGGATTTGGTTGGGGTATTGTCCATTGTCTTTTTGGAGTCAGTAAGGGTTCAGGATTCACATGAGGCTGAGATTCTAGGGATTAGGAAAGCTTTGTCTTTGTGGGTGAGATATGATTCGGGGGTGCTTATAATAGAAGCGGATTCGACGAATGTGATTAAATGGGCAGTGGGCTTCAAGTGTTTGCCTTGGAAACTAGTTTTAGTAACTAGGGAGATCAGGGCATTGTGTTACGGCAGAGTGGTATCTTTCATGTTGGTTAGGAGGTTGGTGTTTGGTATGGTGAACTTTTTAGCAAAGCGTGGGGTGGGAGGGGAAAATGAGGGTGTTTCCTTTCTTCAACTTTGGATAATGAATTTGTGAAGAAGGGTGACATTTATTGTTTTTTTGGTCCCAGGTTTTACTTTTTCCTTTGCCCTATATTTTTATTATTCTTTCTCGGGTATAAGTCTTTTATACATGCTATTGGTAATTTCTTTTAAATTAATATTAAAAAAAGACATGGAATTAGTCTCACCTCCAATGTGGCATGATGTTCCAAAGAACAAAAAAGAGAGAGACATGGAATGAAGTACTAAAGGACGACATGCTGGGTTGTTGGAGTAGGATACATTGCTTTCGATAGGGTTGAGTGGGATATTAGACGTAGGGAAGCCATTCCCAAATTGATGGGATAAAATAACCCCAAGACTGGAATAACACCGATTAATGTAAGAGCTTTTTTCCAATAGAATTTACATGGATTTTGTCTAGAAATCCCAATGTATCACATACTCCAATATGTTGGATTGAAATGAATCATCCAAGTTGCTTGGCCAAAAGAAATCACACGTAAAATCGGTATTTCAAATAAAAAAACACATATGTACAATAGAAGAAAAATGAAAAAATTACTTCTCTTCCAACCATAGGTTGTCTTTTTTTTTTTCCCTTTTCTTAATTCTTATTTTTTAATAAATAAAGAGTGAAACTTAATTCCACTTTAGATTGTGGTGTGGAGATGATGAGTATGGGAGCTCCTCCTCAGTTGTAGGAATCCCCTTCAGCTTCATCTTGCTCATGTTCTCCATTCATTGTGTATGATATGGTATTTGATTACTTTCTTGATGCCTTTTCTTAGGGGTGAAACTTGGGTTGGGCTTTGGCCCGACCGCATGAAATTTTAAATTAGGGTCGTGTTGAGTTAAAGGAAAAAAAACCGGCATGAAATTCGGGTTGGGTCGAGTTGGGTTGAGGAATTTATAATTCAACCCAACCCGAGAAGACTCGACCCGGAAAAACCCGACCCGACTTGAATTCCTAACTGATATAAAACCCATTTTGCCATTAACCCTAATCGCATACTTCAGACAATTAGACCCTCAACGGTTCCTGCAGTTCCTCTCTTGCTCTGTGATTCCTCAAGTAATTCCTCCTTGATCTTTCTTCGATTAGTTCTTCTCTCACTTCTCCTTCCGTCTCTCCTCTCTGGTGACTCATCTTTTCTCAGGCGATTTTCTCTGGTGAATCTCCGACGATTTGTTTTATTTGAAAAGCCCCTGAACAGTGGCGTTCGCTGTCGCCCTCTAAACACCAGATATGTCCCTCGCAGGCCACTGACCGCTCCTTGGCGACGATTTGTTGGCTGTTGTTCTGTTCCACCCTTTCTCCAAAGTGCGACTACAGATTCTGTACAGAAACACTATTAGGAAGTTTTATGTGAAATTGTAATACTTAAGATTATAATATTCATAGTTATTACATTTATAGTCTTTAATGTTTAGCATTCTAACATTTATATATTCTGTTAGTTAAAAAAAAAAAAAAGCGGAACACAAGATAGCTGAGACATTTTTGGTATCATCTCAGGTTTTATTGTAACTCAGATAGCCAAGATATGACACTTGTTTGGAAGGGTTGTGGTTGGCATATCCTAAATGCAAATGGGAGGGTTTTTGGTTTTTGGAAGGGTGTTTGTTCTATTGCGCCGGTTTTTTAAAGTCATATTAGGTACCGAACCTACTCAGGTGAAGACATTTTTTTTTTGATTGAACAAATGGTGGTTGGGTGATGCTCCATTGGCTCTTGTGTTCCCGGTCTTATATTCCCTTGCTGCAAACAAAGAAGTTATGGTTAAGGACTGTTACAATATCATTCAAAGTAAGGTTGTTTGATGCCCTCAATTTCGCAGAGAGTTGGAGGATTGGATGGTGGAAGCTTGGGAGTCTCTCATGAATATATTGGAAAGTGTTAGGGCCTCGGTTTGACCGAGTCTATGTATTGTCAATTCTATGACCGAGCCTGACCGTATGTGTTGGACCTTGCCTTGGAAGAATATGAAGATGTCAGAAGATCTACTATGCACAAAAGAGTCTACACTGAAGATGTGATTGGCACACAGGTAAGTAGACTATAGTGGACTTTAGGTCAAGCCTAAACATCCTAGAAATCAATGGTTAATAAATTGGAAATCTGAAAAATGTTTAATCTCAGCTTTGAGGCCTCAAAACATTTTGTCGAGGCCTCATAGACTGTCCATAATTGAGTAAAAATTATGACAGCTGGACTTCAATGTGTGATCTCAGGGGCCATCTGCCTTTTGACCAATTATCTTACAAAAAATGGTAAGGAAAATCTGAAAAAGGTGGAAAGGCTCCTTATGATTTCAAAACATCTTATGCCTGCGTAATTGACAATCATGGTTATAATTGGAAACCTTGAGAAGACTCCTCAATCTAATAAGGGATAAAAGTCTCACTGTGATTTGCAATCACATGCAAATCTGGAAATTCCAGAAGTCTACTCAAGTGATTGACAATCTTACAAGTCTAGAAAATTTCAAGAGGCTCCTCTTGATTTAAAAAATGATTGTGGAAATATTTTTGCCATCGCATGACTAGTTCATTGAATAATCTGATTGGCAATCATAGACCTGTGGTGGATGAGTGAGCTGGTCTCTGCTTAAATATCAGTAAGATTAACGTTTGAAATTTGAAATGGAAGTGTGCTGTATTTCCATATACAGGCTCGAGGCCTCGAAGAAATCCTGGAGGCCTCGAGACTGAACTGTTGGGTAGAAACTCTATAAATACATTCTTAAGCCTTGGTTTAAGATACAACTCTTAAATTGGAAAAACATAGGCATTCTCTAGGGACTTTTCCTTCCCTAATTTCCTCACCTTCATCACCCTTTAAAGGAAGAGTTTAAGCATTCAATGCTTGTTTAATTGTGAAGATGAGGACATTCTTCTAGGACCCAAAAACAGTAAAACCCTTGTCCTAAAATCCATATTTCGCTGTGCCAATACTCATCAAAAGATGGACCTGATCTAAAGGAAGAAGGCGCAGAGACATCTACAAGAAGAACACATATTTTGAAGAATTGTTAAAGGCCCAAGGCAAGTGTTATTTGTTTACATTGTTTATCATTGTACGGTGGATTAAACCAGTGTGATTGAACCATCTTAAAAAATAGATGTCAAGGATTAGACCAGGGCGGTCGAACCTTTCAAAATTAGGTTGTAATGTTTGGGTGTGACTCCCATACATAATGGATTTGGGATAGCCCTAGAGAGTGTGAGTCCAACAGTGGATGTAGGTTCAGGTGAACCGAACCACTATATATCGTTGTGCATGTATGGTTTGCTTGAATAGTTTGATTCATTTGTTTATCACTTGTGCACACGTTTATTCCGCTGCACATATTGTTAAATTGATAAATTATTAAAAAGGGAGATAAAATCGGATGAGACCTATTCACCCCTCTCTCTCTTTCTCTCTCGCGGTCTTGCATACTTCTAGTAACGGAATTTTAGAAAGTGTGTTTGGGTCATGGGAAAGATCGGAGAATATGGGAGCCAGATCCTTTTAGTCTTTTCTCTATCAAGTCGTTTTGTCAAAAATTATTGATGGTTGGTGAAGATCCTGCTGTTGTCCCTAAGATCTAGAAGGGGGTGAAAGTGTTTGGTTGGTGAGTAGGTTTGGGAATTTGTTTGACAATTGACAATTTGTGATTGAGGAAGATGCTTATCGTTAATGCATGCCCTCTATGCTTATCTGATGCGGAGTCGGTGAACCATTTACTTCTTCATTGTTGCTTCTCTAATTGTATTTGGAAGCATTTCTTTCAGGTATTAGGCATTGGTTTTTCTCTTCCTAAATCTTGGGGTGATCCATTTAATGAAGACATCACCTTTTTTGGTAGCTCCTTCCGTCGGAACCTTTGGAAAGTGACGATTCTGAGTATTGTGTGGTCCATTTGGTTAGAAAGAAATCAGAGGGTCTTTCAAGGGAAGGTTGGCTCTTTTGAATATCTTCTGGATAAAATTAAGCTTCGGGTTGCTTGGTGGGTGGTTGGTTCGGTGAAGTTTCGTCATGTATCTGTTTCAGATGTGTGTAGGGATTGGGCTTCGGTGGATTCTTCTAATCTCCATTTGGATGCTCGGCCTCATGTTTCATCGTCCCCTCCTTTTGCTGGGCTTTTCAAGCTTAATTTTGATGGGAGTTGTGTGCGAAACGTTGGTCGTGTTGGTTATGGTGGACTTATCTGTAATGATTTAGGGAATATTGTGATTTCCTTTACTAGCCCTCCCCTAATGGGTCGATAATAGTGTCGGAATTGTTTGCATTATGGAGACGCATACTGGAGATGGAAGAGCTAGGGGTTCAAGGTAATTTGGTGGAAGGTGATTCAAAAGTAGTGGTAGGCTGGGCGTTGGGCTCTCTGTCCTTGGCTCTACTTAGACAAAATTGAGAAGATTCGTCATTCTATCGCTACTTATGATTTTAAGGTTGTTTGGGTTCCTTGGTCAGTAAACTCAGCAGCCGATACTTTTGCTAGGTAGGGAGTGACTTTAGATATTGATGTAACTTGGGGTTTTTGTTTGTTCTTTTGGTAGGTTTCAGTTGCCTACTTTCTTTGTGTCTTTTTAAATTTAATGAAGTTACCTTTAAAAAAGAAGAAAAAAGATATGGGATTTGTTATTTTGTATATTCTAATCCAAATTGGAATATATTAGGCTAAAAAATTGTTTGGGCAGCAGGGTCCAACTCGGGTCAGCTCGGGTCCAGCCAGGTCAACAGTCGGGTTGAGTGTATTTGAAATTCGGGTCGGGTTGGGTCGGGTTGACTAAATCGGGTTAGCAATTTGGGTCGGGTCGGGTCGGGTTCAATATATTTTGACATGGGTTAGGGTTGGGTTTTTCAAAACCCGGCCCGACCCGCTCGAGTTCCAGCCCTACTTTTCTAATATAATCTTCTCTCACCTTTCCTCTACTTCTTCATTGTTCGACTAAAGTCCAAGTGCCCCCTACCACTTAGTAGAGCAAAGTCACATACTTCTCCAAAAAGTGTTCTCCCAACGAGTTGCTTAATATACTCAACTTTGTTCTGTTTTTTATTTTTTTATTTTTGTGATGAATATGTAAGTTTATTGAACATGGGAACCATTTATAGGGGAGTTGAAAGTATTTTCAGATATATGCATGAGACAGTGATGCCCATCAGGATCCTAGAATATATTTCATGCTGGACAAGATACATTGTATCTGACCATGAATGCCTCGCATTGATTCTTGTATCATCTAATAATACTTAATTTTCTTAAGAATTTTAAATCCTGATTGAAGTCATCAAGTGGGAATTGTGAGGCAAAATATGAACTCCTTTTTTTCTCCCATTTCATATTCTTACCAGTTTTATTTTGAAATTTGTTCAACTTGACCATTAAGGCTCGGACTCTTTGAATATCTCCTTTACTCTCTCTCTCTCATATATGATTTCCTGTCAGGTTCTAATATACTTTTGGTGTGAATGTTTTGAAAATACTAGATTGCAGTGCTTCTCCGAAGCATCGAATCGACGACCAGCTGATCTTTTGTCTTCCTTCACAACAATCAGAACTGTAATGAATAATTTGTATGATGGCCTCAGAGAAGTTCTTCTTGCTATCCTTAAAAATTCAGATACTCGAGAGTGTGTTCTTGAGTATCTTGCAGAGTTGATTAAGAAAAACTCGTCAAGGTCTCATTTGCAGGTGATTTCTTTTCAGAGCTCAATATTTTTTCATTCCACTTTATAGGCCATCATGAATTTTAACTTGAGCTTAGCAAGATGAGAGTTTTCCTAGCTTCTTTTACCTTATATTGACATGCTTTTTTCAGGTCGATCCACTTTCTAGTGCAAGCTCTGGAATGTTTGTCGGTCTTAGTGCTGTTATGCTTCAACTCTGTGAGCCCTTTCTAGATGTTAATTTAACAAAGAGGGACAAAATTGATCCAAATTATGTGTTCTATAATAGCCGATTGGATCTCAGGTCTCTCTCTCTCTCTCTCTCTCTCTCTCTGTTACACGTGTGCGCATGTGCACAGAAGCACACAACACAAAAATATGTGCTTGCCCACACATAAACAGGCTTGACACACAAAAATGAAGTGGGAATCTCTCAGTTAAAGCCACATTGACCTTTGTTTTTATATTTTTTTTCTCAACTTCAAGCTTCTAACTAGTCTTTTTATGTGTTAGAGAGTTGACAGCTCTCCATGCATCATCTGAGGAGGTTACAGCATGGGTTGACAAAGATGGTCCTCAGAAAACCACTTGTAGACAAAGAAATGATGAAGAGAATCAGCTCTTACAGTCTCAAGAAGCTACAAGCTCTGGAATTGGTTTGAATTCTGTTCTTTCTAAAGCCAAGTCTCTCTCAAGTTGTGGCATGAAGCCAAAATATTCATTTGTTTGTGAATGCTTCTTTATGACAACACGGGTGCTTAACTTGGGGCTGTTGAAAGCTTTTTCTGACTTCAAGAATCTAGTTCAGGTAAGCTCAGCTGAACTGCTTAATTGCTTATATTGCATTGATTTTGTATTGGTTGATTTGTTTTAAGATTTCTCTAGTTTTTCAGAGCTTATGTTTTGCAACTTCTTGTGGATCTCTATACCAATTTTTTTTTTTTGAAAGTTAACTTCATTAATCGCACAAGAAAACAACAATAGAAAGGTCCAAAAAGACCCTCCAAAAGAGAAAACACCAAATTACATCAATCTATTAAGAACTTCCACATCTAGCAACGCTCCCTGCTTGGCCAAAGAATCCGCAACTGAGTTAGCTAACCTAGGAACCCAAGCAATCTTAAAATAAAAAGCAGAGATAGCATGACGAATCCTCTCAACTTTGTCAAGATAAATCCAAGGGTAGAGAGAACCGAACACCCAACCTATCACAACACGCGAATCACCTTCAACTAAACTCCCATGAACCCCAAGTGATGAATCCTCTCAACTTTGTCAAGATAAATCCAATGGCAGAGAGAACCCAGCACCCAACCTATCACAACACACGAATCACCTTCAACTAAACTCCCCTGAACTCCAAGCGACGAATCCTCTCAACTTTGTCAAGATAAATCCTAGGGCAGAGAGCACCCAACACCCAACTATCACAACACGCGAATCACCTTCAATTAAACTCCCATGAATCCCAAGCTCTTCCAACTCCAAAATACCTCTCCACAAAGCAAACAATTCAACCTCAATAATCGACCCATTACGGATAGGACCCGCAAAGGAAATCAGCGTATTCCCAAACTCGTTACAAATGAGTCCACCATAAACAGCCATACCAACTTCTCGCATACAACTCTCATCAAAGTTAAGCTTGAGCAACCTGGGAGGAGGAGGAGACTAAGGAACCACCAGTCTAGAGACCCCAAGATGCCTAGAATAATCCACCGATACCCACTCTCTGCACATCTCAGAAATAGACATCTGACGAAACTTCAGCACACCAACCATCTATCACGCAACCCGCACCTTGATTAAATCAAGAAGACCATCAAAGGAGCCCCCTTACCGTGAAACACCCTTTTATTTCTTTCTTGCCAAATGGACTAAATAATAGACAAAGAAGTCGCCTTCCAAAACTGCCGACGAAAGGAGCTACCAAAAAACACAACTTCTACATTAAACAACTCACACCAATCTTTAGGGAAACAAAAAGAGATAACCCAAGAGCTGAAAGAAATGCTCCCAAACACACATAGCGAAGCTACAATGAAGAAGAAGATGATTAACCGTCTCCTCGGCAGATAAGCACATAGGGCACGCATTAACTATAATCATCCTTCTCTTCCTCAAATTATCTATAGTCAAGATTGTCTGCAACTCAGCAAGCCAACCAAAAACTTTTACTTTAAAAGGAGAGACCCCCTCCCAAATCTTAGGATTAACAATTGGAGCTTCGTCAACTGTCAAAAGATGATCACAAAAAGACTTCACTGAGAAGATACCAAGAGGATCTAACTCCCAAATTCTACGATCATTACCCTGCCCTAACAAAAACACCTTACCCAATAAATTCATGAGAGCCAACCATCCTTCTACCAGCCAATCCTCCAAATCTCTACGAAACTGAGGGCTCCAAACCACCTTATTTTGAATGATCTCATAGCAATCCTTAACCGTAGCGTGTTTGTCTGCCGCCAAAGAATACAGAACTGGGAACAACTGGGCCAGAGGTGCTTGACCTAACCATTTGTTTGACCAAAATAATTTGTCCTCTCCTAAGTATGCCCGATACCTAATGTGGCGATTATAATCCAACAAAATCGAACAAACACCCTTCCAGAAACCTGATGTCTTCCTATTAGCACCCACAATCCGCCAACCAAAACCCGACATTTTATACTTCCTACGAATAATATCCTGCCACAAACCTTCCGAAGAATCCCCCAACCGCCACAACCACTTACCCAATAGAGCAGTATTAACCTGACGAATAGGGCGAAGACCCAAGCCCCCTTCCTTCTTAGATCTACAAACATGAGCCCAATTGACCAAATGAAATTTACGTATGTCTCTATCATCATTCCACAAGAACGGTCTCTGGATCCTGTCGAGCTTATCCGCCACCATTGCTGGACACTTGAACACACTAAGAAAGTAGACCGGAAGACTAGCCAAAACAGCCTTGAGCAAAATAATATGACTACCAATTGACAAGAATCTACCTTTCCAAGCAGATAATCTTCTCTCCATTTTATCTATTACCTTGTCCCAACAAGTCTTCTGAGGTTTACCTTTGCAAAGAGGAACCCCCAGATATAAAGATGGAAAAGAGGCAACCTTACACCCCAACAAAGATGCCAAATGTAGGCAATGACTATACTCGACATTAACTCCCATCAACTCACTTTTATCAAAGTTAATTTTCAACCCAGAACAAATCTGAAACCATAATAGCACAGCACGAGCCATCTTGACCACTTCTTCATCTCCCTTTAAAAACATAACAGTATCGTCATCATACTGCAAATGCGAGATCACAATATCAGAGTGAGCAATATCGAAACCCTAAGAAACAACTACCTGAAACATAAGATGCAGAGACTCAACAACAAGCACATACAGATAAGGAGATAAAGGATCCCCTTGACGAACACCCTTCTCCATCCTGGAAAACCTCTTAGGACTCCCATTCACCAGTACAGACATATGAGCCGACGAGAGATAAGCAAGCATCTAGCTCCGCCAACGGTCCCTAAAACCCATTCTTTGCAGCACAAAATCAAGAAACCCCAACAAACATTATCATAAGATTTTTGGAAGTCCAATTTATAGACCACACCTACTTAAGGACAATTGAGAATCCAAACATTCATGAGCCACCACCACCGATTCCACAATCTGCCGACCTTCAATAAAGGCACTTTGAGAAGGCGAAATGAGAAAAGGGAGAACCCTTCAGTCGATTAGCCAAGACCTTAGTCAAAATCTTATACGGACTCCCAAGCAAGGAGATAGGACGAAAATCAGTTAAAGCAGATGCTCCAGGCTTCTTCGGAATCAAAGTGGTAAAACCAGCCCCCAAACCTTTAGAAATAATGCCTCTCTCAAAGAATTCCATAACGAAAGCCAAAATATCCACCTTGACCAACTTCCAAAAAAACTTAAAGAAAATGATAGGAAAACCATCAGGGCCTAGAGCTTTATCTTCACCTAATTGCCAAACTGCATTTTTCACATCCAATTCCTCAAAAGGAACCTCCAAAGCATTCCGATCCTCCTCACTCAACATTTTAAAAGGGAGCAAAGAAGGGATAGGGAACTCCCTAGTAGGAGCTGTAAAAATGTTCTTATAATAATGAACTACTTCCTCACAAATGTCTTATCTTGAATCAATTCTCACTCCATCTACTTGTAAAGAATGAATAAAGTTCTCCCTTCTTCTATAACTCGCTATTCGATGAAAAAACTTGGTATTTTTATCACCCTCTTTCAACCATTGAATACGAGAGCGTTGCTTCCATTTGATCTCTTCCCTCAAAGCTTTCTTCTTAAAATTAAATTTAACCTCCTTCCTTCTCAACAACTGGTCTTGAGAAAGAGGACCACTTTCCTCCTGAAGTTGAAGGAGATGTAATTCCTCAACCCGACCTTGTTCCTCAATAGATTCTGCCTCTCTACGATCATGAGCCCACATCTTAATCTTCCCTTTAACAAACTTCAGTTTTTGCAACAAACAATAACCCTTGTACCCCACAGGATTCGATTCCCTCCACCAACTTTCAACAAGCTCCTTAAAACCATCAATTTGAAGCCAAGCCACCTCAAAACGGAAAGGCGAAGGACCCTAAGAATCCAAACTAGAGTCCAGAAGAATTGGAATATGATCTGAGACTGGGTTTGATAAAGCACGCTGCGACGTAAGGTGAGAACATTCCTCCCGTCTCGAGTCAATCAAAAACCTATCCAGACGAGCAAGACTCGGATTATCTTGCATATTGGACCGAGTATAAGCCGCACCACCCAAAGGTAAATCAAGCAAATTTAATTCATCAATCCAATCATGGAAAAGCTGCATTTGAGAGGAAATTCTGTGACAACCTTTTCTCTCAGACATCTGACGGACAACATTGAAATCCCCTCCCAGACACCAAGGAAGAACAGAGTTTCCCCTTCCTGCACTACCTCCTCCAAAAACTGGCTCTGAAAAGCATCATCATTTGGCCCATAGACATTAGTGAACATGAAAGACCTCCTAGCTGAAATCTCTTCCAACACCGTCATAATGGAGAAAACACCGATCTGAACAGACACCAATTTTAATTTAGAAGCATCCCATATCGTCCAAACTCCCCTAGAAGCCCCATCAGAAGCCTTCCCAACCCATCTCATACTAGCTGAACCCCAAACAGATCGAACAAGCCCCTCTTCTGGCTCACGACAGTTTGTCTCCTAAAGAAACAACACATCAAGCCGCTCACTGAGCACCACCCTTTTCACTGGCACTCTCTTCATCATCCCCCAGACCCCTAACATTCCAAGACATCACTTTCATGAACAACCTCCTTGTTCACCCGACGACTTCACCACCGACAAAGAACGGTCATAGTTAACAGTAGAGTGCAAATTCTTGAATTCCCTCTCTCGCTTTCTGTTCCGACGAACTCAATTGTCCTCCTCTATTTTTCACTGGCCCACCTCCCAAAAATTTTGCAGAATCTCTCTCAACTGTGTAGTCCGATGAGGCGATGAGATACCGAGAATGGCACCCACCAAAAAACATCTTTTCCTCATCAAACTGTTCAAACCTTACTGTCAAAGCCAAACCCTCTGCTTCTACCTTGTCTGCCCAACTAACTGATAGAGGAGCCGAGGTTCCCACAACCTCCAAAGATTGTTGGAGCAGATCCTGCTTAGCATAACCCATCTCCATAGAGTTCTGATAAAAAGTCTGCTCGCCAATGCTACCGAAACCATCTCTGCTCGTCCCTGCAAAGAACCACCACCAGGGCTTAAAAATCTATGCTCAGTCACCTCCTGCTCTTGCCTGCTAACTTCCACATCTAATCGAAAAATAGTCGGTTGGCATGTAGAAATCGTTTCCCTGTGATCAGTCTCACCAACCTGCCTACCCTGACAATCAAGACTGAAGTGGGATGTCCCCAAACCATTTTGTACAAAAGAGCTTAAGTTATGGGCTTGCTGCACAACTGGACCTACATATTGGGGATGTTGCTCGGCAGGACTGCCTTGCTGAACACCTTGACTTAAATCCAGTCCGAGTCGCACAACTGGGCTGGAACACTTGGCTCGCCGCAAATCTGGGATTAAAGAGAGGTCTGAAAGTGGACAATGGGCACGGGCCAAAATCTTTGAGTCAGAAAGAGCCTTACCCGGGTTGGCTCTTATAAAAATCGTAGCTTTACCCTTTTTGGGCTTATTGATAACCAACCCTAATTCCTCGTTCCTCTCCTTGGAATTCTCCAGAAAAGTCGAGACTGCCCGAGGAAGCAGCAACTGCAGGAGGGATTGCTGCCACACTCATCGGAGTCGTTACGATAGCCACTTCCGGAGCGGAAGGGAGAGAAGAAACTGCAGGAGTAATCGCCGCTGCAATCAAAGGGAGAGAAACGGAGCACGCTCCCCCAACGGAAAGGGATTTTGAATTTCCTCCCTTTCCGCTCGATCCTCCGGTCGCCGGAGAGTAGAGAAAGGCAGCTGAGGTACCGATGAAACAACACCAGCCATCGCCATCTCCACATCCGACGCAACCCCTTGGGAAACGACTTCATCCATTGACAACATTCCTTGAGAGTCCACTTCCGTCCACAGACCAAACCGAATGTCACCGACATCCAAGGACAAGACTTTTGGTACATCCTTGGTGGCCAACCGCACCACGTTGACACGAACAAATTCAACAACCTCCATAGACAAGCAGTGAGGGTCGATTTCTTCCACCGCACCACACAAGTCCCCCAGCTTCCAAAGCACTTCCTTTCGCCAAGCATGAAGCGGAACATTAAAGATGCAAATCCTATCCACCACCAAACAAGGCCCCAAAACCTCCGTCCACTTATCAATTCGAAGCAGAGGCCCCTCTGAGAAGTGGGAACCCCCAAAATTGACCCTTCGATTATCCTCAGAGGCGAACAAGATCCAGAAAATAAGAGGAGACAGCCGACGCACCACCACTTTCAGATCGAAGCCCCAGATCTCCTGCACCTAGCATTTAATATCTTGCGCCGAGACACCAGAAGTTCTCGCCACTCAAATCCAGGTTGTTGCTAACCCCTCTTTATTCTTCTCAATGAAAGGTTCATTAACTTGAAGTAAACGATCAACCGGAAGGATAGTGGTATGAAAAACTGGTTTTGGTTTAGACTTATCCTTCTGAACCAAAGACTTCGGTTTCCAAACACCATTTGAACCCAGACGACGACCTCCGGCCCAAACCTAGCCGTATTGACCTGCAGCTTCTTCCCATGATGGACCTTACTATCGAACAGAGTAATGGCTTTATCTCTTTCTCTTTCCGTCTTAAACCTCACAAAGGCAAAATTCTTCCTCTTCCCTGTTCTCTTATCAAAAGGAACATAGCTATCAAAAATCACCCCAGCCGCTCCAAAAATCCTAACTAGATCTCCAGTACCCCAGTCAGGGATATTCCCAACAAAAACTGAAAAACTATTACGCCACCAATCAACCATTATCACCAAAAAGCAAATTCTCCTTGCATTACCATGTAATGAAAATGAATTTTTGCTCTTTGACCTTGATTTTTTGTGGTTGGATACCATGCAATCATGCCTTGAACACGATGAGATGCTCCAGCCGGCTTCATGGCACTATAAAAAACACATCTTTCGTCAATAAGCAGCATAAATTTGTCACTTCCACAGGTTCCATTTCAGGCAGCAAACGACGAGCTCTAGTGCCTGAAAATGGAAGCTAGGGTTTCATTTTGAAAGGAGTTTCCGTCCTCTATACCAATTTATTAGATATCATGAAGTAATATCTTGTGACAAGGTCATGCCATTGTTATTAATTGCATTATGTATAGTGACATTTTTTTTGTTCTAATGTAATTACAAAACATTAACAAAGTTCTAGGTCCTTTCACTTTTTCCACCTAACAATTGTAGTTGGGAAAGCAAGATTATTGAAGTTATGTGCACTAAAGATAGGGTTATGACCTCAGCTGTAGCACCACTAGAGACGGATCTACTAAGCTTCATTGGCATGAGGGTACCAATATTCCTCCCTCAAAAGAAGAATGTTACTCAGGGAAGGATCCAGTGCACTGACATTCTGAAAAGGACCCTCCTTTGAAAGCCTTGTATGAAGATTAGGGATTTGAGTATTGGCAGTGGAAGGGTTGGATGAGAGAATAACTCTTGCTCTAAGCACCGACTTTTTATCAGTGAGGTGTGAGTGAAAGCTTGATGCTGAGGTTTGTTGATGAAGGGGGTAGTGATCTCACAAGGTGGGCTAGAAGAAGTTTGCAGACTGAGTTGTTGGAGAGTAAGGATGAGAGGATAGAGTTTGGCTGCTTTGGAGAAGGGCTTGGGGAAGAGTTGTGAAGTAAATCAGGCTCGAAGATAAGTTGATTAGTGGAAGGTTCTAGGGATGGGTTAGGAATTGGAATTGGAGTGAGGAAGGGCTGTTTAAGAGATGGGCTAGGCCAAGGGGTGAGGGGTTTGGATTTGGGTCAGCAATAATAGGCATAGGAAAAGGAGGCTTGAGTGGCTTGTTGTGAGAGAAGGCATTGCTCATGCCTTCACCAATGTTGTCAAAATAAAATCATATGGTAAAATTGATTTATTTGTTGAATCACAAATTGTGAATTGTAAACTGTAGAATTATAGGAGTCATAAGTCCTCTAAAAAATATATAAATATATGAAATGGTACAAAAGATATCTAAAAAGTAATAATATGAGCACATCTTTAATTTCCTTAATTATTAAGTGAATACACACATGGTTTGCAAAATGAAACAATACAATATATGATTATTTCTTTGGTGCTAAAATTTCAAATTTCCAACTTTCGAAAGTATAACACTAGCAAAGTCAACAATAAACTAAAAGAGCCCCCTGAAATCAATGGTCCTAGAATTTCAACAAGTTAACCCTTGAAATCATCAAAACCAAAAGTTTCATGCTTTCAATTTTCAAATAACCCCCTAATTCTCTCATCCATTGAAATTGTAATATTTCTAACCCAACGAATCTTTCCTCTTGTGAGTAGTATGAATCATGTATTGGAAGATCAACCACAGTGCCCAACCAAAGTAGTGGTAGGAACCACAAAACCCATAAACCTACGACTCTTTGAATAAAACACATTGCAATTGGGATTTGAAACATCTACCCAGGAAATTACCAAAATGCCTTTACTTGGGGTAGGAAGGCTACCATCACCTCTTCTCTCCCTTATTTGCCCCTTTTTTTTTTTCGAATGGTAGCCAAGAGAAATATATTAAGGGAAGTTGTACAAGAAGAAGGTATAGGATTAGACCCAAACAAAAAGGAAAAAGAAAACAAAGAACAAAAATACAATTAGGGGGGGAGATAGGAGGCATGTTGGGGGGGAGAACCTAGAAGGAATTGGTTGGGCATTGATTGCCGATTTTGGTGATGAGACATGGTGGAGGGGGTTAACCAATACAACATGTTAATCATGCTTGCTCTCACTATATCTTACGTGATGTTGATGGCACTTGCCAGTTGCCACACTTAGAAGATATAGGAGCATATTCTCTGATAATGATACTTTGATTCGTATAAGAAAGACCATTAGGGAGTCAAGTTCCAAAATCACCATTGGTTCAATCCAGGAATTTCCCACCTTAATAGGGATGAAAGACATTGTGATTAGAGGTGCTCAAATAGGAAGTGTTTTCGTAGAAACTTCCCAGCCTCCTCTATCATTGCTGGCATCCAGGCATAAAGAGAGAGGCCATACGTGTGGACCCAAATGTGTGCAGAATCAAAATCTTTAAGCCACATTGGAGATTGGGGCGTGCTTAAGGACAAGAGATCCTCAGAAACTATGCTGGCTTCCTTAGACTCGGATATGGAGAGGAGCTTGAGTAAAGATTATTAATTGAGACTTACCTTGTGCACTCCCATTGCAACTTAAGCCAATTTTCCATCATGGGATTCTAACCTCCAATAGGATGGACAAGCCTCGAGGCTCTTGTTAAGTTCAGAGATTTTTACCCTTGTTACAGAGGTGAAGTATAGGATCATCCACGGAGTTGACTTTTCATTATGTAAAAATAATGATTACTGTAAAATAATTTTTTGGCGAAACATGGAGTAAACAGACATGAAGCTTTTATTGACATTAAAATTTTATGATACATCCTAATATTGAGATGTGGGTGCTCAGATCCATGCCAGGTGGGGTCTATATTTGTTAGGGGTGAAACTCAGGTGAGTTGGGCCAGGTTTTCCTAACCCAGTCTAACCCATATTAAACCTAGTTGAACTTGACGAATTTTGTGACCCAGACCAACCTCAATTTGGCCTGAGTACTGAACCCAACCCGACTCTATTCTAAACCCAAATTCGGATTGATTTAGGATTTTTTTAATAAACATCTAAATTAATATAGTTTACTTTATAAATAAATAATATTTTCACGCATTTAATGTCTGAAAAAATGACAAATAAATTGCAAATAATTGAAAATTTTCATTTCTAAAATGAAATAATACTCCCACACATTTGATATTCCCTAAAAAAAGGACAAACAAAATACAATTAAATAAAGTTTTACTCGTAAACAACATGATTATTGATTAAATCATAACCTAAAAAGTGTTTTCAAAAAATTAAAGTATTCATAATGGCTATTGGGTATTAAGCCGGGTTGGGTTGGTTTTTTGAAAGGTTAATACTAACTAACCCAAATTTAATTCGGGTTTTAATCCTTCAACCTGCTCCAACCCTAGTATAATAAATGCTTAAACCAATCCACTTATTTTTCGACCCAACCCAAGTTTCACCTCTAATATTTATGTAAGTAGGCAGCGGAGAGTACATTTAGGGGTGGTTTTTTTTTGTATACAAAAATGGTATAGCTCTAATATATTGCACAGTAATGTTGCAAATATTATGCTGCTAGAAAAATCAAGAAAAGAAGAAGTATTACTTTAAAAAGAGGGCTTCTTGCATACCTTTTCTTGTTAAAGTTTTTTTTTTTTTTGGTGGGGGGGGGGGGGGGGGGGGGGTCACAAGGCCCACATAAATTAATAGAGGTTATGAAAAATGAAATATTAGTGGATATTTTGGAAATCTAGTTTAGATGTTCTCATATTTTGATCTCCTTTCAGTGTTTTTATTTATCATGTAAAATCTATTCTAGGATCTGTCAAGATGTGAAGAAGCTCTGGCTGCCTTTAAAGCAATGCAAGGGCAAGGGGCCTCTCCACAAATAGCACAGGATATAGCTCGGCTGGAAAAAGAAATCGAGTTATATTCACAAGAGAAGCTATGTTACGAAGCTCAAATATTAAGGGTATGCTAGAATAAATTATTTTCCATGTCCTTGCTTCAGGAATCTTTTCTTTGCTTTATCTCTTTGACTGAAGATGTTATTTTTCTGTTTCTAATATTTAGAAAGAAGGTTAACTATTAGTGTTGTTATAGATAGATGGTAAGTTTTATGTTTTTATTTTATTTTAACTTGCTTTTTGCCATTATTGTGACATCATGGTTTGACCTTTCTAAAACAAGTTTGGATTGAGCCATCCACTAAATTGTTTGGTGTCTGGTCCGGTTTAAAAATTGTTAGTTTGGATTTGTTTTCGATTTTGAAGTTATAGCACATTTTAATTTAGGGAATGGATAGGGACACCGGTGTTTTTTATAAAAAGGGATACCGGTGTACCCTTTCCACTATTTAAGTGATGACAAGTGGAGAAAGAAACAAGCCCGGTGTCCCTTGTTGTAAAAAAATTGTTGTCCTTATCAATTCCCTTAATTTAAGTTTCAATGCTACTATAACATTCTCTGGAATCCAACTTTTTGCAGCTTCAATAATAAAATAAATGAAATTGGATATTTGAATTCTAAACATACTATTTATTGTCAAGCATGCAATCTACCCTGCTATGACACCTTTATTTTTCATGGTAATAGTCTCCAAATCTAGTTGTTGTGCAACCAACCTCACATGATTATTCGGTAGAGAACTTTTTGTTGTTGCATGTGCTGATACCATGCTAGTTTTGATGATGGAATACAATAGCATGAAGAATTGTGAATAAAGAAGACTGATCAAGTTATGGTTGATGGGTGAAGGCTTAGATCTATCCTAGAAAAGCTAAGACCTTAAAGAAATGTAAATGAGAATAATTCAGAAAGTCCATAATACACGAAACAAAAATTACATTGATCTCAAAGTATACAAAAAAAAGAAAAAACTTATAATTGACCCCAGTATAGAACATGACAGAAAATCTCAATAATCTCGAAACTATTAAGTAATTTGAATGGTTAAAGTTTCTTGTATTATCCTAATTAAGAGACATCAAAACTTTTATTTTATTTTATTTATCCTTGAAATTCTGTTTATAAAAAGTTGAGGGATCTAACAGCTTTATTTATCAACTTCATCACTGGTCCCTATCCCATCCATGGTATTAGTCAAGAGTTGAGGAAGCTTTACACCTTTAATCATCAACATCAGCTCTAAGCCTTCTTCCATCCAGGACGGCCCCCCTCCCCCCCACCCCCTGCCAAAAAAAAGAAAAAAGAAAAAAAACCACACGTGCCCACACACATTTGTTCCTTGAACTTGTAACATTCAATTCTTTGCATTAGGATCATTTCCAGTCTTCTAATTATGGGCTGAAACAATCTTGAATGACATCCTTTACTTTCAATTTTGTTGAGGAACCCTTTGGTTCCATCTTTTCATCGTCATTATGAGAGCCATTTACCCCATCTATGTGGGATTGGCACTGGTAAATTGGATTAGACTTTTCTTTTTGTTGGCAGATTGTCCATCTGGCACCCTTTGGTTCCATCTTTTCATCGTCATTATGAGAGCCATTTACCCCATCTATGTGGGATTGGCACTGGTAAATTGGATTAGACTTTTCTTTTTGTTGGCAGATTGTCCATCTGGCACCCACTTTGGGTCTCCTCTCTTGTACTTTATACTATTTTCCTGGTTGTCCACACAATGCATCTCCATATGTTGTATTCCACAATGTATACTTTATCTTCCTTCCTCATTCCCATTCCCAATATTTAGCTCTATATGACACTGTAAATCTAATAGTGATATCATAGGGATGGCCTGTGGAACTTGATGGTCAACACCACCTTAGCTTGTCTCCCTCCACATTACCGACCTGCTTGAATCCTACTTGTAACATTGACCCTTCCTTTTGTTCTTCTGTAACACTTCAAGTCCTCTTAGTCTGATTAAGTTGGATTGCCATAACTGGGGATGGGTTTCATGACCACCCACTTTTGAAACCCATAAGTGAGAATAAGTTTCATAACCACCTACTTATGAAATTCTTTGGTGTTCTTGGAGATTTTACTACTTTCATTTACCACCATCTCAACTCTAACAAGTGAAACGGGTCTTGAAAGACCCCACTGGTAGCTATGCCAACGCCTATCCAAGTTACAATAATGTGGACATGAAGGCTTAACATTTGTAATTTATTTGTAATTTCAGAGTTGTGATATAGCACTTCTGACATTTGTTATGCAGGAAGCTCATAAATAAGATTCGATTATTTTATGTTAGCCAAAGAAACAAAATGATTTGATTATTTTGTATTTGATAGATACTCTATTGATGAATATAAATCAGGTTCTTCATGTTTACTGAAAGTAAAGAGAATTTTTATAGTAAACTAGGAAAAACCCTCAGGTGGGTTCTCTTTATTCAAACATGCTTGCATAAAAATTGAAACATGCTTCCCTTCAATTTTGTGTTGGCACCAATTTTATGTTTCTTTGTGTTGTCTCCTTACCCTTTGTTTCTCTCATTCACCTTATCTATTTTCTTTTCTTTCTTAAAGGATGGCGCACTTTTTCAGCGTGCACTATCTTTTTACAGGTTAATGGTGGTTTGGTTGGTTGGGCTTGTTGGTGGGTTTAAAATGCCTTTACCATCAGAATGTCCAATGGAATTTGCTTGTATGCCTGAACACTTTGTTGAAGATGTCATGGACTTGCTTATTTTTGCTTCCCGGATCCCAAAAGCTTTGGATGGGTTCTTTTTGGTAAGTTTTTTATAACTCTTTGTTTCCTATGCATCCTTAGTTACGTTCTTCTTCTTCTTCTTCTTCTTCTTCTTCTTCTTTGCCTTTTTCTTGTAACAGGGACCATTTTGCTTCGTCCTTGTTTATATTGTAAATTGAATTTTTTTTTTTTTTTTTGAAAATTGTAAATTGAATTATTTTTCTGCTCTTCCCTACCATTTCTCTTCATTTATTGCAATTCCATTCCACATCACAAATCTGTATAAGCAAAGATGATGGAAATTTTAAGCTTTATTAACTTTTAAGATATATTGAATAATTTTCTATTCTTTCTTGCTAGGATGAATTTATGAATTTTATTATAATGTTCATGGCAAGTCCTTCGTACATTAGAAATCCCTATTTGAGAGCAAAGATGGTTGAAGTCTTAAATTGCTGGATGCCACACAGAAGGTAAGATGGTTTTCTTGCAAACTAGTTGAAAACTGATCTGCTTGAAGGTTGTTCATAAATTTGTTTCTGGGGCTATTATATTCAATGACATTGCTTTGCTTGATGTGTAGTGGTTCATCCGCCACTGCTGCTCTTTTTGAAGGTCATCAGTTATCTCTTGAATATTTAGTCCGAAATCTTCTAAATCTTTATGTGGATATTGAGTTCACTGGTTCTCATACACAGGTGATTGCTTCGAACTTTGTAAATTTCCTTCTGGAAGGTCAATAAATTCCTAATATTTTCGAAATGTAAATTTAGGTGTCTTACTAGAACTTGTCTCTGTTTTAGTTATTTAAATCTTTTTCTTTGAAAGATTTATAGATCATTACATGTACTAGTTTTTCTTTTTGTTTGTTAATTATATTGAGTATGACTGATAGTTAAGCATAAATTTGTTTCCTTGTTCTTTTGTCCATGAATCAATTTTTTTCCCATTATGCCTTTTAAGTGATGTGAAAATCACATATTAAGATTGGGGTGGTTTGTGCATGCTGGTATATGCCTCACTCTTCTATAAAATAAGCTTGTTGTGCAATTCAATTTGAAGTTTATTTGGACCACACTGTATCTACATATATTTTCATACTCCTTTAACTTCTGCTGCTTTGTACATGTGCAATCTTAGCTTTCCTCATTGTTAGTTTGTTATGCTAGCAGGACTATTGCATTTATTACTTCCGCCTATATTCATTTTATTTTCACTTAAATATGCTGGGAATAAGAAGATCACTTTGATTATTTTATTGACATTGCTCAAGGACATGGTGTTTATTTTATGTCATTGTACAGTTTCATATCACAGCTAACAATTATTTATCTTTGAAATTGATTATGTATAATGGTATTTTGACTTTCAGTGCTTTTTCGTTCTCTCAATTATGATTCTCTTAATGCAGTTCTATGATAAGTTCAATATTCGTCATAATATTGCCGAACTTCTGGAGTATCTATGGCAGGTCCCTAGCCATCGTAATGCATGGAGACAGGTAAAACCTCCTTTCCTACAGTGGCACTAAATTTAAGTTTCATGGGCTGTAGTAGAAATTGCTGCATTTTTACTGTATTCTTTCTACACTTTTGATGCAGATTGCTAGAGAGGAAGAGAAGGGAGTGTATTTGAACTTCTTAAATTTCCTGATCAATGATAGCATCTATCTCCTTGATGAAAGTCTCAATAAGATCCTTGAGCTCAAAGAAATGGAAGCTGAGATGTCTAACTCAGCAGACTGGGAGCGAAGATCTGCTCAAGAGAGGCAGGAGAGAACACGAGTATTTCATTCTCAAGAAAATGTGGGTCCTAGATTCTCTGATAAAGATTTTCAAATATATGTACTAGTTGACATGATTAAAATGGACGTTGTTACTGCTGGTAATAGATTTGACTAGATGTGTGTTACTTACTTAAAAAGTTGATGTTTCTAGATCATCCGAATTGACATGAAATTGGCTAATGAAGACGTTGGGATGTTGGCATTTACTTCAGAACAAATTACTGCTCCTTTCCTTCTTCCAGAGATGGTAATAATGTACTTGATATCAATGTACTGTCTGGAACAAGTTCGGACATTGCTAGTCATGGTTTCTTTCTTCTAAATCTTGGTTCTGAAGTATTCCCTTGTTGCAGGTGGAACGGGTGGCGAACATGCTCAATTACTTTTTATTTCAACTAGTCGGTCCCCAACGCAAAGCTCTAAGTCTAAAAGATCCTGAGAAATATGAATTTCGTCCCAAGAAATTACTGAAGCAAGTTAGTACTACTTTAGCTTTAATTTGTTTCGTAGAAGTACATGTTCATGTTGTTTATTTAGTAATTTATTTTGTTCTTTTCTTATTTACAAGTTCTTATAGTGCCTTTTCTCCTCATGTATAGCATCTCATGTTGTTAGGTGTAAAAGGGCGTCACATGAAATGGGACCTGGATAGGTGGTTCAGTTTTAGCAAAAAATGCAAAACATAGCCTAGTAGATCAACACTTATTATGGGTCTTTAAGAAAATATTGGACAGATGTTGAGTATTAGTTTTACATTTAACTTGGTTAAGTAGAGAGGGGAGAGAGGTTTTTTTAGCAGAGGGTCCATTTACCGCTCTAGTCCATGTGATTTCATACCCATCTAACAATGATTTATTGGGGTGGGGCGGGGTGACAACCTCTTAAACGGGCTGTCAAAAATTCAGTAGTGTATCCAGACTTACTCTTGACCTTAAATTAGTTTGTTATTTGTCAGTAGCAAGAACTATATCTTCATTAAATTGTGTTTTTCACCTCTAGGGCTGACTTACTGACTGTTGTTTGATTTCTATCAGATTGTCGATATATATGTTCATCTAGCAAGGGGTGACAAGGAAAATATATTTCCAGCTGCGATTTCAAAGGATGGCAGGTCATATAATGAACAGGTACTTGAAATTAGCAAAACTATCACTCTTCTGGAATGCTTGCTACTTCTTTCTTCCCTTTTTCCTTTCACAGTATGGATGCTTGATTGTACCTGACTTTTTCAAACCTGGATCAGTTGTTTGCTACTGCAGCAGATGTTCTGCGGAAAATTGGTGAAGATGGAAGGGTGATTCAGGAGTTTGTTGATCTTGGCACCAAAGCGAAAATTGCAGCTTCTGAGGCAATGGATATTGAGGCTGCCCTTGGAGACATACCAGATGAATTTCTCGATCCAATTCAGGTACTTATTGTTTACTATAAAATATATAGGGTACCTGACACCTGCATCTTTTTGTTCATAAATAGTATAAATGAGACCAACAAGATACCCATATGTTGGGATAGATTAAAACTAAATTTGAAAATCTATCGTCTTTCAATATTTCTCATGTATAACAGTTGCATGTGCGCGTGCACTCACACATTTTGGGGGTTTAAAATTTGCTCTGATGCAGACTGGTATGATGCGCAACTGATGCATTATGACACCCCGGCCCACCTGGGAATGTGGGAAAGAAGTCCCACATCGCCCAGGGAGGGGATGTGAGGATGGATTATAAAGAGGGGAGCCCCCTCTCCCAAGCAAGAGGCCTTTTGGGTTTGGAGGTGAGCCGGCCCAAATGCAAAACCGTGCGGGTCAGGTGGGCCCAAAGCGGACAATATCTTGCTGGGAATCTGGTCGTTACAAATGGTATCAGAGCAGGTTCAACCTTCTGCCTGTATGGGCCCTCTACCTTTGTGTTGTGGCAGAGCCAAAGACAGCTTTGGGCTTAAGGGTGGGGTGGATTGTGACACCCCTGCCTACCTTGGCATGTGGGAAAGAAGTCCCACATCGTACAGGGAGGGGATGTGAGGATGGATGGCCTCCCCCCCCCCCCTCCCTCCCTCCCTCCCTCCCTCTCCCAAGCGAGAGGCCTTTTGGGTTTAGAGGTGAGCCGAGCCCAAATGCAAAACCGTGCAGGTCAAGTGGGCCCAAAGCAATCAATATCTTGTTGGGGGAGTCAGGTCATTACATGCATATACTTAAGTGTGTGCACACACACTTTGGGTGTTTTAGTTTGCTCTGATGCATACTGGTATGGTTGACAACTAATGCATATCATGATACGTATGATCAAACAGGCCCAATGATACCCTTGAAAGATATTTTGATGTATGGTCGTATTTATGCTAGTAAAACAATTGACCCAAGATGATGGAATTGAGGGAGGATATCCTTACTGAATGAGTATTCTGTTCTCTCAAAATAAGACCATTGTGTAGCACAAAAGCAATCCTAACTATCGTTTAAAGATGCTCTCTTCAAGGATTTCCTGCTTAATTTGGTGCTAATTCATATAAGATATCAAGGTGGAGATAGCTGTGGATGTAGGCAGTGCCTTGGAGATATCTAATTAGAGAAGAGAATAGATGATATCCATTCTCTATGTGGGCATTATAAATCACACAAATAGGATCAATTTGCATCCCTAAGCCTGCCTTCAATTTAAAGCTTGTACTGGATGGCCAACCAAGAAAAACAGGATGATTTCAGGATATGGTTGGAGAGGTGAAAATGCAACTGTAATCAAAATAACAAATCCCAGGAGCAGCAATAGGGTTCCATATCACACAATCAGGCATGGGTTGTTTGGGGAATGGACATTTGCACCTAACAGATTATTTAAGTAGCAGTTATCATCCTAACAGATTATTTATGGTCAATGAAAGCTCATCATTGAGGGGGATGCGGCAAACCCAATTAAATGGGCCAAGGGACAAAGGCGTCCTCCCTGGAGACGGATTACTACGGTAAGGGAGTTGGCTTCAGGAATGGACGTGCCCTTTGTTCATATTGGTCAAATAATGAATGGCATGGCAGACTACTTTGCGAAGATTGGTGTCAATGACTCCCTCTCTGGCGTTTTCTTCCTCTGAATTGGAAGATCACATGTTTTTTTGTACTTTTATTTCTTTTTCAGTTCTTGTTTGTTTTCTTTCTCTAGTTCTTTTTCTTGGTCTAGTTCTTTTAGACCTAAATATTTTTGTAATTGTTCTCTTTTCTCCTCAATGAATGGTTTTAGTTACCGCTAAAAAAAAAGAAAAAAAAATTCAGCCAGCTTTAAACCTAAATCCCCAACCAACATCGTAATGGGCCGATAACAAAATTTGTAAATGGGTATTTGGGAGCCAGCAGTAAGATGATCTTCTTTAATAGAGGTTTTAGGTAACATGAAAGAGTTGGTCCAATATAGTAGGCAGTAAGGCATCAACAACTGACAACCGCTTGCAAATGATAGAAATGCACTCCATCCTTGGAGCCGGGTACTTTCTCAATGAATTTTGTGATTCCAACCGATTATGATTGTCTCTATTACTATTATATTTGACTGGTGTTAGAAAGCTGGATTTAAGAACATTAGAAACCAGAGAAGGATTATCATTTTTTATGCTTCAGTAGTTTTTGTTTTCTCATTGTGTTCTACATAATACAATTATCTGATGATCATACTATATATTTTTTTCCTCGGAATTATTTTAAAAAGCTTGATTGGGTTCTATGTTCTGTATTTTTATACTAATATCACCTCTGGTGCTGCAGTACACTTTGATGAAAGACCCTGTGATATTGCCTTCATCGAGAACTACAGTTGATCGATCAGTAATCCAGAGACATCTTCTCAGTGATAATGTAAAAGTTATATTCATTCTGACAATGTTTTCTTCTCATTTCACCTTTGAAATTCTCTCTACATATTCAGCACTCAAATATATATGATATTATTTACCTTTATGACAGAGTGACCCATTCAACCGTTCACATCTCACCCAAGACATGCTCATTCCGGACGTTGAGCTAAAGGCAAAAATTGAGGAATTTGTGAGATCGCAGGCAATGAAGCAGCATAGCAAGACTGTAGATATGCAACAGCACTAGAGGAGCCAAGTTAATTGCCGATATTCAACTTATTTTGTCAACTGGGACCAAATGAAGAATTGCAAACTTTCAGTCAATGGTGGGCCTCTGCTACAAGAAACTGTGAAATCACGTCTAATCGCGTAACACTTTGTTAATTATGGTAAATCTCCATCTGCATTGTGATGTACATTCTTGAATGCCATAGTGCTGTCAAAATTAAACAGCAATAAGGTCAAGTTTTTTTCCTCCCTTTTGTAATTATAATCTATCTTTACACATTGAAAAAGATGCTATCAGAGAAATACGATTCCAGTTTTTGCTTGTTCTCAATTCTTATATGTATTTATATACCTGAATATTCTCTAATGATTTATGCTGAAGATCTTCAATTTGGCTTTGGCTGAAGTAATGGGCAGAAGTAGGGCAACTCTTTCTAATGGTGGTTTGTCAATTTTTTTAAGAAATTTTTTCTTTGAGTGTTATCCATATTATCAAAGATGGAAATTAAATGTTTATATTTTCTTTCAAAAAAATTGTTTTAAAAAAAATGAATGAGATGTTTCTCACTACTTTTGAAAAATCTTTCTTTTCCTCAAAATTTCCTCTTCCCCGTAGGAAATAGATTCCTTGACGGGAGAAAAAGGTTTCATGTTTATGTTTTTGGTAAAGAGTCCTTTTTCTATAAGAAAAAAAGGAAGGGAAGACTTATCTTTTCCACTCTTTACTTTTTATTAACTAGAAAATAACAAACACTCTTTGGAATATTCTAAAGATTTTTTTATTTTTAATTTTTCATAACTAATTTTTAGTGTCCAATAATCCATTTAAGCCTATCTTAGTGCAATTGTCTTTTGTCAGAAAATTAGTGAAAAATCAATTTTAGATTAAATATAGATCAGAAATTGTTTTTTCTGAATAAGAGAGTGTTGGGTTAGTTATCGCATTTATTTGCGAGTTGTACTAATAATTGAATTTGATAAATTATTATTTCATATGATGTCTATAGGTATCTGTGTTACTTGAAAATTAGAAAATTCATATTACATCATAGTGCACTTACAAGTTTTTAAGATGATGAATGAAGTGATGGCTTGATCAAATTTTTTTTTTTATTAGTTAGATGATGACAAGTAAGTAAAAAGACAAGTTCATCTCTTATTATTAAAAAAACACTAGTATCTCTATCATTTCTTATTATAGAGATTTACTTTAAAATTTTCATTTAATCATTGTCAAAAAAGAAGACCCATCCTAATATCCATTGGTGAGATATTATCATAGCCGGAGTGCTTCATTGCTGATCTCATCATAATCGCCTTAGGAATCTAGTTACACGGTTACACCTCGTTGACTTGATATAAAACTGTCTGGCACAATGGATAAATGATTATTATAGCAATGTCCAAGATCAATTCTATCTAATTAGTGTTAGATTTGTTTAATAAATTTATATTTTGTATGATTGATAGCATAATTCAAGTCAAGCTCAACGTTAGCTGATAAAAACCTGAGCTGCATAAAGCTCAAATGTACAATCGGGGTTAAAAGAAGTCAGTTCATTACAAGAACAGATCCTTCTCGTACTTCGGAATTCTTGATTTATTATTAAATTCATATATATATATATATATATATATATATATATATATATGAAGACTAAAGTATTCAAGCCTCACACTATAGGGAGTGATCATTTTGTATTAAGATTGTTTGAATCCAAGACATCCCGCATCTCAGATGAATTCTTGACCGCTAAATCAACTCTCACGAGTTATTATACATGAACATATAATACATCTATTATATTTGTAATATATAATTTACAAATTATTCAATCACTTTAAGTTTTATCAATCTCTTCTTTTTTTTTACCAATATTATCCAATCTCTTCTTTTTTATATTATAAAAATACATAATTTAAATATTTTCTTTTTTCTCAAAGTAATTGATGTAGTTCTAAACATTAAACATTTAAAAAATATTAAGAGAAAAAAAATTGATAAGTATTTTATTATATTTTTCTTACCTAAATTAAGTAATAAAAAATCCTTCCAAACAATTTTTAAAGTATTTCATCTAAATTTTTTGGTAAAAATAAAATGAAGTTGAAAAGCATTGGACGTATCATACTTGTGCATATCTTTCCTGACGTTTGGGATATTTATTTTTCATGACTGAATTATTAAATCATACTCCCTCTATCCCAATTTAGTTGTCTTATATGAATTTTGAAATTGTCCAAAAATGATTGTCCCATTCATATTAGAGTAACATAAAGTGTGTTGAAAATAGATGAAATCACATGGAGTGCTAGCCTTATATTTAGAGTTCCTTAAAAAATACAAATATTTTAAATGAGATAACTAAAATAAGACGGAGGGAGTATTTTTTAAATTAAAATGGAACCACATATGAACTATTTCTATTTTGTATTTTAGTTAGTGTCCTGAATTGCTAACCACGCCCCTTCCTAACTTGGACTTGACGAAGTTAGACCAGCATGAGCAAAGGCCCAGACTCGGGCTTTATCACTACAAATTTTTCACAAGCCCAGGCTGAGACTAAGGGCCTCAGAAGATTTAAAGCTTGGCCAAGCCCGGTTGGGTAAATGTCTTACAAGATGAGTATCCCAACGGGTTAAAACGGTGAAAGTTGGATCTTTTATAGAAGCCTGTCTTGCACTGTTCTTAACACCAAGGTCATCGTCATCATTAGTCACAAATCCTCTTTATCTATGTTGAGCTTTTCGAATTTTTCTTTTTCATTTTATTCTATCAAAAAAATATCTCTCTATTATTTTACAATCCAGTATTCTTTCCCTACCTTCCAGCCCATATTTTTAAAGGCTTAAGTTTCAAGTTTGTCTCCTGCTTGCACTTTTTCCATTTGACCCACTTTTTGTTTGTTAAGTGGGTTATCTAGACCTCTTCGAACGACTTTTACTCATTTTCTTCGAAGATGTATCTTTATCACTATTGCCTTGCCCACTTATTGTTCTTGTTGGCGGTTAGCTCTGTAAAGCATTGTAAGCCTAATCATACTCATAAAAACCGTTGTTGGGATATTAACGGCTATGGGTAATATTGAAATATTTTAAAAATTTTGAATTTTTATCAGAAAAATCTTGTGAAAAATATAAAATTTAAAAAATAATAAAAAATCAATAAAATAAAATTCAATATTGAATTTAACTGGAATATGTCAGGATGTTATCGCAATATTACCATTTATCAAGTTTTAATGCGAATTTATCAGGAACTTACCAATAATTTACTGACTCGTTGATAAATACGTGTTATTAACATGGTAATAGTATTTTGAAGATAAAAATATAATAAATTTAAAAATACTGTCAATATTTGTGACTATGAACCTAATGACTGTTTAGCAAAACTTAGTCTGCTTCAATCTCTACAATATTTCTTATCATTGTGCACTCTACTAATTTGCTAATATTTAAGCCACTTCACTTTTGTACTATTGCCTATAATAAAATCTATCTTTTCATTTAGTTCGATAGTTAGCACATAATTATTTGAATTTATTACAAATTAATACCAACATATTTCCAAATTTAATTGTTCTTTTTTTCTTTTTATGTTCTTAAGCAATTAAACTGACACTCCATACAATCCATCTTCATTTTGCTGATTGTTAATCTATTTTTTTTGCTAAGGATTTCTGTCCAAATTCAATTTTTGTTTAATTCATTATATATTTTGTCAATTAGCACTATATATGTGTGAAAATTATTGGTCACTTTTTTTGGGGGGAGGGAATATAAGTTTTTATTTTATTTTATATAATATCCTTTTTTTTAATTAAAATTTCTCATTGTTCCTTCCCTCAAATTTAAATCAAATAAGAATCAATTCTGAACAAGCAAATAGGAGAAGATGGTCCTTTCATCTCTCTACTTAAAACTAAAATCTAAAAACTTAATCTAGAATTGCCTATTTGCCATTTCAACTTTAAAACTTAAAAAAAAAGAATAAAGTAGTTGTTCTAAGAAGGCAATGCAATTCCCATAATTGTTTGCATTAAGATTGTAAGAAAGCATATAAGAAAAATCTTAGAAATTGAGTGCTAATCCGATCTTTGATTGTATCGATCCACTTAGCTTCTTGACTTGTCAAACCTTTTTACTATTATTTGATTGTCACCCACATTTTTGTTGATCATCATTTAGTGAAAAATTATTTTTTGAAAAAATGGTGAGCATATGGACAAAAAGAGAAAAAAAATGAAAATAAGAGAGATGAGTTCTTTTTAAATGAATCATGCAGTTTAGATTTTTTTTTTTCTTCTATTGGTAGATAAGCTGGGAGTCATGGTAACATCATAATTATCATTATATAATTTTTTTTTTTTTTATTATTAAAGTGTTCAGATCTTTTAGAGCATCCTATTAATCCTCGTGGCATATGTAAGTCTCTTTATCCACATATACCCAGTAACTCTACGGAGAGTGGCTCTTTAAGAGTGGAGTGAAAATCGAATTCAAGATTCCTGCTTTCTAAGGCAGGTTCACTCCAACCCTTTTGGATTAATTTTTTTTTTTCTGTTATTAATATAATTTTTAACTTTAATACATATAAATGTGAACGAAACTAATGATAATAAAAAATCAAGATACTCTAAAAATGTTGTCCCTAGCGTCAAAATATTTTCTAATGAATCAAATGTCTCTAAATGAAATAAGGTTGACTCAACTCAAACTGATTCACATTGTTTATTAAGAAGATAGGTCTTCTAGATTGATTAGGACTTAGACGGGTCTAATAAAATGAGCTATAATGATCCAATCTATTTAGTAAATAAATGATATATAGGAGACTACTGTTGCTGTTTCTTTTGTTTAAATGGCTATCTTCATTTCACATTGGAGGTGAGTGTTAAAGTTGTATTTTCCTTTTCTTATTAAGGGTAGTTTTGTCCTTTAACTACTTAGGGATAATTAGGGTTTGTGCAGTATTAGTATATATGTACATTGTCTTGTGATTTATGATTAAGGGATTCTCAGTTTCTAACATGGTATCCAGAGCTTAAGGTTTTGCAGTATTTTTTTTCCCGATTTGGATCTTGTGTGTTTCGATTTTCGCTTGGATTTTGCATGCATCCGGCGTTTTGCCTCTCTGCTCGAGCCGTCCTTTTCCCTTCTCACGTTTTTTCTCTCTTTCTGGCACTCGCATCACAGAACCACCAATAAAAAAAAAAAAAAAACCCTTCGTCCAGATCTCACCGCCCGCACTACCCTTCGCCGAAACTGCTCTTCAGTTTTCTCTCCTTCGTGCGGCCGCTCTTCAGCCTCCTGCACCGACTGCCCTTCAGCTTGCCCAGTTCTTCACTTCCGTTTTGCTGCCTCTCCCTCTGCCAGATCTGCCTTGCCGCTGCCGGATTTGCATCCTGACTCGCCCTTTATTGCATTTATTGCGAAGCAGGCGACTTGTTCAGTTTTTGAGTGCTTTTCGGGATGATTTTGAGGCACTTCGAGGTTCCATTCTTCATCGTAGTCCCCTCCCTTCTGTTGATGCAGTGGTTTACGAACTCTTAGCTGAAGAAATTCGTCTCAAGTCTCACGTCGGAAATAGTCTTCTATCTATGCCTTGTCAGATTGTCTTAGCAGTGCCATCCAAACCTTCTTCTAGTTCACAGACACGACAACGCCAAGGTGGGAGACTTGCCATTGATAATTGCAGTTACTGTAAGCAGAAGGGTCATTGGAAGGCACAATGTCCTCTCTTAATGAAAAGACAACACCAACAAGTGTCAGCACCAAAGCAGCATCGCACAGCCACAGTTGTTCAGCCCATGAATGAGTCTTCATCCTCTACTCTATCACTGTCCATCCTTGCAGATCAGTTGCAGAAGTTTCTTTATTCTCATCAGCCTAATGCATTGTCGACTGCTTCTTCATCCATAGGTTTGCCTCCTTCAACTTCTTCAGGTATTTCTCCCTCTACCTGGGTCTTCGACTTAGGAGCCACTCATCACATGTCTAATGATATTTCTTTGTTTTCGTCTTTATCTCCTTCTCACTCATCTATTTCTGTACTCACTGCTAATGATACTCCCATGCCATTGGCAGGTGTTGGTTCTATCATGTCTTTTCCCTTGTGTCTTTCTGATGTTTGTTGCATTCCCCATCTTACTTTTAATTTGATCTCTATAAGTCAGTTGTGTGATTCTGGGTATGTTGTTAATTTTTCTCCTACTTCGTGTTTTGTGCAGGATCCTCATTCCAAGAGGCTGATTGGGACCGGCCATAGAGAAGAAGGATTATATGTGTTAGAGCAGCTTCGGGTTCCCGATGTTGCAGCATTTTCAGTTGATTTGTCGTCTTTTCGTTTGGGTCCCAGTTCATCTAGTTTTTATTTATGGCATTCTAGACTTGGCCATGTTTCTAGTTCACGTTTGCAGTATTTAGCCTCTACAGGAGCTTTAGGAAATTTACATTGTAGTGACATTTTTTATTGCAGTGGATGTAAACTTGCAAAGTTTTCTACATTGCCTTTTAATAATAGTTCATCAATATCTCTTGCTCCTTTTGATTAATTCATTCTGATGTGTGGGGACCAGCTCCTATTGCCACAAAAGGAGGGTCCCGCTATTATGTTTCTTTTATTGATGACTATTCTCGTTATTGTTGGATTTATTTGATGAAACGTCGCTCGGAATTCTTTACTATTTTTCAAAATTTTCGTTCATTCATTCGTACCTAGTTCTCTACCACTATTAAATGTTTTAGAGGTGATTTGGGTGGAGAGTATACCTCTGGTAATTTCTCTCAATTGCTTGCATCTGATGGAACCATTCACCAGTCATCCTGCACTGACACTCCCGAGCAAAATGGAGTAGCAGAAAGAAAACATAGGCATATCATTGAAACTACTCGCTTTTTGTTACTTTCTGCCAATGTTCCTAGTGCCTTTTGGGGAGAAGCTGTTCTCACCGCTACTCAGGTGATCAACACAATTCCTTCTGCCGTCACTTCTCTCATTTTGAACGGTTATATGGTAAAATTCCAGACTATTTCTCTTTGAAAGTCTTTGGTTGCACATGCTTTGTGCTTCGTCCTCATAGTGAGCGCACTAAATTATGTGCCCGCTTTGCAACGTGTATTTTTCTGAGTTATGGTGAAAGACAAAAAGGATATCGCTGTTATGATCCTGTTGCACAAAAATTGTATGTATCTCGTCATGTTGTTTTTCTTGAACATATTCCTTTCTATTTTGTCTCATCTAACTCTGTCACTGTTCCTAAATCTGAGCTCCTATACATTGATCCTTTCTCTGTTGTTGATGATTTGTCTGTGTCTGATAAAGTGCATGCATTGCCTAACTCTGTTTCTCCTATTTGTTCTACTCTTGTTAAAGCCGTATCCTCTGCAGATATTAATCCTCCCTCTCCACCGGCTGACGCTCCTTCAACTTCTAATGATGTGCATCTTGCTCCTACCCACTATTCTTCGAGAGTTCATGAGCCTCCAACTCATTTTGGTTATTCTCATGATGATTTTGATTATTCTTGTTACTTTCCCTCATTTTCTTCCTTTCTCGTTTCCATTCATACTTTGTCTGAACCAACTTCCTATAAGGAGGTTATTTGTGATCCTCTTTGGCAACAGGCTATGGATGAAGAGCTTTCTGCATTGCATAAGACTAGTACATGGGATTTAGTACATCTTCCTCCAGACAAACATGCAATTGGTTGCAAATGGGTGTATAAAATTAAGACCAAGTTTGACGGTTCTGTGGAGAGCTATAATGCCCGTTTGGTTGCTAAGGGTTTTGCACAAGAATATGGCATTGATTACGAGGAGACTTTTGCCCCTGTTGCAAAAATGACTTTTGTCCGTACTTTGATTGCAGTCGCCTCAGTTCATAAGTGGAGTTTGTCGCAAATGGATGTTAAAAATGCCTTCTTAAATGGAGATCTCTCTGAAGAAGTTTATATGATTCCTCCTCCTAGAGTTTCTCATAATCATGGGGAAGTATGCAGACTTCGAAAGACATTATATGGCCTTAAACAAACACCTCGTGCTTGGTTTGAAAAGTTTACCACAGTTATTACTTCTCTTGGTTTTCAATCAAGTTTTCATGATTCAGCTCTTTTTGTTCGATCCACCTCAGTTGGTCGTATTCTCTTGCTTTTGTATGTTGATGATATGATCTTGACAGGTGATGATCTTGATGGTATTGCTCAATTAAAAGTACAGTTGCATAAACAGTTTGAGATGAAAGACTTAGGGCCCGTGCGATATTTCCTTGGGATAGAAGTTGCTTGTTCTTCCAAAGGTTATCTTCTCTCTCAATCAAAGTATGCTGCAGATGTTCTTCTGCAGCTCGTATTTCTGACACCAGGCCAGTTGCGACACCTTTAGAGCTTAATGTGTATTATACTTCCTCTGATGGAGTGTCTTTGGACGACCCTACGTTATATCGCATTATTGTTGGGAGTTTGGTTTATCTCAGAATAACGTAGCCTGACATTGCCTATGCAGTTCATATTGTCAGTCAATTGTCTCCTCACCGACAACTACTCATTGGGCCACTGTTGTTCGTATTTTGCAGTATATTCGTGGCACTTTATATCAGAGTTTGTTACTTCCCTCGTCATCTACCTTGGAGCTTCGTGCATTCTCTGATGTTGGTTGGGCAGGTGATCCTTCTGATCACAAATCGACTACTGGCTTTTGTATATTTTTGGGTGATTCACTTGTTTCCTGGAGAAGCAAAAAGCAGGATGTGATTGCTCGTTCTTCTGCCGAGGCTGAGTATCTAGCTATGGCTTCTACTAGTGCTGAGATTGTTTGGCTTCGATGATTACTTGCAGACATGAGAGTTTCTCTTGCTGCTCCTACTCCCATGTATTGTGATAATAAGAGTGCCATTCAAATTGCGCATAACTCAGTTTTTCATTAGTGTACAAAACATATTGAGTTGGACTGCCACTTTATATGACATCATCTCTAGATTGACACACTTTCTCTTCCATTTGTTACTTTTGCCTTGTAGCTGGCTGACTTTTTTACGAAGTTCCACACTGTCACACACTTTCACTTTCTTCTTAGCAAACTCTCGATACTTACCACTGTAACATCGCAAGTTTGAGGGCGGGTGTTAAAGTTGTATTTTCCTTTTCTTATTAAGGGTAGTTTTGTCCTTTACTACTTAGGGCTAATTAGGGTTTGTGCAGTATTAGTATATATGTACATTGTATTGTGATTTATGATTAAGGGATTCTCAGTTTCTAACAGTGAAATTGATCTCACGAGCATGTATAAACCTTCCAATCCACACATACTTGTAAGTCGATGAGGAATAACCTCATGGGGACTCGGGGAGTGATCCAAAAGGATTTGAGTGTAAATCGAATCCAAAACTTCTCTTTATGAGAGGAGTTTCTTAACCATCAGATCAATTCCTTCTAAATTAAGACTATACTTCTATGATGGATCAAGTCTAAGTTGATGGATTGAATTTAGATATGAAAATTCTACATTTTTTCCACCGTTAGATGTTTGTTCAAGCCATAAACATAAATAATTACTAATATAAACCATTTAATGGGTGCAAAAGACTGAAACCTCCATGCACTTGAGTAAAGGATCAGCATAGTTTCAGAAACCATTTTTTACAAATATTCAATCTTAGATTTTGAAATGTTTTCCCCAAGAATTGAATGTCCTATGTTTATATGCGCCCGGATGGTGGGCTTTAGATCGGCTTCTCCCGTTGTTACAACTTGTTTAAATTTAGGGATAATGATAAGGATATTAGTGTTTTTTATTATAATGAATATAACTGTTGCTTATTTGTTTATGTATCATCTTTGAGTAGTAAAAAAATACAACAGTATTTCTATCATTTTCCTAAATTTAATTGTTTGAAATGATATTAAATTTTATTTTTTTTTATTTTGTATTTAATACGATAAGATCCAATGTATAATGCCAACATCATCACTTGGATTTAACAAATTATTTTTATGGGCCAACTATCTGTCTGATATTCATAGGACAAAGCCCACGACCTTTGATGTGTAATAACAAGCCCTTGTTATTTGTCACTAATAGTATAATGTCAATTGAGAAAATTTTATTTCTATTATTCAACTAAAATTTTAGGTTTTTGTCACTAATAGTATAATGTCAATTGAGAAAAGACTATTTCTATTATTTCAACTAAAATTTTATATGAGATGTATAGGACCAAACATTAATGGGATTTATGTGAAGTTTTAGGCTCATTCTACCGTCTCTGACTTTCTAACTAAAGTGATTGTGAGCTCCACATATTTTAAATGATGACTTGTTATATTAAGTGAAAATTATAAAGAATCAATCGATTTGTTTAAACATATTAAAGCCACACGTAGGTCAACTCAAACTTGACTCAGTTAGAAATTATTTATGGAATGTGAAATTGAATTATAAACTTCTAACCTTTTAAAAGATTTGAAACATATTATCGGTTAGTTGCTTGGTATTTAATTTAAAAAATAATAAAAATTTTGAAGAAAAAAATCTAAAATAGTCAAAAAAATTATTCAAATTGGCCAAAATTTTCACCCATTTCGGCCGAAATAATGGCTTGTTATAGTAATTTAAATCTTTATGAAAAATATAAAAAATATCATTTTTTTAATGTCAAATGAGACTAACACCAAAATATTTCATCAGATTTTTTAATCTTAATATAAAGCATCCATTTAAGTGACCTCAACCGTTAAATTTAACATGTTCATTTCCATGCCATATGATACTTAGATTTTGATCTTAGAGACTAAAATGATTTAAAGACGTTCTAAATTTTGCATTTTAAATATTTAGGTGATTATATATATATATATATATACTAGTATAATTTCTAAAAATGAAAAAGACCTAAAATGTTTACTGTCTTTTCACACATAAACAAAAGCCATGTGAGGTCTATTTCCAAATAAATCAAAATTATTAAAAAAATTATTTTCTCTAGTAAATTCAAATTCAAGTTTTTAAGTGTAATTTGGGCAATCAAGTCAGGTCGAGAGTCAAATTTTATCTAAATTAAATTTGGATTACTATTTTTTAATCTAATCCATATTTTAGTGCTTTTCTAACCCTCTTACAATTCAAATAATTAAAAAAACCTCAACCAATTTTAATTTGGGCATTGAGTTAAATCAGTTCATGAGTCAATCCATGTAATAAAGTAGATAATTAATTTATACACATTGTATTGACATATTTCAATTAAAGAGATAACTATCAAAATCAATCTCCATTTCTAAAATATTTTTAAAGTTAAAGTTTAAAAAATTATCAAATAAATATATAAAATTTGAATGTGTACATCTGTATAAAATTTAAGTAATTTAGGCAGATTGAGCCATATAAGTATTATCTTAATTTAGGAAAAATTAAAAATGAGTCAAATTTTAATTTAAATTAAACTCAAATTTTAACTAAAGTGCGTTAATCACCTTGTGTCCCTGATCGAGTCAATGGGTTGAGTTTATTCCCACACCAATTTTATTTTATTTTTTATAAGAACTCTCAGTCTCCAATAATAGCTGCACTATCTCAAATGGCCGCCCATCTTAACAAAGGAATTTTTTGTTAGGAGACACAGGATAAAGTGAAATTCCCATTTTACCCTTCACTGGTCCGTACGGAAAAACTAAAAAACGAACATCAGAAATCGGTGAACCGCTTATTAGGTACCGGTATACCGATACTTAAATGTATAGCACAATGGTGAGGTTCATATAGGGTTTGGTGTACCGATCTTAAGTGAGCCGAGATTTTTCCATGCATACACAGAGCGATATCCTAACTGTGACCAAATGAAGTGCATACAGAGAGAGGTGTACCGCTCTGGACACTATCGGTGGACCTATCAAAATTGAGGCTATTTTCAACAGAGCGGTATACCATCGTTACTCCCTATCCTTACTCTATCCTCATTCTTCTCTCAAGCTTTGAAACCCATACTCAAGATTTAATAATGTGCGAGCTTTTTCAAGCAGTTGTTATAGTGTACTGGTAGTTTTGTAAAATATATTTTGATATCTTGATTTATAATTATATATTGGTTAAAAAATTTAAAATCTAAAATTCTAATAGAACTAACTTTACTTTTAAGTTAAAAAATTATTAAATTAAATGTATATTTGTTTAGAAATGATCATGTGCAAGAGTCTAGTTTATAATAAAATTCGTTCATGCATTTCTATCATCTATTCTAAATTTTCAAATTTCACTATTAGAATGTGAAAATGAAAGACCCAATTTTATTATTATTAGGTCTCATATACTCAATCACCAATTTTATTATTATTAGTGTCTCAATTTGAAAATTTTATATTTAAATGTATATATCTTGAAAAAATTTACATTCAACATACCCAACCTACAAACTTAACCTCATTCAATATGAACCCGAGCCAAAAAACTGAGAACTAATGGACAAACAAGAATTGGATGTGCCCCCATACCATATTCTATACCATATAGGTTTGGGTATTGCATATCTTGAAATAAAATTAAATTTACCCGACTTGATCTAAAATAAATTTGAGTTGTATTGAGCGGTCTTAACCCGAACTGAATCCCATCTATCTTGAATTTTTTTAAACACTATTTAAATCTTAGTCAAGTTGGGTTGAGGAGTCTGAACTCAAACTGAATCCAACCCGTCTTGAACTTGAAATGGATTTTTATAAATTCCTAATTTGAATTTTTTTATTTTTCATATAATACATATTATCAACAAAGCCTGCACGTGGGAAACACACGTGCGATCACACATTAAGACCTTAGATCATTCTAGGGATGTGAAGCCTTTACCGAAATTCCGGCAGAGTCTCCCCTAAAAAGTGGACATATGGATCAATCTTGGCCTCCATTACTTACACCTGTCCAACACATACAAACATTCTTATTTATGCAATTACAAAAGATTATACATTTATTTATCTTCCCCTTTCTTCATCACATATTGCATTTAATTTTACTCCAAACTTCATAGAGTACTAGCATTTAAAATACCACTCATCTAGAGAAATTCATTCACAAGAACAAACAATTCAAAATTAACTGTACGTCAACAAAAAACTTGGTAGATTTTACAAAAAAACTCAAAAAACTGCCAAGTTAACAAGTGTGTTTCTATTTTTCTCTCCCCATTTTTGTGAACATCAAAGAGAATTTAGTGAGCAGAGGAAGGAGAAGGCAGTAGTGGATGGGGCAACGACACTGGATGGAGCAGTAATAGTAGATGAGGCAGCAACAATGGATGGAGCAGTAGAGGTAGTTGGTGGAGTAGATGGCTGAGGAGCAGGTGAAGCATCTGGTGGATCAATTGTTTTAATGGTGATCCCAATTTTTCGTGCAATGGAAACTTGCACATTAAGACAATGTTCGATGCGTCAGCTCAAATACAAAGTAGATTGAGTGATGCGGTCGAGGAACATAGGAACTGTTCGATGGACATGAGGAGACAGAGAGTCGAGCTTTGCATTCGTTTGCTGAATATGCTCTTCTCGAGTGTTCAGGCGATGATAGACATCGTCGCACAATTGGTTGAGGTTTGCTGTAAGACTGGCATTAAGAGCAAAGATACTTTCGATAATCTGGTCAAACAGTTCATCTCTTAGGGGGGTTGTGGAGGGTTGACCATGTGAGGGATACATTGGATGTGTAATGGGAGTGGGAGAGTGATGAGGGGAAGGATCACGAGACTCTTCATCATGAACTTGTGCTTTTCCTTTGTCTCCCTTCCTAACCCAACAATTGTCCACAAGTGTAAAGCCCATGTATTTGATTGTGGTCTCAGTGAAGTGATGTGAGGGCTTAATAGGAACCATGTCTTCTTCTGGGAGAGGGACCTTGAAGTGGGGAACAAAAAGGTGAGGAAGTAGCTGTAAGGCATCACCACAGATTTCTTTTCGTGGCATTCAATCATGTTCTTCAGAAGGATATACCCAAGACTGATTTTGTAATACCCCAAATTTTCAGTTTATCAATATTTACGGAAATTGCCATTGAAATGGTGAATTAAAAGGATATGACCTTAGATGGGTAAGTTGTAGGGTTCATTGTTCAATTAAGACCCAATGTTCATGTTATAAGGATCAAATTAAAGTAAATGGGTAAGGTACATTTAATTGGGTCAAGGTGGTTATTTGGGTCAAAAGGCCCAAAAGGGACCCAATGCGTCATGATTGACTTGGTTGACCACCAAGTGAGTCCAATCTTAACTTGGTGGCTGATTAGAGTTAGAAATGGAATCAAATAGTTGAGTTGAATTAAATGGTTGAGTTGAATTAAATGGATGAGTTGAGTTAAGTGAGTTAAGTAAGTTTAAATAAGAGGTGAGTTGGATAAAAGGGTTTTGGGGGTTACACAATTTAAATCCAAGGGCACACGTTGGTTGCATGGGGGGTTTACCTCTTGCATGAAACTCCAAGATAAACAATGAATGGAGGTGGCGGTTTTATGGGAGTTACATAAGGTGAGAAGTTTATTTCAAATTCAAACCCTTATACACGTTGGATTGCATGGAGGTTTTATTCCATGCATGAAACTTCAAATGGACAGCCAATGAGAAGAATGGTTAGCACTTGGGAGTTTCGTTTCAAAAATGAAACCCCCACATGAAAATTTGAATGAAGAGTGGAGGAGTTCTTATTCCAAATTCAAATCCAAGTAAGAATTAAAGGGAAGTTGGATGGTTGGGTGGTCCAAGGACTAAGACAAAACCGTTGGGCTCAAGGAGTTTCATCTCATGGATGAAACTCCCACATGGGCAACTAATATAGAGTGGCGGTTACACAAGGCCAACAAAGGCTAGCCGTTGTAGCCTATGGGAGTTTCATTTCAATATGAAACTCTCACATGGAACCTTAATGAGAGAAGGATGATGGGAGGAAAGGATACACCAAGTAACCATTGGAAGTCGTTGGGTGCCTTGGGAGTTTCATCTCGAGGATGAAACCCCCAAGGGAGAGATTAAGGAATGGAGTTACAAATGGGTTCACACATGGAGAAGGTTGCACCAAGGCAGCCCAAGAGCCAAAAACCGTTGGAGGGTTTCATCTCAAGGATGAAACCCCCAAATGGAATAAGTGAAGGAGATGAATGCAAATGGGAGTTACAAGTGGTGCCACCAAGAGACACCACCATGGGCTGAATTTCATTAAGCAAAGGAATTTTCATTTTAGTCTCTCTCTCTCTTCCTTGGCCATTTTTCACCTCTCAAGACAAAGAACATTGGCTAGTTGTCTCTCACACAAATCAGTCCTTGGCCGATCACTCCACCAAGACATAGTGGACTTAGAGCAAAGGAGCTTGCATCAAGGTTTTATCACTCTCATCCAAGGCCAAGTTTCTTTCTCTCTCTCTCTCAAATCAATATCTTGGCCGATCAACTTCAAGGAGTTTCCAGAAAGGTTAGGCTCAGCTAAAGGTCAAGAAGGAAGGAGAAGATCAAGAAGGAGTGAAAGAATCGGAGGAGTCGCGGTATTGGTAAGTGCACCATAACCATTTGTTAAATAAAATGGATAAGGAAACATGATTCGGCCATTGTATGGCCGAACCTATCAAGGGTTTAAATTATGGATAATGATATTTAAAAAGGGTAGAACATGGATCATAGGGTTCGGCCACTTTGGATGGCCGAACCCCATGAAAAGACTTGGTTATTTTTATGGGTTTTGGGAGATAAAAACTATATCATGTTATGAAGGTTTTAAAGATGTTTTAAATGGAGATAAGGTTAGGGTTTTGGGTCGGCCATTGCATGGCTGAACCATAAGGTTATTATGGCTAAGGTGCTAAGCATGAACTATGTATAAATATTGGAATGTTTGAATCAAGAAAACCATAGGGTTCGGCTATGTGTATGGCCGAACCCCATGGACCATTTTTATGGGTTAATTGGAGTTAAGAAAATGGTTGGAAATTATTAATGGTTATATGCTTTTGATTAAGGAATCACATATGGTTATCTTGGGACTTAGTATTAAGTAAGTAATCAACCATCATAAATGATGGAAAAAGGGACAAAAATCAATATGGTGAGGTTCGGCCATGTAGTATGGCCGAACCCCACTAATGGTTATTTGGTGGACTTAGTTTCTTTTGAAGTGGTTAACTTGTAATATAATTGGTCAAATCAAAATGGAGACTTATGTATGAAGGATTAAAGGACCAAATTTAAGATGGTGAGGTTCGGCCATGTTGTATGGCCGAACCCCACTAAGGAGGATTTTATGGACATTGGTGGTTAGCAATATTAAGCAAGGGTTAAACCAATGGCAAAAAACAGTAAATACAAGTTAGAATGTAAATATGGAATGAAAAGATCAAAGGACTTGAAAGAGGGGCCAAAACCAAAATGGTGAGGTTCGGCCATGTTGTATGGCCAAACCCCACCAAGGTATATTTAGTAGATTGAGGTTTTTAAATAAGTTATTTGGATGGTATTGGTTAAATAAAAAGGGAGATCAAATTCAAGTGGGTGAGGTTCAGCCATGGTGTATGGCCGAACCCCACAAGGTGGTTTTTGGACTTAGACTTAATTGGAAATCAAATGGATATTGTCTTGACTTGTTGTTATATAAACAAGGTAACGGGACTTCTTGAACGGTACGCAATCGTGAACGCAGTGACGGTTTAAGAAGAGCGGATATTTTTAGGTGACTTTTGTGTAGGTTTCCTACCTCTTTGTAACCACAATTTATACTTGCTGTTCTTATCTTGATTTTTATAAGATATGGGTTAAATTATTATGTTTCAAAGAGGATTTGAATGCTAAGTTTTATTTACAAATGGCATGTATTCATTGATATCTCATGCATGGCATGGGGTGATGGTTATGTAACCGGAGGGTCCACACTCCGTCGGGGTGACCGAAAAACCTATGTGGTGGTACCTTGATGATGAGAATCCCATCAAGAGGAAACCGGAGGATCCACACTCCGTTGGGGCGTCCGAACAACCTATGTGGTGGTACCTTGATGATGAGAATCCCATCAGGAGGAGGCTATGTGTACTTGTGATGGGTGTGACTCATTACATTTGCATACATACATAGCATGGTTTTTGTAAGTTTTTGATGATCATGTATTATTATGTTATATGCATGTTTTATAATAACCTTATGGTAGCCCTAATCGGAACACCTACTGGGCGCGTTGTTCTAACACCCTATTTCTACCCTTAGTGGATGACACAGGAAAGGGAAAGGTCAAGGATCGCGAAGGAAACCAAGCATAGGAGCTTGGATATTTAAATGGATTTATTTATGGATATTTTGTTAAGTTTACATGAACATGTAATTTTGAGTAGTTAGATGTTGGCATATAATAACTTAGTTAATATTTGCTATGGCTTGGATTAGTTTGAATGAATGTTTAGTTTAAAGTAATTTTGGATATATGACTTGTGCTTTGCTATCTAAATGGAGTAGACTTAGGTTCTATTATAATCCGCAGTTAGATTAAGTAATAATATTCCGCAAGAATTATAAAGTACTATGTGTGAACCATTCTCATGGACTTAGTCCATGCACACATAGGTTTGGCCAGTTAAGGGTCAGATTTAGAAGTCTGGACTTAACTCGCATCGTGACACTCCACTCTAATCACTTGTTTATTATTTTTTAAAAGAAAAAAATAGGCTCTGATTTCGAGTGAAAAGGGCGGGGCGTTACAGATTTGTTTTTGGGTATGAATGCACCACGTAAGAAAAATGTCAAAGTAGTTCGGTTCCATGTAGTGACCACCTCTAGGGATAATATTCAAAGAGATAATGTGGAAAATAATTTTCCATTCAAAGATCATTTCACTTGTGACAAGCCAAAATCTCTCCGTGATATCTGATCGGCCACAAATTTCATTCAAGATGTCTATGGCTTCCCTCATTGTGAAGTCGTCTGTAACTATCCACATATGTGTTTCATATTTTTTGAAGGCAGCCTGGGGAATCCCTAATAGGCATCTAATCCTTGGGAGTTAAGAAGATTTTTATGCCCTTCACGGTGGTGACTAATGAGTTATCAATGGTATTAGAAATATTGGCATAAAAATCTTGAATAAGGGAGGGATAAGAGGGGTGTTTCTTTTCTAAGAATATATCCCAACCTAGGTTTTTGAAAAGGGACCAAATCCAAAAATGAAATCGATCGAAGAGGCTAAGGTCAAATATTTTACCGTAGATTACATTCGTTGGAGGTAGACGCCCATGAACTTTGGTGGCATTTGGCCCAGAGGCAGCTCCTTGCTTTGATTTGCTTCGCTTAGACCGTGGTACATGTCCGGCATCTGTATTCTCCAATGATCGATTTTTCTTGCTGTTCGGAAGTTTCTTTCTCATCGCCATTGAAATTAGAGTCGATTTCCTAGAGAAATTGATGAAGAAGATGGTGATTGGAGGTTGTACGGAGAGGAGAAGGGCAAGGAAATCGCCGGAGAAGAAGTTAAATGGTATGCAGAAAGCCGAAAATAGTAAAGTGAAAAAGATGAATTTTAACACACAAAAAAATTGGTGTACCGCTGTTAATTATTGGTGTGCCGATAAAAACGGGGAGTACCGCTTTTCATTATCGGTGTGTTGATCTTAACTGTGAGTAGTAGATGAGACCAGTTAAAGTATCGGCGTAGCTTTCATCATACAACGGTGTACCGATAATCAACTATCGGTGTACCGCTCATCAAGGATTGGTGTGCCGATCTTAATTGTCTTCCAATGTAACAAATACTGCCACTATTTTCGTTTTTACCACGAAAATACTGGTAAAATATCGTTACCGCGTTAAAATCATGTTTGTAACTCGGCTGCCTTTATTGTCGGGGATTTATCTATAAAATTCATTTTTAACACGAGAAATGGTAAAATCGCATTAAAACTGTGGTTTTATCGGTAGAGTTTTTCGCACAACGTACAACATGACTCGCGCGAGACAGACACGGTGCGGCATGACCACACGAGCAAAGTTTCGAAACTGACTTAAAAAAACCCTCTTTTTAGGGTTTCTTTCCATTCCACTTTCGAAACTTCTCTGACCTCTCCTCATTCCACTTTCGAGTTTCGATTGGGTTTTCCTACTCCTCAGTCCTCTGCTCCTTTCTATTCCACTTTCGATTCGGTTTTCCTACTCCTCTACTCCTTTGATTTTCCCTCTACTCCTTTGCTCCTCTGACCTCTTTGGCTCTTAGACATCACCATCTTTTCTCTCGCCGGCGGCTACTCTCTTGATCCTCTTTCGCTACCCTCTCAATCCACTTTCTCAGTCCGTCGCTCAAGTCGTACAGAGGTAAAATCTCTAACTTTTAGGGTCATGTGATGGGGATTGATGAGGGCTCCAAAAGCTTCAAAGTCACTACTGTAAAAAGCTTCACAGTTCACAAATCACAATACACAGACCCATCTCAAAAGGCTTTTTTGTTGGATGCTTGTGTTTTTTAATATTATTTTAATATTGAATGACTTTGTTATGATAGTTAAAAATGAACTCATATAGATTTATATGATTTTTTTTACTCAAAATATGTAAGATGAGAATTATTAGTTTTTATTATTTTTTAAATATTTATATTTTTCGCGAGATTTTCCCATTAAATTCCTATTAAAAATCTAAGAAATTGAAAATATCCCGTTATTAACAGTTGTCGTTATTATCCCGATAACGGTATTTATCACCATGCTGTCTCCAGTAGATGAGATCAATTCAAGTATCGGTGTACCTCTCATCAAGTATCAATGTGCGGGTAATCATTTATCGGTGTACCGCTGATAAATCACCAGTGTGTCTATATTAGTTGTCCCAGTAGATGAGACGAGTTGAAGTATCGGGGTACCTCTCATCTTACATCAGTGTACCGATAATCAAGTATCGGTGTACTGATAATCAAGTATCGGTGTGCCGATCTTAACTATGTCTTACAAAAAAAATACAACTGAGACTTAAAAATATATATATATATAACTGAAATTTCATTTGGTTTTTTTTTTTTTTGAACGATGGTTTCATTCAAAGAGGGAAGGTCCAAAATGTATAGTATAGTCCACAGCCTAGGCCAAGCCACAAAAAAATCATAAGATATACAAAGCGGCCATAATATACCCAGAAACAAACTGGCCAAAATTGGCAAAAAAACCAAACAAAACTATCAACAAAACAGAGTACCCAGTTGATACTATTTGAATAGGAGAGAAATTCCAGCCAAAGTCCCACTTCATTTGGTTTTTACATCATAATACACCAGACTACATTTCTTCTAGAAAAAATGCAACTGAAATTTCATTTGATTTTTACATCATAGTACAACAGGCTACATCTCTTCTAGAAAAAAATACATATTATTACAAATCTGAATATGAAAGTTCTCCCTTTGGTTCTAGAACACGATTGACCCGAGAGAGATAGAGAGAGAGGAGGGGGGAATAGGTCAATCTAAAAATCATTGGTCATTTTAAAAATTACTTGATTGATTAATTAAGTGTACTGGAAATAACAATCAAGTGTGTGTATGTGTTAGCAAATGTGATTTAGCAATCAACACAATGAATCTAACACCACAAGCGTAAGGATACAAGATATATAGTGGTTCGTTTAGCCTACCTACATCCACTGTTAGGACTAGCTCAACCTTGAGCTATCACCAAATCCACTGAGTGTGGACTTACATCCTCACATTTAGAGTAGGAATTCCACCTCACTCATTTGGCTGGGAATTTCACCACCACATGTAGAATATGAATTTCACCTATTCATTTGGCTGAGAATTCCACCCACCACATGTGTCAGAGACGATGTTCTAGATTTTTTATATGGTTCCAGAGCCAAGCCTCCGTAATCCACTTTCACAGGATAAAAGTTTTAAATAAAATTAAAACCAAGAAGCACTTGCCTTTGTAGCTCTATCTCGTTGATGTGTGCTTCTCAAAGATCCACCCAAAGTGTGCCCGAGTTATTCCCGACGCTCCACCTTATAGCCGTCGTTGAGCGATCACAATTTCAGGGTCACTAGGAAACTGATTCTATCCTAGTTGGTATCTTTTCTTTCCTCCTCTATTTTTATCTTTCACTGACTCAATCAACAGATTGGTTGTATATGATTCCCAGGTGTAGGCACAAGAGAGTTGATCATTTCTTAGAGTGTGTGAGTTTTCTCAGTTCAAGGAAGATAATTAAACGATCACACAACTCTCATATTTATAGAGGAGTCAACACAGTTTTTCAAACTGTCCAGTACCGACAGGTCGGTGGCACCGATGGGTCGGTGTTCATATTTATTACCGTTCAACCACCCGACAGATGCACATTAAATGCACTCCAACGGTATAATTACTTATCGGTCGACAGGTTGGTGTCACCGATGGGTCGACAGTCATGGCATCGAGAGCTCAGTACATACGATGGTCTCGATCTGTGGCAACACCATGCAAACAGAGTTTCATGTCTCGAAACTTGTCCTGTCCAGAATGACCTATCGCTTTTTACCGAGGGGTTGGTCCTGCTGCTCTCGATTGGTCTTGAAATACCGAGATGTCTGTTTTCTTGAGAGCTCACTTGAGTTCAAAGTCCAGAACTCAAAATTTTTTCATCGACGATTCGTTGACCACCAGGGGTCGTTAGGTTCATCATCGAGGGGTCGGTGCATACGAGACTCTCGATCAGAGGCTTACCCAGAATGACAGTTCTATGACCTAGAACCTCCGTCAATCTGGCCGACGAGTCTATGACCACGATGGGTCGATCATGTCTCTACCGAGGGGTCTGTGAAAACAATTAGTCGAACTGATAGTGAACTTAATTTATGTTTCCAAGTTCGCTTCCAATTCACTATCAAGCTTCCTCTCTAGGCTTTTTTTATGATTTTACCATTTGTTCAACTAAGCCTAGGGATGGTCCTCCTAAGGTATGGGTACCACCTAAAGTCATCTATGGCCAAATACCTATTTTGTGATTGCCATAACGATGAGCTTTAATCCGGTGGAGCATGATCTTCACTCTTGATCACCTTAATCTTTACACTTCTAGTAAGTGCTTCTTCATGAGTCATGAAATTATAGGGACTCGGCAAAGCCGGAGCACTAACATAATACATTGATCTTTTACCAGAAAACATTTTCTTCCACTAGATTTCAACACTAGTTCACCTTCATCAAGACTTCCACCAATGCTGGAAATCGCCAGTATCACTAAGTTCACCTTACCACTGGAGAACATTTTGAAATATTACATTAGAGCATATGGAAATTTTATAAAGCTCATCATACATATCTCTATCAATTGAAAACATAAATTACTTGGGATAACTGAGAAGAGTTATATGTCGATTCCTCAAACAAGTTGTATGATAAACCTGTCTGTGGAAAAAATAATAGATGTTAGTATTTATCACCATATTTTTTTATGTAGAAATAGAAATGAATATGCTCCAATTCTCTAATAATCACTTAGTTGGGATAACTAAGACAAACCAACTATTTGTGATTCATGAAAATCATCTGCATTAGGCAAATGATTGAAATCTGCAATCGCTGAAGCATGTGGACAACTTCTACTATTATGACCAACATTTTTGCATCATATGTATCTTCTTGCATTCGATGCATTCTCCAGAATCTCAAATGAAGAAGGATCCCATCTTGTAGAAGTTTTTTCCTCTGAAAATTATTCAAACCTAGGTGACGTCTTCTAAGATGCTGAATAATAGGATGCAAAACAGGCATCGCATCGTTCTTCATATTTTTTAGTTAATTTCGGACCCTCTCTTGATCAAATGAAGACAATTGCTTATATCTCTCCTTAATACCATCAAAGTATACATCTAAATGATCTCTAGGTCAATTCAGTTCAATGTTCAGGTTGTTCAATGATCGAAATTCGATTTTCCATTGTGGATGGATCTGATCCAATTGTAACTTCCACATCGACCTCATTCTATGCGCACAAGGTAAGCCCATTGATGTTGTAAATTCTTCTGTACAATTGTACAACAATGAATTATCTTTAATCATAGCGTATTTCTTATAAAGCTCATTTAATGCAAAATGTGATACTTTTCCATTACTTTATCAAAGAAAGGAATATTAACAATATGAGGGATCTGAATCTTTTCTCTCTCAAGTTGAGCCCTGAACTCTTCCAATTAATTTTCAATGACATTGCATATCTTTCTTGTAACAGTATCAAGGTCAGCAGTGGAGGTATCTATATAAATTTGTAGCAAAGAGTGTGCACCTTTTACCTTCGAAGTGGCTCGATTTTGAAAATGTAAACATCTGCCTATTCATGCATTGACGAAATGTCTTCTATAAGGGATCCATGTGTTGTTAAATAGTTTACTGCCACAGTATAACTCTAAAATTTTCTTTAAAGACCTCAAATGTTGCATTAAATGCTTCTTTTGGTGGATACTCTTCCAATACATTCCACTCAGATATAAATACATGCCATACTACATTTTCCCCAATGAGATGTTTACAATGAGTAAGAATATTCTTGTTGATGTACCAAATACACAGTATATGCACAATATTAGGGAAGACCAGTTCAATGACATTCTTCAAAGCCAAATCTCTATCAATCACAAAAATTGGAGACTCATGATCAACTCATAAAATATTTTTGAACATTTGTAAAGCCTATACATAATCTTCTAATTTCTCATTTCTTATAAAAGAAAAGCATGAGAAAAAATAGTATTAAAACTTGTGACACCAACGATATTAAGAAATGACATATGACATATGTTTGTTTTGTATGTGCAATCCATAAAAAAAGACATTATAATAGCTCTTAGTAAGTATAACTGACAATGGATTCGCAAAGAAAAGATGAGACAAATGACCTTCATTGTCATAGTCAAGCCAGTACTGGAAACCGCATTTTTGAAGATCTTCTATTAAAACTTGAATTGCTGTACGACGTCGACGTTCCTCTTTTCGAATTGTACGCAAAAAATTGTACAAATCAGTCGATGTTACTCCAATGTCTGGATTTTCTTTTCTAAGCGTCGTCAAAATTTGGCGGGGTCGTATATTGCTATTGTTCATTTTAATGATTATTTTTTTTTTCTTCATCTGAAAAATATCGTGTACTTGGATGACCTAATAATACATTCGAGAGGTCATGATTGCGCTTCAAATTTTTAATGGTCAACTTCCATGGTCCATCAACAATTTGTTTCTCTCTCACTTCAAATGGACAATTGATAAGGCTAGAGGATGCTTTCTTTTTCCACTCATTATCTTTCAAATTATTCGTGTTGCGATATAGACCTCCTCTATCGCAACCAATAAATATTGTTTTGTCCTTACTACTTGACCTTTTGATGGTAGCTGCTTATCCTTGTGCAATAGCAATTTTTTTAATATAATTTACAAGATCCTTTCGACATGGAAAAAATCTCTCAACAAGCTCATTTTCATTATAAAGATCATTACCTCATCACAATTATTTAACATCATCTCATCATACTCAACCAAATCAATGCCACTTGACGATTCATAAAATGTAGATGGACCTCCTTCACTAGAATCCATAGTGGTGATATCTAAAAAATAGAGGGAGATTGGTGATAAGAGATACATTTTTTATTTTTTCACTCTTTTATGTAAGATAGGGAGATCGATGAAGAAGTTACTTTGGGCTTGTGAGAGAGCGGAGGGCTTCTGCATCGGTCAAGAATAGGGAGAAGAGAGTGTTTCGAGAGTGGAGAGAAAGGAAATATATGAGCTTAGACGGAGAAATTGTGGAAGAAGGTGAAGCTTGGATGCTGGATCGGGAGGAGAAAAGTGGTTTAGGTCGCCGGAGAAGAAGATGAAAAGGGGAAATCGAGAGTGCACCGCTGGGTAAAAAAGAGTAAAGTAAAGTTTTTTTATAACCTAGCGTTTAGTTATAAAGCCCGAAATTAGCAGTGTACCTCTGTTAATTTTCAGTGAACCTCTCGGGGCAGACAAATGGTGAGACGATAAAATGTTCATTGGTGTACTGATTTCATGAAAGACCATGTTTGGTACACTGATGTCACGAAAGACTAGGATCGGTTCACCAATGGTGTCCAGAGCGGTACACTGCTGTGTATGCACAAAAAAATTTCAACTCACTTAAGATCGGTACACCAAACCCTATATGAACCTCACCGTTGTGCTATACATTTAAATATCGGTACACCGGTACTTAATGAGCGTTCACCGATTTCTGATGTTCTTTTTTTAGTTTTTTAATATACAGACCAACGAAGGGTAAAATGAGAATTTCACTTTATCCCGTGTCTCCTAACAGAAAATCCCGTGTTAGGATGGGCGACCATCTCAAATAAATAGTTGGCAAAAAGGTGAGGATGACATCTGACCGTTTATTGCGGAGATCACAGAAATCACATTCAAACTAACTTCCAACTTGTCTGCAAGTATAAATGAGTGGGAAAAGGATTTTCAAATGTCTGTTCTCTGTATCTCTCTTTGCAATTTTGCAAGAAAGTTGGCAAAGCAATTGATCTCCCTTTCTTTCTACAAGAAAGAAAGAAAAGAAAGTGAAAACAATCTATTCTCTGGCAAAGAAATCGATCTGCTCTATACTGAAATCTGAAAGAAAGAAAGAAACAAAGACTTTATGATGGAAAGGGAGGGTATTAACAAAAAAGATTATTTTCTTTTTTATTAGAATTTGTAATGTACCTTCAGTGAATTTTCTTATCCCCTTATCCCATAGTTGTTTTAGACTCTTTGAATTTGAATTTACTTTTTGAATTTGAATTTGTAGCTTCCACCGTAATGGGTAGAGCAATATCTTTAATTAACAGTAGAAATGAATAACAAAACAAGCAGAATTGATCATTCATAGGAACTCACAGAGTTAGGAGGCCGGGACTCCCTCGAATCAGTCCCATAGTTTCTATTATTCTCTCTCCTTCCCTTTTCTCATTTAAAATCATAGTTTCAAATGCATTTATAGGCTTAAAACAACGTAGGCAAGCTCCATGTTATCAGCGCCAGGTTCCGCAGCCATGGAGGAAGCAACCCGCAATGCTAAAATCGATGAGATGATCACCCTTTTACACAATGCCATGGAGACCCAAGGATGACGGTTGGATGATGTTGTCAATGGATTGACCGCAGTTGATGCCAGACTAGAATTGGTGGACACCAGATTAGATAATATATCTCAGGTCCTCACGGCTGAAGGAATCGACGCCTCTGGTTTCAGTTCGAGTGGCCCTGGACCATAGTCCGGAGGATCGTCAGGTAGTGGGACGAATCATGCATTCACCACATCAATGGCACGACTGGAGTGCCCATGTTTTGATGGGTCTGACCCATCTGGGTGGATATACAGGGCTGAGCAATTTTTTGTCCCCAGCAAACACCAGTTTCCCAGAAGCTAATCTTGTCATCTTTCAACCTAGAAGGCAAAACTCTTCAGTGGTTTCGCTGGATGGAGAAGTCCAACGCCATTGCTAGTTGGGAGGACTTTTCTCGTGGCCTGCTTACTCTATTTGGCCTTCTCCATACGAGGATCCCACTGCCACACTTACAAAATTGCAATAGACGGCTACTGTGAAGGAGTAACAAACCCGTTTCGAGGAACTAGCTAACTGTTGAAGGGCTCAACGAGTCCTTTATAGTGAGTTGTTTCTTTGGAGGCTTGGAGGATGACATCCGATTAAGTGTCAAGAAGTTGAGCCCACACAACCTCTCTGATGCTATCGGGTTGGCCCACATGCAAGAGGAGAAAGTCAAAGTGCAACGGAGACAACCATGTTTTGAGGCAGAAAAAATGAGCACCTTCCTGGACGTGGCCCATCCTTAACCTTCAACTCTTGTTATAAAGAAGTTAACACCGATGGAGATGAAGGAGAGAAGGGCTAAATGACTATGTTATAATTGCGATAAAAAGTTCGCACCGGGTCATAAATGTCATATGCAAAAATTATTCCTCAAGGAGGGAAGTTGGCCAGAGGAGACAGATGAACAAGAAGACGCCACCTAGAAACTTTACCACAAGGCGCGAACCAAGTCTCCCGATTTCCTCCGTGAGGACGACGTCGATCTCGAGCTGGGAAGGATTTAACGTACCTTTAGTGAATATGACTCTTTGAATTTGAATGGATATGACTCTTTGAATTTGAATTTGCTTATCCCCTTATCCCATAGTTGTTTAGACTCTTTGAATTTCAATTTACTCTTTGAATTAGAATTTGTAGCTTCCACTGTAATGGGTGGAGCAGTCTCTTTAATTAGCAGTAGAAATGAATAACAAAACAAACAAAATTGATCCTTCCTAGGATCTCACGAAGTTAGGAGGCCAGGACTCCCTCGAATCAGTGCCATAATTTCTATTCTTCTCTCTCCTTCCCTTTTCTTATTTAAAATCATAGTTTCAGACGCATCTATAGGCCTAAAACAGCGTAGACACGCTGCAGAATCACTGATCTTCTTGTTTTTGTTTTAATTTTTTTTTTGAAAAGTTGTGTTTCGGTTGTTTACATGAAGAAGATTTAAATTGGTTTCATTTTCTCTCTCTATTTTTTTGTTCTGCCTTCAAATCTTTTTCTTCTTCTTCTGTTTGGTTTTAAGAAGATTCGAATCAGGATCTTTTTTTGGGGGTTTCGATAATAATAATAAGAAGATTTTATTTGGTTTTTCTTCTTTAGGGTTTTGGGATGAAGACGAAAAACAAGAAGGAGATAATTTTATTTTCTTTTTTAAAAATGGGTTGTGAGTGTTGGCCTAAAAGTTAAATCTACCTCTCCTGAATCAGACTGAGTTGTCAATTCTGTGACTGTCGGACTAAGTCCTGATTTGTCATTTCTTTGACTGAGTCGTGACTGTGTCCACGTGTCAAAGACCTCGCATCTGGAAGACCATCAAAGTCAAATCAAGGCTCATGCTCTAGAAGCAAAGAAGATAGGAAGGTAAAACATCAATGACAGACAAACTTTATGAATGTCATCCATACAAAAGTATATTGGACCATAGGACACACCCTGACCTTCGGATCCTTGGATAAAAATGATTACATATTAAATTGGATCCTTAAGATAAGCATTGGCCAAATGAAGTAGCTCTCATGTTTACCAAATGTCTCCGTCTTATATTGTTCTCACAATCATGACATGTGTTCATAGTTAAATTTATATGGTTGTGAGTTAACAACTCAAAGAGCTCTTCATTTTATATCCAAAGAATCACCAAACTACAATATATTATCAAAAGGTGATTTCTGGAATTTGGAAAATGGGAAGATCCCATATTTACCGGACGATCCCACTTTTATCCAGACGATCCCATTATGAAGCTTTACAAGCTGGGACGATCCGACTTTTTCAGGACGGTTCGACTTTTCTTTAGGACGATTCGAGTTTGTATTTAGTCAATGTGATCGTTGGCATATGACCATTCAAATCCGAACGTTGTAAAACTGGGACGATTCGACTTTTGTGGGACAATCCCACTTTCTGGAAATTCATTTTGGGACAACTTGCCTATATAAACCAACCTCTATTCATGGGCATTGTTAGACAACTCCAATCTGATTTTTCTTATACTACTCTCAAGTGTCCCAAGCATATTTAGAGCTTCTAATCACCATAGTTAAACCTTATTAAGCTCTTTTTCCCTCCCTAACACAATCAAGGCACTCATAGGCATACCTTGAGCATATTAAGCTCTACATTGATTGTGCGATTAGAGAAAATCTTCATAGGGATAGATTGACCTTATAACCAAACCTTATTTCTTCCCTAGACTCTTTCCCACTTTCGTTTGGCATTCATTGAAGCAACTCCACATCACCAAAGACAAGAAAGAGGAAGATCATCAAAGAACACGCCACAAGCTACATCGATCATCAAGAGGATTTCTTGGTATTTCTCAAAACTACTACTTCCTATCATTTGTGAGAACATTATAAAGGGTTGGTGTAACCCTAAGTAAAATCCAAGAAAGGTGTTTTCTTGGTGTGTCGGTTTGATCTACACCTGTGAAGTAGATCATAGGTTGTAAAGATTCGATCTCTACCCGTGAAAGAGATCAAAGGTTGGAATAAGTTTCTTTTCCACCCTTGAAGGATAAGGTTAGTGGAATCCTCAAGTGGTGTACTTGAGGCGTGGATGTAGGCAAGATCGCCGAGCCACGTAAAAATACTTATGTCATTATCTCCCATTTCTTCTCATCTCCTCTCTACACTTGTGCACTTGTTCTATTTCATATCTTATTGGACATTAAGTTTGGTTGAACTTGATCTTGCATGTAAATCTTATTGGATTTGAAACACTTGATTTGAAAGATTAATTGTATTAAATTGCAAAGACCAACCCTTAAGTGACCAATATTTAGAAATAATTTAAAATTCCCACATAGTCCTATTCATCCCCCCCGCCCCCCCCCCCCCCCCCCCCCCCCCCCCCCCCCCCCTCTCCCCTCCTCTAGGACTATTCTTGACATTTGGCTAGCTTGACTAACAAGTGGTACCATAGCCATTTAGTGGGGATTCCCTAGCTATAGTCTGGAACTCTCACTTCCTTAGTCATGGTAGTGGGAGGCTCTCCGCCGGCTTGGAGGAGGACTAACCATCCCCCCAGACTCTGATAGGTATCATTGTGATCCTGAAAGGAGATTATATCGGGTGGTGTAAGTCCTGGTGTAGGCATTCTCAAATGGTCGAGTCGTCATGGACGGACTGGCAGCCCGGCATCACAAGTGGTATCAGAGCAGTGGCTTTTCTATTGGACTTAACCATCTAAGAGTAGATCCTTGAAGCTTGAAATGTCAAAGGGTGATTGCATGGCCGTGATGTGTCCTCCAATCCTTGATGGCTCAAACTATGCTATTTGGAGAGCCAAAATTTGAAAATTTATTTAATGACAATGGATGAAGATCAATGGGAAATAACCTTATATGGTTGGACTAAATCATCCAAGAACTCTTGGAGCAATATTGAAAGGACCGTGTAGTTGGCAAATGCCAATGCTCTATATGCCATACTTTGTGCCGCTTCACCAAATCTTCTAGAAAATATCCCATCTTGTGAAACAACAAAGGAGGCATGGGACATTTTGGGGAAAATTCATGAAAAGCCTAGGAAAGTTGAAGACATAGATAATGTTTATTGCCTAGGACCTATTCAAATAATTGAACCCCAAAAAGAACAAACCAATGAAGAAGAAATAAAAGATAATACACCTAGCATGGAAGAGAGTAAAGAAAATTTAAAATTAACAAATGAATTAAACTACGAAAAGTTAACTCATGAAAATAATTTAAAAGAATTTCAATTAGCCAAAGAAGAGTTGTTAAAATTTAAAGAAGCTACAATTCAAGGAAATTCAAAGGCCATTGACAAAGAACTTTTAAAACTCGAAGAATACTTAAGGATGGAAATTGATGAGAAAGTAAATCTTGAAAATGTGATAAGAAATCTAAAATTGGAAACCAACTCTTTAAAAGAAGACAATGAAGAATTGAAAAATGCATTGGCATCCGAGAGAGAATACATTGAAAAAACTAAGAAAAGAAAACAAGGAGCTAAAAGCCAATACTCTGGAAACACAATCTAATCTAAAACAAGCAAAGACTAGCACAAGAAGTTAATGAGTTAAAAAGATAAAAAGAAAAATTTGAAATGAAGTTCATAAAAGGAGAAGAGAAACTTGAAAAACTTCTAAAGTTGCGTAAATCGTTTGGAGACAAGACGGGTCTTGGCTATGATAAAAAGAATGTTAAAGGACCCGTCAACCCAACTATTTTTGTTAAAAGTAAGTCTTCTTCAACTCCTATAATTAAAATCATAAAATGTTTTCATTGTGGACAATTCGAGCATCTCATGTTTGAATGCAAATTAAGAGGAGAAAATCAACACATCAATGTAAATCAAACAAAGATGAAAAACCAAAGGCAAAAGACTCACAAAGAAGAATAAACAAGAGTAAATCCAAATTTGAAGAGAAGAAAGAACTTTGAAAATACAAATCAAAAGAATTTTCTACCAAAATTTCAAAATCAAGAACAAAGGTATAGCAACCTAAAAGGAAATCTAAATTATACCTTGACTGAAAAATTAATGAAAGCCTTAAATGAGTTTACAAAATTTTGTCAAACAAACAAAAAGAGAAAACTATATGTTCATTTGTTTAACACCGGTGGAATCCGAAGATCTACCTCAACCACCCAATGGGTATCCAAGGTTAGGGGAGTGGGTTAGATCTAGATATTTGCATTGGTGTCTATATTCCTGAACTTATATATTTCAATTAGAATCTGTCACATTTTTAAATGCTTCATGTTTGCCTTCATCATCCATGTATTACTGCTCATATTTCTTGTTGATGATTGTTGAGAGAATGCCTCATGTCATGCATTGATCCCAACTCTTGGCCTACATCATATGCTTTTAGAAGTTGTAGCTTGTCTGCTTCTTATTGATGAATGGCTGAAATACCTTACCGCCATAAATGCTCATGAACTGAATTATATATCATAATAGCTTATGACCTTCACACTTGATTAATTGGTTTAACCAACCCATGCTTGAATGATGTGCATCATCTAATTACTATCTAATGCCTCAGCATGAAAGTTAATGTCCTGTGCTTCAAATGCTATGTTTCAAGTTCTTCCATTGATAAAGCATTTTCTTCTCCTTCTTGATGGCCTGAATGAATATGAATGATGTGGAGTGTTCACTGCTACCATTGATGATTCTCTGTCTTGTGCACCTTTGTATAATTCTTAATGCTTATGTCAAAGGTAAAAATATTTGAGCTGCTTGAGTAATGACTCTATTATTTAACCCACATGCAATTTTATTTCGGTGTGTTAACCTTTGATTAATTGTTAGATGGTATGAAAAAAAAACTGATGTGCATTTCAGAAACTTAAAATAAGAATTTGAAAGTTCTTCATTAGCCCTCAAGTTGGATAAGCACAATGTGTGATGAAATCTAGTCTGCTTGTCATTCTTGTTTATACTTTTAGCATGCCTCAAATCATCTATATTCAATGGCTATAAGGAATGAAAAGTTAATTACTGCTGCACCTGAATGAAAATTCTTCCATTGGGTCCCTTATTTAATAAGCATACTAAGAAATGAAATTTAATGGAATTATCATATAAGACTGCCTCTAATTGCTCTACATTTTGATCTTATGCTTCTTCATACAAGTTAATGGCTATGTGAGGCATTCAACTTACGATTAAATACTAAGTTTCATTGAGCTCTATGACCTCTTAAAAGGGTTTAGATATTTCTCATTCATGACAGCCTTGATTCATAAAGTCTATTGAATACTAATAAACCATTTCCAATGATTTGTCATGATAGCCTAGTCACTATGTATCTCTTGATCTTCGACCTTTGAACTAAAGGTTTGACTGACATTGAAGGAAATGTTTGGCTCTACTTTACCTTGAACAAAATGTATATGATCTCGATGGGGATTCTCCATTAAATTATAGTAGATTTACGGTAATCATACCAGCATTGTCTGGGAATGACTATGGAAAAGAGCATAAGAAATATACATGAAACTTTGGATATTTCCCTAAAATCTATGCAACTCCTAGTGCTGAAAATATGATAATTACGAAAGGAGAAGAGAGTTAATTAAGGCTATCTTAAGCCTCTGTTTTCAATGGTTGATAAGACTGGAAAAAGAGCATTGATCTATCACAACTGAATCATACTCCTTGAGCTCTACTTCATGTACATGATTCTCTTCAAAAATTAAGATCCTCTTTTGATACATGAATAAAGGCATTTATTAGGGTTAATGGATAAGTTTTTCTTTAATTGGATTTCATGTTGCTTATAGTATCTGCCTATGTTGATTTCTTTTCTATTATATTTTGTGGATCATAAAAACCCATGTAACTTGTCCCAATCTAAATCACCTGTTCCACATCTGTCATTGAAGATCCATGTTCTTGATTTCAAAATACAAAATCATCATCCTAGGACAAGTATGGTTCTCTCCTTCTAGCATAAGGCCTTTTGGGAGCAACATTGAGTTGGCTCACCAATGCAAAGTCGTGCGGACCCCGTGCGGGCCCAAAGCAGACAATATTGTGCTGGAGGGATGGGTCGTTACAAATGGTATCAGAGAACATTTCAACTCTCTGCCTGTGTGTTGTAGCAGAGACAGGGACAACTCTGGTTTTAAGGGGAGTGGATTGTGATACCCCATCCCAAGTGGGGTTGTTAGTATAGGGACTTGTATGTGAGTGAAAGTTGACCTTGAGGGCATGGCAAAAAAGGTCTCATATTGCCCAAGAGAGTGAATTGATTGATGAATATATATGAGGGAGCGACCCTTCCTTCCATCACAAGGCCTTTTGGACCCAAGGGTGACACTTGGTCCCAATGCAAAGCCGTGAGAGTTTTTCAAGCTCAAAGCGGACAATATTGTGCTAGAGGGACAGGTCGTTACCGGTTTGGAGTTTAATAAGGAAAGAGAAAGGTTTTGCTTACTCAGACAACACTTCATTAATTTTCAACAAAAATAAATATTTTGATGCAAAGAACCAAAAAAAGGGTTTCCACGGCCCAATACGAGGTCAGATTTCATAGCACCACTTAGTTGGATGAAATGAACTGAACCAAAACATAATTTTAAATTGTTTTCTTCGAGAAAATAAACAAACAACCTCTTAGATCATGACGTCCACACAACACCACAGAGAAATTCAGACATGAGACATTCTTTCTTCTCATATCATCTCCTCATTGTGTGGCTAAGGAATGCAATGAAGTTGAGAAGAAGGAACATTATCTTGTGAGATGATTTTGATTGCTATTGTAGCCACCAACCATTGCTTTCCTTTCTATGTAATCCGTACTCTATCATTTCATGTATGATGGTGATGGTTGTTCTCGAGGTTAATGATGATATTATTGAGTTGAGAATACTTGATGTGTACCATGTACAGTATGAGGATGGCTGGAATGTGTGATAATGCATGTTATCATGTATGCTCTATTTTATCTCATTTCATAATGCATTTTTATCTCTCAAATTATGCTATGAATGAATAAATGCTATGTGGGGCCTATGGTTGTTGATAAGTCAGGAAAGACAGACGCGAGACTGTTAACTTTTACTCACACACTTAATTCATTCATGAGCAAAAACTATATATATGCAATACATCAATGACTCTTAACATAAAAATAGAAACATGAAAAAAACTAATTAACTGACCACTCAGCCACTCAACCCACATACAACAACAATAAACTAAATGCCTAAAGACTAGGACAACACACATGCTTTATTCAACAATCCCTCTCTTAAACTGATATTTACATTCAGTTCAATGAAGGTTGACTACAGAGTACCCTCCCTCAAATTGGATTCTCCACAGTGCAAGCACCAAGCATTTTTCTTAGCTTTTGAAACATAGCCAATTTGAGGGGTTTGGTAAATATATCAGCCATCTAATCTTCACTTCTATAGTAAATGAGATCACTTGTTTTATCCTTTGCCAGGTCCCGTAAGAAATGAAATTTCACATTAATATGCTTGCTTCTTCCATGTAGAACAAGATTCTTGGAGAGTTTAATTGCTGAACTGCTGTCACAATAAATTGAAGTGGGACCTTGGTGCTTGAAATGAAGTTCTTCAAGAATCTTCCTCAACCAAATAGCTTGACAAACACAAGTCGTTGCTGCTACAAATTCTGCTTCCGTGGTTGATAAAGTGACAATTAATTGCTTCTTCGAAGACCACGAAACAGCTCCAGAGCTCATCATAAATACATACCCAGATGTACTTCTTCTATCATCTAAATCTCCTCCATAATCGCTATCTGTAAAGCCAAACAAATCTGACTTTTCTCCCTTATTGTAGAGTAACCCATAATTAGTGGTACCTTGCAAGTACCGAAAGATTCTCCTGGCAGCTAGAAGATGCATCTCCCTCGGGCATTCCATATACCCGCTAATGAGACTCATAGCGTGCATTATGTCAGGTCTTGTTGTAGTCAAATACATCAAACTTCCCACGATTTGCTTGAAAAAGTGTTGTCAATCTTCCTTCATTCAAGATCATTTTTAAGCTTCAAACCCATTTCAGTTGGTGTGCTAACAGAATTGCAATTCTTCATCTGAAACCTGTCCAAGATTTCTCGTACATATTTCTTTTGAGAAATAAAAATTCAAACAGCAGATTGCATCACTTCTATGCCAAGAAAATAATGCATCATTCCAAGATCAAACATATCAAATTCAATCATCATGGACTCCTTAAAATTTTCAAACATGGCCTTATCATTTCCAGTGTAAATCAAATCATCTACATATAAGCAAACAATGAGCATTTTCCCTCCATCTCCAATTTTTATAAAAAAGTGTATGCTCATATGGACATTGTTGAAATCCTTCCTTCAAAAAATAAGCTTCTATACGACTATACCAAGCCCTTGGAGCTTGTTTTAATCCGTATAGAGATTTCTTCAACTTATATACTTTATGCTCATTTCCAAGTTCGAAATAACTAGGAAGTTGATCAATAAATATTTGTTCTTCCAATTTTCATGTAAAAATGCCAATTTCACATCCAATTGGAAGAGGGACCATGAGTTTTGTGCTGCTAGTGTGATCACTAATCTGATTGTGTCATGGCTTGCAACAGGAGCAAAGACTTCTTTTCAATCAATGCTGAATTCTTGCTTATATCCTTTAGCTACCAAACACGCCTTGTATTTATCAACTTCGCCGTTTTCCTTTAATTTTGTCTTGTGTATTCATTTGACACTAATTGTCTTTTGTCCTTTTGGAAGATTAGTCAGATCCCAAGTCCCAAGTGTTGTTTCTTTCAATAGCTACAATTTCATCATCCATAGCCTTCTGCCACTTTGATTCTTTGACAGCATCCTCAAAAGCTACAGGATCACAATTTGAAAATAGAGCAAAATGTGTAAATGGGTCTTCAGATTGGTCAATTCCAAATACTTCATAATCGGTCATCCATGCTAGTCTCTGTCTAGCTCGTTGAGGCCGTTGTTCATTATTTGCTTCAGCTACAAGTGGACTTTGAGGATGTGCTGGAACATTCTGAATAACTGCAAGAACAAGTTGTTGCTCGTTCTCCACTGGCTTCATCCTTCTTTATTCATTTTCAGCATCAAAATGTGTTGGATTTTTTGTAGTATAGTTGCTCCATGACCAGGTATTGTCTTCATCAAATACGACATCACAACGGATAACAATTTTCCTGGTGATAGGATTGTACAATCTGTAAGCTTTTGACTGATCATTAACACCAAGAAAAATGTATTTTTATCATTTGTCATCCAGCTATCTCCTCTTCGCATCTGGAATGTAGGCATATGCAATACATCCAAAAATTCTGCAGTAATCAAGTGCTGATGTGCGACCGCTCCATGCTTCCTCCGGCATCATATTTTGTATCGCAAGAGTGGGACTTCTATTCAAAACATGAATGCTCCAATTAACTGCTTCAGGCCAAAAAACTTTCGGAATGCCGATTCTTCTCAAGAGACTTTGCACCATGTTTAGAATTGTGTGATTTTTCCTCTCGCACACTCCATTTTGTTGAGGCGTGTAAACTGGTGTAAGTTGCTTCTTGATTCCATGCATCTCACAAAAATTTTTAAATTCTTGTGAGTTGTATTCTCCACCACGATCAGTGCGAAAAACTTTTATGGGGTTACCAACTTCTTTTTCAACTAGCACTTTATAATTTTTTAAAGCTACAAAAGCTTTTGATTTCTCCTACAAAAAATAAACCATGTTTTCCTACTATAATCGTCAATGAAGGTAATAAAATACCATTTACCTCCATTGGATGTTGGATTTATTGGCCCACATATATTAGAATGAACTAGCTCAACACCTTCTTTGCTCTCCATGATTTTCCTTTGGGAAAATGATCACGATGTTGTTTGCTAACAACACATTCTTCACAAACTTGAGAAGGACATTGAACTTGTGGAAGGCTCGACACCATATTTTTCTGTTGTATAATTTTTAATCCACCAAAATTCAAGTGTCCATAGCGGAAATGCCACAACCATGCCACCTCCTTCAATCTTGCAGAGAAGCATGAATGAGTAGTGCTGTGAAGATATAATGGAAACATTCTATTTGTCGTCATGTTGACTTGAGCAATTAAGCCCAATTTTTTATCTTGAATTCGACAAACTCCATCTTTGATAGAAATTTCATGTCCCTTCTCTTGAAGCTGACCAACACTTAACAAATTTGTCTTTAATTCTGGAACAAATAGAAAATTAGAGATAGATTGAGTAGATTTCCTTTGGGTTGGATTGTTACCTTTCCTTTCCCATAACAGAGATTGTAGAATTGTCCCCAAACTTCACAGTATTTTGAAGGTTTCATCCAAATCTGAGAATGCAGACTTATCTCCACAATATGACTGCTGCAGCCGGTATCTAAATACCACATATTTTGGTGAGTTTCTTCCTTCGCATGACACACGATCAAAAGGGATATTTCTTCTTTTGTATCTGCAAAATCAGATTTTTCTCCACGATTTTTATTCAAATTAGTTCGGCATTTAGACTTGTAATGGCCATACTTGTGACACCTAAAGCATTCAACTTTTGATTTGTCTACTGACTTTGGTTTGTAAACTGTTGAATGGTGATCGCCATGACCTCTTCCTCTTCCATGAGAATGAGAAAACTAGTTATCTTCTGATTTCTGATGTGAGTATCTGCGATCATTGTTTCTCTGCCTCTTTCGCTTCCTCTTCCTCGACCTCCTCTGTTTGTTGTCGAAAAATGATTATTAGTTGAGACTTGTAATACTTGCTCGTCCTTGTCTTGTGGTTTATTTTTTGCTCATGAACCAACAAGGAACTTTGGAACTCGTCAATGGAAAGTTCATCAGTATCTTTAGATACCTCAATCGAACAAACAATGTAATTAAATTTCGCTGTCATTGAACGAAGAATCTTCTCAATTATAGTGACGTCCTTGAGTTGTTCGCCATGTATACGCATCTTATTTGTGATTGCCATCCTCCTTGAGAAGTACTCCGAAACTGACTCTCCCGTCTTCATGTGTAAAGTCTCAAAATCGGCACGAAATGCTTGAAGCTGTGCTAGCTTTGCCCTTGCTGTCCCCTGATACTTCATCTTCGTGGAGTCCCAAATCTGCCTGGAGGTTTCTTTGCAAAGAATGGTTTCCAAGATTGAGCGATGAATAGCTTGGAAGAGATAATTCTTTGCTTTGAGATCTTTCAACTTCAGCCATTCAAGCTCTATTTTTTGTGCATCGATCAACACAACGCCTGTTGCTGGTTTTGCTACTCCAGAAACAACAACTTGCCAGTACTCCTTCGATCTCAAGAAGTTCTCCATTAGCATACTCCAATGATCATAATGACCATCAAAGCGTGGAATTGCAGGTTGAACGAAATTTTCAGAAACCATCTTATATTGCTGCTGCAATACAAAATGAAAAGAAAAAGTTGTTGCTATGTACTCTCACTCTGCACTCTAACCTGGCCCTAGATACCATTGTTAACTTTTACTCACACACTTAATTCATTCATTAGCAAAAACTATATATATGCAATACATCAATGACTCTTAACATAAAAATAGAACCGTGAAAAAAACTAATTAACTGACCATTCAGCCACTCAGCCTACATACAACAACAATAAACTAAATGCCTAAAGACCAAGACAACCCATGTGCTTTATTCAACAAAGACCTGTATCGATACCGGTACATTACCTACACAATGTAAGAGGACTAATATTATTATTAATGATTAAATGTTAAACGTGGTGGATTATAAATTCCTGAGAGAGTAGGCTCGGCCGTCAATCAAGAAAACTCTGTTACATGACACTAATAATTGATGAGAGAATGCATCGTCTTAGCTTGGAAAGTTCCTATTTCTTTATCTTCTAAATACCCCAACGTGGAATTTTTTCCCAAAGAATCTTGTCCTTATTGAAATGGGTCGAACATGATATCCATCTATGAGGGCTTTGACAGAACATGGCCCACACGTTGACCCTCTAAAAGACTGTGGACCAAATGGATGCAACAAACATGAAGATTTATCTATTGATGGAATGGATGCATCTCTAAAGGTTTATTTATTGATGACCTATTAGGTGCTAGAGGGAAACTTGTTGGTTGATTTTCTCCTTTGATTCACAGTGAGTCCTTTTCTCCCCAATATTTAGTTTTATAATGTTTTTGATTCTCTCTCTTAGTCAACCCCCCACCCTTTTAGCGTTATTAGCGGAATTATAACACACCCAACAAATATCGAAAGGGAAAATAAGCGCAATCCAACACAAGCAAATTTTATGTGGTTCTGTCCCATCCGGCCTACGTCCACGGAGCAAGAAGATTTATTATTAAGAGAAGAATAATACAGATTTATACAAGAGGAAGAATATAACTCATATTGCTTGCCGCTAGCACCTCTGTATGTATCTCTCTAGCCCAACTGCTGTAAGACAGATTCGAACAGATCACTCTGTTCTCTGGCCCTTCTCTGTGCTACATCACGACTTCTTTGATGCCCAAGAACACCTCAGCCCTCTTGAAGATGGTCTTTCCAGCGCACTCTTTGTACTGGAATGCTTGCTGCTACTTCTCTGATATGCAGCCAAGTGTCGGGTCTGCTGAATCTGAACCCGAGAACCAGATGCTCTCCCCTCTTGCAGGTTCTGCACTGGCTAAAGAATCCCCTTTGAAACACTGCTATTTTAGAACAATTTTCCCTCTCCGTAATTGACAACAACCAACGTCAAGCCATCTCCCGTCTCTGTTCGAGAGTAAGTCTCCATATATAGGCAACCCATCTTCGGTTCTTACCCTTGATAAGAACTTTCTAATCCCCATTATTGCCTGGAATGCACCTCTTAGACAACTGTGTATTACACCTTCCTTGTTAATCCCAATCGGTAGACTCCCTTATCCAAACATAGAAATTGCATGTAACACTCCAACTCAAACAACAATTGCAGTCGGACTTGCCTTCCTATATTCCAGCCGACTCTGTCGATCGGGTAAGATCAATTTGAGCCACCGTCAATAATCTCCACATTGGCAAAAATACCACTAACCCTCAAAGATGAACTGAGACTGTCATCGTCCATTGCAGTTGCAACTATGCACCTTTGTGCACGCTAGATGCTCCCGGCCATGCTCAAGATGCAGTTGCAACTTTTGCATCTCTTTGTGAGATGCGCGCATCCCCACGCTTAGGGATGCTCCACTTGTCTTCTTCAATTAGAAGAATTGCCCAAGCCCAAGCCTCGCTTGAACTTGACGCCCATCACCGGCTTTGTTGGTCCTGCCATCAACTGTGTCGAACCTGCCGCTTTTTTCTCTTTGTGATTTTTCGTCCCCTTTGCCTTTCCATCTTCGCTAGCACCATGGAACTCGGACGGACCATCACAACCTGCAAAAGAACTTTATTTTTCAAGTCATACTTGTCACCTGACTTTTTGTTTCTTCTCTTCCTCCTTCCTGCGGCCCGACTCTTAGGATCCCTCTGTCGATCAATTACTGTACTTCCCACCAGTGTGTACATATTATTTTCCTTCTTTCCCTTCATGACAATCATGGCTCCTTTAGTCACTCTAAGAGCCCCATCATTCGCCTTGAAGGTAAACCCATCAATGTCCAGTGTCCCCAAAGAAATCAAATTTTTCTTTAACTCAAGAACATGCCGCACGTTCTCCAACGTTCTCACCATGCCATCGAACATCCTGATTTTGACTGTTCCAACGCCAATGGTTTTACAACTCGCACCATTGCCCACATAGACAGGTCCCTCATCACAGGGTTTATGTGTTAAATGACTCTCTGCATGGACACATGTGGTAAGAAAACCTAGAATCTAGAATCCACTGTTCAGTTGGATTGTTCATACATTTGGTGACTGTACACACGACAACACCTACATCATTGTCTGTGTCACTTTGTACGACATTTGATTGATCTGAACTTTGCGATCTGGCCTCCAGATCACGTTTCTTTTGGTTGCAATCCATCATCTTATGCCTTTCTTTCTCACAGTAGAAACATCTAAGCTTTCCTCCACGTCTCTCTCTGGATTTTGACCTTGACCCTCTGAGCTTGTCATGGTCTTGAGGTTTTCAGCTGTTCTTTCTCCCTTTGTTCTCTGTAAAGAGAACCTGTGTATGAGACTGTGTCTGAGAAGAACCCACCAAATACTTTCTTCTTGTCTCCTTGTTCAACAAACTGCTTGTCACAGACATCATAGTGACAGTACTATCTGGCGATGAATTATTGAGTGAAACCACCAATGTCTCCCAACTGTTAGGTAGAGAATTGAGAAGTAGTAGGGCCTACAACTCACTATCAAGAACCTTCTTCATGGATGAGTTGATTGATTATACTCTACATCTTATTCAGATGCTCCGCAATCGAAGTACTTTTATTGTACTTCAGATTCACCAACTTTCTGATTAAGAATGCCTTGTTGCCTGCAGTCTTTCTCGCATATAATCACTCTAATTTCTTCCAAAGAGATTGCGCCGTCGTCTCGTGGACACCAGATGAAACAGACTGTCATCCATCCACTTTCGAATAAAACCGAGGCACTTCCGATCAAGATCATTCCATTCATCATCAGACATCTCAACCTTCAGTTTTGTCTTCCCCTTGTTATCGGAAGACTTCGCCGTTGGCACCTTCGGTCTCCCTACGATCGGTTTGTAGAGATCTCTACAATACAGAAGATCTTCCATCTTCGCCTTCCATAATAAGTAATTTGCTCCATTGAGGTTAATCATTTGGACGGTGTTGATTTCCATCACCTCCGACAACCCGAAGCCTCCCTGTGTTGTATCCCGTTCACCCTCGAGCCCCTGGTCTCCAACCAAAGCTACTCATACCACTTATTAGCGTTATTAGCTGAATTAATAACACACCCAACAAATATCGAATGGGAAACTAAGCACAATCCAGCACAAGTAAATTTTACGTGGTTTGGCCCCACCCAGCCTACGTCCACGGAGCAAGAAGATTTATTATTACGAGAAGAATAATACAGATTTAACAAGAGGAAGAATAGAACTCATATTGCTTGCCGCTAGCACCTCTGTATGTATCTCTCTAGCCCAACTGCTGTAAGACAGATTAGAACAGATCACTCTGTTCTCTGGCCTGTCTCTGTGCTACAACACAACTTCTTTGATGCCCAAGAACACCTCAGCCCTCTTGAAGATGGTCTTGCCAGCGCACTCTTTGTACTGGAATGCTTGCTGCTGCTTCTCTGATATGCCGCTAGGTGTCGGGTCTGCTTAACCTGAACCCGAGAACCAGATGTTCTCCCCTCTTGCAGGTTCTGCACTGGTTGAAGAAACCTCTTTGAACACTGCCGTTTCAGAACAATTTTCCCTCTTTGTAATTGACAGCAACCAGCGTAAAGCCCTCTCCCCTCTCTGTTTGAGAGTGAGTCTCCATATATAGGCAACCCATCTTCGGTTCTTGCCCTTGATAAGAACTTTCTAATCCTCATTCTTGCCAGGAATACACCCCCTTAGACAGCCGTGTATTACACCTTCCTTGTTAATCCCAATCAGTTGGCTCCCTTATCCAAACATAGCAATTGCCGTGTAACACTCCAACTCTAACAACAATTGCAGTCGGACTTGCCTTCCTATATTCCAGCCGACTCTGTCGATCGGGTAAGATCAATGTGAGCCACCGCCAACACACCCCACCCCAGGCACCCACTATCTGATTTGTCACTGTAAAAAATCACTGTAATTTCTTTTTTAGAAACAGTATAGTAAAATTTGATAACTTGAGGCAAAGAATATGTTGTCATTTCCTTTATGAAGGTAGCTCTGATTTGCCAATTCTTTTGATTCATGCATTTTATTATCAAACAACAAATAAATAAAGACATTATTTCCAATCACAGGAGAAAAAAAAAACACTAATGTTTTGAGTATAAGACTCGGTCTCGGACTCCGAAGGGTTTAATTTGAATCTGAATCGGCAAAGTTATAGTTGGAATCAGGTCAAAATGATTGGACTTGTCCTAGTCATAAAAGGATGAGGTCGTATCGAGTAGGACCAAGTTTGAATCAACTCAGACTTGACTGATTTTTAACACCATGATCCACACCCACATATATATATATATATAGAGATTTTTTTTTTTAATTTTTGCCTTAAAAACATAAACATAATCAATTGATCAACTAGTCATGATATTTATATAAATCCTTTTACATAGTTATTCAGTGAAAAATGCCTCAACCTTTTATGAGTGTGCTAATATTTCTTCATTGCTGTATTTTGTGTCTTCATTCAGGTGCTCTGAATATGAGAAAATGGAGGAAGAGCTTCAGCTCAAGGTATTATCTTTCTGCCTGACAAACCATCCTGGGACCAGCATTAATTGTTTCCCCATCTACAATATTAACTGTACACGATGGCTTCGTTGATGAGCTTATCAAGAATTCTCAGTATTAACTTTATGTTTTCATTTGTTTGTTGTTAGGAAAATGCTTTATGAATTTAAAGAGAGCAAAGTAGAAAATTTTATAATATACTGAACTTTTGGAAAATGTGCCTTTTTTATTGGATCAGGATGATTGTCATGGTAGCGAACAATCTATTTTAAATGTGGCAGTGGGCTCATAATAATATTCTGTGGTGGTATAATGTTCTCTCTCATGAATATCGATATGAGAGAGGGTGGTGTAGCGGAAGCATTGCGTGATTTAGGGACCTAGTTAACTTTGGCTAAACTGGGCTTACTGAGTCACAGCTGGTCTGTGTTAAAGGAACAGAACTGGGCAGAAGTAAAGGCCGCGTGGGTTTAAGGATTTTAGAGTAAGGCACGGGCACGGGTAAATAGATGAAAGGGATAGAAAGAAAGAGAGAATAGAGAAAACGATGTAGAGGGGGAGACTCGTATAGAGTGGCGGCAGAAGCAGAGAAGGTGGAAGAGAGACAAGAGGAAGATGAAGAGCAGAGAAAGGGTTCGAGTTTGGGAAGACAGTACCTGGAAAGGTCTAAACTTGCAGCAACAGAGGAATCTGGGAACAGGAGCGGCGAGACGAGCTTTATGGAAGGGTGAATCTGCAGGGATTTGGCGTGAAGGAAGAAGGAAGAGTGCAGGCGGAAGCAGCAATGGGATATACTTGGGATAACGCCAAAGCTTTAGTGGAGATGACTGAATTGATATGGGATAATGCCCAGATTTAGAGATGGAGACGACGATTGGATCTTAGCCGTATCGTTTGCAGCAACGACAGAAAATAGAAGATAGAGAAGGATAAAATAAATCAAACTTTGATTATTATTACATTATTTCTCAAGGAGGTGAGTCCTCCCGTTTCTACAGAGGTATTTATAAAAGAACGAAACTGATCCTACATGACTCTTTGACCGACATCGGTGGCGATCTTATTATACAAAAACAAGGACTATGGATCCTAAATAGGATAGAATTACTATAAAATAGATATAATTACTAATATGCCTAAATACTAGAAGTGGGGTCCACTTGTATGCATGCCACTGTCCTACATCAGAGGGTTTGGTGTGTAATATAAAATTCACTACAATCAAATGAAGAATTGATAAGGAAATAGCAAATCAAGGGGCATAAAGTATGAGAGTACCTTTATCACATCCACCCATTGGAAAGAAGATAACATAAATACCATCTTTCAAACAAGCATTAGCCCCATCAAAGGAAGATGAAAATGCTCACTAAAAACCATCAAATGCATGCATGACCATAGCTTACTTTTTGCATTTCTACTCAATGATACAAGCATCACTATCGTCAAGAAAACATAGATGAGATTACCTGTTGGAGTCCATACAATTTTTTATTAGTAGGAACTCATCCATATACATATTTTTGGGAAGTTGAGTTTCTTTAGCTTTGCCTACTCCTGAACTATGACTGCTAAAAATGGCTCATAACTTACTAGCGCTTTTTATGGTTGGCTACTAGTAAGTTTTCATTAAAAAAAATCATATTTGAACTCCCTTCTTTTCTAGGTGAAGCAGCTTAGAATTGAGCTTGAAGAATTTAATCGCGAGCATGCAACACTATTGAAGGAGTATGACTTAATACAGACTGCGAAATTGAGCAATTGTAATATGGAGTCATTGGTTTTTCGAATTAACGGATGTAGAACTTTTGTCACTTCACATATGAATCCCAATTGAGCAATTGTTTCCATGGATTTCTGTAACCTTGAAGCTCATATTCCTGTAACTTTTGGTGTTGTTGGTTCTGGATTGGAGGAAAATGTGTAAGGGGAAAAGTGACGTTTTTGGGCCCTGGTGGGCCATACATGGGGCTCCAAAATTTACGATGCCCATGGGTAATGAAGAAGCCGGTTTCCATTTCCAATTCCCTTGTAGCACTTCTTGTTAAAATTGACAGAGGATTTGTTACTTATGCAATTTTATTAAAGAAAAGATATATGTTCTAAATTTTTTTATAAGTAAATCCTCTATTTGTTTGATGTGGGGATTAAAAATAGATGGTTTAAATTGAAATTTTCTATTTTAAAGTTAAACCATCTAGTGTTTTTTTTTTTTTTAATGATGGATTAGTTATTCATTCAGAAAAAAAAGCCCACAAAAAAAAATTACAATTTGAGCCCACGGCTCGGGCCAGGCAGAGGGAAAACTGGTCCACAAGAAAGGCCTAAAAAACAAGAGGAGGGCACCAAAAAAAATCCCAAGAACAAAATACATAGCCCAGACTTGGGCGGGAGAACGAGATGCAGTGCCCAGTCGTGGGCAAGAGAAACTAGGAAGAGGGGAAGACCCAACATAGCAACCGATTAAAAAGGGTCGAGAGCATTAGAGAAAATGCCAATGTTGTTCCCAATAGACAAAATATCGAAGAGACTCACGGCCGCAACATCTTTGCAACTGAAGAATTTCACGATTCGGGGCTTGAACCTGGAAAACAAAGATCTGATGGCGAGAATATCGCTTCAAATGGCCCAAGAACTGGAAACAGAGTTGTTGATAGATTTTGCAAACTCATTACAAAGCATAACGTGGTGGAGAGGCATCCTTTCTAAGAAGGAACATCAGGATCTATTGAATGAAGAGAAACAGGGACAGAGAGGCCTCCTGATGAAACAAGTGGGTGGAGTTGAAACTAGAGACACCAGAGTCAGCGCAATCATATATGGCACCTAGAAAAGAATTGCCACTAGAAGTGAACTGGGTGATAAACAGGGAGCACGAACCAGCTTCATCCAAACCACTGGGATCCAGGGGTTCAAGAGGGGCAGAGGTTGCAGGGGCATATTCCAGGTAGCAGAAAACATCTGTCATATTTCGAATGTCACTGTTGGATAGAAGAAAATAGGATCATGATTATGTGGGGTGGGGTATGAAGGTGAAGGTGTTGGAATTCGGCATGGTGTGAGGTCCTTCACATGATCATCCACATCGATTTCATTGGATTTGCAATGAGTATTTGCAACAAACTTATATTTTTCTTATATTAATTTGATATTTAATTTCAGCGTGTGTATCATGAATGTGGAGTGCATATGGTAATGCAGACTCTGATGGCCTACGAGAATCTGACATGGGAATGAGATCTACAGGCACTCGACGCTTGCAACCATGCAAGACTTCAGAGGGACTCATGCCTATAGACCTATCGACAAAATCAATTGGACAACTTAACGGAGTTCTAGGACAACACTATCCAGTTCAAGGTCAGATTTTTGAATTTCAGAGGTGAATGATTTAGAAAGAGTAGGCACAATCATAGGCTCCACATTTTGTGGCTCTAGACTATCAATGACAGTTGGAATTCCTATATTTTCTTGTGAAATCTCTGAGATTGAAAAAGTTTTCACTTATGACAACGATGGAGGTATTGGTTATTCTTTTGGCTCCTCTACTATGATATCAGGAGGTTCAACAGACATGCCAACTAAAGTATCTAATGCCTTCACGACTTTCGACTTTGACGGAGTGTTCTTGGGCTGCATAGCAATGAGTTTGATCTTTCTACCCTTATATTCAAAACAACATGTGTTCGAGCGACTGGGCAGTGTCACATCAAGATCATACAACCAAGGACGTCCCTGTAACGACCCGACCTGATTTTAGAGATTTTAGTGTTTTGGTAGCAGTGGGAGAGTGTGGGCTCTATGATGGACACCGTTTTGCTCGGTTTTGAGTTCAGGGACTCGAAGGGTATTTTGGTAATTTTTTTAAATTATTGTATATTTTGTCCAAAAACAAAGGTTTGCGAATCACACGGGTTTCTCCTCTGATGTTCAAAAATTGATTTTTTCTTCGGGTTTTGGATTTATCTTTGAAAACGTAGTCGATTTTGAAATTTGATTTTTTTGCGTGATTTAAAATTAAAAAAAAAACCCCTAAAAAGTTTTGAAACCCTAAACCCAATTTATCCCTCTTTTCCGTGGCATTGTAGCCGCAATAGCCACAGTGTTGCCGCATCCTTTCTCTCCTCCCTCTCTCTACCTACCTCCCCTCTCTCGGCTCTCTCTCTCTTCTTCTCTTTTTCGATCCCAACTTCTTTTTCTTCGTCTTTTTTTTTTTCTTCTTCTCCTTTCTTCTTCCTTTTCTCCAAACCCTAGACCTTAGTCACCTCCCCATTGTTTTCTTTTTTTTCTCTCCTTCTTCCTCTTTCCAAGTCTTCTACATCCTTTCCTCTCTGTTCTATCTCTTTTCCCTCTGATCTCTTATCTTTTACTGATTTCTCTCTCTCTCTCTCTTGCTTGCTCTCCTCTCTGATCTCTCTTCTCTCCCTTAGACCTTTGCTTCTCGTCACCTCACCAGTTGTTGTGAAGTTCCTCTAGCCTTCGCCTTCCAGCCGCCAGATCTACCAACACCTCCCGCCGTCCCAGCCGATTCCAGGTACCCCCTTCTTTTTTCTCCGTTTTCCTCTTTCTTCCCTCTTTCCTCTGATTTTCCTCCTCTTTCCCTTCTTTTTCCCCATTTTCCTTTCTTTTCCCTCATTTTCCCCCAATTTTCTCCTGTTTCTGGCTGGATTGCTGAGTCGACTCAGTCGATTCATTGAGTCGACCTAGGTGAGCCTTGTCCTGGTTCTCCCTCTTCAAACCAGGTCCAATTCGGGCCCAGTTCAAGCACAACTCATTCTAGGTCCAACTCAGCCTAGCAACAACTTGACCCAACTTGTTCGGTTCAAGTCAAACTTATCTTCGGCTCAGTTTGTGCAACCCATTCCAGCCCCATTTCAAGCTTGTTTTAAGTGCAACGGAACATTAATGAAAAGATTTGTTTAGTGTGATAGATTGTTTATAAATTCTTTAAACATTCACACTAAGATTATGACTCTTTACATATAGCTTGATTATCGATGCTTGTGCACAATGTGTAATATAAGATAATCAATATGCAAAGTGATATGTGTTGAGAAGAGTACTTAAATGGTAAATATAAACACACAAGGTCAAACACCATAAGACCAATGTAACGTGGTTCGGTTAGCCAACCTACATCCATTGTTAGGACTCGCTTAACCTTGAGCTATCCCCAAAATCCACTAAGTGGGGACTTACACCCTCACAATTAGAGTAGGAATTCCACCTCACTCAATCGGTTGAGAATTTCACCCACGACTGTAGAATATGAATTCCACCTATCCATTTGGCTGGGAATTCCACCCACCACATGTGCAGGAGACGAAACTCCAGATTTTTTTATAGTGGTTCCAGAACCAAGCTTCCTTAATCCACTTTCGGAACAAATGTTTTAAAACAAAATTAAAACCAAGAAGCACTTGCCTTTGAAGATCTTTCTCTTGATGTGTGCTTCTTCAAGATCCAGCCTATGTGTGTCGGTGCCGACGCTTCTCCTTATATCCGTTGTAAAGCAATCACAATCCAAGGCGACAAGAAAAATGGTGTTACCAAAGGTTTCCTAGTTTATGTTATTTTCTTTTCCCCTCTCTTTCTCACTGTCAAACTCAATCAATAGATTGGTTGTTTATGAGTTTACTTTCCTCCTCTCTCTCACAACTCAATCCATATGATTGGTTGTATTTGATTCTCCAAGTGTCAGCACGATAGAGAGAGTGATCCTTCTGTTGGCCCTTGTTTAAGCTCACTGATAAAGATGAGGATCCAACTGATTTTACCGAAGGATGCCAATTGGTTGCATAAAGATTGGTTTATATAGAGAAGGCAACTAGTTGTAGCAACGATAATGTACCGACAGGTTGGGCACAACGAGGGGTCGGTGACTAGAAATGTTACCGTTCAACAACCCGATCGTTGCGCAATAATGCACTCCCAACAGTAATATTCTTTTTTGGTTGACATGTCGATGTTGCTGATGGGTCGACAATTATGGTACCGAGAGGTCGGTCCATACGAGAGGCTCGATTTGGGGAAACACCATGCTGACGGGGTTTTCAGTCAAGAAACGAGTCATACCCATAACAACCTTTCACCCTTTACTGAGGGGTCGGTCCTGGCTCCTCTCGATTGGTCTTTGAACTACCGATATGTCTGTTTTCGTGAGAGCCCACCTGAGTTCTAAGTTCCAAACTCATAAATCTTTTACCGACGAGTAGTCAACCATGAGGGGTCATTTAAGTTCATCACCGAGGGGTCGGTGTATACGAGACTCTTGGTCAGAGGCTTTCCCAGAATGACAGTTCTTTGATCCATAACCTCTATCAAATTGGCCGACCAATCCTTGACCACGATGGGTCGATCCTGTCTCCACCTAGGGGTCGGTGAGAACGACTGGTCGAGCTGACAGTGAAACAAAATACATATTTCCAAGTTGGGTTCCAATTCATTGTCAAACTTTCTCTCTAGGCTTTTTATGATTTAACCATTTGTTCCACTAAGCCTAGGGATAATCCTCTCTAAGGTGTGGGTACCACCTAAAGTCATCTATGGCCATAATACCTGTTTTGAGATTGCCATAACGATGAGCTTCAATCCAATGGAGCGTGATCTTCATTCTTGATCACCTTCAGTATTTTAAGCTTCTAGCAAGTGCTTCTTTCCGAGTCATGTAATTGACAAACTTCGGGACTTTGCCAAGCCGAGGCACTAACAATCTCTCCCTTTGTCAATTTCATGAAAAAAAAGTTAGAAACTAACCCAATTACAAACCCACCCTTATTACACCATTTGAATAGAAAATATTACATTAATTACATGTACATATTCAAATGGAAAACAAGATTATGATCTTCGCATATTCTTGTTCAGCCTGCTTCATCTCATTTTTTCTTTTCAAGTACATAAGCAAGCAACATTAAAAAACCATTAGAGGGGTTAGTCCCAAAACATAAGTATGCATTCATGGACTAAAGAAGATTTGTATTCAAGCCCCCCCATACTTCCTAATTTCCCAGTGACCAACACTACCCATAGCATATCCAAGTTATCAGTGTTGGGAAGATTTCTCCCCCAATCTTCTTTGAGTTTGATCTCCCAAACTCGAAGCATAGACATACTCCTATGTCTAACACTTCTTCATCTTCTTCCCTATTATTCCAAGAACTTTGGCTTAACCAATTTCTTCCCATAATTGGTTTTGATGTCTTTTAGCTTCTACTAATTTCTCCCTGATTTTGTCATTCAATTGACAAAGATTAGTAGATAAACATTGATTTTAAGCACTCCCCCATGCTTCTTGCATTCAGTGCTTAATTAGGTTCTTCTCCAACTCATGGTTCTCCCCTATGGTTTAATGCACACTTTCGTGCATCAAGGTTAGTTTGCCCCTGCACAAACTAATTTCCAGCATTAGCTGATATCTTCCACGAGTTAGGCTAGTGTCCTAGCTTCTCTAGAGTCTTCTCCCCTTTCTCCAAGCTATCTTTTATAACTTCTTTGACTCATCTCCCCCATGGAATAAGCTATAACTTTTGGCTTCCAGTTTTTTCTCCCGCATAAACTTAGCTGCTTCTAAGTTTATTTTCCTTCAAGCTTCCTTTAAAGGATGCATTCACCTTCCTCCTTATACTGTCATGACCAGTGACAACAGCTAATTAGAACATATTTTGTGCCCCCCCAAACTCCAAGATGTGTGTAGCATCACAGTCCGATCCCTATCTCCTTAACATGCCAATAGAAAACCAACTCATCCAAACCTGCATGTTAGTCTATCAAAAATCCATGTTAGACATGAGATAGAAGACATTTCATTAATATACACACAATAAATCAAACCATATTATTTCATTGATAAATCAGTACATATGGTTTAAAGAGGGAGATAACATGGATGCTTAGTTTTAATATTAAAACTATAGTTTATCAAAAAATACAAACTAAGAAAAACTATCCTAAGTAGAGCCATCCGGAGGAGGTGATGCTGGAGGGGAAGGGTCGACACGTCGGAAAAGTTTGATGATTGACTATCGTAATGCAGAGATTTCTTCGTGGGTACTCTGAGTGATTCTTTCCACGAAGTCAGAGCCCATCTAGATGAGTCTCAGTTAGAGAGACTCGATCTTCGATTTTGCAGATAAATCGAATCAGTGTTTGTGACTTAGGGGTGTTATCATTTTCGACATTCACTCTTCCTTCTTCATCAAAGTTGTCCAATAAAGAGATTACTTCTGCTTCGGTTCTTAGGTTTTGTCTAGATTGAGACCTGAGAGAGTACCGACGGCTGGATGCAGTCCTAGGGGCAGGATTTTTTTTTGTGAGGAGTACTCTTAGGAGGAGAGCTCGATTCTGGAGTATCCTCCACGAATCTGGGTGATCTCCTGAGGAATTGAGAGTCGGACTTAGAGATTGTTCCAATGGTCGAAGACCGAGATTTAGTTGTCTTGTTTTTCGATATGATTGCTAGGGAAGAGCTGACCAACGTTTACCTAAACACTAAATCTCACAAACACCGTGACATCCTTGCTTCTTGAAGTGAAAGAAGCAAAAACCCTATGGTTTTCCGGCGAGATTACGCTCAAGGAGATCCTATCGACCAATCTAGGGCATGGGATGAGAGGAGGAAATCGCCATAGCTCAGCGGGAGAAGGAACGATGATTTTGAAATAATCTGTCATTTTCTTAAAAAGAGACCTTTTTAACTTACTCTTTTTGATTCACCGACGGGTCGTGACCAACGACCGGTCTGTGACGATATGTCGATAAATATCGACCTGTCTCCCTCTTCGATGTTTCCCCCTTTCAGACAGTGTTCTAATTTCCAACAATGCCGACCTGTCTGTTCCTCCGACTAGTCTATCCTTCTACCTGGGTTCTAACATGAAGGATGACTGGGTATTTTTTGTGTGTGTGTGTGCGCGTGCGATGTTCACAGTTCATCGAGCCTTACTTATACAATTTTTAAATGCCAATGATGATATGTACATTCACACCGTTTTTGTGCAATTTGAGGATTCAATTTTATCCTTCTGAAAGTAGGCACAAAACATGGATTATAGACAATCCAAGTACCTTGAACACATTTAATTTACCAGTTCAAACATATTGCCCAGGTGTGTGATGTCATGTGATGCGGTATTTCCAGGCTTTAGCAAAAACAAGGTGTTTATGAACAAGAGTCATTCCACATAATGTATAAAGTAGCAAAATGTTGAAATGAGACACACAACACACTCAATCATACATTCATTTCCCATTTTGAATTAGTCATGCATATAGAAATGAGGTATGACGCTACACACACAACTCTCGTGTCTGTTATCATGTTATTACCCATAACATGATAAACACTTTTACCATTCTTTCAAGTATACTCCAATTCCTTGAAAGAGCTGGTACATAAATGGATTATAGTTAAGCACATTTGATCATTTTGATGAACACTTTTGATAGATCACACCAAAAATCCATTTAAGGGCATAGTACATGTTTCATTCCACATGGGATTCACAAGTTTAAGAACTTGGAATGAAACTACACTTGTGTATGGGTACCATACACACCCTATACATGAGGTAATGCAAACACTACATTCATTTCCTTAAGATGCATAAATCACAATGGCATATGAAATGAAAAGAGATAAGTATATTCCAATACTAGAGTGGAAACGTACATGTACAATGAATATCTTACAAATATATCAATCCACCAATCAAACAAGAACATGAATTGAATGTAAGATATACAATGATTCCAAAATATGTTTCAAATATGATACCAAAAGTGGTGTCCCTTCACACATTTGAACATAACCTTGTGAGACTTGGAATCTAAGTTCACAATCCTATGATGACCTTTATCAAATCTGGTTTTAATCTTGGGTGCCTTCCCATTTGATCTTTTTAATCAAAATTTTCAGATTTTATACCGCGACGTTGTCCTTTTAAACATATTGGTACATGGCCACAAAGGATACTTGAATGTCATTACCTTCATCAAGTTCCTTTACTCTATCCTCTTCTTCTCTTGGAGGATTTAGCGTGGACATTTTCAATGGATGAACCATTCACCTATATTCTTAGTATACACATTGGTCAAGATAGGTGGTCTCATCCATTGGCCTAGAAAAGGCAATTTTCATGGATTCTTTCATCCTCTTTTGTTGGTTCATATCTTTTAAATATTTTAAACGCATTCTATGAAACAACAATGATGATGCTACATGTGTTTGATTAAAGTGTATAGCTAATTCATCATTAGTCCAAGTAGTTTTGGTCTTTTGGTTGAGTGATCATGGACGTTGAAGGTTTATCCAATACCTTTTCCATAAGCACAGACCACTTTCTATTCATCTATTTCCGAGCATATTTATTGTTGAAAACATATATAGTTTTTTATTTCATTTTTCATCATAAATAGAAGTTTGGAAATATCATGGCCTTCTCTTATAGCCATTGTTCTAACATGGATCAACTCGGACGGTTAAGTCCTTTCACATGAGAACGAGGCTCTGATACCAAATGAAAGTAACATTAATCAAGAGATTTGTTTAGTCTGATAGATTGTTTATAAATTCTTTTAACATTTACACTAAGATTATGACTCTTTATATATACCTTAATTATTGATGCTTGTGCACAATGAGTAATATAAGATAATCAATATGCAAAGTGATGTGTGTTGAGAAGTGTACTTAAATGGTAAATACAAACACACAAGATCAAACACCATAAGACCAATTTAAAGTGGGTTGGTTAGCCAAGCTACATCCACTGTTAGGACTCGCTCAACCTTGACATATCCCTAAAATCCACTAAGTGGGGACTTACACCCTCACAATTAGAATAGGAATTCCACCTTACTCAATCGGCTGGGAATTTCACCCACCACTGTAGAATATGAATTCTACCTATCCATTTGGCTGGGAATTCCACCCACCACATGTGCAGGAGACAACACTCCAGATTTTTTTATAGTGGTTCCGGAACCAAGCTTCCTTAATCCAATTTCGGAACAAATGTTTTAAAACAAAATTAAAACCAAGAAGCACTTGACTTTTAAAGATCTTTCTCTTGATGTGTGCTTCTTCAAGATCCAGCCTATATGTGTCTGCGCCGACGCTTCTCCTTATAGCCGTTGTAAAGCAATCACAATCCAAGGTGACAAGAAAAATGGTGTTACCAAAGGTTTCCTAGTTTATGTTATTTTCTTTCCCCTCTCTTTCTCACTGTCAAACTCAATCAATAGATTGGTTGTTTATGAGTTTACTTTCCTCCTCTCTCTCACACAACTCAATCGATATGATTGGTTATATTTGATTCTCCAAGTTTAAGCATGAGAGAGAGAGTGATCCTTCTGTTGGCCCTTATTTAAGCTCACTGATAAAGATGAGGGTCCAACTGATTTTCCCGAAGGATGTCAACTGGTTGCATAAAGATTGGTTTATATAGAGAAGATAACAATGGTAATGTACCTACAGGTCGGGCACACCGAGGGGTCGGTGACTAGAAATGTTACCGTTCAACAACCCGACCGTTGCGCAATAATGCACTCCAAACGGTAATATTCTTTCTCGGTCGACATGTCGATGTCGCCGATGGGTCGACATTTATGGTACTTAGAGGTCTGTCCATACGAGAGGCTCGATATGAGGAAACACCATACTGACAGAGTTTCAAGTCAAGAAACCAGTCATACCGAGAACGACCTGTTACCCTTTACCGAGGGGTCTGTCCTGGCTCCTCTCGATTGGTCTTTGAACTACCTATATGTCTATTTTCGCGAGAACCCACCTGAGTTCTAAGTTCCAGAACTCATAAATCTTTTACCGACGAGTCGTCAACCACGAGGGATCGTTTATGTTTTTCACCTAGGGGTCGTTGCATATGAGACTCTTGGTTAGAGGCTTTCCCAGAATGACAGTTCTTTGATCCAGAACCTCTATCAAACTGGCCGACCAATCCTTGACCACAATGGGTCGATCCTGTCTCCACCGAGGGGTCGGTAAGAACGACTGGTCGAGCTGACAGTGAAACCAAATACATATTTCCAAATTGGGTTCTAATTCACTGTCAAGCTTCCTCTCTAGGCTATTTATGATTTAACCATTTGTTCAACTAAGCCTAGGGATAGTCCTCTCTTAAGTGTGGGTACCACCTAAAGTCATCTATGGCCATAATACCTGTTTTGTGATTGCCATAACGATGAGCTTCAATCCGGTGGAGCGTGATCTTCATTTTTGATCGCCTTGGGTCTTTTAAGTTTCTAGCAAGTGCTTATTTCCGAGTCGTGGAATTAACAAACTTAGGGACATGGCCAAGCTGAGGCACTAACAAGTTGTTTATCTGATCACATGATGGATTGATGGTTTAATAACATGATCGATTGAAATGTGTGATAACCTGCAATTCAAGAGGCAAAGGCTGAAATTCAAGATTAATGGGCCAGGGATCCACTTCAATTGCGCCAAGCTAAGCTCCACAGGCCAGCATTGGGCTAGGCCACAGGCAGTCTATGCGCATATCACACAGTTGGGCCAGACCAATGTGTTACTCAAGACCAACAAAGGCCCAAGTTCACAAGCTAAAATTCAAGTCAAGAGGGCCTAAGATGAAGTCCATGAATCAAAGTCCAAGATCCAAAGTCGAATAAGCTCTATGGTCCAAGTTCGAAATTCACCTTCTGAACCACAAGCCAATGGCCGAAATCCATAACCCTAATCCCTCTCTCTTCCATGCACATTTCATCTCCACCCTCCATTCTCCATCCTTAATCTCCACCTTCCATCTCATATACTAAAATTAGATAAAACCCTAGATCCACCTACCATATTCAATCCATACATGCATTGTCTTAGATCTTGTCCATCAAATCCATCTATCAAGTAGATTAACCTTATAATCTTAAAACCTCATGGATCATTTTATCATTCATAAATTTATAACATTCATCCATCATTTAAACCATTAGATCTTAGGACATTTCATCACAACCATCCACTTCATACATACATATTAAGTAAAACCCTAGAGCTTTCATGCTAATCCATCTCATAACATACCTTGCATTAAATCTAGGCCATTCATCATATCATCTATCAATCTCAACCCTTGAATCCAAACCCTTCATTAGTTAACATATCATTCATATAAATTATTTTTATCAAAACACCTTAGAGCCATTAAATTTAACCTGAATCTAATCTTAGTCATTCATGCATTAAAACCCTAAGTTAGAACAACTTGGAGCCCAAGTAGCCTCCATGCAAAAATGCTATGTGACCCATCATCTTATCATCACACACTCATACATGATTTTTACAACCTAAATTTCTCCATGTATTTAATCCCTAAATCCATCTAGTTCATGCGTATACCTCATCAACCTAATTCCAATCCATCCACATGATTTTTATCAATCCAAATCCACCTCATTCGAAATTCACACTAGGTCAACCCTCCACATCATCCCAATATCATCCATCCATTCATTCATCTCACCTCTCAATCTCATCCATTCATTCATCTCACCTCTCAATCTCATCCATTCATTTGCATTGCATTAAACCAACCCTAATCCAATTAACCATTTTCGAAAATAACATGCCAAAAACCAATCATAATTTCTCTCATTTCCTTGCTTTGAGCCCAATCTACCTTGAAACTCAAGCCACCAAAATTCATGTACACCATGTAGCCCTAACCTTTTTGCAATTTAAAATCCCATCTACCCATTTCAAATGAGATCTAATCCAAGCCTTTAATCCATCAACTTAAACACAGATTAAATCTCTACCCTTTATCCATTTCTTGAGCCTATAAATACCCCATTACCCCAAAGCCAAAATTCGAATATGACCTGGAGCTCAAAAGGACCTAAGGCTGGAAATGCACAGAGAAGACATGAGCATACACGAATTTTGCAAATGAGAAATCTATTTTGCAAATTTATTTTATTGTCTTTCATGTATTCTTTTCCAACTCTTGTACTTGAATTCTTTAATTAAATAAATAAGAGACATTTCTTTTAGAATCCTGTAAAGTCCGATTATTCAAATTTCTTTTCAATGCCCTTTTTATTTAATTTCAAATATGTATACTTTGTTTAATTAATGGTTAGAACTTGTTGCAAGTGTTGAATCTGAAATCTAAACATTAATTAGATAAAAAATTATGAATTTTTAATTAAATGGCATGAATTGATTTTTGAATTCTAAGCGTTGAATTTCAGATCTAGGTTTCTTATTTGTTTGTTTATTTTGGGCGATGAGAGAAGAATTCCATAACCACCTTTAAATTATGTCTGGTTTTATTTTATCATTTATTTTCCTTGTCAATTTATTTCCGTTATTTACCCTATTTAGTTATGTCATTTGCTTTGTTTGTTTGTTGTTTAATTTATTTTTAATATTATTTATGTGGTGTATCTATTTACTTTGTAATTTATTGATTATTCATTCATGTATTCTACTTGTTTAGTTTTTATTCTAATTTTCATTGTACACTTTGTTCTATATTTATTCATTATTCTTGATTTATTTATATATCAAATCAATCTCTCTCTCCAAAAGATTCTTTAACTAGGATTGTAAATATAGCATTCTAATCATGAACTTTGCAATTTTAATTAAAAATAAGACTACATATTCATGATTCACCGATTTAAAAATAAAATGGATTGATTTGATAAGATTCACAAGTTGAATAAAAAATGGTGTTCACTTGGTTTTCCAAATAAAATATGTTTTTTATTTTATTTTCTTTCAAATCTAGGTTTAATTCATTTTTATCAAGATTACATCATTTTAAAGGTACTAATTTAATTTATAACATATATTTTGTGATTTCCTGTGGGTTCGACCTCACACTCATATGCTATATTGTCAATTAGTTCGTATGCTTGCAAGATTCTAAATTTAAAATTTGCATATCAATAAGTTTTTGACACCGTTGCCAGGGAAATCAATTTTAATTATGTGCCATTAAATCATGTAATTTTTTGTAAGATTTCTATTTTTGGAATATTTCTATTTTTGGCAACTCTTTAAAATTGGAAATTTTTTATTTTTAGAAAGTTCTAATTTTAGAAAGTTTCTTTAAATTTTTTTTTTAAACTATCAATTCTTGGAAGTAAACTATTTTTAAGGATTTGCTAACCTTTGAAACTACCATATTTAGAATTTTCTATTTTTGGAAAATTTCTATTTGTTAGTTTCTTATTTTTGCAAATATGTTTTAATTTTTGAAATTTGATTTATTTTGGAGAAACCTATTTTTATAGAGTTTTTTTATTTTTAGAAAAAATCCATTTTTGGAAAGATTTCTATTTTTGGAAACCATCCGATTTTAGAAAAAAATCCCAAACTTAGAAGTTTTCTAGATTTAGAAAATATTATCTAACTTGTGAATCTTTTTAAATCAAGAAATCAATTCAAATCTTGGAAGTATGGAATTAAAATCAAATTGGTGAATCTCAATATGAACTTTCTTAGTTTTGTCTTAATTAAAATTTTGGCTTAGGATTTTGAATATTATATTTCTTTCACTAGTTGTAGTTTTAGGAAAAATATTTAGTCTAGGATCATGCATTGTTTGATTTAAACTCTACGCCAAGGCTTGTATGTTTTGTTTTGCAGGATTTTGAAATGAGCGCTTAAAAATTACTGGAGATATGCATATTAGGCTAAGGTAAGTGCCTAATCGCCTTCTTTTAATTTTTATTTTTATCATGCATTCATATAGAATTTGTTTTTAGAATGTTCTTTAATTTAATTGCATATTAAAATTGCTCATGCATTAGTATAGATTGATTTATTATTATTTTGCTTATTTGCTTGATGCTTGCATTGGTAAAGTAGGACTGTATTCACAATATCTAGAAAAATAAGATATTAAAATGGTTCATGCATCTCCTAATAAAATCAATTAAGGAACCATTAGTCTAGATTTTAGGGTTTTCATGCTCATAGGAACCTTTTCAATTCAAATCAATTTTTGGAACCAATGAATAGTTTATCTTCAAGAATTGTGTCTAAGGCTAGTTCTGTCAACAAGACATGAGGTCGAGCATGTCTACGGATAAGCTGGGAAGAGAAGTCGTTTGTACTCCCCACTTACATGGGAACTTACCTGGCCATCTTGTGGTTAAACTCTCATTGGAGACTTAGATTATTTGGAGAGAAAAGTAGGAGCAAGTCTACAGACAATTTCTAGGGTCCTATTAGCCAATAAAAAATTGATTGCATAAGTGCAATTCAAATATAGATTTAGGCATTTTTTCTTGTGTTAATTTGTTTAAGAGTGAATGACCGTGTTTGTGTATGCTTAACTGGTCTCGTGACTTGTTGATGTGAAAATTGTGCAAACTTTTAAATTTATAATATCTCTCAAGTGCACGAACCATTTATACTACAACGTTATGAGTGCGAGGTCGATCCCACAGAGAACAAGCAAAATCTATGCACCTAAGTATATATGTTTGGAATCTAATGTTTAAATTATTATATTTTCTAGAAAATAGATATTTAAAATAAGTCAAATTATAAAAATAAATCCTAGTCCCATAATTTTAACTCTAAGTTAATAAAATCTCTAATTTAAGATTCAAATCCCTAAAGTTAGAAAATTAAATATGATTAAATTAATGGATTAATGTAGAATTTATGGTTAATCTCACACTTAAATCAAGAGAGAAAAATTAAAAGTTTTATTAAATTAAATTTCAAACTAGTTAACACATCTTGAAGGAGTGGTTTGTATACATAAAATAAAATACAAGAGTATTAAAATACATGATAAACAAAATAAAGAATTTAAATAATACATCATACATACAAAAGAACTAAGATAACTAAAGACATGAAATAAATTTTCAAATAAAATAAATGACTGAATATAAAAATGCATTATTTAAAGGTGGTTATGGAATTATTCTATCATCACCCAAAATAAATAAATAAATAATAAATCTAGATCTGAAATTCAACGCATAAATTCAAAATCAATTTACACCATTTAATTAACATTTATAAGCTAAGCACTTTAATTAATCAAAGAATACAAAATTAAAATTAAAAGAAATCATAAAAGAAACTTGAATAATCAAACTTTTCAAGGTTCTAAAATGGACATCTCTTCCTTATTTCACGAAAGAATTATATACAAGATATGGAAAAAACAATTAAAAAAACAACTAAACATCGAATTTACAATGATAGCTCACTTGTGAAATTCGCATGAAGCTCTGTGTCTTTTGTTCTTCAGGGTGTGTTCTCCAATCTCAGGTCATTTTGAGCTTCAGGTCTAATTTAGTTTTCACCAGGGGTTGAATGGGGTATTTATAGGCTCAAGGAATGGACGGACGATGGAGATTAAATCTAAGTTTTAAGTTAATGGTTGAAAGGATGTGATTTAATATATTGGAATATGGGTGGTTGGGATTTTAAGTTGCAAAACTAGGGTTGCACAGTGCTACATACGAATTTGAGTTTCTTGGGAATCATGTTTGCTTGCGCTTAAAACAAGGAAGGAGAGATAATAGGGATTTGAAGAGGAAATTGGGCATGGTCGAATTTGGCTATATGGTTTAGGTTTTGGGTTGTGCAATACATGAATGGCTAGGATTAAATTTTAGGATGGATGGATGGATAAGATGATGTGGAAAGATCTAGAGGTGGAATTCGAATGGAGTGGAGAGGAGATAGAGAAAAATCGTGTATGGCTATTTTGGATTGAATTGGGAGACAAGATAGGATCGATGTGATGTGAAGATGAGTGGAGTGGATTGGAGAGAAAGAATAGGGATTTTCCACTAATTGTATGCGCATGGAGGCATCTAGATTGAGTGACCATCGTGTGATGCAATGTAATATGCGCATGAATGCTAAAATATAGGGTTTATGAATGGATGTCTATGATTGATTGGCCTAGATCTAATGGCTTTGATGTGTAATGGGTGATCTAAATGGATGGATGGTTAGGTAATGCATGGATGATCTTAATCCTAAGGTTCATCTCTATGATGGATGGTTTGGATGACCTAGATCTAATCATGATGAATGAATAGGAGGCTCCAAGGTTTTCCTAATTTGATGAATGCACATGGATGGTATGAATGAGATGTATGCAATGAATGGTTTGGATTGATGTATGATTAAATGGGTGGTGGGTATTAAAGCATGATGAAATGAATGGTTAAGATTGAATGGATAGGATGGGTTTTTGGACATGGGCATACGTGGATTTGGACTTAGGTGGATTTGGGCTTAGGGTTAGTGAATTTTAATTTGGACCTAGAACATTTGGATCTTGAATTGGGCTTGCACTTCTTGAATTGGAGACTTGGGCTTTCTGGACTTGGATTCACTCTGGCCTAGCCCACATTGGGAAATACGCATGGAGTGCATGGTCTGGCCCAGTGTCTGACATTTGGAGCAAAGCATGGCCCATTTACAGTGGATCTCTGGCCCATAGATCTTGATTTCAAATTCTTGGCCTCATTAATCGCAAACTTTCTTTAAAATTAAATAATTAATCAAACCACTTAAAAGTCTAAATATTGAATTAATTTAGACTCTCATAAATGGATCCAGATTAACCAATTTACATTTGAAATTCTAAAAGTGGCATGATTTAACTATAAAATTTTAAATGTTCCATTTTAAGCTCTCTTCCGGCAATTATCCACTGTTTTATGATGATTTCCTGTTTTACCCTGAATTTTCCTACAAAACTAAAATAATCCATTAAATGCATCTTATATACACAAAATAAAGGCTAACTAACATAAGTATCAGGGGTAAAAATGTAATATTTCAAGTCTTAACATGACTCCACCAATCACTTGGTTAGAGTTACACCTCTTCTCAGTACATCGATTGTTGCGTCCGGAGCTCAGTCTAGCTCAGTCATAAACATAGACAATCCACCTATTTCACCACTCTCATCATCATCTTTTTCATCACTACCATTATCTCCCATGGCAAAAGAAGTTGTGGAGAAAACTCTCCAAGATTACTTCTCGCTAGTCATAGCCAATACAACATCAGGTATATAGTTGTACCTGCAACCAATGTTACCTTTGAACTTAAGCCAACATGTCACGCCCCGACCCTAAAAGTGGGCCCAGAACGTCATTGATTTTTTTTTTAAAAACTAACTTCAAGAATTCTAACTGGGCCAGGATCAACGGTTAGGCCCAAAGGTTACACATGATCTCAACATGTGGACTCAAACACATACCATAAGTCTGCCCAAAAGAAACACAAACACAAACACATAATTCCATCACCGAATTATTATTTCAACACAATCAGAGTAGCTACGGAACACATGGTAGTTGAGTACATCACATCAATACAAATTAAGTACCACACGGTACTTTACATAAACAAATAGTTCAAGGAACTAAAAAGCAGAGATAACAGAATTCCCCTCAGTGGGAATCCCAAGGCAACGCAGCAACTTATCCATCCTAAGCTTCATACGGATGGTTCTCCTCCTCGTACACATCTCCTGAAATGTGAGTGGTGTGAGCTAACTAGCCCAGTGAAGGAAATATAACAATGCAGTCTAATGAAGCATCATGTTAGTTAAATAATCAATATTTGTAATATAATATCTCCTGTTTGACAATAAATTCTCAACATCAAATATGATCTCATCATCATTCCATTATTGCTATCATCCAACGTAACACCTACATACTACGCTGATACCATTGTATTAAGTCCCGACACTATCAAAATACATCCTTGCAAGTACATCTCCGGCCCTCACATGGCCGATACTGACACTCCTCAAGTCAGCAACTGTCGACACCCCTGGTTTAGTAGATGTAAACCATCTCACACACATGGCCGGTCTTGGTTCAATAGTTAAGGGCACGTGGAAGCAGTATTACATATCTCAAATGATCAACATCATAAATATTTACAATCATCATAAACACTTCTTACAACAGTGCATCATGTCTAGGCACATGGGTGAATTCATCAAACTTGAAACCACTCATTGCTCAAGATCCATCTCATTAAACCTGATTACAGCTACTGCAAAGTTAAGTCCCCTCACTGAAATTGTGTGGTATCGCAGTCTCTATTCAACATGCAAACAAGTGTTCAATTAATAGTCGATCAATATACATAACATTCAAATGCATACATACAAGTAGTATTTCAAAACCATACTATTTTTCCCAAAAATCTCCAAGGTAAATGGAACTGAGTCTCCTATTTGGTTTCTAACCATTTTAAGTTACAATAATCCACAATATAGTAATAAGGTGCTCAGTCCAAATCTCATATTGTCTCATGGGCATGACCAGATTGACGTATTGAGTTAGGTCTAGATACTCAGGTCACTTCTCGTATTGTCTTCTGGATAGGATCAGATTGACATGTTGAGTAAGGCATCGAGGTCACTCAGTGCCCGACAGATATAGCGTCCGCCTGGAAGTGAAATCACTCAGTGCCCGACAAATAGAGTCGGCTTGGAAGTGAATACAAATAGTATATACACAATAGTAATAAGAGAAGAAGGGTTAATACACTTTTAATTTATCAAGTGGGTATAAACATCTCAATTAAAACTTAGCATAAACATACATCATCAATCAATCAAACACGGAACATGCCTCAGAACCAGGTACTGTGGCTTCGGATCATCCAAACTCGTGTCTAAAACTAGTCACAGACTTCGGAACTTGGGTCTGTCTTCGGATCGTCCGAGGGTCAGGTCTCAGATCGTTCGAAGGTCCTTTCGAACTGAAAAACAGAGAAAACAAGCTTCGGTGGGTCTCGGATCATGCCGAGAGATGCTCGGATCGTCCGAACCCCTTGGTCCTTCCGAAGACAACTCAGAACATCCGGAGCAGAGGCGGGAGAGTGACTAGCCTCGGACGCTTCGGGACTTCGAACTGAAGCTCAGAACGTCCGAAGGGTCACTCTCGGACCGTCCGAAGGGGGTTACCCTCGGATCGTCCGAAGCACAACTCTCGGACCGTCCAAGAGTCGTCTTCCTCCTCTGTCTGCAATAACAGAAAGTAACGGGCAACAACACCATGAAATACAAATCCAGAAATAGTGGGTTTCCTGGATTCAGTTTTCACATCCATCCGGTCAGATGGACTCCTCAGTGAGTCATTTTTTGATAGGGAGTAGTTTGGAGCTTTAACACTTAATAAGCCATCGGATTTTAACACCAAAACCACACTGATACAAGAAAAACCAAGTTGTTCCTTAAACTTGAAATCGGTTTTACTCAGTCAAATTTGTTTCTACTTAATTCTAAACCAGTTAAAATTTGAAAAGGAACACTGTGGTTACCTTCACTTCAGTTCCTCGGTTGAAAATCCGGCTTTTGAAAATTCCTCCTCTTTAAGCTACGGTAAAGAAAATTTTAGAAGAACAGAGGCAAGGGAGGGAGTGATCGGCTGTTTTTCACAGATCGGCTGAGATGAAAATTTTGAGGGAGTTAAACCAGCTGAAATGAGAGGCCATATATAGATAATCCGAGCAATGGGTGATGGCCAGCTGGCGCTGCATGCATAGGCTGGCGGACGTCCCAACAGTAACGGCAAGAATTTTACTGTTGGCTGCAAATAAGTCCCTGCCAACTTCTAATTTGCAAAAAACCCCTTTTTGATAAAATTTTGATTTTTAACTTAAAATATGGTTTAGAAGGCTTAAAAATTTTAATCCAACTTGACAGATAAGTTGGGTTTTAAAAACTCTAATCACCATAAAAATTTGGAGATTAAAAATTCACCAAAAACCATAGATTTAAATAAAAATCATAATTTAACACTATTTACTTAATTTAACTTGTGTTAAATAAAGTAAATTAAAATCCTCATTTTTGGGTTTGAAAGAATAAACTAGACCATACTAAAATGGTCTAATATACTATACTTGCCTCAAAAATTTTCTCATTCTAAAACTATTTAAAAATATTTATTTCTCCCTTTCGGGGTTTTGACGGGCGGTTTTAAATTTCATTTTCTGAAAATAAAATAATTCTAAAATCAGAAATAGGAATCCTTGATTAAGGAAAATAATATCATCCAATAATAATCACATACTGACACAAATAATAAAATAATAACAATAAGTGATAAATTACCATTTTGCCCCTTCCAGCTAGACGAGCTGGATCACTGAGCTTTCGGGCTCAGATTGGGCCACACCTGAGCTTTCGAAAACCCTAACGGTAATCTTCGAGATTAACTGGTCTAAGAAGGATTTATTTAGCTAATTTCGCCTAATTTGAGTCAGGGTATTACACAATACTTTTACATCTTCTACCAGTTTTTCATGGTCTTGATAGAGAGAATCCATACTTCTGTAACGCCCCGCCCTTTTCACCCTTCCAAAAATCAAAGTCTAAAAATTTCTCTTGAAAGAAACATAGAATGAACAAGAGCGGGAGGCGCCACGACGTGAGTTAAGTTCGGACTTCCAAAGTCCGACCCTTAACTGGCCACGCATGTGTGCATGGAATAACCCACGATAACAAAACACACATGGAACTAAACAATAACTTGCGGAATAAACTAGACTAACTGCGGAAATAGATTGAATAGATAGCAAGTACCAGTCTCAAATAATAATTAACATAAACTAACCATCCATTGTTAATAACCTAACAAACCATAGCAAAGTATTAACTTATTACATGTCCACCAAAGATAACTCAAATGACAGTAATAAAGAAGTTCTGATCAACAATCAAGCGCTTAGGCTTGGCTCCCCTCCCGGTCATCGACCTTCTCTTTCCCTTTCCTTGTTCCTGCATTATCCTCTAAGGATAGAATTAGGGCGTTAGATCAACGCGCCCAGTAGGTTCCCGATCAGGGCTACCACATGGTTAGCTTATAAAATCATGCATATATCAAATATCTGATTATAAAAAATATATGAAAACATGCTAAGTATGTATGCAAATGTAATGAGCCCTACCACATCACACATACATATAGCCATCACTTGCCTTGTCTCATATCACATATTAGTCCTCCTGGCGGGACTCTCATCGCCTAAGGAGACCAATGTGACTCTTATCATCATGTTACTCCTCCTGGCGGGACTCTCATCGCCTAAGGAGGACAGTAACTCATATCAACATAATACCCCTCCTGGCGGGACCCTCACCGCCTAAGGAGGTCTCACAATTGCATCACAGCATATCAATGGAGTGCGACTCCGGGTTCCACAATCATCATCCCATGTCCATGCATGAGATGCCAATGCATTGTATGTCATTTGTAAATACATAACTCATCTTTCAAAATATGATAAATGATTAGTATAACAATATCTCATAAAAACCATCATGGAAACAAGTATAAATGTGGTTACAAGTAAGTAGGAAACCTACCGAAGATTAGCTTCGGTGTTTGTTCTTTCTTAAAGCGTCACTTGCTCACGACTTGCACGTCGTTCAACTTTCGTCACCTTGTGATGTAATAGTAAGTAAATCATATTATCAATTAAATGTCCATTCACATTTAAGATCCAAAAACATCTTGTGGGGTTCGGCCATGCCCATGGCCGAACATCACCAACTTAGGATTTAACCTCCTTTTTCATTTAACCAATTCTTAAATACTTAACTCTTTAAACATGTCTTGGTAGGGTTCGGCCATACACCATGGCCGAACCATACCACCTTGGTTTAACCCTTCTTTCATGTCCTTTTAAACTTTCTCTATCCATATTTACATTATCATCCGTAGTTACAGCTTTGCCACTAGGCTAAGCCATATCAAAACCATTGTCATTTTATGGGGTTCGGCCCTATACATGGCCGAGACTTGTAATCCCTTTTATCCATCACCAAATGGTTCTATTTAACCCTTTTGAATATCATGGAATCAACAACAAATACTACCCATAAACTTAGTCTATTTAACCCATGTAATGGTCCATGGGGTTCGGCCATACATATGGCTGACCCATGACTTGTCCAAACGTTCACTTAACAATCATTTATCAATCACTCAAGATGTTCCATGATCTTTAAATTTGAAACCATTTTATTCAATAAAATAGTCCACATAAAAATGTTCCATGGGGTTCGGCCATACACATGGCCGAAACCAATGGTTCCCTTGGTTCAATAATTTCCACCTACGTACTTACTTAGGCTCCACTCTTTTACCAAGTTAGATATATGGTTCAGCCATCCAAAGGCTGACCCAAAACAGTAACCATAACTCCAATTAAATCACATAAAAACTCCATAAGATGATCCATGGGGTTCGGCCATTCACATGGCCGAACCTTATGGTCCTTTTGGTGCAATTCTTCCAACAATTCCACATTATTTATCTACTGTTTCTTAGCCATAAAAACAGCAAGGTTTAACCATCCCTTGTCGATCCCATACAATTAATTAATTCCACTTTACAGTCCTTTAGCAATCTTCACCCATGGTATGGTTTTTATCCCCAAAAACCATACCATTTAATCAATTACTTTCATGGGTTCGGCCATCCAAAGTGGCCGAACTCCATGCTCTAAATTTCCATCCTTTAAACCTCATCATAATACTTTACATCAGTACTTAATTAGGCCACAAGATGACCCAATTAACATGTGTAAAAATCACCATAGTTGACATGGTTTTTGGACTTTCCAAAACATCAAACTAAACTACTCTTTTCATGGGGTTCGGCCAACCAAGATGGCCGGACCCAATGATATATTTTTTATCCATTTGAGCCATCTAATCCAAGGTTTTCTCCTTTGATATATTCGGCCAATCCATAGCCCAACATATGACACTCAAACCATGATTTTAGAACTTTTCCAAAACATGTAAATAATCTAACTTAGCATAAAAAACAGTCCATGGTTTTGTCCTACAAAAACTACCCAATTTAACCATTCTTTTCATGGGGTTCGGCCGTCCCCAATGGCCGAACCCTATGATCAGTTTTCCATCTTATTTATGAACTACCATCCAAGGTCTAACCCTTGATGGATTCGGCCAAATGATGGCCAAATCATACTCTTTTTTTACAGCTTGTTTAACTTAAACACTTAAGAAAATCTTACCAATTTCCTTTGCTCCTTCCCTCTTGCTTCCTTTCTTTCCTTCTTCCTTAATCCCTTGCCGAAAGGGTGCTGGATCAAATGGTGAAACACAGCAACTGGTTCAGCCCAAAGATGACGTTCTTGAGAGGGGGAGGGATGGATTTCTAAGGTTTTCTTTGGAATAAAATGCGGCCAAATGAGTGTTTGTTGTCTTTGTTTAACAGCCCAAAGCATCTCATAACTCCTCATTAATCTTTTGATAAAACTAAGGAGGTATTGGGTGCCATCCAAGGCACCCCTTGGTGCCAAACGTTGCAACCCTTCATGTAAGCCCATGCATCTTATCTCATTTACATAAATGCATTTAAGACTTTGCATGGAGACCACCATAACAAGTCCCCAACGTGTGGGACTTGTTTTGGTTTGTTTGAGACCAAGAAACCTCCTCATATTCCCTTCTAACTCACTGAATTCACAGCCCATTTGATTTCCATTTTGACTCACTCAACTCAATGGCTTAACTCACCACATTAAATACCATACATTAATTACACTTGAGTCAACTCATTTCTTAATTCAAAACCAACTCAATTCAGTCCCACTCAACCTGATGTGACTCACCATTGAACTCATTTGAGGGTCCACACGGTCAGCCGTGGTCAATCTTGGTCAACCCGACCCATTGGGTCCCCATTTAGCTCCTTGACACGTTTTGACAAGATGACCCATTTATGGGCTGATTTAGCCATTTTTCAGTGGTTTTCACATGTGCATCAAGCCTACCCATTTTTGCTCCACTTGATTTCCAATCAATTTAGCTGAACCCCATTAAATTTGGGCTCACCCAATGGTCTAATAAGTCCATTTGACCGATTGGGTCCAATTGGGTCATTTGACCCAATTAACCATATTGACCCAATTTGATGTTCATTACCCATCCAATCAAATTTGACATTTATTATATGCTCATAGGGTATTCATTTGAACAATGGGCCCCACTATTTCCTTATTTACAATCACATTTATTAAATTCACCAATCCAGGGGCATTTTCGTAATTATTCCAATCATTGAGAATTCTTTGACCCAATTAACCATTTTGACCCAACTTGATGTTCATTACCCATTCATGATAAATTGGCCATTATAATATGTTCATATGATCTTAATTTGAACAATGGGCCCCACCATTTCCTCATTTGTAATCACATTTATTAAATTTACCAATCCAGGGGCATTTTCGTAAATATTCATGTCTTTGAGAAATCGTGGTGTTACAACTTCCATGTCAAAGAATTATTAGAGATCTGCGCCACCATTAAAATCCAAAGAATCACTGATGAATATATTCGACTTCGATTATTTCCTTTCTCACTCAAAGAAAAAATGTAATCTTGGTTAAATTCTTTACCTGCGAATATCATCACCACTTGGGATCAATTACTTAATAAATTTTTGAACAAGTTTTCCCCAGTATAAAAAACAAACGCCGTGAAGAAAGAAATGGTAAACTTCAATCAGAAGCAGGGTAAACAATTCTGTGAAGCATGCGAAAGATTCAAAGATATATTAGCCAAATGCCCCTAACATGGCTTTGAAACATGGAGACTTGTCCAATTTTTCTATGATGGTTTAACCACATTAACCTGTCAAATGGTCGAGTCTATGAAAAATGGGGACCTTTTGAAACTAACTGGGAACAATGGATGCATATTCTTAGAAACACTTGCGGAGAATTCTCAGCAATGAGATTTCTCCAAGAAAGAGAATTTACCACAAACCTCAAGGAAATGGTGTTTGTACGAAGTCAGTAATGACTTTGACATTAAGTTAGTAATCGCAAATGTAACGAAAAAAGCTGACTCATTAGCAATGACTTAGGAGATGAATCCATCATTAGGAACGAATGCTGAATTTTGTGCTATGTGTTCTAACCCAGTACACACTGACCAAAATTGTCCTTCCCTAGGATCCAATGTTAAGTGTTCAATCGAACATGCCAATGCACTCAATAATTTTGGAAGGCAGTAAGGAACCCCATTTTCTGCCACATACAATCCTAATTGCCAAAATCATCCAATTTCTCTTGCTGTCAAAATCAAAATCCTCCTCAATATCAAAATCAGCCATTCCAACCATGTCCAAATCAATCATATCACGCATCACCTCAAAATCAATCCCATCATCTATCCCAGCCAAATCAGTCTTATCAGTCTAATCCTTCTCAACAACGTAACCCTTTGATTGTGCGTTGCAGCAGTTCATGCAATCTACCCAGCAGGCTATGCAACACAGCTTGGACAATTAGCCACTACTATTGGTAATCGGGAAAAGACAAATTTCCCAGTTAACCTATTCCAAATCCTAAAGGACAGTATGATGTTTCATCATCCAAACCAGACAATGTTAAATCAATTTCTACCTTGAGGTCAGGAAACAACTAGACAATAAAGTGGAAATGCCTAAACCAGAAGAACAAGTCATTGATCAATCAAAGCAATTGGATAACTCATTGAGTTCATCCCCTGTCCAAAATTCACCGGATTTCTCTGCTAAGAAAACATTTTCACCTAGGGCTTCATACCCTCATAGGTTGTCAGCAAAACAAAAGATACCTTATGGTGACATACAAGAGGTGTTCAAACATGTCAATATCAATATCCCTCTAATGGATGCCATCAATTAGGTACCTTTGTATGCCAATCTGAAAGACCTATGTACGGTAAAACGGAGAAGTAATGTCCCCACAAAGGCTTTTCTAGCAGAAAATACTAGTGCACTTCTCCAAACAACGATTTCCAATCAAGCATAAGGATCTTGGATGTCCAACTATTTCTTGTACCATTGGTACATACACAATTCACAGGGCTTTATTAGATCTTGGAGCTAGTGTCAGCTTACTGCCATACTCCCTTTATGAGCAATTAGATTTGGGAGAATTAAAACCCACTTCTATCACCCTACAGTTAGTTGAGCGTTCTGTAAAAATTCCAAGAGATAGAAGACGTTCTAGTTAAAGTTAACAATTTCTACTTTCCTATCGAATTTGTGGTGTTAGATATTTAACCCACTCAGGACGATAATGGGCATATCACAGTCATTCTTGGACGACCATTCTTGGTCACCGCAAAAGCTGTAATCAATTGCCAAAATGGTATGCTTAGATTATCATTTGATGACTTGACAACCGAACTCAACGTTTTTGTCCTATGTCGACAACCTCTCTGCACGAACGATCCATGTGAGGTTAACTTAATTCAGAGTTCTATTGATAAGTTTTTCCTTCATTCCATTTGCAATGATCAATTCAAAAAATCATTGTCTACTTTAGACAAGGATTTCAATAAAAATGAAGTGAATGATGTCACCATGTCTAAACCTCTTTCCATCTGTCAATCTATCTTAGTCCCATTTGTCGAGAAGCCACCAAAATTAGAGCTTAAAACACTCCCCTTAGACTCTCAAATTTTCTTATCTTGGACCTTCAAACACATTGCCAATTATCATAGCTTTAGACTTAACTTCTGAACATGAGTCTAGACTCCTAGCTGTTTTAAGAGATCATCGTGAAAATATTGGATGGTTCATCACCGATCTCAAAGGAATTAGCCCTTCTGTGGTCATGTACAAAATTCACTTGGAAGAAAATTCCAAGATATCTAGAGAACCACAGAGACGGTTAAATCATGTGATGCAGGAAGTAGTGTTAACCCTTCTCAAAGCAAGTATCATTTACCCAATCTCTGGCAGTGCATGGGTAAGTCTAATTCAAGTTGTCTCGAAAATGTCCGGCATCACGGTAATAAAAAATGAGGAAAATGAGTTAGTTCCAACACCCGTTCAAACGGGTTGGAGAGTTTGTATTGATTACTGAAAGCTAAACACTGCCACTTGTAAGGATCACTTCCCTTTTCCATTCATTGATCAGATGCTTGAACGTTTAGTCGATCATGCATTCTATTGTTTTCTTGAAGGTTATTCTGGCTATAACCAAATCTATCTTGCTCCTGATGACTAGGAGAAAACAACATTTACCTGTCCATTCGGTACGTTCGCCTATCGTCGTATGCTTTTCAGACTGTGTAATGCACCTGCCACTTTTCAACGGTGTATGATCAGTATTTCTCTGACATGGTAGAACATTTCCTAGAAGTCTTCATCGATGACTTCTCAGTTTTTGGATCAACTTTTGACCAGTGCCTGCACCATATGACTCTTGTGTTAGTCAGGTTCAAAGAAAAGAACTTGGTACTAAATGGGAAAAATGTCACTTCATGGTAAAATCAGCCATAGTACTAGGGCAAATCATCTCAAAAAAAGGAATTGAATAGATAAAGCCAAAGTTAACCTAATCTCTAATTTACCAAGACCCCAAACTGTTAAAGAGATTAGGTCATTCTTAAGTCATGTTGGATTTTACATAAGGTTTATCAAAGGATTTAGTGATATATCGCGACCTCTCTGTAGACTCCTGGCAAAGGATGCAGTTTTCAATTTTGATGAAAAATGTGTCATAGCCTTTGAAAAATTGAAAACTGCTTTGACTTATGCTCCAATCATGCAGCCACCTGATTGGTCTGTACCCTATGAAATCATGTGTGATGCCTTTGGCTATGTAGTAGGAGCCGTGTTAGGACAAAAAATGAACAAATTACGTCATGTTATCTATTATGCTAGCAAAACGTTGAATGACGCTCAACTTCATTATTCCACCATGGAAAAAGAGTTATTAGCTATTGTATTTGCACTAGACAAATTTCGATTTTACCTAATAGGTTCGAACGTCATCATCTACTCAGATCATGATGCACTCAAGTTTCTTCTTTCAAAGAAAGATGCTAAGTCCCACCTGATCCGATGGATACTCTTGCTACAAGAATTTGACATTGAAATCTGGGACAAAAAAGATTTCGAGAATGTGGTAGCTAACAATTTGTCTAGATTGGTAACTGAGTTCACTGAAGATACCAGTCCTATCACTGAGTCCTTCCCTGATGAGCAACTCATGTCAGTTCCCAAGTACCGTGGTTTGCTTATATTGTCAATTATCTTGTAACCAGTCAAATGCCTTCGCATTGGAGTAAACAAGATAAGATAAAATTTCTGGCACAAGTAAAAAAAAATTATCTAGGACGATCCATAATGTTTAAGCATTGTGTGGACCAAATTATTCGTCGTTGTGTCCCTGAAGAGGAACAACAAAGTGTCATAAGTTCTTGTCATGATCAAGCATGTGGAGGCCACTTCAATGCTGAAAAGACAAGTGCAAAAATATTGCAGTGTGGATTTTACTAGCCCTCCATGTTTTGTGATACTCATACCTTCTGCATTTCATGATGCCTTTAAACCCAATCTTAATTGTTGAACTTTTTGATGTTTGGGGCATCGATTTCATGTGACCTTTCCTAATTCTTTCTGCAATCTATATATCCTCGTAGGTGTTGACTATGTATCAAAGTGGGTAGAAGCGATGGCATGCAAAATCAATGATCAAAAGGTTGTCACCTGTTTCTTGAAAGAAAACATCTTCTCTAGATTTGGTATTCCACGAACCATCACCAGTGATGGTTGTAAGCATTTTTGTAATCGCCCGTTCAAAAAATTGATGAAATCATATTGGGTGATTCACAAGGTAGCTACTCCTTATCACCCACAAACTAGCGGACAAGTGGAAATATCAAATAGAGAAATTAATCATATTCTTGAGAAGACAGTCAATCCATCCAGGAAAGACTAGTCTTCCAGACTCACTGATGCACTATGGGCTTATCGAACAACATTCAAGATACCCATAGGAATGTCACCTTATTGCTTGGTGTATGGTAAGGCTTGTCATCTTCCAGTCGAAATAGAACACGAAGCCTACTGGTCTATCAAGTGTTTTAATTTTGCTCTAGACTCGGCTGGACAACTCAGAAAGCTTCAACTGGCTCAGTTGGAAGAAATACGCAATGAAGCTTATGATACAACCAGGAAGTACAAAAATCGAATGCAATTTTGTCATGACAAACACATTCTCAGAAAGTGTTTACTGTTGGTCAAAAGTACTTATTGTAAAATTCTCGGTTGTACCTTTTTCCTGGGAAATTGAAATCAAAATGGTCCAGTCCATGCATTATTCATTTCATTTTTCCACATGGAGCCGTTCAGATAAGACATCCTAGAAATGGTAATGCTTTCAAAGTTAATGGTCATCAATTTAAACCATTCTTAGAGTTTCACAATCCAGAAGGAAAAGCGGAGGTTTTGCTCATTGATCCAATCTACCAAGACTGATTTGCACATCCAATTCTCTCCATTTACCTATCCATTCATCCATACCCACTCATCTTCCTTTACCAAGACCCACTGAACCATTTGTCTATGTTTGAATTAGTTTCTATCGTCAATGTCTAGTTTTGAATTTGTTGATTCTAGTTCAAGCTTGTCATTGAGTCAGTCTGGCATAGGAGTCATTTCATCCCAGGGTACATCTAAATCTCGATTGTTCATTTTCTAAGATATTTCTTCGTTTACACCTGGCCAGTGTAGATTAGGGAACATTGTTGACAATGTTCAATTCGAGTTTGGGGCTAAGGTCATCATATGCCATTTTCATTAAAAAAATCTTAGGGGAGAGTAAGTGAAAAACTGAGACCCCTTAAAAAAAATTCAGCATCCATCTCCATCTTTGTCTTTGTGATGAACAAACGTTAAAGAACTGGATAGAAGTCATGCACGTAGACGATCGATTTTTCATTTTCGCAATGTGTCTGTCTAGAATACAAGTTCCCCCAGACTTGTGTAGGAAAATCATTTCCTTAGCTATGAGGTTGAGGATGCTGGAAATCCAAGAGGAACAACCCATCCCCTTTTTGTGGTCGAAGCACTCTGGCTGCAAAGAGAAAAACTAAGAGGCTAGTTAGGTGTCACAAATGTGGACGTAGAAACTACAATGGAATAATATCAGACCAAGGAGTCCATTGTGTGATAGTAACACAGCATAGACCCATAAGCACAAATAGGCAGATCTTTTTGGATGTAATCAAGTAAGTCCAGAAAATCTGAGACACCTTGAACTCCAAAGAACTGCTGATTTTCGCTTATCAACCTACAACAAACGTCTTGACAATCTGACGTTAAATGAGTCATAATCTTGCTCAGACAAAAATAGGCAGAATCATTTTAGAAAAGAGTAAGTGAGGACTGAGACTTTTGGAGCTTAAACATTGTCAATTTTAATTTGAAAAAAGATTACCTGTGTCTTGACAATCTGACGTAAAAAGAGTCACATTTTTAGCATTACTACTTCGATAAAGAACTCTATATCGTACTTTTCTAGAAATTTTTTTATAGGATTTATACTTGGAAACCCTTGTACACAACCATATTAAGATTAGTCTGAATAAAGAAAAATATTTACAAGTTGAGTAATCACTAGAGGAATACCAGTGGAGACTTAACCTAGTAAGCTTTAGAGCCATTATTTTCTTCTGAGGGTTACAAGTCCATTCCATTTTCTTTGGTTGCACAATTAAGTTGTTCTTGATCTCATTATTCTTCATTTTGGTCATATTACTGAGAATGCCATCAAAGTTGACTTAGTATACTTGAAATTTTTTGAAATTTATTTGAAACAAGGAAACCACCTGTTGAAGCTTAGGATATGATTTAGCTCATTTTTGTATCGTTTTACCCTTTCAAGATACCTTTAGTCATTCTATCGTGATAGTTCCCATTTTGAACCTTATTGACAAATTAGTCTATTTTATTGATCAACCAAGTCTACCATACCCAACTCCGGTTGTGGAGTTTGAGCCTTATTGAAATATCTGTGACTTATTCTAGAAACCAGAAAAGGTTAGAGATGAAAAATTAGAATGGTACTCTGAAAAATAAACAACACTAAAAGAAAAAAAAAGAAAAAAAAAAGAGGAACATCCGGACACCAAAAGAAGGATGTGAAGAAGAAGAGAAAAATAAAGAAAATGAAGTACTTTGAAAAGTGCTGGAGGAAGAATATCCCATTTTAAATCATGAAGGCCTCTAACAATTTCTGTCCAAAGTATTGCTTTTAGAGTCTTTTGTCCTTCTTTGATTTGACCCGATTCCAAGTCACATTTCATCCTATTAGGAAGTCCTATCGATCTTAAGCCAAAACTAGGTTATTTCATGTGGAAAATAGAGGAGGGAAATGATGGTATTTGACTCAACATTCTTAGGAAATTGGCATCCATTCATGAGATCATTTATTTTCTCTGATATGTGTCATCTTTGTTAATACATATGTGAGATATTTTGATTTGAATACATAAACTCCACTCAAATATACCGTGAGAGAAAATGAACTCAAACATCTGAGCGTTAATCTTTCTGAGAGATATCTATGAGGCTTGAAGTCAAAGTGTATTTTCCAATGGTGGGTACAAAACTAGTGATTGTTTGGAAAAAGAAGCCTGTCTTATTATTGGCTAAGCACACAGTACACTCTGGGTATAAGTCTTGTAAAATGAACTCTAAAGTTGTATGATGTTTAGACCCCTTGTTCGTGTGTTCTTGCTAAAGACGATGATGTTTATGGGTCTCATCACCGTAAGCCCTCACGAGACTATAACTCGTCCACCAGGGGAAACCTAGTGAATTAAAGGCTTGTTGCATATGCTAAATGCAATCGAGAGTACTAGCGAAAGTGGTGTAATTTTTAGATTGAGTTTAGAATTTTTGCATTTTTAGAAATAGTTTTGCTCGAGGACTAGTAAAATCTGAGTTTGGGGGTATTTGTTGAGCACTGAAATATTATATTTTTACCCATGATTATTGTACTAGTTAGCCTTGATTTTGTATATACCACATGCGTTTAATGTCATTTTCTAGTTTTGTAGTAAAAAAATGGAAAGTTCAGGAAAATAATCTTAAAATAGTGGATAATTGCAAGTTTGGTGCTTAAATAGAAGACCTAGAATTTTTATAATTAATTTCACTCTACTTTTAGGGTTTTCATGTAAATTAGTTAGTCTAGATCCAGTTATGAGAGTCTAGACTAAATCAATAGTTTAGATTTTAAAGTGGTGAAGTTAATTATTTAATTCTGGAAGAGAAAACCTACAATTCAAGCGGCAAAGGCTGAAATTCAAGATTAATGGACCAGAGATCCACTTCAATTGGGCCAAGCTAAGCTCCACAGGCCAACATTGGGCTAGGCCACATGCAGTCCATGTTCATATCACACAGCTGGGCCAGGCCAATGTGTAACTCAAGACCAACAAAGGCCAAGTTCTCATGCTCAAGTTCAAGTCAAGAGGGCCTAAGTTGAAGTCCATGAATTGAAGTCCAAGATCCAAAGTTGAATAAGCTCTATGGTCCAAGTTCGAAATTCACCATGTGATCCACAAGCCCATGGCCGAAATCCATAACACTAATCCCTCTCTCCTACATGCACAGTTCATCTCCACCCTCCATTCTCCATCTTTAATCTCCACCTTCCATCTCCAATCCATACATGCATTATCTTAGATCTTGTCCATGAAATCCATCCATCAAGTAGATTAACCTTAGAATCTTAAAACCTCAACATTTTACCATTCATAAATTTATATCATTCATCCATCATTTAAGTCATTAGATCTTAGGACATTTCATCACAACCATCCACTTCACACATACATATTAAGTAAAATCCTAGATCATCCATGCTAATCCATCTTATAACATACCTTGCATTAAATCTAAGCCATTCATCATATCATTTATCCATCTTAACCCTTAAATCCAAACCGTTCATTAGTTAACATATCATTCATATAAATTATTTTTATCAAAACACCTTAGAGCCATTAGATTTAACCCCAATCTAATGTTAGCCATTCATGCATTAAAACCCTAAGGTAGAACAACTTGGAGCGCAAGTAGCCTCCATGCGAAAATGCCATGTCACCCATCATCTTATCATCACACACTCATACACGATTTTTGCAACCTATAATTTCTCCATGTATTTAATCCCTAAATCCATCTAGTTCATGCCTATACCTCGTCAACCTAATCCCAATCCATCCACACGATTTTTGTCAATCCAAATCCACCTCATTCGAAATTCATAGGTCAACCGTCCACATCATCTGATTATCATCCATTCATTCATTCATCTCATCTTTCAATCTCATCCATTCATTTGCATTGCATTAAACCAACCCTAATCCCATTAGCCATTTTCGAAAATCACATGCCAAAAACAAATCCTAATTTCTCATTTCTTTGCTTTGAGCCCAAGCTACCTTGAAACCCAAGCCACCAAAATTCGTGTACACCATGTAGCCCTAACCTTTTTGACACTTAAAATCACATCCACCCATTTCCAATGAGATCTAATCCAAGCCCTTGATCCATCAACTTAAACCCAGATTAGATCTCCACCCTTCTTCCATTTCTTGAGCCTATAAATACCCCATTACCCCAAAGCCAAATTTGAATTTTACCTGGAGCTCAAAAGGACCTAAGGTTGGAAAATACACAGAGAAGACAGGAGCATACACGAATTTTGCAAGTGAGAAATCTATTTTGTAAATTTATTTTATTGTCTTTCATGTATTCTTTTCCAACTCTTGTAGTTAAATTCTTTCATTAAATAAATAAGAGACGTTTCTTTTAGAATCCTACAAAGTCCGATTATTCAAATATCTTCTCAATGTCCTTTTTATTTATTTTTAAATCTGTATATTTTGTTTAATCAATGGTTAGAAATTAGGTTGTAAGTGTTGAATCTTAAATCTAAACATTAATTAGATAAAAGTTTATGAATTTTTAATTAAATGGCATGAATTGATTTTTGAATTCTAAGCGTTGAATTTTAGATCTAGGTTTCTTATTTGTTTATTTATTTTGGGTGATGAGAGAAGAATTTCATAACCACCTTTAAATTATGTCTTGTTTTATTTTATCATTTATTTTCCTTGTCAATTTATTTCCGTTTATTTACCCTTTTTAGTTATATCATTTACTTTGTTTGTTTGTTGTTTAATTTAATTTAATATTATTTCTATTGTGTATCTATTTACTTTGTAATTTATTGATTATTAATTCATGTATTCTACTTGTTTAGTTTTTATTCTAAATTTCATTGTACACTTTGTTCTATATTTATTCATTATTCTTGATTTATTTATGTATCAAATCAATCTCTCTCTCCAAAAGATTCTTTAACTAGGATTGTAAATATAGAATTCTAACCTTGAACTTTGCAGTTTTAATTAAAAATGAGACTACATATTCATGATTCACCGATTTAAAAATAAAATGGATTGATTTGATAAGATTCACAAGTTAAATAAAAATATGTTTTCTTTATTTTCTTTCAAATTCTATTTTTAATTCATTTTTCTCAAGATTACATCATTTTAAGGTACTAATTTAATTTATAATATATATTTTGTGATTTCCTGTGGGTTCGACCTCGCACTCATATGCTACACTGTCTATTGGTTCGTACGTTTGCGAGATTATAAATTTAAAATTCGCCAACCAACACATGTTTTGGATGATAACTTGTTTGGATGTTAACATGCTAGCAAGTGATAGTTAGTGATGTTTACACCTGATAGAGGAATGTGATATCATTTTGTATAACCACGTTTTCTTGTTTGATGATGATTGGCTGATAACATGTTATTATGTTGAAGAAACATGTGGCAGATGATAGCTGTTACTTTTTTTACTAGGCTCTGATGAATATGTTTTATGCCATGTTGATAACATGCTTATAAACTACTGTGCATGCATTTAGCTAGTAATTGTGGGATCCCAGTGGGGCATAAGTACTAGGCTATATCAGGATTTAGAGACTCTCACTAGTTTGTCATGTAGTTGGGGTTGGGATGTTTTGTAAAACCGCACAGTGGAGGCGTGGTTGAGCTATGGACTACCCAGTGGTTAGACATGGGTGGATGTACACTCTATTGGGGAATCGACTAGGACTATCCTTGTGATCTTAAGACACACCTATGGGAGGTGTGGTCCGGTATGGAGGACGAGGTGTCTGGGGGTCCCAAGAGGGACAGGTGGTGAGGTATGGTATTCTAGGCTATGACACATGCAGGGTGGGTACAATCTGAGGTGTGGTATTCCAAGCTATGACACCGGCAGCGTCAGTACAATCTGAGGTATGGTATTCCAGGATATGACACATACAGGGTGGGTACAATCTGAGGTGTGATATTCCAGGCTATGACACCTGCAGAGTCAGTACAGTCTGAGGTATGGTATTTCAGGCTATGACACATGTAGGGTGAATACAGTTTGAGATGTGGTATTCCAGACTATGACACCTACTGGGTTTGTATAGTCTGAGGTATGGTATTCCAGGCTATGACACATGTACGGTCGGTACAGTTTGAGGTGTGGTATTCCAGGCTATGAAATCTGCAGGTGGGAACAGTCTAAGGTATGGTATTCCAGTTTATGAAACATGCATGATACGTACCGTCTAAGGTGTGATATTCCAGGCTATGACTTATGCAGCATGGGTACAGTCTGAGGTATGGTATTCCAGGCTATGACACATGCATGGTGGGTACAGTCTGAGGTATGATATCCCAGGCTATGACACATGTAGGGTGGTTGCAGTTTGAGGTGTTGTATTCCAGGCTATGACACATGCAGGGTGGGTACAATCTGAGGTGTGGTATTCGAGGCTATGACACCTACAAGGTGTGTACAGTCTGAGGTATGGTATTCCAAGCTATGACGCATGCAAGGTGGGGACAGTCTGAGGTACAGTATTCCAGGCTATGACACCCGTATGGTGGGGACAACCTACTGTGTGATGTGTTAACATGTTTCAGACTAGGACACCTTTGGGGTCAGGATACTATGTGGTGTGTCAATTTCTATGGAGGTGGCCCTAGTGGTAGAGTGGTCATAGAGTATGTTGAGTACGTACTAGGCCTCCCTGAGAGCTAGGTGGGTTGAGTGTCTGGGTTTGCTCTCATTTTGGTTGTGGGGGGGGTAGTACGATTACCAGTGTTTATGACATTGGAGGTTCATTGTTGAGACTTGTATTGTTGGTGTTGACTCACAGGGAGTTTATGGGACGCCTAACGAGTGAGTTTGGCCGGCTCACTCGGTGGAAGGCCTATGGAATTCCGTGAGGGGTGTATGTTCCAGTTGTGTGGAGACCAACAGATGGGGTCTGAGGTTGTATGTGTCACTATCGGGGGTTTGATACTTGGTTGAGGAGACCATAGATGGGTCTGGTTGGCAGTCTGTTGAGGACTGGCGCGGTGGTTACTCCTATGTGATAGTCTGTTTGGGACTCCATTGAGCCCGATTCATGGGTTGGTTGTGGTATGTGTACAGGTCGTCCTAGGAGAGTCATATGACTGGTTGAGGGATAGGGACCCTGATCTTGTTGAGGATCGTTCTGTGTACCCGTGGGTGGGTGGACCCCAGCGGATGAGCATATGAGGGAGTTGCCCTAGAGTTGCATTGAGTTGGTTAGAGGTGTGTTGGGGACCTTACAGTTGTGGGCCCGTGTGCTAGGGGTAGAGCATACGCTTCCGTGGTCATGCATGTAGACATCCTAGACATTGATGTGTTCATATGATTATATGCAGTGTATGCTTGATGACATATGGTGCATGTGTTACCATCATTGGGCTTGTGGAGCTCACCCCTTGTCTAGCAGGTACTTCTTGGAGGAGGGATCAAAGGGACTCTTAATCGGCGTTGGGCGTGGATCTGTAGCTTTATCATAGTTCATTTTGTAGAAGAGAGCTTGTTCATATATTTGAGACATGTGTTTATGTATGACTTGGAAGAATGTACTAATGGGATGATGTTACTGTTTATAATCATGGTTAATGTTTATTGGTATTTCCTGTCATTGGTTTATTTGTGGGTTGCCCGTGGTTAGTGTGGGTTGCGGGAGCAGTGCCTCCCATTATTTAAAAAAATGCCCCTGAAATAGTATAGAATCGGTTTTTGAGAGTTTGTATTAGTTGAACGTGCCCGTAGCGGGACGGGGGCGTTACAGTCCCAATGTGATGTGTCTGATTTCAATGGGAATCACATCACACCAAATTGTGTTCTAACATGATAGGATCTAGATGGGTACATGACACCTCTGAGTGACAGAGAGTGACGTGTCATTCACCCACACAACTCGATGTGGATCAGGATGAGGTTCGGGTTTCAAACCTAGTCGAGCAACTGCTTTGGTAAAGACGATGTTCGTGCAACTCCCACTGTTCATGATCAACTTGCAGGATTTCTCGCCACACTTGATATATGTGTGGAAAAAGGTAGTGCGCCACCAATCTTCAGATGGTTCGGATTGGGCGAGGGCACACCTAACCACTTCAAGGGGACTAGACATCTCTCTAGGTGGCACTAGGATTCCACTAGACTCACAAAGAGGTTAGGGAGGGAAGGCAAAGGTCTTAATGGGGTAACAGGTGGAGCAAAAGTAAACACATGGGAAGAAGAGGTTCGCAAGGGGTCACGGCAGCAATGGAGGGATTCGGTTCTTGGCATATGAATGAGTGTAGAAAATGAAAATAAAAGGAAAGAGAAAAAAGAGAGAGAGGCAGAGAAGAGATAGAGAAGTAGAAGAAGAATACCTGAAGAAGAAAATGGTCTCACGCCAAGGCTTCTCGCCCTTTCGAATCGCTCAAATTCTCAATCGCAGATGGTTTGCGAAAAATCCAAAATTTTATTTAATCATCGTATCTTATGCCTCAAAGTGCTACAAACTTAAATAAACTTTCATCATACTAAAAATTAAAATCATTGCTAATTATTAAAATACCCTAGCGAAATAAAGAGATCACATGAAAATAGAAATAGAAATAGAAATAGAAATTGTATGCTATGCTTCGCTCTGATACCAATTTGACGCAAGACAAGGGATAGAGTAACCCTAAAGACCTAAATGTGCCTCCTTAAATTTTAGAAGGGATGAAAATAATGCACCCTAAATCTAAAATGGGCTGAAATAAATTAATCAATTAATATATGCAATTAATTAATATAAAATATATCATAAATATTCACACAAATACCAAGAATAAAATGGAAATAATAGAAAAATTAAGCAATTAATCAATCCATGAGTATCAAATGGGACTTAGACACGTGATAATTAAAAGGGGCAGGAAAAGTGTATGAATGTAATTGAAAGAAAGGGCCACGAATGGAACTGGCAAAAGAAAAGGAAGGAATGAAAGGGTTGTTGGGTGCTGCGACAACACAAGAGAGAAAAAGGGTTTGCGGTAGGCATGGGAGAGGGTTTATGGGTTCACGGCCAACAAAAACGAAAGCAGGGGTTGAAATATGAGGGTCACGGGCGAAGGGTTTTTGGATGGAAATGGCAACAACAAAGGGAAGATCTGGGAATGGCGACAACCAAAGAAGGGTTTAGGGTCGGGCGGAAGGGGTATGGGAGAGTTTTAGAAGATAACAAAGGTTAAGGAGGTAATGCGCAGGTCTTAATGGTGTAATAGGTGGGCAGAAATAAACACAGGGAAGGAAGAGGTTCGCAAGGGGTCACAACAGCAATGGAGTGATTCGGTTCTTGGCATACGAAGGAGAAAAGAAAAAGAAAAGAAAAGGAAGAAGAATAGAAGAGAGAGAGGAAGAGAACAGATAGAGAAGTAGAAGAAGAATATCTAAAGAAGGAGGTGGTCTAACGCCAAGGCCTCTCGCCCTTTGGAATCGTTCTGAAATTCCCAATGTGCTAGAACACAATTGACCCTGAGCGGGGGGTGAATAGGTCAATTCCAATTCGTTGGTCCTTTTTAAAATTCCTTGATTGATTAATATTTGTACAACAGATATAACAATCAAGTGAGTGAGTGTATGAAAAAATGATTATGCATTTAATATAAGAAATTAGTTCTAACACCACAAGCACAAGAACACAAGATATACAGTGGTTCGGTTAGCCAACCTACATTCACTGTTAGGACTCGCTCAACCGTGAGATATCCCCAAATTCACTAAGTGGGGACTTACATCCTTATAATTAGAGTAGGAATTCCACCTCACTCAATCGGCTGGGAATTTTACCCACCACAGTGCTAGAGACGACGCTCTAGAGTTTTTTATAGGGGTTCCGGAGCCAATCTTCCTTATTCCACTTTTAGAACAAAGGTTTTAAAAACAAACTTAAAACCAAGAAGAAGTTTCCTTGTAGCTCTTTCTTGAAGATGTGTGCTTCTCAAAGATTTACTCAATGTGTGTTGATGTTCTTTTTCGTAGATGTCGTATAGCAATCACAATTTTAGGATGACTAGGAAACTTGGTTCAAATCCTAGTAGGTGTTTTATCTTATCTCCTCTCTTTCTCTCCCTCACAATCTTAATCAAAGATTGGGTATTTGATTTTTGGGTATAGGCACAAGAGAGATGATCATTCCTTAGAGTGTATGTTTTTTCTCAGTTCAGGGAAGATAGTCAAATGATCATACAACACCATATTTATAGAGGAGTCTTAGCAATTTTTCAAACTGTCCAGTACCGACAGGTCGGTGGCACCGATGGGTCTGTGTTCATATTTATTACCGTTCAACCACTTGATCGTTGTTCATTAATTGTATTCCCAACAGTATAATTGCTTCCAGGTCGACAGGTCGGTGTCACTGATGGGTCGACAGTCATGGCACCGAGAGGTCGGTCCATACGAGAGGATCGGTGTAGGGCAACACCATGCTGACAGAGTTTTAAGACAAAAACTAGTCATACCAAGAACGACCTGTCGCCCTTTACCGAGGGGTTGGTCCTGGTACTCTTAATCGGTTTTGAACTACCAATATGTCTGTTTTCTTGAGATCCCACTTGAGTTCACAGTCCATAACTCACAAGTCTTTTACCGATGAGTCGTCGACCACGAGGGTTGTTTAAGTTCATCATCGAGGGGTCGGTGCATACGAGACTCTCGGTCAGAGGCTTTCCCAGAATGACAATTCTTTGATCCAGAAGTTCTGTCAATATGGCCAACCAGTCTTTGACCACGATGGGTTGATCCTGTCTCCACCTAAGGGTCGGTGAGAACCACTGGTCGAGCTGACAGTGAACATAATTCATATTTCCAAGCTCACTTTTAGTTCACTATCGAGCTTCCTCTCTTAGGCTTCTTTATGGATTTACCATTTGCTCAACAAAGCCTAGAGATAGTCCTCTCTAAGGTCTAGGTACCACCTAAGGTCATTTATGGCCAAATACCTATTTTTTGTGATTACCATGACGATGAGGTAGTGGAGCATGATCTTCATTTTTTATCATCTTGGGTCTTCAAGCTTCTTAGCAAGTGCTTCTTTTCGAGTCATGGAATTGACAAATAGGGACTCGGCAAAGCAGGGGTACTAACAATCTCCCCCTTTGTCAATTTCATGACAAAACCTAGAAGCTAACCCGATTACAAGCTCACCCTTATTACATTACATTTGAATACAAAATATTACATTAACTACATATTCAAATGGTACAACAAGACTACGATCAATCGTTTATTCTTATTCAGCTTGCTTCATTTCATATTTTCCTGTTCAAGCACATAAGTAAGTAGCACTAGAAAATCATTAGAGGGGTTTGTCCCAAAACGTAAGTATGCATCCATGGACTAAATTAGTATTCATTCTCCCCATACACTAATGATTTCCTAGGAACCAATCACTACCCACAGCTTTCTCCCCCAATTTTCTTGAGTTTGATTTTCCAAACTCTAATCATAGACATTCCTTTATGTCTATTTGTTAGATTACATTTTTCCTCTAGAGGCCCAAGAATTTTGACTTCTTCCCATATTTTGATGTCTTATAGCTTCTACTAAATTCTCCCCCATTTTGTCGTATAATTGACAAGGTTTTAGTAGGCAGACATTTTACAGCACTCCCTCATAAGATGTACTTCCCTTTCCTAAACAAAATGAGATGTATGTACAAGAATTGAAATGTGCATGTATGAATATGAGGAGTTATGGTGATGTACATACGCCAATGGCCTTTTGTAGGGATAGAAATCGTGATGAATCCAAAGGTTTGATCATGATATTTGCCAATTAATTTTCCGTTCAGATGTGTACAAACTCTATAGTTTTCTCCTCCACCAATTCTCTTATGAAATGATGCCTTATGTCTATGTGCTTGGTCCTGGAGTGTTGTACTGGATTCTTGTAAATGTTGATTGCACTAGTGTTGTCGCAGTACAATGTCATGGATTCGAGCTTAAGTCCATAATCGTCCAACATTTGTTTCATCCAAATCAGTTGGGTACAACAGTTTGTTGCTGCAATGTACTCTGCTTCGGCTGTGGGCATAGAGATTGAGGATTGTTTGTGGCTATGCCATGCTACTAAACAATTTTCGATGTAGAAGAAGCCTCCACTGGTAGATTTTTTGTCATCAATGTTTCCAGACCAGTCTGCATCTGTGTATCCAGCTATCAAGGAAGAAGTGTCAAATGGAAACCAAATTCCATGCAAGGTAGTACTGGCCACATACTTTATAATTCTTTTAACAGCTTTGAGGTGTGACTTTTTAGGTTTGGATTGAAATCTGGCGCAAACTCCTACACAAAACGAGATGTCTGGTTTATTTACAGTGAGGTATAAGAGACTTCCTATCATGCTTCTATACAAGCTTGGATCCACATTGTTCCATTCTCATCTTAAACAATTTGACGGTTGCGCTCATAGGGGTGGTTGCATGTTTACATCCTAGTCCAAATTTCTTTACAAGCTCCTTTTCATATTTGGATTGGACGATAAAAGTCCATCATGACTCTGCTTGATCTGAAGTCCAAGGAAATAGTTTAGTTATCCCATCATACTCATTTCAAATTCAGATTCATGAGGTCGGAGAATTTTAGTGCAACCTTTTCACATGTAGATCCAAACACAATGTCATCTACATATATTTGGGATAAGGATAGACTCCTTAGCCTTTTGGACAAACAGAGTTTTATCTACACTCCCTCTTTGAAAATTTTAACCAAGTAGGAATTGGGTTTATCTCTCATACCAGGCTCTTGCTGCTTGTTTGAGGACATATAGAGCTTTCTTGAGTTCGAACACATGGTTTGGAAATGTTGGATCAATGAATCCTTTGGGTTGTTCTACAAATACTTGTTCATTTAAGAATCCATTCAAGAAGGCATTTTTTACATCCATTTGATAGAGTTTAAACTTGAGGTGGCACGCAATGGAGAGCAGAATTCTAATAGATTCTAATCTTGTTACAGGGGCAAAGGTTTCATCAAAGTCTAAGCCTTCAATTTGAGTGTATCCCAAAGCTACTAGTCTTGCTTTAGTTTATTACAATAGTTCCATGTTCATCCAACTTATTTTTGAAGATCCATTTTGTTCCAATAATGTGTGTTTCCTTAGGTCTAGGAACCAAATCCCATAAATCATTTCTAGTGAATTTTCCTAGTTCCTCTTGCATAGCATTAACCCAATCCTCATCAACTATGGCTTCTTCTATCCTTTTGGGTCCCAACTGTGAAGTAAAAAACGCATAATTAACCAGGTTCTCAAGTTGTCTTCTTGTTCTTACTCCAGCAGTGGGTTCTCCTACGATTTGTTTGAGAGGGTGTTCCTTTACAGTTTTTAGGGGTTTTAGTTCAGGTGGGGGATCTTGTAGTTCATCTTTGTTTTCTAGGTTTACTTCTTCTAACCTGATGATTTCCTCTTCTTTTGACTCTTTCTCTGGTGTACTTAATTGATCATCTACTATTACATTTACTAATTCTTGGATGGCACGAGTTCTAAGATTCTTGACCATTTAAACACGAGTATTCGTGGAATATCCCGTAGTATGTGACATTTACTTCCAAAGACTTTAAAATACTTGGAGTTGGGTTTCCTACTAGTCCAAAATTCATTCACAGTTTTGTTCAGTCCGGCTCTCAAATATACTCTATTAATGATATAGCACGCAATGTTAAAAGCTTCAGCCTACATATTTTTTGGAATATTCTTTCTTTCAAGTAGGGTGTTGGCCATTTCTTGAAGGACCCTATTTTTTCTCTCTGCAACTCCATTTTGTTGAGGAGTTTTGGGAGTAGAATATTCATGATGGATCCCTCATTTTTCACAGAATTTGTTAAATGACTGATTTTCAAATTCCCTCCCATGATCAATTCTTATTCTATGAATATTTGTCTCTTTTGCATTCATAATTCATTTTGCAATGATTTTGAATTCATGAAATGCATCAGATTTTTCCCTTAAGAAGGCTACCCAAGTGTATCTAATATAGTCATCAACTATTACTAAGAAATATCTTTTTCCACCAGCACTTTCGTGTTGAGTGGGTCCAACTAAGTCCATGTGGAGTCTATTTAAGGTCTACAAGTTGCGATCAGATTTGTATGTTTATGTGCTGCCCTGATTTGTTTTTCTTTTTTACAATCACCACAGATGGTTCTTTTAGATCGTCTTATTTTAGGTAATCCTTTCATATGTTCACTTAGTTGGGCAAGTCCTTAAAGGTCACATGACCGAGCCTTTGATGCCAAAGTTCAGCCTCACTGATTTTGGACAAGAGCCACTCATGTGTGGTAGGAGTTGAGGTACAATCCAGAACGTAGCAATCATCAGAAATAAGGATGCCACTCAAAACAACTTCACCTTCCTTTGAATAAACATGGCAGTCCTTTTTATTAAAGGTGACCTTACTATCATTAGCACATAGTTGAGATATACTAAGCAAATTATGCTTTAGACAATCAACAAGGTACACATCTTTGATAACCCTAGAGGATGGCAGATTCAGTGACCCCTTACCAGTTATATTTTCCATATTTCCATCACCAAAAACTACAGATCCTCCACTAAAATTAATCAAATCAGACATGTAAGAATTGTTTCTAGTCATATATCGTGAGCATCCACTGTCCAAGTACTACTTGGATTGCCTTTCAACATTTAAGGTTGTATGAATCATGAAGCTCGTATTGTTTGGAGAACCATTAGATGAAGAGGCAATAGTGGAGTTCATCTCCTGTATAATCTGTCTAGATTTGAAATAGGGTTTTCCATGAAAGAATTTGATCATTGGATTTCCAAATCTATCCAAGATGATCGGTAAATTTTGATTTGGTAGATTACGACTTTGATTTCCAGTGAACACTTGATCTGAGGATTTTTCTTGAAATAGCAATTGGATTCAAGATGACTCCATTTTCCACAATAGGTGCACTGTATGCTAGAGAGTTTGGGCATATGGTTTTTAACAGATACATGTGTTTGCCTCTGAGTAACTACCAAGTTTTCATCATGCTCTATCCCAGACTTGTTCTTGTAATCCTTTGCAAAACTAAGAATCTTTTCAAAATTTTCATATCCACAAACTACATTGGCTTTAGATTGAGATAATCTTTCTAAGTCAGACATTAACAAGGTAATCTTGTTTTCAAGACACCTTTTCATTTCAACCAAGTGTTTGTGATCTCTCCTGCACAGATCCACTTGGGATTAAAGGTCAGTCTAATTTTTTCTCAACATCAATATCTCATCAAGTGATTTTTCAAATTTTATTGAGACAACTCCTTCTTCGGTTCTCTCAATTTCAAGGAGTTTGGTTAGGAAGGCATTCTCACTTTAAATTTGTGAGCTTTCTTGGTCAATTCCATACTCTTAAGATACAGAGCATGGTATGATTCTTGGAGATCATCAAGAGTCTCTTCATTTTCAGATTCACTAAAATGTTCTTGTTTATCATAAGGAAACGAAACAACAAGGCTATAAAATGTACCTTTGCTTTCTTTATACAAGATTGATGCAGACTCAGATTCTTCATCATTACTTAACTTTATTTTGTTTGAGTCTTCTTCTTTTTGACGATTAGTTCACTTTCCTATTACAGAGATCACAAGAGCGAGACCTACTACAGAATTGTATGCATGATATTGTGATTGTGGATCTTCTAGGCATAGTTTTTTAATAACCTCGACTTGATGTTTACCCCAGTTATATTTTTCTCTGGATATTGACATACATGTGTCTATAATAGTTGTTCTAGCAACAATATCTCACTTGGACGATTAAATCCAAATATGTAGAGTACTAGGCTCTAATACCAATTGAAATTCCTAATGTACTAGAACACAATTGATCCTAGAGGAGGGGGGGTGGTGAATAGGTCAATTCCAATTCGTTGGTCCTTTTTTAAAATTCCTTGATTGATTAATATTTGTACAACGGATATAGCAATCAAGTGAGTGAGTGTGTAAAAGTGATTATGCACTTAACATAAGAAATTAGCTCTAACACCAGAAGCACAAGAACACAAGATATATAGTGGTTCGGTTAGCCAACTTACATTCACTGTTAGGACTCGCTCAACCTTGAGCTATCCCCAAATTTACTAAGTGGGGACTTACACCCTTACAATTAGAGTAGGAATTTCACCTCACTCAATCGATTGGAAATTCCACCCACCGCTGTACTAGAGATGACGCTTAGAGTTTTTTATAGCGGTTCTGGAGCCAATCCTCCTTATTCCACTTTTGGGACAAAGGTTTTAGAAACAAACTTAAAACCAAGAAGCACTTGCCTTGTAGCTTTTTCTTGAAGATGTGTGCTTCTCAAAGATTTGTTCAATGTGTGTTGATGCTCTTTTTTGTAGTCCAAGATTGGGTATTTGATTTTTGGGTATAGGCACAAGAGAGATGATTATTCCTTAGAGTGTATGATTTTTGCTTTCTTTATAAAAGATTGATGCAGACTCAGATTCTTCTTCATTACTTAATTTATTTTGTTTGAGTCTTCTTCTTTTTGACGATTAGTTCACTTTCCTGTTACAGATATCACAAGAACGAGACCTACTATAGAATTGTATGCATGATATTGTGATTGTGGATCTTCTAGGCATAGTTTTTTAATAACCTCGACTTGATGTTTACCCCTGTTATATTTTTCTCTGGATATTGACATACATGTGTCTATAACAGTTGTTCTAGCAACAATATCTCACTCGGACGATTAAATCCAAATACGTAGAGTACTAGGCTCTAATACCAATTGAAATTCCTAATGTAGTAGAACACAATTGATCCTAGAAGAGGGGGGGTGGTGAATAGGTCAATTCCAATTCGTTGGTCCTTTTTAAAATTCCTTGATTGATTAATATTTGTACAACGAATATAGCAATCAAGTGAGTGAGTGTGTAAAAGTGATTATGCACTTAACATAAGAAATTAGCTCTAACACCAGAAGCACAAGAACACAAGATATATAGTGGTTCGATTAGCCAACCTACATTCACTGTTAGGACTCGTTCAACCTTGAGCTATCCCCAAATTTACTAAGTGGGGACTTACACCCTTACAATTAGAGTAGGAATTCCATCTCACTCAATCGATTGGGAATTCCACCCACCACTGTGCTAGAGACGACGCTGTAGAGTTTTTTATACTGGTTCTGGAGCCAATCCTCCTTATTCCACTTTCGGGACAAAGGTTTTAAAAACAAACTTAAAACTAAGAAGCACTTGCCTTGTAGCTCTTTCTTGAAGATGCGTGTTTCTCAAAGATTTACTCAATGTGTGTTGATGCTCTTTTTTGTAGTCAAAGATTGGGTATTTGATTTTTGGGTATAGGCACAAGAGAGATGATTATTTCTTAGAGTGTATGATTTTTCTCAGTTTAGGGAAGATAGTCAAATGATCATACAACACTCATATTTATAGAGGAGTCTTAGCAGTTTTTCAAACTGTCTAGTACCGACAGGTCGGTAGCACCGATGGGTCGGTGTTCATATTTATTACCGTTCAACAACCCAATCGTTGCGCATTAATTGTACTCCCAACAGTATAATTGTTTCCCGGTCGATAGGTCGTTGTAGCCAATGGGTCGAAAGTCATGGCATAGAGAGGTCGGTCCGTACGAGAGGATCGGTCTAGGGCAACACCATGCTGACGAGTTTCAAGACAGAAACTAGTCATACCCAGAACGACATGTCGCCCTTTACTGAGGGGTCGGTCCTGGTACTCTCGATAGGTCTTGAACTATCGATATGTCTGCTTTCTCGAGAGCCCACTTGAATTAACAGTCCAGAACTCACAAGTCTTTAACGATGAGTCGTCGACAACGAGGGGTCGTTTAAGTTCATCACCAAAGGGTCGGTGCATACAAGACTCTCGGTCAGAGGCTTTCCCTGAATGACAGTTCTTTGAACCAGAACTTTTGTCAATCTAGCCGACCAGTCTTTGACCACGATGAGTCGATCCTGTCTCCACTGAGGGGTCGGTGAGAACGACTAGTTGAGCTGACAGTGAACATAATTCATATTTCTAATTTAACTGTCGAGCTTCCTCCCTTAGGGTTATTTATGGATTTACCATTTGTTCAACAAAGCCTAGAGATAGTCCTCTCTAAGGTGTGGGTACCACCTAAGCTAGTCTATGGCCAAATACATGTTTTTTTCATTGCCATGACGATGAGCTGGTGGAGCATGATCTTCACTCTTGATCATCTTGGGTCTTCAAGCTTCTTAGCATGTGCTTCTTCCCGAGTCATGGAATTGACAAACAGGGACTCGGCAAAGCCTGGGTACTAACACGCTCTAATTCTCAATCGCAAAAGGTTTACAAAAACTGTAAAAAAATATTTCATCATCGTATCTTATGCCTCAAAGGGCTATAAAGCTTCGTCATACTAAAATTAAAATCATTAGTAATTACTAAAATACCCTAGCTAAATAAAGAGATCACATGAAAATAGAAACAGAAACTGTATGCAAGAAATTTGTTCTCCCCATTTGAAAAAGATCTCGACATCAAGTTCAAGTAGATGAAAAGACAAAAGTCTACCCACACGTGCGTCTTCATAATGTGGGGTCTTCAATGTGTAATCACACGGATGTGAGGCCTTCAGGTGTCAACCAGTCGAATCATCATCATTGGACCACAATAAGAATGTTGGATCAACTTTCCTTCGCCATCGATGGTATACTCCGAATCTGATACTGATGTCGTGATCAACTTTGGGTGCCGATATCATCAAGATGTGAGTATAGTGCGCCTCAGATGTGACAAGGCTCCTAAATCTCTCCAGTAAATTCGGAGCAATTAGATGTAGCTCAAACTCAGGCAACTAAATGACATCTGTCACGGGCCTGGGCTTCCTCATTAGAGGATGTAACTGAGAACTCCTAAAATTGTAGACACAACTTCTTTCACCAAGAAAAATTCTATCTTCTCTCTTTTGGGTGCCAAAGAAGGTAAGGGAGGTAGGATCGATGAAGATTGTATAGGTAAAGGCCATGTGTTATGAAGTGAGTTTGGAAAGCTAGCAGGAGGGTCAAGGTGATGATCAAGATTGAAGGCTGCTCTAAACTGTGAAAGTGGGCTAGATGGTGCAGTATTGGGTTTTGAATAGGTGAGAGAGGTACAGACTGAATGGGTTGGACAGGTGCATAGCATGGGTCATGGAATGGATTAGGAATGCCAAGAGAAACAAAAGGTAGAGGCTGAGTTAATGGCACAAGTAAAGGCTGAGGGGACTGTACTGGTACGTGCATTGGGTCATGGAGCGGGTCATATTGTGGATCAGGCTGTGGGTTAAGAAGGCCAATAGGATCAGGGTCATGTTTAGGAAGGATGGGGTATGGAGGTGAAGGTGCTAGAACTGGACATGGTGTTAGGTCTTCCACATGATCATGCACATCAAATTCATTGGACTTGCAATGAGTATCTGCAACAAAATTATATTTTTCATCACTTATATTAATTTGATCTTTAATTTCAGTGTACGTATCATGAATGTGGAGTGCATATGATGATGCAGACTCTGATGGCCTAAGGGACTTTGACATGGGAATGAGATCTAAAGGCTCTCGAGGTTTGCAACCATGCATGGCTTCAAAGGGACTCATGCCTATAGACTTATCGACAAAATCAACTGGACAACTCAGCGGATGCTCTAGGACAATACTATCCAGTTCCAGGTCATATTTCTGAATTTCAGAGGTGAATGATTAAAAAAAGTAGGCACAATCATAGGCTCCATATTTTCAGGCTTTAGACTATCAATCGCAGTTGGAATTCCTATGTTTTCTTATGAAACCTCTCAGATTGATAAAGTTTTCACTTTTGACAACGGTGAAGGTATTGGTTCTTCTTTTGGCTTCTCTACTATGATATCAGCAAGTTCAATAGACATGCCAACTAAAGTATCTAATGCTTTCATGACTTTCGGCTTTGATGGGGTGTTCTTGGGATGCATAGGAATGAGTTTGATCTTTCTACCCTTGTATTCAAAACAACACATGTTCGAGCGACCGGACAGTGTCACATCAAGATCATACAACCAAGGGCATCCCAAGATAATGTCTCTGATTTCCATGGGAATTACATCACACCAAATTGTGTCCTCATATGATATGATCTGGATGGGTACAGGACACCTCTGAGTGACAGAGAGTGGCATGTCATTCACCCACGCAACTCAATGGAGATCAGGATGAGGTTCGGGTTTAAAATCCAGTCGAGCGACTACTTTGGAAGAGACGACGTTCGTGCAACTCCCACTGTTCATGATCAACTTGCAGGATTTCTCGCCACACTTGATATAGGTATGGAAGAAACTAGTGCACCGCCAATCTTCAGGTGGTTCAAATTGGGCGAGGAGACACCTAACCACTGCTAGGGGACTAGACATCTCTTTAGGTGGCCCTAGGATTCCACTAGACTCACAAAGATGGGGACGAACTCTGACTAAATACTATGACCTAGTTCTATATGCAATGAATGAATTTTTTTTAGACACTAAATGCAAAAGTAAGACCGTCATTGTTTAAGGAAACACCTTAACCTTGCTATTGATACCAATTTGACGCAATACAAGGGATAGGGTAACCCAAAATTTCTAAATGTGGTTCCATAAACATTAAAAGGTATGAAAATAATGCACCCTAAATCTTAAATGGGTTGAAATTAATTAATCAATTAATACATGCAATTAATTAATATAAAATCTATCACAAATAATCACGCAAATACCAAGAATAGAATGGAAATAATAAACAAATTAAGCAATTAATCAATCCATGAGTATCAAATGGACTTAGGCACGTAATAATTAAAAGGGGCAGGGAAAGGGTACGAATGTAATTTAAAGAAAGGGCCACGAATGGAACTGGCGAAAGAAAAGAAGGAACGAAAGGGTTGTTGGATGTGGCGACAACACAAGGGAGAAAAAGGGTTTACGGCAAGGTATAAGGTTTATGGGTTCACGTCCAACAAAAACGAAAGCAGGGGTTGAAATATGAGGGTCACGGAAGCAAGTGAAGGGTTTTTGGATGAAAATGGCATCAACAAAGGGAAGATATGGGAATGGAGATAGCCAAGGAAGGGTCTAGGGTGAGGCAGAAGGGGTATGGGACAGTTACAGAAGCTAACAGAGGTTAGGAGGGAAGAAGAAGGTCTTAATGGGGTAACAGGTGGGACAGAAGTAAACACAGGGAAGGAAGTGGTTCGCAAGAGGTCACGACAACAATGGAGGGATTTGGTTCTTGGCATACGATGGAGAGAAGAAAAAAGAAAAAAAAAATAAGACGAAAATGAGAGAGAGAGAGAGAGAGAGAGAGAGAGAGAGAGAGAGAGAGAGAGGGGGGGGGGACTAGAAGATATAGAGAAGTAGAAGAAGAATACTTGAAGAAGAAGGTGGCCTCTCGCCCTTTCAAATGACTCCAATTCTCAATCGCATAAGGTTTGTGAAAACTCCAAAACTTTATTTCATCATCGTATCTGAAAGTCCCATACCTTGGTACTAGAACATGGTTTGACCCTAGAGGGAGGTGAATAGGTCAATCCCAATTTCCATGGTGTTTACAAATTTTCTTATTGTTTTTCAGTGCAGTGGAATAACAATGTCAATCAAGAGATTGTTTAGTGTGATAATTTATTTATAATTTCTTTGAACGATGGCACTAAGAATATAACCTTTTGCGTGTTTGCTTTATTATCTATGATTGTGCACAATGTATAAATAGAGATAATCAAATGCAAAATGATGTGTTTGAAAGCGTGCTTAAATACCAAACACAAACACCCAAAAATCAAACACCATAAGACCAAATTTATAGTGGTTCGGTCAGCCAACCTACATCCACAGTTAGGACTTTCTCAACCTTGAGCGATCCCAAATCCACTAGGTGGGACTTACACCCTCACAATTAGAGTAGGAATTCCACCCACCACTGTGCCAAAGACGATGCTCTAGAAATTTTTATAGTGGTTCTAGAGCCAATCCTCCTTAATCCACTTTCGGGACAAAAGCTTTAAAAACAAAATTAAAACCAAGAAGCACTTGCCTTTGAAGCTCTTTTTCGTTGATGTGTGCTTCTTCAAGATCCCACCTTATATATGTCGATGCTCCTCCTTGTAGCGGTCGTAAATTAATCATAATTCCAGGGTGACAAGGAAACTGGTTTAACAAAAGATTTCCTAATTCATTATCCTTTTTCCTCTCTCTCTCTCACAAACCCAATCCATAAGATTGGTTGTATTGGATTCCCCAAGTGTAGGCACAAGAGAGAGAGTGATCATTTTGTTGGCCCTTGTTTAAGCTTACTGATAATGATGAGGGTCCAACCGTTTTTCCAAAGGATGCTAACTTGTTGCACAAAGATTGGTTTTTATAGACACGGTAACCAGTTTCAGCAACGGTCATGTACCGATAGGTCAGGTGCACCGAGGGGTAGGTCACTAAAAACATTATCATTCAACAACCCGACCGTTGCGCATTAAATGCACTCCCAATGGTATAATTCTTTCCAGGTCGACATGTCGGTGTCGTCGATGGGTCGACAGTCATGGCACCGATAGGTCAGTCCATAAGAGAGGCTCAGTCTGGGGAAACATCATGCTGACAGAGTTTCAAACAGAAACTAGTCTTACCTAGACCGACTTGTCGCCCTTTACCGAGGGGTCGATCCTGGTACTCTCGATCGGTCTTGAACTACCAATATGTATGTTTTCTCGAGAGTCCATTTGAGTTCAAAGTCTGGAACTCATAAGTCTTTATTGAAGAGTCGTTGACCACGAGGTGTAATTTCAGCCTTTCACCGAGGGGTCCGTGCAAATGAGACTCTTGATCAGAGGCACATCCAGAATGACAATTTTATGATCCAGAACCTTTGTCAATCTGGCTGATCAGTCTTTTGACCACGATGGGTCGATACTGTCTCCACCGAGGGGTCGATGAGAACGACTTGTCGAGCTGATAGTGAAACCAAATACATATTTTCAAGTTGGATTCCAATTCAATGTCAAGCTTCCTCTCTAGACTTTTAATGATTTTACCATTTTTTCAACTAAGCCTAGGAATGGTCCTCTTAAGGTGTGGATACCACCTAAACTCATCTATGGCTAGATACCTGTTTTGTGATTGCCATAACGATGAGCTTCAATCCGGTGGAATATGATCATCAATTTTGATCATCTTGAGTCTTCGAGCTTCTAGCAAGTGCTTCTACCCTAGTCATGAAATTGACAAACTTAGGGACTTGACAAGCCGTGGCACTAACAATCTCCCCTTTGCCAATTTCATGACAAAACCTAGAAGGTAACCCAATTACAATCTCACCCTTATTACATCACATTTGAATACAAAATATTACATTGTATACATGTACATATTCAAATGGAAAACAAGATTATGATCTTCTCATTCTTGTTCAGTTTGTTTTATTTCATGTTTTCCTGTTCAAGCATATAAGCAAGCAACACTAGAAAATCATTAGAGGGGTTAGTCTCAAAACATTAATATGCATGCATGGACTAAACTATATTTGTATTATATTCCTCCATTTACCATGATTTCCTAGTGACCAACACCATCCATAGCTTATCCAAGCAATCAGTGTTGAGGAGATTTTCTCCCCCAATTTTCTTTAGTTTGAAGTCTCAAACTCCAAGCATAGACATTGTCCTATGTCCATTAGCTTCTTCATATTCCTCCTCTCTTTGTCTCTCTCTTTTGAAAGGCCCAAGCACTTAGGCTTCATCAATTACTCCCCATACTGGTTTTGATGTCTTATAACTTCTACTAATTTCTCCCCCATTTTGTCATACAATTGACAAAGATTTGTAGGCAGACATCGATAAGCACTCTCCCACGCTTCTTGCATTTAGTGCTTCTGTTCCAACTCATGGTTCTCCCCCACAGTTCAATGCACACTTCTTGTGTATCAAAGTTTATTTGTCCCTGCACAAGCTAAGTTCCAGCTTAGCTGATTTCTTCCATGAGTCAAGCTAATTTACATAGCTTAACTCAAGTCTTCTCTCCCATTCTCCAAGCTATCTTTTGTAACTTCTTTGACTCATCTCCCCCAAATTTTTTAGCTTCTCCAGATTATCTCCCCAATTAAATTAGCTGCCTCTAAGTTAATTTTTCCCCAAGCTTCCTTTCAAATTTGCATCAGCCGTCCTCCTTATACTATCATTACTAGTGACAACATCTAATCAGCACATATTTTGTGCTCCCCCAAACTCCAAGCGTGTGTTCAATATCTTAACCCGATCCCTATCTCCCAATACAAAATCAACTCATCTAAACTTGCATGTTAGTCTATTTAAAAAATCCATGTTAATAATGGACATGAAATAGAAGGCATTCCATCAAATTAGCACACACCCTAAATCAAACCATATCATTTCATTGATAAACAAATCAGTACCTATGGTTTTGGAAAGGGAGGTATCATGGATGCTTAGTTTAATACTAAAACTATAGTTTTTTTCAAAAGACAAAAACATAGAGCATGAAAGATTATCCTAAGTAGAGCCATTCGGAGGTAGTGATACTGGAGGGGAAGAAGATAGACATCGGGAAAGATTAACGGTTGATCGACTTAATGCAGAGAGGTCTTCGTGAACACCTTGAGCGAAACTTTGCACGAAGTCATTTAGCTCATCTAGATGTGCCTCGATTTGAGAGACATGAGCTTTGATTTTGCAGATAAATCAAATCAGGGGTTGTGACTTAATTCATTCAGGTTCACCACTCTCTTGACCTTCAGGTGGATTACCCAGGTTGTTGATGTCATTAGACACAGAGGTGTCGACTCCTTCTTCCTCATACGAACTACCCACAAAAGAAATCACTTCTGCTTCGGTTCTGAAGTTTTGTCCAGATTGAGACCTCAGATGATACCACCGGCTGGATCCAGTCCTAGGAGCCGGGATTTTTTTGTGAGGGGTACTCTTTGGAGCAGAGCTTGATACAGGAGTACCCGGCACGAACCTAGGTGATCTCCTGAGGGAATGGGAGCTGGACTCAGGGATTTCTCTGGTGGTTGAAGACTGAGATTTAGCAGTCTCCCTTTTCGACATGGTTGCTTTGGGAAGAGCTGACCAAGGCTTACCCGATCACTAAATCTCACAAACACCTTTATGCCCTTGCTTCTTGAATTGAGAGAAGAAAAAACCCTATGGTTTTCCGGTGAGATTTTTCTCAGGGAGGTCCTATTTATTGATCTAGGGCACGGGAGGCAAGAGGGAAATCACCAGAGCTCAACATGAGAAGAAACGACAATTTTGAAATGATCTGTCGCTTTCGCAGAAAGAGACCTTTTAACTTACTATTTCTGACTTACCGACGGGTCGTGACCAACGATCGGTGTTGATTGTTTTAAATTTGTAATCTCGGAAATGCAAGAACCATTCAAAGTATAGTATTGTGAGAGCGAGGTCGAACCCAATGGAAAATCTCAAAGTATATGAATTTAAATTTATGTCCTCTAAAAATGAATTGTTTTTAAGAAATAGAATCATTATATGAGTCATGTATCTAACTTGGAAAATCAGCAAATAAGATGTGTGATTTCTTATTCTAATATGGTGAATTAAATTGTAACCTTAATCATGATTATGATTTCAATTATTTACACATCTTCCTAACTTTAATTGAATGGATCTTTGAGAGAGAGAGAGAGATATAAGAGAAAAAGAATCAAAGAATTAAAGAATTAAAGATTAGATTATACAAGATTTGGGTTAAAACAACGATTACACAACTAACGTGAGATTTAGTATAATTAAAAGGCATAGAATTAAATTGTATGAAATTAAATGTGCAGTAACATAAAGGTTGGTTGTTTGGAATAGACCGTTTATCACCAAAGATGTGTAACTAAAGTAAAGCCTAGATCTGAAATTCACGTAAAGATCTAAATACAATTATTTATTAATAAAACAAGATTCACAACTTTTAATTTAGCTAATCAAAACCTTAGTAATCATGATTCAAGTCTTACAATCAAGATCTCAACTACTGCATATGCTCATGTTCAATCAAATAAATAAAAGTTGTGTTCTTGAAATTTAAAATAAAGGAATCATAAAAGTATTATAGAAATTGGATGTTCCAGGGTTCTAAATGAATGCTTCACTTTATTAAATGGAAGAATTAAAATACAAGGATTTTTTAAATTAAATAAAAGAAAGACAACAAAAAAAATAAAAATCTACACTCTCACTTGTAAATTCGCATGGTGCTCCTGTCTTCTTGTCTTTTGCTCCAGCCTTTAGTCCTCTTGAATTTCAGGTAATATTCGAATTTTACCCTTAGGGTAATGGGGTATTTATAGGTTTTGAAAAAAGATGGATGGCTTGGATTAACTCAAGGTTTAAGGTGGGAAGTCAAAGGACTAGATTGGATCTAACTGGAAATGGATGATGGGCATTTAATCTTGGATTTTAGGGTTGCACAAGGTGTGAAATTCGAATGGATTGGATTGGGATTCGGAAAAATCGTGTGGGATACTTGGGGATTGGATGGTGAGGTGTGTTAAGATCCTAGGAATGTATCTAGATGGTTTTTAGTCTAAGTGCATGGAGATGTTTTAGGTTAAAAAATCATGGGATGATGATGTGTAATATGCGTATGGAGGCTAGCTTGAACTACAAGTTGTTCATAGCTTAGGGTTTATGAATGGAGGGCTTAGAATAAATGAGTTTTGATCTAATGGCTCTAACGTATTTTGGGTGAAATAATTATAGGAATGGGTAAATGGTTGATGGAGGGTTTAGATGCATAGGTGGATCTAAACGGATGATGAAATGCATAACCTAAATCTAAGGAAAAGTGTGTATGTGATGGATGCATGTGGAGGCTCTAGGGTTTCTAAGAGATGAATGAGTGAATGAGACTAGATTACCTAATATCTAATGGCTAAGATGATCAATGCATGAAATGAATGCTAGGATTAATAGGTGATGCATGGATGAACATTAATCTAAGGTTAAGATGATCCTGATGATGATGGATGACCTAGATCTAATGATAGATGAATGGATGGGTTAGATTTGATGGTGGATCTAAGGTTTGACCTAATTTGGTGTGTGAGATGGAAGGTTAAGATCTAAGATGGAAATTGGATGGTGTGGATGTGAAGTTGGGTTATGGGTTTTGGACATAGGTAGTTGGGTTGGACTTAGGTAAATTCAAACATGGACTATGGAGTTTATTGGACTTTGGGCTTTGGATTTGGATCTAGACCTCAACTCAGGCCCATTTGAATTGGATTTGAGAACTTTGGCCTTATTTGGACTGAGCTTGCACACTAGCCTGGCCCAGAGTGTGAAATGTGAATGGGCTTGCATGTGGCATGGCCCATCAAAGCTTTATGGAGCATAGCTTGGCCCATTTGAACTGAGTCTTGGCCCAATGACATGAAATTCAGGCTTTGGCACTTGGATTGCAGTTTTTAACCTCTAAAATTAAATAATTATTCAGCCACTTTAAATCTAAAAATTATTAATTAAACATAAACTCTCATAACTGGATCTAGATTAATTAATTTACATAAAAATCCTAGAAAGTGACATAAAATAATTATAATAATCTTAGAAATTGCAATCTTCTGTTCTTTTATCTTGATTTTTCTGAATCTTCTATTTTTTACTACAAAACTGACAAACTACATTAAATGCATCATTATATACAAAATTGAGGACTAACTGACCCAATAATCAGGGATAAAAATGTAATATTTCAATGCTCAACAATCGGTCTGTATCAATATGTTGATAAGTATTGACATGTCTCTCCTTTCGATTTTTCCTCCTTTTTGACAGTGTTCTGATTTCCAAACAGAACTGACAATTCTGTTCCTCAACTAATCTATCCTTTGACCTGGGATTTTTAATTTGAAGGATGACTGGGTATGTGTATGTGTGTGCTTGCGATGTTCATAGTTCATCAAGCTTTGCTTATACACCTTTCAATGCCAATGTAGATACATACATTCACGTAGGTTTTGTGCCATTAGAAGATTGAACTCATCCTTCTGAAGATAGGCACAAAACATGGATTACGGATCTCTTTTCCTGGATCCAAACTAATCCAAATACCTTGGGCACATTTAATTTAATTCAGACATATTGCCCAAGTGTGTGATGTCATGAGATGAGGCATCTCCAAACATTAGCAAAGACATGTTGTTCTATAAACATAACTCATTCCACATAATGTATAAAATAACGGATATTGGAATGAGACACTTAAGCACATAAATCATATATTCATTTCACATTTTGAATACATTATTCATGCATATTGAAATGAAGTATGATGCTACCCACACAGCTCTCATGCTTGTTATCATGTTATCACCCAAAACATGATAACCACTTTTACCATTCTTTCAAGCATACTCCAATTCCTTGAAAAGAGCTGGTAAATAAATGGATTAGAGATACGCATATTTGATCATTTTGATCAACACTTTTGGTAATTTATAAAAATCCATTTAACGGCATGGAGCATGTTTTATTCCACAATAGATTCACAAGTTTAAGAACTTGGAATGAAACGACACTAAGTATGTGTACCATATACACCTTATACATGAGGTAATGCACAACCTACATTCATTTTTCAAAGATGCATAAATCACATGGCATGTGAAATGAAATGAGACAAGTATAATCTAATACTAGAGTACAAACCTACTTGTATACACGAGTATCTTGCATAAGATTAATCCAACAATCAAACAAGAACATGGATTGAAGGCAAGAGACAATGGTGATTTCAAAATATGTTTCAAATGTGACACCAACAATGGTATCTCTTCACACATTTGAACATAACATTGTGAGACTTGGAATCTAAGTTCACAAACTAGTTACGGCCTTTTATCAAATCTTGGTTGCCTTCCCATTTGACTTTTTGAATCAAAGTTCCAGATTTTGTATCACAATGTTGACCTACACAAGAGTCAAACATTTTTCTACATGGCCTCACAGGATACTTGGAGGTTACTACCTTCATCAAGTTCCTTTGCTTCACTCTTTAGAGGATTTAGCTTGGACTTTTTTCAATGGATGGATTGTAGTCAATCACATAGTCTATCAGTACACAAATTTATCATGATAGGTGATGTCATCCATTGGACTAGAAGAGGCAATTTTTCCGTAAATTCTTTCAGCCTCTTTTGTTGTTTCATATCCTTTTGAATATTTTAAAGCCATATTATGAAACAACACCGATGAATGCTACTAGTGTTTGATTAAAGTGCATATTCATTTCATCACTAGTCCAAGCTCTTTAATATTTGGACTGAGTGGTCATAGAAGTTGAATGTTTATCCAATACCTCTTCCATAGGCTTAGACCACTTTCTATTCATCTATTTTCAAACATATTTATTGATAAAAACATTCCATTTTTCATCACAAATGGAGGTTTGGAAATATCATGACTTTCTCTCATAGCCATTGTTCTAGCACGGATCAACTCGGATGGTTAGATCCTTGTAAAGAGAACGAGACTCTAATAATAATTAAGAGTCCCTTACCTTGGTCCTAGAACACTATTTGACCTTAGAGGAAGGGGGGAGTTGAATAGATCAATCCCAATCTCCATGGTGTTTACAAATTTCTTGATTGTTTTTAAGTGCAGCGTAATAACAATGTCAATCAAGAGATTTGTTTAGTGTGATAATTTGTTTATAATTTTTTTAAACGATCACACCAAGAATATAACCCTTTGCATGTTTGCTTGATTATCTATGATTGTCAACAATGTATAAATAGAGAAAATCAAATGCAAAGTGATGTGTGTTGAGAAGAGTGCTTAAATACCAAATATAAACACCCAAAGATCAAACACCATAAGACCAAATTTATAGTGGTTCGGTTAGCCAACCAACATCCACAGTTAGGACTCGCTCAACCTTGAGCTATCTCCAAATCCACTAAGTGGTGCCTAACACCCTCACAAACATAATAGGAATTCCACCTCACTCAATCGACTATGAATTCCACCCACCACTGTGCCAGAGACGACACTCTAGAGTTTTTTATAGTGGTTCTGGAGCCAATCCTCCTTAATCCACTTTCGGGACAAAGGTTTGAAAAATAAAATTAAAACCAAGAAGTACTTGCCTTTGAAGTTCTTTCTCGTTGATGTGTGCTTCTTCAAGATCTCACCCAATGTGTACTGACGCTCCTCCTTTTTGCCGTCGTAAAGCAATCATAATTCAGGGTGACAAGGAAACTGGTTTAACCAAAGATTTCCTAGTTTATTATCCTTTCTCCTCTCTCTCTCACAAACTCAATCCATATGATTGGTTGTATTAGATTCTCCAAGTATAGGCATAAGAGAGAGAGTGATCTTTTCGTTGGCCCTTATTAAACTCATTGATAATGATGAGGGTCCAACCGTTTTGCCGAAGGATGCTAACTGGTTGTACAAAGATTGGTTTTATAGACATTGCAACCAGTTTCAGCAACGGTCATGTACCGACAAGTCGGGCGCATCGACGGGTCGGTGATTAAAAATATTACCGTTCAACAACCCGACCGTTGTGCATTAAATGCACTCCCAACTGTAAAACTCTTTTCCAGTTGACATCTCGGTGTCGTCGATGGGTAGACAGTCATGGCACCAATAGGTCGGTCCATACGAGAGACTCGACCTGGGGCAACACCATGCTGATTAAGTCCAATACAGAAACTAGTCTTACCCAGACCGACTTGTCTCCCTTTACTAAGGGGTCTGTCCTAGTATTCTTGATCGGTCTTGAACTACCGATATGTTTGTTTTCTTGAGAGTCCACTTGAGTTCAAAGTCCTGAACTCATAAGTCCTTATCGAAGAGTCGTTGACCACGAGTGGTCATTTCAGCCTTAAACCGAGGGGTCGGTGTATACGAGACTCTCGATCAGAGGCACATCCAGAATGACAATTCTATGATTCAGAACCTTTGTCAATTTTGTTAACCAGTCTTTTGACCACGATGGGTCGATCCTGCCTCCACTGAGGGGTTGGTGAGAATGATTGGTCGCTGACAGTGAAACCAAATACATATTTACATGTTCGGTTCTAATTCACTATCAAGCTTTCTTTATAGGCTTTTAATGATTTTTCCATTTGTTCAACTAAGCCTAGGAATGGTCCACTTAAGGTGTGGGTACCACCTAAAGTCATCTATGGCTAAATACCTATTTTGTGATTGTCATAACGATGAGCTTCAATCTGGTGGAGTATGATCTTCAATCTTGATCATCTTGAGTCTTCGAGCTTCTAGCAAATGCTTCTACCCTAGTTATGAAATTGACAAACTTAAGAACTCAGCAAGTCGTGGCACTAATAATATCTTATCCCTCAAAGGGCTACAAATTTATATAAACTTTCATCATACTAAAAATAAAATCATTGCTAATTACTATAAAGAGATTACATGAAAATAGAAATAGAAATTGTATGCACGGAAATTGTAAGCTATGCTCTGCTCTGGAACCAATTTGACATAAGACAAAGGATAGGGTAACCCTAAATCCCTAAATGTGGCTTCCTAAATATTAAAAGGGATAAAAATAATGCACTCTAAATCTAAGATTGGCTGAAATTAAATAATCAATTAATTAATATAAAATCTATCACAAATAATCATGCAAATATAAATAATAGAATGGAAATAATAGAAAAACGAAGCAATTAATCAATCCATGAGTATCAAATGGGACTTAGACACGTGATAGTTGAAAGGGACAGGGAAATGATACAAATGTAATTTAAGGAAAGGGGTACTTTGGAACTGGCGAAAGAAAAGGAAGGAACGAAAGGGTTGTTGGGTGCGGCGACAACACAAGGGAGAAAAACGGTTTGTGGCAAGAAAGGGAAAGGCTTTATGGGTTCACGACCAACAAAAACGAAAGAGGGTTGAAGTATCAGGGTCATGGAAGCAGGTGAATGGTTTTTGGATGGAAAAAACAAAAACAAGGGGAAGATTTGCGAATGGTGACAACCAATGAAGGGTTTGAATGGGGTATGGGAGAGTTGCAAAAGCTAAAAGAGGTCAAGGAGGGAACGCGAAGGTCTTAATGGGGGTAACAGGTGAGGCGGAAGTAAACACAGGGAAGGAAGAGGTTTGCAAGTGGTCACGACATCAATGGAGGGATTCGGTTCTTGGCATACGAAGGAGATAAGAAAAAGGAAAAGAATGGAAGAAGAGAAGAGATAAAGAAGTAGAAAAAGAATACCTAAAGAAGAAGGTGGCCTCACGCCAACGCCTCTAGCCCTTTGGAATCGCTCCAATTCTCAATCGCACATGGTTTGTGAAAACTCCAAAATTTTATTTCATCATCGTATCTTATGCCTCATAGGGCTACAAACTTAAATAAACTTTCATACTAAAAATAAAATCATTGTTAATCACTAAAATACCCTCGCTAACTAAAGAGGTCACATGAAAATAAAAATAGAAGTTGTATGCATGGAAACTGTATGCTATGCTCTACATCAAGATCGTTGATGATACCCAAATTTGACACGAGCATTTTTGTTTTGAGGGCAGAATTGAAGAAGAACCAAGATATTAGTGCCCCGGCTTTGCCAAGTCCCTAAGTTTGTCAATTCCATGACTCGGGAAGAAGTACTTGCTAGAAGCTTGAAGAACTCAATGTGATAAAAAAAAAAGATCATGCTCCACCAGATTGAAGTTCATCATTACGACAATCACAAAAAAAGATATTTGGCCATAGATGACTTTAGGTGGAACCCAGAACTTAAAGAAGACCATCCCTAGGCTTAGTTGCATATGTTGGTAATGGATATAATAAACCTAGAGAGAAAGCTTGACAGTGAATGGAAGCGAACATTGAAATATGAATTAAGTTATGTTAGTGCCTCGGATTGGCTGAGTCCCTGTTTGTCAATTCCATGGCTCGGGAAGAAGCACTTGCTAAGAAGCTTGAAGTCTCAAGATGATCAGAGTGAAGATCATGCTCCGCCAAGTTCAAAGCTCATCAGTATGGCAATCACGAAAACAGGTATTTGGCCATAGATGACCTTAGGTGGTACCCACACCTTAGAGAGGACTATCTCTAGGTTTAGTTGAACAAATGGTAAAATCTGTAAAGAAGCCTAAGAAAGGATGCTAGACAATGAACTTGGAAATATGAATTATGTTCATTATTAGCTCGACCAGCCGTTCTCCCTAACCCCTCGGTAGAGACAGGATCGACCCATCGTGGTTAAGGATTGGTCGGCCAGTTTAATAGAAGTTCTAGAACTTAGAACTGTCGTTCTAGGAAAGCCTCTGACCTAGAGTCTCGTATGCACCAACCCCTCGTGGTCGACGACTAGTCGGTAAAAGACTTGAGAGTTCTGGACTTTTAACTTAAGTGGGCTCTCGAGAAAATAGACATATCGGTAGTTCAAAACTGATCGAAAGTACCAAGATAGACCCCTCGGTAAAGGGTGACAGGTCGTTCTGGTTAAGACATATTTCTGACTTGAAACTACTGTCAGCATGGTGTTTCCCCAGATTGAGCCTCTCGTATGGACCGACCTCTTGGTACCATGACTGTCAACCCATCATTGACATCGACCCGTCGACCGGGAAGTAATTATGTCTTTGGGAGTGCATTTAATGCGCAACGGTCAAGTAGTTGAACGGTAATAAATATGAACACCAACCCATCGGTGCCACCGACCTGTCGGTTCTGGATAGTGAGAAAAACCGTTAAGACTCCTCTATAAATATGAGTGTTGGGTGATTATTTTACTATCTTCCTTAAGCTCAAAAGAGTTATATACTCTAAGGAACGATCAATACTCTTGTGAGTAAAATCATAAAAAACCAATCTATTGATTGTGTTTGAAAGTGATAAAAATAGGAGAGACATAAACTAGGAAACCTGAGACCAGTTTCCTGGTCACCCTGAGATTGTGTTGTTCTAGCTTCTAAGGGAACTTTTAATTGGTATCAGAGCCTAGTGCTCATTATAAGGATTTAATCATCCAAGTAGATCCAAGCTAGAATACCATGGTATACAGTCATGCAATAACCAAACCCCCATACTTGATGGAACAAACTATCTCATGGAAGGTTAAAATGAGAAGTTTCTTTGTTTCCATAGACTCATCGGTATGGGATATTGTAAAGACTAGATGGGAGGAACCCATGGAATATAAAATGGTAGCGACCACCACAACGGTGTTGTTAACACCCAAACCTTTTGCCTCATGGACTCTTGACGAAAAGGTTTCTCAGACAGAAAATGGCAAAGCCATGAATACCCTGAACTGTGAAGTTTCTGATAGTGAGTGCAGGTGGATCATGACCTGTAAAACTGTAAGGGAAGAATGGGAAGTTCTTGAAAGAACTCATGAAGGCATCTCAATATTTAAGAGGTCTAAACTTCAGATCCTCCAAAATCAATTTGATACTCTTAAGATGAGGGAGGATGAAGTCTTCATGGACTTCTATTCCAAGATAAGCGACATTGTAAATCAAATGTACGCTTTAGGTGAAGGGATACCCGAGGACAAAGTATATACCAAAATTGTTCGGAATCTTGCTTAAAGATTCAAGCCCAAGGTTGTGGCTATGGAGGACAATAGAGATGTGGCCTTATTGAATACTGATGATTTGGTTGGTTTATTGCAAACCTATGAACTTCACTTTGAACAACCAAGGGATAAATCCATTGCCTTGAAATCTTCCTCAAAACAAAAAAAGACTAAAGAAAAAGAAAAAAATTCGGAAGATGAACTCTCAAGTGATGAAATGGCAATGTTTGCCAAAAAGTTTTACAAAAACTTTGTGAAAAGAAATAACTTGAGAAGAATGGATAAGGGTGAAACAAGTAAAAATTACCCAAGAAGGCAAGCGGAATTAGAGGGAAAGGGAGAGAGAGAAAGGATGTCAAAGAACAAACTTATTACAGTTGTGGGGGGAGAGGACACTTCATGAATGAATGTCCCTCAGATAAAATAAAAAAAGCTATGAACGTGGGCGTGACCCATGTGGAAACTTCTGAATCAGAGAGCGATTCAGATGATGAGACTCAACAAAAATTTGATATATCAAAAGGTCTCATAGCCTCGATCATATGTGATCAAGAAAATCCCACAATTGTAAGGGAGGATAAGAGTGAAGAATATGAAAATCTTCAGACCTCCTATAATGCCTTGTTCCTTGAGAGTGAGAGGTTGGCTAAAAAACTGAATAAGGTTAAAAATGAAAACCTTAACCTTTCCAATCAAGTGGAAGAGTTAAAAGATGAAAAATCTCATCTAATCTATAAGTTTAACCTCTCAGATGTTGAAAACACTAAGCTTAAAGAAGATAATAAAAGACTTCAAGATGAGATAATTATCCACTGTAAGAATGTCGAAAATTTATGGCATCACAACAAACTTCTTGAAGAAGATGTTAAAAAACTGTCTTTGGAAGTTAGGGTATTAACATTTCATAAAGAAAAATTCCAAGACAATTATACCCAAGGAGATGAAAGACTCAAAAAACTCCTAGGGGTGGGCAAACAACATGGTGACATGGCTGGTCTTGGTGCATCATCCACAAAAGAACCTATACATCATGGGGTGTTTAGTAAAACAAATATCTCTCACCCTTCAAAGGGTAAGTGCAATTTCTATCACAAGGATGGGCATTTTAAAAGAAATTGCTATCATCTGAAGATGTACTTATAAAGAAAAGCACAAAGGCATAGTCAAGTAAAGCATATGCTTAAAAGACATCCACCAACACCTAACCTTAAAAGAAACCTAAAGAAGGTGAATACATGACAAGACTCTTTGTTAAGACAGATGAATCATGTCTTAAAAGAGTTGATGGATCCCAAGGTTGGTCATCAAAGGTACGATTGTAGGGGTGTGTCTGCAACGCGAAATGCCACAATCTTCGTACCTAAGAGATAGACCATTAATCATGTTTTGTTGTGGTTTAAGATTCAATTTCATATCTTAGACCACTACAAATGGACTCACAAGAGACCAAGTGAGTTCACATAGCAGAAAAATTGGCTAACTATAGTACATCTTCTAATTGGAAAGCCGTACATTTCATTTAAAGTATTTTGAATTGTATGTGCCTTGGAATGTTTGTGTGCATGTTTAATGATTTGATGAATTAATCTTGCAATATGTATGCATTGGAATGAATAACATGCTTAGAATAGGATTTCATCAAGTTGTACAAATCAATGATGATTGTTCTGCAATCTGAACCTCACACTGTGAAAGACATGTCGGTATGACTTACATGTCGGTACTGTGCCAAATTGAGCACTGTTGAAACGGGGGAAGTGTCGAAAAGGTCGACCTGTCGATGGAATAGACATGTCGGTGAGACTGAAAGTTTGAATTAAAAATGGATCCTTTCTGCGAAAGCAACAATTCATTTGAATCTGTCGTCCCTCTCCCATGAAGGTCTTGTGGTCCCTCATTCTCATCCCATCCCCTAAACCAGTCGATAGGATCTCGTGGAGAGATTTTCATGCTTGAAACCATAAGGTTTTCATTCCTCCAATCTCCAGACGACTGAAAATCATGGTTTCTGTGATTTTCAAAGATCAGGTTAGGCTCAGTCTTCGTCTCTTCGATCTCTGAGTCACTAGTTGAGGTTCTCCTCTAGGAAAAAACATGCCTAGAAATATGGCAGCTCAGACACGTCCTAATTCCTCTATATAACGAGGAGAAATTAGTCATGCAAATCGATGGGCCAAAAGAACCAAAAGGTCTGCCTCTCGGTCATACTTGGGGTCGAGCTCTGAATATCCTGAGCATGTTCAGGATCAACAGGAAACCTAACCAGAGGTGGAAGAAGAACCCATCGTTGACAAAGGTGTCATTTCCGTCGAAGAGAAACGTGAAGAAAGGAGACAAGATCTAGAAGAAGGGATTGGTTTTCAAACTGGTAATGAAAACCATGTCAATATCCCTTATGACACCAGTGAGGAGGAGAGTCACGATTCTGAGGATTTTTTAAGAGAATCAGATGAAGAAGAAGAAGAATATGAATATCCTTCTCAAGAAGATGTCACTCTAGGTAGGACAATCTTCAGATTAGAAATGAGAATAGACTACCTAGAAAGAAGTCTAGATAGTCTTGTGCTAACTGTTTGGGATTTAGTCGAGTTGGTTTTATATTGGCATGTTAAGAAGATAGAGATCGGGATAAGGTGGCACACATCCCTGGAGAATGAGGGAGCACAAAATATGTGCTGATTAACTACTGTCACTGGTCATGACATTGTAGGAAAGAGGATGCAGGCCTGAAAGAAAGCTTGACTAAAACATAAACTTAGAGGTAGCTAAGTTTATGGGGGAGATGAGTCAAAGAAGCTACAAAAAACAGCTTGGAGAAGAGAAAAAAGACTCTAGGGAAGCTAAGTAATGGAGCTTGTCCCATGAAAGAAATCAGCTAAACTAGATTTTAGCTTAAGCAGGAGAAAAATAAACCTTGTTGCACAAAGAAATGCATTAAACCTTGTGGAAGAACCATGAGTTGCAGCAAAACTTAGTTAATCACTAACTACAAAAAACACAGAGGAAGTGCTACTGATATCTACTAAATCTTTGTCAATTGTATGACAAAATGGGGGAGAAATTAGTAGAAGTTGTAAGCATGGCAGAGTGCATGGTAAAGCTGAAGTGTTTGGCCCTCTAGAAAGAAAGAGCCATAAAGGGGAGGAATATGATGAAGCCAATGGACATGGGGAGAATGTCTATGCTTGCTTGGAGTTTGGGAAATCAAAACCAAAAAGATTGGGGGAGAAAATCTTCTCAACACTGGGTAGTGTTGTTGGCTAGGAAATCTTGTTTAGTCCTTTGATTTATGTTTTGGACTAACTCCTCTATTGATTTCTCTAATGTTGTTTTCTTATTTGCTTAAACAGGAAATCATGATTTGCGGCAAGCAAAAAAGAATATGCGAAGATCATAGTCTTGTTGTCCATTTGAATATGTACATGTGATGTAATATTTTTGTATTCAAATGTGTTGTAATAAGGGTGGGCTTGTAAATGAGTTAGCTTCTAGGTTTTGTCATGAAATTGACAAAGGGGGAGATTGTTAGTGCTTCGGCTTGGCCGAGCTCCTGTTCGTCAATTCCATGACTCGGGAAGAAGCACTTGCTAAGAAGCCTGAAGTCTCAAGATGATCAAGAGTGAAGATCATGCTCCACTAAGTTCAAAGCTCATCAGTATGGCAATCAAAAATAGGTATTTGGCCATAGATGACCTAGTTGGTACCCACACCTTAAAGAGGACTATCTCTAGGCTTAGTTGAACAAATGGTAAAATCCATAAAGAAACCTAAGAGAGGATGCTGGATAGTGAACATGGAAACACGACTTATGTCCATTGTCAGCTCGACCAGTCGTTCTCACCGACCCCTCAGTAGAGACAAGATCGATACATCGTGGTCAAGGACTGGTCGACCAGTTTGATAGAAGTTCTGGAACTTAGAACTGTCATTCTGGGAAAGCCTCTGACCGAGAGTCTCGTATGCACCAATCCCTCGGTGATGAACTTAAACGACCCCTCGTGGTCAACGACTCCTCGGTAAAAGACTTGAGAGTTCTAGACTGTGAACTTTAATGGCCTCTTGACAAAACAACCATATCGGTAGTTCAAGACCGATTGAGAGTACCAGAACCGACCCCTCGGTAAAAGGCAACAGGTCATTCTGGGTAAGAAATGTTTCTAACTTGAAACTACTGTCAGCATGGTGTTGCCCCAGATCGAGTCTCTCGTATGGACTGACCTGTCGGTACCATGACTGGCGACCCATCGGCGACACCGACCTGTCGACCGGGAAGTAATTATGCCGTTGGGAGTGCATTTAATGCGAAATGGTCTGGTGCCCTTTCGATAATAAATATGATCACCGACCCATCGGTGCCACCGACCTATCGGTTCTGGACAGTCATAAAAACAGTTATGACTCTATAAATATGAGTGTTGAGTGATCGTTTTACTATCTTCCTTAAGCTCAAAAGAGTTATATACTCTAAGGAACGATCAATACTCTTGTGAGTAAAATCATAAACAACCAATCTGTTGATTATGTTTGAAAGTGAGAAAGAGAGGAGGAAAATCATAAACAACCAATATGTTGATTGTGTTTTAAAGTGATAAAAGAGGAGAGACATAAACTAGGAAACCTTAGACCAGTTTTCTTATCACCCTGAGATTGTAATTGCTCTACGACGGCTACAAAAAGGAGCGTCGCACTCAGTGGGTGGAATCTTCAAGAAGCATACATCAGCGAGAAAGAGCTTCAAAGCAAGTGCTTCTTGATTTTAATTTTGTTTTTAAAACATTTGACCCGAAGGTGGATTAAGGAAGCTTGGTTCTGGAACCACTATAAAAAAACTCTAGAGTGTTGTCTCTGGCACATGTGGTGGGTGGAATTCTCAGCCGATTGAGTGAGGTGGAATTCCAACTCTAATTGTGAGGATGTAAGTCCCCACTTAGTGAATTTGGGGATAGCTCAAGGTTGAGCTAGTCCTAACAGTGGATGTAGGTTGGCGAACCTAACCACTATATATCGTGTGTCCTTGTGTTTATAGTGTTAGAGCTAATTTCTTGTGTTGATTGTTTAAATCACATTTCCTAACACACACACACTTGATTGTTCTATCCGCTGCACATAATTAATCAATTAAGTTAATCTTAAAAAGGGCCAACAAATTTAGATCGACCTATTCACCCCCCCCTCCCCCTCCCTCTCCTCCTCCTCTAGGGTCAATCATGTTGTTCTAGCTTCCAAGGAAACTTTCAAATTCATTGTCAGTTCGACTAGTCATTCCCACCGACCCCTCGGTGGAGACAGGATCGACTCATCGTAGTCATAAACTGGATTCCAGATTGACAGAGGTTCTGTGTCATAGAACTGTCATTCTGGGTAAGCCTCTGATCAAGAGTCTCGTAAGCACCGAACCCTCGTGGTCAACAACTCGTTGATAAAAAACTTGTGAGTTCTGGAACTTGAACTCAAGTGGGCTCTCAAGAAAACAGATATCTCAGTATTTCAAGACCAATCGAAAGCATCAGGACCAACCCCTCGGTAAAGAGCGATGGGTCGTTCTGGAAAGGACAAGTTTCAGGACATGAAACTCTGTATGCATGGTATTACACCAGATCGAGACCCTCGTATGGACTGAGCGCTCAGTGCTATGACTATCGACCCATCTATGACATCGACCTGTCGACTGGGAATTAATTATGTCGTTGGGAGTGCATTTAATGGGCAACGGTCGGGTGGTTGAATGGTCATAAATATGAACACAGACCCATCAGTTCCCCCGACCTATCGGTACTGGACAGTTTGAAAATTTGTGTTGCCTGCTCTATAAATTTGAGAGTTGTGTGATCATTTAATCATCTTCCTTGAATTGAGAAAATTCACACACTCTAGGAACGATTAACTCTCTTGTGCCTACACCTGAGAAGCATATACAACCAATCTATTGATTGAGTTAGTGAAAGAGAGAAAGAGATGAGGAAAGAAAATATACCAACTAGAATAGAATCAGTTTCCTAGTCACCCTGAGATTGTGATTGCTCAACGATGGTTACAAGGTAGAGCGTCAGGATTAAACTAGGGCACACATTGGGTGGATTGAGAAACACACATCTTCGAGAAAGAGCGACAAAGGCAAGTGCTTATTGGTTTTAATTTTGTTTTAAAACATTTATCCTGTTAAAGTGGATTAAGGAGCTTGGCACCGGAACCACTATAAAAAATCTAGATTGTCGTCTCTGGCACACCTGGTGGGTGGAATTCCCAACCAAATCAGTGGTGGGTGGAATTCCTATTTTACATGTGGTGAGTGAAATTCCCAGCCAATTGAGTGAGGTGGAATTCATACTCTAATTGCGAAGGTATAACTCCTCACTTAGTTTATTTGGGGATAGCTCAAGGGTGAGCTAGTCTTAATAGTGGATGTAGGCTGGATAACCGAACCACTCTATATCTTGTGTCTTTTTGTTTGTGGTGTTAGAATCAATTTCTTGTGTTGATTGCATAATCACATTTGTTAAACACACACACACTAGATTGAAGTATTTGATGCACTCTAATTAATCAATCAAGAAACTTTAAAATGACCAACGAATTGGGATTGAATTATTCCCCCCCCCCCCCCCCCCCCCCTCCCCCTCTAAGGTCAATCGTGTTCTAGCACCAAAGAGAGAAAACTCTCTTTCAATTGGTATCAGAGCCTCATGCTCTTCGTAAAGGATTTAACCATCCGAGTTGATCCAAGCTAGAACATCATGGGAGACAGTCATGCTATATTCAAACCCCTTTACTTCGATGGAACAAACTATGCCTTATGGAAAATCAAAATGAGAAGTTTGTTTGTTTCCATAGATTCATCGGTATGGGATATTGTAAAGACTGGATAGCAGGAACCCAGGAAGAGAAGATGATAGCATCCACCTCATCCATGTTTATGACACCCAAACCTTTCGCCTCTTGGACCCCTGCTGAAAAGCTGGTTAGGCAGCTGATGGCAAAGCCATGAATGCCCTTAACTCTGCAGTATTCGATAGCGAGTACAGACGAATTATGACTTGTGGAACTGCAAAGGAGGCATGGGAAGTTCTTGAAAGAACTCATGAAGGCACCTCAAAAGTTAAGAGGTCAAAAACTTCAAATCCTTCAAAATCAATTTGATACTATTAAAATGAGGGAGGATGAAGTCTTCATGGATTTCTATTCCAAGATAAGTGACATTGTGAATCAAATGTACGCTCTAGGTGAAGGGATACCCGAGGACAATGTATGTACCAAAATTTTCCAGAATCTTGCAGAAAGATTCAAGCCCCAAGGTTGTGGCTATGGAAGATAACAGAGATGTGTCTCTAATGAACATCGATGATTTGGTTGGTTCACTACAAACATATGAACTACACTTTGAACAACCAAAGGACAAATCCATTGCCTTGGAATCTTCCTTAAAACAAAAAAAAAAAAACAAAAAAAAAAAAAACGATTTTTCGGAAGGTGAGTTCTCAAGTGATGAGATGGAAATGTTTTCCAAAAAGTTTTATAAAAACTTTGTTAAAATAAGCAACTTGAGAAGAATGGGAAATGGTGATCAAGTAAAAGATACCCTAAAAGGTAAGAAAAAATTAGAAGGAAAGGAAAGGAGATAGAGGTTTCCAAGGAGCAAACTTGTTATAATTGTGGGGGGAGAGGACACTTCATGAACGAATGTCCCTCAAATAAAAATTAAGAAGGCTATGAATGTGGGTGTGACCCATGTGGAAACCTCTGAATCAGAGAGTGATTTCGATAAAGAGACTCAAAGAAAAGTTGATGTATCAAAAAGTCTCATAGCTTTGATCATTGGTGATCAAGAAAATCCCACAGTTATAACGGGTGATGATGAGAGTGAAGATGATGAAAATCTTCAAGCCTCCTACAGTGCCCTGTTTCTTGAAAGTGAGAGGTTGGCAAAGGAATTAGACAAGGTTAAAAATGAAAACCTAAACCTCTCTAATCAAGTGGAGGATTTAAAAACTGAAAAATCTCTGCTAACCTCTAAGCTGGAACTCTTTGACAATGAAAGCTCAAAACTAAAAGAGAGTAATAAAAACCTTCAAGAAAAGATAAATATTCATTGCAAGGATATCGAGAATCTGTAACATCACAATAACCTTCTTGAAGAGGATGTTAAAAAATTATCTTTGGACGTTAAAGAATTAAAAATTCATAAAGAAAAACTCCAAGATAAGTTTACCCAAGGAGATGAAAGACTTAAAAGACTCTTAGGTTCTGGTAAACCATATGGTGATAGGTCTGGTCTTGGTGTCTCATCAACCAAAGAACCTTTGAACCATCGGGTGTTGGAAAAACAAGTGTCTCTCAATCTTCAACGGGAAAATGTTATTTCTATCACACGGTTTTGCATTTCAAAAGAAATTGCTACCATTGGAAGAGACACTTGGAAAGGCAAACACAAGCTAAAAGGCATAATCCGGTAAAGCCTATGTCTAAAAGACATCCACCAACACCTAACCTTAAAAGAAACCCAATGAAGGTGGACACAAGACAAGACTCTTTGTTGAGACAGCTGAATCATGTCTTAAAAGAGTTGAAGGGTCTGAAGTTTGGTCATCAAAGGTACGATCATAGGGGTGTGTATGCAACACGAAATGCCACAATCTTTGTACCCAGTAGATAGACCACCATTCATGTTTTGTTTTGGTTTAAGATTCACTTCCATATCTTAGACCACTACAAATAGACTCACAAGAGACCATGTTAGTTCACATAGCAGAAAAACACTGTGACATGAGGATAGAAAAATTGGCTAACTACAAGTCTAGAATGTACTCATCCTGACTATAGTACATATTCTACTTGGAAAACCATACATTCCATTCAAAGTATTTTGAACTTTATGTGCTTTGGAATGTAAATTTTGATCTTGTGCATGTTTCAATGATTTGATGAATTATTTTTGGCATATCTGTGTTTTATCATATTGGAATAGATCTGTGTATGCCGTACTTAGAATAGGATTTCATCAAGTTGCACAAATCAGGGATGATTGCTCTACTATCTAAACCTCTCAGTATAGTTGACATGTCAGTGAATAGACTAGTCGGTGTGACAGACATGTCGGTACTGTGCTGAATCAAGCACTGTAAAAAAGGACGAAAATTGTCAAAAGGTTCGACTTGTCGATGGAAACGACATATCGGTGAGACATAATGTTTAAATTAAAAGGGACCCTTTCAGCGAAAATGACAATTCATTCGAATTTGTCGTCTCCTCTCCCGCGAAGGTCTGGTAAGCTCCCTTTCGTATCCCGTGCCCTAGACTAGTCGACGCGACCTCTCGGAATGATTCCTCGCCTGAAAACCATAGGATTTTTGTGCCTTTTGTCTCTAGAAGCCTAAAAATCACAGTTTTAATGATTTCCTTAGATTAGTTTAGGCTCAATCTTCAAATCATCCACCTCCAAGCCATTGTTTGAGGACTTTCTTGGGAAAAACCATGCCTAGAAAGACGGCAACCTAATCACGCGTTCTAATCTCTGAAGAACGAGGAGAAACCGGTCAGTGGCCCAAGAGAACCAAAAGATCATCCTTTCGATCTTGCCCTGACCCTAGCTCTGAAAATCCTTCGTCTGTTTAGGCTGGTATGTTCATCCCCATGGACAAGTATTGTAACACCCCGTTTCGCTACGGGCGCGTTATTTCTAAAATATCACAAATGGGGTAACTACCTCCCGCTCGACAACTACAAATCCATAATACTAGGAAACATAAAAACAACCATAAACTGTTCAAATATACAGTCACCCGGACAAACAACATACGAATAAAGTTCATACAAACAAAGTATCTTAACTAAGAATAAACACGATTAGCAAATATCTACTGCTACTGCTCCTCTCCATGCATCTGCTCAAGGGGTCTCCCTGGTCTCTTGGTGTTCGGAGTACCTGGAACCAACCCAGTGAAGAGATAAAGTATATCACATGTCAGCAACATCATGATAACAAAGGTTCTCAAACACATTCAAAACCCAACAACATCGCCAACTAATAATCCATCGACCAAAACTGAGACATCATCTTGGTAGCCCACACTGGGTCCTCTAACAAACTCCGGTCTCCCTACAAGTGTCATCAGGAGACTACTCAATACTACTAGCCCAATGAAGAGATAATGCACATTACCTGCTAGCAACATGTGTATGATATGCATGAATGCAAGAATATCATAATAGAATGAATGTCTCTGAATATGAGTACCCAACTATACTACTAACCAATGGCCCCACTGAATAGTCCGAGACACCACCTCCATAACTTACAATGGTCCTCCAACAACTCCGGTCTCCCTACCAATACAACCGGGAGACCATATAATACACAACCACCTCAACTGCCGAAATGCAATGGGGAAACCCGTGTCTCAACCGCCGGAGCATAACGGGGAAGCCAATCTCAAGGGCAGACACCTTAACTGCTGGAACGTAAAGGGGAAACCCTCATCTTTTATGGGGGAATCGACCACCGAAGCGTAACGGGGAAGTCCTCCCAACAACCAAATTATCATCTCATCATAAACATACACATAAACAATTTCTCAACCTCAATACCCAACGGCATAATGTCCGTTGTGGTTTACCTCCCCTGCATGCACATAATGTTAGGATCACGTATAACAGTATAATCATGTTTTGTCCCCCCAACAACCAATTCATCTCATTATCATGAATGTATACACATAAACAAATCCTCTCATGCATGCACATGGTATCATAATCATGTATAACAACACAAACACGTTCTAACATAATATTAATATCAACAACATACTCCATCAAGCGGTCAACAACACATGATAGTGCTTCAACACATACCTCTATATCCAACTTGATTTCATTTGCATCTATTGCATAAACACGCAATGTATAATCAACATAATCCAAGCATCACATATAATATTTACTTGTTCGATTAAAATTTTCCGTAATTGCATACAATTGACAGGAGTGCACCGAACAGATCTCTTTCCACATGATCCTTTTCAACATTTTACCCTTACCGAGTGGCTTAGAATAATAAAGGATCTTATTCGGGTCACTCCATGTCCAGGAATAAGTATTGGTAGATGCAGATAAATGCTAAAAATGTGATAAGTCCCCTCACCTGCGTGCATTTTTGAAATCCAAGCGATGAAAACAGGTTGAAGGATTGAAGGAAGCGACACATGAGCAATCGGGCCTTAGAAGCTGGGGCGGGTCTATAAAAACTGGGACGATCCTATAAAACTGGGTCGATCCCATAAAACTGGCTGGAGATGAGCTAGATATGATCCAAGAACGATCCAAAAGGGCATATAAATGCTCCCAGAAGTGATCCAAAAAATAGGCCAGAAGCAACCCAGGTGGGCCTAAAATTGGCCCAAAAAGGATCGGGCCCGAAAATGGACTGAGTTGTTGGATCAGGCTTGCCCTGATTGGATCTGCTGGGCCGAAAAAGATGATCTGGGCCCAAGAAACTGGGCTCAACTTGATCGGTCTACTGAGCCTAAGGAGACGAGCTAGGCTTGGCCTGCTCGCAACAAGGCCCGAAAAACAAAGGGCTGTCTCGGTTGCTGGGCTTAGGAATCACAAGACTAACCCAACTGAACTAGAGGGGTTGCTCACTCGACAGAGTCAACTCGGTCGGACAAGGAAAGAGGAGGAGGAAGAAGAGAGGAGGAAAGAACAAAAAGGAAACCAAGAGAAGAGGTGGTGGTGGGTTAGGGTTGTCCGAAGGGAGGAGCGGCGGCACAGCACAATCAAAGAAATGGTGAGAGAATGAGAGAGTAAGAAAGGAGATGGGCGGCGACGGCTTGAGAGAAAGAAAGGGAAGAAGAGCCGAGAAAGGGAGAGAGGGAAATAGAGCAAAGGCAGTGGCTAGGGTTAGGGTTTCACGGTGGCATCCACTTGAGAGAAAGGGAGTGGAGGGTTTAGGGTTTATGGTTAGGGAGATGGGAAAGAGAGGAGGAAGATGAGAGGATGGGGGCTAGGTTTTGAAAGAGGAGGAAGAGATATACTATAAGTGGGAGAATTAGGGCTTAAGGCTATAACTTGGATTAGGGTTCACCAAAGTCTTTTTTTTTCTTATAAAATATCAAAGCCTAGGAACTCTTGATTTATTTTATTTTATTTTATTTTATTTTATTTTATAAACTATATATTTTTATTTTCTATTATTTATCTATTTATTATTAGTAATATTTATTTTATTTTATTTTTGAGAAAAAAATTCTGAAAACAAAGTTTCAAAAATGGACATGGAGTTTTCAAAACAAAAATCTAAAGTCCGCTAAAAAGTCGAACTTCGAACATTGAGAGAAAAGTGTGTGATTTTCAAATATTTTGCATGACAAAAATATAATAATTTAAAATTACTAAAATGTGATTTGAGCTCCCGAGCTCGAAATCGGGCAAACTCTGGCCCACCATGGAGCCCACACTTTCTCCACTGCCACCAAAATACCTAATCCGACAAATCGGGTCGGGTCGTTACAAGTATCCAATCCTCATCAGAAAACCCAACCAGAGGTTGAAGAAGGCCCCATTATTGACAAAGATGTCATGTTCTTCGAAGAACCTCATGAGGGAAGGGTAGAAGATACAGAAGTGGGACATGGTATTAGACCTGGTAACGAGACCATATCATTATCCCTGATGACAGCAGTGAGGAAGAAAGTCATCGTTCTGAGGACTTTTGGAGAGACGCTGAGGAAGAAGAATAATACCGTTATCCCCCTCAAGAGAATGTTAGTCTGGAAGGAGAATGGACAATCTTGAAAGAAGTCTAGATAACATCAGGTTGTATGCCCAGGAACTCGTCTCTGTTATCTCCTCCTCTGCCAGATCTGATAGCACAGTTCCAGATTCTCGATCCCTTTCTCCTCCAGCACCTCCTCAAGATGGCCCTGCTTAGATAGTTTTTCATGTTTTAGGTCTCTGTTTTGAAAAACTATACTTTTTGATATTTTGTCTAAGCATCAATGATGCCCCCTCCAAAACCATATGTGCTGCACATTTTGATTATCAATGATATGATATGGTTTGCTATGGTTTGATGCGTGTATTGCTGTGTTTGAATGTCTTCTGTTTCTTGTCTATGGTTAACATGGTTTTTGTTAAATAAACTAACATGCAGGTTTGAATAAGTTGGTTTTGTATTGGCATGTTAGGGAGATAGGGATCGGGCTGTGATGTTGCAAACATCCTTGTAGGTTGGGGAGCACAAAATATGTGTTGTTTAACACCTTTCACTGGTCATGACAGTGTAAGGAGGAAAATAAACTTAGAGACAGCTAAGTTTATGGGGGAGTTAAGTCAAAGAAGCTAGAAAAGATAGCTTGGAGAATGGGAGAGAAGACTCCAAAAAGGAAAGCTAGGTAAGTTAGCTTGACCCCATTGGGAGAAAACCTTTAAGATAGCACAGCTCTTAAAGGGGAAGAAGAAGAAAAACAATAATGCAATGGCAATTTGCATTGTACTATGGGGGAGATCAATGCTTGAATGCATGAGAGGCATGCATTGATCAATGGAAAGATTAAATGAGTTGGAAGTGAATTCATGGAAGCATTAATGCAAAAAACTTGGGGGAGTGCTCGAAATCCAATTCCTTCAAAATGAAATGAAAATCGATGTCTACCTACTAAATCTTTGTCAAATGTATGAAAAAATGGGGGAGAAATTAGTAGAAGTTGTTAGACATCAAAGCCAATTAAGATAAGTAATTGGTAAGATTGGAAAAAGCCAATGGACATGGGAATGTCTATGCTTGGAATGTGGGAAATCAAACTCAAGAAGATTGGGGGAGAAAATCTTCTCAAACACTGTTAGCTTATAGAAGCTGTGGATAGTTTTGGCTTCTAGGAAATCATGGTGTATGGGGGAATTTAAACACAAATCTTGTTTAGTCTATGGATGCATATTTATGTTTTGGACTAACCTCTCTAATGATTTTCTATTGTTGTTTGCTTATGTGCTGAAACAGGTAAACATGAATTGAAGCAAGCTGAACGAGAATATGCGAAGATCATAGTATTACTTTCCATTTCAATATGTACATGTGATCAATGTAATATTTTTGTATTCAAATGTGATGTAATAAGGGTGGGTTTGTAATTGGGTTAGCTTCTAGTTTTGTCATGAAATTGATAAAGGGGGAGATTGTTAGTGCCCCGGGTTTGCCGAGTCCCTAAGTTTGTCAATTCCATGACTCGGGAAAAAGCACTTGCTAAAGGCTTAAAGAACTCAAGGTGATTAAGAAATAAAATCATGCTCCACCGGATTGAAACTCATCGTTATGGTAATCACAAAAAACAGGTATGTGGCCATAAATGATTTTTGGTGGAACCCACACCTTAGAGAGGATCATCCCTAGGCTTAGTTGCATATGTTGGTAATGGACATAATAAACCTAAAGAGGAAGCTTGACAGTGAATTAGAAGCGAACTTGGAAATATGAATTCACTGTCAGCTCGACAAGTCGTTATCTCCGACCCCTCGGTGAGACAGGTTCGACCCATCGTGTTCATAGACTGGTCGGCCAGATTGATAGAGGTTATGGGTCATAGAACTGGCATTCTAGATAAACCTCAGATAGAAAGTCTCGTATGCACCAACCCCTAAGTGATGAACTTAACGACCCCTCATGGGCAACGATTCGTCGATGAACAACTTGTAAGTTCTGGACTTTGAACTCTAGTAGGCTCTCGAGAAAACAGACATCTCGGTATTTCAAGACCAATCGAGAGCACCAGGACCGAACCCTCGGTATAGGGTGATAGGTCGTTCTAGACAAGACTAGTTTCGGGACATGAAACTCTATGTGCATGGTGTTTCCCCAGATCGAGACGCTCGTATGGACCGACCTCTCGGTGCCATGACTATCGACCCATCGATGACATCGACCTGTCGACCGGGAATTAATTATGCCGTTGAGAGTGTATTTAATGTGCAACGGTCGGGTGGTTGAACGGTAATAAATATGAACACTGACCCATCAGTGCCCCCGACCTGTCGGTACTGGACAGTTTGAAAAACTGTGTTACATCCTCTATAAATATGAGAATTGTGTGATCATTTAATTATCTTCTTTGAACTGAGAAAATTCACACATTCTAAGGAACGATCAACTCTCTTATCCCTACACCTGAGAAACATATACAACCAATCTATTGATTGAGTTAGTGGAAGAGAGAAAAAGAGGAGGAAAGAAAATATACCAACTAGGATAGAATCAGTTTCCTAGTCACTCTAAGATTCTGATTGCTTAACGATGGCTAGAAGGCAGAGCGTCGGCATTAAACCCGAGCACACATTAAGTGGATCTTTGAGAAGCACACATCTTCAAGAAATAGAGACGAAGGCAAGTGCTTCTTGGTTTTAATTTTGATTTAAAACTTTTATCCTATTAAAGTGGATTAAGAGGCTTGCTCCAGAACCACTATAAAAAATATAGAGCATCATCTCTGGCACACGTGGTGGGTGGAATTTCCAACCAAATCAAATAGTTGGAATTCCTATTTTACATGTGGTGGGTGAAATTCCCAACCAATTGAGTGAGGTGGAATTCCTACTCTAATTGTGAGGGTGTAAGTCCTCACTTAGTGAATTTGGGGATAGCTCAAGGTTGAGCTAGTCTTAACAGTGGATGTAGGTTGTGAAAGTTCCATTTTTCAATATGCTTAGAACAACATGATTGACCCTAGAGGGGGTGAATAGGTCAATCCCATTTTACATGGTGTTTACAAATTTCTTGATTATTTTGAGTGCAGCGGAAAATTAATCAAGAGATTTGTTTAGTGTGATAGATTGTTTATAATTTCTTTAAACGATCACACTAAGATTATGATCCTTACATATTGTTTGATTATTTATGCTTGTGGTCAATGAGTAAAATAAGATAATCAACAATTAAAGTGATGTGTGTTGAGAACAGTACTTAAATACTAAGTACAAACACACAAAGATCAAACACCATAAGACCATTTTAAAGTGGTTCGGTTAGCCAACTTACGTCCATTGTTAGGACTCGCTCAACCTTGAGTTATCCCCAAGATCCACTAAGTGGGGACTTATACCCTCACAATTAGAGTAGGAATTCTACCTCACTCAATCGGCTGGGAATTTCACCCACCACTGTAGAATAGGAATTCCACCTATCCATTTGGCTGGGAATTCCATCCACCACTTGGGCCGGGGACGACGCTCCAGATTTTTTATAGTGGTTCCAGAACCAGGATTCTTTAATCCACTTTCGGAATAAAGGTTTTAAAACAAAATTAAAACCAAGAAGCACTTGTATTTGAAGCTCTTTCTCTTGATGTGTGCTTCTTCAAGATCCACCCAATGTGTGTCGGTGCCGACGCTCCTCCTTATAGTTTTCGTAAAGCAATCACAATCCAAGGCGATAAGGAAACTCATTTTACCAAAGGTTTCCTAGTTTATGTTCTTTTCTTTTCCCTCTCTTTCTCACTTTCAAACTCAATCAATAGATTGGTTGTTTATGAGTTTTCTTTCATCTTCTCTCTCTATTCACAAACTCAATCCATATGATTGGTTGTATTTGATTCCCCAAGTGTAAGTACGAGAGAGAGAAAGTGATCGTGCTGCTGGCCTTTGTTAAGCTCACTGATAATGATGAGGGTCCAACAGATTTTGCTAAAGGATAACAACCGGTTGCATAAAGATTAATTTTTATAGAGAAGGCAACCAGTTGCAGTAACAGTAATGTACCGACATGTCGGTCGCAGCGAGGGGTCGGTGACAAGAAATGTTACAGTTACAAACTCGACAGTTGTGCATTAAGTGCATTCCCAACGGTAATATTATTTCCCGATCGACATGTCGGTGTCGTCGATGGGTCGACAGTTATGGAACCGAGGGATCAGTCCATACGAGAGGCTCGATCCTGGGCAACACCATGCTGATAGTAGTTTCAAGTCCAGAAACCTATCTTGTGCGCCCCGAAATTTTAGAAATTATTAAAATTGATTTTTATTATAATTAATTGAGATTAATACGAATCAATCAATTAATTTAGAGAAATTAAGTGGAATTAGTTTATGAAATTAAATTAATTAGAATCGGTGATGTGGCGTCGCGCCACAAAGCGATGACGTGTCATGCCACGTGAAAGAGACTCAAATGTCACATCTTAATGGCTTAAAGGCAAAAAGGGAATGGGAAAGAGGCCACACAGTTTTAAAAAAGTCATACACAGCAGATGGATTTGTTCCACATTCCATACGCACGGCATTCTGTGTTCCACTTCATCATGGGCACGACACTCCCCCACTTCCCCACTGTGCGCACTGCAGTTCCCTTTCCATTTTATATTCGCACGACACTCTATATCTCACCCTTTCCACTCACACGGCAGTACCACTTTCACCACTGAGAATCCCATATCCCCATTGTGAAAGTTAGGAAGGAAAGGAAAAGAAGGAAAGGAAAAGAAGGAAATGAGAAGAAGAAAAGGGAAAGGATTACGGAAAGCATCGTTTAAGGTTAGTTCGACCTTTAAATTGAATAGTTAGATTTAAATTAAAGTTTAGGGTGATTTAGAATCAACCCTAGACGAATTCGGATTTATGGAATGAAATTAGGAAAGATTCGAGAATTGTCAGGTATTTTTCCCCAATTAAGGAATCGGATTCAAATCCGTGAATTTACTTGTTAATTTGTGAATATTAATCCCTAAGGACATATGTAATCACGTAGGGAATAAATCTACAGGGTTAGATTTAAAGAATGGGATGAATAACCCACCCTACTGTGATTCCCGAGTTCCCTGTACTCGGTTCGCACTCTACAGTTTCTACAGAGTGACTATCTGAAGAAAACAGGCTTTTGAACTTGTCTCGGAACATTCGAGACATGTTCCGAGAGCCCTCGGGAGATAGTAAGTCTTGGAACCTAGCTCGGTCATTCCGAGGTAAAGTTCCAAGGAGATTGAAATAAGAAAGAAGTCTTTGAAATTTGGTTGAGTCATATGAGAACCGCAGTCTCAGAATCTGGCTCGGAAGTACCGACGCCAAGTTCCAAGCATTGAAGACAAAATTGAAATATATAAAAACTCAGAAGTACCGAGGGAAGGTTGGTAGTTCCGAAGTCTCAGAATCTAGCTCGGAAGTACCGAGGCCAAGTTCTGAGCACTGTAGTACATAACCGAAACCAGTAAGTCTCTCAGAAGTGCCAAGAGAGGACTTGAAGCTCGAACCCTAGGAACTTGATTCGGAAGTACCGAAGGCAAGTTCCGAGCAGAACATTGTATGAATAGAATTAGTATCTCGGAAGTATCGAGAGAGGACTTGAAGTGTTGGACCTCGGAACTTGATTCAGAAGTATCGAAGGTAAGTTCCGAGCAGACCAGTGAACAAGTATACTTCGGAATTATCCGAAGGAGACCTTGATGTTCCGAAACTTCGGAACAGACTTCCGAAGTTCCGAGGAAGTAATGAATGAAGTTCCGAGACCACAGTGTTGGATTGGACAGGAACGTAGGATTTAGGAAACACCACTAAATGGAAGACTAATGAGATTAATTATTATGGATGTGGAAAAGAAGAACACAAACTGATTGTACGGTTTGTTTTGATTCATGGACATAACTAGAGGATCGAAGGGTAATCTAGGAGTTGTACGTATCACATAGTCACTCCTTCGCGGAATCCTATTGATCAAGTAGGTTTTTCCTACTTTCTTGAAGTATCACTTGATTACTATGTATGTTGAATTATTATTCGATTTCAATGCATGATTTGTATAATTTATCTATGCATAGACATAAAAGCATGCATCTTATGTTGGATGGGAATAAATGAGTTAAAGGTTAGGAGATGATAAACACTAACCTGATAATTGAAATGAAATAACTATTCTGTAAGGCAACGTCCATGGGTTACAAAATATGGCATATTAATTGGGCAAAAAGCTCTAGGGTCAGTAGAAGTCCTGAAACCTGCGCAGGAGTATGGGTGTGTAGCATTCCCCCGGTAATTCCGGTTAAATGCTAGTATTTGGTAGTAGCTCTCAGCTGGTGCCCCAGGAAAACTACGACATAATGGTCAATTATTATAACTGTTTGATGAGAGCAAGATAGAGAGAAATGCATGGGCATAAAAAGGGCTTGCATCAATTCATGTGAACATAGCATTTGCATTGTATTGTTTTGATGAGTTATTGAAAGTATTATGATTATGATTTTATTTATGAAATGATTATGAATTTGTTTTAAATGCTTTATGAGTATGAGATATGAACTGATTTTAAAATATGGGATGTGGATGATTTTCAATTGAATTATATGATATGAAGAACTTATACATGTTTTCCCCTGATTTTATATATATATCACATGTTGGTACCCACTTCGATGGGAATTCCTACTGGGCGTTGACTAAGTCCACAATACGCTCTTCTTTAGAAACTAATACAGGAATGGAGAAAGGTGACGAGGCTAGACCAATCAACATCCAGGTGTAGATGAGGATGGAAACAAGACGAAGGATTGCGTAGAATTTTGCCTTTTAAATCATTAGAGACTAAACAATTATGTAGGGTTGAGTAATTGAGAATTTTGAGATATTATATTAAACCTTTTATTCGAGAAATAATTTTATGGGATAATGATGATTTGCTTTGGATTAAAGATCATTGTATCTTGTTATATCAAATGAATGTACATAATCCGCAGAATTGTAAGTTAGTGTGCTGCCAAATATACATGGACTCTGTCCATTTGCATGCACTAGTTGGGCCAGTCGAGGGTCGAATCTTCGAATTCGGGCTTCACTCATGTCGTGGCATTCTCCCCTCTCTTCCCGTCGTAATTTATTATTAAATAAATACTCTAATAATTAAGGGGGAGAGGGAGGGGCGCTATAGTTGGTATCAGAGCGATGAAAAAGTAAAGTAAGGAGTATCCCTGAAATTGAAATTTGAATTACCCATATACGTTGAAAATAAAAGGTGTTAGTCATAGTATGACATATACACGAAGATAAAGTTAGAGATGAAAACTTTGAATTCCCCCCAATTTAGAAAGTGAAATAAATGTATGAACAAACTTGTTGATATTATATGATGGTAGTCATTGGAATGAACCTAGTCATGCATTTATGAAATGAGAATGTTTCCTAACTGTCGTATTTGACATAAGAAAAATGTCGCCCCGAAGAGGATCACGTCCACGACGACCTTTACCACGTGTCGCTGGGACTGGTGATGATGCTCCTCCTGTAGCACCAGAAGTACAAACGTTTCTACAAAATCTGGTGCAAACAGTGATACAGTCTACTCAGATTGTGAATGCCACGGCTCAAGACCCTGGGAGCAGAAATGCAGTGAGAGATTTCCAACAACAGCAACCACCAAAAGATCACAGACGAGGAGGACCGAATCCTCCTGGCCAGTTCTCAACTCATAAATGACTCAGTAAAATGGTGGAAAACGGTTGAAGAACAAAAACTACTGACGGATCAAACCTGGAAGGGTTTCAAGGAAATATTTTTGGGTTGCTACTTCCCTGAGGAAGAAAGAGAATCTAAGGCACAGTAATTTATAGTCTTAGCCTAGAAGAACATGTAGGTTGCGGATTACTAGGTGGAATTCACCCAACTATCTACCTATGCTCCCTATATGGTGGACACTGAATCCAAGAAGACCCGTAAGTTTGAAAGGGATCTTCGACCCACAATCAGGTCGAGGGTGATATCCCCAGCGGCCAAGACCTATACAGAGATAGTGAGAAAATGTATCACTGTGGAGAAGGATTTTGCAGAATCAGCTAATTTCATGGAACATCGAAGAAGGCAGGGTAGTACCAGTTTATTCCAGCCAAATAAGAGATTCTGATCTGGTGCGCCACGCCCTCAGACTTTTGTACCTATGGTATAGTCTACTGGAAGTGTCTTCACATGCTTCCATTGCGGGCAGGCCGGACACTCAAAGAGGAATTGTCCACAGCTGAATAGGACACAACCTACACCTTCTTTTGGCAGCACATTTTCATGTTATCAGTGAGGTTAGACCGATCATATGGGAGGAACTGTCCTTAGCTTCGTCAGGGACCACCAGCACGGGCATCTTATCGCCCACCGGGCAGACCGTTCCAATCACACATGTCTCGATCACAAACTCAGCCCATACAACCCCCAGCACCAGCAGGTTCGGGATGAGTATACTCTCGTCCTGGCATCAAAGACTATTGATCACTCGGTGATCCGAGGTATGGCTATCATTGGTAGTTCATGTGCTATTGCTTTGTTTGATTCTGGAGCATGGCATACATTTATATCTACCTCTATTTTTTCGGCCACGGGAATGTTAGTACAACATTTATCATCTACTTTCACTATTATATCCCATGTTGACGACACATCTCTTAATTTGATTTGTACTTCAGGAGATACTCAATTGATTAATTTCAAGTTTAAGTTTGATTATCTGGTGATGGATATGGCGGAGTATGATGTAATCTTCGGCATAGATTGGTTAAGCACCTATCATGCATGGATCGATTGCTACCTCAGGAGGGTGACGTTTTGGTCACCTGAGGGACGGAGATTTATGAAATTCCGTTACTAGAAGTATGCACGACTTAGAAGGGGTGAATATGTCGGTTTTCAATTTTAGTTCCCTTTTAAACAATAATTTAGATTTAACAATATGCGCAGCTGAATAAACGTGTGTGCAAGTGATAAACAAATGAATCAAACCATTAATACAAACCACACATGCACAACGATATATAGTGGCTCGGTTCACCTGAACCTACATCCACTGTTGGACTCACCCTCTCTAGGGCTATCCCAAATATACTATGTATGGGTCTCACACCCAAATAGTATAACCTAGTTTTTTATAAAGGTTCAACCCAATCGGTCTAATCCTCTACACCTATTTTTTAGAGTGGTTCGAACACACTGTTCTAATCCACTTTACAATGTTTGAAATAAAACAAAGAAGAAATACTTGCCTTGGGCCTTGACCGTTTTCCTTTAAGCTCTTTCTTCTTTACTGAATCCGTGTGCTCCTTTCCATTAGTTTAGTTCCATCAAAATGACTATCGGCACAGCAGTATAGGACAATGGTATGACTGGTTTTATAGTCCTATATGAACACCTTACTCTTCATAAGGATTGGGGTATTGATTACCCAAACATTCACTAGGAAAATGATGAAGAAGGTGTCTAGAGGGAAGGCCGAATGATCACTCACTAGTAATCCTATTCCTGAGTTTTTTCTGTGTGTATTCGATCCTCTAAACAAAAGGTTTACAGTTATTTTATAAGACAGATTAAGTTCTACTATAAGTCACGTCAGCGAGGCCTCGCTGCTTCTGATAAGGCCTCGCCAGCAGTAATTCTAGAAAGACAGTTTGCAGTTTTGCAGTAAGTCACGCCTGTGAGGCCTCGCTGATTCTGATGAGGCCTCGCCAGCGGTAATTTCTGGAAAGACAGCACACATGTGCTGTGTCACCTATCCAGACAGATCAGCCAGATATCAATCAGTATCAGCCACCTCATCTCCACCATGCATGATTTGTAAATCATTTATCTTAGCCACTAATCAAGGACTTGATGAGAATATTGCAAGGTGGATTACAAATCATGGAGGAGCCTTTCCATAATTGTTATAGGCAACTCCCCAAGGATATTCAAATTCAAACTTAAGAGAGGTGGCAACATCTCACCATGGATAAATTTGTTTACCATAATAAGCTTCCAATCAATTTACCATAATTACCCATCTCACCATGTGGATAATTTTATTTACCATAATAAGCTTCCAATAAATTTACCATAATTACCTCTCAATTAAACAGTCACAGATTTTAACTTTCTAAAACTATAAGAGACTGAGTCAGCTCGACACAGAGTCAGCTGCACTCAGCTCTGCACAACTGGCTGCGAGGCCTCGGCAGATTGTATGAGGCCTCAAGGCTAAAAGTCACTTATTCACTTTGTTTTCCAATTGACTTCTACGGTATTCGACTTAGCCTAAGGTCTCCTACGGTTCACTTACCTGTGTGCCAATACGTATTTGGTGTAGACACATCAACTTCATAGTAGATTTTTTTAATCATCCAAGGCAAATCCAATTAAGTCACGTAATTGACAATAAGGGTGACTCGGACGAACCGGGGTACTTACAATTTATTGTATATGGGGACACACAGAAATTGTCTATGTGTGGAGAACCTTAAGATGAAATCAGACAGATTTTGTTGAACAACCTAAGATTGGAGGATTCATCCATCTCCACTCTACCGGCAGTAGTGAAAGACCATGCTGATGTCTTTCCGAAAAAAATTCCAGATTTACCTTCCAGGCGAGAGATCGATTTTGAGATCAAGTTATTTCCTGGCACCGCACTTGTGTCATTTCCACATTATAGAATGGCACCAGCGGAGATGTCAGAATTGAAGAAACAAATTGATGAACTACTCCGATTGGGTTTCATCCGGCATAGCACATCACCATGGGGAGCGCCTGCATTGTTTGTTAAAAAGAAAGACGGCTCCCTAAGAATGTGTGTAGATTATCGGTGCCTTAATCAAGTTACAATCAAGAACCAGTACCCACTACCAAGAATTGATGACTTGTTTGATCAGTTGAGAGGGTCTAGTCACTTCTCCATGATAGACCTCATGTCAGGATATCATCAGATCATAATCAGGGAAAAAGACATAGACAAGACAGAATTCAGAACCAGATATGGGCTGTACGAATATGTGGTAATGCCCTTCGGATTGACGAATGCACCAACAGTATTTATGGATCTAATGAATCGGATTTCCGTACTTTATTTGGACAAATTTGTAATTGTATTCATAGATGACATTCTCATCTATTCTACTAGTGAAGAGGAACATGCAAAACATGTACAGATTGTATTAGAGACCTTGAGAAAGAACAAATTGTTTGCCAAGGCAAGTAAGTGTGAATTCTGGTTGTCTAAAGTTAATTTGGCACACGTAGTGACGATGGAAGGGATAGCAGTAGATGCAGCAAAGGGAGTTGCAGTGGAAGATTGGAAGCCCCCTCAGAATGTCACTGAAGTCTGAAGCTTCCTAGGGTTAGCGGGGTACTACCGCAAATTTATCATAGACTTCTCCAAAATTGTGGCCCCACTTACCCGATTGACTCAGAAATGGGTCAAGTTTGAATGGACCGATCAGTGCAACAGATGGTTCGAGGAGCTGAAGGAGAGACTGACAACAACTCCCTTATTAATCATTCCAGAGTGAGGCAAGGGATACATAGTATATTGTGATGCTTCGGGTGAAGGACTTGGATGTACACTCAATCAAGGTGTACATGTAGTGGTTTATGGTTCTAGACAACTGAAGATTCATGAGCGGAACTATCCCACCCATGATCTTGAGTTAGTTGCAGTGGTGTTTGCACTCAAAAGCTGGCGGCATTATTTCTACGGAGAAAATTTTGAGGTCTACTCAGATCACAAGAGCCTCAAGTATTTATTCGGACAGAAGGAACTCAACATAAGACAGAGGAGATGGATGGAGTATCTTTAGGACTATGATTTTGCTCTCCATTATCATCCGGACAAGGCAAACAAAGTGGCGGATGCACTCAGTCGTATGAGCCATGGAACTATGGCCAATTTGATCCGACAGGAATAGGAAATGATGTCAGCAATTAGAGATTTGAATCTTTAGATCACGAATAGAGGATGTGTGTACAATCTTATAGTACACTCTACTATGACATCAATAATAGAACAAGCGCAAAGATCAAACCCATAGATGACTGGAATATGGGAGAAATTAGCAAAGGGAGAAGTAGTTCAAGACTGGAAACTACAGCCAAGACAGGGCCTTATGTATCAAGGCAAGATATACGTACCTCAGGAGTGCAGATTAGAACTGTTGAAAGAGGCACATCAATGGAAATTCTCAATACACCTTGGAAGTACAAAGATGTAACGAGATCTCAAAAGGCTATATTGGTGGTCTGGACTTAAGAAAGATGTTGCAGACTTTGTTTCCAAATATCTCACATGTCAGCGAGTAAAGGCTGAACATAGACTGCCACCTGGGTTACTCAATCCTAATTCCATACCAGAATGGAAATGAGAACATATAGCCATGGACTTTGTGAGGGGTTGCCCAGATCTTCCAAAGGCAATGATGCAATTTGGGTGGTGGTGGATCGTCTTACGAAATCTGTACATTTCATGCCTATGAAGGTAACTGATTTGTCAGAAACTTTGGGTAGGCAATACATCAGAGACATTGTCAGATTGCATAGAATACCCAAGACTATCATATCAGACCGCGATGACAGTTTTACAGGAAGAATCTGGCAGAGTTTACAAGGCTATGGGGACAAACTTATTATTCAGCACAGCGTTTCACCCACAAATCGATGGTCAGTCAGAGAGGACCATATAGACGTTGGAGGATATGTTGAGAGCTTGCATGCTTGACTTTGAGGGTAGTTGGGAAGACCACCTTCCATTGGTGGAATTCTCATATAAAAACAGTTACCAAGCAAGTATGCAGATGACACCATTCAAAGCGTTGTATGGCAGGCCTTGTAGATCTTCTGTATGTTGGATTGAGGCAGGTGAAGCTGCACTCATTGGATCGGAACTGGTGGAAGAGACTACAGAACATATCAAAATCATCAGACAACGACTCCTGACTGCACAAAGTAGGCAGAAGAGCTATGTCGATAAGAGAAGAATGCCTTTGACATTTGAAGTGGGAGACCAAGTGTTCTTGAAAGTTAGATCAGATTTGGAAAGAAATGGAAGTTATCACCAAGATATAATGGACTTTTTTCAATACTTAAAAAGATTGGGGAAGTTGCATATTGTCTTGTACTCCCTCCACAGCTGTCCAATGTACATGATGTCTTTCATGTATCAATGTTGAAGAAAAATCATCCAGATGCATCATATGTATTAGATGTACGAGAATTGGACGTACAAAGCGACATATCTTACGTCGAACGACCATTCAAAATCCTATGGATTCAGAACAGAGGATACTTCGGAATCGAGCAATTCCTTTTGTCAAGGTGACGTAGGAAAAATATGGCAATGAAGAGGCAACATGGGAGCTAAAGTCTAAAATGAGGACGCATCATCCAGAGCTCTTCATGCAAGTTGTTTAAACCTTACCTTATTCCATTTTGGATGTTTCAGGGTTCTAAAATAATATCTTAAATTTATTTAATGGAAGAATTAATACACAAACATTGGAAAAATACAACAAAGACAATCAAAATAAATTTACAATATGAGATGCTCACGTGTAAAAATCGTGTAGGCTCTTTTGTCTCTTGAGTATTCTCCAATCTTCAATCTCCTTAGGCTCCTGATCAAATTCGAGTTTGGCTATGGTGTATTGATCTATTTATAGGCTTGGGATTTTAATGAATGGTGGGGATTTAATCTAATTTTAGATGATGAATGGAGGGCTAAGATTAGATCTAATTAAACATGAATGGGTGGGATTTTAAGATGAAAAGGTTAGGGCTACATAGCGTACACACGAATTTAGTGTATTGGGGACCAAGTTGGCTGGGGACTTAAGCAGGAATGAGAAAAGGTAGGAATTGGGTATAGCTTGGGCGAATTTTACATGTATGGTAAGGGTTTAATGTAATGATGAATGGATGGATGAGATACAAAGTTAAGATGGATGAATGGATGGATGAATGCATGATGACATGGAGGGTTTCCTTAATGTAAATTCGAATGAGGTAGAGAAATATGAGAAAATCGTGTGGAGTGGAGATGGATAGGTGATGATGTGTTGGTGACAAAGCAAAATAGAGTGGATGGGTTTTGGATTGCTTGAGATGCAAGTTGGGTTAGATCTAGATGAATGACTATGATTAAATGGTTTAATATCTAATGGCTTTACTAATGGATGGATGAAATGATTTTATGAATGATAAGATTATGCATGGAGGGTTGTGATTTAAAGGTTAATCTAGATGGATGATGAAATTGATGGCCTAGATCTAAGATGATGAATGTATGCAATAGATTTGGAAAGGTGGCTCTAGGGTTTACCTAAGTTTATGAATGCAATGAATGGTATGGATTAAAGGATGGATAATGGATGGTGTTAGTGCCCCGGCTTGCCGAGTCCCTAAGTTTGTCAATTCCATAACTCGGGAAGAAGCACTTTCTAGAAGCTTGAAGACTCAATATGATCAACAGTAAAGATCATGCTCTACTGGATTAAAGTTCATCGTTATGAAAATCACAAACCAGCTATTTAGCCATAGATGACTTTAGGTGGTACCCACACCTTAAGAGAACAATTCATAGGCTTAGTTAAACAAATGGTAAAATCATTAAAAACCTAGAGAGGAAGTTGGACAGTGAAATGGAAGCGAACTTGGAAATATGAATTAAGTTCACTGTCAGCTCGACTTGTCGTTCTCACCAACCCCTCGGTGGAGACAGGATCAACCCTTCGTGGTCAAAGACTGGTCTGCCAGTTTGACAGAGGTTTTGGATCATAAGAACTGTCATTCTGGGTGTGCCTTTGATCGAGAGTCTCGTATGCACCGACCCCTCAGTGAAAGGCTGAAATCTCGTTGTAACGACCCGACCCGATTTTTTAGAGTTTTAGGGTCTTGGTAGCAGTGGCGTGAGTGTGGGCCCCATGGTGGGTCCTGGTTTACCCGGTTTTGAGTTCGGAGACTCGAAGGGCACTTTAGTAATTTTGAATTACTGAACATTCTGTCATACTAAAAGTTTGAAAATCACACGTTTTCCCCCGTCGTTTGTCATTTGATTTCTTTGGGCTTTTAAAATATTTTGGAAATTGGAGTTTTTTTATTTATAAAAAAATAAAAATAAATAAATAATAATTCCAAAACCCTTAACCTAAACCTTAATATTTCTCCTCTCTCGCGGCACTGTGGCGAGTAGCAACAGTGCCGCAAGCCCTTATTCTTCTTCTCTTTCTGCGGCTCTCTTTATCTGTTACTCTCTCTCCCTCTCTCTCTTTTCCCCTTTCTACGATCCCTCTCTCTCGGAGGCTTCCTTGTTTCTCCTCTTCCCTCTCTACTACTTCCTTCCTCCTTCTTCCCCATCTGCCGCCGCCACTTGAAATCCCATCACTCAGCCGCCGAGTTGACTTAGAGGGGTCCGACTTTGGGCCCTGATAATCTGGCCCAGTTCGCCAGATCCGGCCTAGTTTGCCAGATCTAGTTCGGCCTAGCCTGTGGCCTGGCCCAGTCAGGCCCAGCCCACCTTTGGCATAGCCCTACTTCAGGCCCGGCCCATTTCTGGCCAACTTTGGGCCTGGCCCATCTTAAAGCCCTCAAATCCGAAGCCGACCTAGTTTTGGGCCCAATCTCGAAGCCGACCTAGTTTTGGATCTAGTTTTCAGTTTTGGGCCATGTTCGGTTCATTTTGGGCCCGTTTGTGGCCCAGACTTGTTTTAACCCGTTTGTTAATCATTGTATTTTTTTTTATCAGATCAAGCCCCTTTCAATCCAGTGAACCCGGTTTCTCGAAGTTGATTTCAAAACGCACACATGTGAGGGAATTTATCACCGCTTTTAGCATGCATCTATGCATATTACTACTCTATCAGATGTACGGGTATGGAATGCGGTGAATGGGGGTCCTCGGTATTATGAGCCACTCGGAAAGGGAATTGTTGATACCATTATGTGGCAGGTTCCCATCTGGGTGTATTCTTATCCGATGCCCTCAGAGGCATATACGAGTTGCTTACCTGATGTCATGATTGATTGATTGTGTGGTGACATGACTTGAGTTTATTTTTCTTGATAATATGCCATATGACAATGTGATGATTAGTTTGAACTACTAGACGTTATAACATGTTTGGATATTAACACGCCAGTCTGTGATAGATAGTGATATATATACACCTGATTATTATATGATGAACTATGTTAATAGTATGTGCAGCGGTAATTGTGCATGCATATAGCTAGCGTATGTGGGATGCCTGTGGGACATGGGTACTAGGCCACATCAGGATCTAGAGACTCCCCCTAGCTTGTCGGGTAGTTTGGGTGGAGCTGTTGTGTGGGACCGCGGAGTGGAAGTGTGGTTAGACTATGGGCTACTCGGTGGTTGGACATGGGTTGAAGCTTTTTCCTGGGATGGGTTAGATTATCAAATGTGATCTTCGAACACGCCTATGAGGGATGTGTGTTCCGGTTTGGAGGGCGAGGTGCCCGAGAGTCCTAAGAGGGACATGTTGTGGGGTAGTCATGGAAACCTCAGCGAAGCTCTGCTGTTGAGTGTTACCTCGCCCATGGTCGATTAAAAGGTCATCACAGAGATGCTACCCAATTGCGTGGCGGATGAGGCGTCCCCAATGGTCTAATGGGTTGAGTGGTTCGCCCGCGTAGAGACCAGAGGGTGGGATGGTGACTTGTAATCCCCGGATGACCAAGTAGGCTGAGGATGTGCTCGCCCGCTCATTGGTCGAGGGATGATGCGGTGAGGGACAGCTCCCGCTAGTATGGTTTGTGATTCCCCGGATGATTAAGTAGGTTGAGGATGTGCTCGCCCGCTCATTGGTCGAGGGATGATCCGGTGAGGGACAACTCCCGCTAGTATGGTTTGTGATTCCCTAGATGACCGAGTATGCTGAGGATGTACTCGCCCGCTCATTGGTCGAGAGATAATGCAGTGAGGGACAGCTCCCACTGGTATGGTTTGTGATTCCCCAGATGAGTAGGCTGAGGATGTGTTCGCCCGTTCATTGGTCGAAGGATGGTGTGCTGTGATGTTCCAGGCCATGACACCTATAGGGTGGGGATAACATGTGGTGTGGTGTGATGAGATTTTCCAGGCTATAACACCTATAGGGTGGGGACAACTTGCAGTGTGGTGTGATGAGATGTTCCAAGCTATGACACCTATAGGGTGGGGACAACATGCGATGTAGCGTGATGAGATGTTCCAGGCTATGACACCTGCAGGGTGGGTGCAGTCTGATGTATGGTATTCCAGGCTATGGCACATGCAAGGTGGGTACAGTCTGATGTATGGTATTCCAGGCTATGACACATGTAGGGTGGGTACAGTCTGAGGTATGGTATTCCATACTGGGACACCTGTATGGTGGGGACAGGTTGTGATGTGACGTGGTAGTGTATTTACTCACAGTTATGACTATGGGGTTCAATATTAAGACCTGTGTTGTGGGTTTTAACTCACCAGAAATTTATGGGTGTCTAACGAGTGAGTTTGGCAGGCTCACTCGGTAGAAGACCTATAGAATTCCGTGAGAGGTGGATACGCCAGTTGTTTGGAGACCAGCAGATGGGGTCCAAGGTTATAAGTTTGACTATCAAGACTCTGGTACTTGGTTGAGGAGACCATAGATGAGTTTGGTTAGCAGTCCATTGAGGACTGGTGAGGCCGTTACTCTCGTGTGGTAGTCGGTTTGGGACTATAGTGAGTCTGACTCTTGGGTTCGTCTTGGTATGTGTGTTCGTTGTCATGAGGGAGTCATAGGTCTGGTCAAGGAGTATGGATCATGATCCGGTTGGAGATCAGTCTGTGTACCCGAGGGTGGATGGACCGCAGCGGATGGGCACATGAGGGAGTTGTATTGAGTTGGTTAGAGGATGTACTGGAGGTCCGACAGTTGTGGGCCCATGTATTAGGGGTAGGGCACCCACTTGCATAGTCATGCACTTAGACATTAGATACATTGATGTGTTCATATGATCATATACAGTGTATGCTTGGTGACATATGATGCGTGTATTACCGTCACCGGGCATGTAGAGCTCACCCCTTGCCTCACAGGTACTTCATAGAGGAAGGGTCGACGAGACCCTCAATCGAACATCAGGCGTAGAGTTGCAGCTTTGTACTTTGTCATGGTTTCATTTGGTAATTGAGGACTTGCTAATGCATTTGAGATATGTGTATTTTTCATTAAGTTGGAGGAATGTAATAATGGAATGATGTTATTGTTTCCATTTATGATTAATACTTTATTGGTACTATCGGTTATTGATTTGAGTGTGGGTTGCGGGAGTGGCACTTCCCTTTAATTTGAAAAAAAAAAATATACCCCTAAAATAGTAGCAGATTGGTTTTAGGACTTTGTATCAGTTTGACGTACTCGTAGCGGGACGGGTCATTGCACTCGTGGTCAATGATTCTTCCATAAAGACTTATAAGTTCTGGACTTTGAACTCAAGTAGGCTCTTGAGAAAACAGACATTTCGGAAGCTCAAGACCGATCGAGAGTACCAGGACCGACCCCTCGTTAAAGGGCGAGAGGTCGGTCTGGGTAAGACTAGTTTCTGCACTTGAAAGTCAGCATGGTGTTGCCCCAGACAGAACCTCTCGTATGGACCGACCTATTGAGCCATGGCTCTCGACCGGGAAAGAATTATACCATTGGGAGTGCATTTAATGCACAACGGTCTGGTTGTTGAACGGTAATATTTTTAATCACCGACCACTTGGTGCGCCCGACCTGTCGGTACATGACCGTTGCTAAAACTGGTTGCCTTGTTTATAAATACCAATCCTTTTGCAACCAGTTGGCATCCTTTGGCAAATCGGTTGGACCCTCATCATTATCAGTGAGCTTAAACAAGGGCCAACAAAAAGGATCACTCTCTCTCTTGTGCTTACACTTAGGAAATCTAATACAACCAATCATATGGATTGAGTTTGTGAGAGAGATGGGGGAGAAAGGATAAACAACTAGGATATATATTTGTAAAACCAATTCCACGACTCCTCCAGTGTCTTTCACTCCTTCTTGTTCCTTTGATCTTCTTCTTCTTTAACCTCTTCTTCCTTCTTGATCCTTGGCCGAGATTGATCTTGATAAAATCTCTTGGAGTGGTTCGGCCAAGAGGTATAGATTTGAGAAAGGGAGAAAGAGAGAAGATTTAAAATAACAACTCTAAGTGTTCTCCCTTTGTCTTGAGAGTGGTCAGCCTTGTCTGAGAGGGAGAGGGTGAGATGAAAATTCTCTAAGTGTTCTTGTCTTGAGAGGGGGATTGGCCAAGAGAGAGAGCTTGAGAGAGTGACTTGAAACCAAAGTCCTTTCCTTGGTTAATGAGGGTCGGCCAAAGGTGGTGTCCTTTGGTGATACCCTTTTGTAACTCTCACGCCCCTTCACCTCCCTCCTTAATGTTCATTTGGAGGTTTCATCAATGAGATGAAACACTCCCACTGTTTGACCCTTGGGTTTCCATCTTGAGATGGAAACCCCCCCATCTCTCCAATGTGTAAGCCTTTGTGTAACCTCCAAAACCTTTCACCTCCTCATTAATGATCCATTTGGAGTTTCATCCCATGAGATGAAACTCCCATGTCTCCAACGTGTAGTCTTGACTTGGGTCTCATGAGATGCATCTCTCCACCTTCCCACTCCACTCACTTGAGATCAAAGTCCCATTAACTTCCATTCAACTCATTTAACTCAACTCACCTCTTTAATTCAACTCCTTTAAGTCACTTAAAATCAACTCAATTACTTGATTCCATTTCCAACTTAATTCAACCCAATTTAATTAAGTTTGAACTCACTTGGTGGTCAACCAAGTCAACCACGACCCATTGGGTCCCAGTTGGGCATTTTGACCCAATTGACAATTTTGACCCAATTAAATAAATCTTACCATTTATTTCAATTGAATCATATCCACAATCCGTTGGGTCTTAATTGGGAAATTGACCCAACACCTTACCTATCTAAGGTCCATATCCATTAATTCACAAATTAAATGGGCAATTTCCATATATATATTTATAACTTGAAAATCCAGGGTGTTACAGATCCAATGGATCATAAATAGGATTTGATTTGAAAGTATTTGGGTAAATGAAATTAAATGGGTCAATTACCCAATTGGTCATGGAGGAGCTAATTATACGTAAATGGGTAAGGTTAATTGGGTCAGTTACCCAATTAAGACCCAAATCCACATCATCAAGTGATATGGCAAGGATGGGACCCACGTGCCACATGTCACCACGTATATGATCGGCTAGGTCATGGTTGACTTGGTCAACCATGAGTGAACTCAATGGAGTTCAAGACTAAAGTGAGTTAAATATTCAATCGATTTCAAGATTAAAGCAAATTAAATATTCAATTGAGTTCAATGGCTTGAGTTGAAAATGAGTTCAAAACCAATTACTTGAGCTGAGTTGCATGGGAGTGGAGTAGACTTCTTAGTGAGTGGAAATGGAAGATGGAGAGTTTCCATCTCAATGGATGGAACTCCATGCACACGTTGGAAGGCCAATGGTCTCCTTGGTTTGGCCAAGGGACTCCTTGGTTAGATAACTCATTAAGAGGAGAAGGGGAAAGGATGGGACTGTTATACAAAGAGACACAGCCAAGGGGCTGCTCACACCCCTTGGCCTATTCTATCTTTTGGAAACAATAGAGTTTTCTCCACTTCTTCTCTATCTCTTTTCCATCTACACCATCGGCACTTGGAGAAGTTGCTGAAGAACAAGAAAGGAAGGAGAATGACTGAGGAGTAAAGACAGAGCAAAAGAAAGAAGGAGACAGGTAAAGGTATGTCCCATGTTTATTTAGATAGGAATGAGATTAAGGAAGTCATGGACTTGGCCATGGGTGGCCGAATCCATGGGCTCCAAGAGTGGTTAGAATAAATAGTCAAAATGTTATATGATCATGAAATTGGTATCTATTCAAGGAATGGATATGTTTTTGGAAACAAACAATCGAAGAATTGAGTACACAACCACATGATAAGGGTATAAAAGATGGAATGGTTATGAAAGACCCTAGTTTTGATTAGGGAAGGGTGCAGTAAGTATATCAAAACTATATGAACAATAATATGTATGTTTAAAAAGGATAAGGGGTGAACTCCATGAAGAAAAGTCTAGCCAAAAGATCAAACGAAAGAGACTGGCAAATAAGTCAGTCGACTGAATAAGGGATTCAGTCGACTGAACTAGGGTGGCTGAAGACAGAAAACCAATTCTGGGAGTTTCAGCCTACTGAATCCAAAGATTCAGTCTACTGAACCATGTCTGGATTAAAATATAAGGGGTATAATGATATTTCAGCTGACTGCATATGGGATTTAGCTGACTAAAAGAAGACGTATCAAAGAAGTAAAGGGATCTGACGTGTTTCAGCCGACTGAATCTTCAGTCCATTGAATGATTACTTAATAAACACTAACCAGGTTGTTGGTGATTCAGTCGACTGAATGCACACTGGCTGATATCACAGTCCATCTGGTCCAAAGTCAACTGACTGAATCTTTGATTCAGTCGACTGAAAGAGAATTGACCAGGGATATGAAGGGTTTAACTCAGAGTCAGCCGACTGAATCTGTGATTCAATCGACTGAAAGGTTGTGAGTCAGGGTAAGAACAGTTCCGAGTTCGAGTTTAGCTGAGTGAAAGTCTGCAGTAAGGCAGAACACTGTAGCAGAACGTGATTCAGTCGACTGAAATAAAAAGTTGATTTTTATTTTGATGTTTCCAGAAACCTCAATCTAACTAGAAGGATGTAAGGGATGATTTAAATCAAATGGATAACTAAATTGATATATGTATATGATTATATTGATAAGGTAAAGAGGTGTGTTTCACTTTCACGCGACGGTTAGCGATTGTTCGTGCGAAAAAGAAAAGGGACAGTAAATCAGACTTGGGTAGGATTCTCACCTTATTGAAATGCATAAGGATCTGTATATGTATATGTTTCTGGTTTTGATTTACAAACATGATGAGTTGTTTTGGTTAAATGAATGGCATATGTTTTATGAACTGTTTTCAATGTTATTATGTATTTTGATACAAAATGACATTTGTGCATCCATAATCTCATGCATGGCATGGGAGGGAGTATATAGGACAGCAAGCCGAATTATGAGCTATCTGGACATGACTTGGGGCTTGAGACTAGCTTTGTAAAGCTATGTGAACCATTGATTTATTGGCCTTGTCCGGGATTGCTAGATAGGGGCATGGCGTAATTTGGGCCATAGTAACCAGTCCAAAAACCCTGCGCAAAGGGAGAAGTCCACACTCCATCTGTAATTCCGATTAACACACGTGGGAGGTATAACAGTGACCTAGTGGTGCCGTCACAAAACACTGCAGACGTAAATGGCCAAGGGAACACCTTCATATGGTTTCATTATATCAAGGAAAATGTCGTTATGATTTGTACGATATTTGATGTGGAGATTGGGTGGGGGATCATTGGCATATGACACCCACAACATGACACATACATTTGCATAATTTGGATATGTTTATCATGCGCTGATTTTTTACACTATGATACATTTACAGCTTTACTATGATGTTCTATATCTGATTTTTATATTGATCCAATGTATATAACCCTATGTTGGAATTCCTACTGGGCGCGTTGACTAACGCCCGACTTCTACCCTTTAGATGATGGAACAAGAAATGGAAAGGACAATGGACGTGAAGAGAGCCAAGCTTAGGAGCTTGGGCAGCTTATGTTTACTTTATTTAATATTGATTTTGGAACAATGTATTTGAGATAATTAGCATTTTGGTAATTTAGTTTATTTTTGCTATGGTCAATTGATGATTTTGGATATTTGACATTAAATATTTTATGTGATTGACTTCCTTGCTTACTTTTAATATCATGGTTATGAATAGTTTTCGGTTCATAAGTTAATTCTGCAGTCAATTATATTACGCGTGAACTGCTTTAGTGGACTTGGTCCACACACACATATCGTTGGTCAGTTAAGGGTTGGGTTTGGAAACCCAAACTTAGCTCGCATCTTGACGTTCCCACACTCTCTCACTCTTTCATTTAAAAAAAAAATATATATACTATGATTTTTGGCAAGTGAAAAAGGGCGGGGCGTTACAGACTCTGCATGACACAAAACACAAAACTGACTAAAAAAAATAGAAAACCTAAACTAGTCAAACATCAACACACATAGACTAACTCAGCACTTACTTAAAGTGACGGGTGGACATGGATGGACAAATAACAAAAAAAAAAAAAACAAAACAAAGGCCACACAGTATATGACCTAAACTCTAAAATTTTTACATCATACCCCAAAAGAGAATGGTTCTAAATTGATTTTAACTTACAATGTATGAACCACTTTCACTCATAGTTTTGGATTTTCAAGTTTTTTTTTTTTTTATGCAATCCTAATCTAACAATGTAAGATTCAAATCAAATATGCAAACAATAATCAAACAACTAAGCTAATGCATGAAACTAACACCCTAATATGCATGATCAAATTAAATATGCAATTTTTTTTTATTTTTTATATGCAAAATAAATGCAAGACTACCTAATAAAATTTATATGAATGCATGAAAATTAAAAATTTGAAGAAGGAGATTGAATGTGTGTACCTTGGCTTTTTGTTTTTATTTTATTAGCAAGCGCAATTTTTATTTTCAGCAAATTTTTTTTCCGCAAGAATTTTCAAAGCACTTGCACAAAACAAAACTCAAAACCATGGTGAAGCATTTAATCACATAAAACATGCATGATTCCTAAACTAAATGCAGATTTCCTAATGTTATAATTAGTGGAGGAAATTAAATGATTGTAACCTAATTAAGAAATCTAAATTAAATTAAGACCATAAAAAATTCTAAATTAATATCCACCAAATTAATCCAAATCAGACTTTCAAGTAAGTTCAAAGTTGTTCCATGATTTTTTTTTTTTTCTCGACTCGGTAACTGGAACATTCCAAATTTAGATCTATTTTCTAAAAATAGAACATGACTAAATTGGATTAAAATTCTAAGATTAGAAAAATGCTAATTATAGAAACTAGATATTTTTGGAAGTTTCTAAAAATAGAAGTCTCCAAAAATAAAAAGTTTCTAAATTTAGCAATGATTCCAAATTTAGATAATCTCCTGATTTGTTTTTATTTTTAAAAATTTCTAATAAGGTAACTTTCTAAAATTAGAGTTTCTAAGAAAAATAGAAACCTCTAATTTTAAAGAGTTTCCGAAAATAGATATTTCTAAAATTAACATTATTTCCAAAAATAAATAATTCAATGGTGATTTTCTAAGTTACCCGGCAACGGCGCCAAAAATTTGTTGTACAAATTTTAAATTTATAACTCGCAAGTGCACGAACCATTAGATAGTATATGGATTGAGTACGAGGTCAAACCCATCGAAACTTAGGAAAATATATCCATGAAAATATACCACTGAATTATGTATTTTAAGAACTTTAGGAAATATGGAGATAAATCATAAATATGGAGTTATTTCTCTAATCTATAAACTTTAGTTTTAATTTAGAAACGTTATAGATTTAAACATAAAATCTAACGATTTAACTAACTTTAATTAAGATGGTGGATTTAATATAAAAATATAAACAATCTCAATCTAATTTAAAATACAAAATTAAGATGCAATTGAGTTATTTCCAACCTACTTCACAATTTTCAAGAATTTAAATTTATAAACAAAAGAAAATAAAAATAACATCTAAATTACCTATAAACATATTTACAATGGAACTGGATCAAAGAATCAATGAGGCATTATCATCCAAATTTTAATAATAAAATAACGGCCTAGAACATGGAGCTCACGTAAACTACTTAACACGCATTCAAATCTCTTATTCATTAAAATTCTAAATATGAAATCTACGAAATCCATTTAACTAAGAAAATTCAATTTCGGCCTTAGGGTTAGGTAAAATTTCTACTTATAATTCCGAATCTAAAATAATCTCACTCTTGAAAAGAGCCTTAAACTGAAAAAATCAAGTTCGACCAATCCTAAAATAATCTCACTTTCCTTGAATTTCTTAGACAAATAAATAACATAAATCATGAAAAGAATGAAATAAAATTCAAATTTTCATTACATATGAAAAAACAATTGGAAAACCATAATTCTAATTATCTTACCTTCTTTTATTAATTAAAATATGGAATTAAAAATTACAAATCAATGAAATTTTGGAATAAAGACATAAGAAAAATACAATGAAAATCAAAATCTACCAACTTTAGAACCCAATATGGATTAAAAATCCCACAGTCTTTCTCCTTCTCTTCTTCCTCTCCTCTCATTTGCACAACCTTTTCTTCAATGTCAAAGTTCAATTTTCTCAATGGGAGATGGCTAGTATTTATAGATGAAAGGATGTGGAATGAATGGCTTTGATTTAAAGATTTAAATATAAATCAAGGGACACTTGGAGGGCTGATATGGTTTGTGCTAAGCATAGAATGGCTTAAAGGATTCAAGGAGGTGGAAAAAAATAGTAAAATTCGTGTAAGGAAAGTGGGTGCAAAATCCCATTTTTTACAAGTGTACCACATTGCAGCTCAGTTTCGATCTAGTTAACTTCCGAATCAGGCAAAGTCGTAAACTACAAAGTTTTAGCCCTTGAAGTCAAATTTCCAACGCAAAAGGAATCAAAGCAATCGGGCACTATAGTTAAACTTTAAAGCCAAAATACTGAAGATTTATCAAACCTTCCTTCTTTTTCTCCCCTTCTTATTTTATTTCTTTTTCCTTAATCCACTTGTCAAATTCGAAAACACTCTTCTAATAACTTGCAAATTTCGAATTTCCTCATTATAAATCTTGAGATGATGGAAATAGTTTTCACACATGTGGATTTTTTCATGGGTTTTTCTTAATGTGCTCAATAATTGGGCTTTTCAAAGTATGAAAAATCTAATAATTAATTTTACCACTTACAATCAATTCTAAAAATGTACTAAATTAATCCAAACTCTCATAAATAGATTTGAATTAATTAGTTTACAAATCAAACCCCTAAAATTGTGGTAAAATAATTATTAAAAATTTCAACTTTTCAAAAATATCAACTTATGCCTATAAGTTGCAAAATTCACCTTTTGAATTCTCATATCTTTTATTTTCATTTAAATTCTGCAAAATGTCCAAAATCTCATTAATCATATATTAAAACACACAAAACAAATGTTAACTAGTCCAAATGCAAGGGTAAAATGGTCACTTTCCTATGCTCATCATGATTGCTTTACGGCGGCTACAAGGTGAAGCGTCGACAAACATTGGGTGGATTTTGAAGAAACACACATCAAGAGATAGAGCTACAAAGGCAAGTGCTTCTTTGTTTTAATTTTGTTTTAAAATGTTTGTCCTGAAAGTGGATTAAGGAGGCTTGGCTCTGGAACCAGTATAAAAAATCTAGAGCGTCGTCTTCGGCACATGTGGTAGGTGGAATTCCCAGCCAAATGAATAGGTGGAATTCCTATTCTACTGTAGTGGGCGAAATTCACAGCCGATTGAGTAAGGTGGAATTCCTACTCTAATTGTGAGGGTGTAAGTCCCCACTTAATGGATTTGGGGATAGTTCAAGGTTGAGCAAGTCCTAACAGTGTATGTAGGTTGGCTAACCGAACCACTATAAATTTGATCTTATAGTGTTTGATATTTGTGTGTTTGTATTTAGTATTTAAGTACTATTCTCAACACATATCACTTTGCATGTTGATTATCTTATTTGACACATCGTGCATAAGCATCGATAATCAAGCAATATGTAAAGGGTTATAATCTTAGTGTAATCGTTTAAAGAAATTATAAACAATCTATCGCACTAAACAAATATCTTGATTAATGTTCCGCTACACTTAAAACAATAAAGAAACTTGTAAACATCATAGAAACTATGATTGACCTATTCACCCTCCCCCCCCCCCCCCCCCCCCCCCCTTTCCTCTTTAGGGTCAAATCATGTTTTAGCATCATGTGAAAGGGACTTTTAATTGGTATCAGAGCATAGTGCTCATTACAAGGATTTAACCATCCGAGTTAATCCGTGTTAGAACAATGGCTATGAAAGAAAGCCATGATATTTTCATACCTCTATTTATGGTGAAAAATGGAATGAATAACTTTAAATGTTTTCATCAATAAATATGTTCAGAAATAGGTGAATAGAAAGTGGTCTATGCCTATGGAAAATGTATTGGATAAACCTTCATCTTCCATGACCACTCAGCCCAAAGACCAAATTACTTGGACTAATGATGAATTGGTTATGTACTTTAATCAAACACTTGTAGCATTCATCATTGTTGTTTCATAATATGTCTTTAAAATATTCAAAAAGATATGAAACACTAAAAGAGGCTAAAAGAATCCACAGAAAAATTGCCTTTTCTAGCCCAATGGATGACATCACCTATCGTGACAAATTTGTATACTGATAGAATAGGTGATTGACTATAGTTCATCCATTGAAAAAGTCTAAGCTAAATCCTCTAGAGAATAAGAGGATAAAATAAAGGAACTTGATGAAGGTCGTGACCTTCAAGTATCCTTTGTGGCCATGTACCAAAATGTTTGTCTCTTATGTTTGGTCAACATCATAGTACAAAATCTGGGGTTTTAATTCACAAAGTCAAATGGGAAGGCACCTAAAATTAAAACCAGATTTCATAAAAAGTCATTACCGAATTGTGGACTGAGATTCCAAGTCTCAAAATGTTATGTTCAAATGTGTAAAGGGATACCATTGTTGGTGTCACATTTGAAACATGTTGTGGACTCACATGCATATCTTACTTTCAATCCATGTTCTTATTTGATTATTTGATTGATCTAGTGTAAGATATTTATATGTACATGAAGGTTTACACTCTAGTATTGGATTATACTTGTCTCATTCCATGTCATATGTCATGTGATTTGTGCATCTTTTGGGAATGAATGTAAGTTGTGCACTACCTCATGGATAGGGTGTGTATGGTACACATACACAGTGTCGTTTCATTCCAAGTTACCCTTGTGGAATGAAATATGTTCTATGTCTTTAAATGGATTTTCTGTTTACCAAAAGTGTTGATCAAAATGATCAAATGTGCTTATCTATAATCCATTTATGTACCAACTCTTTCCAAGAAAGAAACCTCATTAGAGGATGCTTGAAAGAATGGTAAGAGTGTTTTATCATGTTTGGATAATAACATAAAAACAAACATAAGATCTGTGTGGGTAGCATCATACTTCATCTTCATATGCATGATTAATGTATTCAAAAGGTGAAATGAATGTATGATTTGTGTGCCTAGTGTCTCTTTCCAATATCCATTATATTTCACATTATGTGGAATGAGTCATGTTCATAGAACACCTCGTCTTTGCTAAAGCCTGGAAATGTCACATCTCATGACGTCACACACTTGGACAATATGTTGGAACAGGTAAACTAAATGTGCTCAAAGTACTTGGATTGGTTTAGATCCAAGAGAGATCTGTAATTCATGTTATGTGCCTACCTTCAAAAGGGTGAATTGAATCTTCAAATGGCACAGAAGCAGAGTGAATGTATGTATCTACACTGGCATTGAAAGGTGTAAAAAAACCATGATGAACTATGAACATCGAAGCACACACACACACAAAAACACCCAATCATCCTTCAAGTTAAAACCCAAGTCGAAGGATAGACTAGTCAGAGGAACATACATGTCGGTTACGTTGGAAATCAAAACACTGTTTGAAAGAGGGACAAATTGAAAGCAACGACAGGTTGATACAAATCAACATAGATCGGTCGTTGGTCACGACCTGTTGGTGAATCAGAAAGATTGAGTTAAAAAGATTCTTTCTATGAAAACAACAAATCAATTCAAAATCGTCGTTTCTCCTCCCGCTGGGCTCTGGCGATTTCCCTCTTGCCTCTCGTGCCCTAGATTAGTCGATAGGTTCTCCCGGAGCGAAATCTCTACGGAAAACCATAGGGTTTTTGCTTATCTCACTTCAAGAAGCAAGGGTGTCACAGTGTTTGTGAGATTTAGTTTTCGGGTAAGCCTTGGTCAGTTCTTGCTAAGCAACCATGTCGAAAAGGGAGACAGCTAAATCTCGATCTTCAAACACCGAAAAAATCCCTGAGTCCAGCTCCCATTTCCACAGGAGATCACTCAGATTCGTGCAGGATATTCTAGAATCGAGCTCTACTCTAAGAGTACTCCTCATAGAAAAATCCCTACCCCTCACAAAAAAATCCCTGCTCTTAGTTCTCAATCTGGACAAAACCTGAGAACCGATGCAGAAGTGATCTTCATGCTAGACAGTTTTGATGAAAAAAAAAATGTATGTCGAAAATGTAGACACCCCTGTGTCACAACCCCTTATTCAATTTATCTGCAAAATCGAAGCTCAAGTCTCTCAAATTGAGGCGCATCTAGATGGGCTAGACTACATCGTGCAAGGATTTGCTCAGGGTGTACACGAAGAACTCTCTGCATTACAACAATCAATCATTATCTTTCCCCTGACGAAAATCTCCTTCTACTCCAGTATCACCCCTCTAGATGGCTCTGCTTAAGATAGTTTTTCATGATTTATGTATTTTGAAAAAACTACAGTTTTTGTATTAAAACTAAGCATCCATGATGCCCCCTCCTAAACCATATGTACTGATCAATGAAATATTATGGTTTGATTTAGTGTGTGTGCTAATTTGATGGATTGTCTTCTATCTCACGTCTGTTATTAGCATGGATTTTGTTAAAAAGACTAACATGCAGGTTATTAGGGAGATAGGGATCGAGCTAAGATTGCACACATCCTTGGAGTTTGGGAGAGCACAAAAATATGTGTTGATTAGCTGCTGTCGCTGGTCGTGATAGTATCAGGAGGACGGCTAATACAAGCTTGAAAGAAAGCTTGGAGAAAAATAAACTTAGAAGTAACTAAGTTTATGGGGGAGATAATCTAGAGAAGCTAGAAAATATAGTCTAATCTATGGGGGAGATGACTCAAAGAAGCTAAAGAATATAGCTTGAAGAATGGGGGAGAAGACTCTAGGGAAACTAGGACATTAGCCTAACTCATGGAAGAAATCAGCTAAGCTGGAACTTAACCTATGCAGGGGTGAACAAACTTTGATGCACGAGAAGTGTACATTGAACCGTGGGGGAGAACTATGAGTTGGAACAGAACTTAGTTAAGCACTAGATGCAAGAAGCATGGGGGAGTGCTTGAAAAGCGATGTTTGCCTACTAATCTTTGTCAATTATATGACAAAATGGGGGAGAAATTAGTAGAAGTTATAAGACATCAAAACCAATTATAGGAAGTAATTGGTGAAGCCTAAGTGCTTGGGCCTAGGCATCTAGGAAGAGAGAGCCATAAGGGGGAGGAATATGAAGAAGCCAATGAACTTAAGGGAATGTGTATGCTTGGAGTTTGGAAGATCAAACTCAAAGAAGATTGGGGGAGAAAATCTTCTCAACACTAACAGCTTGGATAAGCTATGGTAGTGTTGGTCAGTAGGAAATTAGGGTGTATGGGGGACCTTGAATACAAATCTTGTATAGTCCATGAATGCATATTTATGCTTTTCTAGTGTTGCTTGCTTATGTACTTGAACAGGGAAAATGAAATGAATCAAGCTCAACAAGAATATGATGATCATAGTCTTGTTGTTCATTTGAATATGTACCTGTAAATCAATGTAATATTTTTGTATTCAAATGAGATGTAATAAGGGTGGGATTGTAATTAAGTTATCTTCTAGGTTTTGTCATGAAATTAACAAAGGGGGAGATTGTTAGTGCCTAGGGTCCCTAAGTTTGTCAAATCCATGACTCGAGAAGAAGTACTTGCTAGAAGCGGAAGAGTCAAGATGATCAAGAATGAAGATCACGCTCCACCAGATTAAAGCTAATTGTTATGGCAATCATAAAATAGGTATTTGACCATAGATGACTTTAGGTGGTACCCATACCTTAGAGAAGACCTTTCCTAGGTTTATTTGAACAAATGTAAAAATCATTAAAAGCCTAGAGAGAAAGCTTGACAGTGAATTCGAATCCAACTTCGAAATATGTATTTGATTTCACTGTCAGCTCGAGCAATCATTCTCACTGACCCCTCGGTGGAGATAGGATCGACCAATCGTAGTCAAGGACTGGTTGGCCAGATTGACAGAGGTTCTGGATAAAAAAAATGTTATTCTGGGTAAGCCTATGATCGAGAGTCTCGTATGCACCGACCATTCGGTGAAAGGCTGAAACGACCCATCTTGGTCAACGACTCTTCGATAGAGATTTATGAGTTTTGGAACTTAGAACTCAGGTGGGATCTCAAGAAAACAGACATATTGGTAGTTTAAGACCAATCGAGAGTACCAGGACAGACCCCTCGGTAAAGGGCAACAGGTCGTTCTGGGTAAGACAGATTTCTAGACTTGAAACTACTGTTAACATGGTGTTTCCCCAGATTGAGAACATCGTATGGGCCGACCTCTCGGTGCCATGACTGTCGACCTATCGGCGACACCGACATGTCGACCGGGAATGAATTATACCGTTGGTAATGCATTAATACGAAACGGTCGGGTTGTTGAACAGTAACATTTCTAGTCACCGACCTCTCGGTGCTCCTGACCTGTCAATACATTACCGTTGCTGTATCTGGTTGCCTTCTTTATATAAACTAATCTTCATACAACCAGTTAGCATCATTTGGCAATCCGTTGAACCCTTATCATTATCAGTGAGGTTGAACAAGGGCCAACAAAAGGATCACTCTCTTCTTTCGTGCTTGAACTTGGGGAATCTAATACAACCAATCATATGGATTGAGTTTATGAGAGAGAGAGAGAGGAAAGAAAGGATGAACAACTAGGATAGATATTGGTAGAACTAATTTCCTAGTCACCATGGATTGGGTGATTGATTTACGACGACTATAAGGTGGAGCGTCAGCACACATTGGGTGAATCTTGAAGAAGCACACATCAAGAGATAGAGCTATAAAGGCAAGTGTTTCTTGGTTTTAATTTTGTCTTAAAACCTTTGTCCCCAAAGTGGATTAAGGAGGCTTGGCTCAGGAACCACTATAAAAAATCTGGAGCGTCATCTCCAGCACATGTGGTGGGTGGAATTCCCAGCCAAGTGGATTAGTGGAATTCCTATTCTATAGTGGTGGATGAAATTCTCAGCCGATTGAGTAAAGTGGAATTCATACTCTAATTGTGAGCGTGTAAGTCCCCACTTAGTGGATTTGGGGATAGCTCAAGGTTGAGTAAGTCCTAACAGTAGATGTAGGTTGGCTAACCGAACCACTATAAATTTGATCTTATAGTGTTTGATATTTGTGTGTTTATATTTAGTATTTAAGTACTCTTCTCAACACACATCACTTTGCATGTTGATTATCTTATTTTACACATTGTGCACAAGCATCAATAATCAAGCAATATGTAAAGGGTTATAATCTTATTGTGATAGTTTAAAGAAATTATAAATAATCTATCACACTAAACAAATCTCTTGATTAATGTTCCGCTACACTTAAAACAACTAAGAAATTTGTAAACACCATGGACACTGGAATTGCCTATTCAACCCCCCCCCCCCCCTTCCTCTAGGGTCAAATCGTGTTCAGTGGCCATAGATGACTTTAGGTGGAACCCACCTTAGAGAGGACCATCCCTAGGCTTAGTTGTATAGCTGAGTATTGGACATAATAAGCCTAGAGAGGAAGCTTGACAATGAATTGGAAGCGAACTTGGAAATATGAATTAAGTTCATTGTCAGTTCGACCAGCCATTCTCACCGATCCCTCGGTGGAGACAGGATCAACCCATCGTGGTCAAAGACTGGTTGGCCATTTTGACAGAGGCTTTGGGTCATAAGAACTGTCATTCTGATTGTACCTCTGATCGAGTGTCTCGTATACACCGACTCCTCTGTGAAGGCTGAAATCTCATGGTCAACGACTCTTCTATAAAGACTTTTAGTTCTGGACTTTGAACTCAAGTGGGCTTCTAGAAAACAAATATATCGGTAGTTCAAGATCGATCCAGGACTGAACCCTCAGTAAAAGACGATTGGTCGGTCTGGGTAAGATTAGTTTCTGCACTTCGGACTCTGTCAGCATGGTGTTGCCCCAGACCGAGCCTCTTGTGAGAGAGAGGGGGAAAGATAAACAAATAGGATAGATATTTGTAAAACCAATTTCCTAGTCACCCTGGAATTGTGATTGCTTTAGAACAGCTATAACGCGGTGCGTCGGCACATATTGGGTGGATCTTGATAAGCACACATCAACGAGAAAGAGCTTCAAACGCAAGTGTTTCTTAGTTTTAATTTTATTTAAAACCTTTGTCCCTTGAAAGTGGATAAAGGATGATTGGCTCCTGAACCACGATAAAAAATCTAGAGCGTAGTCTCTGGCATAGTGGTGAGTGGAATTCACAGCCAAATGAATAGGTTGAATTCATATTCTATATGTGGTGGGCGAAATTCTCAGCCGATTGAGTGAGGTGGAATTCCTACTCTAATTGTGAGGGTGTATTTCTCACTTAGTTGATTTGGGGATAGCTCATGGTTGAGATAGTCCTAACAGTGGATGTAGGTTGGTTAACCGAACCACAATAAATCTGGTCCTATGGTGTTTAATCATTATGTGTTTGTATTTAGTATTTAAGTACTCTTCTCAACACACATCACTTTGTATTTGATTATCTTTATTTACACATTGTGCATAAGCATCGATAATCAAGCAATATGCAAAGGGTTATAAACTTAGTGTGATCACTTAAGTAATTGAAAACAATTTATCACACTAAATAAATCTCTTGATTGGTATTGTCATTCCGCTGCATGTAAACTTTAAACAATCAAGAAATTTGTAAATACCATGGAAATTGGGATTGACCTATTCACCTCTCCCTCTAGGGTCAATTGTGTTCTAACACCAAGGGAGAACTTTCAGACGATGTGGATAATATGGATATGGACAACGCTATGGGCATGTGGACTTAGGGTTTACACAGCAAAATTCGAATATAGGCTTTGGAGCTATTGGATTTGAACTTTGGCTTCCATTAGACTTCTTGGACTTTGAGCACTTGGACTTGAACTTGGGCCTGCTGAACTTGGACTTGCACATTGACTTGGCCCAATTATAAAATGCGCATGGGTTAATTGAGCTTGACCTAATGCTTGGCATATGGAGCATATCTTGGCCCATTTGAAATGGATTTCTAGCCCATGAATTGAAATTCAGACTCTGGCCTCTTAAATTGCAGCTTCCCTCTTTAGAATTAAAATAATCAACCCACCACTTAAAATAAAATAAAAAAATTTGAATTAATGTAGACTCTCATAATTAGATCTAGATTAATCAATTTACCATAAATTTCCTAAAGTGGTCAGAAATTTAATTATTAAAATTCTATGTCTAATTTAAGCACAAAACTTGCAATTTTCCTTTGATTTTGATTGATTTCTTATACTTTTCCATTTTTATCTACAAAACTAACAAACAACATTAATTGTGCCTAATATATACAAAATTGAAGGCTAACTAGTCTAATAATCAAGGGTAAAAATATCATTTTTTCATGTCTCAACACAAAGTTATCTAAGTTTGTGGCTTTTGTGTTTCATTTCTCAATTGAATCGGTGATGTTGGTCGATTGCGTGAAGAATCTTTAATTTTTAGGAATTGATCTTTCTGCTTGAGTGTTGTTGACATGTGAATGGGTTTTTTATTAATGATTAATTAGCCATTTATTCAAAAGAGAGGGGGAACTCCCAAAAAAAATACAAGCAACTTAAACCCTAAACCCACATCCCGGGCCACGCCCAAAAATCCATGAGACAACCCAAAAGAAAAACAACAAAATAGGATAAACCCACAGCCCATGTCAAGCCCACAAAACCGTAAAATATCCCAAATAGAGAAAAAACCCGAAAGCAACAAACCTAGGAAAAAACCCACAACCCAGGTCAAGCCCACAAAACCGTGAAACAACCCAAACAGAGAAAACCCAATAGCAATAAAGCTAGGAAAAAACCCATAGCACGGATCATGCACCACCCCGGATTTCCTTAGCTTATAAAATTATTAGATTGGCCTACTTGGATTACAATTTAATTGAATTTGAGGTTAAAAAGTTTAAATGAACATTAGATGGGCAATGAAATGGGTCAATTACCCAATTAAGACCCAATGGGTCATGGGTGAGCTTGAATTTAAAGTAATTGGGTAAATTTAGTTAAATTAGTTGAATTGGATAATTTAGTGCATTTAATGCATTAAAGTCCACTTCATCAAGTGAGGTGGCATGTGAGTGATGTGGCATTGCCATGTGCATTGCCATATGGCATACATGTCATCACTTGGAAGTCAACTAAGCAAGAATACCACATCATCAAGTGACATGGCCAAAGTGGGACCCAAGTGCCATGTGGTGACCCAAGTCACCACATGCATGGTCGACCATGGCATGGGTTGACTTGGTCAACCACTTGTGAGTTCAAGTCTTGAATTAAGGTTTTTTGTTTCAATTGAGAAGATGAAGGAATGAGATGGGGTAGCTTGTCTAAGTACATTATACTTACACATTTGGGAAACCAAGGGTCTTCATCTCAAGAGCCATGAAGCCACCCTTGGGAAGCCAAGGGACTCATTGGTTAAGCCAAGGGCCTCCTTGGTAGGCCAAGCCATTATGAGAAGATGAAGGGAAGAGTTTTAGTTTTAAAAACACACCACCAAAGGACTGCTCAAACCCCTTGGCCGAGTCCTCCTCTTTGAGCAAGAGTTTTCTCTCCTCTCCTCTCCTCTCTCTCTTCCACCTCTACCTCCATACACTTGGAGACTTTGAAGAACAAAGAAAGGAGAAGAAGAATTAAGGAAGAAGAGACAGATCAAAAGAAAAGAAGGAGATTGAAGGAAGGTATGTCTAAGACTTAGTAATATGGGAATAAATCTAAGAAAAGCCATAGGTTTGGCCATGGTGTGGCCGAACCCATGGTTCCATAATTTGTTGGAATGAATGGCCAAATTCTTAAAAGGCCATGGAGTTGGAAATCCATCCAAAGGATGGTTATAGGTTGAAACAAGACAACCATAAGATTAAATTAATACCATGTTATGATACTATGAATGGATGGATTATGAAAAACCCTAATCTTGGCTAGTGGGTAGGGTAAATTTACTAAATGAAGTATAGAAGATGAAATCCATGTTTAAATATGATAAAGGATGGATTTCAAGGAGAAGGGCCTTACAATGAATGCAAACAAAAGGATCTGACACAAAGGCAGTCTACTGAATCTTATGATTCAGTTGACTGAAAGTGTGTTGGCCAAGCATACAAAGGATCTGCTTGTACTTCAGCCGACTGAATCTTGTGATTCAGTCGACTGAAAGTGTACTGGCTAAGCATACAAAGGATCTACTTTTATTTCAGCTGACTGAATCTTATGATTCAGTTGACTGAAAGTGTACTGGCCGAGAACACAAAGGATCTGACACAAAGTCAGCCGACTGAATCCATGATTCAGTCGACTGAAAGTCTACTGGCCAAACACGTAAGGTATCTAATTGTATTTCAGCCGACTGAATCTCATGTTTCAGTCGACTGAAAGTGTACTGGCCAAGCTTGTGAAGGATCTGGTGGTGTTTTAGCCGATTAAATCTTATGATTTAGTCGACTGAAAGTTTACGGGTCAAACACACATGGGATCTGTTGGTATTTCAGTCAACTGAATCTGTGATTCAGTCGACTGAATGTATACTGGCTAAGCACATATGATATCTAATTGTATTTCAGCCGACTGAATCTTATGATTCAGTCGACCGAAAGTGTACTTGCCAAGCACGTATGATATCTGGTTGTATTTCAGCCAACTGAATCTTACGATTCAGTCGACTGAAAGATTACGGGTCAAATACAGATGGGATCTGTTTGTGTTTCAGTCGACTGAATTCCAAATTTAATCGACTGAATTAGGATGTTATATTTTGGATTATATTCCAGATGCCTCATCTATCTGGTAGGATGGAAGGGGCGATGAAATTAAAATGGAAAATCAAATTAATATATATGGTTGAATTTGATAAGGTAAAGAGGTTCGCAAAGGGATTGCGATTTGTCTCATGTGACCATTAGCGTTATCCTTGCAAGATAGTATATCGGACATTGGTAGGACTCCTACCTCATTGAAAACACTATGGAGTATAATATGACACTTGTATATAGTCGAAATATGATGAATGCATTGGCTAATAAATTGTATATGATTTATAAGTTGATTTTCAATTATATTATGTATTTAAAATGAAATGGCATTCTTGTATACATTACCTCATGCATGGCATGGGAGGGAACACATGTGACCAGCAAGCCAAGTTCTGAGCGGTCCGGACATAAATTGGGCTTGAGATTAGCTTATATGAAGCTATATGAACTGTTGAGATTTGGCCGCGTCCAGTTGATAGAAAATGTACGGCGTAGTTGGGCCAAAGAGCTCCTGGGAAGGTCCAGAAAACCCGCGCAAAGGGAGGAGTTCACACTTCATCGGTAATCCCGATTAATTTGTGGATGGGTATACAGTGCCCTAGTGGTTGCCACCTCTAACACTGTGGACATAATTGGCCAAGGAAATCATTGATATGATGTACGATAAGATTGAGTATGGACATTGGGTGGGATTGCATTTGGCATTGACACTCATGACATGACACTTATGTTAGCATAATTTTTATGTGGACATCATGCGTTGTTTTATTACTTACAAGATGCTTTACAAATATGACATTAATGATGTATATACCCTTGATTTACGTTATTCTAATATTACTCTTATGTGTATCATAACCCTAATTATAATACCTACTAGGCATGTTGACTAATGCCCTACTTCTACCTTATAGATGATGAAACAGGGAATGAAAAGGAAGTGGGACCGGAAGGGAGCCAAGCGTAGGAGTTTGGAAAGATTTAATTTTAAATTACTTAGTTTTTTTATTACAATGATGTATTTGGAGGACTTACATTTTGGATTGTAATAACTTAGAACTTATATGCTATGGTTTAATAATCCTTAAGTTTATTGGAATATTATGGTGATTGGCTTTCTTTGCCTATTGATGACAAGAGAATGAATAGTATCTTATTCATATGAATTATTCCGCAAGCATTATGGAAAGCATGTGAAAATGTTATATTGGACTTAGTCCACGTACACGTAGTGGTGGCCAGTTAAGGGTCAGGTTTTGGAAACTTGGACTTGACTCACGTCGTGACGACCCGTCCTCTCTCACTTATTTTTAAAAAAAATATACTCTGATTTACGCGGGTGAAAAAGGACAGGGCGTTACACGTCAGGCCCAAACATTGTAAAACCCACAAATTTGGTCCAGCTCATAACAACAATCAAGCCGAAGGAGCCTATAGGCTCACAGAAGTAAAAATCCCCATTCCCTCGTTTACTAGGCTACCCCGGTCGTTCCGAACTGTAGTTTTTTCGTTGTCATCTTCCTCTTCCTGATGCAATCTCTTGGACAATGCACCTTCCAGAGAAGGCAGTTATTGGCAGCAATGTGATGACGATTTCCCCAATTAGAGGAGACAACATTGCAAAGAAGGTTGATAATATCGCCATCACTGCAATGGAACAGTTTAAGCTAGAGTTATTTCCGAAGTAAACATTCAAGGATAACCTGGATAACAAAATGGTAAGAAGAAATTCGATCATTTGCCAGTGGCAACAGCCAGAAATGGAGTGAGTTGAATTGAAATAAACAGCACCAAGATGAAAAGCACCACCCCTGAGAATGCAATGAAACAGTACTTCATTGCCATCAGGTATAGGATCCACCAGCTGCTTTATCCTATGGTTGCGGGGGGAGGAAGACTCCACAGTACAGAGAAGATCCCATTGACATTCCTAATCTCAACATTAGACAAGAGGAAGAACAACCTAGATCTAATATCATTTAGATTCAGGAATCATAATCTATTAGGATATAGTTAGGCATTAAAATATATCCATTCGTTGCCTACCAAATCGATTTTTCTATCCATGGCATCTCAGATCTAATTGTTCCTCTCTCTTGCCCACTGCGATCAGGCCTTGCCGAGCGACGCTACCCTCTTCATCTCCGTCGGCATATCTCCATCTCTCTAGCTACCTTGCGACGGATGTCCTTGCTTGTCAGAGAGTGGCCTCAGTCCACGATGACAATGCCCAGCACCGTGCTTATGCTCTTCAGCCCGAGACTCATCTCCTGCAGACTATCTGCCCCGATCTGATTGGCCCCCACCCAGATCTGTTATTCTCTTTTACGATAGTCTCTCTGCCTTGCTCCTTTCAAGCCGCGCCGTCCTCACCGTCTCTGCCTACAGTTGTTGCCTCTCCCATCTCTCAGATCTGATTCCTAGATCAGATCTCTTCTCTTCTCCGGTGCTCCTCTCTTCTGCCCAATGTCTCTACTTGGTTTCATCAGCAACACCCAGCCTACTCCCAGATCTGCCCTCTTCAACTTTCCTCGCCAACTATCTAGTTCTGTCGTCTTGATCCTTCTCCATCGCTGGCATCTCCATTGCCTGCTCGAGCCAGCACCCAAACCGTGACCGGTACGGCCCAGATTTCTTCATTCCCATCCGTTCTCATCTCGTCCCAGATCTCCATTTCTGGGACAAAGTCATCTTGTGCCCTTGCCTATCCCCCTCTCTATGTTTACTGTCACCATTTCTTTCTTCTCAGCTGTCACCAGATCTCCGGCGCCCTTTCTTCCACGTACTCTCTCAAGCCAGCGGCGACATTCCCTGCAGCTTCGGTGGACTCTCTCTCTGTACGTCGAACTCTATCTTCTTCTTCTTCTTTTTTCGGCGGTCTACACCCTCCTCACCGGAGGCCGCACGACACTCCTCTCTCGGCAGCAGCAAAGAAGCAACACCTCTTCTTCAATTGCTTTCCTCTTGTGGTTGATCCCTGTTTTGGCCTAACGACTGTTGCTTCCTTTTTCGTTGGCAGCATTGACAGTCTCATCTCCTCTCCACGACACGGTTTTCCTATCTCCGTGTCAACAATAGCGACCACAGCGCATTCTTCTCTCTCATGCATGCCGCTACTTCGTTTTTTCATATCTCACCAACAGGGACATCTCTCTTCAGAAGCCTTCTCTGCACCAGCTTCTTCTCCGGCACTAATCTCAGGCGTCTTTTTCACCAATGCCTACCTCTGTGCCAGACGATTATTCCCTTTGTCGTTGCTGTAGCTGCTATTTTCCTCACATCCACCAGATCTCAGTCTTCTCCATTCTCTCAGATGGCGCTCATCTCTGCATGGTCCACATCAATGGTCTGCGCTCTTTGACCGACGGAACTCCTCTCGTTGTTAGATCTCCTCTTGTTGTTGACGTCATCATCTTATTCTTTCTTGCTGGCTTTCGACTACAGCATTACTCTTTCCGTTGAGCCCGGTGTTGCCTGCTAGTTCGACATGTATGCTATGGCCGATCATTTCGACATTTCTCACTGCGCTTATCATCTTTGGGCAAAGATTTATTTCATAGTCTTGTGGGCAAGTTGTGCGTTACTTCCATACACGCTACAGCTTGAAGAAGAGTAGTAAGATATATTAAGGCATTAAAATATATTTAGATTTAAGATATATTGTATTTCTCTATTTAAGAATTTTATCCTTTATTTACTTTCCTTATATGTATTTCATTATCTCTATCAATAAGATTGAAGGGTCACTCCTTGATTAAGGGAGAAACCAAATCCTATGTGTATTATTCTACAATATCTTTTCAGTGGAACTGAAACTCTGTTGGAAAATCCTCAAGTTTCTCTTGTGCCAACAATGCCAAACAACAGCTGGGAGGATGAGTTTTGAAGCCCATTTCTCCAGGTCAGAAGTTCTTGAATTGATTAAATTTAAAGTCTCTTCGTTAATGTCAATTCCAAAGGAAGCAGAGCTTCAAAAGAATCAAGTTCCAATAGTCATAGACAAAGTGCCAGTGAAAAAGGTGATCCCGAGTCTCAGTCTGTGTACAACAGAGAGGGCAGGTGGGATTACATTGAATGCCCTTTCCAAACCAGCATTGAAGAACAACCACACTATAAAGGAGTGCCTATATATGCATCCAGGAAACCAGGCCAGGCTCATCCATCTCGGTTCAGAAATTGAAGAGTATTTCTCCTGGAAAACAGAGGCTATAGGGATCCAAATTATCTTATGTGAAGGGGTTTTCATGTAAAAAAAATGCTCATTCCTGCTATTGGAATGTATGAGTGGACATTAATTTGGACACTTGACTTGGGAGGATTTTGAAAGGTTTGTCTCATTCCTCTTCTTAAGAAAATAGTGTGATTAGAATGAGAGATCCTTTTTTTACTATATGCATAATAAAGTATGTGGATCAGTATCCATGAAGATGCAAGGGCAATGTATAGGTGAGAAATTAGTGAGGGAGAGAAATAGAGGGAAAAGTGAAAAAAAAAAGAGTGTATAAATAAATAAATTTGAGGGAAATGCAAAACTAAGTTAACAAATGAGCCAGACTTTTGAATTCGAGCATGTATAAGTCTAAGCTTAACCTTAATGTTTTTTTTTTTTTGAATGAGGGTTAGTATTAATCATCCAAAACGAAAAGAACAACAAAGCCCATAGAAGAAGCCCGGGCCATGCAAAAAGAAAAATGAAGAGGCCCCAAGGAGGCCCACCCACACCCCGGGATAGGGGACAAACAAATAAAAATTAGAAACAAACGACCGCATGGGCAAGAATAGAACCCAAATAACACAAAAGCCTACGTCAGGCCAGCTTGACTAATCAATAGCAGGAACCATATTATCATCATTCTGATTGCTAAAACAAGCATTGAATTGTTGAAGCAGATGATCCGACCAATGCAGCTTTAGTCACAGCCCAAGATTGATAGAAGGTAGAAGACGGCAGTGTGATGAGTGCAAGTTTCCCATGAGTTCTTGGCTTTGAGTAAGCCACTGAGATTCTCATGACAACTAAACAAAATTCTTTTCAAATTGAGCCTTTGAATAAGCAGGGAAGATAAACAATTCTGGATGGCAGTCAGATGATGAATACCAAAAATCCTTGTATTTAAATGTTGAAGATTAGTGCCCATGTAGATACCATCTTCATTCAGATAAAGACAAGCCATTGAGCAAATAGGGGCCCCTGGTAAATAGAGAATCAACAAACTTGCTGTAGGAATGCAACTCAGATCATGCTGATTAGGGATGCTGGCCGTAGGCGAAGGAGTCAAAGGAGGAGGTAGCTCCCACACAGTGGAGAACCTACTGTCCAGACCATGCAAGTCTTCATTGGAGAGCAAGAAAAGTAACCGGCTACGAATATCCCCACAGATAGACGAACAAATTCGCCTAGGATTACTAAAATGCTCATTGAAAATACGAATGTTCCTCTCATTCCAGCAATGCCAAATAGTAGCAGGGACAGTTAGGTGAGCAGCCAAGCACTGAAGTCTAGAGGAATTACTAGAGAACAGAACAACAGCTTCTTCCAAGGATAAGAATCCCCTGCCCTGTTGAGTTTTACAGCGGAAAATCAACAATAAAACAATCACACAATCAATAACACGCAGATTTACGTGGTTCGGCTAAAAGCCTACGTCCACGGGCAACACAGGGGAGAGATTTCATTATCACCATTATGAGGGGTTACAATGTGGAGTCTATATATATATCTCTCTCCCTTTCCTCACACACTACATATAAGGAGCAATTACATATATATAATAAAGGCTACCCTCTAATTGCTTATCAACTCAGTTATGGGCTAAGTTAAATAGAACCATAAATACCAACTCAGTGATGGGCTGAGTTGGGCTGAGTTAAATCGAGCCACATATATCAACAATCTCCACCTTGGCGAGATTTGCAGGCCATCTCCTCCTCACCTCTCAACTATCCCACCTGGCATGAAAATCTCACGCCAACAAACAAACTGTGCTGCCTTCAAATGCACCCGAAGGTGCCACGCACCCGAAGGTGCTCAAGATGCAGGATGTTGATCAAGTCCAAACAATGCTTGAACTTTGATCCCAGTTACCACCTTGGTCAGCATATCTGCAGGATTATCTGCAGTTCCAATCTTCTGAAGAGAATAACACCTTCATTGACAACCTCTCGAATAAAATGGAAACGGACATCGATGTGCTTTGTTCGTGCATGATGAACCTGGTTCTTTGCTAAGTGAATAGCACTCTGACATCACAATAGACATCCACGTGCTTCTGTATAAGACCCAAGTCCTCAAGCAACCCATGTAGCCAAATGGCCTCACGAACGGCCTCTGTCACTGCCATGTACTCTGCCTCAGTATAGAAAAGCAACTGTAGACTGTAACGTCGACCTCCAACTCACTGGCCCTCTAGCAAGTGTAAACACATAGCCTGAAGTAGACCGGCGTTTATCCAAATCACCAGCATAGTCCGAATCCACATAACCAACCACATGTCGACCAAACTGATCATCCCGCTCAAACATTAAATCAACATCTACGGTACCCAAAATGTACCGTAAAATCCATTTCACTGCTTGCCAATGCATCTTTCCTGGATCATGCATGTACCTGCTCACAATACTGACAGCTTGTGAAATGTCGGGCCTAGTACACACCATAGCGTACATCAAGCTACCACTGCACATGCATATGGAACCTGAGCCATGTACTCACGCTCCTTATCTGTGCGAGGAGACATCAAAGCACTAAGCTTAAAGTGATGGGCTAATGTTGTACTTACAGGTTTTGTATTTTTATCCAAACCAAAACGCTGTAATACTTTCTTCAGATATTGTTTTTGTGACAAACACATTGTGCCCTTCACTCTATCTCTATCAATCTCATACCAAGTATTTTCTTGGCTTCTCCAAGATCCTTCATCTCAAACTCATTTCTCAACTGAGTTTTCAATTTGTCAATCTCTAACTTGCTCTTACAGGCTATGAGCATGTCATCCACATAAAAGCAAATAGATGAGGAACCATCACGTAGCTTACGAAAACACACAATGATCATAAATGGCTTCTTGTGTACTTCTGCCCTATCATAAACCGATCAAATCGCTTGTACCACTGCCTTGGAGGACTGTTTCAAACCATACAACGACTTTCTCAGTTTACAAAACCAAATTTTCTTTTTTCAGGAACCTTAAAACATCAGGTTGAGACTTGTATATCTCCTCATCCAAATCACCGTGTAAGAAAGCAGTTTTGACATCGAGTTGTGCTAACTCAAGATCAAACTGTGCAACTAAAGCTAGTACGATACGAATAGAAGAGTGCTTAACAACTGGAGAAAAAATCTCATTGTAGTCTCCCTTCTTGTTGTGCATAGCCTTTAGCTACCAACCTAGCCTTGAATCTCACACTGTCTGTTCCTGTAGAACCCTCTTTCTTGGTGTATACCCACTTGCAACCAATTGCTTTCTTTCCCTTTGGAAGTTGTACCAACTCCCAAGTTTGATTCTTGTGAAGATGACTGCATCTCCTCACTCATTGCATCCTTCCATTCTACACTTTCTGAGTTTCTCATAGCTTCTCTGTATGTAGACGGAATATCATCATCAACAACTGAAGTGCGTATGCCACCATGTCTGTGAAACCGTGCAGGTTTTCTAATCTCTCTTCTTGGTCTACTGACTGCAATGGAGTCTGGCTGCTGTGTAGACGCCTGAACTGGAGACTCATCTGTAACTGTGTCCTCACCAATGAATCATCTGTGTGACTATCACCCTGACTGAACAGGTATCACTGAAGTTACTGGAGCCTCAAACTCCACCTGTTGTGGAACAACCCTTGGTCTTGTTCTCCTTCTGATCAACCTTATGCTTATTCTGAGTAAACATAACAGATTCATCAAAAGTAACATCCCTGCTTAGAATCACTTCTTTGATGCAGGGCACCAAAGTCGAAACCCCTTCACACCACTAATAAAGCCTAAGAATATAGCTTTCTTGGCTCTAGGATCCAATTTGCTTTCTTTGACATGAAAATATGCTGGACAACCAAATACATGCAAAGAATCATAATCTGTACAGGTGCTCCAGACCATACCTCAATGGTGTTTTACCCTCATTCGCAGCTGTAGCAACTGATTGATGAGGTGAGATGCATATGAGACTGCCTCGGCCCAAAATGCTTTATCCAATCCAGCATTGGACAACATACACCGTACCTTCTCCAATAAAGTACGGTTCATTCGTTCTGCAACCCCATTTTGCTGCGGAGTGTCGCTGACTGTGAAATGTCTCACGATCCCCTCTGCATGACATATTTGCATGAACGGGTCTGACTTGTACTCACCACCATTGTCAGACCTGAGCCTTTTAATTTTCTATCAGTCTGAGTCTCAATCATCTTTTCCATTTCAGGAACACATCCAAGACTTCACTTTGTGTTTCATGGATACACCCACACTCGTCTAGAGAAGTCATCAACAAAAGAAATAAACCAATGCCTACCACTCAAAGATGCAACTCTGGTAAGTCCCCATACATCAGTATGAACATAGTCTAGAATTCCCTCAGTGCGATGAATAGCTGTGCCAAACTTGACTCTAGTCTGCTTGCCCAGAACACAATGTTCACAAAATCCAAGTTTGCAGGTCTTAGCACCTTTCAACAGTCCTTGCTTTACCAAACCTTTTAAAGCTTTCTCACCCGCATGACCCAAACGCATATGCCATAATTTTGTAGTATCAGAACCAACATCCTCTTTACTATCAGTGACTGTCGCTGCTCCACCTATAATAGTACTTCCATTCAAGAAATACAAATTGTTCTGTCGGGTACCTTTCATCACTACCAATGCACCCATGACAACCTTTAGAACTCCACCTTCCAAGGTAATTTTAAAACCTTTGGATTCTAAAGCACCCAATGAAATGAGATTTTTTCTTAAATCTGGTACATATCGAACATCTGTCAACACTCTGATTGCTCCATCATGCAGTCTCAAACGGATTTTACCTATCCCTTTTGTTTTACAGGTATTATCATTACCCATAAAAACTGATCCACCATCCAACTCCTCAAAGCTGGAAAACCAGTCCCTGTTGGGACACATATGATAAGTGCAACCCGAATCTAAAATCCACTCCTCAGAATGGTATGGCAATGATGAGCCAATCATTGCTAACTCAGTGTCATCATCTATAACATGAACAACATTTGCTGTTGGATTCTTGTTGTCATTTTTTTTCAATATTGGACAATCCTTTTTCCAATGCCCTTTTTTTCGACAAAAAGCACACTCATCCTTAGCAAGATTTCTTCTATTAGATGATGTTGATGCTCCTCTCGTTTGAACGAGACTTATACCGATTACCAAATTTCTTGTTTTGTGATCTGCCTCTAACTGTCAAAGCCTCTGACTTTGAGTATCTTTGGGCATGTTTGTCCTTTTTCCGATACTCATTATTGATCAATGCATTCACCACAAGTTCAAATTTAATCTCATTTTTCCCATACAATAGGGTGGTAGTCAGATGATCATACTGCTCAGGCAAGGAATTCAATAACAATATTGCCTTGTCTTCATCCAAAATTTCAACATCTAAATTTTGCAAATCAGCAAGAATTTTGTTATAAGCAGTTAAGTGATCAGTCATAGAAGTTCCTTCTTTGTAGTCGAAACGGAAGAGTCTTTTCTTGAGATAGGGACGATTCTCAACACTCTTGGTCATATACTTATCTTGTAACATCTCCCACAACTTCTTAGCTGAATTCTCCTTCATAACAAAATATTTCTGATCTTTGGCGAGACAAAGCCGAATGGTACCACACGCTTGGCGATTGATCTTCACCCAGTCTTTTTGCTCCATATCTGTTGGTTTCTCTTCCTCTAGAGCAATATCCAACTCCTGATGATACAGGACATCCATAACTTCGCATTGCCACATGCCGAAGTTGTTTGTTCCATCAAACTTCTCCACCTCGAATTTTGCATTCGAAACCATAGTTCTTGATACAGTTGAAGACTTAGAGGTTAAAGGTTCAGGGGACAATTTTTCTGACATCAGCTAAGCACTCAACAAACTGCACAAACAGTAATCTGCTTAACAATTGTTCTGCCCAATGTAGCCCTGCACAAAACCTAGGGATCTACTACTGGCATCCAACCGATTACCCCCTAACTCCTCACCACTTGGGTGGTTCAATCATACACATAGCAGAATAATGTGTAAAAAATAAATGACAGTGATTAAAAAATAAGAGAAAAGAGAACTCAGCTGATCTCCTTTCTACAAACGCCACTGCTTGGCGCTCACTGTTGATTCCTCCAGAAACCAGATCCACACCGGTCACTGTGTAGATCTCACTGCCACGATCGTATAGGCGAAGACGGATCTCAATTCCGAGTCCTGGTGACTCCGGAAACTGCAAAACAAATCTGGACCGTTGATTTCCGCTCTACAGGAGTACCTTAATCTGTCGTCCCTCGGTGCACGGGAAATGGTGGTCCTGCGGGCTACCGGAACTGGTGATCCCGCAGCTGTAGCTGAAATGGTGGTCGTGCGGACCACTGAACCGAATTTTTTTTTTTTTTTTTCTCTTTCCTGATCGAGATCTGAAAAAAAAAAAAAAAAAAACAAAACGAAAAAAAAAACTTTCGCTGGAAACCCACAAATGGGTTTCTCGGCAAACCAACGGCAGCCGCCGCTGCTGTCTTCTTCCGGCGTCTGACGCTGTGCCGGCCGTTCGCCGGAAAGGATTTGAAAAAAAAACCTCTGTGTTGCCTCTAGCTGCTGGCTTCTCCTTCGGCCAACACCACTCAGATCTGCCGGTCAGTTATCTACCTCAGATCTGATGTAACCCAGATCTAGCCGACTCCGGCGTGGCTGCTGCTCTAGCACCGCCCACGCTGTTGGCGTTGTTTCCGCCTGAGAACGCTGCTCAAGCCTCTGCTTCCGATCTGCCGAGCCTCTCTCTTTCTCAGATCTGTTCTGGCTGCCCCTTTTTTTTTTTTTTTTTTCGATCTGCAGATTTGAGGTTCTCCGGCGACCCTCAAATCTGCAGATTTGAGATCTGCAGAAAGAAGATATGGATTGTTCTTCGATTGCCACTGCTGGCTGTCTCTGCTCAGATCTGAGAAATCAGATCTGGGTTTTTATTTTTTTTTTTTCTTTCGGCGATGGGTTCGTGCACGGCAGTAAAACCCCTTTTTCTTTGATTGTTTCCGGCGACCCTCTGGCGGCGGGATTCCAGAAATCCTTTTTTTTTTTTTTTGCCGTGGATTGAAGGGAACCCTCTTTCTTGATGCAAAGATCAGATTTGATCTGCGCAAGGGAGGATAACAATCGAATTCCTCTTCTCTTCCGCCGCAGCTGCTGCTCGGCCTCCCGTCCCTCTTGCATCGACGGAGATCTGGCTGTTCTCGAAACCGAAAAAAAAGGAAAGAAAAAATGGCCGGCTAATTCTTCCCTTTTTTTTTTTTTTTCAATCTGCCATTGGGACTATTGCCGATGGTGAACAGTGCGTTCCCTGAGAAAAAAAAATTCCAATGGAACAATATCCACTTCAGCCGACGTTCTGTGTGATTTGCCCGAAAATCCCGAGAAAATCGAACTCGAGCTCTGATACCAATTGTTGAGTTTTACAGCGGAAAATCAACAATAAAACAATCACACAATCAATAACACGCAGATTTACGTGGTTCGGCTAAAAGCCTACGTCCACGGGCAACACAGGGGAGAGATTTCATTATCACCATTATGAGGGGTTACAATGTGGAGTCTATATATATCTCTCTCCCTTTCCTCACACACTACATATAAGGAGCAATTACATATATATAATAAAGGCTACCCTCTAATTGCTTATCAACTCAGTTATGGGCTAAGTTAAATAGAACCATAAATACCAACTCAGTGATGGGCTGAGTTGGGCTGAGTTAAATCGAGCCACATATATCAACACGCCCAGCAGATGCAAACTTCCCCATAAGAAGATGCCAAACCTGATGAACATAGGGGCAATGCAGAAGATGGAGCTTTGTCTCAAGGACTGTGACGACCCAAGATCTCGACTCTGGGGCCCACTGTAATTTTCTCATATTATTTTATTTTGAATAAATTTTTGAGAATTAAACTTCGATTGGAGATCCGTGGAAATGTTGACATTAATTAACAGAAATTAGAGAGGTGAATAACTAATTAAGTGAGATTAAGGGTGATTTAATTAAGTTGCTAATTTAATTTAATATTATTTAATGAGGTGGGATGCCACACGAAATAGCAAGGACACACCACAACCACTTTCCCACCTTTGCATTAAATGCAAGGAAACCCACCTACTCCAACTCCATTTTGGGCCAATGCATGCCCTCCACCTCATCCTATTACTTGTTATTCACTCAAGCTAAAGAGGGAAAAAGCTAATGTTTTTTCCTCTCTATTCTCATTCCCACTTGTTCCAACGGTGGTGCCCTCTTCTTCCTCCATTCATACAATCCCCTCTCTCCTTCCTTTCTCTCCTCCACCAATCCTCACCTTCCTCTTTCCGTCATCTCTCCTCCCTCTCTCACCCTCTTCAATCGGTTCTCTCTCTCTCCTCTCCTCCTCTTCCTCTACACCTAAAAAGGAAGAAGAGAGAAGAAAAGATGAGGGAATCATCTTCCCAACTCTACCCCACACGAATTTCTTCTCCTCTATTAGAGAAGTTTGAGAAAGAAGATGAAGAAGAGAATAAAAGAGAGGAAGGAAACTTAAAAAGCTCATCTAAAGGTAAAATCTTCTTCCCTAAGCTTATTATTTATGTTTAATGTGGAATTTGATATAAATCTATGAGTTAACTCATCAAATTGGAAATGCTAGCCTCCTAATATATGACCAATTACATGGAAAAGTAATACAAATTATTAGGCTTAGAAATTAAGCCCAAGTTCATTCACAACAAAAACCTCCAATTCTAAGGTATGTGAAATTTACCATTGTTGTGATAAAATGATCCAATTTCATGCTTAGGAATAGAGTGTAAAATGATTATGAGTGGAAGGAATGGGAAGAACATATAGGAAATCTATAAAGGTATGAGAAATCTAATTTATCTAAGGTTAAAAAAATGTATGTTAAAATTTATATTTTATTTAGAATTAAGATTTGAAGTGGAAATTGGAGATTCTTAACCCTAAGCCTAAGTAAGGTGTAATTTGAAAGAAAAACATAAGAAAAAACTTATGGTCTTTATTTCTAGAATTAGTTGGAAATGAACTAAACTAGATTTGGGCTCAAGAAGCAAAGGAAAAGTAATGAATTTTATTAAAGAATCTTATTAAGTTATTTATTAGAAGGTTATGATTTTTATATAAAATTATGCTTATGATGCATGGGATGAATGAAGAGATTTGGAAGTGACCCCATTATTGGGCAAGGAAGTTCAAGACTCAACATCAACACTAGAAACTTGGAATCAAGTAGGTTTTCCTACTTTTATTGATGTACCATGGTGAATATGTATTTCTAGTTTGGATTTCAATGTTTTAAGATTTGTTATATGTGTGTTTTAAACATGGAGTTTGATGTATATGTATTAACTTATTATGAAATGCAAATGGACTTTATTAGCGATGGAGTTCTCATGCATATGAATCATGCATTCATGAGGGATGGGAATACATGAGCATTACGAATATGGATCCTTATGAAAGGAATTGTACAAAATAGACCTTTGGCGTCGTCCATGTGACAAGATATAGCATTAAGATGGACTGAATGCTCTTGGATGTGAAACCCGAAACCTGCGCAGGATTGTATGGGTGATAGCACTCCCCGGTAGTCCCGGTAGAAATGTTAAGTATTGGGAAGTAGCTCCCATCTGGATGCCACGGGAAAACTACGGACATAAGAGGCCAGTGATAAAACTGTTGAATTGGAAAAGACAGATTTTCCAGTGCATGGGGCATGAAAGGGATTGCATAGACTTCATGGCACCCATGGCATGTCATTCATGATTATTTTATATACTAAGTTGGAAAGTATGATTTGATATTTGGTTATGAGATGTATTATGATTTCAAGATGTTTATTACTTGGTATTTACACATGACTTTGATTTTGATTTGAAATTTCAAATGGAGATGGGAAATGGGAGATGTTTTTTATGAAATGTGAATTACAATATAATAAGCACCTATCTTATATTATGATTTGTATATGTCACATATTGGTACCCACACCGATGGGAATTCCTACTGGCGTTGACTAAGCCCACAAATTTTCCCCCTTTTTAGAATCTAATGTAGGAAGCGATAAGGGCAATGAGGCTGAGCCAAATGCTAGTCAAGCATGATTGGAGATGAATACTAATGAGAAAGTTTTGGAGAGTCATACATTTTGAAATTTTGGAGATAGAAGAGATTATCATTCTTTTTGTCTATATTTTGAGAACATGTAATTTTTGTAGGAGTTATATAATTGGAAGTTTAATTGATGATGTATAAACTCCTAGACGATGATGTTAGACTTCATTGTTATTTGACATTTAACTTATATGGGATTAATATGCTTTGCTTTGAATTGAGAATGACTATCATTCAAATGTATCAAATACTATCTATATGCTTCTGCAGGTTTTATGTTAGTGTGTTGTAAAAGTTAAAATGGACTATGTCCATGCGCACACACTAGTTGGGCCAGTCGAGGGTCGGGTCTTCTGACTCGGACTTGACTCACATCGTGGCGCTCTGTCTCTCTCTCTTTCTCATTAAATACCACTCTGATCCTAGTGGGAGAGAGAGGGGCGCTACAAGTACCATAAAACATAGAGGGCAAGTTGGGTTTCTAATGATACCCAGATCATGCAAGAAGCCTTTAGTTTTCAGGCCCAAGTTGAAGTAGAACTAACTTATAGTTGAGTGCCTGTTAATGTTACCATGAAACCAAACATAATCGAGCCATTCCGGAGTCTCAATGAGAGAAGTAGAATCGAGAGAGGCGATACTGAAGTTCCCCAATTTATCAAGAACTCAAAATATTCTATCAGGAGTCCATATGCAAGGAATGACAATGGAGCGAATGAGAATCCAAATATCAATTAACTCAGTAAAGGTAGCAGAATGAAGATTCCATAAGCCATTAGAAATAAAACTGCTAACTTTTACGTTGCGTCCCATCCCCAAAGTGTGTATGGCCCTTGCACAATTGTGCTCAGCTAGGATGAAGCTACGTTTAATCAAAGGGTCTAGCCAGAATTTAGTATTGGATCCATCACCAATAGCATGGGCAATGAACTGCTTAGCCAAGTCCCTGACTTGCATAATGGACCTCCAACCCCAAGAGGATTACCGAGATAAACATTCTTCTCAAATACTACGACCCTTCAGATACTTGGAATGAATCCACTTTGTCCACAAACTAATTTTGCTAGAGCAGATATTCCAAACCTATTTGATGATGCAAGTCTGGTTGATTTTCTCGATGCTTCTTAGACCAAGCTCCCCACCTTTTTTGGGAGTACAGACCTTACTCCAATGCACCATATGAATCTTTCTGTGGTTGCCATCAGCTCCCCAAAGGAAAGCCCTCACCAACTTTTCCATCTCATAAATACAAGCCTTTGGTAATAAGAAAGCATTAGCCCAATATAAGTGAAGATTGCTAATGGTAGATTTCAACAACTCTAACCTACTAGCATAAGATAATTTTTTTGATGTCCAGCCATTGAGACGATTTCGCACATTTTCAATCAAGCCAACACAATCCTTCACATAGAGGAGAGAAGAGAAAAGAGGTAGCCCCAAATAGGAAATGGGCAAAGTTGCTTCAGTCATGCCAAACAAAGACAAAATCTCATGTTTTCTAACACAATTTTTAGAAAAGACAATTTGGCTCTTCAACACATTAGCTTCTAAACCAGAAAATTTGAAGAATGAATCAAGTATATTATTTAGAGCACTAGCCGAGTCCATATATACCGAACAAAAAACCATCAGATCCTCAGCAAACAGAAAATACGAGATACATAAGTTGCCAGCAGAGAAGGCATCTGATAGTACCATTTTGCACTAACTTGTTAATAGTAGATGAAAAGTTTTCCATCACAAAAGAGAAGAGGAAAGGAGATAGAGGATCTCCCTGTTGAAGGCCTTTGGTACTGCTAAAGAACCCATTAGGAATTCCATTTATAAGAACCGAGAATCTTGGCGAAACCATGCAACATTCGATCCACTTCACCCATTTTTCATGAAAGTTTGCTTGCTTTAGGATATGGGTGACACAACCCCATTTCACATTGTCAAGGGCCTTTTGAAGATCAATCTTGAGGCACATTCTTGGAGGTCCACCACCCAAGTGGATACCTTTTATCAAGTCATGTCACAGCAGCAAGTTACTGGAGATATCTATTCTAGGGACAAAGGCCGATTGGTGATGGCTAATCATTCTTGACATCATAGGCCTCATCCAGTCCACCAAGATACGTGAAATCAACTTATAAATTTCATTAGAAAGAGATATTGGCCAATAGTGATCAGGAGTGGCAACAGATGAAGATTTAGGAATTAATGTAATGAAACAAGCCTTGACCTAGCCAAGAATTTGGGAAGAATTGAAGAAGCCACCAACAACACTTGCAACATCATCACTGATAATATCCCAACAGCACCTGTAGAAGTAAAAGTTGAAGCCATCCAGACCAGACACTTTGTTAGGATTCGCACTGAAAAGGGCATTTTCTATCTCAATACAATTGACAAGAAGCACCAGAGTATTAGCCTCCACATCGTTAAGCTTGTTACTGATAGAAAAATCATCCTTGACGTCACCCGAGAAAATGAAGCTCCACCAAATCTAGCTTCAAAGTGTTGAAATAAAGGCCTCCTCAATAGCAATAGGGTTATCACTAATCGAACCATCACCCAGAGTTAATCCTAATCTTGTTGTGATGGCCATGGGTCTTGACAACATTGTAGAAATACTTACTTCCAATATCTCTAAGGTTCAGATTGACCATACGAGATCTCTTATGAATGATACTTAATTCCCACGCTCAAGACTGTGTATGGCGTTGATCAAGAGAGAATGATTTGCATTGGACTTAGCCTCATCAAATCTAGACTGAGCTTCGTAGAATTGGGCTCTGCATGATTCAACAGCCACCTTATAGTTGGGCTTAGAACAATGCCAAGAAGATAGAGCACGCTTAACATTTTTTAGTTTAGTAATAAGTTTGAACATGGGCACCCCGCTAACATCAATGTTCCAAGTATTCCTCACAATATTGAAGAAAGCAACATCCTTACTCCAATTAATGAATTTGAACAGAGGATTCTTTCTTGGAGAGGTATGCTTCAATGTCAAAAATAATGCCCCTGTGATCAGAAAGACTAGGGCCAAAGTAGCAGCAACTAGTTTCACCGTGAGATTGGATGAATTGTTGGTTCACAAGCATACGGTCGATTTTTTATTCAACTATTCTACTCTTGAAAGATGAGTTAGACCAGGAGAAGTTGGCTCCAATGATATTGAAATCCATCAAACTAGTTGCATCAATGCAGTCGGTAAAGTTGTTCATACAGCTGGTCGAAGGTGTAGCTCCTCCAGATTTCTCGTGAGCATACCTGTAATGGCACAGGTCAACAAAATGGTTATGGGAATAAGAGGATATATAAATCGTACGGTTTTACGATTTTCGATTCACGATTCACCACCCCTAGACCAATTTCGATACGATTCTAGTTTGATAACATTGGGTAAAATTAGAGAATGCTATACACTTAGAGCGTTGGGAATATTTGTAAAATTTCATGCTCACAAGGTGTGTGATAATATGTTTGAGTGAATGTTGCCTTGTGCACTTATGGTTTGACCTCTTTATGTCTATGTGTGATTGATGTGAATATATTGTATCAGATACATATGTATGAGTTTCCCAAGTTCCCTATGATTAAATGTCTATTATAATTGAGAATTCATAGATTTGTGATGTGTTAAAGTATAATAAAATGTATGATAAATCAAGATTGCCCAAGATATGTAATATATCGCCTTGATAACTTCCCATACTTGTGTATGGTTATGAGTAATGTATATATCAAATTAATTTTCATGATTGTGATTGGAATTCTTAGATGTGTAACTCATACAATAAGCATGATGAGTGTGTTTTAATGCCATGCTTGGATTATGTGATGATGTGTACATCATTAGTGAGTACCTATGTTGGTAATGGTTATGGTGGATTGACCTAACTATGTGTATAACGAATTTTCATGATTTGAAGAGGAACGTGGTAAAGGGTTAGACTAAGTGATATGGGTGAGTTAAGGTCAAGTATTTTAGAACCCAAGAGGGTTAACTTGTGCTACAATGGGGATGGGCTAGTTGATTGAGAATACATGGAATGCAATATAAATGCTAAGAAAGCCTTATTTGATTTTCCTAAAGTAAAAGTATGACCACTCCTCAATATCAACACAAATGTGAAAATAATGAACCACGGTTGATCTGATCCACTATGTGGTACGTAGGCAACTGAGAGCATTATGCCTCAGGTCGATCAAAAGATGCATTGTGTCATCCATTTATATTAAGGATAATGTAAGATGTTGAGCAAATGTGAAGGGTAGAAAGGGATTGGTGGGATATACCTTCCCTAATATAGACCCTAATGCTACATATTGGATCCCTCGAAGGTGGCCCAAAGAGGTTATGATGCCTTGGGAGTCCCGATATGATGAGACATATATGTTTGAACTCAAGTAAAGCCTAGAGTGGCTAAAGAACTGTGAAAATTTTTAAAATTGACAAATGAAGACTTTGGCACTGAGATATATGTGACTAGGTCACTTGATTATTTTGAGACGTGGTATAGGTTCGTCCCTCACGTGATGATTATATTGAGAAGTGATATGAGTGTGTCTCTCCCGTGATATTGATGATTGAGACGTGGTATGGGTGCGTCTCTCACGTGATGTTGATTATATTGAGGCGTGTTATGGGTGCGTCCCTCACGTGATATTGATGATTGAGACGTGGTATGGGTATATCGCTCACGTGATATTGATAACGTTATGCCTCAGTCCGTTGAAAAAGGAAACTGTCTGATCAATAGATCATTGTGTCTCAACTTTGTATAGTTAAAAGGATGAGATAAGTATATAAATTCCGTGAGTAAGGCCTAAAATAACCGTGAGACCATGGGAGCCTTGATTTGAACATACGAAAACTATGGCATTGAGATGTATATGTGACTTGGTCACTTGATATTGAGACGTAGTATGGGTACGTCCCTCACGTGATTATGATGGTTGACTGACCGTTCCAGAGAGATATTCGGGACGGTGGGGTCGGCTACGGAGACTTGGTACCGTAGGGTTGTCGTCGAAGAGTAGGTCCCTCACATGTTACGCTCTGGAGGACGCTCTCATCAAGTGACATTGCCGCAGCCTCTCCTCTCCTTGCTCTCTCAGTCTTTCTCACAGTCTCATTGCGCTCTCTCTCGCTCTCTCACTGCACTCTCTCTCGCTCTCCTCTGACCTCTCTCTCTATACTCTCTCTTGCCGCTCCTCTCTCTCAGTGTTCTCTCTTGCCCAATCGTTCGGCTTGCTCAGTTGCAGACTTCAGACTTGCATGTATTTTTTTCATCGATCCCGTCATCCTGAATTCCTGATGGGTGTTTGAAGTGTATATCTGATATTCCTTTGAATCATCAATGACTTGTTGTTACTTGTTATTTATAATATTATTCATTTCTATTTTTCTGTCATGTGCTACTTCTGTGGCCTCCATGTGGGAATAGATGTAAATGAAAAATACAAACTTTCTACAATTCTATATCGGGCATGGGTTTGCCCATCAGCCCATGGCAGGGCGAGAGTCGTGGGTCTCCTACTTAGTAAGTCATGGGCCCTAAGTCTTGCTAGGGGTCGTGGTATGTTTATGATATGATATGATGATTTGATATTGTTGTCATATTCACGTAGTGATTCATTCTAGTGTTGTTCCTACGGATAGAAGATCTCATGATAGATGATGTGCCCCAGGATTAGTTATGTCCATGGATGGATTATATCCATGGAGGAATTATATTCATGGATGGTTATCACCCATGGATAGATGATACTTAGTTATAGAATGTTATCAGGGATGAATGTGTATACCCATGGATGATGGTTCCCATGGTGATTTTGATTCATTCCCGGATGTTGGCCCTATAGTAGACCTGTTGATCTGATAATAGACGTATTGGTCTTATGTTAGATATATTGGTCTCATGGTAGACATATTGGTATTATGGTAGACCTGTTGGTCTCATAGTAGACGTATTGGTCTTATGTTTGGTCCTATGGTAGACGTATTGGTATTATGGTGGACATGTTGGTCCCATAGTAGACATATTCATTTTGTGTTAGACATGTTGGTCCCATAATAGACATAGTGGTATTGTGGTGGACATGTTGGTCCCATAGTAGATGTATTAGTCTTATGTTAGACCTGTTGCTCGTATGATAAACATATTGGTTCTACGAATGTATGAGTTATGCTCATGAATGGATTATACCCATGGAGTGATTATATTCATAGATGGTTATTACCCATGGATAGATGATACTCATTGATGGAGAGTTTACCAGAGATGGATGATGAATCCCATGGATGTTGTTCCCATGGTAGACATATTGGATTCATGCCTAGATATTGATTATATGGTGGGCATATTGACCCCATGATAGATATAGTGGTCCCATGGTAGACGTATTGGTCTCATGGTGGACGTGATAGTTCTATGGACAGATATTATTTTCCCATAGAGGTCTTTGTGACCATGGATGAGTATTGTATACCATGGATAGATATTCACGCCGTGGGGATTGATTTCATAGAGGATTGGACCCATATTTAGAGTATTGTCCCCGATGAGGGATGTATTTATGTTCGGGTATAGGTCCATGGTTGAGGTTTATCCCATTTGTGACAATGACCCCATGGTTGACGGTGTTCTCATGGTTGGTATAGACCCGTGATAGATGAGATATATTCTATTGATGAGGCTCACGATAGGGTAATTAGTAATTAGAATGTCTTGATATGACATAATGAATAGCACAGGGTTAGTGCCATGAAAGAAATGAATTGAGAACTACGCAGGATCTGATCTACATTAGAGTACGTAGGCAACTGATAATTCAATTCGATCAAATTAAGGGTCCAATAAGTCCTTCGATCCGTAGGGATCTCGCAACACTTGTAGGTGTCACGTGTTTGGACTATGAGTTGTGCATGCTTCACAGTTTAAAAAAAAAAATTATTGTTTTTCACATGTCCTTTATGGTCGAGCCGTGACAATACCTAATGCAGTTAAAGTCCCCAATAAACAATAGCGAATCTTGATGAATGGTAAAGATTGATATCATTTCCTACCAAAGGGAGACACGCCACATAATCCACACTATAGTAATCATAATACGATCATCATCACCATGCTAATATTAAATGACCTACAAATGCGAGCAATGGTGGTTGCACATCAAGTTATCCGATATGTTCCCTTCCATCAGCTACAACACAAGTGACCCACTTAATACAGCTCTTAAGCGAGAAATCTTTTTCATAATAGTCCAACATAAATGTCTTAATTCAAAGACTATTTCTGTTAGTAATAAAACATTTATAATGTGTACACATAAAACATAATAAAAAGAAACATAAATTCAGAAAACCATGTATGGTACTCAAGTGTCAAAATCATATATAAATGCATAAAGTAGTCCAAAAATACATCAATTTGAGTTACGACCAAGACCCATTCTATTGGCATGTTCTTTAAAGGTCTTCACAGGTAACCCCTTTGTCAATGGATCTGCTATCATAAGCTGAATGCCTATGTGCTCAATTGACATTGTCTGTTTCTGAACTTCTTCTTTTACGACAAAGTATTTCAATTCCATGTGTTTCGATCTATTAAAATACTTGTTGTTCTTTGAGAAGAAAACTGTTGCGGTATTATCACAATGAATTCTCAGCGGCTTGGCAATACTGTCAACAATCCCAAGTCCTGAAAAAAAGTTTCGCAGCCACATCCCCTGAGCAGTAGCCTCATAGCACGCCACAAATTCTTCTTTCATGGTAGACGTCGCAATGACCTCATCATTATGAAGTGAGTGATCGTTCAAGTGTTGTCCAGTCTCATTAGGTTGTTCAATTGTGTCAGAAACAACAACATTGTCTGAAGTTAAGGGCATAGGGACTTGCACCCTCATTTCCTTTACAATTACACTTCTCATCACATCACTCACACTAATCTCACCATTTTCCATAACTCATGCATTACCGATCTCTACAATTCTCGTATTATGGTTCGAACAATAGAACCTGTACCCTTTGGACTTCTCAGGGTAACCAATGAAGTAACCACTGATTGTCTTCTCATCCAGTTTCTTTTCATGTGAATTATATATCCTTGCTTTCGCACGACAACCCCACACATGTAGGTGTCTTAGACTAGGTTTCCTTCATGTCCACAGTTCATAAGGTGTCTTAGGAATTGACTTACTAGGAACCATGTTCAATATGTACATTGCGGTTCTTAATACATACATCCACAACATAATAGGTACAGTGTTGTTACACAACATACTCCTAACCATATCCATAACCATACGATTACGCCTTTCAGCTACACCAATCTGCTGAGACGTACCGGGCATTGTGTATTGTGCTACAATACCACGATTTTCTAGTAATCTAGCGAATAGCCCCGGGTGTTGCCTCGTCTCATCATACCTATCATAAAATTCACCACCCTTGTGAGACCTAATGACTTTCACCTTCTTATATCTCTACAAAATTAACCGCTTGAGATTTATCATGCAACAGATATATGTAACTATAGCGTGAATAATCATTTATAAAATTGATGAAGTTGGATTCTCCACCAAATGATAGAACATCAAACGGACCGCATAGGTCAATATGAATCAATTCAAGTAACCTTGTACTTCTTGTGGCACCTTTCTTTGTGTGTTTAGTTTGCTTACACTTAATGCATTCTATGCACACACCCAAGTCAGTAAAGTCGAGACTCGGGAGAATCATTTCCTTTACCAACCTCTCTATTCTTTCACGGGATATGTGTCCCAATCTTTTGTACCACAAAATTGAGGAATTCTCATTCATTAACCCACGTTTAACTCCAATGTTATGATGCAGAGTTAGGACAGAATTAGCAAAATCATCATCAAGATTCAAACAATAAAGGCCATGAACAAGTCATCTAGAACCAATAAAGGAAGTAGATTTGAATAAACTGAAAGAATTATGTACAAATTTGCAACAATACCCATCAATGTCTAACTTAGAAGCAGAAATCAGGTTTCTAGTAACTGAAGGAACAAATAAACAATTCAACAAATCTAAATTACAACCGGTATCCAGAAAGAGACGATAAGTTCCAATGGCTTCAACAAGTACTTTTTGTCGGTTCCCTAAATAAAGGGATACTTCAGTTCGGTCGGTGTTCCTGATCGTAAGGTATCCCTGCATCGTATTAGAAACGTGAGTAGTTGCCCCAGAATCAAGCCACCAAGTGTTAGAGGAAACTTCAGTTAAATTAGTTCGAAACATACAGAAATACAATGTGTACTTTTCTTTTCGAACCAGGCCTTTCTCTTATGATAGACTTTCTGCAAACGTCCTTGTTTTTTACAGAAGTGACACCTCACACTGTCAGCCTTCCCCTTATCATTAGCTTGGCAACTTGAACTAGCCTCATAAGGTTTTGATTTGGCTTTCTTGAACTTTTTGGACTTCAATCCCTTCTTCTTTATAGGTTCTTAACTTGTGTAATGAATCGTGTGGTGACCCATCTGCTTAAGTCTGGTCTCTTCTTGAATCAACATGTTGGTCAATTCACTAACTTGTCATTTATCTTTCATGGTGTTGTAGTTGATTTGAAATGGCCCGTACTGCTGAGGTAATGAGTTCAAAATGAACTGGACCAAAAAGGTGTCATCCACAGTCATTCCCAGGTTTCTCAGTTGAGTTGTGATATTGGTCATATCAGTCACATTATCATACATGCCACGACTCCCATTGAACTTCATGGTGGTGAGTCTGATCATAAGTGTCTCGGCTAAGGACTTGTCAGCAGATTTGAATCTGTCTTCTATGTTTTTGAGGAATTCTTTAGCATTCTTATTGGCGGGTAGGGAGGATCTAATGTTCCTGGTCATTGACATGCGCATGAACTTAAGGCTTAGTTTGTTGGATCTAACCCACGCTTCATGGTTTGACTTCTCTGCTGAAGTACTTACATTAGTGATGGTAGACTTATCTTCTGCCATGCCTTATCAAGATTGACCACACCTAAGTGATACTCAACTTGTTCTTTCCAGTCAGAGAAGTTTAGCCCATTAAGCATGGGAACTGAAGAGGGTTGCGCATGCAATGAGATGGATAATGAAGCCGAAAATATACATAATTTCATGATCACTGCATATGGCTATGAATCTAAAATATAATACGAAACACATAAACAATATATTAAACTTTAGTAAACAGTGTTATCGAATCTACCGTTGGCTAATCTGATGACAAACCATTCAAACGTTGCGGTGATTCCCAGTCACCGATAGGACTAACCAACTAAGTACAAATGACTAAATACCGTAGTCACCTTTACGTGTTCGTACTAATACTAACCACAAGTACCCGTCAATTATCTTATCCCAATCCGTTAACCACTCGGAACGGTGCACCTTTGGACCAACCTAATATCTCTATGAGTTAGGGATTGCAATTTGCAAAGCCATTATTATTTAACACATCGTAAGGGCATTAAATCATGGTTATATGACTCAATGTTCAACACATTCCGGTCAGGCCACTTTGGTGACTAGCAAACCGTATCATAATTTGAATTCAAGTCAAGAATAATGATTTTACATCGTGATTGAATCAAATTTGACTTACATTCAATTCATAAATTTTTAACTTGAAACACATGATTTTATATTCAAAACTTTATGTATAAAATATCATAAGTATTTTAAGTGTTTCAAATTTGATCAAATCAACATAATAAATCATCTTTACATTACTAGATGATGCAGCAGTCTATGTACCAGACGATGCACTAGTCGATGTACCAGTCAATGCACTAGTCGATGTACCAATTGGTGCACTAGTCGATGTACCAGTCGATACACCAGTTGATGCACCAGTCGATGTACCTGTCAATACATCAATTGATGCACCAATCGATGTACCAGTCGATATACCAGTCAATGTACCAGTCGACTAATACGGAAAACTGCAAAATCCAAACAGATTTTCCCTTTTTCGACTGGATTCATTATTAATTTTTTCCAAAACACTTTCTAGAAAATAAAAACCTTCCTATGATAGATCTTTAGTGAAAGCATCAATGATTCATAGAAACCTTGCTCTGATACCAATTGTTAGCATATTTTAATATGGATTGAAAACTTGGGCGTCAAATATTGAGATCTAATGTGCCCAATATTCATAATACAATCCATTATCCGTCAAAACCTCAGGATCTTGAGTCAAATAATGTTTTATAATTAATCTAATATTCATTATTCGGAAATATCATCATATCTAAATAAATACATACCCGAATCCATCATATCTAGAATCGTACGGTCGATCTTCTCTTGTGCGGTGTCTTCCTCTTATTTTCCTGCAAAACTCGTGTGTACCAGAGTTTCTCTTCCTTTCCCTCTTGATTTCTCCTCTAATTTTCGTGAGTGATGGGTTGAAACAGAGAGAATTGATCCAGGACAGAGAGAGGACTCTGGGGCTATGCGTTTCCTTATATAATCCATTTTTCATCAAAGTAGGAAGTCAGATCCTAAAAGATCTCTTCCAAATCCGTGAAAAGTAATTCATGTAGGCCCCACTTAAATCCCAAAACATGTATGGGTCTTACTAATTGTGGGTTACCATATACGGTTTACACATATTGCAAATACCACATGAAAGTAACTCAAGAAGGACAAGGAGAAGTGGCGGATGGGTGCCAACCATGGGAGGGATTTTCTCCTCGTTCTTCTCTTCTAAGTGACCCAGAGTAGCATGACGGGCTGGGAACCTATTGGACTTCATTTTTGAGTATTTATCTCTTAGAAATGTCTGTAATTTTTGTTGGGATGCAAAAGAGAGTCTCACATTGGTTATGAGTGGAGAAAAATAAAGACTTATATGGACTGGGTCACTTCACCTATCAGGATAGTCTGTTGGGTTGGAAGCTCAATCCTAACAGTGGTATCAGAGCTAGGTCCCCAAGCCACAACAAGTGGACTCAGGGATCCCCTAATCGAACGGGATAGTTGGCAACGTACTATCCGCCAGAGACCCTCGTTTGAACGGGAGATTGTTTGGGTGCAAACGAGAGTCCCACATCATTGTAAAGGGGAAAAATAAAGACTTATATGAGATTGGGTCACTCCACCTATTGGGCTAGTCTTTTTGACTGAAAGTCCAATCCCAAAAATTTTCTAGTTCACTTGATAATATAGTAAAGACATGTGGCACAATAGAAATGGTTGAGCAAGGGTAACTGGATCAGAATCTAATTCGTCCCAACTCAAAGTGATTAGCATGCAAGGGACGTCCATGCCTACTTGGGTTTTATTTATTTATTTTCAGTTGTTTCTCTCCCCTTTATCGATAAATATGAGTCTTTGGTACATCATGAATAAAAGTTTGGATTGTGACATTTTTACAACATTTAATTTACCTATCATCTTGAAATTCTTGTTGAATCTGTCTGAATTTCGAATGTTAATTATTCAATTGAGTTTGTAGAATGGAGAGGTTACAGATTGAATTGAGTGCTTAAAATTCATGTAAACTTTTTATTTGATTTTATCTAGATAAGAGTTGAGTTTTTCTTTTCTGTTGTGAGAATTTCTATTTGTGCACATTTTCCTAAATTTTGTCTTGGGTTTAGATTTTTCCAAATCTAAATACCAAGTGTTCATTTTTGTTTTTCTAAGGTTATTCAGGCTCAGAATTCATGCTCAACCCTACCATTTTTTTTATCAGACACATTAATGGGTTTTGGTCTAATTGAAGAAAGTCCCACCTTATGTCCAATTGATCTTTGTTATTGGATTGAACACATTTATTCTCTAACCATTTAACTTTGGTATGTTAAAATCGACTGCTAAGATTATTAGATGAGTTCCAAACTTATTAGATACCAAATCAAAGTGACTTCACAAACTACCTTTATATATTTTATGGATTGAGACCGTGGGCATTACTATTTGAAATGGATTGAAAGGTAGAAAATTGGATCAATAAAACATGCAGTAAGACCTTTCTTATAATTTATGGATTGAAATAGATGAAGAGTGTAAATTTTGAAATTTGATAAGCCAATGGACAAGACTTATTGTATTGTCATATAATGAAGAATTATAGTTTTTTTTCTTCTATACTCTCGTAAGTACAAAACATTCATTTTCCGAAAAGAGAGGATGAATTATTTTGCATGAAGTACTAAGACAACTATTTGAAATATTAAGATAATTTTCACTATTAGATTTAACATATATTTATAATAATAGATCAATTGCACAACTTAAAAACTAAAAAGTTGATTGTGAAATTCTATAAAATAGATAATCATCTAACATATTGTTAGGGTTATTAGTGGAGTAACACAAATAAACGGAATCAAACAACACAAAATAAACACCGAGTTTTTACATGGTTTGGCCAAACTCTAGCCTACATCTACAGAGTGTGTAAACTATTTTATTAAGACAAAAATTAGAAGAGAGTTTTACATATACAATAATTCCTTCTAGTTCCAGATCCATAGGACCAATCTGGACTCGAGCTGCAGTGTTCTTTGGAACCCACGAACAATGCTTGGACTAGTCTTTCAGAGACAACCCCTCTTTGTGATATGCATCGCTTCCTTTCTCTATCTCTCAACACACAATCTGCTAGGTGTTACTGCTTCTCCTTTTCACACATTCAGTTGTACCATGTATACCTCACAGATGCTAATCTAATCTACTAGTTATGCCGTCCCACTCTCCTCTCTGTTTGAAATCGAGAGAGGCTTACTACACTGCTCTATACCTTTGTATACAGTCAGACAACGTTGGCCGCCTCTCTTCTTGCTCAAACCAACTAATGTTCTCAGGTCCAGGTCTTTCTCACGCGCCTCTGTGTTCTTGTCTCTTGAAAACCTAAGGACTTCTGGGAACAGTGATCTGTCAGCTGAGATGGAACGAGAGTGCTTCCTCTGCACCTTTCTTATGATCGATCCATAAAGAGATCTCAGCCTGACTTCGAGATCTCAGCCTGACTTGCTATATTCCCGTTTTTAGACTCTCATGTACTTCCTCTCCTCTCAATACATGATAGTCTTCAGAGGTTATATATCTCTCTCTTCACTAACAATTTCTCTTTGTCATGCAGAGTGCTCTTCTCGACCATCCAGCTAGCCCTTTTATTTACGTAGAGCATCGACCCAATTTAGGAAAATCAGTGAGACTGAGTATACCTTCAATCGGTCCCCTTGTTCATAATAAAAATTGTCTATTTTCAGTCAAGTCTTCATACATAGCACTGTCAAGTCTTCATACATAGCACTTGTCGTGTATTACTTTCTATATCTAGTAAAAGAAAAATGTCGTGTTTGTGCCTCTCCTATTTTCATTGAGAAAATCAAAGCTCCCTATTTTAGTGGAATTGAGCCACACATCCAACAATCTCCACCTTGGCAAGAATACCACCAACCTCTGCAGACAAACTGAGACAACGTCCTCCACTGCACCTCTCTGCACATTGGTTGCTCTCGGCTTTGCTCGACCTGCAGCTGCAGTTTGTACCTTTGTGTGAGATGTGCAACCCCACATTGTGGGACACTCCACCTGTCTTCATCAATGAGACGAATTGGTCAAGCCGAAGCCCTATTTGAACTTGACAGAAGTCTCTCTTGCTTTGTTGAACCCGACGCATTATTCTCTGAGTTCCACATCGTCGTTTTCACCTTTCCACCGTTGCTTTCACCTGCACCATGAAAACCAGAAGGAACACCACATCCATCTAATGCAAAAGTAACCTTACTTTTTGAGCCATACCTGACTGGTATCTTGCGGGTTTTTTTCTTTCTACCCGCGGCCCAACTAGAAGTTCTCTATTGTCTATCAATGAGTGTACTCACTATCAGTGTGTACAGACTTCATTGCCTCTTTCCCTTCATCACAATCATAGCTCCTTTAACAACTCTAAGTGCCTCATCCTTTGCTTTGAAAGCGAAACCTATCGCATTACAGTGTACCCAAGGAAATTAAATTCATTTTAATAGAAGGGACATGGTGCATATTCTCTAGAGTTTTCACCATACGGTCAAACATTTTGATTTTAATTGTCTCGATTCCAATTGTTTTGCTAGTCACACCATTACCCATTTGGACAACTCCGCCATTGCATGGTTTATATGTCTCAAATCATTATCTCCTCAGACAAATGGGATATGAACATCCAGAATTTAAAATCCATTGATTTATTAGATTTTCCATACTGCCGAGGCACCCTGTGCAACGCTTGTTTGATCTGAATTTTGTGACCTGGCCTCTTGATCACATTTCAGTTGATTACAGTCCATCATATTATGTCCATCTTTCTCGCAATAATAGCATTTGAATTTTCTATCACTCCTCGATTTTGAACTTGACCCCCTTTGATTTATGGAGTCTCTGTTAATTCCCCTTCCGCGTTGTTTATTCACCGTAGCCACCACCAACCCATCTGAATTGGATGAGTTTGTCGGCTTCGTGATGGTCTCAGTCTAGAGCAAAGCTGCGGTCACCTCATCACCTGTGATAGTCTATCTATCGACTAATAGGGTAGTCACCAATGTATCAAAAGATGGTGGAAGAGAAGCAAATAAAATAACAGCCTTGTCAACCTCCTCGAATCTCAATTCACACTTGTCAGTTGCACCACGTATAATTCACAGATATTGATCTAATCTATTGGTTCTGCCATCCCACTCTCCTCTCTGTTTGAAACCGAGAAATGCTCACTACACTGTTGTATACCTCTGTATACAGTCAGACAACGCTGGTTGCCTCTCTTCTTGTTCAAACCAACTGATGTTCTCAAGTCCAGGTCCTTCTCACGTACAGCAGCCTCTATGTGCCTGTCTCTTGAAAACCCAAGGATTTCTGTGAACACGATCTGTCACACTGAGATGGAACGAGAGTGCTTCCTCTGCACCTTTCTTGTGATCAGGGGTATAAATCTCGGCCAATACGAACTAGCGAATATCGGCCGATATTGGCCGATACATAATGAGATTTTAAAAAAATAGAATATATATATATATATATCGGCCAAATCTTAGAAGCTTAGAAACAAGCTCTTATGGTATACATTGGGGGGGAGAGATGACTTAATGTGTTTGGGGAGAGATGACTTAATGTGTTTGATTGTGTTAGTGTCTCGGCTTAGCCAAGTCCCTATGTTTGTCAATTCCATGACTCGGAAAGAAGCACTTGCTGGAAGCTTGAAGGCCCAAGATGATCAAGAGAAAAGATCATGCTCCACCAGATTGAAGCTCATCGTTATGGCAATCACAAAATAGGTAAAATGGCAATAGATGACTTTAGGTGGTATCCACACCTTAGAGAGGACAATCACTAGGCTCAGTGGAACAAATGGTTAAATTATAAAAAGGCTAGAGAGGAAGGTTGACAGTGAATTGGAACCCAACTTGGAAATATGTATTTGGTTTCACTGTTAGCTCGACCAGTCGTTCTCACCGACTCCTCGGTAGAGACAAGATAGATTCATCGTGGTTAAGGACTAGTCGGCCAGATTGACATAGGTTCTGAAACATTGAACTGTCATTATAGGTATGCCTCTGATCGAGAGTCTCATATGCACCGACCCCTCAGTGAAAAGCTGAAACAACCCCTCGTGGTCAACGACTCCTCAATCAAGATCTTCAGTTCTGGAATCCTTGAACTCATCTGGACTCTCTAAGAAACAGACATATCGGCAATCAAAGATTGATCGAGAGTACCAGGACCGACCCCTCGGTAAAGGGTGACAGGTCGTTCTGGATAACAGGTTTCTAAGAGATGAAACTACTGTCAAATCATGTTTTACACTATAATGAGCCTCTCGTGTGAACCGACCCATCGGTACCATAAGTGTCGACACATCGGCGACAACGACATGTCGACCAATAAAGAATATTATCGTTGGGAGTGCAATTAATACACAACGGTCGGGTTTGTAATGGTAACATTTCTAATCACCGACCCCTCGGTGTAACCGACCTGTTGGTACATTGCCGTTACTACAATTGGTTGCCTTTGCTATATAAACCAATCTTTATACAACCAGTTGGTATCCTTCAGAAGGATCAGTTGGACCCTCATATTTATCGGTGAGCTTAACAAGGACAAACAGAACGATCACTCTCTCTCTTGTGCTTACATTAGGGGAAACAAATACAACCAATCAGATGGATTGAGTTGTGAGAGAGAGAGAGAGAGGAAGGAAAAAAACTCATAAACAACCAATTTGAGGATTGAGTTAGAAAGTGAGAAGGAGAGAACCCTAAACTTGGAAACTTTTGGTAGAACCAGTTTCTTTGATACCTTGGATTGTGATTGCTCAACGGCTGCTATAAGGAGGAGCGTCGGCATACATTGGGTGGGATCTTGAAGAAGCACAAATCAGTGAAAAAGAGCTTTAAGGCAAGTACTTCTTGGTTTTAATTTTATTTAAAACCTTTGTTCCGAAAGTGGATTAAAGAGAGTTACTCCGGAACCGCTATAAAAAACTCTGGAGTGGAGTCTCCGGCACAGTGGTGGGTGGAATTCCCAACCAAATGGATGGGTGGAATTTTTATTCGACAATGGTGGGTGAATTTCCCAGCCGATTGAGTGAGGTGGAATTCCTACTATAATTGTGAGGGTGTGAGTCCCCACTTAGTGGATTTTGGTAATAGCTCAAGGTTGAGCAAGTCTTGACAGTGGATGTAGGTTGGCTAACCGAACCACTTTAAATTGGTCTTATGGTGTTTGATCTTTGTATGTTTATATTTAATGTTTAAGTACTCTACTTAACACACATCACTTTGCATTATCTTATTCTATACATTGTGCATTAGCATCAATAATCAAGCTTTATGTAAAGGGGCCAAAATCTTAGTGTGAATGTTTAAAGAATTAAATAAATAATCCATCACACTAAACAAATCTCTTGATTAAATATTCCGCTACACTCAAAATAATCAAGAAAATTGTAAACACCATTAAAAATGGGATTGACTTATTCAAAACCCCCCCCCTCTAGGGTCAATCATGATATTCTAGCACATTGAAGAATGGGAACTTTCAGATTGCATGTGTTTTATGGACTAATAGTTGAGGGGGAGACGACGTGCTCCACCTAGTATATTATGACATGCATACAGGTACACACATCTTGAGGGGGAGCAAATCTTAGTGTCCTAGGATTGTCATTTGAATTCAAATCTTGCAATTATTGTATTTATTTATTCAAATGAGTTGTAAGGGTTGGGATTTGTGTTTGTATTCAGTAGTTTCTAGGTTTTTATCACGAATTGACAAAGGGGGAGATTCTTAGTCCCCAGATTGCCGAGTCACCTATTTGTCAAATTCGTGGCCTCAATGAAGCATTGCCTTGGAGAATTGAAGTTAATGAATCAAGCCTCAAAACAATGAAGATCAGTTAAGGTTTCCAAGTTCATCACATGGAAGGCAATCACACAGGTAAATTGGTCATAGATGACCTTAGGTGGAACTCACACCCTTAGTGGACCTTGCCTAGGCTTTGTGGAACAAATTGGTAAACACATAATCAGTCACAGAACTAGATGGAACAAACATTGGAAATGTGGTAATCTATCAAGTCAACCCGTCGAATCCACTGACCCATCGATGAGACATGACAGACTCATCGAGGTCATCGACACATCGACACATCGACTATATTGACAAGGGTTCTGGACTAGAAGGATTGTCATTCAGGGCTCGATCATATCGTGTCCGCCGACCCATCGAGGTCTTCGATATGTCGACTGGGATTATGTAGTCTCTAGACAAAACAGACTGTAAAATCAGTTTGTTCTCTAATAATTGGGTTCGACCTGTAGGCGAGCTCGATATGTCGATCTGGGTCAAGTATGAATTCTGGACTTAGGACTCTCGAGTACTCTCAAACAGGCACATCGAGTTCATCGACCCATCAACAGTACCAGGACCGATCATCAATGGACAGACATGTCGATCAATATTTTCAAGTTCTGTATGAGCAAGCTATGTATTTTTATGTTGCTCTCTAATAATCTGGAACGACCCATCAACACGATCGACACGTAGATCATAAATCTGTCGACCCAACGATGACACTGACCCATCAGCAGTTCTAATTTTTGTACCGTTGGAGTGCAATTAATGCACAACGGTCAAGTGGTTGAACAGACACATTTGATTCACCGACCCATCGGTGCGCTTGACCTGTCGGTACAATTCATACCTGAGCTTATCTAGTTGGCTTATTTAAGCTCCGGATTTGTCCTTTTGAGTTGAGGCCTTTCAAATTCAAAACATCTGAGATATTATTTGAAGCTTCTACTCTCTCACATCCTTATTCTCTCTTACAAATCTTCATCTTGGAAAATCATCACTTGAGTGAATTTAGAGAAAAATGAAAAATCATTTCTAGGATTACATTGGTGAACTTTATGTTAGTGCCCCGGCTTTGCCGAGTCCCTAAGTTTGTCAATTCCATGACTCGGGAAGAAGCACTTGCTAGAAGCTTGAAGACTCAAGTTGATCAAGACTGAAGATCATGCCCCAGCGGATTGAAGCTCATCATTATGGCAATCACAAAACAGGTATTTGGCCATATATGACTTTAGGTGGTACACACACCTTAGAGGACCATTCCTAGGCTCAGTTGAACAAATGGTAAAATCATAAAAAACCTAAAAAGGAAGCTGGACAGTGAATTGGAAGCGAACTTGGAAATATGAATTAAGTTCACTGTCAGCTCAACCAGTCATTCTCACCGACCCCTCGGTGGAGACATGATCGACCCATCGTGGTCAAATACTGGTTGGCCAGTTTGACAAAGGTTCTGTATCATAGAACTGTGATTCTAGGTATGCCTCTGATCGAGAGTCTCACATGCACCGACCCCTCGGTGATGAACTTAACGACCCCTCGTGGTCAACGACTCATCGATGATAACTTATGAGTTCTGGAACTTAGAACTCAAGTGGACTCTCGAGAAAATAAACATCTCTGTAATTCAAGACCAATCGAGAGTACCAGGACCGACCCCTTGGTAAAGGGCGACAGGTTGTTCTTGGGAAGCCAAGTTTTTGACATGAAACTCTATATGCATGGTGTTGCCCCAGATCGAGACCCTCACGTGGACCGACCTCTCAGTGCCATGATTGTTAACCCATCGGTGACACTGAGTTGTAGACCGGGATTAAATACTGTCATTGGGAGTGCATTTAATGTGCAACGGTCGGGTGGTTGAACGGTAATAAATATGAACATCGACCCATCGGTGCCCCCGACCTGTCGATACTGGACAATTTGAAAAAAATTGTGATGACTGTCTTGTGCCTACACATGAGAATCAGATACAACCAGTCTATTGATTGAGTTAGTGAAAGAGAGAAAGAGAGGAAGAAAGAGAAGATACAAATTAGAAAAGATTTGGTAAAACCAGTTTCCTAGTCACCCTGGAATTGTGATTGCTCAACAACGGCTAAAAGGCGGAGCGTTGGGATTAATTCGGGCACACATTGGGTGGATCTTTGAGAAGCACACATCTTCGAGAAAGAGCTTCAAGGCAAGTGCTTCTTGGTTTTAATTTTATTTTAAAACATTTATCTGTGAAAGTGGATTAAGAAGGCTTGGCTTTGGAACCACTATAAAAAACTAGAGCATCGTCTCTAACACATGTGGTGGGTGGAATTCCCAGCCGATTGAGTGAGGTGGAATTCATACTCTAATTGTGAGGGTGTAAGTCCCCACTTAGTGAATTTGGGGATAACTCAAGGTTGAGCTAGTCCTAACAGTGGATATAGGTTGGCTAATCAAACCATTATATATCTTGTGTCCTTATTTCTGTGGTGTTAGATCTAATTTCTTATCTTCATTGTTTAATCACCATTGCTAACACACACACACATGATTGTTATATCCGTTGCACTTAAACTAATCAATCAAGTAATTTTTAAAAGGACCAACGATTATTAGATTGACCTATTCCTCCCTCCCTCCCCCCCCCCCCCCTCCCCCTCCCTCCTCCCTCCTCCCTCCCTCCCAACCACCCCTCTCTCTCGGGTCAATCGTGTTCTAGCATCAAAGGGGAGAACTTTCACTTTAGATCCTACAACCTCCCAAAGCTTGTGATTGTGCATACATTGGTACATCATCTACATCAAGAAGATCAAGCAAGGGAGATTCCTTGAAGAACATCTACATTCAAAAGAGCTACATGCTTCATTTAGTTTTTATTTTTCAATTATCATCTTGTGAAGTAGACTAGAGAGGGTTTACTCTTGCACCACTATAAAAAAATAGAGTGACAAGGAAGTAGACCGTGGTTGGTCGAATCTTTCAAAATTAGGATTGTGTTGGTGAAAGTCCTATACTATAAGTGAGGGTGAAATTCCCCACATAGAGAATTTGGGATTACCCAAGATTGATTGAGTCCAACAGTGGATGTAGGAGGATTTACTCCAAACCACTATACATCATGTGTCATTTGTGATTGGTGGATTTACTTCAACTTGATTATTTGCATCACATTATTATATTAACTCTTGATTAATCAAGTCATTTGTCAAAAGTCGAAAAAAAAAATGGGGATTGTCCTATTTACCCCCCTCTAGACAATCCGTTCTAGCACTCCGGGACTTTCAAGATCTCAGCCTAACTTGCTGCATTCCCACTTTTCATACTCTCGTGCACTTCCTCTCCTCTCAATACACGACACCCTTCCAAGGTTCTATATCTCTTTCTTCGCTGATAATTTCTCTTTGTTATGCATAGTGCTCTTCTCGACTTGCCAATCGGCCCTTTTATTTATGTAGAGCATCGACCCAATTTAGGAAAATCAGCCAGACCGAATATACCTTCAATCAATCCCCTTGTGTAGAATAGAATCTTGTCTATTTTTGTCACGCCCTGAACCCGGATGTGGGCCCGGAACGCGACTTAATTTTTTTTTCCAAACAATCATCATTATCCATTAACCCTCAAAACACGTGAGAAATTATATATTAAGCATACCAACACACCAATATAATGTATATAATATTAAACTTACAGGCATAAGTTTTCATGCCACATGAGGCATATTTATAATAAAAACACACAAAATAGCCAAAGGTACGGTTAGTTTCCATGTGCGAGGAAACCACATAAAATTTCAAATTCTGACTCCTAATGAGGCACCTTTTGGTTTCTCATCCTCCAGCTCATATCATGCATTAAGGGACGTAAGCTACTAGCCCAATGAGGAGAACTCAAATTAATTAGAAACCATGGCATGCATGTATCAATGCGAATGAACATTTAACTTACCAATCTATGATCCATTTTTACCTCATGATCATTCTTATAGGACAATGTTTACCCTTATGGTCATATACCAATATTTACCACAAATTCCTATCTCATTATACCTACAGAAATTAACCATGAGGCTATAAACAATTAGAGGAATCATTCATCAAGTCATACCTTGCTAATCGACTGGGGATAATCATTCACCAAGTCAAATCTCATTTTTCCACTAGGGTAATCATTCACCTAGTCATATCCCAGTAACCAACTAGAACGCACTAAGATATATTTCATTGTTCATAAAGGGATCTCCCACCAAGCTATATCCAACGTATTGAGGTCTTGAGTTGAACCTCACCGAAGATCGTCACTAAGCTTCAGTAGTATTAAATCTATCCACTGGAAATAATACAGCAACTTGCAAGTGTATAAGGTCTCCACAACCTGGTTTACTAGCACGCCCAACCCAATAATTCACAAACGGCGCTCAGCCTAATATCTCAAGGTCTCCACAACCCGGTCTACTAGCACATCCAACCCAGCTGTTCAAAATGGCAGTCGACTACAGCCTACTAACAAGTCCAACCCAACGGTTCGCAAATGGTGTTCAGCTAATCTTAGCAATTATAACCCAACAGCCAATATCAGATTTTACAAAGTTATTATCGTCTACAGATTTAACTTATAACCGTAATTCTTATATGCAAATGTCAAAGCATGATAATGCAAGATTTCGAGTGCCATCCTTACACAGGGACTTATTATGAGATAATCACCAAATTCCAGCCTTACCTTCAGTGCATCCAATACCAATATATAATGATCAATAAAAAACAAATATTTACACAAACATATAAACTGGATTTAATAACACGAATGCCTTCACCCCCAGTTTTTACCTGACAATTCCCAGACACTCCATGGGTCCATACTGTGTTAGGGGCTAAAAGTCCTCGGCTCCCCGAGACCATTTTACACCTACGTTCTACATAGCGAGAACATAATTTTCATCATTTAAAAGTAGGCGGTGTCAGGTCTCGCTTTGTAGACCTATATAGCATTTTCCATCCTTAAATGATCATGGGTCTCATTTTTGTAACACCCGTATTTTCAAGTTATAAATATTTATGGAAATTGCCCATTTAAGTTGTAAATTAATGAAGATAGACCTTAGATGGGTAAGGTGTTGGGTCAAGTGTCCAATTAAGACCCAACGGATCATGGATAAGGTTCACTTAAAGTAAATGGTTAAGACTTATTTAATTGGGTCAAGATTGTCAATTGGGTCAAATGCCCAATTGGGACTCAATGGGTCATGGTTGATGGTTGACCACCAAGTGAGTTCAAGCTTAGTTAAATTATGGCTGAAATAAGATGGAAATGGAATCAAGTATTGAGTTGATTTTAAGTGAGTTGAATTAAAGAGGTGAGTTGAGTTAAATGAGTTGAATGGAAATTAATGGGACTTTGATCTTAAGTGAGTGGAATGGGAAGGTGGAGAGATGTACCTCATGAGACCAAGTCAAGGCATACACTTTGGAGTTGGGAGTTTCATCTCAATGGATGAAACTCCAAATAAATCATTAATGAGGGAGGTGAGGAGTTTTGTTGTTTCAAATACCAATTCAAGGATACACATTAGTAACATGGGAGTTTCATCTCATGGAATGAAACTCCATGTGTATCATGAATGGGAAGGTGACAGTTTTGTGAGTTTCATTTCATAGAATGAAACTCCAAATAAATCATAAATGAGGAGGTGAAAGGTCTTTGGAGGTTACACAAGGCTTGCACGTTGGAAAGATGGGGGGGTTTCCAAGGGTCAAACGTTGGGTGTGTTTCATCTCATGGATGAAACCCCCAAATAAAATATTAAGGAGGGAGGTGAAAGGGCATGAGAGTTACAAAGGGGTGTCAAAAAGGACACCACCCTTGACCGACCCTCATGGAAGAAAAGAATGGACAAATGGTGAAATAAAAGGACCATGGGTTCGGCCATGGTGTATGGCCGAACCCCATGGATCCTGTTTTAGTTTTAGACATGCATAAATGGCCTAAGTGAATGATTGAATCATAGAAAATATTTTATGGATTTAGGGCTTCCATTAATGTAAAACTAATGGAATGATATTGGGACTTAAGTTATGCATATATAAGCTAAGTGAGTAGCCATGGAAAGATTAATGGCAAAGAGGTAAATATGAGTGGAAATGATGGACCATAGGTTCGGCCATGGTGTATGGCCGAACGCCATGGAGAATGTTTTGTGGACTCAAGATGTTATTCATGTTAAATGATTAACTTAATTATGTTTGGATTAATAAATCAAACAATGCATGACCTTGGACCCACATTGGTTAGAATGGTCATTGATCAAAAAGAGGGACTAAAACCAAGTGAGTGAGGTTTGAACATGTTGTATGGCCGAACCCCACTAAGGTGTTTTGTGGACTTAAGTACGATTGGAAGTTAAGTGGAATGGTGGTTTGATTAATTGATATGTAATAAGGTAATGGATCTCACAAGGGAGGTACGATCGGCTTGAAGCGATCGGTGAGCAGTTTCGGACAAAAACGCAAGGCATTAATTGATCATTGGTAGGCTTCCTACATCATTGAAAACTATGGGATATGTACAATGGTTTTAATTCTTATTTTGATGAGTTACTTTGTATCAAATGATATGTTTCAAATGTGAGATTTTAAAGGCTATGATTGTATTATTGCATAGCATGTGTTCATTTGCATCTCATGCATGGCATGGGAGGATTAGAATGTAACCGGAGATCCACACTCCGTCGGGGCATCCGTAAAGCATTGGTGGGGGTACCTTGATGTGCATTATCCATCAAGAGGTAATCGGAGGCCACACTCCATCGGGACGTTCGTAAGGCAACTGTGGGGATACATTGATGATGAGTTTTTCATCAAGAGGATACTATGTTTGTAATGTAACCGGAGATCCACACTCCATCGGGGCGTCCGTAAAGCAATCGTAGGGATACCTTGATGAGGAGTTTCCATCAAGAGGATACCATGTATTTGTGATGGGTGGGACTCATTGCATATGATAGCATGGCATGGCATTGAATCGGTATGATTATGATCTTTATTATCATGTAATGTTTCTGGTTCTTATCTATATGATTGGATCTCTATTATCATACACGGTTTTGGATACGATGTTTTACAAGTATGGTATGATATATTATATTTGGATTTTTGGTACTAACCCATTTGTTAACCCTAATTGGAATACCTACTGGGCACGTGGTCTAACGCCCTACTTCTACCCTAGTTGATGACACAGGGAATAGACTGAACAAGGACGTGATCGGAACCAAGCTTAAGAGCTTTGATGATTAAGTTGCATTTTGTTTAAGTTACTCATGGATAATGTATTTGAGTAATTAGTTCATAGGACTGTAATAACTTAGATTATTTGTTATGGTTTGGAATGTTAATTTTGGATATTTTAACGTAAGATATTTATGATTAAGTGATGGACATCCTTGCTATCTAAAATGGAATAGAATTATGATTCTATTATAATTCCGCATCTATGATTTATTCCGCATGTTTAACTTGAGTACGTGTGAACTATTTTAGTGGACTTTGTCCACGCACATGTATGGTTGGCCAGTTAAGGGTCGGGCTTTGGTAGCTCGGATTTACCTCGCATCGTGGCGTCCCGCTCTCTCTCACTCTTATATTTTTTAAAAAAAAATATATATATATATATATACTCTGATTTCCGGCGAGTGAAAAAGGGCGGGGCGTTACAATTTCAGTCTGGTTTTTGTGGGTATAACATACAATGCAGTATAAGTATCGATTCGAGTCTCTTCAACTTTACCCGCAGTGTTTATCACATAAGTCTGTAAGAATAAAATAATAATATAAATTTCAGGACATTCATTGATTATCTACCTAATCCCATGCATTTTCCAATAAAAACGTGATAAGTGTAATGAGTCACCAAACTCTTTCTGCTTCTTTAAATTATGTCAGAGAGTTAGCTGTTAGCTATCCAAAACACTACAATAAATTAAAAATGTAAAGTACTCAGTGCCCCATCTCGTATTATTTTTCAGTTAAGGAGAAATATTGAGATGGTGCCCAAAAGGTACAGAGACAGTAAAGTAAATAAAATACTCAGTGTCCAACTCCTTTTACCATCGAAAGGCGTTTCTACTACGCTACTGTCAATAAAGTACTCAGTGCCACATATCAAGACCATCGGGTGACTAAGCGCCTCCTCAGATGGTATCACTGAGCGACTAAGTGTCACTATTGATGATCCACCGAGTGACTAAGCGCCACCTCAAATAGTATCATCAAGCGACTAGCGCCACTGCGGATGATAGTGTGACCCAGAGGTTACAGTACTGGAATTTAAACACACAAAGAGGGAAAGTAAACACACAATAGTCAACTGGGGTTAATCTTTTCTCAGATTTTACTTAGGGTCAAAAAACTGAATTTTAAACATAAAATATAACTGATTTTAAATTGTATAATTTAAAATTTAAAATGGAGTCTATTTTTTCCTCAATTTTGAAATACTCATTTTTAGAGCCTATAGTTAACCGATACTACTTCTAACTTGCTCTATAATTAATATAAACGAGAAAATAATTGTTTTGATACCTTGGGTGCAAAATTCTACTAAGAGCGATGGAAATAATGAAAGAAAGAAAAAGAAGCAGAAGAAGAAACGAAGAAAAAAAAAAAGAGGAGAGAACGACTGAAATTCGTTGCTCTCTATTGTTTTTTTTTTTTTTTCCATTCTTATCTCTCCCTCCCTTTCCTTTTTTTTTATTATAATATCTTTTTATTAATTACTTCCATCTCCTTTCACAATTTTGGGTATTTCTAGGTCCCACTAGACTAATCTAATCAGTCTACTAGGTTGGGTATTAAATAGTAAATATGATATTAAATTTTGGAGATAAACCGACATCGAAAACCTAGTGTTTTAGCCAAAAATCATTGTTTTGTCAAAATTTTCTAATTTTGAAGAATCTCTTTGAAATGATCCAACTATACAGTTCAGCAAAGTAAATTAATCTGATAAAAACATTCTAAAGTTCCAAAGTGTTTTGAAATAAAAAGCCACTCCATCCAAGCAAAAGAGTGTGCAATGGTTCACGTTTCTCGATGTAAAATTAAATATCAAAAACTCAATATTTTGGAAATCTGAGGATACAAGAGGCTTAATTATATTACAGTTCGAGTACTGACTCTCTCCATATATTTTTAGGATTTTGTCTTCCCTATCAAACTGGGGTTTTACCATCTAAGAAATTTTGGGCAGTAAAAATAGGTAGAATTAGGTTGAGATTGGCATTCCGTTAAGTTCAGAATTTAAAAATAATACATAATCTAAAATTTGGAGTTATAACTAGGTCAAATGACTGAGTTTCCAAAGCAACCAAGGTTTAAGCCTAAAATAATATTATTATATTCATAACTTGTTATTACACCTTTGAGACTCAATTAAAAGAGTTATCGGACTCAGATCGGATCAAACTTGAATTAGTTGGAAACCTCATTCTGTGATATTCATGATTGAAGGAACAAAAATCACAATCATCGACTAAAAATTATTTAATTAATCCAAATTAACCTCTAAATTGGGCTAGGGTATTACAATTTTCAGTCAAGTCTTCATACATAGCTCTTATCGTGTATTACTTTATATATCCAGAAAAAGAAAACTATTGCCCTTTTGCCTCTCCTATGTTCACTAAGAAAATCACGGCTCTCAGTTTTAGTGGAATCGAGCCACACATCCAACACATACTACTTCCACCAACAATTTTAAAAAAGTAATTTGATGTTTTGTCCCATTACTTATGATTATGCTAGTATACCTTGAAAATAGAATAAATTTATAAAGTTAAATTCCATTAGTAACTCAAGTTCAGATATGGTCAAGTGTAGGCCCGGTCCTGCCTATAGGCGAAGTAGGTTGTAGCCTAAGGCCTCCAAAGAGCCATAACCCTCTAAGGCCTAGTCCAAAATTGTGTTTCACGTACACGCCGCGTGTGCGAAACGCCCAACGCTGTTCCGTGTCCGTGCATGTTCCATTCCATGCGTCTTCCGTTCGACTTTCCACTTTTCGAAATGCGCAAAATCACGACACCTGGCGCATTCCTTTCGAGTTTCTGCCCTTCCGTTTTTAAAACCCGAAAAACCCTAATCAAATAAAATCATCAAGTGACATTGCCGCAGCCTCTCCTCTCCTTGCTCTCTCAGTCTTTCTCACAGTCTCATTGCGCTCTCTCTCGCTCTCTCACTGCACTCTCTCTCGCTCTCCTCTGACCTCTCTCTATACTCTCTCTTGCCGCTCCTCTCTCTCAGTGTTCTCTCTTGCCCAATCGTTCGGCTTGCTCAGTTGCAGACTTCAGACTTGCATGTATTTTTTTCATCGATCCCGTCATCCTGAATTCCTGATGGGTGTTTGAAGTGTATATCTGATATTCCTTTGAATCATCAATGACTTGTTGTTACTTGTTATTTATAATATTATTCATTTCTATTTTTCTGTCATGTGCTACTTCTGTGGCCTCCATGTGGGAATAGATGTAAATGAAAAATACAAACTTTCTACAATTCTATATCGGGCATGGGTTTGCCCATCAGCCCATGGCATATTTTTTATCCCATAATTTATTTTTGAATTTATATTTGTAGTGAACTTGATTCTGTGATTCTGATTAATCTTGTGTGGGCGGATGGCGTGCGTGTGACCATTTCCAACTGGTTCTAGAAATCAAGTTTTATTGTTCTTTAATTTTGATTATTTAGCTGCTAAATTTTTATTGGTTATCATTATCATTATGTCTAGTAGAAAACATCATTCTCGACATAAAAAGAAAAAGACAAAAACAAGTTCAAGAATTGATTCAATCTTAAGCGGGATCTCTTAATAGATATTTTAGCAAAAGTAAATAAAATGAAAGTTCAATTGAAGTTTACTTAATGACGAACATAATGATAATGAAAAAACTATTAATGAACATAATGATATTAACTTGGTGAATGAAAAACATATCGATAAGAGTGATAATGAAAATAAGAATGAGAGTGAAGAAAATTTCAATGAACATTTTCATTTAAATATTTATAATCCAGGTAATTAGAAAAATATAAATATTGACCAAAATTTCAGAGATATATTGGTAAAAAGAGGTCTCATAAGAGATAATAACATTAACTTTCCTAAAGATTCAAAAAATAGACATTTTTCTATCACACAATATATTCGAGATTTACCAAATGGAGAAAAACATGATAGAATATGGCTAATTTACTCAATTGCTTTGGATAAAATATTTTGTTTTTGCTGTAATTGTTTGAGCAAAATGGACTTAATTATCAATTGGCAAATGAAGGAATTAATGATTGGAAAAATGTTAGTAATAGACTTAAAAGCCATGAATCTAGTAACAACCATATTACTAACCTGAGAAAATGGATGGAATTGAAAATAAGATTGCAAAAAAATGAAATAATTGATAAAATTAGACAATAACAAATGAATAAAGATAAGGAAAATTGGATACAAGCACTATTAAGAATAATTGGTGTTGTGAAAGTTCTTGCTAAAATCAATTTGGCATTTCGTGGAGACAATGAAAAGAGTTATGAATAAAATAATGAAATTTTTTTAACTTTTATTAAAATGATCGCCGAATTTGACCCTATAATACAAGAACATGTTCTACGTATTCAAGATAAAAAATTCAATGCCACTATCTTAGTCATAAAATTCAAAATGAATTAATACTTTTGTTAGCGAGTGAAATAAAAATTAAAATAATTAAAAGGATCAAAGAATCAAAATACTTTTTTATTATACTTGATTGTATTCCAGATATAAGTCATGAAGAACAAATGTCTATTATGGTACGTTGTGTGGATATTTCAATAAGTCCAATAAAAGTGGAAGAATTTTTCTTAGGATTTTTAAAGGTGGACGATACATCGGGACAAGGACTTTTTAATGAATTTATAGATGTTGTAGAAACTCTTGAACTTAATATTGATGATATGAGGGGATAAGAACATGATAATGGTTCTAATATGAAAGGAAAAAATAAAGGAATACAAAATAGGGTACTACAAATAAATCCTAAAACATTTTATACGCCTTGTGGTTGTCATAGTCTGAACTTGGCACTTTGTGATATGGTAAATTCTTGTTTTAAAGGTAAAATATTTTTTGGAATTATACAACGTATATATAATGTATTTCCATCTTTTACAAAGCGGTGGGCAGTTTTTAAAGATTATGTTAAAGGTATTACGGTTAAGCCATTATCACAAACACGTTGGCAAAGTCATATTGAAAGTGTAAAAGCAATTACATTCCAAGCTCCACAAATTAGAGATGCTTTAATTGAATTAGCGAACACTTGTAAAGATCGTAAGACAAAGAGTGATGCTGGAGACTTAGCAAAATTAAAAATTGAAAATTTTGAATTCTTATTTGAAATGGTTATTTGGTATGATATATAGTTTGCAGTTAATAATACTAGCAAAATTTTACAAGCAAATGATATGAATATTGACGTTGCTTTAAATGCTTTAAAAAGACTCATTTCTTTTTTTGAAACTCAAAGAGAAAGTGGATTTGAATCTGCCATGATTAATGCTAAAGAGATTGCTAGACAAATGGAAGTTAAACATATATTTCATGAAAAATGTATTATTCGTAACAAAAAAATTGATGAGAATCCTAGTGACGAGATAACACAATCACCTGAAGAATCTTTTATAGTAAATTACTTCTTATATATAATTGATCAAGCTCTTATGTCACTTAAGACTAGGTTTGAACAATTTCAAAGATATGAAGATACTTTTGAATTTTTGTTTGATTTGAAAAAGTTAAATTCTTTAGATGATGATAGTTTGAAGAGTTCTTTTAATAAACTTGAAGATTTTCTAAGACATGACATGATTTTTTATATTGATGGAAGTAACTTATTTTTAGAATTGCAAAGGTTGAAAGATGGACTATCAAAAAAAGTAAAAGAAACAATTGAAGTAGTAAATTATATTAAAAAAATGAATGGTTGTTTTCCAAATGCATGTATTGCTTATAAAATAATGTTGATCATACCAAACTGATAAAATCTTATCTTCGGAAAGATTGAATGGATTATTTATATTGTCTATTGAAAAAGATATGTTAAAAGAACTTGAATACAGTAATTTAATTAGTAATTTTGCATCTCAAAATCGAAGAAGAATAAATTTTAAATAATACTTTGTTATAAATTTGATTTTTATATTTTATTTGGATATTTCACACTTTATAAAAAAATGTATGGTTTTTTTTTTTTTTTTTTTTGAGTGTATAAGGGCAAAAGACCCCCTCTTAAGAGTTCACTTAGGGCCTCTAAAATCTCAGGGCCGGCCCTGGCCAAGATGTTTGTTGATAGTACATTTGTATGTTTAATAAAAATTAGATATATTGACTATTCATATCAACGTTGTCTGAGTTCAGTAATTGACGGCAAAAATAATTTAACATCATCTAATATTTCATATATATTATATATTTTTCTGAATTTAATAACCATTCGAAGTTACACGTTGGTACAGATGATTAACATGAACAAAGTGTACCATTAAATCCACTAGGTATAAATAATGTGCAATAAATTTATTTAAACTTTATTTGGTCAGTGAGTGATTTAATTTGAATGAGTATTTTGTTAACTTGATTTATTAAATAAATAGTTAAGTTGGGGTATAAATTGAGTTCTATTCATATTTAATATCAGAAATATAAGACTTAACATTAATAAGATTTATGTGAAGTTCTAGACACACGCTACAACCTCGGGCTTTTAGATTTTGACAAATCGAATCTATAGAAATTTAGAAGTTTAAAAAATATGACTTTGTTGAGCTAATTAGAGTCAATATATGTGAATCTCATATTTAAACATATATCTTTCAAATTTAAATGATTGTGAGCTATTATGTTAAGTGAAAATATCAAGAATCAATTGATTTATTCAAAATATATTCAAGCTACATTTAGGTCAATTCAAACTTGGCTCAGCTATGAAATTGTCCATGGAATGTGAAATTGAATCATAAACTACTAACCCTTTTAAAAGATTTGAAATATATTATTGGCTAGTTGCTTGGTATTAGATTTTCAATAAAAAAATAAAATCTAAAATAGACAAAAAACATTATTCAAATTGGCCAAAATTTTCAACCATTTTGACCGAAATAATGGTTTGGGTAATTTAAATCTTTCTAAAAATATCAATTTTTTAATGTCAAATGGGACTAACACCAAAAGTTTCAAATAAATAAGAAATATTAAAATTGTTATTTTCTCTCTTAAATTCAAATTCAAGTTTTTAAATGTAATTCAGGCAATCAAGTCAAATTTTATATAAATTAAATTTAGAATTATTACCTTTTAATAGATTTGATATTTTACTCATTTTCTAACCTGCTCATAACTCAAATTATTCTCATCGGATTTTAATTTATGTCAATCAATTCAAATTGAGTCAAATCTATTCATGGGTCAAGTCATGTAATTAAGTACATAATTAGTTATACACATTATGTTGACATATTTCAATTAAAGATACAACAATCAAAATTAATCTCCATTATTAAAATATAATATTTATAAAATTAAGTCCCAAAAAATATCAAAGAAATAAATAAAATTCAAACGTATACATGTGTATAAAATTAAGTAAATCAAGCAAATTGAGCCATATAAAGTATAATCTTAGACCAAATTAAAAATAAGCCAATTTTTTTATTTTAACCAAACTAAACTCAACTTTTGAGTTTACTCCTACACAAGCTTTTTATCTTTTATTTTTACATGTTCACAACCGAAACCCTAGCATTATTGTTTTGGGGGAAATGCTTATAAATAACGAAGCAGCCCTAACCCTAGCCCAAACATCATCAACACCAATCACTCTCTTGCCCTTTCCCTGCTGCCGTTGCCGGAGGAGAAGAAAAGAAGGGAAGAAACCGATTCATCCCTCTATCTCTAATAATCAACTGTTATCTCATCCATTTTATTTCTTTTTTCTCTTTCTTCTTCTTTTGTAGTCCATTAATTGGTTGACTTGCATCGGATTTTTCTTTAGTATTTGTCTTCTATGATGAAGGTGCTGAAAATTTATGTCTGGACATCTGAGACCAGTCTATGATTTGAATCGAACGCTCTTCTGAGATCCTTAAATCATCGATCATCTCATTCTTGATATGTTGCTCTAGGCTCATCTCATTCTCAATGGCCTATATTTTTTTCTCTTGTTTTTTTTTTTTTGTTATAGCATTTTCAATTCTAAATGAATTGTCCCGCATCAGTTACCCTCTTCTCACGTTGTTTGATCATTTGTTGAGGAGATATAACGGATGCGAAGAGAGAAAAGGTTGGCTTACCAGCCCATTGCGTACCCATTTTTGCCTTGGAGTCAAATGGACCCACCTAAATCCTTCTGAACATATCATCTATTGTTTGATCCCTTTCGAAAACCAGGGAAAAACCCATTTTCCTATCAACTCATACTTTGATTGAAGATGGTTTCAGAAAAATCCAAATCCTGGTTCCAAAAGTAATCATTTATTTTGTTTTTCTATGTACTATTTTATTTTCTGAGTTTTTTTTCTAGAGAAATGGCAAATGATGAAGATAATCTTATCCTACACACAGATAATCTCGTGTTGACAAAAACTCCGCTTATTATCTGATGCCATGAATAATAGCCAAATCCCTTGTTCAGATGCTTGAATTTTGAGTGAGGCTTTTAGCTTTTTGAAGAAATTGATTTTAAAGTTTAGGAATTGTTCTGTGCATTTATTATATTAAGGTGATAATATTTTTATTGCATTATTTTTCAATTTATCAATGGGCCACGCAAATATTTTACTTAAATTTTGTTTTCAAATTGAGGAAATTTGTTATTCCAAGAATTTTACATACTTTCCATGATTTTATTGAGCCTTTTGATATATATATATATATACATACTTTCCATGATTTTGCGAACCAACTTGTGGATTATTGAGCCTTTTGATATATATATATATATATATTACATACTTTCCATGATTTTGCGAACCAACTTGTGGATTATTGAGCCTTTTGATATATATATATATATATATGATGTGACTCAGTGAAGAAGTTTAAGCAGACGGGCGGTCTGAATCTGATGCCATGTTGAATGTCTGCTCCTTGATGGAATTTCTGAGAGTTATTGGAACATTTTTCGGAAGATATGAGAAGATGTTTTTGTGTAATTATTTGCTTAGTTATTTGATTATTTTAGTGATTTTTTTTTTTTATAGAAAATGAGATTATTAATTTTGTTTTTCAGAATTAGTAATTTTTATACTAAAAAAGGTTTTTGTTGTAATTCATTAATAAATGATTTTCTATTGCTACGTGTGTAAATGAAGACTAAATTACTACAATTTGATTATATCTCATTCTAGAGGATGAAGATCTTTATAGTAATTATAGTAGTAGTAACAATTTATAGTAACTTTTTATAGTTTATTTAACATATTTGCTTTTTTCTAAATGATTATATAATAAGAGGAACCATTGTTGAGGTCTTGGCTAATTGAGAAATTCTTAAATAAGTCATACATGTTGGGCTTTGTCGAAAAGGCTTGAACCTGTTTATATATAGGAAAGCCCAAGTCCATTTGAAGCTCTTAGGATTTTAAAGTCTCAACTCAAGTCTATCATTTAAAATATATTAATTTTTTCAATTGCTATAAATTTTTATTAATATTATATTTAAAGACCTATCTTTAATTAAAGTTTACCTAAATGTTAATTTTTAGATACTTAAATATCTGTCAAAATATTTTATTTCTATTAAGATTGAGTAGGTAAAAATTAAATTTCAAGATAAAATGTAACAAATAATATAATTTTTAATTTGTTTTCAATTGTTTGGTTATATTTTAATTTTCAAAATAATAGGACTTAAGTGTATTTATTTAACTCCGGTTTTATGGTTTTCATGTTCTATCTTTAGACAAGTCAGCATCATACTCAGCCTTGAATTCTTGTCCAAGCAAGTGTGATGTTTGTCTATCTTGGCAAGCTCAATTCTAAAATGAAGGCACATGAATCTTTAGACAAAAAGATAAATTGAGACCACTGGACAATTATATAATTTCAAGTACTTGTAGTATCGACAACAAACATAATCTATCATATAGGGAAAAAGATTCCTTTTATTTGAAATTCTAACCTGACATGTAAAATGTACTTTTAAAAAATGAAAAATAAGCAAACAGTTTGATGCGGATGTCATGCGAGAAGAGAGATCATTTTGATTGAGGTAAGGCAAGTTCAAACTTGTTTCGCCGATTTCAAAGTATTTCTTTTAAACTTTCTGATGTGCGGCTGCCCATTTTACATGGAGCTCACTGGAGACTGCAAATTCCTTGTGACTTTTCATATGCCCAAACCCTAATCTCATTAATACCGGAAAAAGCTTCACACACTCAAGAAGCTTTGGCTGCTGCTTCATTGCATCGACACTAGCACTCTCTTCCAAGATTTCGAAATGTAAATGCAAGCACATCCAAGTGTCTTTTCTGTAATGGAGTAAAGGTGGCTTCTTATTAGCGGTAAAAAATTCGGTAACCTTAAATCCTTTTGATAGTATCATATTTGTTGTTTGATTGAGTTCAAAAGTAATCATTTATTTTATTTTTCTATTTACTAATTTATTTTCTGAGTTTTTTTTCTAGAGAAATGGCAAATGATGAAGATAATCTTATCCTACACACAGATAATTTTTTGTTGACAATGACTCCGCTTATTATCTGATGCCATGAATAATAGCATAGCCCTTGTTCAGATGCTTGAATTTTGAGTGAGGGTTTTAGATTTTTGAAGAAATTGATTTTAAGTTTCGAAATTGTTTTGTGCATTTATTACATAAATTGATAATATTTTTATTCTATTATTTTGCAATTTATAGATGTGCCACGCAAATCAATTACTTTGCTTTTCTTTCAAACTTGTGATATTTGTTTTTCCAAGAATTTTACGTACTTTCCATGATTTTGCGAACCAACTTGTGGATTATTGGGCCTTTGATAGATATGATGTGACTCGATGAGGAAGTTTAAGCAGACGGGCGGTCTGAATCTGATGCCTTGTTGAATGTCTGCTCCCTTAATGGAATTTCTGAGAGTTATTGGAACATTTTACAGTAGATCTGAGAAGATGTTTATGTGTAATTATTTGCTTCGTTATTTGATTATTTTAGTGATTTTTATTTTTATAGCAAGTGAGATTATTAATTTTGTTTCTCAGAATTGGTATTTTTTATACTAAAAAGGGTTTTGTTGTAGTTCATTTATAAATGATTTTCTATGGCTAAGTGGGTAAATGAGACTAAATTACTATAATTTGATTATATCCATTTGACTTGAGACTCCTTATTTAACATAAGATTCCTTTTCACTTTTCACATGTCCAAACCCAGATCTCATCATGATTGGAAATAATTTAACACATTCCAAGAAGCTTGGCTGCTGCTCATGGCCTCAACCAAAGAAAGACTCACTCTTTCAAGATCGGCCGATATATCAACAATATGCTTATTTTTTCTCTTTTTTTTTTTTTCAAACCTTCGTCTATTTTTTTTAATTTTTTTCTAAATTATCAAAAATTCGGCCTTCAGAAAAAATTTAAAAGTTAAAAATAACATATTGGGCCATATTTCATCGACATGATCAAAATTGATATTAATTTTTTTTAAATCTTGATATTAAAGTTTTTTGTGCTATATGTCATATTTACCGTTATATGTTTCTCTTTAAAAACCATTATATGTCGGCCTTTTATGTGTCAGTAATCCTCTTATGCCACCTAAGAAATCACTCATTGATTGATATCAACAATATTGTTGATATATTTATTGTACAATTGATATATATCATATTTACCGTTATATATTTTCCTTTAAAAACTGATATATGTCGGCCTTTCATGGGTCAGTGATACATCTTATGCCACCTAAGAAATCTCTCATTGGTTGAGTGGTGCAAGGTTTTTATTTTGCAACGCTATATCTCTCTTCAACAAATGCCTGCAACCTTGAGCTAATTAAGAGTTGAAGTTGAAAGTTTCCGTATGTGTTAGAATGCTAGTTAAGATTGACTTTAGAGGGGGAGTGAATAGGGTAATCATTTATTTTTTTATTTTTCATAAATTTTTTGATTAATTAATAGATATGTAGAGGATTAATAATATTAATCAAGAGATATATTGTGACAAGAGAGTGTGCTACTACTTGACCAATCATATGAAAATAAGATTAACACCCACGACACAAGATGTATAGTGATTTGGTTTAAACGAATCTACATTTATTGTTGGATTCACCTAACATTGGGCTATCTCAAATACACTATGGGAATTATGCCCTCACGAATAGAATATGATTTTTACCTCATCAATTGATTAGGAATTACACCCAATCATCTAAGGTTTTGAAAGGTTCGAACAAATCGCATGGTACGTCTTTATCCCTCTATTTTTTATAATGATTAAAGCATTTTGTTGTAGTCAATTTAATAATGATAATGATTTAACAATAAAATTATTAAGAAGTATTTCTCTTGTTTGAGCTCTTTTATGATGATATACTTTTAGTCGATGTCAACGAAGATGTGTCTTGTGTATGTGCAATCATAATCTTTGGGAGGAGGTTCTATGATTTAAGTTATGCTTATTTATAGCCTAGATATTGTTTTCTCACTCTCTCAATCTCAATCTCAATCAAGATGATTGGATTTCTAATGATTCACCTAAGTGTTTGGAGAGGAGGTAGGATCTCTCCAAGTGTCCAACCAAAATCATCAAACTTTGGAATATAAATAGGCAAACAAAATCCCAAAGGTACGACGGGCGATTGATTGTGTGTTCAATTATAGCTGTTGTAATGTGACCGTTGTGCATTTAATGTTCTCTAATGGCTATTAAATGGTCACGTACGATTGATCGTCTGTGTTCATTGGCGATTGATCGTGGAATGACGAATGTATCGGCTTGAGGCTATCCAGTTTTAACAGTGCTTTGTCAAGACAAACCTTATCTACATCCAGGGCGATTGGTTGTGTCCTTGATGTGTCCGCCCTGTTTACACGATTGGTCATGTGGCTGGTTGATCGTCCATGATCAAACTCTTTTTCATACCAGACCATTTACGTCTAGTCGATCGATCGTGATCATGATTGGATCGGCCCTGTCTCAGCGATGTATTGGCTACACAATTGCATCGTCTTGAGACCTCTAGTGTTTGATAGACATTTCCAAACTAGACCTTTTGTTTTTCCATAAGATTGATTGCTATACCACGAGGCATTGTTCATGTCACTAGCGATTGATCGCCTGACACGATTTGTCGTCCTAACAGTAAAATCAATGGTTTGAATATAAAGTTCATGTTTTGATTTCTAGTGTAAAACATCCACTAGGGTTATTTAGATTAACCTAATGTGAGATCTAAGTCTAGGCATGATCATCTTAAGGTGTTGGAATGCACCTAAAGTCATCTATGGTTAATTTACCTTTGTGATTGTCATACACTTGGTGATGATGAATTTTCAACTTGATCTTCCATCTTTGAACACTTGCTTCAATCCTAATCACTCATTAAGTTGTGTATTCTTGTTTTAACATTTTGAAGCAATACTTTACCTAAGTTATGGAATTGACAAATGGGTGACTCGACAAGTTGGGACACTAACAGGAGTCTTAATTTAGTGTTTATTTTTCCTTTTTTCTAACCGAGTGTATTGTTTTTTGCATTTTTTTTTCTCATTGATTAGTTTGAATTGCAAGGATACATTGTAATCCTTTTTCTTCCTCGCATGTTGTCTTGAATGACCAACCATGGTTGGTTTTGTCATGCGATGTAAATTAGTTGTATCATTAGCTCATCAACATTACCATGGACTTCAAAGATACCCTCCTTTTAAATAATTAAAAAAATGTATGAAAAAAGAAAAAATGAGAGCAAAAGTTAATGCAGAAAGAAAGAACACAAAATGATTTGAGTAGGTTCTTAGTGATTGAAGTTGGCTAAATAACATGGTCTTCCAATCAATGTTTTAAAAATCGACTCGTCAAGTGAAGTGTCTCGATTGAAGATCGGATTAAATAATGTCCTACTGGGTTCAAGTGTGGTTGAACTCTTGCCATGATATTATATTATTAATAATATTAAATTATTAATTAAAATTTGATTATTGGATTGAAATAAAATTTTAAATAAAAATGTTAATATTTTTGAAAAAAATTAAAATAATTTTTTTATTTTATAATTTTTAAAATAAATAAATACTTATTAGGAAATTATTTTTATGAGATGAGATCTTGCAACTCAAAACTCCCCTCTTCAGTTTTAAAAATATGAAACTTTTTGAATCTCTTAACCTCATAACATGTTTTTTCTGATCTCCATTTCTCTAAAGAAAGTACTTCAAGCCTCCCAATCTCACTTCTCCAAAGGAAGCCTTTGAGGTTTCTAAAAACCTTCTGTTTCCCCAAACTCCCAAACGAAGCCTTTGCTACTCAAAGCCTCATGGTTATATTTTCCCTCTGTTCTTACCCTAGTATTTTCATTTTCTACAGTGTGCCTACTAAAAATTAAAGCTATCGAACTTGGAAAAACTCGAAAATCAAAGCTCTTTAACAGGAGAATCACAACCCTTTCCTAAAGTATGTGATATTTTTCATTTCATTTCTCATCTCATTTGCAATCATCTCTCTTTTTCTTTCGATTTCTTCAAGTCGATTCCACATAGGCTTTCAATTTTGTTTTGGAAAAAATAAATGATTTTCTTTTAAAAAAATTATTTAATATTTTTTGAAATGGTTTTTTAGAAAATTGGTCAACCTGTGAGTTTTGTCGATTTTTGCGAGTTTTTCTTTGGAAGGTGTTTAAGAAAATAGGACTGTACCTATGTCGGTTACAATTGAATTGGCGGTTCAATCGCGGGTTGGTCCGAGTTTTAAAACACTGGTTCCAGTTAGCTTTTGACTTAGGACATGTTATTTATGTTGGAGTGTGGCTCGATTTGGAGATTTGAAGTCCTATTTGGATTAGGAGTCAACTCCTATTAGTTCTCTTTGTATTTTCACTTTAGGAGACTTCTTATGTTTTCTCTACTTGTCATGCCCCGAACCTGGTGTGAGCCCTTACCAACAGCTTGGCGAGGCCTCACCTAACAACAAAAGTGTTGCAGGGCTGATCCTTTTAAGTTGATTTTCTCGGTTTCACCATTTAAATTCCACATTACACATCGTGACATAATCAAATATACATCAATATACCATAATGTATATTTAGAACTTGTTTACAAGGTGTTTTACCCCATATGGCACAATTATTTTATAATTACAACTTTCCCAAAATACTAAAAATAACTAACATAAACAGTCTTTTCCCACGGACAGCTTCTGGAATCCAAGGACTCCAGCTCCTAAGGAATTGTGGAGGGATTCTTTGTTCTCTCTTCCAGCACATCTCCTGCACTATAAGGGACGTGAGAAACTAGCCCAATGGAGAGAGGTGAATATACCAATGAAATTCTAGAGATGCATGAAACATTTAGCAATGCAAATGAACATGCAACTTACCAACATAGGACCCATTTTTACCCTACGATCATTTTTCTAGGACACTGTTCACCCTCATGGTCCCCTACCAAGATTTATCAGCAAGTCATGCCATTTAGTTAACAAGGATCTTTCACCAAGTTTTATCTCAGCAAGCCATAATGGCATTTCTCACCAATTCATATTCATAAACCAATTGGGGGAATCCTTCACCAAGTGCTGCCATTTAGTTAACAAGGATCTTTCACCAAGTTTTATCTCAGCAAGCCATAATGGCATTTCTCACCAATTCATATTCATAAACCAATTGGGGGAATCCTTCACCAAGTCATACTCCATTATTTGGACGGGATTCACTAAGACACATCCTATTGTCCATACGGGGATCTATCACCAAGCCATATCTCACATATTGAAATCCTAAGCTGAACCTCACCGAGGATCTCCACCTAGCCTTGGAAGCGTCAAATCCACCCACGGGAAGTAACTGCAATTTGCAAGTGCTTCCAATCATTCTAACTCTGATGCATCGTTACCCTCACCAAGACTGAGATCATAGACTATGTACCCAGAATAGTCCGGAATAACTCCACTGTCTCAAAATTTCCATAACTCATACCACCCTTGGAGGCATTCTCTTTCAACCCACTAAGCTTACCATATATAATCACATATACAAATATAATCATATAAAACGGGTTACTAACGACTCACGCCTTTACCCTATTCACCGAATCACTCAATCTTTAGACATCCACATGGACCCCATTCTGCGTTTTAGACTATTAGCTCTCGACTCCACGACACCTTTGGTTGCTTACGTTGTAATAGGTAGAACAAATATCCAGTCCCTTATAGGTAAGTGGTATCAGGTCTCGCTTCGTGGATCACTTAGCCTTTTCCATCTGTTTAAATTCCATGGGTCCAATTATGTCTAAAAACTAAGGATTTTTATTGAATATATATAACAAACCATAGGTTGAGTCTCATTGCCTTCTCTGGCTGAGTTTTTCATGGAACATCTGTAAGATAGAGTAAATGTATAAATTTACCTACTCAATAGTATATACACGTAAATTATTTCCCAAACCCCATGTTATTTTCTAGAAAACAAGGTAATAGAGATGAGTCACCTAGGCTCTTTCTACTCCTTTAAATTATTTCAGAGAGTTAGCTGTCAGCCATCCAAAACACACAATAAAAAAATAGAATTTACTCAATGCCCAGTCTCGTATTTCTTTCTGGCTAAAGAAGAGTATTGAGACAGAGTCCAAAGGGTACAAAAATAGTAAAGTAAATAAAATTTCTCAGTGTCACATGCTTGTATTTTCCCGAGTAAAGCAACGGAAAGTATTGAAAATTAGGCCCAGAGTGTACAGAACAATAAGTAAATAAAGTACTCAGTGCCCAAACCCTTTTACCACCGGACAACCAAGGCTACTTAGATGACCACCAAGCGACGAAACCGTTGCTCTACCGGTGGAGATTTTCAGCCTAGAGGGTACAATACATGAAAATACACAAAACAGGAAAAGAAACACACAGTAATTAGATGGGGTTAAGCTTTTTCCTGATTTTACTTAGAGATGAAAATCTGAGTTTTGAAAGTAAAATAAAACTGATTTTAAGGGTGTAACTTGAACTTTAAGAGAAAAGCATATTTTTCTCTCCATTTAGAAAAACTTATTTTTAAAACCCATCACTAACTTATTTTACTTCTAACTTACTCTGGAGTTAATAAAAACGTGAAAATGATTGTTTTGATACGTTGGTTGCAAAATTCTGCTAAGGTTTGCATGCGTTTAAAAAACCCAATGTAAACGCGGGAAACTTCAAAACTTCGGTTATTGAACGGAAGAAACAGAAAGGAAGAAGATAGAAATGGAAAGAATAAGGCACTGGAAAGAAAATAAATTTTTTTTTTAATTTCCCTTCCTTCCCAATCTTCCTGTGTTTAAATAGAGAATGGGCTGGCTTTTCAGCCACCCACGTCGCATGGCTACTTCTTGTAGCCTTAGCAAGGGTTTGAGATTTTTTTATTATTTTAATATTAATTCTTTTTACTAATTACCTCCACACCCTTTCTCATATTAGGTGTTACAGAAGTCTCACTAGACTGATTTGATTGGTCCATTAGGTCGGGTATTAAAAATTAGATGTGGTATTAAAATTTGGAGTGAAACACACGTAAAAAACTTGATGATTTCACAAAAAATCACAGTTTTTGTCAAATTTTCATAATTTTCAAAGATCATTTGGAAAAATTCTGACTTTACAGTCAAGTAGATTAAATTTACCTGACAAAACAATTCTAAAGCTCCAAAGCGTTTTGAAGTCAAAAGCTACTTCATCTGAGTGAAATAATTTTTTTAGTTAAAACGACTGTCCATATTTCACGGTGTAAAATAAATGTCAAATACTCGATGTTTTGGAAATGTGAAAACATAGGAAGCTTAGTTATAATACAGATCGAGTACTGACTCTTTTCATATATTTTTAGGACTTTGTCTTCACTATTAAATTTGGGCTTTATCACCTAGGAAATTTGAGGAGATTAAAATATGTGGAAGTAAAGCAAGTTTGACATTCCGTTAGGTCCGGAATTTAAAAATACTCATAATGTATAAATTTGGAGTCCTAACTAGTTCAAATGGGCAGGTTTCCGGAGCCAAAGAGTTTAAGCTTAATTAGAAAGTCAAAATATTTACAGTTTTGCCATTATGAAATAAAAAGTCAAATCAAACCCTATTGGTCTCGAATCAAACCAAACTTGGACTCGTTGGAAAGTTCACACAGTAATCTTCACAAATAATGGTTAAAAATTACTTAATTAATCATAGTTAACCAAAATTAACCCCTAACTTGAGCTGGGGATTGCACTACTTCTCCTAATTCTTCTCTACTTCTTTCGTTGGTTGAAACCTTTGTATAAGATAGAGAGACTCTCGTCTGTTTGGGTTGGCTTCGGTGTGGCCCCTCTTGGGTACCATCGAGAGTTGTGGGTTTGTGACAGAGAAAATTCGTGAGAAATAGAGAGAGAAATTTGTATTTGTAATTTGCCATTTGGAATTACTGGAATTTGTCGGTGTTGCCCGTGGACGTTGGTCTTTGACCGAACCACATTAAATCTTGTCTTCGTGTTGATTGCTTGTGTGTTTGATAGATTGTTTCCGTTGTGTGAATCTGGGATTGTATCCCAACAAGTGGTATCAAAGCTTGGATTTTGATTTCGGGTGTTAAATCGTGGAGAAGAAGTAGAGGAAGAACTCAAAAAATGTCCTCACCTTTGTCAGTTTGCTGTCACGCCCTGAATTTACTAGAACTTGAAGTACAAATTTTTTTTTTTTTGGTCCGAGGATCCTATCGAAATTTCGACAGTCTCCCTTAGAAACTAAACATCTTGACCAATTGTGGGTCTACAATTTACATCCCACTCTTTCCAGATATTATACTATGACTTCATATGTACATCTCCCCACTTAGATTTATCAAAGACATAATTCCACAAATTATAAACCAAAAGAGGTTTGAGTTTATACATCATAATAGTAGGGTACCCATACAACATACATTTAATTACAAGCCATGGCACCACTCCAAAATATAAACAGATTTTATGCAATCTATCCCATGAAACTCCTACGCTTAGTCACGGGGTCATTCGGACCCTGGCTCTGAGCCATGCCCTGAAACTGTGAAGGTGTTAATCTACATACAAGCAGGATGAAAATAATTAAGAAATAATCTAAGTAACAACATAATTCATTCACTTTAATAAAAGGGTTAAAACATCTAATAAGAGGGTTAAAAATCTATCCAGCATCTATAAACTATGCTATATGCCATTTCGATTGCAAATTTGTGTCTACTTTATTCCAATGCTATAGTTTTTTCAAATAAAATTCATTTTGGTGACTTAGTCACATTTTTATAATACTATCTAAAAATAGAAAATTGTTAAATTTAAAAGAAGAGGAAGAATAGTATATTTTTAATTTTTTTTTTAATGATATACTTGTGTATCCAAATAATATGTGCTTGCATAATATGCTTAGAAGTTTAATTATCAATATATATTTTTATTTTTAAATAATTATTTCAATATTTTTTAATATTGATGCAATAGGAGCATATTTTTTAAGCATCTGAGAAAGTGTACCTCACAAAGTTAACCTCACACCCTATACATGTGCTTTGCACTTTACACTCCAACACCCTTATCATTGTCACAAATACTGTTAATATTTTTATTTTATCACAAAAATATCGACAAAACAATATTTTTGCGTTAAAAATATCGCTGCTGACATTTTAAATAAGAATTTACTGATAATATCGTGCTTTTAACGTGAGAAGTAGTAATTTTCACTCCCACGATCTTGCAGAGTGCGCACAAGCATGGCCAGGAATGAACAGACATGGACGAAATTTAAGAGACTTTTAACTTGAACCCCCACGTTCCATGTTTCCTAAAGTTTAAAGTTTCAAGGGTTTTTGTCCCATACTTGTTGAGCGATATGATAGCAAGATATTTTGTTCATTCGTGAAAGACTACCAACACATAACTGACTGAGGACTATTACGATTGATTTTTATATTTCGTGTAAGTATCTAATATATGTTAGCTAATCAAATTAAGTTGGTAAATAAATTGAATAAAAGAATTAGATATATTAAAAGTTAAATGAATGGTAAACAATTATTTTCAGCAATCATTCATTCAATTTTCCTTGATCAATAATTGTAATATAAAATAAAATATTTTTTATCATACTTACAAACTATATTAAAATAAGTTATATAACAAAATTTTTAGAGTTTTCTCAAATATATCATTCAAGTAGGGTTGAGATTCAAAGGATTGAGCTGGGTTTTCAATTGTTTATGAATGACAAAACAAATTTGTACCTTTGTATATTATCTAATCGGTTAGATCATTGTCTCATTTAAATCACATGTACAATGAATGGAATATGAGCTGCTAATTAGGTGGCTCGTTTTTTGTGAGAAATTTTTTTTTTTTTCTGAAAGGAATGACAGTGTTCTTTGAAACTCACACATTTGGTGTCATATATTTTAGTGGTGAAAAGAATTGAATCAGATATTGATTGTGAACTACAATGAATATTAACTCATTGCATTTTTTTTTTCATTTCATGATTATATCATTTTTGTTTTTGTATTTATTATTTTTATTTTTATTATTTTTTAAATATTTATAGTTTCTGTAAGATTTTCTCGTTAAATTTCTGATAAAAACCTGAGAATTTTTAATTGCTCCTTATGCTTTGACTACTATGATTAATAAATTTAAATTTAATTTACCTTCGAAACATTTTAATTTTAGATGTTATTCAATTTTATGTTACTCTTCATTAATTATTTCTTTAAATTTAATTTAAATCTACACTTAAAAAATGATACCAACTCCTGTAATGAAAATGTAACGAAAATTCATGAAACTACAGAGATTCAATTAAAAACTAAAGATTCATTGAAAAAAAAAGTTTAAAAGTACTTAATTTTAATATTGTACTTTATTTAATGTGTGTATCCCGTTTCACAACTAGTAACTAAAAAAACCTTCTTGATGGTCAATTCCTACCCTTATTTATGGAAGATTTTAGGATCAAACTCCCCTCAATACAAAACAAGTCACTCCCCTTAATTCTGTACTCGGCATGTGCTGATTGAAAGATTTACACATCTCCAAAGATTGGTCAGGTGGAAAAATTCAAGTGGTACACTTAGATACTTGATCTTTAAAAAAAACTAGTAATTAAAGAAAAGGAAAACGGAGTACATTATGTAGCAACACTGATCAGATGCGATTAGAAGTTGCATCGGAACCGGTATTAAAACATTTTACAGATGTATTGAAAAGTAAAATAAGATGAATCTCAAGTATTCATGGACCTTGAAAACTAGGATTGGCATCAACAAGAACAATTATTCCGGCCATATCATGACAACCAGATCGGAAAATGATGGATCAAAATGTGAGAAATAAAAAATACAAAATGGGTGGAACGCATACAGATGCCAACATTAAAAAAAATGACGATCCAAAAAGACTGTGTACCTACTATCATATAACAAATGACACCCCAAACGAGTTGGAGTCATAACTACAAACCCACTTCCTTGAATTCGATTCCTACTCCACTCTAAAGGGCCATTGCCTCTAGAGTACCGGTGCATGGATAGAGAGGCTTGTATATGCCCCGAAGATTAGTTAGGTGCTCAATAAGATCTGGACACCTTGGTCATAAAAAAAACAAATGAAATCCCACAAACAAAGCACAATCCTTCTACAAACATGGAGCTGTATAACACATTGAAATCAAGATTGCTGACCATGCCCCAACTAATGGGTGCATCTCTTCTTGCAGTTGCTGCGGCTACTTTGTTGTCTCTTTCTTGTGTCTCAAGTCGCTAGGTATGATTGATACAGAGTCGACGCAGAGGCCCCCTTTAGAATGTGTGCAGTCAATCTGTTTCATTGAAAATCTGATTTCGGTCACTATTTGTGAGTCAGAGACAATAAATTCACCAACTTGATACTCCAACCAGCTCCCACGTTTGTTGTTCCCATTACTATCTTCCTTCTCAGGTTCATCTAAACAGCACTCGCACGATGCTTGCTGACCATCTGCAGTGGATAGCTCAAACCGCACTGGTTTCAGATCCCAACCATGAGTATGCTCGAAACTACAGACACGCCGTCCTAGTCTTTTAGAAAATCTTCCAAGGTGAAGCCTGAATGACAGTGTATATGCACCAGCAGGGAAAGGGAACTTCAATGAACCATCCACTTCAAACCACCATATTTGCTGTAAATAGGCCACCACATGGAACCTGCAAGTGGAGCAGGTAACAAGCTTATGCTTACAAGTATCATATCACCATTACACTGCACACAAAAGATAACATGATGACAACAACAGCGACAGTGACAACACCCACATATGATTAATGCATGAGGCAGGAAAAAAAAAAAAACAGAAGAATCCATGTGGGTGTACATGATCTAGTGACTTACAATGTCACAAGCAACACATAAAGCAGTAACAGAAAAGTAGAGAAAAACCCGAGACTAGAAATCCACACTGAACTGAAGTGGCTAATATAAGTAGTCTATTTTTTAGAATTTTGGAAATATATAGTATCCAGACTTGGTCCTCCTACACCAACCCACGGTAGAATCTACAACCAATTTGGCCTGGAAAGGTACTGCTCCTCCTAGAGTTCAAATCTTTGTGTGATGTGTTTTAAAAGAGAGTGTTAACTAGGATGGAACTTAAAAGAGAGGAATGATTAGCCTAGAGGAGGATCTCAAGTGTCCATTTTGTGAGACAATGGAGGAGGATATTGATCACCTCTTCGTTGGATGCCCAACGGCTAGAAAACTTTGGACAAACTTCGCCGATCTATCAGACGCACCCTGGGTGATGGATCGCACATGTACGGACGGGGTTACTGGAGTCATGGTCTCTCGCTAGGCATACCCCCCAGGTACAAACTTGCTTGGAACACGATCCCTATAGCTATTCTTTGGACCATTTGGAAGGAAAAAAATTTATGGATTTTTGAAGGAAAAGCAGTGGACGTAGAGGAGCTTTTTCAAAAAGCTAAATGGAGATTATGCGTATGGCAACACACTATTGACTTTGCACCCGGAGCGACCCTACCCAACTTGTCACATTATAGGATGAATCCTATTGAGCACGCAGAATTACAAAGGCGAGTGGATGAACTCCTTCATAAGGGGTTTATCAGAGAGAGTCTGAGCCCTTATGCCGTGCCTGCGCTCCTCACACCGAAGAAGGATGGAACTTGGCGAATGTGTGTGGACATTAGGGCCATTAATAAGATCACGGTCAAGTATCGGTTTCCCATACTGAGGCTCGATGACATGTTGGATATGATGGTAGGTGCCAGTGTGTTTTCGAAGATAGACTTAAAGAGTGGAAACCATCAAATCTGCATTCGTCCCGGGGACGAGTGGAAGACCGCCTTCAAGACGAAGGACGGATTGTACGATGGTCATGCCTTTAGGGCTATCAAATGCCCCGAGTACCTTCATGAGGATCATGACCCAAGTGTTAAGACCATTTATTGGTAAGTTCTTGGTAGTGTATTTCAATGACATCTTGATATATAGTGCTACCAAAAATCAACACCTCGACCACTTGAGGCAAGTATGTGAGACCCTCCGAGTTAAGAAATTGTATGCCAACCTAAAGAAGTGTTCCTTCGTGACTATTAGAGTTATCTTCTTGGGTTTCATAGTTTATGTCGGCAGATCCAAAGAAAGTGAGAGCCATAGTTGAGTGGCCTAAGCCACGTACCATTCATGAGGTCTGTAGTTTCCATGGGCTAGCCACATTTTACGGGCAATTCATTCGTGGGTTTAGCACAATCATGGCCCCTATCACAGATTGCATAAAAAAAGGGGATTTTGTATGGACTCGTGCTGCAGCTAGAGCCTTTCAGGAGATTAAATCTACGATGACTGAGGCTCCTGTTATGCGCCTTCCAGACTTTTCTAAAGTCTTTGAGGTGGCATGTGATGCTTCTGGCATCGGCGTAGGTGGTGTTTTGAGTCAGGAGGGACATCCTATCGCTTATTTTAGCGAGAAGTTGCAGCCCGCCAAACAAAAGTATACCACCTATGTTGAGGAATTCTATGCGGTTGTGCAATCTTTGCGACATTGGCGACATTATTTGATATCGCAAGAGTTCGTCTTATATACCGACCATGATGCCCTGAGATATTTGAACTCTCAAAAGAAACTAAACTCCCATCTCACCAAGTGGGTGGAGTTTCTTCAAGAGTATACATTTGTGCTCAAGAACAAAGCCGATATCGAAAATAAGGCTGCAGACGCCCTTAGCCGCAGGGTGGCTACCGTGAGATTTGAGTCTAACCCTCCCAAAGTAGAGCCTACAGAACATTTTGACTTTGGAGATGGCATCTATTGTAGGACAGCTCTCCTACACACCATGAGCGTTTCAGTGACGGGAGAAGTGTGTATGTGGGTCTCACGAACGATCCTCACTCGAGCAGGGGACGATTTATCTTGCATGATGGCTACCTCTTTTTAGGCAATCGTCTTTGCATCCCTCGCACCTCCCTCAGAGAGTTCATGATCTAGGAGCTACATGGCAGTGATATTGTGGGTCATTGGGGTCGGGATAAGACCCTTGCCCTTGTGGAAGATAGATTCTATTGGCCTCATCTCCATAGAGATGTAGCTACTATTGTTGGGCAGTGCCGCACATGCCAACTGGCAAAGCAGAAAAAGCAGAATACCGGACTATACTCACCTTTGCATGTTCCGCATGCCCCGTGGCAGGATGTTAGCATGGACTTCGTGCTTGGGCTTCCCAAGACTATCAGAAGGCATGATTCTATCATGGTTGTAGTGGACCGCTTTTCGAAGATGGCCCACTTTATTCCGTGCTCAAAGACATTCTCCCCGAGTTGCACGTTTATTTTATGATTTGGTACTCTGTAAACACGGATTGCTCAAATCTAGTGTCTGACAGGGATGTGAGGTTCGTTAGTTACTTTTGGAAGACACTGTGACACATGTTGGGCACGCGTATGCAATTCTCGACAGCCTACCACCCTCAGACAGATGGTCAAAATGAGGTGGTGAATCGAAGTTTGGGTAACCTGTTGAGGTGCCTTGTTGGGGATCGTATCAGGGATTGGTATGAGTTTGCATATAACAATTCGATTAATAGGTCCATAGGTATGAGTCCATTTGAAGTTGTTACTTGTTATAAGCCTAGGACCCCATTAGATCTCATTCCCATGTCTACTACCCATAGGCCATCTGAGTCTGCATCTGCATTTGCACAGCATATACATCATTTGCATACTGAGATAGGCGCAAGATCACCTTGAGCAATGAAAAATATAAGGTGACTGCTGACGCACATCGCCGGCATAAGGAATTTCAGGTGGGTGATCATGTCATGGTTCGGGTTCGACCTGAGCGCTTCCCGCAAGGAGTGGCTAAGAAATTGCAAACCAAAGTACTAGTCCTTTTAAGGTTGTTCGACGAGTTGGTCCCAATGCTTATGTATTAAACATTCCATCTGATCTTGGAATTAGTTCAACTTTCAATGTTGAAGACCTTGTTCCGTTCTTGGGTCCAGCATCTATTCCACCCAATCATTTCCAAGACCACGAACACCCTTGACCTAGACCATGACCAACAACATGTTCCTCTACTGCCTCCCATTCCGACTACCAGAGATGTTATTAAGGATATTGTAGACGATTGAGTGCTCTCCACAACCCGAGGGGATATCAAAATACCTTGTGCATTGGCAAGGTCGACCAGATTCAGAGCATACTTGGATTACTCATGACAAGCTCCAGCGACTTGATCCAGACATGTTAGATCGTTATCACCGTCGCACATCAGGAGGAGTTGCTGTGGGAAGCCGACCTCATCAGTATTGGCACCCGCACCGACATCATTATCGACTACGACCGAGGACGACAGACGATCTTCTGTGGTTGGATTCATACTAGTTGCAGATCCAACACATCAATGCTATTTCCCAGCCGTTCAGCCTTTCAGAGCGTCAGAGTTTTACATTAGCCTTCCTTGACAGAGTCAAGCTCTTTCTCGGGCGGGGAGAATGATCCCACACAAAACCCTATCCCTTTGCCGCTGCCCAAACACTCACCCATGGCCTTCCGCCCCTCCTAACTGTTACCCAACTTCCACCAGCCCCTATATTCCCTTCCATTGTCTTCAACACACCCAAAACTCCCATTTACTGCTGCCGTTCATCTCAAAACTGTCAATTGCTGCTGTCCTAAAGCCTTTTTTGCCCTTCCTACCTCCAACTACAACCCATACAGCCCATCATACTGCTGTCCCATAGTCCCTACATTCAAAATTCTCTCAAAACAGCCCCATTTTAAATCTAAACAGTCATAAAACACTTGGGACAGTGCTGTCCCATTGTTCCTTGAGTCCCAAATCTATCTATTTAGTCCTCTGGCCTTTATCCCTTCATACAGCAGTGTAACATCTGAATGACATCAATTCAGCATCTTATTAATTCAAAATCTGCAAAGTTTATCAATATTGACAGAATGAACTGTTACATTTTCATGGGACTGATTTGTTGAGCATCCTTTGGGTCAGAATTAGAGCTTCAAGAGTATTAACTGTGATTTGGAATTTCAAATGAATGTTTATAATGGTGGATGTGTTTGGACATGTTGACTTACCTTTAATTGCTTATTGTGATCTAGTTAATAATCTCAGTTTTATTGCATACATGTGTTCAAATCATCATTTTAGATTAGCTTAGGTCAAGTCATCATAGATTTGCATAGATATTATTTTAGGATTTCTAGCCAACCCTGCATCACGTTGGAAGATTGAAAAATCGACGAAGGCCTTCATCACTTTTTTCCTAGAAAACCCTTTTTTGAAAAAAAGGGTTTATGTAAAACCTTTCGGTTTTTCTTTTTCAAAAGTAAAATTGTTGTAAAACCTGTTTTTTGTTATCCCTTTTATAAATTCTGCCCACCACTTTTCTCTCCTTTTTTAAGTGCTAGCATCATTTGTTTCCTGCACAAAAAAACGGTTATTCCTCATTACCATACTGCCTTAGTGCTTTTGGGGGCTTTGGGGTACTTTTTATTTTCAATAAATACTTGAATAGTTATCTATTGCAGAAGTTGCACTAATGTCTTCCACAATTTTGGCAAGTGTTTGCACCTTCATTGAATGGAAAATACTAAACTTACCCTTGAATTATACCTTTTATACCCTGTGAAGATGTAGCAAGTCATTTGATTATTTACATAACCAACTCTTAAAAGTCCAATAAATTGTGATTTGCCACGTTAACATGAGGATATAAAAAGTTATAATTTAAGAGTAAGTGCATCATCTCCCTTAATGAATATTGGAAGGTAAGGGAGGAATTATTCAATTTTTTACTTCCTCAAAATCATCTCAGTGTGTGTATAGATATAAGAAAAAATGAGAAATATTGTGAATTTTACAATTCTACGATTTACAGTTCATAACAGTAAGCGATTTCATGATACGATTCGATTTTGACAACATCGCTTGTAAGGTTACTTCCCCTTCCCACTTCTCTTCTTTTTCCTCATTTAACTAGTTCCCATATTTTCTCTCTCGTGTCAATCGGCTTTCACCAACTCCCCTTCTAAGACATTGTTTGTGCCTTGAACCTCAATGTCTTGTAGCGCCAATATATTTTCTAACCTAGACTTAAAACCAATTCACAAACCTGAGCATTCGTGTTAGATCCACTAAGTCATGGACCCAATAAATTACTGGATCAATTAATATACCCATGAATGCCTTTTAAATCAAGCCCAACAATTCATCCTAATGGATCCCTATTAGAACCATTAGGTGTTGCTTCCCCAACTCCTCTAATGAGAGTTTATTTGAGCCTGAACCTCAGTGTCACTTAGCCCAAAATATTTTTTGACCTTGACTTAAAAACTAACTCAAAAGTCTTGAGCATCCATGTTAGATCCACTACGCCATGGGCCCACTAAATTTTTGGACCCATTAATACACTCAGAGTGATATTTTGTGTTCCATCAAAGCATGAAGCAATGTGTATGATGAGAGCCAAATCCCAACATTGGAAAGTGAGCTCCATCATGTGTAGCTTGAACCTGACAAACCTTCATAGTTGCAATTATGAGCACTTGTGATGCAGAGCATTCACTTTGATTCATTGGATTTACATTGGATTTGATTTAGTTATTGATTTGATTCATTGGATATAGGATTTGATTTTAGTATTTGCTTTAGGGATCTTATTTTTATTTGAGGGTAATTTAGTCATTTGATGTAATTAGGGTTTTCTAATTAAGTGAGGGTATTTTAGTCTTCTTCCGCTTCCCAGGTACGTCTCTCTTTTCCTCTCTCTCTTTTCCTCTCTTCTTCTATATCCCTTCTCTCTCTTTTCTTTGTTTTCTTCTTTGCCCCCCATAGTCTTTTGCCCCTTTCCTTTATCCATCCCTTTTCTGCCAATACCAGAGCTTAACACTTGCTGTCGTAACCCATATCCCTTCCTGCTGTGATTTCTGTGACCCCTAAACCCTCCCACTGCAGTCATTGCCACCCTACCTGCCCCCATCTTGCTACCGCCCCTTTCCTAGGCTCAGATCTTGCTGCCACCACCTCCTTCGGGATTCCCCTAGCCTTCGCCCAGTCCATATAACCCTCCTACTGCAACCACAAGTCTTCTTGGATCGTTCCTTAGCCCCATACAGCCACCACCACCTGTCCTAACCCACCATACAGCTGTTGCCCATCCTCTTTTATCACTGAATCCCCTTTTCCCATCCCTGATACTCCCACATCCTGCTGCCTCCACTTTGTTTTGGTATCTCCTTGATTCCAAACAGCTTGAATTAGACCCTTTTTGGTGATAGATCAACATATTCGTGGGAACTGACAAGCCCCTTTATTTTGAGTGACTCCGCCGCGTTTGGTAACTAGGTCTAGATTATTGCATAGTTGTTTACATTGAACTCTGAGAATTTAATTGAATTATTTGTTGCTTATTTTTATTATTTAATTGTCATTATTAATTGATTGATTAATTTTAACCCATTTTAGACTTAGGGTACATTATTTTCACCCCTTTTAATCTTTGCATAACCTTATTAGGCATTTAGGGTTATCCTATCTCCTGTCCTGCATCAACTTGCCTACTATACTATAGGCCCTTGTCATAGTTTACTTTCTAACATCATCCTTTGAATGAATGGTGTAATCTCAAACAGATTAAGGAATGAAATATTTAACATTGAGCTATGAAAATAGTAAATCAATCTGAGATCATAAAAAATGAATGGATAGTTTTGGCAAGAACAGAGCACATCCTAGGATTTTTCTTCTCTCTCTCTGAGGTGCATGTCTAAGTATTTAAGCATTAGAGAAAATAAAAAATTTGCTCATACACATTTACAATAGACAAGTTAGACTGAAAAAACAGATAGCACCTAAATATGAAAAATAAGCCATTCATGACAAATACAATCAATTTGATATTATTAAACAATTTTATAATTTTATGATTTAGTTAGGACTCAAGCATAAGCATACCACTTGGCAAGAAAGATTTTCAATCTATTGTCCATAAATAAAGGACATAATTTTTTGAAGTTTATAAATGATGAACTCTCTAAGAATGAAAGATCCAACAAAAATATAGTTTGTAAGCACATTTGATGAATGAAGAAAACCAAAATAACTTCATCAAAATTTCAACCCTCAACTAATAGTAATTAATTTGGAATGGCAGTTAAACAAAAAAAGGCAATTGTTACTTCTACAATTTGAGAGACTAAAAAATTACCGAGATTCTTCAGTAGGAACCCAACTCCAGTATCTTCGATCTTCAATCCCAGTTATTGACATAGCCTTTGCTGAAATTGACGTGCAAACTCCACTTGTAACTCTATCCAACCAAACTTCCTGGGAGAGCCAACCGTAAAACTAGATAAGGATTGATAATAGCTGACCAATTGTTTCTTGCTTGATATAGTTCTCAATGCGGAATACCTACGGTTTTCCCATTTTCAAAATATCTTTTCTTAAGTTCAGTGATTTTATTAATTTGGAAAAAAAATCAAGAAAAAACACCAAATAGAAAGCAAATAAGGCAGAAAAAGAAAAGGAAAAAAAAAAAAAGGCACATTCAATGAACTAACAACCAGTAGCTAGTGATATAAACTAACCTAAGATTAGCCATTGTGGTAGTCCATCTAGTTGGCAGATGACAACAACCCGATGTCCAAGACAAGAACAAAGTTTTTTTGTTTTTGTTTTGAATGATGACAAGAACCAAGTACTTTAAGGAATCAATTTGTGCTTATCTAGGTAAGTCCAAGTGGAAGTCATTTTTGTTTTAAGACTTGAGAGAGAGAGGAAAATTGGCATGGCTCCTATTGACTTGGAAAAGGCCTGTGATCCTATGTTTTTCACAAACATTGAAAAAGCAAGGCTTTTTCTAATGGATAAATAGGGATTATACAAGTTATCAAAGCAAAGCTTCGTGTGAGAGGTCCCACATTGCTTGAAAGGACAATTTTATAAAATATGTACTAAACCCACAATGCTCTATGGAGTAGAGTGTTGGACAATGAAGAAAAACAAACAAAGATACACATGCTTCATTGGATGAGTGGATTAACTCTTACTAATAGAGTTAGAAATATCCACATTAAGGACAGTTTAAAAAAAAGCCCCAATAAAATATGCTAGTGAAGTTCCATGCAACAGAACAATGATGGCTTCACTAAAATGGTGCTTTTACAGTGCAACAATTAGACCAACAATGTCTCATGGAATGAAGTGTCGGTCATTGAAGACAAGACAAGTAGATAGAGCACAAGTAACAAGAAAGCGTATTCTTTCTTTATAAACAGTAAAGATGAAAATTATATTAATAAGAAATAAAATGTTATATAAGTTCCTAGCATAAGAGGGATATACTGAGCATAAACATAGAAAATAAAATTAAAGAAGTCCAACAAAGAGGTAAAACTTTTTTACTCCCACCTAAGCTAAAAATGTACAACTCCAGTAACAAACCACCAAACATGTTTCAAAATAACATCCCTTTGACAAACGAAATTTCTAATATCCCTAACCACCAACATCAACTTCCATGGAGGAGAAGACTTTCCACTAGCACACCCTAAAGCATTAATTGAATCACATTTCACCATCAACTTACCGTAACTATTGGCGGGCTTACCTCTGCTTGAAGGTCGTTTTACTCGGTCTATGGTCAAGATTCTCCAGCCATGAGTCAATTGGATAGATTTCTTATCTTGCCCCAGTTGGAGATTTCATATGAATATGTGTAGCGTAGCAAGTTCATCTTCCAAATTGCTTCTTTAATAATTATCTAATCCCATTGAACATTGAGTTGGTGAACTAGAGTCTAAAGCTTTTTAAAGTGAATAATGTGTGGTTCGAAGTGCCACGTTTCATTGATTTAATTAGAGATGGGTTGAATGATTTCCAAATTCAAGAGTGGGTCAATTTTTTTTTTGAAGTCCAAGGTACCTTGGCCTCTTAGAGCACCTGACTAAATCCTTGGAGTATGTACAAACTGTTCAATATTAAAATGAAAAATAAGAGAATAAGAGAAGGAGAAGAGATCGATTGAGAAGAATTCTTCCCTTTTTGTTTTCTATTCAATATATCATAAATCATAGCATTGTACTTGTATAAATAACATATAAGAGAGCCAATCATGTTGGCAGAAAAGGAAAACAATAAACTAAAATCTAATTACAAGCTATTAGACAACTAAGCTCGTTGACTATGCAATATACATTGAACGTAGACAATTTTTGTCCCGAGATGGATCGGGACCCACAGTACAAGAATGGTACCCGAATTGGATCGGGTCCCACAACACTCCTCCTCAAACAAGTTCAAAGATATCGAGTAATCTCAGCTTGCTAATAACTGAATCAAGTTGAGCTCGGGGAACTAACTTCGTAAAAATGTCGGCAAGTTGATCAGATGACTTCAGATGAGGAGTAACTTAGCGAAAGAAATGACAATCAACCACAATGTGCTTGGTCCTTTCATGAAAGACCGGATTGTTGGAGACGGAAATGACAATCAACCTCAATGCCGCCTGATTGTCACTGACCATAATAAGGGGGTTAACAAGAGCAAATCCCAATTTTGTAAGAAACTGGCGGGCAGATCCAAAGTAATTCAACCGTAGTATTAGCCATGTCATGATACTCAGCTTCAATGCTAGAGCAAACAATAATAGACTACTTCTTGCTACGCCAGCAGACCAAATGGGAGCCCAAGAAAAAGAAATAACCAGTGGTAGAGCGTCGGTCATCAGGAGAGCCAGCCCAATCTACATCGGAATAACCACGGAAAGAGATAGTGAAGTCTATCATGCATAGAACAATCCCCATCCTGGATGAGATTTAATGTAGCAGATGATGCGGAAGACAGCATGAAGATGAATATTCTGGGGAGCCTGTATGAATTGGCTGACCACACCAACAACATACGACAAATCAGGTCAAATGATAGTGAGGTAAATCAATTTCCCAACCAGCTTCTGATAAAATGTAGGAGAATCCAAAAGAGTGCCATCGGAAGCAGAGAGCTTGGAGTTGGTATCAAGTAGAGTGTCCACTAGTTTGCAACCAAAGTACCCGACATCGTGGAGGAGGTCAAGAGCATACTTGCGCTGAGATAAAGTAAGTCGTTGAGAGGAACGAATAACCTCAATATAAAGAAAGTAACGCAAGAGCCCCAGATCTTTAATAGTAAATGCGCGGTGAAGGTACACTTTGAATGTAGAAATGGAGGTTGCATCATTACCAGTGAAAACAATATCATCCACATATACAACCAAAATCATGATCACATCGTGACGGCGGTAGATACAGACCGAGTGATCAATCTGGCATCGAGATAAACCATACGGCAATATAGCACTACTGAACTTCTCAACCAGGCACTTGGAGATGGCTAGAGGCCATAGAGAGCTTTTCTGAATCGACAGACAGAATGAGACCCCCCCTGCTTGACAACCAGAAGGAGTGAGCATATAGACTCCATCCTGTAAATCACCATGAAGGACATCTAACTGATGAAGCGGCCATGCATTGGTGGTGACAATAGAGATCAAAATTCGAACATATGTAATCTTGGCCACATGTGAGAATGTTTCCTGATAGTCCACCTCGTAAGTTTGTGTGAATCCTTTAGCAACCAGACAAGTTTTATAGTGAGCAATGGACCCATCTGGATTATGCTTCAAGGCAAATACTCATTTGCATCCAACTGGAGTCTTTCCTGGAGCGAGAGGAACCATATCACAAGTATGATTTTTTTTCAAGTGCCTCTAATTCTTCATCCATGGCTGCCTTGCAGGAGGGGTCTCGAAGTGCAGTGTCAACCCTCTTGGGAATCTGAACATTGTCCAGGCCACTAAGGCGATGTTGTGTTATCCTCGATTCGTCGGAAAAGCCACCAAATATCACTAGATGTGAATAATGGGTTGGAATATGATATTTTGCATTGAACATTACATTTTTGCAAAGGTATGAGCATGAAATAAATTGTTATTTATGTTTACTTGAAATATCATGTGAGAAAGTAGGGATATCATATGTTATGTTTGTGTTATTGTTTTCTTCACTGGGCATGGAGCTCATCCCTTACATTGCTGGCAATCCCTTGGACTTGGGTCTGGACGACAATCAAAACTGAGCTTAGAAGGCGAAGAGTCGATGAAGAATACTTGGAAACACATAGTTTTTGAAGGATTTAGCATTTAGATTATAAATTGGTTTTTTTTTTTTAATTGATTTGAGACTTTGAGGAATTTGTTTATTTGTTTATTTTTAGTTTGTGAAAACTTGGATAATAATTACAAGTATTGAGTAAATTTGTGGACATTATGTTTTGTTAGTATGGGAATGTGAGTAAGTTGGTGCGTTTTATAAATCCTTATGTGATTGATATTTTATCTCTCTAAGTTATATGGAAGGATGAATGAAATGTCATGTCTTTAAGCAGGTTATGGACTGAGGAGTTTGGTGGCTTGTGATTGTAGTTATGTTTGTTTGAAAGAAAATAAAATATATATAGCCATAGATTTATGATATAGGACCCGTTTAGGGCAGCAGGTGATTTAAAATTGTGTAGTCAGATCACGCCCGTTTGGGTGATGGAAGGCGGGGCGTGACAGATTGGTATCAAAGCTTGGGTTCAATTCTTTGACTGTGAGTAAGAGGTAGGGCCCGAGAGTAGAGACAAGTAGACCCTTTACACCCTAGAATGAGTGAGGGTAGCAAGATTTAAATAGGGTAAAAATTGTTTAGTTTTAATGTGATTTTGCATTTAGTGTTATGTTTTAAAAAGATTGTAGTGTTATCGACAAGATAGTGTTGGGCTCAGAAAAGTTATAGCATATACCCCGTGAATATTTGGAGTTTGCCTAATTGTCGTACTGATTAAATCTTTGTCTTGATAGGTAACGGTTGACAAAGTCTACCAACGCAGAACAGGACTCCAAATTTACGACACGGAGATGGATGCAAGAATATCATCAAACCCTCTTCCTCCGCCTCCTCCTGAAAATGTGGACCCCAACAGCGTGTTGAAGATTGTACATGAGGCGATGACAGTAACGCATCAAAAGGCCGTGGACCAAAGGAATAACGCTGCAAATCACCCTCCTCAGGAAACGAAGGAAATCGCAGCCATCCGAGAATTCAAGCGTCAACACCCTCTGACCTTTAGAGGGGATGAAGAACCAGTAGATGCAGAGCGTTGGGTAAAGCAGGTTGAGACACTGATGGACAATATGGTGCGAAGGAAGATGATCTTCGTATCATCCTGGCTATGATGCAGTTGAGTGGAGAAGCAGCGAGATGGTGGGCCGACAAAAATGACATTAATGCGGGAGGATTGAAAACTTGGAAGGCTTTCTCAGATGCTTTCCTGGCGGAATATTTCCCTTCTATAGTTCGTCGGGCCAAGGTACGGGAATTTTTGCGCTTGGTGCAAGGTAATGACTCGGTGATGGTATACACCCAAAAGTTTAAAGAGCTGGTGCGATATGCCACAGATATAGTGGCAACAGAAGATGCAAAGGCCCGCAGGTTTGAGGAATGACTCAATCATGTCATATAGTACCCTATAGTGAGCCTGGAACTCCCGACCTTTGCTGAAGTACTTCGCAGGGCCCTTGCAGTGGAGACATCTGCAACTCATGCCTTCAAGGGACAGAGTCAAATATCTTCTGGTAGCAGGAGGTATGACGATCGTAACAACAACAAAAGGAAAAATCCAGATGCTCAATGTAGTCAGAGGTCTTCTTTTAGGCCACGACAATCTTCTGATGGGCGAAGTTAAGTACAGTGTTATAATTGCAAACGATAGAGACATGTGGCCAGAGAATGTCGTCAGCCTCAGAGGCAACCTCAACAGCAGAGAGGACCAGTGCAGTATTACAATTGCAATGAATTGGGCCACATCTCTACTTATTGCCCACAAAAGACTGGATTTTCTAAGCCTACTATTATTGCTCCAGCAGTTCCCGATGCACCAATGGCACAAAGAGGTGGTCAACAATAAAATGCAGGGCTTGGACGCCCAGTGAGTCAAGGGCATATAAACGCAATTGTTCCGCCAGATGATGAGACTCCGGCAACTACAGTTATGCAAGGTATGCTTTTATTATTCGGTGTATGGTCTAAAGTACTATTTGACTCTGGAGCTTCTCATTCTTTCATATCTAGCATGCTTGTGGGTTAGATAGAATTATGTACAGATAAGCTAGAAGAATCCTTGTTTATCAAAACCCCCATAGGGAGAAGTACTGAAGTAACAAGCATTTGTCGATCTTGTGTATTGGTGATTGGTGGTGTAGAGTTAGAATTCGATCTACTAGTTTTGGGTATGACTGGATTTGAAGCAATACTGGGGATGGACTGGTTATCAGCGTACCAAATTATTATAGATTGTTCGAAGAAAATAGTGTCGGGTTGTACATCTTCAGGAACTGTATTCACTGAGAAGTTGAGTATGACTCCAGAACCATGTTTAAAGAAGACTAGACCGTATGGTCAGTTAGCCAATATGGGTTGCGAGAATGCAGAACTTGCATGGTTAGAAATGCCCAAAGTTGTATGTGAGTTTTCAGATGTGTTTCCTGAGAAATTGACACAGTTACCCCCACAGAGAGGTGGAGTTTTGCAGACTTAATTCCTGGAACACAACCTATCACACTCCCTCCATATAGAATGGCGTCAGCTGAGACAAAAGAGCTAAACAAACAGTTGAACGAATCGAGCGAAGTCGGTTTTGTCCGACCAAGTACATCTCCTTGGGGCGCACCAACCCTATTTGTGAAAAAGAAAGATGGATCCATAAGACTTTGTATTGACTACAAACGGTTGAACAAGGTCACGATTAAGAACAAATATCTCATTCATCGGATTGATGACTTATTTGATTAGTTGAGGGGAGCAAAACATTTCTCTAAGATAGACCTTCGATCGAGATACCATCAGATAAGAGTCAGAGAGTGTGACATAGCAAAGACAGCTTTTTGCACGAAGTTTAGCCACTTTGAGTTCGTAGTTATGCTGTTTGGTGTGACAAATGCACTTGCAACATTCATGGACTTGATGAATAGAACTTTCGGGGCATACTTGATCATTTTGTGATAGTGTTCATTGATGACATCTTAATCTATTCGAGATCGGAAGAAGCGCATGAACATTATTTAAGCGTGGCCTTACAGTTACTAATAGATCATCAATTATATGCTAAGTTTAGTAAGTGTGAATTATGGCTAACAGAGGTACAATTCTTAGGCCATGTGGTTTCAGCCAGTGGCATATCGGTGGATCCAGCTAAAGTAGAAGCAGTATTGAAATGAGAGAGACCTCGAAGTGTTTTTGAGATCCGCAGCTTCTTAGGTTTGGCAGATTATTATAGACGGTTAATTAAGATTTTTCTACACTTGCGGCTCCAATGGCCAAGTTAACGAGAAAAGGTGCTAAGTTTGTGTGGACTAAACAGTGTGATAAGGTATTTTCAGAACTAAAGGAGAGGTTGACAACTTCACCCATGTTGATGATTCCAGAAAGAGGCTTGGGTTATGTAGTCTATTGTGATGCTTCCCGAGATGGATTGGGGTGCGTATTGATGCAAAATAACCAGGTGGTGGCATATGGGTCTCGACAGTTGAAAATACATGAACAAAACTACCCAACTCATGATCTGGAATTAGCGGCAGTATACTATGCTCTAAAAATATAGAGACATTACCTTTTTGGTCAGCACTTCGAAGTATTCTCGGACCACCACAGTCTCAAATATTTATTTACACAAAAAGATTTGAACTTGAGGCAACGCAGATGGCTAGACTATTTGAACGATTTTAAATTCGAAATCTCATATCATCCAGGTAAAGCTAATGTGGTAGCTGATGCACCGAGTCGTAAGGTTCGAGGAGTGATCGCCAACTTGATGGAGGACCTAAATCCAGAAGAGATAGGTATTATGCTATCATGTCCAGCGATCATTGATAAGGTATTGATAGCTCAAAAGGCGGATGAGGTAGCAGTGAAGATTCGAAATTCCATCAGCAGCAGTAACGGACCAAAAGGATGGATAGTAAGAATGGACGGGGGACTAACATACCAAAACAGAATCTATGTCCCACTATCGGAGAATTGCAGAAAAGAGGTACTTGAACATTTTTCACCATACTCGATTTGCAATACATCCAGGAGGTACGAAGATGTGCCAAAATTTACGTAGATAGTTTTGGTGGAGAAGTATAAAGAGGGAAGTTGCAAAATTTGTAGCCAGTTGTCTGACATGTCAACAAGTGAAGGTTGAACACCAGAAACTTGCAGGGAAATTGCAGCCCCTAAGTATACCCAAGTGGAAGTGGGATAACATTACCATGGATTTCGTTACTGGATTGCCAAAATCACAAAAGGGTAACGATGCAGTTTGGGTGGTGGTTGATAAACTGACGAAATCAGCTCACTTCATTGCTATGAAAATGACAGATCCTATGGAAAGATTGGCTAAACTATACATGGAGAGGATAATCAAGTTACACGGAATACCAAATACCATTGTGTCTGACCGTGATTCAAGGTTCTTGTCTCAGTTCTGGCAAAGTCTTCAGAAACAGTTGGGTACTCAGCTTTGTTTTAGTACGACATTCCACCCTCAGACTGATGGCCAGTCTGAGCGAACTATCCAGATTTTGGAGGGCATGTTGCGTGCCTGTGTACTAGATTCAAAGGGTAGCTGGGAAGATCAATTACCCACTGTAGAGTTCATGTATAACAACAGTTGTCAGTCAAGCATCAAGATGGCAGCATTTGAGGCACTTTATGGAAGACCGTGCAGATCACCCCTATGTTGGGAAGAGGCAAGTGATAAGGCAACCATAGGACCCGATTGGGTGCAAGAAACGGCGGAAAAGATCAAGATAGTTCGCCAAAGGTTGCAAACAGTGCAAAGCCGTCAAAAAAGTTACGCAGACTGTAGGTGTAGACCTTTGGAGTTTGCAGTGGGAAACCATGTGTTTCTTCGTGTATCACCTCGCAGAGGCATTCAGCGGTTTGGGAGCAAAGGGAAGTTAGCTCCTTGGTTCATCGGACCATTTGAAATCTTGAGTCGTGTGGGGGAGGTGGCATACACACTTGCCCTTCCACCCAAGCTTGCTCGAGTTCACAATGTCTTCCATGTATCAATGCTTAGGAAGTATCATGCAACCCTTCCCATGTGCTAAATTGGCAAGATTTGGACGTCAACGAAGATGCCGCATATGAAGAGAAGCCTGTTAAAATTTTGAATTCTGGAGATCAAGTGCTTCGCACAAAGACCATTTCTTTGGTTCAAGTGCTTTGGCAACACCACGGAATTGAAGGCTCAACGTGGGAGCGAAAGGCAGCAATGCAACAAGCGTATCCAGAATTATTTGATGAGCAAGGTATGTACGTTAGCTAAATTTCGAGGACGAAATTTTCTTTAAGGGGAGTAGGATGTAATGACCCGACCAGGAGTAGCAGGTCAGTAGACGTGGGTAAAATTAAGTTAGAAAATAATTATAGTTTAAATTGATTTGTTAGTTTAATTTGATAAATTTATTTGGGAAAAACACAATTGAATTTAGGAATTGAATAATAGAGACCCCGATTGCACACACTTTCTCCTCAATGAGAATTTACATACCCCCTTCGAATTAAAAATAAGTAAATGGAAAATAAGTTGTCAACTTAGACTTTTTAAATTTCACTAAGTTAGAATTTGAAATATTCTATTAAAAATTTAAAATCAATGAATAAGTTCCAATTTTTAAGTATCATGAATTTAATTGATGATTGACAATTTAATGAAGAAAATTTTATTAAAAATCAATAATTAAAAGGGACCCACCTTCCCTTGTCGAATTTAATTGCCCAAAATTCCTTCACTTTGAGATTTGTCTAGTGGGATTTTTATCTTTACATATTAAAATATGTAAATATCGGATTTTTACCGAAAATAGAAATTACCCAAATCGTGTTGGCCGTTTGGACCCACACCTTGAGTTTTTATCCTTGTTTTCCCTAGTAAGTCTCCTTCGACCCTCTTATCTCCCAAAATCCCTAAACCCCCGATGGAATGCAGAACCCATCTTGATTTCCTTTTGTTCCTCTCCCTATCTCTTTCCTATCCACCGCCGTACTCCATGGGGAAATTTTCCCAAATTTTCTTCTTCCTTTCCTTTCTCGATTGGGACTCAAATCCCTTCTTTCCTTTTCCAAAACGGAAACTATCCAAAATCCCAAAGTGAAAACAATTGTAGCTTCCGTATTTGAAGATTGGCCGACCCTATCAACTATATAGACTCGACGGAAGAGAGAAAATCCCTTTTGCGATCACAAGCACCGCAAACCCTCTCCCTCGGCATCTCTCTCGCTTCTCTTGCTCCTCTCCCATTGCCGTGACGGTGATTCCAGTGGAACCCAACCTGCAGCGACCCGAAGGAAGCCGAGACAGCCCTTGTTGTCGTTCCCAGTTGTCTTCACCCATATTCTACAGGTATTTACCCATTTTATTTTATCCTTATTTCCTCTCTTCCCACTTAATTGATTGTTGGCTGGATCTATAGTACCAAAGCCCCAAAACAGCCCATGCCTAAACTAATCCTTTCCTAACATTTTACACCAAGCCGGACCATGTTTGAGGATTGACTTTTAGTCCAGGATTGGCTAATGTTAGGAGTGGATTTCAGCCTCTGGAGTATTGGAAAGAGACCTATTAACCGTTGGTAATGGGACTCATTTTCAGCCCCTAACTGGCTTATTTTAAGACTGGTTTTGGTCTTAGATTGCCGAGTACATAGACTCCTTAGAACCCCATCAATCTGATTAAATTGGGCCTTTAAACACAACATAGTGGTTATTTTTTTTAAATGATATCTGATTTTCTTAAAGGTTTTGCTTAAGTCATAATAATAAACAATCTGAACCTGTATGGGTTTTCGTTTACTAATTTTGTGCTATTATACTACACCTCTATACAATAAAAGATCTTTGAAATTCCCACTAGATAGCTAAGCATGGTTTTATTTTATTTTCCTACCTATGGGCCAAAGTATTTTACAAGGTCCCTTATTGTGGTTAACTCATGCCTATGTTTTATCTCCTCTTATTCACTTTCACTTGTTTCCCTTCCGGTTCTTAATGCTAATAGCATCTTATCACTACTATTTAAGCCATATATAAATATATAAATTCTTGGTTCATGTTTTTGAATCCTTGTTACAGTTATTACTGTACGACCTCCATATATTTATGTTCAAATTCGTTTTGAAAAAAGAACACAAACTACAATTTAGAAATATTATTTTCATATCACTACTAGTGTGAAATTACTTTAATTTTGTTCATAGGGTTCAATGAGAGAACTCTATAAGTGGACTGTAAATTCTCAATTGAACATCTCCTAAATATAAACCTCTTCATAGTTGAGTCTTTCTATTAAGTCAAATCATTTAATATTTTGAAACTACAACTTGAGCTATTTATTATTTATTTTATTTTGAATAATATTTATTAGTAACTTAAAAGAGCAATTACTCAGTACTTAGGCAAGGTTTCCATTGTCTAGTGAGTACCAAGTTGGATTAGGTATGGTTAAGCCATGTAGTATATGGACTTAACCTTCACCCTTAACCTTCGACCTTAGAGTAACCCGTAGACATAGTCGAGCCAGCAACATACTTCACTTTTACTTAATGCAAAATGATGAAGAGCCATATTAATCGTTCTTAGAATCTTTAAAACACATTAGCAGCAAACCTTGGGCTTCAAGGCTAATTATCACTTGGAAGCTACATGGACTTCTCATCCGCACTACATAAACTTTTAGGTGAGGGAAATAATTCACTACATACTTTTGAACATAATTCCTTCTATTATGTGTTTAAGCAATGAAAATATTGCAATGTGTGGTATATTTGGAATATAATTGTTGGATCTAGAATAGACTGGGTGTAAGTTAATCATGGCAGAAATCCGGTGTTCACTCACAGTAGTGTAAGGGATATTTTGGCTAAATATTCTATTGGCCGTGAGGAGACTCGGTCCACCCGGATTGTGGAATCTAACCATTAATGTTATTGAAAGATCCAATGATTTTATATTCGTAGATTAATGATTATTTGTATGGTATTGTTGAATTTCAATCTTGATTGAGCATGTTTGAATGTTGGTTTATATTATTCTAATATTATGATGCTTGGATTACTGCCATGTTATAATCGAATTATATGCATGTTATGGTGAATGAGCTGTTGGATATGATATAATTTGTTTAGACTGAGATTCATGATTCTACAAGCATATTATGAATAATTGAGTGTATTTATTGAGCATAGCATTCTCATATTCATAGCATTGAGTATGAGGGTGTGATCCATGATTGTCACGAAGACTACGACGGTGGTAGTGTTGTTAGCCTCACTTTAATTGGGAAGACCATTACAGTAGAAGAGATGTGATATCCGTGACAAGTCATGAGGGCTGTTATTTGGTGGTAGGTTGTGTCAATGTTGTCAAACTCGACTCGGATCGTGAATCGATCTAGGGGTGTAACTCGTTAATCGTAAATCGTAAATCGTAGAATCGTAAGAGTTCTAACATTTTTGACTTTTTTTGTTATAATTATATTATTTATACTACAATTACATATAAAATGACATAGAATAAGAAGATAATTTGTTCAATTCCTCCTAATATATAAGTAAATATGCAAAGATACGAGTATATGACAAAATGTACCAATGCAAACTTAAATCAAAATGTATCAGAAGTTAAATTTTCACATTCTAAGATTCAAATCATCATAATTCATAAAATTGTATTATCCAAAATTACAAAACATCTGAACTCTAAAGAATATCATTCTCATCAATGTCATCTAAAACATCTAAGTAAGATGAAGGTTCAGTGTCTCCTCCATCTGCTACATCCCCATCGCTAATTTCTTCAACGCTTTCTTCCTCTGCTTCAACACCTTCCTCTCCTTCAACGCTCTTTCGCTTTCTCGAATAAATCCCTGTTAATTACAAAATTCAAATATTTTATAAATTGTGCCTTCTAAATTTTAAATATAATATAATGATCTTCTAGATTTTAAAATGCTTACTCGTTCATTTTCTAAGATTAGTCTCTTTCTCATTAAACATCTCGTCCGCATCCAACCAAGAATTGTCTTGTGGAAGAGTTGGATCTTCCTTTTCCGTGATCCATTCATCATCAGATTCCACATCCGATAAGAAAATAGGATCATAATCTTGCTTTGAACTCCTTAATGTCTGTCTCACTTGTAGTTGTAAATTGTATTTTACATATACAAGGGCATTCATCCTCTTTGCCTCTAGCCTATTTCTCCTCTTCGTATGAACGTATAAAAGAAAACATAAAATATTTATAACTTCACTTCTTATATGTTAAGAAATTGCATGAATCTATTTAAAGTTAAAAATAAAACATACTTGTTCAAATACACTCCAATTCCGCTCACACCCCGTTGCGCTCCAAGTTAAATTCAAAATCCTTATTGCAACACGTTGCAATTCTTTAGTATCCTCTCCATAATCTTCCCTCCAAATGGCTATAAAACATGAGATAATATCATAATAAATTAAAAAAATTAAATTGAAAGTTTAGATACTAAATAAGTAAATATTAAATAATTAAATATTAAATACCTGGTTGTTTTCTTTTCCTCGTTAATTTGGCCATGTTATCCCCAAAGAATCCCCTTTCAGTTCTGAATGCAAGCAATTGCTCATCGATTTTAATCCTGTCATCTATGTCTATGGCCAACTTATCAAGACATGTATACAACCCTCTTTTAATTTCAGCATCGGGACAAAATGATTCTTCGTAATGGAAAGAAGGATTCAGATAATATGCAGCGGCATGCAATGGATGGTGGAGTTGATCATTCCAACGAGCATCTATCAACTTCCAATATGGCATGTATTTCTTTTCATCTTTGTTCAATCTTTTTTGCAATTTTCTCCTTGGCTTGATCCATGCCCTCATATATGTATCCCATTGCCGGCTTGTCCTCTCCATCAACTAACCGAAGCAATTTTACAATTGGCATTCTAACCTTCATACAAAATTGAACACGTTTCCAAAACTTAGTATCAAAAATTAGATCATTCACTTTTTTCCCCTCTTCAGTCTTGGACAGCGGCATTCTATCCCATTCGTCCGAACTAAACATTTTTCGTAGACCAGCTCTGCATCTCAGTATGTTTTTCAATGTAAGGTAGCATGTTGCAAATCTCGTTATTGCCGGCCTAACTAACTCACGATTGTTCGTGAATTTTCTCATTAAGTTTAGCAAAACACCATGGTTATAAATGAATTTGGCAATTGCTTTGCATCAACAATAGTAGATGACTCCAATTTCCTTTTCCCTATATCTTCAAGCATGAGATCAAGGCAATGTGCTGCACATGGAGTCCAAAATAAACTTTTTCTTCTCTCCATCAAGATTTTTCCAGCCTTTACATATGGTGTTGCGTTATCAGTAACAATTTGCACCACATTCTCCACACCTACCTCTTCTACGACCGAATCTATAAGGTCGGCCAAGTTCTCTCCATTTTTGCAGATCGAAGATGTGTCAACACTTTTTAGAAACACACTCCCCATTGGACTATTTACAAGAAAATTAGTAATGGACCGATTCTTTCCATCAGTCCAACCATCTGTCATTATTGTGCACCCTTTTTTGGTCCATTCTTTCCTATGTTTTTCCAACATTTTCTCCACATCTTCAACTTCACTTTTGAGTAAAGTATTTCTCATCTCATGATATGATGGAGTTTTCAACCCAATTCCATATCTTGCAATTAATTCACACATGGGTTGGAAAAATGGACTCTTCACCAAATTGAAGGGGAGTGCATTTCCATAGAAAAAACGAGCAATACCTTTGCAAACTGTGAATCTGTCTTCTTTTTTCCAAACTCTGCTAGGAATTGCTTGTTTCTTGTCATCATCCACATTAATAAATTTTTCCATAGGTCCCTTCCCTTTTGGGTCTTGATCATCAAAATAATAATTAGGTCTCCCAGCCTGCATTTGTGCATTTTTTTTTCTTTTTTCTGTGTCCAAATTGTTCCCCATCAACTCAAGGCATTTTTGAGTCACCGACTCGAGACATTTAGGACATGCCGCTACGTCTTTTTTTGTTTTTCCTAGATGGTGTTTCATTCGATAAATACCACCACTCATTTTCTTTTTACAATAGTTGCATTGTACATGCACATGGTCGCCCGGTTCCAATCTAGTGCAAAACTGCCATGCTTCATCTTGTCCCTCACTTCCCTTGCCTCGAACCATTTTAACAATCTTTACAAATTAAAAAGAAACATCCATTTATCATCCACAGTAAATAATCATCCAAAAAAAATAAAAAAAGACAACAAATGCAGATGGTTACTATTTCTCACAAGCGTTGGGTTTTTTATTCTAGAAGCCAAGGGTTCATGCATTTTGAGAATTCAGTTTACATTAATAGTTCCTTGGGTTAGAATTGATGATCAAATTTGCCAAATTTGCAGAAAATTGTAAATTAAGTTGCAAATGGTGGCTGCTACTGCTCATGATGATGTGAACTGAGTTGCAATGAATTGAAAATGGGTTTGCTTCATCTGTTTTGTATAACAAAATACTTATGGAAGATTCTGTGTCATTTAATTCTCATAGCATAACGTCACGTGGTTCCATTGTCATTCTTGGAGGTCTCTTTCTTTTACTTTTCTCCTTTTAAATTTTGATCTTGATATATTCTTTTTGTTATTTCTTGATATAGTAAAAAAATAATATGAAATAATATGAGGTCTAAGTCTTAAAAATAATTCAAATAGTTAGTTATTCATTTAATGATTTACCATAACTAATTTAGTTTAATAAAATAATTCTTATAATACTTTATTCACTAAAATATTTTTATAGTCAATATAATCAATTAATACTTAAGCACTATCAGTTCTATTTATTTAAAATTTTAAATAAAATATAAATATTTTTCAATTAAGACTTATTTTTATAGTCAATAAATATTGTAAAAAACCCTTAATATAGTAAAAAAATTATATGAAATAATATGAGGTCTAAGTCTTAAAAAAAAATTCAAATAGTTAGTTATTCATTTAATGATTTAAAATAACTAATTTAGTTTAATAAAATAATTCTTATAATACTTTATTCACTAAAATATTTTTATAGTCAATATAATCAATTAATACTTAAGCACTATCAGTTCTATTTATTTAAAATTTTAAATAAAATATAAATATTTTTCAATTAAAACTTATTTTTATAGTCAATATAGTAAAAAAATAATATGAAATAATATGAGGTCTAACTGTCTAAGTCTTAAAAAAAAAAATTCAAATAGTTAGTTATTCATTTAATGATTTAAAATAACTAATTTAGTTTAATAAAATAATTCTTATAATACTTTATTCACTAAAATATTTTTATATTCAATATAATCAATTAATACTTAAGCACTATCTATTTATTTAAAATTTTAAATAAAATATAAATATTTTTCAATTAAAACTTATTTTTATAGTCAATATAGTAAAAAAATAATATGAAATAATATGAGGTCTAACTGTCTAAGTCTTAAAAAATCAAACAGCTTGTTATTCATATAATCAATTAATAACTGATTTAGTTTAATAAAATATATTTTTATAATATAGTAAAAAATACTATATTCAATAAAAAAAATTTATAGTCAATATAATCAAACTATCGGTTCTATTTTACAGACCTACACAATTAAAAAAAAAAAAGCATAAGGACTTCCAGCAATTCCGTCAATTCCGTATCCTCTTCCATGTCCTCGTACAAGGACATGGACACCTAACGCAAGCTATCAAATAAATATCTAAGTAATAAAAAAAACGAGATCCATCTGCCGACACTGCCGAGAAGAAGAAAGGCGAAGAAAGACAGGAAAATGAGATGCGAAACCAGAGAGGAGAAATGGAGAGAAGAGGAAAAGACATACCTCAAACACGAGCTCTCGATTTGAAGGCTTAAACGACTTTCGCAGACTGAAGGACTTCACCGGTCAAGGCTTGAAGGAGGATGAAGAAGGTTTTTCTTTGTTTGCTTGAAACTTGAAAGAAACACAACTAAGGGCCAAGTATTTATCAACCAAAAAGACTTTCGATCTTCCTATTTCGATTTCCCATGCATGTCTTTTCCTATTCTACTAATTTTCCCTCTCTTTTTTTACCCTCTTTTTTTTTCCCTCTTTTTTTCCCTTTTCTTCTTTTTTGTTCAAAATCGCACGATGGTGCGATTGAAGAGTTTGGAATCGCACGATCTGCGATTTCTGAAAAACTCGGACGATTGTGGGCATTTTTCGAGTTGACCAGCGAGTTGACTCGGTTGACCATCCGAGTCGAGGCAACTCGTACGAGTTGCCTCGCAACTCGGACGATTTTAACAACACTGGGTTGTGTTATCCTCACTTTAGATGGGAAGGCCACTAAGGCGATATTGTGTTATCCTCGATTCGTCGGAAAGGCCACCAAATATCAGTAGATGTGAATAATGTGTTGGAATATGGAATTTTGCATTGAACATTACATTTTTGCAAAGGTATGAGCATGAAATAAATTGTTATTTATGTTTACTTAAAATATCATGTGAGAAAGTAGAGATATCATATGCTATGTTTGTGTTATTGTTTTCTTCACTGGGCATGGAGTTCATCCCTTACATTGCAGGCAATTCCTTGGACTTGGGTCTGGACGACAATCAAAATTGAGCTTAGAAGGCGAAAAGTCGATGAAGAATACTTGGAAACGCATAGTTTTTGAAGGATTTAGCATTTAGATTATAAATTGGTTTTTTCTTTTTATTGATTTGAGACTTTGAGGAATTTGTTTATTTGTTTATTTTTAGTTTGTGGAAACTTGGATAATAAATTCAAGTATTGAGTAAATTTGAGGACATTATGTTTTGTTAGTATGGGAATGTGAGTAAGTTGGTGCGTTTTATAAATCCTTATGTGATTGATATTTTATCTCTCTAAGTTATATGGAAGGATGAATGAAATGTCATGTCTTTAAGCAGGTTATGGACTGAGGAGTTTGGTGGCTTGTGATTATAGTTATGTTTATTTGAAAGAAAAATATATATATATATATAGCCACAGATTTATGATGTAAGACCCGTTTAGGGCAGCAGGTGATCTAAAATTGTGTAGTCAGATCACGCCCGTTTGGGTGATGGAAGGAGGGGCATGACACTAGTGGACCCCACACGTTGGAAGAGCTTCTAATCTCAATAAAACCCCTTGCCTTGGTCGAATTCTCTCGTTCCATTAATAGCAAACGAAACATTTTTCTCTCCCTTGAACGAAAACTCTCTCCTCTCCAAGGCTTGGGCGAAAATTGAAGCTTCCAAGGTGTTCTCTTCTTCTTCTTCTCCCTTCAACAAGGTATGGTTCTAATTCTTCCTCCTCCTAAATTCTCATCTTCCTTTTCTTCTTCTCTCTGGTAAATTTGAACCCACCTTGCTATCTATCCATCTCTAAAATTTCGAACCAAAGAGAAAGACTTGGAATTTATTCATGGTTCGGCAATTCAAGGAGAGAAACCATTCTAGTTTCTTCCGTCTCCATGAACTGTCAACCATAGACTTGAATTACCTTGTTCGACCATGGAAGAGATGAGTTTTAATATGTAATTAGATTGTAGAAGGACCAATAAATCGTGCTTACATTCAGCCATGAGAGAATCAAACCAATTCAGTGGATTGTTGAAGAATTGTACATCAGGCTCTATTATGTACTATTTTCTATGCGTTGTAGCGAGAAAAATCATAACTAGGGCTACCGAACTCGGTTTTTAATAAATTTATATATTCCGAAAGTAGACAGAGAGACCTAACATGTATATCCAGGCCCAAACGCCAGGCCCAAAGGCGTCCATGCCCAGCAGCGCTAGGAGAAGAGAGAGAGTTGGGCGCGTGGGTGTGGGAATTTGTCCCTCATCGCCTAGGAGATAGAAAATTGAGGGGTTTATAAGAGAGAGCAACCCTCAACCTAGCACAACGCGTTTTGGGCCTGGAAGTGAGTCAGGCCCAATGCAAAGTCGTGCGGGTCTTTTTGGACCCAAAGCGGACAATATTGTGTTGGGTCGGGGCGGGTCGTGACAAATGGTATCAGAAAACAGTTTAACCCTCGACCAGTTTGGGCCCCTGTGTTGTAGCCAAGCCGAGGACGACTCTGAGCCTAAGTGGGGTGGATTGTAACGCCCAGGCCCAGACGCCAGGCCCAAAGGCGTCCAAGCCCAGCAGCATTGGGAAGAGAGAGAGAGAGAGAGAGAGTTGGGCGTGTGGGTGTGGGAATTTGTACCACATCACCCAGGAGAAAGAAAATTGAGGGGTTTGATAAGAGGGAGCACCCCTCAACCTAACACAAGGCGTTTGGGACATGAAGTGAGTCGGGCCCAATACAAAGTCGTGCGGATCTTTTTGGGCCCAAAGCAGACAATATTGTGTTGGGTTGGGGCGGGTCATGACATAACCACGTTTAAAATTAGAGAATTTTTTAGAGGGTTTGATACCCCAAATCTCGTCTGCAATGCAGACCAAATTTCAGGTCTGCAGTCTGTAAGCAATTCTGCCGCAATCCACAAGTTTAATTTTATCTCAACCTGTAAACCTCAAAATGATGCAAAATTTAATATCATTATCAAGCCCACGAGGAGATCTATCTCCAGTTAAAATTTGAGAATTTTTTAATCTGTATGGATGGGTCAAAAATCGTCTGTAAGTTGAGGATCTGTCCTAGACTCCAATCTGAATCAAATATTAACAGTCTGAGTAAAACGACCATAACCCGGTCTAGGAAACTCGAAACGAGGCAAATAAGATATTTCTAGAATCCAAACAGACAGACCTATCTATCGTAAATATGAGAATTTTTTAATGTTCGTACAGATCCCAGGAAATTCTGCAATAACGTTGACTTTGCATAGTTCTGCTCTGTAAAGCTTAGACTTGATTTCTATTTTCTTAGCCTTATGTTTTAGGTTGATTGGTGCCTTGTAGTTGGCCGAGCAATCCTAGACCCTAGTTTAGTGGTGTTTATGACCATAAGAGGGTTAGAAATAAATTAGAGTTTGTAGATCAACCCGTTGGTAGTTCATGGCAAATTCGAGTTTTAGAGACTTTCAAAAATTGGTATTTAATCAAATGGATTTTTCTTTGGAACTGTTTTCAAAGTATTATTGCAGCGAACCTTAAACCTTGAGTTTGAGAATCGTTTGAGGCTTTTGGATTTCTTAATCACGCAAGAACACTTCAGGCATCTTTAGGTGAGGGGAACAATTCATTTGCATGTTTTTGATGGAATATGCTATGTTCAAAATTTGTATTTGTGTGGTCTGTTGTGTGTTGGACCTAGGAATAGATTGAGTACTAGTTGGAAGAATGGTTAGTAATCCGGTGCAAAAGCTCACAATAGTGTAAGGGAATTTTGGGCTAAAATGTTTGAATAGCCTGTGAGTAGACTCAGTCCACCCGAATAGTGGAAGCCAACTATTAACGTTGTTGAAAGGTCCAGCAATTGTATTCGATTGAAAGAAGTCAAGATGACATGTGGTGTTGTATGTTACGTATGATAGACGAATTAGAGCGATACAGTGTGATAATTGAAATTTCTAATGTTGTTATTAGCATGTTGTGTAATTGTGAATGGTGAATTGTTTAATTGTTATAATTACATGTCATTATGCAATTTTGCCTGAATTATGATGTTGTTACGTTATTGGACTGATATGCATGCTTTAGTTATGAAAAGCATGTATATTATGTGGTTGGACATGCATAAATGTTGTAGACCATGCTTAGAATAATTTGGGATTTATAGAACATGTTGTTAGAGGCTATGGTATGTGTTGGAGACTATTGCATGATTAGGCATGACATAGTGCATGACATTCTCATATTCATTGGGATTGGGTATGAGAATGAAGTGTGTTGGGCGACAGGCCAGTCATTGATGATTGTTGGGTCCTTGTTCGCTAGAGGTAATAAGCCAGCCCAATAGTGACTGCTAGGTCATGGGTCATTGGAGTGACATGCCAATCAGAGTGTGGCTATTGGGCCATGTGTTGTGTGTATTGTGTTGTATTGTATGGTTGGAGCAACAGGCCGACCAATGGTGGCTACTTGGTCCTGGTTTGCTAGAGCAACAGGATAGTCTGACTATAATTGTTGGGTACTGATGCATTGGGGTGACAGGCGAGTTGAGTCCTAATTTGTTGTTTGGTCACGTTGGTGACAGTGCTCCTTCTATGATTTTGTCAGGGTGACCACTCAGAAGAAGATGAGCTATTTTGACAAATCATGATAGTGATCATGTGGTGATGGAAGAGATGTTGATGGGTTGAGCTGCATTGAGCATTGAGCATTGGCATGTGGCATTGAGCATAGATCATGGATTATATATGCTTGTATTTATAGTTTGAGATTTTGTCATATGCTAAGTTATTTGAATATATATGAGGCATGCTTAGTGAAATTTTCGGAATACATGTATGTGTTATTGTTTTCTTCACTGAGCATGGAGCTCACTCCTTACATTGCAGGGAATCCAGTGGACTTGGGTCTTGATGAGACTCAAAATCAGGACTAGAGAACAAGAAGTTGATTGAAGAAATTGACTTTATAGGTTAATAGGAGAATAAATCCTAGACTTTATTTTTATATTGAGATAGTTTAAGACATTTGAGAAATTTGTTATTGCATTGGTTATCAGTTTGTTTGTTGAGACTTGAATAATAAATTCAAGCATTTATTTTATTGAGGACTTTATGTTAATTTGTGGTTGGGAATGTAAGCAAACAGTGAGATTAGATTGTTTATGTGTTAGACTTGATTTTCATAAGTTGGTGGCTTAGTATTCTTGGCTTATGTAGTAGATTTTGGTTTTAGTGGCCATGAAGAATTCTTTGGCAGTGTAATTGTTATATTGATTATTTGAGAAAAAAAATGTAGCCACGAATTGGTGATGTAAGACCCATTGTAGCGATCAGTTGATGTTGGATAATAGTAGTAAATCACGCCTCGTTTAGCAGTTGGAAGGGTGGGGTGTGACAAGTCTATATGGTTAGAAAGGAACAAAAGGGCTTTTCAGGGAAAGGTGTCTTCAATTTTGTATCTTATTGAGGTAATTAAGGTTAGGGCTGCTTGGTGGATGATGGGCTCTGATAAATTTTGGGGAATATCTATCTTGGATATATGTAGAGCCTGGGCTTCAGTGGACTATGTTAAGCCTCATGTGATATCCCCGCCGCAAGTTTCGTAGTCTCCTTAGGCCTTCTCAAGCTTAATTTTGATGGAAGTTGTGTGCATGATCTTGGTCTGGCAGGTTGGAGGTGGGTAGGGGGGGAGGGGGGAGGGGGGGGTGGGTTATTTGAAATGACTATGGTGATACGGTGATCTTCTTTGTTGGTCCTATGCCTAATGGATATGTAATTGATGTGGAGCTTCATGCTTTATGGAGAGGTGTCTTGTAGTAGGAAGAACTAAGGGCAGAAAGGAGTATTTTAGAAGGTGACTCTAAGGTAGTAGATGGTTGGGCTTCGAGTTCTATATGCCCCTGGATCTACTTAGATAAAGTTGAAAGGATTCATCATTCGATGGCTTCCTTTGGATTTTCGGTTTCTTGAGTTCCTCATTCAGCAAATTCAGCTGGTTATGATATGACGTATTAGGGGGTGACTTTACTTTTGGAAATTGTAAATAATTTCAATCTATGGGGGGCGAAGTTTGTTTGTATGGTCTTTCTGTCTTGGGTGGTGGGTTCTTTTTACCTGCATTTTTTATCTCTTGCTTGTTTGTTTTATTTCCTTGTGATCAATGAAGTTACCTTTCAAAAACAGCCATTCTATAATTATTTATCTATCTACCAACCAGCTCCCACTAAGATGTTGCAAATTTTGCTTCGCTCCAATTTCTTTTCCAACAAAACTTGAAGAATGACAACCTTAGTCTTTTCCATCCTCTCTCTCTCAATATAAAAATAACTTCACCCTCTCCAAATCTACTAAAGAATAATTGCATCAATCTTCAAGATGCCTCCATTCAGAGGTTATCCACAAACATAGTTGCTAGATTCTTTCCCAATGTTTGATGATTTCGAGGTCATCATCTAGGATATTGGCAACCATTCTCACCTTTATGATCTTTATGTTTAATCCTCTAGCTATCATAAATAATGTTGCACCTTGATGTACCAATCTTTTCCACACCCATTTCTTCTTCTTCAACTGAACCCAAATTCATAAAGTTGCTTTCTCAAACAAAATCGTCATGTTCTATGTGATAGCTCTATTAAGTACCTTGCAAGCATTCTCTCCCTCACCTTATTCTCTTACCTTCTCAAAAGTTTTTGCTCTATTATCTCTTTCTAGTATCAAGATATAGGCATCCTAAAGAACCTGAAAACTGTGTTTTCAGCTACTTTAAATTTTCAAGGATTATAAGTTTCAATCCCCAGAAAATTAGAGGTTTCAATCTAAGATTTGACAAACAATAGATTAGGTGTGAATGAGATTCTGAGCTGGGAAACTAACGGGTGTTTGCACATGCATAAGTGGATCTCCATCTCCAAAGTTCAAACATTTAGCTGAGAACCATCTCTAATAGCCATGAACCTCTTCTACTTTGCCAATAACCCTCTCCCATCTCCAATTGCAAACAAAAGACAAAATTTAAGTTCAAGTAAGATTTCTCCTAATCTCCTAAAGTCAGAATCTCCAAGTTTAGAATATATCAATTGTCAGACACCCTAAAAATGAATGTAATCAAATCCTTTCTTCTTCTTCTTTTGAAATGGTAACAACAAAAATTTCATTACACAAAAAAGGACACAAGAAGGAGTGGCTGAGGAGCGCAAAAGAAACAAAGCAAACAAAAAGAACAAAACAGAACAAAGTAATCTATCCAGTGAGAAGCCCCCAAATAGATCCAATCAAGAGACGTCTTTCTTAGCCAAGAAGTCCGCCACACTATTGGTTTTTTTTTTTTTTGAACTGTTAACTGATAATATATTAATAATAATGAGGAACCAGAAGTGCACAATACAAGGAACATGAAGAGAACAAATTAACAATCTCGAAGCCCAATACACCCATAAGAGAAACAGGAACCCGAAGGCAATACATTAAAAAACCAAGACACTCTTTCCAAGCCCTCAATATTTCCGAGATGGAGAAGTCCTGGAAATCTGGGAGGGAAGAAGCCCAGGCAACGCATTTGGCTAAGATACTGCCACACTATTGGTTGATCAATGAACATGAGAAAAATAGACATCAAGAAAACAACACAGATGCTTAATCTCTTTGAACATAGAGATTAACTTCCGGGGGGAGCTTTCTTCCCCTATGGCCATGAACATGATTGAATCAATTTCAATTTCTCACCACATAGATTTCCTACAATGGAAGTTGGTACATATTCTAATTTTTCCTTCCTTCTTGGGCTCATCTTCCCATACACCTCCCACAAAGTGTCTCCTGACCACCAAGCCTCATGAAAGTTTTCATCAGCTCCAAGCCTAAAGACACACTGCTACCTACACATTAAATTCATTTAATCCTAGAGCCAAAACAATCTTGAAACAAATACAAAGAAGCAGGCATGGTCACAAGCTTGTAAAATTGAGAAAACAAGAACAAGAAGAGCAAAATGAATTTATTATCGCCACACACCCCTTCAAATGTTGTATATGCAGAAACAAAGATAAATATAACATCAAGATCAGGCGACATTGGTATAAAGAGAAATTCCTAAAAACAAATGCCTACATACACAGATATTCCAACTCCATTGTCAAATCCTACTGTGAGAAATGATTGAAGAAAAGGGGGTGGGAGAGAAAGATAGTAGAGAAAAGTAAGGAGTACCTTGGTGCCGTCGTCAAAGGGGATGGAGCGAGAGAGAAGGGCAAAGATATTCTTCTTGGAAAGGTGGCAATGGTGATCAGGTGGGAGCAAATCGAGGAGATCTTGGTAGTTAGGTGGGAGCTTTGATTCCCAGACAGAGTCAGAGGAAGCAGCGCCACGGAAGGCCCGGTTGAGGCGAGCAAGGTTGCATATCTCTGGTGGAGTCAGGTACATGAAGACGCAGGCTACACAGCTTTCTGGTATGTCACCAAGCCCCGGACCATTACCAGACCCATTGCTCCCACCTTCCGTCAGGTTTGAGAGGGATGCCCCCATTTCTCTCTACCTCTCTCTCTCTTTCTCAATAGGATTTTGGATTTCTTGTATGGGACTGGTTAAAGAGAAAGAGAAAGGACGAACGAGGAGGGGGGCTCCTTCAATTAATCCAGGTTTTTGGGTTTTCTCCGTTCTTGTTTAGGGCAGGTGTAACAGAGAAAAAAATGGGGAAAGAGGGTTGTTTGTTCTGCTGTTAATCTGCTACCGGGGATTCAGTAGCAGTTCGATATTTGCAGTAATGGTGGGAAAACGAGAAAGCGAATGGGAATGTGATCCGATTTAAATTCCATGAAAACAACTCTGTGTTGCTTGAGAAAAAAGCGATTGTGCTCGGCCTTTGTCTCTGCCACAGCCTCAAGCGTGAGATTGAAGTGGGCTGAGAACCTGAGATTGGAAAAGATTTCTCAATCTATCCTTTTACCGTAAAAGAGAATAATAATATAATATTCAGGACTGAAGTAACAGGTTACAGCTATACGCGATTGTTATCCATATCCATCTCTCTGCCTCCTAAATGTAGAACTTTGGTTTCTTAGGCTGTGTTTCAACTATAAAAGATTGTTATCCATATCCATCTCTCTGCCTCCTAAATGTAGAACTTTGGTTTCTTAGGCTTTGTTTCAACGAGGGGTAAATTTTAGAGGTGGTGTCTTTCAGGAGAGGTCATCCTTGAGTAGGCTTCGAGTACAAGTCATCTTTAAATAGGGGTAAAGTAATAACTGATTTGAAAGATAAAAATTCTTATTTCCTAAATATAAGCAGAAACTAATATATTAATAATTTTATTAAAATTAATATTTTTTTATTAAATTCAATATAATAAAAAAATAAAATATAATTATTAAATAATATTCATCAATTAAAAAAAGTTAAATATTTTTACTCTATAAGTGCAAAGAGGGGTAATATATTAATAATTTTATTAAATTCATATAATATAAAAAATAATAAAACATGATTACTAAATAATATTCATCAATTAAAATATTTTTGCTCCTACAAAGAGGGGGTAAAGAGGGGTAATATATTAACAACTTTATTAGAATAGATAATTTTATTAAATTCATATAAAAAATAATAAAATATACTTATTAAATAATATTCATCAATTAAAAAATATTTTAAAATATTTTTGCTCTATATGTGCAAAGAGGGGTAAAGAAAGGTAAAGATCACCCAACGTTGGGTATCCGAGCCGGTTGCGTGCCACTGGTTTCAGTGTTGAGGTGACGAGTTCGAAACCTGGGGGCGTCAACTGTGTGGGTGTGGTGTGTCTTCCCTAAGGTTTTAGGAGATCTAACAAACTAACAAGGCGGCCCCTCTAGCGACTTGACAACAGACTGTCGGAGGGTTGATTGAGGTTTCCCTATGTTATCAAAAAAAAAAATATAAAGATGGTTTAGAGGGGTAAAGAAAGATAATAGGTGCAAAGAGAGGTAAATAGGGGTAAAGAAGGGTAATAGGTGCAAAGAGGGATAAAGGGGATTTAGAGGGGTAAAAGAGGGTAATAGGTGCAAAGAGGGGTAAATGAGGGGTAAAGAAGGGTAAAGAGGGTTTATTAGAATTAATAATTTTTACTAAATTTATATAATAAATAATAATGTAATTATTAAATAGTATTCATCAATTAAAAATATTTTAAAATATTTTTGATCCATAGGTGCAAAGTGGGATAAAGGGGATAAAGAGGGGTATAGAAGGATAAAGAGGGTTAAGGGTTTCATGAAAACCCCCATGCTCCAAGGGGTACTCATAAAAGGAGGGGGAGGGATAAAATTTTGAATTTTTACCCTCACCCCTGCAGCCTTAATTAATGGATGCCCATTTTACTTATTTTTTAAAATAAATTAAAAAGAAAAATATCTTATAACACCAACGTTAACAAAATCGGACCGGATTGTAATATTCTGACTCAGATTAAGTCTAATTAATGTGATTTATATTAATAAATCATGATTTAACCTGTAAATTATGAGAATTACAGTTAGAGCTTTGTGACAATTCCAAGATCGGCCCAATCAGAGCTCGATAGCTCATTGATCCAACTCACTCAAGTTGGATGGGCAAAATGGTAATTTACCATAGACAGTGTTATTTTATTATTTTAATAATTGTTTGATTAATGTTTAAGTTAAAATGGTTGCTTTGATAGGTATTTAATTTCTGGAATTTATGAGTATTTTTTATTATATTTTCAGTTTCAAAAAATATTATTAAATTACCCGAAAAGATCCCGAAGTCTAAGAATTAATTATTTTAAATAATTTTAGAAGTTGGAAAATTCTAAGCAAATATTTGTTGTTTAACTTGTTGTTTTATGTTTTTAGATTTTAAAAATAAAGGATTTAAACCCTTTAAATAAATACAATTTAAATTAAGGGAATAGTGTTAAAAGGTGATTTTTATTTAAATCAATTTATTTTAATGAATTATAGATCTCCAAAATTTTATGGTATTTAACTATTTTGAAACCCAACATTTTGGAAAATATGGATTAATTAAATAAATCTTTTAATCAGTTATATATTAAAAAATAAATAAAAATGGACTTAAATGCAAATAAGCTTTAAGGGACTAAACTTCAAATATCTAAAATTTAAATCACCTGCTTAGCAAGTGATGCAGTGAAGCTACTGCGTATGGGTCGACTCACGCAAGCTGCCATCATAGCTTGCAGAACAACGTGGGAAGATTTCCCACCAATGGCAAAGCTACTGATCTCCAACCTCTATATAAACCCTGTAAATCCCAGTTTAAACCCATTACTAAAATCTCTTCTCATTTTCTCTTTGTTTTTCCTGCTTCTTATTCACTAAGTTTTCACTTTTGATTTGAAGTGGAAAATTCTCCAGTTGCTGAAACTCTGTTCAAATTCAAAAGCAAAGGTAACCATTGTGTTTGTTTTCAAATTCTAATAAGTTTAGAATAAAAAAGAAGTGATTTTGATTTAGATTTGAGTCTTAAAAATGATTTTGAAGTTTAGTGGAAACTTTGATTTCTTGGTGTTTTACTGATTTCTCTGTTAAAATCAGAGGTTTTTCATTATTGTTTATTATCCAATTTATTTCGAAATTGAAGAGGACTTACTATAATACCCTGACCCAAATTAGGCATAATTATTTTAAAAAATCCTTCTTAGACCGGTTAATCTTAAAGATTACGGTTAGGGCTTCGTGAAAAGTCCAGATGTGGCCCAATCTGAGCTCGAAAGCTCAGTGATCCAGCTCGTCCAACTAGAGGGGCAAAATGGTAATTTACTACTTATTGTTATTATTTTATTAATTGTGTCATTATGTGATTATTATTAGATGATATTATTTTCCTTAGTTAAGGATTCCTATTTTTTATTTTAGAATAATTTTATTTTAAGAAAATAGTATTTAAAATCCGCCCGTCAAGACCTCGAAAGGGAGAAATAAATATTTTTAAATGGTTTTAGAAATGAGATAATTTTTGAAGCAAGCATTTTATGTTAGACCATTTTAGTATGGTCTAGTTTATTCTTTCAAACCCAAAAATGAGGATTTTAAATCATTTTATTTAAAACAATTTAAAATAAGGAAAAAAATTTAAATAATGATTTTTATTTAAATCTATGATTTTTAGTAAGTTTTAAATCTCCAAATTTTTATGGTGATTAGAGTTTTTAAAATCTACCTTATCTGGATTGAATTTATTCAACTTTAAAAGTATTGTTTTTAGTTAAAAATCGATTTTTTATCAAAAGGGGCATTTTTGCAAAATCAAAAGTTTGCAAGGACTTATCTGCAACAAGACACCCAAACAGTGCCGTTACTGTTGGGGACGTAGGCAGCAGCTGCATGCAGCCCCCGACTGGCCACCTCCGATTGATCAGCTGGTTCTTTAAATCACCCTCTCCTCAGCTGATTCAATCCCACAAAAATTTCCATCTCTCAGCTTTGTGAAACCAAAATAGCCAATCACCTCTCTCCCTCTCTGTCAGTTTCCCAAAATTTTATTCCTGTAACTTAAAGAGGAGAGTTTTTCAAAGCTTAGATTTTCAACCCAGGAACTCAAGTGAAGGTAACCACTGTATTTCTCTTTAAATTTCAGTCGGTTTAGAATCAAGTAGAAATAAATTTGGCTAAGTTTTGAGTGAGTAAAATAGATTTCAAGTCTAAGGAAAAATATGAGATTTCTTGTGTCAATGTGGTTTTGGTGTTAAAATCCGATGGCTTATTTAGTATTAAAGTTTTAAACCACTCCTTAAGGAAAGAGGACTCACTGAGGAGACCATCTGACAGGTTGGATGTGAAAATCGAATCAAGAAAACCCACTGTTTCTTGATTCGTATTTCGTGGAGTTGCTGCCTGTTACTGTCTGCTGTTGCAGACAGATGAAGAGGACGACTCTCAGACGGTCCGAGGGGAACCCCCTTCAGACGGTCTGAGAGTGACCTTCGGACGTTCCGAGCTTCAATTTGAAGTCCCGAAGCGTCCAAGGCTAACCATTCTCTAGCCTCTGCTCCGGACGTTCTGAGTCCTGTTCGGAAGGACCAAACCCCTCTCGGACAATCCGAGCTTCACTCGACATGATCCGAGACCCACCGACCCACCGACCCACCGAAGCCTGTTTTCCCTTTTTTCAGTTCGGAAGGACATTCGGACGATCCGAGACCTGACCTTCGAACGATCCGAAGATAGACCCAAGTCCCGAAGTCTATGACTAGTTTTAGACAGTGGTTCGGATGATCCGAAGCTACAATACCTAGTTCCGAGGCATGTTCCAAGGAACCTAGTTTTGAATGTAAAAATTTTGATTAATTGATGATACATATTTAGATGCTAAGTTTTAATTGAGATATTTATACCTCATTAATAAATTAAAAGTGTACTAACCCTTCTTCTCTTATTACTATAGTGTGTGTACTATTTGTATTCACTTCTAGGCCGACTCTATTTGTCGGTCACTGAGTGACTTCACTTCCAGGCCAACGCTATATCTGTCGGGCATTGAGTGACCTCGAGGCCTTACTTAACATGTCAATTTGGTCCTATCCAGAAGACAATACGAGAAGTGACCTGAGTATCTAGACCTAACTCAATACGTCAATCTAGTCATGCCCAAAAGACAATATGAGTTTTGGACTGAGCACCCTATTATTATATATTGTGGATTATTATAACTTAAAATGGTTAGAAACCAAGTAAGAGACTCATTTCCATTTACCTTGGAGATTTTTTTTGCGAAAACAATATGATTTTGAAATACTACTTGTATGTATACATTTGAATGCTATGTACATTGACCAACTATTGATTGTGCACTTGTTTGCATATTGAATAGAGACCGCGATTCCACACAATTTCGATGAGGAAACTTAAATTTGCAGTAGGTGTAATTATGTTTTATGAGATGGATCTTGAGCAATGAGTGGTTTCAAGTTTGATGAACCCACCCATGTGCCTAGAGATGATGCACTGTTGTAAGAAGTGCTTATGATGATTATAAATGCTATGAGGTTGATCATGTGAGATATGTAATACTGCTTCCACGTGCACTTGACTATTGAACCAATATCGGCCATGTGTGTGAGATGACTTACGTCTACTGGGCCAAGGGTGTCGACAGTTGCTGACTTGAGGAATGTCAGTATCGGCCATATGAGGGCCGAAGATGTACTTGCAATGATGTATTTTGACCGTGTCGGGACTTAAAACAATGGTCTCTGTGTAGTATGTAGGCGTTACGGTGGATGACAACAGTTATGGAAATGATGATGAGATTATACTTGATATGGAGAAATTATTGGCAAGCATGAGATATTATATTGCAAATGTTGATTATTTACTAACCTGATATTTCATTAGACTGCATTGTTATATTTCCTTCAGTGGGCTAGTTAGCTCACACCACTGACATTTTAGGAGATGTGCCCGAGGGGGAGAACCCTCCGTATGAAGCTTAGAATAGATAAGCTGCTGCGTAGCCTTGGGATTCCACTGAGGGGAATTCCGTTATCTTTGCTTTTTGGTTCCTTGAATCCTTTGGTTATGTAAAGTACCGCGTGTGGTACTTAGTTTGTATTAACTTCATGTATTGAACTACTATGTGTTCCGTAGTTACTCTGATGATGTTGTAATAATAATTCATTGTTGGAATTATGTGTTTATAGTTGTGTCTCTTTCGGGTAGACTTATGGTATGTGTTTGAGTCCCCATATTGAGATCATGTGTGACCTTTGGGCCTAAGCGTTGATCCTGCCCATTTAGAATTCTTGAGTTTAGTTTCAAAAAAAAAAAAAATCATTGACGTTCTGGGCCCACTTTTCGAGTCGGGCCGTGACAGTTACTATAGAGCACATCTGACCACAAGGATGTGAAAAATGAATTCAGAAAGCCCACTATTTTTGGATTCGTATTTCACTATGTTTTTCCCATCATTGCACTGTTGCAGGTGACAGAGGAAAAATACGACTCTCGGAAGATTCGAAGGTGAGACTTCGGAAGTTCTGAACTTTTGTTCGGGGTTCCGAAGCCGAGCATAGGCCAACTGTTCCTTACTGCTTCTGCTGGACAGACCTGGACATTCCGAGACTCACTTCGGACGTCCAGAACCATTTGGAAGTTCTGAGAAAACCTCAGCAGGTTCCGAGGCAAATCAAGACTCACTATTTTCTGATTTTGCTGTTTTTCTGTTTAGAAGTTGGATCGGATGTTCCGAGACCTGAAACTTGGAAGTTTTGAAGTACTGAACCCAAGTTTCGAGGAAACTAACAAAGTTCTGAAGGTTCTGTTAAACCCATAATTTAGGCAGCGGCTCGAAAGTTCCAAAGCCACAATACCTGGTTTCGAGGCATGTTCCGAAGAACCCAGAACTAATTTTTGAGATTTATCTTAATTGATTAAGTTAAGGATTTCATATTAGGTTTAAACCTTAGATTTTAATGTGATGTTTCTTATACTAGATTCTTAATTAAAAGTGATACTAACTCTTGCTTGAACTATCATATTATATATATTATGTATTTACTTCAAAGCCGATACTCTTTATCTGTGGCGCAGCAGAAACGCAGCCCGATAGCTATCAATAGATGAGTGATTAATTTTGCCGCTTGGTAGAAAATAAGGGGTCAGGCACTGAGTGATTTTCTTTCTCTCTCTAGACCTAACTCAATATATCTCTACAGTCCAATCCAGAAGATAATACGAGTAGTGGCATTAGCATTTTATATTTCTAAATCTAACTCAATATGTCTCCATGGTCATTTCCATAAGACAATATGTGTAGTGGCTTGAGCACCTTTATTGTACCATCTGGGCAAAGTCTCAATACTTTACCCTGTCCAAGAAGAAATATGAGACTGGGCACTGAGTATTTTATTGATTGATAGATTATTATAACTAAAAAGGAATTAGTAACCCATTGAGGAGACTCATCCATTTCCCTTGGAATTTTTTCAGGAAATAGGATAGAAACATTTGAAATACTTGTATATATGTTGTGTTGTATATGTCTGAGTATTATGTTTGATTATGAATGTATAATCATTGTCTTCCTATTTTTATGTAACAGATACCGCGAAATCCCACATATTTCGGTGAGGAGACTTAACGATACAATATGGGTAAATCAGGTTAAAAGGATCTAGTGTAATGAGTGGTTCCCTATGATGAACCCACTTATATGCATAGACATGATATACTGTTATGAAATGTGCTTATGGAAACTGATGATGTTTTGTGATTTTGATTATGGAATGCTCCATCATGTGAACTTGAGCATTATGATGATGAAAGTATGATGTTGATACTGCCTCCGTGTACACTCAGCTATTGGGCTATGGTAGACCAGAGATAGTCAAATATTATGCAATAGGTGGACCAAATAGGTCATATATTGGCAGTATGCTGGATCATAAGGATCATACTTTGACATTTGCCGGCCAAGATGTGTCGGTTATGCTCTTGCAAGATGCTACAGTTTGACCGTATCAGGACTTAATGCATTTATAGTCAGTAAAGTGCTTAGGTATTACGGTGGATATTAGTAGTAATACGGTGACTTGGTATATTGGTATAGTAGACCAATTATGATCTCAATTATGAAATTGGTAACAGTAGACCATTATGATGATATTGAATTATCTGCACATACTAACCTGATGATGATTATTGTATTTATGTTATGTTCTCTTCGCTAGGCTAGGAGGAGGAACCTCCATTGCAACTGTAATACCCTGCCCCAGATTAGGCGTGTTTTAGCTTGTTAATCCTGTTTAGTCGGTTAATCTCGAGGATTACGGTTAGGGCTTCGAGGAAAGCCCAGGTTTGACCCAATCCGAGCCCGAAAACTCAGTGTTCCGGCTCGTCGAGCTGGAGGGGCATTTTGGTAATTTACCACTTGTTGTGTATATTTTTTTTAAATATTGTTGATATGTGTATATTATTGGTAAATAATGTTCTCCTAACAAAAGGATTTGCATTTTTGATTTTAAAATGAATTAATTTTCAGAAAATGGTATTTAAATCCCCCAATCAAAACCCCGAAAGGGAGTATTAATTATTTTAAAGGGTTTTGAAAATGAAATAAAATTTGAAATTAGTATTTTATGGTAGACCATTTTAAGAATGGTCTAGTTATTTCATTTCATCTCAAAATGATGTTTCTAAATTGTTTATTTTAACAATTCTTCATTTAAGTAAATATTGTAAATTTATGGTTTTTATTTAAATAAATGGTTTTTAATAAGAGTTAAATTCCAAAATTTTTATGGTAGCTAAGATTTTCAAAACCCAACCTATCTGTAAGGTTGGATCAGGTTTTTGAGTTTTTAAATTATTACTTTTAGTTTAAAAATCAATTTTTATCAAAATAGGGCACTTTTTGCAAAAATGGAAAATGTGGAAGGGCTGATTCGCAAAAAACCAAAAAAAAATTACTGTAGCAGCATCAGCGGCGTGCAGCGTCTCTGCTCGGCCAGGTTTTTCGTCGTCCCGTCCCATCCTCGCGTGCATCGGATTTCTCGGCCAAAAACATATAAAAACCGACTTAGCCTTCGGTTTTTAACTCCATCAAACCTTCTTCTCTCCTCTCTGTCTTTCTCAGCCAAAACCCAGACCGGCCGACTCTCTGTTTTGCAAACAGTAACTTAGAGGAATTTTTTTCAAAAAATCCAGATTTCAGCCCAGAAATTCAATCCAAGGTAACCACTGCATTCCCCTTTCAATTTCGATCGGTTTTGAATCAAGAAATTTTGATTTTGGCTCTGTTTTCAGTGAGAAAAATGATTTCAAAGTTTAGGGAAAATTCTAGGGTTTCTCGTATCAGTGAGCTTCTGGTGCTAAGATCGGATGGCTTAGTGAGTTTCAAAGCTCCAAATCTCTCCCTATGGAAAGAGGACTCCCGGAGGAATCCATCGGACCGGTCAGATGTAAAAATTTAGTCCAGAAATCCCCCATTTCCCAAGTTCGATTTTACTGTTCCCGGCCGTTCACTATCTGTTGCACACAGTGAACGGGGGAGGAAGAAGAAGAAAAAAAAAAAGGAAAAAAAAAATTATTTGATATTATTGTTGCTTGTAATTTGAAATGTTGGTTCCCTTTGAAAAAAAAATAAAAAAATAAAAAATTAATTAATTAAATAATTGAATAAATAAATATTATTATTTTATTCAAAAATAAATTTTTTTATTTGAGATTATTGTTGCTTGTGATTTTTAATGTTGGTTCCCACTGGAAAAAAAATGAATAAATAATTGAATAAATAAATATTATTATTTTATTCAAATTTTTTTTTTATTATTTTGTTAGATTATGTGACGTGATGATTTATACCCCTTGTTAATTAAAAGTGTAGTAACCTCCTTTTTTTTTCTTATTACTTATAGTGTAAATACTATTATATCCACTTCCAAGCCGACCCTATTGGTCGGGCACTGAGTGATTCACGTTCAGGCCGACGCTATATAGTCGGGCACTAGGTGATCTCGAGGCCTACTCAAAATTTCAGATCTGGTCCTATCCAGAAGACAACCGAGAAGTGACCCGAGGATCTAGACCTAACTCAATAAGTCAATCTGGTAAATGCCCAGAAGACAATATGAGTTTGGATTGAGCCCCTTTTTATTTATTATTATATTGTGAATTATGATAATTTAAAAATAATAGAAACCCAGTAGGAGACTCAATTCCATATACCTCGGATATTTTGTGGGAAAACGTGTGATTTCTAAATACTACGTATGTTTACGTATCTGTTATGTATATTGATTGTGCATTTGTGTGTTGTTTGAATAGAGACAGCGTAAACCACACATAACGGTGAGGGAACTTAACGCTGCAGATTTTGTAAGCAGGTTTTATGATGAGATAAGTATTGAGCAATGAATAGTTTCAATTTTGATGAACCCACCCATGTGCCTATACACGATGCACTATGGTAAGAGTGCTGATGTTGATTGAAATATTTCGACATTGATCGTATGAGTAAGTAAAACTGCTTCCACGTACCTGGGCTATTGAACCAATATCGGCCATATGAGAGATGGTTTATGTCTACTGGACCATGGGCGGACCATGCTGTCGTCAGTTGCTGACTTGAGGGTGTCAGTATTGGCTAAGCTAAGCCGGAGATGTACTTGCAAGGATGTATTTTGACCGTGTCGGGACTTAATACTGGTCTCACGTAGTCGGCAGGCGTTACGGTGGAAAATGGCAGTATTTGATGATGTTGATGTATTACTAGAGATTATGCTTATTGTTATCAAGCATATGATATTATTGAACTGTTGCTAACCTGTTTTATATTTACTTAATTTGCATTGTTATATTTCCTTCACTGGGCTAGTTAGCTCACACCACTCACCTTTCAGGCGATGAACTCGAGGAGGAGGACCCTCTCTTTCAGGCTTAGGGCGATTAAGCTAAAGCAGTGTTTTGGGATTCCCCCGGAGGGGAATGCCCTGATCCTTTTCTGTTGGTTCTTAGAACCGTTGACTTTTATTAAGTACCAGATGCGGTACTTAATTTGTGTTAATTTGATGTAATAGACTATGTTGCCTTTGTAGTGATTTGAGACAATGTTTTGCATGTTGAAATCAATGGTTGATTTTCTTATGCTATGTGTTGATGTTGTTAATGTCTATTTTATGGGGTAGGCATATGATACATGTTTGAGTCCACATGATGGGATCATATGTGACCCTTAGGCCCAACTGTTGATCCGGCCTAATTAGAATGCGTGTGAGTTGGTTTAGTTTATCTTTCAAAAAAAAAAAAAAATCAGTCGCGTTCCGGGCCCACCCTTCGGATCGGGGCGTGACAACAACTTTATGATGATAAAGTTGATGTTGTTGCTTGTATCTCCCATAGACGGGAAATACATTATATTTTGTTATGTTGGTTATTAAACCATATTTTGTATTAAATACTGCCTGTGGTATTTAGTCTAAGTATGTATTAAATCGCCATGTTTCTGTTAGCAACTCTGGTTTGATATGAATACGATTATGTTGAATCATGTGATGGAAATATTTGTTTGTATGATATGTATTATATATAGGTGGATATATAATATATGTTTGAGGCCACATGTAAAGAGTATGTGTGACATTTTAATTCTGGCTTTCACTGTAGACCTTAATGATCCAGCCCAGTTAGGAGTGTATTTGATTGGAGGTTATAAAAAAAATTAGTAACAATCCGAGCCCACTAAAAGGGTCGGGGCGTTAGAGGATCGCAATCGAATCGAGGTTCGACCCGGCTTCTTGACAATTCAATCTGCTAAAAAAACCTTCTATACATTCAAACCGCAAAAAACCGTGGTGAACCACGGTTCAACAAGATTTTTTAGTTGAACCATGAACCGTGAATCAAGGTTTACTATGTTTAAAAATTAAACTTTTTTCAATTTTTTTTCTAATTTTTCACTACATTAACTGGTGATATTTACAAGATTTGGTCATTTTTTACTTGTAGCAATGTGTTATCAAATTATGTTATTAATTATTATGATACCAATATTACCAAGCTAATAAATATTAATTAACTAATAATATATAAATAATGATGTTGGTCATTTATGGCAATTATCTTAAAGGATATATAATATTATAATTTATTAAAGTGAATGTGTTAATACTATGATTATTTATAGTCATTCCTATGTTATAATAATGTGAATATTTACATATTTTTAATGTAAATATTATCTTTATAATAATTTTTACAATTAAGATCAATCCGTAACTGATACATATATGTATCTTAGAATTGATTAAAGATTATTATATGTTGATATTTTATAATTTAAGTGAATGTAATAATTTCATATCTAAATAATATCTTTTGGTTTAAAATTTTATTCAACTTATTAATTAAAAATTAATTCATAATTCAATATTATTTATAATATTTATATTAATGGTAGAGGTTTAACTAGGTTTAACCACAGTTGAACTTTGTTGAATCTTATTTAACCCAACATTCCTCAGACGGTTTGATAGACAATTTGATTATCATAATATTATATAAGACCTTTAAAATGAACCTTATCGTGGTCATTTTCATACGTCTATTTGGGGTCATGGGATGAATAATTCAAAGGGTGAATTCAAATAGAGAATTTGACAAATTTTAATTTGAACAAATTACTTTAAATATGATTTTAAGATTTATAAAATTTTAATGGGCTTCAGTTTATTACAATAATATTTTTTAATAGTGAATGAAATTTAAAATAAGATCAAATTAGATAAAATCTCATTTAAAAATAATGTAATTGAGAAATGTATAAACTCATAAAACTATTAATAGAACTAATTGTAAAAAGTTTGAGTGGATAATGTTTTTATTAAAATTGATGGAGTACCGTGGCTTGCGAAGTACTGAATTTTTTTCCATAAGATTTTTTTTGATACAGGGCCATGTTATTGTTGTTAGCAAATGATTATGTCTTATTTGACCTTTATGAAATACTCTATATACAAAAAAAAAAAAATCTCTGTCAGTGCCTTAAAAAACAATCACATAGTCTAAGATTTTGATTTAACATATTAGAAATTAAACCCTGATGGGGTTTGTTAAGTGGTCAAAACTCATCTTTCTTTGCAGAAAGTCTTGGGATCAAGTCTCCCTCAAAACAAAAAGAGTCACTTGATAAACGCATCCACCTATTAGATTCTTCTTTGGTGGAATTGGATTATGCATATGAGATTGCATTGGCTTATAAGTCTCATTTTGATTAGGGCATTCATAATTGGACTCTCTTTAATAGATCTATCAATATTGCAAGTCATGGCTCAATTAACTCTTATGACCCAATAAAGTCTGTAATACCGAAGCCCAATTATAAACAAGCCGAAGTCCAATCCTCCAAGTCCAAATTTTTCCAAGCCCAATTTCTTCCTCAAGTGCCAAGTGTCATCACCAGAGAGCATCATCTCATATGCAAGTGGCAGAAGAGAGAGGAAATGAGGTGGTCGAAATTCCTATGCAAGGAAAGGAGGTGGTGAATTGCCATGTGGATTCCCTCCATATGGCCACTTGATTTCCTAGTTGCCTTATTTCTTCTTTTGTTATTTTTATCTTTTAATCTTAGTCATTAAATAAATTTAGATGACATATATAAGGTTGAGATGGAATGGTCGAAATAAGACTACATTATATCTTAATTAGGTGTCTATTTTTAAAGTTTCTTAAAGAGAAACTTCCTTTATTTGGTGTGGTCGACCAAGGCAGGCGTAATTAAGTCTTTTGCCAGTTTTTTCTTATAGATACTAGGCTATGTAATTCGAAAATCACATTAATGAATAAGAATTGAACTTTGTTCTGAGAGAGAATTTCTCTAATGACCCTGTGGAGTTGTATTTGAGAGTTGGAGAAGACTCTATTTTTACCCATAGCAAGTAAGTACTAGTTTTTTTCTTAATTCAATTATTTTTATGGTTTTCATAGATTAAGTTGTGCCTTATTCGAATTTTCCATTGTTGTCTTTAATTATGCTTTCGCGCCTTTAATCATATTCAATTAGAAAGGCCTAATCTATAGACTTCCATAGACTAATTCAAATTTTTGAGAAACTTGTACGGTCAATTTGGACTAAGCAATTCCTTATTAAGGAAAAATCCGTGTACAATTCGTAATTGGTTGCATGGATTTTTCAGAGATCATACTCTGAAACTGCAAGCCTACTAATGGATTCTCGCTAAATTCGCTCTAGGCTTGCATCATCACTCCCCATAGTTATGTGTCCGGCATGTGAAAAACGTATCAGACGAGATATTCATTTTTTATTTGATTAAATACATTTTATATTTATTAATCATCAATGCAAATCTTAATTGGGGTGACATGGCTATCTTTTTCTTAGACGAGATAGACATCATTCTAGAGCTTTTGAGTAGCCTAAGGTGAACAATGACTATCAACAAGTAGCAAGTCACAGGATGCATATTTTTAGACAAACCAAGACCAAATTTCTCTCGGCATTGTCTCACATCACTTTTGAAAGTGGAATCAAGTTGACATGATATAGGCAACCTTTTGTGTGGATTAGAAGATACTAAGACAATTATCCTTTAGCAAAGGGTATAGTTGTTTTATACGGGCTATAGCTGCCATCATTTACAGCAAATATTTATTCCCTAATGGCTTTGGTGGCATTTCATCGATATTATTGACCTTGGCTAGCCGATAATAATATTTCCTTTGTTGGCACCTATAAGGTGCCATAGTTGCTCATTTTTTGATAAACCTCATAAAGAGTTCTATTACTATCTCACTCACAACCTTGATAGTTATGTGATCTTATTCTAAACATGGGTAAATGTGGACTACACCTTAAGCCCAACCCTATGCCTAGCCACCTGCCATATGATCTACTTAGATCTCTCCTTAAAGTGTGGAGATCCTTCTGATTGTCGGGTTGGTTGTGAGTCGAACGTTATATGTTGGCTACGCGTGCTTGATAGATATTTTTTTTAATGATCAAGTCTTTTAGAGCATCAAACTAATTTTCAAAGCATGTGCAAGTCTCCCTATATATACACAAAGAGTAACTCTATGAAAAGTGTCCTTTTGGGATGAAGTGTAAATCGAACTCGAGACTCCCATTTCCTGAATTGAATTCCTAAAAATCACCCAACTCCTTTGAATTTAAATATGCTTCCATTTGGAGATATGATTGCTTGTACCAATCCCAATTAGTCGTTGAAACTAAGAAGGTACCATTGAGATGCTCCTAACGTTAGTTGTATAATGGATTAATGACAAATATTTTCATTGTGCAATTAGCACCTTCATTCTCTAAGCCTACAATGGCCTATCAACAATAGTGTACCTACTTGTTTTCCAATTTCCAACCACAATCACGAAAAATACTCATTCTTGTGTGTTTCGTACTTTTGATTTGAATTTATGAGACCTGAAATCACATGAAAATCAATGAGAATTTATTTTATTTGAATTATGGAAGAAATGTCGAAGAACCTTCATTGCCATATCCCTACCAACTTCTTTTTAAAAGGGGCATCAACCCTCGTAGCTCCCTTATGAGTTGCAAATAGTGATTTCCGGAAGATGGGCCTTAGGAATGAGGAGAGCAATGTTGTGGTAGGAAGGAGATCCCTCGCATATTTATTAATTTTTATTGAATTTTTATGCTTAATCAAGGACCTCTCTTGATGTCTGTGCATTTATTAAATTTTATTGGATTTTTATACTTGAATTGATAAACACAGAAAAATGACCATTTTACTCTTGTAATTTGGACTAGTTAGCTCTTGAACTTTGTTTATATTGTATAATTAATGAAATTTCAAGATCTGTAGTAAAATTGGAGATTTCAGAGAAAAAGAGCTAAAATGGAAGAAAAATGTAGAAATTGGCCCAAAAAGCTATTTTTGGAAAGTGTGTGAATTTTATCACATAAATTTGGAATTTATTGTAAATAACCATAATTCAAATCCAATTATAAGAATTTGGATTATGCTAATAATTTTTGAATTTGAATTTTTAATGTGGTAAATTTATAACACTTGTGAAGATGAAAGTGAGCTCAGCTAGAAGTCCAAGCCTGTGATTGAAGCCCATGATCCAAGCCCAGTCCAAATCCAAAGAAGCCCAGTGGAATTCGAATTTTGCAATTAAGATGGAAGAATGATGTGGAAAAAAATACAGGATAAAATCGAATGGGAGGAGAAAAACTTGTGGAGAAAACTTCTCCAACTCCATCTTCTAATTTTCGTACACGGCTTAAATGGGAGTTTGTAATACCCTGACTCAGATTAGTGATTAATTGTGTGATTATTAGCCGTTAATGGTGATTTGTAATCCATTAATCGAAGATATTACGAATTGGGCTTTGTGTAGAGTCCAAGTTTGACTCGATCCGAGATCGGAAGCCTATGGATCCGACTCATTAAATTGTTGTGGCAAAGTTGTGAATATCTGAATTTTCTCCAGCTGAGACCCTAAAATCTATCTATATTTGGAAAATTCTAAGTTCAATGAATTTTTCCATTTGTCATTTCGATTTCTAGAAATTTGATTTTTGAATTATCGAAGGTATCCATATTTTATAAAACGCTAATTTTTAAGTATTTGGGAATGTCAAAATACCTCGGAGTTTTAGAATGTTTTTATCAGATGAATTTATGTGGTCTGATTGTGAAGTCAGAATTTTTTCAAAATATTATTTTAAAATTTGGATATTTGACATTTATGTGATTTTTTATTAAATCACTGAGTATTTGATGTATTTTTCTCTTTAGATTTTTATGACATTCCTAGTTTTAAAAACCAATTTGTCAGATTAGTTAATTTAGTTTAGTGGGACCTTTAAAATACCAAATTGAGAAGGATGTGTGTTTTAAGTGTTTAAAAGTAATAAAACAATCATTTTCTAATGGCTAAACATAAGCTTTTTATTTAAAATAAAATAATAGATGTGTATTTATCCAAAAATCTACAATCCATCCTATTAGCCTAGGCAAGTCCATCTACAAATACGATTCTCTCTCTCCAACGATCCCTTTTCCTTTGCTTTTCACCTTTTCCTTTTTATCTTTTACTTCTTTTTCCAGTCCTTTCTTCCTCTTCCAACGTTCCAGCAACAACCCACTTTTGAGGTTTACTGCATTTGTTGGGTTTTTCAAAAACACCTATTCTCGATGGATTTTCACAAATAAGATATCAAAATTCATTAATTCTAAATTTTATGAATTTCGAAACAACTTTTAAGTGTAGAGGATATAGTTTTAGTTTTAAAAAATGATCTCCAAAGAAATAGAGAAAAATGGCCATTTTTTTTAATTCTTGAGTAACACCTTTTAAATCAGTTTTGGTTGGTGTCAAAACTTTGATTTTAATACTCCAAGTTAAAAAGGGGAAAGATTAACCCAATCTAACTCTTGTGTAGTTACTTTCTACAATGGGTGTTTAAATTCTCGCACTTTACCCTCTGGGCCGAAATTCTCCATCAGTAATGCAGCGAAAACCCCGCTAAGTGGTAAAATGATTTGGGCACTGAGTACTTTTATTTATTTTCTGTATCGTATCATCTGGGCAAAGTCTCAATACTATTCGCTGGATAGGAAGAAATATGAGACTGGGCGCTGATTACTTTCAATTTTTTATTTGTTGAGTGTCTTGGATGACTGACAGCTAGCTTCTGACATAAGTAAATGAAGTAGCAAAAACCTAGGGGACTCATGGACATTATCCTGTTTTCAAGTGGAAAATAAATAAAAGATTTTTGTTTGGGGAATATTTTAAGGGTTTTTGGCTTTAAAATAAATATTTATTGGTTTTCACTGTTTCACAGATTCTAGTGTAAAAGCCTAAGCTGGAGAAGGTGAGGAGACTCAACTTGACTCGTATTATGAGTTTGTGCTAGAAACTATTAGACTCTAGGACGTAAAATGGGACCTATGAAAATAAATGGATGGAAAAGACCAAGTGGGACCAGAATGCGAGACTTGACACCGCTTCCATATGAGGGACGGTATTTTGTTCTAACTGTTAGAACAAAAGTGTGAAAGTTTGTCAAGGAGCAGAGGCCTAATGGTCTAAAACGCAATATATGACCCATTATGTCTAGATGATAGTAGATTCAAATGGACACGGGTGTGAAGTGTCCAATGATAATACATTGTGTTATGTGTATATGCATGAGGTTCATGCTATTGTTATTAGTACATGCGGTATGTGCTATATTTGAACATGCATGTGATTCATGCAGGTGGTATGTTTATATGAGAATGTGGCATATATTGTGTTGAATGTGCATTTGGTTATATGTGCATGTGAATTATCCTGTGCTCACAAGTTTGTGCAACTGGTGAAAATGAAAATACTCTGGGTTGTTAAACATGGACTAAAACCAGTGGATGTTAAGTAATCTCCGGTGTGAAACCCTTGTGGAAAGGGTATACGGAGATAAGGGTAAGTGAATGGTGCATGTGTTATATTCCATATTTATGGAAAATTTATTTTATGCATGTTACTGCATACACACACACACTTGTATGAAAGCTCTTGCATGATGCTGCATTCCGTCCGTGTACAGACCTAATGCAAGGCTGTCTCGACACAAGTTGAGGCATAAGACGAAAAATCTAAATAGGGCCTTATTGGTGTTTAATATATTATTATAAGTAATATTAATTAAAAATTTAATTATATACAAAAAAATTATCTAAAATATTTTTTTTTTTGCTTCTCGAGATGCAAAATTACTAATTAAATTTTTGTATTCAAGTTTTGCTAGAATATCATTTTCAATTGATAATATGACTAATTCACTTAATCTTTCTTGTGTAATTGTTGATCGTATGTAAGATTTTATCAATTTTAATTTTGAAAAACTTCTTTTTGCAGAAGCAACTATTACAGGTATTGTCAATAATATTCGGTATGCAATATAAACATTTGGAAAAGAATATAGTCTTTTAATATAATTCAAAATTTCAATTGGAGTTAATATTTCTGTTTGTAAAATTTCTCTTAAGACTTTTAACTCTGAAAATAAATTTTAAAATGAACTAAAATTAAAAGGTTAAAGAACAATAGAACTTGACACTGTGAAATTAAGAGAATTGATGAATGGTTGCAATGTCCTCTATTATTCTTTCAATTCACGTAAGATCTCTAAATTACAAATCACAACACTGCAAAGAGAGAAAATATTGTTAAATAAAAATTTATGTGCTAAGAAAAAGACTCACAACAAATGGCATAAGAAGGGTTCAAGATAGACATTTTTTTTTAATTTAAAAAGATCTTTGTGAGCTTCTAAACTCTTGAAAATCCCAAAAAGCAAAGAACCCTTTTTATATGAAAGAAGAAAGGTTGGTCTGTTACCATTTTTCACAGCTGAAAAATGAGGACAAGAAATTCAGCAACCATTGAGGAAAGATAGAGGATGAAAATTCCAATACATGTGGGAATCAATCCTCGCTGTGCATTTAGAGCAGCATAGAAATCATAAACAATTTTTTCTTGTACCCATCATCACCATCATTCCATCAATGCCGATGGACAGTACTGATCCAGAAACAACTCAAATTTCATGCATTGGAATGGCTAGCCATTCATTCGGCCTAAATGTGAGAACCAATTGCATATTTACAAATACAAACATATATATGAAATCATTAAAGTCTTTTATATTCCATAGACCATAGGCTACAGATAAGTTTTTTAAGTCAATAGGAAAGCATTAGAAGAAAAAAACTACTGAGACTCATTCTAAGAAGCCTTTTTGATGGGTAAGTTATTGCTCTGTTTGGATGCATGGAAAGTACCTGGAAAATAACTAATTTTAACACAAAATGGTTAAACCTACAACATTTCTTTTTTACTTTCCACACATATCAAACAATACCAGATCAGGTTTATGCCTTTCATAGTCCTTCGAAAATCCAAAAAAAAACCTACATTCATTGAAAATAAAAGGAAAAAAATGTAAAATGTTTTACTTATATTTTCTTGTCTATTGAGAATCAGAGAGAGAGAGCAGTGAGAGAGGTGAGAGAGAGCAGTAAGAGCGGCAAGAAAGAGAGGAGACCTAGAGAGGAAATGAGTGAATTTTATTTTCCTCATTGCGGTGGTAGGTGGTACGGTAAAAAAATCCCAAAATTTGAGGCCCCTTTTAGGATTTACGGTGGTAGATTTTGCGGCCCCTTAATACGACAACTTTAAAAAATCCTATATTTTGGGCCCTCTTAAATGGGGGCCTAAAGCGGTAGCTGTTTTAGCTTACAACTTGAGCTGGCCTTGACCTAATGCATTCGAGGTTGAATGAGATACCTCGACAGGATTAAGTGGCTTACCCTAGACAGTACAATTGAGGTTAAGTGGGATACCCCAGTGTGTAAAAAGGGTTGGTAAACTATAAAAGTGGAAATATGGTTTATTTATTTATTAAATTTGCCTTGTGTTATTGATATTATGTGTATTGATGCATGGGCAAATGTGAGAATGCATGCGTGAGTTGCATAAGCATTTGTAAGTATACACGTGTGGATTCACATGTGTATGTGTTTGTATGCATGGGTGTGTGAGTGGAGATAAAAAAAAAACCAATGGTAAGGTGTGCCATGGTGTTCCAAGTGTTTTCCTTGATTACTGCATTGTAAATTTGATATTTTGAAATTTGGGGGGACTTGTTAATTTGAGTTCTCTTCACTGGACTGAAGCTCACGTCCCTTGCATGCAGGACATATGCTAGAAAAGGGAGCGGCTCGATATTACCTTAAGCTTTGGAATCTCGGAATTCTAGGAAAGTTACCCTTAGACGGGACTTTTGCTTGTTTTGGCCTGTTTTTGAATTTCGTGAATATTTAATAAACATGCCTCTTGTGATTTGGAAGTTAGTGTTTGTAAGTCATGTTAAAGATATACAATGTGTTTGTGTGTGTTTGAAAGCACCATGATATGTATTGTAGATTTTGAGTTGTTAAACCAGGAAAATCCAAAACTGGAAACCTTGGTTTGTTTCCATTTTGTAAAATCGTAAAATTTGAATAACTATCCTCCTGGGGCATGAATGTTCCTATTTACAAGTCATATATGTGATATATGAGGCTTTGGTGTGTGTTTGAATGGAATATGGTGTCCTTTTGGGTTTTGAGTGAAAACCGGGAGAAAAGTTCAAAATTGGGGGCAAAACGTTTACTGTTGGTGGCAATGGATTGCCGTATGGTGATGGATCGCCAGGTAAGTGGTCATGGGTCACCGTTTGGCGAGTGGCTCGCCCTGAGAGCAAACAGAGAAGTACAGAGTTCCTGATTCGGCGATGGGTCACCATTTGGAGATGGATCTTGGAGTTGGGTCGCCATTTGGCGATGGGTCGCGGGTCACTATTCACTACAAAAGTGTGCCTTACTAAAATGGCCATAACTTGAGCTCTCGACCTCAGAATTGAGTCATCTTCAGCATTCCTGAGAGCTCTTTCAATGCTCTATCCAACCATGAGAAATTTATCACCTGATTAACGTGTTTGATAAGTGGAAAGATCCCCTAAAAGTCATGATATCTGAGCCCAACTTGCTGGGTGATGAACCATACCTCGAGTCCACATGTGCATGTGTGACATCTTTCTATGGGCTTGAGTGAGTTCGATAAAAGGCCCATGGATTTGTGGTGTTTGGATTTGTATAAGGTTTTAACAAAAAATTAGTCGCGTTCTGGGCCTACATCCTGGTCGGGACGTGATAGAGTTGCAATTTGGAAATGAGAGGTTGTATTGGATTAGGAGATCTCCAATATAGGAAGTTGAGTCAACAAAGAATTCCATTCCATCCAGAAGTCAAAAATCTCTCAAAAACCCATATTCTTAAAATTGTGTAAGCCAAAAAAGGATATGCAATTTTCGAATGAGGCATGTTGGGGCTTCTAAAATTCGTACAAGGCTAGATTGGAGAGAGGAGATCAAATTGAATTTGGACTCTGAGTTAGCAGTAGATAAAAATAGCAGAGGAATCCAACTCCATCTGAGATTCGAAAATCATGGAGAATTTATCTCCCAAATTTGCCCAAAGGTTTCTTATTTCTTCTCTTCCATCTCCCTTCAGTCATTATAAATAGAGGCCATGGGTTAAAAGAAAATTGAATTGTTCAAGAGGCTAAAGTGTACATTGAAGTTGGAAGCTAGGAGGAGAAAGGAGAAGATAAAAATTGTTGGAGCTTCTCGTTTCTAGTTTTTTTTTTTTTTATTCTTTTATTTCTTTCTAGCAAAATTCCATGTATTGTAATTCTTTATTTTTTTCCCATTAATAAATTCAAGATGTGCTTTTAGATTTATGATTTTCCAATTTTCAGATTTTAATTATGATGGTTTGATTCTTTTTAATTTTCAATTCCTTGGTTAATTTGAACGTGAAATATTTAGAACTTTGATTAACATTATTATTCTACATCTAAGGTTCTTTTTGAATGTGAAATATTTAGATCTTAGAATTGCATGATTAATCTAGATTTAAGGTTCAGATTGATTAATTTGGAAATTAAATTAAAGGAATGATTTGAATTAAAATTTGGATTTTTACGTGAGTTCTATGGTCTAGGTCTTGATTTTATATTTGAAATTTATGGGATATGATGCCATCTTGTGTTGATTGATCGATTCACTTGTACATCTGTATAGAGATTTATTTCTATTTTGTTTTTATTTTATTTATCAAAATTCATGAAAATTGTGTGAACTAGGTTAAAATTTGGTGTATGATTTTCAATTTCTTATTCTAAGTAAATTTGATGCCGTTACAAATTTCCTAATTTAATTCTACCACTTTGTTAGTTGTTGAGTCATGAAAAATTACATTTTTACCCTTGATTATTGGACTAGTTAGCCTTAAATTTTGTATATATTAGATACAATTAATGTTGTTTGCTAGTTTTGTAGATAAATTTGGAAAGCACATGAAAATCAATCAAAATTAGTCATAAATTGCAAGTTTTGTGCTTAAATTGGAAGATCCAGAATTTTAATAATTAATTTCTGACCACTTTTCGGATTTTTAATGTAAATTGGTTAGTCTAAATTCATTTATGAGAGTCTAGATTAATTCAATATTTTAGATTTTAAAGTGGTGAAGTTAATTATTAAATTTTGGAATAGAGACCATGCAATGTAAGAGCCACAGGCTGAAATTCAAGATCCATGTGCGAGAGATCCACTTCAATTGGGCCAAGCTAAGCTTCACAATGCCAACATTGGGCAGGACCATAAGTAGTCCATGTGCATTTCACACAATGGGCCAAACCAATGTGCACTTTAAGTCCAACAAAGGCCCAAGTCCTCAAGCTCAAGTCCACGTTCCATTGGAGGCCCATGTGCTCATTTAGAGGCTCAAAACCCTAAGTTCATAACCCATTACACGCCCAAGACTTGTCCATTCAAAATTCATATCCACCATCCATTCTCTATCTTCAATCTCAACCTTTCATCTCATGCATCAAAATTAGGTAAAAACTAGAGCCACCTTTCCACATCCAATGCATTCATTCATCATATTAAATCTAGGCCATCCAATCCATTTATCATATAGATCAACCTTAGAATCATAATCATTCATAAATCATCTCATCATTTTCATAATAAATCTTAGCCATCCATTAGCTAACTATTAGATTTAGATCCCAATCAATCATATTCATTCATGCATTTAAACCCTATATTTTAATTTAACTTGCATCCCAATCCACTCCATATATCCAAACGATTTTGACACATCAACACACACTCATACACGATTTTTGCAACTAAAATCTCTCCATGCACATAACTCAAATTCCATCCAAGTTCATACCCAAAATCACCTACACCTCATCATCTCAATCCACAACACCTCCACACGATTTTCCCATATCCATTTACACCTCATTCGAATTTTGCATATAGTGAACCCTCCACATCATCACATATCATCCAACCATTCATTCACTTGAACTTTTAATCCCAACCATACATTGCATGCATTTCATAAAACCCTAATCCCACATGCAAATTCGACCACCCCATCCAATCCCTACCTTTTCTCCTTTCCTTGCTTAACCACCAAGACAACCCCTCCTCCAAGCAATCCAAGTTCGTGTACAGCTATGTAACGCTAACCTTTTCAACTTAAAATCTAATCCATCCATGTTCAAGATGATTTAATCCAAGCCATCCATTCATCACTTAAACCAACATTTAATCTCAGTCGTCCATTCGAACCCAGAGCTTATAAATAGAGCACTGAGGCACACCATAGAATTCAAATTTGACATGGAGTTCAGAAGGACAAAAGATTGAGGAGAGGAAAAATAAGAAGGCAAGAAGCATCATTCGAATTTTACAAGTGATCAATCAATTGTAATTTTTATTTTTTTATTTTTCTTGTGTTTATTTTCTCAAAATCTTGTACTTTAATTCTTCCATGATATGAGATATTCCTTTAGAACCCTGAAACATCCAATTTTCAAATTTCTTTTATGATTGTTTAGATTTAATTTTAAATTTTATATTATTTGTTTATTTAATTGGACATGAAATAGTTGGAACTTAGGTTGTAAGTGTTGAATTTAAGTTACTAAGGTTTGGTCATTTAAATAAAGTTTATGAATTTTTAACTTTGATGATAAGCATGAATTGAAGTTTGGATTTTTACGCGAATTTCAGATCTAGATTTTGTATTTGTTTATTTATTTTGAGTGATGAATGATCTATTCTACTACCACCTTTTAAATTATGCCTTGTTATGTTATTTCATTTACTTGTCAATTTATTTCCTTTGTTTATATTGTTATGTCTTTTATTTGATTAGTTATTCAAGTTATTTTGTTTGTTTGTTGTAAATTCAAATTTCATTATGTTGTTTAATTATTGTAAATTTTATTTGTATATCCATTCTCTTCTTCTAACGATTCTTTATTCTTTAACTAGGATGGGACATGCAGATATTTTATTCTTAACCTTGTAATTTTAAATGGAGATGAGTACTATCTAATTTCACCATTTTAATAAAAAGATAAAATAAATGCAATGGATCTAATTTGGACTTGTTAATATAATTTTAAAATTTTGTTTTCTTCAGATCTAAGATAATCTAAAATTCTATGTTTTAGAATTCTTTTTCAAAATATTAATTCTATTTCACATATCATATTTTTTTTAAAGGGATATCAACCTAATTTATTTGATTTAAACATATATTTTGTGATTTCCTTTGGGTTCGACTTGCACTTATATGCTATACTATTTAATTGGTTCGTACACTTACAAGTAATAAATGTAAGATTTGCATCAACAACATTAGTGCCTCGGCTTCCTGAGTCACCTGTTTATCAATTCCATGATTCAGGAGTAGCATTGCCTTGGAAGAATGAAGCAATGAAGCAAGACTCAAGATTGATGAAGATTAAATCAAGACCTCAAGATTGGAAGATCAAGTACATGATTCAAGCATCACCAAGTGTATGGCAATCACACAGGTAAATTGGCCATAGATGACTCTAGGGTGGACCCCACACCTCTAGGAAGCTCATAACTAGGCTTAGGAATCATATTGGTAAATCTAATCCAAGTCTAAGTAGACCATGACAGCCAACAAAACCAAGTGGACTTTAACTTGCAAAACTATTTTTACTGTCAGACGATACATCGAGCATGTCGACCCATCGGCTAGGACAGGACAGACCCATTGTGGTCGTCGATACATCGATCAGAATGACAAAAGTTCTAGTTAGAAGACACAGTCAAAATGGGTTGCTCTCAGATCGATAGTATCATGCACACTGACCCATCGATATGGACAGGACAGACCCATCGGTGCGCACGACATGTTGACCTGGATTTACAAAGTTGTAGTTGGGAAGACACTGCATTTTTGTGTTGCTCTCTGATCGATACGATCGTGGTCAGATACCCATCGAGAGTAACAAGACCGACCCATTGGTGGAATCGATGTCAATCAAGGTCAGACAAGTTTCTGGATGAGAAACTCTGTATGTTTGAGTTAACCTCAAGACGATACGATCGTCAGTGTCGACACATTGACAATGGGCTCAACGACCCATCGAGGAACTCGACCTATCGGTAGTGACCATTTTATATCCGTTGGAAGTGCATTAAATGTTAACAGTCACATTACAACGGCATTATGCAAGTACCGACCCATCGATCTTGTTGACCCCGAGTTCGATTTTCTTTGATGCCAATTTATACTCCTGATTTTGGAGAAATTGGTTGGACATGTTGGACACCTTGGAACCATTACACATAGGAAAAATCTAAAAGACATTCCCAGAGATCCCAACCTCTCTCTAGGCACTAAATATTGGTGAATCATTTGAGATCCAATCTTTTGATTGAGATAGAAAGAGAGAGAGAAACCAAAGTCTAGGATCAACTTGCAAATCCAAATCATAGAAACCTCCTAAGCTTGTGATTGCACATACAAAGGCACATCTTCGTCATCAACGAGATCACATCGGGAGAATCTTTAGAAGCACATCTACACCTTCAAATGAGCTATAAAGGCAAGTGCTTCTTAGTGTTTGATTTATTTCTAAATCATCTTGTACAATAGATTAAAGCAAGGTGCTTGAACCATTATAAAAAATAGAGGGATAATGACATAGAACGGGGTAGGTCGAACCTTTCAAAATCTTAGGTGAGTGGGTGAAATTCTCATTCAATTGTGTAGGTGGAATTCCTACTTTATTTGTGAAGGCGTAATTCCCCACATAGTGTATTTGAGATAATCCAAGAGTGAGTAAGTCTAACAGTGGATGTAGAAGGGATTTACTCTGAACCACTATATATCGGGTGTTGTGGATGTTTTGTATTTTCTTTGTGTGATTGATTTATTATTGACACACTCTCTTATTACACAACACATCTCTCTTGATTAATCTTATTTATTCTCCTGCAAATATTTTAATTAATCAAGAAATTTGTGAAGATCACAAAAAATCGGACATTGTCTTATTCACCCCTCCTCTAGGGACAATCGTGTTCTAGCACTTGAGAACTTTCACACTATAATTGGATTTTTAATTTTCTAGGTCTAAGATTAATCTCCATTGATTATTGATTTTGGATACATTTATGAATATGTTTTCTAAAAGATATATTTTCCTAATTTCCAGGGGTTCGACCTCGCACTTATAAATCTATACTATAAATGGTTCGAGTGCTTATGAGTAATTAAAATTTCACAACACGAATCAAGAACCTCTCTTCATATCCGTTACATGTCTTTCCTTTTGAATCTTGCTCTATTTGGTAGCAAAAGCTGTTTAGTTTCTTTTACAAAATTCATCATCATGTGGATATTGCATCTTTTTGCAATTTAGGTGAAAAAGAGCATCGATTTTCCATTATAAAGACTCATCTGACTTGTAACACTCAGCTTGCAGTTGGCGTGTGGGAAAAGTCCCACATCCCCAAGCAGCAAGAGGTGTTAAGAGAATATAAAAGGGGGACAACCCTCATCCCATCATGAGGCCTTTTGGGCCTAGCCAGGTGGGCCGAGCCAAAAGAAAAACCGTGCAGGCCCGTGGGTCCAAAGTGGACAATATCATGATGGAGGTCGGGTCGGGTCATTACAAGTGGTATTAGATCACAGTTCAACACTCAGATTGTGGGAGCTCTCTACTTGTGTGACTTGTCTGCATATGTGTGTGGACCCCTATCAGTGTGACATGATAGAGTCGAAGACGGCTCTGGTCTAAGGAGGGTGGATTGTAACACCCAGCTTGCTGTTGGCGTGTTGGAAAAGTCCCATATCGCCAAGCAACAAGAGGTGTTAAGAGAATATAAGAGGGGGGCAGCCCTCATCCCATCATGAGGCCTTTTGGGCCGGGCCCAAAGCAAAAACATGTGGGCCCATAGATCCAAAGCGGACAATATTATGATGGAGGTCGACTCGAATAGTCACATGACTAATAAATGCACAATCTCATAAACCTTCTATGATACACACTATCAAAACAACTCATCTGTCCCTTTTGCCTTAGAATACCATCTTATTTTGACAAAAAAGAAAAAGCAAAAACTGATTCTTGAAAGACTTATTTATATCTAATCTTTCTAAACTTGTAAAAAAAATTCTAAAGTATAACTCAATCTAACCATATAATAAAATATATATATTTCTAGTATAAACAAGATCAACCTAATCAGGTGCTTTCATTGGCCCAATTCTTGCAGTCTATGTGATCAATCATCAATGAAATTGAACACTCGCCCTCTGTGTCGAACCTCTGTGCATGATGCCAAGTAACGATTTAGATACTTTAAGAAATGTCGTTCTTGGTAAAGTTGTCCACCTCTGTTCTATTGTACTAATTGGTGGATGATTGATGTTGTTTTTTAAGTACCTTTTCTGATGTGTAAAAGACTAATTTCTCCACCAGTCAAATTGCACTCTCACTGTCACACTACAACCCAACCAATCACTTCGACTCCCTTTCACAAAGGATACCAAAATCTAGTGTGATTTTCACTTATTGATAGATATATTGAACTACTTCTAGAGTTCTAAGTGAGGCTTCCTCGGACTCTACATGAACTTTCTTACCATCTCAATAGCATATAAGTAATGTTTGGTCGTCTCATTATCAATTAGATTGTACTACCAACCAACTGTTGGTACATAGTACTATGCTCCAATAGCTTCACCACATCTTTTTTCAACCTGTTATCCACTTTGATAGGAGTTGAGCTTGCAATATAATGCTCTAAGCCAAACTTGCGCAGAAAGTCTTGTCACATTTATTTTTTTCTAGCACAAGAAAACTCCATTCTAACAATGATCTATTTCTAGATCAAGAAAGTTGTTTGAGTTCTTCGACCTCCTTCATCTCAAATCTCATTGGAAGACTATCATGAATTAATGTGATTTCATTTATGTCATCTCTAGTGATAATCGGATTATTTTGTAGATGAACACAAAAGTAAATGGCCCATTCATTTATTTGACAAACAAGATGGAATCTATTAATTCTACTAATATTCAGTGAACATAAAGAACTTCACAGTTTTACCATACCATGCTTGCGGTGTCTGCTTTCAGTCTATAGAGTGCCTTTTGCAACTTGCATGTATAGTCTTGCTTTTGTGGATCTTCAAATTCGTGCAATTGTAATGTAGACCTAAGTTGAAATTTTGTAAATTTCACCGAAGGTCTTCAAGAGAATTTTTTATTTGGTTTTTGCAAACCAAACCTTGGAAAATTCGAATTTGGTTCAATTGAAATTGAGTAAAAAAAGGCCAGTATGATTGTACCAGATGCTTAGCACCCTCCTTGTGTAGAGGTAAGTAAGTGAGTGTGTTGCCTATGAAAGGCGCTGCAAGTGTGCACCCCACACCAAGTGCTCTCCTCACTAAGTGAACCCACTTTGTTGGCTATCAATAAAAGCTGACTTTGGTTGCCTATCTAAGCCCAAATTCACCAATAAATTCTAAGGAATCCTTAGATTACTTGGAATTCACAAATTCACCAAAGAATTGAAGGCTCTTTTCAGAGAAAACCCAATAATTCAATGGATTACTTAGTCCTAAATTTCACTTTAAAAAATATAAAAAGGTTCAAAATCTTATAGGACAAATCGACACCTTACAATTTCCACACAATGAATTAAAGTGAATCAATTAAATTCTAGATAATTAACTGTAACAAAATAAATTACTTCAAGCAAAAATCGTATAGAAATCAAAAGACATAACTTACTTCTTGAAAGAAGAGAAAACTTCAACTCAAATTGGGATGATCTCCCATGGGTTGTACGCCTTTATATATCCTGCTGTTTGGAAAATACAATAATATAAATAATGCAAGGTAGGAGCTAGGCGCCACCTCCTTTCCAAACCTAATCTTTTACAACCAATCACTAATGGACATGTCTCCTTATTACATCATTATCGTCATTAAAAAATAAAACAAAAAATAAAAATACACTAAGTGGGTTGCTCAAGCCTCTTCCCGAATTTGAATTATTTCCTTGCCAAACATAGGTGTGAAAGGAATCTCTTGATAGTGATTTAAGAGGTGGAGCTCTATTCCCTTCACTTTTCCTTGCTTCTAGCAAATGGGCTTCAAAAGTGGGCTTTTAAGGCCCAACGTAAATCAGGTCTAATCCATATCCCTACCATGGGCTAATAATTTGATCAATTTTGACCTAATTTGGCTCTTAAATGGGGCCTATTTTCCTCAATAAAAAACGTAATGTAATCTCAAGGCCAATTCTTTTTTCTTCATCAAACATATCTTCATTTAGATTTTTTGTTGATGCCCTCTTCATTCTGCCCCTATCAGAATCATCTTCTGGCGGAGAAAAACTAGTTGCAAGCATGTCGTCTTCTTTTCGTCTATTCTTTGGTGTACTAGGAACCAATGTGACAAATATCGGCGGTATTTTCAAATTTACCGCATTTTTATCGGCAAAATACCATTACCGCGTTAAAAACGCGTTTTTATCGCCAAACGATAAATTTCCGGTAAATTCCCGATAAAATCGCGTTAAAAACGCGATAAACGTTAATAACGCGATAATAACCCGAGAAATTCCCGGTAAATTCCCGAGAAATTCCTGGTAAATTCCCTATATCATTTTTATTTCATTAATTTTTTTATTTATTCTATTTTTTTTATTTTTTAAATATTATAATTTCAGCGAGATTTTCCCGCGTTAAATTCCCGATAAAAATCCGAGAATTTAAAAATATCCCGTTATTACCAATTGCCGTTAATATCCCGAGAACGGTATTTGTCACTATGCTAGGAACCACATGAAAATAGCTCCTCAATCTTGGATTTTGTGCACCATCTATTGTTGAATTAGATCTTAGGTTAGCCAATTAATTTTGGACTTCTCTTTGGGTTTTCTACCTTAGGAGTTGAAATTTATGTGAGTGTTTTTGAGGTTTGGTAAAATTCGACGATTTTTGCAAAATCTCTCTTAGGTGATTTGGTTGTTGGCTTTCTCTAAATTCTACCTTAGAGCCATATTCAAATTTCCTTAGATCTAGCAAGCCTTAGATCTCAAAACCATTTTTTTAGGTAAAATTTTGTTTAGCTTTTCTCTAAGTTGTCTATATTTCATAGAGTCAAACTCAAGTTTCCCATTGCTAGTTTTCATAAACTTTAGCTTAAAACCCTTAATTGGAATACCATAGTTTTATTTCCTACCAATTCAATCTTTGGCCTTTATCATTTTGGTCATTAGAGCCTTGATTATGAAAGAAACCTGTGATTTGGAAACCTGGCATATTTAGTAACCCTACTAATTTTAGAAAATTTATATTTTTGAAAAGTTTCATTTTTAGAAAACTTGCTATTTTGGGAGAAAGATCTATAATGATTCTACGGAGGTCACTAAAAGAAACTGATATGGATTTCTATTTGTTCTTTGTGAACTCACGATTGGTCACTTCCTCCAATATGAAGAATTGATCTAGGAAAAAGAAATTTTATTTGAACTTGAAGATGGAAGTGATGGAGGTGATAATGGACGCATGTCTCCTGTAGAATAGATATTGAAAGTTCCCTTAGTCTTTAGAGCCGGATTATCCCTAAAGAGGGGTGAATAGGGTATTCACAAATTATGGGCCTTTTTAAATTTTACTTGATTAATATGAAGTAGTGCGGAATTAAGAATCAATTGAGTGTGTGTGATAATCAGAGTGTGCAAGATTAAGAACAATCACACAAGCAAGCACCAATACACAAGATTTATAGTGGTTCGGTTAAAGAACCTACATCCACTGATGAGACTCACCCAATCTTGGGCTATCTCTAATTCACTAAGCATTGAAATTACACCAACACAATATAAAAGGAATTCCACATATACAATTGATTGAGAATTTCACCCAATTCCTACCCACTATTTTAATAGTGGTTCAAGAGAAAACTATATCTTTAATCCACTTCATAACAATAACATTTTTAAAATAAAAAATCTAAACTAAGAAGCACTTGCCTTTGAAGCCTTTACAAATGAAGATGTGCTTCTTAAATCGATCCACTCAATGTGAGCTCATACAATCCCGACATTGATGAAGACCCATCTTGTAGAGCAATCACAATCCTTGGGAGATTCTTTAGAATATTGGGTTCTCAATCTCTATCCTAGAGTATGACTTAATCATTCTTTCTTAATCTCAATCACGAAGGATTGGATACTTGAATGATTTGCTATTTGTTTTCCAAGAGAGAACAAGTCTAAGGCTTTTCTTTTGATTCTTGGGAGATTATCTCACTGGTAGATGGCACAATTAATTGTTATTTCCTCCTTTGCCAACTCCTAAAACAGAGTTTATATGTATAGGCAACACAAAAATTTCGTCAGCTCGATACACGCGATTGATCATGTACAGGCGATCAATTGTCCATGTTTGAAATCCCGATCACCAACCCAACCGTTGAGCATTAAATGCACAGTAACGGTAACAAAGTGGTAATCTCACGATTTGATCGTTCGTGTTTCTAGCGACAGATCGTGGGTTGGCGAAAGTATCAACCTGGGACTGACTGTATTTTCTAGTGTCAAGGCCCATCCAGGCCTAGGGCGACAGGTTGTAAGCTCGATGTGTTATTGTAATAACCCGACCCTTTAAATTAGAAAAATAACAAATTTTTAGAATTATTAACTTGGCTTTATGACTAGTTAATATGATAGGGTACGGAAAGAGCTTCCTGAAAAGGGATTATGTGACCCGATCAGAGCTTGTTTGCTTAGTGATTCAACCCGAGGAAGTTCGGAGGGCATTTTAGACATTACTTAAATGTCTTTTGTTTTACATATAAAATCATGAATAGTGTCTTATAGATCTCTTGAGTGTGAAAGACCACTCTTCTGATATATTCAGACCTTGAAATTCACACACATATTAAGCTTTTGAGTACATTACTCAGTGGTAATTTAGGAATTTCACGAGTATACCTTGAAACGTGTATTTTACATATGCTTTTATCTAAAAGCCCCGATTTTTAAGATACCCCGCATTCTGAAAATTAGCAAACCCAGATCATATTCGATCTGTATTTTATCAAACTCTTTGACATATTTAGAATGTCGAAATGAGTATTTTAAACACTTGTTTCGAAGTGTCAAAATCACGGTGATTATAAGCCGTCTATTTTATTAAAATGTTGACTTTGTGAAAAATACCCTATTTTTGGTGTCAAAACAAAAAGTGAACATTCCACCGTAGGTAAACCCCGTGTTCTCAACATACCTGCGGTGTCGGATTTTCACGAGTTAAGGTCTAATATAGAAGAACAGAAAAAGGGTAAGGTAACAGTAATTTTTACTATTACCTGAGATAAGATTTTTTTTATCTTATCTTTCTGCCGACAATCTTAAGGGCTGATATTTTACCGACACTTTTAACTCAAAAGGTTGATCCAACAGATATCCAAATAGTATTTTTAAACCCTTATAAATAGGGGCAGTGAGTTTAAGTTAAAATCACAAATTTACGAAGGTTTTTCTCAGTCTTTTTCATTTTTCTCTGCTGCCAGACATTTACTGTTGCTCCAAGCGGTTATCTTAATTTTTTTAGAACATTTCTGTAATTGTTTATTTTGAGTTAATATTTTTAGTTTGTAGACCTCATTAAGAAGAAGCTAGATATTTAATTTCATCAAAAAATGACTTCGGTTTGCTCTATAAAAATCGGAGAAGAAATTACAAAAAAATGGAAAAATCTACCCGTGAACAGTGATTTGCGGCGCACTGCGCAGGCCCTAAAGGGCATTTTGGTAATTTGGTAATTCAGATGAATAGTAACCCACCCGTGAATAGTAACTCCGATGGTATTTTTGTAAATTCGGTGAACAGTACTGTGAATAATACCAGTGGCATTTTTGTAAATTCGGTGAACAGTACTATGAATAATGCCAGTGGCATTTTTGTAAATTCGGTGAACAGTACTCTGAATAGTGCCAATGACATTTTTGTAAATTCAGTGAACAGTACTGTGAATAGTGCCTAGGGGCATTTTGGTAATTTTTGATATTTTTTGGGGCAAAAACGTAATTTTGGAAAAGTTTCAAAAATGAATTTTATGTTATTTTAGCTTAAAAATATTTATGCTAGACCACTTGGGGGCTTATTTTTAGCCCGTATTAAGCTCAAGGGCAAAATCGTAATTTTTACAAAATTTTAAGAAAACTCAATAAATGTATTGTCATGATATTCTTAACGCTTAGGAGTATAAATTATGGCTATATAGTGTTATTATACGTTGTATTTACACTGTTTTCATTTTAAACAGATTACTGAAAAATACTCGTCAACCGAATGTGAGGAGATTTAACCACACTATGTGTTTACTAAAATGCATCTCATTTTGCATTCAATATAATGTTTCTTTCACCATTAGCCCTACGGCAATAAGTGGATATTCGTGATCATCTTTATTCACGGAAATGATGTAATGAGATTAGAATGCGATACCGATAATGTTCACATGTAAGGAGGTGATTATAAGTTTCTATATATGAAACGTGAACTTGAGAGTATTTTGGGTTGTCGAGATCTAGCCATCCTAAAACGGAGTACGGAACTCACTTATTCCTATAGACTACTTGGTATTTTGATATGGGTGATCTGATGATAGATCAGGTATCTAACAATGATTCCGATAGGAATATGCATTTTGTGTATAACTAATGAATTACAGGATAATTAATCTATGCAATAAATGATGAGTATAGAATAGATGTACCCGATTGGAGAGAACGGTAACACTTTGTAGTATAATATAACCCGTTGGTGGGCTTTTAATCTGTGTTTAATTTTTTAGCATATTATATATTGATTGCTGATATTTGTATTATGATTCCATGCGGGAGGGCTTACGAATTTATGTTAGCTGAGTGAGGTTATTATGATCATATGTGTGAGAGATATTATGTGGGTTGAAAATTATGTTTAAATTCATGTGTTGATGTGCATATTGATTGGTGTACTGTGCATATCAAATTACCTCATACCAATGTATGAAGTACCTACCTCGTGGAGGGCACTGGTACGAGGTGTATTTAAAATACGGGTTGTGTGAAACATTGAGCATGAATTTCCGGCGGTATAGGAAATGTATTACTCGCGCTTAGGGGAGAACCGCAGACGTCGTTTGGCGGGGGTATCTTTTTGAGAAATTAAGGACATTTAATGGTAGATAACTGTGTTGACATTATTTTACATGATTTCTGAGTGTATAAACTCTTGTTTGATAACATGTCTATTATGTTGATAATATGCCTTATTATCTAGAACTTGCTGTTATTTTCTCTTCATTGAGTTTGTAAAACTCACACCCCTTACGAAACAGGAAACCCGGAGGACGAATAATAAGATGATCTTCAGCTGTAGTTTAGGGCGGAGACCCTTTAGCTATCTACCCAAATGTTGGGATTTTATGTTTAACTTAGCAGACATTGTACGTATGAACATGTAATGTAATAAACCCTTTATGATGTTCGTTTGAAACGCTGTACGATGTAATAAAGTTTACTTCATTTCTGATGTGCAATTCTGATGTTGATGGGATCGATTGATGATAAATGTTAGGTAGATCATGTGTGACATTTTCTATTTGGACATTCCTAAGAGGTTAAGTTATAGATTACATGTTGGTTAGTAGTGTATCCATATACTATGCGTCGAGGTGAAATCTGTCGAGGTTTTTTGTTTTAAACGGGCCCAAGGTGGCCCCTCCATCTGCCTGGGATTTTTAACGGCTAGATATGGCTGGGTCCGAGGATGCCAAATGTTAGATCCAAAGTTAGTCATAAGAGATGTTAAAGTACATAAGATGATTTCCGCAAAGGCTCAATATTGTGTTAGAAAAAAAAAAACTCACGTTAGTGGGCCCGGAGAGTCGGGGCGTGACAGCTTCGTATTAGAGCCTTAGTTCAAAACTCGGACTGTATATGGAATTACATATCTACAGTTAGGTGAGACTGACTTAAGTGTTAGTTTAGGAAGACTTTAGTGAGTCGTTAGGATAACTTAGTGAGGTATCATAATAGCTGAATTTTGATAAATTTCAGACTATAATATTGTTATTCTCTGCTTTGTGCTTGGAATCATCAGCTTTGTGTAAAATAAAATACTATGTATTTCTATATGCAAATGATATCATTAGTTTCTTTGTGGACTGATATCTTTTTTGTTGAAACAACAATGGTTGATAGATCCAACACCGAAAGAGTTAAGGGAAGATTGGTACGTGATTTTAATAATCCGACACAAAGATGGTATCGACTTAGTATTCCACCCCGAGTTCAGGGAAGCCCAACTCTTATTGAGATATCATCCAACAGTAAACCAGATTCTCCATACTATACTCCAGCAACACCACCTCCTTATACAGGGATGGACTATGAAGTATCATCCTCACCAGAAGTGGGAGAAGTCTTTTTTCCTACACACCCTACTGAGCTTCCGATGTGGAAACCAGTTCCTCCAAGGACAGATGTTGCTAGCATTTCCAGACCAGCTCTGTGTAACTTTTGTGCACAACCGGGACATATTGAGGATTGTTGCCCTTACCCGAAGGATCGGGAATGCTACAAGTGCAATACTGTGGGTCATGGTAGGAGTAACTTGAAATTCCATTATTAGAAGTATGCACGACTTAGAAGGGGGTGAATAAGTCGGTTTCAATTTTAGTTCCCTTTTAAAAATAAATCAGATTTAACAATATGTGCAGCGGAATAAACGTGTGTGCAAGTGATAAACAAATGAATCAAACCATTAATACAAACCACACATGCACAATGATATATAGTGGTTCGGTTCACCTAAACTTACATCCACTGTTGGACTCACCCTCTCTAGAGTTATCCCAAATATACTATGTAAGGGTCTCACACCCAAATAGTACAACCTAGTTTTTTATAGAGGTTCAACCCAATCTGTCTAATCCTCTACACCTATTTTTTAGAGTGGTTCGAACACACTGTTCTAATCCACTTTACAATGTTTGAAATAAAATAAAGAAGAAATACTTGCCTTGGGCCTTAACCGTTTTCCTTTAAGCTCTTTCTTCTTTACTGAATCTGTGTGCTCCTTTCCATTAGTTTAGCTCCATCAAAATGACTACCGGCACACGCAGTATAGGACAAGGGTATGACTGGTTTTATAGTCCTATATGAACACTTTATTCTTCATTAGGATTGGGGTATTGGTTACCCAAACATTTACTAAGGAAGATGATGAATAATGGTGTCTAGAGGAAAGATCGAATGATCACTCACTGGTATTCTTGTTCCTGAGTTTTTTTCTGTGTGTATTCGGTCCACTGAACAACAACCTTACTGTTATTTTATAAACAGTTTTAAGGTCTGCAGTTAGTCACGCCTGCGAGGCCTCGCTGATTCTGATGAGGCCTCGCCAGCGGTAATTTGCTGGAAAGACAGCACATATGTGCTGCTTAATCTGACAGACAAAATCCATCCAGATAGCAGCCAGATATCAATCAGATATCAGCCAGCTCATCTCCACCTTGCATGACTTGCAAATCATTTATCTTAGCCTTAAATCAAGGACTTGATGGGAATATTGCAAGGGAGATTACAAATCATGGAGGAGCCTTTCCATAATTGTTATAGACAGCTCCCCAAGGATATTCAAATTCAAACTTTAAGAGAGGTGGCAATCCATGTGGTTAATTTGTTTACCATAATAAGCTTCCAATCAATTTACTATAATTACCCATCTCACCATGTGGATAATTTTATTTACCATAATAAGTTTCCAATAACCTTACCATAATTACCTCTCAATTAAAAAGTCACAGATTTTAACTTTCTAAAACTGTAAGAGACTGAGTCAGCTTGACACAGGGTCAGCTGCACTCAGCTCTTCACAACTAGCTGCGAGGCCTCGGCAGATTGCATGAGGCATCGAGGCTGAAAGTCACTTATTATCTTATTTTTCCAATTGACTTCTAAGGTATTTGACTTAGCCTAAGGTCTCATACGGTTCACTTACCTATGTGCCAATACCATATTCGGTGTAGACGCTTCAACTTCATAGTAGATCTTCTTAAACATCTAAGGCAAGTCTAACTGAGTTACGTAATTGACAATAAGGGTGACTCGGACGAACCGGGGCACTTAAATAACTGTCCATTTTCCGAGGGGAACGGAATTTATGGATCTCATGTCTGTTGCCAATATGACCATAAGATGAGGGATTGTCCCTATGCCGATAACAAAGACATGTCATCTTCATCAGAGGAGTAGAGAAAGAGGCAGGGAGTAGAAAAGGGGATGATGGGCGGTGTATAGGGTTGGGTCTAAAATCTTTTTGTTATCTTTATAGCTATTTGAGTGTGAGGAGAAGTTATATAATAAAAACTCTCCAAATATGTATAATGTGATGTAAATTATACGGTTATGAAATAAAATCTTAGTGTTGTAATAGCATGTGTTTCAATATAAAAAGCTTTGGTTATCTCACGTGGAATGCTTTGTGATGGGATTCTTTTGATACTTTGTGTATATCAGGAGAAAATGCCACGGAACGAGATGAATTAAGAAAAGGGATCGGCACCACCGCCACCTACTCCACGTACTCCAGAGCAGGAAGCTATTTATGAAACAGTGCGAATTGCAATGCAAGTATTCAGGGATACTTCAGGAAATGAACAACCAGCTAGAACTAATGGAGGAAGAGCAAATGCTGCTTTGAGGGATTTCAGACGACTGAATCCTCTATCTTTTTTGGGAGGAACAGACCCGACTGTAGCTGAAAACTGGCTTACTCAAACAAGCCGTATGTTCGAAACGTTAGGGGTAGACGATGATCTACGTGTAACGTTAGCCACCTACCAACTAACGGAGAATGCTTACAAATGGTGGGAAGTAAAAAATGTCACTAGGGAAAGTGCGCCAATGACTTGGGTTGAGTTTTCAAAAGCTTTTCTCGCATGCTACTATCCTTTAGTGGCGAAGGAAGCTAGACAGCAGCAGTTCATGGAGATTCAACAGGGAAATGATGCGATCTCCCAGTACAACAGTATGTATATTAGCCTCTTTTGCCGTATGCACCCAAAATACTGCAAGATGAAGAGGATAAAATCAGACACTATGTGCATGGTCTTCATTCGTTTATCCGGCGATAGATGGTTGCCCAACGTCACGCAGATCTGGAGGAAGTAATGGAAAGAGCTTCTTTGGTAGAAGCAGTGGATGGACCGAATCCAGACCGAGAGACATCTTAGCAGAGGAATTCTCAGAAACCACCTCAGTATGCAAATAAGAAGAGAAATTTAAAGGAAATCCTATCAAGAAGAGTCAACTTTCTGTGTGGCAATCAGGTGGGTTTGATAAGAGTCAAATTATTTATTATACTTGTGACCAACCCGGATATACTTCACGTCAATGCCAGAATCTTAAAGCTTATGGAGAGAGGTTGTGCTACACTTGTAGACAACCAGGACGTTGCCAAAGATTGTCCAACTCCAAAAGGTGCAAGTGAGGTGGGGCCAACCTGGAATAACAAGCCAGCTCAGTCAGGCGTGCAACCACCTTATAATAGAGGTTCACCGCAGGCTTCAAGAGGGTTGTCAACACCCAACTCTTCACAGCAGAGGCCTAGTCAAGGGAGGGGACGCGGACGTTCTCAACAGATGACTCAGGGGCGAGTCTACACAATTGGGCTAACAGCAGACGAGCATATGGATCACTCAGTGATGGAAGGTACTTTACCACTCTTTAGTTCTTTAGAACATGTGTTATTTCACACTGGTGCATCCCATTATTTCATATCTACTTTGTGTACTGAAATTTTGGGTTTAAGATCGGTGGTTGTGGATAAACCACTGAGGGTAAAGTCTCCTTTAGGAAGAGAAATGATAGTTGATCATGTATGTAAGTCTTGTATAATAAGACTTGGTGGACAAAATTTGAATTATGATTTGTTAATGATAGGAATGACAGGTTTTGATGTCATTTTATGCATGGATTGGCTTTTGAAACACAAGATAGTGTTAGATAGTTATAAAAGGATGGTGTTAAGGCATTCCCGGGGGAATCAACTTTTGGAGAAATTGAAACCTTATAAAGGACTTAGTGTGAGAAACTCTGGTCTAAGTGAGCATATGAATAGTATGGTAGCTGGTATAGGTTTGGAAAATGTAGGAGGTGTAGACTTAGTGATACCTCGGGTGGTGTGTAAATTTATGAATGTTTTTCCAGACCAGTTGAGTAGTTTACTTCCACGCCGAGAGATTGAGTTTGTAATCAATCTACAATCTGAAACGTTACCTATTTCCATGCCACCGTATAGGATGGCACCGACATAGCAACGGGAAGTGCGAACCCAAGTAAATGAGTTGCTTAAGTTAGGCTTTGTGAGACTAAATACTTCACCTTGGGGAGCTCCAGTTCTTTTTGCCAAAAAGAAGGATGAAACTTTAAGGATGTGTATAGATTACCGAAAGTTGAATCAGGTAACTATTAAAAATAAGTATCCTTTGCCACGGATAGATGATTTGTTTGACCAACTGAAGGGAGCCAAGTGTTTTTCAAAGATAGATTTGAGATTGGGTTATCATCAGTTGAGAGTTAGAGATGAAGATATCCCTAAAACTGCGTTCAGAACTCAGTACGGTCATTATGAATTCTTAATGATGCCGTTTGGAGTAACAAATGCACCGGCCACGTTCATGGATTTGATGAACAGAGTTTTCCGGCCTTATTTAGGAATTTTTGTAGCGGTGTTCATTGATGATATTTTGATATTTTCGTCAATGGAAAAGGAGCATGAGCAACATCTGAGGGTAGTGTTACAGACCTTAGAAAACCATCAGTTGTACGCCAAATTCAGTAAATGTGAGTTTTGGTTGAAACAAGTACAATTTCTGGGACATATTGTGACGCTAGAGGGAATCACAATAGATCCTGCCAAAGTTGAGGCAGTGATAAATTGGCAGAGACCAACAAACGTCTTTGAAATTAGAAGCTTTTTGGAATTAGCTGGGTATTATAGGAGATTTATACCAAGTTTCTCTCAGATTGTTGTCTCAATGACAAGGTTAACAAGAAGGATGTGAAATTCGAATGGAGTGATGAGTGCGAACGGGCATTTCAAGAGTTGAAGGAAAAGTTAACCACCCCCCAGTATTAATTATACCGGACCAAGGTCAGAGATTTGAAGTATATTGTGATGCTTCAAAGAATGGTTTAGGATCCTAATGCAGGAAGATAGAGTAGCAGGCTATAGCTCTAGACAATTAAAGGGACATGAGCAAAATTACCTGACTCATGATCTAGAACTAGCAGCCGTTGTGTTCGCACTAAAAATCTGGAGACATCATTTGTTTGGTGAGAAATTTAATGTTTTTTCTGATCACCACAATCTCAAATACTTGTTCACTCAGAAAGATTTGAACTTGAGACAAAGGAGATGGATGAAGACTTTGAAAGGCTACAATTTTGAACTCTCCTATCATCAAGGAAAGGCAAATGTAGTAGCAGATGCTTTGAGTAGGAAAAATCATTGCAAGGTAGCTTCTATAGCATCGTTACGATGGAATATGTTGAGTACGATAGGTGATTTTGACCTACAATTAGTAGAGTACGATGAATCAGTTTAGGCGCAGAGTGAAGTTAAACAGTCAGAACTTATGAGGCTAGTGTTGGAAACACAACAAAGGGACCCAGAATCTATCAAGGTACGGACTCAGTTGATAAATGGGATGACTTGAAGGATTGGAAAATAAAGACCGATGGAAATTTAACCTGCAAAGATAGATTATTTGTGCCAGAAACAGAGGATCGTAGAAGAATAGTACTCGATCATTGTCATCACTCTCGTTTTGCAGTACATCCTGGAGCTACTAAAATGTATCGTGATTTGCGACGTCAATTCTGGTGGAGCGGGATGAAGAAGGACGTGGCAGATTTTGTATCTAGGTGCTTGACTTGTCAACAGGTAAAAGCAGAGCACCAGAGACCGGGAGGAAAAATGCAACCTCTCGAAATGGCTAAGTGGAAATGGGAGCATATCACCATGGATTTCATTGTAGGTTTTCCTAAATCATCTAGGGGAAACAACTCAATATGGGTGATAGTGGACAGATTGACTAAGTATGTTCATTTCCTACCAATTAAAGTGACACACTCCTTAGTGACTTTGAGTAAACAATATATAAAGGAGATAGTCAGATTACACGGAATACCAGTGAGCACTGTATCGGATCGTGATCCGCGGTTTGTATCCAGATTTTGGCAGAGCCTCCAAAAAGAGCTGGGTACACAGTTGTGTTTTAGCACAGCTTTTCACCCTTAGACGGATGGTCAGTCTGAGAGGACTATTCAGACTTTAGAAGACATGTTGAGAGCCTGTGTAATGGATATGCAAGGTAGTTGGGAAGATCATCTTCCGTTGGTAGAATTTGTCTACAACAATAGTTATCAGTCCAGTATTCAAATGGCACTATTCGAAGCTCTCTATGGTAGATCATCCAGATCACCGTTATGCTGAGCTGAAGTGGGAGATAAGGCATTGTTAGGGCCAGATATGGTCAGGGAGACATCAGAACAAGTCGAAATTATCAGACGACGTCTCAAGACAACACAGAGTCGATAGAAAAGTTATACCGACAGGAGGCGCGACCTCTGGAATTCTCAGTGAGTGACCATGTTTTTCTTCGTGTTGCACCTCGCCATGGTGTTAGACGATTTGGTCGTAACGGGAAGTTATCGCCAAGATACATAGGACCCTTCGAGAACTTGGATAAGATCGGAGGAGTGGCTTATCGTTTGGCTTTACCTCTAAGCTTGGGCAATGTACATAATGTATTTCATTTGTCAATACTGAGGAAATACAAACCAGATCTGTCACATGTGTTGAATTTTAACGACATCGACATAACAGAGGACGTGACTTTTGATGAAGGGCCAGTAGAAATCCAGGACACTGGAACTCTACAGCTCAGGAGATAAACGATACCTCAAGTGAAAGTGCTATGGAGGCATCATGGAGCAGATAACACGACATGGGAGCGTGAATCAAAGATGCGGGAGCTGTATCCCGATCTGTTCATTGAGAAAGGTACTACTTTTGATTGAAAATTGGGGACGAATTTTGTTTAAGGGGGGTATGATGTAATAACCCGACCCTTTAAATTAGAAAAATAACAAATTTTTAGAATTATTAACTCGACTTTGTGACTAGTTAATATGATAAGGTACGTAAAGAGCTTCCTGAAAAGGGATTATGTGACCCGATCAGATCTCGTTTGTTTAGTGATTCAACCAGACGAAGTTCGGAGGGCATTTTAGACATTACTTAAATGTCTTTTGTTTTACATATAAAATCATGAATAATGTCTTATAGACCTCTTGAGTGTGAAAGACCACTCTTCTGATATATTCAGATCTTGAAATTCACACACATATTAAGCTTTTGAGTACGTTACTCAGTGGTATTTTCAGAATTTCACGAGTATTCCTCGAAATATTTATTTTACATATGCTTTTATCTAAAAGCCCCGATTTTTAAGATACCCCGTATTCCGAAAATTAGCAAACTCAGATCACATTCAATCTGTATTTTATCAAATTCTTTGACATATTTAGAATGTCGAAATGAGTATTTTAAACACTTGTTTCGAAGTGTCAAAATCACGGTGATTATAAGCCGTCTATTTTATTAAAATGTTGACTTTGTGAAAAAAACCCTATTTTTAGTGTCAAAACAAAAAGTGAACGTTCTACCGTAAGTAAACCCCGTGTTCTCAACATACCTGCGGTGTTGGATTTTCACGAGTTAAGGTCTAATATAGACGAACAGAAAAAGGGTAAGGTAACAGTAATTTTTACTATTACCTGAAATAAGATTTTTTTCATCTTATCTTTCTGCCGACAATCTTAAGGGCTGAGATTTTGCCGACACTTTTAACTCACAGGGTTGATCCAACAGATATCCAAATAGTATTTTTAAATCCTTATAAATAGGGGCAGTGAGTTTAAGTTAAAATCACAAATTTACGAAGGTTTTTCTCAGTCTTTTTCATTTTTCTCTGCTGCCAGACATTTACTGTTGCCCCAAGCGGTTATCTTAATTTTTTTAGAACATTTCTGTAAGTGTTTATTTTGAGTTAATATTTTTAATTTGTAGACCTCATTAAGAAGAAGCTAGATATTTAATTTCATCAAAAAATGACTTCGGTTTGCTCTATAAAAATCGGATAAGAAATTATCAAAAAATAGAAAAATCTGCCCGTGAACAGTGATTTGCGGCGCACTGTGCAGGCCCTAAAGGGCATTTTGGTAATTTGGTAATTCGGATGAACAGTAACCCGCCCGTGAATAGTAACTTCTATGGTATTTTTGTAAATTTGGTGAACAGTACTGTTAATAGTGCCAGTGAAATTTTTGTAAATTCGGTGAACAGTCATTTGAATAGTGCCTAGGGGCATTTTGGTAATTTTTGATATTTTTGGGGGCAAAAACGTAATTTTTAGAAAAGTTTCAAAAAGGAATTTTATGTTGTTTTAGATTAAAAATATTTATGTTAGACCACTTGGGGGCTTATTTTTAGCCCGTATTAAGCTCAGGGGTAAAATCGTAATTTTTTAACAAAATTTCAAGAAAAATTCTATAAATGTATTGTCATGATATTCCAAATGCTTAGGAGTATAAATTATGACTATATAGTGTTATTATACGTTGTATTTACAATGTTTTCCATTTTAAACAGATTACTGAAAAACACTCGCCAACCGAAGGTGAGGAGATTTAACCACACTATGTGTTTACTAAAATGCATCTCATTTTGCATTTAATATAATGTTTCTTTCACCATTAGCCCTACGACAATAACTGGATATCCGCGGTCATCTTTATTGACGGAAATGATGTAATGGGATTAGAATGCGATACCGACACTGTTCACACGTAAGGAGGTGATTATGAGTTTCTACATATGAAACGTGAACTTGAGAGTGTTTCGGGATGTCGAGATCTGTCGATCCTAAAATGGAGTACGGAACTCACTTATTCCTAGAAACTACTTGGTATTGTGATATGGGTGATCTGATGATAGATCAGGTATCCAACAGTGATTCCGATAAGTAATGAGTATAGGGTAGATGTACCCGATTGGAGAGAACGGTAACACTTTGTGTTATAATATAACCTGTTGGTGGGCTTTTAATCTGTATTTAGTTTTTCAGCATATTATATACTGATTGCTGATATTTGTATTATGATTCCATGCGGGAGGGCTTAAGAATCTATGTTAGCTGAGTGAGTGTAACGCCCCGCCCTTTTTCACTCACTTCTTTCCGTAAATTCAGAGTCTATTTTTTTTTATAACAGAGTAGAGTGATAGAGCGCGGGACGTCACGACGCAAGCTAAGTCCGAACTTCCAAAGTCCGACCCTTAACTGGCCAACCCTATGTGTGTATGGATCAAGTACATGAAAATAGTTCACACATAGCAATATCAACATGCAGAATAAAATCATAACCTGCGGAATCATAATAGAACCAAGTTCTATTCCATTCAGATAGCAAAGTACGTCAAGTCATTAATCATCATTATCATAACACAATTATTTAATAAGACATCCAACCATAGCAAATCCATCTAAGTTATTACAATCCGAATTCTAGATACTCAAATACAAGCCTATGAATATCTTAAACAAAATATAAACTAAAAGTGTTCCAAGGTCCTATGCTTGTCCCTTTCTGCGTTCAGCGTTTTCCTTGTTTCCTGCATCATCCACTAAAGGGTAGAAGTAGGGCGTTAGTACAACGCGCCCAGTTGGAATTCCAGTTAGGGTTAACACATGGTTAGTACAAAACATATAATATTATCATAGTGCCAAAAAACCATATAAACCTTGTCATAAAACCATATAAAACATGTCATAAAACCATGTAATCCATGCCATGTCATGATGTCAAATGTAATGAGTCTCACCCATCACAAGTACATATAAATCCCTCCACATAGGTCTTTCAGATGCCCCGAGGGAGTGTGGACCCTCCGGTTCCTTCTTGATGGATAATGCACATCAGGTATACCACATAGGTTGTTCGGACGCCCTGACGGAGTGTCGACCCTCCGGTTCCCTCTTGACGGATAATGTGCATCAAGTTATACCACATAGGTTGTTCGGACGCCCCGACGGAGTGTGAATCCCCGGTACCTGTCATCCCTCCCATGCCAGATGAGATGCAAATACCACATGCTATGCAATTATACAAAATCATAGCATTTAAAAGCTCATATTTAAAACACATGCTATTTTATCAAATAAACATAGCATATAAAATCACATTTTGAAACATATCAATCCATGCTATTTAAACAAGTTAAAACATAGCATTTGAACTTCAATAATAAAGCATACTCTTTAAAACATATTTTCATCAAATATAGGATAAAACAAAGTACATAATCCATGGTTTCAAAGAGGTGGAATCCTACCTAAGACTGTTCACAAGTCCTTGCGTTTCCGTCCAAGATTCGATCACCGATCGCGGACCGCTTGCGAGATCCCGTTACCTTATAATATAATGATAAATCAACACCAAGTCTCATTTTATTATAAGGTTCTAAGTCGATAAACAAAACCCCATGGGGTTCGGCCATACACCATAGCCGAACCCATGGCTTACCATTTTTCATACATATTTACAAAAATGTCATTGTTGATAACCCTAGCCCATTTTCTTTGCTTAGGTTCTAAGTCATCCATTCATGCTTCCAAAGCACATAATCCCATAAAATAATTCATGGGGTTTGGCCATACCCCATGGCTGAACCCAATGTCCAATATTCTCTCATATTTACAAAAATGCCATTGGTTTCCTCTTTCCTTAAAAACTTCCATATTTAGACCCTATAAATTTCCCTAACCAAATAAGTCCATCAAACGCAACTCATGGGGTTCGTCCATACATCATGGCCGAACCCATGGTTCTCCACTTTGGTGTTTAATTACATTTTTGCCATTCCTTTCTCCATCAATTCCTAACATACATTGTATCCTTTATTTTATTTTAAAACTACACATAACCTAACTCATGACATAGGTTCATAATCTGATTCATAAATCAGCCCTTAAACCATGAATTAAAGATGCCATTGATCCCTTAATTTGGACCATGGGGTTCGGCCATACACCATGGCCAAACCCTATGGTGTATAATTTCCAACTATGAAATTAAATTCATATCATCCATCTCCTTTGATTCAATTATACGTGAGCCTAAACCATATATTTAATTCTATAATTAAATACGTTTTCAAAAACTAAACCTTAGTGGGGTTCGGCCATACACCATGGCCGAACCTCACTCATGGTATCCAATCCATTTATTTAATCCAAGTTCCATAATCAAACCCCACTTTCCAGTCTTGGATAGTTTCCATAAATAATCTTCATGGTCAATAAGTATATATTTTCTAATTTCAATAACAACTTCCAAGAATATAAACTTTCTTAATATTCAATCCTCCTTTCCATAATTGGAAACACTTTCTAAAAATAGATTGTTTCCAAAAATAACCACCTTCCTTCCATTTTTAGATTGCTTTCCAAATTTAGTAATCTTTACCATACTTAGATGTTTTCTAGTTTTAGCAATACTAACCATATTTGGAACCTTTCCATATTTGGATTGCTCTCCAAATTTAGCAACCATTTCCATCTAACATTCCAAACTTAACCCATGGGGTTCGGCCATACACCATGGCCAAACCCTATGATTCATGATCTTGGCCATTGGTTTAGATCCAATCAAAACCGTTCATCAATCCATAAAATGTTTGGTGGGGTTCGGCCATACACCATGGCCGAACCTCACCCCTTTATTTTTATTATTTTAGATCCAATACTTAACCATAAAAAAAACATCATGGTTCGGCCATGCCATGGCCGATCCATATCCCTATCCAAATCTCCCTTTAAAATTATCAAATTCTTCCATGGATTTTCATCATTGAAATTTGTAATTCTAAACCATAAATCCCCATGGTTTCATCATGAAATCACCATGTCTTTCCATGTTCCAAAATTTAAGAACATAACTCCTAATGAAGTAAATCCAATCTCTCCATGGTTTTTCAATCTTAAAACTCAAGAACTAATCATATATTTCCATATTTAGGCACTTTCCAAATTTAGCCATTGCCTCAACTTAAATCCATCCACATCATGCGCATATAATCCCCTTGATTTTTTGTGATATAAAATCTCATATTCGGCCATGCAATCTTTTATCTATTTAATTTTGCATTACTAAAATAATTCAACCCATTTAAATTTATTTGAAACCATTTAATTTTATTAAAATCCTTTCCCATAATCCGTTGGGTCATAATTGGGCAAAGACCCAACATTTTTACCCATCTAAGATCCCTATCCAATAATTCACAAATATAAATGGTTAATAATAATAACTTGAAAATCCGGGGTATTACAGTGAGGTTATTATGATTATATGTGTGAGAGATATTATGTGAGTTGACAATTATGTTTAAATCCATATGTTGATGTGCATATTGATTGATGTACTGTGCATATCAAATTACCTCACACCAATGTATGAAGTACCTAGCTCGTGGAGGCACTGGTACGAGGTGTATTTAAAATACGGGTTGTGTGAAGCACTGAGCATGAATTTTCCGGCGGTGTAAGAAACGTATTACTCGCGCTTAGGGGAGAACCGTAGACGTTGTTTGGCGGGGGTATCTTTTTTGAGAAATTAAGGACATTTAATGGTAGATAATTGTGTTGACATTATTCTACATGATTTCTGAGTGTATAAACTGTTGTTTGATAACATGTCTATTATGTTGATAATATGCCTTGTTATCTAGAACTTGCTGTTATTTTCTCTTCATTGAGTTTGTAAAACTCACATCCCTTTCGAAACAGAAAACCCGGAGGACGAAGGACAGGAGGATCTTCAGCTGTAGTTTAGGGCGGAGACCCTTTAGCTATCTACCCAAATGTTGGGATTTTATTTTTAACTTAACAAACACTATACGTATGAACATGTAATGTAATAAACCCTTTATGATGTTCGTTTGAAACACTGTAGGATGTAATAAAGTCTACTTCGTTTCTGATGTGCAATTCTGATGTTGATGGGATCGATTGATGATAAATGTTAGGTAGATCATGTGTGACATTTTCTATTTGGACTTTCCTAAGAGGTTAAGTTATAGATTACATGTTGGTTAGTAGTGTATCCATATACTATGTGTCGAGGTGAAATCTGTCGAGGTTTTGGGTTTTAAACGGGCCCATGGTGGCCCCTCCATCCGCCTGAGATTTTTACCGGCTAGATATGGCTGGGTCCGAGGCTGCCAAATGTTAGATCCAAACTTAGTCATAAGAGATGTTAAAGTCCATAAAATGATTTCCGCAAAGGCTCAATATTGTGTTAGAAAAAAAAAAAATCTCACGTTAGTGGGCCCGGAGGGTCGGGGCGTGACAGTTATAGTACTGTCTTGGAGATTGATCATGCGACCGATTGATCATGATATACCACACGAAGGTCCCCACCGGACTAAAGCATCGTTTTGAGCCTGAGTGTATTTTTCAGTGGGTATCTGACCTAGGCTTTAGGCGATTGATTGTGATGGCGATTGGTCGGCCTTGTACCCAAACGAGGCATCGTCTGCAAGATCTATTATCCGAGACTTGACTGTGAATGACAGTCCAAATTTGTCTAATCCAGGGCGATCGATCGTATGCACAATTGGACCGGCCCTGTCCCAACAATACGTCGTGAGCACGAATGTATCGTCCTGAGAATTGATGTATTTGACAGTTCATTTCATCCAGAACCCTTTACAGTCCAGACGATTGGTCATATGACCACGATTGATCGTCCTATCATATGGCGATGTGTCGTCAATGACAGCAGATTTACATATTTCCAAGTTTGGTTCCTGTCACGCCCCGACCCGACCAGTGGGCCCGGAACGCGACTGATTTTTTTTTTTTTTTGAAAGATAAGTAACTAAACTACAAGCACTCTTACTGGGCCGGATCAACAGTTAGGCCCAGCGGTTACACATCAGCCCATTAAGTGAACTCAGACATGTACCATATGCCTGCCTCCAAAAACCAAGACATAAACAATCATCAACACATAACATAATCAAAATCAAACATCATTGATTAATCATAACATTGTCTCTAATGACAACATAGCCGATTACAACATAAATTAAGTACCACATCCGGTACTTAATACAAAAACAACGGTTCCAAGAACCAACAGAAAGATCAGGGCATTCCCCTCCGGGGGAAATCCCAAGGCACTGCTTCAGCTTAAACGCCCTAAGCCTGAAAGAGAGGGTCCTCCTCCTCGGGTTCATCGCCTGAAAGGTGAGTGGTGTGAGCTAACTAGCCCAGTGAAGGATAATTAACAATGCACATTAAGTAAATAGTAAAACAGGTTAACAACAGTTCAATATCACATGCTTGATAACAGTAAGCATAATCTCAAATAAGATAATAACATCATCAAACTATCAATCACTGCCATTATCCACCGTAACGCCTGCCGACTACACTGAGACCAGTATTAAGTCCCGACACGGTCAAAATACATCCTTGTAAGTACATCTCCGGCTCTTAAACTTAGCCGATACTGACACCCTCAAGTCAGCAACTGACGACAGCATGGTCCGCCCATGGTCCAGTAGACATAAACCATCTCTCATATGGCCGATATTGGTTCAATAGCCCAGGTACGTGGAAGCAGTCTTACATACATATACGGTCAACACCGTAATATCAAATCATCACAACACTCTTACCATAGTGCATCATGTATAGGTACATGAGTGGGTTCATCAAAATCGAAACCACTCATTGCTCAAAATAACACCTGTTTACAAAATCTGCAGAGTTAAGTTCCCTCACCGTTTTGTGTGGTTTACGCGGTCTCTGTCAAATAACATACAAGTGCTCAATCAATATACATAACAATTACTTACACATACATAGTATTTGGAAATCACACGTTTTCCCACAAAATATCCAGGGTTAATGGAAATGAGTCTCCTACTTGGTTTCTATCCTTTTTAAATCATCCACAAGATAATAATATAATAAACATAAGGGGCTCAGTCCAAACTCATATTGTCTTCTGGGCATTGACCAGATTGACTTATTGAGTAAGGTCTAGATCCTCGGATCACTTCTCGGTTGTCTTTTGGATATGGACCAGAGCTGACATTTTGAGTAGGCCTCGAGGTCACTCAGTGCCCGACTATAGTGTCGGCCTGAAAGTGAATCACTCAGTTCCCGACTAGTGTCGGACTGAAAGCGTATACAATAGTATTTAGACTATAAATAATAAGAGGAAAATGGGTTAGTACAATTTTAATTAACAGAGGGGGGTATAAATCACAACAATTAATCAAACACATCAATAATCAATAATCAAGATTAAAACAGTAATTAAAAAATATTTTATCATTTTCAAAAACGGGTTCCTCGGAACATCACTTCGAAACTTGGGTAGTGGCTTCGGATCATCCGAACCACTCCAAACTGAGTTACTGGCCTCGGATCTTGAGGCCTGACTTCGGATCGTCCGAAGACTGGGTCTCGGACCTTCCGAAGTCCATCCGAGACAGAAAAACAGAAAACAACGAGTCTCGATGGGTCTGCAGATCTCGGAACGTCCGAATACTGGGTTCGGACCTTCCGAAGGTGTTCGGATCTTCCGGGCTGGCTCGGTCCTTCCGAAAAGGGTCTGGCTCGCCTCGGGCGGTCTGGGCTTCGGGTTGAAGCTCGGAACGTCTGAAGGCTGCGGTCCTTCCGAACTGGGCTCGGTTCTTCCGAGCTCGGTTCGGTGCGTCCGAAGGGTTAGGTTTGCCTCGGGCGTGCTGGGCTTCAGGGTGAAGCTCGGAACGTCCGAGGGTCAGACCGTCCGAAGGTTCGGACCTTCCGAAGAACGGCTCTCGGACCTTCCGAGAGTCGTCTTCCTCAACTGTCTGCATCAGCAGACAGTGACGGCGGAAACAGGGTGAAATGCGATTTCAGAAAGGGAGGGCTTCCCGAATTCATTTTTCACATCGGTCTGGTCTGATGGACTCCTCTGAGAGTCCTCTTTACACAGGGATTGGTTTGGAATTCAAAAGCTCAAAGGGCCATCCGATTTTAAGGGTAGATCCACACGGGTACATGAAACCCATGGTTTTCCTTAAAACTTAAAACTGGTTTTTCTCAATCAAAACAGGGTCAATTTTGGTTTTGTTTGATTCTAAATCGGTTAGAATTTAAAAAGGAATGCAATGGATAACGTGGTTCGGGATTTTGGGCTGAAAATCTGAGTTTTGAAAAATCTTCCACTTAAGCTTTGGTTTGCAAAAACAGGCAACGGGCAGGGGGTTTTCGGCCGGATTTTTCAGTGAGGGATAGCAAGAGAAGAGTTGCTGGGAGTTGAAGAGGGAAGCTCAGGCCTGAATTTATAGATTTCTGGCAGGAAATCGGGGGATGGGACACGACGGTGGAAGGAAATCATCACCGCCGGGATAAGGACTGAGCGGCAGTGCACGCCTGCACGCTGCTGCTGCTACAGTGAACCGTGATTTTTGCATATCAGCCCTCTGATATTTCAAAATTTGCAGATAAGTCCTGGTTTCAACAAAAATCGATTTTTAAACTAAAAGCACTAATTTAAACACTCAAAAACTTGATCCAACCGTACAGATGGGTTGGGTTTTGAAAACCTTGGTCACCATAAAAATTTTAGATTTTATTCCTCGATAAAAACCCTTGATTTAAACAAAAATCATATTTTACCCATAATTACTTAATTAAACAAATGTAAAAATAACTAATTTGTAAATCTCATTTTCAAGTGAAATGAAATATCTAGGTCATTCTTAAAATGGTCTATCATCGGATACCGTTTTCAAAATTTAACTCCTTCCCGAAAATATTTTAAATAATTAAAACTCTCTTTCGGGCGATATTTAAATATCATTTTCTGAAAAATAAATTCATTTTAAACTTAGAATGCAAATTATTCCATAAAGAGAGTATTATCAATCAATGACAATCACCAAATCACACCAATTATGAAAATTTACACAACAAATGGTAAAATTACCAAAATACCCCTCCAGCTCGACGGGCTGGATCACTGAGCTCACGGGCTCGGATTGGGCCTCGCTTGGGCTTTCCTCAAAGCCCTGACTGAAAACCTCGAGATTAACCGGTCAAACACGGAAATTAAGCTAAAACACGCCTAATCCGGGGCAGGGTATTACAGTTCCACTTGGTGTCAAACACATTTTGGATTACTTAGTTATCCAGATGTGATTTCTAAGCCTAGGGATAGTCCACCTAAGGTTTGGGTTCCACCTAAAGTCATCTATGACCAATTACCTTTTTGTGATTGCCATACACATGTTGATCCTTTGAATCTTTCAGGCTTCAATCAATACTTGAGTTTTGAATCTTGAGCTTCTACTCTTCAAGGCATTGTTTCACTTAAGTCACGGAATTGACAAACATGTGACTCAACAAGCAGGGCACTAACAATCTCTTCCTTTCTCAATTCGTGACAAAACCTAGAAGCTAATCAAATAGAAACTCAATATACAACCCACCCTAGTTATACATCATTTAGATACACAAATAATATTACACTTTATACAATGTATATCAAATGACACACAGACATGGCTTCGTATTCTTGCTCAGCTTGTTCTATCTTTAAAACCTGTAAACACACAAGCAAGCTATGAAGCACTAGCAGATAATTAGTAGGGTTGGTCCAAACATAAATATGTATCCATGGACTAAACATGCAAAGTCCCCCATACATCATTATCTCCATAGTTATCCCATAGCTCAATCTTCATACCAAGCTTTCCAAGTTTTGACAAGCTTGCAATCTCTCCCCCATAATCATTAACTTCTACTAATTTCTCCCTCATTTTGTCAAAAATTGACAAAGGTTGATCAAATACAAATTTTGTACTTACCCAAACTCCATAGCCAAACACACATGCCATTCAAACCATCAAAAACATTCATGCATTCATATTGAAATCAAGCCATTCAATACACATGAACCAACAAAAGAAATAACCATGGCATCACATGACAAGGAGAGAGATAGAGAGAAACATGACATTAACAAACCATTATCATTCCATGAAACAAAAAAAAAAGGGTTTAAAAACATACCCAAAATATATAGTTTTTCAAAATATACATCAAACATGAAAAACTATCCTAAACTTCGCCAGCTGGATGAGGAGGTGGGGGAGAAGATCTAGTGTGAGGGGTAGAGTCATCCATGCTGCTTTCCATGAATGAGTTGAGGCTTTGGATGGATTCGTTCATAAAGGTTGCTAAGGCACCAATCTTGCTTTCCAAGAGGTTGCGCCTTTCGTCAAGAACATGAAGTTGTTTTTAAAGAAGCCTTAGATTGATGGGGCCGTCATTTTGATCTTCAATTTTTTATTTTGCTTATTTTTCCTTTTCACTAGCACTTTAGTCTTCATCATGCTCATCTTCCTCTTCACTACTTGAATTGTCTCGAGAGCACAATTTCTTAACACCTTTTCATTTTCAAGCAATTTCATTGACTTGGGATCGAATAGGAGAGATGGGCTCTCTAATATTTATACCGATGTGCCTTCTAGGCATAGGATCAAAAGTTTTCTCCTTTTGGGTTCTCCTTGAGGTGAACTTGTTTTGTTTACCTTTAGGGCTTAAGAAGGTGGGGGTTCCCTCAAGAGAAATGTGAGAGGGTTTTGACTTCCGTGATGGCTTAGCTACTGCATTCCTAGGCTTTGATCTCTTTGGTGAAGGATAAGAGACAACAGGTTGGTCCTCATTATCAGGGGTCTCGAGGTTATCTGAGTACTTGGTACTAGCCATTTCTTCTCAGTTTCCAAACACATTTTCACAGAAAAATCGAAATGAGCTAAGATTGAGTCTTACCTGAGAGAAAATCAGAAAGAAATCTGTGAGGAGAGTGATCTCTGAAGGTCGAAAGAACTTTTCTTCGGACCAAAACCACGAGTAATTGTTTGCACGAACGGATCTGGGAGTCTAGTGCTCGACCGTTTCGTCAATTTTTACAGAGAAATGAAGAGTAGACTCGAGAAGGATGGTTGCAATGAAAATGCCAAATCACAAGGGTATTAACTTACAAACTTTCCCCCGACACAGACGACTAGTCGTCCAGGTGACCGGTCTCATCGCCGATTGGTCGTCTGTTGGAGATCAATCGCCAAGACACAAGCTGGTTTTATTTTCCAAGTTCATTATTACATTTCGCACGACACATAGCCACTTGGCGATTAGTTGCCATACCAAAGACTGGTTTTCCTCTAAAAATCGATTTTTTGATTTGAAAATACCCCACTTGATTTTCAAAAACCCATATGGCATACACATATCACAAAACACATGATAAGCATAACAACACCATAAAACCAACTTGTAATTGATCAAATTGAAAATCATATGTCAAACCTAGGTATATTTGATCAAATAAATGCAAGATTAGATATCAAACCATACACGTTCAATTATGCAAACACTAAACCATGTTAAGCATAATGAAACAGAATTACACCATTTGAAAAACTAATCTTCAAGGAATACATGCTTTTCCAAGAAATACTAATGTTATACCAGGAAGAGCATCGTCTAAACTTGTAGGCACCAAATTTCTTATCACATGTCATAGCACTTGGGATATTTGAACTTACTTGTCACTATAGTTCAATTTGAATTGGCTTAGGATATGAAAGTGAATCATAAGACAACACAAAACATGATTAAATGGTAGTCTATCTCCTAGGTATCCAAATGGTTGAGTTTGGTCTCTCATACACATTCCTTTGGGCATACCTTGGGGGGTCCAAACATAGGATACCTCAACTCGTTCAAGACTTGATCAAGTTTTCTTAACAAGGAGTCATGCCTTGGGTCCACCTTTCTTAAGGGTACATGTCTTCTTCCATAAGGCATGGGTGGATGTCTTTTAGGCTTTTCATTAAGGTTTGGTGGCTGTCATTTAACCTTAACATTGTGAGTGTGGTGAAGGGCTTTATTTTTCATGTGTCTCTTTCTAAGGTTGCATTCAAGTTTGTAATAACCAACCTTATGACAATAAAAGCATTTCCCCTTGGGGGTCTTTGGCACACCACCCATAACAAACACCATTTGGTTTCTAGTTCCATTGGTTTCAAAAGAGGAACCAAGACCCGATCTATCACCAAACTTCTTACCCAAATTTAACAATTTTTCCAATCTTTCTTCTCTTTGGGTAAATTTGTCTTAGAACTTCCCTTTGTGTCTTTTAAGTTCCGTTAATTCACGAGTGAGCTTTTTTACTTCCACTTCAAGATCACCCTTGATTTTCCACAAGTTTTCTACATCCTTGCAATGGATTTCCATTTCATCTTGATGGGCTTTCTCACTCTCCTTTAACTTAATGATTTCTTCATTAGAGGTTTTTAATTGAGAAGTGATGAGTATGCTCTCATCTTTTAATTGGCTTGTTAGTAGAGAATTTTCAATTTTCGATTTATCTAGTTTCCTAGCCACTTATTCACTCTCCAAGTACAAGGCATTGAAAGAGGATTGAAGATCATCATTTTCATCACTATCACTTTCAATCTCCGCCGTTGTTTCAATTATGGGTGCTTCCTCATTTTCAACAATGGAAGCGATGGAATTCTTATGAGTTTCATCATTCACTTGAGTTTCCTCATCCAAAAAACTCTCACATTTTGAGGTGTCCTCATATATGGCATTCATAGCCTTTTTGGGTTTTTTTTATGGACATTCATTTGAGTAATGTCATCTCCCACCACAATTGAAACATTCTTGTTCCTTGGATTTTTTTCTTATCTTTATCTTTTTGAGGTTCACATATTTTAGGGAATTCTTACTTGATTCTCCCATCTTGTTGAACCTTTTAACAATTTTTAAGTATTTTTTTAGCAATAAAAGCCATTTCTTCACTAGGGTCTCCTTCTTCCAATTCCGGTTCCTTTTCTTTAACCATTGGAAGTTTAACGGAAGATTTCAAGGCAATAGGTTTCTTTATTGTTGAAGGTTCAAGATTAAGTTCAAAGGTTTGCAATGATGCCACCAAATCATCAATTTTCATTTGGACAACATTTCGATATTCCTCAATTGACACATTTTTAGACTCAAATCTCTTGGCACGATTTCTAAGAATTTTGTGGACACTTTTGCATCGGGAATCTTCTCACCAAGAGACCACATAGAGTTGACAATTTCACTAACCTTAGAGTATAAATCCATGAAGGTTTTTTCTTCCTTCATTTTCAAGGCATCAAATTGAGCTTCCAATAATTGGAGCTTTGATCTCTTTACAACCGATTTGCCTTCGTGGGTTCTCTCGAGAATTTCCCTTGCCTCTTGTGTGGTATCACACATCATTATCCTTTTGTGTTCAATGGGTGAAAGTGCACAATTAAATGCATTAAGTGCTCTACCATTAACAATGCATGAGTCATTTTCTTATTTAGTCCATTGAGAGAAAGATTTTAGGTCAACGAATGTGGAAGTAGTTGCCGTCTCCGTTTTCTCAACCACGGGATGTGACCAACTGGTACACACCAAATCCCATACGGATGCATCAATGGAGATAAAGAAACTTTTCATTTTAGGTTTCCAGGAAGTATACTTCGATCCATCAAATAAGGTGGTTTAGAAATGGCAAAGCTATCTCTCATGGTTCTAGCACTTCGATCACTCAGACGGTTAATTCACTAAAATGAGCACAAAGATCAGATACCAATTGAAAGTTCCCTTAGTGCTTGCTTAGAACCGGATTATCCTTAGAAGAGAGAGAAGAGGGGGGGGGGGGGGGGGATGGTGTGTGAATATGGTAATCACAAATTATGGGTCCTTTTTAAATTTTACTTGATTAATATGAAGTAGTGCGGAATTAAGAATCAATTAATCAAGTGTGTGTGATAATCAGAGTGTGCAAGATTAAGAACAACCACACAAGCAAGCACCAATACACAAGATTTATAGTGGTTCGGTTAAACAACCTACATCCACTGATGAGACTCACCCAACCTTGGGCTATCTCCAATTCACTAAGCGTTGGAATTATACCAACACAATATAAAAGGAATTCCACATATACAATTAATTGGAAATTTCACTCAATTCCTATCCTACGATTTTTTATAGTGGTTCAAGAGAAAACTATCTCTTTAATCCACTTCATAACAATAAGATTTTTAAAATAAAAAATCTAAACTAATAAACACTTGCCTTTGAAGCCTTAGGAAATGAAGATGTGCTTCTTAAATCGATTCACCCAATGTGAGCGCATACAATCCCGACGTTGATGAAGACCCATCGTGTAGAGCAATCACAATCCTTGGGAGACTCTTTAGAATATTGGGTTCCCAATCTCTATCCTAGAGTATGACTTGATCATTCTCTTTTAATCTCAATCACAAAGGATTGGATACTTGAATTATTTGTTATTTGTTTTCCAAGAGAGAACAAGTCTAAGATTTTTCTTTTGATTCTTGGGAGATTATCTCACTGGTAGATGGCACAATTAATTGTTATTTCCTCCTCTGCCAACTCCCAAAACAGAGTTTGTATTTATAGGCAACACAAAAATTTCGCCAACCCGATACACACGATCAATCGTGTACAGGCAATCGATCGTCTCTGTTTCAAATCCCGTTTACCAACCCGACCGTTGAGCATTAAATGCATAGTAACGGTAACAAAACAGTAATCTCACGATTGATCATTCGTGTTTCTAGCGACAGATCGTGGGTTGGCGAAAGTATCAGCCTGGGACTGACTGTATTTTCCAATGTCAAGTCCCATCCAGGCCTAGGGCGACAGGTTGTAAGCCCGATGTGTTATAGCCCTGTCGTCGCGATTGGTCATGCGACCGACTGACCATGCTATACCACACGAAGGGTCGCCGCCATATGAAAGCATCGTCTTGACCCTGAGTGTATTTTTCAGTGGGTATCTCACCCAGGCTTCAGGCGATTGATCATTAGGGCGATTGGTCGGCCCTGTACCCATATGAGGTATCGTCTACACGATCTGTTATCCGAGACTTGACTGTGAATGACAGTCCAAATTTGTCTATGTCCAGGGTGATCGATCATATGCACGATTGGATCGGCCCTGTCCCAACAATACATTGTGAGCACGAATGTATCGTCCTGAGACCTGATGTATTTGACAGTTCATTTCATCCAGAACCCTTGAAAGTACAGACGATTGGTTGTATGACCATGATTGGTCGTCTTATCATATGTCGATGGGTCGCTGACACGATGTGTTGTCAATGACAGAAGATTTACATATTTCCAAGTTGGGTTCCACTTGGTGTCAAACACATTTTGGATTAGCTTAGTTATCCAGATGTGATGTTTAAGCCTAGGGATGATCCACCTAAGATTTGGGTTCCACCTAAGGTCATCTATGGCCAATTAGCTTTTGTGATTGCCATACACATGTTGATCCTTTGAATCTTTCAAGCTTCAATCAACACTTGAGTCTTGAATCTTAAGCTTCTACTCTTTAAGGCATTGCTTCACCTAAGTCACGGAATTGACAAACAGGTGACTCGGCAATTGACTAACAAATATCATTTACTACTCTAGATCGAATGGGAGAAGCCTTATATGCTACATGTCACATTGAGAATAGAATTGTCATAGAGGATATAATAAGACTCCTTATTAATTAATGAAAAATAAAAACCAAATTTAAATTATTTCAAAGTGTGGTGTACTTATGCTTTTGACCCTTCCCATAAAAGTCAAAAATTGGGAGCTAAAGTACTAAATCCATTTTTCCGGGCTATGCTCAAAATTCTAAAGCCTTTAGATTTTTAAACTTATCAAGCAATCTGATGATTGAAAGTACCTTCACTGAATTTTTGAACATTTAACAATAAAATATGTCAAACAATTTGAAACTGAAAAAAATCTTTAAGTAGAGCTTAAAAATAACCAAATTTCTTTAGAATATAATCAATCTATTCAATTGAAGAACAAGTAAAAGAATTTCAAGAACCTCAACTAAGAAGTAAAAGACTTGGAGTAGGGGTGAAAATATCGGCCGATACGAAACGTATAGACCGATATATATATATATATATATATATATATATATATATATATATATTGATTTTTCATAACCGAATAATATCGGTCGATACGTATTGTATCGGCCGTACAAAAAGTTTCTCGGCCGATATGACCGATAAAATGCCCATAATATCAGTCATCATATCAGCCGAGATGTATGAAAATCAGTTTTTAAATTTTTTTTCTGTAAAAAAAAAAAAGATATTGCCCGATACGGCCGATATATCGGTCCGTTTATCAGTTCACATATTGCCCGATATCGTGTTTATCGATCTGGAAACAGTGGTTTTAAAAAAAATCCTATATCGGTTGTGAGCCACACACAATATCGGCGATATTATGTTGCAATATCGGCCGATATATCACCCGTTTATCACTACACAATATCGGCCGATATGTCAATTTATCGATATTGAATCAGTGTTTTTAAAAAAAGTAAAAATAAAAATATCGGTCGTGGGGCCCACAAAATATCGGTGATATTATGAAGGAATACCGAAGATATATCACGGCGGATATATCAGTCAAAATATCACCTGAGTTTGCAGGCTCAATATTTTCCAACAGGCTGTCTGAATCCTCCTGCTTCCCACGCTGAAATTTTTTAATATTTTTTTGAAAACTCAAAAATCCAACCCAGCCAAACCCCTCTATTATTACTAGACCTCATACACTTCTTCATTCACAGACTGAATCTTTTCCAAACCCACTCATCCAGAGGTGATTTTTTCTAAGTCCATCTCCATTTCACATTCCTTCATTCCATTTCATTAGAAAAGAGTGTATAATTGGCTGATTTTGGAAGATCCAATCCTTTCAAAGTATAGTTCATAGATAGATCTTGATTTCCTATAAGTTTTTATTCCATTTTTGTTTTTAAGCCTTTTCATCTAAATGTTTTATGGTTTTAATGTATCCTTCAATATTTAATGCATTTCTTGTAATATCTTGTTATTTTAGAAATATGGATTATTAATTACTGTTAGTGATTGAGTAATTTATATATGCTTAAAAATTTAGCATAGAATTTATTATGACTGTGTATTGATTTTTTATGCAAATTAATCTGTTTTCTGTATTTTTTTTTTTTTATTTTCTAAAGTAAAATGGCCCCTGTATGTACAAAACATTATAAGAAATAGTAATTATTGGGAAAAATTGCTGATTTTTTTTATAAACCACTCCTCTGATTTTAGAAAGAAGGTTCTGTAAAAAGATATAAATTTCATGCAATGTGATTATTTATTTTAAATGTTTAAACAAAAACCTCGATTTCATGTGATAAATTGCGAAAAAAATATGTAAATGTACCGAAAAAGTATGAATTTTTTTAAACCAACCCTCTCAGTGTATAGGGTTTGTAGACTGAAAAAAAATTCAGTTTCACATAAGATGATGCTGTTTTTTTCATTTTATCATTTAATTCCCTATTTTCAAGTGATAAATTGCCAAAAAAATGTAAATGTATAGAAAAAATATGATTTTTTTTTAAACCAACCCTCTCAGTGTATAGGGTTTGTGGACTGAAAACATTGTCAGTTTCACACCATATGATGCTTTTTTTTTTTTTAATCATTTAAACCCCCATTTTCATGTGATAAATTGCCAAAAAATATGTAAATGTATCAAAAAAATATGAATTTGTTTTAAACCAACCATCTCAGTGTGTAGGGTTTGTGGACTGAAAAAAATTTCAGTTTCACAAAAGATGATGCTTGTTTTTATTTTATCATTTAAACCCCCATTTCCATGTGATAAATTACCAAAAAATATGTAAATTTATCAAAAAAAATATGAATTTTTTTTAAACAAACCCTCTCAGTGTGTCGTATTTTTGGAGTGAAAATTTTTTCAATTTCACATCAGATGATGCTATTTTTTTATTTTATCATTTAAACCCCCATTTCCATGTGATAAATTGCCCAAAAATATGTAAATGTATCAAAAAAATATGAAATTTTTTTAAACCAACCCTCTAAGTGTGTAGTATTTTCAATTTCACATCAGATGATGCTATTTTTTTTTATTTTATCATTTAAACCCCCATTTCCATGTGATAAATTGCCCAAAAATATGTAAATGTATCAAAAAAATATGAAATTTTTTTAAACCAACCCTCTCAGTGTGTAGGGTTTGTGGACTGAAAAAAAATTCAGTTTCACAAAAGATGATGCTTTTTTTTTTTTTTTATCATTTAAACCCCCATTTCCATGTGATAAATTACCAAAAAATATGTAAATGTGACTATTTTTTATAATTTTGTGCATTTCTTAAACAGTAATGGCACCAAAAAAGGAAGATCCAGCATGTTCGTTCGGTGAACTACATAGTAATAACAGAGTGACATGCAACTTTTGTGAGAAAATGATATCAGGAGGAATTATTTGTTTGAAGGAACATATAGCCGGAAAGACGGAGAATGTAGCAATTTGCAAACACGCACCAATGCAAGCGCAATTTATTTACCGGCAACTACTGGATATCAATGCCAAAAAAAATAAAAAATAAGGACTGAAGTACAAGACCATGCTATAGGTCACATAATAGTCGACTGCTTAGAAAGTGAAAGGGAGGGCCAATACGTGCAAAATGTCCCGTCATTTTCAGAAGAAGATCCGGACGAGATTGAGGAGGATAGAGACTTAAGGCGTACAATGCGAATTAGTCGCCTCGAACATGAGATGAGAGGGCATAGTGGTTCAGGTTAATTTATTTAAATTTATTGTTTAATCTAACAATAGCAATTTATTTCAAAATTACATTAAAACGCCAAAAAATGAATTATTCTTATCTACACAGGAACTGCAAGTGGATCATCTAGACAAAAATCTGGAATTATGGGCTGATGGAGTTCCATTAAAAATGCATTCAGAGGAGGACAACGAGATACAACTGAACGCTACGGTGTGAATCAGGAGACAATTGGTGCTAGTGATCCAATATGGGACAGGCCAACTTCTTAGAAACAAGGAAAAATAAATCAATTAGGCAGATAGTCGGCAACACAATTCCTTGGAACGGCATGACTAAGTATTTCTCCGATAACCACCGGCCACCGAGGGAAATTGAGAATCCATATTTTAAGGCTGTGTGCTATGCATCCGCAGTTGTTGGACCTTCTATCACCTTCCCAACGCCACATAGATTTCTTCAACATTCATCCTGCATGAAATACAGCAGATCCGAGACTGGGTAAATAATTTTAAGTCTTCCTAGGAGAATACGAGAGTAACCATTATGTCTGATGGCTGGAAGAGTAACGATAATCAGAGTATCGTTAACTTCCTAATTTATAATCAATGTGGCACAGTGTTTCATAAATCATACGACACATCGGGCCGAACAAATGATGGAGATTTTCTTTGTAGATTGATGTTGTCTGTCTGTGAAGAAATTGGACCTGAGAATGTTGTCTAAATTGTAACGAACAATGGACCGGACTATAAATCGGGAGGGAATAAGGTCGGGAATACATACCCGTGGATCTTATGGACCCCCTGTACAGCTCACTGCATAGACTTGATCCTCAAAGATTTTGCTAATGTGAGGGAATTTGGAAACCTAATTGACTGGTGTAAGGACGTCACCACATTTATATACAATCATGTTAAAATCTTAAAAGTAATGAGGAAGTACATGAAGCGTCGTGAACTACTGCGACCTGCGGTAACACGTTTCACCACAGTATTTCTTACTATGCAGAACTTCTTAAGAAGTAAGATAGAATTGGTGAAGATGGTGCGAAGCAGGTCCTTTGTGAATGTGTTCGATATGAGGAACGAAGAACACGTAAGATATTACCAGAATATTACACACCTATTTGTACCTAAATTGTTCTAGGACAGTATCGTATCTTCCATCAACATCTCTGCTCCCATAGTCACAGCACTCCGATTTGTAGACGAAGACAAGAAGCCGACGCTCCCCTATGTCTTTGAATGCATCATAAAGGCTAAAAATGAAGTTGCGAAAGTTAATCCTCCGGATCATTTTATGCAAATCATCAACGACAAAATTAATCAGTTCTTCAACTCGAACCCACAGTTCGTTGCAGGTTAGTTTTTCATTTGCTAGTGTGCTTATATCTTATTATTGTGCATATCTTATATTTAGGTTAATCGCATTGTATTTCACTTAGTGGCATATTATTTAAATCATTTTTCAACGAAAGCTAATGATTTGGGTTTAGAGCTATTGAACGACTCAATTCGTAACTTCGTAAGACGGACGTTGGAGATTATGGGTGTCATACATCCTGGTGAACAGGCGGCATGTTTTAGAGATGTATTACTTTCGTTCATTATGACCCAAATATTTTCGATGATTTGAAAGTTGTTCATTATCCGATAATACTAATTGTGTTTCTTTTTGTTTTGAAGTTTCACAATTATAAGAACCTGTAATACCCCGACCAAAATTAGCGTATAATGACTTGATTAATTATAGTTGATTGTATTTAGTGCCAGTTAATCTGAGAGATTAACAAATGGACTTTGTATAGAGTCAGAGTTGACTCGCCCCAATTCAGAGTCTTTGGATCCAACTCGTTAGTGTAGTGGGAAAGTTGAAATTTTCTAAACTTTCTCTGGTTGAGACCCTTAAAATAATTTGTGTTTGGAAAATAAATTATTTGAGGTGTTTAAATTCTCAATTTTCACTCATTAACCTAGTTTTAAAATTCGAAGTCAAAAAGAATTTTCCCGGTTGACATTTTGAGGTGTAGAAGTGTGGATTTTTGTTTTAAAATGTTAATTTTAAATATTTGAAAGTGTCAAAATAGTTTTATAAAAAAAAAAGAGGTTTATTTTATTTAATCAAATTATGGTGTTATATAGTTTTAGCTTATTATTACAAACCATATAATATATAGTTTAATTTATTTTTAAGAAGATAAGAAGAAAACTAATAGGTTAGTAGCTAGGCTAGGTGAGAAAAGAAAAAGAAAAAAAACCCCACCGACGTAGTGGGTTTTGAGTTAAAAAAAAAGAAACAGTTGAAGATGCAGATTGAAAAAAAAAAAAAAAAACAGCAAAGGGCTTCTCACCTTCCATCGATTCCTCCTTTTTTCCCCTTTTCACTTTCATCTCTTTTTTTTTTTTCTTCAACTGATCCCTTCTTTTTTTTTTTTACTTCCTTTATTCCTCCTCTCTTATTCTTCTTCCAACAACTGTTACTGCGGCAACAGTGTTCGGGTTTGGAGGTTTTTGCCGGGCTTTCAAACTTCATCATTTCTCGGTGGATTTCGATGATCAAGGTATACAAACTTATCTATTCGAAATTTTTGTAGCTCCAGGACTGTTTGTTTTGTGAAATAGGTTGATTTTGGGCTTCATTTTTAGATTTTTAGAATTTAGGGAAAATGCCCCTTTTCTTTTAAATTTTAAGTAACACCTTTAGAAGTAATTTTTTTTTCTAAGATCTTTATGTTGCAATTTTAAACTATGATTTAGTTTATAAAGGATCTCAAGATTTGGTTTAAGTAAAATGAAATTTAAGATGGGGGATTTAATTATTGATTTAATATTCTAATTTTAGTGTGTATTTTGATTCTTTAAAAGCATAGCTAAATTAATTAGTTTTAAGAGAATTGTTTTAGTTTTAATAATATTTGAATTCTAAATTGCCACTTAAGTTTTAATGTTAATTTAGCATATATGGTTAGTTGAACCATTTTAAATATTTTTTTTCTTTTTCTTATAATTTTAATAGTGATTGTACAATTTGGTTGATTCATTTTCGTATGGGTTTTTATTCCATCTTTTCATAGTAAAGAGATTACACCATCTATGACTTTTTTATTTTATCATTTTAGTGAGCATTGATAGTTTATTTATGAGCAAACTTTTGAAAATAATTTTTTTTGTTTATTATGTCATTTGATGATTATTTGCTTGGATTTCAAAGATGATTTGATTCCATGAGACATGTTATGGCATGGTTATCAAGTAGGTGGTTTTAAATGTAAAAGTTCTACATCAAGGATGTAAATTCTTTTTAGTTTCAAATTTTAGTAGGGTTTATCATTAAATATGAAATAAGACCAACTTGGAGTATTTAAATTAAACCTCCACTATTTTCTTCTCAATATCGTCGGTCGAGTCATCTTAGGTTAATATATAGTGTCTAACTTCGTCAATTATCCAATTGGAACAGTGGACCGACTTTCTCTCTCTCCTTCATGCAAATCGAGAAACCGACGTAACGTCGTCGATCAAAGTGAGGAGACTCAACTATGACTTATTTGCATGTGAACGTGCATATATTTTATGTAATGTTCATATATACCTGATATGTGTTATGATTGGAATATGTGGAATATGCAGGTGATTATCTGTATATATCTATGAATGTCCCTATGATAACGTGGTTATGCAGGTGTTGAGAATATGATTACTCTGGGTTGATAAGCCTGGACTTTATACCAGTGAATGGTAATTGTGTATTTTTCCATTTATATAAAATTTTGTTTATTAGTTATGTTAAACATATATACTCGCACACTTGTTAAATGGGTCGAGCTCTTGCAAGATGTTGCATTCTGTCTGCCTTGACTTAATGCATTCGAGGATGAGTGGGATTCCTCGACAGGGTTGAGTGAGATGCCCTGTGCCTATATAGTTGGAGTTGGGTGGGATACCCCAATGAGTCAAAGAAACAATGATATACATTAGGAATTGAAATAAAAGAATAATTGCCACATGTTCTGTTATTTATTTCAACTGCATTGTAGACTTTAATTCTCTATCGCATGCTATATCTATGATAGTTCAAGTTCTCTTCACTGGGTGTACCTCAATGACAAGGTTTGAGGCAGCGGAGGACCCCCCTGCAATGACCTAAGCTGTGGAACCTTTGAATTTCACTAAGTTGTTTTAGAGTAGAATTTACTATGACTTAACATGTAATTATTGTCTAAGTTTACCAGTTGGGTATCCAGACTTGTATGTGTATAAATATGGTGTGAACTGTTATGTATATATATGTATCTTATGTGATAGTTTAGCTTTTATGAACACATATGGTCTCTTCATGGGCTTAGGCAGACCCGAGACCATGCACATTCTGAGTTTCGGGATTAGTTAAAAAAAAAAAAAAATTAGTCTCGTTCCGGGCCCACATATTGGGTCGTGGCGTGACAGAACCGCTTAGAGTCATTTGCGGATGAAGCTACCAACGTTAGGTTGAAAGAGAGGGTGACGATGAGTGCTACACAGTGGTGGACATATTTTGGAAACAACTCACCTGTATTGAGGAAGTACGTCATTAAACTGATGAGCCAGACGTGCAATGCAACCAACTGTGAGTGTAACTAGTCCACATTTAAATATGTCCACAGTAAGCCTCGAAACAGGTTATTGTCTCAAAGACTGAATGATTTAGTGTACCTACACTGCAATCAGTGACTGAGGGCAAGGAATTTAAGGAGGTACCTTGAGCTGACGCGGACACATGCAGAAGATTTTTTCGTCTTTATCGACTACGAGTCTCTATTCACTTATAATGATCCATTGAGTGAATGATCGAAGAGGAAGAATAACCTGTACTTCATGATCTAGGTATATCATTTTTAGACCAAAGTGTAGAGTTGAGAGAACTGCAGGATTCTGAGGAAGAGGCGGAAAATGATGGTCGTCGCCATTCAATTAGTGTGTCCTGCCCTCCAAATGCGGGTATAGAACGTCAAACAAGTACAAGGATGGTACCACGTCGTCATTCTGTTAGTGAGCGGCCCACTGGGACAGCCGGGGAATCTAGCTCTTCACAAAGGAGGAGATCAATCAGAGGAAAAGAGTATGTTGTCCCGAACAGCCAACCTAGTAAGCGTGATTATGGGTCGGCTAGATCTGATTCATCTACAGATGATGGTAATGCGTCAGATGATGGGTACAATTTTGGTCATCAAAATATTGTTGTGGATGTTGAGCCTGAAAATCCACCAGGGTATTATCCCGACATGAGTGAAATCCATCACCGACAGGAGGATAGACAGCATACATCTCCTCATGGCGGAAGAAACATGCTAGGTCAGATTGACGAATATGTGTTGTTTGGATATATGCCCACAAGATATTTTGGTCAATCGAGATATGGGCACTTGGACATAGACTCATTGTCAAGTAATATGCAGTCCATGTCCATTTCGCAACCGTCCTCTGATAGTTGGCAGTATCACTATCCATCGTCAAGATCCGAGTACACGTCTACTGATGAGCGGCTTCCGGAAGAGAAATATGCCAGATTTAATTTCTACGTGCCCTGTTATCCATATGAAGAGCTTGATCCATATTGATATTACATTTTTTTTTAGAAAATTTGGTCAAGCTTTGATGTATTTGGTAAAACTCAAGTGATTTCAAGTTTTCAACTTTGAAGAATAGTACCAACCAGTATTATTAGATTTAATATATTATCTTTAAATCCATTAAAATTTCTGCCTCTAAGATTAAGAATTAAAAAAATTAGATAGATTAAAATACAACAAACATTATCTTAACATCCATTTACTCGAACCATGTTTCAATTTTCAAAATGTGTGGGAAATGGGAGAAGAAGGAATCCTAGGTAATGAATAGATTACAACCTTTTATTTTTCTTTCTCATTTTTATTTTTTTTAACTTTATTGGAAAAAATAGTTTTGTTAATGACCACATTTAAATTTAAGTGGGTTATAAAATTAGGAATAAAATTTAAAAAATCATAATACTAATCACTAAATTTATAAGATTTATATTTTTTTTTTTATCATTTCTCTTCATTTTATTGTTAATTTTAATATTAATCGTATTTGAAACTTAAATAAATAATTTGAATATTTATATGACCGATATTTAATGAAAAAAATACATTTTCAAGAAGCCCCAAATTTTCTGAAATTACCATAAAATTTTCGGACCAAAATACAAATTTAAGAAAATATCGGAGGAGAGAGAATCATATCGGCCGAATTATCGGTCGGGGCCTTTTTTGCACCCCTGACTTGGTTACCTTTGTTTTAGAAGATTTAATTTTCAACTTAGAAGAACCTAAATATTATAAAAAGATTTATCTTTGCTTGATGCGGATAAGTGGAAATTAACAATGTATGATGAAATTAAATCAAGTAAAGATAAAAAAATACTTACCTTTCCCACTTGCCCCCTAATGCCCAAACTCTTGGTTGTAGATGGGTACTTAAACAGAAATTAAAATCGGATGGTAGCATAGATAAATATAAAGCTAGATTAGTAGAAAAATGATCTAAACAAAAGGGGGAAAATGATTATTTTGAGACTTTTCACCTGTAATTATAATTACCTCTGTCAGGATCATGATGGCCATTGCTTCGATTTACCACTTGCATGTCCACCAAATGGATATTAAAACAACCTTTTTAAATGGTGATTAGAAGAAGAAATTTATATTGATCAAATTAAAGATTATGATGGAAAAGGCTTAGAACATAAAGTTGTAAATTGAACAAGTCTTCATATGACATCAAATAAGCTCCTAGACAATGATATAAGAAATTTAAACAAGAAATTAAAAAAGTTTGGTTTAAAAAATAATAAAGTTGAAAATTGTGTTTTTACCAGAGGTAATGGAAATAATAGCGTAGTAACCACTCCTTATGTTAATGATTTACTCATCTTTGGTTCTAATATGGTTCTAATATGGGGATTTGATAAATGAAACAAACTCTTTCTTTACTTAAACTTTTGAAATAAAAGATATGGAACGTTGGATGTTATCTTAGGCATAAAAGTGACAAGACAAAGTAATCACATCATTTTGAATCAATCTCATTATGTTGAGAAAATTCTCAAATAATTTGGTGTTTCTGATTATCGCTTAGTGTGAATCCTATTGATCATCTAAGCAACTAAGATAAGGATCACCTGTAGATAAAAAATTATGTGCAAGCATATTGGGTAGTTTAATGTATCTTTTGAATTGCATAAGGCCTGATATTGCTTATGTTGTTGGTATGTTAAATAGAGTTCTTCTAATCTTAATCATGAGCATTGGAAAGAGTTAATTAGAATCTTAGATATCTAAAGTGTAATATCCTAACCCTAACTAGAAATTAATTGTGAGATTATGAGCCGTTAAGTGTGGATTGTGATCCTTTAATCATAAAGATTAAAGAGTGAGCTTTCTGAAAAGTCCAAGTTTAGTTTGATCCGAGTTCGGAAGATTGTTGATCCGACTCGCTAAAGTGTAAATGACAAAGTTGTAAATATCCGAATTTTCTTTGACCGAGACTCTAAAGCTATTTTTATGTGAAAATCACTCATTTGAGGTATTTAAATTCTCAAATTGCACACATTTACTCAGTTTTAAATTCTGACTCTAAAGGATTTTTCTGTTTGTTCTATGACTTCTAGAAGTGTAGCCTCCTTAATCCTTGGAGGATCCTTTTTTATAAAATCTTAATTTTTGAAGTATTTAGAAGAGTCAAAACTCCTTTAAGCTTTAGAATGTTTTCATGAGGCGAATTTTATCAACCTAACTGTCAGATTTTCTCTAGGAGATATTTCAAATCTATGTGAATTTGCTAGCAATGCTCAATTGATTTTTAATGTGGATTTTTCTCAGGTCTGATCAGTTTTTAGCTCATAACCCATTAGACCGGTTAGATTAATTTGACGTGGTCTCCTTTTTATCCAAAATGACGAAAATGAGTTAAGAAAATTAAAATCAATAGATGGGCCCCACCCTTTCTGTCTTATTTGTGTTATCTCCTTCACAAATGAGATTTGGTTTGCAAAACCAAAATCTCATACGCATTCTTGGGCCCCAAGTTTTTAACCATTATAAAAATGGAAGTAAAGGGAGATGAAGTAAAAGAAAAAAAAGCAAAACCCACTTTCCTCTCTCATTCGTTTCTTATTTTCGTTCTTTACATTTCTTTCTTCTGCAACCACCGTTCGTTTCTTCTCCGCGTTTCTTCAGGATTTTTGAGGTTTTCCAACGGGGGTCAAATCTTGACGGATTTTCACTTACAAGGTATTGGAACGCTCCATTTTTCAATTTCTTTAACTCCGGGTTAGATTAAAAGTGAAAAGAGGGACTCATGGGCTCTAAAAATGGATTTTTACGAATGTAAGGAAAGGTGGCCTCCCTCTTAATTCTTGAGTTACACCTCTAAAATCTATTTTGGTTTGTGTCAAAACCTGGATTTTTCTTCTCTAAGTTAAAATGGGGAAAAGACTAACTCCATCCGACTCTTGTGTGTTTACTGAATTTTTAAATTCCATTTTGCTTGTTTGTGTTTGTTTTCATCGGTAAACATCAACATTTGGAACAAGTTAAGCAAGGTGTTGTGTCATTTGAATTTATAATGTAATTTGTATATTATGTATTTTCAAATGATGTATTTTGGGTTTGGGGATATCTATTGAGTCTGTAATTCTTAGCTTCTAGGTTTTGTCAAGAATTTGATAAAGGGGGAGATTGTTAGTGCCCCGACTTGCCGAGTCCCTTGTTTTTCAAATCCATGACTTGAGTGAAGTATTGCTTTGAAGTTAGAAGCTCAAGAATCAAATTTAAAATGGAAGATTAATCAAGATTCAACCGATCATCAACTTGTATGGCAATCTTAGAAGGTAAATTGGCAATAGAATACTCTACGTGGACCCCACACCTTAGGATGATTTTGCCTAGGCTTAGATATCACATTTGGAAAATTTAAGTAACCTAGTGAGTGTTTGACCCATAACCAGAATATGAACTTAATATGAAAAACATTGACTTTACTGTCAAGCCAACACATCGTATCTGGACATCAATCGTCATTGACTGTGGACGATCTATCGTGGTTATACGACCAATCGTCCTAGAAAACAAAGGTTTTGGTTGACAATGGTCTGTCAAACACCTAAGGTCCCAGGACGATACATTCATGCAGGCGATGCATTGCTGGGACAGGATCGATCCAATCGTGCATTACGATCCATCGAGAGGACTTAGGATTGAATCTGGGCTGTCATTCACAGTCATGTCTCAGGACGACGAATCGTGCAGATGATCTTTCATTTGGGTACAGGGTCGACAAATCACCCCCACGATCGATCGCGTGGAGCCTGGTTTGAACACCCTCTAAAAAGTACAGTCAGGCTCAGGGCAATGCATTCGTCTGGCTGTGACCTTCCATGTGGTATAGAACACGATCAATCGGTCGCACGACCTATCGGCGAGACAGGGCAGAAATACATCGGTTGCACGACCTATCGCCCTGGGTCTGGATAAGACCTGAGTCTGAAAATATAGTCATTCTTAGGCCGATACATTCGCCAAGTCGCGATCTGTCTCCAGTGAACACGGACGATCAATTGTGTGGCACGATCAATTGGGTACGAACTTTTTCTATCCGTTGGAAGAACAATTAATGTGCAACGGTCATTTTCCAATGGTAAATTTGAATGCACGGTTGATCGATCGCCCATGCCCAGATTTTTCAGTTCTCTATTTAAGGCCCGAAAAGTGTTGAGGGAGAGAGAGTTTCCATTTTGTAAATAAAAAAAAATAGAAGAAAGAGCTTGAGACTCCTCTGCTCCCTCACTCTCTCTCTAAACCTCATATTTGGTAAATCATTTAGAGATTCAATCATCAAGTTGATTGAGATCAAAAGAGAAGAAGAAAGCTAGGTCTAGGATTCACATTTGCACATACTCAAATCCTAGGAAACCCTCTCCCCTTCTTATGATTGCACCATACAAAGGTATATCATCATCATCAACAAGACTAAAGGGAGAGTTCTTCAAGAAACACAATTTCATCAAGGTTAAGCTTCAAAGACAAGTGTTTCTGTGTACTTCTTTTCAAATATTCATTGTAAAGTGGGCTAGATCAAGGTGATCAAACCACTATAAAAAAAAAATAGGGGATAAGGAAGTAGAACGGGATTGGTCGAACCTTTCAAAACTAGGATTATATAGGTAAAAGTCCTACACTATTAGTGAGGGTGTAATTCCCCACTTAGTGATTTGGAGATAACCCAAGGTTGATGAATCTCAACAGTGGATGTAGGTTATTTAACCGAACCATTATATATTGTTTGTCCTTGTAATTGATCACAAGTGTGTATGATTGTTAATTGGCACATCTCTTGATTCACACACATTGCAACTTCTTGATTAATTTCATTATTGTATTTTACTAATTCTATGTAATGAAGAAATCTAAAAAGGAGAAAAAATTGGAGATGATTCTATTCACCCCACAACACAAACCCCCACCCCCCCCCCTCACAATCGGGATTTAGCACTCCGGGATTTTCATGGTGTATGTTGTATTTGAAAATGCATGTGATTATTCATGTGCTAACGAGATTGTGCATGTCGTGAAAATGGAAATATTCTGGGTTGTTAAAACAAAATGAAAAACCAGTGGATGGAAGTGTTTCTCCGGTGTGAAACCCTCATGGAAAGGGGTGTACGGAGAAAGAGTAAGTGAGTGGTGATTGTAAGTTGTTCCATGTTTATGGAATTTTGATAATCTTTACATGTGTTAAATGTATGCACATACACTTGTATGTTTGGTCGAGCTCTTGCAAGATGTTGCATTTTGTCCATGTTGGAACTTAATGCATTCGACGTTGAGTGGGATACTTCGACAGGGTTGAGTGAGATACCCTAGACCTATACAGTTGAGGTTGAGTGGAATACCTCAATGGGGTTGAGTGGGAAACCCCAGTGTGTAATAAGGTTGGTGAAACATTGTAAGTGGAAATAAAAGAACAAATGGTTAATGTGTTGTGTTAGTTTACTATTTGATAAACCTGCATTGTGTTTCTGACATTATGTGCATGTGTGAGTATTCATGAGTATGTGTATGGAAAGAAAAGAGCAAATGGTAAGGTATGTGTAACAACCTGACTCAATTTTTCGGAGTTTTAGGGTCTTGGTAGCAGTGGGGTGAGTGTGGGCCCTGTGGTGGGTCCTGGGTTGCCCGATTTTGAGTTCGGAGACTCAGAGGACACTTTGGTAATTTTAAATTATTGAATATTCTGTCATTCTAAAAGATTGAAAATCACACATTTTTCCCTCAACGTTTGTCACTTGATTTCTTCGGGCTTTTTAAAATATTTTTGGAAATTGGAGGCTTTTATTTATAAAAAAAAAAAGCGCCCTAAACCTAACCCCCCTTATAATCTCTTTTCGGCCGCACTGTAGCTATGTGCTACAGTGCCGCCGCACCTGCTACCCTATCTCCTTCTCCTCCCTTTCCCTTCTAACCCTAACCCTAAACCCCTTTCTCCCCCCTTTGGAGCCGTCGTCGCCGCTCCCATCCCTCTCACTCGTTCTAACCCTGAAAGTGTCTCTCTCCAACCGCTGCCTGCACCGGAGTTAGACGCCCTTGCTGCCTCCGTTCGAGGTTCTCAGCCCCAATCGAGTCGGATCTCCTCCTTCTCCGACTGGGATCAGGTAACCCCCCGATTCTCCTCTCTCCCCTCCAATCCCTGCCCCTTCCTCTTCTTTTCTTCGGTTTTTCCCTCATTTTCCTTCTTTTTCCCCTCTTTTCCTTCCTTCCCCCGTTTTTCCCCAGTTTTCTTTTTTCTCAGCCGAGTTGCTGAGTCAACTCAGTTGAACAACCGAGTTGACTCAGCTAGGCCCGTTTTTGGACCTTGGTGATTCGGGCCGAACTCGGCCATTTGGGCCTAGTTCCAGCCCAGCCTTAGGCCTGGCCCAGTTTGGGTCCGGCCCACTTCAGTTCTTGACTCGGCCCAGCCCAACTTCAGGCCCAACCCGTTTTGGACCCGTTTATAGCCCAGATTTGTTTTGGCCCGTCTTTACTAGGTTACTTATTCCTGTGTTCTTGTTTCAACAGACTGAGCCCTTTCAACTCCCGGATTCGTTTTCTCGCATTGGATTTTAAGGACACACACAGGTGAGGGAACTTATCACTGCTTTTCGCTTGCATCTATGCATATTACTACTATATTAGATGTGTGGGTACAAAATGCGGCGAATGGGGGTCCTCGGTATTACGAGCCACTCGGCAAGGGAACTGTTGATACTATTATGTGGCGGGTCCCCATCCGGATGTATTCGTATCTGATGCCCGCAGAGGCATATATGAATTGGTTAATTAAGGTCATAATTGATTGATTGTGTGGTGACATGATTGGAGTTTATTTTGGTTGATAATATGCTAAGATGCCAGCATGTGAATATGTAATATGTGGTGGTATATGTCTGATTATGGTGTGATGTATTATGTTGATAATATACTATATGATCATGTGGTAATTAGTTTGGACTGCTAGACGTTATAACATGCTTGGATGTTAACATGCCAACCAGTGATAGATAGTGATGCATACACTTGATTATTATGTGACGAACTATGTTAATAACATGTGTAAGTGTAAAGTTAATTGTGCATACATATAACTGACGTATGTGGGATGTCGGTGGGGGACATGGGTACTAGGCAACATCAGGATCTAGAGACTCCCCCTAACTTGTCGAGTAGTTAGGGTGCGGATTTTATGTGGGACCGCGCAGTGGAGTCGTAGTTGTGATTCAGACTCCCTTGTGATTGGAAATGGGTAGTCGTAACCCCTTGCATGGATCAAATGGTCGGTCCGTCTTGTATTTCCCGGACGTACCCATAAGAGAGGCGTGATCTGATTTAGAGAACAAAGTGCCTGGGAGTCTCAGATAAGGACTAATTGGGAAGTAATTATGTTAACCCTAGATAGGCCATCGGCTGAATGTTGGTTCACCCAAGGTAACCTTAAAAGCCCCTTGCGGTTCCGATACCCGAATGTGTGACTGGTGAGGTGATCCCCGAATGACTGAGTAGGTTGAGGAGGTGCTCGCCTGGTCATTGGTCGAGGGATGATACGGTGAGGGACAGCTCCCGCTAGTATGGCTTGTGATCCCCGAATGACCGAGTAGGCTGAGGAGGTGCTCGTCTGGTCATTAGTCGAGGGATGATGCGGTGAGGGACAACTCCTGCTAGTATGACTTGTGATCCCCGAATGACCGAGTAGGCTGAGGAGGTGCTCGCCTGGTCATTGGTCGAGGGATGATGCGGTGAGGGACAGCTCTCGCTAGTATGACTTGTGATTCCCCGGATGATCGAGTTGGCTGAGGATGTGCTCGCCCGCTCATTGGTCGAGGGATCATGTGATGAGATATTCTAGGTTAGGACACCTGTAGGGTGGGGACAGCCTGCGGTGTGATGTGATGAGATATTCCAAGCTAGGACACCTGTAGGGTTGGGACAGCCTGCGATGTGATGTGATGAGATATTCCAGGCTAGGACACATGTAGGGTGGGGACAGCTTGTAGTGTGATGTGGTAGTGTGTTTACCCGCGATTATGACTTTGGAGTTCATTGTTGAAACTTGTGTTGTGGGTGTTGACTCACCAGGAATTTATGGGCACCTAACGAGTGAGTTCGGCCGGCTCACTCGGTAGAAGACCTGTAGAATTCTGTGAGGGGTGGATACGACAGTCGTGTGGAGACCAACAGATGGGGTTCGAGGTTATAAGTCTGATTATTGAGACTCTGGTGCTCTGTTGAGGAGACCATAGATGAGTCTGGTTGGCAGTCCGTTGAGGACTGGTAATGTGGTTACTCTCGTGTGGTAGTCAGTTTGGGACTCTAATGAGTCCGACTCTTGGGTTGGTCGTGGTATGTGTGCGGGTTGTCATGAGAGAGTCATAGGTCCGATCGAGGAGTATGGATCCTGATCCGGTTGGAGATTAGTCTGTGTACCCAAAGGTGTGTGAACTGCAACGGATACATAGAGTTGTATTGAGTTGGTTAGAGGATGTACTGGAGGCCCGACAGATGTTGGCCCATGTGTTAGGGGTAGGGCACCCGCTTGCATAGTCATGCATGTAGACATCATGGACATTGATGTGTTCATATGATCATATACAGTGTATACTTGATGATATATGATGTGTGTGTTACCCTCACTGGGCATGTAGAGCTCACCCCCTTGCCTTACAGGTATTTCACAGAGGAAAGGTCGACGAGACCCTCAATCAGACATTGGGCGTAGAGTTGCAGCTTTGTACTTGTTATTGTTCTATTTTGTAATTGGAGACTTGTTAATGCATTTGAGTTATGTGTACATTTCATTAAATTGGATGAATGTAATAATGGGATGATGCTATAATTTGTAATTATGACTGATGCTTGCGGTTTTTGGTTTATTGACGGATTGCTTGGTTAGTGTCGGTTGCGGGAGCGGTGCCTCTCATTTTTTTAAAAAAAAAAAATATATATCCGAAATTGTAGTGGATCGGTTTTAAGAGTTCGTATCAGTTTTAACGTGCCCGTAGCAGGACGGGTCATTACAGTATGCCATGGTGTTCTAGTGTTTTTATTATATACTGCATTGTAACCTTTATATCTTGCTAATTATGCAATGGGTGAAGTTTTGAGTAATTTTCACTGGGCTGGTTGCTCATGTCCCTTACATTACAAGACATGTGCTAAAGGAGGGAACAGAGAATCCCTTTGCAATGCCTTAGGTGATGGAATTCCTGGATTCCAGAAGCTGCTCGTGGATGGGATCTTTACATGTTTGGTTTATTTGGAAGTTTGTAAATTCTGATGTCTCATGTGGCATGAAAACCACAATATGTAAGTCTTATTATTGTTGAATAATATATTGATGTACATTTGAATGTGATGCGATGTGTATTTTGCAATTTGAGTATGAAAATCGGGAGAAAAGCTCAAAACTGAAAAACTTGAGAAAATCTCTACTGTCACCGAGGACCTCGCACAGTGGCGAGGGCCTCGGACTGAGAGCTTTGTGATTTACAAAGTTTTCCAGGCATTCCCAGGGCGAGGGGCTCGCCCTAAGAATAAAAATGAGAGTGATAGAGTTCATGTCAGTGGCGAGGGGCTCGCGGTCACTATTCACAACAATAGTGCACTTTACTAAAATAGCCATAACTCGAATTCCCAAACTCGGAATTGAGTGATCTTGGGCATTTTGGAAAGTTCTTCGATCCTCTATCCGACCATAGTAATTTTACCAATTGATTATCTCATTTGATGGATTGAAAGAGCTCCTCAAAGTAATGGCATTTAATCTCAATTCGAGGGGCTCACATTTGTCAAGGAGCTCGACCATTCAGATTTACCATTTTTCGGGATTTTTAATCGATGGATTGATGTGAGAAAGTACAAATTGTAGGAAAAGTGGCGAGGACCTCGTGGAGCGCCGAGGGGCTCAACCAGAGAGCAAAATAGAATTTTAGAATTTAGCCAGTTGCGAGGGGCTCGACCTGAGATCAGACTGTTTCTACATGGTATCTCTCTAGGCGAGGGGCTCTCCCATTGGCAAGGGGCTCGCCCTGGCTTGAAATTGTTGATATAATTTTGGATATTTAGGGGTCGGTGTATATCTCGGTGTGACAGATCACACCTCTTGTCCACACGATCATGTGTGACATTTTCTATAGGCTTGCTGGAGTTCGTGTACATGCCCATGAACTTTCTGTAAGTGGACTTGTATTTATTTCAAAAAAAAAAAAAATTAGTCATATTCTAGACCCACAACCGGGGTCGGAGCATGACATAAAGAAACTATGAATTATGGTCTACATTATCGGAGTACCTCATCAATTTTGGATTGCTAGAGTGATGCAGATTGGGGTACTAATAAAGTAGAGTCAAAGTCTAGTAGTCGTTGGCTTTTTACATTAAGGGGAGGGGTTGTAAAGTGGTAATACCAAAAACAAACATGCATATCAGCTTCAACCATGTAATCTGAGTATATAGCAATTGTTGAAGCTAGTGAAGATATAATATGGATGAGAATAATTCTGTAAAACCCTTCCTTAAGAAGTCAATACTACCAAAGACGATGTACTGCGATAAAACGGTTGCAATGCATTTTGCATGGAATAAAAGGTATGCAGGTGAGTCAAGTTACATTCAGTTGAAATATTACCATATTCGAAAGTTAGTCAAGGAGAAAATTGAGTTGGAATACCTCTCAACAAAAGAAAAGCTAGCAGACCCCTTGACCAAGTCTTTGTCTTGAGAAAAAATTGAAGACCTCAAGGGAGATGGGATTATTACTGATAATGGTCGTGGTTGTAGCTTACTCTTATTTGTAAGTTAGAGTTAAAAGGAAATTTAACCAGATATAATGTTTGTATGAAATGTAATGATATTATTATTCCAAAGTGCATTGTATTATTGAAACTAATAGAGATTTATATTTCTCCCTACTTTTTCATCTCTAAGGTATAATGCACTTAAAAAACTTTTGCTTATAGAACGTCGGACTTTTCTATAATTTATAAGTCTTAAATTGAAACTACTAAAATGTTAGAACAACTAACTCCTAAATTGGTCTCTTGCTGAGAATATTTTCATAAAATGAGTTACTGAACTACTTATTGCTGAGTTGCTGAAATGTTGCCAACTTTTGAGCTGTTAAAACTTGATGCAATTTCATGAGTGGACTTGAGAATTCGTCTCGAGTTTCACTAGAGTCAATTTGCAGTCCAACCTAGAAACATGACATTAGACATAAGATGGTCCATTGATATATCAAATAATTATAAAAGTTTGGTATACAGTAAAACCTTCATAATGTATTACTCTCTAAAGTAATAATTTGTCTAAAGTAATATCGACAGTTAGTCCTGACATCGGGCCCATACAAAATGTAATAAACCTCTCTGACTCAATACTTAATGCATTCAAAATACAAAATGCACTTTGACTCTTATCACAATATTTTGTAAAGTAATATTCTATACATTTATAATACAAAATTACTGCTAAAATAACTAAAGACTTTACAACATGCATCATCTAAATTCAGAAAAAGTAATCTAAGAGAAACTTCTGACAACAACAATTCTGTAGAGAAAAGAGAGAAGATACAGACGTGAAAAGGGAACAAAAAAGGTGCGATCAGGAAAGGAGAGAAAAGAGAAAGAGAAGGAACATAAAGGATTTTTTTATTCTTGTGTTTTAATTTCACCTTAAAGGCTCCTTTTAAAGAGCGTGAGAGTCGGTAAGCTTAAGGAGTTCTTGTATATCTACATTTGGTGGGCTCTATGACATGGGTGATCATTTTACAAAAAGTTAGAAGTACGATTTTAAAAAATGACAAGAAAAGAGGATTTTAGTTAAAAATCTGAAAATGCAGTGTGAAAAAGTTAAGAGTAAGATTAATAAAATGATAAGAAAAGAGGATTTTAATTTAAAATCTGAAAATAGACGGTAAAAATTTAAGAGAACGATTTAAAAAATGACAAGAAAAGAGAATTTTAATTAAACGGTGGTATATGAAAAAATCCGTTATAACATTTGTTTTGTTTGAACTTAGATGACTGGATTGGTGAACGAACACCTTCAGTTTGTTCCTGCGCAGGCTCTGGCACCTGCCTTTGGTGAGCTAAAACCCAGCGGCTGCGTTTGTATGGGGTAACATAAGTAACCCCCATTACCCTGGTTTGGTAACTAAGGGATAGGAGTAAAAAATTGTCCCCACTTTTGAAAACCCTTTCCAAACAATGGGGTATTCATAATGCCCAAGATAACCCCTGGACTACCCGAATAATTCCAGCAAAATTTACCCCTCATCCAAGCACAGCCAGGGTTTTTGATATCTTAAAAATACAGTTGGTCGATTTTGCGCTGCATCATGATATCATACAAATTTGACAGCCAAGCTACAGGCAAAACAAAGAAAATGGCTCTTCCCAATAAAAAAAAAAATTCTGTCCGAAGAATTGATTGGAAAATAAAACAAGCATAAGATCAAAAATTATGAAAGAATAAATTCCCATCTGGCGATTTCGTTCCAAAACAGTTCCAAGAAAAGAGAGAATTTTCCTACAAGAAAGGAAATTGCCAAGCATGACAATAAGCCGTCACGAGTCCAGTCAGTAGCAGGCATAGATTGTTTTAGATGATTCAAAGCTTGTTAAGGCAAAGGGTAAAGATGGTCAGAGGCATCCTTCAACCAACAATGAAAAGTCCCTCAAGTTGGCACCATTTGATCAGCTTGATCTTGGACATAAGTGCCAAAATAAAGTAAAAACTATATTCAAATTGAGTCCATAACAGAACTTTTGGATTTTGTGATTTAACACCTTTTTGTCAAAATCATCTGTATAAGGAGTTCCTATCTAACTTCCTTTAACTGCAAGGGGTTCATACCATTGGGGTCCAAAGCCAGCAGCTTTCCTGGCCTGCTCATTGAAAGGACGCTTAAGAGGGCCCCTGAAATATGTTCTTACAGTAGCATGGAAAGTCCGTATCACAGTCTCAAGTTCATCATTGGCTGTTGAGTTTAAAACAGCTTGGTCTGGAGGGCTGGTGAAGTCACCGTTGAAGCTTTCAACATGTTCCAAGATGCCTTCTTCTGGTTGAGTGACTCGAGGACTTGAACACCCTGGAGTTGACAATGAATTTGAACGTCTCATGCTCCTAATGCAAAGATATTTGAACCATTTTACACCAGCAGCACAGTGGGTAATCTCTTCTGGGTATACAACTGTTTCTAATAAATCTGCAGTACAATCATCACCACCATTGCGGAAACGAGAGATAGTGGTAGGTAGCACATCGAGTCCCCTAGCCTGTTTTCCAAATAGTATCAATCATACAACAGGCTAGAAGAGCATGCATAAAATATTATCATCATCAAAGCTATTTTTACTATTTTGCTTGCATCAGAAAATCAGAGACAAAAATCTGGAAGTTTCACATCCTTGGCAGAAGAAAAATACCATGTTTGGCCCAAGAGAATCTGAAGTTTGGACACAGCTATGTCTTTCAAGGTCTTAAAGATTCAATATTATCCAGTGGTGGAAATTCACAGGGTTACAATGGGCCTTGTATCTCAGATTTGAGTCAAATTAGGTAAAGATCCAATTCACAGGTGCAGTTGGATGTAAAGGGGGAGGGGTGTAATTGGGGCCATAGTGGGATCCACATAGTCTGAGCCAAAAGTTCTTTGAAGCCTGATGCCTAATGCGATGCTTTGCAGTATAGAATTGTTTGTAAAGATTGTGCATTTATGAGTCACTAAAATCCCCTTGTCACTACACAGAAAAGGGGAAGAACGGGAAAAGAAAAACACCTAAGCTCATCTCTCTTAAACGTGTTGGAATGAAGTGCCAAGCACATAAGAACCACATTCCCATGAACCAATCAATTGCAGTTGAGCAGTATGCTTTATTTACAAGATCCAGTGTCAAGGATCAAGAAGCTCATTGAGACAAGAATCAGGGGACCGACAACATTTTGAACTGGCTTGCAAGAAAAGGTACATGGGGTATGGATGTGAGTTACTGACATGGGCATCAGAGGCCTGGTTCAGCAAAACTCAAAACACAGGATGTCATTTTTGCATGAAATTTGAGTAAATTTAAATATAAAATATCATATAACAGTAAAACCTGAAATTCATGTATCAATTTACTCAAAAAATCAACAAATGTACTTCACAGTACAATAAAAAAAAATACAGTCCCGTCCACTATATTTAGTAGATTTCAAAAGAAGAAAATGTGCAGAAACATTTTGTCGACTGCAAAACAATGTTACGATAATAACTAATGAAGATTTAAGGAGGAATCTACACAGGTAAGCCCCACTCATCTTTAAAAAGTAAAAAAATGCAACCAAATCCTTTTAAAGATTTAGCTAATATAAGTCATTCCTACATGCACTTTCTAGAGCAACAAGCGAAGTAACATGGAGCAAAATCTTATGTTAGGCATGCGTGTGAAGAAATCGATATGGATTCATCATCGCATAGAGAGAGAAAGAGGAGAATTGAGAAAGACCCAAGACAGATCGATGGCCCAGCTCTCAGTGTGGACAAGGCTGTGGAGAATGGCCTGTCTGCTCTGGAGGCTCCCGGCCTTGCCGAGCTTGGGCATCAGTTGCGGGGAGACGAGCTTCACCTGGGAGGCATATCATCAAGCAGATGAAGACGAATGTAAAATACACAAGCATTTCATCAAGCACATGGAAGACGTGGATAAGATGAAGAGTAGGTCGTGCGGCACGTACATTGGAGGAACGAGCAGGCCGATCGGGTACAGAGAAGTGGCTGAAAGGGTGGTAGGCGGTGGAGATTTGCCCTCGGAGCCATCGCTTAGCCGCAGCGTCTCCGAGACGAGCCTTCTCTACCGGATCCGCCGTATTCAGCACTTGCAATGCGGCTTCCACTAGCGTCTGCTGGTATTGGTCAGGACTACTGGTACTTTGATCCATCTCGCTTTCTACATGTACATGAAGACAATCGTGTTGGCTTTCGCTGCTTTTGTGTCCGAGATCAATCGTGTTCGAGGAGGTTTGGGAAGGAAATTATCGAACCCCTGCTTGCGGAAGTAGCAGGTGTGAACTACCGTTTGATTAGCGCGCCCACGTGGATACCCGGTTTTTGTGTGCCCACCGATCTTTAAAAAAAAATTATAGTGAAATTACCGTTCTCACTCTTATTCGTTCACATTTAGTTGAGATGAATTTACTCATTTAAAAGAATAAATTAGTATAGTTTCAGTTGGATGAGTGTTCATGCATTCAAATGAATATTTTAATTTGTTCGAAAGAACGAGTTGAATTTTGTGAAAGATTGACATATATATGTTCATTCGTTTAAATGAATAGTTTAATTCATTCAAATAATATCATTCGTTAGAATAAACAGTTTCGTTCATTCGAATTTTATAAAGGATTGACATATGGCTCAGCATTTAAACATTGTGGAATCTGTTATCAGACACTGAATTTCATATATTTGAGTGGAAATTATGATTCTATCCTTTCGCGTGGAATTGATCGATTGAACAGCCAATACATTTTCACTTCGATTGAACGATCCCTTCCGCGTAAAATCGTGCGATTGATTCTATGGGATTGTGCGATTGATCCCTCGAACACGAACGGAAGATGCTAGCTGGAGAAATCAACCGATTGAAACATATACGTGCAATTGATTCTGTTTATTTACGCGAACACGAGTGAAAGATGCTAGTCGGAGAAATCGACAGATGCGATTGATTCTGTTTATTTATGCTACAGTAAATATATTATTTAAATAATAAAATTTCCTTTAAAATTTTAAAGTTATTTTTTAAGCACTGTGTATTTTTAAAATTTCTCAATTTGAATATCCGGACTAATTACGATAACCTGAAAAAATACTTTAAGACTTTAAGGTCTTTTGACACTCCCAAATGTGTTTTCGGCACAGCCGAGGGATACCTTTATTTGTAAACACTATATTTTAAGCATTTGAAGGTGTCAAAAGACTTTAAAGTCTTAAAGTATTTTTATCAGTTTATCGTAATTAGTCCGGATATTCAATTTGAGAAATTTTGAAAATACACAGTGCTTAAAAAAAAAATTTAAAGTTTTAAAAGGAAATTTTATTATTTAAATAATGTAGTTACTGTAGCATATCAATTGCACGCGTATATGTTTCAATCGGTCGATTTCTCCAGCTAGCATCTTCCGTTCGTGTTTGAGGGATCAATCGCACAATCCCATAGAATCAATCGCACGATTCTACGCGGAAGGGATTAATCGATCGAAGTGAAAATGAACTGTCTGTTCAATCGATCGATTCCACACGGAAGGGCAGAATCGTAATTTTCACTCAAAATCTGAAATTCGGTGTCTGGTAACAGATTTCCACGGTGTGAGAATGAACTGAAAATTCGTTTCAATGAATTCATATGTGGGAGTAGAATGGTAACTTCATCCAAAAATTTGAAAATGGGTGTGTCAAGGTAGATTTTCCGATGTCTACATGGCTCGCCTTGATTATACATCTCTTTCTTGAATGAATTTTAAAATAGAGAATACCAATACTGACTACCGAGGGCATGTATAATGAAAATAGAGAGCGACCTTTTTTTATAATGAGGAGACTTCATCTCAAGACATTTTACAAACATCGAGCAGATTTTGAATATTTTATTTTATTTTATTTTTATAATATTAAATGATACAGTAAATTTAACGTATAGAATAATATTTAAAACCATAAATCATAATGTATAGAATAAAATCTCTTTACTTGTACAATTTTTATATTAAAACTTTAAAAATTATCTTTTATTTATGTATATATAGTGTTTTAAAAGTTAAAATTTTTAAGTCAACTTTTAAGAAAAAAACAATTTTTCCACTAAAATTCATCAAGAAATGTTGTTCAGAAATTTTTATACAGAACAATTTACAAACTTGATCCAACCAATCTAAAATACTATCACATATACATTGTCTATATATTTATCAAACATGTTACAATCAAACAAAAGTTTAATTGGGTCATCTTAATTAAACTAATTTATTAAACAAACTGATTTGACTTGACAAAGTTTAATTAGGTTGACAAATTTAGCTCATTATTAAACAAGTAATCCTTTCTCCACTTTTGAAGGAGAAGCTCAGTGATTTCAATCCTAAGTGGTGTCCTTGAAGAATGACCTAGACGAAGAATTCAAACCTTGTAAAAATATTGGATTCACTCTTTCCTTTATCTTCTTATCTCTTCTACTTGTGATTTTATTCATTGTGAATTTATATTTTACTTTTATAAATTGCGTATCTAAAAAATCCAAAAAAATTGCATTGACCCAATTCACTCTCCTCCCCTATCGGGTCAAGTTTTGGATAATAGGATAAAATATCACACTCAATCGCTTAGCGGAAGCAACAACACAACCAGATATATGAGTTGTGTTAGTTAAGAACCAACGCAATTTAACACAACCTAGAGTCTTATCAGTAAAACTCAACTTTCTCAAATAATGAAAATTAATTGAATGAATCAATTTAAAACTGTATGCACATGGGTTTTAACAAAAGAAAAAAAAAATCCAGTTGGTACTATCACAAAAACAGAAAAAAAACCTTTCACAATCACCAATCTAACTTGAATCTCTACTTTTGAAATCCAAATTTAAAGTAATTGAAATCTGAGAGGCTTTTTATCAAAACACACACAATTTAATCTTTATCTAATTCCTTAGATAAAATTGATAAAGTTGTTTTGAGAATTAAACTAATGAGTTTTAGTTAAAAATCAAAAGGACTAAAATAACCCACACAATTTTCCAAAATTTAGTTTTCAACAATTAATTCAAACATGTGCTGGAATAGAGTGCTCTTCAAACGTTTGTCGCCCATGCAATTTCCATACATGTGGGCACGTCCGTGGGATTCACCACAATGGAATTACCACAATTGGGTTTAAATTAGGGTAAAAAATATTTAATGAAATCAGTCCAAAACTTATTTTTAGAATTGGGATTAACAAATAGGTCAAAACCAAGATTGAACTCTATTAAACTAGACTCAGATGAGGTCACATGTCCAAGCCCAAAAGGCCTCACAATGGAGAGATTTGTTCCCTCTTATAACCCGCTCTATCCCCAGCTAGCTAGGCAATGTAGGACTCTTCCCACATGCCCAGCTCTTAGATGGGTAGAGGTGTTACAATCCACCTCCCTTATGACCAGAGTCATCCCCGATTCTGTTACGTCACGCTTGACAGGGATCCACACACAAACATACAAGTCACACAAATAGAGAACCCCCACAAACCGAGTGTTGAACCGTGCTTTGATACCACTTGTGACGATTTAACTCCTTCTCATCACAAGGCCTTTTGAGCCCGACTAAGTGGGCTAGAGCCCAAAACAAAGTCGTACGGATCTGTAGAGCACAAAGTCAACAATATTGTGATAAGATAGAGTTGAGTCGTCATATCGGATGGTTTAGAAATTAAAAAATTGATCCCATCATCCATAAAATCAAATTTACAAAATTTCAATCCATAGAGATCGAATTTTAAAACCCAAATCCCAAAATCCATGGTTGATTTCTACGACTCCAAAATCAATTGGTGAAATTTCAAAGCCAACTTCTAAAAATTATTAAATCCTTATGGAAACGAGTCCCTCTCTTTTCCTTTTTCTCTCTCTTTCTCTCTTCTTCTTTATTCAAATTTTATAAAATTCATCTATCGTTGCTCGAATTTTGAGAGAGGGAGACATGGAGATAGAAGATGGAAAATCAAGAGAAGAAATCAAGGAAAACATTAAAGAGAAGAGAAATGTAACACTCCGTCCCGCTACAGGCGTGTTATCTCCGAAAAAGGTCTTTCCAAAAGATTCTAATACCGAAAAACATGGTGTATATATATATATATATATATATATAAATGTATAACCATCCCAACTTCTATCATCAACATAAAACAAATACATAAGTCATTCAACATAGTGAACTTATAACAAAATCTAAGTCAACAATCCACATCTGCATCATGTGCATAATTATTATCATCCAAAATCCATATGAAATAATAAAACCACATTGAAATATAAAATAATGGTTTTCCCTTCAAACTAGAAATGAAAGTAACAACGGCTAGTGCTCCGCTTCCATGCCCTGGTTCAGGGATCCGCCCGACCCATCCATGACAAGAGCGCCTGAAAGGTAAGGGCGTGAGCCCAGTGAGGGTAAGAACCAAATATGTCATATAATCATAGCAATTCTATCATAAATATCATAATCATGAATATATTACTGCATGGCCACCCAAATTTCCATTTCAGAAAGGAATAGAAATCTACACAGCACCCCAAAAACTCCTGACAAAATCCAAACATACCACCATATACACAGTCATATGATCATTAAGATCAAATGCAATCACATGGTGCTCTATCCCCACCAACTCCTAGCCGGCCTCTTGGACTCTCACCCGTTTAGCAACCGGGGACAACAGCCACAAAGGTTCTACCGTACGGTCGTGTCTGAGGAGTCCAAAATCATACCGGACCTCCTTCTATATGGGCCACGCTAGAGAACCATCTCCATCACCACATACATAATCAATACATAGATGATAATAAAGTCCCGTAAATGAAAGACGGGACAACTCCACTTCCAACACACGTGCCATTCACATCATAATTAATAAAATGCTCCCACATATAATAAATAAATCTACTCCAACATAAACAATGCCATATGTTCATCATGCATTTCAAAAGATATAACATAATAATTTAAAAGTATTTCCTACGTACCAACAACACAACACACACATGTTACAAAAATTTAGACATTCATCATCATATTAATCAACTCCATTTATCATATCAGTCATCCATTTTAAACTTCAGTTAATAACATACAGTTGACATGAATATACCCTAAGAGACCCTTTGCCACATAATAGTCCAACGGCTCCCTTATCAAGTGGCCTAAAACAGGATCTCATTCGGGTTATTCTATGTCCAGTACAATAAGGATATTATGCAGAAATGCATGCTCAGAAATATGTGATAGTCCCCTCACCTAAGTGTTGGTGAAGTCTGTGAATTGACGAATTAGGCCTAGCTGGATTGAAGGGGGCTCGCACTTGCTGTGAGAAAAAAGAGTTTTGAAAGAAAACAAATCACTAAGTCTATTATTTATTAAAAGTTCAAACCAATTTATCTTGTTTGTAAATAAAAGTATAAAAACTCTTAGGTAACCCCAGTTCACAGGGAAAATACTTTGTACTGACTAGATACTAAAAAAAAAAAAAACCATAAAACACATTCTCTTTTTTTTTTTTAACATAAAGAAAATCATTTACAATAAATAAGCTCTAATAATAAAATAATAATCAGGTTTAACATAAACCAATAGTAGAAACCAGACGAAATAAATAAACAGGAACGGTTTATAAAGGAAAATAATTTAAATATTTGAATCAAAGGAAACCTTAAAATATGAATGACTAGGTCTGAGCTCTTAAACATCTGAATCAAACTAAAGAAATTTAAGAAAGGAAAAGCCAGATAGGAGTTTATACCACCGACCAAAAAATAATTTAAAACATTTTGAAGTGAAGAACCTTTTGTAATAAACTAGATAAAAAAGTTGAGTAAAGAATAGATTTAGGTTAAAACAAATTTACATGAAGACCAAAGTTCCCAAAATCAGCAAACCATTCATTGATTTTTATTTTATAGTAAAATACCAAAAAAAAAGAGCTAGAATCATCTGAAAAGGGCACACAGTACAGTCAAGCACACATTAGGCTTGGTGTCTACAAGTCTGAATTTCGGCGGTCCATGAAGGCCCAGTTTAGTTCAGTTTGGAACAGATTCTGCTGGTCCTATCTAGGTTAACTTTGAACTCACGGCTGTACCCATTTCATATTATCTGGAACTGAAAGCCAGTCCTATAACCAGATCGAAAAATCAGTCCCCATTGCTAACGATTTTCGTTGGTTGAAATGGCAGTACAACAGAGAGATGAACAAAAAGGGGAATAAGGAAAGTAGAGGGATGAATAATAAAAAGATCATGCCCAAAATTATATAAAAGGAAGGAAGAGTTCTAAACACTCACATGAAGAACGACGATGCAGGACTCGGGAGGTTGGGAGATAGAAGTGAAGAGTAAGCGAAGTGACAACTGGAAGATTCGAGCGATGGGCAGGTGCTGGCCACGAATGCTGCAGATCAGGTTAGGGTTGGTGCCACTGCTTGAAAAGGAAAGCAAATAAGATGAGGGGCCGAGAGGCGTATATGGGATTGGGAGCACACGCGCCTCTACTTTTTTTTTTAAAAAAAAAAAACAAACTTAAGGTATCAAGGAAAATCCAGGATTTTAAAATTTTAAATCTAAAGACAGAGGAATATCTAGATTTAAAATTTAAAATCAAACCATTGCTATTATTATTATTTATTTATTTATTTTTAGTTAGAGAAACAAAAGGAAATCTAGTTGAATTTGTGCAGTTAAAGTGTGTTTATTTGAGGGGTGTGTGTGCAATATTGAAACCTAGGTGTTCAACTTTCTAATTTTTCAGTGTATTTTCTCAAACATTTTTCATAAATCACACACGTAAAGGTAAAATTACTAAAATGCACCCTCGAATCTCTGAACTCGAGCCCGAACAAACCGGGGCTTGTTGGAGAGCCCATTGTTACTAACTCCTGAAAACGACCCAAAGATTTGTAGATCTCATAAAAATCCAAAAATATCGGGTCGAGTCGTTAAAGGAACATACCTCTTGGAGAAGATGAAATCCAATAAGAAAATCAAGAAAACCAAATAGAAAATGGCTGGCATGTAGACACCACATTTTCCTGTCAACAGACACCACTTTTCATTTTTAGGTGTGAAATTACCATTTTGCCTTTCCATTTTAGATAATCTCAACGAATATCTAGTTCATTTTTCGTTTGTTCAGAAGGTCTTCTCTCTGTAGGTTGTGGAGAGAGATTTTCAAACTACGTAGTTTCTCGATCGATTTCTACAAACAAGGTATAAAAATTCATCTACTCTGAATTTTATGAACTCCGGTACTGATTTTAAGTGAAAATGGTATAGTTTTGGACTTAAAAAATCGTATCCAAAGAATTAAGGAAAATGACATTCCCTCTTAATTCTTCGGGTATGATTTTTGAAGTCCAAAACTATATCATTTTCACTTAAAATCAGTTCTGGAATTCATAAAACTGAGACTGAATGAATTTTAATACCTTGTTTGTAGAAATAGGTTAAGAAACCGCATCTCTGTCAACTGTAACCTTTACGCATTTGGCTCTAGTTTTCAAACAAGGTGGTTTCTCAACCAATCTATAAATAATGTATCAAAATTCATCTAGTATGAATTTTATGAACTTCGGAACTGATTTTAAATGAAAAATGATATAGGTAGTCGGCCATGGAGTATTCTAATATATTTAGAATTGCCTCCTTTAATTCCTTCCAAAACAACTCAAGCACCGAAAAATAGATGGGCTCCAACAAAAATTGCAAATACTCCTAGCCTCAAACAAATTTTAATCCCTCCATATCTCCAACGTGCAATTGGACTTTATTGTTGGAATTCTATTTTTTTTTTCAACAAAAAACATGTGGATGGCCCACTAATCTCCAACGTGTATTTACAATTATTCTCCATCTCTTCCAAATTTTATTTGGATATTGCTAAAAATAGACTTAGAATCACCCAATAAAAATTCCTTTTCAAAAATAAATTTGCTTGTCCAAAATTTAAAAATCTAGGTTTAAATAAAAAATTTAAAACAATTGGGTCCCACTATGCTCTTACCTTCCTTGACTACTGATGGAAAATACTTAGTCAAAAATACTTGACGAAAGATGTCCCAATCCCTCAAGGCTGTGGCTTGGAGGGGCTCCTGGGTCCACCAACGGGCTGCCTCTCCTGTGAGGTGATGTGCGGCCAAGGTCACCCGCAGGTCTCCCTCCCTGAAGGCCAGCATATCTAGGAGATTGCCAGTCTCATCGATCCAATCCTCTGCTGCAATCGGGTCAGGCCCTCCTCTGAACACACGGGGGTAATGGCACTTAAACTCCCTCAATGTAACCATCTCCCTAGTCTCGCGATAGACCTCTCCAGGTGGAGGTGGTGGTGGAGGGGGCGGAGGTGGAGGTGGAGGCGGAGGTGGAGGTGTTGCCTGTCGCTCCATCAAGGTCTGTACAGTCCTCTCCACCGTCCTCTCCATAGCTCTCTCAAAGTTGGTCACCATCCTAGTCAACATCTCCATCAGCTGTCCCTGGTTGATGAGCTCCTGCACAGGTCTGGGTCTCAAAGCTGACGTCTCTGCCGAACTCTCCAGTCCATCCTGGACCACTGGTCCCTCCCCTGCTGGGGGAACCCTAGTCACACCGGCATCGCCATTTCCATGGCCTCCCCCATTCGAACGGGTGTTGTACCTCGACATCGCCTGTTTCATAAAGATACTGAAGGTCAGGCACCTTAACAAGCGGAAATCCAAAATAGTACATATTTCATACATACTGTCTCAAGGGATACGTACTAGGTATATCACACAAACCTAGAATATCTACGCGTTACCCAAAAACCCGGTTCCATCTACCCTACCACACAGGGGATGAACCTAATATCTAGTTGTCATCTCGTCCATCTCTAACCCATGCACAGTCCGACAGTTGAACCGTGCTCTGAGACCAAGTGTAACGCCCCGTCCCGCTACGGGTGCGTTATCTCCGAAAACCTCAGAAAGTCACAAAAGAAAGATATCAGGTGCAATAGAGTAGGATAACTACTCCCCGTCCAACAAACCACAAGTTTAGAACTAAGAAAAACACAACGAACCACAACGTAAACTAATCAAGTAGTTATACAGTCATCCAAACAAACAAGTGATATTGAGTCCATGCGACTAAAATTTCTCAACCTTCAAACACAACAAAAACATAAACTCCCTACTCTCTACTAGTCATCTCCAGGTACTTGCTCAAGGGGCTCGCCTGGCCCCTCCGGAATCAGGGCACTTGAAAGGTAAGGGGTGAGCAAAACAGCCCAGCGAAAGAACATATCACATATTAACAAAGTAGTTATAGATCATATATGACAGATGCAGTAAACATCACAAGTGAATAAAACATCCATGCCTACGATACTCAACTACTCTATTAACAGATGCTCCATTAACCAAATCCAAGAAATCATCTCCATAGCCCACACCGGGTCCTCCAACGAACCCCGGTCTCCCTATCAATACCATCGGGAGACTAAAGAATACACAACTGTCTCACTCACATGAGTCGTGTCGGAAAACCACCTCGACCACGCCCGAGGGGACCAAACTCTAGGGCAGACACCTTGACCACCGGAACACAACGGGGAGACCCGCATCCCCTATGTGAGTCTCGACCGCCGGAGTGTAACGGGGAAGTCCTCCCAACACTCAACATCATCACGTCATCATAAACATGTACCCATAAAAGTCAACCATCTCAACATCCCACGGTACGCCGTCCGTTGCAGGTTACCTCTCATGCATGCACAGATACAACACCCGTTCGAATGGGGGAGGCCGTAGCAACGGCGATGCCGGTGCGACTAGGGTTCCTCCAGCAGGGAAGGGACCAGTGGTTCAGGATGGACTGGAGGGTTCGGCAGAGACGTCAGCTTTGAGACCCAGACCTACGCAGGAGTCCATCAACCAGGGACAACTGATGGAGATGTTGACTGGGATGGTGACCAACTTTGAGAGAGCCTTGGAGAGGACGGTGGAGAGGACTGTACAGACCTTGTTGGAGCAACAGGCAGCACCTTCACCTCCACCTCCACCTCCACCTCCGTCCCCTCCACCACCACATCCGCCACCGCCACCACCTCCACCTGGCGAGGTGTACCGCGAGACTAGGGAGATGGTTGCTTTGAGGGAGTTTAAGCGCCATTACCCCCGTGTGTTCAGAGGAGGGCTTGACCCAATTGCAGTAGAGGATTGGATCGATGAGACCGACAATCTCCTAGATACGCTGGCCGTTAGGGAGAGAGACCTACGGGTGACCTTGGCCGCACATCACCTCATGGGAGAGGCAGCCCGTTGGTGGACCCAGGAGCCCCTCCGACCCACAGCCTCTAGGGATTGGGACATCTTTCGTCAAGTGTTTCTGGCTATGTATTTTCCATCAGTAGTCAAGGAAGCTAAGAGCATTGAGTTCGCCAACCTAATACAGGGTGATGACACAGTTATTCAGTATGAGGCCAAGTGCTCTGAGTTGTGTCGCTTCGTTCCAGAGATGATTGCGACTGATTTGTTGAAAGCACGCCATTTTGAGCAAGGCCTTCATCCAGTAGTCGCCCATGTGGTGGTTACTGCGAGGAGCACTACCTATGCTGAAGTGGTGCAGAGGGCAATCTTGGCAGAGAGCACCGCCCTTCGGAGCAGCGAGATGGTTTATCAGCCGACATCGATTTTTTCCCCTAGGCGGAGTAGAGGTTTTGATAAAAAGAGGAAGAGGCCACCCATCCACTGGAGTCAGAGGTTACTTTTAGGCCCACCTTAGTAGGTTCAGACTGTGCCAGTGTCAGGTGGCCACTGGCCAGCCCAGGCAGTATGTGTGCTTCAACTGTCAGTAGGCAGGCCACACCAGAAGGGACTGTCCTTCGCTTCAGGGACAAGTTCAGGGCCAAACTCAAGGCCTGCAGTGCTACACTTGTGGCGGAGCAGGGCATTTCGCGAAAGACTGTCCTTAGGGCAGAGGTTAGGCTGTAGCGGGTGGTACCCCAGTGAGCGATCATGCCAACCCCACTCATGTGCAGGTGACGCCTGGCGCCCCCACGGGCCGTGGTGCAACACCTCCTCAGAGCGGTAGAGGTTGTGGCGGACCTTGACCAGTGACCCGTGACAGAGCTTACGCCATAGCCCAGCAGACAGAGGAGTACGCACCACCGACAGTGATGCAGGGTAAGTTAGTCCTTTAGGGTGCGTGGTGTAGAGTTTTATTTGATTCTGGTGCTTCACACTCGTTTATTGCTTTGAGTTTTGCTATTAGTTCTGGTTTAGTGGTAGAACTGGCAAAGGCCCCTATCTCTATCAGTCCACCGTTGGAGGTGACAGAAGTTGTAGATCAGATTTGTCGATCGTGTGATTTGACATTGGAGGTGTAGTGTTGGAGTTTGATCTGTGGGTTTTGGAGATGTCAGGTTTTGACGTCATCTTGGGGATGGACTGGTTGTCCTTCCATCAGGTCACCTTGGACTGTTATCATTTGCGAGTAGCGGGCCGTACACTCACAGGTGATGTGTTCGTTGAGAAGCTTAGCCTGGCCTTCAGTCCGAAAGTGGAGGAGTTGTGCAGTTTGGTGGTGAGTTTGAGTTGGGAAGGTTTGGGGCCAGCAGGTGTCGAGATGCCTCGAGTGGTTCGAGAGTTTCCGGACATTTTTCCAGAGACGCTCCTTGGTTTACCACCACGCCGAAAGGTAGAGTTTGTTATTGACCTGCTACCCGGTACGTCACCTATCACTATCACTCCCTATCGGATGGCGCCGACAGAGACTTTGGAATTGGAGAGACAACTTAGGGAGTTAGAGACCCTTGGCTTCATTCAACATAGCACTTCATCTTGGGGTGCACCGGCGTTATTTGCCAAGAAAAAGGATGGCTCCATGAGACTGTGCATCGACTATCGACCATTGAACAGAGTTACAGTGAAGAACATGTATCCTTTGCCAACGATCGATGATCTGTTTGACCAGTTGAGAGGGTCTAAGTGCTTCTCCAAGATAGACCTTCATTTAGGTTACCACATGTGAGGGTACGGGAGTGTGATGTTGAGAAGACTGCTTTTCGCACTCGTTTTGGACTCTTTGAGTTCGTGGTGATGCCTTTTGGGGTGACTAATGCCCCGGCGACGTTCATGGCCCTAATGAACAAAATTTTCAGGTCGTATCTGGATCGGTTTGTAGTGTTTGTAGTGGTGTTTATTGACGACATCTTGATATATTCAGCATCGGAAGAGGACCATGAGCAACATCTGAAGACCGTACTCCGAGTGTTGAGGGATCACATGCTTTATGCGAAGTACAACAAGTGTGAGTTTTGGTTACCAGAGATTCAGTTTCTTGGACACGTGGTGTCAGCTGATGGTGTGGCCATAGATCTAGTTAAAGTTGAGGCTGTTCTGAGTTGGGAGCGGCCACGAAGTGTGACTGAAATCCTCAGCTTTTTGGGTCTTGAGGGCTACTACCGACGGTTCATCAAGGATTTCTCCAAGATCGCCACACCCATGACAAGGTTGACCGGTAAGGATGTGCAATTCATTTGGGACGAAGCCTGTGAGACAACATTCCAGAGATTGAAGAAGAGTTTGACTACCGCTCTAGTGTTGAGTGCTAGAGAGGGGTCGTGGTTATGCGGTCTACTGTGATGCCTGCGGTGATGGTTTGGGTTATGTTTTGATGTAGGATGAAAAAGTGGTAGCTTATGATTCAAGACAACTTAAGACCCATGAACAAAATTATCCTACTCATGAGCTTATGATTCAAGACAGCTTAAGACCCATGAACAAAATTATCCTACTCATGACTTGGAATTAGCGGCCATAGTTTTTGAGCTGAAGGTCTGGAGACATTACTTATATGGGGAGAGGTTCGAAGTTTTTTTAGATCACCATAGCCTAAAGTATCTATTCACACAGAAGGAGCTGAATATGAGGCAAAAACAGTGGGTGGAATACCTTGGTGATTACGACTTCGTGTTATCTTACAACCCGGGTAAGGCGAACGTAGTTGCAGACGCCTTAAGTCACAGGACGAGGGTGGCCTTGTCAAGTTTGATCGGCGAATACAGAACATCTAGACTTTGTAGCATGGTTGTTCAGCCAGGGATTTACGTTAAAGTTTTGAGAGCTCAACAAACGGATGAGAGATGCGTCGCATTGAGGAATGCTGTGGCCAGTGGCAATAAACTTTTTGGATGGTCTATTAGACGAGATGGTAGTTTGACCTTTCAGGGCAGACTTTTTGTACCCTTATCGGGGTAGTGTCGCGATGAAGTATTATGACACTTTCACCACTCCAGGTTCGCCGTTCATTCGGGCCGTTCAAAAATGTATCACGACTTGCATCAACAGTTCTGGTGGAGGAGTATAAAGATAGCAGTAGCCTAGTTTGTGACCTACTGTTTGACTTGTTAGCAAGTCAAAGTAGAACACTTAAGACCCGCTGGCAAGTTACAGCCTCTCCTGGTTCCTGATTGGAAGTGGGACCACATCACTATGGACTTTGTGACTGGTTTACCGAAGTCTCCTCGGAGACATGATGAAGTGTGGGTCATAGTGGATCGATTGACTAAGTCGGCCAGTTTTATTGGCATAAAGACAACTGATTCTCTCGAGACTTTGAGTCAACGGACATTGTCAGACTACATGGTGTGCCTAAGTCAATTGTTTCAGATCGGGACCCAAGATTTGTCTCTCGGTTCTGGCAGAGCTTGCAGCAAGAGTTGGGCACACAGTTATGTTTCAGTACAACTTTCCACCCCAGACTGATGTTCAGTCAGAGCGGACCATTCAGATCTTAGAGGATATGCTCCGAGCTTGTGTTTTGGATTATGGCGGTAGCTGGGAAAGCCATTTACATTTGGTTGAATTTGTTTACAACAACAGTTATCAGTCTAGTATCAAGATGGCACCACATGAGGCCTTGTATGGCAGACCGTGCAGATCACCCTTGTGTTGGGCGGAGACTAGTGGTACGGTGATGTCAGGACCAGAGATGATTCGGGAGACTACTGAGCAGGTGAGACAGATCAAGCAGAGGTTGTTGACTGCCTAGAGCCGACAAAAGAGTTACGTCGATTGTCGGAGGAGGGGCGCTTGAGTTTGCTGTTAGACCGCGTCTTCCTTCGGGCTTCGCCCCATCATGGGATTCAGAGGTTTGGGCAGCGAGGGAAGTTGTCGCCTGTTTATGTTGGTCCGTTTGAGGTGATGGAGAGGATCGGGGAAGCAGCTTATAGACTTGCACTTCATCCGAGTCTTGCCCGAGTGCATAACGTCTTCCATGTTTCAATGCTTCGGAAGTATCATCAAAATCCGTCGCACGTGATTAACTTAGAAGATGTGGAAATCAATGAGGATGTTACCTATGAGGAAGGACCAGTGCAGATCGAGGGTTCCAGAGAGTCGAGGCTTCGTTGCAAGACCATCCGCTTCGTTTTAGTGGTTTGGTGACGTAAGACAGGGAGACTCTTATTTGGAAAAATGAGGCAACGATGCAGAAACAATTTCCAGCCTTATTTGAGACTAGAGGTATGAGTTCAGTTTGAAATTCGAGGACGAATTTTCTTTAAAGGGGGTAGTGTTGTAATGACCCGTCCCGAATTTTCTATTTTTCGAAGAGATTTTCGGATCTCTGAGTTGCTTTAGGGACCTTGGTAACAGCGAAGAGAGTGTGGGCTCCATGGTGGGCTCAATTTACCTGTTTTCGAGTTTGGGAACTCGAAGGGCATTTTGGTAATTTTATAATTATTGCATATTTGTCATGAAAACTTGTTCAAAAGTCACACGTTTTTTTTTCACCCGAGATCTTTCATATTCTTTCTTCGAGTTTTTCTTCTCTTCTGAAAAAAAAGAAGAAGCTAAAACCCTAAACCCTTATAACCTTACCCCTTTTCTCGCGGCACTGTAGCTGCTCACGCTACAGTGCCGCCGCTCTTCTTCCCCCCAGCTGCAGTTCCCCTCTTCTTCTTCCTCCTCCCGACGCTTCTCTGTAAGCTTCTCCTCCTTCTCCTTCTCTCTCTCTCTCTCTCTCTCTCTCTCTCTCTCTCTCTCCCCTTCTTCCCCTTCTCTACCTCGATCGGTTCCACCATCTTTTTCCCCTATTTTCTTTTTCCCTTTTCTTCGATTTTTTCCGGATTTCTCCCGATTTTCCTCTATTCTTCCCTTCCCTTTCTCGGATTTCTCTGCTGCTCGATTTTCCCTTTTTTCTTTCTTCCTTTCCTTCTCTTCTCTGCTTTTCCTTGATTTTCTTCCCTTTTCCCTCTTTTTCCCTTTTTTGGTTTTTTTTTTTCTGGATTTTTCCCCTTTCCCTCCAACTCAGCAGAGTTACTGAGTCGCTCGGCCGAGTGTCGAGTCAACTCAATCGAGTTTGTTCTGAATCAACCTGGCCCTTGGGCTAGAGTGGCGACCCAGCCACTCGGCCCACTCGCTCAGACCAGACCTGACCCAGACCTAGTTCGGCCAGCGTCTAGCAGGCCCATGTCTTCGGCCCAATCCACCTTGGCCTAGTTTCCAGACCCGACCCTTTTCAAAGCCCGTTTTCAAGCCCGACCCAGTTTTTACGCCCGTTTTCTCCACGGCCTCTTTTTAAACTATTTTTTCTTAATTACTCATCCGTTCTTCCTTGTTTCTACAGTTTGAACTCCGTTCAACCCAACAAGTCGCTTACTCGCTTTGGACTTTCGACTCCACACACACGGTGAGGGGACTTATCACAGTTTAGCATACATTGCATATATCAAATATGTATTTCCGGACACGAAGTGATCGGAATGGAGCCCCCATTTATTAAGACACTCGGTAAGGGTGAACCATTGAGAATGATTTTGTGGTAATGGATCTGTTCGGATGCACTCCTGTCTACTATACGTTATTGTGAAGAACTTAAATTGGATAAATTAATATTGAATATGATGCTTGGAATACTGATGATACTTTGAGTGTTTATCGATAAGAGGCAAAAGCAGTTATGTAGGACATAGAGATGCGTGTTTAAGTAGTTCGTTATGCACTCCTGACTCACATGGTGAGCACGACACTGATTTTTTGATTAATTATGTTAGAACATGCATATGTTGTTATACACGATTATGAAATCATGTGCATGCATGAGAGGTAACCCACAACGACGGCGTAACGTTGGATATTGAGATGGATGACTTTTTATGTGTACATGTTTATGATGACGTGATGATGTTGGTTGTTGGGAGGACTTCCCCGTTACACTCCGGCAGTAGAGACCCCCATAGGGGATGCGGGTCTCCCCGTTGTGTTCCGGCGGTCGAGGTCCCTACCCTAGAGTTTGGCTCCCTCGGGCGTGTTCGAGGTGGTTTTTCGACACGACTCGTGTGGGTGAGGCAGTTGTGTATACTTTAGTCTTCCGATGGTATTGATAGGGAGACCGGGGTTCGTTGGAGGACCCGATGTGGGCTATGGAGATGATTTCTTGGATTTGGTTAATGGAGCATCAGTTAATAGAGTAGTTGAGTATCGTAGGCATGGATATTTGATTCACTTGTGATGTTTACTGCCCCTGTCATATGTGATCTATAACTACGTTGTTAATATGTGATATGTTCTTTCGCTGAGCTGTTTTGCTCACCCCTTACCTTTCAGGTACCCTGATCGCCTAAGGGTCAGGCAGGCCCTTTGAGCAAGTACCTGGAAAGGAGTAGTAGAGAGTATGGAGCATCGGTTAATAGAGTAGTTGAGTATCGTAGGCATGGATATTTTATTCACTTGTGATGTTTATTGCCCCTGTCATATGTGATCTATAACTACGTTGTTAATATGTGATATGTTCTTTCGCTGGGCTGTTTTGCTCACCCCTTACCTTTCAGGTGCCCCGATCGCCTAAGGGCCAGGCAGGCCCTTTGAGCAAGTACCTAGAAAGGAGTAGTAAAGAGTAGGAGTTTATGTTTTCGTTATGTTTGAAGGTTGAGAAATTTTAGTCGCATGGACTCAATATCAATTGTTTGTTTGGATGACTGTATGGCTACTTGATTAGTTTACGTTGTGGTTCGTTGTGTTTTTCTTAGTTCTAAACTTGTGGTTTGTTGGACGGGAAGTAGTTATCCTGCTCTATTGCACCCGATATTTGTCTTTTACGACTTTTTGAGGTTTTCGGAGATAATGTGACCGTAGCGGGACGGGGCGTTACATTTTATAACAAACATCATTTGAGAATACTTCTCAAACTCATCCATCTCCTTGCATTGAACCCCACCCTTGTGAGCCTCATAGGCCATAGCAGATAGTCTCCCATGGGTGACATCATCTAGGTGAAAGGGTGATGCGAACATATGTGGGGATAGAGAAAAATGCATTTTCAATTCAGGCCCAATTTTAAAGCCCAACTAGGGGTAGAAAAATTGGCCGGATCGAGATATCGGCCGCACTTTTTCTCTCTTTTGCCCTTTTTTTTTAAAAAAAAAATCCAAAAAAAGAGAATAAATGCAGATAATTATGGGCTTATTGAATATGTAATTTTTTTATAAAATATCGGGCATTTACATCTTCTAATATATTTTTGAAGTTACGATATCGGGAAATTATATAATTAGTAATAAAATGGTGAAAATTACAAGGAAAAACAGATAAACGAGGAAAATTTGTAGAAATAATTTCGTAATTTATTTTCTTACTCAACAAGTGTTATTTTAAGTTATGAATTATAGAAAAAAAAAATACATAATAAAATGATTGAAAATTACATAATAATGTAGAAAAATATTAGAAAATGAAACTAATGGGGTCCTAATCACTTGAACTGATAACTACACAAATGTCATACATAATAATATAATGTTTTCTTTCATTTGAGAAAATAGATTTTATTTTTCATTAATAATAATTAGATAAAATTATGAGCTATAGTTAATTATGTTAAATTGATATAATAAAAATAAAGAATACCTTCTAATAATAATGACAATGGTAAAAATATTAGATGGTAAATATAATATTAAATTATTACAATAATATAAATAAAAGAAAACATTATACTTTTTACTTTCAACATAAGTAAATATTGTATTTAAAATAAAAAAAATTATTACTTTCACATTAAAAATAACTTTTTGATAAAATATAAGAGTGCACACATGAGTTTCCAAGTGAGCTCTTTAGGAAGTTCACGTAAGCTCTTTACTTCTTTTCATAAAGATAAATATGGGTTTTCACTTAGAAACCCTAATGGTCATCTTTTAATACCCTTCTTCTCTTTCACTCTCTCTATTAAACCCTAGATGCCGCCGCCGCTCTCTATATTTTTCCCATCAACGAAGAAGAAAAAGAAGAGAAAGGAAAGCTGTGAAAGGTGTAGCGATTTTTTTTCTTCAATCTTTTCTCCATATTTTCTTTTTTCTCTTTCCATTCTCTCTTCCGATATTTCTAAAAAAAAAGGGCTTTTTTTTTAAAAAAAATAACAAACAACCGAATTTTTAAAATTCGGCTGATATCATGACCGAATTATCGGTCATATCTGCCATTTTTTTTCGGTTCGGCCGACACTATACGTATCAGCCTTCGAAAACCAGATGTATATCGGCCGATACGCACAATATCGGCCGATATTTTGACCCCTGAGCCCAACACATCAGGCCAAAGACAAGGCCCAGCAAGGTCCAATATCCAAATGGTGCCACCAGGGGTCAAAAATTCGGCTCTACCAAATTTTCTCAATGAATTTTTTTTTTGAAAAAATTCATTTACAAAAATAAAAAGGCTTTTTTTAAAAAAAAATTAAAAATATAAATATGGGTCGAGATATCGAATGGGCCCATGCCGATATTTTTTTTTTAAATAAAAAATAAAAATTGGCCAATTTTTTTTTTATCTCAAGCTGATACTATGCGTATCGGCCGAGATATCTCGGTCGTGGAAATCCCGAGATATCTCGACCGATATGCACCATATCAGCCGAGATTTCGACCCCTGGGCGCCACACATACAATTCAAAATTGAGTTAGGCCCCCACTGATGCACCAACGTGTGGATTCGCTTGAAGGCAGCACCAACTTACAATTGTTTCAGGATTAGACTCGTCTGGGTCGGTGGTGTTGCTTATCTTAGTTGATTTGAAACACTAAGTAGTTTAGAGTTATTAGGATGATTAGTTTTGTTCCAAACTATAGGATTATTTAATTTAGAATTTAGCTTTTTTTTTTTTTTTAAATTCGAATGTAAGGGAGAGTCGGCTCCCAAGTTGGACATGGGTGATCTTGTCCTATTTAAAGAGCTGTAGTATGTATTTTAGAGGAGGCCAATTAGTGAATAAAATGTTATGTATTTCCAGTGTGCAGCAAAAAATTGCCGTGTTCCTTGAGTTGTGATGCATCAGAACGTGTGAAGGTGATCTGAATTCAACCCTCCAATAACCAGGTTAGGCCCATAATCTGTTAGGTTGTTCAGATTAATTGAATCAAACGATAGAGTTGATTAACACCCTTTCTCCAGCCGAAATTGCTGATTGGGTGATTAACTGAGTCATATTGACTCGCTAACGTTAATCCCAGCCATCTGTGGGTTAACTTGGGCTTTAAGGCTGACCAGTTGTGACTTGTGAGGGGTTCAGAGGCGATAGACTGGGTCCAAGACTTCAACCCAGTTCTGAAAATTGGTTTGGAGAATCAATTTTCTGAGCACTTGAACTAGACCAGTTTGGTGACTGAACCTCTCAAGGTCTTAGAGCCCCAGCAACGTGCAGGGCCTGATTTGCAGACCCGTAGTCTGTTTGTGTCTGCAGACCTGACCTGATCTGATCCTGCTTGATCTTGATCAGATCTCTTTATGTATCAGCTAGTTGGACATTATTTGTGTTAACAGAAATTCCACCCGTTTTCAAAACAATGACTGTTTTGGACCATTATTTCACAAAGTCTACCTGTTGTTTTATTTAAAGGACCTATTTGTTTTGATAAAAAAACTGGCCAGTTTTCAGCTTCTCGAAATTGAATTTTGAACGTAAGGTTCGATTTTGACTTGAAGTTGTGGAAGGGTTTTTTTTTTTATAAAATTAATTGGATTTTTTAAAACCCATTCGTGCAATTGGGTTTACCGAAAGATCAAGGGATGATTATGTTCATCTCTGATTTACACGACCAAATTATTTGAATTGTATCATTGCTTTCGCTTAACAATATATTAAAGGTAAGGCCAATCTTACAGCACCCACAAAATCTATGCATTGAGTAAGCCTGGGTGTAAGGGTCGAATTGACTTTTGGTCTATTTTCAAAAGCTTAACAGGTTTTTTTTTTTTTGAGCAGAAACTGAACAGGTTTATATTGTCTATTTTTGAAATCTTTATCATAGCCAAATGCTATTAACTTATATTAGTAAATTGCAATAGGTTCAAATTCCGCAATAGAAAATAGAGATGTAAATGAGCCTATTTGACTGAAATCCTATAGATCCACACAATTGTTTGATCAAACTTATTTAAGGCATTTACCCATCTGGCCCAAGTACTACCCGGGTGATTTTAGCCCAGCTCGAATGCCCAGCAAGAACCTTCAAGAACTAAGTTCGGAAAGATGGCTCGATGAATTCTATCCAGTGTAAATATTAAGAACCTTAAATATGGATAATTTAAATTATGAATTGCGAACCTTTTGAGTTCGAAATTGAATATTGATGTTGCAATTATTTATAGTCATTTATTATGTGACTGTTGAAGTTATTCATTAACAATATTTATTGTTATAGCTAATTTTTCATTGGAATATTGAACATTTTCCTTTGATTATTTCTGAAAGTCAAGATTTTAAGATGTAGAGGAGCCATCAGTGCCCTCAAAAATATAAAATGACTATTTCATGTATTTCTTAAATTTATTTTGTTTTCATATTTTCTTAAACTTATTATCTAGAAAAACTTAATAAGTTTTGTGTTCATGGAGCATAATTGGAGATCTGATCACGTAAACATATTGTTTTTTTCAGTGTGAGTAGGAGCTGCATCCTTCATGATGCTAGATATTCTCTTCGGATGGCGGAAGGCTGCGTTTGGATGAAGAGTAAATTTGGAGGGGTTATTCTGAAGAGGGGTTACCTTTGACAAAGGATTACTCTCATGAATACCTTTGCTTCAAAAGAGTTTTAAATGTGAGATTGGAGGATTTTTAAAGAAATTTCACCTTATTTTTTAGTTACCAAACCGGGATAAATGAGGATTACCTCCATTATTCTCCATTATCCGTGAAACAAATGCAGCCTTCTTTTCAACAGAACAAAGAGGCTCTTGTTACTTTCAGCCCCCTTGCTACACACGCTTTTGAATTCTTGTTTCACAGTAAAAAGCTGATCAAGTGTGTCCCCTGAAGCTGCTGAGAAGTAAGAGAGATGTCATTATCAGACAACTACGTGATGATGTTGCTCAGCTTCTCAAGAAAGGCCTGGAGCGAAGTGCCTTGGCCCGGGTTCGTTCTTCTTCTCAATTGTATTGCATAATTTCATCTGTTTTTTGCGGTCTGAAATATTCAATTTGATTACTCTTTAAATGCTTTTTGAGGGTACTCTATTGCCATACTGCTCAGGAAATTTTCGTTTATAATCTGAATTTGGCTAAAAATGACACTAGAAAGCTAGCTAGAGAAGATAAATAGATCGTGGAATTTGCCCTCTCACTCTGAAGATTAAAAATGTACTCTGTCATCCATGACCTGATCATGTAATTTTCTTGGGTTTCATTTTTCCACACTGAAATTTAATTGCCTAAATTCTACCTTTCGACTAAAAAAACTTTTGGTAACTTTTATCTTGGGCTTGGAGAAAACAGAGTAAAAATATTTACAATTGTAGACTTTGCCCCTTTTTGAGTAATATAGATATCAGTCAAGTAATTTATCGTAGAAAAAATTGTCAAATTCAATCATGAGAGTCGATTCTAGATAGATGAGTCAAAAGGCAGTGACAGTGATAATGTTGAGTTGCCTACTTTCTGTTGCAACATCTACAGTAACCTGATACTTAAGTTCCTTGCCCCCTCATTTTTAAGATGGCTTGTTGGGTAGACTAGATCCCAAAGTTTCCAGCATAGGTGGTGGCTCAAGAGAAAATCTTGTACATGTTTAAGCAATTCTTACTGATACAGGGCAACCCAAGTGTCTTCAGCTACTATCCTTTGTATATTTATATCAAAGATACTACCTTTTGTCCTTCATTTTTGCATGTACTATATTGCATTGATCTAGGTCAGAGGTCTTCAAAACTTTTTTTAACGTCTTTCCTTTTACTCTTTTTTACTGCATTTGAGATGAACTATGTTTGTAAGTTGTAACCATGAGAGCAGCTAACATGATTTTTTCAATATGCAGGTTGAGCAACTCTATAAAGACCAAAGCCTATGAAGCATGGATACTCCGAAACCATACAAAACGCCACGTTCTTCATCATTTCAGCTTGAGCAGCCCAACCACCATGTCCACCCAAAGCTCCCAGACTATGATGACCTAGTAGCGAAATTTACAGAACTCAAAAAAGAGTATTCAAGAAGTACCACCCCTCGAGCTATCAACATGTAACAAACAATCGTTGCCTATACTGGTCGTCCAATTCAGGACAATGTGAATTGATAGCAATGTGCCTTAAGACGAAAAATCTCATCCAAAGGAGTTCCTGAAAGAAAATTTTCTGCACTCTCACTCTGAAGAAAGCTGCTGGTACAGAATCCAAATCCAAAAATCTCTTCTATTGATCATCAACACATACAGACCAAGCTCCTTATTGATTGTCATAGAAGATCAACAAATCATAAAGGACATCCACAGTCCTGAAGATGTTGCCTGGAGATGGAAAATCCACATAAAAGTCACACTGACATGTCTTTCCAAGTTTAACAAATGGCACATTTCATATCCCTGAAAAAAAAAAATCAAGTTTTGGATGGAAAGGCTCAAAGAAAAAATTGCAGCAAGTGTTGAGCATCAGAGTCTGGATTCTTCTGTCCATGCCATTTGATAAAAATCAAGCCATCCAATGTCCAGAAATTACAGGAGTTTCCAGATGATTACAGCATATATGAAGTCAAAAGTTTCAGGGGTTTGTTTTTCTACCGAATCAGCTTGGGCAGCTCAAATTTAGGAGCTTTCAGCTAGTTGACAACAACATATATAGATTCTACAAATTGAGTCTCCAGTAGCAGCAAAATCCTGATTTCTGGAGCAGTAGAACTAATGTAACATTTCTGGACACTGTAGTAATGTTTAGTTGCTGGTCTCTGATGTTTCAATCTCTTGCATGTTGTTTTGCACCAGTTGCTTCAGCAGCAAGTGTAGTTTTACAAAATCAGTGGAAGGCAGTGCAAAGTTTTCACGAGTGTATGCTGAAGTACTACTGATCAAAACTGCAAGATCACTATACTATGCTAAGCCTCTGAAATCTGCAAGATTCTGAAGGAGAAAATGTGGGAATGGATCTTTAAAACTGCTTGTATGGTCTGTTGTGTCTGTTTCCTTATTTCATTTGCAATCTGTTTCAGTCTTTAATTGACTGTATGAGTCTGTATGGTCTGTTTGGGATCTGTTTTTCAGTCTCCAAAGACTGGTTGAGTTTGTAAGAGCAACAGGGCCGGCCCTGGCTTTAGGCCAGCTAGGTCTCCTAGGGCTCTCCAATGTGACCAATGGGATGTAGGGCCCCCACTTGCACTTGCTCTCAGAGCCTAGGGCCCCCACCAATGCACTGTGCCTAGGACTCCTGAGATTTCGGGGCTAGTACTGAAGAGCAATCTGATATCTTGTGTCAGTTTTTGCTGTTTTTTCCCAATTTTGGGGTATGTTTTGTAATTTGGGAGGTTTCTCATTCTTTGAATGAATACCATTGCTTATCATTAAAAAAAAAATTCAAAACAATGTGAAGTGTGTGTTCATGCCACTCTCACATCTTGTGATTATGGGATGAAAGTAGGTCCAAATTCCTATCAGATTCTTTGATTGAATATTGGATATTCTTTTGAGTTTTGACATATGGATATGTTTTCTACTATTAGATCCCAAACAGAAACTAGAGTAACCCAATTCAATATGCAAACAATCCGTTTGTTAGTTTTACCGACCATTATTTCCATAGATTGTCAATGTGCATTCATTCAATTATTCACACTGATGATATGATTAGGCCCGTCACTAGTGGGTGATGAACAAATAAAAAACTCAAAAATCAGGTGATACTAACTATTTAATTTGTAAATTGAAATTTCATTTAAATAAGTTACAACAGGGAAATAGGGCCAAAGATCAATGCAGGACATTCTCTACAATAGACCATCTAGTGGTGCTATCAAGTCAGCAATTTGGTTTACTAATAATGGACTCATGAACTGTAAAGATTCCAACAATGAGCACTGAACAGAGCCTGTCAAGTTTGAGCTAGCTCTGAGATTAATGCATTGTGCATGCCCATTATAGAAGAATAGCAGCTCTTTCAGCATGAATAAGCTAGTGCATTTAGCGTTAATGAAATTAGCTAGTGGTCCATCCATTTTTGAGATAAATTAACTCCTGAATGCATGCATTCTTTTATTGAATTTTAACCTAATTTTGAGGGTTCCCTCTTGTTTTCTCTAACTGACGGATTCTCATCATGCCATATCACCTAGGGAGTCCAAAGTCTTAAGGAATAATCTTAACCTTGGCCAAGTCTCATCATCCCTCTATAGTCATTCTACCTCTGGTGTTAAATTTGTTATTCCAGTAATCTTGGCCAAGCTACCACCCACTTGTACAAGCACAAGATCCATGATTGGAAAACTCGGCCAGTCAACCCATGACTATCCCAAGTTGACATGTTTTAAAGAATCATTGGGCAATAAACAGAATGACTTGTCTTATACTAGTACAAAAAAGTCACTATATGAGTTACTGAATTTTAAAGAGTAATTCGGGTCTAGGTCATTGAATCTGGGTGAGTTCTGTGTAGTGTGCCCCTTGAGTTTAAGTTTAATATGCAGCTCCAATGAGTCTGTACACAGCACTGTCGATGGAAACGACTGGAAGATAGACGAAGAGAAAGAAGAAGAAACGGTGAATTCGAGGTGGTCCCTACCTCCTGCACGTTTGTATGTGAATATGGGATAGAAAATCTCTTCCCTTTGCATTTCGAAATTACCATAGATATAGACCTTATCCTCCTTGAAACATGGGAGGAGTTATAAGAGTTTAATTTCAAAAAGAAACAATGTAACGCCCCGTCCTTTTTCACTCGCTGAAAATCAGAGTCTATTTTTTATTGAAAATAAAGAGTGAGAGAGAGTGGGACATCACGTCGCGAGGTAAGTCCGCGCTTCCAAAGCCCAGCCTTTAACTGGCCAACTATACGTGTGCGTGGACGGAGTCCACTAAAACGGTTCACACACAATAAGATTATACTTGCGGAATAAACGTTGTGCGGAATTATAATAGAGTTACTATTCCTACCCATTTTAAATAGCAAGGAAGTCCATCACAAATAATTACTTAAGTTCAATGTCTCAAAATTAAAACACACCATAGCAAGATAGTTCTAAGTTATTACAGTCCCAAATGCGAATAACTCAAATTATATTGTCCGAAATAAAAACTTAAATAAAATAAATCTAAATTATCCAAGCTCCTAAACTTGGCTCCATTCACGTCATTCGCTCCGTCCATTCCCTGTGTCATCATCTAAGGTAGAAGTAGGGTGTTAGTCAATGCGCCCAGTAGGTATTCCGAGTAGGGTCAAACACATGGATTAGTATAAAAAACACATAAATATATAATGTCAAAATCATGCAAGTCAATGCCATGCCATGGGTGTCATATGCCATGATTCCCACCCATCAACCATATCACAATCACATAGTAATCCTCTTGATGCATAAGTCACATCAAGGTATTATCATGACTCCCCACGTATGCCTTATCGGTCCCACCGAACGGAGCGTGGACTCCTCTTTCATTTCAAACATTATAATCGGAATCAGTGCGGATCCCTCCCCACGTTTGTTTATCGGATACCCGAATGGAGCGTGGACTCCCCTTATAAGTTCCCTCCTACGCCATGCATGAGGTATGAGTGCATCATGCCATTTCGTATTACACATATAGTATTGAAATTCCATTCCTTTAAACATAACATATTGATACCAAAAATAAATCATAACACACAGGAATAAAAACCATCCATATACATAAATCCACTGTATCAACAAGGTAGGAATCCTACCAACGTCCAAATATCGTATCCTTGCGTTTTCATCAAAACCGATCGCTGATCGCGTAAAAGCCGATCGTACACCGTTTGTGAAATCCCGTTACCTTATTACATTTAACACATATACATACATCAATTTGGTGATCCATTTGATTTCCATCAACCCCTACATCATTCCATATTCTTTTCTATTTACGCTCATGGTCCTTAAGCCGGTTAAGACCCCCAAGGGGTTTCGGCCATACATTAGGGCTGAAACATGTTTAAGTCCACAAAACTCATTAGTGGGGTTCGGCCATACAACATGGCCGAACCTCACTCTTTTGATTTTGATCCCCTTTTTCACTCTTTAAATCACCCATGGTTCATCATTTAATTTGATAAAACAACCTAGGTCCATAAAAATATCATCCATGGGGTTCGGCCATGTTGGTTCTCTCTTTGTAACACTTTGGAATTCCATGTTATCAATATATATGAAATTTGCACATTTAATTTGTGAATTATTGGATATGGACCTTAGATGGGTAGAGTGTTGGGTTAATTGCCCAATTAAGACCCAACGGTTTGTAGATATGGTTGCAATTGAAATAAATGGGTAAGATGTATTTAATTGGGTCAAAATTTGTTAATTGGGTCAAAATGGCCAATTGGGACCCAATGGGTCGTGGTTGACTTGGTTGACCATCAAGTGAGTTCAAGCCGAGTTAAATGGGGCTGAATTAAAATGGTTATACATTTCAAATTCAAACAATGGTTACACGTTGGAGAGATGGAGGGGTTATGGTTATTTCAGATTCAAACAATGGTTACACGTTGGAGAGATGGAGGGGTTATGGTTTATTTCAAATTCAAACCAAGGATTACACGTTGGAGAGATAGGAAGTTATGGTTACACATTTCAAATTCAAACCAAAGATTTTACGTTGGAGTGGGGGGAAGTTTTGGTTACACATTTCAAATTCAAACCAAGGCACACGTTGGAGCCTTGGAGTTTCATCTCATGGATGAAACTCCCGCATGGAGAGATAATGAAGGTGGTTTGTTGTTTCAAATTCAAACAAGGTTTTACATTTCAAATTCAAATTCAAAGGCACACATTGGAGCTATGGAGTTTCATCTCATGGATGAAACTCCCACATGGAGAGATAATGGAGTGGACGGTTTTACATTTCAAATTCAAATTCAAAGGCACATGATGGAGCCATGGAGTTTCATCTCATGGATGAAACTCTCACATGGGAGATAATGGAGATTGGACGGTTACACTTTTCAAATTCAAACCCTCTCTCAAGACAAAAGACTTAGAAAAGTTTTTGATCTCAAGCTAGCACACAAGGCCGAACACTCTCCCTCTCACTCAAGGCTGAATTCTATCTCTCTCTCTCAAGCTCTCACACTCGGCCAAAGGATCAAGAAGAAGGAGGAAAAGGCTAAGGAAAGAAAGGATTGAAAGAACAAGCCGGAGGAGTCGCGGAACCGGTAGTATTTTTACAAATTTTGTTTAAAGAAAGGAACCATAGGGTTCGGCCATGTTGGATGGCCGAACCCCATGGAAGGACATGGGTTATATATTTTTAAATGGATTTGAAAGATAGAAATCATAGAAGCATGCTTGTGATTTTAAAAGGAGTTAAAGGGTTTTGGATGGAGGTATGAATGGGAATCATTAAAAGATCAAACCATATGGTTATGATACAATTTTAAGGAAAATAAGGAACCATAGGGTTCGGCAATGTTGTATGGCTGAACCCCATGGAAGAGTATTTGATGGAACATATTAAAGAAACATTTAGAGTTGATATGCATGTTAAATGAATGGAGGATTGAACAAAGAAATAATGGATTTAATTATATATATCTATGTTCATGGATTATGTTAATGGTTATGGATTGGTATAAATGGCAATGTTGTAAATACAGGCTAAAATGAATGATTATGGGTTCGGCCATGGTGTATGGCTGAACCCCATGAAGAGTGTTTTTATGGACTTAGGTGGTTACCAAGTTTAGATGATTAAGTTAAAGGATTAAAAGACTCAAAGGAAGGACCAAAATCAAGATGGTGAGGTTCGGCCATGTTGTATGGCCGAACCCCACTAAGGTATATTTGGTGGACTTAGGGTTTTTATGAATGATCAATGTTGAACCTAAGCATGAAGGGATGAGAATAATGACAAATGTGTAAATATGGGAGGAAATGATAGACTGTGGGTTCGGTCATGGTGTATGGCCGAACCACATGAAAAAAGTTTTGTAGACTTAAGTGGTTACTAATGTTTAATAATTATTGTTTAAGTGATTAGAGTTATGATTCAAAAATGGCAAGATTTTGGATCAAAGGATTACAAAGAGGGACCAAACTCAAGTGAGTTAGGTTCGGCCATGTTGTATGGCCAAACCCCACTAAGGTTGGTTTATGGATTTATGTTAAGAGTTTAAAGGATTAACATGGTGATGAATGATTGGACTTAACAGATCAAAGAACTCAAAGGAGGGGGTTAAAACCAAATAGGTGAGGTTCGGCCATAGTGTATGGCCGAACCCCACAAAGTGTATTTTTGGACTTTGATATTATTGCAAGTCAAATGGGTTATTGGTTTAACTCATGGATATGTTATAAGGTAACGAGATCTCATAAACGGTGTGCGATCGTGAGCGGTTGCCGGTTTAAGAAGCAATGACACTTTGGTGGTCTTTGTTAGGATTCTACCTTTTTGAAACATGGTTTATGTATGATGGTTTTTTTTTTTTTTTTATCTTATTTTGGTGAATTAATGTTGTAAAAGATATGTTTCAAATGTGGGTTTTAATGCTATGTTTATAATATAAAATAACATGTGTTTCATTAGCATCTCATCCATGGCATGTGGTGAAGGATATGTAACCGGAAGTGCCACACTTCGTCGGGGCGTCTGAAAAACCTATGTGGGGTACCTTGATGTACATTTTTCCACCAAGAAGAAACCGGAGGGGCCACACTCCGTCGGGTCGTCCGAAAGACCTATGTGGGGGTACCTTGATGATAAGAATCCCATCAAGAGGTTATGTGATGGGTAGGACTCATTGCATTTGACATCATGACATGACATTGTTTTATACAGTTTTAACATTATGTTATTATATATGATTTGTACTAACCATATGTAGACTCTAATGGAATACCTACTGGGCGCATTGTTCTAACGCCCTACTTCTACCCTAGTGGATGATACAGGAAAGGAAAGGGACGATGAACGTGATCGGAGCCAAGCATAGGAGCTTGGATATGTGATTGGATTATATTTTATTTATGTTACTCATGGACATGTATTTCGAGTAGCTAGATTTCGGGCATGTAATAATTTAGATATTTGCTATGGTTTGTGAATGGTTACTTTGGTTAGAAGTTAATCATTTATAATTGACGGAGTACTTTGCTATCTAAAATGGAATAGATTTAGGTTCTATTATAATCCGTAGTTTATGATATAATCCGCATGTTTATATTATTATATGTGAACCGTTTTCATGGACTTAGTCCATGCACACATAGGGTTGGCCAGTAAAGGGTCGAACTTTAGAAGTTCGGACTTATCTCTCGTCGTGACGTCCCACTCTTTATCTCACTTTTATTTTAAAAAAAAAATAGACTCTGAATTTCGGAAAGCATAGTGAAAAAGGGCGGGCCGTTACACTTTTCATCATTTAGCCATCATCTTCTTAGCTAGATAATCAATGATGATCATTTAAACATAATTAGATCCATAACATGATCCATGGGGTTCGACCATACAACATGGCCGAACCCATGGTTCTTTATTTCCATCTTCTCATCAACAAGATTAGGGTTTTGTCCATTTTTCAATCTCAAAAGCCACATTTCGGATTTGAACAATACTTTGCTTTATGTTCATCTTATTACTATTCCTTGGATGGATTCCAAATCCATGGCCTTATAACCATTTGGCCGATCCTTTCAATCCGAAATGGAACCCCATGGTTTCGGCCATTCCGTAGCCGAAACCATGGTTCCCTTGGTTTCTTACATTTTTAGTAACATGAAACATAAACCTTACCTTTTCCACGTCTCCTTCGTTTTCTTTCGTTCCGTCTTGCTCTTCCATTCTTCTCCTTCATTAGTCCTTTCTTCTTCCTCCTTCGTTCTTCGGGTTCTCCAAGTTTTAGTGTCGAAATGGGAGAAAGAGAGATTGAGAGCCCCTTGATCTTGGACTATTCGGCCAAGGTGTGGATTGAGAGAGAGTGAGGGTTTGAGATGAAAACCCCCAATGGAGTGTGACGACCCGTTTCTAGTTTTCCCAATTTTTGGAGAGATTTTCGGACTTCCGAGTTGTTTTCGGGACCGTAGTAGAGTGAAGAGAGTGTGGGCTCCGTGGTGGGCCCTAGTTATCTGATTTCGAGTTTGAAAACTCGAAGGGTATTTTAGTAATTTCATAATTTTTATGTTTAGTCATGAAAAAATTGTTGAAAATCACACGTTTTTCTCGATCGACATTTGACCCTCGAGATTTTTTTTTCAGGTTTTCAATTCCAATGTGTTTTTATTTCTTTTGAAAAGAAATCCTTCAAGAATCTTGAAAAAAAAAAAAAAGGGATTCAAAACACCTAAACCCTTACCCTTCCCTAAAACCCTAGACAACCCAACTTTCTCTTTTCCCCCTTTCGCAGCACTGTAGCGATTTGCTACAATGCCCCCGCAGTTCATCTTCTTCTCTCTCTTCTCTCTCTCTCGGCATTTCTTCTTCCTCCCCCTTTCCCCATTTCCCATTGTCTGCTCGAGCAACCGCCGCCCTCAAACGTTCGCCCCTCGGGATAGCCGACTTCCACCCCCTTCTTGCCATCTCTATCAATTTCAGTTACTCTCCTTCACCCCCTTTCTTCTCCCTCTGATTTTCCTGTTTTTCCTCTCTTTTATTTGGTTTTCCTTCCCTTTTTACTCTGGTTTTCTACGATTTCCCTCTGATTTTCTCGATTTTACCTGATTCCTTTTCCCTTTTTCCTACTCAGTTGGCAACTGAGTTGGATCGACTGAGTCTCCAACAGACTCAGTTCAAGCCCTAGATCTGGCCCAGCTAGGCTTGGACTCGGCCTGGCTCGTTTCCAGGCCCAGAACCAGACCCAGTCTCGAGTTTTGTTGGGTCCAACCCAACCTTGGGCCCAGTTCTTGGACTCGGTCCAGCCAGACTTGACTCGGCCCAGTTTCGGCGAGCCCAGCTCTTCGGCCCGGCCCGTTCTCAGGCCCGACCCAGTTTGGCCCATTTTCTGGCCCAACCCAGTCTTAGGCCCGTTTTCAGTCCGGTATCATTTTACCCCTTTCTACCTTATTTACTTATTCTTTCTTCCTTTTTTCAACAGACTGAGCTTCATACAACCTTTCAAGTAGCTTACTCGCTTTGGATTTCGACTCCGCACACACTGTGAGGGAACTTATCACTGTTAGCATGCATTTGCATCTATTTAACCCTCAACCTTAGACATGAAGTGACTCGAGTGGGGCCTTTCGTTTATTAAGCCACTCGGTAAGGGAACTGTTGAATGAATCTGTGGCGAAGGATACGTTCGAGTGCACTCATGTCAGCTATATGCGAATAAATGGAAAGTTTTGATCGGACAAATGAATATTGAACATGATGCTTGAAAGTTATTGATAACATGTGTATTTAGCTATAACATGTGAATGATTTTATGATGAGAATAAGACATGTGTTGGGTGTCGAACATGATGTTAGGGACTTATTGATAACATGTTGTTCATTTGATTATAACATGTGAATGCATTTATGCTGAAAGTGAGATATGTATCTGAATTTTTGGATGTGATGCTTGAGCCCGGTTGACAACATGATGCGTGCTATTTGTAATATGTGAATGTGATCATGATGAGTATGTAGATTTGTGTTTGAGATTTTGTTATATACTTATGTTGTTATATATGATCATGATATCGTGCGTATGCATGGGGGGGTAACCCACAACGGACAACACGTTGTTGGTGTTGAGATTGAGGAACTGTTGACATGTGTATATGTTTATGATGATGTGATGAGTTTGGTTGTTGGGAGGACTTCCCCGTTAAGCCTCGGCGGTCGAGACCCCCATAAGGAGATGCAGGTTTCCCCGTTGCGTTCCGGCGGTCGAGGTGCCTGCTCTTGAGATTGGCTTCCCCATTATGTCCCGGCGGTCGAGACCCCATAAGGAGATGTGGGTTTCCGCGTTGCATTTCGGCCCTTGAGACAGTTGTGTATTATGAGGTCTCCCATTGTATTGGTGGGGAGACCGGAGTTGGAGGATGATAGTTGTGAGTTATGGGGATGATGTTCCGGATTAGTTGGTGGGACCACTGATTTGTTGTATAGTTGAGTACTCTTGTAAGTAGACATTCATTTTATTACGATGCCCATTATTCCTCACACATGTGGTATATGTTGTCGCTGACATGTAATATGATTTTTTTTCCTTCATTGGGCTAGTTAGCTTACCCCTTACCTTTCAAGTACCCCGGTTGCGGAGGGGCCAGGTGGGCCCCTTAAAGAGGTACCCGGAGAGGAGTAGCAATAGTTAATATCCCATATTATACTTATGCGTTAATTTTGAGAGACTCTTGTTTATATAGATTCGTTATCACATGTTTTGTTTGGATGATTGTATAACTGTATTGAACGGTCGATGGTTATTTGATATACCTTATCATGTTGGTTTTGACCTTTATCAATCTGTTGAACGGGAGATAGTTACCCCATTTAAAAAAAAAAAAAAATTTGCCCGATATCTGTCCTTTTGTGTTAATTTGTGTTATTTTGGAGATAACGCGCCCGTAGTGGGACGGGGCGTTACATGGAGGGTTTGGCCTAGGTGGAGGTTGAGAGAGGGAGAGAGAGAGAGATGACAAGATGGAAAGTTTTCTATCTCTTCCTCCAAAGGGTGGATCGGCCGAGGGTGAATGAGATGAAACTTGTCTTTGTCTCAAGGAGAGTTAGCCCTAGGGTTTTGGTGTGAGCCTTTGTTACTAACCCTAATCTCCCCAACCACCCTCATCAAGGTGTGGTCTTCCCCATGTGTCCCTTGGCTAACCAAGAGGGCACATGGCTTACACTTGGCATTCTCCCTCTACCCAACGGTTTTGTGTCTAGGGTTCATGAGATGGAAACCCTCCACCTCCCTCCTTGACTCACTTAGAGTTCCTTCCACTTCCCTTTTAACTCACTTGATTATTTGAACTCACCTCCCATTCAACTCAATTTTGATTTGAGCTCATCCAAGCAACTCTTAACTTGAGACGTAAATTTATTTCCTTAATTAATTCCTTAATTCAACTCTCTTCATTTAACCCTCTTGAACTCACCTATGAACTTACCCATGGTTGACCAAGTTAATCATAGTGGCCTGCCCTACATGTGACCTTAGACCAAACGCCACCTCACTTGATGAGGTGGACTTAGGTCCCACTTGGCTATGCCACTTCCATGTCACCTCCTACACTTGCCACCTCACTTGATGAGGTGGATCTCATGCCTTAGATCTTAATTGGGTACATGACCCGATTAAATCAATTCCTTACCCATTTACCCTAAACATCCATTCTTCTTGACCCATTGGGTCCCAATTGGGTATTTGACCCAATTGACCACATTTACCCAATTAATTAGAATCAACACTATCCATGATCCATTGGACCATACTTGGGCCATTGCCTCAATTCTTATCCATCTAACATCCATTCCATCTATAAATCTTAATTTTTAACAATTAAAATAGATAATAACCAATATAATAATTACATTGAAAATCCGGGCTATTACAAACAATCTCAATGGACAACTCAACCTTACCTAAACAACCCTTATTCAAAAGCGTGAAATCTTCCACCGTAGGGAGGAATTATTGGACAACTAGCAGTGTGGAGAGAATATTGGAGCAATTGAGAAATTATAGGAGCAACTCTAAGCAAGCGGCCATACACGCAAGAATCATGACTCAGGCACGTAACATTCTGTCAGTTGTATAATATAAAATGTATATGCAGACAAAGTTAATCAAATTTTTATACCAGTACAAAACAGTCACTTTACGAGTTATTGAATTTTAAAGAGTAATTCGGGTCTAGGTCATTGAATCTGGGTGAGTTCTGTCAGTTGCATAATCTAAAATGTATATGCAGACAAAGAGAACCAAATTTGCAATGTCTGTCAGTGGCATAATCTAAAATGTATATGCAGACAAAGAGAACCAAATTTGCAATTATGAAACTCTTCACATTTAGTCAACTATCATTCCTTATATTGTTTGTATTACTTTTTTTTCTCTTCTAGAAATTTGTATAAAGGAACTTCAGGAATATATTGATGCGGACATCTTTGGTCGTGTTCAAAATTTTAATTTTGACGCAGGTGGGTGTACAAGCAATTTGACAGGTCCGGGCTTCGAGTCGAATGATGAAAATTATATCTTCAATCCGGGTGGGTATCCGAGTGGAAATTTAAAGATGGATTGTGGGCTTTAATTCAATAATGCAATTCAGCCAAGTCCAAGTTCGTCAAACCTTGGCCAACATATCAGGCCCAGAGGTCCAACTTAAAGCATGATTCTCCATAGTGGGCCGACATGAATTGGCAAGCAATAAGGAGCCAACGATGGAGAGTCCTACTTAATTTAGTATTTGTTTTATTAGTTCGGTGGTAATAGTTAATTAGGTAGGATCGGCTCCTTGTTAGTAGTTTTAGATTTATTTCAAACTTAGGTCATGTGCTTTATTTAGAAGATATGTTTTAATAGCAGTAGGTCTAGGATTAGAAAGTTTCAAATTTGGCATGTATGGGAAGGGTCGGCTCCCATTAGTTTCCTTGTTTATATTTCTTTTTTCTATAAATTCTCATGTAATCAGCCGATCATGGCAGACTTGGATTATGAAATAAAGTGTTTTTTTTTTAATTTTCCATTGGAAAATTCGATTGAGGCCTAAGACAACCGAGGTTGCAGCCGAGCCAAGCCGAGTGCTTGTCGATCCTTACCGAGTTAAGGCATTTTGAGGAAAGACTGAAATTCCCTCGTCAGAACCAGGTAATTCTTAACTTTCTTAAGTGTTTGGGGTTAATTGAATCAAGGTTCTGTAATTAATTAAATCCGAGACTCAATGAAGTTGCTGATGGTTTAATTAATTGAGTCATATTGATTTATCGTGAAACCCGAATACACGTTGAGTCTGAACGTGTGGGGTTGTTTTTGAAGGAGTGTATTCTTTAAACTGATTTAAGATAAAAATCAGTTTTTTTCAATTCTGTTTTGAGATTGGTTTCATTAAAAACCTCATCCAATTTTTAAAACAGTGTTTTGGATTGATGAAAGGACTAAATCTCTTTTAATAAACTTTGTTATTAAACCGAATTGAAGCTTTTAAAATTCCAGTTCTATTTTATTAGCGTTTTGAAACTTACTGAAAACCACTTTGTCAAATTTGTTTCTATTAAATTCAGTTTTTTCTAAAATCCTACTTGACTTTGATTTTATTAAAATTGTATCTCATTTTAACGTGAATTATTCAAGAGTGAGTGATCTCACTTTAGTTCTTGATTTTGGTTCGTTTGGTTTAAGGTTTGATAAAGTTATTGATTCTTTGAAAACTCAAGAATGAGTGTGTTTAAAATTAATTGATTCAATTAATTCCATTACTTAAGGAGTTGGATTTTACTGTTTAAGATCAACGAGTTGTGTTAAATCGCGTTGATTGTGTTAGTGCTTTCACTTTAGCAATTGGGTAGGTCTCTTATCCTACCAAGCCTGCATCATATATGCAAACAAAAACCTCTACACTGAATTTACTGCATTGACCTAGCTAGGTTAAATTTTAAGTTGATGAGTCAAATCTAAGTCCCGAGTAAACCAACCTTGGGTCCAAATCATTTGACTTGATGACTGCTGCATCTGGGACATGCTCAAAATTTCAAGGTTGAAATAAAGCATTATTATGCAATATGTATTCTACATTAATACAATTCAATGTGAATTATTACCAGACAGGCTATCAACATGCTTAACAAATCTGCACACTGGTGCATGGGGCCCTCCTGCATGGGTTTTGGTACATGGAGTTGGAATGGTTGGAAAGATCTATACTTTGACAACAGGCTTACCAAAAAGTAGCTCAATTGGGTCACTGCAGAATGGTTGGAGAGATCTATACTTTTGACAACAGGCTTACCAAAAAGTAGCTCAATTGGGTCACTGCAGATATGATTTTTAAGGTTCCCAACATTCCAATAGTAGTAGGTGTTAGATTCTATGGGGCCCACCTTAAGGGCTTCCTAGTGGAGTGAGACAGTTGGAAATATACAAACACATGCACACACACTAGATGAACAATGTAGACAAACACCTTTATTAAGAATACTAAACAAGATATAAAAGCAAAAAAATGATTGCATATAAGGTGTGAACTAGGACAAGTTGACCCAAATCAAATCAACCCTAATCCCACCTGATGGTGAATACCTGCAGCCTGATCCCAAACTTTTCCAGCCAAACAACCAAACTTCAAATCAGCCTAACCCTAGTTGAGTGAAACCTAACCCAACCCAATTTGTGATGGACCAAGCTTGTAGAAAAGTATCACTTGTAAAGCATGCTAAATAAAGTCCCAAGCTAAGTTGCATGAGTACTACTATGAGTGTTGGTGTCCGACAAGTGTATGAGGTGTTGGACACTGTGACAGCGACCCAAAAAATAGAACATGGGGACAAGGGACCATATTTAAATAAAATTACATCTAAGTTTATTTTAAATGAAAATAAAGTGTGAAAGTAGCACTAATGGTAAATAATACTCCCTCTGTCCCAAATTAGTTGTCTTATATGGATTTTGGAATTGTCCCAAAATAGTTGTCTCATTTATATTGGAGTAGTATAAAATGTGTTGAAAATAAATGAGATCACATGGATTGCTAACCTTATATAGAGAATTTTTTAAAAATACAAATCTTTTAAATGGGACAACTAAGATGGAACGGAGAAAGTATACTAGTTTTACTCTAGAAATTTAGGTGACAAAAGTTTATAACCCCAAGGAACCATGTTCTTTATAGAAAACGGCACTATCCTTGTCTTTCACAATAAGAGCTGCTACATAGTGTCCCAATCACGGGGTTAATTAAGTATAGATATAAATATAATACTTACTAAACATACACGTTCACTCAAGTTGAGGGGCAGCCAAAGCCATGAAACTAACCCTCCCCAGCGATTTGGGTCAAGATATTTATCATGAACTCCCAACTAGACTCAAGGAAACCCAACCCAAAATCAGGTTGGTTCAACTGTGGGTTCATGCTAACAAATTTAGTGTGAGAAAAGCCACAAATCCTTCTGTTCATTTTCTAAAGATATCTAATTGAGAGATTCAAGTTTCCAAGACAGTGATGACAAAGACGTTCACAAAATTATTAATGTAGCACGAAAAGAATGGAGATGCAACATAACTTGAAAGGAGACAAAGATAATGTCTTTGGTTGTAATATTAGCCCCAAAGTTCTGAAAGGGTGAAAAAGGCCAAAAACCCATCCGTTCATTTGGTAAAGATTCCTAATTGAAACCTCCAATTTTCCAAGATAGTGATGACTAAGACGGTGATCAAGTTATTACTTAACAGCATGAAAATAATGGAGAATGGAATATAACTTGAAAAGGAGAAAGATAATGTCTTCGGTTGTAATATTATCCCCAAAGTTTTGATCCATATCTCTAATGTGATGGTTCTTTTTCCTATTCTTAGTTTTTTCAACACATCATCGCTATGAACATATGAGCTCATATGTGAACAAGGTTTCTACGTTGTGCTCAAGGAAAATCAACTTCTCTCTCAACAAGATACTAAGCTATCCCAGAAAAAAAGTGTTATCCCCATTACCTCATTGATTTGAGTTGTGCAAGGAAAAGCTTGGTACGTGAGCGGATTCAAGGATTCCTGCATTATACATACATTTTTTTCTTTAAAAAAAAAGCAATGCGCAAAATATTACTGCCACATATTTGAAGTGAAGGTATATGAACAGCACCTGGATATGTAAAGGAGGTGCAGATGCAAAATACTAATTCCTTCCCTTCCAGAAATCAGCTCAGATGCCTAATAACTGGCCTAAACAACATATAATCATTGTGATAAGTCCAAGCATAAACACTAAAATAGAAAAAATGTTTAAATGTGAATTCTAACATTTAGAAATGATATAAATGAAATATGATACAAGCCCTACCCGTATGAATTCACTTGGCACGTAAGGTGGTAGAGGTGTCATAGTATTCAATGGAGTCCCTTGGAGATCTAAATTTTGTGAAAACTCTCTCCCAAAAGAAATTGGATTAACAGGTCATTCTTTACTCCCTACTCCAATTGCTTTTCGATCACTTTTGCATTTGTCGCTTTGGCCAATGTTTACTAGATATTTAAACATCTATTCTAAAAAAAAACACAGTATAAAATCCAATTTAAAAATGTTGCTACTCTTAACCTTTCTCTTCTTCATAGTAATGTCTGTCAGATTTACATCTCTTGCTCCTTCCATCAATACCAGTCTTTATTATACAAGTCATACGAAGCTTGTCCACTCTCCCAGTGCCTTTCACCAAGGATTTGGAATGTATTCCATCTCTCTGCTATTATCACACCATAAACTTACACAAACATTTGAATTATTGAAATGTGTTATTAGTATTGGAAGGTTCCGTAAATCTTGGCATTTCAAAACAGAATAAATTTTGTCCAAGAACATCTTTTAATCACTTCAAACCAATTTAGAAGCTGCCTCATTTCCTGCAGCCTTCGTCACAATATGAACAAAATTGCAATATAGGTTGAATAAACCCTGCATCATCGTCTTCTACAACCCTATCCTCGGCATTTTTTGTCCACCCGTTTAAAATATATTGGAGGAAGAACATTAATATTGTTAATTTGGCTCTATTTTAAAAGATACCACCTCCGTAATATTCTTAATGTTGGCATTACATGAAAAAATATGTTTTAGAGTCTTCTTGAAACATTCCAATATGGCCTGGAGTGTACTCCTCACGTACATGAATCAACATTGGCACATCAAGCCACAAAATTGGCATTTTTTAATCTGTATCAAAATCCATCCTTAGTTTCACATTTTGCGAATTCCCTATTGTTATGTGCCTAGTGGGGCTCAACCTGGGGGTATGGGGGTTAGGTTGGACCAGTCTAATATGAATAGGATTAAGACTTTTATTTTCAGCATTTGATAGCTCTGGGCATTGGTATCAGATACCATATCATAGGTTAAAATCTTTGAAGGGGCTACCTAGTAACAGAGTTAAGCGGTCGTGAAGGTGAAAAGTGTTGGGTGGCAGATTCACCAACAATATACACAGGTGGGCCCATGCTTTATGATACAAGGTGAAACCTGTGCATTAAATGGAAGTCTCCAATACCTTGGTTTACACCTTGAGAGTAGAGTTGTATGGCAACTAGGATAATAAATGGGATTCTCACACGGCTGTAAACGAGTGCACATCTAAGACTTCTAGGATTACACGTTGGAGGTAATCTGATGGGATTAGGATTGGTAATATGAGCACCGGTTGCAGAGGAGAAAATCTTGGTGATTTACGCTGCAACTTCAAGAGAGATTTTAGGAGAGAATATTGGGCTGCCAGCGTGAGCTCTTCCATAAGGAAACAACGAGGATTTTCTTGTTTATGATCAACACGTCAATAGGCCTGGATTTTAGGCAGAAAATCCAGCATATTAGAGGCATTCTTTCCACCTTATATACAGTGGGTTTTCTCCACAGGGAAGTGCCTTCGGCGACATGCATTGAGTAGGCGTGCCATTGTGGAACAGTTGCATTGTTGGAGAGCATGAGGGACTTCAACGCACCTGGGCAACATAGGTGATGGCTTCATATGTGGAAGTCATGGAGGCTGCCATGGGTCGCATGACACAAGAGCCGTATAGCCAGAGGTATAATGGCACAGGTCAACAAAATAGTTATGGGAATAAGAGGATATATGAATTGTATGATTTTACGATTCTCGATTCACGATTCACACCCTTAGATCAATTTTGATACGATTCGAGTTTGATGACATTGGGTAAAATTGGAGAATGCCATATACTTAGAGCATTGAGAATATTTATAAAATTCTATGCTCACAAGGTGTTTGATAATATGTTTGAGTAAATGTTGCCTTGTGCACATTTCAATGTATAGTTCGGTAAGGTTATGGTTTGACTTCCTTATGCCTATGTATGATTGATGTGAATATATTGTATCAGATACATATGTATGAGTTTCCCAAGTTTCCTATGATTAGATGTTTACTATAATTAAGAATTCATAGATTTGTGATGTGTTGAAGTATGATAAATCAAGATTACCCAAGATATGTAATGTAGGACCTTGATAACTTCCCATACTTGTATATGGTTATGAGTAATGTATGCATCAACTGAATTCTATGATTGTGATTGGAATTTTTAGATGTGTAATTCATATAATAGCATGATGAATGTGTTTTCATGCCATGTTTAGACTTTTATGATAATATGTACATCACTAGTGAGTACATATGTTGATAATGGTTGTGGTGGATTAACCTAACCATATGTAGAATGAATTTTCATGATTTGAATAGGAACTTTATGAAGGGTTAGACTAAGTGAAATGGGTGAGTTAATGTCAAGTATCTTATAACCTTAGGGGGTTAACTTGTGCTATAATGGGGATGGGCTAGCATGATTGAGAATGCATGGAATTCAATGTAAATACTAAGAAAATCTTCTTTGATTTCCCCAAAGTAAAAGTATGACCACTCTCCAATGTCACCCCAAACGTGACAATAATGAACTACGGCTGATCTGATCCATTATGTGGTACGTAGGCAACTGAGAGCATTGTATCTCAGCTCATTCAAAAGATGCATTGTGCCTCATCCATTTGTGTTAAAGATGATGGATAAATTGTGTTAATTGTTGGAAACCCTTAGGAAGGGTTGAGATGAATTATTGTTGAAATTAATTGGGTTAATGTTGTGAAAAAGGGAGTGATTGGACTTAGGATGTTAAACCACCATGAGACGAGTTAAATAAATTGCAAAGACTAAAAATATGTGTAAATAAACCTGACGTGTATATCTCAGGGTTGGTATGTAGTCCATGTCGCTAGAATAACCCAATGTGATAATTATTTTGAATGTATGAAATGTAATGGAATGTGCTATACTTGCTATCATTGTGAAATTGTGGTCATAATGTGATTATGATATGTTTATTGCCCATGAAATTCGAATATATTTCCCCTAGTATTACTCACTGATGTGTGCCTAGGAGGTTATCTAGGATGTGAGTATGGGATATTGTGTTAATGTACATAATGATATTGAAAAATACTAGTGTTGGAATAAGACTCAAAGAGTATAGGACTTGATGATGTACATTTCTCTTTTTTGGGCACCACTAGTAGTAGTCCCCATTCTCTAGAGGAGATTGGTGTGACAGGGTTATGATTAAATCAAGGAATCCTATTAAAACGGTGGTGTCGGCTATGGGACTTGGTCCTGTAGGGTTGCTGTCGAGGAGTATAGCCATTCACATATTTCGCGTTGTAGGTCGCTCTCACGACTGTTTGTGGTTGTCGTTGAAGAGTATAGCCCCTCACATGCTTCGCGCTATAGGTCGCTCTCTCACGGCTATATATTACATTTGGTGTGCGTCGATGGGTAGGGCTAGATATTCGTTTACCCCATGAGGATCATATTAGCTTTGTAAGACGCAGTCTAACCGCTTTAAAGCTTGATTGAATCACCCATGAGGTGAAGGGATGTAGGGTGAGGTAGACTCAATCACGCCAATCGTGAGTCTCCCGCTTAGTAAGTCATGGGCCCTAAGTGTTGCTAGGGATCGTGGTATGTTTATGATTTGATATTGTTGCCATAGTCACGTAGTGATTCATGTGAATGTTGTTCATACAGATGGAAGATATCATGATAGATGATGTGTTCCCTGGATGAGTTATGCCCATGGATGGATTATACCCATAGAGGGATCATATTCATGGATGATTTTATACCTATGGATAGATGATATTCACTGATGAGGTGTTACCAAGGATGAATGATTAGTCACATGGATGTTGTTCTCATAATAAATATATTGGATTCATGCCCAGATATTGGTTATATGGTAGGCATATTGGCCCCATGATAGACATGTTGGTCACATGGTAGACATATTGGTCTCATGGTGGACTTGATAGTTCCATGGATAAATATTATTCCCATGGAGGGTTATTCCCATGGATAATTATCCTCATAGAAGGGATTGTGATCATAGATGTATATTATTACCGTGGATGAATATTCTCACGGAGGGCATTGATTCCATAGGTGATTGGACCCATATTTAGAGTATTGTTCTCGAGGAGGGATGTAGAACTTATGTTCGTGTATAGGTCCCATGGTTGATGTTTATCCCATGAGTGACATAGATTCCATGGTTGATGTTGCTCCCATGGTTGGTATAGACCTGTGATGGGTGAGACCTATTTTATTGATGAGGCCCGCAGATAGGTATTAGAATGTCCTGGTGTGGCATCATGAATAACACTGTGTTAGTGCTATGAAATAAGTAAAATTAGAACTATGCAATATCTAATCTCCAATGGAGTACGTAGGCAGCTGCTGATTTAGTTCGATCAACCCAAAGATCCAATAAGTTCTAGGATCCATGGGGATCTTGTTACACGTGTGGGAGTCACGTGTTTGGACTATGAGTTATGCATGCTTTAGAGTAAAAAAAATATATATTCTTGTTTCTCACGTGCCCGTTAGGTCGGGGCGTGACAAATGGTGTGTGTTCGAGTGGAGTTCATCCTTTTGAGGTTTTTTTGGGTATGAGAGTGGTAAGATGAGATGGGTGTACTAAGGGCTCGGGACGTTATTTTGGGCTCTAGACTCAAGTGAGTCATTATGTTGTATTTGTACATGTATTCTTTTTCTCTTATATAGTGAAGATTTCTGTCGCTCCGTGGATGTAGGCTAGGTGGGCCGAACCATGTAAATATTGTTGTCTTGTGCTGTGATTTTATTCCGTTTATTATTGTGTTATTTCCATTAATAATCCTAAAAGAAAAGACTACTTGAACCATCATCATTAGCACGGAAGCATGGTTGTTTGTTATGTGCTTGGTGGAACTCAACCTAAAGAATAGGCATGGGGTTGGGCCAGCCTAATATGAGATAGGTTTTACACCCACATATTGTTCCACAAACAATAAATCCATCGCCATTTTGACACATTCATGCCAATATCTTCGTTATTTGGCCATAATGCTTTTCTCATTTTCCATGAATTTCTGATAGTCATCAATATTTTCATGGGTTCTAAATTGAAGTTTTGAAATAATGAAGAAGTTTTTAGGGGTATTGATGCTCACCCATTCCGATTAGTTTGGAAAGAATCTCGAGCTCTATCCACTGATTGGATATCCAGCCACCTGCAACTTGGCACTTTTGGATCATTGTGGGTTAGGTCGAGAGAGAGTTGCTATAGAGAGTGTAGCGACCCGACCCAAATTAGCAAATCTTGACCAGATTAGAATCCTTTAGGATAGAGTTATCCAGTATTTATTAATTACATATTTATTGCTTGAAATTGTTTGAATTTGTGTCTAAAGATAATATTTGGAATTCTAGATCCTAGAGTGAGTTTACCTTTGTCTTATTTACATATTTGAAGTAAAATCAAAATTTTGACCTAGGTTCCAAAAATAATATGTGTCTAAAATTTGGAAACTTTCTAAATTGGGAAATTTCTAAATTTAGGAACTTATGGGTCCCTCACTTGTTTAATTAGATGAATTGATTGGTGTATTTCAGATTTTTTATTTGAAAATTAATTGTGATATTAAAATTTAAATTTTAGCCTGAAAAACTTAATTCCCATTTTGAAATCGAAAATAGAAATTTCTTGTCTATTTCGAAATTTAATTTTGGGGTTTGGCGATCCAATTGGAAATTTGAATTTTTGAACCTCTTTGTAGATCAAGTTGAGTGTTTAGAAAATTTAAATTTAGAAGATTTAGATTTATTTGTGCAAATTATAATTTTTGGGAATTTATTGAGTGTTGGAAATAATTAAAGGAATAAATAAATCTTTGAATTTCATGTGGGCCAGTGGGACCCACACCTTGGGTGTGTGTGGCATGGAGATAAGCACATGCAATTTTTTAAAATTGCACGTGGGTTATCCTTGGAGAGCAAGCTACATACTTATCCAAAATAAAAAGTTAATTTTATCCTTTCCTTGGATAGAAATTGAGAAAGCATACAAGGGCTTTATGGTACCTAGAAATTTTGCCAAAACTATAAATACTCCTTATCTCCCCAAGCTTGGTCGAAATTTATAAGGAGTCCCTGGGCCTGGCCGGAAATTGGCAAGATTTCTCCTCTCTCTTTGGCTTTTCTCTCCTTCTCTTGGATAAGTTTGAAATTTATTTTATTCCTTTATTTTATTTTCTTCTTTTTATACTTTTCTTTTAATTCTCTTCTTCTATTATATTCTTCTGCCTCCATGTCTCTCTCTCAAAATTCGAACAAGCATGGTGATGTTTTTGAGAAATTCGATTATGAGAGAAAAAGAGAGAAAAAGGGGAAAGAAAAAAGAAATCAGATTAAAACATGGAAATTCGATTCTTGGATGGAAAATATTATTTTTAGGATTCTGAACCAACCAAACCCTCCATGAAATAATTCTACACCTCTTGAAATTATTGTAGAATATTGAAATTATTGTAGAATATTGAAATCACCATTTTAATGGTGAAAAGTTGTAAGTTTGATTCTCATATCTGAAATCTCATTTTATGTGCACTGTCGTGCGAAAAATCGAAATCGGGGCACTCGATTGATTTTTTGATGAAAATTGATTTTCTTGAAACTAAACAGATAGATCTAGTTTCATTAGAAATTTTAGATAAAAAAAGTAAGGATTGATGCCACAAATCTGAAATTATGTTACTAGAGTAAAGCACGATCCAGAGGGTGGTGAATACGTCGGATTTCTAAATTCAATTCCCTTAAAAAAAAATCCTTAACTAAATTATTACTTAAATGTATGAGATATGCAATGAGTTCCTTTTCCTTTTGAATCAACCACTGTTAATTAAAAATGGCCGAATCTACCTGTGTGTGCAAGTGACATAGTATTCAATCAAACCATTCAAATCAAAAGCATCACCCACATATATGAACAAATATTTTGTAGTTCTTCGGTTTCAATTAACCTACATCCACTGTTAGATTTTTCAACTCTAAAGTTGTCCCAATTATACTATGAATGGGCCTCACACCCAAATAGTATAACCTACTTTTTTATAGAGGTTCGACCCAAATTGTCTAATCCTCGACGCCTATTTTTTTGGGTGGTTCGAACACAATGTTCTAATCCACCTTACAACGATATAAAATAAAAAAGAAGGAGGAACACTTGCCTTAGGCCTTATCCAATATTTAGAAAGTGTGTTCTTCTTTACTCAGTGTCTCGGTGCTTCTTCCTTCAGATCCAGTTCATCAGAGTTGATTATTGGCACAGCGGTATGAGGGTATTAGGACAACAATATGACTGATTTTCTTTTCCTAGGTGAACACCCTTAACTTCATCAAACATAAGGTACTGATTACCCATACATATCTTTGTTAGGGGATGATGAAGAAGGTGTAACAAAAGGCACGAAATCTCTCCCGTCTCAGTTATTCTTTTTCAAGTATTCAGCACATGTATCTTTTCATTAAGCCCACGAGATTTAAATAAGACAGACTGTTGTACATCAGTCACGTCTCGAGGCCTCCAGATTTCTTTCAAGCCTCGAGGCTGCATAAGGTAATACAACACACTGATTTTTCGTTAATTTAAATATTTCTTCTAAGATAATAATTCAATGACCAGCTCATCTACACGCCACCTGTTTGTGATAGACAATCAGATTATTCCACCAACGAATCATGAGATGACACCATGATTTTTAATAATCTTTTGAGATCACCGAAAGCCTCATAATATTTTTCCAAATCTTTCAAATCAACGATTTTCTTAGACTTTTCATATTTGCACATGATTGTCAATCACACATAAGTTTATCTTTTGACAAATTGAGGAGCTTTTCTAAACAGGTAAAGGATAGCCATCCACGATGATAGGCTCCAAAAGATTTGTTCAACTGTGTGAGATGGTAACTGGATTTTCACTCTAAAAGAGGACCCTTGTAGATATTCCTTATTCCTATAAAAATCCCAATTTAGGATTTTTCGAAATCAAAGAAAAGCCTTTCCCTCTGTTCAGATTTATCTAACCAAATTTGTAAGATGTTTGGTCAAATGACACTTGGCCTTGTGGTCTCACGCTGAATTACAGCTGTTACAATTTTCACTCAGCGAAAGACAGTCTTTGAGGTCTCGACAAACTGCTTAAGGCTTCGAGGTTGGAAGTCAACCATTTTCAAATTTTCTAGTTTATTGACCATTGACTTCTTAGTTATTTTTGGACTTAGCCTAAGGTCTACTATGGTTTACTTACCTGTGTGTCAATAACAAATTTGGTACAGAGCCTTCAATGCACAGTAAATCTTCTGTCATCTTCATATTCTTCTAAGGTACGGTCCAAGTGAGTCACGTAATTGACAATATAGGTGACTCGGACGAGCCGGGCACTAACAATCTCCCCCTTTGTCAATTTCGTGACAAAATCTAAGATCTACCAAGTACACCAATTTCCTAAAAATACATATGCACACAAGTCATTCCCCATTTACCAAAACATATAAAATTAAAATGACATTTGACCCTCTAAGTTCACAATCTTCTCCCCCGTAGCATGTACTTGCAAAACAACATGTATTTTTCCAATTCCTGCATATAAAGAGGCAAAAACTGGTGGGAACTTATATGCTCCCCCTCAACATTAGCACATTTATATTACTCCCCCTTTTTGTCAAGATAATTGACAAGGGGCAGCCATATCGAAACATGAGATAAAAGACAGATGCTTCAAATAAGTACATGAGAATCTTAAAGCAAAACATGCAACATCACAGAAACAGAGTAGGCAAGTTAAGAGGTTACAACTCACAATACCAAAAATATAACAAAAGTAAGCAAAACATAAACAACCACAACAAAATAGTCTTCAGTCATGAGGAGACAAGTGAAGAGGATTCTGAGATGTTGTAGAGAGATTGGAAGATGCATCGGATCGATGTTCGCACATACACTGAGAGTTCTTGGTGTAGATATAGCAGTCGATCTTGACGTGTCCTTATGTCAGACAAACAAGATTCCTATCGTTGTTCAAGTTCTGCGAAGCGCTCCTCAAAGCACTTACGATCAGCCGAAATTGAACAACAAAAAATAGCCTTGTGACTCCGTCGTTCAGTAGAAATAGCAAAAATGGGCGAGCAGCTAGAAAATGGACGAGACGAACCAAGACTTCTTTCAATACCTGTCTTCGTTAGAGGACGCACATTTTGGGGACCCTCACCAAGATAGGGGACCATGCCAAAATGTGTACCGAACGTGGTAAGCAGGTAGCAGAATGGGATTGCACCATGACCGGATGACTTCCAAAAACACTCTATATGGGCACAGATCAGCGAGGGAAGACATATTATGCGTTCCATAGTCACATAGTACAAGATATTCACCATATAGTCACCGAGTTGGAATTTGTTCTTCAGCCGAGGGTAGACATTTGAAGTAAAAATCAAGTGGAGGACCTTGTACTTATGAAGGAGAGATGAGACATGCAGCTGGAGTTTACCTTTCCATTCTACGTCGTATCTACAATGTTTGCATTCAATCTTTTTTGAGTCGTTAGAACAAACCTCATTTCGTGCAGCAGAAATATCACCACCCTTAAACGTGGGAATGTTCATCAGTTTTGAAAGCAGTTCAAGTGTGACTGTAACTTTTTCTCTGTTTGCGAAATTGACTGAAAAGGAATGAGTGGGATCATTAAGGGATTTGTGAATGGAGGAGTACATTCCTTTCACCATTGATGGGTGGGCATCTCCACCCCAATTAAGAAGATTTTCTCATCCTACTTTCTTAAGAATCTTTTAGGTACTGTACTTTTCCAGGTCAATAGGTAACATGTGCGCTCAACATTGTAGTTCTTGAAGGAAAGTTCCTTTTGAACTGGCCGAAAGAGACGAGCAGTAGGAGGATCCAAGGGAGGAGATGATGCGCTAGATCCATCAATGTTTTCCTCAGAAGAGAGAGATGGTCTTGACGAGCCAAGTGAGGGATGAAGGACAGGTAAAGGAGGAGTCACAGGGGTTCCGTGATGTTCTTCCTCTGTTCGTTCAAAAGAGGAAACCGAAAACGGGCTAGTCGGTATGGACCGATTTGGGTTTTTGTAAGCCCAGAGTTTCTTAATTTCCTTCGGCGGAGGAGGAGAAGGGGTGGTAGCGGATGACAATGCGGCATGACTCCGCAAGTACCGTCTGAAGCTATTTGGGACAACCTCCAATTTTTTTCGAGGCATTTTGGTAGGAAACCCTTACTGTACGAAGAGAAGATGGTGGAGGAAAAGAGGAAGAAAATACCAACAATGAACCAAAGAAAGATGAATATGAGAGGATATGGTACCTAGAATCAAAGAGAAAGAACGATCAAGAGATCGAAAGAAGAAAAGAAGACCGGAACCGAAGGCACACAACGGAAATCCCCTTTAGTGCGGAGATGCTCTTGGAGCCCTAGCAGAAGAATAACGGTAGTTTTGCCCGAAAGAAACCAGTTTGGATTTAAAGAGATGGACCACACACGAGTAACTTAACTCGATCTCGAGGGCTTGAGACATGGCTAGAGGCCTCGAGGCTAAGTGAATTTTTTTTTATTGTTATTATAGTGTGCACATAATCAACACATTACCAGGAATATTTAATTTACAGTACAAACCCCAATTGATTTTCTTAGATCAAGAAAATGAGTTGAGTCAAGTGGTTTTGTCATTATATCTGCTAATTGATTTTCAGTGAAATGTACTCAAACTCAATTGTTTTATCTTCAACTAACTCTAGAATGAAGTGATGTCTAATGTTTATATGTTTAGTTCGAGAGTGCTGACTAGATTCTTGGAGATATTGATGGCACTTGTGTTATCACAGTTAAGCGTCATTGTTCCTCCTGTCATGCCATAATCAACTAGTATTTGCCTCATCCAGACAAGTTGAGTACAACAGCTTGCTGCGGCTATGTACTTAGCCTCTGCAGTCGAAAGAGATACAGACGATTATTTTCAACTGTGCCAGGTAAACATACAATTTCCAATGTAAAAGCAACCACCACTTATAGATTTTTGGTCATCCAAGTTTCCAGCACAGTCCACATATCCCACAATATGATAGGATGTATCGAATGGGTATCAAATTCCATATAAACACGTTTCCGATACATATTTAATTACATGTTCTACTGCTTTTAAGTGGGATTCTTTAGGATTTGCTTGGAACCGAGCACAAGCTCCCACACTAAATGAAATATCAGGTCTACTGGCAGTCAAATAGAAAAGACTACCTATCATGCTCCTGTAAATGCTAGGATCAACTTCTTTTCCATTCTCATCCTTTGATAATTTCATAGTGGTGCTCATGGGTGTATTTGACTGCTTACTACCTTTGAGGCCAAATCTTTTAACAAGATCTTTTGCATATTTGGATTGTGAAATGAAAAGGTCATCATTAAGTTGTTTTATTTGTAACCCAAGAAAATAATTGAATTATCCAACCATGCTCATTTCGAATTCTGATTTCATGAGGTTGGAGAAACTAATAGCAGCTTGTTCATCAGTGGATCCAAACACAATATCATCTACATATATTTGGGCTATTAATATGGTTTCATTGTTTTTTCTTACAAATAGTGTATTGTCCACACTTCCCCTTTGAAAGTTATTATCTAATAGAAATTGTGTAAGCCTTTCATACCATGCCCGGGGAGCTTGTTTAAGGCCATAAAGTGCCTTCTTTAACTTGTAGACATGATTAGAGTATTTTGGATCCATGAACCTTTTGGACTGCTCTACATAGACCTCTTCATTTAACAACCCATTAAAAAATGCACTCTTTACATCCATTTGAAAAGTTTAAACTTTAAATAGTAGGCAATAGACAATAGAATACATATAGACTCAAGATGTGCACTGGAGCAAAAGTCTCATCAAAATCGATGCCCTCAATTTGTGTATACCCTTGAGCAATAAGGCGGGCCTTATTCCAAACTATTGTCCCATTTTCATGCATTTTATTTTTGTAAATCCACTTGGAACCTATTACATTTGTATATTTTGGTCTTGGCACCAAATCCCATATTTCATTTCTGCTGAATTGTATGAACTCTTCTTGCATTGCATTTACCCAATCTTCATCAATATTCATGGGTTCTAATTGTGAGCTAAGGCAAAAACAGATAGAGATGTCTTCAAGTTGCTTCCTTGTCTTTACTCCGTTCATGGGATCCCTAATAATATTCGACATAGGATGCTTCTTGTTTGGTTTAAGTTCAATGGGTGTCGAAGAAGATGAAGGAAGCTCATCAATTGGTTTGAAGAGAGATCCACCTCATTTACGGTTTCAAGTATAGATGAAGAGTGGTCATTAATAATCACGTTAATGGATTCTAAGATAGCACCAATTCTAATACTCTATATACTTGGTTGGTGTTAAAGTAGCCCTGGAAAATTCTTTCATCACTTTTTGCATCAAATTTTCCCAACTTTTCACGATTTCTAAGAATGTGATATTTACAACCAAAGACCTTGAGATACTTAGCATCAGGCTTCCTACCAGTCCATAATTCAAAAGTTGTTTTATCAAAGCCAACCCTTAGATAAACTCTATTTATGATGAAGCAAGCGGTATTGACAGCCTCGGTCCACAGATTTATTGGTAATTTCTTGCTATCTAGCATGACTGTGGCCATATCTTGAAGAACCCGATTTTTCCTTTCAGCAACCCCATTTCGTTAGGGTGTCTTAGGAGCAGAGAACTCATGATGTATGCAATGTTTTTCACAAATTTTTTGAAAAAGATGATTTTCAAATTCACCCTCATGATCACTTCTGATTCTATTTATAGGTGTTTGTTTTTCATTCAAAATACGTTTTGCAATAATTTTAAATTAATGATATGCATCTGATTTTTCTCTAAAGTAAGCTACCCATGTATATTTGGTATAGTCATCAACGACGACCATGAAATACATCTTACCCCCTATACTCATATTTTGGGTTGGTCCAACTAAGTCCATATGTAAAAGTTCAAGAGGTCTAGTGGTAGCCACGATATTTATCTTTTTATGGGCTGCTCTCACTTGTTTACCTTTTTGACACTCACCACAAAACACTTGGTCTGATCTACATAACTTGGGCAGTCCTTTGATGTGTTCACTTAATTTTGATAAGTCTTTGAAATTTACATGTCCTAATCTCTTGTGCCACAACTCTGCTTCATTAAGCTTAGATATATTGCAACCTTTTTTGCTTGGAGTTGGGTGGTTTTCAAAGGCATAACACTGATCAAATGTTTTCAAACCCTATAGGACAACTTCACCTTCATCGTTATAGATTTGGCAATCATTCTTTCAGAAGGTGACATAATGATCTTTCTCATATATTTGAGATATACTCAAGAGATTATGTTTAAGACCATCAACAAGCAACACATCATCTAAGGTAAGGGAGTCATTCAATTTTAAGGTTCATTTCCCTATAATTTTAGCCAAATTTCCATCCCTAAAGGTAACTGAACCACCATTGAAGTCCATAAGATTGGACATAAAACATTTGTCCCTAGTCATATGCTTTGAGCAACCACTATCAAGGTACCACTTAGATTGATTTTCAATCTTTAGTGTTGTATAAACAATCAAACTTTTATACTTTGGGACCCATTTCAAAGTGGTTGTGGATTTTAGATTTTTTGGGACAGATTTTTGAAGGTTATATCCAAATCTTTTGCTCATCTTTTCGTTTCGAAGTTTGTTCAATTTTTTATCAAGATTTTCATGAAAATAATATTCTCTCTTTCCTTTTTCATAATTTTTCTCTTCAAGTTGTCTCTTGATGGCTTTTTCCCATTGTGACTTTTTCGAAGTTTGCACTCAAATGTGAAATGTCCTCTTTTAACACAGTAAAAACATGTAACATTTGAAGGTCGACAAGAATGGCCTTTAACAAATACAGTTTGATTCACAGATATTACTTTGTTTTGGTTGTACCCAAGACCAATTTTGTCACCATGACTTTTACCCGAGTTTAGCAATCTTTCTAATTTATATTGTCCTTTGGTAAATTTATTTTCAAAGTTGAGTTTATGATTTTTTAAATTGTTTATTTTAGAATGAGTATTAATGTTTTTTCCGATAGAATACTTCAAATATTTTCTAATGTTTTAATATCATTCACATAATTTTTTACCTTATCTTGTAACTCATTTTGAATTTTTTTTTAACTTAAGATTTTCCTCATTTGAAGTTTTCAATGTAGTTACAAGATTTTCATTAATGCCTTTTTCTTCTTCCAACTGGTTCATTAATTTTGTATTTTTAGATTTTATTTTACTTAGTATTTTTTGCCAGATTTTAACTTTCCAGAAAAAGGGAATCATAAGCCTCTTGAAGTTCATCTTCTTCCTCATTGTCTGATTCACTATCTGAATAATTTTCGTCAGGTGCGATAGAGGCTATATAGCCTTCCAAAATTTTAGACTTTTCTTGAGTGGACTCATCAGAATCACTTTCTGATTGAGGCGAATTTTTGTATGTTCCTGTCAAGACTTTATTATTTCTTTTTGATGGACATTCAATAGCAAAGTATCCTTGACCTCTACAATTATAGCATTTTTGTTCTTTGTCCTTATCTTTCCCTTTTTCTTTCAGTGTACTAAATCTTTTGGCCTTTTTATCCTTTGGTTCACTTCTTTTAAAATTTTAAATTTGTTCCTTTTATTGAGGTTTTTTAGGAATTTTTTAGCCAACAAAGAAACATCATCCTCACTTTCAGAGTCTGATTTTTCTTCTTTAGACTTATCAATATTTGAAGATGACTTTAAGGCAATAATTTTTTTTTTAGGCACTTCATCTTCAAAGTGGAGTTCATCGGTTTGAAGAGATCATACTAAGTCATCAACTTTCATTAAAGATACATCTCTGTACTCTTCAATTGTAGCTACCTTAGGCTTAAATCGTTGGGGCAAATTTCGAAGTATCTTGGTACACACTTTAGATTCAGGAATTATTTCACCTAGGGCCCACATGGAATTTACTATGTCACTTAGCTTCCAGTAGAAGTCCATAAATATTTCACTTTTCTCCATACTTATGTTATCAAATTTAGACTGGAGGATTTAGAGTTTAGACCTCTTAACAACTAAGGTTCCCTCATGTGTCCTTTCTAAGATGTACCAAGCATCTTTGGCTATCACACATGTCATTATACGTTTGATTTCATCAGGTTAGATAACACAGTTAATGGCATTTAATGCCTTTCCATTTGTAATATATAACGTTTTTTCCATGTTTGTCCATGTGAAGTAATCCTTAGGTTTAGTACCAACAATTTGTTGCAGAGATTTTCCTACTTCATCTTTAATGGATTTTTCAGTGATTTCCCCAACCGGATGTTCCCAACCTCTTACTACTAATTCCCAGGCAGCTCCATCAAGTGATATAAAAAAAAATTTCATTTTATTGTTTTCGAGGAGGCATAGTTAGAGCAGTCAAAATATGGAGGTTTAGAAACAAGTGACTATTACCTTTATTCATGATTTTAGTACATGATCAACTCGGACGACTAAGTCCAATTCAGAATAACCTTGCTCTAGATGCCAATTGAAATTCCGTTACTAGAGTAATGCACGACCTAGAGGGACGTGAATATGTCAGATTTCTAAATTCAATTCCCTTAAAAAAAATTCATAACTGAATAATTACTTAAATGTATGAGATATGCAATGAGTTCCTTTTCCTTTTGAATTAACTATTGTTAATTAAAAATGGTCGAATCTTCCTGTGTGTGCAAGTGACATAATATTAAATCAAATTAAGTAAAAAACATCACCCACATATATGTACAGATATTTTATAGTGGTTCAGTTTCAATTAACCTACGTCCATTGTTAGACTTCCCAACTCTAGGGTCGTCCCAATTATACTATGAATGGGCCTCACACTCAAATAGTATGACCTACTTTTTTTATAGAGGTTCGACCCAAATTGTTAATCCTGGACACCTATTTTTTTGGGTGGTTCGAACATAATGTTCTAATCCACCTTACAACGATATAAAATAAAAGAGAAGGAGGAACACTTGCCTTAGGCCTTATCCAATATTCAGAAAGTGTGTTCTTCTTTACTCAGTGTCTCGGTGCTTCTTCCTTCAGATCCGGTTCATCAGAGTTGATTGTTGGCACAGCGGTATGAGGGTATTAGGACAACAATATGACTGATTTTCTTGTCCTAGGTGAACACCCTTAACTTCATCAAACATAAGGTATTGATTACCATACATATCTTTGTTAGAGGATGATGAAGAAGGTGTAACAAAAGACACGAAATCTCTCTCGTCTCAGTTATTCTTTTTCAAGTATTCAACACATGTATCTTTTCATTAAGCCCACCGAGATTTAAATAAGACAGACTGTTGTACATCAGTCACGTCTCGAGGCCTCCAGATTTCTTTCGAGGCCTCGAGGTTGCATAAGGTAATACAACACATTGATTTTTCATTAATTTAAATTTTCTTCTAAGATAATAATTCAATAACCAACTCATCTACACGCCGCCTGTTTGTAATAGACAATCAGATTATTCCACCAACGAATCATGAGATAACACATGATTTTTAAGAATCTTTTGAGATCACCGAAAGCCTCATAATATTTTTTAAAATCTTTCAAATCAACAGTTTTCTTAGACTTTTCATATTTGCACGTGATTGTCAATCACACATAAGTTTTTCTTTAGATAAATTGAGGAGCTTTTTCAAACAGGTAAAGGATAGCCATCCACGATGATAGGCTCCAAAAGATTTGTTCAACCGTGTGAGATGGCAACTGGATTTTCACTCTAAAAGAGGACTCTTGTAGATATTCCTTATTCCCATAAAAATCCCAATTTAGGATTTTTCAAAATCAAAGGAAAGCCTTTCCTTCTTTTCAGATTTATCTAACCAAATCTGTAAGATGTTTGGTCAAATGACACTTGGCCTTGTGGTCTTACGCTGAATTACAACTGTCACAATTTTCACTCAGCTAAAGACAATCTTTGAGGCCTCGACAAACAACTTGAGGCCTCGAGGCTGGAAGTCAACCATTTTCAAACTTTCTAGTTTATTAACCATTGACTTCTTAGTTATTTTTGGGCTTATCCTAAGGTCTACTAAGGTTTACTTACCTCTGTGTCAATAACAAATTTGGTGTAGAGTCTTCAATGCACAGTAAATCTTTTGTCATCTTCATATTCTTCCAAGGTAAGGTCCAAGTGAGTCACGTAATTGACAATATAGGTGATTTGGATAAGCTGGGGCACTAACAAAATTAGGTCTACAAGTCAGATAAATTTTAGAAATAATTTTGCTGCAATTCACCAAATAAATCATAACTCGATTTCCATTATCGAAATGTTGCAAAATTTGTGTCTATTTTCAACTAAACAAATAGATATATCTGCAATAAAAATTTGGGATTCGTTGCATGAGGCTTGATACGTCAAATGTGATCTGCATGTCGGATCTAGTTTCAGGTCATGAATTTGAAGGCAATTTTGCAGTGGCTCAGTAAATAATTTTTATCTTGAGATATATAGGTCAGAGTAGTGTTAAATTTTCTAATTTCAAAGGAACATGGAGACCTATCTCCTATAAAAAATTTAGAAAGAAATAACTTGATTTGATAGGTCAAATCAGGTTTGCAAATTGAAAATTCATGATAGACTGCAATCTGGTTGAATAAGGTAACTGTTGGAGTAAAATGACCATAACTTAGGCTAGGAAAATCGGATTGGGCCAAATGAAATATTTTCGAAAATGGCATTCAGAGACCTATCTACTGAAAGATATGAGAATTTATTGATGAGTGTGTTGTTCCCATAAAATTCTGCAATAAGAACGAATTTTTACTCTATTTAGATTTTCTTGGAAAATTAGACCAATTGTAGAAACTTGGTAATTTGGGTTTTTTATTGCTGGAATAGAACCCTAGTAATCCTAAGAGATGGACTCATCTAATTTTAATGGTTGAGAAGAAATTGTCCTAAGTACTTTCAGAAACTTTAAAATTTATTTGCAGTAAATTTGGATTGAGAGGTTGTTGCAAAAGGCTTAGATTTTGGTGTTTGTTTTACTTTGCAATTCTAGGTGAGGGAAACAATATACTTCATGTATTTTTCTAGTTTGTGAATTCCCATAAATTATGTTTTGGTGTGTTGGAATGCATAAGTTGGATTTAGACAAAAATGACTGAGAATTTGTGAATTAACGGATAAAGTCATGTGTAACTCAAATAATGTATTGGGGTAAAATTTATGGGTAAGTGTTTAAGAGAGTGAGTGACTAAGTATGCCTGGACTTGTGCTTTTACCTGTTACCTTGTTGAAAAACCCATGATATGGATTCAAAATTTGCATTGGATTTGATCTATGCTATGATTGGGAATTTGGTGAATTTTTATGATATATTTGTCTAGAGTATTGATATGCCTTGTATTTTGGACCATTGTTGTTGCACATGCTTATTTGAGATTATCTGTGCCTGAATTTAATTTAATTTGGTGTTTCTGGATATACTAAATTATTTGAGATTTATTTATGGTTGATTATGGCATATGTTTATCTGAAGATATCCATATTATTTTATTTTGGTCATGTCATTCATGCATGGATTATTCTATTTTGTTATCATGCATGAACATCTATGGTTGAGTGGGTGTTGGAGATTTTCGGGTTGATAGCCTTGTGATTTGTTGTTGGCTTTTGAGCCAAAGATTAACAAGCGACCAGTTGGGTCGAATTCCTTGGACTAGTGGAGACCGGTTAGGTCAAGTCCTTGGATGGAGTTCATGACTAGAGGAGGGACCTCTTTGACCATCGACTTAAGCTGATCGTCGAGTAGGGTTACGTTGTAGGACATGCCTGTGACTGAGAGACAGTCATGTCATTTGACAAACCAACGTTCGTATGGTACACTGTGACGGTGAGCTTATGGCCGACAGGCCAAGTCTGTGGACCGTTTACGTGCACAATAGTGTTTGGCGGTTTGGGTGATGGCATGGGATTGGGAATCACGCATCATCCCCTGCATTCTGCACATTATTCATCACATATTGCATATGTTTTTTATTTACCTTAATCAATCGGTAATTCCTGTTCGATTATGCTACATGCTTGTGTTTATTTCTTTTACTGGGCTTGTAACTCATTCCCTTTACATTTCAGGAGTAACTTTGGAATTAGATCAAGAGAAGCTCAGAAGCAAGCTTAGACTTTCCTGGAGCTGTTAGGAGCGAAGCCTTAGACTATTTTAAATTTTCAGTATAGAGACTATTGGATTTAGTTTTGGTTTGGTTTTGTTTTTGAGGCACTTAGAGTGTCATTTGAGGATTTGTAATAAGTATTAGATGTGGTTTGAGACTTTGTTATTTTGCTAAGGGTGTGAGACAGTGAGATTAGTTATAATTCTCAAAGCTATTTTAGTTTTGTGGTTGACTTGATATATCATAATGTTAAAAGGCAAATTTGATATGGCACTTATTCTATTTTATATGGCTTATGTGAAAATATTTCCACAACTCTAATTATTTGCGAACCATGCGATCTATTATGAATGTATGTTATGAAACAGTTCAATATTCCATTTTGAGAAAGAATTTTTTTTATTAAATATCTTGAGCAATAACAAATATTCCCATGTTGTACGGTTTGTTTAACTTAGTGAGGCCCTTTTGTTGTTGTTAAACGTGCGATTCCTTAAATGAGAGAGATGGTGGAACACCTCTTTCGTCCAACAACAACCAACGGGGCATTACACAAGTCAAATCGATGCAAGTGTGGGAATAACCAATTATATGACTGAAAAATGCCTAAAATTGCATTTATGTCATAATATTATTAAGCACTATCACCTTTACTTTGTATTTAATTATTGCATTTACATGTAAAAATCTGAATTTATATGATACAACTTATTACGTATATTTTCTTTATTTCAGGTAATTAAGCCAATCAATTTAATAAAAGCCCAAGTACCCCGAGTATTTTGAGTCAAGTTGGCAGGCAGCTGAGTCAATCCCCGAGTCAGACAGCCGTTGGTGTGCACTGAAAAAGTGCCGTTGGAGGACTGGCTGCCAGCAGAATGGAAAATTCTAAAGGAAAGGAGTAGAAGAAGAAAAAGAAAAGAAGAAAAGGAAAGAATCCAAAAATGGAAGCATCGCTGGAGAGAGCCGTTGCAACAAACATATAGATTTCTCTTTAAAAGAGGGGAAATCATAGAGATAGGCATCTTTTCCTTTGGGAAAGCATCAAGCATCCATTTTCCTTTTCATTTTTGGTTCTGGGTTGGGACAGAGAGGACACCCTCCTTCCTCTTCTTGATTCTTATTCCTTTTTCTTCTTCTTTGCCGAGCTATAAGATTCGTCGGTGAGTGACACATCGACGACTGAGGATTTGAGCATCAGCAAGCAACTAGCCACATAGCCAGTGCTAGTGGGAAGAGGAGCAGCAGAATAACAACATTGGTTGGGTTCTCACCTAAGCAACAGGCTGGATCGGTGGTGACAACACCAAAATTGTGGGCAACAACTAGAACAGAGCTGCAGTTCCTTTCTCTTTGTTTTCGAGCATGGCCGGGTTTGGCAGGATGTTTCAATTCATTTTTTTCTTTAATTGTGTTTTTCATTTTATTGTTAGAATTTGGTTTTAAATTGTTTAAGCACTATTTCAATTTCATTGTTGTTTAAGTTTATTTCTGTCAGTTGGTGATACTTCATTTCATCTTTCACTAGTTTTAAGTTCTCTTGATATTTTATTTTATTTGTTTTGTCTTAATGTCATTAGTCACAATGATTCTAGGCTAATTTCTAACTAAGGTGAAGGATGAAGTTTAATTATTTATAGGTTATTTCAAATCAACAATTAATGTTTTAAATGAATGCTATGTTTAATTGAATGGTTTAACTTAATCTCGATCTTTATTACAAATCTAAATATTATTCTTTGATTTATTGTAGTGTCTGAATACAATAAATACTTGGATAAATGTATGATGCTTGTGATAAAAATCAAGGACCTATCAATGTCTATATATTTTCCTCGAATTATTGTGATTTACGAATACAGTGATTGCTTGGAGAATCCCTGTGACATGTGATATGTGCTCAACCGACTTTCTTAACCATCAATAATTTAAACAAATTAATTGAAAATTATTGAGTTAGCTGTCCCGTCTTCTGGTAAGATAGAATCATTATTTGAATCTCACTGAAACAAGTTGATGAGAAATACCTTATGATTTATTAAATGGATCCCTGAACCTTAGTGTATTTTTTCTCATTGATTTAAATTCATCACCATCTTTGCTCCATACTTTGTGTCAAAATTATCAAAATTCAATTTTAATTCTTTTCTTTTTAAATAGTGTTCTTAATACCTTTATTCCCTATGGATTCGACCTCGGACTCACTGAGTAATTACTACTTCGCTACCTGCGCTTGGGTTTACAGTTCTAAAGTGGTAGCAATGACATTCTTTTTTATACCAAATAATAATTCACATGTTTCCAACAAATAATTAGAGTTGCGGAAATATTTTAGTAAAGTTTCCATGTTCGAAAATATCACATTCCCACATTGGATTTATTATTAACATCGTATGAATTTATCAAGCTAACAGCCACAAATAAACTAAAGAAATTTAATCTCACCATTCACAATGTTGTGTTTTAAATTTATAGTCGCAAGCACACAAACCATTTATAATATAGCTTAAGAGTACGAGGTCGAACCCATCGGAACTTAGGAAAATATATTAATGAAAACATACCAATGAATTATATATTTTAAGAAATTTAGGAAATCATAGAAATAAATGTTAAATATGAAATTATTTTTCTAATCTAGGAAATCTAATTTTAATTTAGAAATACTCTAAAAATAGAAAACAAGTCCAAAAATAGGAACAAGATCTAAAATTAGAAATTAACCATTAATGAGATATAATTTTCATGGAAAACACAAAATTCATGTAATTTCAATTAAGATGATAGAATTAATTTAAAAATTATAAATAATCTTAATCTAACTTAGAATACAAAATTAAGATGTAATTAATTAATTACCAACCATGTTCCCAATTTTCAAGAGTTTGAATTTGTAGACAAAACATAAATAAAAATTAAAAACAAATAAAATTACCTCTATAGATATTTACAGTGGAACTTGATCAAATAATTAAGGAAGCATTATTATCCATATCTCAAAAATAAAATTAGGGCCTACAATATGGAGCTCACTTAAATTATCAATCATGGATTCCAATTTTTCATTTATTAAATTCTTATTATAATAATTATGAAATTCATTATACTAAGAAAATTCAATTCAAACCTTAGTCTAGATAAAATTTCTACTTCTAATTCAAAATCCAAATATTTTATCCACTCTTAAAAGGAGCTTTGGATCGGAAAAATCAAGTGCTACCTATCCTAAATATTTCATTCACTCTCCTCGAATATCTTAGAATAACTTCAATCATAACATCATAAAAAGAATCAAAATAGAATCAAATTCTCATCACACATAAATTAAATAATTGGACGACCATAATTCTAAATAAATCCACCCTTCATTTATTTATAAAATATGAAATTAAAAATACAAATGGAATTTTGAAATTAAAGAAATAAGAAAGAAAAAGAAAATGGAAATCAAAATCCACCAACCTTAGAACCCAATGTGGATCAAGAATCCTATAGTCTTTCTCTTTCTCTTCTTCCTCTCCTCTCCTTTCCTTTGCACAACTTTTTCTGCAATGCCTAGGTTCAATTATCTCAATGGGAGAGGGATAGTATTTATAGATGAAAGGAGGTGGAGTGAATGACTTCTATTTAAAGTTTTAAATAAGAGAAGGGACACTTGGAGGACTGATATGATTTGTACTAAATATGGGATGTCTTAAAGGAGGTGAAAAGAATCAGTAAAATTCGTATAAGGTGTGAACACAAATGGGTTGAGTCGGCCATGGTGTGAACACACCATGGAAAGTGGGTGAAAAATCCTATTTTTTACACATGTACTACTTTCCAGCTCAATGTTGATCTAGTTAAGATCTGAATCATGAAATGTCGCAAACTAGAAAGTTGTATCCCTTGAAGTCTTCTTTCCAACCCAAAAGGAATTAATACAATCGGACATCAGAGTGAAAAAATTATTGTCAAAATACGGAAACTATGTCAAACCTCCCTTCTTTTTCTCCACTTCTTATTTTGTTTCTTTTTCATCAATTCACTTGGCAAATTCGAAAAAATTTTCATAATGACTTGTAAATTTCGAATTTCCTCATATGTATCTTGAGTTGATGAAAATAGATTTATACGTGTGGATTTCTTCATGAGCTTTTTTTAATGGGCTTAATAATTGGGTTTTTCGAACTATGAAAAGTCTAATAATTTCACCAATTATATTCAATTCTAAAAATGACTAAATTAATCCAAACTCTCATAAATGGATTTGAATTTATTAGTTTACAAATAAAACCCCTAAAATTGTGGTAAAATGGTCATTAAAAATTTTAACTTTCCAAAAATATCAACTTATGTCCATAAATTGCAAAATTCAATATTTGAATTCTCATATCTTGTATTTCCATGTAAATCGTGCAAAACTTCCAAAATCTCATTAAACATATCCTAAAACACATAAAACAAGGGCTAACTAGTCTAAATATAAGGATAAAATAGTCATTTTCCTGCTCATCACTCAACCCATAATAATGAAGCCAAAATAAAAATAAAACCAAGTCTTCAAATAAATTTAAAATGATTTTAGTCCATAGAAATAGACAATGACTTAAATCCAAATCCAATATTGACACTTATTGTGTCTCAAATTAACGAAACCATAAATAAAGCTTAATGTCTCAATAAAATTATAAATAAACTAATTTCTTTTATCTAGAAGCTCCAAGAATTTCCTAATTATGCTTCTAAGCCTCACCTGATCCTAACTCCCCAGGGTAATCCTATAATGTAAGGAATGAGCTCCAATGCCCAGCAAAGAAAACGAATACCATTCAATGTTCTATGATAAATTTGAAATTAATGGGCATTTACAAATATATCAAAATATGCAATTAAAGATGAATGATAATACAAAATGCTACGACATTATGCATGCTCTCATTCCATGCATCTCAACAACAAATCAATATAACATATGTGCATAATGGTCATGACCTATCGACGAGAGGGAGAATCACAATCCCCGGTCCGAAGACACCAAAAGGATGTGCTTCTGAAGGTAGACCCAATGGTCAACCCATCAGTGGTGAATCACAATCCCCGATCCGAAGACACCAAAAAGAGGTGCTCCACGGGTTACAGATCTCCCACAAAGGGAAACAACAGCGACCAAATCCCAAAATTCAAATCTGTACGGACAATCTCTCCAATGGAATGTGTAAGGCTAATGATCCCAAATCAATAAGGCTAAGTACAACCTATCGGCCCAAGCCTCATCAAGTCTCACCACCCACCCAAACGTGGATGCTCATGAATGAATGCTCACAATAAATTTCATGATGACATGAGCATCAATAGCATGCTTTAATCATAATTTCAATAAATTCTCAAATAAATACAACATGTTCTAATTAAACAACAATTTCAAATATACATGAACCTGAACATGGCATCTCCAAAATATTCATCCAAACAATCCAACATCATATTTAAGAAACACATTAAATTCCAGAAAATTTCAATCCAATAATATGCAAATGAAATTCTAGGTTCCATTGCAAAATTTCGGAATACTTAGATTGGCTTCGTCAACAAGATTAACTGGTAAAAACCATAATTCCAGGCAGGTTGAGGTACTCACAGGCTTCTAAACATTTAGCCAAAAATATGGTTTCCCTAACACTACGTGAGTTTCATTGGAAGTTAATTAACAAAATCTTAGTCTTTTATTTAAACTCAATTTTAGCATTCTATTCAACAATAAAAAACATGTAAGGTGATCGTTCTCTTTACCTAAGATTTAGGAACTGCAACAAACGTCAAAATCAAAACTTTATCAATTAGTTTAGACACCAAATTTGATGCAATAAATTTCAAGATTCCGAACCATATAAATTTATTTTGTTTAAATCTTTAGATTTAGGTTAACTCATCAATGAAGACTGATAAGGTCCTTTCTCAACAAGTTCAGTCCCGAAATTTAAGCTTTTAAACAACAAATCTATGTTCAACTTAGAGATAGAATAGAACAGAATTTCATACTTATTTCTAAATTTTCTAGGAACAACTCATACATCAATCAATTCTCATATTTTTACAGTACATAGTTCAGAATGAGGATTCCATAAATATTTTGTTTGGCCCAAATAGAGTTTCCTAGCCCGAGATATGACAATTTTACTTAGACTAGTCTAAACTACCAAAAAGATAATTCTATGAACGTCTCTTGGTTTGTAAACGAGTTTCGTCCCATCAACTCATATCTAATCATTCCCAAATTTGTACAGAAATTATATTTCTTCATGAGCTTGACAGTGAACACAAAATTTTCACTATTTCGATGACTATAGATCAAGATAAAAATTATTTTAGAGATTGCTGTAAAATTGTCACAGATTTCAGATCCAAAGGTTGCTCTACCTTACAAATCAAATATGGGGTATCAACACTTATTCAATGACTCTCAAATTTTTATAGTAACTAGATCTCTCAGTCTAGTTTCCGAATATAAAAATTCCATTGACAATAGACTTTGAGAACTCTGGTTATGATTTTTCTTGCAATGAAGCGCAGAGGAACCCAAATCTGAGTTTGAGGTCAAATTTCCAACATTCCACCATTAAATTCAGATTTCAAAATTCCAAAAATAATTTCCTGACTTATAGAATTCATCTATGGAGAGTTTGGATAGTTTAGAATCTAAAAAAAAATTCAGATTTCCAACAATGAAAAATTAAAATTTCATGTTTCAATCTATAAAAGTCGAATTTTACAATTTAAATATCCATAAATCACCATAGATTTCTACATATCTAAAAATCAACTAATAAAATCAAGTTTTTATTAAATGTACATGGTATTTTCTTCTTCTTAACCATGGTCGAAAATCACCATTAATGGAATAAGAAGAAGAAAATAAAATAAAGAAGGGAAATTTGAAATAATCTAGAAGGAAGAAGGAATCCAGAGAAAACTTGAGAGAGGAGGAGTTGCAATTTTCGTCCAAGCCAGAGGGATGCAAAATTGGACCAACCCTCTAGTAGCTAGTATTTATAGATTTTGGGGAAATGTTCAGAGTACAAGAACATTAGTCATCCTATTTTTAGTAAGGAGGTGGCCTAGTTGCAATGGGTATGTGTCTATCCTCATGCTAAACATGCCCAAGGTGTGGGTCCCACTAGCCCCACATGAATTTGGGTTATGCAACTTAATTCATTTATTTAATTTTCTTAATTTTTTCCAATACCTATTAGAAATTTGAATTTTGCTCATAAATTTAAATTCTCAACCAAGTCCATCTTTGGAAGCATCATAGTAAACAACATAGCCAAGGCCTTTTTCCCGAATAATCAAAACAACTGAAAAAGTCAACCTTTCTTTTAGTTCTGAAAATGCCTGCTCACAAGATTCTCCCCAAATAAATTTAACACCTTTTCTTATCAATCTTGTCATAGATGCAATAATCTTAGAGAAATCTCTAATAAATTGTCGATAATATCCCGCCAAGCCTAAGAAACTATGAATTTCAGGACACAGTGTGGTCTTTCCCACTTAATTATAGCTTCAACCTTGGCTGGATCCACTACTACACCTTCAGCAAAAATTACATGACCCAGAAATTGCACCTCGGTCAACCAAAATTCACACTTGCTAAATTTTGCATAAAGGTGGTCATCTCTTAGCAACTGAAGTACAATTTTCAGATAGTTTTAAATTTGTAAATCTCGCAAGTGTACGAACCATTCATAATATAGTAATGTGAGAGCGAGGTCGAACCCATTGGAAAATCTCAAAGTATGAATTTAAATTAATGTCCTCTAAAAATGAATTGTTTTTAAGAAATTGAATCATTATATGAGTCATGCATCTAACTTGGAAAATCAACAAATAAAATGCGTGATTTCTTATTCTTGTATGGTGAATTAAATTTTAACCTTAATCATGATTAGGAATTCAAGTTACAAAATCCTTGAGAGTGAATTAAGAGAAAGAGAATCAAAGAATTATATAATTAAAGAATGAATTAAAGAGTTACATAATTAAATATTGGATTATACAAGATTTGGGTTAAAACAACTATTGCAAACAAACATGAGATTTAACATAATTAAAAGGCAGCAAATTAAATTGTATGAAAATAAATGACTGAAATTAAATGTGCAGTAACTGAAAGGTTGGTTGTTTGGAATAGACTGTTCTTCACCCAAGATATGTAAATAAAGTAAAGGCCTAGATCTGAAATTCACGTAAGGATTTAAAATACAATTCATATTTATTAATAAAACAAGATTCACAATTTTTAATTTAATTAATCAAAACCTTGGTAATCATGATTCAAGTCTTACAATCAAGATCCTAACTATTGCATAAGCTCATGTTCAATCAAATAAATATAAGTTGTGTTCTTGAAATTAAAAATAAAATAATCATAAAAGTATTTTAGAAATTGGATGTTAAAGGGTTCTAAATGAATGCTTCTCTTTATTAAATGAAAGAATTAAAGTACAAGGCTTTTCTAAATTAAATATAAAAAATACAACTTAAAAATAAAAATCTACACTCTCGCTTGTAAATTCGCACGGTGCTCTTTGTCTTCCTGTCTTTTGTTCCAGCCTTTAGTCCTCTTGAATTCTAGGTCATATTCGAATTTTACCCTTGGAGTAATGGGGTATTTATAGGTTTTGAAAAGATATGGATGGTTTGGATTAAATCAAGGTTTAAGGTGGGAACTCAAAGGACTGGATTGGATCTAAAATTGGAATGGATGACGGGGATTTAAGCTTGGATTTTAGGGTTGCACAAGGAGAGTCACACAAATTTTGTGTGGCTTTCCTTGGTGGCTAAGTCAAGGTGGAGAGAAGATAGGAGATTAGGAGAGAAAATAGGATTTGGATTGGCACTGGAAAATTCGAATTTGCTATGTAGTTTTAGGGTTTGTGCAATGAGGTGATGAATGAATGGATGAGATTAAGAGATGAGATGAATGAATGGATGGATGATAGGAAGATGAAATGGAGGGTTGACTAGGTGTGAAATTCGAATGGATTCGATTGGGATTGAGAAAATCGTGTGAGGTGTTGTGTTTGGGATGATGAGGTGTGTTAAGATCCTAGGAATGTATCTAGATGGTTTTTAGTCTAAGTGCATGGACAAGTTTTAGGTTGCAAAAATCATGGGATGATGATGTGTAAAATGTGCATGGAGGCTAGCTTGAACTACAAGTTGTTCATTGCTTAGGGTCTATGAATGGAGGGTTTAGATGCATAGGTGGATCTAAATGGATGATGAAATGCATGCCCTAAATCTAAGGTAATGTGTTTATATGATGGATTTATGTGGAGGCTCTAGGGTTTCTAAAAGATGAATGAATGGATGTGATTGGATTACCTAATATTTAATGGCTAAGATGACCAATGAATGAAATGAATGCAAGGATTAATAGGTGATGCATAGATGAACACTAATCTAAGGTTAAGATGATCATGATGATGATGGATGACCTAGATCTAATGATAGATGTATGGATGGGTTAGATTTGATGGTGGATCTAAGGTTTGCCCTAATTTGGTATGTGAGATGGAAGGTTCAGATCTAAGATAGAAGTTGGATGGTGTGGATGTGAAGTTGGGTTGAACTTAGGTAAATTCAAACATGGACCATGGAGTTCATTGGACTTGGGCTTTGGATTTGGATCTAGACCTCAACTCAGGCCCATTTGAATTGGATTTGAGAGCTTGGGCCTTAGTTGGACTGAGCTTGCACATTGGCCTGACCCAAAGTGTGAAATGTGCATGGACTTGCATGTGGCTTAGCCCATTGAAGCTTTGTGGAGCATAGCTTGCCCCACTTGAATTGAATCTTCGCCCAATGACATGAAATTCAGGCTTTGGCACTTAGATTGCAACTTTTAACCTCTAGAATTAAATAATTATTCAACCACTTTAAATCTAAAAATTATTAATTAATCATAGACTCTCATAACTGGATCTAGATTAATTAATTTACATGAAAATCCTAGAAAGTGACATAAAATAATTATAATAATTCTAGGTTTTCTCTTTAAAGCTCTAAACTTGCAATCTTCTGTTGTTTTAGCTTGATTTTCCCGAACTTTTCATTTTTTACTACAAAACTGACAAACTACATTAAATGCATCATTATATACAAATTTGAGGATTAACTGACCCAGGGGTAAAAATGTAATATTTCGAAGCTCTACAGTCAACCAAAATTCTCACTTGCTAAATTTTGCATAAAGTTGGTGATCTCTTAGCAACTGAAGTACAATTTTCAAATTTTGTTCAAGGTCTTCTTCTGTTGATAAATAAATTAGAATATCGTGAATGAAGACTTCCAAGAACTGGTCCAAATAGGACAAGAAAATCCTATTCATCAAGTCCATAAATGTCGCAGAAGCATTAGTCACTCCAAACGCATTATAACAAACTCATAATGTCCAAATTTGCTGCAAAAAATAGTATTTTAATTTTCACATTCTCTAACTCTCAACTGATAGTATCCAGACTGAAGATCAATTTCGGAGAAATACCGAGATCCTCTCAACTGATCAAATAAGTCATAAATCCCGGGAAGTTGATATTTATTCTTAATTGTGACTTTATTCAATTGCGTATAGTCAACACAAAGCCTCATAGAACCATTCTTTTTCTTCACAAATAAGGCAGGTGCACCCCAAGGCGATGCACTAGGTCTGATAAAACCAACATTCTTCAATTCATACAATTGACTTCTCAATTCTAAAAACTCAACTAGTGCCATTCTATAAAGGGCTAGCGAAGTGCCAATAAGAAAATCAATAACAAATTTAATTTCTCTCTAGGGTGGTAATCCTATCAACTTTTTTGAAAACATGTCTGAGAAATCACATACTACTTGGGACAACTTCATGTCTAAAGATTCTGAGTTCTCCACCCCTATATTGGCTACTTAGTCAAACACTCTCTGACGAGCCACACAAGGTTTAGGATTAGGACTCAACTTCTTACTAAAAATTTGTCCAACAGGTGATTGACCAGACACCTTTCTCTTGGAGCAATCTAAAGGTTTAATCACTTTAGTGGATCTGCTCAATGGTGTTGTAATATACACTAGCTCATCAGGTTCTTCCATATCCAAGTCTAACTTATCAACAAATATAGATGAAATAAAGGAATGCAATGCTCCATAATCAAATAGTATTTTAGCCCAAACATCAAATATTAGAAGCATACCTTGCATGACGATCGATTCAGTTGGGTCACCAATGTGGGAGTAATGGCATACACACAACCCTGAGTATTCTAAGTTGGACGCCCACGTCCTTTGTTCTGCTGATTGTTGTTCTGTGGAGTTGGTGGATTTCCAACATTCATCTTATTGGATTCCCGACAATTCCTAGCAATGTGTTCACTTTTTCCACAGTTGTAGTAATCTCCACTCCTTGGCAAAGTGCACCAATTAGCCGCTTGACTCCATTTCTTGCAATTAAAGCACTGCACTTAATTCCTCCTAGAGTTGCCAGTCCTTGCAGAAGCATTCTTCTTTAGATGGAATTTACAAGTTTCTTCTTCTTTTATTCTGGGAATGATAAGAATTTTACCACTCAGAGTCTTGTTTCAATGCTCCATACATTCTAGCAGTTGTGCCCTCAGTCAACTTGTGTCACGCCTAGCCCCGCTAGGGCCATAACACAAGTATATATATATGTATATACATATATGTACATGTACATATATATATATATATATATTCTAACTGATCACATAGGAGATACCTAAGGGTTTCTATGTTCACCCTTCCATAACATATAATGGAAATCTAAACATAAAATGTCACATATACTCTATTCATGTTGACACAAACATGTACTAAGAAATACACAAACATCAGAATTGAACATCAGAACCATAGTGGTTTTATTACATATCTATCGTGCCTCAACCAGACACAATAGTTTATTACATCATAGACTTCACAACAATACTTAAATAAAACATATAAATTCCCTTTCCATGGGAATAATAGAGGTCTCATCCCTACAACAGTGGGGGTTCTTCCATCCCATCCTCAGCAAGGTTTCCTATAACGTAAGAGATATGAGCTAACCAACCCAGTGACACACCAGTTGACTGACACGCCATCTGAAGACTGGCTGTAAACATAGATAAATCTCTTATATTGTCAGTCGACACATCAGTCGACTGACAAAGCTTCTGAAGTCTATCTGTAAAAACAGACATGTCTCTTATAACTTCACTGGGCTGACAGGTCGATTGGTGATTTTCTTTAAAATACAAACAGTCTCTAATAAAGTCAGTTGGTCTATTAGTCGACGTACAGATTGACTGGAGATGATCCATCAGTCGACTGATAGGTTGACAGGTGTTTGTCTGTAAAAACCAGACTTTTCTCTAATAATGTCAGTTGACACATCAGTCGATTGACATGCCATCTGATGTTTCTTTATGACAACCAATTAGTTGATTGTTGGAGTGACTGAGATGGCAACCGTAGCAGTTGCATTTTCAGACGACATGCACGCCGACGTACCAATCAATTAGTACGGAAAAACAACGAGCAATTGTGGCAGTTTTCGGCAGTTTTTCCTTCATTTTTATCTATTTTCTTTCTTCTTTTTGGTAGTTCTGACTTGTGGAAACACGCCAGACAGCGATTGTACAATCAATCTTGAGGAAAAAAAAAAAGAAAAAAAAGGAGTTTTCTTCCCAAAATCTTGTCTCATTCTCTATTTGTTTTTATCTTTCGCTGAATTTCTATCCATTGTCACACCAAGCATCCGGATTTGGATCAAGTTGGTATCAGAGCCTCATTTCATCCTTTCTAGGAGCCTAATGTATATGATCTTGACATGTGATCAGTACCCAAAATACAGTGAAGAACTCTCAAAACCTTTTCACTTAGAAATGAGGAACCTCGAGATGTACGTAAATGGCAGGAAATGACGACTTGAAGGAGTGTTTCTCCAAGTTGGAGGAAAAAGTCACCCCAAGAAGAACGAACAGAAGTAGCAAGATGAGACTGACGAGGAAGAAGAAGAAGAGGAAGATGTCGATCAGACCAAAGATTCACTGTTGGGAGACGACTTGTCCGATAGGAAACCTTTCAGAGTGGATTTAAATTGGAAATTCCTATTTATGATGGTTAGTTGATGATGATAAATTGGACAATTGGATAGACCCGTTAGATAACTACTTTAATCTCTACGGGTACACCAATGTCCAGAAGATAAATTTTGCACAACTAAAAATGTCTAGTCATGTGTTAACATGTGTGGAATGCTTATTTGAAGCACCGCACTGTGTCGGGCTTAACTTGGAAAAGTTAAAGGAGTTAGTCCGGAAGCAGTTTTACCTAATTGGATATGAGGAAGACCTGTGGATTAGGTGGCAGTACTTGAGACAAAGATTTGGCTAGTCTGTTCAAGAGTATACGACTGAATTCCACACTCAGGCCATTGTCCTGGGAATCTCCATCGAAGACTTTCTTGTTTTCATGAAGTATGTAGGTGGGTTAGCTGAATACATCGAAAAGAGCTGAAACTCTTCAAAGCCAGCACCATCGATGAAGCTACAGTGAAAGCCATTGCATTGAGACAAAGAACAAGAAATTGGATAGGGGTGAGGTCAAGCCGAAAAACAAGGGTAGAATTGAGTTGAAGGGCAGCATTAAGAAAGAATCCAGCCAGAAGAAGCTGGGTAATGCCAGGAGCTATTTTTGTGACCATTGGAAAAAGAATGGGCATATGAAGGAAAGGTGCTAGAAATTACACCTTGATTTGCAGTGCAAGAGGAAGGACAAGAAATCAGTGTTGAATGTCCGTGAGGTGGAGGGGATCGAAGAGCTACAGAAAGCTAAAAGTAAGCTCTCCCTCATGGCAAAGTGCAGAAACCACTTAGAGTTCTGAGTTAAGAGAAGAATTTTTTCATTTGAAGACTTAAGTGAAGCAAAGTCTGATTGAAACAATAGTGGACCCATGAAGTCAGAAGTATCTAATTTTAGAGTGTTTGGTACAGAGGATGGTTTGGAGAGGAATGCACATCCACGACCTTATCTATTGGGGTGGATACATAGGACATAGAGATGAAGGTCACCAAGCAGTGCACCTTTAAATTTGCTATCATAGAAAAGTACATTGATGAGATGACATGTTAGGTGGTGTCCTTGGACGTGTGTTAGGTAATTCTGGGTAGTCCATACTTGTGGGATCAGGATGCCATTCATTATAGTGGCAACGCAACTTTAGGTTTGTGAAGGACGGAAAGAAGTTTCATGTCAATACCTGTAAACCACAAACCACCACCATCATGGTCACTGCAACACAGGCCAAGATGATGGTGAATGCTTGCGGGAAGTTTGTCTTGCTAATGATAAGACGACATGAACAACCCTTGGCAAAGGTGACACTCTCTTCGGTATCTTTGACCCCTAAACATGAGACTGAGGTTGAGAAGATTAAGGTGACTTTCAAGGAGCTATTTGAAGAGGTTCAAGGTCTACCACCACGGAGGCCTGTAGAACATGACATACAACTGGTAAGAGATGCATCTCTACCTAACCTGAGTTTGTATCGTACCTCCATCACAGAAAATGATGAGATCCGGAATCAAATCCAAGAACTTTTGAGCACGGAGCATCAAACCGAGTTGTTCTCCCTATGGATCTCTAATATTGTTGGTGTCGAAGAAAGACGATGGCTGGAGAATGTGTATCGACTATAGGGCCTTGAACAAGATTACCATCAAGAACCGGTGCCCATTACCGAGGATTGATGATCTGCTGGGATCAACTACAAGGAGTCCATTACTTCATAAAGTTGGACCTAAAATCGGGCTATCATCAAATCTAGGTTCGTGAATAAGACATATGGAAGACTGCATTCAAGACCAAGCAGGGACTGTTTCAATGGCTGGTCATGCCATTTGGATTGTGCAACAACCCGCAACCTTCATGCCACTGATGAATGATGTACTTCAACCTTTTATTGAGAATTTTGTCATTGTGTGTTTAGATGATGTTCTCATTTATAACAAGACATGGGAGGGCCACATTTTTCATTTGGGAATGGATTCTTTGGTGTATTTGGATTTTGTAGTTGGGGCACGAGAGTTGAAGGTGGACCCCTCAAAGATTGAGGTAATTACCAAGTGGTCAGCACCCCGATCAATGACTGAAGTGAGAAGTTTCATGGGATCTTGTCAGTATCTGCGGAAGTTCATTCGTCTTTTCACAGATAGCAGCACCTTTGCATGCTTTGACAAAGGTTTGAATAGACGAAAAAGTAGGAAGACATATTTGAGTTATTGAAACAGAAGATTTCTGAAGCACAATGTTGGTATTACCAAATTTGCATCGCCCTTTTGAAGTTGAGGCGGATGCATTCATGTATGCCAATGGAATTGTTTTGTTACAGGGTGGGAGACCAGTGGCTTACCATTCTGAGATGTTCACTGGACCAGTGTTAAACTGCCCTACCTACGATAAGAAGATGTATGCTTTGCACCAAGCAGTGAAGCACTAGCATGTTTACTTATTGGGGAAAGTTGTCATAGTCCACACCGACCACAAACCTCTTCAGTTTTTGCAAAGTTAGTCTAAATTGCGGCAAGCTCGTCACATGAAGTGGATGTCTTACCTACAACAGTTTTGTTTGGTGATTACGTACAAGAAAGGAGCCACAAACAAGCTAGCGAATACGTTGTCTAGACAACCTTCACAGAGTAGCTCCACTTCAACAATGGCAATGCAAATTTAGCCTATGGCCTTTACTAAGTACACCAAAGGGTATGACACCGATGAGGATTTCAAAGTGGCATTTGAGAAGCTACAGCAGTGTCATATTACATAGTTTACACTGAAGAATGGGTTGATGTTCAAGGGGTCATAGTTGTATACAAAAAAGAAGGGGATATGTTGCAGTGGGTTTGAGAAGCACATAGTTCCAGAGTGGTGGGACATTTTGGAGTTGAGAAGACCTTGCTCAATCTAAGGAGATATGTCTTTTTTCTAAAGATGTAGCAGGATGTGGTTTAGATACATCAGAGGTTGCGTGTTATGCAACACATCTAAGCCCTCCAACAAGAAGTTAGGATTGTACACACCATTGCCAGTACCTACGAGGCCTTAGAAGAGTATTTCGATGGACTTTTTGGGAGGCTTATCGAAGACAAAGTCTGGACATGATTATTTGTTTGTCATAGTGGATCGGTTCAACAAGATGGTAGAACTCATTTCCTGTAAGAAGACAGAGTGACAGGAGAGGCAACGGTGAAATTGTTTTTCGAGCATGTATGGAAACATTATGGGTTGCCTACTTCGATTATCTCAGATAGGGATAGTCGGTTCCTGACCCATTTTTTGGAACTCACTATGAGGTATGATGAACACCATGCAGAAGAAGAGCACAGAGTTTTATCTACAAACTGATGGGCAAATAGAGGTAGTGAACAAAACGATGATGCACCTCCTTAGAGGCTACAATTCTAAGCATCCTAAGACTTGAGACACTAGGTTGCCATATCTGCATTTCGATTTCAATCGTGCGATCCATGATTCGACACAAAAGTCACCTTTTGAGTCTATTTGGGCTACTTGCCTCAAAACCCTTTTGACTTGGCTTTCACCATTGGAGACAGTCAATTGGAAGGAAAGGAAGAGGGAGACATGACTAGAACTCAATTGTTCCTAGAAAGGATAGCCAAAGTGCATAAGGAGGTGGAAGCACAATTGTAGCGATCACAACAGAGGTAGAAGGACCGACATGACTGACATCGTGTGGAGTGCCCATTCTAGGAGGGTGATCTTGTTTGGTTGAAACTGAGTAAGGAACGGTTAAGGGGAGAATAAAAAAAAAAGGCTGAAACCCATCAGATATGGACCGTTCAAAATCATCAAGAAAACTGGAGACAATGTATTCCAGTTCGATCTACCACTGCACATGCAGATGTACTCGGTCATCAATGCCGAGAAATTGTAATATTCGAACCTTCATTGCTTGATGAAGACCCAGACAGGGAGACGCGTCTACCATATGTTGATGATTTGTGGGTAGAGCGAGAGGATCCACTATCTAAAGATTGCATTTTGGAGAAGAAGGTGATGGAGACAAGGTGAGAGAAATCCGGATCGACAAAAAGGGACAACTACCAAGCCAATCACGGTGGTACAGTCGGGAAAAGGGAACTAAGGAGTTGCCCCATCTGCAATTTTGAGATTTAGTGGGAGCTAAATCCCTTAAACAGGGGGAGCCAAACTTGATCCAAATCTGGATGCTTGGGCCAACAATGGATAGAAATACAATAGAAAATAAAAAAGAAACAGAGAGAAGAAGACAAGATTTTGGCAAGAAAACTCTTCCTCCTTTTGTTCTATTTCTCAAAATTGATTGTACAATCGTCATCTGGCGCGTTTCCACAAGTTGGAACTGCCAAAAATAAGAAAGAAAATGGATAAAAACGAAGGACGAATTGCTGGAAACTGCCACAACTGCTGGCAGTTTTTCCGTATCACTCAACTTGTATGTCATTTGAAAATGCAATTGCTACAGTTGCCACCTCAGTTGCTCCAACGGTCGACTGATTGGTTGTCTGAAAGAAACATCAGACGGCATGTCAGTCGGCTAATGTGTTGACTAACATTATAAGAGAAAAGTCTGTTTTTGCAGACAAACACTAGTTGACCTATCAATCGACTGATGGATCTCTCCAGTCGATCTATCAGTCGACTAATAGACCGACTGACTTTATCAGAGACATTTATATTTTGTAGAGTCAGTCACTAGTCGACCTGTCATTCGAATGAAGTTATCAAAGACCTGCATGTTTTTACAAACAAACTTCAGACGATGTGTCGACTGACAGTATCAAAGACTGATCTGTGTTTACAGACAGTCTTTAGACGGTGTGTCAGTTGACTGGTGTGTCGACTGTCTCTCTCAATGACTTTATTTTAGTCTTTTTACAGCGATCCTGTACAAAATTCAGTTGGGAGATCCTCCTGGATCAGGGGGGTCGACCAATGCTAGGGTTTTTCTCCAAAAAATTAGACAAAGGAGGGCTATTTTTGTCTTTTCCCTAAGTTATTTCCAAGTTGGTATTCTCCACCTACTTCAAATTCAAATTTTAGATAGAAGGAGAAAAAATTATCTCCTTCATGCGCCCATGGGAGTGGGACCCACTATGCCATACGAATTTGAGAATATCTCAATTATCTCTTTACTAATTTTATTCAATTAATTAATTGCATGCTTTATATTTTTTTCTCTCTTTAGATTAAATTTTCAAAACAAAGGAAATTAAATTGTGCATTTTCAAAATTAATTTGTGTGATCTAATTGAGGTGAAGATGTGTGCACTTGAGGAGCTAATTAAATTTAGATTATAATTCTGAGTGTGTTTTCTAAAATAATTTAAAAAAATAAAATAACACACCAATACAAGCAAGATATTAAATTTTCTAAACTGGCTCTACCCACTACTGCTTAGCCTTCTTTTTCGAGTAGGGTCACTACAGTATTGCATGAACATATGCTTCGGCTTATTTATTTGTGTAGATGTTTCATATGGAATCGTGTATGTGTTGGGCTGATTTATTATATGTAACATGCTAATCTATTTTGAAAATATTATTATGTTATTGAGCATGTTAAGAGGTGATTTTACATACACAATACGACAACATGACATTCATGCATGATATTTATATGTGAAGCATTCATGTATGAGCATCCACAAATGGGTGGGTGATGAAAGGAAATTTACGGAAATTGTTTAGTTGAACTTATAGCCAAATTTATTCGGGCTTTATAGCTTAGTGTCCAATCCTCAATTTATTGTTGAGGTAGGACTAGTTAAAATGGAAAATACAATCTCAATTCCAAGAGAATTAGTTCATGCACACTTAGAATCGTTCAAGCTTAATTTCTAGCTCTAAATCCTTGAATATTGGATTGCAAACGCCACAACTCTTCCATTTACACTCCTAAAGCCCTAGGTTTTTGCCAAAAATTCTAGAACTTAGGCTTGTATACATATTGTTCTTCCATTCATGCATTAATTGTAACGCCCCTCTGTAGAATTTGGAATAACTGCTTAATGTCTATTCCATTAACACTAGTATTTATAGTGTTACAAGCCTCTCTAATGGAGGCAATAATCTATTACAAGAATCAATTACAATCCCTTGATTAGGGAGAGGAAATATTCCAAAGAGGAAGGTCAACCGTTTGGGTTGGCATGTGTGTTAATACTCCCCCGCAAACTCGACGGTGGTAAGTGGACGAGTTTGGAACTAAGTACAGAAAACCGCTGCTTGGGAAGGCCCTTAGTAAAGATGTCAGCAAGTTGATCTTTAGATGGCACAAATTGGATGTGATGAGAGCCGACAGCAACACATTCTCGAACAAAATGATAATCCAGTTCAATATGTTTGGTCCGCGCATGGAAGACTGGATTTGCGGCCATATAAGTGGCATTAAAATTGTCACAAAGAAGCAGTGTCAGAGAAGAGAGAGGAAATTGAAGCTCTCGTAAGAGGTGACGAATCCAGACGGTGTCAGCGCAAGCATAGGCAAACGCTCGATATTCAGCGTCCGTGCTAGAACGAGAAACAGTCAGTTGTTTCTTAGCACACTAAGAAACTAAATTCAAACCGAGGAAGATGCAGTAACCCGTGGTGGAACGACGACTGTCGGGACAACTAGCCCAATCAGCATCAGAGTAGGCAAGGAGTCGTAGGGGCTGTTGTGCACGTGTAAAAAGCAAACCACGACCAAGGGAACCTTTTAGGTATCTCAGGATTCGTTTAACAGCCTCAAAGTGCGACGTGGGAGGCTGACACATGAACTGCGATGCTAAATGAACTGAATAAGCAATGTCGGGACGAGTGAGTGTGAGATATTGCAAAGTACCCACGAGTTGACGATACTCAGTAGGATCAGAAAGCAAATCACCATCAGTGGAAGATAACTGTTTTTTGGCCGCGATAGGTGTAGAGCAAGGTTTACATTCATGAAGATTTCCGCGACGAAGTAGATCAAGTGTATACTTGTTTTAGGACAAATGTAATCCTTGAGAGAGAGGAGTCACTTCAAGACCCAAAAAGTAATGAAGAGTACCAAGATCCTTAATCTCAAATTCAGTGCCAAGGCGACGAGTGAAGGATTGAAGGAGTGATGAATCGTTGCCAGTGAGAACAATATCGTCAACATACAGCAGAAGGATCATAAGGTGAGAGTCTCATCGAAAAACAAACATGGAGCTGTCAGCCTTGCTTTGAAGAAAACTATAGGAGAGGAAGAAGGTGCTGAATCGTTGGAACCAAGCAAGCGGGGCTTGTTTCAAGCCATAGATAGCCTTGTGGAGCTTGCAGATATGAGTAGGGCGACCAGGATCAATAAAACCAGGTGGCTGACTCATTTAGACCTCCTCATTGAGATTACCATGAAGGAAGGCATTCTTGACATCCAACTGATGCATAGGCCAAGCATATGTGATGGCTAGGCTGAGAACAAGACGTATAGTAACAGGCTTGAAGACAGGGCTGAATGTCTCATCGTAGTCAATACCAGGCTGTTGATGAAAGCCTTTGGCAACAAGACGTGCTTTGTAGCTCTCAATAGTACCATCAGAGTGGCGTTTAATCTTAAACACCCATTTGCAGCTTACAGTGTTAGCATGAGAAGGAGGTGGAACAAGCGACCAAGTGTGTTGTTGGAGGGGGGCATTGAATTCGTCAGTCATAGCTTGATGCCATTCTGCAGAACGGACAGCCTGGGTGTAGCAGGTGGGCTCTGAATCTCAAGAAACCAGAGAGGCGAAGGCCTATGGAACAGGATGTCGACTGGCAAAGTCAGCCCGCTTTTTAGACTTGGAGATATCATCCTTTGCACGTGTGACCACGGGATGAGCATTGGCCAGAGTGGTAGGTGACTCCAACACTGACGGTGGCGATGGCGGTAGAGCAAATGGTAACTCCAGCACTGGCTGAGATGATGGCAAGTCCAGTGTGGAAGGAGGAGCAGACATAGAAGACGGAGCAGCTGCAGATGTTGAGGTCGTGGAGAGAACCGGAATGAAGACCCTGTCGGAGGCAGGTGAAGACCTGTCTGTGGGTAATGCATAAGGAAAAGTAGCTTCATTGAACAAGACATGCCTTGAGATGTAGACTATGCCAGCAGAAGGATGCAGACATCGGTAGCCCTTGTGCCGAGAACTGTAACCAAGAAAAACACATTCAACTGATCGAGGTTGAAGCTTGTTAGTATTATAATCACCAAGATAGGGATAACACGCACGTCCAAAAGTGCGAAGGGACACATAGTTGGGTTTAGTACCAAAGAGTGTTTGAAAGGGTGAAGACCATTGCAAGAGTGAGGTCGGTAGGCGATTAATAATGTGAACTACAGTAGAAAAGGCTTCGACCCACAGGGTAAAGGGGAGTTTGGAGGTAATAAGGAGGGTGCGGCCCATTTCTGACAAATGGCGATGTTTGCGTTCAGTAAGACCATTTTGCTGCTGGGTATGAGGATAAGAGAGACGGTGATTAATTCCCTTTTGCGCACACAAAGTATGAAAAAAACGGTTATCATATTCCAGACCACCATCACTTTGAAAGTATTTAAGAGTAGTAGAAAAATGATTTTCGACATAAGTGAGAAAAGTTTGAAAATGGAGGAAGAGCTCTGATTTATGTCACATAAGATAAATCCATGAGTAGCGAGAAAAATCATCTGTAAATAAAACATAATAACGAAATCCAGAGACAGATAAAACAAGGGACATCCACACATCGGAATGAACTAAATAAAAAGGTGCTGGAGCACGTTTATTATGAACTGTAAAAGGCAGTCGTGTAGACTTGCCCATAGCACAATGACAACAAAAAGGAGTGCGAGAAAAGTTGAAAGAATGTTCTAAACATTTATGTTGAGCTAAGACTCGAAGCACATCAGAAGAGGGATGTCCAAGACGCTGATGCCATAGTGGTGGTGAGGAGCAAGAGGCGAGGAATGCTTGTTTGGAGGAAACAGGTGGCTTGATGGGGTAGAGACATGCCTCACATCGGCCCTGAAATAAAGTAGCACCAATACGTAAGTCACGAATTGTAAAACCCCATAGGTAGAGATGGAAACTAACAGAGTTATCATAAGTAAACTGAGCAATAGAGAGCAAATTTTTATGCATGTGAGGAACATGAAGCACAGAAGAAAGACGAAAAGTCGAAGACCCAGATGATAAAGAGAAAGTACCAGTGTGCACAATAGGGAGAGAGTCACCATTACCCAGAATGATATAATCATTACCCCCATAGTCAGACTTAGAGCGCAAGGAATGGGCATCACCAGTCATATGATGGGTGGCTCCAGTGTTAGGGTACCAATTGGGGTCGGACAGTTGTGCAAGCTGCATCCCGGCAAAAGCAGAAGGAATGTCCTCATCAGTGCGAAAGCCTTGGCATTGAAGTTGATAGCAGGAGGCAGCTGTATGTCCAATCTTGAAACACAGTTGACACTGTACAGGGGAGGAAGGTTGATGACCAAGAATACCAGGAGAAGCATTAGTCCGTCCCCGACTGCAATTTCCACGGCCTCCTCGACCATTTGGATTGAAATAAGAATCAGATCGACCTCCACGGCGACCATGACCACCGTGAGAAAAGTTCCCACGCCCAGGAGAGGAGAAAAACGCAGTGGAGTGGACTCCGGCAGAGCTGTCTTATGTAGCATTCAAAGCGAGAGTGACAAGCTGGGACTCAAAGAGAAGCAGGCGAGTGTGAAGATCGATGAAGACCGGGAAGATGTGGAGTGTTGAGGATGGCGGTGTACAACATGAAGTAGTCAGGTCCAAGTCCCCGAAGCACCGATGTAACAAGATCGTCGTTTGAGACGGGCTGATGAATAGCGGCAAGGGCATCAACAAGGGATTTTGCAGTTTACAAATATTCGGAGACAGACTTGGTGCCTTTGGAGAGAGACAACACTTGAATCCACAAATGAGTCGCATTGGCAAGAGATCGTTGCTAGAAGTTACTTTGGAGGCAGTCCCAAATCTCACTTGAAGTAGATAGGCCAACAACCTGAGTAAGTACTGGCTCGGAGAGAGTGGAAATGAGAATGCCCACTAGATTTTGATCCATCTCGACTCAAGTGGTGTAGGCAGGATTGGGAATAAATTTGGTGGGGTCAACAGAGGGAAGAGAGGGAGGGGGACATGGGTATGTGCCATCAATGAAGCGCCAAAACTATTGACCAATGAGGAACGGTTTGAGTTGAGTCTGCCAAAGAAAGTAGTTAGTCTCAATGAGTTTGATGGAGATAAGACTAGAGAAGTTGGGAATGGTAATGGGACCCATTGTAGAAGATGAAGTTGATGCAGAGGTAGCCATTGAAAAATGATGCCGCTGTTTTTTTTTTTTTTGTTGTTGTGAACAAACAAGCCCTAAAAAGGGCAAACCGGCAAATCAGGCGAAGATGATCTCGGGGACGAGATCTCAGAGCAGAGCACCCGAGATCAGCGGCTGGGCCGGCTACAGGTCTGAAAAAGGAGCAGAGAATCGCCAACAAGGGAAGCCGAAGAGGGAAAACTGTGCAGATCAGCAGAGATCAGCAGCTCGGCCTGTTGATGTTCGGAAAAAAAAGAGCAGGAAGACATAGAGGCCGGTGAAGGTAGCAGCTAGTAGAAAGCAACAGCGGCAGGGGGAAGACCGAGAGGCAACGAACCAGCGTCCGTAGATCCAAGGACGCAGATACAGTCCAATCGAAGAGGACGGAGATGCAGGCCGATCGTGAAGAACAGAGATCCGAGCAGATGACAGGTGCTAAAGAAGACGGTGGCAGATAACAGGTACAGGTTGTGCGGAGAAGAGGAGTGCGCCAGTGGAATCGATCAGAGTACTGCTCAATAGTGAGCGGCGGTTGGGAAAGGGACAGATACGAAAAAGGAGGGCAGGGCAGGCCGTGTAGAGCAGGAAACGCCGGACACGGGAAAACCCAGATCTGGCGATGGCGGCACCGAAGAAGGAGCAACGATCTGTATGCAAAGGAGATCCAGCAGCGACGATCCAGGAACCTTCTGAAAAGAAGAAGGAGAAGCAGCAGCGACGACGGTGGGTAGGCGAGATCGACGAACAGATCCGCCGAGAGATGCAGCTACAGTGGCTGGAAGAGAGTGGCAGTGAACTTGGGGAAAAGAAGAAAGGGTGAGAGAAGGGAGGGAAATAATCTGGTCAGAGGATTCTCTGGCTCTGTACCATGTAGAATTTGGAATAACTGCTTAATGTCTATTCCATTAACACTAGTATTTATAGTGTTACAGGCCTCTCTAATGGAGGCAATAATCTATTACAAAAATCAATTACAATCCCTTGATTAGGGAGAGGAAATATTCCAAAGACGAAGGTCAACCATTTGGGTTGGCATGTGTGCTAATACCCTCCTTCAGAGTAATATAATATGAATATTTCAACGGAAAAGGAAAGAGTGTCACGTCGCGAGCGGAGTTCGTATCCGATTACCCGACCCTCGACTGACCCAACCTAACACATGCGTGGATTGGAGTCTACGTTAACATTTGCATATGCTAGAAATAAACAACAGGAATTTAAACATTTATTTACAAAATGACAACTTGCATCCTAACGCAAAAGTTAGGATAATCACGAGTCAAATGGAAAAGCAAATATTCAAGTCTAGGAGTTACATAAAAAATATTACATTCCCATGTTCATACTCCTACGAAATACATATTTCTCAAAATATCAAAATGAAATCATCCAAGTCATAATTTCTTATTTTGCATTCATCTCGTTCACGCTTGGCTACCACTTGGTCCAGTCTCACCTTCTTTTCCTTGATCTATATCTACATCTAAAGGTGGAAAATATGAGCTTAGTTAATGCGTCCAGTAGGAATTCCCATCAAAGGAATATATTAGACAAAAACAAAACTCCCATTTCATAGTTAGAAAATTTACATGTTATAAACATAATATATTTCATCAAATATATTTTCATATTATAATGGAAATCTCACATTCAAGTCACAACATGATATGCCATGGGTGCCATGAACTATACATGCCCTATTCATGCCCCATGCTCAACCAACACTTTCTCATTTCAATGGTTTGGTACTTCGTTATTTATGTCCATAGCATTCTCAGGGTACCAGCTGAGTGTTGTTACCCAATACCAACAACTTAACTGGAACTACCAGGGGAGTGTTGCCCTCCCATCCTACTCAGATTTCGGGACTTCTTCTGACCTTAAAACTCATTCGCTCAATTCATAATGCCATATCTTTTAACCATGGACGAGGCCAAATCATACGGTTCATTCATTCCATGTTCATATGTATATACGCGAGACCAAAGCATGTCCAGACCACTCATCTTTGGCTCGACTCATGCAATTCCCATCCCATGCAATGATCATGAGGTATATGAATGCATGATGACGTCAAATCTCATTCAATTCTATGTAAAAGCATTTCAAGTATTCCATAAGTAAAATAAATATCATCTTTTCATAATTGAACACATGCTTTTGGGGAAAAAATCATCATCTCATTCATAGTAGTACAATACTATATTTAAGTCACACTTTAGTACTTCAATAAGGTATAGAAAATCTACCTGATCGAAGGTGATCAGTGAAGAGGGATGAATCGCGGGATAGCACGAACGGTGTTGGGGTTACTCTTGATTCTAGAAGTTTATAAAGTGCGAATGAGAAATCCACGTATCCTTCTAGTGACAATTAGTATCAAAGTCAAAGGTTTGCTGTGAATAATATTTTAAAGGTTCTAAATATTATTAATATTGTGTCAATCACATATTCAAAATAGTCTAAATTTAATAAACGTGGGTGATAGGTTATTGGACTATTGACTAGTTTTCTTTTTTCAGCTTTAAATGAGTAAAGAAATCCAAACAAATTTTATTTTTTCAGCAAAGGCCAGAATTGTTTAGAAATACTACAAAAAATTCGAGTAAAATTTTTAGAAACCAAAAGAGACATATTCAAAACGGTCATGGTCTATGACCTCTTCACTTCATTTAATAAGTAGAATCACATCGTGTCATTTCGCTTTAAAGTATGCCAAACTTAAATGATTTTAATGAAGTGAAATAAATAAGGCAATAAGTGAAAAAAAAAATTGATACATGTAAATCTCATGGTTAAAATAAATATGAAAGAATACTTTGTAAAAATAAAGAATAAAATCATCTAACCAAACTTGCCAACAAATGAAATAAAACAATAGTTAAATAAATAAGTAATTCAAACAAAAGATAAATAATCTTGCAATCATTAAATAAATATAAATGGAAAGAGCGTTCTTTGTAAAAACAATAAATTGAAGATTAACAATAGATGAAAACTTGTAACTTAGAGTCAGTAAATAATTTTAATCGATAACCCAAATACTAGTTTGAACAACCAAATTACACAATTTTGTGATTAAAATAAATATGAAGAAAGTACTTTATGAAAACACGATAATTAATTGAAGTTTGAGTCCAAAAACATTTTAAATCAATTTAACAAGTTCAAATTATCATAAATTCGACATACTTCGAGGATTTGCGATTTCATTTGTGAATCGAAGCGAGGCTTGGGTTGGATTTCCTCAAGTGTTTGGAGATGAAGAAGGAGGAGGAGGAGGAGGAGAGAAGGCCAATGCTTCTTTCTTTTCTCTCTTCTTCTCGTCTTTCTTTTCCTCTTTCTCTTGCTTTCTCCTTGAAATGGAGGGGAAGGGAGGGAGATGAGGAAAGAGAGGGTTTTTCCTCTCCTTGATTGCCCTAAGTCAAAGGAAATGGGGGTTGAGTGTAGTGTTGCTTCATGCATTTAATGCATGAGGTGACACATTGAGGTGATGGTTGGGTTACACCTTTTCAAGTGACATGTCACATGGTAGGCCACCTCACACTCTTGCCACATCATTAATTTATCCCACTTAATTAAATTCCATTCTACTTAATAATTGTGTAATTTAATTTCTCCCTCAATTTAATTCCCAATAATTTAATTTAATTAATTAACAATCTCTCCAACCTTGTTAATTAAAATATACAATTTCGAGTTTCAATTCTCCAAACTTTCATTCAAATATTCCATGAATTACATTGGAGCACGGGGTTGAGTTCCCCTGGTCATTACAACCATGTTCTCTAAAATCTCCTAATTCTTCTATCGATTCCACCGTCCGTGTGTGTCATATGTTCTTATTATAAGAAGAGATAAAAATAAAAATAAAATTCACAACTTTCCAAAAAGTTTTGCATGTGAATTGCGCCTCAACACTTTCTTGACAATCTCACTTTTTGTGGATCTAGAAAACCGTAAGCAAATTTCATCCCTTCTCCATATTGTCTTTCAATTTCGTTGGTGTAAGGATGTGGGATCTAAGAAGTGTCGACTAATGTTGCCAAGTAAGAGATGATTCTTTGTATAAAGAGAATTATGGAGAGAAGAATGACATGACAAGTGACATATCAGGCCATGTCTCACTTCATTAAATTTAATTGGGCTATTTTTAATGGAGTTGAAGGCCCAACTCGATACCAAGTTGAACATTTTAGACCTCAACCGATGCTATTTCGAACCAGTTTGACTCCACTAAAATTTTGCTTTGAATTGACTTGCAACTGCAACATGATTTTCATCAAATTGATTTATTTTCTTTAATTTTCCTTTCTCATTTGATTTGTGTTCTTGCAATCTCGCCTTCATTTTGCCAACATAATACATAACGCACTTTTTTCCATGTAACCTAAGAATTCAAAACTCAGATTTAAAGAAGTGCATTTTGGATTCTCTTAATCAACCCATCTTCCAGTTATTCCATGTGTCTATCGATAATTGAATAATTCAATATTGACATTTCTTGAGAGAATTAGAAGCACTAGAACTGTTTCGTGTTGGATCGATTCGGAGTCGAAGAAGGGAAGAAACGAGTAGAAAGAAAAGAAAGGGAGAATTGGATGGCATGGGGTCTTCCTTCGTATCCCGAACGGAATTGCCCCACTATCGACTCTACGAATTCGCTAAGACCGCTCTCATCAAAATATTCGTCTCTCCATATGCTGCTGTCTCTCTCTCTTTCTCTCTCTGTAGTTCTCTCATCCTGAAGATTTTATTGATTCTGATGCTTTCTTTTCCAGGTCTGTGATTTGTATTGCGGAGGCGGAGTGGATATTGATAAGTGGGACGAGGCGCAGATTGGTCATTATATTGGCATAGGTATGCTTTCCAACTATCCCTGTTTTTGGGTGCATGCTCGATTTTGTGGAACCCATTTCAGGGAAAATATGATTAGGCTTGATACGCTTTTTTTTTACTGAAGTTAATACTATTTTGCTGTTTATTGCAACCACAATGGTTGTGGTTTTGAGTCATTTTATCATTGAGAAAAGTTATTGCTGTTTGCTTCTTTTACAAGATTCAATCGAAGCCATCATACACTTGTGTGGTAGCCTTTCATTTTACCTGACTAAACGGTCTGTTTTATGCATTGCTTAAAGGCCCAATAAAACTCAGCGTGAGTCACTATACTAGATTGGATTTTAGGTTGAGCTTTTTAGCCTAAACTTTGAAAACCTTCACTGGGTTACTCAACTTGGTAGATGAGTTGAGTCTGAGTTCTGGAGGTTTTAAACCATGGTCTTATGTAATTTTAAGCTACTTGTGCATCTGCTGGCAATTTGCTTGGGTTGACAATTGCAACAGGTGAGGTCTGCTGCTCATACGTATTTTGATGCCCAACAACCCATTCTTTAGCCTTTCCTATGCTGTTCAGTCTGGCTTGTTGCTGATCAGCAATGAAAAATGCAATCCATGTTATTGCTTATTTGGGACCACTTTAGCCTATGACAATTGGTCTCTTGGAAATGTCTAAGCTTGAACATGGGTCAACTAAAAATCACCTCGATTATATCAATTAGGCCATTATTTTTACTCCCTCCAAATTTTGATTACTATTTTTTTTTTTAATATTTAAACTTTTATTTTCTTTAAACTCATGGGATCATTGGTCCAACCAAGGTGATTGTCTCATTCAATGTTTAGGATCTTTTGGTTCCATGTTTGGATTGTGGGACTTGCGATATTAGTGGGTTGGATGATTGAAACTTGTAAGCTACACTTTTGCAGATAGAAAACTTAAGCAAAATGTACAAATTTACAAATTGAGGGTCATAGCAGTCCTTTAATGTGGGCGTTGCAGTTAGCCTGATACAAATATCTCAAATCCAACACAGATGCTTCATCCTCTGGAATTAGTGAAGCTCGGGAACTGTGGGAGAGCCAGAGAAAGCCATGTGCTGCTGAATTTTGTGACCTGGATCCTTGTGTCGTAAGCTTTCCCATCTCAATCATCACTAAAATTTATTTGCATACTTTTTCAAATGCTTTGTTTTATGGCTAGAGAACATTCATTATCAATTATTACCTGGTTTTGTTGTTCTTAGCAATTGAAAATGTGGTAAGTTAAATTCTAGAATTCGAACAATTTGTGCTCGTTATGTTCAAATTCTGACATTGAAAATGAGATTGGCATGAATGGAAGTGCTCTTCTTTTATCCAATGAATTTAAATTGAAGTCGTAACCAAATCAGTAGAACCAAAATATTTGAATAATGGTTATGGAAGGGACTATCAATTCACTATCCCCATATGCTAAGCCAATTGTTAAGTTGTCTTTAAACGGTTCAAGTAAGAGGGAAGAAACATGCACTAAAGCAACAGTTACTTAACCTTTCTTGGGATTCAAACTTTACCTCTTGTCATCTGCATATATGAAGAATTTCTACTGGGGAATTATGTTAGAAGCAATCCAAAATCCCAATAAACAGTCTGTAATTCATATTACACACTTAGGTTGCATTTTTTTTTTGCCTTTCCACTACCTCAAACCCCACAAAGAATTAGTGAAGAATTATTTTATTTATTTATTTTTTTGGGTGAAGGGAAACATATGGAAAACCTTAAAATTACACTGATATTGGAGTTTTCCTGATGATTCTTTGCTATGTTAAATATGTGCCAATTGATGCTATTACTCAAAATAAAAAGAAAAGTGGCCAATTGATGCAATGTGGATATTGGGTCCTTTATTTGATGCTGATTTGCTCACATGCCTAAGTAGATGCAAAGAAGTAAAAATGAATCATATGAATAAAATTGTTTAATTTAAAAAAAATGGTGCAAAATTGAATATGAAAAGAGAAATGGATGAGTAGGAAGGTGAGAGATTGTAAAGAAGAGAAGATACAAAAACAAACAAGAAATGATGAAGGTTGTTGGTAGCACCCAAAGTTGTTGATGGAGATGGCTTTTCCCACAATTAAAAAAAAGGAAAAGATAAAGAAGGATGATGGTGAGATCTACCAATACCACCAAATTAAAGAAAGATAAGCAGAGAAAAATTCCAAGATTTGATTCAAACTTTTTAACTTCCTTTCGCAATATCCTTAAAAACCTAAAAAATACGCCTAATTGAACTTGCTTTAATACTGGACCTATCTAAAGCATTCTAAGCTAAATTAGGCACTTTTATAGCATACAAGTTGATGAAGGAAGTGTCTTAAGAAAACTCAATGAGAAAAGCTTTCTAAAAAACCTCTGTATTGATAAAATCTCCAATAAAACTAATCCCTTCTAAAAAATTCGATGGTCCCACTATCACTTTTTGTCTAGATCATTAGCTTTTTGATCCTCAGAGCTTGTTTGTTAGCTCATTCCTTCATTAAATGAGAATGGTTTCAATGCTTGCCATTTGGTATTAAGAAAGGTTGGAAAGTTTGGGGCTTCGATTTGACTAACTCAACCTACACTATGGCCCCCAGTAATATGATTTTACAAGTCACTATTATTTAGATTTTATAAAAATGTACTAATAATAATAAAAGCATTGAACACATTTATGGAAATTGATTTATATTAATTTAAAGGCAAATGAATCATCAAAGCAATGTTAGGAAGAGTGCTAGTTGAGAATGTGTAGAGAATCTCTCTTTTGGAGGTTGCATGTTTGAGCCTCTCCTTTTGCATTTATTTTTACATTCCATGTTAGTGACAAAACTCATTTTCACTTGTAGAGTTGCACATGAGTCGACCAATCATTAAAATATCCAACAAAACTCATTTGGGTCAGTTCATATTCTAACACAGGGTGAGTCACCCTAATTTTTGACCACATGTTCTGTAAACATGGGTCAACTTAGACAACCACAAGTTGACTTACCAAGTTTTCTTACCTTCAAAAGTGAACAATATTTGTCTTTTAACATGTTTAAAAAGGCATAAAAAGTGGAGGAAAAGTTATTCATGAATGGCTATGTAGGCTATTCTATGCCAAAATGGCAACTTGGAAATGATGTCTGTACCTAGTTGTTCTTTGTCATTTAGGATTCAAAACTAGCCTTTGGATGCTATGTTCTGTAATTCTCCTACGATGGAGATAACTTGTTCTCAAGTTCATAATTACTCATCCTAGATCAAAGTTTTGTTGAGCCACAATGAGGATATACAAACAACTTATTTCTGGATTTTTTGCTTTGCATGTAGATTGATGAATTCATCGCTAGATTCTTGGACTAGACAATGTTGTTAAATAGTTTGATCATATTATAACCTCAATCTTTCCATCAAAAGTACCCATTTCTCTCATTTGGTTCAATAAATTGCCACCCTTAGTTTCCAAAGTGAAATCAATTATGAGAAATTCATTTGGATTGTTTCTTTTGATCTCAACAATTTAATCTGAACATATGTTTGCTGAATCGGTATCATGATTCTCTCATCTAACATTTTCGACTATCAACATCATCATCATTACTATTATTAATTATTACTCCCTCTGTCCCAAATTAGTTGTCCTATATGGATTTTGAAATTGTCCCAAAATAGTTGTCTCATTTGTATTTGAGTAGTATAAAATGTGTTGAAAATGGATGAGATTACATGAGTGCTAGCCTTATATAGAGAGTTCTTTAAAAAATACAAATATTTCAAATGAGACAACTAAAATGGGACGGAGGGACTATTATTATTTATATTTTGTAGAAACAACTTTTGTTGAATCATTTGCTAATGGATCTTCCACTAATATATCTTCTAATGCAAAATCATCCATGATCGATTCTTGCATCCACTTTATCCACTCTTCTACTCTGTGCATCAGGACCCCTTGTAGCTCTCTTTGGGAACCAGTTATTGGCAAGTTTAGCAAACATCTATCTTTCGGAGGTCGAATTACCGTCTTTAAGTCCATCCTGTTCTATGTACTTCTTTCAGCTTTCAAGTGCCCCAAAAGTGATAGCTTCGTTGGAAGGAATTGAGATAAGTCCATCTTGTCAGCTATTCCTATGTACTTTCATTCAGCTTTCAAGTGCCCCAAAAGTGATCGCTTCCTTGGAAAGAATCGAGATAAGTCCATCCTGTCAGCTATTACTATGTACTTTCATTCAGCTTTCAAGTGATCCAAAAGTTATCGCTTCCTTGCAAAGAATCGAGAGTGATTTCCTTTAGTGTAATTCACCTGAAAATTTGAAAGACCACCTAGTCAATTGGCATCATTTTTGCTTCCTTGTGGAAGGTCGCAGCCTCGGTCAATGCTGCTCTACTTTCTGAATGGCTATGGCGCCTTGTTTCTGAAGAGGATGCTCCCTATAAGTCCTTATTAATTGTAAAGTACAACATTGACAACCGTAGTTGGGAGGTCAATCCCTTTCTGCGTAGGTGTTCGGGTATGTGGAGAGCAAGTAGTGCTTGTTTTGAAATGTTCAAGCAAGGCATCCACTATTGTTTTGGCTGTGGGGGCAATTTGTTTTTGGAAAGCCCTTGATGTGGCGAGTCTTCTTAGATTCTTGTTTTCCTTCCCTTTTTTGGCTTTTGACCTCTAATGACGCCTTGTTGCGGACCTTTGCTCATATGATGGTGAGCAGGTGGTTTGGAATATCCATTTTTTAGAGAAATCTTTTTTTATCAGGAAGCCTCCCTTCTTCTCTCTCTCAACCCTTCCTAGCTTGCCTTTATCATGGATGATGAGCAGATTTGGGGCCCCCTCAGGAACCTTTTATGTGAAATCCTTTTTTGTCTGCAACAACCATTGCTATGCTACTCTTTTGGTCAGCCCAGCTATTTAGGTCTCTAAGGCCCCACACGAGCTATTAGCATCTTCTGGACAGTTGGGTTATGGAAAATTCTTACTCAAGACAACATTCGCTAAAGGCATAGGATTATGATTAGTCCTTACCCTCTTTGTCTCCAAGCTTCTGAAGATGTAGACTACCTTTTCCTCTACTATTCTTTCTCCTCCTTGGTTTGGAACTTTACACTTCAGCTCTTTGAGGTTCTGTCGATTATGCTTCCTCCATTGCTCAACTTTCTTATGCTTGGACTTTTTATAGTGGTCATTCGAGGTTTTCTATTCTTTGGTGCCTCACTCATTTGGAACAATTTGGATCTTTGGTGGGAGTAGAATAATAGTCTTTAGGAGTCTAGAAGAGAATCCCTCAGAGATCAGTGCTAGAGTCAATGCGAAGTGCGCTACTTGGGCCTCAACTTTTCCCGAATTCAAGAAACTTCCAATCTTAGGCATATCCAGAAAATGGAAGGAGTGTAATGGTTTGCTTTGGTGCAATAGTGTTGCCTGTTTCTCAATTTTTTTTTCCTTTTTTCCCTTTTCAGGGAGATTTCCTTGTTCTTGTTTTTTGATATGTCTTTCCTTTTTGGTATACCCTGAGACATTGTATATTGGCTGCTAATTTGCCACTCATAAATGGGTTTCATTTGGGCGTTGAAAGTCCGGGCTAGAACTATACAGGAGAGAGAGAGAGAGAGGAGGGGAGGGGGGTGACTAGGGCCTTTTCAAATTTTTATTAACCCCTTTTAAATTATTTAATTTCTAACAAGCAATGAAAGAATATATGAATAAAGGAATCAAAACAATCCAATGAAAAACAGTGGAATGGATTTATTAATATGTAAGTAACCAATAACCAAAAGCAATAAGGCAAACCACAATCAAACCATCAGTTCACGAAATTTATAGAGGTTCGGTTTAATCAAACCTACATCCACTCTTGGAATCACCCAACCTTGGGTTATCCGGAAACACACTATGAAAGGGTTTCACACCCTAACAATACACCCTATTTTTGATGAGGTTCGACCACTATGGTCTAATCCTCATGGAAGGCAAAACAGCCTTTGTAAATCACCAATAAGTTTGTGAAGAGATTGGAGATCAAGGATAAACTATTTAGAGCTTTGGAGAGTTGGAGAGTATTTTTCAGAAGTCTGGATTCTATTAGGGTTTATCCACCATTAGAGTGCTTAATCACGTTTAAGAAAATGAGCCATATATATATACAACTCTTTGCAAATGGCTAATCCTCAAGGCCTCGAGCACTGTTATGGAAATACAACTCATATACAACGTTTAAGCCAGGAGGGCTCGGGGAGCATACCCAAGGGCTCGGGACATCCTCGAGGGCTCAGGGATACCCCGAGAGCTCGGGTATGAGAGCAGACATGAAGTACAGTCTTTAACACTTAGCTCTTAGATCAAATGAGCTCGAGGGCTTGGGCGAAAATCCGAGGGCTCTAGCCTAAGAGCAGTGGAATTTATAGAAGGATGCACTTTAAGCTCTCAGAACATACAGACCCAAGGGCTCGAGCTAAGACAAATTTTAACAGTTAAGCACATTTGGAGGCTTTTGCAAGATTTCAATAAGATGGTCCTCTTGCCTAGGGTGTTTGGGTTCCTCCTAGGGTCCACTGCGGTCTTCTTACCTAAGTGGTTGCCAAACACACAATGAGTTGCCCACAACAAACCTTTGATCTTCAATGAGTCTTCGTGCAACTTTTTCAATCATTCAAGGCAAGTACAAATACAGTTACGGAATTGACAAATTAGGGACACAGTCAAACTGGGACACTAGCATGTGTTGCTCTTAATTATCATATGGTCTTTGGAAATATGCAATATCTTTGAACCTTGTAAGATTTGATTAAAAGAAATGTGTAATAAGAAATGATATTTCTATTGACAGGTTATGGAGCTTATATTCTTCATTCTTTTTTTTTCTCTTTTCTAATGTGTAGTTTTCTTCACTTGTCTTGCAAGACAAGTTTTGAGAATTCTTGGTTTTTGAGATGACGTTCGATGGAATGTAGAGAAGTTTATCTTATTCATTTCTTTTGCACACCTTTTTTATTTTCCTTCAATTGCAGATTAAAAAATGGGAAAATATAGGGCTGCGCACATTGCCACTGTAATTATCTAATTTGTGATCAGATGAGTGATTGATGGTCAACTAAAAACAAGCTCAGCCCTTTGTTTTGTGGCAAATCTCATGAAACCCTACGAAATCAATGACTGAGATGAAGTCTTATCACTCTTTTCAACAAGAAACAGTACGCTAGAAAACTGACCTTCAGGCTTTTAGAACTTGGAAGAAAAGAGAGAAAAATCTTCTAAATGGTGTAAAAACTCTTCTATGCCAAGTTCTTGTGCCTTCCGAAATTGTTGCTGGTCGCATGTGTGCCTAATATCTGTTTATGTTCTTATATCTATGGCTGGCTCAGTATTAAATCCCCGTTAATAGACTCGGAAGAAAAAAAAAGGCAGAGGTGTATATGATGTTTGGCATATGGCAGTCTGCAGATGTTCATGAAATAAACTTCCCTTGTCCTCCACAAAGAGAAGGGGTATTACAACAGTTCTATTTCATATATTGAGCCATTTATTGTAAATGGGATCCTCTTCTTCCCCCCACTCCCAAATGGGAAATGGGTTACTTATGTAAATGGGTTTTAGTGCTATGGGTGTTTGGGTCTTTTCAGTGTGGTGGGGATGGTTTTTTGTTTTGTTCAGTATAATTCTCTTGCTTTACTTTAATTTTTTCCTTTTAAAAATAAAAATTATGTTACCATTTGTTAAAAAAGAGCTCTTTTAATCAAATTATGAAAATCATTTAAAGAAGATATGGAAGGTTACAAGTTGAAAGCACAAAAAGTGCTAGACCAGTATCTCTATTACAAAAAAAGAAGAAGACCAGTGAATACTTGGGATAAATTAGTGAGAAACAATATCCTAGATTGTCGATGACAAAAACATAGTTTAGTGGGCTTGGGTGGAAAGTTGTCCTCCCAAAACCAATCATAGACCTACAGGATGAGCTCAGATGACTAGGATTAAAATAATCTCCAGAACTGGTTCAATTTGATGTGCTTCCAAATTTTATTATTTAACACAAGGAGCTGCACAATCCTTAGTGAAGTTTAATCTTCTACGTTGATCTTCAGTTTGTGTATGGTGGATACACCATTTTTTCCAACATTTTTATGAATTGCAGGTTTCTTTTCTTTGAAAAATTACTCAAATAGTGAGTCCAATGATGCTTATATCCATGTATTTTTTAGCCACTTAAAATGTTTTTCCTGTCATGACTTCTCACGCTAGAATTTTACATAAATTCCAAACATGATACCTGGAACTGCCCTTGCAGGAAAAATTAGAATCATATTTGCAAGACAAGGGCATCCCAGTTGATATTGTTTGCTGTTTGCAGCATTTACAGGTTATGTTAGCATTCAGGGTTTTTTTCCCTTCTTTTTTTTTTTCTGTATCCCTGTAGTTCTTTGCTGTTTTTAATGTTTCTGAAAAATACATTCCTACAGTTGTCTTTTGAATCTGAGGAGAGAGCAAGAGCCCTTCTTCATAATGTATCATCCTTACTAAGACCGGGGGGGTATTTTTTCGGTATTACTCCTGATTCGTCTACCATATGGTATGGATTTAATTTTTTTCTTTTTGTTACTTTTTGTTTTATTTTCCCCGAAAATCTCTTGCTGCTTTTTTTTAACCATAGTATATGTTATAAAGCAAGAAACCTGGAGCAAAATACCTCAGTTTTTTTTTTTTTAATAATGAGAATATTATGTATTACTGAACAAAGTGGAAGTTCTCTTGGAAACCTCCAAGCAATACGTATTATTAAAAGAGGAAACATGTTACATTTAATATTCAATCCTTTCGTAGTATTCATGGATCTTATTATTTGGGCTGTGGTCATCATCATGGATACAGCATTCTTTGGAATCTCCTTGGGATATGCTTGGCTCATTATGCATTTTCTGTGGAAAAGCAAAATGCTTTTCTAAGATTAAAGAAATGATGGGTCAAGGTTGTAATGACTTGGTTGCCATCAAAATGTATGCAAGATGGTTGAATTTCATTTTCTTTGGGGAGGGCTGGAGATCCATTTTGTGTTTAACCATTTTCCATCTACTTGCTTTTTGATGCTGGCTACTTCTAGATTTTCATCAATAATCTTTCACAGCTCACTAGAAAGACTATATTTTCCATCTACATGGTAGGCCAACCTCAATTGGGAACTTTCTTTTCTTTTCTCACAGTGCTTTTTCAATGGTTATTTTCTTTTTGTGCATGTCATATCATCTCAATCTTAGTGCTTACTTGGCTGAAAGAAATCTATTAGGTTTCCTTGTTCCAAGTTGTTCTGTGGAGCTGTGACATATTTCTCCTTTCTTAAGTCGTTAGTGGTGTCAAAAGTGATGCTTATTAATCCCCCACCCATTATTGTCTAGATCCTTCTTACAAGTACTTGAAGCAAGCTATTCTTGTGGCTTGGCTGCAACCTCAAGCCACTATTGCTATAAGGGCTGCTCAACCTCCTACCCTTTGACTACTTAGGCATGCCATTCAAATCTTCTTTTCTAGGGTAATACGGACTCTAGTATACAAGACCAATTTGCTACAGAACCAGAACAAACCCTATTAGATAGGAATTCATTATCAAGGCTTATTATAGATTTTCTTTTTCACGAGCAATGCTGGGTCAAACTTTTATTGAAAGTAAAGGAAAAGGGATGAGTGAATTTGATGGCATATGGAAGGTAGTTTGGAGGTAGGTTTTGAACCGCTGAACTATTTTCTATTAGGGGTGTGTTGCGTCATCAATATTTAGCTCTATTTCAACAAAAACCATATGTAAATTTTTTTGGTACTTCTTCATGAGTTTTGTCTTTGAAATATGTTTTTTTGTTGTTGATCTACCTACCATAAAGCGAAAATGGTTCTGTGAAATAGAATTCCTTGTCTTAGGCATAATTTTTTTTTTCTAAAACAAAAAGTAATGGTACATAAGTTTTAACATTATGATAGTTAGCCAATTAGTAAACCTTCACCGGGAGATCCAACTATGCAGATGGATAACTCTGTAAAAAACGGCAGGGAAGGATGAGTCCCCACCGGCAGAAACTTCGCCGGGAACAATGATCTTTGCTGGAGAAGAGAAAGGCTGTAGAAAGTTACGGAAAACTGAAGGGAATCAGAGAACAAAATCTTCCTTGGCTGATACCATGTAGAAAGAGAGAACAAAGAAAAGAGATTGGAGAAGAAAATCTCTCAATATTGTATTGATATATCTTTACATTGAATGGTTACATGTGTATATCGATTACATTAAAGACAACCTTATTAGTGAGGTTGGTGTTAGGTGTTAGGTAATAGTTGACATTTACAATACATTAATGGGGTTGGTGAAGGTTGGTGGTTGGTCAATTATGTCTATCATCAATACTCTAATAATGGACTTGTGGGTCCCACAACAAGAGAGGTGGAAATACCATCTGGTCAGTTGGTCCTAGGTTTGTAAACTTAAGGAGGACGGTGGTCTCGGTATTCGACCAATTCGTCAGTTTAATGATGCTCTGTTGGGAAAGCGGCTATGGCGGTTAGGTGATTCTTCTAAAGGTTTATGGAAGGATATAATTCGACAGAAATATCGGTTTAGGGGTAAGGGTGGAGAATAATAACTGCTAATAGGAGAGATTCTAGTTTTTGGAATGCTGTTTGTACAGTGGCTCAGGCTTTTGGTCGTTATATCAGGTATCGAGCATATTCAGGCGATGAGATCTTATTTTGGCATGATAAATGGCTGGGAGATGCTCCGTTGTCCCTTTCGTTCCCTACTTTATTTTCTTTTGCAGCTAATAATGAAGCTATGGTAAGGGAGTGTTATGACATTTTAAATAATAAGATTGTTTGGTGTCCTTTTAGACGAGAGCTGGAGGGTTGGATGGTTGATGGTTGGGTGTTGGTTGGGTGTCCCTTTTGAGTCTTCTTGATAATACTTTTGTGGCTGGTAGGGGTAAGGATCGGCGTATATGGGAGTTGGATCCTCATGGTAATTTCTTTGTGTACTCTTTCTGTAAGGAGCTCTTGAAAATGGATGAGACTCTGACTGTTCATCCGAAAGTTTGGGTGGGGGTATCTCCTTTTAAGGCGAAGGTGTTTAGTTGGATTTCGAGTCTGCAAAAAATCCTGACTATTGATAATTTGTGGTTACAGAAGATGCTTATTGTCAATGATTGTCCTCTTTACTTATCGGATGCAGAGTTGGTCAATCATCTTATGCTGCATTGCCTGGTGTCTTATCAGATTTGGGTGCATTTTTCCATATGTTGGGTATTAAGTTCTGCTTGCCTCGAGCGTGGTATGAGTTGTTTAATGAAGAGGTTGTGATGTCAGGATCCTCTTTTTGACAAACTCTTTGGGCTATGACAATGCTGAGTATAGTGTGGTCTATCTAGCTAGAGCGAAATAAAAGGATTTTTTCAAGGAAAAGAGGGCTTTGTATCGAACCTCCTAGACATTATCAAACTTCGGGTGGCCTGGTGGATGGTCGGGTCGTCGAAGTTTAGGGGAATTTCGGTGTAGAGTTGTGTAGGGATTGGGCTTTAGTTGATTATGCTTCGTAGCAGACAAATTTTTGTCCTATGGTTCCTTGGTCTCCTCCACTGGTGGGTTTACTCAAACTAAATTTTGATGGCAGCTGTATGCATGAAGTTGGTCTTGCACGCTAGGGTGGACAAATAAGAAATGATTCGAGTAATACTGTGCTTTCTTTTGGTGGACCTCTCCTAAATGGTTCTGTCATAGAGGTGGAACTATTTGCTTTATGGAGAGGCATCTTGGAGTTGGAAAAATTAGGGATTAAAGGGAGTCTGGTCGAAGGAGATTCTAAGGTGGTTGTGGGGTGGGTGTTAGATTCTCAGTGCCCATGGTTTTATTTAGATAAATTTGAGAAGATTCGACAAACCATCTCTATACTTGACTTTCATATTGCATGGACTTATCGGTCAGCAAACTCTGCTGCAGATGAACTGGCTTGTTAGGGGGCGTCTTTATCAATGGAAATTGTAAATAGGTTGTCATACTTCGGGAGGGTTGGTTTGTTCTTTTCAGTTAGGGTGGCCTTTTCGGACAACCTCTTATAGTGTATAAATTTTTTCTTTTTTAATAATGTAAGTTACTTTTCAAAAAAAAAAATTGGCTCTTATTTGATGGGTCCTTGATGTCTTCATCATCCCCCATCAGATCAAAAACATGTTATATATTGTGGAGTCTCAAAGAATAATGGTTTGTTATAGCTTACAGTGAAATTTTAGAACCTGAAAAGTTTCTCAGATAGATAGCAAAGATGATAATGACAAAAGTGGCATTTGGTTTTGCATAGGCTAAACACTTATCTAATGCTTAAAATGATCGTCTATCTTGGTTTGCAATGGATACATGATCAAATTACAGTATGTGGTTGAGTTCTTCATTTAGATCAATTTGTGTTGTTAATCCTTGGTGGGTCCATCAATGGTAGAAAATCATGGTGGCACCCATTATTATCTCGATAATGGTTGCAAGAGTTTTGATCATTGTCTAATTTATTGAATATAATATATACTAGTAGAGGCACGCACTTTGGATGAGTAAAATTAATTAAAAATTTATAGAAATTAATTTTTCTTTAACTCACATTTTTTTTGTACAAAACTTTCTATTTTAGATCCTAATATAAATTTTTTGGCCATATAGTTTAAAATCCACGAATTTAATCATAAAATTTCTTTTTCTATTTTTTAGACAAAATTTTCATGAATTTTCTTTACTTTTAAATAATAATATGATAGTGTAGAACTAAAATTTTCCAACTCACCAAGTCCCATCTTAAAATCGTTTTTCTTATTTTTTTGACGAATTTTGTCTTTTCTTGTGAACTAAATCCTTCTAACTCGTCAAATCCTATCTTAAAATCTCTTTTCATATTCTGTAGCTAGTTTTTGTTTCTTGATGAATTTTGCCAACATGGAACCAAATTACAACCATTCATTGAGTGAACCGTCAAAAATTCATTTGACAGACACCTTAAACTTTCTCTTTATATATAGATAAAGTAGAAGGATAAATTATAAATATTTCTAACCATTGAAAATTCCTCACATAAATGAAAAATCTGAGCGCCCCATTTTGTAGGTCTCTAATTTTGTTTGTTATAAGTTATTTGCCTTTAAATATTTTTTATGGATATTCAATGAGATAAAATAAAAGGACAGGCCCTATCGAATGGCAACTTATCTACTAACTGTATAATTTTATTCTAACATTCCGACTTTAACATTTCATTATCAAATATTACTTATTGAGTGTTGGAATCACGTTTTTTGCCTTTTTATAGGGCAGTAAGTGTTGTGGGACCCAATACAGGATAATTGACCTGTCTAATTCTATTTTGGAAAGTTAACTGTATGGTTGTATGATTTAATGTAGATAAGTAGTCTTTTCTTGTATTTCCTTTTGTGCCACCTTAAGTGACTCCATTTTTCCTATGTATTCATGTATCCTCTAAGAGGAAAACACATCAATACAACACAGAGAAAATTCTTCTCTACATCTTCTTATTTTTCGTTTTTGTCATTATTAAATTCTACATGGTATAAGCCAGAACGATTTTCTTGACGCTTTAGGAGGATTTCTTGTCCATTTTATTGTTCCTCGTCGGTAGTTCTCTTCATCGCCGGAGTTATTATTCTCCTTCGGTCTTCGTCACCGGCTCTTCGAGGATCTCTGTTGTGGATCTCTTTTCCTCCATTTCAAGATTTTTTTTCCTTGTTTCTTGGACCTTTTTGCCGTTCCAAGACCTTAGCTGTGCCATCCGCTGCCTGCACCTTTGCTGTCGTGCTCACTTTTTCCCGTGAAGATTTCGGCACTGGAACCCTATCTACTCCTGTCGTTTTTGACAAAGGATTTCCCTCGGTGGTGTTCGATTGGCCTTTTACAGGCTCTTAGAACTGGTTTTGGTTGTTTCTCCCAAAGCCAATTTTCATTTGCACCAAACCTAGTTTTAGGTTTTCCTTGCTACATCCGTACCATCGAGGCTTTTGTTGGTCTACTGCTTCTCTCCTTGGGTTCGCCCCTGCCCTATCCTCTCATTGCACTTGACTACCCCTTATTCCCTCAACGGTGGGACCCACTTTGGAGTGTTTTCTTTCTTGTTGCCAAGGACGCAGATTGGGCTGGCTCTTCTAATGACCGTTGTTCCACCACTTGTTATTGTTTCTTCTTGGGCTCTCATTTGGTCTGCTGGCATAGTAAGAAGAAGTTTGTTATTGCTCGCTCTAGTGCTGAGGTAGAGTATCGTGCGATAGCTAATACTACGGTTGAATTACTTTGGATCCATCAGTTTCTTATGGAGTCGGGTTTTACTCCTGTTGATCCACTTATTATGTTCTGTGACAATCAGGCGGCCGTCAAAATCGCCTCCAATCTGGTGTTTCATGAGAGGACTAAGCACATTGAGGTTAATTGCCACTTCCTTAACAACATATTTCTGAAGGCCGACTTACAACTCCTCATTTGTAATCTAAAGATCAACTTGCAGATATATTGACAAAGTCTGTTCCTCGACATCAACTCATTTCGGTTATTGGCAAGTTGAGTTTGTCAGACATCTTCGAGCCAGCTTGAGGGGGAGTGTTGTGGGACCCGATATAGGATAATTGACCCGATTAATCCTATTTTGGAATGTCAACTGTATGGTTGTATGATTTAATGTAGATAAGCAGTCTTTTATTGTATTTCCTTTTTTGCCACCTTTAGTGACTCCCTTTTTCCTATTTATTCATATATTCTCTAAGAGGAAAACACATCAATACAACACAGGGAAAATTCTTCTCCACATCTTCTCTTCTTCTTATTTTTCTTTTTTGTCATTATTAAATTCTACAATAAGATCATATCATTATTTTTTGGCATTTCTTGTGATAACATTTTAGGACAAAATACCAAAAGAATGTTGAAGCATCACACAATAAAGGTCTAAAGCCAAATACAGTTGCAAATTGCATACGGACAGAGAGCTACGTCATTACTTTTGAAGTTGAGGAGGAGAAGTATTAAACAAACTTTTTGCTCCTGGATTTATATTTTGTTTTTCTCTTGATTCTTCATATGATTTTGATGCTTATCAATTTTCAGATTTCCATTATTTGGAAAGAAATATCAACTCAAATTTACAAATGATGTTGCTTCTGAAATTCATTGTTTGGTCCATTTTCCAAGTCTAATCAGGTTAAATTTCCTCTACGTCTATTGCAATTTGATCTATCTATTATTGTTTATTTTATTTTTTCGCATCATCAAGATATGCCAAAGGGATCTAACAACAAATGGGATTGTTATTCTTGAATCAGATTGGCAAGAGAAGCTGGGCTCGAGTATGTGGAGATTCAGAATTTGACTGAATTTTATGATGATAACAGGTACCTGTGTTTGCAGTTTGTTACTCCATAGCTCCAAAATTTTCACTTAGTATCAGATGCGATTGGCTTAATGATGCAAGACAAGGGGACATGGTAACCCTAAATGCCTCATGTGGTTCCCTAAAATGAAAACAATGAACCTTAAGACTAATATGGGGCTGAAATTTAAGAATTAAATTAATAATCACAAATGAATCATATAAATAAGCCACAAATAATCAAAACAAATTCTTGGAGATCTAATATAAACAATTATGCAACTTACCAAGACCAATTGATGATGCTCAAAATGGAGATCCCTCAAAGTCACATGCTTATCGGGACCCACGAAAGTATAGGCCTATCACCAAATTAGGACTAAAATTGGATTTAGATGGGTGTAAAGGGACTAATGGCAGTTTCGTAAATAAAAAGAAGATGGGATAAGTTAACAAAAACTACAGGAAATCACGATAAGTGGTGAGCTGGTTAAGGCCTTGCGATGCTTGGAGGGGAAACGGCAGCAACATGGGACTGTTGTGTCTTGCAGCAGCAACAAGGTAGGGGTTTGTATGTTACGGAAGCAAGGGAGGGGTTTGGGAGTGGATGGTGATGGCTGGAGAGAAAATAAAGGGATGGCGAAGGCTAAGGAAGGCTTGGCAATGGCTGGCTGGGCCTAGAGAAGGGTCTACAGCAGCAAGGGAAGTAATATGGAGGGTGGCGATCACAAGGAAGGGGTCCAAAGGGTATGGGACAGCAGTATGGAGGACTGTTTGGGCTGTAGTTGGAGATAGGAAGGCCAAAAAGGGTTTAGGACAGCAATGTACAGGAAAAACAAAAGGGGCAGAGTGGATCTTAGGGCTGGCGAAAACAGTATGAAGGTTATGGAAGGGATTTGGGATGGTTTCAGTTGCAGGTAAAGGGGATTTGGAGAGGGGCGAAAGTTGTAAGGTGGGTTTGGCTTGGGAACAGGTAGCGGCAACAAGGGAAGGGCTTTGGGTGTTCACGGCAAGTAGGGAGGGTTTTGATTTGGTTGGGGTAACCAAAAGAAAAGAAAGAAAAAAAAGAGAGAAAGGGGAGAGGAAATAGAACAAATTAGAGAGAGGTAGATAAGTACTTAGATTTGGAAGAGACTTCTCACCCTTTTCGTTGGCTTCTCGCCGTCCTCCGCTTCTCGCCGAGGTTTCGTGATTTCTCACCACTGTCTGTGCATGGAGTCTTTTCCACAGCAAAATTTCGACTCTTCTATTCATTCATCGATCTGCCCTAGAGGGCTTACAATATATATAATAAACTCAAAAGAGAATGACCAAAATACCCCCAATTACAGAAATGTCCCAAATACCCTTAATTAAACCCAAATTTACATAAGAAACTCAATCAAATAATTCCAAACAACTAATCTAATAAGAGAAAAATAAATTAAACAAATATAGTAATGATAACTAAATCAAAAAAAGAAATTAATGCTAATCTGCTCCGCATCACTTAATGTCCTAAGGCATACATTTGGGGACATCTTGAATAATTTATGGCATTTTAAATGCTTGAATTATGGTCAACAAATAATCCAACTTTGAGGAAATTGGAATTGAAATTAGTTAATCCTTGGTTATAGTTCTGGCTTCTTTTGGGGTTAGTTGGGAACTTTCCAAAGACCAAGCCACCGAAAAATCACAAGGAGGAGATTAAGAGGGGATAAAAAACATATTCAAGCAACCTTTACTGTGTTCAATTTTGTCAAAATAAAATTGTATCGTGAAATCATTTTATGTCATGAACTGTGGATCGTGAATTGTAAAATTGTAAGATTCATAACATTTTTCCTGAAAATATAAATAGATGTGACATAGCATGGTGTTCAAAAAAAAAATAAAACGATATGTGACATAGCATAGATGATGTAAAAAAGGTAGATGTTGAGATATATTTAAGTTTAGGGCTTTCCTTATTTGTATTTATTTTACCTTCCTTATTTGTATTATGTTTTCTCCATAAACATAAATCATAGGGTCACTCCTTAATTAAGGAAGACACTATATTCTCAGTGTGTTATTCTACATGGTATCAGTCAAGAGATCTTGACTTTTCTTGTGTTGTTTTTTGAGGGGGGCGATAGAGAGAGACAAGACTACAGTTGTTTCTTCTCTCCCTCTGCCGATCACACTTATTTGGCACAGGGAGGAGCTTTAATGCTTTCACAAAATGAAACGAAAAAAAAAAATAATCTCTCCCCTAATTGACCCTGCTCTGAAAAAGGCCTCTCTTTTTCAGTGTCTGCTTCCTCCGTCACCTTCACTTTCTCTTCTCCCGATCTGCTGCCGCTGTCTCTCCTTCTTCGCGTCATCTGCTTTTTTGGTGAGACTTTCGCCGGTGGGACCATACCATACCCCTGCCATTTTTGGCAGGGCTACCAATCCATCGGCTTGGATTTGCCCTTTGAGGCCTTTTGCCTACATTTTTTTTGCTTCGATCCGCGTGGATCTTGCCCTGTTGCTACTGGGATATGCAACACCAGCATCACCCCTGCCTACCTTCCTATGCTCCAGGTTGACCTAGGGTTTCGGTCAACGGTGGGGCCCATTTTACCATTCTTCATCACTTCTGTCAGGACGCCCCAAAACCTAATTTTTGGGATTTTTCTGCCAGATCTGTTGGCTATTGGTGCCTTGGTTTCTATCTCACTTGGTGGCCTCCCCTTCTATCTACGGTGGGCCCCCTTTTCCATCCTTTCTTGTTGCTACCTTGGACTTCTGGTGTTTTTTCTTTTGGATTGTTTTTTGCAAAGCTCTGTTGTTCTTCAAAGAAGACAACCTTCCTCCCCCTCTCTGGTGTTGCCCATCTCTACCCTTTGGATTCCTCACAGGTGCTTCACTCCACTTCCCTGGTGGGGCGCTCAGATTTGCTGCTATTTGGATTGTTAATTGTACCACAAACAATGCTACAATTTTTATTTTCACCCAGGTTATTGTATAAATAAATAAAATCCTCACTCCCTTCCTTTTGTTTGCCAAACGATCCCCTAGTTGCCTCCCAGATTTTATTCTCCAGCCCTTTGACCTCTCCTTTCAGAGATCTTTTTCTCCCTGCATTTTGTGGGTGGTTCATAGTTCCATCCTTGTTTGTTCCCTTAGATCTGTAGTCTTTCTTCAGATTTGAACTTATAATCCCACAATTCTATCGTCATTTTTGGCCCTACATCACATCTGTATGGTGCGATTTTGAGTTTGAATACCAATGGAATATTCTTTGGTCTTGTTGACTGGAGGTTTATGTTTTTATCTATTTCACTGTTCCTGTCCATGTTACTGTTCCTCACGGGACTTCGGCATCTTTTTCAGATCAGTTTCTTTTTGCGGCGTACTTATGTAGAGGATTCTCATTACTTCCTGGAGCATTACTAGTGTTTCTTTCATTTGTAGCCTGCATTTTCGGGCATCAGATTCGGCCACTGAAACATTTTATGTCAGCACCCTGTATTTTTTTTGTTGAGAACTATACCTCTGTACGGTGGTGTTGCAGCCTTGTTGTTTCCAACACTCAGTTTCCATTGTTCATTCTCCAGTATTTTTTTGGGTACATGCTGCTGTGGGATGTCAGCTGGTTTTAGGCTTCGATCAAGCTCGGTTTTGGGAGATTCTTGTTTATCTGCTTTCGCTCCATTAGATGGCGTCACCATTAGATCGTCAAATTGAATATGTGCATACTCAAGTAGGACCCACTTGAGTTTGTGGGGGGTGAGTGTGTGTTGAGATATATTTAGGTTTAGGGCTTTACTTATTTGTATTTATTTTACTTTCCTTATTTGTATTATGTTTTCTCTATAAATATAAATCATAGGGTCTCTCTTTGATTAAGGAAGGTGCACCATATTCTCAGTGTGTTATTCTACAATAGAAATAAAATAATAGTAATTCTTCAATTACCTTCCAATAATAATTGGATGCATATATATGGCAAAAAAGCAAAAGGCATTAATGCAATAGGTAAACTATTCATTGAAATTTAAATATAAAGTTTGAAATTCTAAAAGCACTATTGTGTCTCATGTTTTCAACCAATTTGGTATGACCAAATTAAGCAATTTATTGAAAGTAGAAGTGCTAAAAAATAATGGAATATCAACTCTAGATGCATAGGCTGCGTTTGGATGGGGGGTAATTTTTATAGGGGTTACCCTAAGTAGGGGTCACCCTTTAGTAGGGGTGACCCTTGAATTGGGATTACCCTTATCTTGTTTGGTAATTGTTGTGGTAAAGTAAATCTTACCCTAAGGGTAAAAAATCTTGTTTGGTAACTACAAGCAAGGGTAACCTGATATATTAATATATATTTTTTTATAAAATATAATTATAAATAATATTTATGAAGTAAATTCTAATAATATAACTTATAATAATATTATCTAATTTCTATAAATTATTTTTCATAATTATAAATTAAAATGAACACTTGCATTCTAATATTAAAAATATAAATAAAGATTTTTTTTATATTACTATTTTAAATCCCAATAAATAAATAAAAAATATCAACATATCTCTTCATAAAAATTATAATTATTATTTTTTATATTATATGAATTTAATAAAATTATTAATTCTCATAAAATTGTTAATATGTCAGTTTACCCCTACGTACAATTACCCCTGCTCAAGGGTAACCCTTGTAAAAATTTACCCCTCACCCAAATGCATAACGTTGAAAATGTTGGAGAAATTTTATTTTTATATTATATAGATTTAATAAAAAATTTAATTCTCATAAAATTATTAATATGTCAGTTTACCCCTACGTACAATTACCCCTGCTCAAGGGTAACCCCTGTAAAAATTTACCCCTCACCCAAATGCATTACATTGAAAATGTTACAGAAATTTTATTTTTGTATTATATAGATTTAATAAAATTATTAATTCTCATAAAATTATTAATATGTCAATTTACCCCTACGTACAATTACCCCTGCTCAAGGGTAACCCCTGTAAAAATTTACCCCTCACCCAAATGCATAACGTTGAAAATGTTGGAGAAATTTTATTTTTATATTATATAGATGTAATAAAAAATATAATTCTCATAAAATTATTAATATGTCAGTTTACCCCTACGTACAGTTACCCCTGCTCAAGGGTAACCCCTGTAAAAATTTACCCCTCACCCAAATGCATTACATTGAAAATGTTACAGAAATTTTATTTTTGTATTATATAGATTTAATAAAATTATTAATTCTCATAAAATTATTAATATGTCAGTTTACCCCTACGTACAATTACCCCTGCTCAAGGGTAACCCCTGTAAAAATTTACTCCTCATCCAAATGCATCACGTTGAAAATGTTGCAGAAATTTTATTTTTATATTATATAGATTTAATAAAATTATTAATTCTCATAAAATTGTTAATATGTCAGTTTACCCCTACTTACAATTACCCCTGCTCAAGGGTAACCCCTGTAAAAATTTATCCCTCAGCCAAATGCATCACATTGAAAATGTTACAGAAATTTTATTTTTATATTATATAGATTTAATAAATTATTAATTCTCATAAAAATTGTTAATATGTCAGTTTACCCCTACGTACAATTACTCCTGCTCAAGGGTAACCCCTGTAAAAATTTAGCCCTCACCCAAATGCATCACGTTGAAAATGTTGCAGAAATTTTATTTTTATATTATATAGATTTAATAAAATTATTAATTCTCATAAAATTGTTAATATGTCAGTTTACCCCTACTCAAGGGTAACCCTGTAAAAATTTTCCCCTCACCTAATGCATCACGTTGAAAATGTTGACACATTTTTAAAATAATCTTCTAATAGAATAAATTGTTAATTACCCTGAAAGATATTATCATAAATCTTAAAATTTTCAGAGTTTTGAGACCCTATCGAAATTTCGACAGAATTACCCCTTAGAAATAGAACATTTAGATAAATACGTTTCAGAAAATTATATAATATATAATTGAAAAATAAATGAAGGAACGGGATAAATAGGGGAAAGGTTTCCTTAAAAAATAAAAAATAAATAAAAAACCACTATTATTATTTTAAATTTCAATAAATGAATAAAAAAATTCTTCATATCTCTTCATAAAAAAATATAATTTGTTGTTTGGTGATATGAAATTTATCAAATGGCAATAATGGAGTGCTTTTAAAAAAAATAGAAGCCAAGTACTCACCAAAATAAATAAATAAATAAAATGTAAAAAAAAAAAAATCATAAGCAAAAGGGGGGGTAAGGAGGGGTATTCAAGAATGAATACCCCTTGCCCCATGGGGGTATTGAAAAGGGAGACAAGAGGGGTAAAAATTTGAATTTTTACCCCTCCCCCCTTATTACCAAACGGGGGTAAGTAGGGGTAACTGGGGGTTACCCCCCCTTACCCCCCATCCAAACGCAGCCATAATAGAAAATGAAGAGGCCAAATTGTTAAAAAAGATTGAAGCAATAACAACAAGAGAGGAAAACAAAGCAATAAAAAAGTAGCATTGTCGACATAAGGAAGAAAATAAGAAAAAAGCAAAAGAAAAAAATTACATGCAACAACAGTAATAACAACCATAATAGCATTAAAAAGATGAGAAGAAAGAAGAACATTATAGCTAATTAGCAGAATGAGAAAAATAGCCAAAAGAAAAGTTTGTTGTGGCAGGAGGAAAAGAATGGGAAAACAGATGACAGCCAAAAAGGAGATAAACAAGAAGAAGAAGAAATGCATCAAAAACATTGGCCAAGGAGGGGGGGAAAAGGAAAAAATGGGCTTGGTAAAATTACGTTGATTGGTCCTTCGTGAGTTTACCTCTTTGCTAAAATGGGCTTTGGTTTCAAATTGGAAGAAGTGGATGAAGTCTTGTGTAGAGTACCACAATACTCCATTGGTCAATGGCTCATCAGCTGCACCCATAGCAACCGATAGGGGCCTCAGGCAGGGGGACCCTTTGTCCGCCTTCATTTTCACCTTAGTGGGGGAAGGATTGAATAGATTGATTGACAAGGCTAGAGACCTAGGCATTGTAAGAGGGTTCTAGGCATCGGATCAAGGACCTGTGGTAACTCACCTGCAATTCACATATGACACTCTGTTTTTCTGCAATCCATCCATCAAAGAGATCACCCGTTTCAAGGCGACACTAAGGTGCTTTGAGCTGGTATCAGGGCTGCAGGTAAACCTAAGAAAAAACACTCTTATAGGTGTTGGGGTGGAGGAAGAAACAGTAAGGGGAATGGCGAATCTAGTTGGGTGTTCAATGGGTACGTTGCTTTTCAAGTACTTGGGCTACCGGTGGGCGGGAACCCAAGATTAAAGTCCTTTTGGTCACCAGTGGTAGAAAGGGTGGAGAAAAGATTGCAAGGGTGGAGTGACAAATACTTATCGTTAAGAGGGAGACTTACCCTTATCAGTTCGGTACTATTGAACCTACCCACCTATTACATGTCCCTATTCCAAATCCCAAGAGGAATATTGGGGAAATTGAGACAATGTTTTAGGAGGTTTCTGTGGGACGACAAACAGGGCAAAAGGAAGGTTCATTTAGTATCATGGCCTAACGTTACCAAACCTAAAAATAGAAGGGCCTTGGAATCACTCCACTTCATCTAAGGAATCAAGCATTATTATGTAAATGGAGTTGGAGGTTTGGAAAAGAAAGGGAAGCCTTATGGGCAAGAGTCCTAGCAGCTAGATATGGAACAGGGGAGAGAGGTGATGGACTTGAGGAGAAAGTGGAAAGAGAGGGCTCTCAGATTGTAAACGCTAGTGGAAGTTAGGAAAGGGTGAGGGTCAAATGGGTAGGGCTTTTAGTGAGAATATAAGATGCCTAGTGGAAAACGGGAATCAGACCCTTTTCTGGGAGGAGGTATGGCTCAGGGATAGACCCTTAAAGGTTGTCTTCCCTAGACTGTATAGGGTGGCGATTGATAAGAAGGCAATGGTGAGCGATCGATATAGGATAGAGGGAGGTCGGATCCACTTGAATTTCGATTTCAGAAGAAGCCTTAAGGACTTTGAACAGGAAAGCCTAGAAAGCCTACAATGCCTTTTGAAAGACTTTCCCTTATCCATTGAAGAGGAAGACAAACCAATTTGGTCAGGGGAATCCTTTGAAGCCTTTTCGGATAGATCAATGGTAGGAAGGATAAGCCACTCGAGTAGCGATGGATCACTCCCTAGACTTGCATGGAAGAGCCTAGCCCCTCCAAGAGTACAAGCGTTTGTGTGGTGCGTGCTACAAGGAAAGACCCTGACTAGATCAGCCTTGAAATGGACAGGCCTACTCAACTCAGATGATGACCTTCAATGTCCCTTATGCAGCCAAGCAAAGGAAGAGGATGACCATCTCGTCGTCAATTGCCCCGTTACGGTCCATCTGTGGAAAAGTTTACTTAATCTCATGGGAATGCTGTGAGTACTTGATAATACTTGCATCGGGATAATACGTTCATGGAGTCTTTCAATCTAAGGAGCAGGGGATTCAAGAATTGTTCTAGAAAGCCAAATGGAGATTATGCACGTGACTCTTGTCAGGAAAAGCCCTCATAGGAACCAAGATAATGGACTTCTATCAGTCTTGGGAGGGTTCAGTGATGGGAGGCCTTAAAAAGACCAAGAAGTCAACCACTTGGGCACCCCCACAACAAGGACAATTCAAATTCAATGTAGACGGGGCAACTTGGGGAAAACTAGGACCAGCAGGAATTGGGAGCGTTATTCGTGACCATAATGGGGAGCCGTTAGTTGTATTCGTAGAGTCGATTGTCAGAAAGGAATCAAACGAGGCGGAATTGCTTAGCATTAGGAAGGCACTGACTATTTGGATTTCTTTAGGGTTGGACAACTTCATGATTGAAAGTGACTCGCAAATGCGATCAAATGGGTATCGGGAGTGAAAAAATCCCTTGGAAGTTGGCTACAGTGGTGAGGGAGATAAATGTTTTACTTAAGGGTCGGGAAATCTCGTTCATCAAAGTTAATAGATCGGCCAACGGTGTTGCAGATTTCTTTCCAAAACAAGTAGGCTCAACAAGCTAGGGCGTTTACTGTTTGTGACATAGTACAACGCCTTTGGGATGGGATTCTTTGTTGTTACATTTTTATTTTTTGTAAATATGCGATCAATAGTTGGGTGACTTTGTATTTTCTTTTCTTTTTCATAGGGTTCATTGCTCCTGAACCCATTATTATCTTCTCCTCTTGTACCTTCTCTCTCTTTTAATGAAAATTCATGTTACCGCTCAAAAAAAAAAGAAGAGAAGCCCATTCATTTTCCATTCCTCATTAATGCCCACTTAAACTCCATCAATATCCAGCAACATCAACCTACCTAAACTGTAGCCGACCTTTATTAGTTTGACCATTGTTGACCAACCCATTGACTATTTGACCAGATTTTGGCAAGATTTGACATCTGTTGACCGGAATTGACCATATCTTGTAAAACCCGATTACCTCCGCTGCGTCAAGTTATCTCTTCTACTACGTCAATTCCTTGGGCCATATAATTTCATCTGACAATGTAGCAGCTGATCCTAATACGATCTGGAGCATGGTGGAATGGCCATGACTAAAATCAATAAAGGAGCTACTTGGGTTCCTTGGATTGATGGGGTATTATAGGCGTTTTGCAAAAGATTATGGCAAGATTGCCACGCGATTAATAAAATTGTTATGATGAAATGGGTTTGGATGGTCCGATGAAGCTGAACACGCCTTTATCAAGCTAAAAAGCAATGACAACAACACCTATGTTTTTATTTTTTTGATGACATAGAACCCCAAGACCCGTACCTCTCTCTGAGTACGAGGGCATTGGGTAAAACTCTGGATGCACGTAGCCCCTCACAAGCCATGTGCAATCACAACAAAACCTATGTTGGCTCTACTAGATTTTGAAAAGAAGTTCGTGATCAAATTTGACGCAATAGGGCACGGGCTGCGGCCAGTGTTTACGCAAGAAGGCCGGCCGATTGCATTTTTTTAGTAAAGCATTATCTGGTAGAGCATTTGGTAAACTGACGTATAAGAAGGAGATGCTAAAATGGTGACCATATTTACTACTGTACGTTTTCATTTCAAGAACAGAATGTAAAAGGTTGAAGGGCTTTTGTGAGAATGGAAATGGAAAGAGAGGCCAATAGTGTTGTAAATGCACTACAAAAGTAAAAGGTTGCAGATATGTAGTGCAAAGTATAGAAAAGGTAATTGGGGGGGTGGGGGGTGGGGGCGGGAGATAGAATCTGGTAGAAAGGGGGAGGTGGAATTGCAGGAACAAAGAAAAGAAAGGGGGAAGGTTGGTTGTCTTGAAAGAAAAATAAAATAGGAACTTTCAGTTCCTTGTTGAAATGGAGGGTTTTTGGAAGAATGGTTTGTATCAATGTTATCAAACCCGGCCCAGCCCGCGGTTGACCCATGGGTCAATTGTGACCCAGCTGAAACACGGGTCGGGTCATTCATAAACCCGTCTCAGTTAAAAACCCTTAAAAACCCGGTGAGACCCGTGGTTCAACCCGGTTTCAATAATCAAATCGTGACCCGTCAAATCTTAAAACCCTTAAAAAAAAAAACTCCATCAAGCCTGCATTCTTGTTTTGCTACTGGTTTCTTGAACTTCATACTACTGATGGGCGGAAGGAAAAAAATAGAGAGGGGCGACTTCATTATGCAGATGGGCTGAAGAAAGAAAAAAAAAATAGAGAGGGGCAGCTAGGTTTTCATTTGAGAGAGAGGGGCGACTTCATTATGCAGATGGGCTGAAGAAAGAAAAAAAAAATAGAGAGGGGCGGCTAGAGAGAGAGGGCGACTTCATTATGCAGATGGGCTGAAAAAAAAAGAAAAAAAAAAGAAAAGAAAAGAAAAAAAAATAGAGAGGGGGCAGCTAGGTTTTCATTTTAGAGAGGGGGGCGGAAGAAGGGGCATTTTTAAGTGTGACGTGGGGTTTTCACGAGCACACGTGAGTTACACAAAACCTCACATTAGCAAGGTATTTTAAAAAAAAGAAATAAAGGGTTTAATATTTTCTCATAATTTCATTCATTCTATTATAAATATAAATAAATAAATAGAATACAAGGGAGGCAAAAAATTCAACCAAATAAAATGTAGTTATCAAGATTAGTTAAATGGGAAAATTCAATTCATTTTAAAGGTTTTTAATTTGATGTAATTTATAAATTAGATGATTCAAATAAAAAAGTATTTATATTTTTATTTGTTATTTATTTATAATTTCATAATAATATTATGAGATTGTAATAGATTATATAATGTAGAATTAAGGTATTTGAGTAGATTTATTTTTCAATTCAAACATGACTTGAGACTCGTTGAACTCGTTATAAATAAATAAATATAACATCCTATCTGAGCGACTCCGATTTAAATATTTGATATAACAGCCTATCGAAGCGACCCACGCTAAATTTTAGAGCATGATATGTAAAAAGAACCATAAAAACAAATCGACTTTCAATCTATTTAGCTATTATATATATTATTATATTTAGTGTATCCTCTTTTTAAATTGGTTTAAGGTGTTTCATAAAAAAATAATGTTAGATTAAAATTAGATATAATATGCTACGAGCAGATCAAAATTTGAATTTAAAATTATATTTTTAGTCACTTGATTACTTGTAAAGGTCACATTTTATTTTTTTTAAAAAATAGTTTTTACTTAAAATTTTATTTCAACTTATCAATGAAACTAAAATTGATAAGTTAATATTATTATTTTTAATTATATTAATAGCACGGGTTTGACCAGGTTTGACTACGGGTCAACCCGGTTGAACCTTATTTAACCCACCTACCCTCAAAGACGGGTCGCTCCACGGGTTGGGTTTTAAAACATTGGTTTGTATCAATGTTATCAAACTTGGCCCGGCCCGCGGGGTGAACCGGCGGGTCGACCGTGACCGGCTAAAAGATGGGTCGGGTCTGTTTAAAACCCGTATGGATTTAAAACCCGTTAATACCCTCCGCAACCCCTGGTTCAACCCGGGTTATCACATAAACCCATGACCCGTTTAAACTTAAAACCGTTTTTTTTTTTTAAAAAAAAGGGTAAAAACAGCTGGGAGCCTGAGATATGGTGATTTTACCACTTGCAGAAGATGAAAAATTACACTAGTGCACGGTGATAAAGAGGAGGTCGGGGCTAGGGAGCGGCATGCGATGGCAATGGTGAAGGCCGTTGTCGCTTCTCCACACTAAAAGGGTTTGGGGGTTTGTTAAGGAAATAAAGGAAATGACATTTTAGGGCTTGAGAGGAGTTAATAAGCAATAAAGTGCCGTTGTAGGCCACCAAAACTCCTCCAGACTTTTCCATTAGGGACCTATCATAGAGATTAAGCTATCTTCATACTCATGAAATGAGATATTCCATGTACATGGCAAATAGATGCAACATTAGTTAAATGAAAAAATCAATTAATTTTTAAGATTTTTTTATTTTATGGAAATAAATAAAATGGATGATTTAAATAAAAAGTATTTATATTCTTATTTGTTATCCATTTATAATTTTATAATAATATGATGAGATTGTAATAAATTATATAATGTAGAATTTTGGTATTTGAATAGGTTTATTTTTCAATTTAAATTTGGCTTAAGACTCGTCGAATTCGTTAAAAACAAATGAATCTAAACACATATAATAGTCTATTGCAGCAACCTAGACTAAATTATAGAGCATAATATTTTTACAAAAGAACACAAAAGCTCTATTTAGCAATTCTATATGTATGATTTCATCTGATATATTATCTTTTTTAAAAAAAATTATTTTAAGATGATTTATAAAAAAATAATGTTGGATTAAAATTAGATATGATATACCACATGAAGATCAAAATTTGAACTTAAAATTTAGTTTTTAGCTACTTGATTTTACTAGTCAGAGTCACAATTTTTTTTTTCAATATTACTTCAAATTTTATTTCAATTCTTCAATTTAATATTATTTATAATATAATGTTTATGGCACGGGTTTGACTATGGTTGAACCCAGTCGAACCTTATTTAACCTAACCTTCTATCGAGACGAGTCGCTTCACGGGTCGATTTTTAAAACATTGGTTTGTATGCTGAGATTGTGAAGGGGAAGGAGACTAATGAGTCCAATACATAGTGCTAGATCAAAGAAACCTTTCTCGAATATGAAAGCAATCTTAAGTGGCTGTATGCTTCCATGGTAGGCTGGTAAAATTAGTCTCTATGATAAAGTTACATTGGGAATTTCTTAGGGGCACAAGGAGTGGACGAGGTTTGGGGTGATTGGATTCTCGTCACAACACCGAGAACAAAAATTGGAAGGAAAATAGATAAAGAAGAAAGATTTTTCTTAGAAGTAGATGTTCACTTCTTTGGAAATGTGGAGGCCTTACTGCTCCCTCCCAAAGAGAGAAGTGTGTGGTCATCGTATTATGGAATACCGTTGGAAGCGGGTTCGAAAAAGTTTTCAAGAAAATTGGTTAGAAAATGGGTAGGCTTCTAATGCAAGTGCATCCACAAAAATTTGGGCCTTATCTTGAATTTTGCAAAATTTTTATGGAGTGATAATGGGTTAATTTTAGAATGTTATTGGAGCCAAGAATTTATTTTCGTTGGCCCAAATCCATACATGATGGGTCCAGGTCCTTGTTTTTATTGTTTGGGCCTCCAAGCCCAATTAAATGGTCCATATCCCTAAGAGAATATGGAGTTGTGAATTTTCTAACTTGCACATCAAGAAGTTGAACATGTTAATTCTTACAAAATTGGAGAGAATCAAGCAAGGAAAGAGAGGGATTAGTGATGTCATTGGAATCTGTTTGTTGACCGTCCATTTTGACATTGAATCGAGTTTCTTTTGGATTGATAACCCATAATTCTACAAAACTCCTTATCTTAAATCTTGATCTAGTTTTTACATACATGTTTTCATGACAAAACATAGAAATGTTCTCGGTGTGCTTCAAGAGCGCAATTTTCAGGGATGCTTCACAGCTTTGGTGCAAATTTCGTGGATCCCAGAGGAAAACTTCTTGCTCGGTCCTTTGATGTGTTAGGTGATGTCATCATTTTACTATGTTTCAGTACATGTACTGTTTACAACTAAAGGAAATGCTACTCTTAGACTGTCATGCACTGTATTCTATGCAACTCGTTTATATTCCACTATGTTGCATTGATTCTTTCATGCGATATACCCCTTTCGGGAGCTTTTCTAATATTATTCCAGCTTTCTTTTTGAAGATGATAGAATATCTCACTACTTTTTCCCATTGGATTCTAGCTAGAACAATAAGTTGCATTACTTGATTATGTTGGATTTTTGGCTCAAAAGGTCCTTACTAGGCCTGGTTCACTATTAGTGAGGTCCAACAGGCCTAGTTGTGTTTCATGTGCACAAGTATATAATGTCTCTTTCCCTTAGGATTTTCTTGAGCTGTGAATGGAGAGAGAGAGACTGAGACGAGTGGATGAGCATGGTTGGTTTGTAATCCTTGTAACCTGTCCAGGAACTTCATCTTAGTCGAATCATCACGTTCCGTAGATGTAGGCGGTTTTGCCGAACCAAGTAAAATCTCGGTGTTCTCTTGTGTAATGTTTGATCATTGTGTGATTTTGCATTTCATTTCATAACAATTGGTATCAGAGCTGGATCGTAGGATCCCGGCGGCCAAGGCAAACAATCACAGATCAATCTAGGAGTTTCTCTCGGGCAAAAGTGATCTGGATTGAGAAAGAAGTCTCAGAAGCAAGTCTGAAAAACGCACAAGGGACAGCAGCCAGACTGAGAGCAAGCTGCAGATGCGCAGCAGAGCCCCCTTGGTGCAAACCCACTGCCGGACCCACACAAATTTGTTCACGCATCTGTTCATGCATGCCGTGGACAGAGACTTGTTTCATTGCTGGACAGGAAGGGGCAGCAGTGAGACCACGTGAAGAAAAGGGGTTTTCAGAGACTCACACCACTGCTTTAAAGGCGGCCAGATCTGTTCAGTCAGATCTCTTCTACTGGACCTCTGCAGATCTGAAGGCACCTAGCACTGAAAATAGCAGCCAACAGGCGCTGCTAGAGGCAGCAAGCCAGATCCAAAAGCCAGTTCCGATTCAGGGACAGTTGGAGGGTGGAAAATCACAGTTCAGCAGAGAACAAAAGCTGAATCGAGAGGAATAGGAGGCAGCAGGCAGGGAACTCCATCTCAGACTGAGAGCTGTGCACAGGTTTTTCCAAATCGTGTGCACAGTAGTCCCGTGTATACAGACTAGAGAACCACAGACGGTGTGCTGCATATCTTTTCAGATCTGGGTCCTTGAGAAAGGAAACAACTGCGCAGGATTCCTAGACCCACCTCTTCAATCGCAGAGAATGGTAGGAAGGGGACAGCAGCGTCCCAGCTCAAGATCTCTCTCATCGCAGATCAGAGATAGCACAAACCCAGGCAGAAAACCGTGGTTATTGTTCAGAGCAGAGAACAGAACTGTCGCTCAGCTAGAGCAGATCTGCGCTTCTCACGGGGCTGTCAATTGCATAGCAGAAAGAGGGTCGAGTGCAAGGGGTTCAGGCAAACAGCCAGCATCCCAGGTTAGGCAGATCTGATTCTGCAGCAAACCAGCAAGATCGGATCAGCCAGTGAAGAGGAAAGAACTGTTGCACACCAAGTGTTTGACAGATTGCCTAAGTGAAAAAAAAAAAATTGAGATAGAAGGAGAGAAATGGTTGCATACCAAGTGTTTGACAGATTGTTAGATAGTGCATAGAACAGTCAGAATCGACAGACAAAATCTACGGTCCAGATTGTTTGCAGTTTCCGGAGCCATACATACTCGGAATTCAGATCCGTCTTCGCCATTCGCAGTGATGAGATCTACACAGTGACTGGGGTAGATTTACTGTTTTAGAATTGAAGCATAGAACTCCCTTTAATCCACTTAAAGGCAGAATCTGAGATCCAAAAGGGGCAGCACAGCTCCGTACGGCAGTTCACACAAGTGCGCCCAGGAACAGATCTCTGAAGATCTGTTTTCATCCCAGATGAAAACCCCATAGCCGACGCAGGCAAGATCCATCGATTTTGCAGAAAGGTGGGTGGAGCAGAGACCATCGCATAACACATGGGCAGGCTGAGCAAAGAGCAGAGCAGTTTAGGCGTTGCAAGGCCTTTGTTTTTTTTTTTTAGCCCAGATCTGAACCGAGGAAGGGAAAGTAAGCCCAGCGATAAATGGGCCGAACAGAGGAAGGCAACAACATCGAGTGCTGCACATGGAGGTAGCGACGCGCAAAAGGTGGTTAGGTGTGCAACAAAGCAGTACCACAGAGAGTAGATCTCTGCAATTTGGGGACCTTGAGACACAACTCAGCATCGTCACAAGTGGGTGGAGGTGAGAGAAAGCACGGTAGGACCCAACAGATCCAGTCGAGATCAAGGGTTTCTCGAGAGAAACCAGAGCCGAAAGATTTCAGGCAGGTGCAGGCCTAAGCAGATCTACTCCAGATAGAGAGTAGGCTAAGACACTTGAGCAGTGTAGATTCCAGATCGAGAATCAGAGAGGTCAGAAATGCAAATGCTGGGAGATCTAATGCATTAGTCCAAGTCCAAAATAATAAACTGCAGTAAACGGGGAAGTGTCCCAGATCCCATTGCACAGAGACCCAATTCCAGATAGCAGGAAAGGGTGTGCAGAGAGCAGGAGCAAAGGAGGCAGCAGGCTTCCAGATTTGCACAGCAGTGCACAGACAAGATTGAGTGCAGGCAGTGCACGGTCAGAAACAACTCCAGAGCTCCCTTCAATCCAGATTCTAAGACTGGACAAAAATCGATGGTCAAGATGAGACCAGTTCATCAGGAGGTGAGGAACAAAGAGAGGCTTAGCAGGAGCCTTAGCAGTTTGGCACAGGGAAGAACAAAGAGAACCATCAAGCCACCTCAAAGGCTTGGAAGGGAGGAAGAGGAGGCACACTTCGCTCTTATTATCAGTAGTGGTGAGATGGGTGCCAGGATTGATGTAGATACAACAGAAATGCAGACCGAGCTAGTTACTCTAGAGAAGTTTAAGCGTCGCTTGGACTTGCTCAATCTGTTCTCGTACTAGAGATTGAAAGTGCACCTTTAAGGTGCAGGTTTGGTTGGAGTGAGCTTTCACCAGGTGGAGGTGTTACAAACACATTTCAACATTCTCCAAAGGGTCGGACATTTTTCGCGAAGGTGAAGCTTATTGGGTTTTTGGCTGAAAAGGTCCTTACTGGGCCAGGTTCACTATTAGTGAGGCCCAGCAGGCCCCATTGTGTTTCATGTGCACAAGTATATAATGTCTCTTTCGCTTAGGGTTTTCTTGAGCTGTGAATGGAGAGAAAGAGAGACTGAGAGGAAGGGATAGGTAGGGTTGGTTTGTAATCCTTGTAACCTGTCCAGGAACTTCATCTTAGTCGAATAATCACGTTCTGTGGACGTAGGCGGTTTTGCCGAACCACGTAAAATCTCGGTGTTCTCTTGTGTGATGTTTGATCATGGTGTGATTTTGCATTTCATTTCATAACAGATTATAGTGTGTAAAATTTGTATTTATTTTTATTGACTTTGTTTTACATGTAATTTTTATGTGAAAACAAACAATGTGATATTCAAATATTATGCCAAATCCACGAATGCAGGTTTTTATGTTTTTGGGATTTATCAAGCTGTATACCTCGTACTATTGTCATAATTTGCATTCCCATACTCATGAATTTAATCACAGTTTCATGTTTCTAAATGTGGAGATAATTAAGAATATGCAGAGAAATAAACAAGATATCAATTGGAATTCAGCCTTGAAATGGTGTATAAAGATAGTCCTATTATTGTTTATGGCACCTAAATTTGATAAGGTTTCACATACTTAACTTTACTCAGATGGGGGACAACTTGGGTGAACTTGGAATATTTGGCAGATAGTTCTGTTGTTTAATACTGTAGCAAACCACCACTGCACGTAATAGTTGATTGTCTCAGACTTCAGAATATTGATGGTAATGATAATTCAAAAATAGAATATTTATACAGTACATACTAAGTATCTTCAGATATCAATGAAATTTTGCCAGCAGAATACCATGTTTGAATCCGCAAACAGTTTAAAACCACTTCTAACATCTACAAATAGAAGGGTGGAGGAACATATGGTGAGGAGAAGGGTGGATCTTGTTCGGTGTTCCATGGGACCTTTCCTTTTAAATATCTTGGGCTATGGGTGGGTGGTAACCCAAGATCGAAATCCTTCTTGACACTGGTTGTAGAAAGGGTGGAGAAAACACTAGACGGATGAGCGCAAGGTATTTATTGTTAGGTGGGAGACTCACTATTATCTAATCGGTACTCATGAACCTTCCCACATATTACTTGTCCATATTTCAAATCCCCAAATGATTCTCAAGGAATCTGGAGCAATGTTTTAGGAGATTCCCGTGGGGTGACAATCAAGATAAAAAGAAGGTTCATCTCGTACCATGGTCTGATTTGACTAAACCAAAGGAGCGAAGCAGCCTTGGAATTATCCCCCTTAAGTTAAGGAATCAAGCGTTATTGTTGGGGGGGGGGGAGGAATGGGATGTGTTGAGTGAATAGGTCAATTTAAAAATCGTTGGTCCTTTTAAAGATTACTTGATTGATTAATTAAGTGCAGTGGATATAACAATCATGTGTGTGTGTGTGTTAACAAATGTGATTAAGCAATCAACACAAGGAATTATGTCTAACACCACAAGCACAAGGACACAAGATATATAGTGGTTCGGTTACCCAACCTACATCCACTGTTAGGACTAACTCAACCTTGAGCTATCTCTCCAAATTCACTAAGCGGGGACTTACATCCTCACAATTAAAATAGGAATTCCACCTAACTCAATCGACTGGGAATTTCACTCATCACATGTAAAATAGGAATTCCACCTACTTGAGTTGGCTGGGAATTCCACCCATCACGTGTGCCAGAGACGACGCTCTAGATTTTTTTATAGTGGTTCCGGAGCTAAGCCTCCTTAATCCACTTTCACAGGATAAAGGTTTTAAAACAAAATTAAAACCAAGAAGCACTTGCCTTGTAGCTCTTTCTCGAAAATGTGTGCTTCTCAAAGATCCACCCAATGTGTGCCCGACTTAATCTCGATGCTCCGCCTTGTAGCTGTAGTTGAGCAATTACAATTTCACGATGACTAGGAAACTGATTCTATCCTAGTTGGTATCTTTTCTTTCCTCCTCTCTTTCACTAACTCAATCAATAGATTGGTTGTGTATGATTCTCAGGTGTAGGCACAAGAGAGTTGATCGTTCCTTAGAGTGTGTGAATTTTCTCAGTTCAAGGAAGATGATTAAATGATCACGCAACTCTCATATTTATAGAGGAGTCAACATAATTTTTCAAACTGTCCAGTGCCGACAGGTCGGTGGCACCGATGAGTCGGTGTTCATATTTGTTACCGTTCAACCACCTGACCATTGCACATTAAATGCACTCCCAATGGTATAATTAATTCCCAGTTGACAGGTCGGTGTCACCGATGGGTCGACAGTCATGGCACCGAGAGGTCGGTCCATACGAGGGTTTCGATCTGGGGCAACACCATACAGACAGAGTTTTATGTCCTGAAACTTGTCCTGCTTAGAACGACCTGTCGCCCTTTACTGAGGGGTTGATCCTAGTGCTCTCGATCGGTCTTGAAATATATAGATGTTTGTTTTCTCGAGAGCCCACTTGAGTTTAAAGACCAAAACTCACAATTTTTCATCGACGAGTCGTTGACCACGAGTGGTCGTTAAGTTCATCACCGTGAGGTCGGTGCATACGAGACTCTCAATCAGAGGCTTACCCAGAATGACAGTTCTATTACCTAGAACCTCTGTCAATCTGGCCGACCAGTTTTTGACCACGATGGGTCGATCCTGTCTTCACTGAGGGGTCTTGAAATACAGAGATGTTTCCAAGTTCGCTTCCAATTCACTGTCAAGTATCCTCTCTAGGCTTTTTATGATTTTACCATTTGTTCAACTAAGCCTAGGGATGATCCTTTCTAAGGTGTGAGTTCCACGTAAAGTCATCTATGGCCAAATACCTGTTTTGTGATTGCCATAACGATGAGATTCAATCCAGTGGGGCATGATCTTCAATCTTGATTACCTTGGGTCTTCAAGCTTCTAGCAAGTGCTTCTTCCCGAATCATGGAATTGACAAATATAGGAACTCGGCAAAGTCGGGGCACAAACAGAGGTTTTAAAAAGAAAGGGAAGTGTTATGGACAAGAGTTCTAACGGCCAAGTATGAAATAGGGGAGAGAGGTGGGTGGTCTTTAGGGGACAAAGTGGAAAAGGATGATTCTTAGATTGTGAAAAGTTGATGGAAGTTAGGAAAGGGAGAGGGCCGAGTCCGCGGCACTTTTAAGGAAAATACAAGACGTTTGGTAGGGAACAGTAACTGAACCTTATTTTGGAAGGACATATGGCTAGGGGAATGACCCTTAATGGATGTCTTCCCCAGATTATTCAGAGTGGCAAGGGATAAGGAGGCGGTCGTGAGTGAACAGTATAGATTGGAGGAAGGTCGAATTCAGTGGCACTTTGACTTTAGAAGACACCTAAGGGACTTTGAACAGGAAACCTTAGAAGGTTTGCAAAACCTTCTGGGTGACTACCCTTTATTCATTGAGGAAGATGAATTAATTTGGACAGGGGAATCTTCCGGAGCTTTTACGGTCAAATCAATGTTGGTGAAGGTCTATAACTTAATCAACGAGTCCCGACTTCCCGGCTTAGCATGGAGGAACTTAGCTCCCCCGAGAGTATAGACATTTATGTGGAGTATGCTACAAGGAAAGACACTTGCCAGAGCAGCTCTAAGAAGGTGGGGTTTACTCCACTTAGAAGATGATCTCTAGTGCCCCTTGTGTAACCAAATGGAGGAAGAGGCGGACCACCTATTTTTAAAATGCACAGTTGCAGATCAATTGTGGAAAAACTTCCTTAATCTCATGGATATACCATGGGTACTCAACAATACCTGCATTGGGGTCATGCGGTCATAGTCCATTTCACGCCTTGATCCAAGGAGGAAGATGGCATGGAATTCAATTCCCACAGCAATCCTCTGGACTATTTGGAAGGAGAGGAATGCAATAATTTTTCAATCTAAGGAGTTAAGAGACTGCAAACATATTCCAGAAGGTCAAATGGAGATTGTGCACCTGGCTATTATCGGGGAAAGACTTCACAGGATCCAAAATAATAGATTTCTATCAATCATGGGAGGGTTCTATGTTGGGAGGCCCTAAAAAGACAAAGAAGTTAACCACCTAGACGCCACCACTACAAGGTCTTTTCAAGTTTAATGTGAATGGGGCAGCTAGGGGAAAACCGGGACTTGCAGGAATCGGCATGTCCTACGCGATCACACTAGGAAGCCCGTGATCGTATTCTTAGAGTCGGTAGGGAGGAGAGAATCAAATGAGGCAGAACTTTTGAGCATTAGGAAAGCCTTGACTATTTGAAACTCTGTAGAATTGGACAAACTGGTAATCGAAAGAGATTCGACAAATGCATTCAAATGAGCATCGGGAGTGAAGAAACCCTTGTGGAAGCTGGTAACAGTGGTGAGGGAGATAAAGGCTTTACTTTTTTTTTTTTGAGTGGTAACAAAGGAAATTTTATTGAAAGAGAAAAAGAGTATGATAACAATAGAAACATGGTCTAAAAGAATTAGACCCAAACGATAAGAAAAAGAAACAACAACAAACAACAAAACTAGTACAAATAATCCAAAGCAAAATAAAAAAGCTATATCCTCCTTAGAGCTGGAAAATGCAGAAGACAGAGCCTTCTACGCCATTTTCAGCAAAATAATATACCAACCCATTTGCTGATCAATTGATCTGAGCAAAGGAGACCTCAAGACCCGAAACTAGTGCCCTAATCTCCTTAACAATGGTAATCATCTTCCATGGGGGTCGCTTCGAGCCTCTAGCCCATCTAATGGCATTTGTCGTATTTCCCTCAGTGACTAGTTTTCCAAACCAACCCCCCCCCCACACACACACACAACAAACCCACCCAAATACTGAACGCTCTCCTAATACTAAGTAATTCAGCCTCATTTAAATCCCTTTGTCCCCACCGACTCAGTAAAAACCAAGGTAGTAATCCTTGATGATCTCCTAATCCCTACTAGATCCGATTTACCCCTAGAGACCCCATCCACGTTAAATTTCATTTCTCCGCTTTGAGAAGGGGACCAATCAACCATTTTTTTATGTCTCCGTTGCACACCACTCATATAGCCTTCCCACGAGGATAAAATGTCAGAAGCCTTAAGGTCCTTAAACTCCTTATTTGAAAGGATCCAAGTGCACAATCTCCATTTAGCTTTTTGAAAAAGCTCACTAACCTCTGTGGACTTACCTTCGAAAAATCTAGCATTTCTTTCTTTCCAAATAGTCCATGATACTGTGGATGGAATTATACTCCATGCCAACCTCCTAATGTTGCGGTTAGATAGTGATCATGACCCCAACAGACCATCCCTAGTAACCATTCAGAAACAAAAAAAAACACAGATCATCCCTAGTATCTGGGAGAACCCAAGGAACACCCACAAGATTGATGAAGTTACTCCATAAATACCAAGCAAATGTGCATCTAACAAAGAAGTGGTCAATGTTTTCATCTGCTAACACAGAGCAGGCAACAAAGGTCCTCCTCCGACCCCAACAACCCTCCTCTCCTAAGGTCCATTCTAGTAAGAATTTTTCTTTTTCACCCCGCACCAGACAAAAGTCTGGACTCTAGAAGGAGTTAGGTTTTTCCAAACTAGGCCCGAGAGAGACGATGTACCATCTGAGTTTGATTGGACCAATGCAACCAATGACTTAATTGAAAAGAGCCCTGAAGAATCACTTGTCCACACCAACTCATCCTCCTTACTTAGATCTACAGGAAAGTCACCAAATCACCTTTTAACTCATTCAAGCTTTCAATCTCAAAGGATCTAAGCTCCCTCCTGAAGTCTATATATCAGGAAACATTATGCCCCTCTGCTTGATATATCTCCTGGACCAAAGCGTGTACTTGTTGCTAATTGCTTTGTACAGCCTTGGAAACTTGTCTTTCAACGGCCTATCCCCTATCCATAGATCTTTCCAAAACTAGGTTCGATTACCTCTTCCCACTAAGATGCGAAGTTTATCTTTGAACAAAGACCCTACCACCTTTCTACCTTGGCACACCCTCCACCAAGCTCTAAGTATCCCTGAGCCCGACTTTTCTGCCCTTTCGCCCAAACACCACTCAATATCATTTTTCGTCCCATATTTAGTTGTTAGAACTCTGACCCACAAAGCTTCCTTCTCTCTACCAAACCTCCATTCCCATTTACAAAGGCAGGCCTCATTCCTTACTTGTAAAGGAACAACCCCAAGACCCCCTCTCGATTTTGGTTTTGTTACCTACAACCAAGCCACTAAGTGTACCTTCATGTTTGTCTCTTGATCTCCCCAAAGAAACTTCCTAAATAAAGCTTCCATCTTTCTAGTTACACCTTTTGGCAACTCAAAAAGGGACAGATAGTACATCTGGATATTAACCAAGACTGATTCAATAAGTGTTAACCTACTGTCCATGGAAAGGTACTTCCTATCCCACCCTGCCAACCTTCTCTCTATTTTTTCGATTACCAGAGACCAAAAAAATTTCAACCTAGGATTTCCCCTGCCTGGTAATCCTAAGTAGATAACAAGTAACTTTTTGGTACCACAACCCACCTCCTTAGCCCATTCGATAACAATCTCATCTTCCACATTGATCTAATAAGGGTGGCCTTCCCTAAATTAAGTTGAAGGCCTGATACTAACTCGAAGCAACGAAGGATCGCTCGATACCCTAATACCTATGACTTGTCTGGATCACAAAAAGACAAGGTGCCATCAGCAAATTGAAGATGTGTAACTACTGGACCATTTGGAGACACCTCAAAACCTTTCACAATTCCTACCTCCCTCGCCTTACTGATGCACGCATCTGTGAAGATAGAGAAAATGACACCTTTGACCCAGGCCAAGTGGCGAAGCCAACTCACAAACCCAAGCAAGCGAGCCAATTTTAGCAAATCAGGCCCAACTCAACTGGGGCCCACTTGTCAGGCCCAGCAGTCCACAAAAAATTCACATGTGTAGACCACATGTTTGCTGCATGAGCTGTGTAGCACAGAAACATCATGAATCAAAACAAGGTAGTTCGGTGGAGTATTTGAGTCTTAGCTCCATTGGATGATTGTTTCTATTTTTTTTTTCTATGGGTGTCCAGATTTAGGAATTGTTTTATTTGAGTTCAAATCTGTGTAAAGGAGGGTTGGTTCCTTATTGTTGTAGGGTCGGTAGTTTTCTATTTAAGAGTCTGTAATCAGCCACTTTGGGGCACCAATTGTTAGAGTAATACAATTTATTTTCCCAGCAATTTGTAGGAACTGGTTTTCCAAGCACTTAAGGTGTAGTTCGTCAACACGCAAACAATGACTGTCACTGATTTGCAGCCCCAGCCAGAAACGGAGAAGGTGATCTGAAGAACCGCCTCCACAGGTCAGCTTCGTTGAAGACCAACCCAATTGCAGGCGACTCCTGCAGGACATCGCTGTAGTTTCAAGATTTGGGCCATCTGGGTTGATCACTTGTAGGTACACTAGTGTTATCTTTGATTTCCAGGTCCTCATATTACAGTCTCTCTGCAAACAGGCCTTTCTATGGTCGAACCAGGCCTAGGTTGCATAGAACAGGCCTGTGTGACATACCTGAACCATTTGGAGCTGTCTTTCAGGCCGTCAGACCACAATGTTTTAATTTTTAAATCAAAATGAGTAGCAACCACGTATAAAACGTGAGAAAATGATCAAATACTTCAGACTTATGTTTCATGAGATAAGTCCATGTCATTCGTGAAAATCATCAATAAATGACACAAAATATCGAAAACCAGTGCGAGAGAGAGAAGGAGATTGCCAAACATTAGAATGAACAACAGAAAGTAAGGAAGATGCTCGTTTATTCAGAGAGGGAGGAAAAGAAGTTCTAATATGTTTGTTAAATTAGCAAGGTTCACATGTAAAATGCTTAAAAGATAAAGAGGGAACAAGCTTTCGCAAAACAGAATCACTAGGATGACCAAGCCGGCAATGCCACAGCCACAAATCAGACGAGAACGAGGTCGAGCAAGCTTCAGAAGTAGCAGCAGGAGGATAAAAAAGGTATAAGCCCCCAACTTCACGCCCACCACCAATCACCTGCCTTGTGGTCAGATCCTGAAAAACACAATGAGAGGGAAAAAATGTGACTGAGCAATTGAATTGTTGAGTAAGGGCACTAACAGAAAGCAAATTACGAGATAAATGGGGAACATATAACACAGATGGAAGGTGCATGGTGGAAGAGAGAGGAGTAGATCCTTTACCAGTAATGGTAGTAGAAGAACTATTAGCTAAGCGACCAGTACCAAATGAGACAGGAGAAAGGGAACGAGAAAATAGAGGACATACCAGCCATGTGATCTATGGCACCGGAATCGATGATCCAAGAATGAGAGGAGGTATGATTGGCCATGGGCCCAGTACCTGAAGAGGAGTTGACAGCATTGGAGACCTCGGAATGCTGAAGACGACCCATGCGTTGCAACAACATATTGAAGTCCTGACGTGTCACCGGAGCATCATCACTAACCACATCAGATGAGAGGGGGACAGAAGCAACAACAGAGATATTAGCTTGCTTGGGACGCCCATGCAGTTTATAGCACGAACCCACATAATAATTTGTCATTTTACAATAAGTGCAGAACCGAGACCCCTTCTTCCTTGTACCTTTGCTAGGAGGACCAGAAGTCCTTCGAGTGGGAGAAGTCACTGAAGGATAAGAGGTCACTAAGGCAGAGCGTTCAGCAAGCACAAGGGTCATGATTGAGCAACTCCGATCATCGTGGAGTAAAGCAAAATACACTGCTTCCAGAGAAGGAAGAGGGCGTTGTCCCAGTAGTTGAATCCGAATAGGTTCAAAGTCCTGGTTGAGGCCAGCCAATAACCCAAAAGCTCGTCTGCGATTAATGAGTTGCTGAGAGAGAACAACATTATCAGATAACTTAAACTGAACAGACTCAAGTTGATCCAACTCGAGCCAACACGCCCGCATCTTCGAATAGTACTGAATCAGTGAGAGTTCCCCCTGTAAAAAATGAGATACAGTCTGATATAACTCATAAAGGCAGGCAGACTTATCACCATCGGAATACAAGGCTTGAATGGTGTCCCATACATTTTTTGGCCGTGGGAAGAGTATAGACAGTACCACGGACGTGATCCTCCATGGAGTGGAGGAGCCAGGACTGCACCAAGGAGTTGTTAGCTATCCATGTGCGATAAGAAGAGTCTGTCTTGGCTGGTTCAGGGGCAGTGCCATCAATATAATCAGACAACTGTTTGGCATTGAGAAAAAATTTCGCAGAATGAGACCATTGGAAGTAATTTGTCTCATTCAATAAGACGGTGGTGATCTTTCCAATATATGTGGGCCCAGAAGCAGCTATATCAGTGAGGGAAGTATTGGATGAGCGAAGACCCATTCTGATTTTGATCGGAAGAGGAAGTCATGATCCGGAAGTAGATCGATGATCGTAGTTGATAAAGGGCAGTCCTATGAGAGCACAATGCTAGGGCGAACACAATACTGTTGTTCCCAAGCAAAAAAACTGTAAAAACCAAGCAGATCTAGCCGAAAAAGGAGAAAAAAATCAATGTAGCTGCGGTAGAGGCAGCAAGAATCGTGATGCAAATAAGGGGGTCCCACAACTGTGTAAAGGTAGGACAAGCCGGAGGGATGGAGAGTAGACTCAGAGGCGATTGCAGGGAGGCAAGATCAACTCCAAAATATGTGGCAAGGCAGTAGATCGAAGCAGAAAACCGAGAATGGTTTTTCTAAAAACGACAGAATCGTTGAGACAGAGGGCAGCAGAAACCAGGGAAAAGAGGCAGCAAAACAGAGATCCAATCTTGAGGGAAGGAGAGCGCTGTCAAAGACGGCAAGAGAGATAGGGTCCCGCCGTCAGATGCTTCGTCGGAAAAATCGACGGTAAAGAGGATCCATTACAGTAATACAACGGAGAAGAAGAAAAAACTGCAGAAATCTTTTTGGCGTGATACCATGTTGAATAATAGAATAAAAATAAGGAAAAAGAAGAGAATTGATGGAGAAGAATTCTTCTCTTCTTAAAATGTATTTACTGTATTTTACCCTATAGCTTTATACATGATTAAATAGAAAAAAGGGAGTCAATCATGTTGGCAAAAAAGGAAAACATTAATTACAAGTTGACTATGTAAATACATTAAACTTGGACACTGTCTGTCCAGAGATGGGTCCCGAGTTAAGTTGGGTCCCACAACACTCAGCCCTGTCTGCAGATTGAGATTATGTCCTACAGATACAAGCTAATATCTTCAGACCAAATAGTTGCCTGCTAAGGCGTCGGGCATTAGGGGTCTGAATCCATATCAGACCCAAGTACTTAATCAGGTAATATTGTTTGATCTGCTTCAATTGGAAATTCAAGTTGCGTTTTCAAATTTGAGATAAGTTGAACTTGGAAGGGTTTTCTCTGGGAAATCACTTCTAGGGTGTTGTTTTGATTTGAAAATCTATCAACTTTCCATTATTTTAATTGGGTTTCAAAACTGGGAACTCGAAATTGGACTTTATTTAAACCCACCTGTAAGTGTGTTCAAGTTAACTGATTCAATCAAGTTCCTGAGTTAAGAGGGCTGGGCTTACAGACGATTCAACGAGTTGTATTAAGCCATTGTTGAGTCGTATCCCACGTAACCAAATTCTAGGATGTGTCAAAGCTTCTGATAGATTGGGTATAAGTATTGTATTCCTACCCTATCTGCATCATATTGGTATTCAGAGATTGAGAGTTAATTGAAACTCCTAACTATAATCACACCTGTGAGAGGGCTTCATCATTATCGATTATTACTTATGTGCAACCAGTTGTGTGCCCTTCATTATCAAGTTTTTTCACATCCCGTTATGGAAAGACGATACAATCTTCGCAACCGTCAAGCGAGGAATGAGAACGGGATCCCTGCAGACCCCATTCCTCGAATCAGGAGTGCTCCAGAAAGTGGTTGCCCAGGTTCGTCTAGAAGTAGTGATAATCGCCTAGACCAATTGACAGAGATGGTGGGTAATCTAATTTAGGAGGTGGCAGTGACGCAGATGCCAAACAATCAACGTCCTCCTCGCAATCCTTCAGTTCGTAACAGAGAGTCATCCTCATCAGACGATCGACCACCCTGCTTTCCTTCTCTTCCTAGATGTAGGCCCAGACATGTAGGCAGGCATTCAGAAAGTGAAAGCCGGGAAAATCTTGATTCATATGGCATTCGAGTTGACATCCCAGACTACTTAGGCAGTACAAAGCATGATGAGTTTGTGGAATGGATTGAGGCAATAGAAAATGCCTTTGATTGCAGGGAAGTCCCTGAAGACTTTAGCCCACAGCGCTTCCCTTTCTTTCCCAAACCTCCAATTCTACTTACATAGAAGCACTTGATTCTTGATTTGAAGGGGAACTATTCCAAGGTCTCTGGACAACTTAGGCTTGGTCCTATCGGGCCAAGATACCAGGTGAACCTTCTTCTTATCCTATCTATCACCCCATATCAACCTCATAAAACATTGTTCCTATTTCATCGAAACTCCTTTAGGCATTTGAAAGATGGGAATGTAATTAGTGAGAAGGTTCGTGAGTAGGAACCTAATGAGATTAAGCATTCCTCCTAAGGATAAGTACCTTTTACCCCACCCTTCTAATCTTTTCTCCACCTTTTCCACGACTAGGGCCCAAGAGGATTTTGATCTTGGATTCCCACCCACCGGTAATCCCAAGTATTTAAAGGGCAGTCTTCTGGTTGAGCAACTTGTCAAATCTGCCAGTTGCCTTACCAAATGTTCCTCTACGCTGATTCGGATGAGGGTACTCTTCCCTAAGTTAACTCTCAACCTTGACACCAATCCAAAACATCTGAGTATCGCTTTATATCTTGTAATTTCTTCTCTGGTTGGTTCATAGAAAACTAGAGTATCATCAACGAATTGCAGATGTGTAACAACCGAGCTTTGCTCTGAGACATGAAAACCTTTAACAATACCCAGATCCCTGGCCTTTTCTACCAACTTATTCAAGCCTTCACCAACCAGTGTGAAGATAAAAGGTGAGAGTGAGTCCCCTTGCCTAAGACTTCTGCTAGCTGTTATGGGCTGAATTGGGGATTCATGTACCAGGATTGAATAAATGGTGTTCTCCATGCAAGACTTCATCCAATCTTCCACCTATGCCCAAAGTCCATTCTGTCAAAAAGTTTACTTAGAAACGACCAATCCACATAGTCATTGGCCTTTTCCATGTCAACTTTGAATAACATTCACGGTCTCCTTTTCATAAGACACATGTGGGTTAATTCATTTGCCACCATCATAGAATTCCTTAAAGGCCTTAAGAAAGTCCCTTACATAGAAGAGTACTAAGAGTTCTTAAGAAATTATACTTTGTTGGAGGGGAAGTGGAGAAATCTGGTTCAGTAACTTTGAATAACATTCACGGTCTCCTTTTCATAAGACACATGTGGGTTAATTAATTTGCCACCATCATAGAATTCCTTAAAGGCCTTAAGAAAGTCCCTTACATAGAAGAGTACTAAGAGTTCTTAAGAAGTTATACTTTGTTGGAGGGGAAGTGGAGAAATCTGGTTCAGTAACTTTGAGAGCTTTGTAGAGGATCAACGTTGGGAGATCTTTAGTAGGGAATCTTTTCAAGGGCAAGCTTAGATTTTTAGTGGGTCAAGGAGATTAGATCTTTTTTTGGAAAGACTTGTGGGTGGGGAGATAGACTGCTGAGAAACAGGTTCCCAAGATTATTTAGGGCTGTAAGGAACAAACAAGCATTAGTTCAAGACAATTGTCGGGTGGATGGCCGTGACATTCTTTGGAATGTCGAATTTAGGAGGGAATTGAGGTCCTTTGAGATGGAGAGTCTGGACGAGCTATTAGGACAGTTAAGCGAATTTCCAGTGGATCTATGGGAGCCAGATGAGTTGGTATGGACAAGAGACTCCTCAGGGGCTTATTCGGTCAAGTCTATGGTGGATGTAGCTACACACAACAGTTGAACGACACGACTTCTTCCCCCGATGTGCTTTGGAAAATCAGGCGCCCCCAAGGGTCTATACTTTTGTCTGGTGTGTGGCAAAGAGGAAAATTCTTATAAGAACGAATTTAAGGAGGAGAGGTCTTTTGAGACTTGATGAAGATCCTAACTGTCCTCTTTGTGGGTTATCAGAAGAAACCATCGATCATCTCCTTGTTACTTGTCCTATTGCTTGGCACCTATGGAGTAGCTATTTGTAAATTAATGGGTGTTTCGTGGGTTGGTGCTAGCACTTGGGCAGCAACGGTGGAGTCCTGGTTCTTTCCCTACCCCAATAAAAGATGGAGGATGGCGTGGCTTATAATTCCAGCTGTTATTTATTGGACAATCTGGAAAGAGAGAAACTCAAGGATTTTTGAAGGAAAGACCACTGAAATATTCGAGCTAGCCCAAAAAGCCAAATGGAACTTTGTGTTTAGCTCCTTCCTAACAAGGAGTTTGTAGATGACGTTTTATTTTCATGGGAGGGTTGTATGAGCGGAAGATCTAGGAAACCCAAAGTGTTAATGGATTGGTCACCTCCTCAAAAAGGGGTGATGAAATTCAACGTCGATGGAGCCTCTAGGGGAAAATTGGGTCTGACAGGTATTGGGGGCGTTCTCAGGGATCACATGGGCGAGACACCCGTGGTATTCAAAGAATCAGTAGAGACTAGAGACTCTAATGAAGCTGAACTCCTTAGTATCAGGAGAGGTTTGACCATTTGGGTAGGGCTAGTTGGTGGAAAATTAGTTATCGAGGGAGATTCGGCAAATGCCATTAAATGGCCGAAAGGCTTAAAGCGACCCCATGGAGACTGATTATTACAGTTAGGGAGATCAGGGCACTTGTTAGGGGTGTTGAGGTCTCCTTTGTCCATATCAGGCACGCGGCGAATGGGGCAGCAGATTATTTTGCAAAGAATGGCATAGAGGGACTTATTTTTGGCATTTTCCATCTTTAAAGAGGACGATTTTTTGTTTTTACGAGCTTATGATGTTCCTTTTTTTTTTTTGTTTGGTCTTTTTTTCTTGTTTTTGTCTGGGTCTATACCTCTTAGACCTTTTCTCTTGTACTAAAATTTTTTCTTTATTATTATATCTCTTTGTTACCGCTCAAAAAAAGTTATACTTTGTTGGAAAAGAAAGTACTTCAATGTTTTGTAAGTTCTTGCAAGATCATACTTTTTCAAATATCCCCCTCTCCAACCCAAGGGTGTATTTGAAGTTTGAGAGTGGATAGGCTACACATGGATGCCTTAATGCAGCCCTATGAGAGTGAAGCCTTTCGGAAAAGGAGAAGATAAAGAGAAGAATAATTTTTTTGTCTTGTTATTCACTAAATAGAAGCCAAATATACAGAGTACAAAGGATAATCTCTCATAATATTTGAGGATCCTAATTTCCTAATTAAGAGATTACCCAATCAATCATAATCTAATCTATAACAACCATAATTGGAAATACATCTTTAATAAATTATAATATATCTCAACACCCCCCACAAACTCAAGTGGGTCCCACACTCCCACTTGAGTTTGAAATTATTTAATGTGACGATCCAACGGTCAAATGATGCCATCTGATGGTGCGATAACATATCAACTAGAACTTTCAAAAACTGAGCCTGATCAAAGTAGAAAGGCCAAAACTGGAACCAACTGATGTCTCGCAACAACATGGAATAAACCCAGTAGAATGGGCCCCACCTATCACCGAAACCCCAGGTCAACCTTAGGCGCAGGTAGGTGGGCCAGGGGCGACTAGGGTGGTGTAGAGCCAACTGGCAATGGAGCTGTATCCACATGGATCTGAAGAAAAAAACCCCAAAAATGGGTTTCTTGGATCGAAACAACCACTGTAGAAGGAACGGTGGAAACCCAGTTCTGGAAATAGTAAGGCTGCAAATCTACTGTACAAATGTATAGGTCTCCAAAAAATGGCAGGGTAAGAGAGGGGTCTGATGCGGGCATCCAGAGACGTAGACAGAATTTTAATTTTGACCCGGGCGGGTGCATTATCAAATTAGCAAGTTCGGGCCCCAAGTCAAAAGATCAAAATTATATCTTCGATCTAGGTGGGTATCCGAGTCAGAAGATTTGGTGTAGTGGATCCAAAGCAAGTCTAAGAACAGGCCCAGCAGAGCAGGCCCAATGGCTAAAGAGGTGCTGACAGTTGTGAATTAGAATCCTAAATCAACTAGGATTTTAATTAAATTAGGAAAATTTCTTTGTGTTATTTTCTAGATTTAGAATTTGTTATTTTCATAATTGGAGGGTCGGCTCCTTGTTACTTGTTAAGATAGGACTCTCTTTCCTTTTTAAGATAGAACTCTCTTTCCTTGTTAAGGTAGGACTCTCTTTCCTTTTTAAGGTAGGACTCTCTTTCCTTGTTAAGATAGGACTCTCTTTCCTTGTTAAAGTAGAACTCTCTTTCCTTATTTTAGGTTAGATTTCTTATAAATAAGATTGTAATCAGCCCCTTGAGGAGGGAATATTTTGATCAATAAAATTGTTATTTTGTTTAGCAAAACGAAGGACTGTTTTGTGAAGATTCAAGTGCAAAACGAAGGACTGTTTTGTGAATATTAAGCTTCCGCTATAATTCGAGGTTGAGTATTCTTAATCGTACTTAGCCTGCACCAGGGTCCCACCGACAAAAGATGTTCTGTTGGCCGGCAAGTGTGGGCTGCAAAGGGTAGAAATGTTGGTAGGCCAAAAAAAATCTGAAAAAAAATCATATTTGAAGAAAAATGTTGCAGATCACATGGGCAGAAATGATAATCCGCTACAGAAGTCTGCCATAAAGAGAAACTTATTCGAAGAAGATGCCGAAGTCTGATGTGGAACAGTGACATCGGCAGGAACAGTGAGACGAAGAAAACTTAACCTCTAGTCAACAAGGCAAAAAATAGGTCGCAGGCATTCAAACTCAAAATCGCGCCATACAGATGTGATGTAGGGCCAAAAATGACTGTAGAGTTGTGGGAATTTACGTTCAAATCTGAAGAAAAACTCCAGATCTAAGGGAACAAACAGAGATTGCCCTATGAACCATCCACAAAATTCAGGGAAAAAAACTGTATCTGAAATGAGAGGTGAAATGGTTGGAGAATGGAGAATCGGATCTTGAAGGCAGATGGTGGATTGTTTGGTAAACAAAAAAGGGAGGGAGGGGAGAGGTTATTTATTTATTGAGAGATACTGGGATAGAGAACTTCAGGCATGGTGCTCTTGAAAAAGAGGTGAAAGATCTTTCCGCCTCAAGTAAAAAATAAAGAAGAAAAGGTTGTAGACACAAGCCAAGCGACGACCGTGTGCAGATCTAAAAGGAGGCATCTCTTCTCAGCGACAAGATTTTTTATTTTGGGTTAGCAGTAGAAAAAAGGGAGAGATGGGCGATGACGGCAGCTTGATCTAAGATGGTGAATGAGATCTGGCTGAGGGTGATGAGGGAGCAAGTGGTCCTCTCTCTGTTGGTCAGCGACGAGATTCTTGATTCGGGGTTAGTGGCAAAAAAAGGGAGAAATGGGCGACAACAACAACCATATCTGAGATGGTGGACGAGATCTGCTAAGGGTGACGAGGGAACAAGTGGTCCTCCCTCTGCTGGTATTGGTGGAGAGGGAAAGTCTCGAAGGTGGATTTCTCTCTCTTGTACACGAAATCGAGCGCAGGATCTTAGACTCATACCATGTTGAAAATAATAGTCGGAAAAGGAGAAGATCAAGAGAATAGTAATTTGGATAATCGCTCATAATATTTGAGGATCCTAATTTCCTAATTAAGAAATTACACAATCAATCATAATCTAATCTATGTCAACCATAATTGGAAATACATCTTTAGTAAATTATAATATATCTCAATAGCCTTGTCGGAGTGCAACCTCGTGGAGTGTAGCCTTGTTGGAGTGCAACCTCATGAAGTGCAGCTCCATCATGTATAGCCCTGTGAAGTGCAGCCCATGGATCCTTTGTAGCTTTAATCTGCATACCAAATGGATGATACATCAGTTGCATTAATAAACGATAACCTAGCATAAGAACTTTTGAGGTCATATATGGGTTTTGGCCATCCAATCATCATAAGTGTGCTCCACACTAGAGCTTTTGATCATTGTATTTGATTGACTATCCAAAAGTTGTCTCTTATTGCTGATTCATAGATCTTTATGACAACAGACAGGCCTCAACCATCTTCGATCATCTAATCATCACTAATGGTCCATGTATTACATCCCTAGATTTGTGTATTTGATTGACGATATACAAATTGTTTCAGGTAGATAATTTAAAGATCTTTGCAATAGCATGTGGGTGGTGATTCATCGTATATGGGCCTTACTCTGTATCTTTCAATCCACCTATCTGATCAACGCTCTATAAGTTGTATCTAGGAGCTAATATAAGGATCTTCGACATGGCATGGTGGCCTTCATCATCGGATCATTGTAGATGGGCCACAAACAAAATGTTTTGATTCCTATGTTCGACTAAAAATCCTCAAGTTAAATAAAAAAGCTACTATATGGAACTTCAATATGGCGTGCTGGCCTGGATCAGTGTAGGCAGGCTACACTGCATCTTTTGATCCATATAAAAATTAATAATCAGAAAGTGATGTTGGATCACCAACTTAAGGATTATCGACATGCAACATTGTGTTTGGTCATTCTAGGCAGGTCCTACGTTGGAGCTTTTTCTATGTGGATTGAGGCCTGCCTTGGATTGAAATATGTCATGAATCAAACTCTAGAGCCCTTTTTGATCCATTTATGACCCACCTTTGTCAAACTATGTAAGGTATAGATCATCCCGATCTTCCATGTGTTTCATTGGATTTCACTTGCTCTCCTAGGATTTTGGTTTTTCATGCTTGATCAACCCATTGAAGCTCAGATAGGTCCCCATGAGGCAATTTCACGAAAAAATTATTTGCCAACACCACGTCCTATCATCACCTCATGGCATGTGATTTGCTTGAATTTTACTTTTCCATTGCAAATAGTACTTGCTTTCTCCACAACACAGCAGCGACTTATGTTTATACATTTTTAAGGTTCGACCAGGCATAGTAATGAAAACCAAGTCATTTTAAAATAAAAATAAAGCCATGGAGACTTCCTATTGGCATGAATATTTGTTTTTGTCAAACCTACATATTAGATGGTCACAGACTTCCTCATAAGCTGACCCTAGATAAATGGGATTTTGGCTTATGAATATGATGACGACATCTACATATTAGATGTGTTATCTAGTCAAGGTGGACCAAGATTTCAACTTTCATCTTACATTTGAAAGTGCACTTTGTTTAGTGGGAATGGATGCAGACTTTCATTGGCAACGAAGTTATGAAGCTTCTGTATTGATTTCTTCTTCTTCAACCCCTGTTAATTTCTAGAATTGGGGAACCAAGTTAAGTGTGCATATCCAATCTGGAGGATTTGCATGAGCACTTGGATCTGAAGTGTGTGATGGGCTGAACCCTATGAATATTGTGGTTGTGACTTTTCTGCATACTAGTTGTAGAACATGCTCTGGACATGTACAATGTCAAATTTCAGAATGGAGGAAGCTTAAAAAATTCTTAGATGTCCTCAAGTAAAATGCATCTAATATAAAAAAAAGAAGTTAAAATACACTATAAAATATGTATATGGAGCGGTGTGCTTGCCAAAATGCCAATTATGTGTCTTTAGGGTTTAGGATTAAGGAAAAATTCATCAAACTTCATATATAATAAAGTTAGGATTAAAATTTTGAGGATTGAATATTTAAAATATGGAAAATGTTAAACATTAAAAAGTAAAGAACTCAATATGTTCATACGTGCAATTAGAAAAAAAAGAGATAATAATAATAATTAAAATCTTGTAGATGTGGAAGTGAATCTTGCAAATGGGGAAAAATATTTAGTTAAAGAATTTAGAAAGAAACCAAATGGAAAATGAAACCCTTGTAGTTTCAAACTTACAAATTTTGGTCTTATACAAATGGGTTGAGGCTAAATGTTGGTTTTGACAAATCTAATGTTTCTTTTATTTGGTTGAGTTAGATGGATCCTCAACTATGCAATGTATAGTTGAAAAGAATAAAAATGTTTCTAGTGAACTTTGTACAATGTGCTACAAGGATTTCGACTTCATTCCTACATCCTGTAGAATATAAAAGCCAACATTCTTGGGTTATTTTTAGACCATGTTCAAGTTGAGCTTCCCTCACTGCCCAATTCAAATTTCATTGTGATATGTCCCTGTTTTAAAATTATGAAATTGTTGTAATCATTATTCTTATCAATAAAAAAATCAATGGTGAAAATAATCATAAAATGAATCCATAATTAAAAAACAACGGCAATGACTAACAATGAAGTTTTGTCATTGTTGGATGAGTCTAGGCACATAGTCTCTGCAAAGTAACAGCACTTAATATCTGATGCATTATGATATAGGGTTGAATTTAACATTTGAGAACAAATTGTTACTACATAATGTTTACCAATAAATTGACTCGTAGAGTATGCATGAACTGACTAAACCACTCCTACATGGGAGATATTAGGTTGAGTGGTGGTCAGATTAATTAATTTCCTAATCAATATCTGACAGTACCCAGGCTCAGCTAAGAGAACTCCATCAGAAGCTTGTAGTTTGGACTTCCGATTAAAGGGAGTATCAATTGGTTTGAATCCCAGACGGGCAACTTCTTGAAGAATATCAAGGGCATATTTTCACTATTCTCCAAAGCACTGCGGGCAACAAAATTGTTCTAGTGTCCCCATTTCAGGCCCATAAAACTGCACAATATGGGTGTTCCTTATCATATTACTATTTTCCTTTTTTTATATCATCATCATCACCATCATCAACAAAGCCATTTATCCCATCAATCTAGGGTTGGCATTTGCACATTGATTTAGCAAGATTTTTTTGCATATGCAAGATATTAGGAATCATTTGTTGCATGTATGTGCTAATTTTCTTTTTTAAAAAAGTAATCTTTTAGTTGTTTGCTAAGAGTCCTATTTTTAGGAAGTACCAGTATACCACTGTCCTAAGAGAAGTATGTTATTTTGGTTTCCTTATTTCATTGTAAAGTCTGTGTAGAACCATGTAATGGCTCGAAAATAGGATTATTGGAGTTTATTTACCTTTTTTTTGGTATTTCCAAGACTTTGAGACAGTGTTCATTCTTACATGTTATGTGATGCTCTATTTGAGAGTATGGATTTTAGATTGGTGGATTTCACATCTTTATTCATCTCTATCACTAATCATCGTGAGGCTATTTTGATGACAATCACCGAAAGCCATCTCCATCATTGAACAGTTCTAAATATCTTTGTTTGGGTTGGGTCATACTCACATTTTCATTCACAGTATTCAGCAATCCAACTTTTTTCCAGCTCTTTGTTGCATAATAGTACAAAATTGATGCATGGTTTTATACAGCACCAGCGCATGGGAATTCTATTGGAGCATCTTCCTTCACTGTGTAGCTTTCATGTGCGATTTCATCGTATCACCATAACTCAAATAAATAAATACAACTGTAATTGCATTGGCATGTTGCAGGTTTATATAGCACATTTATATTCCAGAAGCCAGACCCTGATCTCATGCCTCCGATCATGACTCCTATGTTGCAAGATGGAAATCACATGCATGATGAAGTAAGTGTTTCTACTTTTCTCATAATTGAAGAACCATGTGTTTTATACTGCACTAGCATTATGTCCCAGCGTACTAAATCCCTCTCATCTTCTCTTCTTTATCTTCCTGTTGTTAGCGTGAATGGCAAGGAAGTGGCCGCAGACATCAGACAGTGGCAGATGAAGAAAATAGTGGACATGTAGACGCATCTCTTGGTGGTGTCAATGGAATGCTTGTGGAACACGGCAAAGGAATTCTGGGTCCAGGACCGGCAGATCAAAGGTTTTCAGAATTCTTGTAACTTGCAGCATGATTCAGATTTACACCTTTTTGCTTAAAATTTGAAATTTTGCCAATGGGTTTGTCACCTATTTTGAAGCATTCAGGTAAAATATTTGTTAAACAGCTTATAACTAAATGTCAAAGTATATTAATTTGTATTTCTTGCTCTTAAGAATTTTTAGTGCTTAAAATATTCTCATTGTGTTATTGTTTTCTTGTAATTAAAAGTAAATATGGCAGTGTTATAGTTTACCAAACTATCCTTCTGATGAGGGAATCTGCATGCTCCAAAATGTTTACTTAGCACTTTGATTCTACAAAGTTTTAATCGAGGAAAATGAGGCCTTTAAGGAGTCTAAAGGGACCTAGAATGGTGAATTAGAAGGCCCATGTCATAAGACATATGGGTTAGGGCCCAATTGGAGATGTTTTGGGCTTACTTAACACAGGTGAGAGTAACGAATTGAGAAGAGGAGATAAGCTTCCACGTCTTCGATCTTATCTCTTTGGAACCAAAATAACAAAGGAATATCTCTCGCATGAGTTATTTTGGGATTTTATTTTTTACTTTTTATTTTGGATAAATATTTATTAATGATGTCAACAGGACATATGGCAACAGGTGAATACTTTTGTTTTTGTTTTTGTTTTTGTTTTTGTTTTTTATTTTTTATTTTTTTATTTTAGCAAAGGATGGATTGGGAAAGGAGGTGGGTGACCCCTCTATTGTAGGGACTTTATATTATTTTATGTCTCCCCAAACACTATAAATATATAGTCTTGGTCAACCATCGTATTCATTTTTTGAGCAATTGAAGTTCTATGTTCTCTCCCTCGTTGGTAAATTATCTTTTTAGTTTTTTTTTCTAATTTAATTTTGCAAATTAATTTCTTTGCAATTTTAATTGGAATATATGAATTTTATGCTTATGTTTGAATTTCGGTTTGAAATTAACACCCAGTGAGCATCAGAACTTTTGAGAGAACTTTCATAGACATCGCCAATTCGATTAGATCAAATTGATTTGTTTGAGTTCTAAGGATGTCATCTAAAAATCTCATGTTGAATTTTCAATTTGGGATTTTTCAAAATTTGAGCCTGAGTTTGAAGACCTTAGATGCATTTAACAAGTCTAAAATTTTCATTGCCTAAGAATTGAAGTTTTGAAGACTTTGATTGCATCACTTTGTATTAGAGCATAGGTCTTGCATAGACATGCTGATTAGGCCACCTGTTATTTTTAGCAACCATTGTTTTTGGAAAGTATCCAGTATTTTGGTAAGTGGTATCATTTTCTTTCCAAGGAGATAGGATATCATTATTTCTTATAATAATTCTTGGACGCTGTGTTTAGATTATTTTATATGCCAATGGCAAGAGGCAAAATCAAACAATACGAAAGGCATACTCGAAGTTTAAGAAAACAATAGAGATGAGATCATTGTGAACTTGCAGAAACAATTGTAAGAAGCTCTAGCAGCGATTAAGAACTAAAGGAGGGATTGATGGAGGGTTTTAACTGTTCTGAAGACAAATCTGGACTTCCCACAGAATGATAGGAATGTCCAACATCCTATTCTTATCTATTTTTTTTTTAACAGTCACAAAAAAGAGAGAGATTAAAGAAAAATGAGGTACAAAGTACAAAATATAAGAGACTTATACTCGTCCTCGAATATAAAGAAACAAATAGCCCTTTCATTGAATCCAAAAAACAAAAAGATCTCCTAAACCACCCTCCCACCCCACAACGCCAATAACTTGGAGGTGAAATAAACAAATTCTTTAACAAACAACAACACAATCATGAGTGTTTTTCCTGTCCAATTAAGTGAAAAAGTTTGTTGCACCACTTGTCGACCGTCACATGGTGCTGAAAGGAGAGATCTACCTTCGATGCTAAAGCTTTGATTTCCTTTACCATTGATAGTAATTTCTAAGGTGATTTTTTTGTTGCCCTTGTCCTTGTCCAAGTAATGGCATTCATGGAATCTCCTTCAATGATCAGTTTCCTTGACCAAAATTAACACACAAACCCAAGTCTCTCTTAATTCCTACTAGCTCTGCATCATTAGTGTCTTTTACACCTATTGACTCTGTGCAAAACAAGAGAATTGCTTTGTCTGAGTTGCGCGTAACTCCCCCAATTTTAGTTGGTCTTGGTTTGACTCGTGCCACTCCCACAATCCCTAGGCCTACTAGCCATGCAACTCTCTTGGGACCTGTAGAAATCATACATTGAAATACCAGCAGACTCCTTGCTGAAAGACAACCGAGCTAATAATCTCCATTTAGCACATTCAAAGACCTCCTTCACATTACTAATTTTGACAACTTCACATTTCTCATTCCATAAAAACCAAAAAATCGCCACAGGAATGGTATTCAAAGCAACTTTCCTCCTCCCTACTTTCTGAACTTGCCAACTAACCAAAGTGGAATTACATGATTTCCCAATCACCCAACAACAGCCCATCAAGTCTGCAAACTTATGCCATTAAGCACTTGCCTTGGGACAATTATTAAAATTATGATTTAAGTTCTCTTTTTGGAAATTACATAAAAAATAGGATAGATGATCACACCACTCAGAATGCCTCTGTGCCTAAGCGCAACCCTAATGAGAACTTTACCCTTCAAAAGACCCCATATAAAAGCTTGAACATGAGGATATGGAAATTCTTTTTCTATCTGCCCAATGCATCTTTTGTAAACTCAAGCTTCCCTCTGACGGCTCAAATATCCTGCTCTATGTTGTTTATGGCTCAAACTCCCCTCACATTAACAGACCCTTAGGAAGGAAATCATCTTTCTAACTGCTCACCTCTGTGAACCGTGCTTCGTCATTGGGGACTTCAATTGTGTTAGGGGGTGATCATGAGAAACCGGGGGGCGCTAGACCCCTTCTTGCGGCCATCGACCAATTCAATGATTGTATCGACATATCCAATTTAATGGACATCAAAATTACTATTGTTGATCACTCCTGGTCCAATTCTTCCTTTGGCCTTAAGCGTGTGGAATGCAAGTTGGACAGGGTTCTTGCAATGACCTGCTCAGGGGCTTGCATTTAGATCGTGGTCCACCTAGGATGTGCATTAAAATCTACCTCAAGAAAGCCTTTGATAGTGTCAGCTAGAACTGCCTCTATATGATCCTTCGCCAGATGAACTTCAACTCCACTTGGATTAGCTGGATCAAGAATTGTATTGAGGCTCCTTCGTTTTCCATCCTGATCAATGATATGCCCAATGGTTTTTCCAGAGTTCTAAAGGGCTTCGGCAAGGGGACCCAATGTCTCCCTACCTCTTTGCATTGGTTATGGAGGTTTTCTCCTCTGCAATCAGCAAAGTTGTTGCTGATGGTCTTATTACCTGCCCCTTTTCTGTTGGTAATTGCATATCTCCCATCTTCTCTTTGTTGACAATCTAATGATCTTTGCCTCTGCTGATGCCCAAACTGCTCATGCTATTAAACATCTCCTTGAGGACTTCAATGTGATTTCTGGGCTACCCTTCAAAGAGTCAAATCATCTTCTCTAGATCTTCTACCAATCGGAATGTTATCCTCAACATCTTGGGTATGAATGAAGCCAGCCTGCCACTCACTTATCTTGGGCTTCCGCTGTTCTCCTCACATATCCACCTTGCTGATTGCACTAAACTTCTTTCTAGAATTAGAAGCAAATTAAATTCCTGGGTGGGAAAAAGCCTATCCTTTGCTGGGCGTCTTGAACTGTTGCGTTCCTACATCAACAACTTCCAAATTTTCTCGGCCAATTTCTTTCCTTCTCCCTAGTTCATGTATGGATTCTATTGAAAAGCTTATGAGGAGTTTTCTCTGGGGATCTGGTGATCGCAGAAAGGTTCACACCATTTCCTGGAATAAAATCTGCACTCCAAAGTTGAAGGAGGGGCTTGGCTTGAGGCCCATCAAAGCTATCAATGGGGCTTGTCTAATGAAGCAAGTTTGGACTGTGGCATCAACAAAATTAGCCTCTGGAACACTTAGGTCAAACAGAAATATTTGAAAGAGAACAACATCTAGATGGTGAGACTCAAAGACAATGTTTCCTGGGCTTGGCACTCTATGTAGTCTGTTAGAGATAAACTAAAGTCGTATGTTGTCCATGCTGTGGGGAATGGGAGAAAGACCCCTTTCTGAACTGATCCCTAGATTCGTCCTGGGCTCATTCTCATGGAGCAATTTGGTGATCAACCTATCGCAATCTTGGGCTGGGTAACAGTGTCACGGTTAGTTCTTTTGCCAATCTGGGGCAGTGGAGCTTGCCTAGTTCAATCTTTGTTGTGCTAACTGAAATATGGAACCTTGTTCTTGGCATTCATCTCCTCTTCCATCCTGTTGAGGATGAGGTTATTTGGACTACTAATCCTGATGGTGCCTTTTCCATTACTTCCTCCATTGCCTGTTCCTACAACTCTTTGGCTGATCCTCCCTGGGTTGGCAAGGTGCGGTTTCCCGGTTGCATCAACAGATACTCAATCTTTACCTGGTTCCACTTCAATTCAGGCCTCAAGACTTAAAAAAAGACTCTCCGACCTTGGGATTATCAGTGATACCTCATGTACGTTCTGCCACTCCAATGTCGAAACTCATGAGCACTTCCTGCAGTACGGTCACAACGCCATTGTCTGGGCTAACCTCATGAACAAGTTTCAATTTCAAATCCAGAACTGCGACATCCTTACCGACTCTGAGGCTTTGATAACCTCCAAGAATGCCCCGCTGGAGAAGCTTGCAGCTAAGCTCTATTTCCCTGCTCTCATCTGGCACCTCTGGTCCGAAAGAAATAGTCGCCAATTCAAGAATAGTCACTGCAATGAAAGAAGGCTCTGCCACAGGATTTCTACCGACATCAGAGATCGCATTCTCTTCCTCATTTCTAACAAGCAAACTAGGAAGCTTAGTAGCGAATTTGTTGTTAGGTGGGATCTCCCCGCCCCGCCCCCCCCCCCCCCCCCCCCCCCCCCCCACCCCACCCGCAATCTCTACCCACGCTATTCCCCCGGAGGATTCCAACAATGTTGATTGCCATGCTCTGCTTATTACCAGATCTCGCCTTGGTGATTCCCATTTCCTCGGGGCCGTTACTGTAGAACCATGACTCTCATCTTGACTCTTTTGCTAAGGCTGAAACTGGCCAGAATGAATTTCTCTCAATCTCCCTTTTTCATTCATCAGACTCTGGATTGGTTGACCATTGTTGGCATCCCTATCTCTTCCCTGTAGATCCCCGCCTTAGATAGTATGGTTCGGCTGCTCTCATCCAAGCACATTCCCTAGAACCTTGAGGCTCACATCCGATCCTTAAAGCATTTGTTCCCCCAATCTTTTGATCACACTGTCGCTGGTATTTTCTCGAGCTTTACTTATTCCTAGCATGTTTCTTGGGCTTGGTCCGTTCGCCCCATGCGGGTGTGTTTTTTTTGCTCAGAGCGATCCAGGCCATTCTTTTTCGGCCTTCCTGGGCCAGATGTATATCTAATTTTCGAGAAGGCTTTCTCTTCTTTTGAATGATACTTACTCCTACTCGTTTAAAAATAAATGAAAAAAATATAGCCAATACCCCATTTGACATCACACAAAAGAATGAAAGAAAAAAAAAATTAATAATTACCTTGAAAAAGGTTATAGCATTTATATGATGTCAAAGATCATAAGATAAAAATAGGATGCTGCTGATTTTTTTACTACACCTACATTTATTGGATTATGATCTCGCCACATGCTTCTTTTATCTTCTTATGTGGGTCTACCAATGACAATAGTGATAGTTCTAATAGAATGGTCTAAATTGAAGGAGAACTAATTTGATTGAAAAAAATGAAGTTATGTTTTAAAAAGTCATAAAAATATGAATTAAAAATAATTGAAAGTGATTAAATAACGTAAAAGTAATCTATACCTTTTTTAGTAGATACAATGAATAATTTTCATTAAAGATAAAGTAAATACAAACATAATCTATATCTCTTATAAGAGAAATAGAAGACTATAAAAAATAATAAAAACAACAAACAAAATTCTTATTCCAAGCAACAAAGATAAAGATACCTTCCAATATCAATCTATCACTGTATACTTCCCTTTCACCAAGAAATTAACGACATTATTGACCGACCTTCTCACGTGATCTCTCTTGGCTCTATGACGTTTCTTTTTTACTTGATAATTAATATAGTAAAAATTACTTTTAATTAAATCGCTAAAACTATAATTAATATATAATCTCTCTTTTTTCTTTAATGAAATACGACACCAAGTAAAGATGATGTTGTTGTAAGACGAACTGATGAGGTTTCTTTTTAACTTGATAATGAATATAGTAAAAATTACTTTTTAATCGAATCACTAAAACTATAATTAATATATAATGTCTTTTTTTTCTTTAAATGAATACGACACCAAGTAAAGATGATGTTGTTGTAAGACGTACTGATAAATATAATTTACTAATTTGTTTGATTGGCGTGGAGTGGCTGATAATCCATTTGAGAAAATAAAAAAATACACATTTGAGGAAATCAAAAAATACATAAAAAGAACGAAAAATAATGCACGCCCGGTGGGACTCGAACCCACAATCGCCTGATTAGAAGTCAGACGCCTTATCCATTAGGCCACGGGCGCACTTTGTTTAGATAATATTTTATTTATTAAATGTAAGAAAGATTATCGACTAGGAACAACTTCCCACCGGATCACGTTGAGTGAGTCTGGATTTGTCGAACCTAAGTACTGTGTATAGTCGAAAATGAATTTGTGGCCTTATTCGTTCTTAGGTCTAAAATTGAAAATTTTGTATTATGATTCTATTGTAAATGGAATATAATGAAAAAAAAAAAATAAAACTCTAGATTTTTAGACCAAACTTAGGTTTCGATGAACTAGTCCAGGACTGTCCACCTATAATTTCATTCAGCCTTTATTTTTTGACCTTAATTTTTTTTTTTATAACTGTAGGTGTTCAATTTTTTTTTACTGAAGCGATAGTAAATTGAATTCAAGATCTCCCTTCATAAGAGAGTTTCTTTAGTGTCGAGTCAACCCCTCTGAATTTAAATTTGAACCTAAATTTTTCAAATTTTTAATGCATACTCGAGTAAGGCCAAATTATACCCCTATCCTAATCGAACTATCAAGTACAGTAGATAGATACACCGTACACATGCATGGTAAAGCAATTAATTTTACCGAATCAACCTTATATATAGGTAGTTGTTTTGCTCTTAATTTTATTGGATCATTACCATTTGTTACTTTTGATTTAATGAAGCTACATAACTATTTGTAAAGGGCAAATTTCAATTTTTAAAAGCACTTTATATTTTTAAAATATTAAAAGATTGCGTAAGTTTTTAAATAAATTTAAAGAACACTTATCCTTTAAAAATATTAAAAAACCTCGTAAGTTTTTATAAAAATCCTTTTGACTGACGGTCAAAGAATGTTCGTTTTCCCATTCCCCCGTTATTACAGCTTTGTGTATTTAGGTGCTACTTTTTTTTATTGAAGGAGAAATTCTATCATTTCATTAATGTTAAGGTGTTCAAGTCTTTCAGAGAACTTCGTTAATTTATAGAGTATATATAAGTTTGAGTACCCACACATACTGAGTAATTTTATGAAAAATGACCTTTTCGAATGAAGTAAGAATCAAACTCATGACTCCACTTTGTGAAATGTGTTTCTAGCCAACACATGAATAATTATTGACCGATCTTCTCACATGATCTCTCTTGGAATATTAATCATTCTCTATGAAGTTTCTTTTTTACTTGATAATTAATATAGTAAAAATTACTTTTAATCGAATCACTAAAACCATAATTAATATATAATCTCTCATTTTTCTTTAAATGAATATGACACCAAGTAAAGATGTCGTTGTTGTAAGACGTATTCATAAATGTACCCGACTAATCTTTAGGCCATATGCGAACCTCCTTATCTTTTAGATCTACTTATGTACTATTGTTTAATTCAAAGTGAAAATTTTACCACATAACTTAAGTTATGAAATTAGAAAAAGTTCTAAAAATTGATAAAATAAATAAAAACTCTGTTTGAAAATAAAATTTGGCTCTTAGATTTGGAGGTCTTTTATTTGCCGCATATGTGACACACCCAATTATTTTTTTTCTTCTTCTAAAGGGCAAATAAAAACAATGTGAAATACCCTGAAATTAGAACATTAGACAACATTGAATTTTTACTCCTTCAATGGACTGAAAATACCCCTCTATATTTGGATTACATTAGCTATTTCACCAATATATAATTTGTTATTAAAATTAGGAAAAATCTATATTTCTAAAGTGCACTAAAATATAAGTCAAAATTGACTGGAATTTCTGAATTTTTTACTGAAACAATACTCTGCATCAATTTAACATTTTTAAAAAATCTAAAAACAGTGATTCCCTCATGTTAGATGAGCCTAAAATAGAAAAGTTATTTCAAATTTTTAAAAATTCTGAAATTATTATTGTAAACTATTGCCAAGAATTTTAGAAACTTCTGTCAATTTTAGCCAATGTTTCAGCCCCTTTTGAAATATTAGCTCAAGTTTCTTTAATTCTTAATTAGAAATTATATATTGGTCAAAATAGCTAATATGACCAAAGTATAGAGAATCATTTTTAGGTCTAATGGACGGGAAAAATCCATGTCGTCCAATATTTTAACAGTATGACATTTTATGTTTATTTTGACATGAAAATTAAGAATAAAAAGTTATTCAAATCTACTTAATATAGCAATTAAAATTCCTCTCAATTTATCTAAGTGTCAAAATTTTTTTAAAAGAGTTTTATCTACTCTATCTACTTATAAAATTTATTTAATTTCATAATTTAAAAGAATTGGAGTGATGGCTAGGAACACATTTGAGGAAGTGGAATCATGAGTTCGATTCCCACTCCATCCGAAAAGATCATTTTCTATAGAGTTATTCAGTATGTGTGGGTACCAAAACTTATACATACTCCAAAAATTAATGGGATGTTCTAAAAAACTTAAAACACCTTTATCATTAAAAAAAAAAATGACCTTAATCAAATTGATAGAATTTTCTCCAAAAAGTAAGAAAGTAGCACCTAAGTACACAAAGCCGTAATAACGGGGGAATTGGAAAAAGAACATTCTTTGACCGTCAGTCAAAGGGATTCTTATAAAAACTTAAGAGGCTTTTTAATATTTTAAAAGGATAAGTGTTCTTTAAAATTATTTAAAAACTTAAGCAATCTTTTAATATTTTATATTAATATTTTAAAAATATAAAGTGCTTTTTAAAATTATTTGAACTGACATCTTGATCTTAAAAAAGAAGTAAATCTAAAGGATACTTATTATTCGAAAAAGCAAGTGAATCCCAATGGCTATTTAGTGTCAAAATCTTTTTTTTTTACATATCTCAGGTTAGTGTGTGGACTGAATCCCAAATGAAAGTTCTAAAATCTTAAGGAAATTTAAATTTGAGTTATGCATGTTTTAGTTGAGTACTGGAGATATGTAGAAAATGGCAAGAACAATAAATGAATAAAATTTGACCTCTATTTGAAATCTTGTGAATTTTAATTTTGAAATTTTAACTTGTACAAATTACCTTTTTTTATGATTAATTCTACAAAATTCCGATAATTAGATGGAGGAATTTCACTTCAAATTATCATATTAATTGAGTTATCTATCTATTCAATCTAATCATATAGAATTCAACTCATAATAAATACTCAACATTTATATAAAAAATTAAAATCCTAATATCTCTTGAGCTACTCCATCATAAAAGGAGAAGAACAAAAATCGATGAAGTGCTGATACAGGGAAAAAAATTTGATGTGCTGATAGGGTGCACTATTACACTTGTATTGACACACTGATATGTATCGGTCTAAAGAGTTATCAAGGTAGTTTATGAAATGACAGTTAGGCAATTTTCTTAATTTTAAGATGTGGATGCAGTGACTCTACCTAGATTAGTGGGTCAGTCTTATTAGATAGAGCTAGTTTGGAAAATTTATTAATTGTTTGTGTTATATTTTATTTCTTATTATTAAAATTATTTTAGAAAACACATTGATACTTAGAATTCAATTTAATTAGCTCCCTAAATGCACACACATTCTCTTCAGGCAGAATCACACGATTTAATCTCTCTTTGAATCGAATAATTAAATGTTACGAAAAGAAACTCCAATGAGTAAATTTCAATTTAAAATATCCAATTAAAATAAATTGATAATGGATGAAAATTTAAAATATGCTTACATTAGAAAAATAATGACAAATATTGAAAAGACTAATTTGTCCATGCTTTGGTCAAATGTTATTGACAAAACAATTTTAGAATGATTTGGGTGAATTTATCCCTTCACATTAATTTTTGTGGGAATTTGTAAATCCTAGTATTAGTAATTTTCGAAAATTTGGGTCTTAATCCTTGCTTTTAGAAAATCAAATTCTAAGTTGGAGAGAAAATGTGATTGCCCGAAATTTTTAAATCAATAAATATGTGGTTATTATTTAATTTTAATGGTGGAAATGAGAAATTGGATGGAATAAAGGGTAAATGGACCAAAATTTGGACAAAGGCCCAAGTATGGCCCAATGGACCATGGAGTTGATTTAAATCATTTAAATGGTCAATGATGGTCAAATTGGGCCAATACCCATTTGAGACCCAATGGATCAAGATGGTATAAGCCCTAAGGTAAATGGGTAGGGGTGAATGTAATTCGGCCATGGGCCCAATGGTGATCCAACTAGTTGGAATTGACTTAATGAAATTTGAATCACCCAAGTTGGTGATGAGTTGACCAACGTGACATGGTCCAATGGGACCCATCTCCACCTCACCAAGTGAGGTGGCGTGTGGACCAAGAATTGGTGGGGCCGGCCACTATGGTTGACTTGGTCAACCATGGGTGGATTTCTTAGAGGGAATTTAATGGAATTAAATTAAGTTGGAAATAAATAAACCTAAGTAATTATCTAGTTAATTAATTAAATAAAATAAACAAAAGATGGTCAAATGGTCAAAGAAGACCAAAACCATCTCATTCCAAACACCAAAAAACGTTGGGACTTGATGGGGGTTGGGTCATAAAGCATAAAGCACGATAAAGATCTTAGGTGGGTGGGTGGGAAGAATTAGTGATAAAGTGTATTATAAGCAATAAAAAAAAGGTTGTCTTCATCTCATTCTTTACACTTCACTCTCATTTCATTCTCTTTCTCTCTTGCTCTCCCACACCACTGTCCCTCATCTCCAAGAAATAGAGAAGAAGAAAACTAAGAAGAGAAAGAAGAAGGAAACTTAGAAGAGAAGAGAAGAAAAGTGCAAACTTGGGGTCACCTCTTCAAGACCAAAGCTTGAGGTAATTTTTCCATCCCATCCTCTCCCTCTCTCTCTCAAGTACACCCCATGGTAGATGTTTGATTTATTTATTAGGGTTTATAAAAATGGAAGCATGGAGAATGATTTAGGGTTTTAAGTTTTTAAATGATTAAATGTGGGTAATTTTAAAGGGTTTTAAAATGGAAGCCATGGTAAGTGAGGTATGATTTTTAGGGTTTTAAAGAATGGAATACATGGAGGGTGGTTAATGAGTTTAGGGTTTTAAATGAATGGATGTGAGAGAGTTTTAAAGGGATTTAAATGAGGAAAAAATAAATGGGGAATGCTTTTGAACCCTATGGTGATGTATGTGTAATGATGATGGGTGTAAAATTATGGAAATTGATGGAGAGTGATTGGTGAACTTAGAGGTATTTAGATCATAGTGATGATGAGGGAAACTCCACTTTAATTATTAGAATGATTAGTTTACCTATTAGGTGTATGTGTAAATGCCTAAATGAATTAGCATTATGATCATACATGATATGTGATCAATGAAATTGAATGAAATAGGTGTGGGGTGATGATGGATGAATAGTTTTAATATGTGGTTAATGAGATTTATAATTATTATATTGTGGATGAGATTATATGGTAGAACTTGTGTTTGATGTATGATTTGAATATAAATGAACGACTCATGTACTTTGTTGAGAAAATGGTGCTTCTATTAGATGAACATGTATCGATGAGGAATAGAGGGTGTGTACCTACCATACCAAGGGTGGAAAGAGTTGTTGGTGAGGACTTATCCCCTTTCTTTGGTTAAACTTGCTAACTTGGTTGAGTTTTCAAATGTTTGAAGCTTGAAATTAAAATAGATGATTGTTGTAGAAGGTGGAGAAATGTTTTATATGTTAGATATGGTGTAGTGATGATAGCCATGAAAATGGCATATGGTGCTCATAATAAATACCATCCTACAACTTTATCTCGTAGGAAGATTATGTAATGAAAATGTGAAGAGACTTGAGGTGGAATTGCATTCCATGTTGAGACCTTGGGAATGTATGTATACTAAACATTGGTGTGTAATAGGGTGTTGTATAGCCCATGCAAATTGTGGTGAATTGAGAAATGCATGTAATATCAAGGTAATGCTTATATGAAGGGTGATATACACGTGAATGAGGTGTGGAGTATGTTATAGGAGTGTAAGGGCTCAACCCTTGTTGCTCTAAGGTTGTGATTAGGGAATGGATGAATATTCTTTGTTGGAATGTTTTACCTTGTACTAAATTGCTAAGCCATTGTATGAAAAGTGTGGGTATAATTGTATCTATGTTGAAGTTGGTATGTTTGGAAAAGAGGTAGTGGCAAAACCGTAAATGTTGGCCAAAATGAAGAACCCATGGAAGATGATCATGGACTTAGGGGCTTTAAGTAATAAACTTATGTATGGTTCAACAAAGCCCAGGGTGGCTGTTTTTTAAACTCATGTGATTAAAATATTTAATGGACTGAAAGGGACCCACAAAACCTAGATAGTGAGGCTCGGCCATGGCGTATGGCCGAACCCCACTAAGACATATGTTAAGGACATGGATATGATTTAAAATATGAGCTGATTATTCATATGTAATAAGGTATCGGACGTCGCAAGCGGTGCGCGTATCGGTGACCGATTATCGGACGGAAATGAAAAAGGACGCTAGTCGGTGTTCGTTAGGATTCCTACCTTTTTGTAAGCCATGGATTATGTGTTATGTGTGGGTTTTCCATTGATTTATTTTGGTAAGCATATGATTGTTTTAAGATGGGTTTTAAGATTATGATGTGAATGGTAATGTTTTGCTTGACCTATTTGTGGTAATAAAATCATATGTTTTATTGATGAGATTTTTAATGCCATGGTTTGTACTATCATATTTATTACATGGCATATGGCATCTACATCTCATGCATGACATGGGAGGGATATAGTAGCGGAAGGATGAAATGAAATCGGAGTTCATGCTCCGTCGGGACGACCGATAAACAGGCATGGGGACATTATGATGTGTTTGATTCATCAGGGATGTTGTATGGATTATTATACCTTGATGATGGTTCTTCCATCAAGGGGGATGTTGTATGGATTATTATACCTTGATGATGGTTCTTCCATCAAGGGAGATGATTTGTGATTGTTTATATCTTGACGAGGTTTTGTCGTCAAGGGGGATATGACAGCATGATGGTATGGATGATGGGTGGGATTCATAACACAGACACCCATGACATAGCATTCATTTTATGGTTTTTCGTTATAATATTATCTATATGTTTTGTTATAACTAATCCATGTGTTAGCCCTACTCGGGGTCCTACTGGGCTCGTTGTCTAACGCCCTACTTCTACCCTAGCTGATGACGCAGGAGATGGCATAGCGGAAGGACGCGATGGAAGCCTAGCTTAGGAGCTTGGGGAGGCGGCTACTTAATTTATTTAAATTTGTTTTGGAAATGTATTTGAGTAGCCTAGCTTGTCGGAAATGTAATATTTTAGATTACTTACTATATTTTGGTTTTTATTTTGGACATTGTGATGTTGAGATATTTTGGTAATTAAATGAATGTTCTTCCCTGCTATCTAAAATTTGTAGGTTAGTCTCGATTGTCATTCCGCATTTAATTTAATATTCCTCGAGCGTACTTCTACGTGTGAATCATTCTCGTGGACTTCGTTCCACGCACACGTAGGGTTGGCCAGTTAAGGGCTGGGCTTTAGAAGCTCGGACTTAACTCGTGTCGTGACGTCCGCGCCCTTTGTCACTCTTTACTTCAAAAAAAAAAAAAATAGACTCTGATTTTTGTGAAAAGGGGCGGGCGTTACAGAAAATCCTAAAATCCCTAGTGTTTACACGATTTCTCTTAAATAGAATTAACAATTTTCAAAAATCCCTTAAGGCAGATCCCACTCGACTTTGGCAAACCAATTTTAGGTGATCCCACCCCTTTACACGTTTTTGTGAGAGAAATTCTTAGATACTCTCTCCTTGTGGACCCCACACGAATGAGAGAGTTTGAATTTTATAAAAAACCCATTCTTTTGGCCGACACCTCTATCTATTTCATTGAGAATTTGATGGATCGCTCTCCCTCTCTTCTTTGCACCGAAAAAAGCACTCCTTTCTCCAAGCTTTGATTTTCTATTTTTGGGTTTCATTTTCTCTAAAGTATGTAAATTTTCCTCTTTTTTTAAGATGTTCTTCCATTTCCTATCATCTTCCTCCATGCTCTCTCTCTCTCTAGATTTGACCTGAAAAGAATCTGGACAAATTTTGAGGAACCTTAGACTCTTGAAATTTCAAACTAGAGAGAGAAACTTGGAATTTTTGCATGGTTCGACCATTCATGGAGAAAAACCATTCTACTCCCTTCTATCACCATGAACTATCAATCATAGACTTAAATCATTTCGTTCGACCATGAGAAGATAGATTTTAATCTGTAAATAATTGTAGATGGACCAATAAATCATGTCACGCCTCGCCCCACCAGGGTCCGAGATGTAAACTGGTGGAACAAATTTTTCCTTTTTCCAGCACTCATCTTAGCGGAAGTCTTAACTCAATATTATAGGTTTTTTCTATTCTTTACTCAAAAGTTCAGACACAACATCCAACAGTCTCAGACCCAACCATCACACGACCGGTTAAGTTCTCAGGCAGCTATAGGGGTCACAACGGTCCTGTTTAGGCCCCAGCTTCAATAGACATAACCCACCTAACACTGCGGTATGATGATACACCACTAGTCAGACTGCAGTTTATAACTTTGATTTCCATTTTTTCTTAAACCCATAATAAAATGTTACACATGCTATTTATGTGGACTCCAACATGTACCATAACACTCACCATAAACTAATGACACATACCCATCAGAATTGCACATAAAAAACAAAATAGTTTTATTATTACATATCTACTGTGCCTCAACCGGATATGAATAAGGGTCTATTACAATATAGAATTACCAACAGCGGGGAAATAAAATAGAGGGCCTCCACCCCTACTGCAGCTGAGGACCATCCAGTCATTCCTCATTCGGGTTCCCTGTAACGTTAGGGATGTGAACTAAACAACTCAGTGAAGAGAGTACAACAGATAATAAAGCATATTATCATTATAACATGTAATCACTCAACATTTTGTACACTAAAATATCATGTAGTTTTTCTTTAAGAACAACATCTAACATAGTTATCTACAATGCATGTTGTTTATTCTCAAAACAATACCCTTGTCAATCGACATCTACTGTACACACAACCGAGAATACATCCCACACAAGCGACCTTGTTACGGATCCAAGTGCTCCACCCAGCACGTATATACATCCTACACTACGGTTATTCACAACCCAGTGTTGCACCTAGCATGTGAGGGTAATTTGATATGCACAACACATCAACCAATTGCATATCAATACATGGACTAAATCCCTGTTCAATCCATTAACATATCTCAAATGATTGTTGAGCTCTGAAATATTACATTTTTACCCTTGATTATTGGACTAGTTAGCCTTGATTTTGTATATATCACATGCATTTAATGTCATTTTCTAGTTTTGTAGATGAAAACGAAAAGTTCAGGAAAATAATCTTAAAACAATGGATAATTGCAAGTTTGGTGCTTAATTTGGAAGATCTAGAATTATTATGATTAATTTCACTCCACTTTTAGGATCTTCATGCAAATGGGTTAGTCTAGATCCAATTATGAGAGTACAGAAGTGGTGAAGTTAATTATTTGATTCTGGAAGAAAAAACATGTAATTCAAGAGGCCAAGGCTGAAATTCAAGATTAATGGGCCAGAGATCCACTTCATTTGGGCCAAACTAAGCTCTACAGGCTATCATTGGGCCAAGCCATAGGTAGTCCATGCGCATATCACAGATGACCCAGGCCAATGTGCACTTCAAAGTCCAATAAAGGCGCAAGTCCTCAAGCTCAAGTCCAAGGTCCACTAAAGGCCCATGTGCTCATTTATAGATCCAAAGCCCAAATCCACAACCCATTCACACGCCCAAGCCTTATCCATTCCCTTGTCAAATCCACACCATCCAATCTCCATCTTAAATCCTACCCATTCATTTTATGCATTAAAATTATATCAAACCTAGAGCCACCTATCAAATCTAACCCATATATTCATGACATTAGATCTAGGCCATTCAACCTATCCATCACCTAGATTAACCTTAGGATCATAACCATCCATACATCATCTAATCATCCATCCATTTAGATCATCCATCACTCATTAAAGCCATTAGATGTAGGACATTTCATTGTAGTCATTCATTCATAAACCCTAGATCTAGTGCATATCATTCCAAACCCTAGAAAATAGGACACCATTTGCATATCCCATTGCATCACACGAAAATCACAAAGTCCACAAGCTTCCATGTGCATGGAAATCCCTAAGTTTCCTCTCAAATCCATCCACCTCATGTATCTTAGCCCTCCATTCATAACTTAAACCAGATTAAATCCCAACCATCCATTTATTCCTGGAGCTTATAAATAGAACGCTAGGCGCAACATGGAATTCGAATTTGACCAGAAGCTTAAGAGGACTAGAGGCTGGAGAGAAAAGGCAGGAAGATAGAAGTCCCACACAATTTTACAAGTGAGAGTTGTAAATTTCGTTTTTGTTTTCTTGTACTTTATTTTATGTATGCCTGTACTGAATTTTTCCATGAAATAAATACAAGACGTTCCTTTAGAACCCTGAAACGTCCAATTTTCAAGTCTCTTTTATGATTGTTTAGAATTGATTTTAAAGTTTGTATTCTTTATTTAATTAATTGGACGTGAAATAGTTAGAACTTAGGTTATAAATGTTGAATCTAAGTTACTAAGGTCTGATTGTTAAATTGAAGTCTATGAATTCTTAACTTTGATGATGGATATGAATTGATATTTGGACTTTTATGCAAATTTCAGATCTAGGTTTTTTATCTGTTTCTATATATTTTTGGGTGATGAGCAGTCTATTCCAATAACCAACCTTTAAATTATGCATTTATTTATTCTGTCCTTTACTTTATTTGTCAATTTATTTCCTGTATTTAGTTACATTAGTCACTCTGTATGTTTGTTGTATAAAAGTTCAATTTATGTTATTATTTTATTTTTTGTATATTAATTCTTTAATTCATTGTACCCAAACAATCTCTCTCTCAAAATTCTTTTAACTAAGGCTGGAGATGTGCTATTTTAACTCTAAAGCATGAGATTTTAAATGGAGATTAAGATTATCGTTATGGTTCACTAATTTAAATACGAAGAACATAGATTTGATTCTTGACAATAAATTGGATTTAATTCAAACATCTTATCTTGTTAATTTTACATGTTAGACACAAAGTGCATTGATGTTACAATTGATTTAATTTTCTTTGAATTATACATTTTTACAAGGATTTTTAATTTAATTTTAGTGCATATATTTTGTGATTTTCCGTTAGGTTCGACCTTGCACTCATAACGCTATACTATAAATGGTTCGTGCGCTTGCGAGATTATAAATGTAAAATTTGGACATCAATAATGATCATAATAAATTCTCATTTAGCTAGCATGGATTTCTAAGCCCACGCACTTGGAATCATACACAATACAAATAATCAGCAATTCGTATTCAAAACTATACTATGTTGAAAATAACTCGGTTCAAAACCCCACCAACGGGTAAATAAATCTCATTATGTGACAACTGAAATTTAAAACTCATATAAGACGACTGTATCTGTTACCGTCATCTCTTAGTTGGGTATGTCTACCCTCTGTTTACCATTTACCGTGTAAAGATATTCACCCTGCAACACACTGTTGTATACAGAGGCACACAAATATGTGCATTCCAATCGAAACCACGGGTTGGAAACGGATCTATCACAAGATCTCCAACTGATAACCAGTCAACCTCTAGGCACATAAGTGGGTTTCGTACTCCGTTTCAAAATGGTCAGGCCTTGGCATCCTGCACACTTTCATGTTCGTGTTTCATAGATAGAAACACACATCTCATCCCGTCACGTGTGAACATAATCGGTATCGTATTCTAGTCCCGTTCACATCTTTTCTGTCAATATAATAACCATGGACTCCCATTCATTGTCCTAGGACTAACGGTATAGAATATCAGATTATAAATGCAAATATGCAATGCATTTTAAAATAACATAGTGTGGTTGAATCTCCACACTGTAAATTTGCAAGAGTTTTGGTCGAATTGTCAAAATGTTAAAACAGAGTAAATCAAATGCACGATAATAACAATGTGAATATGAATCTATCTGAAAGTTCCCAAAGTGCTAGACCGGATTGTCTGGAGGGGGTGAATAGGACAATCTCCAAATAATTGGTCCTTTAAAATTTTCTTGATTAAAAGTAAGTCATTAAAATTTAAATTAAGATTAATCAAGATGAGTTCATGACGTGTGAGCAAAATATGAACAAATGAAATGATCAAACACACAAAGATTCATGCACAAGGACACCCGATGTATAGTGGTTCGGTTAAACAACCTACATCCACTGTTGAGACTTGCCCAACCTTGGGTTATCTTTAAATTACTAAGTGGGGAATTACACCCTCACTGATAGTGTAGGAATTTCACCTACACACTCTTAGTTTTGAAAGGTCCAACCACCCTTGGTCTACTCCCTTATCCCTCTTTATTTTTATAGTGGTTTGATCACCTTGATCTAGTTCACTTTACAAGAATGATTTGAGAAGTAAGGACACACAAATAAACACTTGCCATTGAAGCTCACCCTTGATGAAGATGTGTTTCTTGAACGACTCTCCCAACGATCTTGTTGATGATGAAGATGCACCTTTTGTATGGAGCAATCACAAGATTGGGGGAGGGGATTCTAGGATTTAAGGTGTGCAAGTGTGTATCGTAGAATAACTTTTTTCCTTCTCCTTTGATCTTAATCGACTAAATGATTGAATCTCTAAAATGATTTTCCAAGTATGAAGAGTGAAGAGAGAATTAGGGAGGAGAAGAGTTCCAAGCTTTGCTTCAAGGTTTTTCAATTACAAATAATGAAAAGCTCTCCCTGAACAAGAAAATTGGAACTTAAATAGATAGTTCAAACAATCGACACGGACGATTGATCAATATCAAGCGATTGATCGTCCGTGTTCAAATTCGTTCACCAACACGACTGTTGAGCATTGAATGCATAGCAACTGTAACATAACAATAACATCACGAATGATTGTGCCACACGATTGATCATCCGTGTTTCTGGCGACAGATCGTGGGTTGGCAAAAGCATCGGCCTTGGACTCACTGTATTTTTCTGTCAAGTCCCATCCAAGCCTAGGGCAATTGGTCGTGTACCCTGTGTGTTATTGCCCTGTCTCGGTGATGGGTCGTGTGACTGACTGATCGTGCTATACCACGCGAAGGGTCGCCGCCAGATGAAATTATCGTCCTGAGCCTGATTGTATTTTCAGTGGGTATCTAACCCAAGCTCCAGGTGATTGATCGTGAGGGCGAATGGTCGCCCATGTACCCAGAAGAAGCAATGTTTGCATGATCTGTTATCCGAGACTTTGACTGTGAATGACAATCCATATTTTGTTTAATGCCCAGGGCGATCGATCGTATGCACGATTGAATCGGTCTTGTCCCAATGATACATTGTGAGTACGAATGTATCGTCGCGAGACCAAGTGTGCTTGGCAGTCCATTCCATCCAGAACCCATGACAATCTAGACGATGGGTCATATGACCACGATTGATCGTCCTGCTATATGGCTATGGGTTGCCGACACGATGTGTCATCCACGACAGTGCATATACATATTTCCAAGTTAGGTTCCACATGGTGTCAAACACATTTTTGGCTAGCTTAGTTATCCAGATGTGATGTCTAAGCCTAGGGATGGTCCACCTAAGGTTTGAGTTCCACCTAAGATTATCTATGGCCAATTACCTTCTATGATTGCCATACACATGTTGATCGATTGAGTCTTCATGCTTCAATCAACACTTGATTCTTGATTTTTGAGCTTCTTTTTTTAAGACAATGCTTCACTTGAGTCATGGATTTGACAAACAAGGGACTCGGCATGTCGGGGCACTAACAATCTTCCCCTTTGTCAAATTCATGACAAAAACCTAGAAGCTAAGAATTATAAACTCAATAGACATCCCCAAAACCCAAAATACAGCATTTGAAAATACATGATATACACATTACATTCCAAATTCAAATGACATAACACCTTGCTAAGCTTGATCCAAATGTTGATGTTTCCTTATAAAACACACACAGACAAGCAAGATGGAATCTAGGAATTCCCATTAGTATGTGAGTCCAAAAATTAAAGTACCCCCCCCCATAATGTTTGGACTAAACATCCCTAACTCCCACATACTGCATAATTTCTTAGCTTCTCCAGATTTCTCCCCATTTTGTCATAACTTGACAAAGGGCAACCAAAAAGTTCAAATACGTCCCAATTGTTGGACTTCATATGGAGAAGAGGGGAAATGTGAAAAATGCAAGACATCCAAAATATACTAAACAAGAACAGAGGAATAAAAGCAATAAATGCATGCAAACAAGAATAGAAGCAAGCTAGGGAGAAACACAAATGCCTATGGACTTTCTAAGATAGAGAAACCGGGTTGAGTCCAAGGGCTTGGTCATGATATCTGCCAATTGGTTCTCCGTACCAATGTGTTCAAACTCAATGGTCTTATCTTCCACTAGTTCTCAGATAAAATGATGTCGTATGTCAATGTGCTTCGTTCTTGAATGTTGAACTAGATTCTTTAAAATTTTGATTGCACTTGTATTGTCACATAATAGGGTCATGCCCTCTTGCCCAATCCCATAATCTGCTAACATTTGGTTCATCCAACTCAATTGAGTGCAACAACTTGTAGCTGCAATGTATTATGCCTCAACTGTGGATAGAGACACTGAAGGTTGCTTCTGGCTATGCCATGCCACTAAACCGTTTTCAATCTAGAAGCACCCTTCACTTGTTGATTTTTTGTCATCAATGTTTCTAGCCTAATCTGCATCTGTGTATTCGTCAATCTTGGATGAGGTGTCATATGGAAACCAAATCCCATATAAGGTGGTGCCCACCACATACTTGATTATCCTTTTGACAGCTTTAATATGTGATTCCTTGGGATTTTCTTGAAATCTTGCACATGCTCCAAGACTGAAGGAAATGTCGAGTCTACTATTTGTGAGGTATAGTAGACTTCCTATCATGCTTCTGTAGCGACTAGGATCAACATCCTTTCCACTTTCATCCTTAGATAGTTTAATTGTTGTGCTCATGGGAGTAGTCGCATGCTTACATCCTTTTAAGTCCAAACTTCTTCACAAGTTCTTTAGCATACTTGGTTTGAGAAATGAACAACCCATCCTTGTGTTGTTTAATTTGAAGGCCTAGAAAGTAATTCAATTCTCCAACCATACTCATCTCAAATTCTAATTTTATGAGTTTAGAGAAGGCAATATCATCCCTTTCACTAGTGGATCCAAACACTATGTCATCCACATAGATTTGAGCAATAAGGATGTATTTCTTAGTCTTTTGGACAAACAAGGTTTTGTCCACACTTCCTGTTTGAAAATCATGGTCAAGCAAAACTTTAGTCAACTTTTCATACCATGTCCTTGGGGCTTGCTTAAGACCATACAAGGCTTTCTTGAGCTTATACACATGATCCAGAAACTTAGGATCAACAAATCCTTTTGGTTGTTCCACATATACTTCTTCATTTAGAAGTCCATTGAAAAAGGCACTCTTGACATCCATTTGGTATAACTTGAACTTGAGAAAACAAGATATGGAAAGCATTATCATAATGGATTCCAATCTAGCCACAGGTGCAAATGTTTCATCAAAATCAACTCCTTCAATTTGTGTGTACCCTTGGGCTATCAATCTTGCTTTGTTTCTAACAATGGTTCCATGCTCATCCATCTTGTTCGTGTATATCTATTTGGTTCCAATCAAATTTGTTTCCTTGGGTCTAGGGACTAAATCCCAAACATCATTCCTTGTGAATTGACCAAGTTCTTCTTGCATTGCATTTACCCAATCCTCATCATTAATGGATTCTTCAATATTCTTGGATTATATTTCTGAGGTGAAACATGCATAGTTGGCGAAATTTTCAATTTGCCTTAGATTTCTAACTCCCTCTCTTGGTTCTCCCAATGGGATGATCTCTTACATTCTTGAGAGGTCTAAGAACAATAGGAGATTCTAGGGATTCATCTTCTTGATCTTCTATAGATGAGGTTAAGGGAACAACTTCTTCATCATTTTGATCTTTACTAAGAACAAGGACGTGATCATCTACTACAACATTCACAGACTCTTGAATGGCTCATGTTCTCAAATTCTTCACTCTATATGCACGACTGGTATTAGAGTAGCCTAGGAAGAAACCTTCATCACTCTTGGACTCAAATTTATCTAAGTGTTCTCTATCTCTAAGTATATGACATTTACTTCCAAACACTTTGAAATACTTATAATTTGGCTTTCTACCAGTCCATAGTTCAAAATCAGTTTTATTTCACCCAGCTCTAATGTAAACACAATTGATTATAAAACAGTAGTATTCATTGCTTCGGCCCAAAAGGGTTTTGAAAATGTTTTTACTTTCAAGTAAAGTGGTGGCCATTTCTTGGAGAACTCTATTATTCCTTTTAGCTACTCCATTTTGTTGTGGAGTCTTGGGAGCAGAATATTCACGATGAATTCAACGTTTTTCACAGAATTTGTCCAAATAGCGATTTTCAAGTTCTTTTCTGTGATCAGTCCTTATCATGTGAATAGTGGACTCCTTAGCACTCATAATACATTTTGCAATGATTTTAAAATCTTGGAATGCATCAGATTTATCCCTAAGGAAGGCCACTCAAGTGTATCTAGTGTAGTCATCAACCATTACTAGGAAATACCTCTTGCCACCAACACTCAAGTGTTGGGAGGGTCTAACTAAGTCCATATGAATTAACTCTAGAGGTCTAGAGGTTGCTATCATGTTCTTGTTTTTGTGAGCTGCTCTAAGTTATTTGCCTTTTAGGTAATCACCACAAATGGTTTTATCTTTTCGATTTAACTTTGGCAACCCCTTGATATGATCACTTGGACAAATCTTTAAAATTGACATGTCCAAGTCTTTGGTGCCAAAGTTCAGCCTCACTTATTTTTGGCCATTAGGCAAGAGTGTTTGATGGGAGTGGAATCACTATCTAGAACATAACAATCATCCGAATTAAGAATGTCATTCAAAATAACTTTACCTTCTTTGGAGTAAACCTTACAATCACTTTTGTGGAAGGTGACTTCTTGATCTTTTGCACACAACTGAGATATACTAAATGATTATGTTTAAGATGATCAACAAAAAGGAAATCATTAATCATAGCTGATGATGACAAATTTAAATTAACTTTCCCAATAATGTTTGCCATATTTCCATCACCAAAAACAACGGCACCACCATTGTAGTTAACCAAATCAGACATATATGAGCGATTACCAGTCATCTGTCAAGAGCATCCACTATCCAATCGTTGGTCCTTTTAAAAATTACTTGATTGATTAGTTTAAACGCAGTGGATACAACAATCAAGTGAGTGTGTGTTAGCAAATGTGATTAAACAATTAACACAAGAAAATAGCTCTAAAAGCACAAGAACAAGGACTCAAGATATATGGTTGTTCGATTAGCCAACTACATCCACTGCTAGAACTTGCTCAACCTTCATCTATCCCCAAATTCACTAAGTGGGAACTTACACCCTCACAATTAGAGTAGGAATTCCACCTCACTCAATCTGCTGAGAATTCCACCCACCACTGTGCCAGAGACTACGCGCTAGAGTTTTTTATAGTGGTTTCGGAGCCAATCATACTTAATAGACTTTCGGGACAAATGTTTAAAAAAAAAAAAATAGAACCAAGAAGCACTTGCCTTTGAAGCTCTTTCTCGCTGATATGTGCTTCTCAAAGATCCACCCAATGTGTGCCGATGCTCCTCTTTATAACCATCGTAAAACAATCACAATCCTAGGGTGACAAGGAACTGGTTTTACCAAAGCTTTCCTAGTTTATATCTTTTCTTTCCTCCTATTTTTCTCTCTTTCAAACTCAATCAATAGATTGGTTGTTTATGATTCTCAGGTGTAGATACAAGAGTGTTGATCTTTTCTTAGAGTGTACGACTTTTCTCAATTCAAGGAAGATAATCAAACGATCACACAACACTCATATTTATAGAGAAGTTTTCACAGTTTTTCAAAGTGTCCAGCACCGACAGGTCGGTGTCACCGATGGGGCGGTGTTCATATTTATTACCGTTCAACCACCCGACCGTTGCACTATAAGTGCACTCCCAACGACATTATTACTTCCCGGTCGACAGATCGGTGTCACCGATGGGTCGACAGTCATGGTACCGAGAGGTCGGTCCATACAAGAGGCTCGGTCTAGGGCAACACCATGCTGACAGATTTTCAAGCCCAGAAACTAGTCTTACCCAGTCCAACCTGTCGCCCTTTACCGAGGGGTCAGTCCTGGTACTCTCAATTGGTCTCAAAATACCGAGATGTTTGTTTTCTCAAGGGTCCATCTGAGTTCTAAGTTTCAGAACTCATAAGTTATCATCGATGAGTCGTTGACCACGAGTGGTCGTTTCAGCCTATCACCAAGGGGTCGGTGCATACGAGACTCTAGATCAGAGGCATACCCAGAATGACAATTCTACGTTCCAGAACCTTTATCAATCTGGTCGACTAGTCTTTCGACCATGATGGGTCAATCCTGTCTCCACCGAGGGGTCAGTGAGAACGACTGGTCGAGCTGACAATGAAATTAATTCATATTTCAAAGTTCACTTCCAGTTCACTGTCCATCTTCCTCTCTTAGGCTTCTTATGGTTTTACAATTTGTTCAACTAAGCCTAGAGATAGTCCTCCTAAGGTGTGGGTACCACCTAAAGTCATCTATGACCAAATACCTATTATGATTGCCATATACGATGAGCTTCAATCCGGTGGAACATGATCTTCACTCTTGATCACCTTGAGTCTTCAAGCTTTTTCGCAAGTGCTTCTTCCCGAGTCATGAAATTCACAAACATAGAGACTCGGCAAGCAGGGGCACTAACAATCTCCCCCTTTGTCAATTTCATGACAAAACCTAAAATCTAACTCAGTTACAAGCCCACCCTTATTACATCACATTTGAATACAAAATATTACATTAATTACATGTACATATTCAAATGGAAAAACAAGACTATGATCTTCACATATTCTTGTTCAGCTTGCTTCAAATCATGGTTTCCTGTTTTAGCACAAAAGCAAGCAACACTGGACAATCATTATAAGGGTTAGTACAAAACATAGATATGCATCTGTAATACCCCGGATTTCCAAGTTATAAATATTTACGGAAATTACCCAATTAATTTATGAATTTTACATATGGATCTTAGATGTGTAAAATATTGGGTCTTTGCCCAACTAAGACCCAACGATTATGATAAATGATTTCAAACTAAATTAAATGGGCTGAATTTAATTAGTAATTCAATTTATATAATAAAGGGAACATGGAAAGATTTTAGGATTAGAAGATTATATGCGCATAATATTTTGGATGAGATGAGATATTTTAGGATGGTCCTAAAATGGGTCACACGTTGGGTTTAGGTAATGATATCTTATTGCCAAATAATAAGATGTCTATAATTAATTATATGCGCATGATGTATGGATTATTTTTAAAAAAAGAAGGGGCGCATGACAATGGCCATCGTAGCACTTCCTAAGATAAGCAACACGCCTAGAAGTGTTGGATTTATAATGGGCAAGTAGTGAATACGCCTACAACAAGGAAAAAACCATCTAAGATTAAAAATAGCATTAAGGGAATTACAAGAGGGGTGCAAGGCACCTCCTAAGTATAGGTTGGCCGATTGGAAATTATATAAAAGAGAGGCAACAAAGGGTGTATAGCAACTTCTAAGTTTGGATCAATTGCAATTTTTATAAAACTAAGAAGAAGGGCTCACGGGAATGATATGTTAGCATTGGCCGAGTGGAAAGGTTTATTTTAGGAAGAGATAAAAATTGGATAGCAAGGGACGTTTAAATGCATTGTGTGCATGGTTTATCATTGGCAAGATGATAGGAAAAGCAAGAGAATCTTGCTATAGTGGGTTTCTCGTTAAGGCATCTGGTCTATATTTTCTCTTCTAGAATCCAGCGGTATGGTTGGTTTTATTGCAAGTTTTCCACTATATATTAAAGGTGGCAGACACGGCAGAAAGAAGAGAGAGGTGTTTTGTTGATTTGATGTGGAGCCCACGGCATCTCAAGGTGCTACCAGCGTGAGCTGAGAAGCATTCTAAAGGAGCATACAAGAACAAACAGGTTAGATACATCGGCTGATCTGTGTGGACTGAGATTCATCAAGATGGGCTTGATCAAAGAGAGGCGGCAGACCATACCAGCCGAACAAGAGAAGTTGCTGAAATAACAGCAGCAAGAGGGGACACGCAAACAAAAGAGGAAGCTGACAGCTGTGTGCTGAGAATGAACCGATCTGATTATAGTAGATCAGATCGGTGAAGCACTCTGAAAACATAGTTAGCATACAGCAGAGTGCACATGGTATACAGGTTGTATACAGCAAAGGATGACATTTAAGAAAACAGCAAAAAAGTGAAAGAAAACAAGTGTTGCTGCTGACTTAGTGTTGGGCCTTGGTTCTTCTCTTGTCTCTCTGATCTGTCACATTAAGGTGGTGCCAGAGAAAGAGCAGATTGATAAATCTGCAGCAGAGAGTGCGTCAAAGCATTGCAGCCTTGCAGCCAATTGTGAGAGGAAATTCAACGTGGCTGCAACAAGAGGTCGAGAACAGAGAGCACTCTGTTCTCATGCTAGTGTGAAGAAGATCTTGGGCTGAAACACATCACTGTTCAGCAAGCAAGTGAAGGTCTAAGGTGGGTTACAGTCAAGGCAGCCAACAAGATCAGTAATATTGCATATCAAGAGGGTGTTCTCAGCCATAGGAAAGATCAAGAAGGAGAAGATTGGAAGAACAAGAACAAGCCGAAGGAGTCGCGGAACCGGTAAGTGATCTTATGATTTTTGGTTTATTTAAGATAAGGAACCATGGGGTATGGCCGAACCCCATGGAAGAAGATTGGGAGATGGTTTTAATAATTTTAAATAGAAAAGAAAGGGGTGAGGTTCGGCCATGGTGTGTGGCCGAACCCCACCAAATATTTTTACAGATTTGAGGTTTCTTAGACATGTTTTAATTCATGGGTTTGAGGATTAAAAACCATGAAGGATGTTGGTTATTTTAATGGAGGAACTTTGGGTGCTAAATTTAGAAAACTTTGAATTATGGAAACCTTCTAATAATGGAAAGAGGAGTTTAATTATAGAAACCTTATAAATATGGAGAATGTTATTAAATTAGTAAGCTTCTAAATTTAGAAGTTGGAGATTAAATTAGAATCTTTTTAATCATGGAAAGTGGAAATTAAAATGGGAAGTTCTAATTAAGGAAAGTGGAGATTAAATTGGAAAGTTGATTAATTATGGAAAGTAAAGATTAAATTAGAAAGTCTCTAATTTTGGAAGGTGGAGTTTAAATTTGGAAACCTTCTATTTATGGAAGGTTGGCCATGAATGACAATTTTGTAATTATGGAAGTTGGATGTAAAATAGGAAACTTTCTAAGTATGGATTATTAATGTTATAATTGGAAATTATACACCATAGGGTTCGGCCAAGGTATTTGGCCGAACCCCATGGACCAAGTTAAGGAATCATGGTTGATCATTTTGGGACTTGGTATTAAGTAAGTAAACAAAGTAATTAGCCATGGATAGATGATGGCTTAAGGACTTGAAAAAGGGACTAAAATCAATATGGTGAGGTTCGGCCATGGTGTATGGCCGAACCCTACAAATGGGAAATATTTGGTGAACTTAGGGCCTTTGTGTGAAAGATTAAGGTGAATGAAATGTTTGATGGTTATGTATAATGGCATTTTGGTAATTAAATGAAAATAAGGGACCATGGGTTTTGGCCATGGTGTGTGGCCAAACCCCATGGTATTTGTTTTGATGAATCATGTTGGGACTAAGGAACCAATTATAGATATATTAAGTTTACGTATTAATATTATAGATGGGTTTTGGACATAAACCTAAAGTAATAGCAAAGTTGTAAATACATGCTAAAATGGAAGGTTAGCCATGGATGGCAATATTGTAAATATGAGAATAATAGAACGATAGCCATGGATGGCATTTTGGTAATTACGTAGAATTAATGGAACTATGTTTTTGGAACTCAAACATTAGACCAATGGCAATTTGGTAATAACGGCTCAAAAAAATGATAAACCATGGGATTGGTTTATGGACTTAAAATAATTGTAAATCAAGTGGGACTTGGTTTTGATTGATTGTTATATTATAAGGAGGTGTCTACGATCGTGAGCGGTTACCGGACGAAAAACGCAAAGACACGTAACAGTCTTTGGTAGGTTTCCACTTCTTTGAAACCATGGGTTTATGTACATTGTTTTATCTTGATTTGATGAATTTATATTGCAAAGGATATGTTTCAAACTGTGATTTTAAATGCTATGTTTATATGATAAAGTAGCATGTATTTTATATGTTTCAAGTATGAGCTTTTAAATGCTATGATTTGTATAATTGCATAGCATATGGACATTTGCATCTCATGCATGGCATGGGAGGGATGACAGGTAACCGGAGACCCACACTCTGTCAGGGTGTCCGTAAAACACTTGTGGGGGATACCTTGATGAGGAGAATTCCATCAAGAGGATACTATGTATGGATACCTTGATGATGAGAATCCCATCAAGAGGATACTATGTATGAAGACGCTAGTGATGAGCATTCCATCAGGGGATACCTTGATGATGAGAATTCCATCAAGAGGATACTAAATAACAGGAGCCCACACTCCGTCGGAATGTCCGACCAGGAAGATACATTGATGAGGAGAATTCCATCAAGAGTATACCCTATGTTTTGTGATGGGTGTGACTCATTGCATATGATAGCATGGCATGGCATTGAATCGGCATGATTATGATCTTTATTATCATGCAAGGTTTCTGGTTTTATCGGTATGATTGGATCTCTATTATCATACACTATTTTGGATACAATGTTTTTAAAGTATGGAATGATTTATTATAACTGGTTTTGATATATATATATTATATCTGGATTGTTGGTACTAACCCATGTGTTAACCCTAATTGGAATACCTACTAGGCGCGTTGTACTAACGCCCTACTTCTACCCTAGTTGATGATACAGGAAATAAGGAAAACGATGAACGTGAAACGGGCCAGGCATAGGAGCTTGGAGGATTATAGTTTATATTTTGTTTAAGATACTCACGGCTTGTATTTTGAGTATCTAGAATTTGGATTGTAATAACTTAGATGAATTTGCTATGGTTGGATGTTTTATTGGATAATTGCGTTATGATAATGATGATTAAGGACTTGACGTACGTTGCTATCTGAATGGAATAGAACTTGGTTCTATTATGATCCCGAAAATTAATGTTATGATTCCACAGGTTATGATTTTTATTCCGCAAGTTGATATTGCTATGTGTGAACCATTTTCGTGGACTTGGTCCATGCACACATAGGGTTGGCCAGTTAAGGGTCGGACTTTGGAAGTTCAGACTTAGTTCGCGTCGTGACGTCCCGCGCTCTATCACTCTACTCTATTTAAAAAAAAAAAATAGATTCTGAATTTACGGGAAGAAGCGAGTGAAAAAGGGCAAGGGCATTACAGCATCTATGGACAAGACAAGATTAGCATTCATTCTCCCCCATACACCAATGATTTCCTAGTAACCAACACTCCCTATAGCTTATCCAAGCTATCAGTGTTGAGAAGATTTTCTCCCCTAATTTTATTTAGTTTGATCTCCCAAACTCCAAACATAGACATTCCCCCATGTCTATTGGTTTCTTCATATTCCTCCCTTCATGACTCTCTCTTTTTAGAAGCCCGAGCACTTAGGCTTCACCAATTACTGTAACACCCTGGATTTTCCTTAGATTATAAATTTATTAGATGGGCCCACTTGGATTGCGATTTAATTGATTTTGAAATTAAAAAGTTGAAATGGACATTAGATGGGCAAGGAAATGGGTCAATTACCCAATTAAGACCCAATGGGTCATAGGTGATCTTAATTTAAATATAATTGATGAATTAGTTCATCATACAAAAATTACATAATAAGAGGGGATAATGGAATTAAAATAATAAAATAAAATGGTATATGGAAGTTTGAAAATAATTGGGTAAATTTAGTTAAGTTATTTGAATTTGGATAAGTTAGTGCATTTAATGCATTAAAGTCCACCTCATCAAGTGAGGTGGCATGTGGGTGATGTGGCATTGCCATGTGGCATTTATGTCATCACATGGAAACCAACTAAGTAAGGATGCCACGTCATCAAGTGAGGTGGAAAGTAGAATTGAGGTGGCATACAAGTGGAGGTGACACATCAAGTGACATGGTCAAAGTGGGTCCCAAGTGCCAACCACATGCATGGTCGACTATGGCATGGGTTGACTTGGTCAACCACTTTTGAATTTTAAATCTTGAATTAGGGTTTTGTTTTTATGAGGTCTTATGTTGGGAAGATGAAGGGATAAGATGGAAGGCTAGGAATTCTTCTAAGGAAAGATTAAGGGTGGAGATTAAGAGTTGGGGTATCTTATCTAGGTACATTGTACCTAGACACTTGGTAACCCAAGGGTCTTCACCTCAAAAGCAATGAAGCCACCCTTGGGAAACCAAGGGCCTCCTTGGTTAGACCAAGCCATTATGAGAGGGAAGGAAGAGATTAAGGTTTAAATAAAAAAAAAAAAGGGCAGTCTAAACCCCATCCCCCCACCCCCCCCCCCCCCCCCCCCTCTCTTCGAACAAGAGTTCCTCTCCACTCCTCTCCTCTCTCCCATCTCTACCTCCATACACTTGAAGATTTTGAAGAACAAAGAAAGGAGAAGAGGAACTAAGGAAGAAGAGAAAGATTAAAAGAAAAGAAGGAGATTGAAGAGCCAAAGAGGAGGGGCAACTCATTAAAGGAAAGGTATGTCTAGACTTAATAAAATCAATGGGGATTAATCTAAGGAACCCATGGGTTCCATGTTGGTTGGAATGAATGGCCAAAAATGTTATAAGGCCATGGAGTTGGAAATCCATCTAAAGGATGGTTATGGGTTGAAACAAAAAAACCATGAGATTAATCCGGATCATCATAGATTCGGCCATAATATGGTCAAATCCATGGGTTAAGGGTTTTGATGAATCATTTTTAAGAACTTGTAAGAGGGAGGAATGATCAAACATAAGGGAACATAGGTTCCGCCATAATGAATGGCCAAACCCATGCTATGATGATACTATGATTATGATTGGATAGATAATGAAAACCAACCATGATGGTTCGGCTATTTTGTATGGTCGAACCCTAACCTTGGCTAGTGGGTAGGAAATATATTAAGTTAAGCATTGAAGATGGAATCCATGTTTAAACATGATTAAGGATGTATTTCAAGGAGAAAATAATCAAAGAACAAGGTTCGGCCTCTTACATGACCGAACCCTATTTTTGTTATGGGGACCATTTGAGGACTGAGAGATACTAGATGAGGTTCGGCCCTGTTGTACGGCCGAGCTCCATCAAGTGACTTAAAACATGTTGGATGTATTTTTTTTAAGAAAAACCTATCCTCAAGGTGATATAGGATGGAAAGGAGATGAAAAGGAAGAACAATGGGTTCGGCCATGTTGTATGGTCGAACCCCATCGATGATTTTATGGATCTATGTATGTTTAAAGGTGAAATGACTAACTTGGGATTATTAGATTAAGAAATGGAAAAAAAAATGAATGATGATTGACTCGCATTGTTTAAAATAATATAAGGATTAAAAAGAAGGTCAAAAACCAAATAATGAGGTTCGGCCATGTTGTATGGCCGAACCCCATTGATGGGTTTTTGTGAACATGAACCCCATTGAGGGTCTTAACCGGTTTCAGGACTATGATGTGCAAATGCGTTGAGAAATGGACATGGAACTTAGATGGAAATAGGGATGATGAAATTAAAATGGGAAATCAAACTTATATGTATGTTTGAATTTGACGAGGTAAAGAGGTTCACAAAGGGATCGCGATTCGTCTCACGCGACCGTTAGCGTTATCCTTGCAAGACAAGAAAGGATAGTATATCTGAATTTGGTAGGATTCCTACCTCATTGAGAACACTATGGAGTATAATATGACACTTGTTTTATTCAAAATATGATGAATACATTGGCTAAATAAATTGTATATGATTATGAGTTGATTTTCAATGATATGATGTATTTTAAATGAAATGGCATTCTTACATACATTACCTCGTGCATGGCATGGGAGGGAACACATATGACGAACAAGCCAAGTCCTGAGCGGTCCGGACAAGACTTGGGCTTGAGATTAGCTTATATGAAGCTATATGAACCGTTGAGATTTGGAGCGTCCCGTTGATAGAAAAGTACGGCGTAATTGGGCCAAAGAGCTCCTGGGTAGTCAGTCCCGAAACCCTGTGCAGAGGGAGGAGATCACACTCCACTGGCAATCCCGCTTAATTTGTGGATGGATATACAGTGCCTTGGTGGTTGCTGCCTCAAACATTGTGGATATAATTGGCTAAGGAAACCATTGATTGAATTATGATGTGATTAGGTATGGATATTGGGTGGGATTTCATTTGGCATTGACACCCATAACATGACACTTATGTTAGCATGATTATGATATGGACATCATGCATTGTTTTATTCCTTACAAGATGTTTTTACAAATATGCCATTAATGAAGTATAAACCCTTGATTTATGATATTCTAATATTACTCCTATGTGTACCCTAATCGTAATGGGAATACTTACTGGGCATGTTGACTAATGCCCTACTTCTACCCTATAGATGTTGGAACATGAAATGCTAAGGAAAAGGACAGTAGGACCGGAAGGGAGACAAGCGTAGGTACTTGGAAGATTGAGTTTTAAATTGCTTAGTTTTGATTTCAATGATGTATTCGGAGGACTTGCATTTTGGGTTGTAATAATTTAGATTATTTGGGACACCTTAGAACTTATTTGTTATGGTTTGATAATCTTTAAGTTTTATTGAAATTTTATGGTGATTGGCTTTCCTTGCCTAATGATGTTAAGAAAATGAATAACATCTTATTCATATAAATTATTCTGCAAGGAATAAGATAAGCGTGTGTAAATGTTTCAGTGGACTTAGTCCACGCACACGTAATAGTGGCCAGTCAAGGGTCGGGTTTTAGAAACTCGGACTTGACTCGCGTTGTAATAGCCCGTCCTCTCTCACTCATAAAAAAAATATATATACTCTGATTTATGCAAATGAAAAAGGGCTGGACGTTACAATTACTTCACCTAATTTGTTTTAGTGTCTTATAGCTTCTACTAATTTCTCCCCCATTTTGACGTACAATTAACAAAGACATCAGCAGTACTTCCCCTATGGACTGCTCCCTCATAGTTCGAAGCATACTCCTAATTTTGTTGCCCCTGCACAAACTAAGTTCCAGCTCAGCTAATTTCTTCTATGGGACAAGCTCATTTACCTAGCTTCCCCAGAGTCTTCTCCCCCATTCTCCAAATTATCTTTTGTAGCTTTCTTGACTCAACTCGGCCATAAACTTAGATGCCTCTAAGTTTATTTTTCCAAGCTTTCTTTGCTTGCATTCACCTTCCTCCATAAACTGTATGACCAGTGAAAGCATCTACTCAGCACATATTTTGTGATCCCCCAACTTCCGATGATGTTTGCAACCTTAGCCCGATCCCTATCTCCCTAACGACCTGCATGTTTGTCTATTTAAACAAAATCTATATTAACAATAGACACGAGATAGAAGGTATTCCACAAATTGGCATATACACAAAGACAAACCATATCATTTCATTGATAAACAAAATGTGCATTCGGTACATATGGTTTAGGAGGGGCATCATGGATGCTTAGTCAAAATATCAAAAGTATAGTTTTTTTAAAAATCATGAAGAACAATCCTAAGCAGGGCCATCCTGAGGAGGTGCTGGAGGAGAAGGAGACCGAGAATCTGGAACTTTGTCAGAGAGGGAGACAACAGAGACTAGATCTTGTACAATCAACCTAATACTATCTAGACTTCTTTCAAAATAGTTTATTCTCCTTTCAAGACTGAAGACCCTTCTGCCCAGATTGACGTCCTCTTGAGGGGGACACTGATATTCTTCTTCTTCCTCAGAGTCTCTCCAAAAATCCTCAGAACTGTGACTTTCCTCCTCACTAGTGTTATCAGGGATAACGACATTGTCTTCATTATCAATTCTAAGACCATTCTCCTCTTCAAAATCATCTTTCTTTTCTTCACACCATTCTTCGACAAAGATGACTTCCTTGTCAATGATGAGGTATTTTTCAACCTCTGGTTGTGTTCTCTGGTGAGAACTGAGTTCTGGTCCAGACGCAGGATTTTCGGACCTAGAGTCAGGGCGATATTTTGGTTTTTTTTACCCACCGACTGGATTCACCTCGTTCTTCAGAGGTCTGAGGTAGTGATTGAGCTACCATATTTTTGGGCATGGTTTTTCTAAGAGGAGATCCTCAAACACAGGCTTGTAGGTGGATGAGGTGACGATTGAGCCTAACTTGATCTTTGAAAATAGCAAAAACCGTGATTTTCAGGCTTCTAGAGACGGGAGAAACAAAAACCCTATGGTTTTTCCAGTGAGAAAACACTCTGAGAGGTCCTACCGACTGGTCTAGGGCATGGGAGGCGAAGGAGGGACCACCAGCCCTTCGCGGGAGAGGAGACAACAAATTCAAATGAATTGTCACTTTCACAGAAATGGTCCCTTTTAATTTAAACTTTCTGTCTTACCGACATGTCGGTTCCATCGACAGGTCGATCCTTATGACATTTCCCCCTTTTTCAACAGTGCTCGATTTTGTACAATACCGACATGTCTATCACACCGACCAGTCTATTCATCGACATGTCGACTACACCGATCAGATTGCAGAGCAATCATCCTTGATTTGTGCAACTTGATGAAATCCTATTCTAAACACGGCATACATAGATTTATTCCAATGCATAGATATGCCAAACAAATTCATCAAATCATTAAACATGCACACAATTATAATTCACATTCCAAGATACCTAAAGTTCAAAATGCATTGAATGGAATGTATGGCTTTCTAAGTAGAATATGTACTATAGTCAGGAAGAGTACATTCTAGACTTGTGGTTAGCCAATTTCTCTCTCCTCATGTCACAACATTTTTCTGCTATGTGAACTCACATGGTCTCTTGTGAGTCCATTTGTAGTGGTCTAAGATATGGATATGAATCCTAAACCAAAACAATACATGAATGGTGGTCTATCTCCTAGGTAGAAAGATTGTGGCATTAGGTATCACATACACACTCCTATGATCGTACCTTTGATGTCCAACCTTGCGATCCTCTAACTCTTTTAAGACATGATTCAGCCGTCTTAACAAAGAGTCTTGGCTTGTGTCCACCTACCTTGGATTTCTTTTAAGGTTAGGTGTTGGTGGGTGTCTTTTAAGTATAGGCTTTACTGGATTGTGCTTTTGTGCTTGCCTTTCCGAGTATCTTTTCCAATGATAACAATTTCTTTTGAAATGCCCATCCTTGTGACAGAAATAACACTTACCCCTTAAAGGGTGAGAGATACTTGTATTTCTAAACACTCCCTGATTTATAGGTTCTTTAGTGGCTGATGCACTAAGACCAGACCTATCACCATATTGTTTACCTGCCTCTAGGAGTCTTTTAAGTCTTTCTTCTCCATGGCTAAACTTGTCTTGGAATTTTTCTTTATGAAATTTTAATTCCCTAACTTCCAAAGACAGTTTTTAACATCTTCTTCAAGAAGATTGTTGTGATGCCATAGATTCTCGACATCCTTATAATGAATAATTATTTCTTCTTGAAGTCTTTTATCATTCTTTCTAAGTTTAGTGTTTTCAACATCTGAGAGTTCAAGCTTAGAGATTAGAAGAGATTTTTCATTTTTCAAATCTTTCACTTGACTAGAGAGGTTTAGGTTTTCATTTTGAACCTTATTTAGTTTCTTAGCCAGCCTCTCACTCTCAAGGAACAGGTCACTGTAGGAGGCTTGAAGACTTTCATCATCTTCACTCTCATCCTCTGTTATAATTGTTGGATTTTCTTGATCAATGATCGAGGCTATGAGACAATTTGATATATCAACTTTCATTTGGGTCTCATGGTCGGAATCACTCTCTGATTCAGAAGTGTCCACATGGTTCATACCCACATTCATAGCCTTCTGATATTTTTCTGAAGGACATTCATTCATGAAGTGTCCTCTCCCCCTCAATTAAAATAGGCCTACTCCTTAGCAACCTCTCTCTCCTTCCCTTTCCTTTTTATTTCTTCTGGTCTTCGAGGGTATCTTTTACCCGTTTCACCCTTACCCATTCTTCTCAAGTTGTTTCTTTTTACAATTTTTTTGTAAAACCTTTTTGTAAACATTGCCATTTCATCACTTGACAATTCATATTCCAAAACATCTTCTTTTTCATTTGTTTTCTTCTGTTTTAAGGAATATTCTAAGGCAATGGGTTTATCCTTTGGTTGTTCAAAATGTAGTTCATAGGTTTGTAATGAACCAACCAAATCATCGATATTCATTAAGGACACATCTTTGTTGTCCTACATAGCCACAACCTTGGGCTTGAATCCTTCAGCAAGATTCAGCAAGATTTTGGACAATTTTGGTACATATCTTGTCCTTGGGTACCCCTTCACCTAGAACGAACATTTGATTCACAATGTCGCTTATCTTGGAATGGAAATCCATGAAGACTTCATCCTCCATCATTTTAAGAGTATCAAACTGATTTTGGGGGATCTAAAGTTTGGACCTCTTGACTAATAAGGTGCCCTCATGGGTTCTCTCAAGAACTTCCCATCCATCCTTTGCAGTTTTACAGGTCATGCTCCGCCTGTATTCATTGTCAGAGACTGCACAATTAAGGGCATTCATGGCTTTGCCATCAGCTGTCTGAGCAGCTTTCTCACTAAGGATCCAAGAGGCAAAAAGTTTGGGTGACATCAACACGGTTGTGGTAGATGCTACCATTTTCTTTTCCATGGGTTCCTATAGTCTTTACAATATCCCATATCGATGAGTCTATGGAAACAAAGAAACTTCTCATTTTGGCCTTCTATGAGGCATAATTTGTTCCATCGAAGTAAGGGGGTTTGGATATTGCATGACTGTCTCCCATGGTGTTCTAGCTTGGATCAACTCGGATGGTTAAATCCTTGTAGAGAGAACTAGGCTCTGATACAATTTGAAAGTCCCTTCCCTTGGGAACTAGAACACAATTGACCCTAGAGGGAGGTGAATAGGTCAATCTAACATTCTTTGGTCCTTTTAAAAATTACTTGATTGATTATTTTAAACGCAGTAGATACCACAATCAAGTTAGTGTGTATTATCAAATGTGATTAAATAATCAACACAAGAAAATAGCTCTAACACCATAAGCACAATGACTCAAAACATACAGTAGTTCGGTTAGCCAATTAACATCCACTATTAGGACTCGCTCAACCTTGAGCTATCCCCAAATTCACTAAGTGGGGATGTACACCCTCATAATTAGAATAGGAATTCCATCCACCACTGTGCCAAAGACGATGCTCTAGAGTTTTTTTATAGTGGTTCTGGAGCCAATCCTCCTTAATCCACTTTTGGGACAAAGATTTTAAAAAGAAAATTAAAATAAAGAAGCACTTGCCTTTGAAGCTCTTTCTCCCTGATGTGTGCTTCTCAAAGATCCACCCAATATGTGCCGACGCTCCTCCTTATAGCCATCGTAAAACAATCACAATCTCAGGGTGACAAGGAAACTGGTTTGACCAAAGCTTTCGTAGTTTATATCTTTTATTTCCTCCTCTCTTTCTCTCTTTCAAACTCAATCAATAGATTGGTTGTTTATGATTCTCAGGTGTAGGCACATGAGTGTTGATCATTTCCTAGAGTGTATGACTCTTCTCAGTTCAAGGAATATAATCAAACGATCACCCAACACTCATATTTATAGAAGAGTCTTCACAGTTTTTCAAAGTGTACAGTACCGACAGGTCGGTGGTACTGATGGGTCTGTGTTCATATTTATTACCGTTCAACCACCCAACCGTTGCACATTAACCCAATGGTATTATTACTTCCCGGTCGACAGGTCGGTGTCACCGATGGGTCAACAGACATGGCACCAATAGGTCGGTCCATACTAGAGGCTCGGTTTGGGGGAACACCATGCTGTTAGAGATTCAAGTCCAGAAACTAGTATTACCCAGACCGACCTGCCGCCCTTTATCGAGGGGTCGATCCTAGTACTCTCGATCGTTCTTGAAATACCGAGATGTCTATTTTCTCGAGAGTCCATCTGAGTTCTAAGTTCCAGAATTCATAATATCATTGATGAGTCGTTGATCACGAGAGGTCGTTTCAACCTTTCATGGAGGGGTCGGTGCGTACGAGACTCTCGATCAGAGGCATACCTAGAATGACAGTTCTAACTCCTAGAACCTTTGTCAATCTGGCCTATCAGTCTTTTGACCACGATGGATCGATCCTGTCTCCACCGAGGGGTCTGTGAGAACGATTGGTCGAACTGACAGTGAGCTTAATTCATATTTCCAAGTTCACTGTCCACCTTCCTCTCTTAGGCTTATTATGATTTTACCATTTTTTCAACTAAGCCTAGAGATAGTCCTCCTAAGGTTTGGGTACCACCTAAAGTCATCTATGGCCAAATTCCTGTTGTGATTGCCATATACGATGAGCTTCAATCCGGTGGAGCATGATCATCACTCTTGATCACCTTGAGTGTTCAAGCTACTTAGCAAATGCTTCTTCCTGAGTCATGGAATTGACAAACATAGAGACTCGCCAAGCCGGGGCACTAATAGTCTCTCAACATTCAAGGTTGTATCATGAGGTTGTTAGCCTTAGGAACCCATTTATGAGAAGGGAAGGAACACAAGGCATTATGATAAACCTTTTGGCCAGATTTGACATACAACTTCCCATTGATGGTTTCAAGTTTTGGGTTCCCCAATTTGATAAGAATATTTTTCAACTTTGATTCAAGGCATTGAAATTTGAATTTGAATTTCTTCTTTGCGTTCTATAATTCACAACATTGGATTGAGGCATTAGGGAATGTTTTCTCATATGATTTTTTCTAAGAGAACATTCAAATCTAAAATGTCCATGTTCACCACAATAATAGCACATGTTGTTTGAGAGAATGGAGGATTAGATTGAAGCACTAGGGAATGTTTTCTCATATGACTTTTTCTAAGAGGACATTCAAATCTAAAATGTCCATGTTCACCACAATAATAACACGTTTTGTTTGAGAGAATGGAGGAATTACATTTGACAAAAGTAATAGGTTTTTTGGGTATATTATCATCTTCCTCATTGTAACCGAGCCCAAATCTATCCTTATACTTCTTCCCAGAGGTGAGCTGTTTCTCTAATTTCTCCTCACCTTGAGTGAATTTGTCTGGAAAATGAGTCTCATGATGTCTTAAATTTTCGGAATCTCAGTTCAAAATTAGGATCTTATCTTCAAGGTACCTCCTTATTTCCAATTAATTTTTGAGACTCTTCTCAGATGAGTCAAATTTCCCTTGAAGAGATTTTCCACTCTCTCTCAACTTTGATATTTCATCATGTGAGTTTTTTCACTTTTGATGAGAGTGCCTCCTTTTCAGATTTCTCAATTTTAAGATGTTTTGTTAGTTTGGCATTCTCTTTTCTAAGTTCATGAAGTTTCTTAGCCAATTCCACACTCTCAATGTATAAATTATCAAATGATTCTTGGAGGTCATCACGATTTTCCTCATCCTCATATTCACTGATGAGTTCATTTGAATCAAATTTTATAGAAGCAACAAAATTATTTACAGTTTTACCTCCACCGCTATTCTCCAAGTTTGAAGCAAGCTCAGTTCTTTCATGGTTTCCATATGAATGCTCCATTTCTTTTCCAAGTGAATCACTATTTTCTTGAGAGCAAATCACATTGCCTGCACTAGAAGTTAAAGAAGCAAGGTTATCCAAAGTATCACATGCATCTAGACAACATGGTGAGTAAGAATCATCCATAGAAATATTCTCAAGAAATTCATTTTCAATGAAGATCCACTCATCATTTTTGTTCACAGTCTTGGTAAAAGGGAGATTCTTCACTCTACCTTTCCAAGGGAAGAGTTCAAAGATGGAGGAACAGGTCAAGAGAGATTCATTTGTACAAGCCATCGTTCTAGCACTAAGATCAACTCGAACGATTAGATTCTTACAAAGAGCACGAGACTCTGATACCAATTGAAAGTTCCCCATGTACCAGACCCGGATTGTCTAGAGGCGGTGGGGGAGTGAATAGGACAATCTCCAAATAATTGGTCCTAGAGGTGGTGAATAGGATTATTGGGGAATTTTAATTTCTTTTCCAATATTGGGCACTTTAACGATTGGTCACTACAAATTTGCTCAATTAATCTCCCAAATTTGATTTACATGCAAGATTAATTCCACTGAAATAATAAGTGCAATAAGATATGAGATAAAGTAAGTGCACCGAATGAGGTGAAGGAGATGAGAAGAGATGGAGAATTATGACACAAGTATTTTTACGTGGTTCGGCAACCGCTTACATCCATGCCTCAAGTACACCACTTGAGGATTCCACTAAACTTCTCATTCACGGGTGGAGAAGAAGCATATTACAATGCTTGATCTATTTCACGGGTGTAGATCGACCTAATCACCAAGAGAACACCTCTCTTGGAAGTCAATAGGGTTACACCAACCCTTTACAAATTTTCGTAAATAGAGAGAAGTTATGCTTTGAAAAATACCAAGAACTTAGCCTTGAGTTACTTGAGGTAGATTTGGCTCGTTCTTGAATGTCCTCCTCTTCTTGGTTTGATGTAGATGCTCCAATGGAGTCCAACCAAGATAGTAGCAAGGAGGTCTAGGGTAGATAATGATTGTCCTATGAGGATTAAGACGCTAAAGAGAATCTCCATTTAACACATTCAACTTAGAGCATAAGATGCTCAAGATATGCCTATGAGATCTTTGAATGTGTTTGAGATTAAGATTCAAGGCTTAGAGTGTTTAACTATAAAGTATGTAAGCTTTGGAAGTGGTTGGGATGCTTTGGAGAGTGTATACAAAAATTGGGCTTTAAGTCATCAACTTTTTCATCTCCAAAAAGCCTTGCATTTATAGGCTAGAAAAGTCCCAATGGATCTATATTCGGACCTTTTGAAGATGGATCTCAGACCTTCCGTGAATGCAAAGATCGGATTCTCAACGGGTAACTTGACCTTGCAACAGACATATTGATTGTTTGGGACATCCATTGGAACATCCAAATGGTTATCTTCGGAACGTCCGAGAACCCTTGGATAGAAAGCTTCGGAATGTGGACGAAGGGAAGGAGAAATGGCAATCCCAATGTCGGTCCTCAGAATGTCCGAAGGTTTAAAGCTCGGATCTTCCGAAGAAATAATCTCGGATGTTCCGAGTCCTTGTTCTCGAAAGTTCCGAGCTGCCCAGAAAACCCATTTTTCACTTAGTGTTGAAAACTTGAGATTTTGTGAAAACATGGACATGATGGAGAGCTCATGTGTGATTTTTGCAATCAATTGGATTTAACTATAATGACCAATTTAGATTGCAATGACACTTGAGAATATGGAGATATTTGGTAGATAGTAAGAGCTTTCCACAGGGAAGAAGATGGACTTAGAAACCTTGTTTGTATTATTCTAATTTTAACCAAAAAGCTTCTAAGGCTTCTAGGTCACTCCTATGGTCCATATACTTGTGTTGGTTGGCATTCAAGGAGTTCTTCCGATTTTTGTGCGATGTTTTCCAAACAACGTATCTTCTGGAGCTTCAAGCTTGATTTGACTATGCATATATTCAAGAGATGCAGTCTTGGACACATGGACATAGTCAAGAATCAGTCAAAGAAATTGACAACTCAGGACTTAGTCGTACACAGTCACGGAATTGACAACTCTGTCTGACACAAGGGAGGCAGATTTAACTTTTTGGCCAACAATCTCCTCCTTTGTCAATTTCGTAACAAAACCTAGAGAATACTCGATACATACCCCAATACATAATACAGAGTTTGACAAGTTCAAATACATGCCATGTACAAAAATACAATATTACAATAAACTCAAATAATCATGGACATGACTGCATTAGGTCTAAAGGCTTGAAGGCTCATGGCGGCTCTCCCTTAGAATATGCTTGTGATATTCCTGTAACCACAATATAGACTGCATATTCTTGGTGGAAAATGATCTTTGTTAGTGCCCCGGCTTTACCGAGTCCTTAAGTTTGTCAATTCCATGACTTGGGAAGAAGCACTTGTTAGAAGCTTGAAGACTCAAGGTGATCAAGATTGAAAATCATGCTCCACCGGATTAAAGCTCATCGTTGTGGCAATCACAAAACAAGTATTATGGCCATAGATGACTTTACGTGGAACCCACACCTTAGGAAGACTTGCCTAGTTGAACAAATGATCAAATCATTAAAAACCTAGAGAGGAAGCTAGACCTTGAATTGGAAGCGACCTTGGAAATATGAATTAAGTTCACTGTTAGCTCGACCAGTCGTTCTCACCGACCCCTCGGTTGAGACAGGATCGACCCATCGTGGTCATAGACTAGTCGGCCGGATTGACAAAGGTTTAGGAACATTGAAATGTTATTCTGGGTATGCTTCTGATCAAGAGTCTCGTATGCGCCGACCCCTTGGTGATGAACTTAACGACCCCTCGTGGTCAAATGACTTGTCAATGATAACTTATGAATTATGGAAATTAAAACTCAGGTGCACTCTCTAGAAAACAGACATCTCGGTATTTGAAGACCGATAAAGAGTACTAGGACCGACTCCTCAGTAAAGGGCCACAAGTCCTTCTGGGTAGGACAAGTTTCGAGACATGAAACTCTGTCTGGATGGTGTTGCCCCAGATCTAGACCCTCGTATGGACCGACCTCTTGGTGCCATGACTGTTGACCATCGGCGACACAGGCATGCCGATGGGTATAAATTATGCCGTTGGGAGTGCATTAAATGTGTAACAATCGAGTGGTTGAATGGTAATATTTTTAGTCACCGAACCATCGGTACACCCTACCTGTCAATAAATGACAGTTTTTGAAACAGGTGCCTTCTCTATAAATACCAATCCTTGTGCAACCGTTTCATATCCATTGGCAAATCCGTTGGACCCTCATCATTATCAGTGAGCTTAAGCAAGGGCCAACAAAAGGATCACACACTCTCTCTCTCTCTCTCTTGTGTTTACACTTGGGAAACCTAATACAACCAATTATAGTGATTGAGGTTGTGAAAGGAGAGAGAGGGAAAAGGATATACAACTAGGATAGATATTGGGTGGATCTTTGAGAAACACACATCTTCGAGAAAGAGCTAAAAGGCAAGTGTTTCTTGGTTTTAATTTTTATTTTAAAACCTTTATCCTGAGAAAGTGGATTAAGAAGGCTTAGCTCCGGAACCATTATAAAAAATCTAGAGAGTCTTCTCTGGCACATGTGGTGGGTGGAATTCTCAGCCAATTCGAATAGGTGGAATTCCTATTCTACATGTGGTGGGTGAAATTCTCAGCCAAATGAGTAAGGTGGAATTCCTACTCTAATTGTGAGGGTGTAAGTCCCCACTTTAGTGAATTTGGGGATAACTCAAGGTTGAGCTAGTTTTAACAGTGGATGTAGGTTGTCGAACCGAACCACTATAAATATTATGTCCTTGTTCTTATAGCGTTAGAGCTAATTTATTATGTTGATTGATAATCACTATTGTTAACACACAAACACTTGATTGCAATATCCGCTACATAAAATCTAGTCAATCAAGTAATTTTAAAAGGACCAACGATTTTGGGATTGACATATTCACCCCCCCCCCCCCTCCCTCCCTCTCTCTCTCTTCTCTAGGGTCAATCGCGTGATAGTACCAAAGGGAGAACTTTCAATCTCCACAAAAATTAGTGATAATAAGTAATATGAGTGCAATTTTAAAGCATGTCTTAAAATCATAATTTTTCCCTCTGTCTTTGATACCGATATTGATTTTTTTTTTTTTTTTTTGTTTCTCCTCTAATCTTCATGTATTGGTCCCTTCAAAAAAAAATTCCCATGAAAACATTTGTGTCTCTAGTATTTCAAAATTTCTCCCCCTTTTCAAAAATTGACAAATGGCCACTTTAAGGACTTTTCTTGGAGCACGAGTTGGGAAAGATCACTTATTACCTGAAACCTTTTCATTTAAAGATTTTCAAATGTTTGTTCCCTCTTGACATTGGAATGTGACAGAGATTTCTGATGTGCATCTCATAGCATTGGAGGAAGGACGACTGGAGCTCCAAGCATCCAAATGCTATCACATATGTATAGAAATTTAACTTTAAGGATAACGAATGGTGTCATATGGGTAATACATATACATATATTGCCAAAATGAAAATATAATCTAATTCCAATGACGTAACTATGTAGAACGTAAGAAACATCACCACATTTCCATTTATGAAACCAAACATTCAAGCTATCATACAAGAGGCCAATCATTTTCCATTTCTTCATGAATTCAAAGGTGTGACAATATGAAAGACAAAAATATTCATGAAGGGGTAGAGCTTCTCTTACAAGGATATAGCATGTACACAAGTGGACTTAACCATTTACACTTCCATGAGAAGAATGAAAATATACTAATCATGTAAGTCATCATGAAAGCATATGCGAGACATACCATACTTCACAAATACATTGAATTGATTAAGTATATAAAAGTATAGGTATTTATGAAGGCCAACTAGCCCATTCACACATGGCACATCCCATCAATCATAAAGAACTTTGAACATTCCATCACATGAATAATAAGGTAATCATTCAACTCTAAAAATATATAACTATAGCAATTTAGAGTTTGAACATGTCCATATTTGTAGATTAGATATTGCATGCTGAAGAGTTTGAGTACAAAATGGAAATCGCAAAATTTGACCATAAACTGGTCAACAAGCCCAAAATGTATGTACCCATCCCAAAATACAAGTATATAGCCCAAAAAGTATGTACCCATCCCAAAATACTAGTAGCCTATCATGATCTGGCCCATCGAGAGGAGGAAGGACGATTGGAGCTCCGAGCATCCAAAAGCTGTTGCAAAAGGAGGTTGTGCCTTTTTAAAGATACTTGAACCTCAGAGATGTATCTATCGTGAGTCACACGTATATCTGCAATGCTTCTTTCGTGGTCAAATAATCATTGCAGAACCTGAGTCAGCTCCACATGGGCTCCTTGTTCTTGCATTTGTTCTCTGGCTCAATCTTCATTTTACATAGGTTTTTCTACAATTGGAGGTGCTTGAGGAGGAGGACAGACAATTCTTCGAGGATGAGGGCATTCTATGAGTCCCATTTTCTGCAAAGATGTCTTGTTAAGAGGGTTATGATATACAGTCTCCTCATCTGGGATTGGAATTCCTAGTTTCATGGCCAATTCTAACATGATATATCCAAAAGGAGCTGCAAAATGACCTTTGCAAGACCAATGATCAATAATGATCCGACAAATCATGGAGGGAAGGCAGATGTTTTCTTCAGAATCCACGACAATCAATTATTTATCATAAGAGGAGTCAAGTCTCCTCTTTCACCCTTTCATGGATAAACATTGAAGAGGAACACTTGGTGCAGAAGATGGAATTTAGGGAGAGGCTCAGAAGCACGGAGAGCATTGCCCCCAATCCACTCGACGAATTCTCCACATAATATCTCAATCACCCATCATCTTTCACCATTAGGAACAGAGTCATCAATAGATTTGAGGCCACCAAGACATAGGGGCACACCTATAAGGCAGGAGATATGACTTGTTGTAATCCGAGCTTGGGATCCATTAGTGAATCTTATGGTAAATGACAGACAAACACGATTTACACCACAAATTGCACCATACATTCATTTGGCAAGAGAAATATAATGTGACCACCCCATTTCAAGATGTTTAGCAAATTGATACACCCAAGAGTTTGTGGAACATCAAATTGTAGCAAACATTCTGTATCACTGTGGCGTTTAAAAGTTATTCTAGTTTTCGTAATGTATTCAATCGTCTCTGGATTTACATCCAAGAGATGTCTCTCAGGAGATTGATGGGAAAGAGAGGTTGTTTCCTAGAGGTTTGAGTGGTGGGAGTAGCTTCATCCATACTTTGGAAAAATCAAGGAGAATGAGAAAAGGTACCAAGGATGAAATCCTAAGTCACTAACATAGATTTGCAAATGAAAGACTGATGGAGAAGGACTCTAATCAGACAATAAGCAACTTACTTATCACCCAAGCTAGATGATTACCAATTTAGGACTGTTTTTGGGTTGTTTGGTCCCTTGAAAACAGAGTAAAAATGAGGAAAATCAAATGTAAAGGGGATGATGCTCTAAGTTCTTGATTTTACAAGTGAGGAACAAGTTTAGAGCAACACAGAAGAGGTTATTTTGCAACCATTGCAAGGGATAACAACAACCAGGGTCGGATTTGATAAAAAATAGCATGAAAGGCAAGTTCGAAGGGTTAAGAACCTGAAAATGAAAAAAAAGGACGAAGATGGAGGCTTACCGAGAAGGAGATGAACCATGTCGGAAGGAAGGGTGAATGGAGGGAAAAAGACGAGTGATTTGAAGTAGCATCTGGAAGGAGACTTGAAGGAGAGGCTCAGAGGGAGAGAGGGAGGAAACGATAAAGGAAAGAGCAGAATAGGGAAAAATGAAACTGAGAACAGAGAGGGGCAGCAGATCAGATTTAAAAACTTCGAAACTTTGCAGCTTCCACATTCTCGGAGCGTCTGAAGTAAGTTCCCATTTCACTTCGTAAGTTCCGAGAGATTCTCGATTTTCTGAAATTTAGGGGCTTGAGAAGTTCAGAACAACTGATGTTTCGAGCTGAGATCTTCGGACCTTCCGAGTCTCACAGTTTGGAAGGTCTAAGACAAAATTTCAGATCGTTCGAAGATGGATTAAGTCTTCAAGAATTTCATATTTGAATTTTTAACCTTGGGTCCACGTAACTATGTGCTCAGTTGATCAAGAAGAATTTTTCAGACCTCTAAGGACCTAATAGGGATGATATAGAGATCAATTTGAGGTCCTAAATCTTCAAGAATCATGCATCTAAATATTTGAGCAATAGAGCATTCTAATCAAGCATGATTCACACTAACTATGATCCAAGATGCAATATATTGATACCTTCTAACATGACCAAACATATTCAATCAATGACTACCATAATGTCCACTCTAACTAATTTCAATTCAAGACACGGAGATGGAGATAGTGAATGTAATGATAATTCAACACTTTGTGTTTGTATTACTAAAGGGTACCATGATTGAACCAAGCACACAACAATCAATACTTTTGGACCATTAATAGGTTCGAGTCCACACATTTGTGACTCCACAAGCATGATATATATCATAGCCAGGAAAAATGTTATCATTGCATTAAGAGTCAATATTTTTTTCCCAAGGTATATGTTAGTGCCTCGGATTGGCCAAGTCCCTAAGGTTGTCAATTCCATGACTCGGAAAGAAGTACTTGCTAGAAGCTTGAAGACCCAATGTGATCAAGAATGAAGATCACGCTCCTCCGGATTGAAGCTCATCGTTATGGCAATCACAAAATAGGTATTATGTCCATAGATGACTTTAAGTGGTATCCACACCTTAGAGAGGACTATCCCTAGGCTGAACAAATGGTTAAATCATAAAAAGGCTAGAGAGGAAGCTTGACAGTGAATTGGAACCCAACTTGGAAATATGTATTTGGTTTCACTGTCAGCTTGACCAGTCGTTCTCATCGACCCCTCGGTGGAGATAGGATCGACCCATGGTGGTCAAAGACTGGTCAACCAGATTGACATATGTTCTGGATCATTGAACTGTCATTCTGGGAAAGCCTCTAACCGAGAGTCTCGTATGCACCGGCCCCTCGGTGATGAGCTTAAAACGACCCCTCGTGGTCGACGACTTGTCGGTATAAAACTTGTGAGTTCTGTACTGTGAACTCATGAAGGCTCTCGATAAAACAAACATCTCGGTAATTTCAAGACCGATTGAGAGTAACAGGACCGACCCCTTAGTAAAGGGTGACAAATCGTTCTAAGTAACAGGTTTTAAGACTAGAAACTATTGTCAGCTGTTTTTGCCCCAGACCAAGCTCTCTTATGGACCGACCTCTCAATACCATTACTGTCGACCCATCGGCGACAACGACATGTTGACCGGGAAAGAACATTACCGTTGGGAGTGCACATAATGCACAACGGTCAGGTTTGTAACGATAACATTTCTAGTCACCGACCCCTAGGTGCAACCGACCTCTTGGTACATTACCGTTACTGCTAATATTTGCCTTCTTTATATAAACCAATCTTTATGCAACCAGTTGGCATCCTTCGGCAAGATCAGTTGGGCCCTCATCTTTATCATTATGTTTAAACAAGGGCCAACAAAAGGATCACTCTCTCTCGTGCTTACACTTTGGGAATCATATACAACCAATCTTAGGGATTGAGTTTGTGAAAGAGAGAAAGGAAAATAAAATCATAAACAACCAATCTATTGATTGAGTTTATAAGTGAGAAAAAGAAAGGATGAAAGAAAAGCCATAAACAACCAATGTATTGATTGAGTTTGCAATGGAGGAAAAGAGAAAGAAAAGAACATAAACTAGGAAACCTTCGGTATAACCAGTTTCTTTGTCACCCTGGATTGTGATTACTTTGCGACGACTATAAGAAGAAGAGTCGGCATCAACACACATTGGGTGGATCTTGAAGAAGCACAAATCAAGAGAAAGAGCTTAAAAAAAAAAGTGCTTCTTGGTTTTTATTTTATTTTAAAACTTTTGTTTCGAAAGTGATTTAAGGAAGCTTGGTTCCGGAACCACTATAAAAAATCTAGAGCGGTGTCTCCGGTACAGTGGTAGGTGGAATTTCCAGCAAAATGGATAGGTAGAATTCCTATTCTACAGTGGTGGGTGAAATTCTCAGCTGGTTAAGTGAGGTGGAATTTCAACTCTAATTATGAGGGTGTAAGTCCCCACTTAGTGGATTTGGGGATAACTCAAGGTTGAGTTAGTCCTAACAGTTGATGTAGGTTGGCTAACCAAATGACTTTAAATTGGTCTTATAGTATTTGATCTTTGTGTGTTTGTATTTACTAGTTAAGTACTATACTCAACACACATCACTTTACATATTGATTATCTTATCTTAAACATTGTGAACAAGTATCGATAATCAAGAAATATGGAAAGGGTCATAATCTTAGTATGAATGTTCAAAGAATTCATAAACAATCTATCACACTAAAAAATCTCTAGATCAATGTTCCGCTGCACTTAAAACAATCAAGAAATTTGTAAACACCATGTAAACTGGGATTGATATATTCACCACCCCCCTCTAGGGTGAATCATGTTATTCTAGCACCATGGACATTGGGACTTTCAATTGGTATCAAAGCCACGTGCTCTTATGAATGGACTTAACTATCCTAGTTGATCGATGCTAGAACAATGGCTATAAGAGAAAGCAATGATATTTCTAAAGCTCTATTTATGATAAAAAATGAAGTGAAAAACTTTATATATTTTCATCAATAAATATGATTTGGAAACAGATGAATGGTAAGTGTCTGTGCCTATGGAAAAGATATTGAATAAAGTCTTCAACTTCCATGACCACTTAGCCTAAAGACCAAAACTAGTTGGACTAGTGATGAATTCACTAGACACTTTAATCAAATACTTGTAGCATTCATCATTGTTGTTTCATAATATGCACTTAAAATATCTAAAAGATATGAAACAACAAAAGAGGCTTAAAGAATCCACGGAAAAATTGCCTCTTCTAGCCCAAGGTTTGACACCACCTATCTTGACCAATGTGTGTAGTAAGAATATAGGTGAATGATTCATCAATTGAAATTGTCCAAGCTAAATCCTCCAAGAGAGATGATGATAAAGTAAAGGAACTTGATGAAGGTAATGACCTTCAAGTATCCTTTGTGGGCATGTACCAATATGATATTGGGGACAACATCGTGGTACAAAATCTGAAAATTTTGATTCAAAAGATCAATTGGGAAGGCACCCAAAATTAAAACCAGATTTAAGAGGCCATCACTGGATTGTGAACTGAGATTCTAAGTCTCACAATGATTGTGTTCAAATGTGTAAAGGAATTCACATTTGAAATATGTCTTGGAATCACCTTGTATCTTGCCTTCAATCCAAGTTCTTGTTTGATTGTTGGATTGATTTTATGCAAGATACTTGTTTGTACATATAGGTTTGCACTCTAGTATTTGATTATACTTGTCTCATTTCATTTCATATGCCGTATGATTTGTGCATTTTAGGAAATGAATGTAGTTTGTGCATTACCTTATATATAAAGTGTGTATGGTACTCATACGCAGTGTCGTTTCATTCCAAGTTCTTAAACTTGTGAATCTCATTTGGAATGAAACATGCTAATGGATTGTTGGTGTGACCTACCAAAATGTTGATCAAAATGATCAAATATCCATTTATGTACCAACTCTTTCAAGAAATTGGAGTATACTTGAAAGAATGGTAAAAGTGTTTATCATGTTTCAGGTATTAACATGATAACAGGCATAAGAGTTGTGTGTGTAGCATCACACTTCATTTTCTTGTGCATGGTGCCATATTCAAAACAGGAAATGAATGTATGATCAGTGTGCTTTGTGTCTCATTCCAATATTCGCTAGCTTATATATTATATGGAATGACTCATATTCATAAACACCTTGCCTCTGCTAAAACCTAGAAATGCCGCATCAAATGACATCACACACCCGTACAATATATTTGAATTGGTAAATTAAATGTGCTCAAAGTACTTGGATTGGTTTGGATCCAGAAGATATCTATAATCTATGTTTTGTACCTACTTTTAAAAGGATGAATTAAATCTTCAAATGGCACAAAAACGGTGTGAATGTATGTATCATCAGTGGCATTCAAAGGTGTACAAGCAAAACTCGATGAACTATGAACATCGCATGCACACCCACACACAATATATCCAGTCATCCTTCAAGTTAAAATTCAGGTCGAAAGATAGACTAGTCAGATGAACAGTCAGGTCGGTACTGTTCGAAATCAGAATACTGTCTGAAAATGGGGAAAATTGAAAACGATGACAGGTCAATTTGTCAACATATCGATTCAGACCGGTAGCTGGTCATGACCTGTCAGTGAATCAGAGAAAGTAAATAAAAAGATCTCTTTCTGTGAAAACGACTAATTATTTCAAAATCGTCGTTCCTTCTCCCGCTGAGCTCTAACGATTTCCTCTTCTCCATCCGTGCCCTAGATTGGTCAATAGGATCTCCTTGAACGAAATCTCACAGGAAAACCATAGGATTTTTGTTTCTCTCACTTCAAGAACCAAAGGTGTCATGGTGTTTGTGAGATTTAGAGTTCGGATAAGCCTTGGTCAGCTGTTCCCTAACAACCATACCGAAAAGAGAGACAGCTAAATCTCAGTCTTCAAACACCAGAAAAATCCCTGAGTCCAGCTCTCATTTCCTCAGAAGGTCACCTAGGTTCGTACAGGATGTCCTAGAACCTAGCTCTTCCATCCCTGCTCCGAAGAGTACCCCTCGCAGAAAAACCCCTGCTCCTAAAACTAGATCCAGCCATCAGTACTCTCTCAGGTCTCAATCTAGACAAAACCTGAAAACCGAAGCAGAAGTAATCTTCTTGTTGGACTGCTCTGATGAAGAAGGATGAGTGAATGTCGAAAATGCAGACACTCTTGAGTCACAAACCCTATTCGATTTTCTGCAAAATCAAAGATCGTGTCTCTCAAATTGAGGCACATTTGGATAGGCTAGATGACTTCGTGAATAGATTCACTCAGAGTGCCCATGAAGAAGTCTCTGCATTACGACACTCAATCGTCAGCCTTTCCCGATGTGTCGACCCTTCCCCTCGAGCATCTCCTCCTCCGGATGGCTCTGCTTAGGATAGTTTGTCATGATTTATGTTTCATATTTTGGAAAAACTATGTTAATATTTTGTCTAAGCATCCATTTGCCCCTCTACCAAACCATATGTACTGATTTGTTTATCAATGAGATGATATGGTTTGATTTAGTGTGTGTATTAATGAAATGCTTTCTATCTCAAGTCTATTGATAACATGGATTTTGTTAAATAGACTAACATGCAGGTTTGGATGAGTTTGTTTTGTATTGGCATGTTAAGGAGATAAGGATCAGACTGTGATGCTACACACACCTTGGAGTTTGGAGGAGCATAAAATATGTGTTGATTAGCTACTGTCACTAATCATGACACTATAATGAGGAAGGTGAATGCAAGCTTGAAGAAAAATAAACTTAGAAGCAACTAAGTTTATGGGGGAGAGAAACTGGAGAAGCCAAAAATTATAGTTTACTCCATGGGAAAAATGAGTCAAATAAGCTACAAAAGATAGCTTGGAGAGTGGGGAAAAGACTTTAGGGGAGCTATGACATTAGCCTAACTCATGGAAGAAATCAGCTCAAGCTTGAACATAGTTTGTACAGGGTCAAACTAACCTTGATGCACGCAAAATGTGCATTGAACCATATAGGAGAACCATGAGTTAGAGCAGAACTTAGTCAAGCACTGAATGCAAGAAGCATGGGCGAGTGCTTGAAAATCGATGTCTGCCTACTAATCTTTGTCAATTGTATGACAAAATGGGGGAGAAATTAGTAAAAGCTAGAATACATCAAAGTGCTAGACATAGGAGAATGTCTATGCTTAGAATTTGGAAGATCAAACTCGAGAAGATTGGGGGAGAAATCTTCTCAACACTGATAGCTTGAATTAGCTATGGGTAGTGTTGGACACTAGGAAATCAGGATGTATGGGGGAGCTTAAATACAAATCTTGTTTAGTCCATGAATACATCTTTATGTTTTGGGACTAACCCCTCTAATGATTTTTTAGTGTTGCTTGCTTATATGCTTGAACATGAAAAATGAAATGAAGCAAGCTGAACAATAATATGCGAAAATCATAGTCTTGTTTTCCATTTGAATATGTACATGTAAATTAATTTAATATTTTGTATTCAAATGAGATGTAATAAGGGTGGGATTGTAAATGGGTTAGCTTCTAGGTTTTGTCATGAAATTGATAAAAGGGGAGATTATTAGTGCCTCGGATTGGCCAAGTCCCTAAGTTTGTCAATTCCATGACTTGGAAAGAAGCACTTGCTAGAAGCTTGAAGACCCAATGTGATAAAGAATGAAGATCACGCTCCACCGGATTGAAGCTCATCGTTATGTCAATCACAAAACATGTATTATGGCCATAGATGACTTTAGGTGGTACCCACACCTTAGAGAGGGCTATCCCTAGGTTTAGTGGAACAAATGGTTAAATCATAAAAACCCTAGAGAGAAAGCTTGACATTGAATTGGAACCCAACCTGGAAATATGTATTTGGTTTCATTGTCAGCTCGACCAGTCGTTCTCACCGACCCCTCGATGGAGACATGATCTACCCATCGTGGTCAAAGACTGGCCGACCAGATTGACATAGGTTCTGGATCATTAAACTGTCATTCTGGAAAAGTCTCTTACCGAGAGTCTAGTATGCACCGACCCCTCGGTGATGAACTTAAAACAACCCCTCATCGATATAAAACTTGTGAGTTCTGGACTGTGAACTCGTGATGGCTCTCAATAAAACAAACAACTCGGTATTTTCAAGACCGACAAAAAGTAACAGGACCGACCCCTCTGTAAAGAGCGACAGGTCATTCTGGGTAACAGGTTTCTAGACTAGAAACTAATGTCACCATATTTTTGCCCCAAACCGAGCCTCTCGTATGGACCGACCTCTCGGTACCATTATTGTCGACCCATCGGCGACAACGACATGTCAACCGGGAAAGAATATTACCGTTGGAGTGCACTTAATGCACAACGGTCAAGTTTGTAACAGTAACATTTTTATTCACCGATCCCTCGGTACGACCCACCTGTCGGTATATTACCGTTACTACAAATGGTTGTCTTCTCTATATAAACCAATATTTATGCAACCAGTTGGCATCCTTCGGTAAGATCAGTTGGACCTTCATCTTTATCAGTGAGCTTAAACAAGGACCAACAGAAGGATCACTCTCTCTCTTATGCTTACTGTGATACCCACCCCCCCAACATGATGTGGGAAAAAGTGAAAAAGTCCCACATCGGTTGGGAGGATGAGATTGAGAGGGGTTTTAAGTGGCCAAGCCCCCTTGACCATGTAAGACGCGTTTTGGGCCGGGCCACGTGGGCCCGGGCCCAAATGCAAAATCGTTCGGGTTTGAGCTGTGTACGAGGCCCAAAGCGGACAATATCTTACTGAGTCAAGCCCTAAGCCCTGTATTCGGGTCGGGTCGTTACAAATATATGATATCAGAGCCGAGTTCAACACTCGGACTGTGTGGGCTTTCCTCCTTCCCTCCAGTTGTCGAGCTGGACTGGGTCAAGCCGAGGACGGTTAGATGCTTTAGAGAGGGTGGTTGTGATACCCACCCCCCCAACATGATGTGGGAAAAAGTGAAAAAATCCAACATCGGTTGGGAGGATGAGATTGAGAGGGGTTTTAAGTGGCCAAGCCCCCTTGACCATGTAAGACGCATTTTGGGCCGGGCCACGTGGTCCCGGGCCCAAATGCAAAACCGTGGGGTTTGAGCTGTGTGCGAGGCCCAAAGCGGACAATATCTTACTGAGTCAAGCCCTAAGCCCTGTATTCGGGTCAGGTCGTTACACTTACACTTGGGGAATCATATACAACCAATCTTAGGGATTGAGTTTGTGAGAGAGAGAGGACGAAAGTAAAATCATAAACAATTAATCTGTTGATTGAGTTTGTAAGTGAGAAAGAGAGAGGAGGAAAGAAAAGCCATAAACAACCAATCTATTGATTGAGTTTGCAAGAGAGGAAAAAAGAAAGAAAAGAACATAAACTAGGAAACCTTCAGTATAACCAGTTTCCTTGTCGCCCTGGATTGTGATTACTTTGCGACGACTACAAGGAGGAGCGTCAGCACCGGTATACATTGGGTGGATCTTGAAGAAGCACACATCAAGAGAAAGAGCTTCAAAGGCAACTATTTTTTTGTTTTAATTTTATTTTAAAACCTTTGTTCCGAAAATGGATTAAGGAAGCTTGGTTCAGGAACCATTATAAAAAAATCTGGAGCGGCGTCTTCAGCACAGTGGTGGGTGGAATTCCTAGCCAATTGGATAAGTGGAATTCCTATTATATAGTGATGGGTGAAATTCCTAGTCGATTGAGTGAGGTGGAATTCCTACTCTAATTATAAGGGTGTAAGTCCCCACTTAGAGGATTTGGGGATAACTCAAGGTTGAGTTAGTCCTAACTGTTGATGTAGGTTGGCTAACCGAACCACGTTAAATTGGTTTTATGGTGTTTGATCTTTGTGTGTTTGTATTTACTAGTTAAGTACTCTTCTCAACAGACATCACTTTGCATAATTAAACATTGTGAACAAGTATCGATAATCAAGAAATATGGAAAGGGTCATAATCTTAGTATGAATGTTCAAAGAATTCATAAACAATCTATCATACTTAACAAATCTCTTGATTAATGTTCCGCTGTACTTAAAACAATCAAGAAATTTGTAAACACCATGAAAAATGGAATTGACCTATTCAGCACCCCCCCCCCCCCCCAACGTTAAATTGGTCTAATGTTGTTACTGTTAGCTCTAATTTTGGACCATAGTGGAACATGGCTTCACACACAAACATCATCACAAAGATATAGGCATCAAAAGCATGAATGAACAAAGTAATCAAGAGATATTCCATTCATGATGGATTCTAATTCATATACATAAGATGGAATCATAGAGTATGGCAAAAGTTCACACCAATGGACATATCACAATCTAATCCACTCCCCTAACCTTAGGTATCCATTGGACATTTGATTTTCTCTTTTTAGTGCTCTTGTTAGTTTGACAAAATCTTGTGAATTCATTTAAGGCTTCAATCAATTTATGAGTTAAGGTATGATTTAGATTTCTATTCAAGTTGTTATGCCTTTTGTCCTGAATTTTGGAATCTTGGTGCATAACTCTTTTGATTTTTATTTCTTTTACCTCTTTTTGCATTTTCCTTATGAACATTTACCTTGGGATTTTGCACCTTAATTTGATTTGTTATTTTGTATTGATTTTCTTTTCTTACTTTGCATTCAAACATGAGATGTCCGGATTGTCCATAAATGAAGCATTTAATGATTTTTATTGGATGAGTTAAGGGAGACTTACCATTAACAAAGATAGCTGGGTTCTTGGGTCCTTCACCATTTTTCTTAACATATCCAAGACTCGTTTTGTCTCCAAAAGGTTTGCTTAGTTTTAGAAGCTTTTCAAGCTTCTTTTCTCCTTTTGTGAACTTCATTTCAAATTTTTATTTGTATATCTTTATGTCATTAACTTCTAGTGCAAATCTTTGATTTTCAATTTCTAGATTTGAATGTAGATAGTTTGTTCTTCTTGGGGTTCAAGTGTTTGAATGGGTCCTAAACAATACACCAATTCTAACGCATCTTCTTTTCTAGGTTTTTCATAGGTTTTCACCAACATGTCCCATGCTTCCTATGCGGTTTCACAAGATATGATATTCTCCAAGATATGATTTTCTCCAAGATATTTAGTGAAACGGCACAAAGTATAGCATTGAGGGCATTAGCATTGGTCGAAAATATGCTCTTTTCAATATCATTATATGAGAAGTAAGTCTTGGATGGTTTAGTCCATCCGCACAAGATTATTTCCCATAGTGTTCCATCCATTACCATTAAATGCATTTTCATTTTGGCTTTCCAAACCCCATAATTGGAGCCATCAAGGATTGGAGGACACATCACGGCCTTGCAATCACCTTTAGACATTACAAGCTTCAAGGATCTACTTTTAGACAGTTAAGTCCAATTGCAAGAGTTCTTGCTTTGATACTACTTATTAGTCAAGCTAGCCAAATGTCTAGAATAGTCCTAGAGGGGGTGAACAGGACTATTGGGAATTTTAATATCTTTTCCAATATTGGGCACTTTAATGATTGGTCATTACAAATTTACTCAATTAATCTCCCAAATTTGATTTACATGCAAGATTAATTCCACCAAAATAATCAGTTTAATAAGATATGAGATAAAGTAAGTGCACCGAATGAGGTAAAGGAGATGAGAAGAGATGTAGAATTGTAACACAAGTATTTTTACGTGGTCCGGCAACCACCTATAAGGATTAAGACCCTAGAGAGAATCTCCACTTAACACATTCAACTTAGTGCATAAGATGCTCAAGATATGCATATGAGAACATTGAATGTGTTTGAAATTAAAATTCAAAGCTTAGCGTGTTTAACTATGGAATATGTAAGTTTTGGAAGTTGTTGGGAATCTTAGGAGAGTGTATGGAAAAATTGGGTTTAAGTCATCAACTTTCTCCTCTCAAAAAAGCCTTGCATTTATAGGCTAGAAAAGTCCCAACGGATCTATCTTCGGACCTTCCGAAGATGGATCTCCGACCTTCCGTGGATGCAACGGTCGGATTCTCAACGGCTAGCTCACAACAGCTAGCTTGACTTTGCAACTGATATATTGACTGTTTGGGACATCCTTCGGAACGTCCGAACGGTTATCTTAGGAACGTCCGAGGAACCCTTGGATACAGGGCTTTGGAACGTGGATGAAGAGAAAGAGGAATGACAGTCCTAATGTCGGTCCTCAGAACATCCGAAGGTTTAAAGCTCGGATCATCCGAGGGAATATTCTTGAACATTCCAAGACCTTGTTCTCGGAAGTTCCGAGCTGCCCAGAAAACCCATTTTTCATTTACTGTTGAAAAGTTGAGATTTTGTGAAAACATGGACATGGTGGGAGCTCATGTGTGATTTTGCAATCAATTGGATTTAACTATAATGACCAATTTAGATTGCAAGGACACATGAAATATAGAGATATATTGGTAGATAGCAAGAGCTCCACAAGGCAGAAGATGGACATAGAAACCTAGTTTGTATTATTCTAATTTTAACCAAAAAACTTCTAAGGCTTCTAGGTCCTATGGTCTATGTTGGTTGACATTCAAGGAGTTCTTTAGGTTTTGATGCAATGCTTTCCAAACAACGTATCTTCTGAATCTTCAAGTTTGATTTGATTGTGCATGTCTTCCAGAGATGTGATCTTGGACACGGTCATGACTTAGTCAAAGAAATTGACAACTCAGGACTCATTCGGACATAGTCACAAAATTGACAACTCAGTTTGACTCAGGAGAGGCAGATTTAACTTTTAGGCCAATAGAGACCAACTATTAACCTTATTGAAGGGTCCAACACTCATATTTGATTGAATGTGATGAAGATGACCTGTGGTGTTGTGTGTTTTGTTCTGATAGACGAATTCAAATGATATGGTGTGTTCATTAAAGAAATTGAGTTGATATTGACATGTTATGTGATTTTGGACGATGTGTAGCTTAGTGGGTATAATCATGTGTTCTTATGCAATTATGCTTGGATTATGTTATTATTCCATTATTTAATGAGATGCATGTTAATGTTTATGAACTTGCATAGATCATGCTTAGAATAGATTGATGATTCTTAGAGCATGTTGTTAGAGAATAATGCATGTTAAGCATGGCATTGTGTAATACCCTGACCTTTAATTAGACTAAAACGATGTAATTAACACCGCTAAGTATGCTTAGCGAAATGTTAGTTGTGTAGATGACTATGTGGGCTTTCAAAAAAGCCTAAGTTTGGCCCAATTCGAGCTTGTTAGCTGAGTAATTCGACTCGTTAAAATTGGAAGGGCAAAATAGTTATTTTACCATAAATGATAATACCTCATTTATTATTTTTGAAAATAGTGCAAAGTGACCTCAAAACTATTTCAGGGTGTAAAACCACTCATTTGAAATATTTAGACTTTCATGCAAACACGAATGACATTTAAAAACTAACGATGTGAATTCCAAAGTTTGTTCGAATGTTTATCAAAATTTTAAAATATTTAACATCAGAAAGGACCCCTTTTGCAAAGCCCATGTTTTAAAGACCTTGAAACCCAATGAAAAATATTTAATACTCAATCTATATTTTACTCGAACTTTCTTTGTTTTTAGAATTTCGATTTGAAGTTTTAGACGCCTAATCTTTACCATCGACATCGCATGAGGTGAGTCGTTGATTTGGTCAAGAAAGACTTTTTGATTAAAATCAATGGGTTTTTAACGTCATTTTTCCTTCATGTTTTACCCCTAGCCTATATCGAATTACCTGAAGCTATCTGTGGAGCCAACTTTACCGAGTGAACCTCCAATATACCCCAATTGAAATCAAGTTCTGTTAAAACCCTTAAATGAATAGCGTCCTATAGTTTTTAATATTTTAAAACTCGTAAATCTTGTTGTCCCTCGACCGTTAATGCCAACCACATTCGATTTTCAATAAATACGGACGACAATTGTTTCTCTCCTTATTATGATTCCCTCTCTCCGTACTCACTCTCGCTCTCTCCCCTACAATTATTTTTATTCTTCTTCCTCTTCATTCTTCTGAAATGACCGAAAGGGCTAAAGCTCCCTGAAACATGGGAATTGTCTAGGAGTGATCAAATCTCAGTTGGAAGGTGTCCTTTCCAACCCATTTTAACTCTAGAACATGATTTCCAAATAATAAAAAAGATTAAAAGCCATCTAGACTATCAAACTAATTTTACAGATATAGGTTTTTACCTCAATTTTAATGGAAGGCTTACATCTAATCCATTTTTAAGAAATGATTAAAGAGAATTTTTCAAAATTACAGCAATTTAGTCTTAATTTATATCAGTATGGTTAAGTTTTATTTAGGAGGAGAAAGCCATTTTTTTAAGAGGCCCAAAAACTCTTTTATTTCCGTTTTCCCGTCATTTTTATTATTCTACAATTTTCTAGTTGCGGAAAACGAGCCTCGAAAGTTCCAAGACTTATCTTGGAAGTTCCAAAGCAAACTTCCAGACTTCAAAACTTCTGAACCTCAGTTCGGAACTGTATGGTTTTTTTTGTACTTTTCTTGTGCTGGAATCAGAGACCTAAGAAGTTCCGAGGATGTTCCAAGACTGGGGTGTTATGAGGCCGAGCCTGGGAAGTTTCGAGGCTGAGCCTGGCTTAGGAAGTTCTGAACAGTCCTTGAGAAGATTCAAAGGACAAAATAGTCATTTTTTAAATTGTTCTGAAATTTTCTTAAAATGAAAATTTGAAGTTGTGAATTTTAATTAAATAACTTTTTTGAGTTCATTTATGCTTTAAAGAGGCTTGTATCTTTTCCTTTTCATCTTTCTCTATCTTTTGTAAGATAATATGCAGTATTTTGGTTTTCGTAGGTGTTTTGTATAAGTCCATTCTCGAAGTTTTCTAAGGGATAAACTCGGGAGTCCCGAACTCCAGTTCGGAATGTCTTGAGGCCTCGCACCAAACACTTGCAGACCAACTCCATATACAAACCTCCTTGTCCGTTCGCCATCTCATGACAAACAAATTGTCGTGTCTCACCTTTTAGCTCAAAACTAGTCCAAGGCTACAAGAAAAAATTTACTTTTTTGCATTTTTACTGCTTTCTTCACTCTTTGGGCCGAAACTCTCAGATTTACTAGAGGCTCTACCTAGGAAAAATCCGAGACCAGGCACTGAGTACTTTATTTATTTTCCGCTTTAAAACACCATGTAATATGTGTTATTAACTTTTCCACAATTTACATTTTCAGTCTTTACTTTACAATTTATTTAGGCGTGTTATTGCACGCTTTCCTTTTAACACTTTATTTACACGTACTTTTACTTATTTCAGTTTTTTGGAAACCCACCAACTTCAGTGAGGATATTTAACCACGTATTTTTTTTTTTTTTGAAATGCATCGCATACTGCATTAAACTCTAAAACTGGAATACCATTAACCCTAAGGCAATATGGGACCTATGGACAATAAAATGTTGGAAAAGATGTGAACTAGACCAAAAAATTATACACACTGCTTACATGTAAAGCAGTAAATTATCAGTTTTAGTTATAGAATATAAGCATATGAAAGTGTCTCGGAACCGAGGCCTAGCCGTCTATAACATAGTATGAGGCCCATTTGCGTGCCTAGAGGCTAGCTGATAAATTGTTGGATGAATACGTGTGGACATCAGTCTCCAACTTGTAATTCTGTTAGAATACACCCTATCTTTCGAAAATGCTACCTTGTGTATGCATGATGGTGTGCTTCCGATGGAGAGAGGCCCTGGTGCGATTCCAGTGTTGGCTTGAAGCTACCAATCTTCCCCAGCTTACATCTTCTTTATTTCTTCTTCTTCTCTCTTCCTCTTTTCCCTTTTTCCCTCTTATTTTCCTCTTCTCTTTTCCCCTTGCCGTGAACCCCAGATCTAGTCCGGACCTACCAAACAGATCCACTGCCACCCCCTTTTGGGTTTCCTAGCTTTTGCCCAGCCATATAACCCTTTCCTTATCTTCGTCCAGCCCCAAAACCCCTCTGCTGCCTTCGCCCCATCCTTTCCCATCACATACAGCCATTGTAGTTCCCCTCCAAAGCCACTACCTATGTCGCCACTCCCTAATCCCCCTCCTTGTGATTTCGTTTCCCTCCAAAGCCCATTTCCTTGCATGCCATGACCCTTTTGGAACCCAACTGACCTTGCCGCTAAGCCTCTATCACTTCTCCTCTGTGTCACTACCCTCCCAAGAGCTATACTTGTTTCTGTCTTAAACTTCCCTTTCTTTGGCTGCCACAAGCTCCTCTCCCTATTTCCATTCTTTTTGTATGTCCCCCTCTAGTTATGACCGTGTTTTACCCTAAGCCAAGCCTTTCCTTTAATTCCATCTGTATCCCCTTTAATTCCAATTAATTAGGTACCACAAGGGCCTAAGTTTCCAGCCCATGTGCCATTTAATTTATTTAATTTTGAGCCCTTTATTTGCATTCACATATTAGGTTCTTAATATTTGAATAATTTTTGTGGTAAATTCTATATCAATTAATTGAATATATTAATTGACATTTAATTTCAGCCCATTTTAGATTTAGGGTGCATTATTTTCATCCCTTTTAATTTTTAAGGAACCACTTTAGGCACTTAGGGTAACCGTATCCATTGTCCTGCGTCAGTATGGCAAAATGCCCAGTCTTGAAATTGGTTTGCGACTGTACACATGTCTTCTGTGCTAAGTCTTGAATCCGATCGTATGCAGTCTTAGGCAACGACATTGAACAAAATTCCTGGATCGAACGGGTAAAGCATTCCCCGATCTCTAGATGGGACAAAATTCGTAATTAATTATTAAAGATTTAAAATAGTAAAATGGACTTTTACCGTTTTCTTCACTTTTTGTCATTTATTTTACCCAATTTAAATTTTGTCATTTAAAGTCTTAAATTTGATAACGCTGGGTTGTGGGAATTAATTGCGTGTATAATGTTCAATTTCAGTATTTAGACTAATATTGCATGTCTTGTTTGATATACATGCTTGAACTCTGTTATGCAATTCCATGCCGGTATATGTTAGGAAATGCATGTTAGTTGAGTGAGAGAAATTATGATGTGCGTGGGATATCATGTTGGGTTAATGGGGTAGTTACTGCATGTGAATGATATGCATTTGTGTGTCATGTTATTGAAATGGGTAATTCCCAACAAAGTCTGAGTATTGAACCTGACTCTGATACCAAGTTGTCACGCCCCGCCCCTCCAGGACCTCCGAAGGCTTGGACTGATTTTTTTTATTTACACAGAGTATCTACGATTGCGGAATTAACAACTCAACATGGACTTGATCTTTTATATGATTAGAAGTTTGGGCATATCATTTGACAACCTCGGACCCAGCCATCACACAGCCGGTTAAGTTCCCAGGCAGATGGAGGGGTCACAATGGTCCCACTTAAAACCCAAATCCTTGACAGAACTCACCTAACACCGCGGTATGTGGACACACTAATGGTCACAATGCAGTCCAAATGAGTCCATTCCTTTGAAATCCAAGTAAAAAATGTCACACATGCTCTATCTAACATTCACCATCAACTAACATATACGCATCAGAATCGCACATAAGAAACATAGAAGTTTTATTACATGTCTACCGTGTCTCAAATGGAGACAATAAGGGTTTATTACATGCATGAGTTCATACAGACAATATGTAAAAACAACAATAGAGAATTCCCGACGTCGGGGAAAATAACATAGAAGGCCTCCACCCCTACTGCAGTTGTGGACCATCCAGTCCTTCTTCATCTAGGATCCCTTTAACGTAAGATGTGAGCTAACATAGCCTAGTGAAGAGAAAACAACAGATAATAAAACATATTATCATCTATAAACATGTTATCATACAACATCTTATACACTCAAAAATTATAGTTTTCTATGATCCACAACGTCTAACATATTTAATCTACAATGCATGCTCTTCCTTCTTCCAAACAATACCCCCGTCAATTAACATCTATGGAACACTAAGCCGAGAATACGTGTCACACCGTCGAAAAATTTATGCTCAATGCTTCACCAAGTTCGTATATACACCTAACACTGTGGCCTTTCACAAACCAAGTGTTCGTACCAAGCTGTGTGAGGTAATTTGATATGCATAGTGAAAGTTCTACCTTGGTGCTAGAACACAATTGACCCTAGAGGGGGGGTGAATAGGTCAATCTAAAAAAACGTTGGTCCTTTTCAAAAATTACTTGATTGATTAAGTAAGTGCAAAGGATATGACAATCAAGTGTGGTGTATGTTAGCAAATGTGATTATTCAAACAACACAAGAAATTAGCTCTAACACCACAAGCACAATGACACAGGATATATAGTGGTTTGATTAGCCAACCTACATCCACTGTTAGGACTAGCTCAACCTTGAGCTATCCCCAAATTCACTAAGTGGGGACTTACACCCTCACAATTGGAGTAGGAATTCCACCTCACTCAATCGGTTGTTAATTTCACCCACCACATGTAAAATAGGAGTTCCACCTATTTGAATTAGCTGGGAATTCCACCCACCAAGTGCTCCAGAGACTACGCTCTAGATTTTTTATAGTGGTTCAGGAGACAAGCCTCCTTAATCCACTTTCACAGGATAAAGATTTTAAACAAAATTAAAACCAAGAAGCACTTGCCTTGTAGCTCATTCTCGAAGATGTGTGCTTCTCAAAGATCCACCCAATGTGTGCCCGAGTTAATCCCGACGCTCCGCCTTATAACCGTCGTTGAGCAATCACAATTTCAGGGTGACTAGGAAACTAGTTCTACCAATATCTTTCCTAGTTTGTATCTTTCATTTTCTCCTCTCTTTCTCTCTTTCACTAACTCAATCAATAGATTGGTTGTATTTGATTCTCAGGTGTAGGCATAAGAGAGTTAATCGTTCCTTAGAGTGTGTATATTTTCTTAGTTCAAGGAAGAAAGTTAAATGATAACACAACTCTCATATTTATAGAGGAGTCAACACAGTTTACTGTCCAATACCTACAAGTCGGGGGCACCGATGAGTCGGTGTTCATATTTATTACCGTTCAACCACCCGACCGTTGCACATTAAATGCACTCCCAATTGAATAATTAATTCCCAGTCGACATGTCGGTGTCACCGATGGGTCGACAGTCATGGCACCGAGGGCTCGGTCCATACGAGGGTCTCGATTTGGGGCAACACCATGCAGACAGAGTTTCATGTCCCAGAACTTGTCCTGCCCAGAACGACCTGCTCTTTAACCAGGGGTCGGTCCTGGTACTCTCGATTGGTCTTAAATTACTGAGATTTCTGTTTTTCTAGAGAATTCACTTGAGTTCTAAGTTTCAGAACTCATAAGTTATCATTAACGAGTTGTTGGCCACGAGGGTCTTTAAGTGCATCACCGAGGGGTTGGTGCGTATGAGACTCTCGATCAGAGGCATACCCAGAATGCCAGTCCAATGTTCCAGAACCTTTGTCAATCTAGCCGACCAGTCTTTGACCACGATGGGTCGATCCTGTCTCCACCGAGGGTCGGTGAGAACAACTTGTCAAGCTGATAGTGAACTTAATTCATATTTTCAAGTTCGCTTCCAATTCATTGTCCAGCTTTCTCTGTAGGCTTTTTATGATTTTACCATTTGTTCAACTAAGCCTAGGAATGGTCCTCCAAAGGTGTGGGTACCACTTAAAGTCATCTATGGCCAAATACATATTTTGTGATTGCCATAACGATGAGTTTTATTCCGGTGGAGCATGATCTTCAATCTTGACCACCTTAAGTCTTCAAACTTCTAGCAAGTACTTCTTCCCGAGTCATGGAATTGACAAACATAGGGACTCGGCAAAGACGAGGCACTAACACACAGTACATTAACCAAATGCACATCAATATTTGGATTAAATCACCTTTCAACCCACAATATATCTTGTATGATCATAATTAAACTATCACTCAGCTAACATGGATTTCTAAGCCCTCCCGCATAGAATCACAATAAATCATCAATTTGTATTTGACTATACTATGCTGGAAAATAAACACAGACCCACCAACACCGTATACAATAACTGGAATTCAAAGCGGATATAGGAGAATTACATTTGTTGTCATTAGTAGGTATGTCTACCCTTTACTCATTGTTTACCATGTGAAGGTATATTTCCTGCAACACATCGTTATACATTAAATACGTATATTCCAATCAGAATCACGATTGGAAACTTATCTGTCTCAAGATCTCTGACTGATAAACCAGTTAGCCTCTATACACATGAATGGATTCTGTACTTCATTTCAAGATGGCTAGGCCTCGACATCCCATATAGTTTCATGTTCACATTTCACATATAGAAACATTATCTCATCCCGTTATGGGTGAACAGTATCGGTATCGCATTCTGGTCTCATTCACATCTTTTCTGTCAGTATAATAACCACAAACATCCACTCATTGTCATAGGACTAATGGTAAGAGAATTCAGAATTTAAATGCAAAATGCAACGCATTTAAAAACACAATGTGGTTGAATCTCCTCGCCATAGATTGGCGAGAGTTTTGGTTCGAACTATGAAAAGGGTTAAAATTGAGTAAATAAAGCATACAATAATAGCACGTAAATATAAGCCTATCTCTTTATATTTTTCCTATTTAGTCATTTATTCAAACGAGAAATCAAAACGTACAAGTGTATGCGAGAGTAAAAGCTGGTGACAATGCTTGCGACAATACAAACTAAAGAATAAGAGCATCCAAATGGAAGCAACACTGATCAAAAGTTAATAAAATAAAATAACACCGAATATTTGGCGTTTTAAGAAGAGTCATACAAAACACAAAGAACTGAAATTCAGTGCCAGTCTCGTATTATCAACGGGTGATCGTTACCATGAGGTATTGAGACTGGCCAAGCCAATAAAGGAGAAAAATAAAGCCCAGTAAATAGTAAACAGTAAACATTAGTCGAACTGAAAGCATAGTACATAATTTGGAGCGAGATAATTATTTTGAACATATTTTACTAAGTTACACTGTATTTAAACATTACAAGACTTAAAATAAACATGAAAGCAGTCAAATCCATGAATTTTAAGTTAAAACAATATAATTTTCAGTTTTTGAAAATTTTGCAAAAAATACGATTTTGCCCCTGGCACTATTCAAAAATACCTAGAAAATGGCAGACTGGTCGACCAGTCGAACAATTCCATTAATACCCATCACGAGATTTCAATGGGTCGATTGTCTTTCCACCTGGTGGAGCAGTTTTCCTTTTTTTTGGCGTTTTCTTTGACGATTTTTCTAGAGCAAACGAGAAAGCATTTTTCAATGAAAATTTAACCAGGGTGATGTATAGAAAATGGTAGATTAACATGCTAGGATGACCCAATATAGGAAAATATGCATTATCTTAGTGTGCAATCTGTTTATATTAACCACATATTGATTGATAACATGTTATGCATGCTTGTTGTTTACTCTTCACTGGACTGTTTAGCTCATATCCTTTACATTTTAGGGAACTTGATTGAGGAGAGGATGCAAACCCACGTTGTTCTAGAGCTGGAACCCTCAGTACTCCTTGTTAGGCGAGAGTTACTTACTATGTTTATTTTGATAAACCTGGTGTTGTAATAATTCTCGTGTCCACCTGGGGCATGACTAAATATGTAATAAAACCCTTACGTTTTCTGTGTGCTATTCTGAAATATACATGTGTTAATTAGTGGCACTTATGGTATATGTTTGAGTCTACTGTGAATAGCATGTGTACGTTTATGTTTAGAGTTTCAACATATCTTGTAAGATTATTTTTCCACATTTGGGTAAAAATAGAAACTCGTAGGTTTCCCCTGTGTGATTAGGAAAAAAAAAGTTTCATTCTGGGTTCACTTCGCGGGGCGTGCATGACACATTGAGCATGACATTCTCATATGCATTAGAATTGGGTATGGGAATGAGGTTTATGTGGGTGACAAACCAGTCATTGATGACCACTGGGTCTAAGTCGTGGGAGGCGATAGGCAACAGGCCAGCCAAATCGTGATCGCTGGGTCTTGATGCACTGAAGTGATAAGCCGGTCAGATTGTGGTTGTTGGATCTTGGTTGGCTAGAGCAACAGTCAGGTCAAATTGTGTTCGTTGGGTCTTGATTTGTTGTTTGGTCACGTTGGTGACGGTGCGCAATCCATGATTTTATAAGGGTGACCACTCAATCGAAACATTGTTAGTTTGGCAAATCATGAAGCATCATGTAGTGACAGAGGAAGTGGAGATGAATTGAACTGTATAGTGTATTGAGCGTTGAACATTCTATATTGGCATGTAGTATTGAGCATAGAGCATCAGTTATATGCATTGAATTTTATTTATATGAAAATTATGCTATATGCTATGTGATTTGAGTCGGTGAAGCATGCTTAGAGAATTTTTGGATTATATGTATGTGTTATTGTTTTATTCACTGGGCGTGGAGTTCATCCCTTACAATGTAGGAAATCCATTGGAGTTGAGTTGATGACTCAAGAACAGACTTAGACGTTGGAAGACTGATTGTGGCAATAGAGAAATTTAATTGAGAAACAACTAATTAGATTGCATTTGAACATGATATTTTATGTTTGAGACCCTTTTGAGGAATTTATTTGTTTATTTGATTGGTTTGTTGAGACTTGAATGATAAATTCAAGTATTGAATAATTTGAGGACTTTATGTTGTTATGGGCTTGGGAATGTGAGCAAATAGTGAGATTAGAATTACTATTGATGGTTTGATTTTCGTAAGCAATGTAGAATGTTATTTTCGATTTTATGTAGCTTAGTCGAATGGTGGGCATGAAAAATTTGTTGGCTGTGCAATTATTTATGATGTATATTTGAGAAATAAATTCTAACGACGAAGTTGTAGATTGTAGAGTACAAAAATCACACCCCCTCAAGTTGGCAGAGGGCGGGTGTGACAATGGATGACAAAGAAATTTGAAAAATAAATAGACTTTCTTTGGATGCTTGTGAAAGAAGTCTTTTTAGATTTTCTTTAAAACTTAAGAAGTTTTTAATATTTAAAAAATAAGGTGTTTATAAAATTATTAAAAATTTAGTCTTTTAGAAATTTCCTCTTATAACATGTAAAAAAACATAAAAGACGAAAGAAAACAGCTATCTACCTAGGGGTGAAACTTGGGTTAGGTTTTAGCCCGACCCGAAAAAGTGTGGGCTGGGTTGTACAAATTGTAAAATCGGGTCAAGTTTGGTTAAAGAAAAGAAAAAAAAAAGAAACCCGCCTGAAATTCAAGTCGGGTTGGGCTGAAGAATTTAAATTTCAACCCGACCCGACAAAACCAGACCCAGAAAGACCCGACTCGGAAAACTCAACCCAAATTCATAACTAAAAGTATAAAACCCTAATACATTAACCCTAATCCCATACCTACTCCCATTCACCTATTCCACTCCTCTCTAACTCTCTCCCTCTTTCAAACTCCACAAACAATCACCCGTTCGACTTCCTTTCTCCCTCTTTCAAACTCTACAAACAGGTGATCGCTCGTTCAACTTCCTCTCTCCCTTTTTTGATTATAAAACTCATTGATTAACCCTAATGGCATACTCCAGAGTACAAAGAAGAATCAGATCCTTAGCAGTTCCAGTTCTTCTCAAGCTGTGATTCCGATTTGATTCTCTCACTTATCCTTTCGCCTCTTCTTCCTCCCATGAATCTCCGGTGATTTCTTGTTTTATTCGAAAAGCCTCATATGCTGCCACCCTATGGACATCAAATCTATGCCTCGCACAGTCGCATGCCACTAATCGCTCATCCTTGGACACACCCCAGATCTGTCCCTCGCACAGTAGCACGCTACTAATCGCTCATCCGCAGATGTTTTTCTAGTTGTTTGTTCCGTTCCAACCTTTCTCCAAAGTCTGACTACAAGTTCGGTACAAAATCATTGTTTAGGATTGTTATCTAAAACTAAGTTTAATAGTGTCAATCTTCTTGCAGTTCCTACATTTGTTTACTTTTGTGCTCTGTATTTGTGCGCTTTTTTTCCTAGTTTTCCTCAGTTGCTTGTTTTTTTATTTGGAACTGTTCCTACCTTTGCAGTTCCTACCTTCCAATTTGATTGAACTTCGTTATTTTGAATGTTCCTTTCAATCTGATTTTGTGGGGTTTTTTATGTGTAAAAAAATTAAATGCCAGTAGCATGTCATTGTTTTCACTATCGAGTGAAAATGCCCTGGTCTACTACCTTGATTTACTGTTGTGATTTGAAATGCATATTCGACTGATCTGCCTTAGAGCAGGCTGCATTCCCTACTCATCCTTCTGCCCGATCTCTTCTCTGTTCAGCCACGATGAACAGTACTTTACTACTGTTTGCCTGCAACCCTTACTGCCTGCGTGCTGATCTGTTTAGAACTGAGCTTGATAATGCTCGTTCTCAGCCCTACTTCTTACTGAAATCACAGATCCACACCCTCTAAGATCTCGTCTGACAATCCCACAACACCTACTTGCCATCGATTACAATTGCTACAAACAACAAAATTAGATTATGACTGGCTGACTCTTTACAACTGCTACAAAGTCATATGTTGTTCTTAGTTCTCTTTTCCTCTATGACTGGCGGACGCCTTACAACTACTACCAAGTCATATGGTGTTCTCAGTTCTCTTCTCCTCTATGACTGGCTGACCTTGGAGTCTTGTCTGGGTTCCTGTCAAGAACCCAAAGCTGAACGTTCTCTGAAAAATCCCACCCTCAAAAAAGTTATTTAATTGATTTTGTACTCTAATTGATTAAATTTTTACATGTAGACATGTAGTGATTTTTTATTGTTTACCTTTACAATGCCTTTCAAAAATAGTGTAATGACTTCGCAGAATGCTGATGTTGAAGTAAGATTTTTTTTCTTTCATTGGTAGTTCTTTATTATTAATATTTTTTCCTAGATGTATTTATATATTTATCATTATAACGAACCGTCCTTCTACAGGCACGTTATGACCGATACAAACTCCCAAAGTTGATCTAATACTATTCCAGGTACATTTTTTTTTAAAAAAGGGAGACACTGCTCCTGCAACCCATACTAATCATGGTAATCCACCAATATGCCAAAAACCAGAAACACGACCACAACATTAAACATGATTTAGAATCATAACACCATCAATTTATCACATTCATCCAACTCAATGAAATTTACACATATCTCAACTATTAACAAGATCTCCAACTGCAGAATGGAACTATAACAGAAAATAAAGCTTCAGCTCCACATTCAACGTCTGATTGAGGGTCACATCGGCCCCTTCTCTAAAAGTACTTGTAAGGCAAGGGGTGAGCTCAACTTGCCCAGTGAGGGTAACACATGCATCATATGTCATCAAGCATACACTACATATAATCATATGAACACATCAATGTCTATGATGTCTACATGCATGACCATGCAAGCGTGTGCCCTACCTCAAACCCATCCTTTAACCAACTCAATGCAACCTAGGGCAACTCCCTCACATGCCCATCCACTGTGGTCCATCCACCTACGGGTAAACAACAGAACCCCAACCGGATCAGGGTCCCTGGTCCTCAACCAGACCTATGACTCTCCCAGCACAACCCACACACCTACCACAATTAACCCATGAGTCGGACGCACTAGAGCCCCAAACAGACTATCACACAAGAATAACCACCACACCAATCATCAATGGACTACCAACCAAACCCATCTACGGTCTCCTCAACCAAGCACCAGACTCCCGGTACTCATACACGCAGCCTCGAACCCCACTAGTGGTCTCAACACAACCGGCACATCCACCCCTCATGGAATTCCATAGACCTTCCACTGAGTGAGCTGGCCAAACACTCGTTAGGCGCCCATAAACTCCCAGTGAGTCAACACCCACATCACAAGTCTCAACCATGAATTCCAAGGTCATAACCATAGGTAATCACACTACCACATCCCTCAGCCCAAAAATGTTGGTGGACAGACACTCAACCTACTTGGCTCCTAAGGCGACCCAGTACGTACTCAACAACCACCCTACCTCTAAGGCCACCTCTATAGAAATCCACACACCTAACAGACTGTTCCCACCCTGCAGGAGTCATAGTCTAGAATACACACCTCAGACTGTCCCCACCCTGTCGGTGTCGTAGCTTAGCATACCATATCACACCACACCTCAGATTGTCCCCACCCTGTAGGTGTCATAGCCTGGAATACACACCTCAGATTGTCCCCACCCTGCCAGTGTCATAGCTTGGAATATCATGTCACACCACACCTTAGACTGTCCCCACCTTGCCAGTGTCATAGCCTAGAATGTCATATCACTCCACACCTCAGATTGTCCCCACCCTACAAGTGTCATAGCCTAAAATACACACCTCAAACTGTCCCCACCCTGCCAGTGTCATAGCCTGAAATATCATATCACACCATACCTCAGATTGTCCCCACCCTGCAAGTGTCATAGCATGGAATACACACATTAGAATGTCCCCACCGTGCCGGTGTCATAGCCTAGAATATCATATCACATCACACCTCAAATTTTCCCCACCCTGCAGGTGTTATAGCCTGGGATACACACCTCAGACTGTCCCCACCCTCTAATCTTCACGCGGGAACCACTCAACCCATCAGACCATTGGGAACGCCTCAGCCACCATGCACTCGGGTACCGTGTCTGTAATGATCTCTAAGTCTACCTTGGGTGAATCAACACTCAACCCAGGGACTTTACTGAGGTTACCATGGTTGCCTCACCGCTTGTCCCGACTGGGACTCCATGGCACCTCACCCTCCAAGCCATACCACGCCCCTCCTACAGGCACGTCTGAAGACCACTAGGGATAAACTTGACAATCTAACCCATACCAGGGAATACATCTACTCTTCCTCTATCAGCTAGTGATCCATAGCCAAACCATGCCTCCTTGCACGGTTTTCCACAACCTCTCAACCCCAACTACCTGATAATCTAGGGGGAGTCTCTAAATCCTGGTTTAGCCTAACACTCATGCCCACTGGCCTTCCAAATACATTAGTTACATGCATGCGAAGTTATCTTTACGCATATTATCGACATAGCATATCACATATGGTCAGGTATATTCTATTATCTTCCGCATGTTTATCAACATTGCATATCATATAATCGTCAAGCATATACCACCATTTATCGCATGTTATCAAACAAACATGTAACATGTTATTATCTAAAGCATATCAGTTATTGCCACAGCTTATATGTTTATCAAGATACACAATCCATCCGACATGTTATCACATTGTCAAGTTCAACATGTTATAACGTCTAGCAGTCCAAGCCGGTTATCACAAAATCAAATATCATGTTATCATACCACACACGTCATCATATCATCAGAAAAATCACTCAACATACGATCATATTATTAAATCAATATTATTACCAGCATCTCGACAAGAGTACGTTGGAATGGGTCCTTTCCCACATCAATCATCATAACAGTTTTTCCCTTGCTAGGTGGCTCAGATGCATAAGGGCCCACATTCCTCATATTTCGTGACCAAACAGTTTTGAGATAATATATGCTTTTCATGTATGCTAAAACAAGTGTAATGAGTTTCCTAACCTGTGCGCGTCTTCGAAATCCAAGTGATAAAAGTGGATTGCAAGTTGAAGGAAGCGATGCATAGCTCGAGGTAAGACGGTCCCGCAAACGAGCTAAAGGGGCCTGCAAGCGGACTGGAAAGAGCTGAAGATGATCCAAAAATAAGTTGGGACACTCCGAAGCGATCCCCAAAACGGACAAGGAACGAGCTTGACATGGGCCCAAAGTGGGCCTGAAACGAGTCTAGAAATGGGCTTGGACCGAGCCTGGAAATAGGTAGGCTGCTGATCTGAATTGGCCTGAAGATGGGCTGGGCCAGAAGACCATGTTGGATCAACAGGGGAGTTGGGTCAAGGTTGGATTGCACCAGATCTACAAGAAACTGGACCTGGGCTCGGGTTGGGCCGAACGGATTGGGGCAAAAGGGTTGGCTCGGCTCGCCTAGGCTAGGAAAGGAAAGGCTCAAATCGCTGGGAACCCAAGCATCTAGCCAGAGGGGTTGGGCTCAGCTGGGCTTAGGTTACAGGAAAGGAAGAGGAGAGGAAAAAGTAGAATAGGAACTAGGGGGAAAAAAAACCGAGAGAGAGAGAAGAGCGACAAAGAGATGAAGGCAATGCAAAGAGAGGAGTTAGGGTTTGAGAAAAGAAGAGAATCGCAGCAAAGGAGGCGGTGGCAGTAACACCTAGGTCTTTTACAGATCGGAAGAGGGAAGAAGAAAAGGGGTTTTAGGGTTTTCGAGTGGGAGAGAAAGAGAGAAGAGTGAAAGCAATGAGGGCAGCAGCGGCGCCACACGTGGTTAGGGTCTGGGCCAAGAAGAAGAAGAGAAGAGAAAAGAGAAAAAGAGAAGAGCAGCGGCGAGAGGGAGAGGAGAGGAGAGTGGCGGCAACTGTAGCAAAATAGCTACAGTTGCTACCGAAGAGAGGATTTTATAAGATTAAAGTTTTGGGGTTTTAGGGTTTAGAAAATGGGCCGGGTCAAGGGTCCACATGGGTATGGGTTAAGCTTATATATATTAAAATATTTATTTTTTTGGAAATAAAAATCTCGAGTTGCGTTAAATTAAAATTTTAAAACCAACTTGATTTTCAGACTTCGCATAACAGAATTTTCAATAATTCAAAATTACCAAAATACCCTTCGAGTCTTCGACTTGAAATTGGGCAAATCGGGGCCCACGACAAAGCCCATACTCTCTGCACTGCTACCAAAACCCTAAAATCCCAAAAAATCGGGTCGGATCGTTACAATCATAGTTGATTAATGATTGTATTTAATGTTTAATTAGGTGTTAGAATCCAATATTGCTCCCATGAATGATAATACCAAAATTTTGGGTATGGGAGATTGTTCAGTTCCCACTACGGTAAGCAAAGGAAAAGATACATAGTAAAGTCAGTTGTTTGGGAACATTTTATTAGAGATCATAAAACTAAGGGTGATGATTTAAGAGAAATTTGCAAATATTATCATGGAAGCTATAAAACCAGCTCTAAAAATGGAACTAGTACTATAAAACGTCATTTAGCACAATGTACTACTTAAGCGGTGAAAGACAAGAGTCAAAAGGTTCTTAAATTTGACAATGGTAAAAAAAATGGTGATGATGGAGTGGGAGCATGCCTTTTGCCTTATGCTTTTAACATGGAACAATCACGAAGAGAATTGGCGATTATTATAGTTATGCTAGAACTTCCATTTTCTATTGTTGATCATGCACCCTTTTGGAGATTTATGAAATCAATTAATCTTAGATTTCAATTCATCTCTCATATCATAGTTAGAAAGGAATTTTGAAAATTTACTATTTGGAAAATGGCAAGTTGTAAGCGCCAAGTACTTCTTGTAAGCATATTTCTTTAACGACTTATTTGTGAACTTCCAACCAAACTTTGGGATACTTAAGTCTCACATCATTTTATTGACAACAATTGGAAGTTACACAAGAAGATACTTAGTTTTTGTATGGTTCCAGCCCCACATAGTGGTGTTGTTATTGCTGATATGATCGAGAGATGCTTGGTTGAATATGATATCAGAAAGATATGCACAATCACATTGGTAAATGCAACAAACACCAAGACAGCCGTTGATAACCTCGTTTGAGACTCTTTCTCGAAAAGGAATTTTGTTACAATGGGGTAAATTTTTTCATTTTAAAATGTGATGCACATGTTATTAACTTGATTATGCAAAATGGCTTAAATGAGATAAAATCATCGGTTGAAGCTATGCTCACATGCGTGAAATATGTGTGGTCATCGCAATCTCATAAGCAAGAGTTTGATAGTTGCGTCTTGTAAGAAAGAATTTCATCCACTAAAGGTTTGTGACGTTTGTACAAGGTGGAATTCAACATATCTTATGTTAGATTTTGCCTTAGTAAATGAGTGCATTTTTTCTTTTGAAGATGTTGTTAGTGCCGCGGCTCGTCCGAGTCACCCATATTGTCAATTTCGTGACTCACTTGGATCGTGCCTTGAAAGATTGTGAAGATGTTAGAAGATCTAATGTGCATTGAAGAGTCCACACCGAACATATGATTGGCAAACAGGTAAGTGAACCTTAGTAGACCTTAGGTTAAGCCTAAAATACCTTAGAAGTCCATGATCATAAAATTGGAAAACTGAAATTTGTTTGACTCTCAGCCTCGAGGCCTCAAGGAGTTTGTCGAGGCCTCGAAGACTGTTTATATCTGAGTGAAAATTATGACAGCTGGATTTCAACTTGAAATCTCAAGTCCCTCTGTCTTTTGACCAAAAATCTTACAAGATATGGTAAGACAAACTGAAAAGAGGGAAAGTCTCCTTTTGATTTCAAAAGATCCTATGCTTCACCATGATTGGAAACCTTATGGGAATATGGAGATCCTACAAGGCCTTTGGAATTGATGAGATTATGAATAATCAATTTGCCATCTCACACTGGTGAAAGAATCTTTTGAAGGCTCCTCAATCTCTAAAGGATAAGCCTCAGTGTGATTTGCTAGCACATGAAAAAATGGAAACCTTTTGAGGATCCTCTTAAGTTGAAAAGATTATGGAAAATATTTTTGCTTTCTCATGATTTGTTATTTAAATATTGTGATTGGCAATCACGGACAGGTGGCAAATTAGTGAGCTGGCCATTGACTAAAAATCATTAGAAGTAAAGTTTTGAAATCTGGAAATTAAGTGAGTTGTACTTCCAAATACAGGCTCGAGGCCTCGAAGGAAATCTGGAGGCCTCAAGACTTAATTGTTCCAAGATAGTTCTATAAATATATGGCTGGCTGAATTCAAAATGTAGTCCTGAACATTGGAATATACAGAACAGTTATCAGAGAGTTGTCAGCCCCTTATCACTCCATCTTCATTATCCTTTAACAAGGATATAATCATGTATTCAATACTTCATTAATTATGAAGATGAGGATGTTTTCTCTAGGATCCAAAATCAGTCATATCCCTGTCCTAGTACCCATGTTTTGTTGTGCCAATACTCAACAAAGATGGATCTGATTTAAAGGAAGAAGGTGCAAAGACATCTACAAAAAGAACATACATTTTGAAGAATTATTAAGGCCCAAGGCAAGTGTTCTTTGTTTACTTTGTTTGTCATTGTACGGTGGATTAGATCCGTATGATTGAACCACCTTAAAAAAATAGGTGTCAAGGATTAGACCAGGGCGGTCGAACCTTTCAAAACTAGGTTATAATGTTTGGGTGTGACTCCCATATATAGTGGATTTGGGATAGCCCTAGAGAGGGTGAGTCCAACAGTGGATGTAGGTTCAGGTGAACCGAACCACTATATATCATTGTGCATGTGTAGTTTGCTTTAATAGTTTGATTCATTTGTTTATCACTTGCACACACACATTTATTTTGTTGCACATATTGTTAAATTGATAAATTATTAAAAAGAGAAATAAAATCGGACTCTAAGTCTTGCATACTTCTAGTAACGGAATTTCAGATGCGTGATCCAATTTATGCGAAGGATGGTGCTCCAACAATTGATGATTGGAGAAAGGCTGAAACGATTTGCAAGTTTTTGCATGTTTTTAATAATGCTACAAAGGTTTTATCGGGGACAAAATATACTACTTCAAATCTCTATTTTCATGAAGTGTATGAGATTGAAGCTCAATTGTTTGACATGGTGAAGAATGATGATGAGTGCATTTCTTCAATGGCAAAGAAGATGTATGAGAAATTTGATAAATATTGGAAGAAATGCAATGTATTGTTTGCTATTGCTATGGTATTAGATCGCCGTTACAAGTTGAGATATGTCGAATTTATATATCAATAATTTTATTCACAATCTGATGTTGATCAACATATAGAATTAATTCAAAATGAGATGGTTGCACTTTACAATGAGCATACTTCCTTTTCTTCTCCACTACAAAAGTAGGTAGTCATTTTCGATGATAATATATCAGAGACAATGGGTGATACTTAAACTAGTTCTAAGAAAACACTTCTTCGAAAAATATTTTTTAGAATGGGTGCTAGAAAGAAAAATGTTGACTTCAGGATGGAGCTTGACCAATATCTTGATGAAGAAAATTCTCTGGATGATCCTAATTTGGACATTTTGAGTTGGTGGAAAGTAAATAGCTCTCAATTTTCTATACTTTCTATGATGGCTCGGGATATTTTAGCAATTCAAGCATCAATTGTTGCTTCAAAGTCAACATTCAGTACTGGAAGTAAAGTTATCAACCAATACCGAAGTTCATTGAGCCCTAGGGTCGTGCAAGTATTGATTTATACACAAGATTGGTTAAAAGATACCACAAGTGACGATGAAGTGGATCTAGAAGCTAAAGTTTATGATCTTGAAAATGATATTGCTATGGTTGAATCTGGTAATGATACTTATTTTAGCTATTTAGTGATTTTTTTTTGTTCTTTTATTTTTGCAATCTGATATTACTCTTAAACTTTTTTTTGGATATCACTGAAGTTGAAGAAAGCGATAATGTGATTGGATGAAGAGTGGTGGTTGCAAAAGCTATGGTGTCATTGGATTTTTTTTTTGTATGTTCTTTAAAAGACCCTTAGATGAGAAATTATATTTGGGACTTGTAATATTCTATTTTATTTTGATTAGATGTCTCCATGAATATAAAGATGTAACACATTATTATTTATTGTTTGCATGTTTGATAGGTTGATGGACACAAGTAGTATTTGTTTTTTTAAATTAATTGATGAAATATTGAATTGTTAGATTTGAAGACAATAAATGCTTTAATGTGAACTTGCATTGGTTTGGATGAATATGAGTTACCTTGTTAAAAATGAAGAGAAAGTAGCTTCCTGAAGTAGGAAGGAAAGCCAGATACATTAAGAAGCTTACAGTCAGTTCGGGCTCAGGTCTAACTCGGGTTGACAGTATTAGAAATTCGGGTTGGATTAAGTTGACATGCTCGAGTTAGCAATTCAGGTCGAGTCGGTCAGTTCAATACGTTTTGACATGAGTTAGGGTAGGGTTTATCAAAACCCGGCTCACTCGACCCGAATTTCAACCCTATGTCTACCTAGTTGGGCCTAAATCAACCTTGCGTATGTAAATAATCGAATGTTTATACAATTAAATCACACCAAACATCAACTTTAAGATGATAGTAAAACCCACAAAATAAAAAGCCGATTGTGCAGTGGCATAATCATTCATACTTGGGAATTGGGAGAATAGATGTGCCAATAAATGAGTCTGATCAATTTTTTAAATATTTTTATTTTTATTGAGACTAATTTAATCAAAAAGCTTAATCAATTAAGTGGTTCAATTCAATTTCATAATATTTTTTAATCTATATAAATATATCTAAAAAAAAATAGAAAAAATCACAAAAAAAGCTTTAAAATATATAATAATAGTATCAAAATAAATATAATCAAAGTGTATATCGTTCAAAATTTCATAATCATCACTAAAAAATGATGATTGTTCACTCACCTTAGTCTCAAGTTTAAATAAATAAGAATCAAATTATTTTTTAAGATATAAGGTGTGTTTTAAGTTGTAGAAAAAAAATTAATAGGTTCCCCTAGTTAAGGAACTCTACTCAAGTATAAAAAGAGGTCGTGGGATGCACTTTGAACCATCAAACTTTGGAAGATCCAAGTGTGGATTTAGAATATCTTCTAAGTTGTCTTTCGATTTCTACTTAGTTTTAACGAATTAAATTTTTACGTGCATTTCCATTTTAAATTGAGCATTTCAATTAAGTCAAATTCGATTGTTCATTTTGAAATTGTTATTTCTTTTTAATTTAATTAATTTAACTCGGAAACTAGTATTACCAAATATTGCTAATAGTTACGTCTTTAATTTGAAATCACTTTGAACTGAAGTTTGTTTGGTCTATTATACCCTAGAAGACTAAGAAATATTCTTACACAAATTTGGCTCTCCACACATGCAAGAGTGGTCCCTAAAGTCCACAAAGAAAGGTGATCAAGTTGAAAAGGAACCAAACAAGCAACTTCCGGCCAAGTTACATGGAAAGTCGGCCAAGCCCATTTTGGCGTGTTTTAATGTAAGGTTTAGATTTCGTTTGAGTTAAATGGGTGGTTATGGATAGTTAAGATGGATTGTACAATTTTTTCAATTGTGTATTAAATAAAAGCATTGGTCCATTGTAAAACACACAAACAATAATTGAATTTCTTCTTTGCCTTGAACAAGTTTGAGTTCTATTGAGTTCTCTCTTTAGTTTTCTAGTTGTGTTGTAGTTTGAGTTCTATTCTAGTTCTAATTTGTCCCACCCTTGGGGAAATTTTGCTTCTAGTTCTAGCAATTGATTCAAGAAATCAATTCTAGAGTTCTTATTTTCTTTGGTGAATTTTGTATGGTGTCAAATTTACCTAAGAAAGTTTCTCCTTAATCCATTTTCAAGTGAAAGGTTGAGGTTTTGACTCATCCTTTCGAAGCTCCGTTTGTTCATCGATCCAAGCTGAGTGAGAGGCGTTACTCTGTCGAAGTTGATCTAAGGATCTCCTTGAACATCGGAATTCATGAGTTTGAGTTTTCTTGAATTTATATCGGGTTTGAATCGAGTTTTCTCTAATTTTATAATTTTCTACATTAAAGGCATAGTTAGGCATTTAACTCGATCCAACCCTTTATCGCCTAATTCCTTCTTTCTTCACAAAAATATGCTTTAGAGCAAGGTTTGAAGGATCTTTCTCTTCTATATGCCAAGTTTTTCCACATTATTAGGCTTTTTTAGTAATTAAAATTTTCAGTTTTTTGGGTATTTGGTTCTCGGGTTTTTTTTTCATAGGTTGAGTCGGTTCTTGTATATCGGGTAGTTTGGATATCTCGGGCCGAGTCGGGTTCATATCTAAAAATCTTGGGTCAGGTTAGCTCGGCATAAACCCAACTCATCCATACCCAAATTGCAACCATACCAACATCCCTTGCCCTTAATGACCCTAGAAAGTAGTATTCCGAACGTGCAAACAAGCAAAGTCTAGATATGCCATACTAATCGAGAAAGTTATTACACAATTTGCATGTGATTGGATATTTGGAAAAAATTAAGCTCAATAAGTTACTTAAGGATTGAATAGGCCAGCCCATTGTATTTTTAAAACCAAAGCCTGATCTAACCATTTCTTCACACCTAACACTTCTTTTATTTTCTTTTTAAATTTTTGTTTTATAAATTGAAAATCTAACTATACATATTAAAATTTTAAAAATTTAAAATTGTAGTAAAAGACCAAGTATGGCAACTTGGGAATTCCTCATAATTATTCCTCACCCCAGACCGGATTACGCAGAGGCTTCACCTACCTCTTTTGTTAGCATGCCTACCTCTAATTGAAATTTCAATCCAAAAATCATTTTCTAATTACTTGATTTTGACAATCACAGTTGACAGACATCATTGAAAATATTCGACACCTAATGATTTTGACCGGTAAAAATGAATTTTGAAATAGTACTTCAATAGATAGATTTGTTAGATTAGATTTTAAATTTTTAAAATAAACAGACCTAAACTCCCGACAACCTCAGTAGGCTTTAAGTAAAAGCTCAACTCTAAAAAGCTTTGTTCAAGCCCATTTTTATTTGACTCGAGTTTAGGCCATCACAACCCAGGTTCAGACAGATAAAACACCCCTAAAATTTGAAGGACAATTGGTAGATCATAATGCCTTCTAGATATCAGATGTAGAATTCAATAATTACAATTATTGTAACCACAGACACAAATTGTAAAACACAAGATTCAAATTCCACAAAATTTCGACCTACCAAAAATTGTTTTATTTGATATTATTTTGCTTTAGTGATCTAATTGATTCTTACTAGTTAGGTTGTAGAAATCGTTAAAGAAACACTTCAAATACTTCATTTTCTGCATAACATGACGTTGACACAAACTAATTACATCCTTAGATACACGATGACGGTTTACGTTGTCAATCAATGGAGTGTACAAGTTACAAAATGGATTTCAATGTCTAATTTTATAGGTGATGTTTTCAACTTGCGTATGATTTTGTCACATGGCCATATTAATTTGATACTGAGTCCTAATAAAAATAAATGAGTTTCTAGAATAATTATGACCAAAACAAACTCAACAATTGGCTTAATGGTCTCATGTTCGGATAGAAACTATGATTTTAACCAGTGTAAGAGCAGGTTTAGCACCAGCAGTCATACAAAAGCATATTATTCATCACCAGAAAACCAATCCAAATCCAAGCAATGGCTTCCCAGTGTTCTGACCATATCCAATCCAAAGCCTAACCCTATCAAAATTGCTGCCAAAGAATTGGATACACCAGAATACCTATCAAAATAACCCCCATTTTCTCTGCATGACAAAATGATTAACATCCAAGAAATTATCAATTTCGAACAATCAATCATGGATGTGCCAGTTGGAATATAAATTAGACATTGAGTGCCGCTCATCTTAAAAGAATTCACGGACAATTCTCTAATCTTCCAGTTCAATAATCTTCACCACTGATGCATCTCCAACCTTTTGGCATACAACAACGCGGTCATGTGGCTTTATTACACCAGAAGCCTTGCCATGATCAAGAGCAACCTTCAGAACTGATCGTTTGAGGAACTTGTAGATTCAGCCTGAAGAATCAATTACAAAGAAAAATAAATATAAAGATATAGAATTCTAAATCAATCAGTATGCCATCATTGTGACCATTAGCAATATGAATTACAGAATCAATAGGCCAGGTTCAAGCTTGCCAATGACTGGCTGAGGCCCAATCTTTTGATTAGCCTGGTCTAAAGTTCAGACAAGTCTCAGGCCTCAAAATAAGGCACAAGCACTTTATTTTCATACTTCTGTTGGGCCCATTTTAATTAGGTTCCTAAAAATTAGGTTAAGATCTAATGCCATATAGAAAAATGTTGAAAATATGTAAATGCAATTGTATACCATTCACCTTTGTATCTCAAGAATTTGAAGAAGAAAAAACATGTAACACCTCAGAATATATACTAGCAGGGTGTATGCAAGCTGTTAGACTTCTTATCGATGCCAGTGCCTAGTACTATTTGTTTTAAATAATAATAATAATATCGAAATGGTATCATGTGTTTCAAACATAAATTTCTATTTCACACTGTTTTCAGCTGAAAGCTCCTAAAAGAGGAAAACTGTTTGAAATGAACTAGCATCCATGTGCACCAACTCAACTGGAAGTGAAACTCGAACTATTGGAACTCAACTATGGTTTAAAAACTAAAAAAAAAAAAACTTAAGGTGAATCAACCAAGTCAACTGCAGAACAACTGGAAGAGAAATTCGAAGGTACTCAATATTTAATAAAAAAATGAAACTCTGATTCATCTGAAGTTAAAAAAAAAAACTTGGTTTGGCATAAAGTCAGAATGACTAGAAGTTGACAAAACTACAGATGATGATGAAATAATGAAAACTCAAATTGTATTTAATTTGAGTAGCCATGCCCACCCACATCCAACAATGCCAATTACTTTCTAATAGGAATCTACCAGCACATTGTTAAACAGAATACTTACTGGATGTCGAGGATCTGCAAGCATGGGAAAAAGGCCCCTTACTACAAGTGATTGCCTTGCCTGCTCATTTCATCATTGAAATTAAACATCAAGTTCTGATTAGTTCGCATTTTACTTATAGAAAATCTAGAATGTGAAAAACTGAAACCAGAAAAAAGAAACATGCATATATTTTCATTGTCTAAAACATAAAATTAAATAAAACTTTTAAGTTTAATGGTCCATTAAGAATCAATGAATGTTGAGAGGAATGGGCACATCTTCATTTGTTTCATCGTAAGCCCAAATCCCATCTATCTAGGGTTGTCTTTTCGAGTTCTTCTCCAATTGACCCTTTCATATACCATACCTTCAATTATTCTCCATCCATCATTTCTTTTTTATATTCTTTTTTTTATCCCTTCCCTCCATGTTTTCAACGGTCTACCCCTCCGCCATCTCAAGTCTTCTCATTACATGGCCAAACCACCTTAAGCGAGTTTCTCTCAATTTATCTTCTATTGGGGTTATTTTAAACTATCCTAATGCGGGCACTTATGACCCTAGCCTTAATCATTACTCCACTCATCCAACGTAAAATGTGCATCTCCGTCACCGTAACTATCGCAAACCCCAATAAAAGGGTAAAGTTGAAAGAGTAAAGTTGAAGGGTAAAGTTGCATACGAAATTAAAAGGGTAAAGTGCATGCAACAGAAGTAGAAAAGAAGTAGGAGACGAAAGACGAAGAACTTGCTCCAGGCAGGTACACTGTATCGCACTTCTTTCTATCTTAAACTGAATCGAACTAGTCAACGATTCATGGGTAGACTTGTACGATTTGCGAGTCACCTCCAGAATCGTGCGATTTTCTTCCACTTGTGATTTTCTATGCAATTTGGCTCATTTTAGCTCACGTTTCGATTCAAATCACACGATTCGAACCGTAAATCACCCGATTTGAGCCGTGAAGTGCGATTATAACAACATTGGAAATGACTATCTTTTGGCCAAACAAATTGTACTGCATTCAGACAAAAAAAAATTTAATTTACGTCCTTTTAATTCAATTACCTTTTCTTCTTAATTTATTAGTAATATATTTGTCTAATTCTCTGATTTAATATAATTATTTTTCAATTTATAATTTTACTGTTCCTCATTATTTAATTTTTCAACTTTTGCATGTTTATTATATTATTAAAAAAATTAATTCGTCACATTGTCTTTTTCGAAATAAAATGCTGAAACAATATAATTTTTTTGAAATGGATTGAAACAATATAAATACCAAAGTGTTTTGTCTCGAAGGCAAATCAAAACAGCCTCTGAAAAAATTGACAGCTATGAGTCACAGCAATTGTTTGTGCAACAATAAAGTTGGAAAGGCTCTCTATTTGCAATCAGAAAGCTTTGATAGCTTGAATGAAATGGCTAGAAGAATAGGACAAAATTACTCCTCCATATTGCAATCAGAAAGCTTTGATAACTAGAATGACATGACTAGTCATTTTAGATTGAGATTTTGTTGAAAGAGTAAAAAAAACATGCATATAAATAGTAAGTGGAAGATTGTGGCCGAAATAAAATGGGGGTTCAATTCATAAACAATAGGAGGGTTTCAAGGCAGCTGGAAGAATGGGAGACAATTGAGGAATCAAGTGAATTGTGCCATCAAGGACTCCTCGTTAGGGCTACCGTCACCAAGGTTGTCCCCATCTGTGTTGCACTCATCAAGACCTTACCAGAGGTTGATCAGGCCATCAAGGCCTCCCATCAACACCTCCAATGGTGAAACAAGACCCACCAGAAGTATATCTGATGATGGATCAAATCATCTATACATGTGTAATCAAAACTTCGCCAACACATTCAAAAAAATTGAATCAAGTGAATAGCTCTGTCAAGGACTTGTTAGGGCTGCCCTCGCCAAGGTTGTCCCCGTTTGGGCTGCTTACATTGAGGCTGCTGATGTGGAGCGTATCAATTTATTTTACCGTAGTTGCATTAATCATCTAGAGTTATTTTTTTGTGTCCTGCATCAGCTGCCCTTGCCTGAGCTGCTCTTGTCCGGGCTGCCCCTGTTCAGGCTGCTCTCAATCAAGCTGCCCTCGTCGCAGCCCTCTCCACCCTCAAAACTATAAATGTCCCTAGGCCTAGAGGGGGGAGGGTCCTTTTTTGGCTTAAACATTCTTTAAACACACTACAAGAACAAGCAAATGAGAGACTTTCCCAGACAACCGGAGATAGTGTGGTTTCTAATCTCTTTCACAGTTTGGACTCAGCATGGTTGCAAGTAGTACTTCCATTCACACATCATCTCACTGTGTAGTTTGAGACTTCTTTTGTCCACTTGCACTTCATTTTAACAGTGCTGTTTGGATTCCTTGAATCCATTGACACTTATTTCTAGTTTGAAGATTCAGAACTTCACCTGACGTGCAAGTAAGATCAAGTCTTTGTTGTTAGATCTCTACTCTAAGTGCACACAAGTCACCATTTTTGGATCAAGTCTTGAAGACGCCACCTAAGGCTTTCTAAATTTGTATTTATTTTATGATCATTTGTATGCATGGTCAAAAACGTTCACTTGTAGAAGGGATGACAGACCAATCTCTCTAAGAGGAGCCGAGATATGTTGTTTAGAACTGTGCGCCCATTTATATTATTTAAATATCAAATAAAAAGTTCGTGCTGCAAATTTGAAAATTTGTCTACAGTGGGGTCAAAAGACCACATTGGAGGTTGATACCCTTGGTTAGAGAAATTTGAGATTTGTGCTCACGGTGTAGTGTGCCTTTCAGACATTTAAGAAGGGCCGCCAGTGTGGTAGAGGACTTACTCGCCGAGTAAGGGGTGATCGGGTGGGGGGAATCGTCGATTTTATGTAATGTTATGAGGGTCGGGGTTGGTTGAGGTGTTAATGGTGTATTGTTTCTAGGGTCCGAAGTTCGCTAAGATGTTAGTGTTGTATTGTTTCGGTATAAGCCTCTCATAACAGTTCTATCCTTGTATTGTTTCGTATAATCAAGTTTACCCATGATCCATTGGGTCTTAATTGGGTAATTGACCCAATTCCTTACCCATCTAAGGTCCATTTCAACTATTTAATCTTAAATTCAATTAATTTGCAATTCAAATAAACCAATCCAATAGGCATACCTCAAGCACCAGTAAAACTCCATTTTAGTTGATTCGTCTTGAGGCGAGGAATAACAACTGATAGTACGGGCATTGGCCTATATTTTGCAATCAGTCTGCATTTTAACAAATACACTTAAGAGACCAAATTTGTAGATGCCTAGAGGGGAAAAAAAAGATAACCACTATAAAAAGAAGAAACAATTATACCCACCATCAAAACCAGATGATGCATCTGTGCAGTTGATTATAATGTATTAAAAGAACCATAAGCACATTACCTTGCAGCCCTTCCAGATGACGTGAAGACAATAATAACAGAGGCCTTCACCTTGATTGCTGCACGTACCTAAATAAAATAAAAAACTAAAACTCAGTAAAGAAATCAATATGTAAGGGTCCATTTGATTTGCAAAAATAAAACTTGATAAAGGAATACCCAGGAACCAACAGAGACCGACCTGGAGGTCAGATCCAATGCCACATTGGATCCTAGGTTCCCTAGCATTGCTTGGAGAACCAAAGAATCCAACTGTTGGCCCTAACGCATAAGGTTCAAAACAGCGTCTAAAACAATCTGCTGGGTCAGCACATCATTGATCAATGCTACTCTTGCTCCACACAAGGCCAACAATATATAAAAGAAGGTAGACTAAAACCTTACCGCAGAGGACGCAATGGACTCCAAGTGAGTCATTGGCTCACCCACATATTTTACAGTCTTCTTGAAATACAGGTCTTGGTTGAAAACTTTCTCTGCCTGCAGATATGGACAACATTTAAAGTAACCGACATTTGGTCCATATTAACTATTAAGATAAGTAGTAGCTTATGCCTCAAGAAAAAGGTCATTGATAAAGGAGCAGCAGTAAATGGAAATTCATCTTTTTAATCATCTTTTTGTAAACAAGTAAAAGGAGGAGAATCATTATCATAATGAACAACTTAGTACGTCCACTAATAATTACCAATGCATTTCAAAGGCATGAGTTTACAAACAAGTTCCAAAGAAGCAGCTGCATGACATGAAGAGTAAATGAAAGGACATCATCAAGGAACAGAGTAGTTGCTGGTTGAAAGTACTAAAATAGCGGTGGAAGAAGTGTAGGGAATGGAGAAGGGCAGCACGACTCGAATCAGTTAGAAACAGGATGACCTTCATCACTAGATCACAATTCATGGTTCATGGAGCACAGATCATAGTCTCTGTTATGTTAAAGATCACAATGCACTCACGATTCATAATTCATGGATGACAGATCAATAATCTGCATTATGTCAAAGATGTTCACACACATGTGGCACACCCTCAAGTGCACACCTGCATATACACCCTTTGTGTAGGACCATTTGAATGGTTCATTAGAAAGCTCTATGCTTGAGTACATAGGCTATCAAAATCAATATGGCACACACAATCTCTCTCATAAATGGCGCACCTGCATGTGCACCCTGTGCAGGACCATGTGAATGGTTTGTTCGAAAGCTCTATGCTTGAGTAGGAAGCCTATCAAAAAACACCTCAAATGGATCACCAACGCCATGTTTTTTAAGGGCCTAAGTTTTGATCATTTTAAACAATTTTAATCCCAACTTGGCTGGCCCCATTTGGCACAGTGCTCTCACTGTGCTTGTATGAGTACCAGCTGACTAGAGGATCCTTGTACTTTACAGAGTAAAAGGACATGGACATGCATTTCTGATTTTGGCTTTCTACTATTACAATTTCGAGAAAAAAAGAAGGGAATTTTCCTGCTGGCAGATAGCAATGGATCTAATACAACTTTAAACAAAGACAACATCATTCTGAAAGAAAAGTAGAAGAAACTTGCCTCGGCACAAATTTTACCAACAATTGAGATCGTCTCAACAGGATACAATCCACGTAGAGTCTCTGCACCTAAAAGAATTGCATCACTTCCTGCACCAACCAAAGCAACATTATAGACCCCAAAAATTTCATAGATCAAACAATAGGACTTTCCTTTCTGCCTTTCAAATCAAACAAAAGCATTGTCAATAGTAACTTCAAGCTCAAGAATGAAAGCACTAGAAAGTAAAGAAAAAAGTTGTTGAAAGGAAGGATAACATTAACAGAGCCCCAAGAAAACTTCATCTGAGAAATGTTATTGAACAATGGAAAATACCATCCAATACAGCATTGGCCACATCAGTTGCCTCTGCACGAGTTGGTCTGAGGTTGTCAGTCATGCTATCCACAACACGAGTAACCACTGCAGGCTTTCCAGCCATGTTGCACTTGTAAACAGCAGCCTTTTGGAATAGAAACACCTGGATAAAATTACAGATAGTTAGCAGAGGAGCAATGAGTAATAATATTAACATTCTACCAAGTTAACACACATAGAGAGAGAGATTTCTAAGACCTATTATAAGTTTTACTATATTCTTAGAACAATTCCTAGTTTGATTCCTTAAACAAAGAATATGGTGTTCACCTTTTGAGGCACAACCAGTTTCTTATGCTAATGAATGTTAAAATGTCGAAAACATTATAACATAGTAGTTACATTATTTGATTCGAATTTAAACACATTAGCATTTCCAATACCAGATGTCAACTAATGGAGGTTAAGAGGATAATAACAATCCAATGTTTCATGAGCCATGAGACCAACTAGCCACTGAAGCACCAAACTATCCCCTAGAAGAAACCAACTCAAACATCAATATCCTAGTACTCAACCAATTCCAAAAATGCCTCAAGTGACAATGCAATGTTGGACAAGCACATTTGGGCAAATGCCTAGGCAAGACCTGACAAGGTTTCCAACCTCATTAACTAGAAAGAAGATCCACCCCCACCTTCTCTCCATGCCAACGTAAACATCCGAGCTTTCTTTGACTATCAGAGACACATAAAGAATCCACAAACAATCTATGACTATCGCCAGCTCTTCCCAAATCTTTTGTTTTAATGCAAGATTCATTCCTCACTGCCAATGGGCCCCAAGTAAACTAGAGACGTGGAGCTATCTAGCATTCCCCCAATACAGGATGACTCTAGATTACCATAGAGATTCAAAGACAATTAATGCCACTGGCCCAGGTGGATCAGCTTTGCCTTATAGGTTATCTGCTGGGGCAAGGCCATATTCTATGTTCTTATTGTAAATCAAAACCCTAAAAATACAGAGATGCATGAAGAAAGGGCCAAATCCTATTAGCCGCAAGACCATGAGAAGAGATTATAAACACACTCTTTCATCTTCAAGACATGAAACAAATGTTTAGAAGGGCTATTTTCCTCATTTTCAAGTGATCAAAAACCAAGGTTTTGTTAGATGTAGCTACCAAATAAAAGGTGATGTATGGAAATTCAACTTGCAGATATCAAGTAAAATACAAATTCAAGTTAGCCTCAAAAAGGTAAAAATCTAACTAAGGTTGTGCAGAGCAACAAATCACAGATTGAACGCTAGAACTCTCAAAAGAAAAATAGAAAAAATATGTATCACTTTTCATTTGCATTATAAACAAATACAAAATAAACATATTTGTACATCAAAGCTCTAGCTTTCCTACTTAAACTTAGGCGTGCAACTCGGGCAGGCCAGATCGATCACTAAGTCTATTCTAGCTAGGGCCCAAATTGCAATTACAGAACCAGCACTCAAATCGGGCCCATCTAAGCCTAATTATTTGAAGTCAGGCTCAAGTCCTACAAATAAATAACGGCCAATTATGGGCCCTTCTGGTTTTGAGGCTCGTACTCAATTTAGTTCATCAATTACTATTATTAGTCTATAACATTAAACCATAGTTGTTCATTTTTCCAGTTATTAGTGATTGTTGTTTTATCCGTATTATCTCTTTGCACCTTTGGTGCCTCTTTATCTATTAATATGAACCATTTCAAAAAAAAAAACCGTAGTTGTTCATTTTTTATTTGTTAAGAGATTTCTATAGGACTTATCATTTGAATCAAAATTCTTGTTCTATCATAGAAATCATGATCATCACACATTTATCACAAAAATTAAGTTTCAAAGCCATTATTTTACTTCTAATCAACTCTTCATATATATGTTAAAACAAACAAATTCCAAAATAAATCAACACGTAAGTTTCAAGTTCTACCACTCAAAACAATAAAATCAATTCCTCCAAATAAAGTAGTAGGGTTTAATAAGTAGGAGAAGAAAGATACAACCACTTTCCTTCCTCCTATTCATTTCTCATTTATCATTTTCTGATTGTTCTCATAATATCATAGTGATATAAAGATATATAGTAGTCAAGGCATAATGCATAATCAAAGAGTGGAGGTGTCCTGGAGCACTAAGGCACAAAGCACACACCTAGGTATGAGCCTAGTTTTGCTGGGCAAACACTTATTTAGATTGTTTATATATATATATATATATATATATATATATATAATATATATATATATATGTGCATATTATTAATCTGTTTATCAGATAATATTAACAAAATACCATTTTACTCATCTAGAACACCAAAACGAATAGACGACGAGGCTTTAAACATAATATATAGACAAGCATATTATATAATATATACTAATTATAGTGTCTAATTTTAAGTATTATTGAATAAGAATTCATCGTAACTAGGACATCTACTTATTATTATGGAAAACAAAAAAGATTATAATGGAAAAAATTCTTAAAGAATGTTACTTAAGGAAAGCCTGCCTTAGAGCTAGGCAAGGCACAAAATTATATGGAGACTAGGAGCACCTAAGATGTGTCTTTAACCCCCAATGGGAGAAGATAAATGCTCTGCCACTAGTGACCCCAATGGAGAAAACTTCCGGTCCTCAATTTTGGTGTTAGTTCCGTGGTTTTCCTTGCCTAACCAATTATATGGAAGTAAATCCATGCCTACTTCCTATTGCAGAAACCTTCGCTGGGTAGTTAGCTTTATTTAGATATTTTTTGTCCATCAGTTCTGATTGACTTGCGTCATGTTCTGGCCAGAAGAAACTCACCCTCACATTTGAGATATCATGCCTTTCATAATAGGCAAGAACCATTACATCTCCAATAGCATATAGTAACACTAATAACTTTTTTCAGCACCTTTATTCTTTTCATGGTTCTTTCACAAAGTCATACTGCTGTTGAGACTGTATATAAATGAAGAAACAACTTCTGGATAAGCCTGTGGCTGTGGTAAGCGCCATTAAATGTGGATACATGTAGCTTGTGGCCCACGTTCCTTTACACATCAACCTTGCATAATCGGTTGAAGACATAGAAGATCAAGCAGGATCCAAGTTATTCTCATGTTTGTTGTTCTCTTTCTAGGACTATAATATATATGTTACTATTGTAGTATGTTTAATTTATCCTTCAATATATACCATTTTTCCACCACATCAATGATCCACAGACAATCATCCACCAACTCAACTTGAATTTTAAATTTTTATTCTGCCAAAATTCAGCGAGGTCTAATCATATACTCATCAAGGGTTGCATCAATGAGATTTTGTAGAACTTACTTATCTATTCATCAACAAACTGATCCAACTGCAGGAAAAGAAACAAATTGTCAACTGGAAGACTTTAGCTATTGCTAAAGACTGATCAACAAGCAATCTCAAATCAATCTTCAGTCGCAGAGATACATTAGCATGTAAAGAATTGCTAGTGGAAGGTACCAGAAGGAAAGAGACTTTTAAAGACTCAAATTGATGGCATAAGGACAAATAGCTTATGAAATCTTTTAATGAGGTAGAGTGGAGATGCAGAATCCACAAAAACCAACCTCGGATGCAGTGGAAAATGGCCATGATCGAAATGATGACTGGTCATAAGTTGAGAATACCATTCATATTACAAGCTATTGATTCAGCTATTGTCATCATCAAGGCAAATAAAATCATTTTCAATCACAGTGGGTGTTTCTCATTCAGCCATCCAACTTTCTTGAGAGATCAAAAGGCCCGAAAATCAGTTGTAGAATTAGATCTTTTTAATTATTCCTTAAAACAATACACAAGCACATACTCCTCAACAATCTTTTAATTCATGCAATCATGTATAAACAAAACTAAAGGTGTTTTAAACTATAAATGCTTTCTTTTTTCACAGAAGATCTAGACTTGATAAACATGCATATGAAAGGCAAATATCTTTAAGCTGTTGAAGGCAAGATTGTTCTTGCCAAGACATCATTAGGAATGGTAGCATTATTCCTACTAGGTCAAAAATGGACAACTCATCATGTGGAATATGTAAACAACCTCATCTTAATAAACTCATTCAATACACAGTTTTAGCACTATGAACGAAGAACCACTAAGGCATTAAAGCATTGCACCAGGGCATCTAAGCAGCACATGCACACTACACACTGTCATGGATTGCGGTCAAATATGGCATATGCCATCACCTAATAATACCTTATTTCCTACATTGTTTGGTCCACACTGCATATGTACACAAAACACTGAATGAATACCACACCAGGTCACATCCATCAATATGTTTGAGAAAGGGGAACCAAAAATTCAGTCTATCAAAATTCATCAATTGAATAGAAGGTGGAAGCAGCCTCTTCTTGTCATGTACATGATTTTCTATTCCAAACAGTTATGAACATATGAGATTATGAGGTCAGGTGCGACTCCCCTTGGAGCTACTGTTACACTAGATGAGACTTAACGTCACCAATCAAATGATTAAAGGCATCAATGAATCAGTGATTTGCTCGATGCTGGAGTTTCTTGATACCCTAGATCAATGAACCAGATTCTAGTAATTTGCTTGATGCTGGAGTATCTTGATACCCTAGAAAGCCACTTGGGAAAACGTCAATGAGTCATGGTCATCAATCATGTACATGTCCATTACACATTGCTCATTGATGCAACCAAAACTATTTTTCTAAATGAAATGGTCACAACCACGAGATTGCATGTTCAAATCAGATTGCATTAAAAAAAGGGTCAATAGTTCATCTTCTGAATAAGAGACATCATTAAATGTCATTCAGATTATTCATTGGGCACACTAATAGAATGATCATCAGAGAAGCATAGTACAATAAATGCAATCATGAATAAACAAACCTGAACATGTTTCCCTTGTTAATAGAAGTGGTGTCATTCAAATTATTCATTGTGTGTACCAATGTTATCAAACTCGAATCATATCGTGAATCGGTCTAAGAGTTCGTGAATCAGAAATCGTAGAATCCTAAGATTCATTTTCTCTAAAATTATTATTTATACTATAATTACATATAACATGACATAGAATAATAAGATACTTTTTCAATTCCTCATAATATATAAATAAATATGCAAACACATGAGTATATGACAAAATGTACCAATGCAAAATTAAATCAAAATGTATTAGAAGTCAAATTTTTACATTTCAAAATCCAAATCATCATAATTCATAAATTTTTATTACCCAAATTCAAAAATCTCAAAAAAATTCTAATAATGAGATTAAAATATAAATATAAAGTACTAATAAATTTAAAAAATCAACAAATAAATCAAAGGTATTTAAATCAAGGTTGTCAAACTTGAATCATATTGTGAATCGGTAAAGGAGTGTGGATCATGAATCGTAAATCGTAGCATAACATTTTTTACTTTTTTTTCTATAATTATTATTGATACTACAATTACATATAATTATTTGTGTCATCCATCGGAAATAATCATCGACAAAAAAAAAAAAGACACAAAAAAATATCAATATTAGATTTAATCATAATTAGTGTATAAATTGTTTTCTATTATTAGAAAACTATACTTTTATATTTTAATCAATATAATATATATAATACAATATTAAAAATATCAGATTTTTAATCAATATCAGACATATATTTTTTAAGTATCTAGCACAATTTCAAAAAAAAATTATAACACATTTAAACACAAATTAAAATATTGGATGCAATATTAAATTATGAAAATTAATACTGTTTGATTACATAGAGTTACAGGAAGAGGGACTATATATTTTAAAATTTTAAAATATCTGACTAGATAATGGAAAATATCTTAAAATAGTTAGTGTATTATTTTAAATAATAATTGTTTAATTGAGATGTGTACTATTTTAAATAATAATTATGTTAAAATAGTTAGTGTACTATTTTAAATAATAATTGTTTAAATAAAATCTGATTAGTATACTAGATAATGGAATTATGGGGTCAATTACAATTGATATGTAGCATTAATCTAATAAATATTATAGGTTTAACGATAATAAAATGAAAATTATTATACAATAATAATTATAATGAAATCAATAATTATTAATTAAGTGGACTGATTACAGAATGGTGAAAACACTGTCTGGCAACAATAAAAATCCAGAAGAGGTCCATTAACGGCAAAATGGAACACGAGGTCGTGCGAACATATATTTTCCCTTAAATATAGCAGCGTAACTTAAAAGGAAGAAAAACCAAACATTAGTTTCCGCTTGATGTGTTTATTAATTGTGGAAAAAAACGAAGCCCTAAACTAACGAAACAAAACAAAGAGAGGCTGCTGGAGGTGGAAACTAAGATAAAGAAACGACGGAGGGAAGAAGAAAGAAGGGGAAAAGAACAAAAAAGAAGGCTCTTGGTATGTTTTCCTTCACTTTTTCCCCCCCTTTCTCCCCTTCTTTCTTCCATCTGTAGCGAACGAGTCTATGATTCTACCGAGTTTTCTCGCACATTTCGCGAATCATCCCAAAAACGTACGGTTTTTGAGGAATCTCGATATATGATACGAGTTGACTCATAAGACCTCACGATTCAAGTCGAATCGCAAATTTAACTCGCGAATCATGCATTTTTTACAACCTTGATTTAAATAATTTTATTAGCATTGATGGTTTTTTTTTAAAAAAATAGAGATTTTTATTTTTTAAATAGATACAAAAGATTTGAAAAAATAAAAGAGATGTTTTTAATTAAAAGAAATTAAAATTATAAAATCAAAATCCGAACGAAAAAAGAGAGTCGAAATCGAAACTGGCCTTTGTGCAAACAGGAAGGAAATTAAAAGATTCTCGTGCAAACAATAAAGGGGCGGAAATTAAAACTTAAAAGGGTAAAGTTGGCGGAACTTAAAAAGTTTATTAGTTTACTAAAAAGGGCCTATCGTACTACTAAAAGAGTAAAGTGGAGAAAGCCCTATCGTGCGACTGTTACTACGACGGAACTAAAGAAACGAAGAACGGAAGGGAAAACGAGGAAGAAGAAGAAGAATGAAGGGGAAGAAAACTACGTACATCATATCTTTCTTTTGCATCGCACAATTCTGCAATTTTACTATTTGAATCGCACGATTTGCGATTCAACCCAAGACTCGTACGATTTTTGGTAAATACCGATTCATTATGCGATTTGAATCGTTGGACCCTCCGAGTCAAGTCGAATTGTACGAGTCGACTCGTGAATCGTACGATTTTGACAACATTGGTGTGTACTAATAGAGTGAGCATCAGAGTAGTACAATTTGTGGAATTATGCATAAACAAAACAGTAGTTCCCTTTGTAAATGGATGTGGTAGTACTAGAACGGGAGTGAGGATATGAATTTGTAAGTTCAGAATCACAAGGAAGAGCAACATTATTGCTTCCAGGTTACAAATGGACTAACTTTTTTTCTTTTCACGAAAAGGGGGGAGGGATCCAAATGGACTAACTCATTGAATATGCACTCTAATTGTATGAAATCAGCCAACGAACAATTTTAACAGTAAGGAAGAAAGCACCATTTGATGCACTGCAACATGCATCATGCTCTCCATTCATGAAGCATTATGAGGTTGGATGCAACTCCCCTTGGACGAACTGTCCACTTTAGGCCAACCATTAATTGGTTAAAATCATCAACGGTGGAAATTTTATGAGCAGATGAAATCCATAATGGAACCTTAGATAAATAACATGAATTGCTGGATGGTGAAGCCTCCTGCATGGTAGATGGCCTTGGAAAAGACACTAATATAAAATGTAAATCATTCATCAATTATGCATATTTCAAATACTAATTGCTACTGTCATAACGTCAAGGTTTTCACTCTTTTTTTTTTAAGAAATTGTCACTATCACGAGGTTGCACATTTGAATCAGATTACCATTCAAAGAAAAGGTCAATTACTAGTCCTTTGGTTTAAGGGGCATCAGTACAATGTCATTGTTGAGAGTGTAACAATAGAATGATCAGTAGGAGAAGAGTACTGCAAGAAAATAGATATGAAAAACTTCGAAGTGGGAAATGTAAACTTGATGTGGTACACAACTTGGGTTACATCACAAGTTTCATTAACTAGCTACACAAATGCGCAAGTGTCTGGAAGCACCATAACTAAAGAAAATAAAATCTCTTGAAACATAAAAGGGCTAATAACTCCATATTGTTCAACACACTGTAAGATTTGAACTCTGACCTTCTCAGGTGGTAGATCTATCCCAAGATTTCCACGAGAAAGGATTATGCCATCCGCTTCTTGTAGGATCTCATCAAAATGGGTTAAACCCTGAAAGAAATTGGGAGAAATGAGATTACAAATGTACCATCTGATAAAATATCAAAGCACTGGTATTAAATTTAATTATGCAATTACAATAAATTTGAAGGGATAAAATTTTTAGCAAGCATTCATGCATCTCACCTCTATGTTTTCAATTTTCGCAAAAATCTGAGTTTGATGAAGGTCGCCCAACTTTGAAAGAAACTCACGAGCCTGCATGTGGCAAATGGATATCAAATATTTATACAAAATATGAAAGCTAGATGGTGAAGCAGGTTGTATTGATCCTTAAAAGTACATACATTGCAAGCTAAGAAGTTAATCTTAAACAAATAAACATACATTGCAAGCTAAGAAATTAACCTTAAACAAATAAAGTGATAATGAACTTAGGGGAAAAAAGGATTTTGTAAAAGCTCGACAATTCTCTTACTTATTGCAACTTTTTGATTAAAAGAATCGCATGAATATTATCATGGACTGCTGTTCACTTACATGGCGAACATCTTCAGCATGCCTAGTATATGATAACGAGAGGAAATCAATGTTGTTTCGAACACCCCACGTGCTTATCACCTGAATGGTAAAGAGAGGGAATCAGAAATACTTGGGGATTTGAGGGTATAAGCACAACAAGATCAATAAACAATTGCAGCAAACATGACTAGATGTAGCAGCATCATTAACTGAAGGCCACATTCAGAAGCTCAAATGCCTAGAGATGACAGAAGGAGTGCTTTCTATTAACAACTTGCTAACAAATGAATTCTATGACATTCCTTTTCAAAAAAAGAGTGAGTTTGATGGATATTATATCTGGAGCAGAACCAACAGTTGTACAAACCTACAATAACAAGCTAGTGTGACCATAGTAGTGAAGGCACAAAGTAAACTCAAGGTATAAAGACCTAGTTTTTGCAGGCATACTTCATTAGTACTTTAGAATATATTTTATAAACTAGAACATTCATTGCAGGCTTTATGCGCTTGCTCCTTTTTGTTGTCGTTATTGTTTCCCCTTTTTTTAATTGATCAATGAAGTTACTATTCAAAAAAAAAAAACATTCATAGTCTTTATGACACCAATATTAACAAATAAAAAGTTATTCATTTAACATAATGAAATATCTAAGAAGCCTTGTTGTTTGAGAAAATGTTTTTATATATAGAGATAAAGAGAAGGATTAAAAAATGCCTTCTACTGTATAGCAGTTTTTATTGTATCCGCAACCGAGCAACATATGCCTACTACAAGTTAACTTCCCTTCACTATGATCAATCAAGCTTTTCAATAATACATTATGTGAACCGACACCTATGAAGCACGGATACTCCGAAACCATTCGAGTATCCGTGTCAGGTACGTTTCTGACATAGATACGGCCGGATACGGCTCGGATACGTGTCGGATACGTATCCAATTAAATAAAATATTTTTTTAAATACGGATACATCACAGATATGGCAGCTGACACAGCGGGACACGGGACACGGGAGGTGGGATACGGCAGCACGGGAGAAAAGGGGAAAAAAAATTATCAACCAATAGTTTTTATTCTCTTGAAAGACAAAGTTTCCTTATCATCTGATATTTTAATTTTAGACTATTGCATCAAGAGGGGAGGTTGAGAACAGTAGTCACCATAACAAAGTCATTGACTGAGTTAATCACCCTCATTGCTTCCGAACCACACAAAGCAAAGCCACCATCAGTTCAAGGCAATACTAACACCTCAAGTCTTCACAACAGCCTATAACTTTGGAAACACAAGAAGAAGAAGAACCTCCAAACTAATTGTGGCAGCAGTTGCATAAAATAAAACTATAGGCTGAAGATGTGAGGTTTCATTTCTTAAGAAATCCCTTCAAAATAATGATATTAACACCAACCATTCCAAAGAATGATGAAACTTCAAAAGGAAAAAAAAAAAATACAACTTGGATGAGGACTAGCTTAAGGAAGATATTGAAGAAAAAACAGTTTCAAGTATACAGCCACTTACATTTTTGTCTGCATCGGACAGGGTAGGCAAATCAATACGAATTTGTGAGACATGTAAAGTGAACAAAGAACCTGCAAGAGTAGCAGTGTTCTTGATCACACAACTTACATCTTCTCCTTCAAGCTCGTGAACCTGCATAGTGAAAATATTCACATAAAACAGTACATGGCATAAAACATTTTACAGGAACTGAAACCCAGATCTTATAAATGGTGACCCAGTTAACTGGCAGACACAAGTCTATTTGACTAAGACAGGTTACTGAACCACCTCAGTTTGACCCGTCACATTAAGGGAAAAGAAGAAATAAATATGAAGGATTCAGTAAGTTGACTGAGTCAACTTGCATAGTCAACTTTGTTAGTCAGCCAAGTTTTACTCAACGAAGTCAGCTCAGCAAGTAAGCAGCTGCAGTCCTACCTCCAACCAAACAGAAGTAGTTTCACTTCCTGTGAACAGATATTGGCCAATGAAGATGGTGTCTCCTTTCTTCACAGCCTGTAAGGCACAAAAGATGTTTACCAGTCAGATATCTGCTAAAATTTTAAGAAAGCCACAACCATAAGAACACTGGAATGAGGATAAAAACTATTCTAAAACTCAAATTAGATAACAGTACCTCACTAATTCAGACAAAAATTTGAATATGAATACATAAGATATCTTAAAACTACATTTGTCACCAATGATGAAATACATTAGGATACAGAAATGGAGACAAAATCAAAATGGCTGAACCCATGCTTTGCAAAATCAAAGCATCACGAAGATCTGTTAAGTATTCACCTGAAGTGTCCATGCAATCGTAATAAAAAATCAAGTTTTATATTATTTCTAAAAAAGGCAAAATAGTTAAAAAACTTATACATGTAAAAAGGGATAAGGTTTTCACAATCCATGCAATTTGTTTCAGCGATGGTATCATATGTAATTGTCCTGGAGGAAGGGATAAGAAAAGACATTTAATAGTAGCGTGACTAACTGTATGACTTATGATAGGGTCAAATAAAGAAGTATAACTCGAAAAGCCAACCCCAGATAAATGGTATTTTGTCTAATGATGATGACGATGATGATGATGATATCATCTGTATTGTCACATATGTACATATTTTTCAAGATTACCCAAAAAGCTTTTTTTATGATCAAGGTGTCCAGGCCTCTCAGAGAACCCGACTAATCCTCAAGATATGTGCAAGCCTCCCTACCCCCACACATTGGGTAACTCTACGTGGAGTGGCCCTTTGGTGGAGTGGGAATCGAACTCAGAACTCCCGCTTCCTAAGGCAGGTTCCTAGCCATCACTCCAACCATTTGGATTACCCAAAAAAACTTGTGTTTATGTATAGACTTCTAATTACAGGTTAGTAGGTTACCATACACAGCTTATAAGACCAATCTTTTGAAAAGCATCTAGGATGACAAAGGAGTAATAGAATTTGAATAAAACTCACACATAACTTACAAAGAAACTACAAAATTTGTAAGGGTCTTAAAAAATATTAAAACAAAAATTCAAATCATTTCTAAAAAATGTTCTTAGTATTTCTATAAAAAAAAAAATATCAAATCATGAGATTCAAATTTTATATTGTAATATTTTAACAACTATGAGAAGAACACTTAAAAAAAGGCAGTGAGAAAACAGCTTGCTTGCCTTTGCCAGTCCACCAAAATTTATAGGTAACAGTTGGGAAGACGCTTCTTTTGTTTGATCGGGTGTCAGAACAACAAATGCATCTGCTTCAAGTGAGATAGACGTCTCACTTTTGTTGACAACCTGCAACTCTGGTCCCACAGTATCTAGCATAACCTGGAAAGAGCACAACATAGTCATTTTCATGTTAATTTTTATCAAACAGAAACAGAGATCAAGAAATACAAATAAGTGAATTTCTAAAAATGGTTAGACAATTTTTTATCATTTAAACTACTAGATAAATTCCACAATTAATTTTTTATCATTTAAACTACTAGATAAATTCCATGATTAATTTTTTAAAATTTGTTATTTGGCACAGCCCAACATTCTTTCTTTTCTTAGAGAGTGATGTGACTCAAACACGGGACTTTTTATAGTAGCAACAATTTATGACCCAACATAAATAAGCAACATCTTGGTCTAAAAGGGAAAAACAAGAACATTCCCGCCAAAAAACATAACAGCCTATCTAAAGTAATTTAACTTCCAGTATCCTGTTAAAAGATTACTTCCATACAGGTCCTTGGAATATCAAATGCATGCAATGAGAGACTAAATAATATCAAAATAATTTATATCAATGATGATGAGCTGATAGCAGCATGTAGATTTTTTTTTTTTGAAGATCAAGGTGTCCAGGCCTCTTAGAGCACCTGACTAATCTTTGGGGCATATGCAAACCTCCCTATCCGCATAAACCGAGTAAAACTACGGGGAGTGGCACTTTGAGGGAATGGGAATTGAACTCAAGACCTCCCACTTGTAGAGGTGGGTTCTTGGCCATCACTCCAACCCCATTGAATTAGCAACATGTAGATTTTTTTTTTTTTGAAAGGTAGCAGCATGTAGATTTTTAAAATAAGTTCATTGCCAATTCCCAAGATGTTTCTAGCGAGACTCATGAAACATTCATACGTATGAGGAAAATGGCCAAATGGGACAGTCAATAAATGTTTCTGCACCAAACAGCATGCATACTATCCAGACACAAGGTCACAATACCCACACCCACACCTTTTAGAAGTAAAATAGGGAAAAGGAAGAAAATAATGGAAGAGAGATGAATCTTTGTATTGTATTTCCTCTATTTATTCAAAAAATAATACACGCATATATATAGAATGCAGAGAACCAATCAAGGTGCGCAAAAAAGGAAAGGATGATCGATTTACTATCAATATAATCTAAAGGTCAAATACACATGTAAAATGTGAAATTACTACAACATTTACAACACTCCCCCTCAAGTTGATGCGAAGATATCGGTTAAGCCCAGCTTGCTCAAGACATTATCACGATGTGATCGAGAGATGGCCTTGGTGAGCATATCTAAAACTTGATACTTGGATTGCAAATATGAATGAGAATCTAACCCGCAAAAACATGATGGTGAAGAAAATGATAATCAACTTCGATATGTTTTGTGAACTCATGGAACACAGGATTGGATGCAATGTTGATGGCCGCTTGATTATCACAGAACATTAATAATGGTTCAGAAGCGGCAAAACCCAACTGGGTTAGAAATTGCTCGAACCATAGTAATTCACACGCAGTATTGGCCATGGCACGATATTCAACCTCCGCACTAGAATAGGCAACAAGAGTCTGTTTCTTACTAAGCCAAGAGACCAAATGAGATCCCAAAAAGACAATATCATGTGGTCGAGCGACGGGCGTCAGGAGAGCCAGCCCAATCAGCATCTGAGTAACCACGAATGGCCATTTGAAACTGGTGCTTATAGAATAATCCTCACACAAGGTTAGCGTTAAGATAATAAAGGATCCGAAAAAACAACTTGAAGATTGGCATTCAAGTGGGACATGCATAAATTGACTCGTCACTCGAACAACATAAACCTAGTCTAGTAATGGTGAGATTAATAAACTTACCCACTAGTTTCTGATAAAATGTCGAATCATCTAGTGGAATTCCATCTGAGACAAAAAACTTAGTATTGACATCAAGAGAAATGTTTGTTGGCTTGCATCTTGATGCGGCGCATCCCATCCCATGCGCAGATCCAGTTTCCGTGCATTGTTTTATTTATTTTTAGTTAGTTTTGTTTTGGTTTTATTTTAGTAAGGGTAGTTTGGGTATTTGTTGTTTATTTTTTAGTAAAGAGAGTACTTATATAAGTTGTAGCCTTCCTTGAGGCAAGACACGTTGAATGAAATAAAATTTTGAGATTTTCGCAAAAGCTCTACGGTGCTTTGGTGTTTTGAGCGTGAGGCTTGGCGTGAGGCCACGGTGTGAGGCCACTTCCTTTCTCCTTCTACAGGTATTCTTCTCCTCCTTTTCTTCTTCTCTTCTTCTGTCTGTTCCTTTTCTTTTCTTACTGCTGCGACCCTTCCCCTTGCTGTCCCAACTTCCGCCTCTGCCTAAGGCTTTTCCCCTTTATCGTAGACCCTTGTAACCCTCCCTGGGTTTTCGCCAGTGTCCCTAACCCCTCCTATCTGTTTCGCCCTTCTCTAAAACCCATCACCCCCACACTCTCCTTCCCCAAACCTTCTCCCTACAGCCAGATTTCCTTCCATACAGCCACCTGCTGTTTTCGTCCAGCCACAAACTCCTTACTACAGCCTTCATTCCCTCATCCTTAGCCTTTCCAACCCTGTCCCAAGGCCTATCTGATTTTCCTATCTCAAAAACAGTCTAAACAGTCCACTATCCTGCTGTCCCAAACCCTTTGAACCCCATATCTTAGTCTCTTTTAACCCCTTTTACTGTTTTAAACCTCTTTATCCTGCCCCTCTGCTGCCATAATTCCCCCTTTCAGACTTTCAAAGCGCTGTCCCATAAAACCAGTCCTTTCCTTAACCATATTAGCCCCTCACACTGTTGTTATGCCCAGATTCTGTCACTAATTTGTTACCAAACAGCAAGACTTAGCCCTGTTTGATGGTGGATTTCCTTATTTGTGGATTTAGGCAAGCCCCTTTGTTTTGAAGGTCTTTTACTAGGAGTTGTAACTTGATTTGGGTTGTGATATAATTACTTACATTGCATTCCTAGAATTTCTCGATTATCAATTTTATTACTTTGAATTGCAATAATTAATTTTAATTTTAATTTCAGCATCATTTCATTAAATTCTAATTATTTTGTTGAATTAGTTTGCATTTTAGGCATTTTTGGTTACCCTATCCCTTGTCTTGCATAACATCTAGAATATCATGCAATATGTAATCAATCTAAAACATATTTTCTCTGGAAAGAGAAATCCCTTTAAAGAATGAACAACTTCAATACCGAGAAAATAGCGGAGTGGCCCCAAATCTTTGATATCAAAGAAGTGTCGTAAATAATCTTTTAATGTAGTAATAGATGGAGCACCCTTCATAATAAGAAAAATATCAATATAAACAACAAGAAGCATCATAATAGAGTCGATAAGGTAAACAAACACTAAGAGACATGTCTGACAGCAAGAAAACCCATACTGCAATAAGGCATTACTGAATTTGTTCCATGCCCGTGGAGACTGCTTAAGACCATAGATAGCCTTCTTGAGTTTGCAGACCAACCCTTGCTCCCCCTATTTCACAAACCCGGGAGACAAGCATGTTGATTTCTTCTTTTAAGCCACCATGAAGAAAGGCATTTTTGACATCTAATTGATGAAAAGGCCATTGATGCGTAATGGATATCAAGATCTTATCAGATGTGATTTTGGCCACAGGGGAGGTCTCCCGATAATCAACCCCATAAGTTTGTATGAAGCGTTTGGTAACCAATCTAGATCTACATCTGGTAATTGAACCATCAAGATTATGCTTTAGAGTGAAAACTCAACCAACAAAAGTCTTTTCTGAAGGAAGAGAAACCATCTCCCCTGGAGAGATATGGAAGTGAAGAGTAAAACTTTGTTTGATCAAAATAGAGAACGTGTTAAAAATCTGATGTCCATGGGGAGATATGTCTTACCAATGATGAGATTAATACACTTATACCCTTTATGGACAGGTGAATATCCCAAACAAAAATTTACAGAACGTTGGGAGAGTTTTATCGCCAGAGAACAATGGACAAACAAACACATCCAAAGATGTGTAAAGGAATGGTGGAAACATGTTTTTGTATAGACACAATATCAATTGGAGATTTGTTGTGCAATACACATGAAAGCATGCGATTAATTAGATAGCATGAAGTTAAAATAGCTCTCGACCAATATGACTTAGGTACATGCATAGTGAATAATAGGAAACAGGCTGATAAAACGTGCTGAAGTGATAAAAAAATCTTAGATTTATGCTTCATCATCTATACCAAGTCATACAAGAATATTCTTCAATGAAAGTAACAAAATAACGGAAACCGGTATGTGAAACAAGAGGAGACATCCAAAACATCAGTGTGACTAAGAGAACAAAATGTAGAAGTACTTTTATAAAGTGATCACGAAAAGAAGGTCTATGATGTTTGCCATATTGGCAACTTTCACTCAAATTTATCAAATGACAAGAAAGGAACCAATTACTTCAAAACAGTATTAGATGGGTTCCCTAAACGAAGTGCCAAAGCCACACATCCTAAGAAGAGGAGGAAGAACAAGCTTGAGAGGGGTTGTCGGCTCGAGGATCAAAGAAACATAAGTCGTTGGCTTCACGGCCACCACCCAATCATCTGCTTTGTGGCCAAGTCCTAGAGGACAGGGTGGGTAGGATAAAAAGTTACTGAGGAATTCAACGATTTAATAAGGGCACTAACAGATAATAGATTGTGAGATAAATGAGGAACACGTAAGACAAATGTTAAATGATTAGAGGACAAAAGGATAGCCTCACCAGCAATATCAGTGAAAGACTCATTAGCTAACTTAATCTTACCAAGAGGAAAAGGGAAAGCGTAGAAAAAGATGAGACATACCAGTCATATGATCATTAGCTCCGGAATCGGTGATCCAGGAACTTTTAAAGGAAGCATGTAAGGTAAAGGACACAGTACCTAACTGATTTGAAACATGGGAAGCCTCAAAGGATTGAAGAATCTTCAGTTGCAACATGTCATTGTTGTAAAGAGGCATACTCATATTTAAACACACGAATAATAGCTTCAGCAGCAACAAAGGGTGTGTTGGTATGATGAGCCTACTTAGAGGAGGGCCGACCATGAAGCTTATAACAGGAATCCACAGTGATTGGTTATTTTGCAATATATACAAAATCAAGTACCCTTCTTTTGTCCTTTGGCATCCCTTCGGGTATCAATAATCGATTCCTTCCTTTTGAGAGAGGGAGGCCTCTTAGGGACAAGAGTCGACCGATCAATAGGCACAAAGGCAGAAGATATAACCAGACGACT